>OZ037938.1:43851542-48651542 GCA_964035585.1 Polytrichum formosum | reverse complement strand
AATTCTAAGTCCAAATGTAGCCTAATTCTTGGCACGCTATAGTACTTATAAAACTTAGGCATTTGCTCAGATGGACATTAAAGGTTGTAGGGTAAGCGTTTGGCATGGACATATGCAATGTACAGTACCCTCCAATAAGTATTGGTCACTATCCCAAAAGATGTAGAAACTTGACTGAAAGGAAAATTTTGAAATGGTAGTATGTACTCAAAAATCCTCCGATTGAGGAGTTGTAAAGTATGTTGGATAGATCATTGAGTCTATTTTCATGGTATATTAAGTTTGCAAAATGAAAGAACATATTTCCATAGTAATAGAGCTTTTTATAGTATTGTGTCTACCACCTAGTACTAGAACCATAGGCATTGATTACAACCTCCATACGAAAAGGCATACTAGCAATGAGCACGTTGATGGTCTACAGAGACACTTCTTCCCATACTCGTTGGAGTGTTTTGACCAATTCATCCCTATTTCTTGGTAGAGACTCCTTTTGAACATCACCTTTTAGAATCTTCCAAAGGTTCTCGATAGGATTTAAATCAGGTGAATTTGCCGGCCATTGAAGCTACTTCATGCCATACGCATGTCTCCAAGCACTAGATAGGACACTACGATGCACTGTCCAGAGCACCGTCTTCCATAAGGATAAGATTATCTGGATCATCATGCAAAAAGTAAAATCCACTTAAACAACCCTCATACACAATGTCGATAAAATCGCTAGTTGTGCATCTATGAAGTGGCATTACAACAAGCGGACATTTTTGATAACATGAGAATGCACCCCAAATCATGACAGATGTGCGACCGGATTTGAAAGACAGAGCCAAACAATCTGGGAAGTAGCGTTCATTTGGTCGTGTCCAAACTATCACATGTCGTGAGTACTTTCCAATCTCAAAGCTTGACTCATCTGTCACATGATGTTGCGCCAATTGGATTCTGTCCAATTCTGATGAGCTTTTGCAAATGCTAACCTATATGCCTTATGTTTCAAACTAAGATATGGGTTTTTAGCAACAACACAATTGTGAAATCCAAGGCTCATTATGACCTTCCTCAATGTATTAGGGTGCACTCTCACGCTCATTTGTTCTACCAATCTAGCAAGTGGAATACGTCTGTTTGATGTTGGAAGGCAACTTAACTCTCTAGTGTGTCGCGTTGCCAATTTATGAGGCCTCCCACTCCGCTTCATACTATTTATTGTTCCATGACACTGAAACAAATGGACAATGTTGGAAACAGATGTTCGTGGGATGCCCATCTTCCTTCCAATCTTTGCATTTGACAATCCAACGCTATGCATACCAACAATCATTCCTCTCTCTTCTATGGTATACTCTCTTGACTTCATGCTCTCTAGATAGCTACTACATGCCAAAAGCATGCATAGATCACACTACAACAATGTGCCCTATACAAACAACCTCTTTCACGTTCTGCAACAAGAATTCCTCAAATGCACTATCATTTTTCCCACTCCCACCCTTGCAATGCCTTGCAATGACAAGAGAGAAGATTTGAACATCATTTTGTAGTATCCTCAAGCAACCGCTCCAAGGTGTAACACCATCATCTCTCATAAGTTGAGAAGTAGCATCCGTGAAGTTGTATAAAACATCATCATCCAAATCCATACCATTGTTTGAAAGATCTTTGTCAATATTAATTTGAAAAGACAAAGGCAGATGTTTCCATCCGGAAGTATTATGAAAGGAACGAACTAGCAAGAGTGCTATGAATTTGATTGTCTGCAAACATAATGAAAATAAAATAAGATGAGAAACCAACGATAATATAATGTAACAAATGAAAATTACTTATGAAATGAAAGAACACATGAAAGAAAGAATTGGGAGACGAACCGTTTTGTTAGAATTGCGAGGATTGGCCAAACGAAGTGGATTGACACAAGTCCAAGGTTCATGGCCAACCTTAAAAGTGTAATTAAAGAAATAAAAAGACAATTTTTTTGTCCATTTCACATCATCAGGATAAAACACCAATAAAGCACCATCATCATAAAGATATTGCATGCAGAATGAAAATAGAACCGAAAGAAATTTATCGGATTTTTCATTCCAAGGGGGTATAAAAGAAGGAGGTATGGAAAGTCTAGGCACATGCAGCCCCTCTGGGATATCTGCAATAACCAAATCAACAGCCGGTGTTTCTTTTTTAACTCCCTGAAAGTAGAAAGTGCGATTTGTACCAACCTAAACAACAAAAATACAAGCCATGTTAGGTGAATGGATTGTTGAACGACTAAAGAAAAAAAAACAAATTCAATATATGCTTTGAAAAAATTCAAGAATTCAATATATGGCTTGAAAGAATGGACATGAAGAATACCTTTGTGAGAAATATATTGATGTCGTGAAAAGATTGAGGCCAAGTTTTGGTTTGTTCTTTGATGTTCAAAATATTCAAGAACGAGTCATTCAAAATGAGCTCGAATGAGTTCTGATTAGAACTACATGGCGTAAGTGTAAGAGCTTTAGTCTTGATTCGCAAAGAGGAGAAAGGCTCCAACACGGAAGGAAGGACATGATTGGTATAAGATGAAGTAGCAGGTTGAAAGATCCTATGCTTCTTGGCAGAAGGTTCACCACTCATGATGTCATTTCCTTTAGAGTGTGTAGAGAGTTGAGTAATTTTTTTTTTCGTTCCTATCGTGGCCTCTATATATAATAGATCTTGGTCGAAGATGGAGGGAGCAAATGTGGGTTCAAGACAGTCACGCAATTCCAATTCGGAATGTGGAGTTTTATTAGGTGGACAATCTAGATACCATCCACATTCATACCAATGAACCTCATCCCATTGCTTGTATATTTCAGGAGTGAACATGGAATTCTCTGACTGAACATCCTTGAAACTATCAAAGAAGGGTGGTAGCTTGTCCACAGTATTAAGAAGAAGCAAGACGCGCTTAAAGTATATGTGAAGGAAAAAAAATTAAAATTAAAAAGGTTGAAAAAAAAACAAAAAACCATAAAAATGAATTTAAAAAATACAATATATATGAGGGCACCTGTAAATAATCCGTCTCATGGTTTGAAAACCACCATGTTGCTTTTTAAAGATTTTGTTTTTCATAACGCTATCAGTCGATTTGAACATGTAAAAAAATGTCGTTTCCCAGCATGTCACCCTCCAAAACTCAATATAATTAGCAAAAGTTGGCAAAGGTTCAGTTGCATTTGGATCCACATTAATGATGATGTTCAATTCAAAAATTGCGGAATCGTAAAGTGTAAATGTTTTTATAGCCAACTGTTGGAAAAAAATAAAGTTAGAAAAAAACACAAGCACAATAACAAACAAAAATCAAAATTAAAAAAAATCATATGTATATCTGACTCCAAAATGTGGCTTTGTGTAACCAAACATCAAAAGCCTTATCGGAAAGAAGCATCTTCGGACACTTCAAAGCCATCTGAAAAGCAGGAGTGGAATTCCAGAGCTCTAACCATTTCATCTTTTGTTGGGGATCCACTTTGGATGTTACGAGATGTTGAAGTTTTTTTTGATTCATTTGAGGTTCATCAGAACACAAGTCATGCTGTTTTTTAACTTGAGCCAAAAATTTAAGACCTAAAGAAGGATCTGCAATGGATAAATGCTTTGCAAGACTAGAATTCAACTTGACACGTTTAGCATCCATTGTTGCATTCATGACCTCAGATACACCTTCAGAGAACCGGTCTAGTTCAGGTATGAGCTGAAAATATTTTTTTTGGGCCACATCTCCGGCCTCTACAATCTCACGCTGAAAAACAAAAAATCATTAAAACAAACACAACAATATGATATAAATGTTAACATGTAAAACTTTGATGATTGAAAGCAATAAAAAATATAGTAAGAAACTTACATTGTACAAATAATCCAAGAAAAGGTCCCTGGTAAGTGAATATCATGTTGCAATAGTCTTAGTCACACATTTTTTGTACTAATCGAGTGTCAATAAATTTTTGAAACTTTCAATTAGCAAGCTTTCAATAGCTTATACCCGATACAGTTGATGAACGAGATTGGTTTTGACATGTGAATGTTCAACATGACTGAAATATATAAAAATAAACAACATACAAAAAATAAGAAACTGAATAACTATTAGAAAAAAATAATTAAAAACCGAAATCAAAATCAAAACAAAAACCGAAATTCAAAATCGAAATCAAAAGACAGAAATGAAAATGATAGAAAGTACCTATTGAGATCATGCATGGCAGTGAGAAGTACAGCAATATCAGAAGATGGAATCAACAAGATTGAGACCACAGAAATATGCCAAGCAGGATCATTACAGTGGACCTTATTAATGACCGATTTTAAGGCCTGCAACCGGTGATTCTCATTCCAAACCCAGAACATCTTGCAAACGAAGCATTTAAAATGCTTATCATGCTTCAAAAACTTATCAAATTGTTCACTAGATTTTTCCAATGAATGCTCCAAGAATCAAACAACTTAGAAGTGACATCTTGGATCTCCATATGATTATTCATCAATGAAACATAAAAAACCGCACTTCCAACTCTGTATCCATCAACAAAATCTTGCTCTAATTTTAGGATATCAGAAATCAAAGTAGGCCGAACTAAAGGCATAGATAACAAACGACATAAAAGAATCGAAAATCTTGATTTCGAAGAAGGTTGAAAAAAAGCTTGTTAATGATCGATTTTGAATCGAACACATGGTCTGTCAAAATGATATTTGCTCTCAAATGAGAAGAAGACTCATCGATATGACATTCCAATCTAACATCCAGGTGCTTAGAATTGGAGGGAAAATGATCAGAAGAATCAATAGTATTCATCTGCAAAAAAGAAATAACAAAAAATTTCAAAAACCAAAAATATATAACAATGAATGATAGAAAATAAACAAAATAAAGGATTTCAACAATTATTTAGTCATGAAAGATGAAATCATGTGAAAAAATATTATATGAAGGAGATATAGACAAAAACATAATGAAGACGTGGCAAAAAAATCAGATGAATGAACTCAAATTTAAAATTCCTATAGACAATTAAAGATGCCTAATTATGAGAGTTACTACAAAACACAAAATGGAAAAGGTATCGAAGGGGTACATTGAATTAGAAATCTTAGGCAACACAAAAACAACGAACTTTAAGATTTTTTCAAAAATCTACAAAGCATCCTTAAATCTTTAAAAATCACCTCAACTTATAAACTTTAATTCTATGCTCACAAATTTTTTCACCCTAAATAGAGCCGATCCAATGATTTTCTTAAATCGTTGAAAAAAAGACAAATCTACCAATTTTGGATTTTTTTATAAAAAAACCATACACCACTACACCAAATTCCAAAGTCATCGCTTTGAACTTTATAACACATTGCACTCTGGGTATTGGCGGTGCCCACTTTTGATCCTTATATGGTATTTTCATTCTATTTCTTAGACTCAGTACATCCTCTTTCCACAAGGACATTACAAGTTTAAGACAGTTCAAGAGTATTGGCGGTACCGCCAATACCCCTGAACAAAAATACTAGAATCGCATTAGAAGGGTTAAGGGGTATTGGCCTCACTGCCAATACCCTTGAACTGTCCGAATGCTAGTACTCATTCCACACATCAGAGGATTTTCAATTCTTCACTTACCTCTACTACCTTCATACAAGAACTCATTTACAAACAAACGCATCAAAACTTCCATACAAATGTTTATCTTTACTGATTAAATGTTCGAGCTTCCACGATACAACCACTATCACCACATCAACTATATGTTTTCCCTCTCCTACTGCTCTTCTTTCTCCCCACATCCGCTCTTCACCTCGCCTCCACCCATAGCTCCAAGAAAAAAAGACTAACAAAACTAGGGTTTCGTACCTTTTATAATAACATTACAAATTATAAATGAATGAACCTAGTCGGATGAAAAAACCATTATACATGACTTAATTTTCCGAATACCCGGTTTTTTCCCGCTTTGGAATATTGGCGGTGCCGCCAATACCCCTAGGGCCTCTAAAACTCAATCTCACATTTTCCCCCGAGGGTATTGGTGGTGCCACCAATATCCCAGGGCCTCTAAAACTAAATTTCATTTTTTCCCCCGAAGATATTGGCAGTGCCGCCAATACCCCAAAGGCCTCTAAAACTAAATTTCATTCTTTACTCCTAGGGTATTGGCGGTGCCGCCAATACCCCAAAGGCCTTTAAAACTAAATTTCATTTTTTCCTCCTAGAGTATTGGCGGCACCGCCAATACCCCCAGGGCCTCTACAAGTAATTTTTGTTGTTCCCCCGGGGGTATTGGCGGTGCCTCCAATACCCCCAAGGCCTCCAAAACCAACAACATTTTTACTCCCCAGATATTGGCGGCACCGCCAATACCCCAGAGCCTTTAAAATTAATTTTCATTTTCAACCCTCGGATATTGGCGGCACCTCCAATACCCCCAAGGCATGTTAAACTAATTTCCATTTTTATCCCTCCTCCTCCCACGGATATTGGTGGCACCACCAATACCCCCAGGGCATGTAAAACTAATTTTCGTTTTCACCTCCTCGGGTATTGGCGGTGCCGCCAATACCCCAGGGCCTCTAAAAGTAATTTTTGTTTTCACCCCCTCGGGTATTGGCAGTGCCGCCAATACCCCAGGGCCTCTAAAAGTAATTTTTCGTTTTCACACCCTCGGGTGTTGGTGGTGCCGCCAATACCCCCAGGGCCTCTAAAAATAATTTTTGTTTTCACACCCTCGGGTATTGGCGTTGCCGCCAATACCTCCAAGGCCTCTAAAAATGATTTTTGTTTTCACACCCTTGGGTATTGGCGTGCCGCCAATACCTCCAGGGCCTCTAAAAGTAATTTTTGTTTTCACCCCCTCGGGTATTGGCGGTGCCGCCAATATCCCAGGGCCTCTAAAAGTAATTTTGGTTTTCACCTCCTCGGGTATTGGTGGTGCCTCCAATACCCCAAGTGCTCTTAAAATTATTTTTGGTTTCATTCCCTCGGGTATTGCCGGTGCCGCCAATACCCCCAGTGCATCTGAAAGTATTTTTTTTTCAATCCTCTGAGGTATTGGCGGTGCCGCCAATATCCCCTTGCCTCTAAAACGAATTCTCATTTTGTACAATACGTGTTGGTGTTGGTTATAGCAACTCAATTACGTGTGACTATAAAGCCTCAAGAAATAAATATAAGTGTAGCAGAATGGATTCAAAACATCCGCCTGTAGATGCGAGTAGTGTTAAGAGACTGATATTTTGGTCTGTACCAACATGGGTTCAAATCCGGTTGGTTGTATTGACTGGTGTTATCCCGTAATGTGCTAGTGGTTAAGCAAGAAATATAGTAAGACGGATACATAGAAGATTTTCCTACGTTTGTGTACGTAGAATCTTCTAAATTTATTTTGGTACCAATCCTATCTATCATGCATTGTTATGTGGGAGTTGTATACTTACATTGTCTAGTTCGCCTTCCCCATCAACTTCTTTATTTTTGTTATCGGTATTGGTTTGACATGCTTCCAAGCTTGTACTGTTGTCGCTTTGATTTTGGAATCGTTCTGCTATGCGTTGAATTGCATCCGCTTCCATGTCTAGTTCGTATTCTTCATTGTTTCCCTCCATTTCAAAAATGTCTATATTCTTTTTTATTTTTGCTAAATCAACAACATCTTTGTACAGTACCTTGTGGGGATTTTTCTTCATTCTGCTCGCTTGTTCTCGAACGCTCTTTGTTGTGAAATACAATCATTTCCGTCTCCTTCTTCTTCTGCCACTCAACTGATTACAACTCTCATGTTGTTCCTCCTCTTACATCTGTAATGTTAATATCCAAATGCTACACATATATCCTTTGTCACACTCACATAATGTTTGATGTATAAGCATCCATATAAGTACTGGTTTTTGTTTGCGTCTCCTTCTATTGTTGTATTTAAAATAATTATTTCAAATTATATTGACAGTATACAATGTGCACGTTATTTTATGATCTACAACGCATCCTTTATTTTTGGACTCAGAGATCCTGGTATAACGGACTACAATATGATCCACTAATTTAGTATTTCTCTACGCCACACAATTAATTTAGGGGCATCTATTATAGTATTTTTTATTTTCCTTTCATGCGGCAATGTTTTTATTTATTGTTTATTTATATATTCTTGGCATTTGTGTATTGTCATGCTTGTTTTTGTAATATTCATCATGCTAATAATATTATCGATTAATTCATTAGATTTTCCATCGTTTTTTTTTCTTTTTTCTCATCTTATGTCCACATTTAACAATTTATATGCTTTAATTTTTTAATTATGCAATTGAATCAATCTCATATTGCCAATACAAATAGTGGTGTTATTGCGATGTCCAATGTCTATCAATGTTCATTATGGCTACCATTAGAGCTTCTGGATCTTTTGTGCCCTTCATTTTGCCGCTCGTGGATCAAGGTCATGTGAATGTCTTCGAGGAGTTGCTTAGCTTGAGGTTCAATCTCCGGATAGGAACCATGTATGTCGAGCAAGAAATGTATTATGTGGACGGTGATATAAATATTGGAAACTATCTTGCTACAAAAGACCATGAATGAAGATGGTCATTCTTGAATTTTAGTCCTGGGTCATTTAGAGTTATAGGTATTTATGATTCACAGATTCAATCATCCACTATTGTGCTCACAAACAATTCTTGCACATCTATTGTCAAATTGCCTATACTCTCTAATGTCAAGATTGAACCAAGTGATAATACTGTTCTTCTGCTTTCGGATTCGGCTGATGATGTTTGTCATGCTGTTGATCTTTTTGATACATCACTTTTTTCTTTTAGAAAAGCTAGAACTCCCACTCCACCAAGTTTGCTTCCTGCAGATGTTGATAATACCCCTCGCAGTCTGTCATGCATGAAGTTGTCTCTTTATGGGTCTCCTTCTCCCCGTCCGCCTCTTCACCCTTCTTCATCTTCTTTACGCTTGAATATCGTCGATGCCTTAAAATTGACAAAGTCTAGAAGAAGGTCTAAATCCGATCTTACCACTATTGATTTTGATAGCATAGATGTACGTGATGTCAAGTATTTGTCACCCGCTTTTGATGGTGATATTTTGTTTGTATTGCCTCCATTGTCTATGGGTGTTCCTAATGCGTATGGTCATTCTATGAATGGCATGGATAAAATGTGTGACGGCCATCCTTGGTGCACAACTAAAACCATGAATATCCAAAATGATTTTGGATTATCTTTTAGACGTTTTTCTTATGCTAGTCATCTTCAGTGTATAAGCAAATATTGTGATTGTATGTATTGTAATGAAGGTGTCCCTAACAGCACCGAATGGATTGGATTGACTTATGTCCCATTTTTTGTAGGTAATATTGCCCCAGAAAAATCAAGATTGGAATGTAAGATATGTCGTTCCACACCCGTCTGTATTTTATTATGCCATGCTCGGATAATATATGTCCACTCTACATCCCTTGAGATGTCCAGGGCTTGTATACATCTTGGTGTTCATGAACACCCGGTGTCAAATGGTACATGATGTGAGTCGATGGACATGGTTTATCAATGTGTTGCTAACGAGCTTATGAAAACACCCACTGCGAAAAAACTCTGTTATAGTGATAGCAACGAGCAAACAATTCCTTGCAGATTACCTCCTCAAATCTCCATCAAATGGTGAAGGACATCATCTAGCAAGTTCATCCTTAGAGGTTGTTATGGATAAATTTAGTACTCTTACTTCTTCAAATTGTTGTAACTTTGTATCAGGCTCCAAACATTTTGTTCGTAGTGGAATGGGCACGATGAATAATATAATGGCGCTTAAAGACCATTCGGGCTTCAAATACGTCCATGACAGTAGATTCCCTAGCCAATCCAAAGACAAAGTATTTGTTTTCAAAATATCTGTAGATCTTCAAGGAAGTGGTGTGGATCTTATTAAGCGTATGCAGGTTGGAGGAAATATGGAGAACTCATGGATAATGTTTGACATATCAAACGTTTCAAGGATTGGACCACCCTCGCGTGTCATGTGTACGATAGCAAGTATTGTAAGGTGTTGACCATTGCGTGTTGTGACATGCAATCTGAAAATGGTACAGCTCAAACTTTCTTCTAGGAAAATTTGAACTATGTCATGACAGAGAATGGTGTGTCGAACGTGAATTTCAAAGGTTTTATGATGGATAGTGCGCATGCCAATTGGATTGCGGTCAGAAAGATATATGGTGAAGGTGATCCAACTCTGCCAATGGTGGGTCGCGAGCGCACATGTATTTTCCATTGGCAACAAAGTTTGGATAAGGTTACACAGAAGTACATCAAGGCATCTTTACAATTTCAGCACAAACATCTATGTAATGACTACAAGGACGCAACAACAATGGATGAAGCCAAAATTAAATATCATGTCATTCGTTCATGGTGGTTGTCATCTGGAGCTGCCACAGAGAAAGGCGTTCTCGGGCTTTCTGAGTGGTTGGGTTTTTGGCACTTCCGTTATAGGCAATGGGGTGGTCATATGATTCTTGTGAATGCATCAACACTTTGTTTTTTGCAACATGTTTTGATTATGAATATCCATGGTATATGAAATTTACTACAATTTGTGTGATGTTTGCTGGATATGACTATAAATGAACGTGCAGAAATGCCAATGTATAACCTTGCAGAGACGGTGCACAACAAGTGGCTCCAACAATCCGGAAACAAAATGACTTGTTTGTACGAAGCGACAATGGACGATTTGATCCGTGCATTCATGCAAATTGCAAATTACAGGTCGTGGTTGAAAGGTGGTTCTGCTGGCAAAGGCCCTGATTCCGCGTCCTTGAAATTGAAGGTTGCTGCTAAGTGTGGAGATCCGAAACTACTGGCAGAGGCCATGAAGTCCTATCCAGGGGTAGAAGATCTCAACACTAGGGATTGTGCTCTAGAGGGTTCTGAGCTTTTTGGATCTACCAAATGGAAACTTAATGTGCCACCAGGTGCAGATTGCGATTCACATCGATTTGACAAAGTGAACTACTCAATTCCTTGCCCGAATACAAGAGTTAAAAGGGCATGCATAGAGGAGTCCTTGAATTCTACAGAGCATGGTGTGGCACATACCACATCCGTGTTAGAGACTGATTGTCCCTCTTCCTATTGGCACATTGCAAGATTACCACCCAACTCTGCCAAAAGATGTTGGGCCATGCAAGCCAATGTTGGGGCTCTTTGCAACGCCAAAGTCGGGATTGGAAAACATGGCACCCCTGCTCCTACGTACAAGGGATTGAAGAAGGAGTATTGCTCCACCAACAATGTGGAGTACGAGTTTTGGTTTTGCCCTGACGACATTAAACGTTGTGTAAATGGTGGCAAAAAAAATGTGTTGGATTGGCCTATAGTACCCAACACATGGCCGGTGAAGATAGGTACCAATCTCTCAAGCATGAGGTATTGGCACTCGAAGACGCTGGGTTCCAATTGCGGCAGAGGGAGGTTCTCTCCCCTCGCCGCAGGCTTTCCACGATCATCACACTTCCAATCCCTCGAATGGGTTTCCGTGCTCCACTAAACCCGGATGTCCACCCAACTTCTAGGTTTGGAAAGATAGTGCGCCGTAATCTAGCAGCACCGATGGCAGAACACAAAAACAAATGGGAGAGCACTGGGCTTATGGACGGTTATTATGTGGTTGGAGTAACTGCCATTCCATATCCCGGATTTGGAGTGTTAATCAACATTGTCTCCAAGGAGGATATTGCATATCGTGTCACAATTGGTGATATACCGCAATACACATGCCTTGACTTCACAAAAATGTCAGCTCAATCTTTGGGAAGAAAAGAGAAATGGGTGTATTGCAAACATCTTTATTATGTGTTTAGATTTGTATGCAAGGTGGATTACAATAGTGACAAGTTCATTCACGCTCCAACATACTCCTATAATGAGGTCATGCTGCTATTTAAACTTGCAGGCATGGTAGACTGTGAGTAATATTGCAAGGGTTGTATTCAACCCCATGTTTGATAATCAACGAAGCAATCTTGTGAGCCGGGAGCGGCGAGCGGCAAGCAGGAAATCTATTTTTAGGGGAAATTTTTGAGCATTTTCCGAAAATTTTCAACTTTTGAGAGAGAATTGAAATTTTCGACCAGGTTTTATAAAATTTGGAGGAAATATACTAAAAATAGTATAGATTCTAATTCCGTGGAATACCAACAAGATGAAGAATTTTTCTCTAATTTCTCTAAATTTCCTATGGTTTTTAAAAATGGGATGAAGATGTCACTTTTAACAACTAAACTACGATTTCTTGCAATTATAGTTCAAATTGAACATTTTTTCATCACAATTATTTCTGTAATTTTTTTAAATTTTTTTTTGAGAGGGTCTTTCGGATCCGAATGACCCCCCGCTCGGCCACTGCCGAAGAGTCCTGCGGATCCGAAATACACTTTAGAACCACAGAAAACTTTTTTTTTTGCAATTCTCTCTCTTTATTTAGAGCAAATTTGTTAAAAACTGATGAAGGCCCTTTATTTCAACCAATTCAAATCAATTACAAATCAAGTCCACTTCAAATCACTGGTAAAGTAATGCAAGAGGTATGTTTAATGTTCATATATTTAGGTTTTTGTGCCCAATTTTTGTGACCCCAAATATCTTATTCACTAAATTCTTGCCCATTAGAGATATGAGGTTTATAACAGTTCATCCGTTTACGGTCTCATTTCATAGATTATTGGACCCCTGGTGGGCGTGAAATTTTGTATCACGGATCCGAGAGACAGAACTCCATGCCCATTGGGACTCCTATAATCGTTGAAAGAACATTATAGAAGAGGCAATTTTTAAGTTCAGAAGTTTAAATGACCCTAAAAAGACATGCAGTTCTGTCTCTCGAATCCGAAATACATAATTCTAGGCCCTTTGGGGCACGCAAATATTCAGGATGTAGTCCTAAAGATGATGATTTATCTTTAATTTGAGTGGCTTATAGAGCCTGGAAGTCTGTCTCTCGGATCCGAAAGACAGATTTCTGGACCCTAGAAACCACGCATTTCGAAGATGAGTCATCACCTTCATATCGAGTACTTAGTAATCGAGAGGCTTTGTTATCAGTGGAATCTGTCTCTCGGATCCGAGAGACAAATTTCCAGGCCCTTTTAGGCACTCTTAAATTAAGGAAATATATATTAGTTTGATGATTTGTACTCGATTTTAGTGGCTTGTTGGACCCATAATTATGTCTCTCGGATCCGAAAGACAGATTTCTAGGCCCTAAAACCCTCCCATTTCGAAGATGAGTGATCATCTTAATAGTCGGTGAATCAAAAGTTGAGAAGCTTTTGGGGCGTCAGAATCTGTCTTTCGGATCCGAAGGACAAATCTTCAGGAGCGCTGGAGCTCTCAAAAAGAGTTGAACGAATTCAAATCTGGTGCAATTGATGGATTTTTCCAATACTCGGTGGATTGTGGTAGATTAACTTAGAAGTTGCACTACTGTTGACGATTTTTTTGAATGTGGAGGAAATTATTAACTTTTATCTTGAATACTTGATCCAGATTCTACACCACTATAACATCTTCCAGACGAAGCTAGAGATGTTGCATGAGAAACTGCAGCTACTTGCCATTGCTCAAGTGGATGGGAAGTACAAGCAGCGGTGGCTGAAGCGGTGGAACATGAGCAAGGACGGGCGTCAAGCATACAACTTCCCGGACAGTCCTTGCTCCACATTAGTATTACGTCCTTGGGTTGAAATCGCGGCCTTCTGGGCGGGGATAATAATCTTTGAGTTCATGAGTGTTTTAGTTGTCTTTCGGATCCGAGACACTCTTTTTGATGAACTATTTTGGCTTCCTAATTTGCTTATGATATGAATAACTTCGTTGCATAAGTAGTGTTAGCACTTGGTGGTATTTACTTTTCGATAGTTGTGTTCTCGGATTTGTTGCTTCTCGGATCCGAGAGGCGTTATTTGAATGCACTATTTCATTTGGGTTTGCGTAATAGTTGAAATGTATTGAATGTTATTGTGCGTTGTTATGTTATGTAGCTGGAAGAAGAGAGTGGAATCCAGTATTCCAAAATCCTTGAAGACGACAGTATTCAGATTCCCAATCAAGCGGCCGGTGGTACTCTTGTTGACATTCAAACCTTCGTGATGTATGGTGGACCCTAGCCACTTCCCGTTTGTATAAAACATTTGCATTGTTTTAATTTGAAGTGGTTAAGGACAACTCATCATTGTTAATGTTCGCAGTGTTCATTGAATAGAATATATGCATGATGGCTTTTATGTTAGTCTATTTTATAATTCTGGTGGGTGAAGTCAGTTGTATGTTGTCCACTAAATTTACTCCTAAATGTATGACTTTCATGGATTTGGGTAATCTGACTTGTAAACTCTTATTTTCGAGGGCTAGTTTGTAAGTTTATCATACTAGTCAATGTGATTGTACGTCTCAATTGATTTCTGGAGGGTTTTCATTTACAGTATATGGAGCTTTTCAATTCCTCTAGGTGTCCCAAGTCGGTATTGTTTTCCACAAGCTCTGAAAATTAACTTTGTTGATGGATTAGTCTCTCTATCTGTCCGAATATATTCAACTAACCTTTCAAACCCGAAAAATCAGGAAACCACTTCCATGGCCTTCAACCAAGTAATTTTAAGCCTTTGTACTAAATATTCCCCTAAGATTCCGCGGTTATATGTACTGCTACTGTTTTGAATCTTCAAAACTAAAAAAACTAAAAAAATCGAGTTCTACGTTGTACGCTCGCCGCTCGCCGCTCACAAGATTGCATTCCTGGTTTGATAATTCAGTAAGTGACATGTATTAGTGTGGATTGTTATAATAAAAATCAACAATGGATTGATAGTTTTTTAGTTATCTATGGTAATAGGCTCCCTTCACTTTTTTTCCTCCCAAAATGCACATACTTTATAACATATTTTTTGACAAATAAACATACCAAATTTAGAATGTGTACCCTAAAACTGTTTTTATTTGCTAGATTTGGTATTTTTTTACTGCTCACTACTCATGTGTTACCGCTCACTGCTCATTGCTCACTGCTCATCGCTCATGTTTTAGCTTCCCTTGTTTTTATTGGTTTTCCGCTTGTGAGGTCCACTTGGTTATTGGTATTTGTGGGTGGTATGTGTGTTGTGGGGGAGGGTTGTGGGTTGTGGGTGAATTATGTGGGAATAGCAGTTGGGCTTGTGCTAAGGCTTCCTTGATTAACTTGGGGGCAGTTTTGAATTTTTGTTTGAATTCCTTAAGGGGATAGTATTTGGTGTGTGTCGGGGTTTTGGATTTGGTTGAGGGTAGTTATATTGTATGTGTGTAGTTTGTTGAGGTATCTTTTAGCGGATTGTTGTTGGTTTGGGGAGAAGAGGGCATATTTTGCGGTTTGTGTTCATGCAAGTTCTATTGCCGATTGTTATATGGGGAAGTTTTTGATGGTGGTGTGCACATGGATTTCATATTCTCTTTCGAGTAGGTAGAGTGTGCGAGATATGGATGATCTTGCACATGCTTGATATTTCAAGCATGGGAGGTGGTAGGACCCTCCATATTTTGTTGTTATGTATTTGGTAAGGCCTTGATAGACTTGGCCTAATTGGCCTTGATCATTCAGGGTGTTTAATAATTGTTTGCCAATGCAATTGATATAATCGGGAAGGATGGAGATGGTATTAATGCCAAAGTTCTCATTGGAGAGGTGGGTTAGTATGTTCGCTGTGCTATTGGGTAAATTACATATTTCTTTAATTAGCTTACTAAGGATTTTGTCTAGTTTCTTTATGTATGGGGTTTGCATAAAGATAGAGTCCATCCTTATGCGGACGAAAATGCTCTCTATTCATGCTTGTTCACATATTTGGAGCCGGTGTTTATATCCATCCATCATTTCAATTGATTGAGAGCAAACTGGTGAATAATAATCATGTATGTAAATCAGGCTATTGCACTTTTAAGAATTTGAGTGTGTATATGAGATGTCAATAAAAACACGTATTTTAAGATTATATCACCTCTATCTCATTCGGTCATAGTGACATGAAACCATTCTCTCATGACACACCTCCTTGTCAACGAATTTCTAATGCCATCAAATAGGACACTTGAAAATTTGGGAGTTTGAATATAGTCACGGTCCTCGGCCATAGTGTAAAGTGGCCTTCACATTCTGCTCATGGACGGAGGAAACTATCATATGCGAGCATGCCTCTCATTCATCCAACATAATAACCCTGAAATACTATGCAATCCGGAGGTTATTTTTAAAAGTTGATTTGACATCATAATTAGCCTTGAAGGCCCCGAGTTAGTCTACATGAAGTCGTTTGAGATGATTTGACAAACTTATAGGGACCAACTTTTTTATGTTTGATGGATAAGAGATATGCTCGTTTGAGAATGCTCACAACCGTTGATTTATTCTATTTTATCATGTGTGAGGACCCGCATGAATAGAAATTCACTGAAATGGCATTTGGTTGAGGGCCCGGTCACATATGGCTTCACACTACGTTTGAGGATCCGTCACCACACTACATGATTTCGGAGGTGTGTTGGGACGGCCTTTGGACACTTTCTTTTGGGCTCTCACTATTTCATGGTCACGTATCTTGGCTCGTGTGTGAAGTGGCCCTAAGGGGCGGTTTACACTATGACCAAGAAGTTGTCCCACGGCGATGTAAGAGCGTTGATTGGCTGCTGAACTCGTCCCGGGACAACTTCGGTTTACACTAGAGAAAAAATGGCAGAGGGACTACGGAGGTCGAGGTCCCCAAAACATAATTTTTAAAGCGTAATAAATGCACTGACATGGTCCAACGGGTTTTCCGTTGAGAGAGGCAAGAGAGGTGGTCTGGTAGGAAAAGGCAAAGGCCTAACGCCCCCAAAAAATTTAAAATTACAGTTGAAAAACAAAAAAGAAAAATCTGTAGTTGTTTAGTGACTGCAGATCAGGGTGGTCAAAAGAACCGCAATGGAAAATCTTCTAACACTAATTATCAAAGAATTGAACTTTAGTATTGAGCAAGGTAGGGTGGTAACAACATTAAATATAATCAAACACTAAATATCCTATTTAGTGTAGTGACAACACAAGGTACATGTCACGTGTAAATTACATTGAACATGTACAAATTAAATCACTTATTTTTTTTGTAAAAATTGTTGTGAGAAGATTTGCAAGCCACATCTTCGACACATTTAACAAGAAGTGAAGACAAGTGAAGCCCAAGAGAAGACAAGAGAATGGTCACACTTGATTTTTTTTCAAAATTGCCCTTTTTGGGCATGTATTAAAAAAAATCAGCACCTTCACTTTTTGGTGCATGGTCATTCTTCTTGGTCCACATTCGGTTTACACCTAGTGAGGGGCCCATGGCTCTTAAAACTAATTTTTTATGAACTCGGACCATGGAAGTCGGACCACGAACTCGGACCACGAACTCGGACCATTGACAAACGCCATCTTCCATGGTCGGACTTCATGGTCCATAGTGTAAACCGCCCCTAAGTTAGGAGCAAAGCTTGGCCTGAAAACTTTCAAAGTCGACGAGAGTACCATTTTTGAAACAATGACCATAGTAACTTAGGGCCGGTTTACACTATGGACCATGAAGTCGGACCATGGAAGAGGGCCTTTTTGAATGGTTTGAGTTCACGGTCCGACTTCCATGGTCCGACTTCTTAAAAAATTAGTTTTGAAAGCCTTGGGCCCCTTACTAGGTGTAAACCGAATGTGGACCAAGAAGAATGACCATGCACCAAAAATTGAAAGCATTGATTTTTTTAATACATGCCCAAAAAGGGCAGTTTTGAAAAAAAATCAAGTTTGACCATTCTCTTGTCTTCGTTTGTGCTTCACTTGTCTTCACTTCTTGTTAAATGTGTCAAAGATGTGGCTTGCAAATCTTCTCACAACAATTTTTACAATAAATGAGCGATTTAATTTGCACATGTTCAATGTAATTTACATGTGACATGTGCCTTGTGTTGTCACTACACTAAATAAGATATTTAGTGTTTGATTATATTTAATGTTGTTACCACCCTACCTTGCTCAACACTAATTTTCAATTCTTTGATAATTAAGGTGAGAAGATTTGCTAGAAGATATGTTGGAATTCTCCTTTTATCATTGTTATTTTATTTTTCATATCCTTACTAACACTAAATTCAAACATGTAACTTCCACATATTACCATACTTGATATTTAGTGTTTGAGTTTACATTTAATGTTACTTACTTTCATAGGGTTATTGATATTTAGTGTATGCATTCGTATTTAGTGTATCAAACACTAAATATCCTATTTAGTGTAGTAGAATATGTGAAAAAGAACCACAATTGTTTTTCCATTGCGGTTTTCTTGACCACCTTGATCTACAGTCGCTAAACGACTACATATTTTTCTTTTTTGTTTTGCAATTGTAATTTTTAAAATTTTTTGGGCGTGTAATATACTGTTGAAAAGGTATTTTCAAGACCTTCCCAACGGTATATTATAGGCCCCAATTTCCAAACATTTCAGTTGGTAGACCAAAAAAACAAATATGCACTCTAATTCTTGAGTTCTAGATGTCCCACGTTGTTTGGTGAAACATGTGGGAGCCGGTTTAAGGGGTAGGGCAATGTAGAAGTGGTATGTCTCATGGGCTATGATATGATCAAGGCACATAGATGGTAGATTTACTTCTCAAGATTCAATATAGTACATTAGATGCTCTAAAGTGTGCCTTACCTAGTGGGAAGAGCTATATTAAGCCTCAAAAAATTTCTTTAAAATTTATTAAAACGGCATTTCTATGCCATGGGCCCTTGTCTTTTCCTACTAGACCACCTCTCTTGCCTCTCTCACCGCAAAACCCGTTATTCATCCAGTGCATTTATTAGGCCTTAAAAATTATATTTTGGGCACCTCGACCTCCATGGTCCCTCTGCCATTTTTTCCTTAGTGTAAACTGAAGTGGGCCCGGGACGAGTTCAGCGGCCAATCAGCGCTCTTACAACGCCCTGGGACGACTTCCTGGTCCATAGTGTAAACTGGCCCTTACTTGCTCTCATCAAGGCACGGGTTTACAGGTTTACGATACCGGTCCCCTAAACACACCCGCACAAATGCCAGGATGGCAGACCTTCTTTTGAACCGAGCTAACCGTGGTTAAGTTAAACCCCGACCTGCAGTCAAGGCAGCAACGCCGAATTGCTACTTCGACTGGTTCGCCATAGCCAGAGCGCGCTCTCTGCGTCTCTCTCTCTCGGACCCCTCTCGATCTCCTCCTCGCTCGCTTCATCTCCTCCCGGCCAATTTCCTTGGCTCCTTGGTGGCCGGGACGTAAAGAGATTTGATTGCTCCTGCAGAGAAATCCTCCCGTGGAATTTTTTTGGTGGAGTTGGGGAGCGTGGATCGCGAGGTTTGGTCGCCATGTCGCTCCGCCCTAGCGCCCGCGTGGAGGTTCGCAAGAAAGGGTACAAGCTGGCGGTGGACGCAGATGAGGCGCGCAGGAAGCGAGAGGAGGGCATGGTGGAGATTCGGAAGAGTAAGAGGGAGGACAGCCTCCTGAAGAAGCGTAGGGAGGGCATGCAGCAGCAGCAGTTCTCTGCCACCGTGCAAACCGCTGCGCTCGAGAAGAAGGTGCGTAGGATGTGGTTTGTGTTTTAGGTTTAGGGATTGCGTGAATTTAGGCAGGGATCGGGGAGGCGGTGGTTTGCGAATTTGAATAGTTGACGATTCTCACGGGTGGACGTTAATTTTGGATTGGATTTGTCTGGTGGATGGTCGTGGTGTTTGGGATATCCGTTTGTGCGAGAGTTGTTTGCAGCCATGGCGGTTGATGGAAACGGCGGCCTGAAATGATGTGCTAACAATGGCCTCCATCCTGTGCAGCAATTGGAGAGCCTACCGGCGATGGTTGCGGGAGTGTACTCTGACGAGCCTAGCATACAACTGGAATCAACGACCTCATTTCGAAAGCTTCTATCTATCGGTACAGACGTTTTCGAAGCATGAGCAAAGTTTGGGAGTGGTGTGATGGATATTTGTAGCCCACAGCTTACATTTCCAATGGGATCGTTACATTGAGTTGAGAATTTGGCGTGTGTGCAGAACGCAGTCCGCCAATTGAAGAGGTGATATCAGCAGGGGTGGTACCTCGATTCGTGGAGTTCCTCGTGAGAAGCGACTACCCCCAGTTGCAGGTAGAGGTTTGCAGGGACAAAAATGTGGAATTTGTTGTGTGGTAGGACGATGGCGCAAAAATAAGGGTCGGGCGTGCGTGTAAGCAGTTTGTGACACGGGTGGTTGTTTGTGCAGTTTGAGGCTGCTTGGGCGCTGACGAATATCGCATCGGGAACATCTGACCACACCCGTGTGGTTATCGACCATGGGGCTGTTCCCATCTTCGTGCAACTCTTGAGTTCCCCTAGCGATGATGTCCGAGAGCAGGTATAACGCAAGGATGGCGGGTGCGTCAATCCTGAGCATTAGGGTTCGTTGAGGTCATTTTGGGTCCGGCGAATTTGATTGATAGCGAACCCCATGAGACGTCATTCTTATCTGCCTGAAATGGGTTATTGATGTGGAGGTGATTAGGTCGGTTTAATTGAGTGGGCTAGGAAGTGCAAGCTCATCATGTGAGCTGTCTGTTGTATTTAACAGTTCCTGCGTTGGGTAGGGTAACGCAGACTGAATGCATGTTTTTATTTGAGCACGGCGTGAGAGTTGTGATTGTTGTTTTTTACGAAAGTAGCAAGGGGCAGAATTGGTGTAGAGTGTTTAGGAGGTGGGATTAACTGGTAGCACGCACTTGCAGGCTGTGTGGGCATTGGGGAACGTTGCTGGCGATTCCCCCAAGTGCAGGGACCTTGTTCTGAGCAATGGTGCATTGATGCCCCTTCTCGCTCAGCTGACTGACAATACAAAGCTGTCGATGCTAAGGAATGCAACTTGGACGCTTTCGAACTTTTGTCGGGGCAAGCCCCAACCTCCATTTGAGCAGGTGAGCAATGATGTTGTGATGGTGTGAGATACGGAAGAGGTTTATGTCCGTGTCATAGTGAATGTAGGCTTTTATTGGAATGGTGTTGTATCTGAATGGAAAAGAGATGGAGTAGGTGGATATGGGCGTGTTGTGGGGAGTAGTGTGGTTTTGGTGTTGTAAGGCATGAGATTGGGTAGGTAAGGATGTGATAATTTGAAGGTTGTGATGTGGTCTGTCTGGAGGAGTTTGTACTGAAGAGAATTGTGTTGTTGCAGTCAAGACCGGCACTTCCAGCCTTGGAGCGACTGATACATTCCCATGATGAAGAGGTTCTGACGGATGCATGCTGGGCTCTTTCTTACTTGTCTGACGGGACTAATGACAAGATCCAGGCAGTGATTGAAGCTGGTGTATGCCGGCGCCTGGTGGAGCTGTTGCTGTAAGACTCTTAGTTTGCCCTTTCCTTGCAGCTAGACTTGGATTGACGATTGGTGTGTTGGATTCATTGACGAACTCTTAATGCCTTCCCCTGTCTGTCCTGTTGAGTTGAACTTCTGCATCGACTGAGGTATAATTTTCCACTCTGGATGTTGAAGATCATGGACTACGCACTTCCTGGTTAATTTGTGGTTTCCCAAACTCTTGATGTTATCAATCTCCAGTTGGAAGTTAATTGTGTTGTAGTACTGTCAAGGTCACTATAAAGAGTTTGTGAGTGCTGAAAAAGGCTAAGTGATTGAGTATCGGTTGCTACATGGATAACTGAGTTGGATATTTGTTTTCTTGTGGCTAGCAGCCATCCATCGCCATCAGTACTCATTCCTGCGTTGCGCACTGTGGGCAACATTGTTACTGGCGATGATCTTCAGACCCAGGTGACTGGGTTCCCCCACTTACACCTTAGTGGACGTGTAGGTGCTGGTGTCTGTCTTAAGCTTGGCTACTGACATTGTAAGGTTGGCTTGATGCATAATTGGTTCACAATGTAGGTGTACTGGGGTCCCAGTAACTTGCTGAATAAGTTTAAAGTGTCCAGACAAAATCAAATATTTGACTTGGCATATAAACTGTTGCGAATTTCTTATTTTTGTTGTATGTTTCAGTTCATCATCAACAATCAGGCGCTTCCATGCTTGTTGGCACTCCTCACCAACAATCATAAGAAGAGCATTAAAAAGGAGGCCTGCTGGACTATTTCGAACATTACGGCAGGCAACAAGGACCAGATTCAGGTTTATTACATGCTTAACATTGCCATGTTTTTTTAATTTTTTAATATTTTGTTATTACTTTTTTAATTTATTTTCTTCACTGTGTCTCCAATGAAGTATTAAATATGACTAAAAATTTGCTCTGAAACCATGGGACAATATTATTTAGCGGAGACAATATTTTCTTGGTACATTTTGCAGGCAGTAATTGATGCCAACATCATACCTCCTTTGGTGTCACTTCTGGGGAATGCGGAGTTTGACATTAAGAAGGAGGCAGCCTGGGCCATTTCGAATGCCACTTCTGGTGGAACTCCTGACCAAATCAAGTAAGCTTGGGTTGGACTCTTGTTCATGGAGGAAGCTATTAATGTGAGGTTGTGACAAGTGGGTGTGTTATTTAGTGGCAGTTGTGGTGGATAGATCCAGAGAAGTTGCAGGGGGGAAGATGAGAGATGTGGTGGATGCCTAGTTGAAGGAAGGGGACGTGCGATCCAAGAGGAAGACTTATTTTTTTGCCTTTTTTGTGTGTTCAGGTATCTTGTGACTCAGGGTTGCATCAAGCCCCTTTGCGATCTCCTGACTTGCCCAGATCCGAGAATTGTGACAGTTTCTCTGGAGGGCCTGGAAAACATCTTGAAGGTAGGAGAGCAAGAAAAAGACCTTGGCAACAGTGGTAGCCTGAACCTATATGCACGGTACATCGATGAAGCAGAGGGTTTGGAGAAGATTGAGAATCTGCAGACCCATGACAACAACGAAATTTATGAAAAAGCTGTGAAAATTCTGGAGACGTACTGGCTTGAAGAGGACGAGGATCAAAATCTGGCACCTGGTGTAGAGGGTCAACAAAACTTTGCTTTCGGTGCGAGTCAAGCCACAGCACCTCCCCCTGGTGGCTATACCTTCGGTTGAAAGGTAGGATGAAGATTTTCCTTGTGCCAGTTTCCTTTTTTGAGTGTGGAAAGTGAGATGATTAATACTTTGTGCGAAGTTGATTAAAAGCTGGCAAGAAGTTGCGGTCCTCTTACGGGCTAAATTACTGGGCTTTGAGAAGGTGGGTTGATTTGTTGGGAGGAAATTTGATTTGGGCACAAGACTAGCATTTTGGTGCCCCTGGTAGAATTGGTTCTGATGGATTCCTTTTGTGCAGGTGTGAGGCAGGCCTGGAGAAGTTCCAGTCCTTGATTGTTTTTGAGGACAGGGTATCTCTGACAAGCAAGCTGTCCCATATAGTGATGCTTCTCTAGCAGTGACCTGATATGAAGGTTACTGTTGGGAAGGTGTGTCCGGTCCTCGAGTCTTACTGGCCGCTGAATGGTGGTTTCAGTGAAATATATGGTTGTGGGATCAACCTCTCTAACCAAACTAATCCTTGCAAAGTATCAGCAGTTGTGGACGATAAGCTGTCCAGACTTTGACTACTATGCTGCAACAGCTGCTGCAAGAACCTTCCATTCTCACCCACATGTGTAGTCCACATTGGTGAGGAGTTCTTAATTGGGTTAAGACATGGATGTCTTTCTCACAGAGCTCTGGCCTTTGACATGTCAAACTGCAAGATGCACTTCAGTCTGTGTTGCCTACATGTAGATGCATCCATACAGCTGATAATCTTCCAGCGGACAGCAGTAACTTGCTGCTCACTGTGCTTCAACTGGTGAAGCATAAAGGAGGATCCTACCCTGGGGTGGTGAGCTGATGTCCCAGTTTTATCACCTCAGAAGCTAATTGTTAACCTTGCCTTGCATGGTAGAAACTGATACTTGAGTCCGGCCTTCGAGATGCAGGAAGCTCAAGCTCTGACCCAAATTCTCCGCTTCCAGGTTCTCTGGTAGGAGTGATTCTATGGTACCACTCTTCATGAGTGATGCAAGTGTTGAGAGAGTTTGCCCCAGCTTCCTTGAGGGGAGCCGGAAAAATGAATTCCACGTGTACATACCTGACACCCTCACATGATTAATCAGCTGACACAATTCCAGCGAGAACACTGTTATAGTTTGCTTCGAATGTGGTCATACAGCATGTGCTATGTGGACCAGGTCGGAGCAGATGCGATCTATTATTAGGCGTCGTAGTGGTTTATGTTCCATGTTTTCACCTTGGAACTTTATTTCTGGATAAGGCATTTGCAATGATTTCCCTTGTTCACTGACAGAACCGTATAATTTTGTTGTAGAGTCCGTATATTTAAGGATTTTACACCTTTCAAGACAGTTGGTTTTTGGTATTTTGGTGTTATAGTGTTTTTAGGCCATCCACAACATGGTTTGGAAATGGCACCTTGGAGGAACTGGTACCATACAAGACCTATTAATAAAGGATATTTTGGTTACATAGAAGTGCATTTATTGGATTGATGCTTATTAATGAACAAGAATAATGCAATATTTGATATTATAATAGAAACTGTATAAATCCGACCTATAATTGTATTTTTTGATTTAAGAGCATCATCGAATTTTTTTTATGCACAATAGCTAGTGTGATTGTGTCTTGCAAAGCCTAGTGGATGCTGTTATGGCATTGATGTTATGGGTGTTGTTATTGAGAGCATCTGTTTTGAAATTTCACTTGTAAAGCTAGGATAGGATGGAAGATGATTCCAAAAGTATTTGAATTGTTTAAAAATTGCATTTTGCAGTGTGCACTGCTGTTGGGCTTCCTTGAGAAAGAGGGGAATTTCAAACTCAGAAATTGTTGTGCTCCAGTGTAGTTTGTCAGTGCCATTTTGGTTCATCATTTTCTTGTGTTCATGGCTTTTTTAGTTGTGGCTATCCTTTATCGATATGGGCATCCACAATTTGCTCCAGCAGCAGCTGAGTTTCCCCCCCAACATTTCAAGCGTTTTGTAATGCTCTTTCGAATTTGTTGAATGCAAAAAGAATAATGAAGTGGTTGTCATTGATCCAAGATATCTAATTCGTGTTATTTGAACCACAGAATGAACGTCAAAATATGCACATACAAAGGCTTGTTCAATCTACAACTTGTTAAGCATTTAAAGAAGGAACTGAATTTTTTTGTAGTCCATACCTATTTATACTCTTCCTCAAATAGTTGCTAAGGTGGCTTAAAAGTGATAAATTCAGCTATCACTAACACCTCTAACTCCACATGCAGCTCGTTGACAAAGGCCGACGGCCTAGCAACAATCACATACACCATCCATAAATATTCAACCACAAATCCATGAACTACTAAACTTTTCAAGTTGGGCCATCGTCAACATCCGAATGTGTTCAAAAAAAATATTGAAACCATTAAACATGCAAAACCAAGAGGAGTATATGTCTACTTGAAAATCCAAGCAATATCATCTTTTAAAGGATGCCTGCCACATTAAAGTTATCTTATAATATAGGGTAGCAATTGCTTACTATCCATGCTCATCATTAAACAAAAATTGATTCATAGGACCAAGGGCACCACATGCATTATACTTGGTTTCATTCTCAAATTTGAAGATCAAGAAATTAGATAGTCTAATAATTTGGTCTTAAGAAATATGAATATCTTAGAGAACACAATAACATACACAAACACCCCAAGCTTCAATATTGAGGAATATTCCATTTCCTTTAAGACTAATAGAAATTGTGTAGCCTTGAAAGATCAACACCTTTGAATTCTTATATTGTCATGATTGCCTTCTGTAATCTTAATAGACATGACCTCAAATGACAAAACACTAAAGTTTGGTTTATGAGAGTCAAGAGTTCTTTGGTTAGATTTCAAATTGACGTGGGAGCATCAACATAAAATTAATATAATTTAGAAACAAGAATAGAATCATTTCATGATGAAGGTGGCATGTTAAAAGACTACCCTTTTTAAAGATCTCACCTCCATGTCATCATATTTGATACAAACTGGGCCTATATATTATCAAAAATTTATTTTCTTGACATTGTTTGGGTATGGGAGTTTCAAGAGACATAATATTTGTCCATTTGGAATGATTCAATCCTCAATACTATAGGGGACTTGTTTTTACTAGAGTCCTTTGATACATGATGGATGAGTCTACATACAATAGGTGCCATGATGAATCCGAAGCCGTTGAGGTGAAGGTTTTGTGTTGAAATGTACATAACATGAATTATGAAATTTAGTACGTGTAATACTTAGCTCCTAAACGATTTGATCTGCTGGCAAATTAATAATGCGGCCCCTTCATTAATGGATTGCAGTGTGGTAAACTCTTGAACACACCGGTTATTGATTATTTGGAGTCACTCTTCATGTGAACTCTTGAAGGCTAAACCCTAACCCTAAAATATGATCAATCTTGATGAGACTTTCAATACTCGGTTGCAAATACAAATGGTAGAATGTTTTACATGCATTTTTGTTTTTTTGTAAACCCACAATTGGTAGGACTTATGGGTCAGTGGCAAAGTTAAGTCCTATCCAATTCTATGGTTACTGGATAGGTAGATGTGAGGTGTAATTGAAGAGTGAAGCTGTCTCTGCAGGTATAAGTAAATTTTCTCTTCGCTGATTTAACCATGGTCCACTTATACTCTCAAGGGTTTCATCCAATCGGCTCATAAATGCCGAGTTGCTAACAACATTGACGTACTGTATGTCAACATAACACAAGAATACGATTAGAATGATCATAGTTTGTGTGTTTTTTGTAAATATAACACGATTTGAAATATAACATCACTCGGTGTAATGTTATGAACATGGCATTAATGTTTTATCAATAAATAAAGTACTTCCACTCTAAGGTATTGAGGTTCTGAAGTAACATCTTCGTTTTGGTTTTTAACTCCTAAGCCGTCAACAAGTGAGTGCATCAGTGTCATTGAGTAAGTCATTGCGATCAATCATATGTGGCATTAAGTATATAAAATATCACCACATCAACTGTTCATTATAGCGGTGTAAGAAAGTTGCAAGAACATTTTTAAAAGAACACCAACTTTGGTTGATCACAATGGCCGATCGGGGATCTATCTGCTCAATGAGGTGGTCTAAGGAGACAAAAGGAGGACAACACCTTCATTCAATAAAAGATCCTTACCCGTAATAAGGCTGATTTTGTGGCGATTCTTACTTAGCAATCCAACATCAATAGACCCCCCTTAGTGGAGAGTAAAAGGCTTTTTCCTTAAGACGACTTTCCCAATTTATGTAGGTTGCATATGAATTTATTATCTTTTGAAAATGATTTTTGTTGACTTTGTATAGATTTGCTAATCTATGGAATTGTTTTTTAAACATTTCCAAGCTACTTAACCTTCCTAAGATAGAAAAAGTTTCTTAAAGTGTTGCTTTAAAAGCCTCAGTACCTTATACCAAATCAGTGGAAGCTCATAGTCAACCTTCATGTGCATCCATAAGAAAGAAAACTACTTTGGTTATTTGAACTCATGTGGATTGCTGTTGGGAGTTATGTAGTGCCATAGCTTATTCTTACAAGTTCAACACGAAGAAAGTGTGTAGATGTTACAATACATAACAAAACTTTGACGCCGAAATTCAGTATGATATTTGAAACTGTGTAGCATTCTTCAACATCTTATAGTGATCCACACTAATTCAAATAGAAAGGTGTAACGCCATTTGAAACTGCATGATTCATTACTGGATGCCTTTTGTGAGTGAGGAAACTGTGTTACGAACCTACAATTGCAATTGCAATATGGCAATCAATGTATATGCATTGTGATTATGGGTGATGTATTTGAGGGAGACTTGGTGTCAAAAACTGAGGTTGTCGTGTAGATCATGAACTCTAAAACATACGATTCGATGTGATCAGGAAGGTATTTGTTTGTCGACATCACGTTGAAAATTGTTGCAATATTACCCATACATGTATGCTTGCTCTCTATGACATAGAATGTTTGGTGTCAATCACAAAATAGTTTTGACAACTTTGGTTTTCGTGTTGACCCACAAAAATGTAGCGTTCATGTAGAAAATATTTGGGGTTTAAGGGAAAATCCAACAATGAGCATTGGTTGAATATGAAATGCTAGAGTGCCCAGATTGGTTACACTGGAGTTAGAAATGGGAATGAACAAATGAACTCTTAAGAATGCTATGGCAAACTGTTACATTAGAATGAACCAATTTGACAAGAATACCAAATCCACGCGGTTGGTTGAATCGCTTCCAACAAATGAAAGCGGCAACAAGTGCGAGGATTGCAGCTGCAACCTTGACATAAAATTCATCCACTCCAAATATTTTTTGCCCTCCAGCTGCCATTATAGGTGAGCTCCTTCTATTGACTTCCTCCAAGTCACAATTTATAACCTGCCTCCCATCATGCTATTGTCTAGGGCATCTTCCTACTTGAAATTGATACGCTTTAATGGATGTGCTATCGGTGGTGGAGACATGGTGGCCTAGTGCGAAGAAGAAAGCTAAAAGCCTCTTCCCCCATGAGGCCAAACTCGCTCTCACACATTTACGGCATTGAGGGCATAAATGGAGGAATTGGGGTAAGCTAGGGACACGACCTTTGGAAGGCGAAACAAGTAATATGGTTGAGACACCTATTTCCACCACTTTATGCAATTTTATGTGAGAGAATCATAAATGAAAGCCTGGATTTATGTACATGGGAATGCCTTGAGGGGAGTCCATTATGGAGTGAAAGGGCACTTGCGCGAGGGCGGGAGTAAAAGGCCACATGACCTTCATTTTCATAGTGCACAATTTTAAAGTATTTGAGAAAATCTACTCACTAGAGATTAAAATGCATTATGGCCTCTGTAATGCCCACCGTACATGGTCTTTATGCAAGGGGTCATGCGTTTTGGATTAAAAAGCACATGCTCCCACCCTCATGCAAGTGCCCTTTAATTCCATAATGCATGCCCCTATACATAAGGCATCGAAACTCACAAACACATGATTTTTGAACCCATAATGAAACCCATCTTATGAATTTTTGAAATTGAGAAGCATATGACTTATCAAAATTTGGCATAGATGTCTCTGAATCTATCACCCTTGAGATTCTAAAATATGCAAGTGGCATCACAATATTTGTGAGGACATGTTTAGAAATCGCATATGTTGACATTCATTGCGTCTATGGTCATTCTAGTCATGGTTGTTCATGGTACCCATTTAGCTCCACTCTCTCCGTGACTTGCTCCCAAGGTCCAAATATATATATATATATTCATAAGGCGAGGTTGGATCTAGTTGGGTTGTCAAGTTCTCTCAAGAACATAATCCTTTCAAATTTTCTTCTACTTCTAGTTATGGGTAAGATATCAAATGAAACTATTGAAAATGTAAATTCAATGAACCCAATCTCACTCCAGAAGTCCAAGAATTGGCAAAGAGAACATAATATTCATGCATGTAGAGCAATTAGTCTTTGAATGGTCAATGGATTCAATTGACTTAGAGTTAGTAGCTGATCTTGGTGTCAATGGATAGAACTCCAAAATGTTGTAAAGAATGATTTTTTTGTTTGTGGAAATTGGTCAATATTTGAAAGAGTTATCATCATTTGAAGTGGTTGGAGGTCGTTCTTGAAGGTAAGTTTTGATTGTGAGCACCACCTTTAGTGGGCATTTGCTTCAAGGAGAGAAAACCACTTGTTGAACATGTAAGCTAAGTGTAATATTGCTACCCTAGATAAGCCCTCATTGGATCTCTCTTCCATGGCAAATCCCATATGCAAGAGATCACCATGTGTCTAACTTATACACTCCGCATGTTATGATCAGCAATCATACATACATTTCCAAAATGCAACATGCCTTCCCCCCCCCCTTAAATCACTTGCTTTTGGGGGACTAGAAAGAACATGAGCTGATATAATTAGTTTCAATCAATTACAATTTCCGTGAAGATATAAAACATCATCTCAAAACTTTCAAAATCGATCTTTGATCATAAAGTATGCCCATTTCCTTGGTAGAGGAACAACCAAATTATAAGTGAGGTAATAGGTACCGTACCTTATGGGCAGCTTCGGCACCTTGCTGCCGAATATTTAATTAAAGTTCAAAAAGTAGGTTCGGCACCTTAAAATAGTATATTCACATTTTCGGCAATTTTCTCTTTTAATTTTTAAAAATCCAGCTTAAATTTATTTTTAATTTTCTATTTAAGCTTATATCTTGTACATCTCTCTTGCATTGAATGACAAGTAAGATGTGAGTGAAGAGTTGAGAATGCTCTGTGCTTTATGCAAGTGGAGTGGAGTTGTGTTCAACAATGCATATGGGATATGTAAACTTTGAGGTGAAGCACCTAGTTAGACTTCATTTTTATAACACGCATAACTTTTGCATAGAGTCTTCAAATGACATAAAATTTGTTGGAGGTGAAAGATTACTTGATTTCTAAACTTTTCTTAGACCCACAAAATTCCAAAAAAGTTGATCTTCTATGCACAAATGAGCTCCGAAAAACTGTTATGAACGCATTTTAATTTTTTTATCTTTACACGGCTGCAATGTTTTGTCCATATCTTTTGCATAAAGACTTATTTTGACACAAAACGTGTTGGAGGTGGAAGAAAGATTGATTTCTCAACTTTTGTTAGTTGGACAAAATTCTATAAAACTTCATCTTCTATGCTCAATTGGACTCCAAAAATTTGTGTACAACACATTTGAAAAGCCTCACCTAGAGTCTTGCTACTTCTTAACCCATATTCTTTGTGGACTAATGTAAGTGAGCTTGATTACAAAATGAGCACCTTCTCTCCTTCAAAATTCACATATGCTTCCACTTTAAGTAAAACTCTAGTGAGAAGTAAAAAATTCTTACATTTCGGCAATTTTGAAAAATAATTAATTTTATATTCGGCAAAAAATGGCAATAATATTCCAAAATTTTCGGCATCTCTTTTTAGAATTATTTTGTGCCGAAGCTGCCCCTAAGGTACGGTACTCCCAAAATCCCGAGGCTCACTCACATTTAAACATTCAAACGTTATAATAGGGAAGTTCAAGATATTGATTTTTAATATGGTGATCTAATGCTAATTTGCAATTCAAAGAACAAAACTATAATATTGGTAAAGTTTTTCATATATTTTTCATGGATGAAATTGCCAGAAACTCTCTAGAATTCATAGGATTTGGATGAAATTACCAATTTTAGATGAATATGTACAAATTTGGATGATGTTTGTATGATCATCCATATGGGGTGTCATCACTCCAATGACTTGTAGCCAATGCTCCTTTTTGAAAAATTTGAAAGAAATCATTATTGAGGTTCACATTTCTACATTGATTATCCCAATTAGTGCGTGTTACTAATCGGAGTTACGCAGTGCAATAACATCTTACTTAGGGGTTCCATTTTTACTAACTAAAGTTCAATAGGTTGTTTGGACATTATGGAACATAGATGACTTTACTTGTCACGCCACTTATTTCAAAGTGTAATTTAATGTCAAACAACAATCACAACTCTTACGCCATGCTCAAATAAAAACATGCATTCGCACATCAGCCTCCGTTACCCTACCCCAACACAGCAACTGTTAAATACAACAGACGGCTCATATGATAATCTTGCACTTCCTAGCCCACTCAATTAAACCGACCTAATCACCTCCACATCAATAACCCATTTCAGGCAGATAAAAATGACGTCTCATGGGGTTCACTATCGATCAAATTCGCCGGACCCAAAATGGCCCCAACGAACCCTAATGCTCAGGATTGACGCACCCGCCATCCTTGCGTTATACCTGCTCTCGGACATCATCGCTAGGGGAACTCAAGAGTTGCACGAAGATGGGAACAGCCCCATGGTCGATAACCACACGGGTGTGGTCAGATGTTCCCGATGCGATATTCGTCAGCGCCCAAGCAGCCTCAAACTGCACAAACAACCACCCGTGTCACAAACTGCTTACTCGCACGCCCGACCCATCTTTTTGCGCCATCGTCCTACCACACAACAAATTCCACATTTTTGTCCCTGCAAACCTCTACCTGCAACTGGGGGTAGTCGCTTCTCACGAGGAACTCCACGAATCGAGGTACCACCCCTGCTGATATCACCTCTTCAATTGGCGGACTGCGTTCTGCACACCCACGCCAAATTCTCAACTCAATGTAACGATCCAATTGGCAATGTAAGCTGTGGGCTACAAATATCCATCACACCACTCCCAAACTTTGCTCATGCTTCGAAAACGTCTGTACCGATAGATAGAAGCTTTCGAAATGAGGTCGTTGATTCCAGTTGTATGCTAGGCTCGTCAGAGTACACTCCCGCAACCATCGCCGGTAGGCTCTCCAATTGCTGCACAGGAGGGAGCCCATTGTTAGCACATCATTTCACGTCGCCGTTTCCATCAACCGCCGTGGCTGCAAACAACTCTCGCACAAACGGACATTCCAAACACCACGACCGTCCACCAAACAAATCCAATCCAGAATTAACGTCCGCCCGCGAGAATCGTCAACTATTCAAATTCGCAAACCACCGCCTCCCCGATCCCTGCCTAAATTCACGCAATCCCTAAACCTAAAACGCAAAACCACATCCCACGCACCTTCTTCTCCAGCGCAGCGGTTTGCACGGTGGCAGAGAACTGCTGCTGCATGCCCTCCCTACGCTTCTTCAGGAGGCTGTCCTCCCTCTTACTCTTCCGAATCTCCACCATGCCCTCCTCTCGCTTCCTGCGCGCCTCATCAGCTTGTACCCTTTCTTGCGAACCTCCACGCGGGCGCTAGGGCGGAGTGACATGGCGACCGAACCTCGCGATCCCCAACTCCACCAAAAAAATTCCACACGGGATTTCTCTGCAGCAGCAATCAAATCTCTCTACGTCCCGGCCAGCAGGGGGGCCAAAGAAAATCGGCCGGGAGGAGATGAAGCGAGCGAGGAGGAGATCGAGAGGGGTCCCAGAGAGCCAGAGAGACAGAGATCGCGCTCTGGAGCGCAAACGCGAACATAAACGACAGGTCTTGATTTAACTTAACCACGGTTGGCTTAAATGTCTGCGCTGGCATTTGTTTGGTGACAGGACCTGGTTTATATGCCGACCAGGTGTCACTTAACTTAAGGTTTGGTGTAGCTAACCATGGATTTCTAACCCTGGTTATGGTTAACTGGTTCGTTGAGGCTAGGGAGCTGTGTTTCAATACCAACTCGTGGTCGGCGACTGGGCGCCAGGTGGTCGGCGTGTTAATGAGCTGGAGATACCCCTGACAGCCAAGTTATCCTTAGGCCCATCCCACACGGGAGGAACGGCACCGAGTTGGATGAATAGCATTGGTTCAAATGAGCAAGTGGTTGCCACATGAGAGGAAGTATGGGGAGTGGCAACAATGACTCTTTAGCTTCGGATTTTGCTTTGGGTTTAGGGTCGGGATCTACTTGGCAATAAAGCCGAGCGACATGGCACAATAAATGTAGTTCAATACTTCCGGGCACTAGTGCCCGGTAGTACCCCGGTTTAAGGAGGAAAACAAGGAAAATGAGACTTTTTAAAAGCAAAGTGCCATGTGGGAGGAAGTTGGGAAACTTCCTGTGCCTCTCGTGTGGGATGGGCCTTATTTACGTAGGCTAGGGACCCTCCTACTGGATGAGCCCTTTCTCTATGAGTTAGTAATTTGCTTGGATGGACAATGTTTTTATCATTTAGAGCTTGATTACACTATTGACCAATGGGCCGTTTTCCAATGCATTCTAAATTGAGTGACGGTCCCACTTCACTCCACACAAGGTCACCAAAGATTAGATTGACCATATCAGGGAATGGATGACAAAGTGAGATGAAATCCTACATGTCTTAAAGTGGTTACTGCTCGGTGGTCACGTTGAAGTTTTTGCGATACAACTACAATAGGTTATCTCTACAAAAGATGAGATTGGTCGTTGGGGGGCTTTCAAATATAAAAATTTATAATCATTATGTGGAAGTTTTCGACTTGTTGTCTTGGTTTCTTTAACATATTTGGTTTGCTCAACAATATCTACTCATAAGGTATTTGATCACACACATTGATGCAATTATAAATCTTGGGAGGAAAGCCCTATACTTTATACAATGCATAGTTGGGATATTTTGGCTTGAGATAAAGCCCTAGACCATAGTCTTGTGTCGTGTTTCATTGTGCATAACTTGGGCATAACTTGTGCAGATGTACTTCAAACCTTGAAATTGTTTTTGGAGATAGACTTTTTGCTTGATATTTTACCTTTTCCTTATTTGAACGGAACTATAAAATAAATGATCTCTTGTATGCAATTAAGCTCCAAAAATGTTAATAACACAATTTCTCCATTGAACCTCCTATGTGTCTTGGAAATGCTTGTTGACATTTGTTCAAAGCTTATGTAAACAAACTTCAAATTGCATGCTTCTCTTTGGAGGTGTTCCTTTCTTTCATTTCCCAACTTTTATGAGCTGGGCAAATTTTACATAGTCTTTAATTATATGTTAATCCATGTTCTTTGGAAATGAGATCAAATTAATTTGATTACAATGTAAGCTCTTTCTCCACCCATAATCCCATAATTATTTCCACAAACGCCCACATGATCTTTTGGAAAGTGGTAGATTCTCTTCATTATTTTGATGTCGATCAAAGGATATTCTTGTCGGATGCTCAACGATAAATCTTGTAATGAAGTTTTCATGTAGAGACTTATCTCTTGGGCTACATGGGTGATCCAACAATGACCACTTATTGAACATGGTAGTGTTAGAGATGAGAGTGAATAGTGGTCTCCTAAGAATATTACGATATTACTAAAATACATTCGATCGATTAATGAGAATGACCACATGGTCTTTAAATGTAGACCAAACACACGCTCCATCAATTACAAAGGCCAAGCATTCTCTACGCTCTCCCTAAACCAAGACTATGCATACCTAGGCATTAACTTAGCCCATTCCTCAAATGGAATACCTAACAAGAAGCCACTAGCACAAAAGTTGGTGTCTTCCTCTAGGTCCCCCTCTAGTATATAACAAAATATCCACATTGTCATCATACCATGAGTTGAATGAGCCCTCCAAGTAATTCATTTGTCCTTCCCATGCATCAAAAAATTTGACATGTCCTTCATAGAACTTGTAAAATAGAAAACGTACATCCCAAGAGGGATTCTCCAACTACCTCAATGTTGAGGAACCCAAATTGCCACCCTACTATGCATTTGCCAACTCCCTATTCCACCCTCCAAAACACACTTCAATCCGACCTTAGGTTTTACATCACAACCAACATGCCTTACTCAAAAGACACTCTCACGCAAAAGCCCACCCCTTTCCTTACAAAGATCACAGTAAGCATGTCCTTAACTAGATAGGTGCCCCTAACCCCCCCTCCCAAACATATTGCACATAGATCTCCTTCAATTATTCCCATAAGACAAAGTTGACAAAATATTTGCATAAATATAATTTGCCTCCCACAAACCAACATCACATGTATACCGAACACTCCCCAACAAACAAATCACCCTCCGAGTGGCACTAACTACATTTGAAATAACAAAGACCCACCACACCTATAATTGCCATTGGCAAGATTACATAGACTTTGAACACCAGTGAAATCACACAAACAACATATTTGGCACATGCACCACTTATGCCCCCTACATGAAGCAGACACATGCCTTCACCTCCTCTTCATGTGCATTAACCCCGTCATTAACAACATCCAAACGGCAAGACACAATAAAACAATAATATTATGGGAAATCCACAAACTCCTACTCTCGCACTCCAAGACACCATACTCGTGAATGCATGCCCTAACCAAGGCACTCCCTCGAACAATACGATGACCCCCCCCCCATGGCTCTACCTATGCATTTGCCCCACGTACGCATGCCAATGCCTAGCACGCCTTGAGCCAACATACTAATCATCAACACCACACCCCCCCCCCACCCACAATGCTCTTAACTACGCCTCCTAAAACTCCAACATACACCTTCTCCCAAGATCAAGACCACACATCAAGAACCCAATGACAAAACCCAAATAACAATTGTTGGTCAATATGCTCAAAGATGCCAGATGGTATGTCACACTCACCATCCTTACAACATTCATTAGAGGAGGCATCCACACGGACACCATCACCAAATTATTTGAACAATGCTACATCCCCCTCATGCCCACCCATGCATGCATGTAACACATTCATCTAATCCTCATTAAATACCTCGTCTTCCTTATGCGCATCAAATGACGGCTAGATTCCAACCGATTCCCTATACTACCCACATATACAAACACCAAGTCAACACCAAGAATCAGACACATTACATCTCATTAACAATAGCATTACCCAACCAACATAACACCCCCACACACACCAACACCCCACTGCATCAATATAATGTACAACCCACACCCACGGAGGGGTCCATCTACCTCCCCTTTACATGGTTACCAATAGGGACCACCTCCAATCATAAGAAGTAACGATTGTCTCCTAACCATGTTCATGCACCCGCCTCAAGTTTACATACGAGCTTGCAACTATGCTTCAAGTGAAGCGTATCTCATTCACGCCAACCCTCGGGACTTCTCTCTCTCTCTCTCTACAAATGTGACATGAACATAATATGATCCTAATGGTCTAAACCCACATGACCTAGACGAATAGTATTGATGCTTGCAAATAACTTTGAACCACTTGTTTATGGTTTCATTTCGCATTGTAAGTTGTCTTAACAACCCTAGGGTTTACATCAACACTAAAAAAACTATCCTTTGTTCCCACCTCACATTCAATTTAGTCCAACATCTACCAAGTGATTACACTATAACAAATTTAGTCCCTCTCTTTGCTATGAACTAATAGTGGCCTTTGAGGACATCAAATTATTGTAATTCAAGGTAAGGTGGTTGGGTCCTAAATGGTTACTTTGGTGACTATTGAACCTAGAATGGTTATCATATTTTGCGCATGCAATCTAATCTTTTTAAACACATGTCTTTTTGGTATATGTTCTTGGAGCCACACTAATCCACATACCATTCAAACCTAATACAAATTGACTAGTACATTACATTGTGCTGCTCTCTGGCACCTATTTTATAAATTTCCTAACCTCTTATGAATTTTATTGTTCAGGCATAAATTGTTTTTTTATCATGTGTTATTTAAAAAAACTTGGCAAGGCTTGTCACATATGACTTTATTCTCACTTAACCTTTAAAAAAATAGACCAATTACATATTCAATAGGGTTTAGGGTTTAGGGTGCCAATGGACGAACTCATCCATCATCCATGAAATTATTTATAAGCTTATTAATAAGAAGCGTCATCCAAAAGTTACCATAGTGACATAAAATACCATATGACACTAAATATCATATTTAGTGTACTACATAAAACCCAGGGCACATCTTTTAGTAGCCATAAGTCCCGCATTTGTTGAGCTAAAACCAAGTATTAAATATTGCCACATGGACATCCACCTAAGATTGACAAGCATTATTAGTAGTAGGTTGGAATACAAAGTAACTAAAGCTTTCCTTCCGACTAAAAACCCTCTATTTAGTGTCAAGTGGAGAAGGGCCTTAATCTGAACTCCTCCCGACCCTCAAAAGTTAAGCATGAAAAATTTAGGGTTTCATCTCTCTCACAATAATCAATGACAATGAAGATTTATAATATACATCTGGACTTTATGCGTAAGATGAGAGCCACTTCACACACAAGACTGAGAGACCCATGACCATTACACTTCAAAGCACTCTCATTGGTAAAAAAGGCGGAGCCGGTCCAAGTTTGCTTCACACTACACTCGAGGGACCAATGGAGTATGTGAATGCAAGATGGATGTAAAGTCTACATGGATTCCTACGTGGCATCAAATGGACCATGTTTCATGGTCACTTGGACTATTTTCAAAATCCATCTCTTGAAGGTAGGCCTAACACAAAACTAGGAGACCGTGACATTCCGAATGCTCACAACCGTTGATTTATTCTATTTTATCATGTGTGAGGACCCGCATGAATAGAAATTCACTGAAATGGCATTTGGTTGAGGGCCCGGTCACATATGGCTTCACACTACGCTTGAGGATCCGTCACCACACTACATGATTTCGGAGGTGTGTTGGGACGGCCTTTGGACACTTTCTTTTGGGCTCTCACTATTTCATGGTCACGTCTCTTGGCTCGTGTGTGAAGTGGCCCTAAGTTAGGAGCAAAGCTTGGCCTGAAAACTTTCAAAGTCGACGAGAGTACCGTTTTTGAAACAATGACCATAGTAACTTAGGGCCGGTTTACACTATGGACCATGAAGTCAGACCATGGAAGAGGGCCTTTTTCAATTGTCCGAGTTCATGATGCGACTTCCATGGTCCGACTTCTTAAAAAATCAGTTTTGAAAGTTTGGGCTCCTCACTAGGTGTAAACCGAATGTGGACCAAGAAGAATGACCATTCATCAAAAAGTGAATGTGCTGATTTTTTCAATACATGCCCAAAAAGGGCAGTTTTGAAAAAAATTTAAAGTTTGACCATTCTCTTGTCTTCTTATGGGCTTCACTTGTCTTCACTTCTTGTTAAATGTGTCAAAGATGTGGCTTGCAAATTTCTCACAACAATTTTTACAAAAAATGAGCGATTTAATTTGTACATGTTCAATGTAATTTACATGTGACATGTACCTTGTGTTGTCACTACACTAAATAGGATATTTAGTGTTCAATTATATTTAATGTTGTTACCACCCTACCTTGCTCAACACTAATTTCAATTCTTTGATAATTAGTGTTAGAAGATTTGCTAGAAGATATGTTGGAATTCTTTTTTTATCATTGTTATTTTATTTTTCATATCCTTACTAACACTAAATTCAAATATGTAACTTCCACATATTACGATAGTTGATATTTAGTGTTTGAGTTTACATTTAATGTTACTTACTTTCATAGGGTTATTGATATTTAGTGTATCAAACACTAAATATCCTACTTAGTGTAGTAGAAAACTATGCAAAAAAGAACCACAATTGTTTTCCCATTGCGGTTCTTTTGACCACCCTAATCTACAGTTGCTAAAGGACTATAGATTTTTCTTTTTCGTTTGGCAACTGTAATTTAAAAAAAATTCCGGGCATGTAATATACTGTTGAAAAGGTATATTATAGGCCCCAATTTCCAAACATTTCAGTTGGTAGACCAAAAAAACAAACATGCACTCGAATTCTTGAGTTCTAGATGTCCCACGTTGTTTGGTGAAACATGTGGGAGCCGGTTTAAGGGGTAGGGCAATGTAGAAGTGGAATGTCTCATGGGCTATGATATGATCAAGGCACATAGATGGTAGATTTACTTCTCAAGATTCAATATAGCACATTAGATGCTCAAAAGTGTGCCTTGTGCGCCTTACCTATTGGGAAGAGCTGTATATTAAGCCTCAAAAAAATTTCTTTCAAATTTATTAAAATGGCATTTCTATGCCATGGGCCCTTGTCTTTTCCTACTAGACCACCTCTCTTGCCTCTCTCACCGCAAAACCCGTTATCCATCCAGTGCATTTATTAGGCCTTAAAAATTATATTTTGGGCACCTCGACCTCCATGGTCCCTCTGCCATTTTGTCCGTAGTGTAAACCGAAGTGGTCCCGGGACAAGTTCAACGGCCAATCAGCGCTCTTACAAAGCCCTGGGACGACTTCCTGGTCCATAGTGTAAACTGGCCCTTGACGGAAACTTGCCAGGTGGTCAACTGCCTCCTGTGCTTTGGCACTGGCTTGTCGGCCTTCTGTCTCAAAAAAAAAAAAAAAAACTGGCCCTTAATTGCTGTCATCAAGGCACGGGTTTACAGGTTTACGATACCGGTCCCCTAAACACACCCGCACAAATGCCAGGATGGCAGACCTTCTTTTGAACCGAGCTAACCGTGGTTAAGTTAAACCCCGACCTGCAGTCAAGGCAGCAACGCCGAATTGTTACTTCGACTGGTTCGCCATAGCCAGAGCGCGCTCTCTGCGTCTCTCTCTCTCTCGGACCCCTCTCGATCTCCTCCTCGCTCGCTTCATCTCCTCCCGGCCAATTTCCTTGGCTCCTTGGTGGCCGGGACGTAAAGAGATTTGATTGCTCCTGCAGAGAAATCCTCCCGTGGAATTTTTTTGGTGGAGTTGGGGAGCGTGGATCGCGAGGTTTGGTCGCCATGTCGCTCCGCCCTAGCGCCCGCGTGGAGGTTCGCAAGAAAGGGTACAAGCTGGCGGTGGACGCAGATGAGGCGCGCAGGAAGCGAGAGGAGGGCATGGTGGAGATTCGGAAGAGTAAGAGGGAGGACAGCCTCCTGAAGAAGCGTAGGGAGGGCATGCAGCAGCAGCAGTTCTCTGCCACCGTGCAAACCGCTGCGCTCGAGAAGAAGGTGCGTAGGATGTGGTTTGTGTTTTAGGTTTAGGGATTGCGTGAATTTAGGCAGGGATCGGGGAGGCGGTGGTTTGCGAATTAGTTGACGATTCTCACGGGGGACGTTAATTTTGGATTGGATTTGTCTGGTGGATGGTCGTGGTGTTTGGGATATCCGTTTGTGAGAGTTGTTTGCAGCCATGGCGGTTGATGGAAACGGCGGCCTGAAATGATGTGCTAACAATGGCCTCCATCCTGTGCAGCAATTGGAGAGCCTACCGGCGATGGTTGCGGGAGTGTACTCTGACGAGCCTAGCATACAACTGGAATCAACGACCTCATTTCGAAAGCTTCTATCTATCGGTACAGACGTTTTCGAAGCATGAGCAAAGTTTGGGAGTGGTGTGATGGATATTTGTAGCCCACAGCTTACATTTCCAATGGGATCGTTACATTGAATTGAGAATTTGGCGTGTGTGTGCAGAACGCAGTCCGCCAATTGAAGAGGTGATATCAGCAGGGGTGGTACCTCGATTCGTGGAGTTCCTCGTGAGAAGCGACTACCCCCAGTTGCAGGTAGAGGTTTGGAGGGACAAAAATGTGGAATTTTTTGTGTTGTAGGACGATGACGCAAAAAGATGGGTCGGGCGTGCGAGTAAGCAGTTTGTGACCTGGGTGGTTGTTTGTGCAGTTTGAGGCTGCTTGGGCGCTGACGAATATCGCATCGGGAACATCTGACCACACCCGTGTGGTTATCGACCATGGGGCTGTTCCCATCTTCGTGCAACTCTTGAGTTCCCCTAGCGATGATGTCCGAGAGCAGGTATAACGCAAGGATGGCGGGTGCGTCAACCTGAGCATTAGGGTTCGTTGGGGTCATTTTGGGTCCGGCGAATTTGATTGATAGCGAACCCCATAAGACGTCATTTTTATCTGCCTGAAATGGGTTATTGATGTGGAGGTGATTAGGTCGGTTTAATTGAGTGGGCTAGGAAGTGCAAGCTCATCATATGAGCCGTCTGTTGTATTTAACAGGTCCTGCGTTGGGTAGGGTAACGCAGACTGAATGCATGTTTTTATTTGAGCATGGCGTGAGAGTTGTGATTGTTGTTTTTTTACGAAAGTAGCAAGGGGCAGAATTGGTGTGTAAGTGTTTAGGAGGTGGGATTAACTGGTAGCATGCACTTGCAGGCCGTGTGGGCATTGGGGAACGTTGCTGGCGATTCCCCCAAGTGCAGGGACCTTGTTCTGAGCAATGGTGCATTGATGCCCCTTCTCGCTCAGCTGACTGACAATACAAAGCTGTCGATGCTAAGGAATGCAACTTGGACCCTTTCGAACTTTTGTCGGGGCAAGCCCCAACCTCCATTTGAGCAGGTGTGTAATGATGTTGTGATGGTGTGAGATATGGAAGAGGTTTATGTCCGTGTCATAGTGAATGTAGGCTTTTATTGGAATGGTGTTACATCTGAATGGAAAAGAGATGGAGTAGGTGGATATGGGCGTGTTTAGGGGAGTAGCGTGGTTTTGGTGTTGTAAGGCATGAGATTGGGTAGGTAAGGATGTGATAATTTGAAGGTTGTAATGTGGTCTGTGTGGAGGAGTTTGTACTGAAGAGAATTGTGTTGTTGCAGTCAAGACCGGCACTTCCAGCCTTGGAGCGACTGATACATTCCCATGATGAAGAGGTTCTGACGGATGCATGCTGGGCTCTTTCTTACTTGTCTGACGGGACTAATGACAAGATCCAGGCAGTGATTGAAGCTGGTGTATGCCGGCGCCTGGTGGAGCTGTTGCTGTAAGACTCTTATTTTGCCCTTTCCTTGCAGCTAGACTTGGATTGACGATTGGTGTGTTGGATTCATTGACGAACTCTTAATGCCTTCCCCTGTCTGTCTTGTTGAGTTGAACTTCTGCATCGACTGAGGTATAATTTTCCACTCTGGATGTTGAAGATCATGGACTACGCACTTCCTGGTTAATTTGTGGTTTCCCAAACTCTTGATGTTATCAATCTCCAGTTGGAAGTTAATTGTGTTGTAGTACTGTCAAGGTCACTATAAAGAGTTTGTGAGTGCTGAAAAAGGCTAAGTGATTGAGTATCGGTTGCTACATGGATAACTGAGTTGGATATTTGTTTTCTTGTGGCTAGCAGCCATCCATCGCCATCAGTACTCATTCCTGCGTTGCGCACTGTGGGCAACATTGTTACTGGCGATGATCTTCAGACCCAGGTGACTGGGTTCTCCCACTTACACCTTAGTGGACGTGTAGGTGCTGGTGTCTGTCTTAAGCTTGGCTACTGACATTGTAAGGTTGGCTTGATGCATAATTGGTTCACAATGTAGGTGTACTGGGGTCCCAGTAACTTGCTGAATAAGTTTAAAGTGTCCAGACAAAATCAAATATTTGACTTGGCATATAAACTGTTGCGAATTTCTTATTTTTGTTGTGTGTTTCAGTTCATCATCAACAATCAGGCGCTTCCATGCTTGTTGGCACTCCTCACCAACAATCATAAGAAGAGCATTAAAAAGGAGGCCTGCTGGACTATTTCGAACATTACGGCAGGCAACAAGGACCAGATTCAGGTTTATTACATGCTTAACATTGCCATGTTTTTTAATATTTTAATATTTTGTTATTACTTTTTAAATTTATTTTCTTCACTGTGTCTCCAATGAGTCATTAAATATGACTAAATTTTTTATCTGAAACCATGGGACAATATTATTTAGCGGAGACAATATTTTCTTGGTACATTTTGCAGGCAGTAATTGATGCCAACATCATACCGCCTTTGGTGTCACTTCTGGGGAATGCGGAGTTTGACATTAAGAAGGAGGCAGCCTGGGCCATTTCGAATGCCACTTCTGGTGGAACTCCTGACCAAATCAAGTAAGCTTGGGTTGGACTCTTGTTCATGGAGGAAGCTATTAATGTGAGGTTGTGACAAGTGGGTGTGTTATTTAGTGGCGGTTGTGGTGGATAGATCCAGAGAAGTTGCAGGGGGGAAGATGAGAGATGTGGTGGATGCCTAGTTGAAGGAAGGGGACGTGCGATCCAAGAGGAAGACTTATTTTTTTGCCTTTTTTGTGTGTTCAGGTATCTTGTGACTCAGGGTTGCATCAAGCCCCTTTGCGATCTCCTGACTTGCCCAGATCCGAGAATTGTGACAGTTTCTCTGGAGGGCCTGGAAAACATCTTGAAGGTAGGAGAGCAAGAAAAGGACCTTGGCAACAGTGGTAGCATGAACCTATATGCACGGTACATCGATGAAGCGGAGGGTTTGGAGAAGATTGAGAATCTGCAGACCCATGACAACAACGAAATTTATGAAAAAGCTGTGAAAATTCTGGAGACGTACTGGCTTGAAGAGGACGAGGATCAAAATCTGGCGCCTGGTGTAGAGGGTCAACAAAACTTTGCTTTCGGTGCGAGTCAAGCCACAGCACCTCCCCCTGGTGGCTATACCTTCGGTTGAAAGGTAGGATGAAGATTTTCCTTGTGCCAATTTTCTGTTTTGAGTATGGAAAGTGAGATGATTAATACTTTGAGTGAAGTTGATGAAAAGCTGGCAAGAAGTTGCGGTACTCTTACGGGCTAAAGTACTGGGCTTTGAGAAGGTGGGTTGATTTGTTGGGAGGAAATTTGATTTGGGCACAGGACTAGCATTTTGGTGGCCCTGGTAGAATGGGTTCTGATGGATTCCTTTTGTGCAGGTGTGAGGCAGGCCTGGAGAAGTTCCAGTCCTTGATTGTTTTTGAGGACAGGGTATCTCTGACAAGCAAGCTGTCCCATATAGTGATGCTTCTCTAGCAGTGACCTGATATGAAGGTTACTGCTGGGAAGGTGTGTCCAGTCCTCGAGTCTTACTGGCCACTGAATTGTGGTTTCAGTGAAATATATGGTTGTGGGATCAACCTCTCTAACCAAACTAATCCTTGCAAAGTATCAGCAGTTGTGGACGATAAGCTGTCCAGACTTTGACTACTATGCTGCAACAGCTGCTGCAAGAACGTTTCATTCTCACCCACATGTGTAGGCCACGTCGGTGAGGAGTTCTGAATTGGGTTAAGACATGGATGTCTTTCTCACAGAGCTCTGGCCTTTGACATGTCAAACTGCAAGATGCACTTCAGTCTGTGTTGCCTACATGTAGATGCATCCATACAGCTGATAATCTTCCAGCGGACAGCAGTAACTTGCTGCTCACTGTGCTTCAACTGGTGAAGCATAAAGGAGGATCCTACCCTGGGGTGGTGAGCTGATGTCCCGGTTCTATCACCTCAGATGCTAATTGTTAACCTTGCCTTGCATGGTAGAAACTGATACTTGAGTCCGGCCTGCGAGATGCAGGAAGCTCAAGCTCTGACCCAAATTCTCCGCTTCCAGGTTCTCTGGTAGGAGTGATTCTATGGTACCACTCTTCATGAGTGATGCAAGTGTTGAGAGAGTTTGCCCCAGCTTCCTTGAGGGGAGCCGGAAAAATGAATTCCACATGTACATACCTGACACCCTCGCATGATTAATCAGCTGACACAATTCCAGCGAGAACACTGTTAGAGTTTGCTTCGAATGTGGTCATACAGCATGTGCTATGTGGACCAGGTCGGAGCAGATGCGATCTATTATTAGGCGTCGTAGTGGTTTATGTTCCATGTTGTCACCTTGGAACTTTATTTCTGGATAAGGCATTGCAATGATTTCCCTTGTTCACTGACAGAACCGTATAATTTTGTTGTAGAGTCCGTATATTTAAGGATTTTACACCTTTCAAGACAGTTGGTTTTTGGTATTTTGGTGTTATAGTGTTTTTAGGCCATCTACAACATGGTTTGGAAATGGCACCTTGGAGGAACTGGTACCATATAAGACCTATTAATAAAGGATATTTTGGTTACATAGAAGTGCATTTATTGGATTGATGCTTATTAATGAACAAGAATAATGCAATATTTGATATTATAATAGAAACTGTATAAATCCGACCTATAATTGTATTCTTTGATTTAAGAGCATCATCGAATTTTTTTATGCACAATAGCTAGTGTGATTGTGGCTTGCAAAGCCTAGTGGATGCTGTTATGGTATTGATGTTATGGGTGCTGTTATTGAGAGCATCTGTTTTGAAATTTCACTTGTAAAGCTAGGATAGGATGGAAGATGATTCCAAAAGCATTTGAATTGTTTAAGAATTGCATTTTGCAATGTGCACTGCTGTTGGGCTTCCTTGAGAAAGAGGGGAATTTCAAACTCAGAAATTGTTGTGCTCCAGTGTATAGTTTGTCAGTGCCATTTTGGTTCATCATTTTCTTGTGTTCATGGCTTTTTTTTGTCTTTAGATGTTGATAGTTGTGGCCATCCTTTATCGATATGGGCATCCACAATTTGCTCCAGCAGCAGCTGAGTTTCCCCCCCAACATTTCAAGCGTTTTGTAATGCTCTTTCGAATTTGTTGAATGCAAAAAGAATAATGAAGTGGTTGTCATTGATCCAAGATATCTAATTCGTGTTATTTGAACCACAGAATGAACATCAGAATACGCACATACAAAGGCTTGTTCAATCTACAACTTGTTAAGCATTTAAAGAAGGAACTGAAATTTTTTGTAGTCCATACCTATTCATACTCTTCCTCAAATAGTTTCTAAGGTGGCTTAAAAGTGATAAATTCAGCTATCACTAACACCTCTAACTCCACATGCAGCTCGTTGACAAAGGCCGACGGCCTAGCAACAATCACATACACCATCCATAAATATTCAACCACAAATCCATGAACTACTAAACTTTTCAAGTTGGGCCATCGTCAACCTCCGAATGTGTTCAAATATATTGAAACTATTAAACATGCAAAACCAAGAGGACTATATGTCTACTTGAAAATCCAAGCAACATCATCTTTTAAAGGAAACTTACAAGAGCCTGCCACATTAAAGTTATCTTATAATATAGGGTAGCAATTGCTTACTATCCATGCTCATCATTAAACAAAAATTGATTCATAGGACCAAGGGCACCACATGCATTATACTTGGTTTCATTCTCAAATTTGAAGATCAAGAAATTAGATAGTCTAATAATTTGGTCTTAAGAAATATGAATATCTTAGAGAACACAATAACATACACAAACAACCCAAGCTTCAATATTGAGGAATATTCCATTTCTTTTAAGACTAATAGAAATTGTGTAGCCTTGAAAGATCAACACCTTTGAATTCTTATATTGTCATGATTGCCTTCTGTAATCTTAATAGACATGACCTCAAACGACAAAACACTAAAGTTTGGTTTATGAGAGTCAAGAGTTCTTTGGTTAGATTTCAAATTGACGTGGGAGCATCAACATAAAATTAATATAATTTAGAAACAAGAATAGAATCATGTCATGATGAAGGTGGCATGTTAAAAGACTACCCTTTTTAAAGATCTCACCTCCATGTCATCATATTTGATACAAACTGGGCCTATATATTATCAAAAAATTATTTTCTTGACATTGTTTGGGTATGGGAGTTTCAAGAGACATAATATTTGTCCATTTGGAATGATTCAATCCTCAATACTATAGGGGACTTGCTTTTACTAGAGTCCTTTGATACATGATGGATGAGTCTACATACAGTAGGTGCCATGATGAATCCGAAGCCGTTGAGGTGAAGGTTTTGTGTTGAAATGTACATAACGTGAATTATGAAATTTAGTACGTGCAATACTTAGCTCCTAAACGATTTGATCTGCTGGCAAATTAATAATGCGGCCCCTTCATTAATGGATTGCAGTGTGGTAAACTCTTGAACACACTAGTTATTGATTATTTGGAGTCACTCTTCATGTGGACTCTTGAAGGCTAAACCCTAACCCTAAAATATGATCAATCTTGATGAGACTTTCAATACTCGGTTGCATATACAAATGGTAGAATGTTTTACATGCATTTTTGTTTTTTTGTAAACGCACAATTGGTAGGACTTATGGGTCAGTGGCAAAGTTAACTCCTATCCAATTCTATGGTTACTGGATAGGTAGATGTGAGGTGTAATTGAAGAGTGAAGCTGTCTCTGCAGGTATAAGTAAATTTTCTCTTTGCTGATTTAACCATGGTCCACTTATACTCTCAAGGGTTTCATCCAATCGGCTCATAAATGCCGAGTTGCTAACAACATTGACGTACTGTATGTCAACATAACACAAGAATACGATTAGAATGATCATAGTTTGTGTGTTTTTTGTAAATATAACACGATTTGAAATATAACATCACTCGGTGTAATGTTATGAACATGGCATTAATGTTTTATCAATAAATAAAGTACTTCCACTCTAAGGTATTGAGGTTCTGAAGTAACATCTTCGTTTTGGGTGACACCTATTTTAAACTCCTAAGCCGTCAACAAGTGAGTGCATCAGTGTCATTGAGTAAGTCATTGTGATCAATCATATGTGGCATTAAGTATATAAAATATCACCACATCAACTGTTCATTATAGCGGTGTAAGAAGGTTGCAAGAACATTTTTAAAAGAACACCAACTTTGGCTGATCACAATGGTTGATCGGGGATCTATCTGCTCAATGAGGTGGTCTAAGAAGACAAAAGGAGGACAACACCTTCATTCAATAAAAGATCCTTACCCGCAATAAGGTTGATTTTGTGACGATTCTTACTTAGCAATCCAACATCAATAGACCCCCCTAGTGGAGAGTAAAGGCTCTTTCCTTAAGACGACTTTCCCAATTTATGTAGGCTGCATATGAATTTATTATCTTTTGAAAGTTATTTTTGTTGACTTTGTATAGATTTGCTAATCTATGGAATTGTTTTTTAAACATTTCCAAGCTACTTAACCTTCCTAAGATAGAAAAAGTTTCTTAAAGTGTTGCTTTAAAAGCCTCAGTACCTTATACCAAATCAGTGGAAGCTCATGGTCAACCTTCGTGTGCATCCGTAAGAAAGAAAACTACTTTGGTTATTTGAACTCATGCGGATTGCTGTTGGGAGTTACGTAGTGCCATAGCTTATTCTTACAAGTTCAACACGAATAAAGTGTGTAGATGTTACAATACATAACAAACCTTTGACGCCGAAATTCAGTATGATATTTGAAACTGTGTAGCATTCTTCAACATCTTAAAGTGATCCACACTAATTCAAATAGAAAGGTGTAATGCCATTTGAAACTGCATGATTCATTACTGGATGTCTTTTGTGAGTGAGGAAACTGTGTTACGAACCTACAATTGCAATTGCAATATGATAATCAATGTATATGCATTGTGATTATGGGTGATGTATTTGAGGGAGACTTGGTGTCAAAAACTGAGGTTGTCGTGTAGATCATGAACTCTAAAACATACGATTCGATGTGATCAGGAAGGTATTTGTTTGTCGACATCATGTTGAAAATTGTTGCAATATTACCCATACATGTATGCTTGCTCTCTTTGACATAGAATGTTTGGTGTCAATCACAAAATAGTTTTGACAACTTTGGTTTTCGTATTGACCCACAAAAATGTAGCATTCATGTAGAAAATATTTGGGGTTTAAGGGAAAATCCAACAATGAGCATTGGTTGAATATGAAATGCTAGAGTGCCCAGATTGGTTACACTGGAGTTAGAAATGGGAATGAACAAATGAACTCTTAAGAATGCTATGGCAAACTGTTACATTAGAATGAACCAATTTGACAAGAATACCAAATCCACGCGGTTGGTTGAATCGCTTCCAACAAATGAAAGCGGCAACAAGTGCGAGGATTGCAGCTGCAACCTTGACATAAAATTCATCCACTCCAAATATTTTTTGCCCTCCAGCTGCCATTATAGGTGAGCTCCTTCTATGGATTTTTCCTCTAAGTCACAATTTATAACTTGCTTCCCATCATGCTATTGTCTAGGGCATCTTCCTACTTGAAATCTGATACGCTTTAATGGATGTGCTATCGGTGGTGGAGACATGGTGGCCTAGTGCAAAGAAGAAAGCTAAAAGCCTCTTCCCCCATGAGGCCAAACTCACACTCACACATTTAAGGCATTGAGGGCATAAATGGAGGAATTGAGGTAAGCTAGGGACACGACCTTTGGAAGGCGAAACAAGTAATATGGTTGAGACACCTATTTCCACCACTTTATGCAATTTTATGTGAGAGAATCATACATGAAAGCTTGCATTTATGTACATGGGAATGCCTTGAGGGGAGTCCATTATGGAGTGAAAGGGCACTTGCGCGAGGGCGGGAGTCGAAGGTCACATGCCCTTGATTTTCATAATGCACACTTTTAAAGTATTTGAGAAAATCTACTCACTAGAGATTTAAAATGCATTATGGCCTGTGTAATGCCCGTTGTACAGTACAATATTGTATGCCGTAATGCCCCATCATACATGGTCTTTATGCAAGGGGTCATGCATTTTGGATCAAAAAGCACATGCTCCCACCCTCACGCAAGTGCCCTTTAATTCCATAATGCATGCCCCTATACATAAGGCGTTGAATTTCACAAAAACATGATATTTGAATCCATAATGAAACCCATCTTATGAATTTTTGAAATTGAAAAGCATATGATTGATCATAATTTGGCATAGATATCTTTGAATCTATCACCCTCGAGATTCTAAAATATGCAAGTGGCGTCACAATATTTGTGAGGACATATTTAGAAATCACATATGTTGACATTCATTGTGTCTATGGTCATTCTAGTCATGGTTGTTCATGGTACCCATTTAGCTCCACTCCCACCGTGACTTACTCCCAAGGTCCAAATAATTTTCTTTTTTCATATGGTAAGGTTGGATATAGTTGGGTTGTCAAGTTCCCTCAACAACATAATGCGTTCAAAATTTCTTTCACTTCTAGTTATGGGTAAGATATCAAATGGAAACTATTGAAAAAGTGAATCCAATGAACCCAATCTCACTCCATAAGTCCAAGAATTGGCAGAGAGAACATAATATTTAGGCGTGTAGAGCAATTAATCTTTGAATGGTCAATGGATTCAATTGACTAAGAGTTAGGAGTTGATCTTGGTGTCAATGGATAGAACTCCAAAATGTTGTAAAGAAAGATTTTTTTTTGTTTGTTTGTGGAAATTGGTCAATATTTGAAAGAGATATCATCATTTGAAGTGGTTGGAGGTCGTTCTTGAAGGTAAGTTTTAATTGTGAGCACCACCTTTAGTGGGCATTTGCTTCAAGGAGAGAAAACCACTTGTTGAACATGTAAGCTGAGTATAATATTGCTACCCTAGATAAGCCCTCATTGGATCTCTCTTCCACGGCAAATCCCATATGCAAGAGATCACCATGTGTCTAACTTATACACTCCACAAGTTGTGATCAGCCATCATACATACTTTTCCTAAGTGCAATTGGCCTTCCCTCCCCCCCCTTCTTTAAATCACTTGCTTTTGGGGGACTAGAAAGAACACGAGCTGATATAATTAGTTTCAATCAATTACAATTTCCTTGAAGATATAAAAAATCATCTCAAATTTTTCAAAACCAATCTTTGATCATAAAGTATGCCCATTTCCTTGGTAGAGGAACAACCAAATTATAAGTGAGGTAATAGGTACTCCCAAAATCCTAAGGCTCACTCACATCTAAACATTCAAACGTTATAATAGGGGAGTTCAAGACATTGATTTTTAATTTGGTGATCTAATGCTAATTTGGAATTCAATGAACAAAACTACGATATTGGTAAAGTTTTTCATATATTTTCATGGATGAAATTGCCAAAAACTCTCTAGAATTCATAGGATTTGGATGAAATTACCAATTTTAGATGAATATGTACAAATTTGAATGATGTTTGTATGATCATCCATATGGGGTGTCATCACTCCAATGATTTGTAGCCAATGCTCCTTTCTGAAAAATTTGAAAGAAATCATTATTGAGATTCACATTTCTACATTGATTATCCCAATTAGTGCGTGTTACTAATTAGAGTTACACAATGCAATAACGTCTTACTTAGGGGTTCCGTTTTTACTAACTAAAGTTCAATAGGTTGTTTGGACATTATGGAACATAGATGACTTTACTTGTCACGCCACTTATTTCAAAGTGTAATTTAATGTCAAAAGTTATGTATGTGATGGGAGCCTTTACCAAAAAATATATGAATGGATTCGCCACGTCAAAACCCTAAACCTCTATTGCCTCGCACACTCACTCTGTTCTTCATCTCCACAGATTCCCAACGAACTTCGTGTTGTCCAATTTTCTAGGGTTTCTTGTTTTCGGACAGATTTTGTTGGCAGTTCGCGGTGTTGGAGAAGTTGGAGAGATTGAGAGATGGCGGAGTCCGTGAGCGCAATCGACGATGCCATTGCTCACTTAAACTCTCTCATTTCTCGTCTCCAGGGCTCCTCCGCTCCTGCTGCTACCCTTTCCAATTCCGCTCCGGAGCTTCCCAATGCCGAGCCTGCAGCTGCTCAATCTCAACCAGCCAAGGTATGAAACGTTTTTATTGCAAAATAAATAACTATGTCACTCACTTCAGAACGATAAAATAAATATACAGGTAAAAAGAGGTAGGTTAGAGCTTTGCTGCATGCTTTCATGAACTATGATGGCTTTAATGGAGCAAAAATAGATTTGGGGTTCAGTCCTGTTCCGTTGTATGATTTAAATTTTAAAATTAATTAATTAATTTTTTAATTGTTCTGAAGTTTCAGGTAATGCACATTTCCTGAATGACAGACTACTGATTGGACTTGGATCAATGGATATATCTTTCAACTTAATGGGACTTTTGGTCGGGATTTGGTCCCCTGTGATTTCCATTGGTTGTTTTGCATACAAAATCAATACTTTCTTTCCATTTAATTGTGGTGCATGCTCGAAGGTAGTGTTTGAATTTGAATGAAGATCAATTGAGGGCCAAACTCATTTTAGCACCTCTTCGCATGCCAAATGAACTGATATAGAATGTTCTTTGTTCAAACCTCCAAGCATGCACCGAAAACTTACTGAATATGAAATGTGTTGTATGCAAAATAACCAACTCCCGACCAAAAGTCATGTTGCATTAGAGGATAATTGTCCTGTCCACACGGCCCGCTTGGCCTTTGTGAATTTTTAGTTCTGCACAATAGTCATTCTTATTAGTGGTGCTGTTACCTCTTAAGTATATAATTTTCCTTTTACCTTGTGCAGGAGGAAGTTGTGGAGGAGAAGCAGGCACAAGAAAGCAGCAACGAGGTCACAGAGGCTCCCATTCCCAACATCCTCACAGGGCGTAAATGTGTGTCCAAAATCATAATTTCTTTTGATGTCAATTTCTGTTCTTTTCTTACTTTATTATTTTTGTGTGCATTGTTGTAGTTGATTAAGTACTTTGATTGTTTGTGTTTAAGTATCTATGGTTCTCATGGAGAGGATTCCTGTTCTTATTGTCCTTGTTTTTGTTTCCAGTGAAGCTTCCTGGGGCCACAACTACGAAGACTGCAGCTGGAGGAGGAAATGAACACAGTGAAAACTTCGATAAAGCTCTTGTTCAGGTAGATTTGCACTGAGAATCTGTCAGTCAGTTGAACAGCTCGCGAAAGTCGTTTCAAATTCTGTTTTTTAGTATTTAAGTGCATTTGTGCATGTGTCTTCTATATAATTTGAGTTTTTCCTAATTTTCTTGAGGTGCTTATTTGGGCATTTCTCTGGAGTTCAGGTAGCGCTGGTGCAGTCTGTGAGTGATCACCCAAATTCAGAGAAGCTTTATATCTGTAAAGTCGAAGTTGGGAGTGGCACTGTCAAACAGGTGCGACATTCTTTCTTTTGCTCTTGGCTATTTATCTCTACATGATGATGGGAGGTCTTTTGCAACGTGGTGTATGTGGTAAACAAGAAACACTATCAACGTGCATCGGATCATAGAATGTACGGAGTTTGTGTCTGAATACTCCAGGAAATCCATATCTCTGGTATACCATTTATTTGATATTGTGAACATGCAGGTTGTTGCAGGTCTTAAGAAATTTGTCAAAGTAGAAGAGTTGGAAGGGAAGAAGGTCTGTGTAATTCTGAACCTGAAGCCTGCAAAGCTTGCGGGCCAAGTGAGCGAAGCTATGATATTGGCGGGATCTGTAATGGTAGATGGAGGGAACGAAATTGTTAAGGTAGGCTCTTTATTTTTTTTGACGCTTTCTTGGCAATATTGGGGCTCTTATTCTTGAAGTAGGGGCCATGATGAGTTGCCTGTAGTTTAGTTTCTAAGACGAAACAGAAGTGTACCTGGTGTCCAGACTTTGACGCAACGACACTTCTGATAATGATTTTCTGTGATTAATTGGTAACTAGGTACTTGAGCCTCCCTCAGAAGCAGTTCCTGGAGATCGAATCTTCCTTGAGGTGAGTTTTAGGGATTGTTTATTTTGTGCTTAAATACATCTGTATAGTAGAAGACCCTTGCAGTGAATCCTTTGCTGCTGTCCACTATTGTTGTGCACAATTGAGTGTTGGAGCACAGAAAACTTATGACTGGAAGAGATCTTTCTGTGGATTAGGACAAGTTACAGCTGAAGAAGCAGATGAAATCTATTTAATTGTTTTATGTTATTTATACTCGAGACTCTGCATTTTTTATAAGGAACTAGAGGATCATCAAAAATTGACTTTGAACTACAATAATTATGGTAAATACTTTGGGCAACTCTATTGAGCTTATTTCCACACTAAAAACATCAAGGATTCTATTGTGGGTGCTTGCTATTTACCAATCCACAATATTGAAAAGCAAAGGTCCACATTGTAGTTTACAATGTTTGATTGAAAATAGTGTGCGATGTATTGCTGTCTATTCGACAAGTGGTTTTCTTTGCTTGAAGTGAGCACATGTCTAGTCAAGGTGGAGCTCACCACCAAAACCTACCTTCAATAAACACCTCTAGCTACTTCAAAGGATAATATCTCCTTCATATCGTGTTTGTTTTCTACAGACAAACAAGCCATCTTGTAGAGCTTCTGAAGCTCTTTCCATAGACACCAAGATCACATCTTAGCCATTTGGGCGTATTGACCATTCAAAAATCAATTGCTCTTCATGTTGACTTTTGATGTTTTATCCTTCAATTATTGGATTCAGAATTAGACTCTTTGAATTCGAATTCTCAATAGCTTTCATTTGATACCTGGCCCACAACTAGAAGTGGAAGAATGAGAACATAGCGAGTGGTTAAAAGATGTACTAAGTGTAACTAGAGTTGCACACTATTTCCTTGCTTGATGGTGAATACTGTGGAACACACTATGGGGCTGCCCAAGGTCAGTCACACTATACATCTGCATTTGCCCGCACTATTTACCATAATCAGTGTAGTCCTTAATAGAGGTCACTGTAGAATCAGCTTACTGATATGTTTTGAGTCACTAACATGGTCTTGAGTTGTGCAGGGTGGAGCTCCAAGTGCAAGCCCAGCTAAGCAGCTGAGCTCAAAGGTCTGGGAGAAAATTGTACCCCTACTTAAAGTAGAAGGTACAAAGTCAATCTTCTGACCTTCCTATCATAGAAATATTGCATGCTACATGCTTTCTTTTTGTGTCCTCATCAATATTGTGAGTTTTTCAAGTTTCTAGGGTGGGATAATAAAGCTCTAGAGCACCTGTCATCTGATTGTATTGTATTTTTCAAATATTGAGAAGCCTTTGCTTGCGACAAGTGATGTTTTAAATGATAGAGCAACCATTCATTGAAGACCGATCATGACACCGACATGTCATGCTGCTGGGTACAGAAATTATTAGTGGATGTGTTATGGATTAAAATCTTATTCCACGATCTTTTTCTGGACTGATATTGAATTCTGTGTGTGTTTGCAGGTGGATTTGCATTGTTCAACAGCAGTTCGCTTGTCACATCTGCAGGTCCTGTGAAGGTGCCTGGGCTTCCTGATGGAGCTGGAATTCATTAATTACTGTTCACAACTTTGCTAGGCATTAATAGCACACTCGTGTTTCAGGGCTTATGATTATACTAAAGGAGGATACAACGGACATAGTATCATTACCTTGCCATGCTTTTGATAGAATGTTTGCAGAAGTTGATCCAATTGTGTCCACCACAGTGGGCCACTTAAGTTCCCAGATGGCAAATTTCCTGCGTAGACATGAAGCTCCAGTGCAGTGACATATTCTCCTATCGTATCCTTTTCCTTCCAAAAGACATTGCTTAAGATTTACCACCTTAGCCATAATTGGGGTGTAATCTCACAACCTTGTTGCCCATTTTAATGAAGATATTCTTCAAACTGTTTATTTATCCATCTTAATAGAAAGTGAAAGCATCACAGAGCCTATGCAAACTTTTGCACAACTAACCTCTTGCATAACCAAGAAATTGACACAGCTGCCATTCAAACCTGTTGACATGTATGACTTTGTCCTTGGACTGCAAGATTTGCAACAGCAACCATTCCAGATCAAAGAGCACACACAGTTGCTGTCAGCCAAATGTGCATGATGTGCACTGCAATTTTTCAGATAACTGTACAAAGTTATAGTTGGTCTTCACCCTTTTACACAAGAAACCCTAATCACTGTCTGCGTGGTGTCATAACCTAGGGGTGCTGAAATTTCATGAATTGGTGTAGAAAGTCACCCCTTAAAAAGAGAAGTCACATACCTCATATGCCGCATCCATGAATAGTCTACAGAAGTTCAATGTGTGTAGATGAGTTGATGGAAGCTGGAGGAAATGCCCGACAAAATGGCTGTCTAATCTCACAGTTTTTAGAAATCTAGGTACATGAGTTGGCAAGTGGGTTAGGAAGGAAAAAGGTTCTCACTTGAACAGGAGGACTGGTATTTAGTTCCTCTTCTTTGCGCTCAGCCGCCAGTTCCAGGTCAACGAAAGGGCTGGAGAAGGACGAATTCTTCAGTTGGGCGCATTTGAATGAAGTTACAAGCGTCCTACATAAAAAACCTCACTCCGAGTGATGAACAGGAAAGAAAGAAGATGGTTAGATAGATGGATAGAAACACCGGCTCCTCAGGAGCGAGCATGAATGAAGAGCAGGCTCATGCCTAGGTGCAAAAAACCATCATACTAAAGAAACCAGTGTGCAGGGGGTAAGGGAGAGTGGTTCAGGAAGGGTGCTAACTTAAGATGTGGCAGAGGCAAGTTTGTGATAGAGGCGAGCACCTGAGAAGTGCGAGGCCCAATAATAGCTACATAGTTGTATGCAAGGAAAAGACACTCATCCCCTACTTACCCATGATCAAGAGAGACAAGAGAGACTTATTAGCTACCTATATATGTAGCTCGGAGATTTTAGTAAACTTTTGTTGGTGGTCTATGTGGTTGCACGGTGGAGGCTTCCATCCTAGACAGCATGAGCCAAGAAACCAAGATGCTCAAAAAACCTGCTAAGGTGTCATTGGTAGAGGCGAGTGGGCCGATCTCAATGATGAGAGTCGAGGTTTGTGTTCGATGACGGTCCAAGTTTGAAACCCCGAGAGGTCCTAATGAGAATATCTAACTTAGTTGTACGCAGGATAATGCTACCCTTCATCACGACAAGTGAGAGAGACTTACCACCTACCACTTAATCTACATACATAACACTACTTAACATGCTAACGTTGTTTCATGGGACCACGAATTTGGTGGGTAGGTATAATCCAAGAATCAAGAGGCAGCACATATTCCAATCCGCTACCAGATTCAAGTTGAATAATGGTTTGGTAGTTGAGGCTTCCACAACCAGAGCTAGGTAGTGTGCCATGCCTTGTTTTTGGAATGCGAGCAACATGTTGAGGCTGAGTAATGTTATGTAGTAGGTGGATACTGGGTGATAGACATAGTGAGTATTAGATTCAAACTTTCCTTTGTTAAGGATAAGTGCGTATAGAGATCAGGTCATGGCAAGAAAATAGGCAAGATAGAAAACTTAGCCATCCGATCTCCATTGTCCATCTAACATCTTCACAACCTCCATCATGTTGGGTCTTCGATCCCTTTGATCATGCAAACAATCCCGGGCCACCATACTCATCAACCTTAACTGAGTGGTTTCGGAGGAACTCAACTCCCTGTTGTTTTTATTGTCGTCGTCGTCGTCGTCGTCGTCGTTGTTTTTGTTGTTGTTGCAGATGAGTGATGGATCAACCATGTGCGACAGCCAATCTTGATCTTTTGCAAACACTTGGTTGGCCCAGTCAGACAGCAGAGTGCTTTCGTGGATGGCTTTTCGTCCGGAAACGAGCTCAAGAAGCAGGACTCCGAAACTGTACACATCGCTCTTGGTGGAGATCGTCCCCGTGCTGCAACTCTGCGGGTCCATGTATCCGTACGAGCCTTTCACATGTGTGGCCACAGACAGGTTTATAATCTTGGTGTCAGCATCGTCCCGGCCGAACTTGAAGAGACCGAAGTCTGCGAGCTTTGCAGAGAAGCTCTCTGATAACAACACGTTGGCTGATTTGATGTCTCGGTGGATGATGGGAGGCTTGGCTCCGTGGTGGAGATACTCTAGACCGTGCGCAACGTCTTTGGCGATCCGGAAGCGTTGGTCGGTGGTTAGGGGTGTCCCTAGTTTGCTTCGGTCGTGGAGGGCAGCGTACAAGCTTCCGTTTTTCATCAGCTCCGATACCAGAATCTGCTCTGTGCCTGTTGATGCATATATATGCTCAATTTTTTCGGTCAAGTTGTAAATCATGTGATAAATGATTATGGTGATGATGACTCCTAACCAAAATGAAGAAGAACATGAAATGCTCCTGACAGAATTCAAATTAGCAGCAATCTTCCCTGAATAGGTCTTGGGGCTATCGATCGGTAGAAACATGTCACATTTCAAGAAATTTCATCTAACGAGACGACATGACTATGTATGTGGAATACATCAACTGCCTAAAGCTCTCAGGTGCAAATCATGTGAAACATGATGATGATGACCGGGGGAAGTGTCTTGTAACATTGCTTCGTGCTGTTTCTTAATGCACGTGCTCAAAGTTGTCAGTCAAGTTGTGAATCGTGTGATACTAGATGATGATGACATGAATTATTAAACCAACCAAAGGTAATAAAAAAGAAGACGAAAATGGTCCTATCAGAAATCAAATTAGCGCCAATCTTCCTGAGTAGGTCTTAGGGCTTTCCGATCGGTAGAAACAGGTCACATTTCAAGGGATTGCATCTCACGAGACGACATGACTATGTACTATGTAGAATACATCAATTGCCTAAAGCTGTCAGGTGCAAATCATGTGAAAGATGATGATGATGACACTGGGAAGTGTCTTGCAACATTACTTCATACTATTTCGTGCTAATTGGTCAGACGCTCAACATCACATTTCAGGTTTCATCCACACAACTCTGCAAGATCGTAATCAAACCGAAGCTAAACAAAAACAAGATTCAGCAATGCTCCTCTCAAAAACCAAGTTAGCAGCAATCTGCCTGAGTAGGTCTCGCCGGGGTTATCGATCGGTAGAAACACGTCACATTTGACCAGAAATGCATCTCACAAGACGACATGACTATGTATGTAGAATATATTAACTTCCCAAAGTCGTCAGGTGACAATCATGGGAAAGGTAATGATGACACTGGAAGTGTCCGGCAACATTGCTTCGTACTATTTCTTGCTGATTGACCAGACGCTTGATCAACACCACATTTAAGGTTTAAAAATAAGCAAGTCTGCAAGAGAGCAATAGCAACATCATTAATCGATCAGGTTGTTGGGGGTGAACATATGTATATGTACTCACCATTTGCTTCGCAGTAGCCCAAGAATTGCACCAACCGGCGATGGTGAACTCTATCCAACATGTCCACCTCTGCATGGAACTGCTCAAACGGTTGAAAGATATACGCCCTCTTGACAGCCACCCCCATTGATCCGTCACACGAAACAGCACCGCTGTAAACTTTCGCAAATCCACCTTGCCCGATGCACCGCGCACTGGAGAATCCTTCCGTGATGTGCGAAATGTGTCTCAAATCAAACTGCCGTGCCCTCCTGATCTTATCTCTCTCATCGAAGCTCCTACAGAGAGGTTTGATGATTTCAGCTTCTTGGACGTGTCTTTCTCTGTACCTTGCTCCGAAGAAGAGCACAACAGCTCCAACAATCAAAAAAATCAGCCAAGAACTCGCAGTGGAGAAAATTAGCCCCACCTCGCGCCTCGACAGCCTCCCACCAAGTTGGCGATTCTGCCCCCCATTGGAAGAAAAATCGATCCTACTCGGTTCCAGGACCATCTGCACATCGGTGAGGTATGGGGAACATGTGGCGGTGGAATTCGACGGTAAGGATGTGAAGGTGAGATTCACCAAGCTTGCGTTCGTGAAGAACCGGATGATGTGTGTCTCCCAGCCAGTTTGAGATTTCACTTCGAAATCCGCTGATCCGAAGGAGGAAGGGGAGATGGAGAGCGTTATGAAGATCGGTGACGATCCGCAGCCTGGGATGCTTGTGTTCAATTGGCTTTGGAATGTAAGAACGTGCTCGGAATTGGCATATGTCGCCACTGTTTGGCTAATTGAGGAGAGCTGGACGAAATGCACCAAAGTTTGGTTGGTTCGAAAACACCCGATCTGGTTATCTTGCAATGCAGTCCAGCTGCAAATCTCGGTAAGGTCACCCACTTGTTGGCCGAATGGCTCCCCCCATGTGTTCTCGAACCTTCCATTGACGACTAAGTTCGTTGTGTTGTACATGGGTAGAGGTGGTGTGTAATTGCTCGACGACAATGCTGAGCTCGGCATGAATGTGAAATCTGTGGTGTATGAGTCGTTTTGAATATCCAAGCTCGCCTCCAGGGCTAGGGTTGTGCGCATGTCAAAGAGATGGTCGCTTGTTGGCACCCATTTCAGCACTCGGAGGTACAGGCCATCGCCGTTGCGGATCTTTGTTGTCTGCTCAAACTCCCATTGCTGGCTTGCGCTTCCGTTGCAGAAATTGAGTTTCAGAGTGTTGTTTCCTGGGATCACATCCAGACATCTTTGGCCGGACGGAGGGCTGACGTCCATCGAAAACTCCCCAGTCGTATTGTCGTACTCCCATTGCTCATTCAGCGCTGACACTCCCTGGCATCGGTACGTGGTGAGCGACTCTTCAATTAGGCTTCTTGGCAGATTGATGCAATTGTCGGTAGAGTTGCAAGGGAGGACAAAATTTGTGGCACTCCAGTTTCCCACCATCAACCAACCCCATGCGTCCACTCCCCGGCCAACATCACTCATCATCAACATCAACATCATCATCATTACCATCCTCATCATCCTCATCATCACCATCTTGGTGGCTATGGCAGATCCACCTCTTTCGAGATTTGTTACCCCCGCCTCTACCAATTTTATTGTCGCCATAATTCACAATTTCATTGCTGCAGATTCCTCAAGTGTATACTTCCTGACCACCTGACAGCCGACATCAGATGGATTTGTAGGCCGAAAACACAACCTGCATGTCTGGAAGGAATCTCCAAAACCAAGGCAACCGCAGCGCTCCAACCCAATCAATGGCTTCTCAATATCTGCTGGTCGAGCGAGGAGATTCATTAGGCAATAATGCATCGTCATGATCAGTTCTCCTCATCGCACATTCAAACAATTTCTATAGCGGTGTGGGTTGCAGATTTGTCACCGGAGGTGGACTGGCCGGGAAACAAGTGAACCAAATTCTGATTTGGGGATTGCTGGAGTTCCATAGATGTCCTTGAGCTGGGATAATAAGAACTCTAAAACTCATCAGCAGCAGCTCTTTAGCTGCGGAAGGCCAATCTGGTCACGGCCTCCGAGCTTGTTCATGAATTGAGATGATCCCAAATGCGATGCCAAAATCCTAATTTCCGAATTCCACCCCGAGTAGTCTCAAGAGATGATAATGATGGTGATCACGATGATGATGGGTTGGGTTTGTAGATTAAGCCTGTCAGAAAAAAATTTACAATCACCAACAGATCAGGAGGATTTTCAATATGAAAACTGTTGATGGATCCACCTCCGATGAAGTTCAGATTATCTCCAGCCTCTTCAATCCCTTACAGTCTACCCCCATATTATGACACTTGAATATACAACGCATTTCCCGTAAACTAAATTTTCTACTCTTGATTTACATCTGGCCTACAACCACAACATTTGTAATACAACGATTTCAGGTCTGATTTGTAGTAGAGGTATGTGATGCGCATACATGGTGGGATTGACATGTATTTCAAGGCTCATGTGCGATTAGTAATTTGGAACATGCAAGGGAACTTCGAGAACTTAGAACTTAGAACATGCAAGGGAACTTAGAAGGTTGGAAGAACATGAGGGAACGTTGTGAAACACATTTCTTCAATACAAATGTTCTTTCATACATACGTAGCTTCATTACGCATGTACATAACGATATTGTGCATTGAAATAGGCCAATTTCTTGAAAAACTTTGATAGTACGACATTTGAGACCACAATGTCATATTACCAAGAATATGACATTCGGATAATATGACACTCAGACTCTTGCGCAAGCAAACGTGTCTTGATAAAGAGAGAGAACAACACTTTGTTTTCTTTTGAAAAAAGTTGGAAATCCAATGGACTTCACTCCCTTGATCCAACTGTCCCAATTTGGATCATTAATTCCCAAGTAGGTTGTAAACTACACTGAATATGATATTCGGTGTCACTTATTATTTGGATTTACACAATGCTATATCTTTTTTACCATTGATGTAAGTTTACCAAGAAAAGTTGTTAAGGTTCTATAGTGTCCAAACCACCAATTTAACCTTTTTTGGGGTAAAATATGAGATGTACAGTAAATAGATACAGTATTATGTGATTCCAAATCACAAGTGATACTACGTATCATTGTCGGCAAGCGGCGAGGATGCGCAATTTGAGGTGGATGACCATGGTCACGGTCACGGTCGTAGTTGTATGTCAACGAAACGACTGTTAAGCTCGCTGTGGCTTGGCACAGGTCAACCAACTGCTGCAAAATCTCAAGTCTTTCCTTCCCTACATGCCTAACTTGCCCGGAACATTCCATAAGGCAGATGGGTCTTAAATGGTTAATTTTTTCGACTACACTGATTAACCCGATTAGTGCGTGTTACTAATCGGAGATACGCAGTGCAATAACGACTTGCTCATGTCCCGATCACACCAAACTTTCCGTCCGGTTCTAGACGTGAAGCTGATGGGGATTATGTTGAGAAATAGATGTTGGCTCACCACTTTTCACACTATTACAGCTGGAGATGTTGATGGATGATGCTAGAAGTGGCTGGTGTGATCAGCCCCTCAGGGTTTCAATCTTGGCTAACAAAAGTTCAATAGGTTGTTGGACACTATAGAACATAAATGAGTTTGGTTGTAAAACATTACGTTCTTGTCAAATAGTTATAGCATTGAGTAACTCCGAATAGTAACATGCACTAATTGGGATAATTAGTGCAGCCCACTTCCCCTAGGATGCAAAACACTCTATTGAGTTAGCACACGATGGTCAACAAATTCAAATTGAGGCAGTAGTCACTTTTCTCATAATTTCCAGAGCCCATCTAAATATCTTATACATGATCAAGTGAAGATTCTCATGCTCGTTAAGTGATCATACAAGTCCCCCCCAATTACGTTGACAACTTAACATAATATGGTTATTATATTGTGAGCATGTAGTCCAATTTCTGTTAAACTCTTTTTGAATACCAGTGAAGTATCGAAGGTGCTCGATTAAGCGAAGTAGCCCAATGAAGCAAGTCTACCTTATGAAAGCCTCGAAGTTATCGACAAACCACTCATTCTCTCTCAATTTCTACTTAAAACAGGTCAACACTTTAGCTAGCCATATTCATCATTGCCCCATAACCTTTATTCACTCATGTAGGTCGGTTCCATGACCCTAGAATATGTGGGGCCTCGAACCAAGTAAGAATATCCGTTTACTTTTCATACATTCAGGGTGACACTTGGTGGAGTTATAATCCCGGCACTATTCACAAGACACACTATTCATCCCAGTATTATTCATTTAAAATATTATTCATAGCAACACTAACATTGAAAATGCCAGCACGATTCACAATATTATTACTATTCATACCGGCACTACTCATTATTCATACCAACATCAAATTCTTCCTATTCCCTACGGTTCTTCCCATGAAGGTAAGATTGTGGAGGCCCACATCAGATGCCAAATATAGAATGGAACACAACTATGCAGCTGAATTAATGTTATGCCCCACAAATGCAAGGATTTGAGGATTAAAGTCGGGAAGAAGTAGGAGGTGAGCGGACTGCCACGTTGCAGGTTCCCGAATTCATCAAAACTAATAACTTATACCATCACCAACTTCGATGTGAAAAAAAGGTTTTAATAATTAACTAAAACTTAGAGTGTGAAGTGCAAGAATACTGCAGCCAGGAATCCAGTCTCCCTTTTCATTTATACAATAGTTATGATCGAGGAGGTGGGATCAAACTAAGTTGGGTACATGCATGCATATTAAGGCATGTGGAGGATAATAATAATAATATTATTATTATTATTATTATTAATTTTTAGGTTTTGTTTTGTTTTGTTTACTTCTACTAAATACATCCACACTACGGTTTAGTTGTGTAGCATTAGCAAATCTACATCAAAGCATCAGCAAAATCGGATTGAAAATTGGACTTCCCACGATGTAGTTCTGATTAGCGGAAGTGCATGTTTGTTGTTGGATCCGTAGTTGAATAGTATATAGGTGGCCCTCTAAATTGTGTTTGCTATTGAGTATGGAGTAGTTAATAAAATTGAAGATGTAGTCCAATCTCTTTTAAACATGTGTCTTTATGGTGTTTGTTCTTTGGTCCTCACTCAACCACACGCTAATCAAATATAGGGGTCCAATTAAGAAAGTAACTAAATAATATCCTGCACGTCTTATATGGTTCCGAAACAAGCTTTTTTTTGGGTACTTCATGATGTCAATTTGCACCAGAAATAGTAATTTAAGAAAATCCCTTTAGAACATGTGACCTAACTCCAATTTTAAGGAAAATATTGCATCCTATCGCCAACTTTACATTTGGATTAAAAAAAAACAAAAATAGCCAAAAGGCAATCTTCATTACGCATTGTGCAGCCAACATGCAAATACTCATAAAACCCCCAAAAAAGCCATCTCCGAAACATTCATTCCTGTGAAAAAATCTAAGCCAAACTAAACACAACACTACTAAGTTAACATACAAGTCCTACGCAATCATCCCACGTTGATAAAAGAACAATGCAAATTTATCACTGTGCTAGATTTACAAATTTTCTAGTTACATAGGACAAGTTTCAAGTGATGTAGGTTAGTTGCCCATGACTCCTATGCTTGTGATGCAAGTTACGTAAACTGTATTCATAATTTCCCATTTGTGCACAACAACTGTTTGCTGCATGCATGACTCCTTGCAATTGTGATTTTTGGCCCCATATGACGTCGTCGATTATTCCACGACTTGTTATAAGAACCCTAAATCCTATTAAGTCAGCCCATATTTGATTCCTTTTATTATGCTACAGTCGACCAAGAGAATCATCACCATGTGTGGCTGATGTGAAAATTAAGTTTGTGGCCCTAGTGGTTGCAGCTGAATTTCTACGTTGATTTGGGCGAGCCACCTTCAACTTCTTCAGCAATTCCTGATACGTATCTTTCCTTGTATGACAAGATACTGCAAATTCAGAGAAAGCGAAGATGCAACTTCCCTCAACAGACAAGTATTCTAGAGTCGTCTATTCCCGATCAGGACTTCATCGGCAATATATAGGGTACCTTAATTTCGATCAGGTTGGAGCCAATAGTACCATGACACATGTCCCCAGTTTTGGGTGCTAACTGAGGAGGAATGAGCGGTTATGGTAGACTCTAGGCATCAGTTATATGTTTGGGCCAACTTTTGGCTTCAAAAAATCATAGTAATTTCGAATTAAAGAATAAAATTACCAAAAAATTACAATCCTCTTGATATCTATTTTCCTACATGGAAAATTTTCTACACCACCTTGTACTTCTCTAGAGCTGATGCATAATCTCTTAAGTGATTGGTTATGGGCGCCTCTACTCTAAATTACGATTGATCAAAATTTGCCGACTAAATGTGGATAGAACTTAGTGAAGTTAGAGTAGAGGTGCCCATAACCGATCACTTAAGAGAATATGCGCCAGATTTGGAGAAGTACAAGGCGGTGCAAGTTTTTTCTATGTAGAAAGATAGAAACTAGAAAGACTACAAAAATTTTCAATAATTTTATTCCTTAAATTGAAAACACTGTAAACTTTTGAAACCAAAAATTGGCCCGAACATATTACCAATGTCTAGAGTCTATCATAACCGCTCATTTTAATTGCTCATTCCTCCTCACTTTAGCACTCAGAACCATGACATGTGTCATGACACTATTAGTTCCGACTTGATCAAAATTCAATCCTAGCTTGATTGGATGGAAAAAACCTGGAAAAATGCGGTCAAGTTGACCCTGCTGGTATTATGTCGTGCAGTGCAAGCAGTTTGGGGCTCATGCTCTTTCCAGTCTCCGCATAAGAGGTTGGCATGTTTCATGGATCTCTACTCTTCATGAAACATGAGCTCAACGTGTCAAATCATCTGGACCAACATATACAGCTACTTTAGGAAAGAAAAAAGAAAAAAGAATTCTGTTAGTGAGCTAATCGTAGAAAGTGGATGACCCAGAAACATTTGAGTTGAGTTGACCCCATTGGCAGAATAATTAATACAAGTTTTGCAGTTTGCAACTCTATTATGAAACCACCAAATTTATCTACATACCTGATCACCGAACCTTGCTCGAGAGACACATGGCTTGATCTTCTTAAACCTTCATTTGTCTTAAACTTTTTTGGATGTGAGCACACCATTGAGACACGATTAGAGGGACTAGAGGAATTTGAAGGCCTAGCTGACTGACTATGGATTACTGCTCAACTTTTTGGTTGCTTGGTCGCTCTTTCTTCCACATGTTTGGGCAAAAGTGTGGTTCGAGCATTCAAATCATAAAGTGGTAGGCGTTAGTGTTGGAATCATATAACGTATTCATCAAAAAAATTCAATACATGGAAATCTCTTGACACACCCAAGGAGCTTTGTGAAGGTTGGGAAAAGTTTGTGCCTATGGCCCGAGAAATCTGAGTTTACACCAGTGTTGGACTAGTATCACCCTTGATGATACTGCTTGGGTATATCTATTGAAGATTTTACAAGTTTTTTTGTACCAGTAGGATATTTGAAAGTTTTGTGATTGATTTTTGATACTAGTCGGGTCTATATATCATCCAAGAAGCTTCATAGTCATGTGCAATTATTCTAATATAAATGTGGTATTGACTAGGGTATAATAAAAAGGTTCCATCTTATGTTACCACCAACTATCGATTTTTGATTGGTTTTACAATTCTGACATCAGTTGAGTCAGTTCTTCGAAATCCCATTATTGGGATCGTGTGTTGATTTGCCTATATATCGGCCCAACATTGATTTTTGCACGTGGTGATCCTTCCTTACACTTGCTAGAAGTCACAACCTGGCAAGCAGTGAAGAAATGTTGGCACAATAAGAATGATACACATGCCAAGCCTTCCTTGTAATTGAAGTATTTTGGGTTCAATAGTCAACATACAACATTCTCCTATATCAATATCTTCCCTCCGCCCCATACTTTGTCAATGATTCAGGAATCTGACGAAGTAATTTGAAGCTTGACATCTGTTGTTGAGCAGAGTCATGACTTGCCACTGCCACTGTCGAACAACATTCTAAGAAGGTGGGTACCCCAGAATAGAAAACAATTTGTGGTATTTAGTGTCACTTACTATTTGGACCTATGCAGTACTATAAGGAGTTCTAATTTTTAATTTTTTAGAAAAGGTCATATTGGTTGTTTGGACATTAGAAAACAATGAACAAGTTTACTTAATAAAAACCTACATGCTAAGTAAAAAGTTACAGCACAACGTAACTCTAATATGGTAGGTAATAAAAACAGTTTTGGCAATTGGATGTCGAAATGTTAATTTTTAAGTGACACATAGAATTTTATAAATGTTAACTTTTGAAGTGACATGTGACATTTCACTCAAATTTTGCATTAATTTGTGTCACCTACAGTAGTAAGTACTGGATACCATAAAAGGTGAAGAATTTCTAATAAACCTAGAGAGGAGCAAGAAGCAATTACCATCTGCTGTATTACACCATTTATGGTATTTAGTGCCACATGCGTAATAGCGTCACTTACCCTATTTTGAGGCGTATGCTAGGTTACGCTGATGATTAACAACTTCATCATAAGTGTCACCACATGGCACTGAGGTGTTCAAGTGCGCTTGCTAGTATCTTGGCATGAGAATGTTCAATAATGTTATGAGGTGTATGCCTATGATACACAATGGTCTACAAGTTGACTAAAGTGTCCACAAATGGCATTTGGCATTAGTAAGCTCAATAATATCTTTCCTTGCATATTAAAATGCAAAACTATCATCTCAAGTATCCCAATTTGCTACTCTAAATGTCATACCATAAACAAATCTTCACTTTAAAAAGATACTTATGTTGACGAATAGTATCATATTGGCAATTAGTGGACGTGACACTTTGAGACCTCTAGGTATCTAGTTTAGGCCCTTCACAAATAGCATACATGACACTAAATACCATAAATGGTGTAGCATAGGCAGGAAATGTACTCACAACAAACAAACCTTCCACAACTTTCACATATTCAACACAATGCCAACATCAATACATCATAATTTACCAAATCAACTTCTTATTAGCACTACACCATACTCATGCCAAGATGTTCATAAGCGCACTTGAATGTCAAGTGTCATGAGGTGACACCAATGGCAAAGTGGTTGATCATAAGTGTATTGTAGGATAGGCCTCAAAATAGGATAAGTGATGTTGTTACGCATGTAACAGTAAATACCATAAACGGTGTAGACCAGTTCATAAGGGACACATTTATGTCAAAACGCTTGCAACTTATGCTTTGCGAGCTGGTCTAAAAGATACAATTTTACTTTGGTTAGTTTGACGACTACTTTTTGAAACACAAAAACCCTAAACGCTGCTTGTAGTTGACCTCAATCATCGTCCCTCCTATTTGGTGCTATGATTGGGGAGAACCGGCAGTTAGTTACAGATGAACCAGTTGAGTTTGAGAAATAACCGGTTGAAGTTCAAGACTGCAGGAAAATTACCGATCATTTTAAAGGAATTTATAGAATATACCCCAATTTAATCAAGGAAAACCGAAGGATGTCAACATGTAACCGCTTGGACTTGCAAACACTAGGATCTCAACCGATTATGCCCAAAAATCTCCCCGATCACTGATTTGGTGCAATCTTTGGAGTGGAGACAAACAAGTTATGGATTCTAGTGAAAAGATTGACATTCGCCTGAGACTGATTGCCTCCTACGAATCCTCTCCCATGCTTGGCGTTGAAGCTTTCTCCTGATGCTACATTCTAACTACAAACAGAAATAAAACCAAATAGACCATCGAAACCACTCCCATGCATCGTAGTTGGGCAAATAAGAGTGGATGTGGTCGTGGTTGGCATCAGCGCGCTATTTTCCCTCCTTATCTCTCAAGAACAGAGCCAAAGAAAGCAAACTACAACCACCAATCCAGAATGGTGGTTGTGTGTACACTCACCTTGAGTAGATGATCTATAGTGCAAAATGCGAGACTTTAGCCTCAGGTTGATGATGTGCTCTTTTCTTTCGCATCAAATGCCAGAAGAAAACGCAATCCTGTTGATGACTTCATCAAGGTACTTATGGGCAAGTAAGAGTAGTTGTGGTGGTTGTCATCAATGCACTTTTTCCCTCCTCATCCCTCAAAAACAGAGCCAAAGAAAGCAAACCAAACTACAACCACCCAACCCAAATGGTGCTTTTGTGTGTACTTAAACGCACCTTGAGTAGAATCTGATCCCTAGTGCAAAATGTGAGACTTTAGCCTCAGGTTGATATTGTTCTCTTTTATTTTGCATCAAATGCCAGAAGAAGCAGAAAACGCAGTCCTGTTGATGACCACTTCGTCAAGATACCTACTTATGGATCCATGAATGGAAGGTAAGTAATTTAAGGTCACAGAATTGTGCAACAGCAACTACCATTCACACACTGCCGCATGGCGATTCTGGTGACGATCGTTGCACACGGAACTCCCACAGTGTGAATACATTTCATAACTTTCTCATTAGGCTGCCCGGCCTGCACAGCTACAGATTGATGTTCGCCCTGGGCAATATCGTCGACAGGTTGATATTGATGATGATGATGCGGCGGGGATCCCCAAACTGCTTGTGGCTGCTGCCGAATGATCATATTCTGATGTTGTTGCTCATGATAAGTCGGTTGTTGCGACATCACCCTCCTCGCCCTAGTATTACTATTATACTGCCCAGCAGGCAGCTGGCTATAATTTGGTGGACCTGATGGATGATGATAATAAGTGCCTGGAAGGTCTACCACCGACTGGTCATGGGGATCAAACACCACCATGCTCTCATCTGGAAGTCCAGAAAATTTCCCTTGGTTCTGCTTCACATACTCATCTAGAGGGTCTCTGAACACCCTCTGATCATCCTTGCCCATGTTCTTGGTACTATTGGTGGTATTATTGCCATTTTGGGTCTTGGTGGGTTTAGGGTTAGGGTTCCTAGAGCGAGGCCCAGTTACATGACTTTCGTTGGTGAACCTGCCTGGGTCGACCAAAGAGGTAGACTGGTCTAGTGGATCGAATACCACCATGCTCACATCCTGGTATGATGGTTTTGGTCCACTTGTCTTGCGAATGTGCTCGGCCAGAGGATCCAACCGTGGCGGTGCATTAGACTTGTCATGGTAACCACGCCCATTGTGACTTCCCTCCTGATGATGCAATCTGCTGCCATCAAAAGCGTCCTGGATCATCGGCTGATCCGACTGTGAGTGAGAAGTTGATGTTGACCCATCTTTAGGTTTTGTATGTTTGTTTTTGATTTTGATCTTTCTCTGAACTGCGTTGTGATTTTCTGGTGCAGCAGCAACTACCCCGTTTCCTGATTCTTCAACCCCAACTTGTTGAGAATCACCATATCCTTGCTCGGCTCCATAAGCGCATCCAGCAGCATCACTGGGTTGATTGTAACGGGGACTCTCATGCGCATTCCCATCCGCCTGCTGCAAGTGATCTTTAGGTTTCTGCTTTCGCATTTTCTTTTTCTGATCTGCATTGTGATCCAGTGCAGTAACTACCCCATTTCCCGATTCTTCAACCCCAGCTTGTTGAGAATCACCATATCCCTGCTCGGATCCATAAGAGAATAATGTAGCAGCATCACTGGGCTGTTGGTCGTACTGAGTCCTCTCCGAATGCGCATTCCCATCCCCCTGCTGCAATTCACCATGAGAACTTACTCCATCTTTCGGTTGCTTCTTCTCCTTCTTCTTTTTCTTCTTCTGTTCTGCAACCACCCCATTTCCTTCACCAATGCCAGGTTGATCATAATCACCATGTCCCAACTCGGCTCCATAAGACTTATAATCACTGGGTTGCTTAATGATCCCATACGCTGCTGCATCACCGTACAAAGTCTCAGAGTTGGCCGCATGCCGGTGATGATGTGCACCCCCATGCTGACGATGTTGATCAGTTCCTATGAATTCTGCACCCTGTCCATAACCATATGCATAATTCTCAGGGTTAACCCCATAGGCATGACTATACCCACCGGTAGTACCTGTAGTTTGATCATCTGCCTCCTCATATGGATATGCATCATATCCGGCTTGTCCAGTGTTGATGTTGTACTGCTGATGATGCGTATTATAAAAACCATCACCATAGCCAGGTGTGTACTGATGATCTTGAGCTGGAGGTGGTGCAATTTTCTTTGGTTTCCTCTTCACCTTCTGATCAGGCGCCTTGATGATGTACTGCCCAGCTTGCACATCATTCTCATGGTATGTCATGTTTCCTGCATCCCCTGTGTGCTCGACATAGCCAGGATATGTTGCTTCATTCTGTCTATACTGAGCATGGTCAGGTGGGAGAGGAGCGTAATGTGGCCTGGGCACAGCAACACCTGTATAATCAATTAATAAGCCGGGGTCATCAGATCGGCAAAGTAAGGCTTTGACAATTCATAATAGGTTCTTAATAAAGCATGCATGAAGGTGTTGTTATGATAAGACTATCAAATGTAAAAATGAGGTATGATAAGACATTTTAAGGTATATTCTTGTTTAATAAGGATTTGAAAACTCTTATTGTATCCGACTAAGACCCATGCATAGTGGATGTCCTCATTCTTTTCTTATTTGTCCATTGTCCATGGGAGATACGGAGATCAACTATGTTAAATAAGATATGATTGGATTCATCTTCTTGAGTTCTTTGCAACTAGACCAAATTCATTGAGAGATTCATAAGATTTTCAAAAGAAGAAATAATCATAATGAACGAAAATAAACTGCATGTCACCGCCCTGGGAATGTGGCAAGGTGGTACCTTGGGTAGTTGGGTTAGAACTTGTTGATGAAGTAGAGATGAACCTCCTCTGGGCTGGGTTTGCTACCCAATCCTGATGAGTATTCACATCTCGTGATGGCTTTGGGACTGGTTTGTGTCTTCTTACAGGGTCACCACCATGCACAAATCCAACTTCCATTCTAGTACTTACTATTGATTGTGTCCTACTTGTTTTTCAACCCTGCACAAAGACAATGTGCACATAAGGATATTTTGATTCAAGGAGGTCAAGTCTAAACACTACATAGTAAATGGGCTTCACTTTTAAGAAACAAAAAAGAAAGACAACTCCCATAATGTTACCAACATGAATTATGGTGTTGTTTCATTTTTGAGTTGGTCTAAGTAAATATATAGTCCCAAAACATGCATTATGAAAATTAGGGGGCCCTTGATGACCGTTGCCTCCTTTCGAAGGTCAACACCTTTAACATGCGCATACAAGCCAGCTAGCTCCTATCTCCCACCCCCAAGGGCAAACACCTAGGCTCCCACATGATTAGTGGAAATTATCTGGTCCATTGAGATAAACCCACTATGATTGGGTGGACCATAGGTGATAGAGTGCACCGGAAATCAAATGTTGGGAAGGTCACCCACCGGAGTACAATCATTCCGGCCTTAACCTCCAAGTCCCCTTCAAGATCCAGGTTAAGGCCTTGGGTTTAAGGCACCCTTTAATTTAAGAAACAATGACCTTTTTGCAGCTACGGTAGCTTCAAATCTTACCCATACATACCTTGTGAAGACTCACTAAAATTGTGTCATCCTGGATTAATGTTTTCAAGACCAAGACAAATGCTGCTTTTGTCCAATACATATTGGAGCCCAATACGGGGAGAAAACAAATGAAGAGGTCATCTATATCCAAACTGCTTAGAATCAGGCGTGCATAATGTGCAGCCGAATTGGAATTGCTCGGCACATAAGAGGAACTTAACCAAGATTAGGGTTTTAGGGTTCCAGGGTAGCCTTGCATGTCTACAAATATAGAATGCTCACCTAGGACACGACATGTACAGATAAACAAACTCAAAGATCCTGGAATATTAACAAATGAAGAGTAATGAACTTCTTGGTGCAACAGGAGGCTCTCCAATTGATCAGAACAGGGTCTGCTAACAATATAAATATATTTTTCGTAAAAGTGTTGTGTAGCTTAAGAGCCCGAAAACAAGAGCAACAGAACTTCATCAATGCTTTTCGAAGGTTTAATAAGATTTTTAAGATGAATTGAACAGGTTCGTAGTTTAGAAAGTAGAGTCAAGAGTTTGATATAACAATTAAACATTTGACAAACCTTTTTCACTCTTCACATTGCAGGTGGCTAATTCTTGCCACTGCTGTTGTCAATTCCATCAGACTGTCTATCCTGCAATAATCGTATACATGGACGGGATTCCGCAGTAAATCAGCAGGGTGAAGAGGAATCACTTCAATACCAATGTTGGTCTGGTGTCGTTTTGTTTTTTTTAATATCATTTGGGTATCTATAGTGAGGATTTCACCTTTTTTGATACAGTGTGGTATGGGTATTTGAAGGATTTAGAAACTATGCTATGTCTAGCTGCATTGACAAGACTCTGGAGCCTCCCAAATCCACCCATTGTCGGTGACTTCGACCTAACCTATGAATGTCGAGAGAGATGGAAGATTCAAGCCTCTAAGACAGCTTTACCGAGGGAATCACTCGAATCTGCGGGGTTTTAAGAGGTTGCTTGATAAACCTGAATAGGACTCGTAAACTGGAGATATCATGCCATTCGAAACCAACCGCGAAGTTGGTGTGAGCGATCCAAATGCATGATACTTCAGGGTGATAATTTTGCCCATAAATCATACAAGAACTGTAGAAAAAATATGAATTCAACTTTTTTCTTAAAAAAAAGAAAACTACTGAGCCATGTCTAGATGCAGTGACTTCGACCTAACTTGTGAATGTCGAGAGAGATGGGAGATTCAAGTCCTTGTTTGAGAATTCTGTGGGCCGCAACGGAGACATTCATATCCCCCCAGAATTGACACGGTTTAGAAGGAGAAGAAGAAGAAGAATCATGGAAAGATGGACACACCTCAAATTCTTGAAGCTCATCTGCAATGGCTACACCCAAACAGCAGCAGTAGCAAGTTATCGCTCACCATAACTTGGATCCAGTGTAGATTCCACATTACTATAGCCCGACCAGGATTTAATCCTTCGGACCTCAAGATGAAGCGAGTGGCTCCACAACACCCAACCGCACCTCTTAAGTTATCAAAAGTATTTTCCTCAACGGATGCGACACCACAAAATTGCAGAGAGACAGACTCCAGAGATCCGAGCAACGGTAAGCGGTAGACAATTAGATACCGTCCTGGCACCCACCGAAATTACAATTTGTGAGCGCAAAGTTGGCAGATGGGACGAGCTATAGATGGAGGTCGGAGATCCGGTGCAAAACTCATGTGTCAGATTTGTTGTAGGTACAGTTTGAGGATGTAGCTGTAGGGAGGCTTCAGTCGTTGACATTAGGCTCTATCTCACGGAGGCTTACCGCCATAACATTATTCAGCAAGGGGCCCCGATCCTCGTCACTAAGGGCTCCTCAAAAGAGGGCCGACGCCTCTGCCCGAGATCGCTGCCCGTCCCGCCCGAGATGGCTGCCCGCCCCCACAATATTTCATCACAAGTTATTGACAAGAGAAGGTAGGGTTTTGTATAATGGTTGAACTTATCCATCATTTATGACAGTATTTGTTCGCTTATTTAGAAGGAATGTCATTTGTAAAGTTACCATAGTGACATAAAATACCATATGACACTAAATATCATATTTAGTGTAGTTTTTTTGAATGTATATGAATACTTGTGGAAATTTCTACTAATTCGTCGTATAATATTGTCATTAATGCCTTCTCTTTTCACAAGTATTCATACATATTCAGAACTAATTAAGTGCGATCAAAACCTTAAATCCTAAACCCTTACTTAAGGGCCCTAAACCCTCAAATAAACCCTAAACTAAATCATAAACCCAAAACCCTTAACCCTTCATCAAAGGCCCTAGACCCTAAAATAAACCCTAAACTAAATCATAAACATAAAGCCCTTAACCCTTAATTAAGGGCCATAAATCCTAAACGTTCTATTAGAATGAATTAGCTTAATTGAGCATTAATTACTATATTAATAAATTTTACAAGTATTCATACACTCGAAAGAATTAGGCAAAGGCAAGTGAATTAGCCTAAGATTTTAAGTTCAATTTTAAAACAACAAAGGCCCTTTCAAAGGGTGAAATGTCACAAAAATTATACCAATAAAGATTTCTATTCATTTTCTTATTTTCAAGTTGATTTTCTGCTTTCTTAATGTGTGCCACTTTGAGAATGGAATCCCTACCAATTGCTCATATGTTATGTTCAAGTGAACATACATGTACTGGATCTTGAAGAGTGGTGCATTCAATATGGTATTTGTGACCAATGTCTTTTTGAAGTCGGGTGGGGTTGGCAGGCAATCATCTCAAGCGGGGCGGGCAAAGGCGTTGGCCCTTTTTTGAGGAGCCCTTAGTGACCACATGGGGCGATCCCCCGCATGCGTGCAGTCCGGGTAGCGCTGGCTTATTACAATGTTGGATAGGATTGGGTGGGTTTCTATGCGAGGGGATGAGATTTGCAACCACAGGGGTGGGATTTGAAAAATGAAAATACCAAACCAAATAGTAACTCACTACAACATGTGCTTTACCTTATTACTTTAGTAAGTAAGGCTTGGAAAAAGAAGTCAGCCGAGGTTGAGCCTCTCCATGTTGTTGGGTGGGCTCCAAGCAAGGCAACCCCAGTCCTAGGTCCACGCCATAAACTCAGCAATGGACTCTATGCCATGGCAACCCCACCACCAACGGCGCCAACACATCCAAGCTATGAAAACAATCTGCCAGTAGTGATCCAACATTAAACGCTTGGGTTCCCACCTAAAAGGGATGGGCCCGGCTTGGGATCGTTGTAACCAGTTACTTTTGACACCAATGACTCCTCGACCACAATTATTGGTCCCCACACCGGGGCCATTGCCCACATCCAGGCTGAGATTGTAGCTACACCGATTATCATATTTACTCTAAGACCAACAATTATTCTGATGTTTTACTGCACGGTATCAGAGTAACTATAGAAACATGGTGAAATTAGTCTAAGCTTCACCCCTTCTTTGTTCAGCACGTCCAGAAGAGGGCTTGGGGTTCCCTTGGTGCTTCGATCTGATTGTTCTCGATCTGGTTTCTTCGTTCCCCGATGCTCAAAACAAGATGTGTGTGTGTGTGTGTGTGTGTGTGTGTATGTGTGTGTGTGTGAGTGTGTGTGAGAGATCTGGAGCCTTCCTTTGGCGCCTCCTGGTTTATAAGAGTTGTTTTTGTGTAACTCTGATCTGATGGAGCCTTCCTTTGGTTGTTGTGTTTTCTTTTCGAAGCTCACATGTGGCATTGCTGAGACGATTCATCCTACCTCGCCAAAGAAATTTTAGCAGAGGTTCTATATATATTGGACGAGACTTGATCACATAAAGGATCAGAGGTGAGATTAGAGGTGAGGTTTTAGTGTAATTGGTGAAGATAGATTGCCATTGTTGGAGCTGATGGTAACAAGAAGAAATTAAGGAAAATGTTGTGTTGGTTGTTACTGAAGGCTCAATATACCGTTGGGGTTTAGCCCTGGAGCCTGTTTTGGGTCTCTCACACATTATGGTTTCTTCGTTTCTTCACCTGCACTCCAATTGTTAGGTCTGACCTAATTTCCTCATTCTTCAAGCTAGAATCATGCTCAACATAGTTTTCTGTGTGTTGGAGTGTCGGGTCCCTATTCCTGTGAACTCCAATTCTTAGGCTCTTGTCGAACTTCCTCACTCTAGGAGTCAGAATCTGCACCATAATCGTGGTTTGCGCAGTTTTGTGTGGGCTGGAGCGTTGGTTCCCATTCCCTTGCACTCCGATTATTGGTGTCCTCTCATTTCCTCTATCTTCGAGCCAGAATCTGCACCAGAATTGTGTTGGAAAAAATTACTACGTACCTTTGTAATTCGGAGTAATACACATAACAATCTATTACTGTAGGCCACACTATATCTACATTATCACAATTACTACGAGTTATCTAAATTACTCCGACTCGGGCTTTCTTCTAATCCCATAATTAGTCCAAACTTTCATTATTAATCCGAGTCGGAGTAATTTAGATAATAGGTGTACAATCTAACCTTGATAATGTCACTCCTGTTTATAGAACACCTTGATATTGTCACCCAAAACTTCGAAACCAAATTTTCTAGTGTAAAACTCCCTCGTTATTATCCCTATCACCCTTGATAATGTCACTATTTTTTTCCAAAATTTGTAGTGTAAGTGTGATAATAACAAGTAATATGGATGAAAAAAGGCCGGATGGACAACAAATTCTATGGATGACGTCAGCATCTCCGCTGCCTTATGGATGATGTCTAAGGCAAGCCTCTAGAGAAGCTTTCTCCATTGGAGTACATAAACATGGAAGGTGAAGATGATTTTGAGGTGGAGTATTCTACTGAGGAGCTTGTACAATTAGTGCAAGATGGCCAGGAGGCACATGATCCCGTAGAAGTAGACCTATTGATTGACAATAGCAATGATGTTGAGTCTAAGGTAGTGAAGTTAAGTGATGCACAAAAATTTGTTAAAGATGTTTTGAATTTTATGGCTAGTCAAGGTTCTCAAATTTTCAACACTATGGAGTTGTTAGGAATGGAAAAAATCCATGACAAGCTCATTAGAAGTGGTGTTGCACATTTAACATCAATGTCAACAAAACAATGTGACATTAGGAGCTTCTTTGTCTCTAGTGAGAGGTCTTTACCTGATCTTAATGACACATTATGATGTGCTATCTTTGTTATTCAAGCTTTTGAATTTGATTTTATATTTTAAAACATTGAATTCTCATCTTTGTTATTTTCTTTTGAACATTGTAATTTTTATTTTCTTTTCTACCTATTTCTTTGATAATATCACATTATGCATAAATCTTCCAAATGTGACATTATCAAATATGTCACACCTTGTTTATATCACACTTTTTGGTGAAACGGATGGTGTGATATTATCAAGGTTAGACTGTAGTTGGGATAAGTCTAGGAATTATCCTATCCATATACAAGGACCCGTTGCATGGGCTAAGAAGACTAAATAATGTTATGGCACTCCGCCAGCCTTGGGAATTAGCCGGTTTGAAATGTAACTTACTTTTAATCCCCAAAATCAATTCTATTTCATTTCATTCCAGAATCAACTTGAGATCTATATTTGGACAGTTGAGAGTTATTAGGAGGTAGTACTAAGAGGAATCTGTATAGCTTTGTAGAAGATTCTGGATAAAAGCATTGCCATGAGTCCATGTTCACTTCCTGAGGAGGAGGAGGAGGAGGAGGGTGCATTAACTTTTTAAATACTGAATCCAGTTGCCATGTCTGTAGGAGGCAAGTTATTTCTCTCTTTTCCTGGAAGAAATTTATTGCATCAAGGGCAAATAGAGGGCAGACGATATCCTACCCCCTACGAGCTTTTGGGGGGAGGAATAATCTGTCAGGGGCAGCTGCCCCAGAAAGTCACCGGAATTTTCTGGGCCCGCCCGAAAACCTCTGCCCGCCCCGCCCGACCTTCAAAAAAATCATTGCCCTTGCATTCTTGAAGGCCACTTCTCCACAAATCCCATATCGAGTGCATCTCATCTCCAAGGTCCAAAATCCAATATATATGTTCACTTTCATCAAGCAAATAAGCAATTGACTGGGATTTCATTTGAAGTCAAACCGGCAATAAAGCATGACAATAACTTGGAAGTAAAGAATATTACAAAACCCTCATTAGCATTGAGGTTATAATTTTGTGACTTACCATTGAAAGGGTCTTTGTCATTCTAAAGTTGAACTTAATTAGGTTAAAATTTTAAAATAAAATTTTAAATTAATTTTTAATTTTAAAAATGTTTTTAGTCAATATCTTCTACTTTCACAAAGTATTCATACACACAATCAGGAACTAATTTAGGTTTATTTTTTAAATATTAAAATATTAAAATATTAAAATATTAAGTAATATATAAACTTCTAGTTAATATTCTAGTTAATACCTTCTACTTTCACAAGGTATTCATACACACTCAAACTTATTAAGTGTGATTATGTGTAATTAAGTCTAATTAATCCTAATTAAGACCAATTAAATCAGAAAGTATGCTAATCAAATTAAAAAAGCCCAATTAGTTAATTAATTAATGCAGTTAATCATTATTTGATCCAGATATGAGGAATGATGTGCTTAATTACGGTAGGTTAGGCTTCATTACGCTTAATTGGACTGAATGCACTTATTTGCACTTAATCAGGCTTAATTAGTTCAAATGTGTATGAATACTTGTAGAAACCTAGGTCTTGCACCAAATTACCTTCTAATACGGCTAATTAGAGTTAATTCCACATAATCATACTTAATAAGTTTGAGTGTGTATGAATACTTTGTGAAAGTAGAAGGTATTAACTAGAATATTATATAAAAGTTTAAATATTACTTAAAAATTTTATATTATTTAATATTTTAATATTTAAAAAATAAACCTAAATTAGTTCCTGATTGTGTGTATGAATACTTTGTGAAAGTAGAAGATATTGACTAAAAACATTTTTAAAATTAAAAATTAATTTAAAATTTTATTTTAAAATTTTAACCTAATTAAGTTCAACTTTAGAATGACAAAGACCCTTTCAATGGTAAGTCACAAAATTATAACCTCAATGCTAATGAGGGTTTTGTAATATTCTTTACTTCCAAGTTATTGTCATGCTTTATTGCCGGTTTGACTTCAAATGAAATCCCAGTCAATTGCTTATTTGCTTGATGAAAGTGAACATATATATTGGATTTTGGACCTTGGAGATGAGATGCACTCGATATGGGATTTGTGGAGAAGTGGCCTTCAAGAATGCAAGGGCAATGATTTTTTTGAAGGTCGGGCGGGGCGGGCAGAGGTTTTCGGGCGGGCCCAGAAAATTCCGGTGACTTTCTGGGGCAGCTGCCCCTGACAGATTATTCCTCCCCCAAAAGCTCGTAGGGGGTAGGATATCGTCTGCCCAAATAGAGTTAAGGCTGGCCCACATGGGTCCCAAGCCCCAAGTCCCACTCACGTTACCGAGTCCCAACATGGAGTCGGCAAAGTCAAGTCCTCACTTGTGAGCCTCATGAAACCATTAAAATATAATTAATCATCGTTAAAGTCAGATCTTGGTTATCTTTTGAAAAAATATTCGCGGGACTTGTGTTGAGAGTTGGGTCTACTATCCACATCAGTGAGGCACTGTGAATGGGCCTTGTGTGGTCGCGAGCATGGTGCATCCGGGCCGTTGATCCACCAAGGCTCATCCAAGGGCCTCAATGGTCCTAGGTGGTGGGGCCGCGTCACTGAGGCGCTGTGAATGGGCCTTGTGTGGTCGCGAGCATGGTGCATCCGGGCCGTTGATCCACCAAAGGCCCATCCAAGGGCCTCGATGGTCCTAGGTGGCGGGGGGCGGGGGTTGGTGCTTGCCACCAAGGTGGGTGGGGATGGGGTGGGCCGTGGGCCTCATGTCTTTTTTCGGGGAGGCCGGCTTTAGGGTCTTGTCGGGGCTAGGTGGCTAGGCGGGCTAGGAAGCTAGGTGGCTAGGCCTACTTACTAAATAACTAGTTGGTTAGGCTTACTTGCTAAGTGGCAAAAGACGACTAAGGCTGGGTCAATTCTTTACGTACTCACACATGGATTTACAACTTGAAAGCAATGCGGGCACTTCCAACTTCGCCCAACATTGTAAGGTAACCGGGTCTTAAACGGACATTTTCTTTTTGCACCCACTTCTTGTACTAGGATACTAGGACGCCAAACATGCAATTAGTGCGAGATGATTAGCAAATCCAATTTGTGCCCGTAGTCACTTTCCTCATAGTTTGAGGAGCTCGTATGAATATTCTATTCGCTCTCGAAATGAAGAATCTCTAAGTTAAAACAAAGATCATTTAGGCATCCCCATTTAGACCTATTATCACTTTTGTATTTGAAGTCTGATTTTGAAAACTTGAAATGATAATGTTCACAATAAATAAGTAGATGAAACCATTTCCAATCTAGTAGGGTAAATGTGCCTAATTAAGTTTGCGATCTTAAACGAACACCTATGGTTGAGTGAAGTATGGCTGAAGCTTGGGTGTCAATCTAAGAATCACTACAAGAAACCTTGTCCATTCCAACCATGGTATCAATGACTCACTGTCCTAAACAACTTATTAAACGACTGTGATGCCTACTCAACTCACCTTGTGTGACGTGGATTACGTGTGAGTCATTGTTAAGTCATTTTAATGACTTATGATGAACTTTGTTGACGACCGCATAACATACTCATTTTATGTCTACCAAATATCGTCCACTACATCCATTCGTGTGTGACGTGGATAGAATATCATGACTTGGCTGATTATTAGTCATTATCTAGTTGTGATTTAACGACTACGTGTATACTATTACTTAGAGATAACATTGGTTAGTGATGTGGCACTTACATCCCTGTAATGATGTGGAAATTAGGGATGTATTGAGTGAACATTATTCTCGATAATATTGACGTGTCAAAAGAATGACTACGACTTCCAAACTCAATGACTGACTCACATGCACGTTGAGATTGGGATGACGTGTATAAGCGTTTAGTCATTGTATGAGTTACTGAAATGACTCATGGATGACATGTGCAAGCAACATATTGGTCACTAAACATGTTTGACACGATGAGGTGGCATGCCGTGTCATCGATGACATAAGCTTAGTACATTTATTGACGTATATGGAAGATATTCATTGCCAAGGTGCACATGTGATGGAGGTCTGAAATCATAAGTTTAATGGCGGGCATTGTGCACGAACAATGCATTTCATTTTTCATGCCACGTAATCAATGACGTGGACGTGTAAGTCGTAGTGGAGTTGAAGTACAGTCATAGTATTGTTGAGTACAACCTACGTAGGACATTTGTAAGGCCAACTGGGCTTTTGAAAGGACGAACACCTAAAATTTAGCTAGTGCCAAGGAGTTATCTAAAGCTGATAGTTCTATGGCTCCCACCAATGACGCTGTGGTGGGCGGGGGAGGCGCATGGTTCACCAATTGCATGCCACGCGCTTCTTCGGTGGTGGTCATGAAGTCATCTGTTGTGCTCTGTTCATGTCTTTGGGAGCGTGCCTCCTTCGCCAATACTACTCTCCACCCCGGTTTTTGCACTTCGTCTGACCAAAATACTTGTGTCACTTGGCTGGGGAATATGAACGGTTCCAACATTTGAGGAACCTTGTGGCGGAAATTTACAACCATGAATCCAGCCTCGTCTCTTACATACGTAAGGTTGCCCCGGTTGTCATATTGCTTCATCCACTCACACCTAAAAAGTATGACTGGTGTATGAAGTGGCCCATAGTTCAATTTTAGTATATCCTTTAGTACTCCAACATAGTTCAATGTCACCTCCTCCGAACCCACGGAAGGCATGTGAAACACAGAGGCAACACCGCTGTCGTAAGTTTTTAGCGTCCTGGATTGTTGGTCCTCCACCCGAAAGTGGTTTCCATAGGCCTTCATCCTCGTATATCGTGTGGCTATCTGTGATGGTCTGCTGCACAACAGAACCCTGTCCATGTCATCCTCATCGTTCGGGTCAATAGGGTGATTGTGCACTACGTCTTTAATCCAAGTTTCAAACGTGGAAATGTTGGGGTTCTATACATGTTCCTCTTTCCATTGCCTGCACATCCAACTAGTCAAATATTAGTTGCTCACTAGTCATTCACTACTCTTCCACCTCGTCAGACAGTAGTCATTCACTAGTCTTTCACTATTCACTACTCGTACACATGCTCAGACAGTAGTCTATCGCTACTCTTCCACTACTCATCCACCTGGTTAGACAGTAATCATTCACTAGTCATTCATCACTCACTACTCGTCCACCTGGTCAGACGGTAGTCATTCACTAGTCCTTCACTACTCATCCACCTGGTCAGATAGTAGCCTTTCCCAGCGGCGATCACGTTTAGGAAAACAACAGGGCACACTGAGACATGAACGTGCAATCACAAATACATAATCAGGCTCACCTATGCCAGGGTGCCATGAGGGATAAATTGGTCAAAGCATATTGGTGGGCAACATCTCTCAATGTTGGTGTCATCACGTACTTTGTTCCTGCCCCTTCTAGCACCTCCTCTGCATCTCCGTACTCCTCATCTGCATCCCAAACTCGACGGTCAACCACTTCAAACTTGTGGAAATATTCCGTGATGAAACCTAGGCATTCATCTCTCGCATAACCCTCCGCCATGCTTGCTTCCGGTCTTGCCATGTTCCGAACATAATGCTTTAATGTTTTCATGTATCTTTCAATAGGATACATCCACCTTGTGGAGACAGGACCACATATGTCCAATTCATCGACTAGGTGATATAATAAATGCGTCATAATGTCAAAAAAAGACGGAGGGAAATGAATCTCCAAAAGTGCCATGCTCCGTGCAACGTCCGCCTGTAGAGCTTCAAATTCCAATGGGTTCCAAACACTGTCACATATCCTTCGGAACACTTTCGAAATCCTCATCACCGCCATTCGTGGACCAGGTAGTAAAAGACCTCTTAAGGCTAGCGGCATGATTTGTTGCACAAGCACATGGTAATCATGTGACTTTAAACCCCCATACGTCCTCTTGCGTATATATTGAGCCATGTTGGAAACATGTCCTGATGGTGTCTTCAAGTTCTCCATAACACTACAAAACACTTCGAACTCTTCGCTGGTCAACACATATGGGGCCGCCGGTTTCAACATTTTGCCATTTTTCTTTGGGTGGGGAATGAGCCACAAATGCGGCCTGATGCCTCTGCGTTGCAAGTCCCGGCGGACCTTCACGGTGTCCTTATGTCCAGTGACGGTCTTCAAAATGTTCTTTGAAAAGTTTTGCTCACAATGCATAACATCCAGCGTATATTGTATGAGCAAATCCTGCCAATATAATCATATATTGGTTAGTTCAGGGGACGTGTAAGAACGACTGTGATTATGACTGTCATTACGACTATGATTGCTACTGTGTTTACGACTGTGATTATGACGTTCATATACGTCGGTGATGGCTACAATGACTAGTAGTTTTGTCTCATTCTGGAGGTACTATAATGCACACATGGTATTCATGGATGGGAGGCAGGAGCTTGTACTCTTCACTATACTGCCACGTGACCATTTCTGTAGTTTTTTTGTAGTCATTTCCATTTTTTGAACATGATGTGTTCCAAACGTGCAGTACGCTAGGTGCATGCATGTGCCCATGTGTATCCTAAACGACTATTCCGTTATTTGTAGATAAAATAATCCTCAAATTCTAATTATATCCTAAATATTTTATAACAAAAGATAATGAATATTGGACTTGAGCTACTTAACTCGCTTAAATGACGTTATCCTCGACTCAAGGTTACGTGTCATATTCTAACTGCAATAGTGTATTGTATAGATATGTCTACGATATCGATGACTATTGATGACACCTATGACTAAATAACCTCAATGTATTTCATTGAGAAGTTCCAAAATCTGTTGGAATCGGAGCCATTCTTTGAAGATATTGTCAAGAACTATGAGAGTTTCTGATCTTTTAAGGACTGCATATGTGAATGCTCTAAATAGCACCATTATGCCCTTGATAGTTGTACCCCTGGGTATCCAGGAAGCCACTACTTGTATGTTTCAAAAAAATAATAATAATAGCACCATTGTGTTTTTACAGACATTTGGGACTAATTTTTGTTATAATTTATGTTCCTTAGTCTATGTAGTAGATAAAATTGCAAAAAACATAGTAGAATTATAATTATTTTAGTAATTATGTATTTAGAGTCGGAATTAAGCATGGTTATAGTCCATCTCAGGGTAAAAATGTGTTGTGAACACAATGGTGGTGTTAATTTTGCTAAAAAAACCCTTCTATTTTTAGATACGGACACCACCAACCCTAAAATCGGGTTTAGGCTTAGAGTCATTTGAGACCTTTGATTTAGATTAGGGATTTGTGGATGTGAAGGTGAGGATGTGGCCGCCATTCCTTGACCATTTTCCTTGAAGAGAAGAGGCCTTAGTCAGCCATCCTCCCTCTCTCTCTCTCTCTTTCTCTTGTAGGGCAAAGCCATGCCCAATTGTTTGTGTTAAAATCTGATAGAAACCCTCATTTTGTAGCTGCCTTGGTCTTTTACCTCCCATTTCTCTTGTCTCTTATGCTTTTTGATGAGCTTTTGAGTAGTTGTTTTCTTAATCAGTAGCTTCCTATGACTGCAATTCTCGAGTGATTTGGAGCTAGGATGTAATTTTGGTGGATTTTCAAAGTGGCAAAGGATTCTGGCTTCAGCAGTTTCAAAGCATTAACTTCAAAAATGTGTCATTCAGTGAATTTTTACTCGATTTTATTGTGAATAGTTATGTTAGATGCGCAATCAAGTCTAGTTTTTGTAAAAATTAAATTCACTCTCTTTGAGCTCTTGGTTGATTTTTGGTGAATTTTTGAGTGGAAGAGGGTCTGCAGTAGAGACAATTAAGTAATTGTACTTTGTGAATTCATATCTCACGACTCCAAAGTTGGTTTCCTACGAAACTTGGTGTGAGTAAGCATGCTCAAGTTAACTCCCAACACAAAAAAAAATTCGTCTAAATCGGAGCCTTGAAGAATTTCCAATGGATTTTTGAGTAGCAAGGCCTCTCCAATGGTTTCGGCCTAATGGTAAATCTTCTTTCCTTAATCAAATCCTCCTAAGTGAGCCCCTATTTGTCTTTGCATATTGATCATTGTTGATTATACCCTACTAAAGTATCATTCGTGCGAAAACAAGGGATACCACATCAGGCAATACAACATTGCCTGCACGCCCGGTTTGTGCAATCCATCCCTTAATATTTTGGAAGACATTTAGCAGTCATTTAGCAGTCATTTAGCAGTCAGATAGTAGTCATTTGGCAGTCATTCAACAGTTATTAGGCAATCATTTATCAGACATTCAGCAGTCATCCCTGAACATTCTTAGAACCGTATAAATGTCGTATGCATTGTTTGGTGTGGGTTTCTGAGTCCATTGTGGAAGTCATATTGGAAGGCAACGAAAACACTGGTTAGTGCCACATGAAGCCCTGATTGCTGACACATTGCTAATTAGATACTTACATTGTATGAGGTATGCCATTGTTTGTTTTGTGGATGGTGTATAGGTACAGTTCAATATTGGGCAATCCGTGCATATGATGAGCCCGAAAAACAAGAAACGGAAGGTGGCCATTGGGAAAATCAGCGGTGTGGGGGGTGTGGATAAGTTTCATTTCAAGGTCATTCCGGAGTTTTGCTATAAAGTGGACATGACCACTGCTTACCTAGGTGACGTGAAACTTGCATACCCACATGAAGACGGAGACCAATGGGTAATAAAAGATGTGGTAGGAGGGTGCACACTATGGAACGAAAGGAACCTGAGAGCAGCATGATTCCCCCCCCACGAACTTATTAGGGAGGTCCTAGAGGGCTTCCGTATTGTAAACTTTGAGCCCATGTATTTTGTTGGGAACACATGAATGAAGTTGAAATATGTATTGTTTTTCAAATACGATCGCAATTTCTCATTGTCATTGACATGCGTTGATTGGCAACTTTAAAGTCGTTGAGTAGCAATTTTATAGTCGTTGAGTAACCAGGGCCTCAATGTGCTGACAGATGGCCTACTAATGAATGAATAAACCATGCCTCAATATGCTGACGGATGGCCTAAACATGTGCACACATCACGAGCATGCAGTCACTCAATAGTCATTCAATAGTCGCTCAATAGTCGTTCAATAGTAACATAATAGTCATTCAATAGTCATTCAATAATCGTTCCACAGTCATTCAATAGTAGTTCACTAGTCATTCAATAATCGTTCACTAGTCATTCAATAACAACATAATAGTCATTCAATAGTCGTTCACTAGTCATTCAATAGCAACATAATAGTCGTTCAATAGTAACATAATAGTCATTCAATAGTCGTTCAATAGTCATTCAATAGTAACATAATAGGCGTTTAGGATACAACTGGAAAATGACTACATAAGAACTATGTTTATGAACACGTGGCATTATATTACTTGCCCACATGTTATGATGACGTGGCCAATTGACTCGAGAGCCACGTGTTTGTTGACATGACGTCCATGCCACGTCAGATAATGACATGGATGTGATGACATGACGTGTATACCACGTCAAATGATGACCTAGATGTGAGGTTGTGGCGTGGATGCCACGATAGATGATGATTTGGATGTGAGGTCGTGTCGTGGATGCCACGTAATGCCACGTGAAATACCAGTCATCTCGGTTTGCCACGTCCGCTGTCCATGTTTACGACTATATCATCCAAATTCCCACGTCACGTCCCCAACGACTGTCTGTCCGTTACTACTTGTCCGTTATAACACAAAAATTAATAGTCATTGTAGTCCTCAATGACTCAAATAACAGTTATAAACAAAGTCGTTTTTTGTCAATTTTCTAGTAGTGAATGGACACCAAAAATGCATGTCTTGAAAAGATAGAGGACAATGTGCTGAAAACTTATTGACCATGCTAAATGGAACATGCAACATAAATGGGGATGCCTAAATGATCTTTGTTTTAACTTAGAGATTCTTCATTTCGAGAGTGAATAGAATATTCATACGAGCTCCTCAAACTATGAGGAAAGTGACTACATGCACAAATTGGATTTGCTAGTCATCTCGCACTAATTGCATGTTTGGCGTCCTAGTATCCTAGTACAAGACGTGGGTGCAAAAAGAAAATGTCCGTTTAAGACCCGGTTACCTTACAATGTTGGGCGAAGTTGGAAGTGCCCGCATTGCTTTCAAGTTGTAAATCCATGTGTGAGTACGTAAAGAATTGAACCAGCCTTAGGCGTCTTTTGCCACTTAGCAAGTAAGCCTAACCAACTACAGTAGTTATTTAGTAAGTAGGCCTAGCCACCTAGCCCCGACAAGACCCTAAAGCCAGCCTCCCCGAAAAAAGACATGAGGCCCACGGCCCCACCCCGTCCCCACCCACCTTGGTGGCAAGCACCAACCCCCGCCCCCCGCCACCTAGGACCATCGAGGCCCTTGGATGGGCCTTGGTGGATCAACGGCCCGGATGCACCATGCTCACGACCACATAAGGCCCATTCACAGCGCCTCAGTGATGCGGGTCTACTGTTCTCCCTCTTTAGTATGACACGTTTGGGAGACATAAAAAAGGTCGTATTATCAAGGTGTCGTCTTCTCATTAATATGACAAATGGCCTGAAGTTGTCGTATTATTGAGGGAATACAAAAACATAATATGAGCTTATATACAACGAGTTTAAGCAATATAGATGGTATGGAATAATAACCTATAACTCCAAACAAATACAAATAGTCTCAAGAACTCTTGAAACACGAGTCCAAAGATCTCTGGTGTTGCCTACCCAAGTTAGCAACTATCATCTTATCTAAATTCTCTACTAACTTTTAGAAACTAATACTTTCATTTAACACCAAAATATAAAGAGTCCTCTAATAAGAAACTAGACAACAATGATGCATGACGTGTTAGCATCACTAAGCTACAATGTAGGTGGAGCAACATCATCCACATCTACTAAATCTAGATCAACATTAAGATCAAAGTCTTGTGCATAATTGGTTCCCAAAGCAACATACTAGGCAGGAGGCCACTCTAACCCCAACCATGTCCATTCTTCACTAGTAACCCTAATTCTCATTGAGTTCCCAATGATAAGTAAAGTTCCCAAGTAGTTCCCAAGTGAAAGTGGATATATATTAGATGAAAGGAATTTTAGCATTAATTGCCTCTTTAATATGACAAAACGGAGATTCTAAATGTCGCATTATCGAGTGTCGTAGTCGTATAAAAGAGGGAGTTTTGAACTAAAAAGTTTGGTCTCGCAAAAATGTGTCGTAATATCGAGGGTGTCGTATAAACGAGTGTTGTATTAACGAGGTTAGACTATAGTTTTTTTTTTGCTTTTTTGCTCAATCCAACTCTCAAAACAAGTCCTGAGCCTCACCTACAAAAGTGTTGTCATGTAGGCATCCATGTCATACTTGGGACTTAGACTTGGGATCCCTGGGTGAAGTGGTAAGTCCCAACTTCCATACTCTCAACATCTAAGATTGCACGGATTGACCTCAAGTGACTTTGGGCTTAGGACTTGGGACCCCGTGTGAATTGACCCTTATATAGAGTTGTTTGTAAGTGAAGCAGATGAAACCATGCGTTCGCATAAAATTATTGAGATTTGTGAGGAACTTTGAGGAACTTTACGGATAACTCTATTGCATTAATAAGGGCAAAGAACGGAGAGAACCGACAACTAGTTACAAATAAACTTACACTAAATCTGATATTTAGTGGCATATGGTATTTTATGTCATTATGGTAACTTTTCGGATGACACTTCTTATGAATAAGTGAACAAATATTGTCATGGATGATGGATGAGTTCATCCATTGGTCAAAACCTTACCTCCTCTTGTCACCAACTTGTGATGAAATATTGTCATGGATGATTGAAATTTGGATGAAAAATCACTTGGTAAGTGACAGTAATTGCAACACTGTAATTACAAGGAATGACAAATAATGTTGGGTTAACATTTAGTGTTAGCGACGCTATACCACGGTTTACAATTAGTATTGAGCAAAGACAATTAGAATCGGTGCCATTACATATCATATTTAGTGTGGTTGACTTTGAGAAATCAGTTGAAGTTGAAGACTACAAAGTAATAATAATAATAATAATAATAATAATAATACTTTAAAATGATCATTTTAGAGGAATTTAGAGGATATATCTCAAATAAATGAAGAAAAACCAAAAGATTACAACATGTAACTGGTTGAACTTGGAGTAACTAAGATCTCAACCGATTATGTGAAAAATCTCTTTGGACATTGATTAAGGGCCACTTTGTACATAGACCAAAGCCGTGACCATGAAAATGGAAGGGACAAGCATCTAAAGGGTGTACCGTGGGAAATAGAAATCTAATTTTGCAATTGATAGGCCTTCAAGAGTAGTGTTAAGTGAAAGTGGACCATGTTGAGGGACTGCATCATATATTTGGGTTTGGGTCCCCACCATGGCAATAATATCCACTCATCCAAGTGGAGGGCACTTCCGACAACTCTCTTACGTTTTTTAATCCACATAAAGGACGTTTCATTCATAACCTATGGTCTGCATCCATGAGCAAACCAATTATGTCCCATAACGGACAAGTGTCGATGGATGTCTTGCTACTAGCACAACTCATCATCCACTCTCCTCATGCCCATTATAATAGAGGCGCCCATAACACATCACCTAAGAGATTTTGCATCAGATATAGAGAAGTATAAGGTGGTGCAAAATTTTCCAGTGTAGGAAGATAGAAATCAAGAGGATTGTTGAATTCTCGGTAATTTCATTCCTTCATTTGAAATTACTATGAAATTTTGAAGCCAAAAGTTGGCCCGAACATATTACCAATGTCTAGAGTTTGCCATAACCACTCACTTGAGATGAATTCCTCCTGACTTTAGCTCTCAAAACCAAGAACACATGTCATAATCGAAATTCAGTCCCAACTCAATTGAAATTTTGATACCCTATAGATTCTTGATGGGGTCCTGATCGAGAATAGGTGGTTCGTCTCTACATGACATTTACTTGGCTCCTCAGCTGCGTTCCGTGGGACTAGATATTTGACAAAGCATACTTCTCCTTTGAATATGGAATTCCCCATTTTATGGGAAGCACTCAAGTAGGACACCGTAATGTTCATGACAACCGACTAACAATTTATCAAAAATTTTAATCGCAACCTCTTTCTTTGGAAAGAAGCCATCATCTAGCTGCTTAGTAATGTTAAGTATGTATCGTAATCCGCAGCACATTGTGTTAAGTCAGCTTGTGACTTGGAAGCTTGGCTCTACAGATAGTATGCCATTTAACTTGGTGGCGTTAAAGCCGCTTTACTATCTACTTACAAATGATTCTCAGGAGATTAAGTTGATGGATGCCACTAGGTGGGCCAGAATTAGGATCTTGCTTGTAGTGTTCCCGGTTTGCACTTGGTGTAGGTCGGCTAGGGCCAGTGTTCAAGTTTGAAGTGTGCACATGCATTTCAATGCGAAGGGCTTCAAAATAATCACACTTCATCACTATATTCGTTAATTCGGGACTTTTTCAGCATTTTGAGACAGTTACAAATATAAGAACATGAATAAAAACACACAGATATTGGAGAATGTTGTAAGATGCAAATACTTTGAAGCGGGTGTTCATATCAAGAACCCAATTAAGAACTCATATCAAGATGGTTTAGGTAGGACGACCCAAACATTAGACCATGTTGTTGTGGTCCATATATTAATTTGAGACAAGAGAAAGTCTCAAATTAACGAATATAGTGATCTTCACTCAAACTATCAAACTTTTTTGCAACACTTCACCAAAAAAAACTTGATATTGGCCGTTTTGTCTTGAATATGAAAAATAATATGATGTCTCACGATATTGAAGAAGTACATGCAATAAAATGATGCACTAAAATTACTTAGATTCTCTATGTAATGCACTTAATCATCATCCAACTCCAAAGGCAAAGCCCTCCGGTTTTTGGTCGATTTCCGAGTGTCAAAAGTTCTAGCCCAATCCATATTTGCCATTGGAAGACCGCATAATGACACTCACATCAATGCATCCAATGTTTCAAGTTTCAATCGACTTCTGCGATCACTCTTCACCCAATTCTGTTTGGAAAATCCACTTTCACGTATAGCTATGCTTGCCAAGCCGAAGTTGTAGTCAGTGTTGAGTCGAAGTTGCAGAGTCGAAATTGCAGGAGTTATTAGAATTTGGAAGTGTTTGCTAGAGTGCCAAGATTGGAGTCCATCTATGTTTCTATTTGCAAATTGCAGCCATTGTATTTTGTGACAGGCAATTTTTGGAGAGGCCTTCACTGTGAAGGGTAGAAACTTTGCAGAGCACATTTTTGTGAAGTGCCCCCCCCCAAAAAAAACTTTTTTGACGGCCAAAATGGCATTTGACAGGTGTTGAAAACTTCAATATTGAACACTGGCTGGGGCTGTACATTGGTTCCTCGGAGGCAAGGGTTTAGGCATCCAACAAGGAACGAGTGAATGGGTTGGTTTGCCCAAATCGTGTGGGTATGGTATCATCTATTTTTCTTATACCATTTGGGGCCTTGGGCTAAATCACATTTGTGTTCGGCTGGGCCCCGCCCCTCTCACGCCCCCTTCATTGCCCAGTCTTTGTGCCCGCACTTGCGTGGGAACTCCTCCTTGTTGGGAATCAATGTGACAATAAGGTATAAATACCATAAACCGTGAAAATAAGGTGATTCGCATTGAAGATATGGTCTTAAAATCATGAGATAATTTTCCAAGATAGAAGAGAAGGATTCATGAAGAATGCAAGTTGTTTCATATTTTTATTCCATGTAGAAAAAAATTCTACAAATTTTCAAAGTGGAAAGTTTGTCAAACCCCCTACTCGTTCACTAGATTCTCCTTACACCAAACACGGTAATGCTCATTTCCACACAAAACATCACCTAAACCAGTTAACTCATGAGTACATTAAACTGTGATTGATGGTAGTCAAACATGAGTAAATTTGGCTAAACTGACTGTACACGCATATCAAGTTGCCAACCTCGCAATTATCAGTTTTAGAAATGCCACTTCACTATTCTGTCAGAAGTCTACTACACATGTAGAGGGTAGTTCACGGTTTATGGTATTTCTACCTTACCCAATCACTTAAGCCATTTAACTCCTTTCGCATGTGAACGAACCCCATCAATTAACTTTGGAATAATGAAAGTGATGTCAACTTGAATATTTGTAATTCTAACCGGGTATTGTCACATTGGTTCCCATCGAGGAGGAGTTCCCACACAAGTGTGGGCAGGAAGACCATGCAATGAAAGAGGCATGGGAGGGGTGGGGCCTGCTGAACACAAATGTGATTTAGCCCGGGGCCCATTTGGGTATCTACAATGAGGATTATTAATTTTATACCACTAGGTATAAGTATTTGGCAATATTTTTATTTTGGGTATCATTTGGGTCTATATATCAAGCAAGAACCTTCATACTTAGGCAAAATGACATGCTAGTATCAATACAGTATTAACCCGAATAATAACTCGGGTATACAAAGATTCTCTCACCTTGACATGCCCACCAAAGATCAATATTTGATTGGCATCATACTTTTGGCACCCACGGGCATGCTTTTGATACCATTGTTGATGTTGATTATTGATACCATGCATTCCCCTAGTATATACCGACCAACACTATTTTCCACACCTAATACTGTGGCCCACCATACCCACGATGATTTTGGTCAATGTAAGTTTTCTTGACCTACTTCATTTTTGAGCCCACAATGTTATATAATATATTTTCAAAAGTATGAAGATGGAATCGATGGTGTTTACAAGGACATTAATTGTTGTGGGTTGCAAAATATGATATCAATATTATACCCAAGAAATATGTTTTTATGATATTATCATTTTTATTTGAGTATTAACAGTTTATTGATTTGTAAGCCACCCTAATTCTCAACCCACACATAAAACACAGTGGGCCATGGTAATTTCTACCCAAGCTAACTTGCAACCCAAAGTAATAGGTGTAAAAGGTGTAGTTTGCACCTTTCAACCCACATCAAGGGCTCCATTATGTGGTCACTCTTCTTGATCAAAGGCATGTACTTCAGTGGTCTATGGCAAGACTCGTTGATAGATTATAGGACACCAAAAAGATACATGTTATTATGAAAATTGAACTATGTGCTTAAACTATAGACATTGTTCCAGGCTCAATAGTTAACACAAATTGAAAGGCATAAATGTGAGAAAGAAATGTTCACTTTGACCTCTTATAGCTTTTGCATCTCAATTCCGGTGTTCTCAAGCTTAATTTATGGTAATCTTTGTGATTCGCAATTGCGAATCAGGTGAGACAATTTCCGAATGTAGAAAGTAGGAAAAGGGCCCACAATACAGTTGCATTCCTTTATATAGGTACAAATTTGCTTCTCTGTGAAACCCTGAGTATCATCACACAATGGATATCCACAGCACCTTCTGCCTTCCTTTCCCGTAACTCAGGCACTTCAAAAATTAAGTTATCCCTTACAGCTAAAAGGCAAGGCAGAAAAAGGGGAAAAACAGTGAATGACCACTACTGGTGCAGTAGACTAGGAGTAGAATGATTCTTGTGTGGATCCAAAATGGATAATTGTAAAAGTGGTGGTCCAAAAGGATGCAATGATTTGCCAGATGCAGTGATTGGCAGATAGGTCATGTTTCACACCACTTGGGATCACTTTTGGGTGCCATTAAGTCAACTGTTTTGTGTGCATTTGTATGTGTAGCAGGAGATTTTGATGCTCAAATTAAGCAGACTCTATTATACAGTAGGGGGTTGACTCACTTTGCTTTTTGGGAACATGTAACTAATTATTTACATGGAATAAAATTACGAAACAAACTACATGCCTCGTCATTTCCTCTACTCCATCTTTATAAATACTATACAAATTTTGAGCTGCTCTTTCCTGGCCGAAACAACTTATTTTCATTGTTTTCCCTATCTTTACCTTATGCAGATGTTCTTTGGTTACTTTTCTCAAAAAAATACCTAGATAATTTCGATTGGTGTGTGGTTAGGTGATAAGAGGTTAGTGACGTCCACAATAAGCTAGATGGGTCTTCAATGGTCACTTGTTCTGAAGTTAACCCACTTCTCCTAGGATATGAAACACGCGATTAATTTAAGATGGTTTGTAGTAGTAGCATGGGTTTGATTTTGATATCATCATGCATAGACAAAGCTTTTGTGATGTGTAGGAGAGACAATTCCAAGGAGATCTGGAACACGGCTCGACAAAAAAATTTTGCAATGGGAGGAAGCCCGGATTGAATTCTTTGTCATTGAAGCCTTTGGACCTTGTACAACCGCTAGCCCACGGACTTTTTGGGCTAGCGGCTAACCCAATAGCTAAGAGTTATGGCTGAAAATGATACCTAAAAAAATGGGCTAGCCCAGCTATAGCTAGATTGAGGCCTGAAAAAAAGGGCTAGCCTAGCTGTAGCTAGATCGAGGCCGGAAAAATATGGGCTAGCCCAGCTATAGCTAGATTGAGGCCTAAAAAAATATGGGCTAGCCCAGTTATGGCTAGATCGAGGCTTGAAAAAATATGGGCTAGCCCAACTAGCTAATGGGCTATAAAAGGCCTGGAAGCCTTTCAAGGTTTTGGGCCTAAGTTGTTAGCGCGCTATGGCCACTACAAGGATTTGATGTTAGATAACATGAGGAACTCTCCTACGGCTCAGGACTACATGGGCATTTACAAACTTAGTCGAGGATGAGCTTCCGATGTGGGTGGTGAAAGGTGGTTATCTGAAAGAATCCAAGTATGGTCCAATCCGATTCAATGCACAATTCATTGGTAACCTTTGGCGATTTTATGTTGGTTCTCAATACATGGCCTTGACAGAGATTTGTTGTGACCATGCCAACTTGCCCCTTGGGTTGACGTTTCAAGGATGGTTAACTAGAGTTAGAGTATGCACTTTCATGCGAGGAGTCTCTAAAAACACAATTTTAACTGCTTTTTTGGGTTCCTTCATAACCTCTATGTTGATCCGGCTTGATGGTGGTGGCCAAAGGCCACTCCATTTCTCCAATTTTTGGCCAAGCTTGGAAGAAGGTGGCTTACTAAGCGCAATGATCTCCTGAAACCTATTGCCAATAAATGGAAACACTTGATCCCGTCCATTATCAACCCCCGTTGGAATGTTATCTCAGGCACAAACATCAAGCACATAAGGAAATTGTTTTTCTTTGGTTTGTTATTTATAAGGAAGGGGGGGGGGTTGTCAACGCGTGGAGAGGATGCATATCGGACGACATGGATACTAGCTACTCTACTATGGACAATTGAGTGTGAAACCGTGGAGCAGAGGTTCTATGACCATCCTTCGGCGCAACAGGTTTGGCAGTATGTTGCTATGGTTTGCACATTTTGGCATGAGAATTTGAGGAGGTGCTCAACTATCAAGTTGTTCCCATCTTATGAATGACACAAGCAATTTACTAATTTTCCAAGTGAATTTGATTGGTCAAAGGTCTTTTTAGGGGGAAAAACATGGCATTTTCTTGTGCACCCTTCTTTCAATTGTTTCAATAACTGGTATTTAGGTAATTATGGACTTTCGGATAGTCCAGAATTATGCACGCACTGTGTGAGAACAAACAAAAACATAGTGCAAACACACAACTATAACATATGGCCACCTATGGTACAACACTAGTAGAAAACATGGTAAAAAAGAACCGCAGTCGTTTTCCCATTGCGGTTCTTTTGACCACCCTGATCTGCAGTCACTAAACGACTGCATATTTATTTATTTGGTTTACCGACTGAAATTTTAATAATTTTGGGGCTTGTAATATACCGTTGGAAAGGTCTTCAAAATACCTTTCCAACGGTATATTACACGCCCTGAAAATTTAAAAATTTCAATTGGTAACCCAAAAAAACAAATCTGCAGTCGTTTAGTGACTGCAGATCAGGGTGGTCAAAAGAACCACAATGGGAAAACGACTGCGGTTCTTTTTTACCATGTTTTCTACTAGTGCAAGTTCATAGAGTAAAGAAGTCATTTTATATCATGAATATTATGTTTTGATTGCTATCTAGAGTGTTTGAAGTAACAATGAAGAACTTAACATTCATGATATAAAAGACTTCTTCCTTGTTATCACTTGCACATGCTACCAGCATTTTGTAAATACATCCAGATGTAGTTGGCAAAAGCTATCTCCAAAGACCAATTCAAGACGGCCTTCCTTGTATTTGAGAAAATAACATTTGTGACATTTTGCATGCCATGTGATGTTTTCATGAATATCATGTTCTATATGGTCATAAATGCATGATAAAAAAAACCAATAAAAGCCACAAATAAAGCACAACAAAAAATTTGTGGGACGAAGTCACAATATGAAAGGGATTCAAAGGACGATGTCAACCACTAGTTTTGTCCAGAATTGGCCAAAATGCCCAGTTTAAAATAAAACTATAGATAAATACCATATTAACCTCAAAACTTGTTCATTAAAATTCCATAGCCAACATTGAGTGAAATTCAATCAAAACAACCCCTTCACATGATTGAGAAGTGAGGGGTTAATATTGGAATGTGGCCTTTCGAAATTGGAGGTGGAAGATTTCAAGGGACAATGGCTTGGGTTGTGCTTATGTTTGCAAATTTAAGCATTAAGGTGATCCACATGTCTATGGCATCATTGAAGCATACCAAATTCCCCCCGGGGGAGGGGGGTGCACTATACTAAACATGTATGAGTATATGTGAGTGCACAAAAGGGATATTAATTTGAGCTTTGCCATACCACATATACATATGCTACACAAATTATAACTTGAAGTTATGTACATGTATGCAAGACCTTTAAAAAAAATACAACATTTGTAGTTGCAAGGTAGTGTCACTGTGTTGCATCTTGGTTGTGACAGTGGTGTGTGTGTTTTTCAAACACACTTGAAGCCAACTTGTAAAAAAACTGAGGTAAACCAAAAATGAAGTATTGAATCCATGGCAAACATGGAATACAAACATTTGAAGTTGTGGTTATTGTGTTGTTTCTCTTGATATTGTTATTTGATGCTTTTGTTCCCTCAAACTTGCACATCCCTTAATACTTTCGGACAAGTGGTTAGTCCAAATATACTTATATGTCAGTTTTGACATGCTTTGCTTAATGCACACACATCTTCCTTAGCATTTATGGTATGTATACCCCCAATACCATCACCTAACCTAAAACCAAGACCTAGATCTAGAAATCTATCATAACATGTACAGTTCGACTCTCATGAGAATGTAAATCATCTGGACATCTGATAGAGGCGTTGGTTTTTAGGGTTTGAACTCCAATGGTCAGTATGGGACAACATTTATTTGTCATAGTGGTCAGGTAACAACACATGTTTTGGGCTCCGGAGTGTCTTTCCAGTTCTTACTCCTTAGTTAATAAGTCCACGTTCCTTTGAGTGGAGTAATGAGACCTATGGCACAGGGTTCATGAATTTTTGTAATTCAAAGCCAAGATGGGCAAGAGTCAATGACATAAGAGATTCAGCGTAGTTGTAGTAGAGTGTTTTCAGTCACGGGAAGTAAAAGAAAACGATGTATGAACCCATGATCTTGTGTGGGAATGTGGACTGTGTAATTGGCATGGCATTCTTTTAATAAAAAAAATGGAAATTGTCGTTTTTCTGTGCGAATGGGTGGAAACACTATATTCGTTATTTGGAGACTTTTCAAAGTCTCAAAATAAATTGTACGCATAGTTTGGGATGGCAATGTTGTGAGCATTGGGAACATTGGGAACATTGGGAACATAAGGACTTCTAAATATAGAAAATAAACTTTGAGTACCCCAAAAAGAAAAAAGAACCAAAAATAATATTTCTTTAATATAAATATAGGTTTATGGATGAGCATCCCAAACATAAACACTCCCTTGATTTCAACCAACGCATCTCACAACTAGATATAACAATCACAAATACATCTATAAAAAAGTCTATGATAAATTTGAGAATAATAATTTTCTCCACATTAATCGTGCATGTCTCCACCTTCGGCTTCATCCCCCTTGTCGACAACATTTTCCATATCTGCAATACGTGCCAAGTTGTCTTTGGCAAATTCTATATGTTTTTGGGGGATAGTCATTGTCTCCGATTTGGAGCCTTTGCGTGGTTTCCAAGCACAAAGTATGGTATCAGTGTTTATCCAAACCGGCATGTACGCCGAGTCGATTGTCCACTTGAAACCTTTTTTGGTGTCCCAACCGCTATAGGTGCGGAGCACTGTTTGGTCTTTCGTACTAGGCCGGCAGTATTCCACCTCAATTTGCCAAAAATTGGGGCTAGACGGAACAAAATTTGGGGACGACAATGCTTTCACCAACCAAATTGGTTTAGGGTGTTCCTCATCTCCTGCACGTACAAGAACCATGTAACCTTCATAGCAATCCACAGCCACACGAAAAGATTGAGCCGGACGATTTCGAGCAGGGCCGACATAATGCTCGTCCATTGCAAACTCCTCACGGACATCTCCATTGCTGAAAAACATGGCATCAGACTCCACAATTGCCACCCGACTTTGAGGCCAAAATCCTTGAGTCAAAGACAAACGGCTTTCGGCTTCAAGTTCCATCAAGGCTGAGCGAATTCGATCCCAATACGCTATCAAAGGTTCATGTGTATCCCCAACACGTCTAGTGATGTCCTCCTCACACAACTCTTTCCAGTATTCAATGAATCCGGATATACCTTTAATGATTTCCGGCCCATTCTTCATGGGGTCTGGTTTGCAAGGTACGGGATCTCCATCGGGCAACATACATTTGCCTTCATTGTCTTGACGCCACACGAGTATACCTTCCTTCGGGCCCCAATTCGGTGATGTGCACAAAAGCTTGAACTGCATGGCGGGCACACCATCATCCCTCAAATAGAAGCGGAATTGTTGAGCTTTGGTATGTCCCACAAGGCGGTCAACCCCCGTCAACATGTATGGCTTGATGTAAGCCTTGAAATTTGGTACTTCTTCTACTATGTGCGGAATGACGGGCACCTTGTCCAAGTCCATGTATGATTTCATGAGAAGTGGAATGGTGGGAAAATCCTCTTCATGCAACTTCATGCTCCAACGACCAAATGACGCATCAATGTCATCGTGCGTATGGCCAACCATCAAGAAAGAAACAAATACCTCTTTAAAAATACCTTTTGCCACAAGCAAAGACCAAAAGCAAAAAACGTAGCGGCACTTATTGTCTTTTGCACAATTGTCAAGTTGGACGTGGAGAGTTGGAGGCAAAGGTTTCGCAAGAATGAGTTCTGCGGGGGGTTCCGGCAATGAAGACAGGCAAACCTCCTTTCCCTCAAGCACTGCCTTGTAGAGGGGTGTTGTTCCGGAACCTTCAAAAAGGGAGCGGGAAGAGGACACCGGGGGCTTCTCGAGATCGCGAAGAAGTTTAGCAAATGATCCAACCGTATGGTTGGCATCACCAGGGTAAAAGTCCAAACCATAATGGGCATATTTGACATCCACATGGCCATGCGCAATCATACCTACAAAAACAAAATGTGCACAATGACCAAACGATTTATCCCAACACTAAAGGGATGAATGACAATGGTAATTTGGCGCGAATAGAAAACCCATATTGTTAAAACAATAACAAGCGAGTTGGATATGTTACGAACCTGTGACGGCTACCGGCAGCTTGAACAACCCGTCAGTGGCCTTGATTTTGTGTGCATAGCAAGGGCATGCAGTCTTGGCATGGTCCATCTTGTCGTGGATAACGGTGAGAATATCGGAGGGCCTCATTATGGACAACGCACGGTTCTTGTAGTAATCTTGACGATGGGCATCTTGGTTATTGACATGCTCAATGTATTTCCTCTGGTGTCTAGTGTGGGATTGAGTGCCTATAGGATGAGCGTCTCTAAGGCCTTTGTATTTTTCACAAGTCGTGCACCTAGCGAACTTGTCCCCGGGCCGCTTCAAGATGTATTATGCAAATTGCTGATTTTTTATGACACTCAACTTGGAAAGAGAAATGGGGACACAACCTGTTTTAACCCCCACGTCGTTGATGTCCGTGAGTATGTTTTTCCATTTTGTGCCTGTTGGCAAGACCATTTGAACCACTTTCTCTCCAGATGGCAAAGTCCTCGTCTTGTGCGGCATGGCATCCGCCAGAGGGACAATGATAGTAGAGAGAGTGGCTGCAGCCTGAAGTGTGGCCTCTCTAGGCTTTTTTGTTCCAAAGTTGCCATGGAAACGTGAGCGACGACCCACGGATGCATGTTTTCGGAACCTATAGAAGTCAGCCTTCGAAACTCCATGGATGGTGTACCATGCAACACAACAAACCTCCACATTCTCAAGGGTAACCACCTTGCGCCCGTGAGTATCAAGGTGTATATTACGATGGACCTCGAGTTTTTTGGCGGAGCGCAAACGGAAGTCGGAAAACCACATTTCTTGCCGAAGGGACTTGATTTTGTCACGAGGGAAAAATTGACAACACTTCAAGGCACAACAATCTTTAGTTGCCACGAGCCGAATAGAGTCATCCCCTACTATGTGATCGCGCCGGCAAAGACGAGCATCCTCTGTAGGCACACGGCGAGATTCATATTTGCGCAATCCCTTTCGAGGCCGCATTGAGGCCAACAAAGCAGCCTGGGTTTGGTTGTAGCGGCGGCCATGATTCCAAAGGCTCACGCCATTATGGAGAACTTGGCGGTGCGGCCATCGATGCAAGGAAAACCTCCACGTGAAAGGGACTTCAAGTGGCAACAAAGAGTTCAAAATGCAAACACCCACATCATCCTCACCAAGGGGATTGGCATCGACGCATTCACGAGGTGCAGAATTCCAAAGGATTCCATCCGCCACAGGATGGCCACTGTGGTTAAGGAGGACGACATCAAGTCCCACCCACTGCTCCCTGGAGAAACCCTCACACAACGGAATATCAACATGTGCGTCCTCAGAAGCATCGGGTACAGCACGAAAATCTTCCGAGCTATCGGAAGAGGCACCATCATCGTTGGTGAGGGAAATATCATCACTAAGGGAAAGGTAGTGAGAATCTCTATGTGATGGCGGTGGATCCGTTGGGAGGTCAAAAGCAGTAGACCCATCATAGATAGCCATCCCCACCTGAAAAGAAATGAACAGAGATTGAAAAGAAGAAACAAGCAATATAGCACATAGAGGGTGTTTGCAAACGAACGGTCGTAAACAAGCCTATTGACCATCGGGGACACACGAATACTAAGTAGCGTTCATGAATGAAGCACACGTACAAACAGAAAGTGTCCACAGAAGGGGAAAACCTAAACAAAACGAAAAGAAATTCTTACGAACGGTCGTTCGTAAGAATGGGACAACGAATGGCTAGACAACAGAGAGCGCGAATTGGCAATAAAAGAACAAATGAGGAAAAAAAACATATAAACATGATCAACTGTCAATAAATAATTTGCAAGAAAATCTACGAAAGATCCTGCACAAAAACACCGTAAACGCTGATAATGGATGTATACGAACCACCGTAAACGCTACAAATGGATGTTTACGAACAACCGTTCGTAATCTCTGGCAAAGTATGGTTATGAACAACTGTCCGCAACCGCATTGTGGGAGTCTAGGGATCATCCGTTTGTTACAGCCACTGTCCTCAAGAACGGCCGTTCGCAAACGTTTCAGGAACATTTCCTCGTAAACAATAAATAAGAGGTTTACGTGCGGCTGATCCCAAACGTTCGACAAGGATGTTTACGAAAGTCTTCAACGTCAAGGACTAATGTTTACGAACGGCCGTTCGTAAACATACAAGGTGAATGTTACCCCACGGACATTCGAAAACATACAAGGTGAATGTTACCCCACGGACATTCGAAAACATACAGGGATAACTATTACAAACGACCTTCGTAAACATAAAAGGTTAACTATTACGAACGACCGTTCGTAAACATACATGGATAACGTTTACGGACAGCCGTACGTAAATATATAGGGCTAACGTTTACGAACGGCCGTTCGAAAATATACAGGATTAATGTTTACGAACGGCCGTTCGTAAACATAAAGGACTAATTCTTACGAACTCCCGTTCGTAAACATATAGGGCTAACATCTACGAACGGCCGTTCGTAAATGAGCCAGTGGTGTTCACGAACGGCCGTTCGTAGAAAAGCCAGTGGTGTTTACGAACGGCCGTTCGTAGAAAAGCCAGTGGTGTTTACGAACGGCCGTTCGTAAATAAGCCAGTGGTGTTTACGAACGGCCGTTCGTAAGCCACCGGTATTCACGGCGGTATATGCGGGAGTATGTACAGAGCTCCGTACCTGGCGTGATTAATACACTAGGCAAACGGAGGTCTGCTCAGGCCACGTTGCTGCTGAGTTGCAGAAAAGAGTTTTTGTGGGGGGGGAAGACCTTTAAGTACTAGAACTTCCCCCTCAAATTGGCATTGGATGCTCTTTGTGGCATATTCCAGCCGCCTACCTTGCCCTAGCCTTATGCTATTTTATCCATGTGACACATCTATGCTATATATATATACGATGGCCAACTTGCCTACAACATAAATTAACACCATCCATTGCCGGGCCGCATTATTATTCTTGAATGTCACATACCTTACGTTCGAATTAGTGGTACAATGAATTTTGGGCTTTGGAAGGCGGGATAGTAGGCTTGTGAAGTGCGGATGCATTGAAAGTTTTTGTGGATCCTAGCACAAATGGGAATATCACTCCACAAATAGATGAGCACCAAATAAACTTACTTATTGGGTGAATTCCAACAAAGTGACCTATCTATAGAAAGAAAGGGTACACTCATTGTTGGAATCAGTAACCATGTGTGTGGATGAACTTTGAATTAATGCCCCTAATATACAAGTCCATCCACTCCCAAAAATGATATATGTATCCATATGTTCTTAATAAATCATCTTGAATACATATACGAATGAAAAGTTAAATTGTGTCACATTAACTTCAATCATATGTATATTATGCCAAAATATGGCTAAAATACTATTACAAAGAGAAAAATATGTGTGATTGACGTAATCATTGGACACTCATCCATCCATAAAATGTATCTCACAAAAATTTGTTATTACAATATCATAAGATTTTATTGTAGCCAATGCAATTATGGTGGTTTCTCACTCTACCATTAAATAATATTTGAAATTATAGGTCCACATGGACCTAATCTTGTTTTTATACGAATATAACCCTCTTTCCAAATTGGTTGGCCGGTGCAAGAGATAAGTTGACTGTCCATAATTAATTCACCTTTTGTCAATTTGTGGGACAACATACTATACATGCTTCCCACTATGAAGTGTTAATTGTCAATGTTTTAGTACACTTGTTTTGTTCCCCGGCTTTCTTCATAATTGTTGCTCAAGAAACAAACGACCTAGAAAATGAAAACTTTTGGAATTTCCAAAGGGTGGTATTTCCCATTATTATCAAGAATTCCAAGGATGAGTGTGGTACACGTAATAGATGAAATATTCATTTGGACATCGTGGAAATTACCCACTTTATCGTACTAGAGTATGGGCATAATTTAAACTAAAAATACAACTACATTTAGGATTAGATGTATAACATGTCTTGTATATTTACAAAGCTATTACAAGTGTGTATGGTAGGGAATCTCCAAATCACAAGTGCGTGTGGTAGGGATTCTATAAATCTTCTAGGATCTTTAGTCACCAACCACAATAATAGATTCATTGATTCATCTACAACCCCTAAAGTTATTAGAATTTGATGGTTGTGATTCATACAATCGCTAAGATTGTATGAATTGTAGCATGTACCAACATGACTATGTCATGAAGAAATCACCCTAACGCCTACTAGGAACACCTCAAATCTCAATATATAAGTCACTATCTCATTAGTTGGTAGAAGCATTGACCTTGGATAATTGTTACTAAAGGGCACATACCTTAGGTTTGTATTATTTTAACGATGACTTTTGGGCTTAAATGCCATTGAGAGGAAAAATATCACGGTTGTAAAGTGCATGTTGTGTGGTGGAAAATTATTCAATCATTCAAATAATATTAATATAAAGCTTCGCGATTTTTTATATTAAACTATAGTTCCATAAAGTTAGCTAAGTAGTATCATACCTTTCCAATTTTCCTAAAGCTATGAATACAACTACATTATGGTATTTTAAATATGAATTATAATATTATGCCTTGTATGCTTACAAAGCTAGATAACATAGTCCCATAGGTTATGTATGTATATTAAAGGTAATATGCAGTTTCGAGTTTGCTTGCCTTTAGTCACTATCATGTAGAATGTAGCATGTCTACTCATTTTGGAACACAAACTCAAGACAATCATACATTGGTAGTTGTTTTGGTAGTTGTTTTGGAATGATGTTTGTAGTAGTCCTATCCACGTTCCGTAAGATAGGCACCATAGGAGGGAGGCAAGTTTGCCACTAAGGTGACTAAATGTAAATATATTTGATGAAAACACTTCAATAATACTTTCTATATGTTTGTCGTCATTGGTTCGACCAAAAAATAAATAAATTGTTGTTGTCCATTAACAAATTTAGTCATAATCTAGTTTAAGAAACTATTAGTGTAAAGCTTGGTGACAACAAACTTTACAAATCATAGTTGTATAAAGTTAGCGAAGTAGTCTCATAATTTTGCTAATTTTTTAAAATTTATTAAAGTATAAGTGTGTGCGGTACGGTTTCATTGATTCTCTTAGAATCTTTGGTCACGAACGACCATAATGTCATTGATTTACCTTCACACACCTCAAATTATTTGATAATCATATTGGTTGAGATTCATAAAATCGCAATGATGTGGTGTCCATTCATTATAATATTATAATATTGCATGGATGGTCCATATCGAAGATTCACCATATCGTGATGATTAGGTTTAGTTGGAGTGATTAACAAGCTACTTCTAATGTGGCATTTTGTGGTCTCCTCCAAACATATGATAAGAGGTGTTGTGGAGAGTCATTTGTATTGCGCAAATAATGTTTATAGACTACAATGGAGGAACTTCCGCATATTCCGCAAGAGATAGTGAATAGCTACATTTTGCCTATTCTTTTGAGAGAGATTGAAAGTATGGAAGGGGAACGGCCAACTGCCGAGAATTTGCGCATTCTAACCGGGTTTGTGGGTTTGAGAGAAGTGTGTAAAGAGTGGAAAGAGAAGGTTGAGGACATGCTCGAGTATAATACATCGAGGTTGTCTATGTGGGATGTTGGGCAAATTGGGAGGACGGTGTTTGCGCCGGTTCGTGGAGACATTTATTTTTGTGTCGTGTATATGTGGAACTTGGAGATGTTTTCCACAACTCAAAGATTGGTGGTTCCCGTTGAAGACATTCGTATTTTGGCAACACCGATGAAGAATTTGTCGGTCACGGACTTGAGAGCCATAAGGGATACCCTTTATTGTGGACACGTACAAAGAGCCCTTTTACCTTCACACGCATGGTTTTGGGAGACCACACAAATGTGGATAACTCCTAAAGAAAGATAGAAGTGTAGAGAGATCATTTACTTAGTAGATATTGTAGTGGATACACTTATGTGAACAACCTACTTTGGATGCGAAAATTTATTTTTTCTACCAAGTTTGTCGCACCCATCAATATTTTGAATCAATACAAACATATTTTTATGTTGAAACAATGCATTATATTTTTGTGGAAATGATTATTGTATTTTATACTATGTGTGTACTATGGTTCAATGTTTTTATATTTTATACTATTATGTGTCTAATCCAGTCGCCAAAATCTGGAAAACGCCAAGTGGCAGCGCGGAGGAAACTCTAGCGGCCTACCGAAATTTTCTTTCTCCTTAGCGCATTGCAATTAGATGCTATAGACCAGCAACTACTGAGTGATTGAGAGTTAGGAGCAAAACCATCAAGAGTTGAGAGTTGAAAGATAAAAGATTAGGGTTTGTGAGTTGTTGTGGAAAGTTTGAGTTGTGAGTTGTGAGTTTAGATTTTTGTGTGTTTGAGGGCTAAAAGTTTGTTCAGAGTTTTACATTGTTTTCAGTGTTTGGTGAGAGTTGAAAGTGTTATGTTCTGTGAGTGTTTGTACAAATTTCAGTGTGTATTAATTGTTTTGTGAGTTTCCAATGTTTGCAATGTTCTGTGAGATTAGAGATGAATGTTTTGTGAGAGATTTGAAAGAATTTCAGAGTGTTCTGAGATTTCTGAGGAATTTACTGTGAGTGTTTTGAGAAATTTTCTTCTTGAGAGTGTTTTGATAGTGTTCTGCCATTGTTTCCAGAAATTTCAGGCTGTATTAATTGTTGTGTGAGTTTCCAGTGTTTGTAGTGTTTTGAGAGATTAGAGATGAATGTTTTGTGAGCGATTTGAAAGAATTTCAGAGTGTTGTGAGATTTTTCAGGATTTTTGTTCTGAATGTTTTGATAAATTTTCGTGTCAAGAGTGTTTTGAGAGTGTTCTGGGACATTTCTTGGGTTTTGAGAAATTTTTCTGAGCAGTGTTGTGTGAGATTACAGATTGTTTTGTGAGTGTTTGAAGATAATTTAAGAACATTATGAGTGTTGAGTGCTTTGAGTGTCCTGAGTTTAGGAATTTGAACATGAAAGCTTGCTTTGAGGTGAAGATTTGCAAGCAATCAATTGGGAATTGAAAGAATTGTGTGAGCATAAGCAGCTGTGAGAGAAAAATAACTTCAAATTGCATTGAAGCTCTTCAATGTGAGTTCCTATCCTCCTGAACACCTTCCCTTCACCAATTCTTCTCAATGCATCCTCAAGTGCTTTCATATGATAACCCACTGTGAATGGCACAATTCCATTCCTATGAATCATCTCTACATTGCTTCTTCCATTCAATTCACATTGTGCTTGCTTCAGAAGCATTTGCACAGTGCAATGCTTGCAAACTGCTTTCCATCATCTTACAATTCCTACGAATGCACATTGAAACACGTATTCGTATTCGTATACCCCTAAAAACTCGGAGGTACCTGACAATGCCCAGCACTACATATTTACGAACGGCCGTTCGTAAATATATAGTGCTGGAAATATATGTGGTAGGACGAATAGATGTTCTTTACGAACGGCCGTTCGTAAATAGCAAATAAACTAGTGGAAGTGTTTCCGAACCGTTCGGAATCGTGCAGTTTTGGCTCCACTGTTATCTATGTTTACGAACGGCCGTTCGTAAACGCATATAACAAAGAAGCTAGAACTGCACGTTTACGAACGGTCGTTCGTAAACATGCATATGTAAGCTCCTCGTAGTTACGAGCTGTCGACGTGTTGTGTCGAAGAACGGTCAATGTGTGTTTACGAATGATCGTTCGTAAACACAGAAAACAGTTAATGCATGCTTACGAACGATCGTTCGTAAACATGCAGCTCTGACCTCATTGTTTTATGTGTTAGTAAATACTAATCACTTTCATCAATGTGCCTTGTATAGAGCATCATTCCCTTGGAAAATGTAGATGGTTGTTTACGGACGGCCGTTCGTAAACATGCATATGCACCCTGGTGCAATACATATTTACGAACGACCGTTCGTAAATATACATATGCACCCTGGTGCAATACATATTTACGAACGACCGTTCGTAAATATGCATCTCAAGTCTATTGTAGTACATATTTACGAACGGCCGTTCGTAAATATGCAACTCTAGTTCATTGTAGTACATATATAGCAACCACCTACATCTTTGTGAAATGTATGTTTACGAACGACCGTCCCTAAATATACAGTCTTCTACAACTGTGTGCATTGCATGTTTACGAACGGCCGTTCGTAACTATTAACCCATGACACGATTGTCTTTAACTGCTTTCATTATCTTCGTGCATCATATAAGTGTTATAAACACAGTTCCTGTCCCTAATTGACATGATTTGTGCAGATGGTGAGACCTGGCAGATCCGCGATCGAACAATTCGCTGCCTTGACAGCAAAACCTTTTCCGGAAGGCATCATCGACCTCAACGAGAACGACACATACCTGCCAAAGGAGGACATGATGTCGGAGTGGACAGCCATCCCCGAGAAAAACGAAGATGGGACTTTTTCCCTATGTTTCACGTATGAACTTAATACCGCTCCTGACCAACCTGAGCAGTGGGTGCAAGTGAAGACCTGGGAAATAGAAAGCGTTGAAGGACAATCAAAGTATGTCATTTTAGACCTGAAGAATAAAAATGATCACGTGAATGTCCTGCTACATTACCAGCACCACACCTTCTCTTACGTGTACGCATGTAATAATAGTTCACCCGACGCAAAACCCTTTAATCTCGACCAACATTTCTCAAACTACGCCCTCAGTGCCTACTAGACATCTAGGAAGCTTACCTCCCTCGCTGTTAACATCTCCAAATACAATAGCCTAATCTCGGAGGGAAACAAGAAAAAGAAAAGCCCTAGAAAGCAGACACCATCAGGCGCGGGTGGTTCTAGGGGTGCCCCAAGACAGGTTCCAACTCAGAGCAAACAATCAGGTGGCACTAGCCAAAGGCAGAGCAGGCAGAGCACGCCTTCCAAACGGTCGAGAGAGGACATGGAGAAATCCTCGGTGACCGAGGGTGCAGAGGTTAGCTCAGAGCCAGTAATGCCAACGCCCTTGAAGAAGGGGGAGAACCCGGACGCTGTGAAGGCCACCAGAATCCTCTCCGACTTCAACCAATTTTCGAAGGACTGCTGGCCTCTCGGACGGCACTTCACATTCAACGTGGACTGCTTCAAGTGCGAGAAATCTCCTGACAAATGGGTTGTGAGAATGCGGCAAGATGCAGGGGTGAAATGGCAAATTAACAACCTCATGAATAATGTGAAGTGGGACAAACAAACTGTGTGTGTCATGCCGAAGACAGACACCCCCCCCCACGAAGGCGAATTGGCCTGAGGTCTCAAAGGGCGAGTTCTGGATCATCGACGGCCAACACACTCTGGAGGCGGCACGAATTATCCTCCAAAACCCCCTTTACGAGCACGAGCTGAAGGGCGACCTCCAATACTGGAAGGCGTTTGTTGTGTGGTCACAGGATTGGAACAGGTTGCGCAAGATTTCGAAGTTCCTCAATTCAGGGAACAAGATAAAGGCATTTGAGGCTTTGTGGGCAGCTAACATCGTTGCGGCAAGAGACGTATGGATTGCGCATGGCTCTCCTCCCAAGGAGAGGGAAAATGCCAAAGTGCCTTCGCCCTCGTGGAAGGTGAGAGCACCCGCTTTCTTTTGGTGTGCCCAATTTATTCACTTTGTTTCCCAATGTGAATACGAACGACCATTCGTATTCCTTTTCATTTCTGTCATCGTTTACGAACGGCCGTTCGTAAACGATGTTTTTGTTCATGTTCTCATTTACGAACGGCCGTTCGTATATGCCATCATCACTAGAAGAAAAACGGTCCTTTACAACTTGTCCATAGTGACTTAAATGGTCCAGAATGACTTATTTCCGCAAGAATTGAGTCGTTCTGGACCATTTAAGTCACTATGGACAAGTTGTAAAGGACCGTTTTTCTTCTAGTGCATATTTTCTTATGTTCACATGGTTGTGCAGGCGTTCTGCGACGCGATGGTGGACAAGTTCTCCTCCATCGACATGAAGTCCACATCCACAAAATCGGTCCTCGAGCTCAAGGGCGAGCTCAGGCTCATATGTTGTGCCCAAGAGACTTGGGATATGTGGACATCGTTTTTTGACGCCCACAGTGCAGGAGACATAGTGAACCCGGAGACAGAAACAAAATACTCCGCGGAGAAGGATGGAGCGGCCCCGCCCATATCGAGGGAATTCTTCAAGCCGTTGCAGGGGCTAACAGAATCCGAGTTGCATCGTTGTGCTGTGCATCTCCTGGGGAACACGGTAGGCAGGAAGCTGCCATACCCCAAAATATTTCTCAAGCGGCCAAAGCACAGGCCAGGCACATATTACATTAAGGAGTGGTGCGACCACAGGAAAATGAAGACGAACGCCATGAGGGAGTTGGGGGACCTCCTCCCGGATAAATGCCTCTTTGACATGGACGGTGATATCAACTGGGGTAGGTGGCGTGAATTCAAGCTGGAGTACCACGTCAACGGCGCCTCCATGCGCAGCCTGGTAAAGGAGCACACTGCAATGCTCAAATTAAAGGGGAACAAATGCTCGAAGAAGACCGAGACGGAGATTGTTGAGATGCAGCGATATATTGATTTTTTGAAGCGCAAGCGCAATGCGACCTTCCACGGCGTTGCTCGATTTTGCTTGGTCACCACAAGTGTGACCTCGACGTCGTTCTCCAAGTGGGACGATGGCACCTCAAGGATGGAGTTACGTGAGGATAGAAGGGGGTGCCCATTTGGAATTATCGACTTCATGTGCATCCCGGGTTGCACATGCCAGGGGATAAAAGGGATGCCGTTTTACGAGCCCTTCATGTCGAAGTTCGTGAGTTTCAAGTCGCCTGACATCCGCGAACCTCATGTATGGCTGTGGATTGTCGACCACGAGAAGTTGGCTGCTGTGACGGACTTCTACGAGGGTTACATTAAGCACGAGTACAATCTCTTCCACAGCACATACCTGCCGTGCAAGACTGAAGGCATAACGGCCATCAATGAGGCAAGGGGGATCAAACAAGTGGGGGCAGTGAGCCTCATGTTCCTCGCATACAATAAGCTTCGTGCCGGGCGAGCACCCATCAAGTCCAGCCACTTCAAGAAATTGTACAGTGTGCCGCCCCCTCCCCCCAAGGAACTCTTCCAAGAGACATTGTACTCGGCAGGGTTGTCTATTGTGTCGTGACGGAGGCTTATCCCGGCATAATGTCGTGCCGTCACGACACGTATCCGTCACGACATTATGCCGGATTATGCCGGATGCTGTCTTTATCCTGCCGGACTTGAATTTTACCGATTTTTTTGTGTAATTACATTACCCAATTTCGGACACGTAGGATTTACATTGTCCACGTGTGACGACATGTCAGCAAAGTAAAGGGAAAGTGGGGAAAATTTTACTAGCGCCCGTCCGCCCCCCCGTCCGCCCCCGTTCCCAATCCCCGTTCCCACCCGTCCGCCCTCGTTCCCAATCCCCGTTCCACCCCGTCCGCTCCCGTTCCCCCCCGTCCGCTCCCGTACCCAAACCCCGTCCGCTCCCGTTCCCAACCTCCGTCTGCCCACGTCCCCCGCCCCGTTCCCAACCCGTCCGCTCCCCCGTCTGCCCCCCCCCGTCCGCTCCCCCCCCTCCGTCCGCTCCCCCGTCCGCCCCCCCGTCCGCCCCCCCGTCTGCTCCCCCCACCTCCGTCCGCTCACCCGTCCGCTCACCCGTCCGCTCCACCGTCCGCCCCCCCCGTCCGCTCCCCCCCTCCGTCCGCTCCCCCGTCCGCCCCCCCCCCCCCGTCCGCCCCCCCCCCGTCCGCCCCCCCGTCCGCCCCCCCGTCTGCTCCCCCCACCTCCGTCCGCTCACCCGTCCGCTCACCCGTCCGCTCCACCGTCCGCCCCCCCCGTCCGCTCCCCCCCTCCGTCCGCTCCCCCGTCCGCCCCCCCCCCCGTCCGCCCCCCCCCCCCTCCGTCCGCTCCCCCGTCCGCTCCCCCCCTCCGTCCGCTCCCCCGTCCGCTCCCCCGTCCGCTCCCACCCCTTCCGTCCGCTCCCCCGTCCGATTCGAACACTATAAATTGAGGGTGCAAGGTGCCATTTTTGCCTCCACTGACATAGTGTGTCTCAAGTCTTTTGATTCTCCTTTGAGGAGTGAGGATTGAATGCGTGAGATCCGAATGCAGAGTATACTTTGTCCAATCTAGTGTCTGTGAATTAGGGTTGCCCTCGTGGCACTCTTGAACAGGACCTAGTATGCGATCAAAGTGACTTGCTCTAACTTGTTTGTATTTGCAGGTTTTGTTGAAGTCATGCCACGCCGAAACGATGCATGGGATCATTGGTACGAGGATAAGGGGAGGGTTCCCGGTAAATCACAAAGGCAGGTTAAATGTAGGTTTTGCCCGTTCGTCATATCTTACCGAGGAGATAGAATGTTGGCCCACCTTGGTTATAGACCTCATGTAGGGGGTGCTTCTGATGTTTCCACATGTAGGATGGTACCCCCGCATATTAGGGCCTTGTTTGAACATTGCGGAGGCATTGTGCCCTTACATGTAGGCATTGTAAATGAGGACTCTCTGGTGGCAGATATTGTACCTCTGGAGCCTATTATAGCGGACTCCGTAATTAGTGAAACAGAGACTTTGCTTATGTCCCAAACCACTCAACATTCTGATGTTGTGATATATGGCACTCCTCCTCGTGAACTACGTCAACTCAACATAACGGAGGGGTCCAATGTGTCAACAAAACAACTCCTCGATAGAGCATGGGCAACGGTTTTTTATGAAGCTAACATTCCTTTCAACATTGTGAGACATCCTGCATTTGTTCATGCTGTGCGTGAAACTGCCTGTCATCGAATGCCAGCCTACACACCACCATCGTACAATGCCATCCGTACAAAGTTGTTAACTGATAAAAAGGTTGACCTAGATAGGCAAGTGAAGGAGAAGCTGGGGAATTCCGTTGAAAAATACGGTGTTACAATATGTTGTGATGGATGGGACAACGTGCAAAACCGACCTCTCCTAAACGTTCTTCAATGTGGCACAAAGGGAGACGTTTTCTTGGGTACCATTGACACCACGGGAAATCACAAGGATCATGTCTACGTTGCTGCTCAAATTCAACCATTCGTGGAAAAGGTTGGTCGACATAATGTGGTCCAAGTTTGCACCGACAATGCCCCAGTTATGGCCTCCGCTGCTCGCGACTTGATTCGAGCAAATCCCGATCTATATTTTCAAGGATGTGCTGCACATTGCCTAGATCTCCTCTTAGAAGATTGGGGGAAGGAGGAATGGGTGAAAAAATTGGTAAAAAAGTCCCGCCATATTTGTGTATTTGTTAAAAACCATCATGCTTCTCAAGCTATATTCCGGAGGTTGTCACCAAATCTCTCACTCCGCCTACCTGTAGAGACCCGTTTTGCTACGAACTTCATCATGATTGAACGTCTTCTCCAAGTACGCAATGCTTTGGAAAGAATGGTGGTTGATGAGGATTGGATCACTCTAATGCGTGATATGAGGAGGAGATCTGGCACCTCTTACATGAAGGGCTCTGCTGTGCGAAGCTTTATACGTTCTGATGGATTTTGGAACACGTGCGAAAATTTCTTGTATATGGTGATCCCGGTTGTTAAAGCTCTTCGTGTATTCGACGGCAAGGTGCCTGCAATGGGAATGGCTTGGAGGGTCATGCATGATTTACAAACCCATATTCGTGGATTCAGTAAACCTCCATTTCGCTTAAGCCCTGAGCTTGCTGCAAATGCTATGGTAACGTTTCAAAATAGATGGAGCTTGATGTTGAATGATCTACACTGGGCTGGAGCGATGTTAAATCCGCTTCTACGTGGTTGGGCCCCACTCCATGAGGATGACAATTCGAGGACAATCCTAAATCGAGTTCTTCGCAGGCTTGCTCAAGATGAGGACACTTATGTCCAAATCCTCCACCAGTACCAAGATTTTCTTGAAAATCGAGGGCCTTTTGCTGATTCTACTGACCCGAGCGTGCATGCCGCACCTCTCCATGAATGGTGGGATGCAATGGGAGGTGGAGCTAAAGCCCTCCAAAGAATAGCAAGACTTATCCTTGCACAAGTATGTTCCGCATCCGCATATGAACGCAATTGGAGCATGTACTCATACGTTCACAACAAGAGTCGCAATCGCTTGAAGCATAGTCGTGCTGAGGACCTCGTCTACATATATACCAATAGTAGGCTCATTCGACATCGGAGGGGCCCAAGACCTGCTCAATGGTACGAATTGAATGAGGTCCATTCTGACGATGACCTTGACGAAGAAGATGACAACGAAGATGACGTGGATCCAACTGGTAGGGCTGGAAATGATGAAGACAACAATGTTGATGACATCGACTTTGATTTGGATGACCTCGATTCCGAGAATCATGGTTCAGAAGATGAGGATGGCAATGGTAGTGATGGAAACCTTGGGGTGTTTGAGTTTGATGAACCGGATGTCCCCCAACATAACGACGGAATGCATGACGATCATGAGGGGTCTATTGGAAGACCGCATGTTGAAACTCTCCACACTGGAGAAGGGTTTCCATCTGACCATAATGTTGCTATGGGGGCAAGTGAGAATGTGGGAATTGAAGTAGATTCCTTGCAACATCGGAGCGATTCTCTTTCATTTGGTGAAGGCGACAATGTACTACCCGTAAATGAGCCAACGCACGTTCAACATGATCCACTTCCAACCCGAGTACATTCTGAATCCATGGATGCCTCCCTCATATCCAACCATCGTATAGAAGATCCAACGCCCAATGTTCCTGAAATGCCTACAACTCGATTCCGTGCTCTTCAAAGGATTGCATCCACCTCTACGGTGCAATTGCATGCACAAGGTCAACATCGTCCTTTCACTCGAAGTATTGCCAATACTTCTAGATTGGGTGTTTCACGTGCAACTGCGGTGGGTGTTACTTTGGTTGCTATGCACAATGTTTCAAGAAATGTTACTATAGAGGCGCCACGTCGTCCTTCTGTACGTCGACATGTTGTTGAGAACATACCAATTTGCAATTCCACCCGCGTCTGTTTCACTTCCACACAGTCAATCCAATGGAAGAGGTGGTCTTGGAGTTGGAGGCGGAAGTACAACGGGGGATGCTTTTATAGATGGAAGTAGAGATGAAGTGCACTCAAGTCGTGGTACGGGTGGAGGGCGCCAGAGAACTACGAGAGGTGTCAAACGTACTAGGAAGAGGTATCAGGGACGATCACTTCCGTTTACTGCTGAAGACTACAATGAAGATGAGGGTAGACCACATCTAGATGAAAATGGCATACAGGATGCAGATGGCTCCCGGCCGACCAAGAAGATAATTTTCTCACAACGTGACCGAGAGTTGCATCTTCGAAGCGCGACTCCCCAAACGGATGATGATTTCAGCACAGACGAGTCTGAAGAGGACCCAAGATGTGTCGAAGCAAATGATCCTACAGTACGGATTCGAACGTAATGGTTTTGCACAAATGTGTTCTTTCGGTGCTCCCACGTACTCCCATAATTTATTACTTCCGTCAAAATTGATACAAGTTACAACCTTAGGGCCTTCGGTAAGATATTTAGACCACAAAGCGAACGTTACGTTCGAAGTTGTATCATTTTATTATAGTAATAAAATTATTTATTGCATGTTTTTTAAAATTATTTATTGCATATTTATATAATTATATCTTTATGTGGTATTCAATATTGACTATGTAGTCAATAGTACTTTTGGTTAGACTATCATATGAATTACAAATATTCAAGTGAGTTTTTAAAAGTTTCGAATAACATTAAAACATGTGACATCCATATGCTATCTTTTACACGATCTTAGAAATGACAACTTGTCGGTAACTCCTCTTTATATTACATATTCTTTGAACATGAAATATGTTCAATGTGTACAAAGTCTTCCTCCGTTCCTATACAACTTTCTAAACATGCTACAAAAATGCCTAATCCGAATCTGAATCGAGGTCTATTGCAGCTGAAGTAGATCCTCGTCGTGCTCGTGATGATTCCCCGGCTTCCATCATTCGCGTGGTTTCACGGGTGAGATATGGACGACTTCCAGGAGACAGTGGAGTGGCATTACGTGGTCTAGGCCCCCCATTTAGCCATCTCAATACTGCATCATCCGTAACTCTATTCAAGAGTGCTTCAACTGCCTCCAACTGCGTTCTGTGTTTGTGGTACGACTGCTCTAAGTGCGCTTCAAAATAGGAATCCCGTTCCATGGGCATCTCATGTGCATCTTCTTCCAACTCATGCTCCGATATTGATGGTTCACCACTTGCATTGTAAAAAGGAGGTTGAATGCCTCTCCGTAATTGCATGGTTGTCGCATCCCAATGCCAACCAAAAGTTTGGTACAAAAATCTTTTCATGCCATGGTTTGGGGGCTTGTTGGGAAACAACTCGTCTGCAACATACAAAATTTGACGTGGATTCTGTGTCCATTCGCCATCTTTGTTACCGTTCCAAAGTTCAACCGTTGCACAATTGAATAACCAATTCCACTCAACAGAAGTCTCATCAAACTCGCAAAGGTTGAAGGGATAGTCCGTTGGCCTTACCACCCAGTCCTTAGGCATGTAATCCCGAAGGCCAAATTGGAGGTACAAACGAGGGTGGAAGGGTGATCTGCAATGGGGACATTGCCGTCTCCTGATCATTGCCACTATCAGACATTGTGGATGGAATTGGCCCCCACACGATCCAACTTGAAAGCATCCCTCTGGGCCAAATGGACTGCCGCAAATCCCATACACGGATCCATCGAAGACCATTGGATGTGGACCCGGCCATAACAACTTACCCCTCATGCTGTATGGATATTCATGCACTTGGGTCACATCCCAATGGTGATCGGAGTCGATCAGTTGCCGCCAATCCAAGCTCCCGTTAGGCAATTTCAAGTCATCCTCATCATCCCACCTACTAGGGTACATATGTTCCTGATCTGGCCATGACGTGAGCATCAAGTTCCGCAATCTATGATTGCGGTTCCATTCTCGCTGGATGCTCTCAAATTCAGCTTCATATTGACGAGCCTTGGCCATAGAAAGCAATGTACCTGTCCTCATATTGGTTCGCTCCACGATCGCATCCGATAGAAATTTCCTCAACCTTGCATTCTGCTCCTCCAGTGTGCCAATCTTGGATTCGTGATCGACAACCACTTCATTGACCACTTGAAGTTGTTGTTGCATGTCCACCACCTCCTTTTGCAAAGCCTCCATCTTTCCTTGCATTACTTCATTCCTCGTACATACGTCCGCTGCTTGTGACTTTGCAATCATGGCCTCCTGTAAAGCTGTATCCCTCTCTGCTTCCAAAGACTGGATGTTAATTGGTGTACTACTTGAACTGCCAGCCTCCCCCATCGTAAGTGTTGCAAGTCGATTTTCCAGCTCGAGAATCCTTGCTTTATACTCACGAATTTCCTCGGCATGTTGCTGGCGCAATGCCTCCATTCTGCTCTCCATCATGTCCGCACCAAGTTGACCAGGGTTTACCTCGTTTAGGGCCTCGTTAACCACCTGGTTAACCAGCTCGTTAACCACATCGACATTTACCTCCATGCCCTCCTCATCCATATGCTCAAACGCCTCCTCGATGGCCATCTCCACGTCATTGGCTGGTCGTTTGCGAGTACGTGGTTTTTTTGGTTCCCGACCTTCTGGAATTGGTGCCCCAGGCTCATCCACTAGTTTAGGATTCTTCCTGAACCACTCCGGAACGGGAGTGTATGGAATATCCGGAACTGTGCATTTAGTGAATGCAATTCCAATACCCCCAAATTTTTGATCATGCAGAGCACCCAAACTTGACCAATCCACCCTAACTCGCAACACGTGCTCCGCATACATCATACACGCCACCGACTTTGGAATTGCACTCTTGGGCCATCTATCCAAATTGGAGATACTTCTAAGTATCGTTAGGAATCTCCATTTTGCCTCCACGTCTTCAAGCTGCGTATAGCTCGCATTGACGGCCTTGCAATGTCGCTCGTGACAATGTCTTGGCCACAACCGATCAAAGTGAGGGAAGCCCACGTACTGCATTGCAGTCTTCGCTGACCACGGTTGTGGTACATTCTCCCAACCTACCCTGGCTTTTTGGGAGGGATCATCGTAAACATTCCACTCCAAATCAGCGGCCTTGCGTCCATGTCCTCTAGAACACCCAGAACTAGATCCTCCACTTGCACTTGCCATGTCTCCAGTTCCTCCACTTGCCATGTCTGAAAATTGGAGTTTCTAATTCTAATTCCACCCAAATTGGAGTTTCTAATTCTAATCTAGAACTCTAATTTTTAAATTACTAATTGCACTTCATAATAGTGCTACAAAATATCCAAGCATACACTTCAAAATAGTGTTGCTGTGGAATTAGTTCAAAAATGTCCCTAAAAATTAAAGTTCAACTATTCGGCACACCCTTCGAGCACCCCGCTACCGGCGCTCACGCAGAGGCCAGTTGACTGGGCGCGTCACAAGGAATATGCCAAATAACGGCCACGTGGATCTGCCAAAACCGGCCACAACCTGCCAAAAGTAGTATAAAAGGATCCCAAAAAAGGGATCCTTAACTCCTCCGAGAGCCCCGCTACCCCGCACTCTGTGTTAGAGGAGGGTTGTCTGGGCGCCCAGAAGGAGTGGAGTAAGGTATGTAAGTGGTCCCCTCCACTTATATACCTCCGTCCGCCCCTCCATCCGCTCCCGCGTCCCCACCCGTTCGCACCCGTTCGCACCCGTCCGCACCCGTTCCCGCCCGTCCGCCCCAGAGTCCCCCCCCGTCCGCACCCGTTCCCTCCCGTCCGCCCCCAGCGTTCCCCCCCGTCCGCTCCCACGCTCCCCTCCGTACGCTCCTCTCCATACGCTCCAGCGTTCCCATCCCGTCCGCTCCTCGTTCCCATCCCGTCCGCTCCTCGTTCCCACCCATCCGCTCCTTGTTCCCCACCCGTCCGCCCCGCGTTCCCTCCCGTCCGCGCCACTGTTCCCCTTCCGTCCGCTCCGCGTTCCCCTGCCGTCCGCTCCGCGTTCCCCTTCCGTCCGCTCCGCGTTCCCCTGCCGTCCGCTCTGCGTTCCCCTGCCGTCCGCTCTGCGTTCCCTACGTCCGCTCCGCGTTCCCCTGCCGTCCGTTCCCCCCGTCCGCCCCCTGTTCCCCTCCCGTCCGCTCCATGTTCCCTCATTCCGCTCCAACGTTCCCATCCGTCCGCTCTGTGTTCCCTCCCGTCCGCTCCCGTCCGCTCCCCTCCGACCGTTCCCCCCGTCCGCCCCCTGTTCCCCTCCCGTCCGCTCTATGTTCCCCTACGTCCGCTCCATGTTCCCTCATTCCGCTCCAACGTTCCCATCCGTCCGCCCCATATTCTACGCTATTCTACGCTGTTCCCGAGGAGCGGACGGTGGGGAACGTGTGGCGGACGGAGGGTAGCGGACGGGAGGGAACGCGGGGCGGACGGGTGGGGAACGCTGAGCGGACGGGTGGGAACGAGGAGCGGACGGTGGGGAACGAGGAGCGGACGGAGGGAACGTGGCGCGGACGGGAGGGGAACGGGGCGGACGGGTGGGGAACGTGGACCGGACGGGGGGGAACGGATGAAAGATGGAACGATTAGCGGACGGGAGGGAACGGGGCGGCAGGGGAACAGCGTAGAATTGCGACCACATATGAATTGGACTTCATATGAATTTTTTAGAGCCAAAAAACGGACACTATAGTCACCATCTATAAATGTTAACCCTCGGGAGTGGATCAAAGTGCGATTGAGCGGCCCAACTTTGTTGAGAGTCCAAAGAAATGAACCCTAAATAGCCAATAAAATATAGTAAGGGTAGCCTTAGTTGGGCATAGTGTGAAGCCTCCAAAGGCCAAGCCCAAAAGTCCAAACTCAAAGGAGCATGCCACTTTATTACTTGCTCAAAATAACCCCTCCAATCTAACGGCCAAGATCTTGTCAATGATTGATTATTATAATGAAAAAAATGTAGGCATCGAAAAAAAAGCAGGTGGGTTCGTTGGAAAGCTAGGAACCTAAACCCTCAAACCATGTATGGAAACACTTCTACATGAGTGTGAGAACAAATCAATGGCACATATGTGGTAGTAATTTGGAATGACGTAGGGTTTAGGGTTTAGGGGTTTAGGGTTTAGGGTTTATGAACCACTAAGGTTGAAGCACAAATTAATGATTTATTGAAGGAAAGTGCATTCGGATGGGTGACATCGGTTATGAAACCATATGAACCACTAAGGTTGAAGCACAAATTAATGATTTATTGAAGGAAAGTGCATTCGGATGGGTGACATCGGTTATGAAACCATATGAACCACTAAGGTTGAAGCACAAATTAATGATTTATTGAAGGAAAGTGCATTCGGATGGGTGACATCGGTTATGAAACCATATGAACCACTAAGGTTGAAGCACAAATTAATGATTTATTGAAGGAAAGTGCATTCGGATGGGTGACATCGGTTATGAAACCATATGAACCACTAAGGTTGAAGCACAAATTAATGATTTATTGAAGAAAAGTGCATTCGGATGGGTGACATTGGTTATGAAACCATATGAACCACTAAGGTTGAAGCACAAATTAATGATTTGTTGAATGAAAGTGCATTCGGATGGGTGACATTGGTTATGAAACCATATGAACCACTATGATTGAAGCACAAATTGGTGATTTGTTGAATGAGTGGATAACTAATCAAATATGGAAAGTTCAAAAAGGTATCAAAGAGGTTTCCAATGCGGATGTCGGAAGATTTTTTCAAAAGTGTACATTTTTAACCTAACCAACTTTATTTTTATTCCGATTGCGTTGACTTTATCTTACTAACGAGAATTGGATCCTCTACATATTGGATTACATCAATTATTGGTCATGGTCATCAAGTCCTTAGAGGTCAATATATAAGTAGATCATTGAGACTCATACATATAACGAAGGTAGAGTATCATGGATAGGATGGGAAAGGGGAGAGTCATGTTTGAGGGTGTAGAATGCGATGAGAAGATACACAATTTAGACGATCCCCATATTCCATTCAATGTAACACCCGAGCGTGATAGAGATGAGAGAAGTGCTAGGGATCGATTTCGTGATGAGTATGTCATGACTCCCTTCTCACAATCTACACAAGCTTGGAGGATGAGGGCGGCGGAGGAACAACGACGATATGCAGACAACTTTGAGATCGATGCGGTGGAGAAGGACCACACACAATGCGTGGGTGGAGATCTAAATGATCTAATTGATTTGTGTGCGGATATTTTGGAGAAGCCCGGGGATGTGGATGTGGATGTGGAGGAGACTTCAATCGACATTGAAATAGTCAAGGTAGTGGGGGAATCTTCAAAGACTATGTCTATTCGTAAGAAGAGGAGAGGATTGTCGCCTCATCGGCTACCATTGAAGGAACGGATGAAAGACCGAACGATTAGCTATTTTGATTTACTTCAGCCGAATCCTCTTCCAAAAATGGAGCCTCGCCGGAAGCCAGGAGCATCTACGATGTTGGGATGACGGAATGAAGTGGAATATTATAGTTTGCATGGTTTGTTCATGTATATGATTAATAAAGGGCATTTATAACGTTGTCGCAATAATAAAGTTATGACTTGTATAATATGTTGTACCACTTCTATGATTTATTTATTTATTTTTAATTCACCAACCGAACAGTTTCTGTTGAGATAAACAAGCACAAAGCAATATGAAACTATGCATCCACTTCTCAGTTCCAAGAGACATTTTTTTAACCACTTTACGTTCACCCTTAGTTGATTATTGCTATTTTAGTGTACTTTATTATGTGGATGGGGGAACTATTATGTAGAGGACTTTTATTGCATATTCTTGTAGAGGACTTCATTACCTATCCATGGATACCAAGAACTCATTTTTTGGACTTCATATGAATTTTTGAGAGCCAAAAAACCGAGACTATGTCCAAACTTCCAAAAAAAAGTGATTGTGAATTATATAAATATAAATATAAGCAATTGTGAAGTATGTGTGCAATATGTGTGGAGTACAAGAAAGAACATTTAGAGATGTTTAGGATCACGTGTACAACCGATATAACTATTGCAAGATTGTGCTCAACTTTAGTTAACTAGATATAACTATAGTTGACTACATTTTGTGGCATACCAAAATTAGAATAAATATAGGTAATTGCATTTTGGCAAGACATATCACGAACAACTATAGTTAACTTGAACTTAGCACATGGATGTGATAACAACGATGTGAAAGAATGATGTGGCCTCACGAGAGGCGAGAACCTTGGTTAGTCTCCCATAGACTTCTTCTCGATTATGAAGCAAAAATCCTCATGGAGTATGAACATTGCACTAAGATCCATAAATCTCATACAATATACAAGTTGTGTATGAAAAAATGATGGCTTTATTTACATCTCCAACGGTTACAAAATTGGTATGATCCAAAATTGCTGCAAAGAAAACAAAAAAAAACTATTTTGCAGTGTCACGGAAGCACATTGTTGGGTTAACCATGTTGTATGGAGGCAACTTCAACATGTTCACTACGTGTGTGATGGTTGACCTTTCCGCTGGATTGGGCTTCGTCAATGCATCCAATGCTATCTCAAACCGCATCTTCAAGCCATTTGGATCACTGTTTAGCTGAAACAACGAGGAAGTCGAATCCCTGGCATAAATCTTCTTTGCCAAAGCACCCACTGAGAAGGACTCCGAGAGAAACGTGTGCCTATGTTTCCGAGCCATCCTCACCGGAGAGGTAGATGTTCCACGCTGCCCTCGTACATGGAATAATTCTGGACCAGCACAGTTGTATTTTATGCGGTGCTTGTTCATCTCATCCACTGATTCTTTTCCATAGTTGGAGGGTGCGTCTTCATCTCCCCATGATGCCATCCCCCAATCACACACACCAATGAAAACCGTGTTCTCACGGTCTTGTGGGAAATGCAGCATGACATTGTTGGGATTAAGGTCATTGTGCAACACGTCATGCTTGTGCACTACATCCACAATGCACATTAGAGCCCATGCCAAATAAGCTCAATGCCTTCGATATACAACCAACCGTTTCCGTGCTTCAAAGTCTGCCCCAGGCATTTGAAGGATTGTGCGCTCGTGGGTTTCCGAAACTTGGTGGTCATAGACCCTCATGTTCTTCAAGGAGCCTCCATTCCACCACATCGAATAGGATTCGTATGTTTTCGGGTGGAGGTATTGTAGCTTGATTATCCCAGGATGATCTACTGGGCATGCCAATGCTTCAACCGAACGCTCCTTTCGGTTCTCCAGACTATTCGTGGCCTTCATGGTCTTCCCAGCCCACTCTATCCAGTTAGGGATGAATGATGCTCCATGAATTGTGACTCTCCGCACCACTCCGAAGGTCCCTTGGAAGATTTCCCTATCCAAGGGTTTGATCTCCACATTCCTAGGCAACCATATGACACCCTGCCGGCCCTGAGTGGCAATGTTGTCTGCCAGCTGCCTGTCAATAAAAACGGGAAGGTTGCGGGCGGATGTGCCTTTTGCTGCTATTACGCCTCTTTTCCAATTCTCTAGCTTAATGTACAGCTCGGACCTCCTCCCACCACTACTTCCCTCTCCAGGATGCATAGCCTCATATGACATCGTTGGATTGTAGATTGCTTCCACAGCTTGTTTTTCAATCCATGTGTTCCAATCGCTCATGCCCCTAGCTTCCTCAAACTCCGGTCCAGACGTGGCTTCCGTGAGAATAAGCATCAACTCGTTCCTCGCCAACTCTAAACCCTTTGTACCATCATTGAGGTATTTTTTCTCCAAATAAACCATGCTATTACTTCTAAACCAATCCAACAACACGATCCTGCAATGATTTCGAGCCTCATCGGTCCGCGGGTCGCGTTTGCCTCTATGTTTCCTTTTCTTTGATTGCGAACCCGATGCCGCGGACCCGTCCTCCGTCCCTTCCGAAACTGCTGGGCGTTTTAATCCCCGTCTTTCAGTCTGCTCCGAACCCTGAGGTACATCACGTGCAGGGCTCTCCGGTCTTGATGTCCGCCGTGTCGGAGATTGTGGTGGCACGTTCTCCAAACGAGCCGGTGCATGTATTTCTGTGGAATTGCCTGAGCTTGGTCCCCTTCCAGTTCTCCCTCTATGTCCACTGTTTCCATGACTCCCACGTGTTCCACGGCTTCCCCGTGTTTGGTTGCCTCCCGAATGACCAACAGCCAAGAACTCTTCGTCAAACTGAAAGGGATCTGGACGTGGTGGACGTGCTGCAGTACTTCCACTTCCAGGATCACTTCCCGTACCCTCGGCAGTATTCGCCGATGCATTGCCTACGAGCCAAGCACGGTGCACCCTCAAATCCTCGTTCTCGTAAGGAGCAATGCCCTCCCCCTCCATCGTGATAAAAATCACGTGAGTGAGTGAATCTGAAAATGAGTCGTGATAAAAATCACGTGAATAAGTGAGTGTGAAAATCTCTCGTGATAAAAATCACGGGAGCGAGTGAATCTGAAAAAAAAATTGCGAGGGTTCCCCTACAATTTGCCCTGCCCTCCCAAACCCCTTGAGACCCGCGCGGTGATGCTGTCCTTTGGGACGCAACAAGGTCTCGGGTCCCTATGTGGTGGGAGGAGAGGAAAGTGGTAGGAACTAAAGCCTCACGGCTTTATATAGGCAACGAGGAGCCCAATCATTATGGGATCCCGGTCGGAATTAGGGTTTAGGGTACGAAAACGACGTATGGGGAACGTGGGAACTAGGGGGCGGACGGAGGGAACGAGGGGGCGGACGGAGGGAACGAGGAGCAGACGGGTGGGGAACGCGATAGGGAACTCGGGCGGACGGGAGGGAACGAGGCGCGGACGGGAGGGGAACGGGCGGACGGGAGGGGAACGGGCGGACGGAGGGAATGTGGAGCAGACGTGAAGGGAACTCGATAGGGAACGCGGGCGGACGGAAGGGATCGGAAAGCGGACGGGAGGAAACGCGGAGCGGACGTAGGGGAACTCCGAGCGGACGGACCCTGAGGTACATCACGTGCAGGGCTCTCCGGTCTTGATGTCCGCCGTGTCGGAGATTGTGGTGGCACGTTCTCCAAACGAGCCGGTGCATGTATTTCTGTGGAATTGCCTGAGCTTGGTCCCCTTCCAGTTCTCCCTCTATGTCCACTGTTTCCATGACTCCCACGTGTTCCACGGCTTCCCCGTGTTTGGTTGCCTCCCGAATGACCAACAGCCAAGAACTCTTCGTCAAACTGAAAGGGATCTGGACGTGGTGGACGTGCTGCAGTACTTCCACTTCCAGGATCACTTCCCGTACCCTCGGCAGTATTCGCCGATGCATTGCCTACGAGCCAAGCACGGTGCACCCTCAAATCCTCGTTCTCGTAAGGAGCAATGCCCTCCCCCTCCATCGTGATAAAAATCACGTGAGTGAGTGAATCTGAAAATGAGTCGTGATAAAAATCACGTGAATAAGTGAGTGTGAAAATCTCTCGTGATAAAAATCACGGGAGCGAGTGAATCTGAAAAAAAAATTGCGAGGGTTCCCCTACAATTTGCCCTGCCCTCCCAAACCCCTTGAGACCCGCGCGGTGATGCTGTCCTTTGGGACGCAACAAGGTCTCGGGTCCCTATGTGGTGGGAGGAGAGGAAAGTGGTAGGAACTAAAGCCTCACGGCTTTATATAGGCAACGAGGAGCCCAATCATTATGGGATCCCGGTCGGAATTAGGGTTTAGGGTACGAAAACGACGTATGGGGAACGTGGGAACTAGGGGGCGGACGGAGGGAACGAGGGGGCGGACGGAGGGAACGAGGAGCAGACGGGTGGGGAACGCGATAGGGAACTCGGGCGGACGGGAGGGAACGAGGCGCGGACGGGAGGGGAACGGGCGGACGGGAGGGGAACGGGCGGACGGAGGGAATGTGGAGCAGACGTGAAGGGAACTCGATAGGGAACGCGGGCGGACGGAAGGGATCGGAAAGCGGACGGGAGGAAACGCGGAGCGGACGTAGGGGAACTCCGAGCGGACGGACCCTGAGGTACATCACGTGCAGGGCTCTCCGGTCTTGATGTCCGCCGTGTCGGAGATTGTGGTGGCACGTTCTCCAAACGAGCCGGTGCATGTATTTCTGTGGAATTGCCTGAGCTTGGTCCCCTTCCAGTTCTCCCTCTATGTCCACTGTTTCCATGACTCCCACGTGTTCCACGGCTTCCCCGTGTTTGGTTGCCTCCCGAATGACCAACAGCCAAGAACTCTTCGTCAAACTGAAAGGGATCTGGACGTGGTGGACGTGCTGCAGTACTTCCACTTCCAGGATCACTTCCCGTACCCTCGGCAGTATTCGCCGATGCATTGCCTACGAGCCAAGCACGGTGCACCCTCAAATCCTCGTTCTCGTAAGGAGCAATGCCCTCCCCCTCCATCGTGATAAAAATCACGTGAGTGAGTGAATCTGAAAATGAGTCGTGATAAAAATCACGTGAATAAGTGAGTGTGAAAATCTCTCGTGATAAAAATCACGGGAGCGAGTGAATCTGAAAAAAAAATTGCGAGGGTTCCCCTACAATTTGCCCTGCCCTCCCAAACCCCTTGAGACCCGCGCGGTGATGCTGTCCTTTGGGACGCAACAAGGTCTCGGGTCCCTATGTGGTGGGAGGAGAGGAAAGTGGTAGGAACTAAAGCCTCACGGCTTTATATAGGCAACGAGGAGCCCAATCATTATGGGATCCCGGTCGGAATTAGGGTTTAGGGTACGAAAACGACGTATGGGGAACGTGGGAACTAGGGGGCGGACGGAGGGAACGAGGGGGCGGACGGAGGGAACGAGGAGCAGACGGGTGGGGAACGCGATAGGGAACTCGGGCGGACGGGAGGGAACGAGGCGCGGACGGGAGGGGAACGGGCGGACGGGAGGGGAACGGGCGGACGGAGGGAATGTGGAGCAGACGTGAAGGGAACTCGATAGGGAACGCGGGCGGACGGAAGGGATCGGAAAGCGGACGGGAGGAAACGCGGAGCGGACGTAGGGGAACTCCGAGCGGACGGAGGGAACGCGGGGCGGACGGGGGGAACGCGGGGCGGACGGGAGGGAACGGGTGCGGACAGGATGGGAACGGGGTACGGACGATGGGGAACGTGTGGCGGACGGAGGGAACGTGGAGCGGACGTGAGGGAACGCGTGCGGACGGGAGAGGAACGTGGGGCGGACGGGAGGGAACGAGGAGCGGACGGTGGGGAACGTGTGGCGGACGGAGGGTAGCGGACGGGAGGGAACGCGGGGCGGACGGGTGGGGAACGCTGAGCGGACGGGTGGGAACGAGAAACGGACCGTGGGGAACGAGGAGCGGACAGAGGGAACGTGGCGCGGACGGGAGGGAACGGGGCGGACGGGTGGGGAACGTGGACCGGACGGGGGGAAACGGATGAAAGACCGAACGATTAGCTATCCGTTCCCCACCCGTCCGCTAATCGTAACCCTCTCCCGTCCGCTCCACCCCCCTCCCCCGTCCGCTCCATCCCCCTCCTCCGTCCGCCCCTCCCCTCCTTCGTCCGCCCCACCCCCCCCTCTCCCGTCCGCTCCACCCCCGTCCGTCCGCCCCACCCCCCCCCTCTCCCGTCCGCTCCACCCCCGTCCGTCCGCCCCACCCCCCCCCCTCTCCCGTCCGCTCCACCCCCGTCCGTCCGCCCCACCCCCCCCCCCCTCTCCCGTCCACTCCACCCCCGTCCGTCCGCCCCACCCCCCCCTCCCCCGTCCGCTCCACCCCCATCCACCGTCCGCACCACCCCCCCGTCCGTCCGCTCCACCCCCCTTCCCCGTCCGCACCACCCCCCCCCCCCCGTCCGTCCGCTCCACCCCCCTTCCCCGTCCGCCCCACCCGTCCGCCCCCGTCCGCCCCACATGTCCGCCCCACACCCTCCTTAGTAATATTTTATTACTTTGATTTTAACACAATGATAAACACAATGGCAAAATGGTCTACGTGGCAGGGGAAATATGCACATCCACGTCGACGTTTTCTGCCACATAGGACGCCACCTTGGCAAGAAGGTAAGTATTTTACCCACCCTAGTCGGCTCCCCCTATGTTGACCCTACGTGGACCCTATTGTGTCGTGACGGAGGGGTCCGTCACGACACGACACCGTCACAACGGCGGGATAGACAACCCTGGTACTCGGTCTACCCTGGAAATGAACTGCGGATGGAGTTCTACGTCAGTGTATTGCAGGGGCTGGCCATGGACGGGGAGACAGTTTACAATGTATTCGGGGGCAGCAAGTTCATCTACGCTGCCATAGTAAGTCACGCTCCTATCTCTGTCAGTCTTTACGAACGGCCGTTCGTAAATGTCTATGAACACTCTTGTTTCAATAGTATTTACGAACGACCGTTCGTAAATATTCCAGGCAATGCCAAACGTAAGTGAAATTTACGAACGACCGTTCGTATATATATACTTTTCCTCTTTCCAAACTTGTACCCCGTAATATTTACGAACGGCCGTTCGTAAATATCCAAACATTGCCAAACATTGTTGTCACCTTGCATCTTTGTGTTCGCCTCCCTGTTACGAACGGTCGTTCGTATATGGATCTGACCCATTGTTTGTGTTTTCCTGCAGATGTTGGGCCTGACAGTCAACAGCTTCATCGACTCGTTCGATCTTGACGAGTATGAGGTACATAGGTCCAAGGCCTCGACAATGGACCTCAACGACATCATCGCTCCCAGGGACGATTTCAACCCCATTGTGTCGGAGCCCATGCCCGGCATGGAGACAGACGACGACGACGACACGGCAGGTGTTGCGACAACATCAGTGCCCACATTGATGGAAGCTCCAGTCATCCAGGAGCTTGGCGAGGACGACATAACGCCTCTGGACGTGACTCCTCTCAAGGTCTTGCCGCCGCTTAGGTTTGGTCCTGAACCTCAAGGCACTCCAGTCGGTTGCACGGGTTCCTCTGCTGGCACTACTCAGGATGTCCTACCTGCTCGAACTTCCGCACCCGAACCGCAGGGGATTCCGGGTGGCTGCTCGACATCTTCGTTGCCCAAAGACAAACTGGTTGCCCCAAAAATCGAGCCTCGTGATGATTTGGACCAGCGTTCCCGTCCCTCGTTGGAGCTCTTCCGCGACACCAGAAAGAAGATGAAGAAGATTCCCTACAACGAGTTGCCCTCCGACGCTATCATCGACGTCTCTGACGACGACGACGACAACATGGGCATCTTGGGTCAGTTCGGGTTGGACGCGGAGGCCAACAAGAAGGTCAAGGAGGAGGCTCTTTCTGTCGCGGAGCTTAACGCCAGGTTCGAGCAGAAGATGAAGGAGAAGATGGCGGAAGCAGCCGAAGAGAATGCAAGAAAGATGTCCGTCATTCAGGAGGAGCTGCGGGCCTCCAATGCGAAGACGGATGCAATTTTGGCCATGCTCAGCAGGCTCGCTGGTTCGCCGCATGCTCCCCCTCCAGCGTACCCCTTCCCTCCTGGAGTGTACCCCCCTCCCCCCTACCCCCCTCCCGTCGCATACCCCCCAACCCCTTCTTACCCTGGGACACCCTACCCCACGCCGGTTGCCACCCCCCCGTCGACCCCAGTCCCGCCCCCCCTTGACCACGTCGCGTCGGCCCTGCATGATGTTCATCCTTTACGAACGGCCGTTCGTGATTCTGTGCACACTGCGCAAGGGGGTCCGCATGGGAGTGAGGGGGTCGACAGGATGGAGGCCGAGCAGGACGCAACCCCTTCTGCTGTAAGCGCTCCGAATCTCGAAACTCTGGAGCTGCGGGAGGCCGTAGACGAGGCGGAGCCCATCCTGGAGACCCAATCTTCGCAGGCGCATGCGGACGAGGACATCATGGAGGTTGTGGCGGAGACATTAGCGCAGGCCAATGTTACGAATGCCCGTTCGTCAATCGCCGAGGAGGGAGCTGCAGTCCGATCCGCCCACGAGGCCCCTCCTCGCGATGACGAGGTTACTCACCTCTGAGAATGCCTATGCCATTGACAAATGTGCGTTCGTAACCGTTGCTAACCCGTCCCTGCTCATTGTTGCCGCGTTTGCTGCCTCAACAGACGCGCCTGTGTAGATAGACTTCGCCTGTGTAGATAGCCTTCCTGTGGAAACAGACGGGCCTCGCCCTTAGGATTCTTAGCCACACAATTTTGACACTTGAGAAACTTGTACATTGCCAAAAAATTTAATATACAAGAATAATTTCATATCCCCTCCATGTTTTTTGAATGCTTCTCTCCTTCCACATAGTCTCTGCATAATGTACGCCATTCTTCGTTCTCACTTCTTGTCCCCACCTCATTTACGAACGGCCGTTCGTAAATGCCATGCCCATCTTAATGCATCTAACTTGCGTGATTAAGCCAATTCCATCCTTCAATTCAATTGAATTTCGTCCCTTACGTTTGTAGTGCCACCCCCGTTGTTTTGCTGCCCTTTACGAACGACCGTTCGTGAAACTTTTTTCGTATATGGCCTCCTGGTGCCACGCCGCGTCCCCATCTTTTACGAACGACCGTTCGTAGAATATGCACCCCACCAGCTCGTCCATGGTTTGCCTCCCCCCTGGCGTGTCCTCCACCCATATTGCTGTTGTTTAGCTCTGCCACCCCTCTAATAATATTACTTTGTTGCCGTGCCAATCGTGTTTGTTTCCTTCCTCGCTTGTTCGTTCCTTGTTTTGTATTGTAACATTTTCCTAGTTAAATATGTCTACCACAGGGTCCCCAGGAGATAGCTCGCACCCTCTCCACACCGACGCCTGCACCCCCCCGTAAACCATTCATCATTTTTGACCTCAATGGGGTTCTCTGCCACTGCAGACAAGTCCTAAACGCTTCCCATGCCCATTTCCGTAGACCCCAAGACTTGGACTACACCGGGGAAACTCTCATTAACAATAAGGTCGTCCGCGTGCGTCCTGGCTTGCGGCGCTTCCTTCCTGAGGTCCAAGGCTTCGCTCACGTCTTAGTGTGGAGCTCCATGGTGCTCGAGAACACCGAGCCCATCGTCTCCTTCCTCTTCCACGGTCTTCAACCCCCTTGCCTCGTCCTCGGGCAAGAGTCCTGTGATGAGCTCTTCGATGATAGGGGCAGGCCAATCGCGAAGGTGGGCGGCGGCGGCGGCCAACAGTTCCTTAAAGTCTTGAAGTCCAAGCTTTGGGACATTTGCCCCACTATGCGCGACGTTCCCGCCGCCTGGTGGCCCACCCCTCTCAATACTCTCCTCGTCGATGATAGCCCCGCCAAGAGTGTCCTGAACCCCCCCGGCACCGTCATCTTCCCCCTCCCTTGGAATGGCGACATGAGGAACACCTTCCTAGAGTCCCAACTCGCTCCCTACATTAGGAGGCTTGTCAACCACCCGGATAATTTCCCCGATTTTGTCCTCTCCAACCCTATTGGCAATAGGCCCCTCAACCCCCGCAGTGAGGCGTACAAAAACCTTCTCAAGTTCGCACGGCTCAATAAATTAATTTGAACTCTGCCACTCTCTTGTGTGTGCATACTCTTGTGACCATATCTGATGATTGGCGCCCGCTACTCCTTTTTTTTGCATGTTTTTTTCCCCATAGTGCCATCCCCAAGCTTCGCCATCTGCGGCACATGGGTCCGCGAACGGCACGTCCGCGTCTCCGTCATCCCCCGGCTCACCCTTGCGAGGTGACAGTGTCGCCCCCATACCGTCACTCTACCAATTCTCCGCCGCAGACGCCGCGTCGGCCGTTGACTACTCCAAAGATGCCGGGCCGGAAGATGGAGTTGTGGACAGCCCCCCCGCCAAGGTTCTGTGCCGCCCATACGCCCCCTCCCCTTCTCCCCTCCGTGGCGACAAGTGCCCGCGTGTTGCAAGCGGGGGCCCTTCCCCCAAGCTTCCCAAATCCAGCAAACGCCTTTGCATGGACCCTCCCTCTTTGGACATTCCTGTCATCCCAGCCGTCGTCGACGATGTCCCAATTGCGCCCGTTCTCGTCGTAGATGTCGAGCGCACCGGGCCTCCAAATTCGAAGGTTCTCATTCTAACCTACTCTAAAGTTATTGCTTCCTTCTAGTTTCCTTCTAGTACGATACATTGTTCTTGACCATTTTTACGAACGGCCTTCCCAAACCTCCTTGTTGTTTTGTGTTGGGTTATCGTAGTCATGCGGTTTGTTCCCCCCCCCCCCCGCAGGTCGTGCCGCCCGTGACCACTGGTCGTCCGTCCGCAATTTCTTCGATCGATAGGCGCACCGTCAAGGCCGCGTCGTGCGATTCTGACCGGTGTTTGGCGCTCCGGAGAAGTGAAAGGCATTTGGCGTCTCAAACGCCTTCGTATTCGACGGGCAACTCTATGTCCTTCAATTCAGTTGCGCGCCGCCGGATATGGACGTCCGACTCAATGTCTGGTCCGATACCAAACAAAGGTTACAGCCGCGGTCCCGAGATTTTGAGGGCGATGGAGGCCAAAAGAGCAAAGGAAAAGGAGGCCGCCGTCAAGGCTGCAGTGAAAGAGAGCGCGGCGGTTGCAAAAAGGCCTCAGCTAAACTAGGAGGTCCGGGCTTAATTGCCGTTCCAAATGTGTTATATGTCTTCCTAGCGAGTGGGTGATTGTGGGCCGTTGTTGGATATTGTGTATTGTATGTGAAGGTCGACCACCTCAGTGTCTCTATCATGGGCAATTCCCCTATATTTTGTATTTGCATACCATTCAATACAATCATTTTGTACATATCGCCTCACACAATTGCTACAACTTGTTGTGTTCTATGCAAGTGGTTCAAAAATTGTCGCAATCTCTTCATCCACACTAGACTTTGTGTCTCTTTTGCTTGTGCCCCGCTTGTAGATTGTTATATATATTCTAAATTTAGCCATAATGAAGAACTTTTTCATGTTCTTGTTGTGCCATGTTTGAAACGGAAGTCGTCAAAAAGTCTCAAAATGCTGAAAAAGTCTCCAAATAACGAATATAGTGTTTGGAGGCACTGAAGACATACTTGAGGGGGAACCGCACCATTCCATGAGGAGTTCTCGCACTGGAGCAATTAATCAGTGCAAGGGCAGATTGAGAAAATTTGCAGGACCGAGTTGGCCAACTGTAAGATATGCTAGAGCTGCAGGTAATTCTTGACGCCAACAGGTGGTCATCACCATCACGAACGAGGACCCATATAATAGTCGAGCAGGTTGACTCTCCCGGCATCGCAACACTTACTACAAAATGCGGGATTCTCAAGTGCGGCTCCTATATGACTTTGAGTGGCCATGTCAACATTTTTTGGTTCGTTCTGGGTTTGAAAGGTTAAAACAATACCTAAAAGTCACATGGATCACGTTCCATTAATGGTTGTGCACATTAAATATTTAATGGTTGTGCACTTAAAAAATCCCACATTCTGTAGTAGTGAATACAGACCAACGAAGAGTCTGTCAAAATATCTCTAAGCCTCCATTGCCCTACAATGTGTACCTGGATCACGCAAATTGCCATGCAAGGATTTGTCTTCGCTTTTCAAGTCCTTGGATGAAGTTCCAGCGAAGGGAATTGTTGGCCAGAGAAGGGAATTGTTGGCAAGAGTTCTGCGTGGGGAGAGAATACGACTTTGCATAATCAGTTTGGGGTCTGTATCTTGCCTACGTGGCGCTCTCTCAGTGGCTCTGAGAAGGCCAATTATATGACAATATTCACTACTCGATGGCACGTCAAGTAGGTAGGAAGGACATGGCAAGCGGTCATTGGTTTGATACATCCCTGCCACCGATCATGTGCGGTATCGGTTCCCTAAGGCCGAGTGTCGATGTATAATGGCGTCTTTCAGTGGGCTCGGCCTACAAGCCTTGCACTCGTAGAAAACTATGTCCAAAAAAACCGCAGCCGAAATCGGCTGCGGTTCTTTTGACCAGTCTGATCTGCAGTCGTTAAACAACTACAAATTTGTTTTTTTTCGTTTTGAGACTTCAATTTTAAATTTGTTTTGGGGCGTGTAATATGCCGTTGGAAAGGTCTTTTCAAGACCTTTCCAACGGTATATTACACACCCCCAAATTACTAAAATTTTAGTAGCTAAACCAAAAAAACAAATCTGCAGCCGTTTAGCGACTGCAGATCAGGCTGGTCAAAAGAACCGCAGCCGATTTCAGCTGCGGTTCTTTTTGGCTTAATTTTCTACTAGTGTTGCCTATTGAGATCCCCAGTATAAACTGATACCCGTCCTAAAAAAAACCAATACCTAATACATATGAATTCGCTTGGAAAGATGGGTCGGGGCCCGAAGCTTTGTCGCGGCATCGCGCTGCCAATGCACGATGTGGGCGGGACACCCATTTCTTCACAACAACCCGGGAAGAAGCCAAAGGCTGGTGGTGGTGGTGAGCCACTAATTATTAATTGATTTTTTGTCCCTTCATTGAGGTACTATTGTGAAAGGGGACTATTGTGGCGGAATTCCCACATAGAAGCGGGATATCCAAGTGATGTGAATGTATGCTCACAATTGCAATTGTGTGATTATGTGATGGTGTAGATCGAGTTGTACGCTTTGTTTCGGATGTGGAAGGTGAATCTGGAGCAGGCACGGGCGATAAGACGGGGGCGTCCCAATCCATGGAGAGAAGGAAGTATCGTATACGAGCATACCTCTCATTCATTCAACTTGAAAGCCCTAAAACAGTATGCAGCTCGGAGGTTACTCGTTCTAGTTGATTTGACACTGGCAGTAGCTTTAAAAGATCCCGAATTAGTCTGCTCGAGGTCATTACAGACGAATCTGCAACAAACCTATATGAGGCCAAATTTTGTATGTTGGATGGATGAGAGGGACGTTTGTATACGATAAATAATTCCCTCTCTCCACATTCCACAGGCAGAGTGAAAGTGAAAGCGAGAGAGCACCAATGCCTCGTTGTCTATGCTGGCTTCACATGTTACAGTGTAGTTGAGTTTTTGTTTCATTTGACACGATCTCGGAAATTGGAGAAGCCTGCCAAGACTTTCTGTGGCATTGCATACATCTCAGGTAGTTATGCGGGAAATGTGGCAGCAGATTTGTGTCCGATTTTTGTAAGTGAATAGGTGTCAGAATTTTTTCATGACATCAGGTATCCTTAGAACATGAGGTATTGGTGCACTTCCATCTTAAATGTGAGATGTTATGAATTTAAGGGAGAGTTGGAAACTCTTGAGTGTGCAATTTTCTCCTCGCAATGCTAAAGGGTGGTGATTCACGAATGTGGTCCTAATGTGCCACTGGGTGTTCATCAGATTCCTGTATGGGACAAGTGTCTTGTTGGGAATAAAAGTTCTTCCTGGAAGGATAACCGAGATCGGGCAACGGTTACAGAAGATTGCAAAGAAGGGGTAGATTTGGATTGCAAAGAGGTAATCTTATGCCATACTTATCTATTTTGGCCCGATACTGGATGATGCAACCGGAAATTTCGGTCCTAAGTCCAACTACGATAAAGCGTACACCAGTGTTGGGTGGGTATTAAGATTTGTACGAAAACCCCGGTGGTTATCAGGAGAGTTCTTTAACTTGATAACCGTGGTTGTGAAATTTTCAGATAACCGGACTTGATTCATAACCGTGGTTCTCCTAATCAAATAACCTTCTAAAAATCTGTCGGTTTTTTCATGAAAACCACCGGGTCTTTTGAATATTTTAAAATAAGAAGGACCAAAGGCTTTTCTACTATAAAAACTTTCAAAACCCCAGAACCAAAGGTTCTTTGTTTCAAAGTTGTTTTCGAAAATCGGAACCTGAGGTTAGTAACAAAATCAAATACCCGCCCAGCATTGGTGTACACCATGATTGTGTCACATGTCACCTTTTTTTCACAATCCTTCGACACTCTTTTGAATAGGTATCATGATGCTTTTATTTCAACTTTACATAGGTTCATAATTTAGACATAGCATAATTATATAAATGGTCATCACATTCGGTTAGTGGTTGGTATTTTCAATTATCAATATTGCCTCATACATGAGTCCTTATGAAATGTAAGGAATTCATACTTCTTGATTAGTCCTTAGTGGTGGTACACCTTATCATGGTTGGACCCTCCTACACACAACTTTTTCAATACTATGGTCAAGGAATGTGAGGTTGGGAATCTAACTTGTTCAATGCATGCATGTGGATCCTATTGTGGCGGAAAGTCATCCTCTACACTCCTTATTACCAGGGTACCCCATATCATACTTCAACCAGTTGAGCTTGTTTTGTTGGCCCAGGTATAAAACACTGAGATCCACGCACATATCAGTGAGATCCCTGACATGCCAAAGCTTTCAATCTGAATATAAATTCAGCAGAGAGATGTCAACAATACTTATTCATGCATTCTGCATGTTTAGCAGAGGTCATACCAAATACAAGAAAAGAGAACAAGACCCCACCTCTTCATAACGCCAGCGATAAGTTTGGTAGAGCTTTTCCATCCGCATTTTGATACGGCAGTGGTGGCAAAGGGGGGAGAGCAGGTAAGAGGGTTGTGCTTGAAGCAGCAACCCGCAAAGCCTTATCCGGATGTTGCGCAGCTTGTGACAATTGCGGATGTCCTGAAAAGCGTCCTGCCTCCACCGAGCGAACTATAAGGATTGGGAATGTGGATCATTGAACTCCGCCACGCATTGGCATTGATAGTATAAGCAGTGTAATGGTGATAGTTGTAGCAAATAGACATAGGTGGGTTAGGCCGTAGGTGTATCTGGAGTTGCTTCTCATTGGCATGGAGCCCATTTGGGGCCATTCAGTGCTTCGCCATTCAAATGTGGAATCTGTTGTTTGAGTAAAATAGCACCCTATATATATTGGCTTTTGATAACTTATATGCAATTCACCCTTTTTGAGCAACTCGTTGACGGCCATTGAATGCAGCGGTCATTGATAATTTGGAAAAAAATTCGTTGCATGTACAGTGGATGCTGCTTGAATGTGAGTTCACAGTTTTGGGGACATGTGTGATTGTGTGGAGGGTGTTACTCAACACATGATTTAGAAATGCTTGTCATGAGATTTCACACCACCCTTAAGTAGGTACTCATGAGCCATGTGTTGTAATTAACGCCCTTCAAAATTACTGGCATAATGCACGTGGATCTAACTATAAGGCAAACTTGATTGCTCGAGGGATATCACATTCAATCTGCGACCACAATGACAAACGCAAACTAGTCGCTTAATGCATGCTGCAACCATATTTCTGAGAAACTAGCCACCATTTGTGAAGACCAAGCTGTAACCCCAATCGTTGTGACCACAAGTTTGTTTATGGGTGTTGAGATCATTTGCACAGATGTTGGATTGACATGCACTGTATAGGAAAGGGTTGGTTTTGTATTTTAGTTTGAAGCACGTCACATTAGTGTGGTTACAATGACCATGTTAGATTATGCAGATAGCATATCCTGAACATTAATTAACTGTACATAGTTTCCAGCTCAATCGACCACCATCGACAGTCCCAGTAATGTGTGTCCTTTGCAACTGTGAGTGGCACCCATCCCCTGTAACTACAATTGTAGTTATAAGTTGTGTTGCAGAAATCATAAAACAATGTGAGGATCAAATAAATAAAAAACACCATGAAAAGACACGTGTTTAAAGGAGACTAGGCTGAATTTTGAAATTGTATTAACTACTCCACACTCAATGAATAGTGAACACAATTGGGAGGACCTGTGTAGTTAGACTAGTCATGGTCCGCACCGGACACTGGCTCGGTGACTATATCAATCAACAAAAGTATATTGAAATTATAAAAAAAATACAATGGATTTTTCATTTTACATTAATGATCGTCAATGATATTATCAATCTCTTCTTGTGAATAAAGCTCATGTAAAGACGAATCTAAAAGCACTTCAACCTTGCTATTCTCGACAATTATAACTAAATCAAGGGAGGTCCAATTTTCAACCTGATTTTGCAGATGCTTCACTGTAGATTGGCTAATGCAACACATGTCTCATAGTGTAAATTCAATTGGTAGAAGTTGGTGAACATGAATAACCTTATGTGAAGACTCTAAATGTGTGAAACCCATAGTCTCATCCTTGAAACATTGCATGTTCAAACCTTTGAAGTCCTCTTGAAGTGATGAGGTCATGAGTGACTGAGCAACTATTAATTCAGTCCAGGCAAGGATATATGATATATTGGGAGCAAAAGGTGAATGAATTTACATCACATCTTTCCATTATTGAAGGCATGAGCTACTTTTCATGAACCTCAGTTCTAGCCGTGGAAAAAAAAACACCACCCCTTTATTCACTCCCAGTTAACTTGAGTAATGTGAGTTGAAGGTGGCCATGATGTGCATATCTCACCCTCCACGGAAAAACTAAACTGGCTAAAAATAGACACACGTCCAAAAGGGCGTCAAGAATGCAGTAAAACAACAAAACTTAATTTCTAGCAAAGGAAAATGTAAAGTGGCTAAACATAGTCACGCGTCCAAAAGGGCTTCAAGAATATAGTAAACAATAAAACTCGATTTCTAGCAAAGGCAACCCAGCTTCTATTTTTAACTAGTTTAGTTTTTCCGCGGAGGGTGAGATATCAGGCGACATAATGAATCCTCCCTCATCCATCCACTATTTTGCATTTGTGGATGGAAGTACAGTGCATTCTCCCATTGGTTGCTATAACCATATCCGCATTTGGGGAAAAACTTTATTAATTTCATGTTGTCTTGTAAATTTTTTTTGATAAATAGATCATCAATTAAAGCATCCTAGACTATTTTAGGTTAATGGCCCACCTTTAGGTGGAATTGACTCACATTAAGGTAAATGAGTCACCCTTAGGCAAAAATCCGAGGGAAATTTAGGGCATTGATTACTTATCTCATTAAGTTTGTGGCAAGCAGGCAGTGGCCGCAAACGGGCTCATTTTGTTGGAAAATGTGGATGACCATATTCCCTTTCCGCAAATATTTGTGAATACGGCAATGGGTGGGAGCCCTCACTACAAAAATGTCAACAAAATATGCATTTTTCATTTGCAAACAATATTTGTCATGTCGGTAAGGCATTGGGCAGGCTTGTCCTATCCACCATCCGGATACATACATATGAATGTTCACAACACCTCTCTCTCAGGGGGAGAGGGTGAAAACGTTGATTATTGGTGCAGAGTGCAGAGGTTGATACTTTTAACAAATTTAACTCCTAAACTAGGATCCAAGACCCCATATTTGTGTATGAACATGAATTCGGATGAGACAATAACCAACCTATAAAGGCCATCTTTTAACCATTATCCCCATGGTAGGTGTTAGGAAACCAAACCACATTTGTACAACTCATGGCGATATGGGAGGGGGGTGGGGAGGTGCAAGATAAGGGCCCAAGGCTTCCGAGTATGAACATTTCTTCTAAATCTGAAGAGGGATAACTAAGTGTAGGTAGGTGGGTGCAAGCACAGTAAAGTGGACAGCTCTTGATCCTTGCTCAAGCAGGGTTGTCTATCCCGACGTCATGACGGTGTCGTGCCGTCATGACGTGTCGTGTTGTGACAGACCCCTCCGTCACGACACAATAGGGTCCACGTAGGGTCAACCTAGGGGGAAGCTAGTAGGGTGGGTAAAATACTTACCTTCTTGCCAAGGTGGTGTCCTATGTGGTAGAAAAAGGCCGACGTGGACGTGGATATGCCTAGGGCCAGGTAAACCATTTTACCATTTTGTTTAATATCATTCTGTTAAAATCAAAGTAGTAAAATCTGACTAAGGAGGGTGTGGGGCGGACGGGGGACGAGGGTGGGGCGGACGCGGGGGGGGGGGGGGACGGGGGCGGATGGGGGGGGGACGGGGGCGGACGGGGGGGAACGGGGCGGACGGGGGCGGGAACGGGGGCGGGAACGGGGGCGGACGGGGGCCTCGGGGAGGTCACCCTGCGAAAAGTAGTAAACCATGTGAGTTAAACTATAGGGTTCATTTTATTCATTGGAGGAAAAATTTATATAAGACTTGGATCTACCATAGCCTTCAATTAATGCTTGAAACGTCATTATATGTAAAATAGGGTATTGGAAAAACCCTCATTTTTTTCAATAGTAGATATAAATTAGTATGAATAAAATCATGGAAGATTTTTTTTAATATTAGGATGAGTATAATCCCTAGTCCTTCTAGTAGATAGATGAAAAATAATACATTTTCAGTACAATATAGTGATGAAATCATCACTAAAAGCATATCACAGGCGCATGAGGGAAAATTTTGCCCGTGGCCTGGAATTATTGGTCTATTTTCAAATTGGTTTAGGGTTTCGGTTTCAAGCCTAGGAGTGGTGGTGCCACTTGCTCTCATTTTCAGTTTCTCGCTATGCAAGTTTTGAACACTCACCATAGTTGTAATGCATTTTGAGGCACTATTTTTTTTGTTCTGCTGTGATTTTTTTTAAAGGTTTTTTTGTGATTTGAATGGTTACTCAATTGCTATGCTTGTTTGTTTTATGTTGCTTTCTAGTTTGGTTCAAATATGCTCATGTACATTGCATATGTCCACACCAAACACTTACCCTAAAACCTTTAATGTCCATCTGAGCAAATGCCTAAGTTTTATAAGTACTATAGCGTGCCAAGAATTAGGCTACATTTGGATTTAGAATTACCTATAGGGTGCTGGAAATTAAGACCAAGTAGTGTTTTTTCTACTAAAAGGGTCTCTTAAAATCATAATTACTAGGTAAATAGCCCCCAAACAAATACCCGGTTAACGCACGTGGTTACAAAATATAAGGAGAAGTGACCTCCCCGAGACGGGGGCGCGGACGGGGGTTGGGAACGGGGGCGGACGGTAGAGAACCGGGGCCGCACGACGGGGAACAAAGGGGCGGACGGGGGCTAGTAGTTTTTTCCCCACTTTACCTCTACTTTGCTGACATGTCATCACACGTGGACATCTTACATCCTACGTGTCCGAAATGGGGTAATGTAATTACACATAGAATTCGGTAAAATTCAAGTCCGTTAGGATAAAGACAGCATCCGGCATAATGTCGTGATGGATACGTGTCGTGACGGCACGACATTATGCCGAGATTAGCCTCCGTCACGACACAATAGACAACCCTGTGCTCAGGTTTAAGTGAAAGTGATTCAAAAAATATACTAACTTTGAATTTTATGAAATAAAAATTCATAAACATTTAGAAAACATATGAATCTACAAAGCCAAGCAATTTATGTTCACAAAAAACAATTTCAAACAATGTATATGTATTTTAGAAGACGGTGCAAGTGGTGGTGCAAGTGGGTGTCATTGAAAAGATAATTGTCAAAAACTTGTTTAAAATACAATTACATTACATTAAATTGATGAATTTTTGAAAAAAAAAATTACAATGACCTCAAGTTTATAATGAATTCAAGGAATATGAAAAGAAATTCTAAGTTCAAAATATTTAAGGTCATGAAATTTACATTCAAAACTATATTTAGTCAGTTGCTTTTACGTGTCACTTTTGATGATAGGTTTTGAAGATCTCATATTGATATTCTATATTTGAGTACCTAACTTAACAATAGAGGTCATCATGAAAAATAATCTATTTTAAACAACATTTTGCTACTACTTATAGGCGTTTGACCAAGAAAATCATGGCTTTCATATACCGGAGCACTTTTTTGGTCCACTTTACTATGCTTGCACCCAGGTAGATAGAGGTTACCACTAGAATCTTTTTTTTCTTTTTTTTCTTTTTTTTCTTTTTTTTCTTTTTTTTCTTTTTTTTGAGACAGAAGGCCGATAGGCCAGCGCCAAAGCTCAGGAGGTAGTTGACCACCTAGCAAGTTTCTGTCAAGTAGAGAGGAGATCTCACAGCTTGGAATCGAACCGCCAACCTCTTCCTTGAGATTTGGATACCTCTCCACCATCATCCAGTAGTTTAGGGTCGTCATAAATTTGAAGAGAGGTAACTAAGTGTAGGTAGGTAGATAGAGGTTACCACTAGAATCCAATGTACTGAGAAACGGCTGTGACTTAAACTTTAAACTTAAGAATCACAAATCTTGTCACAGCCTGAGGTGTGTTTGACCCATTTGAGCAAGGAGAAGCTAAGTATGACCTTTGTGATATTCGGATGATGGTCCTGTTAAGGAATACCTTGAAGTTAATCAGAGGGGCCCCACTGGTGAGCGGCAGAGATTTAGGCAGGCCCTGCTCTTTAGTTTGGCTTCCAGTTTAGTAACCAGAGACAGGTTTGGGGTGCAGTACTACTTCTGAAGCGACATCAGCAATAAACTAGAAGATATCTACTGGAATTTAGTCACAGGACGCAGTGCCATCAACGCTAACTACGCTCAAATACATAAATACTGGGCATGGAAGATCATGTGCATGGAAAGCTATGTGTACCATATCGATCGGTGTCCCGATGGAAACTAAAGTGAATGGAAAGTACAATCTCGACAAGTGTTTAGGGCCGCTTCACACTATGGCCGTCCAAGTTGAGAGGCCGTGGGATTGAATGGCCAACTTTGTTGAGAGTCCAAAGAAATGGGCTGAAAATAGCCAATAAAATATAGGAATTGGGGCCTTGGCTGGGCATAGTGTGAAGCCTCCAAAGGCCAAGCCCAAAGTCCAAACCTTTGGCCATGAACTCCCATAGCCTCTCAACTTGGACGGCCATAGTGTGAAGCCTCTAAAGGCCAAGCCCAAAGTCCAAAGGAAGAAGGAGCATCCCACTATATTTCCTATCCAAAACAACCCCTCCAATCTAACAGCCAAGATCTTGTAAGTTTTTTATTTTTTTTTGGAAAAAAATCGACAGCCTCTCAACTATAGTTTGGGGTTCCATTCTTGTCCGACCCAAACTTCCTTCGAGAGTCCGTCGTCTTGGTCAAAAAGTACTGCCATGTAGGCATCTTTGGAGAGCGACGGCCTTTGGACTTTGGCCTCTAGTGTGGAGGGTCGAGAGGCCAAATTCTTGGTTTCTAGCAATCTGATTGGTGGAAATCAACGGCCTCTTGACCTTCAGGCATAGTGTGAAGCGGCCTTTAATCTCTCTTTAGATTCAGACTGAAGGGGCTCCAAGATGTGGACATTTCTCCAATTCACATAAGGTAGAGGGTGCTTGAACCAACACTTCAAGTTATTGCACATATATATATATATATATATATATATATATATGAATATGAATATTAGCCTCTGGGCTAAACATAGGTATAAAGAAAGAAAGAAACTAAATTAGCCCCAATTGAATATATGATGAGTGTTCAAAGTCAAAACCACTAGCTTCATTGCCTAGAACCAACACAACGTAGTTGGGTATTAGACCAGAGCCCAACCTAGTACCGGTGCGCAAAGCCACATGGTCACTTCCATAATCCCACCCGGTTCACTTGCAAAACCATCACCCGGCATCATGGGTACCAACCCTCTTGCGGGCCTACCTCCTTGGCTTTGTGAATGGAATGACTAGACCCCGCCCCCTTCAGCGTTGTATAGAATGGCTAGAATAAACATTGACAAACCACCCTGAACCCACCTTGAACCAACCTGAGATATAATGGAAGCTACTATGAGGTGGCACCACTAATGGCACCTATAATCGTCACTCTGTGGGCCCAGACACTCCTACACCATGGGGGAACGGCTCAAGATAGTAGAGTGTTAGCTATTGGGAGACGTTTATAGGTGTTGGTTTTGCGTGGGGTGTTGGTTTTAGCACCCTCTACCTTAGAGTCATAAGCCTCATCTCAACTCCATCCCAACCCCTCTGAACAATTGGTAGGGGATGAAGGATGTTATGAAAGTCTCGTGTGATTTGATCTTCAATATCAGAAAAATGATCCTCCATTGTGTTGTTGGAGCTCATGAGATGTCACAAAACCTTGAGGGAGGAATGCAAGCTTGCTTGCCCATTAGGAAAAAAACAACCATCTTTAGCATTTCATGTAACACCCCAAACCAAACATGCCGCAAACATGGCACTGAAACCCTCTATGACATACACTTACCACCCATAAGTTTGATGCTCTCTAGAATAGGCATATGAACTCCTATTTTGAAATTATAGAATATATATGTATAGAGAGATGGATAGATAGATGTGTGTGTGTGTGTGTTCCAATTTTGAGCAAATCATATTTACATGAACAAGAACATATGCCATCATGTCATCCAAAATTAGCAAAAACATTTATTGCACTACACCGTTTATAATATTTAGCGTCACATGCGTAATAATGTCACTTACCCTATTTTGAGGTGTATGATAGGTTACACTAAAGACCAAGAACTTCATAATTAGTGTCACCTCATGACACTTGGTGTTAGAATGCGCTTACCAATACCTTGGCATGAGTATGTCCAATAATGTCATGAGGTGTAAGCCTCTGGTACACAATGATCTGCAGTTGACTAGGAAGGGACTAAAGGTGTACATAAATGACAATTGACATTAGTATGCTCAAGAATATCTTCCTCTTGCATAATAGAATGTAAATACATGACCCTCGCCGTTAGTATGCTCAATAACATTTTCCGCTTGCATACTAAAACGCAATATTGTCATCTCAAGTATCCCAATGTGTTGTGCTATGCTAATGTCATAATGTAAATAAAATTTCACTTCAAAAAATTACTTATGTTGACGAATAGTATCATGTTCACAATTAATGTCTAACGTGTCACTTTGAGACCTCTAGACATCTAGTTTAGATTGTTTGTCAATAGTGTGTGTGTGTGTCACTAAATACCATAAATGGTGTAGTTGCCCCTACATGAAAACATCCAACGAAAAACCCTGAATGAAGTTTGCAATTCAGAAGTTACTTATTCTTGTTTACTTGACATTAGAATCAGCTTCAAAGACCTTGAATTAGTCTAATCCAAGTCATTTGAGATGAACTGGCCACAAACCTATAAGGGGTCTATTGTTTGGATTGATGAGAGGTACACACGCATGTGTTAATTTCCTCTCGCCTAGTTTGAGCACCTTTTGCCAAGAATGGCATTTATTTATAAGTAAATGTGTTTTGACTCCTCGTGCATTCCATTACATTAAAGTTAATATCCTTAAAATCTCAGCCTTGGGAGACCTGACTTTAGACCTGTACCTTGAGTTTAGGTGGATTAACATAAACTTAAGGAGCTTGCCTGCCCCATTTTGCCGGAGCTTTAATTAGCCCGGTGCAGCCTGCCAGCGCGACTGCTTGCCTACATTTGGCTCAAGAAGGAAATGAGGATGCAAGTGGAAAGCAGAAGGGGGTAGGGTGCCTCTAGAAACAAAGGAGTCGGTATCGAAAGCTCCCGAGGGTCCCAACTCAAGGTTCCCAAAGATTGACCCTGTCATTATTTTTAGTCTACTGACACAAGAAAACAAACCCTGTAAATACAGAATAGATCTCTCAACTCGGGACTGCAGCCTGACTTTCACCCGACATCCTGAGACTTTAAGGATAACTTTATTATAAGTTATCTTGTTGCCCATGTCTTCATCGTTATCCTTGATGGCCCTTGATGGATGAACGGTTCTCCCCGTTCACTGGTTCTCCCCCGTTCAGTGAACGGGGAGAACCAGTGCTAGCTTAGATGAACCGGTTGAGTTTGGAGAAATCACCGGTTGAAGTTCAAAATGTCAGGAAAATTACTGATCATTGTGGAGGTTTCTGTACAATATACCCCAATTTAATAAAAGAGAAACTGAAAGATGTCAACATGTAACCGGTTGGACTTGGGAACACTAGGATATTGACCGATTGTGCCTAAAAATATGCCCAGACACTGCTACATTTAGAGAATGAAGTCATGCCGGATCAATGATCCTCTTTGGAATTTATAACACGCCTTTGGGAACGTGTTACAAAAAGTTTTGATCAAAGGGCTTCATGAACGAGGCAAAACTCCGGTTCTGCTGAGTCACGCAGTATCAGGAGCACTGTCCAGGGAGAACCGGCAGTTAGTTACAGATGAACCAGTTGAGTTTGAGAAAGAACCGGTTGAAGTTGGAGACTTCAGGAGAATTACCGATCGTTTTAGAGGAATCTATAGAATATACCTCAAATGCATAAACGCAAAACCGGAAGATGTCAACATGTAAGCGGCTGGATTTAGAATCACTAGGATCTTGACTGACTATGCCCAAAAACTTCCTGGGCACTGATGGGGAGAGAATTCTGGGCAAAATCGGTCAAAATCCTAGTGTTTCCAAGTCCAACCGGTTACATAATGTGATCTTACAGTTTTTCTTTATTGATTTGGAGTAGATTACACACATCCCTCTGAAACAATCCTGAAGTCTTGAACTTCAACAGGTTATTTTCTCAAACTCAACTGGTTCATCTGTAACTACATGGCAGTCAGTTCTTCCCGTTCATTGACATTTATTTTGGAAAAATATGAATGAGCACACTGTAGTCAATGGAAATATGTATGCATATGATCTTGAACTGATCAAACCATGAAAATGTCTCTTGGAAACGTGTCTACTTCATGAGGTATAGATGACATCCATTCAAAATATTTTATGACCGAGCTCTTGGAGGTGGTGAATAATTTCAATAGCTACACTTGGGGAAAAGAACAAAAAGAACAAAATAAAAGAAACCTAAAATATACTTGATATTGAGCAAGACCTGTGCTCTTGAACTTGAAAGTCTCATTTTGTAGATGATAGGAGATCAAGGCCTAATTGGACGGCCATACTTGAGTGGTACATGGCAAGGATCAGGATTACCAAAAAGAGATGTATTATGACAATATCGGACCTTGTACTCAAAAATGTACATTAGATCAGTTTATTCATGCAAGTCTTGATCAAAGTACGCTGTAATGGCTCAAGCATGAAATATTGAAGAGTGTGATGTAGGAGATTCCTTTTACAATACTTTGTCATAGGCAAAACCAACATATACAAACTTTTGACAATTAGATACAGGTCCAACCAAGATAAGGTGTATCATTAAGGATTAAATAGAAAGGAGTCTTTACATTTCATAAGGACTTATATTTGAGGCAGTATTACTAATTAAAATCATAAATCATCATTGAAATGTGATGACAATATCTATAATTGTAATAAGTCTTGACTATAAATCTAAGTAAAGCTCAAGATAGAAGCATGATAACTATTCAAAGGAGTGTCAAGGACTGTGAAAAATTGGTGATGCATGACACAATTTTGGTACATCTTATTGTGGTTGGACCCATACAAGCTCAAGCATTGTCTTATCCAACTCATAAGTGCAAATCATGAAGGTTCTAAAACACCTCAAGTTCTAATAGAAATACAAAAGTTACCTATAAGATGTGAGAGTGACGATGATGATTTTTCTCTATAAATTGATCATCAAATCGAAACAAATACACACAATCGTTTTTCTACTAACGATCATTAAACCAAAATGAAAAAAGATTGTGTGATTTTATTAAGATAGCAATGATCTTCTATAAAGAAGTTGGTCCAATAGGAGCATGCGGGCAGGATGATCACTAGCCAATTATCCAATTATTCAGGCCCGTTATCCCTCCACTACCAAAAGCATAGGAAGTACTTGTTGCTCAGTTACCCACCTCACACAATACTCTTCTCTCCAACACCCCCTCTTACCCTGCCATTCAACCAGGTATCACCAATGACTCCGGGTTTGGAGTGGGCGGGCCTTCAATGCAACCAACGACCCATAGCCAGCGTCCAATGTCCTCATCTTCCTGTCCTTGCTCAGGTTACATGATGTCGTTACACATGTGGCCTTTAGCTTTAGAAACCAATACAATAAGACCATAATGTTGCAACTACACCCAACTTTTTCCCATTGGATGATGGTTTGTTAAAAAGGTCCACATGTTGTCGTGATATTCCCCATTTAGATCCATTCTTTCTTTGCATCTTCTACATCCTTTCTGTCCAATAGGATCTCACATCTTTTGTCATTGCCACACTAGCTACAGTTGCACTACTGTAGATCCACTTCCAATACTATAGATCCAACGTCTTCCTAAAGTAAGAAGAGCTCACAAATCAAAGGATAATCGAATCGTTTCTATTTGGCAATCGACCTCGAATCTAATGACATGATTAAACTAAGAGAATGAATGGCATTGCAATGGTTGAGGAAGTCCGGCTCATTCCATTCCGCACATACTCCCAGTGTCCACAAACATTTCAAAGGAAAATGAGAGCCAATACTCACAGCCTAACCTCGCAACCACGCCACACTTAAAACTTGCACACCCCTCTAAGCCAACACACCTTTGTTTGGCACAAATCACATGAAGACTCAGGGTTCGGGTCTGAGGCCCACATTTTGTCCACCCTGACTAGACAGTGAAAGTGGCCCCCATTGATTATTTCCACACTAATTTTCCATCCATACTAATAGGACTACACCGTTTATGATATTTAGATTCACATACTAGTTGAAATTACGCAGTGCTATAAATATTTACCGTACATATCATTTATTACAAACAAAGGTTAAATTGATTGTGTGGACATTATAGAATAGCAACAAATATTTACTTGGTAAAAAATTACATAAAGCACCAAAAATCATGAGCATTGCATAACTCCGAATAGAAAGTGACTCTAAATACCATAAATGGTAGTAAGTGTAGCTGCCATGAAACTTTACCCTCTCATGAGCAGGCCGGAACACCTACAATAAGAGTCACCCGTGTCAATATGGAGTGAAATTCAAGTTCAATAAGAGTCACCCTTGTCAATACAAGTCAAATTCTCGTGTTCTTCACATGATGGTGGTGCACATAATGTGCCAACTTGAATAATAGGAGAGAGCCTTATTATTGTGATAGATTGAAGTGTGAGTGCTTTTCATAGTAGTTTGGAGGGATGGCAATGATGGGTTTTCTTTTGGAGTAACACATCATGAGATTGAAGGCCGATTCACACACGAGAAGGCCCGTGTCCATTGCATTCTAAGATCCCTCGTCGGTCGAAAAGACCGAGACCATCCAAGTTCACTTCACACTAGAAGGTGAAGGCCTAAGGGTCCAAAGAAATTATCATGGGTGAAATGTCTGCATGGATCCTTACTTGGCAAACTATAAATAATGTTGCACATGTGGTCTGTCAGAACTGCATCAAGTCCACCTCCAAGAGTTAAAACGCAGATTCTGGCATACCATGTCAAAGTTAAGAGCCTTAGATAACTAGTATGGCCTTTGGATGAGAGTCAAGGGCCCTCACAATTACATGGTCACAAGTAAAGTGGCCCTGAGCCTCAACACCGCAAGTATTATGAAGAGAGGGAATTATCACATACGAGCGTAACTCTCATTCATCCAACATAAAAGCTTTGAAGTAGTGTGCAGCCCGGAGGTTACTTTTTTTAGTTGATTTGACACTGAAATTAAAGACCCCGACTTAGTGTACTCGAGGTCATTTGAGATGAATTGACAACAAAGCAATAGGGAGGTCAAGCTTTTATGTGGATGGATGAGAGGTACACTCGTAAACAAAAATTTCCTCTCTCCAAAGATTATGGTTGCGAGTCAAGTTCCAATCCCACCATACTAGGCCGGAATTTGTATAATCCTACAATTTTGTCAAGACACTTCCACTACCAGATATTTTATTTGAAATGCCAATGCTAAGTATACATTGCGACAATAGTAAGTGTTATAGTGATATGTACTTAAGGTATGTAGCCCTATTGCGGGTACTTTCAACTCTGCAGGCAATTTTAGCCACTACAATCTAACCTCGATAATGTCACTCTTGTTTATAGAACACCTTGATATTGTCACCCAAAACTTCGAAACCAAATTTTCTAGTGTAAAACTCCCTCGTTATTATCCCTATCACCCTTGATAATGTCACTATTTTTTTCCAAAATATGTAGTGTAAGTGTGATAATAACAAGTAATATGGATGAAAAAAGGCCGGATGGACAACAAATTCTATGGATGACGTTGGCAACATTGAATTTGGGCTTTGATGTCTAAGGCAAGCCTCTAGAGAAGCTTTCTCCATTGGAGTACGTAAACATGGAAGGTGAAGATGATTTTTGAGGTGGAGTATTCTACTGAGGAGCTTGTGCAATTAGTGCAAGATGGCCAAGAGGTACATGATCCCGTAGAAGTAGACCCATTGATTGATGATAGCAATGATGTTGAGTCTAAGGTAGTGAAGTTAAGTGATGCACAAAAATCTATTAAAGATGTTTTGAATTTTATGGCTAGTCAAGGTTCTCAAATTTTCAACACTATGAAGATGTTAGGAATGAAAAAAAATCCATGACAAGCTCATTAGAATTGGTGTTGCACATTTAACATCAATGTCAACAAAACAATGTGACATTAGGAGCTTCTTTGTCTCTAGTGAGAGGTCTTTACCTGATCTCAATGACACATTATGATGTGCTATCTTTGTTATTCAAGCTTTTGAATTTGATTTTATATTTAAAAACATTGAATTCTCATCTTTGTTATTTTCTTTTGAACATTGTAATTTTTGTTTGTTTTTCTACCTATTTCTTTGATAATATCACATTATGCATAAATCTTCCAAATGTGACATTATCAAATATGTCACACCTTGTTTATATCACACTTTTTGGTGAAACAGATGGTGTGATATTATCAAGGTTAGACTGTAGTTCGGATAAAGAAATTGTCTCATTTAGTCAGCAACTATCAAGAATCACAAAGGTTGTTATTTGAAGTTTTAGGATCAGAGCTGAGATGCAAAAGCAATCAAAGTGAATTTTTTTCTTTTCTTTTTAGTTGATCACATTGGTCCTCTCTATTGTGTTAAGTATTAAACCTAGAATGCTAGTTCATATATTTTGAGCACATCATCCAATCAAATTGTAACAAATGCCGCAACTACAAACTTTACTATATACCACTTAAGCATAGTCTAATCTCTTTGAAACACATGTCTTTTTGGTGTTTGTTTTTGGAGCCACACTTAAGCACACACCACTCGAGTATGGGTGTTTGACTAGACACATCTACATTAAGCCGCAAAGCGATTGGAATAGAAGGCACATAATGTAGATCACGTTAAAACCAACACCCTAACCAAAACCAAAATCATCACCTCAAAATCTTGCACAACAAGTGCAGACTGATTTTGAGAATGTTCGCCACCTCAACATCAAGTTCCCATGTTGGTTCTGGACTATCTACAAATAAAACGTCGGACCCTTATAACTTTTGCATAAAAAATTCAAATAAGACATGCGTTGGTGTGTTAGAGTCCTTCATCAATTGCTAACAACGACCGTTTAAAACTTCTTACACTTAATATTAGAATGTATTTTTAAAGCTTGAAATGACAGTTTTAGCACCATCCACCTCATTTCCTCCTTAGAAGATGAGAGAAGATGAAAAGTTGTCTACAAGTTTTGAGTTGTAAGCAATGAACGGGGAGAACTAACCACTAGTTATATATGAACCGGTTGAGTTTGAGAAATAGCTGGTTGAAATTGAAGACCACTGTCCGGGGAGAACCGGCGGTTAGTTGCAGATGAACCAGTTGAAGTTGGAGATGTCAGGAGAATTACTTATCTCTTTTCTTTCTTTTTTTGAGACAGAAGGCCGACATGCCAGCGCCAAAGCACAGGAGGCAGGACCACTTGGCAAGTTTTCCATCAGGTAGAGAGGTTACTGATCATTTTAGAGGAATCTATAGAATACACCTCAAATGAATAAAGCAAAACCGGAAGATATCAACATGGAACCGACTGGATTTAGAATCACTAGGATCTTGACCGACTATGCCCAAAAACTTCCCCGGCACTGTTGAAGACCGATCATTTTAGAGGAATTTAGTGAACATACCTCAAATTGATTTTTTTAATTTATTTTTAAAAAAACCGAAAGATGTCCTCATTTAAACTGGTTGGACTTGGGAACACACACTAGGATCTCGACTGATTGTGCCCAAAAATCTCTCAGGGCTCTGGTTGTAAGGCAGGCGGCATTGAAGGCAAGTCAATCGTTCATCAATAACCCATTTTCAAGTTGACATATAAAATAGTGCGCTCCTTGAAGGACCTCGCGCCAGCTGACACCGAGGTATATATTGGCACTAGCGGACAACGGAATGGAGTTAGACTGGCACTCTCACAAGCAGGTGCCGTAGACACATCCCAATGTGTTACAGTATCTGCCTGATTTCTCACACTCATGTTGGTGTCCGATGAAGTATTAAAGAAGGTCTCTGGTCGTCGATGGGGGCATTTGGAGTCAGGAGTTTTTTCTCACCTGGTTCAGGAATCAATCAGGCCCAGGCAGCAGCAGCCGATACTCAATTGTTGTGCTTCGCGTGGGTTCAACTCTTTAACTTCCCAAGCCTATGAAAGGAACGTACAAGAAAAATGCCATGTTTTATTCCCCCAAGAGATCTTCAAGATCAATCAAATTCACCTAGGAAATGATTGGAGTGCTTGTGTGATCCAGTAGATGGGAACGATTCAGTAGTTGAGCACTTCCAAAAATTCTCGTGCCAAATGTGCAAAGACTCATCCCAATGTTTTACAGTATCTGCCTGATTTCTCACAATCATGTTGTTGTCCGATGAAGTATTAAAGAAGGTCCGGTCGTTGATGGGGGTGTTTGGAGTCATGAGTTTTCTCACCTGGTTCAAGAATGAATCAGGCCCAGGCAACAGCTGATACTTAATCGTTGTGCTTTCTATGGGTTCGACCCTTTAACTTTCCAAGCCTATGAAAGGATAGTACAAGAAAATGCCATGCTTTATTCTTCCAGGAGACCTTCAAGATCAATCACATTCACCTAGGAAATGAGTGGAGTGCTTGTGCGATCCAGTAGATGGGAACAATTCAGTAGTTGATCACTTCCAAAGATTCTCATGCCCAAATGTACAAACCACAATAGGTTGGTGACCTTGTATTTGGAGTATGTGAGTTGTCCCATATTTCTAACCACATACATGCAAAGAGTTCCCTAAAAATTAGAGATTGTCCAAACTGAATGATCGATGTGAGCACAAAGATCACTATATTCGTTAATTTGAGACTTTCTCTTGTCTCAAATTAATATATGGACCACAACAACATGGTCTAATGTTTGGGTCGTCCTACCTAAACCATCTTGATATGAGTTCTTGATTGGGTTCTTGATATGAACACCCGCTTCAAAGTATTTGCATCTTACAATATTCTCCAATATCTGTGTGATTTTATCCATGTTCTTATATTTGTAACTGTCTCAAAATGCCGAAAAAGTCCCAAATTAACGAATATAGTGATAAAGGTTGTTTTTATGTAAACATCAAAGAACGGTTCATTTTTACCAAAATAAACATCGTTGATGTTGATGCAAAGTTTGCATTGGAATGGGAACTATTGATTGGAGTCAACACCCTCATCATTGAGCACCCAACACATCAAAAAATGACCACTTCCCACTTTGACATTTCCCCCCCCCCATTCTAATCATCTCCAAATTGCACAACTCATGTGTCTATGGATAGATATCCATGTTGGCTTGATGTTTATAATTATTTTGATTGTGGATGAATGAGTCAGGTGGGGTTAATGTAGGGGACATATCATCCATCAACCCAAAATGGGTTGCTTGGGAGAATAGTGGTTAAGTTTAGTACATCGGTGTTGGACTAGTATCATCTTTTTTGATATCATTCCGGTATCTATAATGAGAATTCCGCCTTTATATATATACATGATAAGGGTATGTGACAATTCTTATTTCTATTTTTTTGAAACTAGTCAGGTCTACATACAAGTTTGCAAGAGCCTTCATACTTAGGTGAAACCGTTGTTGTATCAATATGGTTTAGAATGGTATTGACCTAAATAATAATCGAGTCTACAAGTTTCTCTCACTTTGACATACCCAACTAATATCAATAATGATTGGTATTACAATTTGGATGGATACCCATTGTTGATGTTGATTATTGATACCCATGCATTCACATATGTACAGGTCCAACATTGGTTAATACTAGGGTCCAAGACTCTGAAATCAAGCAATTGTATCGGTTTGGATCAAAGGAATTTACACTTAGGTCCAAGTCCAAGTAATGACTAAATGAAGTGTTGCTAATGTGGCACAACCTATTAAATCTAAACAATCTCCATTAAAGAAATTGTGCCTCCTAGTTTAAGAAATCAATCTTCAAGCTTGCAAGGTCCAATCTTGGGTCTCAAAGTAAGGAGCTTTGGAGCCCAAGTTCCTTTGACCCCAAACTCTAATGCAAACCCATCATTAACCAATAATGGCACCCTCATGTGGGCCTCCGCATTGGTTTGTACCAACTCTCAAGATACATATCAAAGTCAAATTCTAATTCATCCATGAGATTGAATTTTTATTGAACACACACCCGCTACAAAGGTGGAGTGATAATATGTAACAATGGTGATAAGGTATGTGTGGAATGTATTTGAATTAGTTCATTTATATGAGCCGAGTACGAACCCATATCAACCAATATTCTCATTTATTTACATGTATCCTCCGATTGAAATGTTGCGATTTATACATGGATAGATTTTAGGTAGGACCACTTTTGGCATCTTAGCTCAATATAACAAACATTTTGCCTTTAACACCTTCATACCCGGGGAGTGCACTTAATGCTAAGACTAGGAATACACGTGAGTGCGTTTTAATAGCATACCCCCCTATGTACTTGACCTTGAAATAGTTTTTAAATTAAGATTTTTTAGGTGCTAAATCATTACGTATATGTCTATCATTTGGTGTAAATTTCAGGACCAAAAGTTTTTAAAATCTTATTAAATTTTTTTATAGAAGTTTGAACTGAAATGTGTTGTTTTTCGCTTCAAAAATCAATTTAAAAATATTTACAAGTGAGTATTTTTTTGAAATTTATACAAGAAGAACTTTAGATTGTGTTTAACAACTTCATATTATTTTTTAAAAAATTAAATGATTTTTTAGTACATACATAGGGGGGTCGAAAGTACGCACTCACGTGATTCCTAGTCTTAGCATTAAGTGCACTCCCCGGGCCTTCATATGATAACTTGAGGCCCATAAATTTGGGCCTCTTGAATTTTTAAGGCTCAGGCCCCTCTTTACACAAGAGAGGTTGAGAGCTTGAAGAAAGGAGTCTTCTCATTGACGGAAATAGTCATGCTTGTTCACTCAATTTCACGTTACACTTAAGCTTGCAAGCATGAACTTATTATAGGGCTCGCCCTCGGCTCACAACACTTAGAAATGTATTTGATGGATCCCATGTGGAATCACTAAGACAACTCTCTATCCTTTTTTAGAATCTCATGGTCAAATTCCCAAGCTACCTCCATTAGGTAGCTTGGGAATATCAAGAGCGTAAGCTCTTGTTTTGTGGGTCCTAAACCAAATTCAAGGCCTCAACTTGAGCTCTGAGGCATGTGGACGCTATGTGGTCGCTCTTCTTCATTAAACATCTATATTTGAGTGCTATATGGCAAGGCTTGTAGTTAAGAACAAACACCAAGAATACACATGTTAAAATGGAAATCGGACTATGTGCTCAAATGTAGACATCATTCTAAGATTCAATCATTCACAAAAATGGGAGAGTCTATATGATCGCTCAGAAAGAAAGATAATCTTGACTTTGAGCTCTTATAACTTCTGGATCTCAACTTGGATTTCGATGAAACTTATATTGACAATCTTCGTGTTCATTGCAAAGTTGCACCAAATAAGAGAATTCATGATGATCCGATCCAATGGTCAAACTTGTATGTGGAGATGAAGTGTTCACAATATTAAGGCCACACACCTCGGTGTGAAAGGGGCATAATAAATGCTTTTTGATAGGTTGCATATCATCATAATATTTCTTTGCAATCCAACATGTTCTCTCGCCATTTGTGGGAAGGGCATTGGAGGGTGAACCCATTGATAGGGTCTTGACATGGACTACTTTAGGCCTAGGGTCATTGAGGCCAACCAATCCCGCATACCGCACATTGTTGGTGAGAACACATAGACCTTGCTATTCTTGCTAGTTTTGGTATGTAGTAGTATGACATATGGACTATTTTCTAACTTGACAATATAGTAGCAACAAACTTTGGATCCGGCATCCGAATATGGGGTAATTGATGGTTGGTTTGCCCCAATCAACTTCCCGGTCACAAGATTCGATGTTGAGTTTGATGATGGGAGGATCTCCCAAGCATTGACCTAAAGGCCATGAAAGGTTTTTTGTCCGTGCAAACAACTTTGTCCGTCCCGGCTAATGTACAACTCTACTTCATAATCTTTTGAATTAGGACATGTGAACAACTAAATTATTTCTTGAACAATTCTAACAAGTTACAAACATGTCATCCATACAGTCATATCTACCATTGGAGGTACAATTTTCTTTATTAAACTGTTAAATTTAGATTAGTGTATAAAGGCGATTATGGAGAGATTTGGGTTTGGGCCTTTTAAGGCTAATTTATATAAGGAAACTTAACCCATGTTATTCTTCCCGACTCTCGATAGAGCCCTCTAGCAAGAGCTAAATAAGGCAGATGGGTCTTAAGTGACTTAAGTTCCTTTTTTTGACTGACCCATTTCTCCTACAATATGAAACACATGACGAATACACCATGATCAACAAATCAAAATTGAGATTGTCGCCACTTTCCTCATAATTTCCAGAGCTCATATGAAGATGCTCGTGCTCATTAAATGGTCACATAGGTTCCCCCCCCCCCTCCCCTCTCCCTTGTAGAGCAGATTTTTGGGCTATAATATGAAACAAGACTTTTTGACTTAAGCTTTTTAAAGATTAGATGAAAATGACGGGCTATAGTCAAATGAAAGGATCTCAGTAGCGGTTTTAGTAACCGAGTGACGTTAGGAAGGAGTTACAACCATCTCAGAGAGTCGGAGGATAAGAGACTATCGCCGTAGAGAAGAGACATGCCATAATCAAAGAGTTTTTTCGGGCAATAGGCTAGAATAGTCGTAGATAGCGAGGAATGTGTAGGACCGGCCAAAGTGCCGAAGTTAAATGACTTTGTATTGACTTCGTGATAGAGCGAAGTGAGGCATTGTAATGAAAATCAATTCAAGCCACAAAGTAATTAAGTTATAGTGATTTGTCGAAGATGTAAGTGTGTGAGAGCAACAACCTGTTGTGGAAAGAATGTATGAAATAAGCAGATTGAAGAGAGAGGAAGGATCAACAATATGAGTGGGAATCCAAAGAATCAAATGTATGAGAATAATCAATCTTACAGAGAAAGTACAAGTGAATGTTTTTCAGAAAGAAGAGAGATAGGTCAGTGAGAAAGAAACCAAAAAGAGAATGTTTGAGAGTGAGAAGAGATTGAATGAACCATAGCGAAGAATAGCAGAGAGATGTCGGAGCAGCCATGCTATAGCCAAATGGAACTGAGATACCGATGGAAGGAAATGGAATGAGAGATTGAAGGCCGGCCTAATTTTACTTCACTGACAGTCAGCCATGTAGTAAACTCGCCAACCATTGTCAAAGCAAGGTGATAGCAAGCGAGCACCGGAGGGCTGAGACGCAACCCTGGTATTAAGAGCCAGAGAGAGACTATAGCCATTTGAGGAAGCTAACCACCTGAAAGAGGAGGGGTTAGCGCGTGCGCGCGCGCGCGAGAGAGAGAGGACATTGAGAGTTAGTTAGAGTGAGTGGCCAAGAGGGAGCGTTGGCAGAGTGGAGAGGAGTGCAGTCTGATGATGAGAACAGGGACGTGTTTGCCTTGGATGTGAAAGAAGTATGGGCCAAGAGTGTAGTATTCATCATTACCTAGTATGTGAATTTGCCACATGACATTGAGATGATAGACTAAGAAATAAGTGGTTTATATTACTTATCTTATTTGACATGATTAATACTTGGCTAATTAAGCTTTATGCTAATACAGACTATAGCCATGTATGTTGGTTTTATCTTAAATTGTGCAGAGATTGCGGACCAAGATGCTATATGTGAGGGTTCATGAATAAGATAAGTTCATAAAGAAATATTAATGTAAGGAAAATAACGAATTGAACCATTGTGTTGAATGAAACCATTTGAATTAAGATTGATGGCATTGTATTATTGTTTTATTGAAGCAAAAAGATACTAACCCCAATAGGATGAAAATCCATTGGAAGACTATTGCCAAGATACGAAAAGACTATTGCCAAAGCTTTTGAGCTTCACGACGGAATTAAAAAGTATGAAACTAGAGTGATAGGAGTCGTCAGATAGGACAGACCTACACACGACTCAAAGCACCAATGAACCATAAGAGTGGAAATTAAGCCTGAGGAAGAGGAAATAAAGGAGTAAAAGACCTAGATTGTTATTAGAACCTTAATCCAATGTGACATTAATCCTTATAGACACTAGCTCAGTCTTCCTGAGACCTAGTCCCTGGGATATTTTCTTTGGGTTAGTTTGAGCCCTAGCAAAAACCTTAACTACATCCCTCCCCTCCCAATCATGTTGGTTAATAAATCTAGAATAGTTACCATATTCCAAGCACGCATCCAATCTCTTCAAAACCCACGTCGTTGTGGTATCCGTTCTTGGAGCCACACCAAACCGCCCCGGGCTAGATCACATCTTCATTCAGCTAGGCCCTGCCCCTCCCACGCCTCCATTACCCACACCTGCGTAGGAACTCTTCCTTGGTGGGAACCAATGTGACAATATCCAATCACTTAAACCATTAAACTCCTTTGGCATGCGAAGAAACTCCATCAATTAACTTAGGAATAATGAAAGTGATGTCAACTTGGATATTTTTAATTTTGACCAGGTATTGTCACATTGATACCCAACAAGGAAGAGTTCCCACCAGTGCCCGGGAAGTTTTTGGGCATAGTCAGTCAAGATCCTAGTGATTCCAAATCCAACCGGTTACATGTTGACATCTTCCGGTTTTGTTTTATTCATCTGAGGTATAATCTATAGATTCCTCTAAAATGATTGGTAATTCTCCTAAAGTCTCCAACTTCAACCGGTTCAACTATAACTAACCGCCAGTTCTTCCCAAGCAGTGGTCCCCACATAAGTGCAGGCAAAAAGACCAGGCAGTAAAGGAGGCGTGGGAGGGGTGGGACCCAACCAAATGAAGATGTGATCTAGCCCGGGGCCACCAAACCACATGCCACTCAAATAAAGATGTTGCGATGATAAGAAAAGGTAACCGAAGAAGGGTTGTCTACTACCTCAATGTTATGATTGCTTGGTCGGTTGCTGGTTGGAGCTCCGGGCAGGTCAGGTCAGGTCAGGTGAGTTCAATTCAGGTTAGGTCAGATCACTCCCTGGGCCGGGCTCAATGATCGGGGAGAACCGGCAGTTAGTTACAAATGAACCCGTTGAGTTTGAGAAATAACCAGTTGAAGTTCAAAACTGCAGGAAAATTACCGATCATTTTAGAGGAATTTATAGAATATACCCCAATTTAATAAAGGAAAACCGGAGGATGTCAGCATGTAACCGGTTGGACTTGCAAACACTAGGATCTCAACCGATTATGCCCAAAAATCTCCCCAATCACTGGCCGGGCTTGCTTTTCTTCTTCCCTCCGTTTGTCTGAAGTGTTGGCCTTGTGTGGGGCGGCCGACATTGTGACCTAATAGTTTCACACTGGCCTAACTTAACCTGCGTAACTTGTGTACAATCGGCTCTCATAATTGCCAGAGGAGTCGAATACAGTGTAACTTACACACAGCCTTTTGTCCTTCGACCCTCACTGCACTGACTTGACTCGGAGGAGCGTTGTGTGTGTGATCGAGTTTTATAATTCCATCCCTGGCTGCTTAGTTTTATGAGTGTCGAGCCGCTTTCATATTCAATTCCTCCCTTTCAATTACTCCTTGGACCTTTCTTGTCTGCGGCGGGGTGCAGTGAGTGAAGCGACCTGACCTGACCTGGTGAAAATACTAATAATAATTTGCCTTGGAATTTGCCCGCCAGTTTGGCCGGTGGGGTTACAGTACTACTGCACCATTTTATGGTGTTTAGGAGTGTCGCGCTTAACTAGAGTGGAGGCGCCTATACCTGATCACTTAAGAGATTATGCGCCAGGTCTGGAGAAGTATAAGGCGGTGCAAAACTTTCCTGTGTAGGAGAAGTTAGAAATCGAGAGGACTGCAAAAAAAAATTCAGTAATTTTGTTTCTTAACTGAAATTATTGCAATTTCTTGAAGCCAAAAGTTGGTCCGAACATATTATCAATGTTTATAGTCTTCCATAACCGCTCATTCCTCCTCGTTTTAGCACTCAAAACCAGGACATGTGCCATGGCACTATTGGTTTGACTTGATCGAAATTCAGTCCCAACCAAAACAAAATTCAATCCCGACTTTTGTCCCAACCAAATCGAAATTTTGGTACCCTATAGATTGTCAATGTGGTCTTGATTAGGAATAAGTGCTTCTACTATAATAGTGTCGCTTACCCTATTATGAGGCCTATCATGCGTTACACTAATGGTCAACAAGGCCGGTCATTAGTGTAACCACATAACATTTTTCATTTGCATGTTCAACAATATCTTCATGTAATGCCAAAAAAATTAATAATTAATAATAATAAAATCATCTCACACACTGGTCCAATGTGCTACATTGAATGTCATAATGTAAATAATTTGCACTTCAAACAATTACTTGTATTGAGAAAAAGTGTTAGGTTGACAATTAGCATACATGAGTGACACTACTAGACTTCTAGGCATCTAGTTTAGGCCCTTCACAAATAGTGTATGTGACACTAAATACCATAAACGGTGTAGTACCCATATTGGAAGCCCATTTGTTGATCCCAAACGCTACTCTCAAAGGTGTCGATATTTTTTAATGAATTACGTGATAGTTTGTACAACCTTTGAACAAGTACATATTTTTAGAAATAAATTTGGTCTATGATTAGAATCATCATATAATATATTTGACACAACCTAAGGTAAGCGGGTCTTGAACGAACACTCTTCTCTATCCACCCACTTCCTATAGGATACAAAAACACGCAATTAGTGCAAGATGATTAGCAAATCCAAATCGTGCATGTCATGGCTACTTTCCTCATACTTTTTGGAGCTCATGTGAATTTCCTATGCATTGTCAAAGTGAAGATTCTTTGAGTCATTAAACGATCATATAGGTTCCTCCAATTATGTCGACTATTGAGCCTAGAAAAGTTATTGAATTCTGAGCACGTAGTCCAGTCTCTAACCAACACACGTCAATTTGGTGTCCACTCGTAGGTTCACACCCAACAATACACCACTCAAATATAGGTGCCCACTTAAGATTGGAAACCAAATTAGGCACATCTACTTGAAGTTACTACAAAGAGTGAGTGACCCTTACAAAATTTTCGGTAAGAAATAGTCTCAAGTATTTACACAAGATGGAAAATAATAAATAATGAAATATCTAGCATACACATACCCCAAAAAGATGATGCCTATAACCCTCCCCCAAGAGGTGGACTCTTCATTGGAACATAAATGATGTGTGTGGGTCACTATGAAATTAAACCCCCTATATACAAGAAATTTATAGAGAAAAAAATTTACATAACATTATTCAAACCCATGACAATGTTTTGTGGGACAGGGAATATTCCAAAGAATAATCCATGTATTTTCATATTTAGACTGAATGTGGGGAATATTCCCTAGAATATTGTTAGTCCCACATAACACTGTCATGGGTCTGAATAATGTTATGTATTTGTACCAGTTGTGGGCTAGAAATGTTTAAGGGGTTTTAGGAAGTGGCCTTGCACATGCTTTCAAATAAGAGTGCTCCCTTTGGGGGATTGGGAGGAAGAGGTTTGAAAAGAATTTTTTTTGAAAGAGGGTAGAAGAGGGTAAAACAAACCGACCTAGGGAGGTGAGTTAAGTAACAAGCCCTTGAAGCTCTTAAAGCTCCTCAAGGCTAACCATGCAGTTACCTAACCATTACTAGTGCAGACCCAATATTGCTTAACAAGAAGGTTAGCTAACCTAAAATTACTTGCTAACTAGCAAAAGTCTATGTCCAAGGGTAAAGCGTTTTTTCATTCACACTAGCCCTTGGTTACATGTCTCTTTGTGATCATAGTTATCATCTATGTGTTTTGGTAGTAGCTTGGACATTCAAACAAACATTTATGTGGCGGAATTTTGTTAAACTAAAGAAACATTTTGCACAAGCAACTGCAAATGTCGCTAGGTGGTCATTTCCTTTTGTCCCCAAAACTTCCAAAGTCCACTATATTGATTGTGCTAAGAATCACGGACAAGAGAAATGAGCGAACATAACGTTGGTACTTTACAACACCAACGTGAACAATACAAAAAGATCCGTTTCATCAACAACAAACGTGCACAAGAGTAACATATTTTAACACTCTACCCAAGTTCTTAACATGCCAACGCAAACACTCAAAGTATAAAGCAAACCATGTGAAGATGCTTAGGGCCACTACACACTATGTCCGTCCAAGTCGAGAGGCCGTGGGATGGAATGGCCAACCTTTGTTGAGAGTCCAAAGAAATGGGCTGAAAATAGCCAATAAAATATAGGAATTGGAGCCTTCGGCCGGGCACAGTGTGAAGCCTCCAAAGGCCAAGCCCAAAGTCCAAACCTTTGGCCATGAATTCCCACGGCCTCTCGACTTGGACGGCCATAGTGTGAAGCCTCCAAAGGCCAAGCCCAAAGTCCAAAAGAAGAAGGAGCATCTCATTTTATTCCTTGTCCAAAACAACCCCTCCAATCTAACGGCCAAGATCTTCTCAATGTTTGATTTTTTAATGAAAAAAAAATTGATGGCCTCTCAACCACAGTTTGGGTTTCCATTCCCGTCTAACCTAAACTTTCTTCGAGAGTCTGTCGCCTTGGTCAAAAAGTACTGCCATGTAGGCATTTTGAAAAACGACGGCCTTTGGACTTTGGCCTCTAGTGTGAAGGATCAAGAGACCAAATTCTTGGTTTCTTGCAATTTGATTGGTGGAAATCGACGGCCTCTTGACCTTCGGCCATAGTGTGAAGCGGCCCTAAGTGGGCAACCTAGGCAAGCTAGCATATTGAAGGTAAATGGGAACCCATGTAAGCTATCTTGAACCTTGATACATATGAGATCAGTTCAAAACTAATTTACTATGATTGCTACAATTACTTTTAATTCCTCGTCTAGGGGGATCCCCATAAGGGGCTAAACAATGTTACGTTATTATCTTCATTTTTTAAACGCAATTTGATTATTTTTTTGGAACAATTTTCCAATATTATTAAAGAATTTGGTGCTAAGATATAATAAAGCAACACCAACACCGAACGTATAACCATCCAAATGAACTAGGAGGGTTTCATTTTAGATAGCAAATCTAGGACTTCCAAGGATCTCTCATTCATTACGTCTCTCATGAATAAGAGATCCTTGGCTTTCCAAGATTTGCATTTTAGAATGAAGCCCTCCCATTCATTTCGGTGGTCATAGGCTTGGTGATGATGTTGGGTTAAGCTAAGGTAGATGGGTCTTAAATGGCTACTTTTTTCATTTGACTAGCCAACTTTTCCTAGGATATGGAACATGTGATTAGTACAACATGGTTTTTCAAATCCGGATCAAGGCCATAGCCGCTTTCCTTATAATTTTTGGAGCTTGTATGAATATCTCATTCATTATGAAAGCAAAGATTCTCATGCTCATTAAATGGTCATTTAAGCCCCCCCCCACGCATATATGTCCACTACTGAACTAGAATGATTTTCATATTTTGAACATGTAGTCCAATCTTTTTTGAACATACATCTTTTTGGTAACTGTTCTTGGAACCACACCTAACCACATACCACTCAAACATAAGTTTTCTCAATAAGAAAAGTGACCAAATAAGGGCTATCTACCTTGCATTATATCTCCAAGTCCAATGAACGGGAAGTAGCACTTGATAGTTACATATGAACCGGTTGTATTTGGGAAACAACCAATTGAAGTTCAAGACTTCATAAAAATTACCAATCATTTTAGAGGAATTTATAGAATATACCCTAATTTATTAAAGGAAAACCAAAAGATGTCAACATGTAACCGGTTGGACTTGGAAACACTCGAATCTCGACCAATCATGCCCAAAAATCTCATGCGGGCACTTGTCCAAGTCCGCTCACAATAAGGAGGTCACCCGAAGAGTTTTCCGCCGTTTTCCATTGTCCCGCCAACCAACGTTGCCTTTCATGTGGTGTAGTACTATTGAAACCGTTGAGTGGACACAAGCAAATTTGCCCTAATAAGTATCACGAAAGAGAAGAAACGGAGCTCATACGTTGCGTGCTCAACCTCTTCATCTCATCTCATCTCATTCAACCCCGTTCGTGAAGACTATAATATATGGAGTTGATTTGAAAACAAGAACCGTCAATACCTAACGGCCATGGACATTTAAAGCGTGCATGGTCCACAAACTTGCCCAACACGCCATGGTTTTGGGTGGTAACTTGTGTTCACAATAAAAATTTCCATCATGGCCTTTGCGATAGGAGTCTATGTTATAAACCCCGTTAGTGGAAGACTATGTACGAAGTTGATTTTGGAAACAAGAACCGTCAATACCTTAACGGCCATTGTAAACCTAAAGCATGCATCGTCCGGGAACTTGCCCCTAATATGCCAATGGTTTTTGGTGGTAACTTGTGGTCACGATTTTAAAAAATTCCATCATGCCGTTTGCGAGTCTACTACTAGCATGTCGAAAGAGATTGAGTTGATATTACGTTTACTTCGTGTGCTCTCAACATTGTCATATATGAGATGAATTCAAGCCCACTTCATGAAGACCATGAACTCGGGTTTAAGATGACATCGTAAAAGCGTGGTCCGGAAACTTGCCTACATGCCATGGTTTTGGTGGTAACTTCTATTCCAAGTATGATCACTTACGTATCCATCATGACATGGACTAAGTTCTAGTCACCACATGGACCACGGGTCATTGCTATTGGTTCTTTGTCACTAGGAGGTAGATTTCATGTTCCCAAATCTATCGGTATAAAACCTAAGATCTATCTCTTAATGGCGATGAACTATACCATTTGATGGTATTTAGTGTCACTTACGATTTGGTGTTACATTGTGCTATAGTTTTCTTTTTATTTACTGTGGATTCCATTTTTGACCAACAAAGGTCAAATTGGTTGTTCGGATACTTCTTTATATACATTATCATCTTTACTTGGCAAAAAATCTCATTAACAATAAAATGTTATAGCAATGTGTAACTATGAATAGTAGGTGATGCTAAATACTGTAAATGGTGTACACTAAATAGTCCTACTAGTGTGGGGTCAAATTGTTACTATAGAGCTCACATGAATTCCCATGATGCGAATTAATGTGGGTCAAGTTGATTTTCAACCCACACTAAATCTCTAGTTCAACATTAGTGGCGGCCATGTTAGTTTTATTTCTAGGAACTTGATGTGGGTGTATATTAAATTTTATGCTAATTTTGACGTGAGGTGACTATTTTAATTCATGCAAGGTATAACTTGGTTAGAAATCTCAAGGAAGGCAGAGGGAAGACCTGAGGTCTTGGTTTTAAGTTCTTTCTACCCCAACTAGACAATTAGAGTGGCCCATGCTAATTTCCATCCTAATTTTCCACCCACTATAATAACAATAGTTAGTGTAGTAGCAATGACTTATGATCCTTGTAGTGAGTGCATTTGTGCTTTGTCATGTGATACTAGATGCAACAACTGCAAGTTAGAGGCTCGTCTAGCATTTTGCCTCTAAAATAATTAGCTATGTGGGCATAATGTGATCACTCTTTGTAGCCGGACACTTATATTTAAGCCGCAAGTATATGGCAAGGTTGGTTCAGAATGGACATCAAAAGGACATGTGTTATGATGCTATTGGACTATATCCTCAAAATATAGACATTATTGTAAGTTCAATAGTGAACACAATTGGTAGGGCCTATTTCACCATTTACAAAGTAAGCGGATCTTTACTTTGGATTATTACAATTATTCCATTTTAACTCCGATTATGAAACTTGAAATAACAATATATGTGATTACAATTGCTAAAGTGGATTGAGACAATTATTGAGTCGATCCAACGGCCATAAATGCATGTGGAGTTGGAAGTGCCCACAATAGGGCCATGCCGGACTAGGGGCTATGGAAGTAGGGCAAATCAAAATCAAGGAAGATGATTAGCATCCACAAACTTAGTTCCATGGCGACTACCACACTATGGGCATTGTGCACCCACAACTACACTAAATATGATATTTAGTGTTATATGGTATTTAATGTCACTATGGTAACTTTTCGGATGACACTTCTTATGAATAAGTGAACAAATAGTGTCATGGATGACGGATGAGTTCATCCGTTGGCCAAAACCTTATCTTTTCTTGTCAACAACTTGTGATAAAATATTGTCATGGATGATTGAAATTTGGATGAAGAATCACTTGGTAAGTGACATTAATTGCAACACTATAAATCTACAATCCCCCAAAAATCTTACAAGGAATCACAAATAATGTTGGGTTAACATTTAGTGTTGGTGACACTATACCGGGGGCTACGATTAGTATTGAGCAAGACAATTAGAATTGGTGACACTAAATATCATATTTAGTGTATGTACCTGGAGATTACATGGTGGCCATACTTGTTTTGTTGGATTTCTAAGCACAACACCATTCATGGCACTTTGTGTCACTTAATATTGGGGGTTACTTCAAGCTATTAATAGATTTTACTTAGATTATAAGTAGTTTATCAAGAAAATTTGTTTAAGTTTTATAACGTCCAAAAAATTTATTCGTAATAAATGAAATCTATACCAATATTTTAGGATATTGTGGAATATTAGATTAAAAAACAACCGATACTAAATACCATAAAAAATAATCCTAGAATCAAGGATGAGCACTTTTGCATGATTAACATACATTGTACCACGGTCTCTTTCCCCAACATATGACAAGTTTTCTTTTGCTTTCCGAAAAGTTGCTCTCATCGCTTGGTTGCTTGAACTACTACACTTTCTACGCCTACCAGTCCGAGATGACCCTAAACTACCGGGTGATAGCGGAGACCCATTTCCGAATGGAGTGGTTGGCAGTTCGATTCCCAGCTGTGAAATTTTCTCTCTGCTAGACGGAAAAAAACTAGCTAGGTAGGTAGGAAGCCAAGAGCCCACCCATCGCAAGGTAGGCAGTAAACCCCACCCTGCATCAAGAGGATTCTTGAGCAAGGTAGGGCCAACGGGCTCAAGTTCACGTCGGATTGCCTGACATTGGTTATTTATTTCTATGCCTACTATTGTGGTCCACTATAATTTTGTCATATCACAATGATTTGGTCAATGTGAGTTTATTTGACCCACACCATTTTTGAGCCCACTATTAAATAAATAAATAAAAATTAAAACTAAGAATATGGGTTTGATTTTTTTTACGCGAATACAAAGAATTGTGTGCTAAAATATGATATGACAAATATACCAAGATAATCATTTTTATTTTTATTTTTGACATTAATATTTGATCAATTTATAGGTCACCCTCAATTTCCACCCAGAGATAAAATACAATGGGCCACGGTATTTTCTACCCATGGTAGCTTTCAACCCACAATAGTAGGTCTAGTAATGGGTGTAGTATTGTGATATTGAAGTCGATAAAGCTTGATGAGATGGACCTATGAAACAATATATTACCTCGCCATGACGCTCCTTCCACTCTTGAAGCCGCTGCCCCTTGTGTGGTCACTCCTTTTGATCGGACACCTATATTCGAGTGGTATATGCCAAGGCTGTAGTCAAGAACAAACACCAAAAACACACATGTTACAATGGTTGAACTATGTGCTCATAAAAGTATACCAGTGAACAAAATGGGGGGGGGGAGTTATGACATTGTATAATGAGACAAAATAATATTTACTTGAACCTCTTAAATTTTCGCATCTCAACCCCGATTGCGAGACTAAAAATGACACAATTGAAATTGGAAGTACCCACAACACGACATAGGATAAGCAAAACCTAAGTTGGTTATGCATCTTCATCAGAGACCTATATTTGAGTGGTGTGTGGTTAGAGCGTCCCCAGACTCCCCACCAGCCCGGGCATGGGGCATGCCAACGCCATAAATGGGGCATCCCGGGTTCTTAGGTGGCGGTACCGGCATAAAGTGAGTCCCACCAATGGCCGGCACCCCATAATTTAGAACCGGCCCGGGTATAGTAAAGAGCTTCCCCCGCCATAAATGGGTCATATAACGGCCCTCCTCCGGCCCGCCAAGAGATTATTTTAATAACAGATACTCCAATATCCTACTATATCCCGTGTCAAATAATAGGTGTCGTTGTCTTATTGATTGCTTCCTAATTATGGCGGAGATATGCCTAGGCTTTGGTGGGCTTGACTCAAGATGAGCTGCCCCGCCAAAAATGGAGGGCTCGCCAAAGGTATAAAATATGATATAATCTATTTGGCGTATACCCGGTGTGGTGGGGATGCTCTTAGGTGTGGTTCTAAGAAAACCACGATTGCACTATGTGTTCAAAAAGCTTCAACGTAATTGGAGAGAGGAAGGGGGGTGAGGTATATATGACCATTTGATGAGGTCAAGAATTTTCACTTTGATAACGAATAAGATATTTATATGAGATCTAATCAGTAGAAGTTGGAAAACATGAAGAGAGGGTAAAAATAAAATAAAAAATTAAAAGAAGAAGAAGACCCATCACATACCTTACCTTAATAAGTTACAATGCATTTGTGGATTCTCATGTGAAACCGGATGCAGCCATGGCAAGATAGCGGGCTTGACTAGCAACTTCGCCTCTGAAAAGTGCATAAGTAGTACCAATTTACCGAGGGCCACTTCACACACGAGACTGAGAGCCCGTGACCAGTACACTTCAAGCACTCTCATTGGTGGAAAAGGCGGAGCCGGTCAAGTTCGCTTCACACTATGCTTGAAGGACCAATGGAGTATGTGAATGCAAGATGGATGTAAAGTCCACATGGATTCCTACATGGTATCCAATGGATCATGTTTCATTCTCACTCAAACTATTTTCAAAAACCACCTAACACAAAACCTAACACAAAACCAGGAGACCATGGCACTCCGAATGCTCACAACCGTTGATTTATTCTATTCTATCATGTGTGAGGGGCCCCGCATGAATAGAAATCCATTGAAATAGCATTTGGTTGAGGGCCCGGTCACATATGGCTTCACACTACACTCGAGGGTCCGTGACCACACTACATGATGTTGGAGGTGCGTTGGGACGGCCTTTGGACACTTTCTTTTGGGCTCTCACAATCTCATGGTCACGGCTCTTGGCTCGTGTGTGAAGTGGCCCTAAGTGTAGCTGTCGGTCCTCCCCCTGTCCATTGAAGACAACATTGAATTTTTGGGAACATCACCGGTTCGGTGGTGTTTCGGTGTGCCTCAACAAAAACAACGACCGCAGGCACGGATGGCTTGCAGGCAGCACGTGGCATGTGAGGGGGGCTTTTGGGTGACACTGACAAGGAAGCTGTGCAAATGAAACCCTAACCTATTTGCAGTAGTATGAGTGAGTGACACTGACTGACTGACAGACAGAGTCCCCCGCATTATTACAGCAGGTCTTCTGACACTCTCCACACATTACGGACCGACTTCAACTTGCGGCCGCTTTACACCTAGAGGCCGGGCCAAACCCCCTTGAGGCCGATTGCATGAAATTTCAGCCCTTTTTGGGTTGGAGGCAATGTTCAAGATTGAAGTCTTCAATGCCCTTCAAACGCGATTTGGCCCTTCAAAATATACCTCTCTCAAAACAACCCTTCAAAACGCAACCCCAAATTGAAAATGAACAAGAACCAACAAGCGTAGGGCATTGTCACTACAAGAAGTGGAGTTAAATGGTTGATTCTTAATTCTTCACATTGTACTGGAAATATGTACCATATAATTCATGCACAAGTTTAATATGAGCTTTTTTTTTATTTCATTTCTATATTCTTGGATTAATGTCTTGGATTTGAACCAACCCTTCAACTGAAGGGCTGAAATTTGAGAGCCCTTCAAAATGAAACTCATATGAGGGCTTCAATCTTGAACACTGGTTGGAGGCCGGCCTCAACTACACATTATAGTAAGATTATGATAACGCGGGCCAATTTTCCCATATGTAAAGGCCTTAGGGCCAAGAAGCTAGGTTGATTCAATAAATCTAGCATAATCCAACGGATCTAGCATAATCTAGCATAGAGCCGTTTAGATTTCCACATAATCCAACGGATCTAGTTCGCTAAAAAACATCATACTTTATTTAAGAAGGTTTTTTTTAGTGAAATATGACATTGACCCTGAGGCCAAGAATTGGCCCTCCATTTTGGGTGCACCCAATTCAACGAGCTCGGGCCGTGTCATAACATACATATTTTAATTGAAAAAATCATACCACCAAATCGGCCCGGCCTCTAGGTGTAAAGGGGTTGGGACCGATTTGAGCCTTTTGGCCAATCACACATGAGGATTTCAAGCCTCTTACACAACGACTTGGTCCGGCCTCTAGGTGTAAAGCGGCCCTTAAGTTACTCCCACCGAGGAAGGAAGGAAGGAAGGAAGAAAGAAAGACAGGGATAGAATATTGGAGAGTCTCCGGCAATGTTCAAGATCAAAGTCTTCAATGCCCTTCAAATGCGATTTGGCCCTTCAAAATACACCTCTCTCAAAACAACCCTTCAAAACGCAACCCCAAATTGAAAATGAAGACGTCACTTGAAGTCCTCGATATAATCTGCCCGCCACAAGAACCAACAAGCGTAGGGCATTGTCACTACAAGAAATGGAGTTAGATGGTTGATTCTTAATTCTTCACATTGTACTGGAAACATGTACCATATGATTCATGTACAAGTTTAATACGAGTTTTGTATTTCATTTCTATATTCTTGGATTGACGTCTTAGATTTGAACCAACCCTTCAACTGAAGGGCTGAAATTTGATAGCCCTTCAAAATGAAACTCATATGAGGGCTTCAATCTTGAACACCGGTCTCCGGGAGTCTCCGAGAGGATGAGAGGCCCCCGGTACCTACCTTAGCTAGCTATATAATCTGTAGTGTAGCTCGCGGCGTGGAGCTCACAGTCGCATTGGTCCTCCGAGAGTTTAGGGTTTATGAAGAGTAATATCATGGGATTTCTCAGCTCAAACAATTAAACTTGAGGAATTATGGTGGAGGGAGGGAGGGGTTATCGCATACGAGCGTACCTCTCAAGTGGAGGCCGCACATGTTCGAAAACGCCGGTTTCGGAATGGAGTTTGGTAAAGTCTAGACATCATGAATTGGTCTAGACACGCACACATTTGAGATGAATCTGCCACAAATATATAGAGGATGGTGTTTCTAACATGGATATGGTTGAGAGGTATGCTCATCTAGATCTGCAACAATTTCCTCTCAGCCTTGTATTTGACCTCCGGTTCCTTAAAGTGAGGCTTGTCTCAAAGTTTGCATCATAACATTATTCAGATCCATAACATTGTTTTGTGGGACTAACAATATTCCATGGAATATTCTTCACATTCAGCCTAAATGGTGGAATATTTTGTAGAATATTGTCAGTCCCACAGAACACTGTTATGGATCTGAATAATGTTATGATACCAAAGATAAGGGTTATCCCTTTGTTTACTTGAAAGTCATCATATATATTTGAATCAAATGAACAAGTCAATCACAAAGAGGGTAAAATACAATCACAAGTGAACAAAATCCAAAACCAGGGTTTCAAAGGGAAGCTAAGAGATAGAACCCATACGCATACCTATCCCCATACCTTTAACCTTCAAAGTCACCACGAGATTGCTTCTTTGAACAATCTTAACATACCAAATTGAGCTAAAACTCTCACGGGTGCTCTCTTGACCAAAAGACTTAGCTTTCTTAACCCCTAACTTCCCACACCCAATTTTCCTCAAATATGTTCAAAATATGTGACCTCGATTTCAGTGACTGTAGCTGAAGATCTAAACATGTTTGACAAATCTAATCGTATAGATGTTTTGTAGGTTAGAGGTGTCTAGCTTGCTCCTCTTCATGTGTGCGATGAAAAATCAAAATTTGACAAGTCATGTGACCACACGACACGCCTCTATGGTCGTTTTTAACAAACTACATGGTCGACTTAACAATATTATACATTTCCTCGCCACCAGTCGCAATGGACCGTTGTAATGGACAAGTTTTCTTCTGCTGAAGAAGGCGGTCAAAGAACATGTGTTTCTCCATCTCAATGGAACTTGAACCAGAGTCATGTGGACAACGCACATGACTTTGATCCGACATCCTCCCTCACTATTTATTCATTCACCGCAACTGCTTTGTGATAAACTTTCTAATACTTCAACTCGTGCTGCACCATATTATCTTAACTAAGAACTAGATTAGCGTTCAGTGTGGCTCCAGGATGACATTATCATCCGGCCGCCATCGTATTGCATGGTATGTATGAAGTCACGGAGTAGACTATGATAGTTTCCATATTTCAAGAAAAGAAAGAAAAGAAAAAAGAAAAAAGAACGCCCGTAGCCAGGTACCAGCGTGACTATGAGCCTGTTGGCCTAATGCTGATCACGGATGTCCATGATGCAACTCCATATTTCAATAACTATCCCAATCCTTTTTCTTTTCTTTTTTTTGTTTTTGTTTTTATGGAAGTGAAAATCTTGACGGCATTCATTGTCACCGCATACCTACTATGAAAGGTACTCTATGATCAACATGTGCAATAATTTTTCTTTGAGAAGTTAGGGCCACTTCACACTATGGCCGTCCAAGTGGAGAGGCCATGGGATTGAATGGCCAAACTTTGTTGAGAGTCCAAAGAAATGGGTTGAAAATAGAGAGCCAATAAAATATAGGAATTGGAGCCTTCGGCTGGGCATAGTGTGGAGCCTCCAAAGGCCAAGCCCAAAGTCCAAACCTTTGGCCATGAACTCCCACGGCCTCTCGACTTGGACGGCCATAGCATGAAACCTTCAATGGCCAAGCCCAAAGTCCAAAGGAAGAAGGAGCATCCCACTTTATTCCTTGCCCAAAACAACTCCTCCAATCTAACGTCCAAGATCTTGTCAGTTTTTGATATTTTTAATGAAAAAATATCGACGGCCTCTCGACCATAGTTTGGGTTTCCATTCCTGTCCGACCCAAACTTCCTTCGAGAGTCCGTCGCCTTGGTAAAAAACTATTGCTATGCAGGCATTTTGGAGAGCAACGGCTTTTGGACTTTGGCCTCTAGTGTGAAGGGTCAAGAGGCCAAATTTTTGGTTTCTTACAATCTGATTGGTGGAAATCGACAGCCTCTCGACCTTCGGCCATAGTGTGAAGCGGCCCTTACATACAATTACCTTCAGGGGACCAAGGCGGTGACAAATAAGTGTCTCTGCCCACATATGACATATACATCACTTGGTATGGTGGATTTTAAATATATATATATATAATCTCATGAGTTCTATTTAAAAAGGAAAAGTCTAGCAAAACATCACTCTAAATTATGAGTGTACTACAGACAAACCTATCCCTAATTCATACATCAACAACCTTTAAATCATAGATATATCTATAAAGGATATAAGGTAATTAAGGCCCTTTTTTTTTCTTTTTTTCTTTTTCTTTTTTTTTGAGACAGAAGGATGACAGGCCGGTCCATTTTTTTTCTTAGTAGGCAATCCAACAGAGCTCAATATCCTTCAACCAAACCATAGTGGTGCATCAGTGGCCAACAATGTTGGATTTAAAGATGAGAATAGTTGCGAATATTCCTCAATTGGTTGCTCCGAATCTTAGAGTGACTCTCTACATGGCTTGGGGCTAGATTGAGGATTGGCCCAATTCTCAAGCATTAAGTTCTCAATCTGGCCCAACTTCATGAAATTTTTTAAGGCCCAACCTTGTCACATGTAAAGTGATGATCTCAAACGATCTCAGGTAGATTAATTTGGGGGTTTTGAACCCTAAACACCATGGGTGATCACAAAGTGGTTGAAATCTGGTCAAAAGGCCAAATCATCAATTTCCAAACATTTCTTGAAGATACTCCTCTCACAAGATGTTTAAGTTAGGTTACGATGCATCTTTTGACTATTGGGATTGAGCAAGAAACCTAATTGGTAGATTCTTCACCGTTGAGAGAATTTAGATTCGAGTGCCCAAAATGCAATGTGAAGTTTAGGGATGCTTCAATCATGTGCTTCTTGTAATTTTTCCTTTGAATTTTCCTTACCTACTAAAGAATACATATTTTCTCTATCACAACTAAAATTTGGATGAAATTCTATGCTTATAGTATTTTAAAAAAATTACATGAAAAAATCAAAACTAATTCAAATATGGTCGAATCGTGTTGAAAATTCGGTTATGGTGTCAATATACATTTTCCTATTTATATGGGATTTCACTTTAGAGTTTGTGCTCCTTCAAGTTAAAAAAAAGTACTCATATGCAATGCTTTGGCTTTTTAAAAATAGGCCCAGACATTTAAAGGTTAAAGCTAATCCCAACATCGAATCCACTAAAAAAGTAACATCCATGATGTAGACTATTTTAGGGCTTTTAAGTTGGATGAATGAGAGGTACATTCATATATGATACTCTTTCTCCCTCCCGGCTTAGGATTTGCGGCATCTATGTAAACTCATCCATCGTGGATGCAGGGGCTCTAGTAAAAGCAAGTCCCCTATAATATTGAGGGCCAATTCATCCCAGCTAGACTCCACTACACTAATTTGGAGTGTCTGATGCTATTTCTTGAGTCATAATTTCTATAAATAGGCATTTATAGTCTATCATATAATTCATTCCATTTTCACCTACATAATGGATGATTTCATGTAGACACCACAAATCCATAGCCCTCCATGTCAACCTCCTCCTTTAAGTTTTCCTACAAGGTTGATAGTTGTGGGCTTGGAATTTGTGGCGCATGCATAACCTCATCCATTGTGGATGAAGGGGCCCCAATAAAAAGTCCCCTACAAGATTGAGGGCAGATTCATTCCAATTCAACTCCACTACATTGATTATCTTGATTAGTAATGGAGGGCTAATAGTGCGCGTAGGAAATTAGTGAAGGTGATGCTAAATTTCTTTACACTATAAAATTAATGCCACCAAAAGATCTAGGAAGCATTATCCCAACACTATTCACTTGAAATACTATTCATAGTACACTATTTATGGTATTTAGTGTCACATGCGTTAAGTGTCACTTACCCTATTTTGAGGTGTGTGCTAGGTTACACTAATAATCAACAACTTCAGCATTGGTGTCACCTCATGGCACTTCGCGTTCAAGTGACTTACTAATATCTTGGCATGAGTATGTTCAATAGTGTTATGAGGTGTGTGCCTATGTTCCAGAATGGTCTACAAGTTGACTAAAGCGTACACAAATGCCACTTGGCATTAGTATGTTCAATAATACCTTCCCCTTCCATACTTAAAATGCAAAACTATCATCTAAAGTACCCCAATGTGCTACACTATATGTCATAATGTAAATATTTTTTCACTTGAAAGAGTTACTTATGTTGACAAATAGTACCATATTGGCAATCAATGGACATGACACTTTTAGACCTCTAGCCATCTAATTTAGGCCACTTGCAAATAGTGTGCGTGACACTAAATACCATGACCAATGTAGCACTATTCACTAAAAGTACCGGCACTATTCATCTTGGCATTAGTCACTGACAAGCATGTGTTTGCATATAATTTTTTTATTGCTCTACAAGCACCTTAGAGGAAACATTGGTTTTCTTGAAATATATGGTAAATGAGCATGTATTTATGAATTTAGTATCACTCGGTAAAAAATTTAGCCCTTGCTAATTTTGAGACTTGGCAAAATATTGTGTGTTTTGGGAATTAGTACCACACACATTGATTGGGATAATCAATGTTGATTAATTTGAGGTCTTTGATTCTATTTTGGTAGTTAAATAATCTAAAAACGGTCAATTACAAGTCCTATTATACACTCTAACCTCCCTAATATCATGGTTGTGGCAACCAAAGTGCATGTGATATTAAGGAGGTCTGTAATGTTAACTTGGAAGCATGATAATAGAGAATCAGTGTAGCGTGTGACCTCATGGAATAACACAAAGTCAACATTACAATAATGACAATAACGACAACGTGATGCATGTGAGTGTGGGATTTGAGTTCTTCAGTAGATTATTTCAATGTCAAAACATGTGATATATGAAAAGGAAAATGTGACAACAAGGAGGGCGATTTAAACTTAAGCACATCCGGTCCCTAGGGTTTCAAGATACAAGAGAGGGAGTGACATTACGGAGGTTAGGGTGTTAGTTTCACTGCATTTCACCTTCGCAATGGATGATTTTACAAAGACGCCACGAATCTCTAGCCGTTGAGGTACATGTGTACCTACTAAGGAGTCGGCTGAACTTAGGGCTTGGTGGTACACAAAGATGGATGGAGGTAGAGTCTAGACTACTATGATAGTGGCCTGTCTGGGACAACATAAAACAATTGGGTTTTATGGGGGAGAAATTTGCCATGTGTCGTTATCACATTTGTGGGGACTAAAACAATTCCCGTGTGGACACTGGACATTAGGTTATGTACATAGCCTTCTAGCGGGCACACCTCCTTGCACCTATTGTTACTACGGCCCACTATAATGTGTCATACACCCTAACCTCCGTAATGTCACTCCCTCTTCTTCATATCTTGAAACTCTAGGGAGTGGATGCACTTAGTTCCCAGGGAAGTCACTCCATTGGTCAAGTTGACGCCATGTGCGATAAAAGTGAATCTACTTTTTCTAAAGGCATCACCAAAATGGCTCAAATTTTATCAATTTTTTTTCTCTAGTAGATCTATATGGTATCTATTACATAGTAAAAAATGGTAACCAAATTTGATGATCTCTTTTTTGTATAAAACATACCGTTTCTAACTAGAATGACGCAGAATTGAACTAAAACAATTACTACAAAAATGAAGATGACTAAAAATTTCGAAAAAATATAAAAAAGATATTATCAATGGTTTTGTATCTCTAGTAAAAATATCATCATTTTAAAAATTATTTATGACATATAATATAGGGGTAGCAAACTTTTATTGCACGTAGTGGCCTAATGTGCATGGAGTGACTTCCCCGGGACTTAGTTTAAATATCCCTCCTTGTTATCACATGTCCATCGCATATATAACGGGGTTTGACATTGAAATAATCCACCAAAGAATTCAAACCACACAATCGCACGCATCACATTGTCATTATTGTAATGTTGACTTTGTGTTATTCCATGAGGTCATATGTTACACGAATTCTCTATTATCACGCTTCCAATTTAACACTATAGACCTCCTTAATATTATGTGCACTTTGGTTGCCACATGTGTGATATTAGGGAGGTTAGAGAGTATCGCAATAATTTTTCTTGACCCATGCCATTTCCCAGTTCATGATATTATATGTTTAGAAGTAGGAACATGGAGTCATTGTTTTCTAAACGGACACAAATTATTGTGGGTTGAAAGTATAACATCATCATTAAACTAGATTATTAGTATTTTGTATTTTATTATTATGACCAAGGCATAGGGCGCTTCAATCATCCACTCCATTTGGCCTTGGAGAAAATAGCATAGAGAGTTCCTCAACCCTGATTTTCAACCCAAACGTAACATATAGTAGAGCATGGTATCTTCTACCCGATACTCAATGTTGTATAATTCAAAACAATAATAGCGAATCATATTAAGGATATCAATAAGATGTCATCATAAATATTTTTGCAAACTACATGATATACATCCATAAAAGTAGATTCTTAAGTCTGCGAAACCCACTTCCATAATTGTAGGATTTTGGAAAGTAAGAGTGAAGTAGACCTTCAGAACATGTATTTTTCTTCAAATGTTGTGGTGCACTAACATACAATATGACATAAATCATAAGAATTTTTGAAATGAAGTAGGTTTCAACTTAAATCAACTTCCCAGTCTAGGATCTACTTCCTATGTATCTTCACAACACCAATGAGGCATAGAATTTGTACTATGTTTGATTCAAACTCATTGGAAGGCTCCATGATTTTGGAATGACATATCATATACTAGAATTGAGTGCTTCCCTCACTATATATGGGAAACTTATCATAGTTGAAGGGCATACCACTTGTCTTGTTCACTTGTTTGTGCTCAAGCCCCACACCAACTCTCAACCCACAATAATAGGTGTAAAAGGTGTATTTACCAATGATACATTAGTATGATTGCATAATAGAGTTTTAATCATTACAAGTCTCAACTTTGGAAGGATTCTCCATAGTTGTCATTTTCCCACACCCGTGTCAGTGACCTAAAGAAAAAGAAAAGGGATGAGAACTTTTATTCTAAGGCAATTTTATCTTTAAAAAAAATCATATTTGGGAAGTGCCCCCGGCCTGGGGGGGAGAGAGAGAGAGAGAGAGAGAGAGAGAGAGAGAGAGGGGAGGGGGAGGACTCTTTTGTATTGATATGAACCACTGAGATAAAGGGGTATATTTAGGGGGGTTGTGTTAAGAATTGTGCACATATTTATGGGATATTTTGCATATTTCATAAACATTATAGGAATATGTCTAACATACTCTTAAAATGAAATTCCACTGGCCCAATTTATTTTAATATTTTAGTAATTACATTAAATGGGACACTAGCTTTTATGCACCTCATTTTCTAGTGGAATGGATGGTCAATCTCCCCCCCCCCCTCGGCGGCGAGTGCACAAGTGGTGAGAGGAGTTAAAAGTGTCTAGACAAGACATGTGCATATAGGTGACAAAAAAAGGAGAAGAGTCTTAGTTACATAAAAAAGAAAATGTCATCACATGAAACTCAAAGAAGCCCTCCAAGACTCTCCATCAAACAAGGGGCCACAAGTCAAGGGACTTCACCTCAATTTAGTCCCCAAAATATTATGGTCAATTTTAATAAAGGCTTGGAATTTGAACGTATATTAGATTGGTATCACATTTTTTGTTTTTTGTTTAACACCAATCATGTTTATACAATAAGGATTTTTTTATACTTAGGTCCTAGGTATGGAATTCGTATTTGAGGATTTCTCATTGCTTTGGGTCCAATTCTAGGCTTGTGATACTATCCTTGGTTAGTTTCCAACACTCATGGACATATAGGACTTCCCATGCATGGTATAATATATGCAGCCCTATTGTGGGAACTCTCAACTCCCCATTCATGTTGATCACATCATTGCTAATTGGATTTGTCTCACCCGATTAACAATCGCAAATTACAAAGATTGCCAACTCAAGTTCAAAATTGAAGTAAGTTGAGATACAAAAGTTAACCCCTAAACGTCAAAGGGGGGGGGGGTGAGAGGACCTCTCCCATCAGCCTATGTTTACCCCATTTCAGACCTCCATATAATTCTTTTAGTGCGATCGGCATATATATTTAGATATGGAATTTTGAGATACACATTTTGGGCAATTTTTTTTTGCAATTCCGACATGTTTTGACGCTATCTTATGGTCAAATAGTTTAGGGTCAACGAGGCCCTAATAGGGCCTCTCCGACGTTTAAGGGTTAAGGGGTTGGAATGAAGATTATCTTTATGTTTACTTATCACGTAGGCCCCCCAAATTGTGTTACCAATCAAACATAGAATGATTAATATATTATGAGCCTACACTCCAATCTCTCATACACATGCCTTTTTCATATCCGTACTTAACTATGATCCTTGCCACAAATCACTCATAAGGCTCACATATCTTATAAATGTCCCAACATTGGTACCTAGGGGGTTGTACAAATGCCACACCAATTGCAACTTAAGATGTGTGGGTCGATGTGGTCACTTGTCATGATTGGTACCCACATTTGAGTGACATATGGCATGTGTGCAGTCTAAGAATGGACACCAAAAAGACATGTGTCGTAATGAGATTGGTATACATACCCATTCTAGGTTTAATTGTGAACACAGTTGAGAAAACCTATGCAATCACTCAAAAAGGAATAATCTAATATTTTTACCTCTTATATTTTGCGCATTTAATCAACGATTCTAAAACTTGACACGAACAATCTTCGTGATTCACAATTGTTGCCATATGGACATGACAATTCATGATACGATCCAACGGTAGAAATTGTTTGTGTGAATTGGAAGAAGTGCCCACAATAAGACCACATAACATAAGTATGCTTCCCCCCCCCCCACAACAAGCAACCTCACGAGTTGTTACACAAGAACTTAACAATACATCACTACTACCCGTAGCTTTCTAGCAGCTTGGGCAGAAAATAATTAATTTTGAAGGTGCCTAAATTTCTAGGAAATTAATTTTGTTGAGTGTCCAAAATATAAAGAAATAAAATTCAAAGAGTGCCTAGAATCACAATAGTGCAACCCTCCTTCTCCATAGCTTTCTCCAACTCCAATCTTTGCCAAAGCTCTGAAATTCACGTTCCACATGTACATGCATTTCCTCTCTACCAATGGATTTAAACATACATTGCAATGTATTCTGCCTTGCCATTGTCACTCTTCTCAAGCTTAATCTCTCACAAAAACCATAGCAACATAGTCTCTCACAAAGACCACTCCGTATAACTCTCACACAAAACAAAATTTGTTGCCAAGCAAAACCCTGACATACAAGTAAAAGACAAACTTTAGGGTAAGGAATGTTGGTTAAGGAAAGTGTTTAGGTTAATCGTAGCCGCCATAGATGAAATTAGGAAAACCATCCATGAATCATAGAAACGACTTGGATGAATGTCTAACTTATTTTTTTCATTACTTCTTGAACCTGCCCAATTTTAGAATATTATTTTCTGGGCTGCCTAACTTACTTTCGCATTTCAATCAATTATTAGGCAAAAAGGTGCCCAAGCTGCTAGAAAGCTACAGTGACATACTACACAATCGTCCCACGTTAATGAAAGAACAACACAAATCTACCACTGGGGCTAGATTTACAAATGTTCCACTTACATAGGACAAGTTTCCGGTGACGGGCTGGGGCGAAACAACCCGTACACTGGTTCCTTGGAGGCAAGGGTTTAGGCATCCAACAAGGAACGAGTGTATGGGTTGGTTCGCCCAAATCCCGGTTACGTTGGTCAATTGCCTAGGGCTCATCGGTTGGTAAAGTTAGTGCACACACACAGCTTTCAAAATTGGGTGGGGCCATTTGTTCCTCCGTCCGTGAGACGGTTGACCTCCAAACTGCCAAATAACTTTCCTGTAATAAATTATTATCAGACTCCCCTTATTACCACGAGAGTCTTTAATTTGGGGCCACCATTGGTATGGTAACCTGGCCTATGACCGAGAGCTACACATTGGTGAATTTTCACAATGACCTCTTCTATGGTAATGAACGATTTAAAATTTTTCATGCAAGGTAAAATGAAATATTTGTCTATTTCAAAAATTTGGAAATTTTTAAAATTAATTTTGAATTAAATATGATTGTTTAAAGATGTTTTCTAGGGTATCTTATGATAGACCTAAAGAAGTTTGACGTCAATGCTAATACAACTTATGAGCATTCTATAATTATCCACAAGCAAGTAAGAGGTTGTAAGAAATCCAACATTACTAAGCCGTAGACTGACTTTGACCTTACTATGTCAAGAGACATCCTAAACAAATAACTAATCTCATCCAACACGTTGTGGCAAGGTCTCATGTGCCTTGAACCGAAACCTATGGGCCTTGAACCGAGCCTTGAACCGAGACCTATGGACCTCCTCCTCCTCCTTCCTCCTTCCCCCTCTCTCTCCTCCCCTCTCTCTCTCTCTCCCTCCACGTCATTAAATGCATTAATGTGAGGTTTGTTGAGCTACATACATGTCATCCACCTAGGGAACATTATTTCTAATTTGTTCCCTAGAGCTCGGTTTAAGGTCACATATCGGTAATAGGCCAGGTTACCATAATAGCCACGGAAGTGGAGTAGGTGGCGGTGGTAGAAGGGTCCGGATGCGGGATCTCCTTATCAATCGCTCCCCCGATCCCCGACAACTGCTGCAGAGCATGCAGAGAACTAAGAAGCACTGAGCGCCACTCAAGTGGCTCCCCAGGACTAACTTAGAAAAGCCTCTGCCACCCCGCCACCCACTACTCGTGGAATTTGCCTTCACTTACATTATCTCCACCGTATGTAAGGTAGAAATACCATAACCCGTGAAAATAAGGTGATTCGCATTGAAGATATGGTCTTCCAATCATGAGATGGTTTTCCAAGATAGAAGAGAAGGATTCATGAAGAATGCAAGTTGTTTCATATTTTTATTCCCTGTATAAAAAATTCTACAATTTTTCAAAGTGAGAAGTTGTCAAACCCCCTACTTGTTCACTAGATTCTCCCTACACCGAACACGGTAATCCGCATTTCCATACAAAACATCACCTAAACCGGTTAACTCATGAGTACATTGAACATGACTAAATTTGGCTAACCTAAGTGTACACGCATTGAAGTTGCTAGCCTCGCCATGATCGGTTTCAGAAATGGCAGTGCTTCACTATTCTGACAGCGGTCTACTGCACGGGTAGAGGGTGGTTAACCGGTTTGGGTATTTCTACCTTATGTGAGGTGTTATTTGGTTTGTTTGTCATGTTCTCCACTTGCTACCGTTTAGATTGCTACCGTTTAGATTTACACAATAAAAACTTGTGCTGCATTAGCAAATCTCCAATGAAGCATGTGCAAAAACCGGATTGAAAATCGGATCTCTCTTGGTTTAGTTATGGTTATTGGAAGTGCATGGTTGTTGATTTCTTAGTTGGATACATGCTGTAGGTCCTATCGATAGTGCTCACTATTGATTGTAGAACAGTTATTAATGTTGAATGTGTAGTCCTATCTCTTTTGAACAAGTGTCTTTATGATGTTTGCTCTTTGATCCTCACTAAAACACGTGCCAATTAAATATACGGTTTCGATTAAGAAAATGAGCCACTTAAGGCCCATCCACCTTACGGGGTACATACCAACCAATAGTTACACACTAAGGTAGACAAACCCATTTCCGATAACTTGAGCAATTTTGCATGTTAAGTGTGATAATAAAGTGATAATAAAATGGTATTTTTTACAGGTTTGGAAATTGATATCACGATCTCTCCCAACCCATATTCACAGCATAGGTCAACCTATTATGATAACTGGTAGACAAAAACTTGAGTACATCCAATGCCCTTTCAAGGAAAGCCAAACAATGCCCTTTTGACTTACTTTTTCCATCATGTTGAGCTCCTCAATAACTATAACTCCTCTCTCACTTGGTCACTACCTATTTCTAACATTCCAAATTAGAGAATGACGGCTACATGTGTTGAAGCCAAGAGTTGGCCCGAACATATTAGCAATGTCTAGAGTCTACCATAACTGCTTATTTTAACCGCACACTCCTCTTCACTTTAGCACTCAAAACTAGGACATGTGTCATGGCATTATTGGTTCCGGCCTTATCGAAATTCCGGTACCCTATAGATTGCCGATGGGTTCTTGATCAGGAATAGGTGCCTCTACTATATATCAGATTTGTATGGGTCACACAACCCACAATAGTGAACATTACAATATGTGGGTGTTATTAGGTTCAATTTTCATGTTCTCCAACCTCTATTGGTCATATTTATGCAAGGAAAGTTGTGTTGCATTAGCAAATTTATGATGTAGCATTAGCAAAAGCCACTACTACTACTACTAACCCCCACCCACAACTCGTGAAATTTGCTTTCACCGATTTCAATAGTATAAGGGGCATGCCGCATAGAAAGGTTGCCAACCCATAGTTACACTATATATTTGATCTGTGTGGGCTAGAATGCCCATTGTCGACCCATGACAATGATCACTAAGGTATGTGGGTGTTAAAAAGTTCATTTTTCATATTCTCTAGCTTCTAGTGATCAAATTTACACAAAAAAAATTTGTGTTGCATTAGCAAATCCATGATGCAACATCAACAAAAACCATATTCAAAGTCAGCCTTTGCCTTAATTTAGTTACGATTATAAAACATGCATGTGTGCCGATTCTCTAATTGAATAACCTAGGTCTTCCGGTTGTCTATGTTGACTGCTGCATCTAGAATGGTTGATCAATTTTGAACATACCAATAGTCCAATCTCTCTTAAACACATGCCATATCGTTAGAACCCATTCTTAGATATAACCTAAACCACGCACCGGGGCTTAAAAGTGTCCGTTTAAGGCCCACTTACCTTGTCGTAGGAGAGATTTGGAAGGTCGGTCGGCCGGCCTACTTGCCGGTGGTTTGGGATTGGGATATTCTATTCCGTTCTATTGAGGACAGTACCAGTCCCCTTGTGATGAGGGGAAAAAGGCTCCGGGATGGGAGTCGGTGTGAAGTAGACTACCAACGTAGGCTTTGGGCTCCACAAGTGGGAAAACAAAGTGTACCTGGGGCCACTGATGTGGCAACAAGAAGGAGGATTCTGTCCGGACACACAAGTTGATCCCCAAGAGACAAAAAGAATACACCAGCAATTACCACACCACCATACTTTTGACATCCCCCATGTGGGAACTTATACACGTAGTCTAAAGGTAGATGCACTAAGGTATGTGTGTGTGTGTTATTTGACCCGTCTTTCATGTTTTTCAATTTCTCACTAGTAAGAAAGGTGGGCTTACATGACATGTCAACCTAACATGAAGTGTTCAGAACGATGTCGATTAGGTTTACACAACAAAACTCGTGCTGCAAATCTACAAAAGCCATAGATTTCACTCAACTATTGTCAATTGAGTCGTGTGCCAATGACTGCCCATGTCAAGTAGGAAGTGCATTCTAGAACCATGTTTCCTACTAGTGATGGTGTCAAAAACCGCCACTTTAAACCCTATAGGCCCAAGGCTAACTCTCCTCAAGATCGTCTAGAGTTTCATCCCAATTCAACAACTCAATTAGGAAAAGTTGTATTTCTTATGGTGGATTTATCGTACGGGTAAATATTTGTACATTTATGATTGTTCAAACAAGATTGAGTTGTCCACGTGTCTCAATTTAAAAGATTACAACGTAACTGCGTACACTAGTGTGGATGAGTAGAGGGTGGGTGCCGGACAAAAATGTTTTCCTCGGCTTTAGGGGTTAAGAAACGAGCATGGATATTATTATTTGAATTGAAATGTTTGAAATGATTTTCATTAGCACTTGATAGGGGATCCTAATGCACCAAAGTCACGTCTTATTTGAATTTGGTATGGGAAAATTATGAAATTAATATTCAATTGGAAGATGATTCAAAAATTAACACGGAAGCCCAATGTTAAGGTGGTGGACATTCTCATAATTGATATATACACTTTCCTTGTGCACTTGATGAATGTGCTTTGTATGTCGTAGTATAACATAAATGTGATTCATAGAGTGGAGGATAGTCCAGACTTGCAACTTTGCCTGCCGCCAAATGATAGACTAGGGCCCAACAGTGCATGATAGGTGAAATAGTTCACACTTGGGTGTTAGATGAGGACTTTCTTATGGTTTGAGGCATTCTATGGTGTTGAGGCATTCATATGGTTTGATTTGAAATCTGGTGGTTTGGCTAAATTGCTACCCATGTATAGGACACTTCTTGGATAGACTCTCTACTTGCACTAATGTTGATGCATATTAGTCTTTATTGCAAGAGTGTTGGACTATGCTTGTGGGTTCTTGTTTTGTTGCATACACTTTAGGTTTTGAGGTACATATTAAACAACACTTGGAGGTTGTGTAAAGACTATACTTGTATAGTGTGATGTTGGCATTAATAGTTGCCATGTACAGTTGAAATACGCACTTGAGCAACAACAAAGGATGTTCTTTACACATTTAAAGTCTCATAGAAATTTTTGCACAATTCTAAAACTTGTAACTAACATAGCCTCCCTTTAATTGCACTAGGACCAAAATTATAATTATTGCTAGGGCCACAATAAACCCAATTATTAAAGAATTAGAAAATATTAGGGTACCTAAAATTCGCCCAACCCCAAGTAATACCCCCTAGGTACATATCCTTTGCTCGCAGGTATAATGAAAAAATACTAGAGGGTGTAACCCCCGAGCAAAGGCCGCATCTAGTATTTAAATAATTCTAGAGTTTTAAATAGTCTAATATTATGCAGGCCTTGTGTAATAACAATACATACATAGTACATACATGCAACTACATCATCTTAAAGACATGATAAACACCAATAGAAGCCACATACGAGGCACAACAACAAAATTGTTGTGGGAAAAAGTCATAATATTGAGGGGGTTTGGAGGATGATGTCAAGCACAGATTTTGTCCGCAATTGGCCAATTTGTCCATAATCTAAAGCTTACACTAGTTAACCCAATCAGTGCGTGTTATTATATGGAGTTAAGATGTGCAACAATGTCTTACTCATAATTTTAAATTTTTACTTACAAAAATTAATAGGTTATTTGGACATTATAGAACATAATTTACTTTGCTTGGTAACATACTAGATTTTCAATAAATAGTCATAGCACTGTGTAACTCCGAATAGTAATGCGCACTAATTGGGATAATCAATGTAGTTTCACGTAGATCCATCAATTGTGTTGACTATTAAACCTAGAATGCTTAGCAAATTTTGAACATATAATCTAATCTCATGTAAACACGTGTCTTTTTGGTGCCCATTCTTAAAAGGGCACCAATATTTTAGTGATGTGAACTGAATAAATCAAACCCAAAAGTATGTGCCGAATAATTGCAATAATCAAATTAGGCCTATCTACTCTACACCTCAAAAAGAATAAGAGAAAACCCTCAAAAGATCGCCACCACTCCTCCAAACCAGGGAATATGGCTTTGCCACGAGAGGCTTTGCCCTAAAATGACATTGTATAAGTAATATTTTTTAACTAGCTCTTTTCATATTAAATGGGAAATTTCACTGAGCTTCCACTGAGCTTCAACAAACCTTATCCATTAAAATCTGACATGCATTACCCAGGACCCTATTACCACTCAACGGTAGTCCCCACAATGCCTCTATCCCATGATATGGGACACACCCAACAAACAACCCATCATGGCGATTCACACACACCCGACTCCCTACTCCGCACATTGGCCAGTTTGTAAGCTAAGTTAGAAAGGGCAGAGCAAAAACTTATACATACACTCATGTCCCAGGCCGCCATTAATGACACGTTCCCTCTGACACGTTCCCACTGAAGCCGTCAGCGACTACTGCGGCACCCGAGGCGGCGTCTCCAAGAACCCCTTCACGTTCTCACGAGGTTTCGCAGGCCGCGGGGAACGCATAGGGAACAATCGTTCCCACGCCTTCCCAGACTTGGGAGGGGGCAGGTGGGTAACCGTTTCCGTGATCTGCGGCCAAGGTAGTTGCCCACTGACAGGGTCGGAACCCGCTCTACCTACCTACCAGTCTACCTATATACCTACCTACCTACCTACATACAGAGCTCAGCAACTTAATTAACCGTCCCCGCCAAATGGCTGCAACTCAATCTGTACGCTTTGTGGATTCAAATTGCACCCCGGAATCTACCGATTCACAGATACGTCGTGCTAGATCTATAGAGCACGAAGATTTTAGGCATCTTGGATCTAGGTACTGCGTGGTCTTTCAAAGTATGGTTTCAACAATTAAGCGAGGCAGTGAAAGGTAGCAAGTGCAAGAGCAGTCAATGCCAGTTACTTATTACAAGGTTGTAAGTTAGCTTTTTTTTACCTTAGGTCTAAAGGGGAAAGAACATCGTGATGACGTTGGAACTGACTGACGTGAGTGGTAATAAAAAGGAAAAGTGTAATATTGTGTACAAAAAGTGAATCTCTTTACTTTGTCAGGATGGTAAATTTTCCATCGGTGATACTAATTACTTTTTTCTTTCTAAAAAAAGATATTATGTAGGTCCATCCTATACCATTCTAATAATATCAATGTATTGCTTCACCCAAGATTTTCAGCTAGAATTTGTCAATGCAATGTTCTACTGTGAGAGTAAACAAAGTATAATTCCAATAAGAATCTAGCTTATTCCTGGTCCCACCTAACGTATAAACTTAATTGAACAATGTTATGATTATGAGGTGTTTAAGAACTTTGATCATGGTCCTCACCACATCCTCATGTCCTTTTACAATGGAGGATGTGCCATCTACATATTGTGCCATAATTTGCTGTGCTAAGTTGCCCGGCATTGTAACTCCTCTCAAATTGCCTTCATTACTGGCTTTCTTCACTATGTGATTAAGAACTTCCCCTATGATGGGGAAGAGGTATGGTGCCAGAGGGCACCTTTGCCTTACTCCCCTTTATATATGAAACGGCTTGGTGGACTTGAGTTTAAGAAACATTACATCTTGGTCACTCTCCTATGCCCATACCAATGCTTCATGTGTTAACAACACATTATCCAATATGTGTATTAAAGCTAGGAAGGCATATTGGTCTGGGCTAATAATCTCCATGAGGATTGGTTGTAGCCTACCCTACAAGGCTTTAGCAAAGATCTCAAAGATGACATTTAGGAGCGTAATTGGCCTCTAGTTACCTAGTTTGTAGGTTTTGGTTTGCTTATGTAGGAGGGTAATGCATCCCTTCATCATCCATGTTGGGAAATGTTCCTTTCCTACTACCTCTCTTATCATCTAGAAGAAGTCCCCCCCCTCCCTCAATAATATGCCAGTAGTGCAAAAAGAACTCAATAACTACTTCATTAGGGCTAGGTGCTTTGCCCTTTGACATTGCCATCACTGCATACTCTAGCTCCCTTTGACTAACTTCCTGACCATTATCATCCTCCAACTCTTTAAGAAGGGCAAATTGTGTCCTTTCTTTTACATCTTGAAAGAACTCCTTGGTCATGGTGTCCCTTTTTTCCCTCCATTTTGTTCGTGACCTAACCTCTTGACTCTCAACTTTGCACCGTTTAAACTTAAGAAGACCTTGTTTGCATTCGTCTACCTTATTTTGTAGCTTGGGATCAAAGGATTCCTTTGCAAGGTGTCATTAGCCTTTCCTAGTTCATACCGAAGATGATCCCCACTTTCCCTCCATTTCTTTGCTTGAAGTTTGTAGTGGCATCTATAGAATCTCATGACTTTACGATACTTAAAGAAAAAAAGTTTTTCTTCACATTTTACATTCAATATCCTATTGATGGCTTCCTCTACCTTAGGTTATGGAAGGAATCTTGTGTTCGTTTTGTCAAGATTTTTAGGAGAATGAAGCAACATAGTTGGCTATGAAATGGGTTTTTCATTGGCCGGGTTTTACACTACAACCAAGACTTCTCTAGTGGAGAACTTCAAGCATGGTGAGAGAACGACATGGCTACCAACATGGTAACATTTTTTGCTAGGGGAGTTCTTTGGAGCCCCCCTCAAACCCTTGGACAAGAAATTTCACCTCCAGAGATTTCCAACTTGGGGTTAATTTATTATTATTATTATTTTTCCATCTTGTCCACCATACCAACCATGGCCTCAAATAACCTTGTTGTCTTGGGTTGAAATTCTTGAGTGACCAGTGCACTTCTTCATTGTAGTCTAAACCGGCCCTTACATAGGAGTCTTGATCTACATCTAAAAATAAAGTGACTACAATATTCACATTGACCAATGAAGAAAAGAGCCATCTCTTGCTCATACTAACTTACATGTGGTATCCAACATGTGGAACATTAATTGGCTAAAATGCACATGATTCTAAACTTAGCATTTCTCACCATAGGGATATGTGTTGTTGCCATAGTTCTCTTCCACTACATGATTTTATGATCTATGAATATGATAAGAGTCATAGATTTTATAACCATCTAGGAGAACCAGTGATAAGACCATGTCATTCCGGTAGTGTCTTAAAGCCACAATCTGAATTGCAAAACCAAGTGCACAAGAGCATCCCCGGACTAGGGACAACCATTTGTGAATTTAGGCTTTAGATTGTACAGGTGAACACTATCCTGCACTTGGGTCTCATGTTTGTTGCTTACTTGTGTCTTGCTACCTAAAATATTATGGCTCAAGACTTCAAAATAATAAGTTAGTGTGAAGCAATATCAAAAATATCAAAATCTCTTCATAACATTATTAAGCAGTGTGCGTTTGTTCTATGGGCCTTGAGAATATGACTATGGAGTGTTAGGAGCTCACTCTTAATTTGAGTCTCCTTGCGCAAGGTTTGAGCATCCCTTGATTATATTCTCAGGGCCCACAGGACGAACACACATTGCTTAATAATGTAATGTTACTCATATTCACATACTCACCAACATCATCCATATGCACGTGATGCAGAAAGTATTTTTGAGTGTGATGTTTGTTGCTCTTTGTGTAGGCACTTGCAAAGCCACCTTATACAATGTGAATCTCAATTGAATGCCCATTCAAAATACTGTACAATACACTCTATTTTGCCTTGACCAGTGCCAGAGAGTAGTTTGCACGTGAGATTCGAGTGGATCTCATCCAATACTGGAATGACACATGGCACAAATTGAGAGAAAATACTTAGTTTGTATTGTAATTACGAACTCTCTATGGAATACTTTGTTAGTGATATAGATAACATTGAAAATTGGGAAGGTTGTCATTTTGTGCGTATGTCACACTTGTGAACATGCTGACAATGTTATTTATGATCCAATTTATGATAGTTTAGAGGACTAATAACTGGGAACCCGGAGTTTAGTGAAGTGGCCTATACACTAGGAAGAATATCATGTAAGTTTCTTGCTTCTTTGAAGTAGGCGTGTCATACTTGAGTCCACCTGCAATTTAATGGAGGGAGGGAGTTATCACATAGTACCACTGTACCTCTCATTCATCCAAACATACAAGCCTTCAATATTATGTAGCCTGTAGATTAGTATTTTTAGTTGATATAACACTGGAATTAGCACTACTAGCATATGAATCCTAAGCAATTGTCCCACGTTGATGAAAGAACAATATAAATTAACCATTGTGTTAGATTTTCATATTTTCGTATGACACGTTTTCAAGGACGTAGGTCGTTAGTCTAGGATTCATATGCTTGTAGTGTAGTTTTAAAGGTCCTGGATTAGCTTAGTCCAAGTCATTTGAGACGAATCGGCCACAAACCTACATGGTGTTAGGTTTTCAGGTTGGATGGATGAGACTTGGTACAATCATATGCAATAATCTAGGAAGATTATCATGTAAGTTTCTTGCTTCTTTGAAGTAGGTATGTCATAGTTTTGAGGCTGCCTACAATATGGTTGACTTGCGTTTGGGAATAAAACCGTCCAGTCAAAGGGAAAGAAGTTATCAAGGTGATCTGCGCAATCCAAAGATTGCCCGGGGACATAATTAAGGGAAATGGAGTTTAATGAAGTAACATAACAACTTTTCCGTCTTTGCCGTTTTAAGCCGTAGATCTCCATGATTGGAGGACCTGATCAAGAGATGACGTTCAAATGGTTATGTCCGGTAACGTCCTTAGACCGCCCATCCCTCAAGGGTTACCTAGTCCCAATAAACTAGGAAGGTTATCATGTAAGCTTCTTGCTTCATTGAAGTATGCGTGTCATACTTGTGAGGCCGCCTACAATTTAATTTACTGCATTGTGTGAGTTTGGGAATCAAAACCGTGGGCAAAGGGTACAAGCTTATGGAGGTGATCTACGGAAATCGGAGATCAACCGGGACGGAATTAGGGGGAGACGGAGATTTGGTGTCAGGGGCCGACATGCGAGACGAGGTGAAAGTGAAACCCCGGGATGCTTGTAGCCGGAGAAGGCACCCTGTGGTTCCCTGCAGTTTATAAGGCTCCAACCTTCGACTATTGCTCTCATCAGCCTGCTCCTGCCATTTCCTCGCACACTGTAGTACTTCACTCCAGCAGCTCAACTGCAGCGTTGAAGTACCCTGTGCAATCGGCTCATTGCTTCACATCAAATCGCACCTATTGCGGTGGAGCTTGTGTGAGTGAGAAGAGGTATTTGGTAGTTGTTTGAGAGCAGTCGCGGAGGTTGTAGTTTAGCTTGCATCGCAGGTAGTTGAGCTCCCGTTTGAGCGCTCATTCTTGTGGAGAGAGAGAGAGAGAGAGAGAGAGAGAGAGAGAGAGAGAGGATGGGGAGCCCGCGGGTGTGGCAGCAGGTTCTGGCGGTTTTTGTTGTTGCATTGGCGTTAATGCAGTCGGAGTGGCTGCAATGTGGAGCTGTTAGACCCTTGTTCTCCGACTCGGTGAAGAACGCTCAGCTGCCAGCTGCATATCACACATCTGCAGTCGCGGAACATGTTTCTGGCGACATGAACATCGAGATACGGTATATTCTTTCTTCGGCGTGCTCTAACTCTGATTATGTGCGTCGTCGGTCTTCTCAGACTCTTTGCTCACTTGGAGTGTTTATCTTGTGATGCAGCGACGTGGAAAACATAACTCGCAGGCATCTGGGAGGCTGTGGAACCGGAAACCCCGTCGACGACTGCTGGAGGTGCAATGGGAACTGGGAACAGAACCGACAGTCTCTTGCAGACTGCGCCATTGGATTCGGGAAGAATGCAATTGGTGGTAAAAACGGGCAAATCTACGTGGTGACTGACGACAGCGACGACGATGTCGTGAATCCCAAGGTAGGAACACTTCGCTATGGCGTCCTCCAGTCCGAGCCACTTTGGATTATATTTTCGCGCAACATGAACATCAAACTCAAAGAGGAGCTCATCATGATGAGCTACAAGACCATCGATGGTCGTGGCCAGAATGTCCACATTGCCGGAGGGGCATGCTTAGTGATCCAGTTCGTGAGCAACATCATTGTTCACAACGTTCACATCCACGATTGTAAGTCAACAGGCCCTGCGACAGTGAGAAGTTCTCCATCGCACTATGGCAGCCGAGGCAAAACCGACGGAGATGGCATTTCCATCTTTGGATCACACGACATCTGGGTGGACCATTGTTATTTCGCCAACTGCGCTGATGGCCTTGTAGACGCCATCCAAGGTTCCACTGACATTACCGTCTCGAACAGCTACTTCGAGAATCATGATAAGGTGCGAGCTGAAATTAATCTTTCACAGTCAGTAACGTCCTTCCCAATGCGGCCTATGTCAAAGTGTCATGACCGTTTTGAAATCGTGAGCTAAATAATTTGTTTGCAGTTTTTTCCATTTTTCGTTGTTAAGGCGGGGGCTAGTACATTGTGTCTGTGACCTTGCTACTCGAAAATAATTTTTGTTCTCTTCGCGTAGAAACCTACACCTGGACTCTGGTTTGACATTTTCGTGCTGGTTCGGCACAGGTGATGTTGCTCGGTGCTCATCCACAAGATACAATGGACAACAACATGCAGGTTACCATTGCCTTCAACCACTTCGGGCAGAACCTCATTGAGCGCATGCCGAGGTAATAAAATACCAAATATATTATTGCGCTGTTTGCGTTGCAGAGGATCACAATCAGTTTCATATAGTCCATGCCTTGAATCTCTCATATAGTGATCTTTCGCTTTCCTTAACTTTCAGTTTTGAACTAATGCAGATGCCGACACGGAAAGTTTCACATCGTGAATAACAACTACCAGGAATGGGGAATGTATGCCATTGGAGGAAGTGAGAACCCGACCATCAACAGCGAGGGAAACCGCTTCTTCGCTTCCAATGACAGGAACTCGAAGGAGGTGAGCCCGCAGCTTTTCGGTGCATATTCAAGTATTTGATATGCCTCCATGGATGAACGTGGTGATTTCCCATGTTTTTAGTGTAGTCCTTACTAGTAAGCCTACATGCTTTATAAGATATGACCGTCGAGCCTTATACTATGTGACGACTACCTATTCGTAATGATCAAATTCCTCTGTAATATAGGTCACCAAACGTATCGACGACGGAGGCCCCGGAAACGAAAACAACTTCAACTGGAGGTCTTCTGGAGATCTCTTCTTGAACGGCGCTTTCTTCACCGCATCAGGAGCATCTGGCAACTCTCAATTTTACGCGAAGGCTACCAGCTTTAGCGCTCGCCCAGCTTCTATGGTTGCGACCATGACTCTCGACGCAGGCCCCGTTGCTTGCACCTACGGAACCAGTTGCTGATGATCGATGGCTTCATCCTCCCTACACTGTCTTTGCGATGATAATTGCATCAGATATGACTCATGCCTGAGTGCAATTTATGCTTGTAGAACAATTGTTGGAAGTAGAGTTACTTTTAATACCGTCGTGGTTTTGTCATATAGGCAAACATCCCATGTGTTGACGAATGAGTGCTGGCCATTTATGGTCGGCCTAGCCCGTGAATACAAGGCGATGCCAATAGGTAGGTAGCTCATTAGGAGTAGGTTTTCGGAATTTACAATGTAGGAGAAAAATGTGCTTGGTTGCTTTACAATGCAGGAACTGTAGAATATCATCCTCCACTAGACGCTCTTGAGTGTGAGGTGCTGCGGAGGTGGCCCGCACTCACTTGCTGATACTGTACTGTAACCAAATGAGCTGCAATGTGGTGAAGGGGCACAAGATGAAAACGATGTTATCACGTCCTGTGTCTCTCACTCAGATTGGTGGTGTTGACCACCCAAGAGTGCGCCCAGACAGTGGCAAGAACCGAGAACTTGTCGGTATATAGGTTCAGACGTAGCTCCACCAATCGTCGCTATATTCAAGAGCTTGGAAACAGATTCGACCAGTTCAATATATGTGATCCTTCTTTTACTTTTATGTTTGCTATCGACCTTCAAATTGCTGTGACATTGATTTCTTGTGAATGCTTTGTTGCCTCAGCTAATCTCCTGCTGGCTATGGCCAAAGACGGAAGTCGAAATTGACAGTGAGTTCCTCAATCCTGAAGGTCAGAGGATAGACTTTTTTCCTCTAGAAAGAAGAAACATAAGGTATGTGGGTGTCATTCGGTTCCTTTTTTCATGTTCTCCAACTTCTACGGATCACATTTACACAATGAAACTTTTGGTACATTAGCAAATCTACAATCAAGCATCAACAAAAATTGGGCCGACCCTGATTTAGTTATGGTTATCAAAAGTGGATGTTTGGATGGTTGACATTGGTTTCTTAACATAGATCCTCCCAATTGTGTTTCACTACTTAGTGTGGAATCATTAATAAAATTTGAAGTAGTTCAAACTCTTTGAACATGTGTCTTTATGAAGTTTGTTCTTTGATCCTCACCCAACCACACTCCAATCAAATATTAGTGTCCAATTGAGAAAAATACATGAATAACACCCGTGTACCTTATACTAAATACATAAATTTTGTATATGTGAACATAACATTATCCAGTTGCAATCAATTGTTTCATTCTAATAATATTCAATGATGCTGCTTCACCCGAGTTTATTAGGTCGAATTTGCTTAGACAAGCATCCATAAGGTATACTTCTAGCACCTTAACATGACATATTCCCTGTCCCACCCAACTTGGTCACTTAGTTGAATAATACTAGGAAAAGTTTGATGCAAACCTATGGCTTGAAAGTATCATGCTCCTTTCTCAGCTGACTAAGACCAGGCTAAGACCACTTTGTTGGTCACATTCTTCTTAGTAAGGTAGAAGCGCCCAATTCCGCCAGTGACCCCAACTCCAACATCTATATTTTTGTCCAAGAGACAAAATGGCAATGTCCAACATTGTCCACTTTGGGGATCTATGTACAGTTCAAAGAAATGGATATTTGCAATGTAACCAATCCACTTTGCGCTGCAAAAGAATCTTGACTTTCATCAATCATATGTAAATCACACAATGTCGAAATTTGATGAACTGAAGTGCATTAACCTCATGCATTTGCTAAATTCTTGAATTGATTTGTGAGAGGTTTTATACATGTTAAGGGTCTTGAGTGCACTACCTTAGGATGCAAAACATGAGGTTAGTGCAAGATAAATCTTGCCTTCCAACAAAGGGTGAACTGAGAGCCGCCGCTTTAAATCGAGGCCTACCATTATGCCTTCAAGCTTCTTGAAGTGAACTGGGAGCAAGCGCTATAAATTCATTTCCGACAAGGCCACATGTTCTTGTCAAAGCGTGATGTCGGAATCAACAGAGTGATGTTAGAACCAAAGTGAGAAACCAATTGCATGTAAGAAGACACTACAAGAATCGCAGTTCCTTACCACTGGTTCTCTTCCATTGAATGGTTAATACAATAATAAATTTCTAATCCAAATTCACAGATTCTAAACCCGTCTACTGGAAGACAACGAGTAATAATAAACCGCAATTCCCGGAAGTGAGAGCTCTCTGGATATCATCAAAGTGTATATTTTAGACTCAAAACTGTCAAGTAGGTATTAATGAAGATGCACAATTTGAAAATATCATGGCAATGTACAGTATGGAGAAATGGATATTTGCAGAAACAGGTCAATCTATCAATCAAGCAATATATTGGCTCACGAGTCCATGGCTACCGATCCTCATCCTACAAATTTGTGTGTTGTGGTAATATTTTCACACTTGAGTTTCTCCAGGCAAAACTTTCAGACACGATATTTCTCAGATTTCTCCAATGCTGGTCGACACTACTAGATGGAAGAAATCTTAAATACATTCTTGCTACATCGTGTATATAAGAAATTTGATGGCCATAAAATTGTGTTCAGCCTCCGGTATTCGGTGACAGGTTAAATTATTAAAGGGTTCAAGTGCTCTCCTGTTGACTGCATATTTGTTCCGTTATCCTTCCAAAATTGTTAACGTATATGTGAACTCTGTTTCTTCTTGCCATAAAGATGATCTGGAATTTCTGGTGGTCCACGACGGAGATCAATTTCTGAATGGGTGCTATAATTTGCTGCAAGTACCTCAGTGCATTAGGAAGCAGATTCTGGCTATGGCGACAATTGCTCGTACCGACCAGGAGGGCTTCCAACTCCAAGATTGGATGATTAAGACTTTGTTCACTTGAAACACTTCATTGGCCATATATTTGGCTCCATCATACGCTGTTGAATTTCTCTTGGTTTTCCGAAGGAATGACTATCAGAGTTGCAACCCTTGTCTTGAGCTGTAATGCATAACCGATTATGCATGAGGAAATATTAGATAACATTCTCCATTCATTAACCCCAGCGCATTATGATAAAAAGAAAAAAAAAAGATTTTTCACCAATTCAATCAGCAGAATTCTGCACAAAGAATTTCCAGGTTGATCACCTTAGCCTCCTACCCGTAGACACACCCACTGCCATGGGTGTGATTAAACCATCAGAGGGAGAAAGATAAAATTGTAAGGTATGCGGGTGCTATTAGGTTATTTTTCTTAATCAAACACCTATATTGACTAGTGTGTGGATCAGTGAGGATCATATAACAAACACCAGAAACTTGACACATGTTTAAAAGAGATTGCATTGCATTATTTTATTAACCACTTCACGCTCAATAGTGAACGCCATTGGGAAGACCCATGTATTCAGTTACGAAATCGACAAACATACATTTCCGATAAACATAACTTAATCAGGGCAAGGTCCAATTCTCAATTCGGTTTTGGCAAACGCTTCATCATAGATTCTCTAATGCAACACAGGTTTCTTTGTGTAAATCCAATCGCTGGAAGCTGGAGAACATGAAAACAAAACGAATAACATTCACATACCGTTTTAAGTGTAATGTAGGATGTAAGCATAAAACATTTCTCTGAGGGCATCATAAATTCAATGGGAGTGTCACAAGTAGGGTAATTGAAGGTCATGGGCTGGGTGCAGGAACCACATGATTGCACAGTTCCTCCCAAGCTTCTTAATTATACGGATCCGTGGAGGGAAGCTTGTGAGTGAGATGCGTGTACAATTCGGATAGTTGCACCCACTCTTTATGTGAAGCCGGTACCTACTTATCTACTGCACATGTTGCCACTAAAGAGCAAATCCTCTGCCATCATACCCCGCACCGTGATCCTCCCCACGCCATTTCATTTTATCATCAATGTCTGCAGGCTGGCCCCTTGCTCGCTCGCACAGCCATAACCGGAGCAATGAACGGGGAGAAACTGACCGCTAGTAGTTACAGATGAACCGGTTGAGTTTGAGAAATAACCGGTTGAAGTTCAAGACTTCAGGAAAAGTACCCACCATTTTTAGAAGAATCTGTGGAAAATGTCTCAAATTAATAAAGAAAAGTTGAAAGATCACAACATGTAACCAGCTGGCCTTGGAAAACACGAGGATTTTGACCCATTATGCCCAAAAACCTCCCCGGATACTGAACCAGAGGGCAGTGTTGATTTTTTGGTTTTACGAGGAACTGCATGTTGGCTGCACAATGCAAAATGCAAAATGACATTGGTATGAAGTATGACATTGGTTTTTTTGCTTGTAGTATCCGAATTCAAAGTTGGCAATTGGATGCGAATCTTTTCCTAGAATTTGGAGCTAGGTCATAGGGTGGGGGGTTGTTATTTGGTGATATGCTGGCAATGGCATAGGTTGTGTATATGATATTTGATGTAGATTAGTTGGCTATAACTTGCCAAACCATGTTGTCCCATTGGTTTTTTTAATCAAATTTTCCATGTTTTGGTTCTAAAGGACAAATTAAAAATAAAAATCTTATTTGGTGCAATTTGGTTTCATGAAGCCAAAAAGAAAAGAAAAGAACTCTGCCGGAGGGGTACCGGAGCTTGGCCTTCCCTCATGAGATCTAATTTGTGCTTTTTAAGGTAGATGGGTCTTAAATGATTACTTTTTTTTTGGGTCCGACTAGTCCACTTCTCCTAGTTACAATATATGGAACATGCAATTAGTGTGATGATTAAGCGAATCCTCCAAATTGTGAACCTAGAATGGTTAGCATATTTTGAGCGCATAGTCCAATGTCTTGTAAACACATGACGCCTTTTTGATGTCTGTTCTTAGATCCCACCTAACCACATAACTGCTCAAATATTGCTTTGTTCGATTTCGGCACGTCTACCTCAAGTGCCTTGTTAATTAAGTGAGTGGATTGAGTCGACTCTCCCAAGGATTTCAAGAGAGGAATAATCTGGGGATTGCCGGACTGCTATTCTTCCGGTTTCTTTGCTAGATCATGTCCACATTTCTCTTCCAATGTGCACCCTATCTCATGGTCATGATGTTTGGAGGAGCTTGATTTCCTGCACATCATCCCTCTTCCCCGAGATTTTTCACCAATTTCTACCAATCAACAAGCACTTGGATCTCTTCAGCATGCGCCAGTTGACGAGTTCTTGTTCTTTCAGTGCGGGTGTAGTGTTTCTGAAAAATCTGTTATTTATCCCTGGCTAATGATATTTAACGATCTGTTTTTCTTTAACTGAATTGTCGTCAACAACTGAATTCAGAGAAGAACAATATGCCTCTCATAAAATTACGGTAAATTGAACCGTGACCTCTATGATATCTCAGCAATTTCACGAGTGTCCGGCCGGCAGCCTTGACCAACCTGTGAGATCAAAAGTAACTCTAAGTATGTACTGCGGACTCATGTTGCAGTGAGCTGAAGACAAATCTCGGCCTCTACGAACAGCCGCCATCATCCTGCCCAGTTTTTTTGCATTACAGAGAGTAACACTAATCTGTGTGTGAGTTTGGTTGCATTTTAGGCGACTAAGAAATCTCTATCCGTCGGGAAGCCAAGAACATGTGAGGCTTTGGTTCGTACTGTGAGGTTTCCGCTGGTCTGCTTCCTCTGTACTCGAGGACGTCCTGGACAGCCTGCAGATTTCCTTCAATGTACACAGCTGTCGATTTGTAAGCAAGAAGGGGCCGCCATAGCCATATCCATCAGAACCAGGGCTTCAAAACACATCCTCGCAAGCCGATCGAGCTATGTCAATTGTAGACCCAGCCAGCAGCTCACTGCAGTAGTTTCACCCTCACAATGGACCACAGGTGCACTTTCCGCCTTGCTGTGGCGGCGTTTTGCATCGTCTACGGATGCACAGCCTTTGCTATGATCAAAGGCAGAGGAGTTTCTCCAAACATGTCATCATACATGCATCGTCCATTCGAAGGTCACGAGCCGTCGAAGCCGGCGCAAAGGGAGGATGACCACTTCATGAGCTGGGTGAGGAGGATGGGTGAAATTCATAGACAGAAGCAATTATTGCTGCAGCGGCAATCTACTACTACTGAAGAATACTCAGGACGTGAGGGGGTGAGAAATCCAGTGGCGGCCATGACGTGGTTAGACTGGAAGCCCACAATGGTGACCCCCAAGACGCTTATCATCGTCGACCAGAATGGCAACGGCGACTTTCTCACCATAGCCGAGGCAATTAACTCAATACCACGAAACATGTATCGACCATACCGGGTCACAGTGCAGATCAATGCTGGTGTCTACCGGTAATATGCTGATCCATCAACATACATAAAACTCATATATATATACATGGCTATACATAATATCACTATAATAGATGCAGGTTTGTTGATGAAATACTTACAAGTTAAGCAGCAGAGTTTGTACATTATCTTGCAAATAAAGTTGTAATTCATGTGGTGTAGGGAGAAGATAGTGATACCGAAGAATAAGCCCATGGTGACGCTACAAGGATATGGGCAGCCCATGATCGACTGGAATGACGCGGCGTTCATGACATTCAACTCCACACTTGACAGTGCTACGGTGGGGATCAGCGGCGGCTACTTCATGGCGCGCAACATCACATTTCAGGTGAATACTTCTGCATTGAAAGATGTTAATACGCATGCTTTGTCGACATGTTTTTGTCTCCCAGAGATGAATAGCCTCTTGACAATTCGGGCAAAGTGGAGTGTTATATCGGCTGTGAGAACATGTAGTATGCAATGTGGGTTGAAGATTCCTAGCTTTGCATATAATAGAAATTCACAAATTTCTGCTTCATATATTGAGATTATTATGGAAAATGATCACTTTGAGAACATGTAATATGCAATATGGGTTGAATCATAGCTTGCATATAATAGAAATTCATAGCTTACATTTCTGCTTCACATATTGAGATTATTATGGAATTTAGCGATCACTTTGACAACGTGTATGCAATAATGCAGAACTCTGCACCTCAGCCAAGCGAAGGAGCGGTGCGGCACCAAGCTGTGGCGCTTCGTGTCTCGTCCGACCTTGCAGCTTTCTATGATTGCGCATTCATTGGTTACCAAGACACTTTGTATGACCACCACGGCCGCCATTACTTCAAAAACTGCTTCATCCAGGGCAACATTGACTTCATCTTCGGTGATGGCCTTTCCATCTACAAAGTAAGCGTCCAACCTAAGTCACAGAGAAAGGGGGGGGGGGGGGGGGGGGAGCAACTCATTTAAGGAAAACAAAATAATTGTGATCCAGTGTTACAGATGTGCACGAAAATGTCCTTGAAACCGAAATCTGCGGTCGCGTTCTCTGCGGCCCTTGTTTTGGTGAGTCACACCTTAACCCCGGAAGCCATGGGAAGTTGGAAATCTGAGGTTAAGTCGCCTAATGCCGGAATAGCGCTTGGATGGTTGAATTTATTGACTTGATTTCTGGTGCATCTTATCTGTTGTGGTCCACTCAATCAAGATCATGGGGCCATCTGGATGAACCGGATATCGTCAATCAACCATGGGGGCTTGTCCTTGGGGAAGATAATTAAGTGTAGGCCAACTTATCTGGCGTTCACCTTTGATAGGAAGCAAGAACCTTTGAGGTCTCTCTATTTCTCGTGATGCCTGTTACGATATGTATAACACACCCCTTGCACACGGCGAACGTCTGATGTTTCGGAACGTCAAGGACCCTCCTGCAAGTTGGGAAGCGACCTTTTTGAGCACTTTAACATTGGACGACCGAGAACGTTCGACGTCCGATTGCGGTGTGCTACATGGTTGTCGAACGTTTTGAACATTCGACGACTCTCAAAACATAATAATAAGATGAAAGACCAAAGATATTGTCCTCGTCATAAATCCTTACGATTGGTGACAACGTATTGGTTTCTCATTTTCGTATGCGAGTCATGACTTTCTACCAGAACACTTTCACCTTTACCCAAACGTTGGACGTTTCGGAACGTTCGAAGTCTCAAAACTTTTTTGCACTCATACTCGCACATGCACACGCAAATGCAACGAGTGTCAACTCTATTGGTTTTGAAAACGTCTGACGTTTGGCGATTGCGAGCGGTGTATAATATTCAAGCTGATGGCAGCATCAAGTCATCTCTTTCTTCTCTTTGAGCTCATGTTAAATAACAAGCTCTCGGCTCACCTTTTGTTAATATGTAGGGGTGCACCTTGAATGTCGTCCCATCCGGGTGGGGAGCAGTCGCGGCGCAGAAGAGGCAGAATGCAATCGAGAATACAGGATTCTCTTTTGTGATGTGCACCATTACAGGCTCTGCTGGTCAAGTCTACTTGGGGAGAGCGTGGGGGGCGTATTCTCGAGTTGTCTATTCCTACACCTACATGGCAGACATCATCAACCAGCAGGGCTGGATGGACTGGGGCATCCCCGAGAGGCAATTGTGAGCCCCTCAAAACTCCTCCCTTCTTCAACCCTCCTCTCCAAATTCTCTATCTTTCTGCAGCATTTCTTCAGCACTTTCCAATATGGCCAAGGGGCGTTACCATGAGATTGTAAGCTCATCCGAAATTGGTTTCACCATGGAAAATTGGACATGGATTTTGTGTGGGTACGGGCCTTTAAGCGTTGCGTACAGACACACAAGCGGCCGTAGTCTCCACCGAATGCTATTTCGTTACCATCCTGTTCATGTACGCCTTGCTACACGCGTTATATGCTAATTCAACCTGTTTTTTGGTCGGGAGTTGGTTGTTTTGCATACAACACTTTCCATGTTCAATAAGTTTTGTGTATGAATGGAGGTTGTGTGGAAGTTTTAACGAAGAACATTTCCAAATGGTTCGTTGAGGGTCAAACTCATTTTGGCACACCAAGAGGTGCTCTATATAATAATAATAATAATAATAATAATAATAATAATATTCTTTATTTTATTTTTCAAACCTTCACATGAACTCCATTGCAGCATGAACCGGAAACCTACAGAACATGAAATGTGTTGTATGCAGACAACCAACTCCCGACCAAAACTCCGGTTGAATAAACGGGTAACACTAGTGAGTTCTAATAAACCAAGGTTTGTGAAATTCTGAAGTGTGTCATGGTCTCCTGGTTTTTGTGTTAGACCCGCCTCAACAAGGTGGGCTTGATTTAAAACACGGTAGACAATGAAACATTATCCATTGCATGTTGTGTAGAACTCCATGTAGGTGAATGTGCAGTGTAGGTGAATCCATCAATTCACCTACTTTACATCATTCATAGTTTCCATACATCCATTCATACTTCCTTGGACTCGTGGGCCCTGAAGCTCCAGTTTATAGCCTAAGTGAAGTGGGACGGTCTCGGCACATTTCACCAATGAGAGATTTTAATATTTTTTATGGTCACAGGCCCTCAATCTCTAGCAGTGTAAAATGCCCCTCAGAATGATGTTATTGCGCACCAACCTGCAACGTTGCACATACTTGATGATGAATTCGTTGCTGTTGCATGAACTGAAAGAATGTGTTTGGGAGATATGCAGGACAGTGTTCTATGGACAATACAGATGTACAGGTCCTGGGTCGCTGGAATACGGCAGAGTGCCATGGTCACACGAACTTACAGATGAAGAAGCGGCTCCCTTTCTCTCTCTCTCCTTCATCGATGGCGAAACTTGGGTTCCCGAAGTGTAGCGAGCCAGCCATGCATCAACATTGATTACTTATCCTTGTAGAGAATTGAACCCCAATTGAACCATTCTTTGTGTGCTGCTGGCTTTAGATTCTTAAGGTCGCAAATTGACTAATTTGTTCCAAGGCCCATATAAATTATGTGTAATTAAACCACAAACACCGGACTGTGTGCATATATCTTTTGATAAGCTGGATTCATTGGGGCTGACGGTGTATGGAAAGGGCATTGCTCGGTGTGACTCATTCTGGAGCGAGGAATCTCATGTCGATTATTATTTTTTGTCTGATTGATAATAATTAATGTCTGACTCGTGCTTCAGGTGAGATTATGATCAAGCACATCATTGAACATTCCGGGATACAAGTAAAATACTTCCATTCCGTTCACCTATACATGACTAGTATGGACTTGTGCCGTCCGAGCACAACTCATGCATATGAATTGATATCCCAGATGAACCCAACCTCATGCACCATGCATTCATATGCCCATGCTCGCGCGTACTTGCCGTATGCATGTAAGCCCATGTTCATGCTCATAAGCCCTCCATGACTCGCCACCATGTCCCTACGGAGTGGTTAATAAAAAAGAACAAAAAATATGTATAAATAATCACTACTGGGTTTCAAGGTTGTTGTCAACACCACTTGGTCACTTGGATCCTAATATCAACAATTGTGTTGATATAGTGCATGGTCACGATTGTGGGTTGCTTCCTAGCCTAATATAAGCTAGTGTTAGCCGAAATTTTGTCTTCTATTGAGCATGTGGAAAGAAAATTCATGTTTGCATTGCATAAGGCCCACTAGTTGGAAAGATGCAATCAAAAATTGCTTGATGTGTGCCCTTCTTTCTGTTGTAGCTCAAATTTCACCCTTTCATATGTGAAACTATATTTGTTCCCTCCTATTTGCCTTTTACTTGCCCAACAAGAGATGGGTTTCATTTACTTCCTGGACCACATTCCCCTTGGGGTAACTTCTGACTACTATGAGTTCGGAAGTGGCTGCTCAATGTGTCACCGTTGTTTGCCAAACCTCCTTTCATGTTGTAGGCGAATTGGTGCCTCAATTTCATTGGTTATCACTTGGATTAAGGTAATCTCTCAAAAAGTCATATCTCTCCAGGCTTCCACCCCTTCATAGCTTTTCACTGCGTTTGGGATTTTGCCTTGCCATTGTCTTTGTCTCTCATGGCCGCAACCGCTTTTCTTGAATAGAAAACCTGAGTTGTTCTAAACTTTCGAGTGCACATGTGGGAGAGAGCCTTCGACAAGGCTGCTCAAACCTTTCCTTGGCACCTCAAATGGCATGAGCAAGATCTCCGCATGAAGTACCAATACATGTAGGAGTTGATTCTTGAATTTGACAACATATGGTCTCATGAGGGTTTAGGGTTTAGGGTTTGAAGATTACCAATTGCATAAGACAAAGAAGGTGTGCAACTTGAAAGACTTTGCAAATGTATGGCAAGAAAGTTGCTCCCACTTACAACTGCACTCCAAAGTCTTGGAATATACTAGCATGTCAGCTTGAAGATGAGGAAAAGAAGAAAATCTTTAAAAAGAGATCTAGGGCAACTAAGGTGCAAATTTAGAAGGGAGGCGGCCACAAGTTCAGGCGTCAGGTGCCAAAGGAACCATCACTAAATTCGTAATTGCCCTAATCCCATGTGATTTAGGGAGTTGTAATGGAAGGTACGCATGTGTTGGGGATAGTAGGCTTCAATGATATGTTGGTTGAGTGCTGTGGGATTTAGGAATTGACAAAATGTTGTATTGTGGACAAAGTGCTCCATTGATGTGTTGTTGGAGACTGTGTTGTATGGTCTTAAGAATGCCTACCAAAAAATGGTATGAAATATGCACGTGAGTAAGGTAATGATGAGAATCATTGGCATCTATAGTGCACGACACATTGAAAGCATGTAAGGATTACTATAGTTGGTGATTAGAATAGGGAGATGAATTTGGCGTGGCCAAGGGCAACAACTGTGTTGAATTGTTTTTTGAGGAGATCATGTCCAAAATTCACCCTTGCTTAAATATTTTAAGAAAGCAATGCTTGACTGCTTGTCAGACATGAACAAATTATAAAACGTGTAAAAAACCACTATAAAATATTTCTAGCTAGGATACGAATTGTAAATTGGCAAAAGGAGTGTAATGCATATTACCATGCAATTGTGTAATATTTACAATACTTTTGCTATATGAATTGAATAGAAAAAGATAAAGATGCTGACAATCTTTTAGGCTCCCAAAATAGCATGAAACTGTACGCTGGCAAAGCAAGGGGGCCCACCAATTGTTTTTTCTAAATTCATCAAGAATGTGTCAATCGGGATCAACACCCTTCAATCAACATACTCACATTGATACTAGTTCCAAAACTCCTCTACCCGGTTGGTGTACAAATCAACTACTACAAGTGTTGATAACTACCCCTGAACCTAGTAGTGAATCCTACTTTATCCTATTGACCATGCCATGTTGCCACCTAAGTTACCTCCATGGCCACCACCAGCGAGAAAATTTGAAGGGTTACTCGTATTTCATGGGGAAGGGTTACTTAAAATTTTGCCTTTCAAAAATAAGGGTTACTTCAAAAATTGCCCTTCACATATTTACAATTTTTTTCTTTCAAAAATGCACAATGTAATGTTTGAATCTTAGGTTATATTGTAAACTGAAGTGAAATGTAATTTACATGGAACAAAATCCGAAAAGAAATATGATTAGAACATATATTTATTTCATGTATAGAGCTCACAGCTCCACTGCACGCTCTTCCGCTCTGCACCAGTGCACCGCAAGCCTCAAAGTCTGAACTTTGCACTGAGTCACTGACATTCTCCCGTCGCCCAGGCCCCAAGGATAAGAGCGGCCTGTAGTTCTCACCGGGTGTGGGAGGGTATCTACGGTTCTCCCAAGGGTATGAGCGTATCTGCAAGACTGCATCAGCCACAAGCTGGAGCCTCCAGGGAAATGAGCTAGCCGGATCTCCCGAGGGTATGAAGGCCCAAGGGACCGGTTGTTTTAAAAATGCCCTTCCCTTTGAAGGTTTCCTGTAAATTCTGCCGGTCCCTTTTGAAGGGCTGGCCCAGCTGTTGAAGGGAAAGTGAAAGGCTGCACCCCAGAATAAGGGGTACAGCCCTTCAATTTTATTCGCTGGCCACCACCTCTCTCTAGATTCCTTACCATGCCCACCTCCCTCTAGATTCCCTACATGCCCACCTTTTGCACTTGTAATTCGTCACCTTTCCACATTTGTTCCATCTTTCTTTTGTCACATGTTTGTTATGAGAATATATATATATATATATATATATAGACATGTGGCCCTTTTCTTTGCAAGGCTAGTTGGACATGTTTCCATGATCTTTCGTAGACCACCACCACCACCACACGAGCTCCATGGTATATAGATTACCTAATTTGGATTCATAACATTGTATGTATAAACAAGAAATAATAGGACCATAGAGATCAATAGTTGCAATCTTAAGCACAAACGCCTTGCCTTTAGCTATCTTAGATCATCATGAACAAGACCCCAAATTGGTGCAGAGTTGAGCTCATCTTGGATGTCAAATAAGTTACCATGTTTGGGAAATTCATGTTGAGGTTGAGGTTGAGGTTTAGAATAACATACATAAAGCCTCATTTGATGTGCATTCATTCATTCAAAATCAACACAAGATAATCTCACAAATTTGAGGTCTAATTGTAGTGCCTTGACATATTTTTCCACGACATCCATGTCATTACAGGTATAAGTACCTTTGGTAAAAAAATGTCATAATATATGGGTGCAAGCATGGTAAAGTGAACAACTCTTGATTCATGCCTAGTGTTAAGTGAAAGTGATTTAGAACTATACACTAACTTTGAATTTTGTGACGAAAAAAATCACAGACATTCAAATACATATTGATCTACAAACACAATATTCAAAATTTTGAGAGTGGGATCCTCTCAAAATAATATTGTCCATTTGGACACCTAAAAGTCATGTTAGGTTGATAAATACTAGATTAAACTTCAGACGTGTAGTTTTCATTAAAATGAGAGTATGTTGAGCTGGGGAATCGACTCATTTAGATTGAATCGACCTAAATGAGGACAATATGTTAGTCAATTTAGGTTGAGTCGACCTAAATGAGGACAATATGTTAGTCAATTTAGGTTGAGTCGACCTAAATGAGGACAATATATTAGTCAATTCAGGTCGAGTCGACTTGAACTGTCATCCTAAATGGTCAATTTCAGGCAGTACATCACTCCACAATTTATGGCGGGAAATCAAATGTTATTTTTTTACTTGAACTCTACAAGTCTCCAGTGGTTTTCACTTCATTCTTGGATTAATAGTTTGCTTTATGTACTCCCAATTCATTGGAAAACTCTCAAAATTTTGAATATTGTGTTTACAAAGCCAAGCAATTTATGATGACAAAAACAATTCCAAGAAAATTCTACTATTTTAGAAGACGGTGCAAGTGGTGTGCAAGTAGGTGATATTGAACAAGCAATTGACTTTTTTTTTTTCAAAATATGATAAAATTACATAAAATTGATGATTTTCTACAAATTTTTGGGATGATGCCCTCAAGTAGATGATGAAGTCAAGGAATATGAAAAAATATTCCAACTTCAAAATATTTAAGGTCATGAAATCTACGCCCAAAAGCATATTCAATCATTTGCTTTTGAGCATCACTTTCAATGATAAGTTTTGAAGATCTCAACTTGATATTTTACATTTGAGTATTTAACACAACAATAGAGGTCAACATGGAAAAAAAAATCCAATTGAATCAACACTTTGCTACTACTTTTAGGCCTTTGACCAAAAAAATTATGATTTTAGAACATTGGAGCACTATTTTGATCCACTTTGCGATGCTTACACCTATATATGACTATCTGTGACTCTCCCTATCCTCACCTTGATTTTTGTGCCCATAGCCAGCTCACGTCCTTGTACAAGATGTTTGCACATCTAATGCACAGGTCAGGTGCGAAGGCACTAGGTGAATCCACCATAACCACCATAGCCAGGAGAGGAAGTGAGTTTTGGTACGTAATTCTCATGTATTGAATCTATTGAACATACCTTAATGTTACGCACATATTGTGACGTCTGTTGTTGTCATCATCATCTGCTTGAATTTCAAATACCTACAATGAATTTGCTGGATTGAAGTGGTATGTGGTATAAGACCAGTGGCAATCTCCTCTATCTACACTTGTGATCCTTAGTACTAGGTCATCAATTAGTTCTCTCTGGAGACGGATGAAGCATTTGTTTCATTGCTAAAAACCTAAGCGACACTTTCTCATATTTGACACAAACCTTAAAAGTTCACTTCAAGAGCATGACTGTGTCCCAAGCTTGTGAATTGATGTGTAGAATGTAAAATGCCATAAAACACACACACACAGACTTCAAATGCTACATATGTTAGCAATAAAATTAAGCTTCATAAGTCTAGTGTTTCCGTGGAATCAAAGACACTTTGAATATGCCAGCATCAAAAGCCATGAAAGACATTCATTTGCAATTTCAAGATGATCTGAGAATGTTTGAAGGCTCTATGTCTTACGATAGGCTCACTATTGTAATGAGCTCGTATAGGCCGGCTTCAGATGAAATTAGGTATGCACAAGGGTGACCTAGAACATCATGCAAATTTCATTGATATCGGGAATGCATACCATGAGCTACGGGATATGCAACTCATGCTAGAGCTCATCTCGACAGCAGACAAGATGAAATCAGACCAACGATTGTCCAGTAATCCAACAATTTCAATACAATCTTCCAACACAATCGGCATTCCAGCCCATAGCTTGTGTTTATTGTGCCATCCTGATGTACTTTCAGTCCCATTAGCCTTTTCGGCTTCCCAGACTTTAAAATCAATTTCATTTCATTGTAAATAATTTATGAACGTTGCAGCAGAAATGCTCTAGGTCCACTATCTAAGTAATTTGGTCCACTAAATAAGTACTGTGGGTCACCCCACTCGTGATAGGCACAAATATTTAGCACACTCAAATCATAATTCCCTGACCTCAAGATCCAACCCGACAGCGCGGATCAAGTCTGAGTGCATATTAATTTACTAGCTCGGCTGCTCTAGAATCACTGGATAACGAACTGTTCTTATATGTGATCTATCTGCGGCAAGCGATGCCGCCAGGAATGCCGTTGGGGAGGCCGGTGCTCCCGCACACGGCGTTGAAGCTGGGCATGGCGGAGCCTTCCTCGATGGGGGTGGCCGTGTACCGGCTCACCTTGCAGTCGGTCGCCAGGAGTGAGGAAGAGAAGAACTTGTCGGCTCCTCCCATGATGGGCATCACCACGCCCCTCTTGGTGGGGTTCACGTATCCGGGCTGGTACGTCTGGCCCAGCACCCCGTTCACCGACGACGAAAGGTTGTGGAATCGGAATTGCATGTCCAGGTGGGCGAAGCAGTCATCGTCGGTGATCCCGTACCCGTGCCCGTCGCTCTCCTTCTTGCTGATGGGCACCACGCTCAATGCCACACCCATCTTCTCCCTGATTCTCACGTCCACTGTGTTGGCGGCGCCGATGCGCTCGAGCGTGACCAGCTCGTCGGCCGAAGTCCAGGAGGACATGGGCGCGTTCTCGATCTCCACGGCCACCCCGTCGTAAGAGAACTCCAGGTGGTCCACGCTGTTGTCCCATTTGGCCACGGGTTTAGCTGACACGGTGAGCGCGTGGGATCCGAAGACGAAGCCGAGAGCTTGCACCCAAGTGAAGTCGCGAGGGCGGCCCTCGGGGCGCTTGCCGATGAAGTGGGCGTTGATGTGGAGGTCACTGTCGGAGACGAGGCAGAAGTCCTGGTTCTTGCGGCCGTGGAAGTAGAACATCACACCATCGCCTCCCACGATGCGGGGGTCTCCGCACACGCCACCGCGCTTCTTGCAACCCGCTGTCACAGTAGTTCATTGACAGACAGCACAAAAACCATTGTCAGCGCCTTCACATCAGCTTCGGCATGCCATACAATTTCACGAATAGTTAAACAGGTTGAACGATCTTTAATATGTATACATATTGAGGTAAAAACGACTGCACATACAACCATTGTCCAAACTTGTTATCCATTAGAAATCTGAGTGGGATAGGTCGACCACATACGCTTCTTCTTCGTCCCGGCGTCGCCATCCTTGTCGGGGTCGTCTTTGCCTTTGCCTTTGGCTGCATCAGTAGCAGCAGCGGCGGCGGCGATGCCTGCTTGCATGAGCAGCATGCAGACTACCAGAGACAGAAGCAACAGCGAGGACTTCTTGGACTCCATAGTCAATCACACCAGCCCTGTGATAATGCTGATCACGTGATCAAGCAAAATGCTTGCAGCAGCTGGGATCCCAACAGCTACTGAAGAAATTGGAGCTGGAAAGTCAGGAGCGCTGTTGGATGACTTGAGATTCAGGGTCCCCTTAATTTATAGTGGCCATCCATTCGGAGATTCATCCTTGAATGAGCAGCCCATAGAGTGCTTGCTTGGCATTGCACAAGCTGGGTAACTTGGCTGTAGCAAGCTACGTGCACAGTGCACATGATCATGTTTGGGACAAAGCGAGCGGTAGCTGTACTACTCCGTGGAAGAAATTCTTACATTGGCCTCACGTCTGCTTGACATGCCTCGAATGCTGATGATGATGATCTCCGAGTTCTTTCTTTCCAGAGACTCCCATCGTCAGCATCTCGTTCAGTTGCCCACACCAGCAAGCATCTTCTAGTAACAAAGTCAACACCTCATTGTCACTTCAAACAGCTCCATTTCAGTGAGTTTGAACATTGAAGCCCTAAAGTTTAAAGTTGTGCAAGTGGGTGTTATTTATATATATATATCAATCATTACTTTGCTTAATCGGACACCTATATTTGAGGGCCAAAGCATGGTAAAGTTAATAAGAAAAAATACGTGTCCTTGTGATACATTTTTCACACATAGAAAGGGAAGACTCAATTCTATATGAAATGTCATTCTAAGATTCATGGAGCCCTGGACCAATGGAATTGAACTGAATGAGGCACAAAATTTGTGCCTCATTAGTGTTATGAACATATGTATGAAGAGATTGAGTGGTGAGTTTGAGCTAAAACGTACTTCATTTCAGGATTTGTTATGATTTGTGTGTAAGTTGAAGTATTTGGCAAGATCATATTGTATGTTAGCACGCCACAAATTTTGAAGAGATATACCTTTTCTACTTCACTCTCACTTTCCAAAACTGACAATTATGGGAGTAGATTCTACAAACTTTAGAATGTACTTCTATGGATGTGAATCATGTAGTTTGCCATTTATGAAGACATCATAATCCACCTTATAAATAACCTTAATTTGATCATTATATTGTTTTGAATTACATAAAGTCTAGGAAATGTGGCCACTTGCCCCTCTAAATTGACACACTGAGTACAATTTGTGTACACATTATCATGTTTTTGGCCCTTGATGGTGTGTGGTTAGGTGAAGATCACAAAACAAACGTGATTAAGGCAAATGTTTGAAAGAGATTGGACTACGTCTTCAAAATTTATCAACTAATCCACACTCAATCACGAACACAATTGGGATGACCCATGTATTTAGTTAAGGAAGGAATCAACAAATGTGCACTTCCAATGTTATCATAACTAAAACACGGGGGATGGTTTGATTTTCGTTGATGCTTCATCGTAGATTTGCTAATGCAACACAAGTATTGTTGTGTAAATCTAATCAGTAGAAGTTGGAGAACATGGAAAACAAACTGAATAACACACACATACCTTACAAGGTTATGGATCCCATTGTGGGCTTCTTGTACATACCATATTTGGAAATTGTACATTGTGAATATACATCTTGACATGATTGTTTGGTAGGTACAGTAAAGGTAGCTTGTTGTTTTGGAAGGTTATACTCCTTGACACCTGGCACACAAAGTAGCTTGGAAAGAGTAACTTTGGTGAAGATTTCAAATCATCAAGTGTGTAGAGAGATTACACACCTAGTATGGAACTGTTCAGAGTGTTTTACTAGGGCTTGGCTAATGGTTTCAAAATTATAACAAAAGAATCTGCAAGTGATGTCCTGCATTACTTTGTTTCCATGTGTGAATCTTGGGCTTATATTACTTTACACGCTTTTTGAAATAAGCTAAATTACTTTGCACTAGAAGGAAATTTTCCATTACAACCATTCATTGTGACTTTTCCGTTGTGACTCATGGTTAGAAAATGCATAAATAAATCATTTTGGCTATCAAACAAAGGTTTTTAGTCGTGATTTCTGTAAAACTGGCAACCAAAACTATCCGGTTGACAATCAAAATGTTTTAATTATATATGCATTTATTTTTGCCATGAGTCACAATGGACAAGTCATAACGGATGATTGTAATGGAAAAAAATTCTTCAAGTATCGGAGGCAAGTTACTTATTAGAGTTGCATTATCTTAGCTGCCTAGACAAGAGCTTTGTGGTGAGTATGTAAAATTCTTATTTATTCGAAGGTGAACTGGACAAAATAACCACTTATATAGTTTGCAAATTGACTCCATAGATGACTTTAGAGGTCCCAATTTACATTAGTGGTTTAGAATGGATTTGTTCTCAATCCTATACTAAGGAGATCATTGTTTAACTTACAGCACCTTCATCCATGATGGATGAGTTTACATAGACACCACAACTTGTCTCATCCACATATATCTAATTGTATGAATATGTGGGCTATGATAAACACAAGTCTCATATAAAATCTAGATAGAGGATTGATTCAGTCCAATTGGACCCCACTAATTTAAACTCTAATTTGAGCACACAACCTGATCTCATAGTGACAAATGCCTTTTGAGTGTCCGGTGTTAACTACAAGCCTAATAGCCATAAACCACTCAAATCTAAGTCTCCAGACTACGATTCAGAAGTCTAGTGACCACATAAGGCCCTCATTCCTACCTTGGTCCTTATCTCCTGCCGATACTTTTAGAATGAGGATGCAAGAATGTGACATCATTCTGCTCATACTGTAACTGTGAGAATTTGTACTTTGTGTGCTCTTAAGAGTCTTAAAGAAAGCAGCAGGCGGAAATGGAAATACCGAAATTCTGCCCTAGTAATTCCGCCACATTCTAACTTTTTAACCACGAAAAGTGAAATGACAGGCTACAGTTGGGCCCACCCAACTGGCACTATCTCTACATTAAATATTGTATTTAGGGGCATATGGTATTTTATGTCACTGTGGTAACTTTTCTAGCGACACTTCTTATGATTTGAGTTCACAAATAATGTCATCCCAACTTACTTTTAATTCATCCAAATGTCAATTATCGAAACAAAGTTTGATATATTGTACATCCTTACATGTCATTGTTGATATATTGTCATGGATGATTGAAATTTGGACGAAAGACCAGTCAGTAAGCGACAATTTTTACAGCATTGTAAATCTATAATGCCCAATTTTGTTTACAAGGAATCTGACAAATAATGTTGGGTCTGCAATTAGTGTTGGTGACACTACATGGGCAGTTTACAATTAGTATTGAGCAAGACAAATAGAATAGGTGACACTAAATGCAATACTTGGTGCAGTAATTTTGTGAGATATTTAGCAGTTAACATTTGGCAAAATAATGTCTTCTTACTGATGTCCACATGGCTGTTACTGATAAGAAAGTTGAAAGAGCCATAGCAACCTTCAAGTTCTTTCCATCAGTGTAGCAGCTCATGAAGCATGATATCGAGCATAAATTAACATAAACCACGATTCAACTTGGCATGAAGTAAATTACGTGTGTTAGGAGGCTAAATTAATTAATGGACCAGATTGGCACGAGCTCACGCCTGTCACTAAATTATGACTCCATTACAACAAATTTCAAAAGATTGGATGATGACGAAGGTCAACCTTCTGACAAGTGAAAAGGAAGATGGATTGGAAGCTACACTGATTCTTGTCACCCCCTATGATCGGGGAGAACCGGCAGTTAGTTACAAATGAACCGGTTGAGTTTGAGAAATAACCGGTTGAAGTTCAAGACTGCAGGAAAATTACCGATCATTTTAGAGGAATTTATAGAATATACCCCAATTTAATAAAGGAAAACCGGAGGATGTCAACATGTAACCAGTTGGACTTGCAAACACTAGGATCTCAACCGATTATGCCCAAAAATTTCCCCGATCACTGGTCACTCCCCGGCCAATATCAATTTGTCATCCTATTGAGCCGAGGGGGGAGTTTGTCGCATACTACACTCAGTATATATTGTATATAGTGTCACCAATTCTAGTTGTCTCGCTCAATACTACTTGTAAACCGCCCATGTAGTGTCACCAATACTAAATGTAAACCTGACATGATTTGTCATTCCTTGTTAAAAAACATTTGGGCATTATAGATTCACAATGTTACAATTATTATCACTTTCTAAAGTGGATTTTCATCCAACATTAAATCATCCATAACAATATTTCGTTACCAACATAAGTCTTTTTAAGTAGCACATCTAATCACAATGATGGCATTATACAAATAATTTAAAAGACAAATGATATAAGTTTTTTTTATTACCAAAATACATACAAGGACAATGCCATTGGGATTTGGCAAAGAGAGCGGTGAAAATCTCTAATGTGTACATGATGGAACCACAAAACACCAAGAAAAGTAAACACCCTAATCATGATCAATGAGACCCACATTAGCCTAGTGACGTAATTAAGCTTACCTTCCTAAAGTCAATAGACTTGCGTACGTTGTCCTATAAGTGAAGGTAACAAAGCGCATTGTTAGAAACACGGGGCCAACACTTCCCAAGAATTAGAAACCACGTGTGGCCAAAGATAAGGTCTTTTTTTTTATTGATGGTATCAAAAAATTGAAGTGATTTCAAAATAAAATAAGTGCCACACAATATGTGACTTTGACTTCAAAATAATATAGGTTATCATAAATTTTATGAAATTAAGTTCATATTATTCTAAGATACCATGGTATAAAACATCGCAAGAGGGTTATAGTGTGTACACTCCCCTTCCCACCCACAATGAATGAAAAAGTGTCAATGGATGAAAAATGGTTGAAGAACATTGGATGGCAGGTTTAGGGTTTAGGCGTGGAGGAGACTTTGCAATCTAAGAGTATTGGTTTGTATTATGAGAGTATCAAGTTTGCATTCTAAGAGTTCGGTGTATGTGAACGGTGAGATTGGTTTACGATCCTCAACATTCCTTGCGCCCAAGCCTACTAGCATGATCATTGTAAATTCTCTAGTACAACATCCTTCAATTATAGACTAGGAGTAGGTGTTGCACTTTAGTAAAGACAACATTTCAGCTTCAAAAACCCTTTCCTATGTTTCAAACACACATTTTTCCTTGTTTTGTTGGCATTTATAAATTGTATACATTCTAGCGGTTTGGTATTGGCACATTTTAATTTGTTGACTTTTTATGTTTACGATGGTAATCTTTGCACATAAATAAAAATGCAGTAGGACTTCCAACACTCTATCTAGGGATATCATTGGTTTATGCTCGGGGAGATCACTGGTGAAAATCGTAGAAACAACGTGCGATAAAAAATAGGGTCCAATATATTCATTGTAGGTAAATTTTGCAAAAAATGTACATATAATATAGGGGGTTTTAAAATAGTGAGACATGTTTACATGTAAAATACCATGACATATAATGGCATCTTTTATCTAGTCATTACATGTAAAATAGCGTGGAAACAATTACTAGGGGTAGCGGATGTAGGGAAGGGTCTGTGCTAGTGGATGACAAGTGGTCTGTGCTATGGTAGTGTGATTGTTACTTAAATGTTTAGAGAGGAATTTTAGGGTGGTCTTCAGGTCCTTAAGGAAGGTTGGGTAGTCAATATCCCATACTTTGATTTCTAGATGTTAATATGTGAATGGCGGTTTATGGGTGTGCTCAAAATGACATAGAAAGCCAGTTGTTTGGAGAAGCTAATTTATTGCTTTATGACCAAGCTTTTTGTAGATTGCTTGGGGACATACATTCAAATTGTGGGATACTTACTTGATGGAATGAAAAGCAACTTAAGATTACTTCAGGTCATTAAGGAAGATTTTGCATCCAAAATGCCATGCTTTGGTTTGTCGGTGGTGATATATAAATGTGTGTTGGAAAAAAAATGGGGTGTAAGAAACAAAATACAGTGTAAGAAAAAAATGGACATCAGTTGGGCTCCGAGAAGAAAAAAATTAGGGTAAAGTCAAAAAAATTGGTTACTTGGGGTATAAGGGAAAAAATGAAATATAAGTAAAATAAGGTATTTTTAAACGCTTCCCCCAAAATTTTATAATTATTGATAGGGTGTATTAAAATACAAGCATTTACCTTTATTTTGAAAAATACCATACCTTAAAATCTTTTCTGCAAGGTAAATAGCCCCCTGATAAATAGGTCCTGAGCGCACATGTATGCATCAATCAAAGAGGGAGTGATCCCCCCGAGGGTTTATGCTTCTATAATTTGCATTTCATGTTGCTTTTGAGTGCATATCAATTTTGTGTATGTATGTTTTGTATTATGACTCTATGAAATTGTTTTGAGGCTAAACTGCATTGCAATGAATTGTTGGCTCTTCCTTTGGAGGTGGTTTTTGAGATGAGTCAAAGTTTGGCCTTGGTTGGACAACCAACTAGAATTGGCCACATGTGGAGGATAATCATACGATATAGCACTCTTCCAATATATATACATGACAATGACTAACCCCAATCTTTTAAAGTAATTGAAAGGTGCTACAAAATATGCACAATTCAAAACTAAGCTAATTGAATCGGTCATGTAATTGCTTCATGAGATATTATCCCCAAACAATTATACCTTCGCCACACATGGTTTCCATAAGTCACACTAAGTATCAGCCCTGTGGTCAAAAGTTGTAATCCATTCAAGAGTGCTTATTAAGTAGCAAACTTATCTCATGGTTTTCAAAGCAAGTCTCATGAATGTTCCTCAACATGATCACTACTTTGGCATGTTATGTCACCAATCGTACATAATTTATTTATGCTCCTATTAAAATACCACAAACATGTACCTCATCCACATGGCAAAATTGTAATTTGACAATGAGATGCCATTTATACATCTCCCCTCGCAACAATGCAATAACAATTCCTCACGTGAGCTGAATTAGTTCTTGTGTACAAGGATCTCTGACACATATAATTTACGAGTTATGCTAGTTATGACAATCCTTCACAAGGTGCCCTACTAGGGCCCTACTAAAACCATCTACTAGAATGAGGGGCCAGGGGCCCAAAGTCTAGTAACACAATTTATTTAATTAACTAGATTATAGAGCTTTGATATTGTCTTAGAGGAATTAGATACTGTCGAAGCCACATCCCGATGATGGCAACTGAGACTCCCTTTTAGAACAAGTGCTTCTAAATCATTTGCGATACTTCTAATAAATCAAAAACTTGTTCTTTCATAATGAGGAGAAAAATTCTTGGAAAGAGGGCACTGAGAGAAATTCATGGATACAAATTGTATATTATGGATTAATAAGGGTTTGCATTTTCACATGTCAATGCTAGAACTAATTGGAAGCATTTTTTCTAAAACATGAGTCACATTAAGACTTCTAGGTGTAACTTGATTTCACTTTTAGGAAATTTATAAAATTTCTTAGAATTTATAATCAAACAACAAATGATTACAACAAAAACAACAACACAACAACCACAACTTTGAATGTTTGTATTCCATGTTCACCAACCACCATATTTGTGTAGTTTTGCGATCTAGTGTACGTCATATTGGTGGTTGAAATTGTCCAAAATTCATGCATACATCCAAATATACTTAAATCCTATAATTAACTACCACCTTTAGCCCAATTATACACTAAATAGCACTTCATTTATGGTACTACTACTTATTACTTCTATTCCACTAACACGGTTCTATCCAATGGCGATGGTTTTGTTTGAGATTCTTTCCTCTTATTCACTCCATTAAGTAGGAATGGATCACCTATGTCTAACTACACTAAATGTACCAATTAGTGAGGGTGGTACTTATTCAAGTTACACGCACAATCTAGCCAAATCATAGAATTACTGAAGGCTGAAGTTGCTATTGAGTGGCACTAAATTCATGACTACGGTAAATTCTATGCTCCTTTACCATAGATTTCAAGAAAATTAATGCATGCTTGTGGTTAATGCTTACCACATGCTTGTCAATGAATAATGCCAAGTACTAATACATTTAGTGATTAGTGCCAAGTGCCCGTACTTTAGTAAATAGTGCCAGATGCCGGTACTTTAAATGAAAATTCCAAGTGCAGAGATAAACAATGCTTCCTAATCTTTGATCCAAGATCTTTTGGTGGTACTAATTCGTAGTGTGAAGGAATTTAGTACCACCCTCACTAATTTCCCACACTCACTAATTGGTATATCGAGTGTACTCTTCTCTGTAACCCCCATTCCCCTTCTACAGGTTTCTATGGTTGTATCTACTACACTTGAACCCCTATTAAGTCTTCAATCTGCTGTGATGTAATTCCGAGGTACACCTTCCTACCTCAACCTACCCCTCATTCATACGTTTATCTATCAAGCTCATCCGATCCACTAATCCGTGTTACCCTAAAAAAACAACTGTGAATCCAAGTGCTGTGCAAGCTCACAACTGATCCTAACTCTCTTGACCACCAAGGTCGGCTATGGATCAATCACACGAAGACAAGCCATCGCACATAACTACTCTCACCAGGTTACATACAATTCCCAATAGCAATCAATACACTTTATTCCATTCATGCTACAGGGAGGTAACCTTCCAAACTTCTCACCCAAGATGGCCTCTCTCTCTCTCTGTCCTTGAATATTCAGTATCCTAATCAGTCGAAGATCCATTACTTTATCCTGCATTCTAAAACCAGTGGACCTGCCTCTTAAACAAAAACCTCTCATCTTATCCTATGTACACCTTGAGCTGCTTTCTCTATCCGTAATCCTTAACCTAACTACTAATATCCCTAGCTTATTCCTACTGTAGTAGAGGTGCCTATTCTTGATCAAGACCACATCGGCAATCTATAGGGTACTGGAGTGTCGATCAAGTTGGGACTGAATTCCAATCATGTTGGACTGAATATCGATCATGTTGGAACCAATAGTGTCATGACACATGTCTTGGTTTTGAGTGCTAAAGTGAGGAGGAATGAGCAGTTAAAATGAGTTGTTATGGTAGACTCTAGACATTGGCAATATGTTCAGGCCAACTTTTAGCTTCAAGAATTCACAGTAATTCAACTTAAGGATTAAAATCACCAAAAAATTTGCTGTCCTCCTAATTTCTATCTTCCAACATAGAAAAAAATTGCACTGCCTTATGCTTCCCCGGATTTAGCGCATAATCTCTTAAGTGATCAGTTATGGGCGCCTCTACTCTATTACCCTGTCCGAGCATATTTAACTTGTAAGGTTAACAACAACTCCAAACCAAATTCAAAAGACGGCGACCCATGCGAATGCCCCAGATAGTTGCCATCCCCGGAACCACGTTGTGGGTTAAGTTTGTATGCAAATTGAAGGGGTTTGCAAAAACATGATTTAGCACACTCGTCCACATTGGCCGATCTGAAGATCCAACTGAGCATGGATCAATTCCGAGTGCAAATCAATTAATTTAGTAGCTAGTCTGCTCTAAACATCATGTACAATTAATGTCGTGAGCTTCTATACGATCTATCTGCGGCAAGCGATGCCGCCAGGAATGCCGTTGGGGAGGCCGGTGCTCCCGCACACGGCGTTGAAGCTGGGCATGGCGGAGCCTTCCTCGATGGCGGTGGCCGTGTACCGGCTCACCTTGCAGTCGGTCGCCAGGAGTGAGGAAGAGAAGAATTTGTCGGCTCCTCCCATGATGGGCATCACCACGCCCCTCTTGGTGGGGTTCACGTATCCGGGCTGGTACGTCTGGCCCAGCACCCCGTTCACCGACGACGAAAGGTTGTGGAATCGGAATTGCATGTCCAGGTGGGCGAAGCAGTCATCGTCGGTGATCCCGTACCCGTGCCCGTCGCTCTCCTTCTTGCTGATGGGCACCACGCTCAATGCCACACCCATCTTCTCCCTGATTCTCACGTCCACCGTGTTAACGGCGCCGATGCGCTCGAGCGTGACCAGCTCGTCGGCCGAAGTCCAGGAGGACATGGGCGCGTTCTCGATCTCCACGGCCACCCCGTCGTAAGAGAACTCCAGGTGATCCACGCTGTTGTCCCATTTGGCCACGGGTTTAGCCGACACGGTGAGCGCGTGGGATCCGAAGATGAAGCCGAGAGCTTGCACCCAAGTGAAGTCGCGAGGGCGGCCCTCGGGGCGCTTGCCGATGAAGTGGGCGTTGATGTGGAGGTCGCTGTCGGAGACGAGGCAGAAGTCCTGGTTCTTGCGGCCGTGGAAGTAGAACATCACACCATCGCCTCCCACGATGCGGGGGTCTCCGCACACACCACCGCGCTTCTTGCAACCAGCTGTCCATTGACAGACACACAAGAACCACCTTCAGCGCCTTCACATCACGTATTGAGTTCTTTTTAGTTGGATACAAGTAATGAGAAAAAATTAAATTAAATTTATCATTTTCAGGAAATCATATGTCAAGCCACCGGAGACAATCAAGCCCCACATTAGGCGACTTGACATTCGAAGAGATCTTATAGTCCGATCGGAGGACTTTCAGCTTCCTCATAGCTGAAGACATCATCTTGGGCATCCCGTACAATTTCATGGAGAATTAAAACACGTTGAACGATCTGTAATATATACACATATTCAGGTGAGAATGACTGCGCACGCAAGCATGGAGACTTATTATCCACTATAAAACAGAGTTGTACTGATCGATCACATACGCTTTGTCTTCCCAGCGCCGCCATCCTTGTCAGGGTTGTCTTTGCCTTCGCCTACAGCCGCAGCAGCGACGCCTGTTTGAATGAGCACCATGACCACCATAGATACAAGCAACACGGACTTCTTGGACTTCATGTTGAAACCAGCCATGTGATGATCAGGTGATTCACCAATGCAGCAGCTGGAACCCCAACAGCTACTAGAGAAAGCTGGAGATTCAGGGGTGCTGTTGGATAATTTGGAGATTCACGACTGCTGTTGGATAATTTGGGAGATTCAGGCTGCCGTCAATTTATAGTGGCCATTCGGAAATTTATCCATGAATGAGCAACCCATGGAATGCTTGCCTTGCATTGCACAAGCTGGCTAACGCTGTAGCTACGTGCACATGATGAAATTGGGACAAAGCAAGCTCTACTAGCTAGTGGCCGGGCGGTACTAGCTGTCCTGGGAGGAAATTTTTACATTGAGCTCACGTCTCCTTATTCCTTGAGTCCTGAAGGTGGTGATTTCTGAGTTTTTTCTTTCTTTCTTTGTGGATCCCAACGTCCGCATCTCGTCGCACACAAAACGCATTCTTCCCTTGACACACCTCATTTTCAGTGAGTTTTATCGGACCAGCTATGATTTCTAAAGCTTAACTGCTGTCTAGATACTAAAAGACACTGTAGCAACATCACTGCATAATTATTTTCATGCACTTTCAATACGATACTCTCTGTTTCTGACAGATGGGTCTGAGATCATATTAAATGGAACTTTGCGTTCTTCCAAAAAACTAAATTGCTTCTGTAGGGAACTGCAACGTCCTCAAATAAGTTCACCATCTCTAGTCATGTCTTCTGCACTCCTTTTGCTAGATATTAAGGTGTCCACGTTTTGCAAATTAAATGATTTCTTGTTAAGGATGCCACATGACTGTTATGATAAGGCACACTTCATGTGCCAGCGAAGTCGGAAAAAGCACTAGCTGACAAAAATTTGTCCGTCACATGGAAAAGTGTGTCACTACTAGAAAATTCAAGAGTTAATGTCTCAAACAATGTCTCAGCTATGTTGCTCCAGAAATGTACACTGGACAGTCAAAAAGTGGTTCATTCAATGCCAAGCCTTTAATTACATTGCTGACCAGCTCACTGAGCACATCAAAGCAACCAATCGGCTTGTGGATGCCTACAGTGACCTTCAAACTCGTCTCCCAAGCCTATGTTGCAGGCCGTGGATGACGTCGTGAAGCCTCTGTTACTGTTTACTCGCTTTGAATTTGAGGAGAGGAAGGTTTAGTCACATTTAGTTCCTACCTGCGCACTTTCTAATGACGAAATTGTTACCGCAGAATCTCACAATTTTACTGCTTGTCGTGTATGCCTGGTTGATGTATACTGGTAAACTTGGACCCTATTTCTAAGATCTGCCTCCTTTTCGTGGAAATATCCCATTCTGGTGGGAGAGAGGGAATTATGTTTTCAAAGGTACCCCTCATTCATCCAACGACCAACCCTAAAATAGTATGTAGCCTACAATTTATCTTCGTTGATTTGACACTGGAATCAGCTTTAAAAACCTTCATTTAATCTACTCGAAAAACATTTGAGATGAATCGGCAACAAACTTATAGGGGTCAAGTTTTTATGTTGGATGGACGAGAGGTACGCTCATATATGTTAGTCCCCTTTCACTTCTACATGCCTTCATGCCTTTAATGATGATGTCCTAAAACCGGGTATGTGACCCTTTTGTATGCCCATTCCCTATTTGGAAGTAATACTCAAGGAAATTTGTCATTAAAATTAACATTCCAATCAGTTTACATTTAGTCAAAAGTATGGACATATATCTTGTTCTCTCCCAATTAATTCAGAGACATAAAAACTCACTTTGCACTCCTTCCATTCAAAAATATATATAATATGTGACAGTGATAAATTAAATGAGTATGAACAATGGATTGGATTGCCTTTAAATAAACATGTACATTTGTCACTTGCATCAAGCTCAATATGCCGCAATCAATACTCGGCTATAAGATGTGTAACTTGTGTTATTTAATGTCTCAACATATAGTTTAGGATATGTTATTCATTGCAATTTAATATGTTGATGATAACAATGCAAGTTCCAAAGAACAAGTGCTTTCAACACTCACAAAGATAGGGTATGGCCGGCATGTTAGTCGCCTATGTCGGAATCCTCTCATTCAATGGAATCACCATCACTTCTCTCTGAAGCGTCGCTACTGCTAGCTTCTAGTTCCTTCATAGTATTAGCCGAATTCTCCTCCAAAAATGCCTCGTTCAAAGTAATTGCTATCACTACTTCATCTGCACACGTCTCACTAGGTGAATTTCTTATAGGAAGATCAAGGGATTGGGAATTTGAACCTCCCGCCAACTTCCTAATTTAACTTTCCAATAATGGTTCATTTAAAACCAATCCAGAATTTGTTGTCTTCATATAGCCTCATCCTTTCACATCGACAACATAGCTCCAATCCTCACCTTCACTATCTTGGGGGTAAAACACTTGTGTGATTGTATTTGCACTAATCCAAGGCTCCCGTTTACCCAAATTTAAAATTGTTTTGATTTTCATGAACCCACAATCATCCTCTACTTGGGTAACATGGTTATGTGTTCCAACAATAGTATTGTACCATTTCTCCCTAAACAAAACCTCTTTTCGTTGAGATGACAATTGAATCTCCACTATTTTTTCCAAAACTCCATAGTATTGAAGTTTAGCTCGTTGGCTAAGGGGATTATTTTTCCTTGTTATATAATCTATGTAGCTAGGAGTAGCAATGTCTGAATCTGTTGTAACGGGTGCATTTTCATCTACCGATTCTATTTTGTAATGTCATTCATTGATTGTGCAAGATTTATAGTAGTAGGCGGCTTGGCTAGGCCGTTCACTATTTCCTGTACTTCACGAGACAATGGTTCATTTCCAACTATCTCCAAAAATACTTGTTCTTGTATTCATTCTAAAAATGATTTCAAAGATTTCACCTTATTCTTTGTCCATCTTGCTCTAACCTTTCGGTATTTAATCTTATACACCCATGCACGGTTCATTAAACAAAAGATACTCATGAATCTGCACACCAACAATGTATCCATATTAGATAATCACAATATGAACTTTCATTGTAATTTTTTAACAACTGCATAACCCATGAAGTATGATAATATCAAAATCTAATAAAATATTGAAAATTGCATTAACAAAATCATTATATTCGTTAATTTGAGATTTTCTCTTGTCTTAAATTAATATATGGACCACAACAACATGGTCTAATGTTTGGATCGTCCTACCTAAACCATCTTGATATGAGTTCTTAACCGGTTTTGAGTTCAAGACCGGGAGAACTTAGTAGGAAAGACTTGGTAGAAAGAACTTGGTAGGAAAAACTTGGTAGAAAAGATTTGGTAGGTAGGATTTGGGAATATTAGGTTTACCAGCGGTGGCCGTTACCTAGCCGCTTAGGGGTTCTAGAAGCCTTAATTCCAATGGTTTCCTATTGGCTAGCCGCTTAAGGGTTCTAGAAGTCCTAACCCCAATGGTTTTCTATTGGCTAGCCGCTTAAGGGTTCTAGAAGTCCTAACCCCAATGGTTTTCTATTGGCTAGCCGCTTAGGGGTTCTAAAAGCCCTAACCCCAATGGTTTCCTATTGGCCGAAGGGAGAAACGGAGAAGATGATTTAAGGGGTGGGAGAAGGGTGTTAAGGCATTCGAATTGGTATTAAGAGTTAATATTTGTGCAGAATTTGGAGGAAGATTGAGCATTTGAGAGAGAGAAATGTTTAAAAAGTTTCACTATACTTGAGGGTGTGGGAGTGAGAGTTTTAGAGTGAATGATTATATTAAGTACATTACTTGTATCATTTCGTTGGTTATTAAGATAACAAAATTTTGAGGTGAAGAATTTCGTGGATTGTGAATGATTAGAGTATTCAATTGGTATGAAATTTTGAGAGGATGTTTTTTTATAAGATATGAAAGTTGTACACAAAATTTAGAGGCTTCAGTCTTTTTGTATAAAATGTTATGAAAAGTTAAAGTGAAGGGTGTCTAGAAACAAAGGCAGCTAGGAGAGCAAGATTTGGAAACATGGATTTTGGAGAATATTAGGCTATGGCTACAAGAATTTAAGAGTACCTTCTAACCTTACTTATTTATTATGTGTCAAAATTTGAGGTCCATTGGACTTAAATGTTAGAAGTTATGAGAGTTTTAGTAATCAAATGTTATAAAATAGCGTTAATGCTAGGAAGTTAGAGTTAATAAATCATACACAACGTCTTAGTTAGAGCTCTATTAGTACTAATTTTTTGTGTATAAATTCTTAATAAGGTATTTTATAAGTGTCCTAAGTTTCACATAAAGAGAGTAAGCTAGTTGAGAGTTATGTGCATCTAAAATGTAATAGGTCAACATTGAGAAAAATCTAAAAGTAGGGTGTAAGAGAAGGGGAAGGTATTAGAAAGGGAACTTAGACACTACCATGAAGAGAAGCCCAATGCTTACCGGATAGCCTACAATCTTCTTGACAGCGTACTTTGGACAAATCATTTTGTTTGGGTTTGGCATCATGTCTTCCATCCAAATTTGTTTTCCAGTGAGATTCAACCTCGTGAGCATTTCTCTAAGATAAAATAATGATTCTTGGGCCAAATATCCATCACTCATGTTACCCTCTGGATGATTTTTTGACGAACCATTGATTTCAAAATTTTCATATACTTCTCAAGGAAATACAACCATCTGCTATGCACTGGACCTGCCAGCTCCACTTCTTCGGGAAGATTTACCAACATGTGAGGTATAATATCAAAAAAATGCAGTGGCATACATGTCTCAAACAAACACATAATCTTTACGATTTCTACCTTCCAAAATGAAATCTCCTCAATAACTATGATTTTTCCACAAATCCATCTTAAAAACCTAGCAAGTTTGTAAATATCTTCTTTGATTTCCATGGACAACGTACCCCGAATGACGATAGGTAAAATGAATTGTAGGAGGATATGATAGTCGTGAGACTTCATGCCGAATAACTTGTAATCCAAAGTCACTATGTTCGCAATATTTGATACAAAACATGTGGTGTTTTGATCAAAGAAATTCATTTGAAAAAAAATTCCATGTCCTTACGACTCCACATCCAATAGGCTTTATGGAATGGCCCATCATCCCATGAATAATAATCCACTAATTTATTTTGAGATTGTAATTCTTTTCTTACCGCCAATCGATCAGACCTTGTCTCCTTTGCATTGGAGAAAATCTTCATCATTATTTCCGCAATATTTTTTTCTATATGCATACAATCATGCAAGTGGCATATGAGAAGATCCTGCACATGCACTTACAAACCTAAGTCTTAATATATTGAAAATATCGTAAGTTTTTTAGGAGTATGTATCGTTAAAAATTACATTGTTATGCGCAATCTCTATTGATTTTGAGTGCATGGTCTAAGTAAATACTTTCCAATAAGGTAGAGTGAACAAGGCTGACAATCTTTTCATCCCTCTTCTATCATTTGGCATGTTTGTTTGTTCAATAGCAGCTACATGATGGTTTATTTCCAAAGTGAGAGGTTGCGATTAAAAAACTTTAATCATTTACAAATTGTTTATTGAAAAGTTCACAATCCACATACTAAATGCTCCCCATAAACAGGGATCCCGGAATTAAAAGAGAATTATGCTCATGTGATACATAGTCCCACAGAACGCAACCAAGGAGCTATGTAATATTATGAAGGTTCTTTGAAGATTGGGTCTATGTTTTACAACAACCATCTCCAATGGCAAGCTTGTTGTTATTCTTGTTGAATCTACAAAATTGCATTGTATGTTCCAACAATGCTTTGAATTTGTCCTATTTATAAGGGCCATCATATTTGGAGTTACACATTGTTATGACTTTTTACCGAGATCACATCCATGAGGTTAAAAATACGAAAATGCTTTGGATCCTCCCTATAACATTATTCAACTTAGTATGGAGGGTGGGGTGGAGTTGGGAATATGACAGGTAGTATTCAGGATCTATCCCATGGTTATTCTCTTAGCAGAGCAGATACAACCTGATAAACTTGGGTGAAGCACTGTCACTAATATTATTGGAATGGGACGGTTGATAGCAACTCAATAAAGTTATGTCATAATGTACTTGAAAGTCAAAATGCTGTACTCCCATGATAATGACAAATCTCATTGTGTTATGAGAAACTTGATATGATAGGTTCAAATGACATATAGTACATCTACATTGACGAAAAAGTTGCACAAATAACATGATCTTGGAAAGAACAAACTATCAATATGTCTCTTAAGATGTGAGCACTTCATGAGGTAGAGGATAACCATTTAGCACATGTTTGGATCGATCTTTTAAAGGTGATACAGAATTTCAATAACTATGTATGAAACAGAAAGACAAAAGTGCTAACTAACACTTACCTTTTAGTAAATGGGAGAGGAAGCTTTCTTTACTAGCAGAGTCATCCAAGCATGTTGCGTTAATTTGCATCATATTTCACCAACCTAACCAAGCCGAACTGTGTCTTATGAGAATGTATTCTTTCAAGCAGTGCAGGCAGGAATACCACCAAGCTCCTTTAGTTTATTTTCTTCTAGGTTTGAAGTGGGAGAACTAAGGACCCGACAACAAATCACTTTACCCAATAGTAGACTTTCCCAATTGAGTTTTCGAAACCCTCAGTTCGTTTCAACAATCATCATCATGCTTAACCCCTAAAAGCTTTTAGCATGTTCATACTAACTGTGTATTCCTCTTCATAGTGAATGATGTGAAATCTTCACCTAACTCTTTTCAAGTGATAAATTGTGTGGGTGTCAAAGAAGAATAACCTTGCAAGACAACAAGCTATCACTTCCTACCACAAAGCCACATCACAATCAATATTCATATTGTACAATTTCAAGGTGCTTTGTCTATGAGGGCCAAATCGGGCTAAAAAGGCATTTAGGGGGTAATACATGGACTTCTGTGAGGTACTTTACCCTCAATGGATGTCCAGTTGATCCGTAACATCTGTGTCTCCTCTTGTAATACTCCACATACTGTGAAAGTGCATGAGCAGGAAAACTGTTCGTTACTGTATTTCACAAAGATATTCATATAGATGATTCAATTCCAGCAGTTATTCACATTAATTAGAAATAGATCTCTCTACACACTGCAAGAAAATGGCTCCCTACAGTTCTATAATTCTCTTTATAAATCAGACGCATTTAGCCTTCCTATCCTGCAATCTCTATGCATTTAGATATGCAATGCTTTCGAATTCTTTCAATGGCAGACCAAACTATGTATGACTGCTCTGCAATGCATCTATGCCACAAGCTAATTACTCCATGCGACACCTTTGATCATCAATACTGCAACTCTCATTTTCAGCCTGTAAAACAAACAGCAGATTGATGGTGTTAAAGTCCATTCAAATTTCTCAAATCTGCTAAACATACTTCAACGGTTGTAAAGTCAGCTGATTAAAAAGGATTCAAAATGGATGTCAATGAATGCATTCGAAGTTACACATGATGTAAAAGGGATTTCCTTGCCTTGCAAGTATCTATACAGAATTTAATTCACCAGGTGGTAACCCACCTTTCTCTGGCGCCGCTTCTCCAAAACTTCCGCCAGAGGAGGTCGTCCTTCAGGAATAACATTCATTATCAAAAGTGAGCCCAGATTACTGCTACTTTGGTAGCTGTCTGCAATCAAAACTCTAAAGAAACAGACTTGACAATCTACTAAATATTATCAAACTTACTAGAAGACACCACCAAGAATCTAGGAGTCCGACAACCATCTAACAACTCCACTGTCCCAATGGCATGCTAATTGCTCTGTTCAAACTTTGCATCCTATTCATGTGGGCCGTTCCACAATATAAGATATTGTCAATCAAGTGTTGTGAGAGTCTGAAATGTCATGGTCTCCCGGTTTTGTGTTATACCCACCTCTTAGAGGTGGGCTTGATGCAAAATCCAGTGGACCATGTAATATTATCCATGGCATGCCCTGTAGGACTCCATTGTAGGTCTTTCATACATTAAAACTTCCTTCAAACTTCCTTGACCCCTAGTCCCTCAAAGCTCTAGTGTGAAGTGAAGTGGGACGGTCTAAGCATTTTCCACCAATGAGAGATTTAAGATTTCAATGGTCACGGTCCCTCAAGCTGTAGTGTGCGCCCCTCACACTGATACAGAAGAATCAAACAGATACCTGTGACAGGCAACCGGTACTTGGCCCAAAAGTCATACACTGCGTCTGCAATGCTCGCCCACTGACAAGAAAATAGTATCTTAGGACTTCATCTTAATATCATCAAAAACCCCACAATCAACCTTCTAAAACTGTTTCAAGAAGCAGCTGGAAAAGGAAGAGTCCAGAATCTAATGATAGAAATTAAATACATATGTTAAAGGTAAAAACAGGGATCTCAGATATCCAGCAGAGTGATGATTGATAAGAGAACAATTTCATGAATGTGTGTAGCCAAGCATATATTCAATGAAATATATTCAACATACCGGTTGGTGGTTGGTAATGGCATACACCCATCCCAGACCAACTTCTTCATACAATGCCCTGAAAGCCTGCAAACCCAGTTCCAAGCCAGGAATTTGTGACAAAAAATAACAGATGTAAGGTTCATAAAATTTCAGAATTCTGTCACATGACGAAAAGAAGTTGGTCAAAAGAGTCAATCAAATACCGCAATATTGGTGAGCACTTCTCCATTTTGACGGATTGCGTGAATACGCCCCATTGCCTGCACAATAATATCAACAAACTTTTAAATGTCTGAAGCCCTCATTTATCCTTTGTCCAGTGGCCTAGGTTAGACCTCAAAAACACTGCAAAGAGAAGATATAAATTTGCAGCATAGTTATGACCCTTATTGGAGACTGGATGATATGAAATATGTGACATCATCCTCCAGATTACCATTTCAAAATCTATGCCATTGTTATCCTCTGCATCATACTCGTCAGCACTTATATCTACAAATTTAATTGCTCCATTATACTTCTCGTTCCTCTCCCTTAACATGTCCACCTGTAACATTCAATACAATTACAATCAGCTCATCTTCGAAATCACTGGCTGCAAGTCAAGATGTTGTTGATTATAACAAATGCTCATCATACTAGTACTTAATAAAGAGTTGGCATCAAAAAAGTTTAATCTACGAACCTCTCTCATGCAAAGTGGGCAATCGCCGTCATACAACATCTTGATAGTCCAGCTCCTATTATCGAGGGATGAATCTCTGACACCATTATCATCTTCTCTAACCCCAACTGGTGCTTCTTGTGTCACACTACCCAATGCCCTACGTGAAACAGCTGCATTATAGAAGGGTCTGAGTTGCCAGCGTTTACTGCTAAAATCCCAATATTAAAACGGATTCAAACTAATACACAGAAAGTCTTCTGTAGAAGCAGAAAGAAACATCTTGAGCAGCAGAAACGAGATGAAGGCCAGTTTTATAACATACTCTGCAATGGAATTCAAATAATAGGATGAAAGAGTGCAATTGACTTCCACCAAAAATCCCCCAGGTGATCGAACAAATCAATCTCCAAAATTGGCTCTCTGGTAGGAGGAACAAGACTTATGAACTCGAATTTGAGAATGGGAGCTCAAAAATAGAACCCAATACAAAAATGTATTCAACTAATGCACAGAAAAGCTCCAGGAATTGAAGGATTGTAGCCAGCGGAATGAAACAAATTGAGCAGTAGAAACAAGATAAAGGCCAATTTTGATGCTGCGATGGAATTCAAATAAAAGGATGGAAGAGTGCAATTGATCTCCACAAAAATACTCCCCGGATGATCGAACAAACAATCTCCAAAACCGAAGTCAAATTTGAGAATGGGAGCTCGAGGTAATTACGTGAAACTTACAGGAATTTATGCTTGCACTGGATACCGAGAGGGTCAAAGGGGACGAGAGTGGAGAGAAGGCTCGTCCATGAAGACCAACGGAACTCTGTTGCGGAATGATGCACAAAGATTCACGGAGTGCGGAAAAATGTCGCATCGAGGTCAGACTTTGCGGAGCGGCCATCATTGATTGATGCGCCTGCATAAGTGAAGGAAGCGTGCGATGCATAAAGGTCGATTTGAAGGCTGCCTTGAACCCCATAGTACAAAAACTGCCCTCCTCTACCCCTCCTCTCAGCTCTGAATGTGAATTTGTGAAACAACTCACAAGCAATTGATGATCAACCTATATGGCAATAAAACTTGTCCCGCACGCAACGCAACCGAGAACCTATACAGTAGACGAAGAAAATAGAACAATCCTGTTCTCAAATACCCACTTCGCCAATTCCCATGGGTGAACTTGAATAGGTCAGCAATGCATAATTGTATAATTAAATTGCATACCTCATTGGGCTTCAAACGCTCAACGAGTCAACACATCATTGTATGACAAAAATGGAAGGTATCTGAGACTTGAGCAATTCAGGAATGACAAACAATCAACAGTGGGTCAGTTCAAGTGATAAGAAGGCATGGATTATAAATTGGCAATAGGGAGATAGATACCTGTGACATACTTAGGTGTAACGGTTTGCCCTTCCCAAATGGAATTGAATCGTACCCAATAGGGAAAGAACAGAGGTAGAGATATTCGTATGGCCCTGCCATGTCCACGGTTGTAGGGCCCACAAACTTAGCCACCTCGCCATTCATCCTCAATATAGGACAATCATCTTTTTGCGATCACGTCCTAACCAGAGGAATTCACTGCCAACTGCAAGCTTCGAAACAAGAACCTTATCAATGTCGATGCCCCTCTATCACTAATAGTGTCCAAAGATATGAAGATGATGCCCATAAATTTAACCCGGACGTCTTCAGTAGTTTAGCAGCAGGTCCGGTCCAAAAGGTCGACAAAGGAAGGTCTTAAGCAGCAGCCATAATCGTCTGGGTTGGTATATGTTTACCATCAGCTTGGCGAATTTCGCACGCCATGACATGTTATTTTGCACAGGAATTGTAAGGTTTTTTTTCATTTTGCAATTTCTGTTGTAAGCACTGATGATTTGTTTCTGGAAATCGTCGCAGCTGTAATAACGATGGAACTGCAGCAACTGAGCTCGTGGGGAGCTAATTCGTTGGGGGGTAGCTTATCCTCTCCTTCAAACCTGCGCAATGGCAGTAGAAGCTCCCCAAGATTGGAAAGCAAGAAGAAGCTATGGAGAGTAAGTGCGGAGGTAGAGGAGCAATCCAAACCGAAGGCCAACCAGGGATGGTTCTTCAAGAACTTTGTGGCGGAGCAGACCATGGATGCGAAGCTGGCCAAGTTCAAAGGCGATGTGAAAGCCCGAAATGGCTATGTGGGGTCATGGTTCGAGGACTCGTTCAAGTACACTGCATGGGTTGAGGTGCACAGAGTGCTCACCGAGAGAGGCTTACCAGATGTGGATTGCAAGGAAGCCAAAGCTCGTATGGAATCGAAGAAAGCCATCTTGATAGATGTTCGTGAGGGCCAAGAATATGAGAAATGCCATGCCAAGGGTGCCCAATCTGCCCCTCTCTTTAGGCTCATCCAAGGGAATGACACCAAGGCGAATCTGCGAAGGTTAGGGTATGCGCTCATCACTGACTTTTCAGGCACAGAGAGGAACCCTGAGTTTGTGGCTATGGCTGAAGCAGCTGTAGGAGGTGACAAGAAGAAACAAATCATTGTGTATTGCTCTGTGGGCGGTACCCTTCAAACCTTTGTGGAGAGGAAGGGTCCGAAAGCCAAGAAGTACAATGACCCGGAACGGTTATTTGGGCGCCAATCTCGCTCTCTTAAGGCCATCTACGAGCTACAGCAGGCAGGATTCACAAATGTGGTCCACCTGAAGGGGGGCTTTAATGACTGGCTACACTTGGACTATCCTCTTGAGGCAGTTGCGTAAATTCCAACTGCGGAGACACAGGGATGACTCTTTTCGGGATGACATGAATCCCTGAAGGTGTTAACATGGAGTCTGGGTGTCAATTGAAGCCCCAAGAGTTCTACGTATTGTTTAGGCTCATACGTCAGACGAATTGGTCTACGATAGGTAGTTTGCATGGCTGTTCTGTAGATATAGCGATTTGTATTCTAATTCTGAGCTTAGATCCACGGGGGGGGAGTAGCAGGGTTAGGTGTGGAATTGAAGGATGTGTTAACCTAGAGTGACGCGAAGTGTCTCTGTAGTATTATAACCAACAAGATATCTTGGCTTTGAAGATCATGAAATTGAAGATCATTCATGTGTGCACATCCATTTCCATGGCACCCTCAGTTTCTGATGTTCTGAGCTCTTGGAAGGAATCCTTAATCTCTCAGTTTCCAGTTAATTTTTGGAACGCTGCAAATCACTCAAAGCCCTCCAAACATTTGTGGGTACATTTGGAGCATCCTGTTGAGACAGTTGAGTAAATTCCAAATGCGGAGACTCAGATGTGAAATGTCCGCCCCTCACAGCAATGACTCTTTTCGGGATGACATGAATCCTTGAAGGAGAGCCAACATGGAGTCTGTGTATTAGTCGAATTCCCAAGAGTTCCTACGTATTGTTTAGGCTCTGACATCATTGTCATCAACAATTGACGATCTAAGATAGGTAGTTTGCATGGCTGTTCTGTAGATATAGCGATTTGTATTCTGATTTTGAGCTTAAACCAGAGTAGGTGCGAAATCGAAGGTTGTGTTATTCAGTTGTGGCACGAAGTGTCCCTCTAGGGTTATAATCAACAAGTTATCTTGGCTTCTCGCCAGAGAATTGAAGATCATTCATGTGTGCACATCGATTTCCAATGGCAACATCAGTTTCTGATATTTTGAGCTATTTGAAAGAATGCTTAAATCTCTCAGTTTCCAGTCCAATCTTGGAATGCTGCAAATCTGCATGACAAGATTCTCAATCTCAATCGACTTTGGAAGTAGAACGACTAGGTCTGTCTATTAAATGGAGCCAAATTTTCTCTTCTGTCGACCACTACTACCCACACGTGATGGAGGACCAAATGTGTGTTAGCACGTCATCTGCTCTTTGAATCAGGTCATACCTCAATTCTCATTCAACCAAAAGGTACGTCTCTGGGTACAGCCAATGACATCACACAGACTCAAACGTGTCCCTGCGGATATAAATATCTCTCCATGAATGCTCAAGTTGGTTATATTTCCTGGCACAAAGACTAGCATTTGCACAAGGAAACCTTCCGCAGTCTCAAGCTTCGACCTTACCAGTTTCAGAGTTTCCGGAAGCAGTTGTGGCCAGGTCTGTTGCACACTCCACAGAAAAATACTTTGCAGCAATTTGGAAACACTTTCCCTGATCCTGACCACAGAGACATTTATTGGGAAAACTTCGCAATGGACATTTGATTGTACATTATACATTGTACATCAGATGACGTTCATTCTGTCTATAGAAAATACTTGTGTCTACGTCAAACATTTTGTAGAATACATCTGGTCACCATAAACCCATGTCCGCTTACGACCTCCGCCTTGAAATTGTGGCAAATACAAATTTAACATAGGATGATGAATGTATTGAATTTTTGCATTAAAGCGATGAATGTAAGATAGCCTGCTAACCTGCAGGCTACCAAGTGTCCAGGGAGGAATTTCACTTTGCCACTACAATTCAAACTAGACCATTCATCACCTAGGATTTGATGGCGGATGTTGCGCCCACCCTAGCAGTCACAAAACCTGAAGTTCTGCATGATGATCTATTCAAGGGCGTGGAAGTCATCACAGGTGAATCTGCATTCCCTGCATTCCTGTCTTTCTTAAACAGGTTTGGGTTCCCAGCAAGCATGTTCCCAATACCAGGTGTCGATGAATTCGGGTTGCAAGAGAAAACAGGCATCTGGTGGATAAGACTCAAAAGGCGATACGAGCACGAGTTTCACAATGCAGAGCGGTTGGTTGTATACATGAGGGAGGTGTCCGGGAGAATCCAACAAGGTAAAATCGTCGATCTCAAAGGATGGAAAATGAAGCAAATTAAGAATCAAGAGCTGCTCCTGCCTGTGTCTGCTAAGGAAATGTGGGTGGATGACAGGACTGGTTTAGTCCACTTCAAAAATGCTAAGAGGAACGTTGAATTTTTCCCTCTCCAAGCCTTTGCACCTGGGCAATAACCCAATGCTTCACATTGCATTGGCTGTATTGCATCACTTATTCCTGGGCAAATCACCCTGAGAGTTTCTCAAAGTCCATGTAGTAGTCGCCTTCGAGTTTTCAGCAAATTTTGTTGTTCACATTGCACAAGTCAGGCCAAGTTTTATCCCATGGAACAGGCTATATCTTCCAGGCAATGTGATGAAAACACTGGCTGGTCAAGAGCTTGCAGGCTGTGTCTAAAAATTGCAAACAAACCAGGTTGTCAAGGATTTGGACTAACAAGAGGGGTATCATTTACATCGATACTCTGAAGAACACAGCTAACATGTGAAAAGATCCAAAGCTTGACACTGGCGCTACACACAGAACCTGCAAAAAATCCTTCTCCCTTGACAACCCAAGGCACTCAATCTGCAAGTAAGCTCTAGGTGTATATTAGCAAGGTGCACTCAGTTGTTGTATCTAAATGAACAACCTACCTACCCCTCCAAAAGGAATCCTACAATGGTCTTTGGCAGCAACATCTTCCTCAGTATCTCCACCCATCTCTCACCCTTGAGCTCCATCAATTTCAAATCTACAAACCCCAGTCCCAAACATCAAACCCTGACCTCTGAGGACTGCAACCAAACCTTGGCCGGAGTGAGTGATAGGCTCCCTTTTCTTTGACATTCTAAATCCCGTGACATGCAGATGCAGATGGAGGTGCAGATGGAGGTGGAGGTACTCCTGCCTCATTGTTCTGCAAAATCTGTGATGTGTGCACGGTGTCTAATCCAAGCGATCCAAGTTTCCAATGATCAATCATGGAACAAGTGTTGCAGGTAATGCATTGCACATGTAAATGCATCATCACTGGCCTTAGGAAGATATACAAGATGGTATTGTAGGGATGGGCGGAATGGCTGGCAGATTAAGGAGAGAGGAAGAAACAATGAAACCTATACCTTAATAAACCTCAGCCAAACCCCACTCACCACCATGTGGTTAATTGAAGATCTTTTAATGATCCTGTCTTACAACCGGAATTTACAATTGTAATAGTGTCCCTACACTCAATCATGGGATCATGGGTGAATAAAATACCCCAACTATTTGTTGTATCATGTTTTACAAAGGTATGTGATGATAAACAGGAGATGAATTGTAAGAACCCACCCCATTGGCACTTAAGCATACCCATTTAGCTCGGTATGAATAGGCCACACTCTAACAATAACAATCGCCAAGACTTTCTTGTTTGCAATAAGCAGCCCCTGCATGCTCCCTTACATGCCATGTCCAGACTTAAATCATCATGGTATGGAATCCATTGGAGTCAATAGAACGTCGCGGGGTTGCTTCCTCCAGCTCTTCATCTTCTTGGATAACCTGGAATTGATCAGCGTGCATATAGTGCGGAGAAATTCTTGTAGACTCTTGCAGCTGGAGAAGCTCCTTGGATTGAAAATTGTGCTCAGAATCACCCAGGGGCACATAATGTTCAGGGGAGATGTATAACTTGCTCATCAACGCGTACAGTGGCAGGAGTAAGAAAAGGAGGAAAGCCAAATGGCAATTAAACTGAAGAGTTGCAATTGCTTGGCCCCTCATGAGATTCATACCTGCACATCACAAAGAAAAACTGTCAGTATATTCACTTGCTCAAATTCACAAGATCATCAAATGCAAGCTTAACCATTGACAAGCTAGCCATTTTCATGTGAATGTTTTTAGCGCAAATTCACCAGATAATCACCTGCAAGCTAACCATTTCCATGTATTTAACCATTGACAAGCCTTAGATTGCCACGGTATGTGTATCTCATGAAATCCCCACAAGTAGCAGAATCGTCAGAAGACTTTACCTTGACAGGTCACAGTGTAATCGCCCTCCCCAACCTCCTGCAACGAGCACCCTCGCGACACCCACTTGGGAGTAAATAAAGAAACTGCAATTTGAAGAAACCAAGTCCCCTGGAGAACCAAAGCCATGCTTCGGATCAGACGGGGTAGAACAGCTTTGGGGCACGCAATTTCCGCAGCGGTGGCCCCCAAACAAACCCCAACCGGTACGAGCAGAAGGTAATGATACTGGCCTTCCAGTCCCACATTATCTCTCTGTAGATAGAAGAGCAGAAACTCTTGACCAAAGGCAAACAAAGCCAGTAACCGAAGAATCTCAGGTGGAATTGGCAACACCTTCGTGTTGTCCACGATTAGGGTTACCACTGCGTAGAAAAGGAAGATGGATGCAACTCCCATTCTTTGCAAATTTACAGAGACAGCCACTGCGTGATCCATGTTTCTCTCTGTTCCACTCACAACCATGTCGCATATGATGTGCGACAGAGAGAGGATAAGCATCATGTAAAGCTCCACATCATGGTACCATACCTTGTGAGATGAGTTTTGGTTGCGATTGCTCTGTTTCCTGTAAGACCGGATTTGCTTGAACCCTTGCAGCAATCCAACCACCAAGAATCCTATCCCCGCACCTGCCTGCGTCTCCCACCCCATCGCCACCCTTTCTTTCAAAAAACCCCAAAACCCTAATTCCCAACCTAAGATACAAATGCGTCTTGAAAATCCTCACCTCTACACCTCTAGAAACTCAATCCCTCTTCAAGAGCCCGGAAATCTTGTAAAACCTTTTTAATCTCAGATTTCTCCCATAATCAACTGGAAATCTCTCCTCTGCTTTGCTTGCTTTACAATGCCGCAGCCCTCACACGATGCGTATGAATCTGTGGTCCATCGATCTCGAACCCAAGTGTAATACCTTCAAATGTCGACAATTGTGAAGGTAGTATCTCAGGAGCGTCGTCGCCGCGAATTTCGTCTTCTTGTGTCAGGAATTCGGCGGTGAATTTGAGAGGGTACCGTCACTCTCGTAGCGAAGCTTCAGTGGAGGTTGCCATGAAATGTTTTCTGCATCAAGGAAGCCAACTTCAGCTTATCACAAAGTTTTAATGCTGCACGCATTGTTGCAACCATTTACAAAAAGTTATATGAATAATATATTTAGGTAGGTAGGTGGGCAAGTTTGATTTCAAGGAGTATTGGGGCCACTTTACACTATGGCCAAGGCCGTGACCGTGAAATTCTGAGGGCCTTGAAACTCATCCAAAGGACGTAACATGGAAAGTTCAAACGGAGTTTTGTGTGGTCCCATGTTTTCAATTTGGTGTGAAGACATATGTAATTGGGCTTTCAATCGAATGCTATTTCATTACCATCCTAATCGTGTGAGGTGTATATATATAGATAGATAGATACACTCTAAACTCCGTAGCATCACACCTGTGGTAACCAAAGTGCATGGGATACTATGGAGTTTTGTAGTGTTAACATGGATGCGTGATATTAGTGAATTAGTGAATTAGTGTAGCATGTGACACTATGGAATAACACAAAGTGCAACATATTAAATGGTGTGGTGTGGTCCACTCCGCTTCGCCTTCCCGGGCGATGTGGCGGATGCATGTACCAACATTCAACAAGTGGCATAAGAAGAAGAATAAGAAGGTGACACTCCGCATATTGACACATGGTGCAATGCAAGGGTGTGGGTTGACTTCTTTGGTGGTTTGCATTAATGACAAAATTCGTGATATAAGGGAGAGAAAGGTGACAATAAGGAGTGAGATTTGAACTACGCACATCCGTTCCCTAGGGTTTCGGGATATTAGAGAGTGAGTGACATTATGGAGGTTGATACTATGGAGTTTAGGGTGTAGATAGATAGATAGATAGAGCATGTTATAATAAATCAAGGGTCGTGACATTTTGAGGTGATATGGTTTCCTAGTTTGGTGTTAGAGTCACCTCTTTCAAGTGTGCTTAGCGCTACCAAATTAGGAAATCCAAAGTGAACAATCACAACTATACAAAGATGTCATCCATACAGTTAGATCTACCATTATAGATAATTCAAGGTGTCTTTCAATAAAATGATGGATTGGGATGACGTTTTTAGACAATTTCGGGGAGATTTCACTTCAGCTTTTAGGGGTTAAACCCAAGACCTTAATCCAAATCCCATGGGAAGTCAGAGGTTAATTCACCTAGGATCGTAATAGAACTCATATGGGTGACCTTCCCAACACTTGATTTCCAATGCATCCTACCACCTATCGTCCACCCACTCATAGTGGGGGTAACTGAATATTTTCAACCAACCATGTGAAAACTTAGGGACTTGCTTTTGGGGGAGATAGGTGCAGACTGGCTTGTTTTCTTTCATTCGAGGTGTTCACCTCAGAAAGGAAGACAGTATGAGGGGGGGGTAACTCTAATTCTTGTGATGGCCATTTTGGAATTAAATATAGACTTAAACCGGCTCCAATATGAAGCTACACTGTAACTCATGCCGGTGGCAACATCAGAGCCATCTCTCTAACCATCTCTTCCTTGCTCTCTTCAATAATAAAAGGTGTAGCAAACACATAAACGTCAAATAATAACGTTACGCAATCTTGTCAAACATACCAAGCTCTTGGAAACGATGCAAGCAAAAACTATCCATTGGTCTCAATGACCTATTTGACAATGTTCACTATTATAAAAACCAAATAAAAGCCAACAATCAATTGTTCCTTGGATATCATTTTCCACCTCTTTTGTACTCCATCGCTAACCAAACACAATAAGGTACACAACCTTCATTCGGTTGCTTTTCTTACTAGGACACCTTTTATGTAAATGGTACGTGGTTTGGTATGGCTCCAAGAACAAGTACCAAAACACACATGTGTTTAAAAGAGATTGGATCACATGCTCAAATATATGACACCATTCTAAGTTCAACAATCAACCTACTTGGGGGACATCCATAACCATTTAATGAGCACATGAGTCTTCACACTTTGATGGCAAATAAGATGCTCCTATGAGCTCCCAAAATTACAAGAAAATTGGTTGTCACTTCGATTTAGATTTGCTACCCATGTTGTACTAATCACGTATTACATATCCTAGGAGAAGTGGGGTAGTTGGAGAGAGAAAAAGGTAACCATTTAAGACCCCATTTAGCTTACACATAATTATCACCAAAAGCTCTCTAAAAATGCCTAAATGCCATCAAACAATGGAAGAATGGCCAAGTGTTTCTAGGTCTATGCTCTCAAGTTTGACAATACACAATAACAAGTTGCAATTTTCTTCGTGCATATTGCAAACAATGCTGAATCAATGTTCGGACTCAAGTAGGAGGCCATGTTGTGGGAGAATGTTATTTTAACTCAATACACTATCAATGTCACTTATTGTGGCCTCCCCTAGGTATTCATCAACAAGCCATGTGAATGATCTTTGCAACCATTGGGTGATAACCAAAGAAGGTGGGATGAGACGCTTGCTGCTAAGGGGTTGTTTACATCATGGACCATGAATTTCCCTAAAATATGTGATTGGATATTGAACTCGTCCCGAGACCACTTCGATTTACATCAAGGAAAAAAGGTCAGGGTCACCATGAAGCTTGAGGTCCCCAAAAGGCCTATTTTACAATATCCAGTGGTCATGGTCCAACGGGTTTTGCGGTGAGGGACGCAAAAAAAGGTTCTCTCGCTATAAAAGTCAGGGGACCATGGCAAAGAAATGTTGTTTTATTTTTTCAATCTTTTATTGCGGCTAAGAGGGAAGGAGGAAGAAGGGGAGAAGGTAAAACATGAAGAAAATAATGGGCTAACATTTTTAAAAAAAAAATTAGCACCTCCACTTTTTGGTGCATGGTCACTCCTCTTCGTCCATGTTTGGTTTACATCTAGTGAGGGCCTCAAAGGCTTTAAAATTTTCATTTTTCAAAATGTGAGCATGGAAGTGTGGCCACAGAAAAGGGCCATATGACATGGGATAACTTCATGGTCCATGATGTAAACAACCTTTAAAATGGATACTCAACATCCAATTTTTGTAGGATATGAAACACACAATTAATGCAAGATGATTAGCAAATTGAAATTGTGCATGTAGCCATTTGCCTCGTAAGTTATGGAGCTCATATGAATATCTTATTCATTACCAAAGTGAAGATTCTCATGCTCATAAAGTGGTCATGCAGGTCCCCTAATCATGTTGAATTATGAACCCAAGATGATTAGCATATTTTGAGCACGTAGTCCAATCTCCAATTTGATCCACAACTAACCACACACCACTCACATATAGGTGTCCAAATTATCGATGTGTTCAATTCAGGCAAGTTTTGCCTTACATGACCAGTCATGGAGACCACTCTAATTAATGAAATTGGTTTAAAAGTCCGGGAAGCCAAAAGGCACAAATTTTTTTAATGTCACTTTAAATCATAATATAGTGTGGTTGTTTATGATACTTACACTTGAACCAAAATGTTGTGACAGGTGGCCAATTGTTGGATGCTGCTTTTAGGGCCACTTCACACATGAGATTGAGAGCCCGTGACCATTGCACTTCAAGCACTCTCATTGGTGGAAAAGGCAAAGCTGGTCCAAGTTCGCTTCACACTACGCTTGAGGGACCAACTGAGTATGTGAATGCAAGATGGATGTAAAGTCTACATGGTTTCCTACATGGCATTGAATGGATCATGTTTCATGGTCACTTGGACTATTTCCAAAAACCACCTTTTGGAGGTAGGCCGAACACAACACCGGGAGATCATGGCATTCCGAACACTCACAACCGTTGATTTATTCTATTTTATCATGTGTGAGGACCCGCATGAATAGATATTCATTGAAATGGCATTTGGTTGAGGGCCCGGTCACATATGACTTCACACTACACTTGAGGGCCCGTGACACACTACATGATTTTGGAGGTGTGTTGGGACGGCCTTTGGACATTTTCTTTTGGGCTCTCACAATTTCATGGTCATGGCTCTTGGCTCGGGTGTGAAGTAGCCATTATTTCCATGATGCCACGTTATGCTAATCTTTGAGTAACATTTTACACAAATATAATAATTTCCATTTAATATAGTCAACAGTACAAATTCCAAAAGAATTATACCATACACCAACCATTTAAGGATTTGTGATGTCACTGTGTGATATGCAAGTGACAGAACTTCTTATTAGAATATAGCATCGTCCCATGAGTACACATACAACCACTTGAGAGTCTTGTTTCACTTTGTGCCACCACTATTCGTAGTAGGAAGGAAACTAGTACTGTTGTCCCTCTTTAGTATGACACGTTTGGGAAACACACAAAAAGTCGTATTATCGAGGGAATACAAAAACATAAGTAATATGAGCTTCACACACACACACACACACACACACACACACACACACACATATATATATATATATATATATATATATATATATATATATATATATATATATATATATATATATATATATATATATATATATATATAACTTGTAATTTCAAACAAATACAAATATTCTCAAGAAATCTTAAAATAGGAGTCCAAAGATCTATGGTGTTGCCTTCCCAAGTTAGCAACTGTCATCTTATCTAAATTCCCTAGTAACTTTTGAAAACTAATAATTTCATTAACACCAAAATATAAAGAGTTCTCTAATAAGAAACTTGACAACAATGATGCATGACATTTAGCATCAAGATACTGGTGATACTATATCACCCGTGTACAAGGCAACATACTAGGTAGGAGGCCATTCTAACCCTAACCATGTCCATTCTACACTAGTAACCCTAATTATCATTAAGTTCCCAACGATAAGTGAAGTTCCCAAGTGAAAATGGATGTATTTTAGATGTACATAACATAGATGAAAGGAATTTTAGTATTAACTAGCTCTTTCATATGACAAAACAGAGATTCTAATTGTCACATTATTGAGTGTCGTAGTCATATAAAAGAGGGAGTTTTGAACTAAAATGTTTGGTCTCACAAAAATGTGTCGTAATATCAAGGGTGCCGTATCAACAAGGTTAGACTGTACTAGCAAATGTCAAGTATATAGTAGATGGGTCTCAAATGGTTACTTTTTCCAACTACCCCACTACTCTAAGGCATGAAACATGCAACCAATCAAATATGGTTAGCAAGTCCATATTGAGGGCATAGCCACTTCTTCATGATTTTCACAACTCATATGAATATCTTAGTCATTATCAAAGTGAAGATTCTTGTCCCTATTAAATAATCATAAAGGGGTGAATGCTCACAACACTTGCTGACGGGGAAGGGAGAATGAAAATGTTGATTTCTATTATAAAGTATGGGGATTAACATTTTAGCTAAATTAACTCCTAAATTTGGGGCCACAAGCCCTAAATTAGTATAGCGAGCTTAAATTGAGTTGAAATAGCAACCAACCTACATAGGATTAGTAGGTATCATTAACCCCTTGATAGGTGTTAGGAAACCAAACCGGTCCCCCCCCCCTTATGTTGACTATCATATTTTGAGCACACACTCCAATCTCTACTAAACACATGTCTTTTTTATAATCCATTCTTGGAGCCACCACAAACCATGTGCCACCCAAACATAGATATCCTCCTAAGAAAAGTAACCGAACAAGGCTTGTGTACCTTAGTGTATACACGAGCCAAGGGCCGTAACCATGAGATTGTGAGAGCCCAAAAGAAAGTGTCCAAGGGCCGTCCCAAGACACCTCCAAAATCAAGTAGTGTGGTCACGGGCCCTCAAGTGTAGTGTGAAGTCATATGTGACCGGGCCCTCAACCAAATGCCATTTCAATGAGTTTCTATTCATGTGGGTCCTCACACACGATAAAATAGAATAAACCAACGGTTGTGAGCGTTCGCAATGCCATGATCTCCTGGTGTTGTGTTAGGCCTACCTCCAAGAGGTGGTTTTTGGAGAAAAGTCCAAGTGACCACGGAACATGATCCATTCGATGCCATGTAGGAATCCATGTAGACTTTACATCCATCTTGCATTCACATACTCCGTTGGTCCCTCTAAGCGTAGTGTGAAGCGAACTTGGACCGGCTCCACCTTTTCCACCAACGAGAGTGCTTGAAGCATAACGGTCATGGGCTCTCAGTCTCGTGTGTGAAGTGGCCCTTAACATGCCGATGGTTTGAGATTCAATCAAGCATATAAAAACCATTCCGAGGGATGCTTTAAAGGATGCCTTAAGTTGTACATGTAAGATATACATAGATACACGTGCATGATGCAAGGGGAGCCCAAAATTAAGGGTCATACTTTTGTGCTTGGGAACATGGTGCGCAAACCTTTGACTCGAGCTCTTTGTGGCAAGCCATATTTACCCATTCGGATAAGTTTAATTTGGGTTTATCTACCTGCTGCCAGTTAGCCAATTGCCTTTTATTATTAGATGAATCCCCACATACTTTCCATGCTAGTAGTGTAGGTGGGAAGCCTCTTATGGGAGAGTAGCCTTCTCTCTTCTACCCTTATGGGAGAGCCTAGCCTTAGCATCTAGCCTTCTCACTTAGGCCAGACCCTACCTACCTACCCCTAGCCTCGGACGAAAAGTAGGCTTACTTCATCCATCATCATCATCGTCCCCTACCGCCCATTCATCCATGATCGTCCGTCCTGGGAGTAGGTTTGGCGCCAATTTCAAGTTTGGAAACGCATTCATAGCAGATTGCTTATCGGGCTTGTAAGGTGTGGAGGGTCTAAGGGTGTCGACCCTCACGGCACTCCAAACGGGCCCGGGCCAAATCACATCTTCATTCGGTTGGGCCCCGCCCCTCCCATGCCTCCTTCACTGGCCGCACCTATATGGGAACTCTTTCTCGTTGGGAACTAATGTGACAATATCAAGTCAATTGATGAAGTTCCTTCACATGTCAAAGAAGCTTAAGCCCCCTTCCCACTTGACTTTAGCTAAGCCTAAAAGTTGGTTCTAAAAACACGGCCTTCACACCATCGACACTATTTAGTCCCGAGCCTAGTTGGCAAATGATGTGGCATGGTTTAAAAGTGGAGGTTTTAAGCCTCAAGCACCGATCCTCCCATCGGTACCTAGACATTAGGCAAGAATGTAGGACCTTTAAAAGTGTCGCCTCCGGCCTTTGTGATTGGTTGCTTTTAGTCTTAGCTATGAGGGCACAAGGAGCTTCATTAACAAAAACCGATGGTAAGATAGATGAGTAGTAAGGCATTTGGGGATGGGACAAAAACTATCCAACATTCATTGCTTGGTAGATAAAAGCAATGAACATGTGTGAAAACTACTTAACTAAAACCTACTTGAAATCTCCGGAGCAAGTTCTTGTAGGCGTATTGGGATAGCCAGATGCCTCAGCTATAACCGAGAGAGCTTTACCTGGTTTTTAGGAAAGACTTTGGTTATTTGGTAAAGTCGGGTGGGAAGGGGGCATTTATGACTTAAGTGATTGGGTATTGTCACATTGGTTCCCAACATAGAAGAGTTCCCACGTAGGGGCGGGCAGGAAGATTGGGCAGTGAAGGAGGCGTGGGAGGGGTAGGGCCCAACCGAATGAAGATGTGATCTAGCCCGGGCCTCCAAACAGGCCTCAACTATGGCTTTAAGGCATTCAAGGGGAAGATTGGATGCTCCGTCCCACCTTCACATCCCATGTATACGCAGCAAGGTACACTGAATTTTGTATTTAGTGTCGCTTACTATTTGGAGTTACGTGATGCTATATAAATATATATACTAATAATGCAATTTTATGAAATGAAGATGAATAGTTATAGCATTGTGTGATTCCAAATAGTAAGTGACACTAAATGCGGTATTGGTGTAGTAAATGTGCCTAACTCGGTCACTCGTCTTGATCAGCCACCTATATTTAAATGGTGTAAGGTTAGGTTAGGATCTAAGAATGATTACCAAAAAGATATGTGTATACAAGAGATTGGACCACATGTTCAAATTTTGTTAACCATTCTAGGTTTGACAATCAATATGGTTGATGGAGCATGCATGGTCATTGTATGGCCTCTAACAATTATGACTTTTATTTTATCATTGTGGCCACATGGGAGATTAGGAAACTCCATAGATTGTTGCTAGAATCTCATATCGTTACTGACTCTATATTTCCTAGTTGAGAATATGATAAACAACAAAAACTAACCATTTAAGACATGTTTACCTTTGATGATAAGCATATTTGGTATTTTGTTGTTGAAAAGCGAATTTTTTGAGGTGACACGATGAGTTTTTGTAGAGGTTCCAACTAATAGGGGAGGGACTAAACCTTGATATGCAATCAAATTACAAGAGAACAATATATGTGATCTCCTGAAGTGGATACATAGGTGTGCCTAAAGTGGATACATAGGTGTGCCTAAAGTGGTCAGCGTTGAGTAGGTGAGCATTGTTTTTGTTTTGGCTATCCCAACCAACAAGCCATCATAATAATCCTTTGAATAAAATGTGTATGCTCAAAGTGGCCTTGCATCCAAAGGCCTAAAAGCCAATGGCAGAGGCTTGTTTACAACTCCATGAAAGGAGATACACTCGTGTGAACACTCTCCTCATGTGGTCACACTTATATTTTTAGAGTGATATATGACAATGCTTGCAGCCATGAATGGAAACCAAAAAGACATATGTAATGAGGAGATTGGACTATGTGCACAAAATTATTTAATCACGAATGGGTTCAATAATGAACCTAATTAAGAAACCTACATATTCACTCAAAGAGAAAGAGAATCTTCACATCGAGCTCTTATAAATGTTGCATTCCTACTCCAATTCCTAACACTTCAAATAACAAATCTCGTGATTAGCAATCACAAATTAGATGTGTCAATTCTGAAGCCGATTGGATCGAAAATGTATGTGGAGTTGGGAAGTGCCATGCACTTCAAGGTAAAATTCTCAATGATTAAAATTCACGTGATTTCCATCCTCATTGGTGAAAGGGAGTTGCACTCCTACCCCATTGTGTTCGGTGGATGATAACTTAACATAAGCAAGGGTATCACACGGAATTTTGAAAGCCAATAAAAAAACGAAATGGACAAAGTGTCACAAATTTCAACGTGTGCAGGAGGATCTTGGAGTCAGAGTTTTAAATTAAGTGTCAACGCACAAGGGAGAGATCCTTCTTGGCCCCCACCACGGACTTGCTTCAACTAAAATAACTCTAAGTTAGGGCCACTTCGCACACAAGCCAAGGGCTGTGACCACGTATTTGTGAGGGCCCTTGATTATTATCCAATGGTTGTACCACTAACATGGTATGCCGAAATGTGCGCCAGGCCTACCTTTTGGAGGTAAATTCCAGCAAAAAATGAAACATTTTACATAGTCTGTCATGTACTAAGAATTCATCCATGGTAATTTCTTTGGGCCCTTAGGCCTTCACCTTCTACTGTGAAGTGGATTTGGACGGTCCCGGCCTTTCCGACCAATGAGAGATCTTAGAAAGCAATGGTCACGGGCCTTTAGTCTATTGTGTGAAGTGACCCTTGGTCGTGACTCGGACTTGACATCACTACTCATGAATCAATCAACTTTCAAGTCCTATTAGTGTAAGTTACCATTTGGAGTTACGCAATGCTATAACAATTGACTGAGAGTATCATATTTTTTAATCCCAATAACATAAATAGTTTGTACGCACATCAAAGAACATGACATAACATAATTGAGAAAATTTGATAAATGTCGCTAAAAAGTTATAACGATGCGTAACTCCACTTGGTAACCCACACTAATAGGACTATTTAGTGTACTTAGGTGTTGACTAGTATCCCAACCAACCAATAGCCCAGTAAGAAAAAATGAAAACACAATTGAATATGCCAACATTCAAGAAATTGTTGCACCACATTCAACATTGTGTAGTGTAAGAGCTTGTTTCTACTACATTGTTCACAGTATTCAATGTTACTACATTATTTTCAAAGGGCCTAAACTAGATGCCTAGATGTCTAGTAATGTCACATCGGCAAATTGTCAACACAACATTATTTGTCAAGATAAGTAATTGTTTAAAGTGCACAATTATTTACATTGTGACCTTTAGCATATCACGTTGGGGGTGCTTTAGATGATAGTTTTTGCATTACATGAAGATAATACTGAACATGCAAATGACGAGTGTCACGTGGTTACAACAATGGTGAATCTTGTTGGCCATTAGTGTAACTTAGGACATGCCACGTCATAAGGTAAGGGACACTATTAGTCAAGTGACACTAAATACCATAAATAGTGTTTTTATTTTTCCTAGTCCCAGTTTCTTCATTGTTTTAAACTTTTACTTTCAAAATATTTATAAAATGATTTTTTTTATTTTATTTTTTTTGGCAGATTACATTGTAGGATTTGCAAGTGCGTTTAGCCACCACTCCAGCCCTAGTTCAAGTACATTCGAGATAGCGAAATGGCACTAACTATGTTGCTTCCCTAAAGATTGCCACGATGTGATTTCTAAATATGATATATTTACATCCATCCATTCAATGCACAACTTCCTTATGCAAATGCTAAGTAGTACGGCTCTGACTACACATATATAAGACCCTTCTCTGAATTTGGCATATGGATGACATTCATCCAACCAATTTTCTCCATGAGCCTTGTCAGGACTTGGAGCAGGTCGAGAACAAGTTCCGCTCCCTCTTTTTTCATCCAATCCGTTTGAGGATAAGTATATGCCGGCCACAGGATTTGCCGTACCCTATAACTTCAACATTCTGACCCTGCCCTATACATCGATTTTCCTTTGCTATTCAATGTCCTTGAACTGTCAGGAGTGAGGACTTTACAAAATGATTGGTGACTTTTAAACCCAGGCCAAGGTCCTAATCCCTCCCATAGGACCTCATACTTGTATATATAAAGAGAGGGAATTACCGTATACAACGTACCTCTCATTCATCCAATGTAAAAAGTCTTTAAATAACGTGCATCCCAAATATCAATTTTCTTATTTGGGCTTACACCGGAATTCGTTTGAAGACCCCAAATTAGTCTGCTACTCGAAGTCATTTGAGATGAATCAATCTACAGGGCTATCAAGTTTTTATGCTGGGTAGATGAGAGGTACGCTTGTATACAATAATTCCCTCCCTCTCTCTCTCCCTTATGTGAACCGTGTGGCGGGACTTTGGTGTCTTGCACAAACTCCATCTCGAAATGTAATTGTTTGTTTTTGGGTTGGCTTAATTCACGCATGCATGATTTGGTCGGATATCGTGCGTTTGAGGATTGGAAGAGCAAGTCCATCGGCAGTCTCACGTTGCCCATTCAAATTATCACTCCTTGATTCAAATATTGCCCATGTAACTCTCGGCAAGAGCAGTTGTTTGTTGCCTTCCTTGACTGAATCAGACTTATATTGACATTGCTACAGCCTTTGTGCGAGAGACAGGGTCATGTGGAACCCCGGGGTCCCGCCACACGGTTCATGTATGTTGATTGAAGTGGGTGACTATTATTGTTGGATCGGTATCGTTCTTTTTGATACTGTTCACATACATATAATGAGGATTTCATAGATTTGTATGTTAGTGGGGTATGAGTATTTGACGGTGTCTGTGTTTTTGATATTATGTATCAAAAACATTGAGACCTATATGGTATAATCGCCGTAGTATCAATATGGGTTCGAATGGTATTGATCCAAATAATACTTGCGTATACAAAGATTCTCTCATCTTGACAGACCCATCACATCTCAATATATGACTGGTATTACAATGTTGATAGTCACGGGTAGGGCCTTTGATACCATTATTGACGTTGATTGTTGACACCCATGCAATTCACCTATACACCACACCAATACCGATAATTACTACACTAAATTTTGTATTTAGTGTCACCGGTTCTATTTGTCTTGCTCAATATAACCGATTGCAAACCGCCCGTGGAGTATCACCACCACTTAGTGTAAACCTAGCATTATTTGTCATTCCTTGACTTGGGCATTATATATTTCCAATGTTGCAATTATTGTCACTTACTAACCGATTTTCATCCCAATTTCAATCATGCATGACAATAGTTCATTACAAAAAGTTAGGATGAACCGAAATTAGTGGATGAACAATAGGGTGGTGGTTGAACTAAAAGTAAGTTGGTATGACAATCACTTGTATACTTATTCATAAGAAATGTCATTAGGAAAGTTACCACAATCACATTAGGTACCATATGGCACCAATACAATACTTAGTGTAGTGTTGGACTCGCATTGTTTTTTTTATATCATTTGGTTATCTATAATGATGTATTCTTTTTTTTCAATACCATTTGGGCATTTGTAATGAGAGTTTCAAAAAGTTTCTTTGATATCAATAGGGTAGGTTGTTTGATGGCACTGCTATTTTTAACACCAGTTGGGTCAATGAATCATGCAAGAATCTTGACACCTAGGGAAAATTGCCCCAATATCAATACAATTCAAACTAGTATCAACCCAAATGATAAACTAGGTGTCTCTGTCACATGACATACCCATGGGCATCACAATTATAATGCTAGTCAAATATCGATTATTTTGATGGGTATGTCATGTCACATGACATACCCATTGATTAATGATACCATGCAATTGCTTATTACTGGTCAAATATTGACGGTTTCCCAACGTTGGCTTGTTATCAAGTTTCTACACTAATTATGGTTATGAATATGGAGGATCGTGAAGAAGTCATTTGATTGTTAACAATAAGAGCTAGACAAACATTTACAATACATTCTTTGAGTCACATGTACTGTTCAATAGACTTGGAAAATGGCGTTGCCCTATGATTTACACTACACCGTCTATGGTATTTAGTGTCACATGCGTAACAATGTCACTTAGTTACTACACAAAATGCTATCTTTAGTGCCATATGGTGTTCTATGGCATTGTGATAACTTCCTAATGATATTTTTTTATCAACGAGTTTACAAGTATTGTTATCCCAATTTACTTTTAGCTCATCCATTTTTGGCATATTTTGCAATGAATTACTGTCATGGATGATTGAGATTTGGATGAGAAATCACATAGTAAGTGACGGTAATTGCAACACTGTAAATCTACAATGCCCAATTTTTATTTTTTTTACAAGGAATGACAAATACTGTTATGTTTACATTTAGTGCCGGTCACGCTACACATGCGGTTTATAATTTGTATTAAGCAAGACAAATAGAATTGGTGGCATTAAATACAATATTTAGTGTAGTATGCTTTTTGGGTGGGGGTTAATTTTGAATGGTAAGTTCAGTTGCAACTTATTAGGAAAGGTTTACATTAGGGTTTGGGTCCAAGGAACTTTGGGTTCAAAACACCTTTGAATAAACTTTAGTTTTGGACTCAAGGCTGGATTCAAGTTTGAAATATGGGTTCTTTAATTTGGGTGGAGCATTTTCTTGAACGAGGACTTACGATAATAGTCGGGAAACTGATACCGCATTAGCACAACTTCATATCTTCTTATCTTAGACCTGGACTTTAGTGTAAACCTTTTGGGTCCAAAATTTTGTTGTCAACTAACATGATCCCTCGTTTATGGAGTGCCATTGACCTTGAACCCTAGTGTAAACCCACATGTAGGTCTCTCATTCTTTGTCACAAAATTTTAGGCCTTTGACCTCATAAGTTTAAGTCACTTAAATTGAATTTGAAGCAAATTATGACAAAGCATTCTTGGCCTCTTTGTAGGATCATCCATAGACTCCAAGGAATTTAAAATTTTAAAAAACCTTTGCAACAAGAATAATAAGTCAAATCCATATGCATAAGGTTGAATTTATAAATGCTTACAATGAGTATGCTAGGTTGTCTAAGTTGTATGTTTAGGCAAAACCGTTGGCATATTTGAGTCTTCAGAATAACTCGTGGTTAGAATTCTGAATTTGTGGATAATTTACAATTAGTTTAGCATGAATTACGACATTGTTGTTATCCGGTTCTTTGAAGGTACATTAAAAAAAGTTGTCTTTCCCAATATTTCTTTAAACACACAATATTAAGTAATTAATTACGAATGAAGTCATGATCTAAGTCCACTTTACACTATGTACCATGACTAAGGGTGTTAGAAAATGATATGGATTTCTCTCGGTCATGGTCTTCGGACCACCGACCATGACCACAAGGATCCCCAAAATCACCTTTTCCCCAAAAAGCCCTTGGCCTTCACGTGCATAGAATGGCCCTTGATACATAGGCCGGTTCACACAGGGTCCCAAGTCACATGAGGTCAATCCATGCAATCTCAATTGTTGAGAGCATGGAAGTTGGGACTTACCGCTTCACACAAGGTCCCAAGTCCTAAGTCCCAACTATGACATGGATGCCTACATGGCGACACTTTTAGGAGGTGAGGCTTGGAACTTGTGTTGTGAGTTAGGTCGAGCAAAAAGCTAGACCCAACTCTCAACCCAAGTCCCGCAAATATTTTCACATAAAATAATCAAGATCAGACTTTAATGACACTTTAACCATATTTTAGCGATTACTTAAAGCTCACAAGTTGGGACTTTGCCTCCATGTTGGGACTTGCTAACTTGAGTGGGACTTGGGACTTGGGACCCCGTGTGAACCGGCCCAAAGACCTAATTTTCTTCAAATGGTCACGAGGAGTCTCCCTCTCGAGTCGGAGGCTCAAATCACTTGCCAAAAAGTCAATTACTTGCAACCAATCGTATCCCAATAGAACCTCTAGTAAGTAGGGCTTGTCAGATTTCCAACTCGAATTCACCATTCGTGCTCCGGACCCACCTCAAAAGGTATATTGTAGCACGGTAAAATACACTATTAAAATGCACTTACGTGGATTGTAGTAGTGATGGAAAACCTATAACATAGAAACACATACATACATACATACAAGTAGTATATTTATACACTTTAAAGGTGCTAAGCTTGAGCATTGTCTCGTGTAGATGCCTCCCTAAAACGTTGAAGCTACACCTATGTTTCGACACACATACTACTAGGCAAGAAGTTATGCCTCGTGTTAAGGTGAGTTGAAGGGGTTGACCCTTATTAGGGTCTAGCCAATCGTGGGTGTCGTTGCCTCCGAAGGCGAGTTATTAGGCCTACAAAACTTTTGCCGCTTAGAGTCAACACTACGTGGTAAGGAAGGAAGGAAGGAAGGAAGTGGATCACCTAAGGTTCAAAGGGGCGTGGCTTCGTGTACGCCGTCTCTCAACACACCTTCGTTGAAAGAGAATCAAGTCAATAGCTTTAAAAATGCAAGCACCAATATTGAAAGTTGAAGTTTCTCCCATCCATTCCGAGACTAATTAAAATACACCTATACAAATCGATCAAAACGTGCAAGTTTAAGGACGGGTTACCTTTGAGGACCACAAAGCTTTTTAACCCTCTAGGTCAACACAAGGAAGTTGATGATGGAGTGGGTTCAATGTACGGAGTGGGGCTTCGTATGTGTGTGTTGTCTCTCATGCTTTGGTCAAAAGCGAATTGTGATGACATGTGAAGTAGCTTACATCAAGGTTAGTTGGGCATCAAAAGGTTGAGAATTTCGTCATTCATTCATGGTATTGTTTTAACATGAACGATCGATCGTAACGTGTTTAGGACCGTTTGTAGGCAACAACAAAGTTGTGGGGTGTCCTTACCCTAAGGCAAGTTACCTGTTAGTCGGTGACGTAGGTTCAAAGGAGCGTGGCTTTGTGTATGTTGTCTTCAAGTCAATAACTTCAACATGCGAGCATCAAGGTTAGTTGGCATCAAAAGGTTGAAAATGTCTTTCATTCATTCGTTTGTTCGTAGTTTAGCTAGTATAGATGATGGCCAATCAAAACGTATTTGAAATTAATGCTAAAGTGACATGTACTTCACTCTATGTGGGCGAATGCATCCATCATGTCGTGCTCACCAAATGGCAACAAATATATCATTGTTGCCGATCAAGTTTGACATTGAAATGATGAATTTGGGCTTTTCTTTCTTTCTTTCTTTCTTTGTTGGTCACGTGTCATCTTCTCATTGCTCAGGATCTTACATATTCTCAAGTAGAAATTTCATCTTGCAGCACTCAAAGTGCTAAATAACATAGTGATGGGAACATAATCCACCTGTCTTGGTCACAATGACAAACAATTAAGAGGGGTTATAGTGGGTTTTACATCAGGGTCAGGCCCTTGAAAATTGGGGTCGAAAACACCCATTCCTAAACGTTATTTCTAGACTTTAGATTGGACCCAAGCTTGAAGATTGATGTCCCAAACCACAAGCACTAGTTTCTTAAGCGGGGACTGATGAGATTTCGCGAGAAAGTGATACCACATAAAGGCCACTTCAATTTTCCATGAGCTTGGACACTAGTATAAACTCCTTGGGTCTGATTTTTTTGGGTTCTCGGCCAATAAAGGATCACTTGCTATTTGGGTTTGTTTGGTCTTTGGACCCTAGTGTGAACCCACCTTTAGTTTGGTTTGGGTAATCGGGGGAGGTTGAATGGTGGACGACGGATGAGAATATGGGAAGTGATGGATGTGATGGATGGGACGGGGGGACGTCATCCATCGCAACCACTTCCTCCAAGGCATGGTGTACCAAGGAGGTATTATAATGATGCGAAAATAATGGGAACGACCGGGAGATCGTCTGCGAACCGGCTACAGGAGGTCACCGACGTGGCGCGGCCTTTCTTCACGGCAGCGGCATCGTCCTCCTCCGGCCCAAGGGCGCTTCGCCACAGCCTTTTGTAGCCCGCTTCGGAGCCTCTCAACGCACTCGGAGCTCCACTTCTGGCCTCACCGCAATCTCCATCGTGCCCGCCGTGTCGCCACCTCTCCAACGACCCGCTGCCTGCATTTTTTGGCGCAGTATTCCCCCGTTTTCGCATCGGTTTTGCCCAGGTCTGAGGTCCGGTTACCGTGTGGGGGAAGGGTTTGGTGGCATTGTTGCGCACTTATCACAGCGCGCGGAGAGCTTCGTAACGAGGGGCTGGAAAGAGAGATATGCTGGTGCGACGGCATTTGAAGTTTTAGTTAGTTAGTTAGTTAAGTAGTTCGGCCTGCCGTGGTGCATATCCCGTGCTCGCACTTTGTGGCCGGTTTTGGCGGTCCGCTTGTGGAGCTCTCGGTGGTGGGTGGATTTCTTCCGTTCCGGACGAGTTCCAGGAGGTTTTTTTAAGGCGTAGTTTGGTGTCGCTTATGGTCTATTCGCAAACCTGAAGGTGACAGGGTTGGGCGCTCGTCTTTCGTTCGTCAGGGTTGTGGTTGGCCGCGTAGTATGGGAGGACGGTTTTAAGACGGTTGCGCGGCCGTTGTTCTCGGGGTTCGAAACCTAGTTATATCGCTTCGGAGTGGCCGTTTACGACGTCCCTTGTGAAGGTTCAAGCGAATATATAAAGGCTAGGAGTGGTGTGAACTGATGGCTATGGCTGTCTGTGTGTATTAAGAACGTCGGTGGAATTCATAGATAAGCTTTGGCCGTGAGGAATTTTTGGCCGCGGCCATTTGGTGTTCGAGGCGCGGATGTAAGAGGACTCTGAAAATAAAAGTAAAGTATGGGAGCGGAGTTCACCTTATAAGAGCGCAGACGTTTTCCTTTAGTCTTAGCAGCTATGGCGAAGACATGCATGAGCGTTTTCTTATTATAAATTTGAGGTCGCGAGGGGGAGGTAATTTCATCATCGTGGAGGAAGCCGAAGCACTAACTGGCGAAGATGAAGAAGAAGCTGGATACTCGCTTCCCGGCTGTAAGTTTTCGAACCCTAGCTAAGGGTAACTGGACCTAGCTTTTTATTCATTTCTTTAAGCGCAGTATCATAACCAGCTTCCGGCAGCACGAGACCGTTATTTAAGCAAGTAGTGAGAAATGAAATACCATAGAGCAGCATAAAGACAAAAATGTTGCTTGCACTTCGGAGCTCTCAGGGTTTGGGTGTTGCTTTATCAATGCATGTCGACCACTGTTAATGGCCTTCTGCCGTGCATTTTCTAGTGAAAATAAGTAAAATCTTCTCAATAGAAAATATAGTGCTTGCTGTATAAATAAGAGAGCCGCGCCAGAGTTGGTTAAAGAGATGTTATTATTACATTGTGCACCAAGAGCTGAGAGACTCCCAAAGTGCAGTGTAAGTGAAAATATATTTTCGAGGGTGGACTTAGTGAAAATATTATAAGCAGGAGCACGAGAGCGCTGGAAGACAATTTTGAACTTAGTGCCAATATGGCTGTTAATCTGGAGTTCAAGGTGCTAGAGATGGGTTTGGCTATGGACCTGCAGTTACAGCTCTTTCCAAGGAACGAGAAACAAAAGGAGATGCTTTAACGAGTGTATTGGAGTTTCACATGGACATGGTGGTGATAACCTTCTTTCATCTGAGGAGTAGTGGTGGGAGAGATATGGTCATGCATGAAGAGCATTTGGCAAAATAATTCTCGCTATGGCATAGAACCCCCTCCCTCGTCAAAGCTAAAACGACACTTTATCCATTCTTCATTGTCGTCGTTTTTGTTTTAATTTTTTTCCCCTCCATATTTGACATCTCAAACTTGTTGATGCTTTAGTGCTTCGCGGACATCTCCGTGAGGCTCTGAAGCGGGAGCGGTGTTTTAGTGGTAAAAATATCGTTTTCATTAACTTGTTGGGTTTCTTCAGTTTACCAAGCTCTTCCTGCGTGTATTTCGTCTTTAGAAGAAACTGCAGGCCGTAAAGTCGCACAGTCCTCCAAACGCGAAGGAAAATCATCTCTTGTTTCATTTGGTTTCCATAACTATATCTTGGTGCTTTTTTGCGAGTATGGAGATGAAAAATATTTCCCACTACTTTCACAAAGTCTATTTGCGGTTAGTTTTCTGACCTGGTTTTTGGATGTTATCACAGGCACGAATAAAGAAGATAATGCAAGCTGATGAAGAAGTGGGCAAAATTGCTATGGCTACACCAGTTTTAATCTGTACGTCTCTGGATGTCTCATTTCTATCTCTCTTCTGTCTTCTTGACTCACCCGTGAGTGGATACTATGGCCAAAACTTTTATATCCTTTGCGTTAGTCTTTGCAGATCAGTGTGCCCGTAATTCTGATTCCGTGGTCTTCTCTGCTGCGTACTAACTGCGAGGAGCTGATGGAAGTCAGTGGGTAGTGGTGGCAGGTTGTCACTGCTGTACATGATGTTTCCAGCCTTATTTTGGTGGTCCAAGACTTTGTGACTGACATGTCATAAGGTCAAGACTGCACTCAAAGTTCTTCTGTTGCTAGAGGTTGTACTTAGACTGCTGCAAAATTTAGTAGGCTCTCAAATTAGTCCAACAAATGATTCAATAAATCACTCATGTTTTTATTTTGTTTTGTCTTTTGCAGCCAAAGCACTGGAGCTTTTCCTTCAAAATCTGTGTGACAAAACATATGAGATTACTTTGCGAAGGGGTGCAAAAACCATGAGCTCCCTGCACTTGTAAGTTGCAAGTAGACAGTCACTCCCCTCATCATTGCTTGATGATAGCCCCATGATATGATGAAAAGAAGCTTAGTCTGCCTCTGGTATTAGAGATGTCTCCACTATATCTATATATATTTAGAGATGTTATTGTTTGAAGAAGTTGGTCAACACTAAGAAGCTTCTGCTTCTTTCTGAATATTTCTATTTAAATTTTTGATGTCTTGGTTCTTACAGTTTTTTCATGCGAATTCTGTTCAGGAAGCAATGTGTACAGACAAACAGTGTATTTGATTTTCTTCAAGAAATTGTGTCCAAAGTACCTGATATTGGCGCACTGGAGCCCAGCTGTGGAGAGGAGAGAAATGGCAGTGGACGAAGGAGGTTGGTTCTTCTTGCTCTTTCAACACCTTAGTTTTTGTTTCACTCACATTGTCATAAAATGATACATGCATTGATCACAATATTGATTTGAGTTGGTGACATCTGTTTGAAAACATTATTGTAACATCTGGTTGCATTTCATGTGTGCAGAAAACAATCAGATGGAGATGACAGTGAGGAGGAAAAAGAAGAAGTGAAGCGTGTAAAGCAGGAGATACAGCCGGCACCAGGACGAGGCAGAGGCCGTGGCAGAGGTCGAGGACGGGGAAGAGGGCGAGGCTCAAATGGGACGTCAAGCACGCGCAATGGGGCAGAAAAAGCTGAATTGTCTGATGATGCAGAAATGGATACATATTCACACTCTTTTGAACAAACAGATGTAATTCTAGACCCCATAGTTCGTAAGGTTAAAACAGAGGAGGCTGTCAGTGGGGACACCACTCCCACCTCATCTGGTCCTGCAAATCAACCGCCAAAAGTTCTAGCTTTTGATTTAAATATGGATCTAGATGAGAATGGTGAAATAGCTGCCGCTACTGATGAGGCTTCTGCTAAGGAGGAAGAAGAGCAAGAATCTGAAGACGCTTTAGAACCAGCCATGGAGTTGGGTGTAGATAGTGGGAATGTCTTAGGGGGCACATTGCAATTACATGGGAGCCTGCTTGGCTCTTCTGTGCATCCCGATGAGGACGATTATGATTGTGAAGATGAGGATGGTTAGTCTAGTTTTTTTCTTTTTTCTTTTTTTCCCCCACTCATCCTCTCCCCTTCACACAATTGATCTCGTCGCTCTGTTGTTTGTGGGTGCTTTCTTCAATCCTTGTGGCTGTTCCTAACTGATGGAAGAGTTGCAAGTGTTGGAACTTTTGGGGTTGATTCATCCCCTCATTATACTCTTTCAAGGTGTAAATACAACTTCCTGCTGTATCATGTCCTTGTGGGCAACGCATGTTGACGAGCTCCTATCTAAGGGCAGATCTCCTATCTTTCTTGCCGTGAGGTGTAGCATATGATCTGTGATATTCAAACCCTTGCATGAAGACCAGATTCTCATGGCCCTCCTCGTTATGAAAGTTGCTCATCACCTTCTTCCCACTGTCTTGAATCTCAAGAATTGCAGTTAAATTTGCCGTCCTGTATTTTCCCGCATTGGAAAAATACAAAAACAAAGTAATATGTACCTTTTTCCCTTCCTTCCCTCCCTCCTTTTCCTCCTTACTCCTCTATCTCCCTGCCTTTCACAATCCTTGGATCTTCCTTGGCCTCATGCAATACGTTCAAGTAATCTTTCTTGCAAGTGATTTTTATTGCTGATTGATTGCGTCGTTTCACAAGCTTTGCTGTGTACAGGTGTTATGCAGAACATGGCATGTTTTTGTGGTGACGTGAAATATCATCTTGAACGGTAATGATGTTGAGTCAGCGTCTTCTATAGTTCAACAGTAACTGCTGCAGAGTCGTGAAGCATGTTTCCCAAGAGCCATAGCTTGTTTGCCACCCAACTTATCACTTATATGTTCCAGGTGTTCACACAGAAATAACTGTAACTTTATTTGACACGTTTTGTTGGACTGGAGCACTGTTGACTCGTCTTGAATTGCTTTGTTGTTGACTCAACCTGGCCTAAGCAATGATGGGAAGAAAACTCACAGGTTCATGCCAACATTATAACCGGACGTTTTGCACTAGTGTTGCTATCTCCTTTAAAGGGATACCATGGTATCGCATCTTCAGAATTTCTTCCATAAGCAATGGTCTGGTGGAAAAAATAAACAAAGTAAATGACACAAAGGGTATGTGCATCGATAATTGGAAATTCCCAATGTTTCAAGGGTGTGTATAGCACAGTTGGAAAGTCCACTTACTGTGCCAATGTCAATATTGGTTTCGTATGTCTTTTGCTCCACAATACTTGAACAAATTGGATAAAATAAAGGAACAATATTGGAATTGAAATGCCAACAAGACAACATTTCTATTGGAAAAGGGTGTGGCTTTCAAACCCTTGGTGTATCGAAACCTACCTCCAACTTTTGCCACATGCAACTTATCTTGGGGATAACTTCGAAAACCCTAACCATTTTGGTAGGGTTTCATGATTGTTTTGGGCCTCCACATATCTGGCACAAAAGGGTTTTGCTTGGGTATGTCCATAGACCTACCCTTGGGTATTCACATACTCATTGATATACCCGTCACTCTCCTATATACCAGACCAATATTAATTTGCACCAACCTAGATGCTTGTGATATGGGTGTGTCTATAATAGGCTCCATTCAAGAAACTCAAGGCCCAAAACACCTATACTTCTGGATTGAAGATTGGTTGCTCAAACTAGGAAGAGTTTTTTGGTGAGCGGGAAATGTGGAGTTTTGTAGGAAAGTGATGCCATATTAAGGTAAGCGGGTCTTACATTGACAGTATTCTCTATGCACCACTTTCTCCTAGGATTTGAAACATGTAGTTAGTGTAAGATGACTAGCAAATCCAAACCATGCCGGTAACCACTTTTTCTCATTATTTTTGGAGGTTGTACGAATATCCTATTCATTTGTCAAAGTGAAAATTCTTTGAGTTATAAAATGATCCTATAGGTCCCCTTGATTTTGTCGTCTAGAATGATTAACAAATTTTGAGCATGTAACCCAATCTCTTCTTTAACACATGTCTTTTTGGTGTTTGCTTTTAGACTCACATCTGACCATACACCATTGAAATATAGGTGTTGTTTAAGATCAATCACCTAATTAGACACATACCCGCTCCATTTGAACTTTACCTCCACTTTATGTTTTCATACCATGGAGCTAGACCCTACTGTAAACTCCTTGAATTCAAAATTATGTTCTTGGCCAATAAGATGGATTAGATTGAAAACGTTGTGATAAGAGTGGACTTTGTGCTCACAAGACATAAATCATTCTCTGTTCAGTCGTCAGCCTGATTGGGAGAGCTTATGTGATCTCTTAAAAAGAAATAGAATCTTCAAATTTGACCTCCAATACTTTGGAATTAGGGCCACTTCACACATGAGACTGAGAGCCCGTGACCAGTACACTTCACGCACTCTCATTGGTGGAAAAGGCGGAGCTGGTCCAAGTTCGCTTCACACTATGCTTGAGGGACCAACGGAGTATGTGGATGCAAGATGGATGTAAAGTCTACATGGATTCCTACATGGCATCCAGTGGATCATGTTTCATTCTCACTCGGACTATTTTCAAAAACCACCTCTTGGAGGTAGGCCTAACACAAAACCGGGAGACCATGGCACTCTGAACGCTCACGACCATTGATTTATTCTATTTTATCATGTGTGAGGGCCCGCATGAATAGAAATTCATTGAAATACCATTTGGTTGAGGACCCGGTCACATATGGCTTCACACTACACTTGAGGATCCGTGACCACACTACATGATTTTGGAGGTGTCTTGGGACGGCCCTTGGACACTTTCTTTTGGGCTCTCACAATTTCATGGTCACAGCTCTTGGCTTGTGTGTGAAGTGGCCCATGACAATCTGTGAGAGTGGCAATTGTCAACCAAGTGACTGATGCTCTATGACGTCGATTAAATAAGTAAGTTGTGACATAGACCGATGGAATCCATGCGATGTCAATTCTCAATTCTCAATTCATCTGGTTACCCAGTCAGTGTCAGGGGAGATTTTGGGGTATAATCAGTCAAAATCCTGGTGTTTCCAAGTCCAACCGGTTACATGTTTCAATCTTTCGGTTTTTCTTTACCTATTCATTTGAGGTGTATTCCATAGAATCCTCTAAAACGATCGGTAATTTTTCTGAAGTCTTGGACTTCAACCGGTTATTTGTCAAACTCAACCAGTTTATCTGTAACTAGCAGTCGGATCTCTCCATTCATTGAATACCTAGTTAGTGACTCATAGTAAAGTGTGCATAAATGAGGTACGTGAAATGATTATAATTGGTAAGTTGTATTCAAAGCTCAGCTTTCGCGAAAATGTGTGTTAGTCCCTCTATGAGGTGAATAGTTTGAAACTCAATTAGAAAGCGCCAAGAATCTTACATGCACTTAATCCCAGACAAGTTCTGATGAGGTTGGTATACTGTAAAACTAGAGAGTCCATTCAATGTCTGATAGAGAGGATTCACACGGGTCCCAAGTTACAAGTCTCACTCATGTTAGCAAGTCCCAAAATGGAGGCAAAGTCCCAACTTGTGAGCCTCAAGAAATCACTAAAATGTGGTTAGATATCATTAAAGTCGGATCTTGATTATTTTATGCAAAAATATTCACAGGACTTGGTTTGAGAGTTGGGTCTAGCTTTTTGATCGACCCAACTCGCAACACAAGGCCCAAGTCTCACCTCCGAGTGTTGTCATGTAGGTATTCATGTTATAGTTGGGACTGAGGACTTGGGACCTTGTGTGAAGTGGTAAGTCCCAACTTCCATGCTCTCAACGGTTGAGATTACATGGATTGATCATGTGACTTGGGACTTAGGACTTGGGACCCTGTGTGAACCGGCCCTAACCCTTACCGTCCCCAAGGTGTTGTGTGTTTTCAAGTTTAGGTATAAAGTGAGATTTGGAGGTTTGCTTTGTGAAACATTCATGAGATGAAGTTGTTTACACAAAGTTGGAAGATCATATTTGTATAGTCGGACCTTCTCTATAAGGTTATGAGCTTTGTGTGAGTATTTCAAAAGAAAAACTTAAGAAAATCTTCATAAATTGAAGATGATATTAGTTTGCATGGATATATTGTAGACGTGTCAATCTTTTGAAGGCTTATGATCTATTTTAAGATGCATAAGAGAATATGATTGTATGTATGGAGTGTGAACAACAATTTCTATGAAATTGAAAACTTTCCATTTGGTTGATCAAAGATGATGTTTTGTTTCTAACTTAACTATCGTGCATACATCATCAACTTGGTGATATACATTCCAAATTTGTAATAAAAATTATGAGGAAATTTTCATTTTATATGAATAATTAATTTTGTTACTTTGAAAATTGATATCAAGATAATTTCAATTTTTTTATTATATTTCATTATATGGCATGAATAGAGATGAATATTCTCAACAACTATTCTTTCAAGATAAACACAATTTGAAGATTGAAAGTCAATAGTTTTCATGAAGATAGCAATTCCGTTGGAAAAATTGTTCACCGGTTGGGATGTTGGCCATGAGCTCAATAGAGAACTAAAGATAGGATGGTAAACCCAAACCCACTTTTCAAAACATCATCATAAAGAAAACCTTGCATACTCCTCCAAAAAATTATTATCTTTTCAAAAAAGACCTCCAATCAGGTAGTATCCCTGAGCTTGAGACCACAATAAGGGTTATCCACAATACCTAAGTGGAGCTTGCCCCTTGTCCCCTACCCTCCTACCCCCTTACCCCCAAACCCCCATAGCTAGTTACAAAGTGGTAGGACCAATATTTTGGGTAGGACTACTTTTCAGTATATGTGTTTGGTCAATCTAACATTCTATGGCGACATAAGTAGTTTGTCTCTCTGTCGATTAGTCCGACCGGTCAACGTGGAGTTTCTAGGAAGAATAATGTGGTGACTGGTTGGGGGAGGGGGGTAAATAGTTGTCCATAGTATAGGGTAAGGCTGACATCTGGCGATCTTTGGAAGTCGACCTTGAGAAAGGCAACAACTTTGCTACTCGATGATAAGGGTGGAGGACAGTGGTTGGAGGAACTCCGGGGCTTTAATTAACCCACAAAAATTTGGTGGTGGAGCCTGTACAAAGTCAAAGGACATTGGGCCATTTTTCTTACTATGCATTGCTATGCAGTAGAGTGTAGAGTGTGTATGGTTTTATGTGCACATTCTGAACATGGTTGTGAGGATGATAACTTGTGCCAAAGCATGCTTGTGATGGTGAGCAAGGTGGGATTGGGGAGGCTTCAGTTCAGTTCAATAAGTGAGATATGTAGAAAATGAGAAGAGAGGATGAAGTGGTGGGTGTGGGGAGACACAATAGCTAGAAAACTCGAAGCTTTTTGTGACAATTGGGGAGGCCTTAATTTTGTGTCTCAAAACCTGCAGAACACCAAAACATATGGTGTTGGTGACATGTTTGTTTGTAGGTTTTCTTTCCTAAAATGTTTACCAAAGGGGTGTGCTATACTACTCCTTTGATAAGATGACTTCATATAAGTGCAATGTCAATTTCATGAAGGTTTCAAGCTAACTTAGTTCATGAACCTTCCAACCAATGTTACCGGAGTGTTCTACCAATTTCATGAACCTTCAAAACTACTTCATGATTCTTCTAAAGTGACTTGACATGTGGCACACCTCAATTTGATGATACTAGACCTTTACCTCTAGCAACTTCATGAATCTTCCAAACCAATGTCATAAAACTTTTCGCACCATAGTCAAACCACCTATTCCCCATCAGGACCCCATTGGGAATCTATAGGATGCCATGAATTTGATCGGGTTGGGACTCAATTTCGATAAGGTTAGAACCAATGGTGCCATGACACATGTCCCTATCTTGAGTGCTAAAGTAGGGAGGGATGAGCAGTTAAAATGAATGTTTATGGCAAACTCTAGACATTGGTAATATCTTTAGGCCAACTTTTGTCTTCAAAAATTCACTGTAAATTTCATTTAAGGAATAAAATTATTGAAAAAACTGCAGTCTTCTTGATTGCTATCTTCCTACATGGGAAAATTTGCATCATCCTATACTTCTCTAGATTTGGCACAAAATCCCTTAAGTTATTGATTATGGGCACCTCTACTCTATGTGGTTTTTGTATTCTCAATTTCTTAGCTTCTTGCCTCATCATTTCACATTCTTTGCTTTCTCGTTGTTCGTTGGTTCCTCTTTGTTTTGTGTTTACCAGAAAGCCTCTAGCCTTGACATCAATTTTTCTTTGGTCTTTCATTACAATATGTCAAACCCGGAAACAAACACTAATATTAGGTCACATTAACGATGATGTGCAAGCAATCACTGGAGACATGGTCCAAGATTGGATAAGAGAGGTCAATCATAGTTTTGGTAGAGCTAGTCGTGGGAGAATCTTATACATGATGTACTGTTCTTTGTGAAATAAAGTTATATAGTTCATGAATTTGATTTTGTGAAGTTGTGAATATGGGTACCAAACCATGAAATTGTTCACAACATGTAATGAAACTGGTTGAAAATTCAAGTTAAATTGGTTGTCTATATGATGAACTTAGTTCATGATTCCAATGAAATTGGTAGAAATTATTGCTAAATTGGTTTGTAAAATCATAAAATTGAGTTTGCACTTCTGTGAATTCATCTTACCAAAGGAGGAATAGAACGCCCATGTCAGATATACTGTATATCAGATATACACGTATAAGTTAGGGAAGGTTGCATTTTGAGATTCCGTTTTGACTAAATACTGCACAATGGATGATACTTCTGTATAGTCGACGTTCATCCACAAAACTCTGTTGGCATTGCATAGGGGTTTTGGCTGACCCAGCCCTGGGGTTTTGTCCGAGATTAGGGTTTGACGCTCTTCTCCGACCCTGCTTCGTCCGCCATAGCCAGATGCTGGCCACCAAACCCCACGCTTGGTCCACCACTGAAGCGGAACGGCAGAGCATCCCCACACATTGTCTACATGACGGCCGCAGCAGCATCGCTTCACAGGCCGTGGTTACACTGGCACGCTCCAGTCTCGCTCTCCTGCATTGGAGCCTGCTCCTCCCCCACTCACAGTATTCTGAGTCTATTACAATTACGTAAGGGTTTTGTGTCTTCGCCACTGCGGAGGGCGGATTGGCTGGGAAAATTCACTGGAACTCAATCTTCGAGGCGGCAGCCACTTAGTTTCCAGGTTGTGAATGGTGTAAAAGGAGGTACTCGAACAGTAAACACTCGAACAATTAAGCCTGCACGTCGGTCGTCTACGAAAGCTCCACTAGAATTGGACGAAATGGGGAAGAAGGAGAAGCCTGGGGGGCCTAAGCAGCTGTCACTACGAAACACAGGAGCTCATTCGAACAGTACTATTAGTTTTGTGCAGATTCTTGGTACAGGCATGGACACAGGGGACACATCGCCATGTGTTCTTCTGTTCTTCGATCAACGGAGGTTTATCTTCAATGCTGGGGAGGGTTTGCAGCGGTTCTGCATTGAGCATAGAGTTAAACTCTCGAAGATTAATCATGTGTTTCTCACTCGAGTTAGCTCTGAAACTGCTGGTGGACTTCCTGGTCTGTTGCTTACATTGGCAGGAATTGGGGAGGCAGGCATGGCAGTTAATATATGGGGACCATCAGATTTACAATATCTTGTTGATGCCATGCGTACATTTGTGCCAAATGCCTCCGTGGTGCATACTCACAGCTTTGGAGGACCAGGGGGGATTGAATTTAAATCAGAGGCATCCGGAGCTCAAGTTCTGATGGAGGATGATGTGGTGAAAATTACTGCTGTTTTACTTAAACCATATTCTTTGGATGCCAAGGGGGGGAGTCAAGCTAGGTCGAAACGAGCTCGGTTGGAACAATCATCATCAGCTGGTTCTGAGCAATCTATTGTGGATGAGGGTAGTGACTTGTCTGTTGTTTATGTATGTGAGCTTCCAGAAGTGAAAGGGAGATTTGATCTTAAGAAGGCTCAAACATTCTTCAATCGCCCTGGACCTCACTATGGTATGCTACAAGCTGGTAAATCAGTGATGGGTAGTGATGGAAAAACCATGGTGCATCCCAGTGATGTCATGGACCCTTCATCTCCTGGCCCTATTTTCATTCTGGTGGATTGTCCTTCTTCTGAATACATACCTGCATTGCTAACTAATCCAGTCCTCTCTTCTTTTCAAGTAGACAGTTCGGGGGTAACAACAAAGCAAGTTACCTTAATGGTCCATGTTAGTCCAGCCTCTGTTACTCAATTGACAGAATACCGAGGTTGGATGGAACAGTTTCCTGGAGCTCGACATGTGCTGGCTGGCCATGGCATGTTGAACATGGCACAGCCAGTCTTAAAGTCGAGTGCAAGAGTGGTGTCACGATTAAACCTTATTTGCCCTCAAGTATTCTCTGTGGCAACTCTGCAACCAAATTTAGCGTCCACCGAAGGTTCAAAGCTAGAGAAAGGTTCGGAGATGATTTCTGTTGCTGAGAATCTTCTGAGGTTCAGATTACGTCCATTGTCAGCTCTTGGGTTGGACCGGTCGGCTGTACCCGAACCATTCAGCGTTGCAGGAGTCCAAGAACAGGTTGCTAATGACATACCTGAGCTTCTGGAAGCTTCCAGAAAACTGGCACAGGTGTGGTCAGATTATTCCTCCAAGTCGGATGCCACGAAAGGTGGTAGTTATCCGGAAGCGAAGATTGTCGACACCTTTGTAGAAGAACCCTGGTTAGCAGGAAGTAATCCACTTTCGGTGCCCAGCCATAGTACTAACAACATCACCACGATCCCATCAGACATAGATTTATCTGAAGTTGATGCACAGATTAGCAAGATGGAAGACCTTGTTCAAGGAAGCTGTCGTGAAGAGGAAATCCCTGCATGCCTACAGGGAGTAAGCAGGGAAGAAATGGAGATGGTGTTTCTGGGCACTGGATCCTCGCAGCCTTCCAAGTACCGTAATGTTAGTGCAATTTACGTCCATCTTTTTGACCGAGGAGGCATTTTGCTGGATTGCGGCGAGGGCACATATGCCCAATTGAAGAGGAGGTATGGGCATGAGGGAGCTGACAAAGTTTTGGCAGGGCTCAAGTGTGTTTGGATATCACATATTCATGCTGACCACCATACTGGGCTTGCAAGGATACTTTCAGTACGAAAAACTATCTTAGAGAAAATGGGTACATTCACTCCTGTCTTAGTAGTTGGCCCCAAGCAGTTGAAACGTTTTCTTGATGCATATGGACACCTAGAAGATTTGGGTATGGAGTTTGTAGACTGCAGCCAGACCACCATAGATGCAGATGACATCGCAGAAGCTGAAAATCTTGCATCTGCAAAGGATGGGAACGATATGGTGAAAGTGAGTCCTACTACATCAAGGAACGCAAGGAGTAGAAGTCCAGATAGAGAGAGCATTGAAGGTTTAGGTTCAGGTTCAGGAGTAGGTTTGGTAAGGAAAGCTTCTGCTGGTGACGGTGGTCGATTATCACCCAGGAAAGGACAGATGCGAAACTTTTGGCTACTACCAGGTGCAAATTTGCAAGCAGGAATCGACTGGACAGGGCGAGAAAAGTTGAGACATACATTATCTTCTCTGGGACTCGTAAAGCTCACAAGTGTGCCGGTTGTGCATTGTGCACATGCGTTTGGAGTGGTGCTCGAGTCCGAACCTCGAATCTTGCGATCTGGAGACACAGAAAATTCAAGACCAGGATGGAAAGTTGTGTATTCTGGTGACACGCGACCCTGCAATGCTCTTGTGGAAGCCTCTCGAGGTGCCACAGTTCTCATACATGAAGCGACATTTGATGATGGGATGCCTGAGGAGGCCTTGGCTAAGAAGCACAGTCTTACACGAGAGGCAATTGAAACTGGAGTGTCTGCTGGAGTTTATCGAACCATCCTGACTCACTTCAGCCAACGGTACCCAAAAATTCCTGTGTTTGATGATAGTTACACGTCGCGCACATGCATAGCATTCGATATGATGAGTGCTAATCTAGCTGATTTGCCATTGCTGCCTTCATTGCTACCCGCCCTCAAGCTTCTGTTTAAGGATGAACTGATGGCTATTGAGGAGGAGGCAGGTGAAGGAGGTGATGAGGCCTCAAATTTCTGATTTTTTTTCTAGGTTTCCTTGGTACAATGAAGTGGCACTGTAACATAGAGAAATTATTGTTAGACAGCTTGGTCTTCGTTGTAGGCTAGCTTGAAAAAGAAGAGTGACAGATTGGAACGGCTATGGTGGTGGGTTTTAAGATTAACTACCACCATTCAATGGCTTACTCAACAAAAGTAGTTGGGTGGCCCATGAAGCTGAGTTACGAGCTCGAGAATAAAACTCGAATTTGTAAAATACATCAAGGAACGTTCAGATTCATTTCTCTCCCTCCCCCCAACTCATCATTCTTTAAATTTCTAGAATATGAGTGTAGACACCCTTGAGGATCTCTGAAGACTGCTCCCACCAGCCCTGAGCACCCATTCTAACAGGAGAACAATGTGAGAATACTACCTGAAATTTGCTAGCATGGCAGCTCCCACATTCACTGATAGTTTTACAGTGATATAGTAGACATTCACAAGGTTTGACTTGGGGGTAGTGCCAAAATCTAGTTGTGTTATTAATTTTATAAAATTATTAGTTCAGCGCATTCTAGCATAAGTATCCAAAATCTAAACCATTTTGGCCTACAAGTCAAGATTTCTGAACTCTCTCAAAACAACCTCTTGCCTTTCATTGCTGAGTGCTCACTGCTCATGGTGAAAATTAGTGGTACTGTTCTCAGGAGCTTCTCATACTAACATTCTCCACTAAACATATAAACTGTGTTCCATTAAACATATAAACTGTGTTCACAAGCACTCTATACTGCAAACATCATCTTAGCAATGCTGTGAACTAACTCAACTTACGTTTAGTTGGAAAATTCAGTCATTAACAAAATGAGAAGGGAAGTTTTTTGGATGGTTTCCACCGACTTGAAATGCTTAATGTCAATTAAGCATTTGAGTTAAGACTATGGTAAACTTTTGAGTTTGAATAGAGACAATCATAAACCATCTTAACAGATTTTGTATTGGAACTCGAACTCACACGACTAGAAGTTTCCTCGTCTATGTAACAAGCCTTGCTCCATATGACAATTCTTATAATCTGCAAGATACCATAGCTCAAGATGGTTACGTAATCAATTACAGCACATGTGATGAAGGTGCACAAGAGAGGAATCTCAGTTAGAAAAGTGATAGTTTAACAGCTCTGCCACTCCAAATGTTCACTTCCTGCAGCTCTTGCACATGAAAGATGCTAATGATCAGTAATCTTACAATTGGCCTACTTTAAATGGGAATTGGACAATTTAACTCTATTCTCTCAGGTGTCCATTTTTTCACAATTCTGCTAAGATTGTTAAATAGGTAAATGAGATTCTCTGCATGCTTTTACATACAGCCTGTTGGAGGTTGAATGGAAGGCGGAGCACAAATAACAGTTGAGAAATGGAATAAATGAAAGAGGTTAAGGTCGCATCAAATTGACGTTCCTCTCTATTCAAATCGAAATTGAAATTGAAATATTTGTGTTCTTTGTGTAGAACTGGTTCATGAATTCCTCCTCACATTTCAGAGAATGTTGAAAGAATGAGCTCCTTGGGAACTCTTCTACACACAACCTGTTTGAGGTCAAACCTAAAGGAGGAACTCCTTGAAAGAGAATAAATGAAGTGACGTCACCTTCATTGAAATCATTTCGGTGTGATGTTTCCTCCCTAGTTCTTCTGTGCAACTAAATTAAAAAGGGTAATCAATTTATCAACTACTTACAAATTGCCAAGCCTAAGAAAAATAAATCTATTTCCTGTTTCTTTATTTCTTGTTGCTGTGTAAACGGGGAAGATCATTCACTTTTTCTGAACTTTCTCAAAGACTACTTAAGCTTCTCACTAACATTTGCAAATTTGCATTTCTTCAAAGTCTAAAAACTACAACCAAGTGCATCCATAAGCCATTGTTTTCTTCAAGAATTGGGAGTTGCAGAACATGTCAGAAATTAAAGCGTTTCACAAAATGCATGTGTGTTTCAGGAACTTGAAACTGAGCATCTTCACTGCATGATTGAAATATAAAACCCTCGGAACACCAAACGCGTTGGTTACATCCACAAAACCCTAGGCCGTAGGAAGAGTTAGCAACATTCAATCCAGTGTTGGTCTGGTATGGTCTTTTATCTATTTGAGGATTTTAGACTTTTTGATACCAATGGGGTATGGGTATTTGACAATATTTTTGTTTTTGATGGGGTATTTTGTTTCTGATACTATTTGGGTCCATATACTATGCAAGAACTTTGCATACCTGGAAAAAGTTTATCTTAATATCAATACGGTTTTGACCCAAATAATAATTCGGGTATACAAAGAGTTTTTACCCTTGACATATCCACCAAATATGAAAATTTGACTGATACTACAATTTTGTTACCCACTCGTAGATTCTTTGGCACCATTATTGATGTTGATTATTGATACCATGTATTCACCTTCATACCAAACCAGCACTAGTTCAACATACTCAAAACTTCACACTTAGTTTGCATGGGTGACCTCTAAGGAACGTCTTGTCCCTAGGGGTCGCGATGCATTTTCTAAGATGTGCTATTATATAATATTCCCATGTGTTTCTTGAGAACTTAGTGGACCATTGCAAGCACAAATACAAACTTGAAGAGATCAAACTACCAAATGACTTTGATATATCAGCACGTCATAAGTAATAGAGGATAAACATCCATGGCATTTCACGATCGAGCTTTTGAATTTGATGAGTAATTACAATGTCTATGTCAAGAAATGTCTAGAAACTACTTATTTTTAACCCTTAATGTCCCACAAAGATGTTCTTGTCCAAGTGAGAAATTTGGGGAGGGTGATCAGGGATGGGATTGGAATATTTTTTTGCTCAAATTGTTTTGTGGTAATAGATGGTATATTTACCTAAATTTTGAATGTAGATTTCCATAAGGAGTTTTATATATATATATATCTCCAAAATTTATATTCACTCATAAACATCTTAATTTAGTATCAAGTTTCATTCAAACTAAAGCTTCTCTTTAGACAATCCACAAATAAACATATTGCACTCTTGTGTGTGAATACATTGTAAACCTAGATGTGCTCATAACAATCCAAAAGTATGAACCAATAGTTATGTAATCTCAAATTATGAGGATTTGTGTTTCTCATTTGAAACTAAAAATTGCTTACATGGAGTGTCCCAAGTCATTTCAAGACACCAACCATATGGATGTGAACTTCAAGTCGATATAAGTAAGATTACTCCACAAATTTATTGTTTTCTAACCTTGCAACCTTCATTATATAGCACATGAATAATGTGTGTTACTATGTGAGAAAAGGTGCGGACCTTTAGTTATCAAGCGAGGGAAGCTAAGACATGAGCAATGAGCGGTAACACATGAGCGGTGAGTAGTAACATGTGAGTGATGAGTGTAGATATATCAATTTGCACAAGTTAGGGTCTACTTTATAAATTTGGCTGCTTGGTTACTTATTAAATAACAAACATTTTCAGTAACACGAATGATGGCTACCATTACCATGTACATGTGGTAAAGCTTTCAGTCAAATGCTGAATTTTATTATGCTATTCCAAAACATTTCTAAGGGCAACCGAATAAGTTTATGTACATATAATGTCACTCAATGACATTTCCAAACTATATGGCAAACATTACACTAGCTTTAGTACTCACACTCAACAACTCTAGCGAGCTCAAGGAGCCGCATGACCTTGTTATAGGTATATTAGTGGGTTCAAAGGCATTTGAAAATGTGACCGAGGGATGGGAAGTGTCACAATTGTTGAAAGTCTGCGATGAGGTGAAAGTGCCTCCTTCTCCTGCAATTGGAATCCAACATCCTTAAGCACCAAAACCTCCTCCCTTGATAGATTGGTATTTGTCACCAGCCATGTGTTGGGAACAATAGGCCAATCCAACACATACTTCTTGTTGCCACTCATAGAACACTTGATGTTGTCAGGACAAAACCAAAAATTATACTCCACATTGTTGGTAGAACAGATTTAAAAAAAAATCCCTTTGTACGTTGGAGCATGTGTGTCATGTTTGCCAGTTCCAACTTTGGCATTGCACAAAGTCCCAGAATTGCCCTACAATGTCCAACATCTTTTGGTAGAGTCGAGTGACAATCTTGCAATGTGCCATTTGAAAAGGGAGCAACTAGTCTCCAACACAAATGTCGTATGAGCCACACCCTAATGACTCCTCTATGCATGCCCTTTTGGCCCGAGTGTTTGGATGAAGAATGGAGTAGTTAGCTCTGTTGGTTTGTTGTGAAGCGTAATCAAAGTTGGGTGGCAAGTCAAGCTTCCACTTGGTGGACCCAAATAGCTTCAAGCCTTCCAAGGCACAATCTCTGATTCTCTGGTGTTCATATCTTATGCCCATGGAAAAGACTTCATGGCCTCTGCCAACACCTTCGGATCCCCGCACTTGGCAACAACCTTGAGTTCCAAGGACATTGAATCAAAGCCTTTACCAAAAGAACCTCTTTTCAACCATGACCTATAATTTTTTAATGTGCATGAAAGGCAAGATCAAATCATCTACTATGGCTTCATATAGGCAAGTCATTTTGTTGCCTCACTGTTGGAGCCACTTGTTGTGCACAGTCTCTGCAAGGTTGCATGTAGGCATTTTAGGACGTTCCTCTATGACAATGTCATGCTTAAATATTTCATGTCATAATTGAAAGAACTTTAGAAATCACTTAGAGCAACCAATGTTATGAACAACTCACATTTGCTCAATATTGATTTCTACAAATATGCATCATGTACTCACCAACAACATATGACCACCCCATTGTCTGTAACAAAAATGCCAAAAACCTTGCCACTATAAGAGTCCCAACATACCATCTTTTGTGGCAGCACTAGATAACAACCACCATGATTGAGTGACTTGATATTTCGTATTAGCATCATACATTGTCTACACGTCCTGTAGTCCTTGCATATTTGTTTGTATTGAATTGTACGGAGGTGTGAGGCCAAACCCACCACCCTTAAGCGTCCTAGTCCGGGTGATGGTTTTGAGAATCACATGTGTGATACCAAAGCTCGTGGTAACATGAAATGTGTTTCCATCTCAACAAGCTCCCAACTCACTTGAAATCATGATGCTTTATTAATGCTAGTCTCTTGAATAGGTAGAGCATTGGCTTTCAAGTCTCTACAAGTCTCTTCAAGTCCCTACAAGTCTCTATGAATTCTACTAATTCCACTAACCTTCTACTAATTCCCACACAACTCTAACTCTAACACTCAATTCTATGAGAGGAACAACAAAAGGGAGAGAGAGAGAGAAGGAGAGGGGAAGGGAGAGGGTAAGGAGGCCTTGTATGAACCTCTCCCCTTTACCCACACTCCCCTCTCAATATAACATGCTCATGTGCCCACACACACGTGTGCACCCACACATGCAAGATGGAAGAGCGCGAAGGAAGAGAGAGTGAATAGGAACACAAGTAAGTGAAGAAGGTGAGAGAGAGGAATATATAGGGGGAGGGAAGGGGTGAGCACCCCTCAAAGCTCAAAATAAGCCCCTCGATCCTCTTCTACTTCGTAGGCTCTTATCCGATCCGCCAAGTAAGCCTCTCGATCCTCACCTACCTCGTATGCTCTTATCCTATCCGCTAAGCCTTCAACTCCTAAACCAACAAGATGGATCCCAATTCAAATATTTAAATTCAAGGAGCTCCCCTTGGTCCACCACATGCTACACTCACCTAACCAAAGAACTTCCTTCATGCCGCTAAGCTTCTAATTAACTACACCACATAAGCCTAAGGCCTAAACATAACTTCACACCAAGCCTCACTCTTTTTATATTTTTGTGAATAATCATAAAACATCAAAACATAACTTCTAATAGTTTCAAAGGGTTAAGAACACATGTGGGCACCATTTTGGGCTCACAAAATGTTATGATAGACAATGGTGTGCCAAGTGTAAACTTCAAGGATTTCATGGCGGATAGTGCCCAAACTAATTGGAATTCAATGAAAAAGGTTTATGGCGATGGTCACCTTAGCTTGCCAATGGTTGGTCATGAGCGTACTTGTTTTTTTCTATTAGTCAGCCAGTTTGGATAAGGTTATGCAGAAGTATATCAAACCCTCCTGTGAGCCCAAAATGGTGCCCACATGTGTTCTTAACCCTTTGAAACTATTAGAAGTTATGTTTTGATGTTTTATGATTATTCACAAAAATATAAAAAGAGTGAGGCTTGGTGTGAAGTTATGTTTAGGCCTTAGGCTTATGTGGTGTAGTTAATTAGAAGCTTAGCGGCATGAAGGAAGTTCTTTGGTTAGGTGAGTGTAGCATGTGGTGGACCAAGGGGAGCTCCTTGAATTTAAATATTTGAATTGGGATCCATCTTGTTGGTTTAGGAGTTGAAGGCTTAGCGGATAGGATAAGAGCATATGAGGTAGGTGAGGATCGAGGGGCTTACTTGGCGGATCGGATAAGAGCCTACGAAGTAGGAGAGGATCGAGGGGCTTATCTTGAGCTTTGAGGGGTGCTCACCCCTTCCCTCCCCCTATATATTCCTCTCTCTCACCTTCTTCACTTACTTGTGTTCCTATTCACTCTCTCTTCCTTCGCGCTCTTCCATCTTGCATGTGTGGGTGCACACGTGTGTGTGGGCACATGAGCATGTTGTATTGAGAGGGGAGTGTGGGTAAAGGGGAGAGGTTCATACAAGGCCTCCTTACCCTCTCCCTTCCCCTCTCCTTCTCTCTCTCTCTCCCTTTTGTTGTTCCTCTCATAGAATTGAGTGTTAGAATTAGAGTTGTGTGGGAATTAGTAGAAGGTTAGTGGAATTAGTAGAATTCATAGAGACTTGTAGGGACTTGAAGAGACTTGTAGAGACTTGAAGGCCAATGCTCTACCTATTCAAGAGACTAGCATTAATAAAACATCATGATTTCAAGTGAGTTGGGAGCTTGTTGAGATGGAAACACATTTCATGTTACCACGAGCTTTGGTATCACACATGTGATTCTCAAAACCATCACCCGGACTAGGACGCTTAAGGGTGGTGGGTTTGGCCTCACACATTCATGTTGTCCCAAATTAATGTATGTGCAACTCCATCCTCATATTGCATGTCATAGTATGCAATTGTAAGGACCTTACAATATTTACTATCATACACTTGACATGCCATCGTTGTCCAGTCTTTCACTCGTTTGATATGGTCAAACATTAACCACAAATTGTGCATGTCCCTTCCAACCTGCATACGCTTCACCAACTCCACTACACTACATGCAAGATCAACCGACATCTTGAAGACAAATACTTTGTCTTTTGATTGCCCTAGAAAACGACTTCCGTGCACGAATTCAAAAGCAAAGTGGTCTTTGAATGCCATAATACTATCCATGGTACCCATACCGCACTGAACCGATGCATAGTGAATCGCTTTGACCCGGACATAAAATTTGCATGCGAACCCTTTTGAAAGAGACATTTTTACTCACCATTCATTTGTGTGTTTCAACATCTATTGCATTTCATTTTAACTACAACACTAAAACTTGTTGCCCTACATATTATTAAACATTTTGGACTCTTTACAAAGCCGGACATGACAGTGGAAAAAATTACAAATGATAGTCACAACTCTGGTCAAAGGCAAATTTGAAGCCCCATAGTTGCGGTGGTGGAATTCTAGTCACATGTCGCAGGAGTCTCTTTGTTTTCTAGTTGGCGATGTGAACGAAAGCGTGCTAGATAGTTGGCTTCCAAAGGCCTCTCTTTGGGCTTAGGAATTATCTATTTAATTGTAATCATGAATATTATGATCGTTAATTTTCCTCATTATATTTGACATAGTCAAATTTTGTCACTCTTGGCCTCACAAATGAAACATGCAACAACCACTTAGTAACATAACTTGGTGGAATTTGATATGGGTCCAGTATCATTGAATGCAAATCTTCTTCTACTTCAGATTACAATGAGAAGTGGCAAATTCTTCTATGGACCAAAGGCTTGCAAACCATCTTTAGGGGTAAAACCCCATTTACTAAGTAGTCCGAACTTGAGGAGTACGTTGGTGGAGAGGTTACTATAAAGAGTGTTACATATATGTATTTATACTTGTAACCATCTTCAATCACTCTTGTCAACATAACATATTTTAATGTAATTTAATATATTGTGTGTATTTCTTAAGGTATGCTAAAAGAAAGCTCCTCGCTAATAATGCAATAACCGTGAACGGTCTTCCTCCGTATTTTCCGGTATGGACTACATAAGGCAAATTGTGCATTTTCATTCGAGGACATGGGAGACCTCCGCTTTGCAAAATTGCCTATTATTTCTTAAATACCTACTAACATTCATCTTCCAGAGGAGAAGGATGAGAGAGCAGAAGTTGGTACAATCTTAGGTGAGGATGATGATCATGACATGGTCAAAGTCACACAGGTTATACCACAAAGTGCCACCAATGCTAGTGGAAACAAGTGGGAAGTGCAAACGCGGTTCCAAAGTGGTTGTTGTCATGTAATTTTTCAGGCTAGAACTAATAAATTTAAATTTTGGTTGAATTGCTAGCTAAGAACTTCTTTCAAGACCTACAAATTAATGAAAAAATGTTGAAATTATTATGTATTTAGTGAAAATAGATCAGTGGCTAACTAATTGAACATTTATGATTATTGGCAGTAATTAGAGAAGCCTTAGTGTAGTGCAATAGACATGTGGGGAATTCGGGAGTCTTTTTAATTATGGCTATGGACAAACACACTTCGCGGTAGCCGAGCTTCTGGTTCTTCTCCCATAAGGTAGAGGGTGCTAAATCCAACACCCCATCCAAAACCAACACCTATAAACGCCTCCCAATTGCCAACACTCTACAACCTTGAACCATTACCCGGCGGTGCAGGAGTGTATGGGCCCACGGAGTGACGGTTTTAGGTGCCATTAGTGGTGCCACCTCATAGCGGCCTCCACTACTTCCACGTAGTGTAGGTAACGGGCTCCACTCTATCTCGGGTTGGTTCAAGGTGGGATTAGGGTGGCTTGTCAATGCCCATTCTATCCATTCTATTCATAACGCCAAGGAGGTAGGCTCACAAAGCACAAAAGGGTCATTCCCCGGGATGCAAGGGGGTCGGTTCCCAGGATGCAAGGTGATGGTTTTGCAAGCAAACCGGGTGGGATCATGGAGGTAGCCGTGTGGCTTTGCACATCATTACTACTTGGGCTTTGATGTAGTTTGGGTCTAGTACCCAACTATGTTGTGTTGGTTCTAGGCAATGAAGGTGGGGGTCCTCATCATATGCAAGGTTGCCATACACGGGGCCTATGGATTGGTTTAAGGAAGCTAGTAGTTTTGACTTTGAATATTCATCAAATATTCAATTGAGACTAAAAATATTTTTTCTTTCTTGATACCTATGTTTAGCCCAAAGGCTAATATGAATATATATTTTTTATATCAACCACATACCCATATGTATGTGCAATAGCTTAAAGTGTTGGTTTAAGCACCCTCTACCTTATATAATTTCGGCAAGCCATAGTAAGAATAGTCATAGACTCAACAAGCCTTTCAAATAGTGATTAATTCCCTATTGAGAAGAGAGTGCAGCTCCTATAATTATCAAATTGTCCGTGTCATAGTCTCAATGCAGTAATAAGGTGTGAAGCCCTTTCTTTTTGTATTATCATTATCTTTGAGTAATATATGGCCGTGACCAATTGCCTTATGAACTTGTGATAACAACTGTCTTGACTCTTGTGAATAGAGTCTAATAACGGAGTTGAGCATTTCCATGCAATTGTCTTTGTAACGATCATTGTGAGAAGCCCTGGATGATTCAAGTAGGTCCCCAATGGAGATCATATTATAAAACATTAAATTTGCCAATATAATATGAACTCCAGAGAATTAACATAGTTGAAAGGTCATTGCAAAAGAAGCATAAGCCATCAATATGTGAATTATTGGTGCACATGAATGAATCGCATAATCCCATGAAGTGTAATCAAATCAAACTAAGATGCTCAAATCAGGGCGCCCATGGCCCTGATTATATGTGGTTACATGTTACTCAAAAGACTATTAATGAGCCGTGACTCCCTACATTAAAAGACCATGGTATAGCGGGTCGTAACTACTAGACTATGGCTGGCTGTAAGGGCAACACTGCACATATGTATAAACTGCACGGAGTGACCCTAATAATTCACTCCTTAATCTCCATAGTCTCTAAAATTCACATGGAAGAGCATTTCACCTAAAGTTGGCATCCTAATTCCACTTTGAAGTCGTTGTGACCTATCAATTAACCTAATAGTAACACTTAGAGTTCAATCTGACACTTATTTAGTCTTCCCTATGTGGTTGTGTTGAATGGAAACCAGTCAAGAAACCTATCTACAGTTGTCATTTAAACATATAAGAATTTTGAGTGTACTTTGCCTTTGGAGAAGCCTTCCCATGACTCTACCAGTGTACATGTTTCCAACTCAATCACACCTTCTACCTCTTAGTGTCATCCACAACGAGAAGCTCAAAATCTCGGTGGAAGTAATAGGGTTGTTTCTTCATCTTCATTATGTTCACAATAGGTTCTCATTTTGGAGAAGAATACATTTATTACAACAATTTTGGATAACGGTGTTCATCAACACCCTATCATGGTCGACATGTTAGAGTTCTCAAAAATGTAAAATAAATCTTTTATTGAAATTCAATATCAATGTGTAATAGGATCCGTTTAATTATTTCATTTGATATTGTATGTGGAAATGAAATGCAAATGTCTTCAAGTGGTTGTAAGTTTCACCTCATAGTTGCAGACTTGCCGGAAGGGCTACCCATTCTAAATATCTCATCACCTCCCAACATCATTCCACATGAATGTGGAATGCACACTTTGTTGCCACATTGAGACCCTTTTAAATTCTCTAATGCCTACCTTCATGAGGATGTTGCATGCTTGTATTCCTACCTGAATCAAAAGAAGTTAGGCATGATGTAATGACCTATGTGGAAACTTACAAATTTTTAATTGCAAAGGATTGGTGGGGCATCAATGAGTTGCTGTTATGTTTAGGGGTTGACAAAACTCTTACAGTGTGTGATAAAGTGTTTCTTTGACCTTCTTCCTTATTGTTGTTTTTATTTTGTGTTCAAAGTAACCTTATATCGATTTATTCTAACTAGATTGTTGTTTTTGTAGACTCGGCAATTTCTCATTTTGGTTTTTGTTCACAAGGCAAGATCATTGACTCATTATGTGTTTCGTAAGTGTGAGAGTGTGTCGGAGGTGGATGTGGGAGCCACCAACATATTCTTTAATCTAACCAATTCTCTGACTCAACTCATGTACAAAGGGGTCCCTTAGAGAGGTGGACAGGGGAAAGACTCAAAAATCACTACAAGTTTTTGTGGAGGCATTAACTAAACCTGGAGATGTGGCACTTGATGCCTATGCATCCACACGTACTTATAGACCTCCATGCCAATCATTCAAATTTGATTGCTCATTGTCTATATTTCAGTATATAACAATTGATGTGGGTGCAAGCACGATAAAGTGGACAACTCTTGATCCTTGCACAAATTTTGGTGAAAGTGATTCATTTTTTCAACAAAAAGAGATCATAAACATTTTAAAAACCTATTGATCTACAAAAGCCAAGCAACTTATGTTGACAAAAACAACCCCAAAAAAAGTCTACATATTTATAAATACAATACAAGTGGGTGTGCATGTGGTGATATTGAGCAAGTAATTGTCAAAATTTTGTTTTAAAAGATGATAAAATTACATTGAATTGATAATTTCCAAAAAAAATGATGATGACCTCAAGTGTATAATGAATTCAAGGATTATGAAATAAAATCAAGTTCAAAATAGTTAAGGTCATAAAATTTACATCTAAAATCAAATCTAACCATTTTCTTTTGAGCATTACTTTTAATGATATGTTTTGAAGATCTCATCTTGGTATTCTACATTTGAGTACTTAATACAACAATAGAGGCCACCTTGAAATATATTCGATCTAAACAACATTTTGGTACTACTTTTAGGCGTTTGACCAAAAAAACTATTGTTTTAAGATGCCAGAGCATTTGTTTGGTCCAGTTTACCATGCTTGCACCCATGTCTATAATGTGTCCTGGTTCTTCAATTCATGTATGTCAGTGAAGCAGTTGCCACATTATAGAGGGTGATTCGGCCATATTTGATGCCATTTGTCTCTATTGTGTGCGGAGACTCATCTCCTCACATGTGGAAGTGTACCTCATAACTACATCTCTCATGGACAAAGACAAACTTGTGCAGAAGGTTGCAAATCGCTCGTGCATTAGTAAGTAAGTGTGGCTATCATTTCACTAGAAGAATCCTTGTCCATTCCGACCATGCTATCAATGACTATTTGTCCTAAACAACTTATTAAATGACTACGGCGCAAACCGGGTTCACATGTGCTGACGTGTCTAACATGGTTGTCATTTTTAAGTCATTCAATTGACTCATTGATGAACTATGTTGAAGACCTCACAACATAGTCATTTTCTGTCCAGCGTTCATCATCCACTCCATCCACTCGTGTATGACTTGGATATGGGATCATGACCTAGTTATTCATAAGTCATTCTTTTGTTGTCATTCACCGACGATGTCTAAACTATCACTTTATATTAACATTCATTTTTTACGTGGCATTTAGGGCTATTGAATGATGTGGAAAATAGGAAATCTTATATGAGCAACGTGGACAGTAACAATGACGTGTCATAATAATGACTGTTGTGACAACGTCAATGACTCTCAGAGGTTTAGGGTGATGAGGTGGCATAGACTCCTCCACTCTATACCCAATACTAGTTGTTTCCGTCTCGTTTTCATGTTGTTCTTGTATATGTGGCATGAAGTTTTTTACATACTATGACAAGTCATTATTAAACATGCTACCAGATTGCAAAATACTTTTATTTTAAGTGTGGATTAATTCCTTCCTACTATGCCAACGACCTCCAAATGGCACGAAACTTTTTGAGCATACTACTAGTAAAAATACGAATATCCTATAAGGAAAAATATTTGACGTGCCTCATTAATTGGGCTACTCTTGAATTAGGATTATGGATCAATTTATTTAGGGTTTAATTAGGGTGGACTTAGGGAGGGTGTGAATATCATTTGTAGCATTTGATATCGTGTATGTTTTAATCATTCATACACACATGGCGTGGTGTCTAGAACATCAATAACCTTCATGGGTCAAGGGTGAGCGTAAAGATTGCTTCTGCATAACAATTTAGTATCCCAACCGAATTGAAGATTAACTCATTAGTCTTATATTCCATGCCACGTAATCAATGTTATCACTAGGAATAGTGTTGTCGCAATAACGTCATAATATTGACATATTTGACTCATAGTGTAGTCATACACGGCTACTGCAATTTCTAAGTCATTGTTGAGGATGATAGCACAAAAACTACTGTAGCCCATACAAAATATAATGTCAACTTAAAACTTTGCGACTGCCAGCAAATTATCTTTGTCTGATAATTCAATGGCACCTACTAGAGAGACAGTTTTTGGAGGGGGGGCACATGAGCTGCAGCACTCATGCGTTGCTCTTCTAAACTAGTTGTTATGAAAACATCAGATGTGTCTTGTTCTTCCCTCCTTGAACGTGCTTCCGCTCGCAATACTACCTTCCAACCGGGTTTTCTGAGATCATTGGAGAAAAATACTTGTGTGGCTTGACTTGGGAAAATGAACGGGTCCGACATCTTGGGTTCTTTGTGCCGAGAATTCACCACCATAAACCCCGCATCGTCCCGTACATAAGTTGGATTTCCACGATTATCTTCTCTTTTCAACCAATCGCACCGAAAAAGAATCACCGGAGTTCGCAATGGACCATAATCCAACTTCAATATATCTTGTAGCACTCCCACATAGTTTAGGGATACCTCTGATTGAGAGTCAAATGTTGGTACTTCAAATATAGAAGCAATTCCACTGTCGTATGTTTGCAACAATGCGGACTGTGAATCTTCCACTCGAAAGTGGTACCCGAATGCACGCATCCTCGTGTAACGTGTTGCTTTTTGGGATGGCCTACTACACAGCAAAATTCTATCCATGTCGTCCCCGTTGTTGGGATCGTGTGGATGGGTGTGCACTGCTTTCCTAACCCAAACATCAAATGGTTCCATGTTGCGATTTGCATCATGTGCATCCCTCCATTGCCTGAACACAACATGGATTCATTAGTATGCGACTTGCGGAGCAATCACACAAGTGTAATATAAAATTGTCATATTACAGTCATTGAACCTCCATTAGTGCATGCCCACGATGATGTAGTCCTACTATAGTCATATTTCAGTGAAAACTAACTACAGAGTGACTACGCAGCATCATACTCACCGATGCCAGGGTTCCAAGAGTGAGATGTTTGTTAAAACATATTGATGAGCAAGTTCTCTCAAAGGAGGAGTCATGACATAACTGGACCCTGCCCCCTCCAGAACCTCCTCTGCATCTCCATATTCTTCATCTGCGTCCCAAACTCGTCTGTCTACAACCTCAAACCTCTGCAAGTATTCTGTGATGAACCCAAGGCATTCATCCTTCACGTAACCCTCTGCCATGGAGGCCTCTGGTCTCGCCGTGTTGCGCACATACTGTTTCAATGTTTTCATGTACCTCTCAACAGGGTACATCCATCTTGTAGAAACAGGTCCACACAAATCCAGCTCCTCCACAAGGTGATACACCAAGTGTGTCATAATATCAAAAAACGATGGGGGAAAATGCATCTCTAAGAGTGCCATGCTCCGAGCAACGTCAAGACGAAGACCCTCAAACTCAATTGGATTCCACACTTTGCTGCAAATTCTCCGAAAGACCTTCGAGATCCTCATCACTGCCAATCTAGGGCCTGGTTTCAACAAACCCCTTAAGCCTAGCGGCAATATTTGCTGCATGAGTACATGGTAATCATGCGACTTCAGTCCCCCAAAGTTCTTCTTCCGTATGTATTGACCTATGTTGGATATGTGGCCTGAAGGTGTTTTCAAAGACTCAATGGTGCGGGCAAATATGTCAAACTCCTCGCTGGTCAGTACATAAGGGGCTGCTGGTTTTAACATTTTTCCAGAGTTTTTTGGGTTCATGGTTAGCCAAAGGTGTTTCCTAATTCCCCTACGTTGTAGATCACGTCTAACTTTCACAGTGTCCTTATGCCCCGTTATGGTCTTCAATATGTTCTTTGAGAGATTTTGTTCGCAATGCATAACATCCAGTGTGTATCGAATAAGAAGGTCCTGTTTCATAACAACGAATCAAACATTAAAGTACCAGATTAATGCAATTGCAAGAAGCAACATACTCTCTTCATGTGCAGTTCCAGATTAGTCATTTTGTTGCCTACGTGTACAATATGATAGTCATTGCATAGTCGTCTGGGGTTTTAGCTGGACTTAAATATAGTCATTCCACAGTCAGGAACACTCATTGTGAGATTACATCATTGCAGAGTACAACGTAAGCAACAGATGTTTGATGTGGACTCTGAACCTGCAACATTCTATGACAAAATGGATTCGAGTGGTTCTCTGTTCTCAAATTGCTAGCCTGCTGGGTTAGGGTGCAGAAAATTCAAATGGACTGTGAATAAAAAAATACCTTCCAGTATGGCAAATCATACAGAATGCTTCTCCGTTTCACTCCATGTATTTTTGATGGATCTCCATCACTGCCATCTCTGTTCCCATTTGCAAGCCACTCTTGGTATTGCAGACCCCTTAGTTCTTGCTCTTCTGCAGTGACGACTCTAGGAGGACCTCGTTCTTCCGTGCGGCCGTTAAAGTGATCTTTCATTCTACATGATTTCCATGGGTCACCTTGTGGAAGCCATCTTCGTGTGTCCGTATACGTCTGTTTCCCAAGCTCAATGGAATGTTCCCCCCTAAAATCAGGCCCACAAACTGGGCATGCAACGTAGCCTTGGTGCGCAACACCTGCCACTGTTCCATACCCTGGAAAGTCGTGGATTGTCCACAATAGGATTGCTCTCAAATTGAACGTCCGAAACCCGACCTCTTTCGAGATGTCATAGGCTAACACCCCTCTCCATAACTGTTGCAATTCTTCAACTAATGGGGCCAAATACACGTCAAAAAATTGTGCAGTAACAGATTGTTTCCCTGGAATAAGCAAGACTAGCATGATAAAGAATTTCTTGGTTGTCAACCAAGGTGGTATGTTGTAGTTAAGCAACATCACTGGCCATGTCGACCAAGTAGAGCGTTGAAGCTTGAAAGGATTAACACCATCAGCAGCAAGTCCCATGTGTACATTTCGGGCGTCATGGCCAAAAGTGGGATCTACATTATCGTGCACATGGTGCCAAGCCTTGGAGTCACATGGATGTCTAACCATGCCATCTGAGCTCCTATTTTTTGAATGCCATGTCATGAGTTCGGATATTGCGGGTGTTCGAAACATGCGTTTTAGTCTAGGAATCAATGGGAAATGTCTAAGGACTTTCCACGGTCTTTTATGTTGTGCCACGTCTTTATACCGTGGAGCATTGCACTTAGGACAATTTACAGCATTTTCAAGTGGCCCTCTAAACAACACACATCCTCCTACACAAGCGTGAATTGTGTTATAATTTAGCCCCAACCGCCGAATCAGTGATTTTGCCGCATGATAATTCTTGGGTAGTCTATTCTCACCGGGAAGAAGGTGTAGGCGGAAAAGAGCGAATACTTGATCGGCAAACTTGTTGCTAACTCCGTGGATTGTGCACAGGGTCATGATCAAGATCGTTGCTGCTAATACAGAAGACTTTGCGCCATCGTACAGTTCCTGAATTGCCTCCTCTAAATCATGTGGGGCATCGTCTTTGTCATCCGCATTGCCTACGTCTGCCATGGGTTCTTCATCCTCTTCATCACCCGAGTCACATCCACCATCTTGGAGACCATCAACCACATTAAATGCGTCCATAACGATGTCCTGCAATGTTTCTTCCAATGGGTCATCTTGCTGGTCTATTTCTTGGAATACATCCTCCACCATTGAGCGCACTTCGAGGCCTACATCCATCCTCCCATCTTCATGTGTTCTAGGCGCAGTCTTGAACTCACTTTCCCATTCCTCATCGGATGAATCCCTGTCACCTGGGCCTCTCCATAGTCTAAAAGCAGGTTCTCTGCCATAAAGGATGAGGTGCTCCTTCACCTTTTCCAATGAGCACTGGACACGGCCCTTGCACTTGGAGCATGGACACCGTATGCGTTTCAAATTGTAGAATACTGCCCTCTGCTGCTCCCTCTTCCATAGCCTATCATCTCTCAATTGTTGCCGTCTCTTGTCGCCAACGGGTAATCTCCTTTGCTCCATTCTAAGTTGTTGAGCACGTCCATAATTTTCATTACCAGCCAACACATGCATGGTTAGCATGGTGTATGTAAGGGCACTGAATTGACCGAAAGTATGCTAATGTAAATTGGTACCTACCTAAGTGCACGTGGACGGTGACGGTACAAGCAAGGCATTTTGTAGATATATACAAATTCAAGCTCTTTTCGTCTCTCTCTCTTTAATTCAACTAGACAATTTCATAAATTCAGCAAAATTGAAAATAAGTGACACCAAGAGACTTACAAATGACAATAAAAATGATGGGGCTTTTTAGTGTCTCACTGTGATATAGTATTATATAATCATGCACATTTTTGAACTCAAGATGGCTTGGAGTACATGGCTAATCTGTACATCCAAATTCACACCATGATTTATATGAATATGCAAGTTATGAAGTTGACGGAGTCCTGTCTCTTAGGCCTACACCTATGATCGGGGAGAACCGGCAGTTAGTTACGGATGGACCAGTTACGTTTGAGAAACAACCGGTTGAAATTCAAGATTGCGGGAAAATTAGCGATCATTTTAGAGGAATTTACTAAAACTTCCCCAAGTACTTATAAGAAGGAAGCTGGTGGCCACGCGCACACTGCAGTATGCTTTTGCTGTGCTCTACCTCTGCACAGCGTAGCTGTCTCATTTCTGCTTGGACATCTTCTACCCCGGCTTCAATGTTCTATGCTTCGCTATTCTTGTTTGAATGTTTTCTTGGGCGCAGTTTGGCCATTTGGAAAGGGGTGTCCTGTGACATTTTGATTAAGTTGTGCAGTACTAATGTAGTTGCAAATTTGTCATTCCTGCCTTGATATGTAGTTGGAGTTTAGTCATTTTGTATTTCTTGCGGAACAGAATTATAGTGATTCCCTAGTCAGTTTGTAGTCGTTCTATAGTCGTGTTACAGACATTCTATAATCATGCTATAGTCATTCCATAGTCATTATATACTCGTTCTATAGTCATTCTGTACTCCTAAACGTATATGCTAGGGTTTTTTAGTGCCGTTGAAACTTACCCTATATGCAGAATGCTACAACGTAGTTTAGGTACGCCTCACATTGATGCGACATAAACAACGACTCTGAGAGCCAGAGCATTCGGCTATGAATTGCGCAAGTTTCGGCGTGTATTGGGTTTAGGGAGCCGCAATGGTAGGTTGAGAAACTACTGTATGGTATTGGGGAGGAGAGAGTGGAGGAATTGGGTGAGGGCCGAGGGGAGTAGACGAGGGAGGTGCGAGGTAATTAGGTTGATTTGTGCCGCGGTAAAAACGCAGAGAGTGAAAACTGTTTGAATAGATAGAAAGGGTGAAAGGCTGAGAGGGTAGCAATTTAGGGGTGAGGGTAGTGTGAGTTAGTGTTTGCATACATGGGTGGTTCTGCAGATGTTGTGGAGCACAGCTTGAACTCTGTGCAGTCCCCTTTAAAACCTCGCAACAATGAAGGATCAAAAAGAGGGGAGAGTAGTCATACCTTTGCCGTAGAGGGAGGTGAAGCCGCACTCAAAGGGGACTACGAGCTCGCCCGCGACAGACGGGTAGCCGCGTTGCAGGAGTACCTCAAGCCAGTGAAGACTGCGGCCACATCACTGTAAGCATCTCCAACACTTGTCTCTTGTGCTATTCTTGATTCTTGTCGTATTCGCTGGTGTGCGTGGGCTACTATAGTGTAGTCAATGTGTATGTAAGTGTGTATGTAACTTAAGTGTGTATGTAATTGTGCACAGAAGTGTGTATACTTCCTGTGCACTTAGGGTGAGCAGCTAGTCTTGCATGTGTAATGATGCTTCTCCGAGGATTATGTGCACTCACACTTGTAATTAGGTTTAATTTTCAAATATGCGCGGAGCAGCTGCATTTAGCATAGTAATTTTTTAGTGATCGCAAGAGCCTAGGTTTAGGTGCGATTAACGGGGGGGTGAACACGTGGACGGTGGAGATTTCGTCTCTCTCCCAGACGTCCACGAGTGTGCAGAACACACGCCCGTCTGTGGCCCTCCCACTTCTCTTGCCGCACGTACCTCCTCGCTGTGGGAGCGTGCTTTCCTCAGGCACGTGAATCCATGGCTTAGGGTTTAGTGCTAGGTGAAGATAGTTTAGGGTTTAGTGCTAGCTGAAGGTGGGTTGGTTGTGAAGCAGGCGTGATTTGTGCACCGCACCAAACCCCCGAGTACGCCGTGAATCCGCATCGAACCCATTGATGCCCCCGCGCAGGAGCAACAGAGCTTGCGTTGCAAAGAAGGGTACAGAGGGTGGCCCTTCTGAAATGCCGCGCGCTGAGGAAGCAGACGAGTCTAAGACGGAGGATGAGTACATCCCAGGTAACTCTCCCACTTTTTCTCTCTTGCTCGAATTTGGATTTGGGTGGGTTCCATGTTGAAGGGTTTTGTTTTATGTTTCGATGTGAAATCACACTTTCGGGTCCTTTCAGGTAGGAGATTCCCTGTTGAATCACAAGTCTTGAAACTCCACAGTCTTGAAATTGCCTGCAGGCTTGAACTTCAACCGGTTCTGCCACATGTGAGCAGATGATGCATAGGGGTTACAAATCAGCTTTCCTTGTTGTAAAGTTCGAATGGGCTTAGAGTTTTCTACATCAAGAATTCCTGGATCCCTGTTTTACTATTAAGTTCATAGAATACACGTCTGCACCTCTGTGCTGGTACTGTAGTCGATAAACAGGTTGGACACTTTGGTCTTGAAATGCTAATTTCATGAAGATTCTCTCATAGAAAAGTGACATGTTGTGCTTTGCTCAAAATCTGAATAAATATGTACCCCTAAAAACTAAAATCTAATGATCCAATTAGTGCTAACCTGAATAGATCTAAAGTGTATTTAGGAAGCTAGCTGTGTGTTGTTGACATCATCACATGTTGCTTCTATTAGTATTTGAAACATGCCACATAGGGAGATACTTCTCAAATGCAACTGAGGGCCTAGTTTCGTTCCTTGAAGCAGATTAGCGCTTGTATGAATTAGGAATGTTGCTTGTTATTAAAGTGAAGATTCTTGTGGTCTGGTTCCTCGCATTCCTTCGCTGCATTGTGAAAATCTAACTTGCTGGAAATTGCAGACTGCTCTGAGGACTCTGAGTCTGTACACGAAGACGCTCATGCTCTGGCTGGTGAAAGTGCTACAAAGCGAAAACGAGCCCGAAAATTTTTTAGGTCTCCAGATAAAAAGGTACGTGTTAAGGGATTGCCTAAAAATCTTGCAGTGATTTTGCAGTTGGTTTGCAGTTGGTTTGCAGTTAGTTTGTAGTCAATCGGCAGTAATTTTAAAGTTAATTTGCAGTCAGGGTGCAGTAATTTTGCAGTTAGTAATTCATCAATTGTGTGTCATTTGCTAAGTGTATAAACATATATATTAGCTTCAACCATTATATACACCATTATACACCCATAACTAATCCTTTGATGTGGTGTGTGTTAGGTTGCAGCACAACAAGTTCACCACTCCACAGCACCATCAACACAGAATCAATGGCCCCCCAATTGGCACCAACCACCGTGGATGCAACAGCCACATGGGTCCACTCATCACTGCTACCAACCATACCCTACCCATCCGGGGCCATGTTGCCAACCATACCCCAACCACTGGATTCCCCCGCCAGCACCTGCGGAAGAACACCATCAAAATCAGTCTAAGGTAAAGGCAGAGAGTGAAGCAAGAGCGACACGGAGAGCCAGTAGGAAGGAGGCAGAAACAAATGTGGATTTGAGGCGTTCTGGAGGCCAAAAACCGTATACACTGAGAGTGAAAGTCGGTGGCGGCATAGATGGCGGTTGTGAAGGAAAAAATGCCTTTGATGAGGCGCTCCGCAGTCTAGTTCCTCGAATTTTGGATGTAAGCGTACTAAAGTGGAAGTTCCAGCATCCTAGCTCTGTGGAGAAGCTGAGGTCTGCCATAGACAATGAGTTTGAGTATGTGGGACATAGGCTTTCAGATATGGGCTTCAAAGATGCAGTCAAAAGACAGATGAAAACAGAGAGGGCCAAAATGAAAGGATGGTATATGTCTGGCAAAAAAGAATGCCCAGTTTTCATTGAACCAGATCAATGGGCAGGGCTATGTAAATATTGGTCGGCGCCCGAGACAGAACAAAAGGCGCAGATGATGGCGAAAGCAAGGCAGCAAGTGAAGAACACCTCAAATGTGGGGAGGACTGGAAGGGCTGGAAAAGAGGCACAATTGGTAAGTAACCTAACAACTCCATAGCTTGCAATTCTCTTTGTACATTTATTAAATCCCATTTGAGCTGACGGTGCTAAGGTGCATTGCTATGACAGCGGAGGAAGAGGCAAAGGAGCCCAGGGATTACTGAAATCGCGGAAGATCTCCAAGAGTCTGAGCAGACTGGAGCTTGTACATCTGTAAGTATTGAGACACACATGCCTAAGTATTTTGGGTGTCTTGGGGTTATGTTCATTTCTTGCAAGGGTTATATATGCCAGTTCATTTCTTGCTCGGGTAAATGTAGTCAGTTCATTGATTGCAAGGGTCATTCCCATGTGTTCATTTATTGTCAGGATTATATATGTCTGGGTTGCAGCATCAGTCATTCATAATTCCATGACTGCCACTGTGAACTGACGCTGAACTTGTGGGTATATTGCTTTCATTCTTGAATTGAGTCAATTTCTGTTAGTCTGCAGTAAGTGAGTGGTCATATAGGTGGGTTAATATAGTCAGTAGATTTCTTGCAAGCCTTATATATGTCAGTTCATTTCTTTGCTTGGGTTAATGTAGCCACATTCATTTTATGCAAGGGTCATTTCTTATGTTCATTTATTGCACAGATGACATTTGTCTTAGTCGCAGTATCACTCATTCCTAATTTACAGACTGCCATTGTGAACTTCTGGGTGCAGGCTAGGTTTTTCAATTGAGCTGATGTAGTATATTGCTTTCATTCTTGAATTGAGTCAATTTCTGTTAGTCTGCAGTAAGTGAGTGGTCATATAGTTGGGTTAATCTAGTCAGTTCATAGTCATAATGTTGGGTTAATGTAGTCAGTTCACAGTCATATTGCTGTAATCTTGTAGTAATTTCACAGTCATATATGTTGGGTTAATGTGGTAAGTTTTAGTCATATTGCTGTAATTTTGTAGTAATGTCACATTCATATAAGTTGAGTTTACCTTACGTCACATGCTAGGTTAATGCTGCAAGAGCAGTCAACTCAAATGTATTAACATACTAATGCATCCACCTGAATCCATGGTTGTCAGTATGTAGGCTGAGATGTAGCAGCATTCTGCCCTATGGTTGTGTTTATGCTGGATCTTAGCTGCATTCATGTGCAATTCTTCAACATCCAGCATATTTATTTTGAACCCCTCTAAATCATGTATGGTGGGTATGTGCACAGCAAGGGGTTTCCGGGAGGCTGTCAACACGGATGAGCATGGTTGAGAGCACGCAAAACGAGTTCAAGCAGCAGTTATCCGACCTCGTGCACACGTCTCAACAAAACACCGTCGTCCTCAATAACCTTTCATCAATGTTCGCCATCATGATGGAGAGAATAGGAAACCCAGTGACTGGATGCGACCCGAAGTCACCTACACCCCAAAACACTAACTCCCATATGCCTAGTTCAGAACCGATTTTGAATTCATGGGATGGTAGTCCAGGTGACACCACCCTAAACCCAATGTCCAAGGTGATTGAATCTGAGGCTCCCACTAATGTGCCTAAGTTGAATAGGGAGGGTGTGATGGGTGGTGGTAGGAGTGCGGAGGTTGCTAGCGAGGTAGGCGCTAGCAAGGTAGTGGGATTAGAGGCACTTGAGACTCTTGCAGGTGCAATCATGGAAGGTGAAGCTGCAGCGGTTGGGGAGCCCACTCCCATCCAAGCTAATGGGAAGGAAGGCCTTGATGTTTGTGCAAAGATTGCAGGGAGTGATATGCTCATAGAGGGACGTGGTGATGGTGAGACTATGATTGCATTGGCCGTGGAGGGTGGGAGTGGAGGGTCAGCCAATGGAGAAGGTAGGTGCGTAGTAAGTGAGAATGTGGAAATGGCTCCGCCATTGTCACCTCGGAAAAGAGTTACTCCCACTAAACCAAGGCGGAAAAATAAGCCAAATTCCCCTAACAGAGTAGGTGGTAGTGGCAGTCAATCGGCTCATCCAACAGATCAGGTGAGCAGTGACATTGAGAGAATGGGTACCAACTTTCCAGTTAAGTTATTGATTTTTAATGTCCATGGCACGCTTTTAGATTGCAGTCTTTTGACGGAGCCAAATCCTAACACGTCAATCCGTGTGACTACGCGGTCCTTGACACGACGGATGGTGTTTAGGCCATGGCTTGTTGAATTCATAGACAAATGCTTTAGAAATTTTAGAGTTGCTTTTTGGGGAATCAAGAGCACATCGAACATGGAAGATGTTGTGGCTTCGATGTTGCGGAAGTTTAATGGCTTGGGTAGCCACAAACCTGTGTTCATATGGTCAGCAAAGGAATGTGAGGAAGTTAGTGAGAATGTTGGGGCGTCAAGGTGGAAGAAACCATTGTCCAAAGTATGGGAGATGTGGCCAGAATGGAATGAGGGCAATACAGTGATCATCGACCACCACCGAGCTATGGTGGAGTGCAATCCAGTTGCGAACATCATTATCCCGCCTCCATTCTATGTGGAAGACATCACAAAGCTTGCAGATGATAACAATTACCTGAGATTTGGTTTGTGGCCTCTTTTGAAAGGCCTAGTTGATAGTCTTGATGTTCACAAACATGGCAGTGTGTTGCCTAATTCGAAGCAGGCAATTGGGGATCATTCGCAAAATGTACAAGCGGGTGGGAGGACAACGAGGAGCTCAAAGCTGAAACTTGCAGACACATCCTTGTCGGGGCATCCTCCGTTGTCAGGTTAGGGGAGCTGTGAACTACTGGTTCACACTTTGCAATGTCCCCTTGCCTATGTTCACATTGAATTCACTAATGGGCTTAATATATTGGATTTGAGCGCAGGCAAAACAAGGGAAGGAGCGTCGAACAAGGACGGTGAAAGCACTTGAGAACGCGTTGATTGAAGGACCCAATGTGCATCGGGTAAGTACTTAACTCCAACTTGATTGATTTATAGGTTCCGAAGGTTGAATTTATTTTTGTTGCATAATTTGCAAGTCCCTTGACATGTTGCGTGTTGCGGATGTTGGGCTGGGGCAGTTTACTATTGGCCAAGTTGTGCACTTGATGAATTTCAAGAGTCCGCGGCAAGTAGTGGCATTAGGAACTGTTAGTGGTGTGGGGGGGTAGATAAATTTCATTTCAAACCAATTCCCCACTCGTTCTACAAGGTTGATGTTACACAAGTACAAGTAGGTGATGCCCCTCTCATGCATCCACATCCAGAAGGGGATCAAATAGTTGTTGCTGATGTGATAGGAGGCAGTGTGATATGGAGCCAGAAGCATATGAAGGCTTAGTAAATGTTTCAGCATAGCAAACATGTATAGAAGGTACTAGACTGAAGGGGCTAGGGCTGCCAGAGGATACTGAATGGAGCAACATAGTGTTACAGAAACCAATGTTACAGTGCACATTCCTTAGGCAATTTTGATAAGTCAGGTGGCACTTGTTGTAAGTGTCCAACCACGCTTTATTACACATATAACACTAAAAGCGGATACCCGAATGTATGACTCGATTTTTGAAGCAATGTAATCATACATGACAACCTCTATAACTATATTCGATGCATGACTATTCTATGACTGTATTCAATGTATGTGTATGGAATGTAGGACTACTCTATGACTATATCCAATGTATGACTACTCGAGTGTATGACTACTATATGACTGCATTCAATGATTACTATATGACTATACCCAAAAACCAATTTATGACTATCAATGACTACTCTATGACTAAGTAATGGCCACTCTATGACCAACAACAACTACTCTTTTACTATAAGTATAAACCACTCTATGACTAACAATGACTACTGTATGATTACTGTATGACTACTGTATGACTACTTCATGACTACTGTATGACTACATGTGTGACTAATGAAAGAGTACAATATGACTATAATGAATGACTAGTGTATGACTACTACGAAGTCCACCTGGCACTATTGGCAGCTACGTGGCAGCATCTCCAAGTGGGACATGGCCATATCACCAAAGATGATGTGGCATGCAATTCACGGCATGCCGCCACGTGTATGCTACGTGGCAAATAAATACTTGTATCCAACTAGAGAATGACTACGCATTTTCACACGTGGCATTATGCGAATGTTACGGTTTTGCCACATGTAAATATGACATAATGGCACGTGGATGAAGCTCACATAGCCCCATGTTAATGCCACATCCTCGAAGGCCCTGCCACATAGATGGTGACAAGGATGCCATCATGGCGGCCTAGTCAGCAAGTGGCTACCACGTCGGAGCCACGTGGCTAATGAGCTTCATCCGTGCTCTATTTGGATGAAGTTGACGTGGAGTCCATGTCATGTCCACAATCACTATATGTCCGTTACAACTTGTCCATAATAACTAAAAAAATTACAGTCATTCTTGTCCTTTATTACTTGTTTTAGAGTATTAAACACAGTTGTTTATTGCTGAAATTCTTCTAGTGTTTGGCCACCGAATTTTGTTGTATTGCATATGGTTGTAATTTGTAATGTATCTAATATCTCTATGTCAAGTGAACAGAATTGTGAACCAACTGCAATTACCTTCCAACTTGATGTTGCTTCCTCCAAGTATAGAGAATGTGGCTAAAGCTATGGCATCTGCGTCAACACCAGTTGATCGTCAAAGATCCTAACAGTTGCTTCAGTGTGATTATGTAGATGACGAGGTAGAATAGGTCAATGAAGAGGATATTGGGAATAAATAGCATAATGGGTAGTCTTAGATATTATGATTAGATTTGTGTGGGTTGGCTTTCATGTAATGCCTTTCTTTGAGTAACCCACAATCCGTGGACTTTGTGTTTGTTTGCCAATATCATCTTCCCCTGAACCATTTCAACATACATATTAATCAATTTCATGCCACAATTTTCATACATGATTTCATTTGCAACCTATAAATGTGTTTGCAAATAGTTATTTAGTCTCATTGTGTAAAACTCTATTCATCATGACAATACAACTCTAAGATGCATGTGAGTATAATTGGTGAATGAGTTAACCATATAACTCATCCATATCCATGTACATGAGCTACTCTATCATAAGAAAAGAAAAAACCCCACGGTTTTAGGAAACATGTGACCCTAAAACCATTTGATTTTTTTCAGTCACTTCTCATATGTTATCGCTCATTGCTCACCACTCACCGCTTATATGATATCATTCCCTGTCGTCATGCAGGGTAAAGGGATGTTTAGGGTTTAGACTATGGACCACAACATAGTCTTTGTAGGCATTAAGGGCTTAAGACGAGTCCTATCTTAGTGATGCATCAGTTTGTGTGTCGAATATCCAAATCTCTAGCCCTCGAAATTTGGGGTCACATGGCCGTAATTCTTTAGAAGTGAGCTAGGGAAAAATTGAAGTCATTGGACGAGGGCCAAGGCTTATATTAAAATATTGAATTGTTGGCATGAGAACATAAGTTATAGGAGTTTATGCTTATAATTTACATGGGAGTTCATGCCAACAAGCTTTTAAAAACTAAGTTGTGTTCTTTAGCAGTGAAGGCGATAAGATCGATGGATTTACCACCACACCAACATCTGACTTAATAAATCTTAAAATTTGGTGGGTGTTAATTAGAGTGGTCATCTAACTTGTCATGTAGCACCAAGTGTCACATGCCACATTCTCTATTCAAAATCCAATAATCGTAAAATAGTTAACATGGATCGATGATAAATATTGCAAGTTATATACATTAGATATGACACCGTGCATTTTTACACTGCAATACGTTTTTTTTTTTTTTTTTTTTTTACAGACTTTGATGTCACCACCAGTATGAATTATGGCGTGCTTCACCCTTAAATGGGCATGAGTCTATGTAATCCCGAATTAAGGTACATGATAATTATGGGGAGCTCAAAGGACAATTTTGCCTCATTTTGAAGCTAAACGTTTGAAATGTGTGCAAACAAGTCGGCATGCAGTTATCTCCCCAAGGACAAGCTTGTAGATTTCCACATGGTTGGTTGATACTCCCAATATGATTGGGTGGACCATAGTGGTGGTCAACAAAATGTGTAGTGGGTCCCATCAAAAAATGAAGTGCTAGGAAGATCACCCTCCTTAGAGACTTCCTAGCAATATTCCGGCCCTAGACAACTTTGAGGGCCTTGGGTTTAAGCCACCCTATTACACTTTCCAATCAACAATGAACCAAGATGATTCTAAACATACATTTTTAATAGCATTGAATCTTCATAGTGTGAGAAAATCAATATTACGAAGGAAGATTCTTCTACTTTTAGAGATACATAGATGAGCATTCGTTATTTTGTGAGAGTAAGTTAAGTGCACTACATGGTATAGTTTCAAACTTGAGTTGTGTTTCAATAAACTAAAACAATAAAACTCATGGTATTAAATCTCAGGGAAGACCAGTCTAGTGTTTATAAGGATTAAAATCACATTGGTTCAAGGAATTATATAATAAAAGGGGTTTTTCTCTCTTAAGTCACATTCAAGGTATTATTTGTCCTTCATGTACCCATTTAGTTACAGTTGTGCTCTTTTGTAATGAGTGATTTTATTCTATATGAAGATTCTTAACACTCTAATGATATGTTTTTGCCATGAAGCTCTTATAGCTTTTGCAATAGTTTTTCTAATTGGTGATTGTCTTTTGAATGGCAATATTGTTCCAAAAGAGTTTCATCCACTTGGGGTTAGTAGCTCTTCCTTAATCAAAGTAATGTCCGATAAAATCCAATTATTAAACCAAATGCTTGTCAATTTATTAACTCATTAAGGTCAATTAAAAATCTCAAACTTACTTATCTCATCCCATCAATCCCCGCACAATATACACCAACTTACTTAATCTCTGCAAAATCTCAAATTTACAAATATAGGATATAGCCAAATAAGTTATTGAAATCATGAAGAAGGCTTAAGCCCATTACAAGCTATATTCCAATTGATTATGATCATATAGTGGCATATTGTCACGCAAAAGACATCTTGTTCTTAAATTAATGTTTCTTGCCAATATTGAACTTTATATCCTAACTCATATCACTTATAACCTCGTCTTGGATGTCTCTTCAATTCCTAACCATTCTTAACAACTTAGAGTTAATTGCTAATGTGGTTTATTCCTAGCTCACCCCTTCTTTTGGCTCTCTTCAACTCCTCATACGCTCGGTTGAGCTTCAACCCTCCTTCCATACTTCTTGGTGTTATTCTATCGCATCTACAAATTGCTCCTCAATCTCTTTGACCGTTGTCATGAAGCAAACTCTTACACGATGTAAAAATATATATATAGTATTGTTATTTTTATTAATTTTCATTAACTTTCATAGAGAATAAAGTAATAGAAAAGGTTTGAAAAAAATCGTGATTATTTTCACGACCTTTGTTCACTTTGAAGACCTATATCATTAGAGTTAGTTTTTATTTGATTTCAAGTTAGTTGTTGTTGAAAAGAAATGTGAAGATTATTTCACCTTTGTTGATTTTTGTGGTTTTATATTTTAAAAATATGAATAGATATGATTAAGGGGATGATGTGGATCACCTAATGGTTATGCGGATGCCCATTAGGTCCATCATGAGCGGATGTATTCTCTGTATGGCTTGGAATATTTTGTATAGTACAAATTTTAATGAAATTTTGTAAGCATATTTAGTGATTTCATATTTAGTGATTTTTAGTTATTTTATATGGACTACTCCATTCGGAGTTGTTATGAAAACATTATAGATTTTACAATGTAGGCAATTTTATTGTCATCGGAATCGAAGAGTAGGTGTTTTGAACGCATGTGAAAATATGACATATTTTTTGTTTGTTCTCAGATTTTAGGAATGCTTGAATCACGTTTAAAAATTTCCAAAAAGCTATTAAACTCTCAATTTTAACATAGGATGTAAAAGTTATGATCTTAGAATCGTGAAGGTATAGATTTGCCATTGAATTTAGGAAGTCCGTATTTAAGAAGCCATAGAAGATGGATATAGTTGAATTTGAGATTCAACATTTTAGGTAGTATAGATAATGGAGTTGGGTTTCCAAAGAGTCATGGCTCACATCATTTGGAATTTTTATGAAGAAGTTATGGTTTCTTAAGCGGAGAGGTGTACAGCTGCCATAAAAAACTAAAACCTTAACTTTGGCATACCATATCTTTGAAACAGTAAATCACTTTCTTTTGAAATTTTTATTATATATGTGTATTTTTGTTGGCTTTCCAAAAAGCTATTGTACGTATTATTTGGATTGGTAATGCACATGTGACACTCATTTAAATTCTAGCAGTAACTTTGAAGGGTTCAAGCCTCTACACGGCTTGTTTTTTTTTTTGCATTGTGCGCATAAATTTGGCGTTTTCAAATGGCATAAGCAACCATGTGCATTATGATTTTTCCCATACATTGGGCATAGACTAGTTGCAGCTGGAAACCTCATGTTTTGTCATAGCAAAACCCTCTCACTACAATACTGTGAAGTGTTGAGTTTCCGATGATGTGACCACCTACATGACTATTATTCTCTAGTGTATTTTTTCTAAGGCTATCTCCATCACATACACATAAATATTCATCTTTTCCAATATTGGCTTCAACACATCTCATGCTTATTTGTTCTTACTCCTCAATATTCCTTTCACATGAAGAGAGTATAATTCATTTCTGACTCTAACGTTTCACTTAGATTGTTCCTCTTATTTGCAAGTTATTCCAATCAATAGACTCATACACATAGATTAAAGAATGTGGCATCCAATACACACACACACACACACACACACACATGATGATAGTTGTTTTTTTCCTTGGACTTTAACCATATGCAAATTGAGTTTACAAAATAGCATATATATTTCTTGGCTAAATTAATCCGCTACAAATTTTGCCTTGCAATGTTCATTCCCCTATCACGGGTGGTAATGAAGCACTCGCTCTATCCCTATTCACTTCAAGCATTCTGCCTAAGTTCCTCAACCGTCTACCTAAAGCCTAGCAATATTATGAATATTGTTCTAGGATAGTGCTTGGATGATATCCGTCTTTGTTGGCTATTGCATTCGTATATCCTATGTGGTTGTAGGTGGTTACAGCAACATGTAACCCCTTCCCCACCAACTATATAACCTTATTGATTTGCACCATATTGGCTTCTATCCACTAACTTGCATGAAAGTTCATATATTTTTCTTTTCTACATTCATCCAAAGGCTATGGCCTAAATTTTCATATTACAACACATGAGCCCTCCGTCCTTACAATGGCATCACCATTTGGCCTCCCCTCCATGTGTTTGTTCATTGGTGTTAGAGGACCAAAGTGTATGAAGATGTATCCAAAGTGGTGTTAAAGGACCAGATGTATGGAGATTTGGAGATCTCAACAATGGAAGACGTGGTGGTGAGGCCATCACCTCACCATTCTCCTCCATTGTTGCCTAAACAACAACAACAAAAATTAGGGAAAAGGGGCCACATGCCAAATATTCCCTTCCAAACCAAACATTTGACAAGAGATAGAGGAAACAATACTTAGGCTTAGTGCATGCGTTAGTACGCAAGCCTTGTTCCATTAGTAACAAATTTGAAGTGGACAATTTTTTTGCGGGGGTTTTATGACAACGTGGAATTAGGTAAGGTGGTGGTGGGTTAAGTTGAATATGTTTTGGGGGGGGTGTAGGGTGATGTGTTGTGATCAAGATGGGAGTGAGGCACTTTGCCAATGAATGCACAATTTATGGTATTTTGGGTCACATACACTACAATGTATTAAGTGAAAAATAATTTACATTATCACATTTAGTGTAGCACATTGGAATACTTGAGATAATAGTTATGCGTTTTAGTATGCAGGGGGAAGAGAAATTTATTGATAAATCATACTAATGCCAAGTGTTATGTGTGCACATTCTAGTAGGCAAGAAGAAGATATTTCTAAGCACACTAATGCCAAGTGTCATGTGCGTACATTCTACTATGCAAGAAGAAGATATTTCTAAGCATACTAATGCCAAGTGTCATTTGTGTTCACTTTAGTCAAATTGTAGATTATTATGTAACATAGGTATACACCTCATAACACTATTGAACATACTCATGACAAAGTATTAGTAAGCACACTTGAACACCAAGTGTCACGAGATGGTGCGAGGGTGACACTAGTTTTGTTGATCATTAGTGTAACCTAGCATACACCTGAAAATAGGGTAAGTGACACTATTACGCATGTGACACTAAATAACACAAACAATCTAGTGGACTTGGTCCACTAGATTGTCTAGGAGAATGACAAGAATTTTAGCCTCAATGGTAGAGTAGTTCACAACCTTGCCATGCTACGAGATGGCATTTTTATTCATTGTACCTATCTCAGTGTATAATTATTCCTTGTAGGATCAACCTCTACCCAAGGCAAGGGGTAACTCGTTTGTGATTATGGGGTGTTTTCAGGGGGACTATGAAATAATGTACATATTCATGAGATGTTTTGCATAATTGATGAAAACTCTTGAATTGTTCATATAATAAACTCAGTATGAATCTATGATACCCTAAGCTTTCTAACAATGTTGTAGTTTTTACTTTGAAATTTCAACTAACACCTTATCTTTTATCACACCATGTTCTCTAGTGAAACGTGGATTTTGCCCCCTCCCTAAGTGTCTGAGAGGCCCTAAATGGGCTCGGAGACAAGAACATGAGCTATAATCTTCAATTTTAAACTTATTTGGCAAGAAGTCATCCAACGTCAAATCAACTCGTCATTAGAGCACTTTAATCAATTAAATGCCTCAACTTGATTGAAGATCGGAGTTTGGTCAACAACACAAGAGCCCTTGGATGCCAATCCATATTTATTATATTGATCATTGATGTCACATACGATTATGTATTTGATTTTTCCTTGACAGAATGTGATATACTGTATAAAATTTCAAATCCACAAATATGAGAAACGTCATTTTAAGGGCCACTTCACACACGAGACTGAGGGCCGGTTTACACTATGGACCATGAAGTCGGACCATGGAAGATGGCGTTTGTCAATGGTCCGACTTCCATGGTCTGAGTTCATAAAAAATTAGTTTTAAGAGCCATGGGCCCCTCACTAGGTGTAAACCGAATGTGGACCAAGAAGAATGACCATGCACCAAAAAGTGAAGGTGCTGAATTTTTTAATACATGCCCAAAAAGGGCAATTTTGAAAAATAATTCAAGTTTGACTATTCTCTTGTCTTCTCTTGGGCTTCACTTGTCTTCACTTCTTGTTAAATGTGTCGAAGATGTGGCTTGCAAATCTTCTCACAACAATTTTTACAAAAAAAAATGAGTGATTTAATTTGTACATGTTCAATGTAATTTACATGACATGTACCTTGTGTTGTCACTACACTAAATAGGATATTTAGTGTTTGATTATATTTAATGTTGTTACCACCCTACCTTGCTCAACACTAAAGTTCAATTCTTTTATAATTAGTGTTAGAAGATTTCCCATTGCGGTTCTTTGACGACCCTGGTCTGCAGTCACTAAACAACTACAGATTTTTCTTTTCTCGTTTTTCAACTGTAATTTTAATTTTTTTGGGGCGTGTAATATACCGTTGGAAAGGTATTGAGAATACCTTTCCAATGATACATTACAAGCCCCAAATTTCCAAATATTGTAGTTGGTAGAGCAAAAATACAAATCTGCACTCAAATTCTTGAGTTCTAGATGTCCCACGTTGTTTGGTGAAACACATGGGAGCCGGTATAAGGGAAAAACAAGGTAGTGTTGGTATGTCTCATGGGCTATGATATGATTAAGGCACATAGAGGGTAGATTCGTTAAAGAATTATTAAAATGGCGATTCTTGCCATGGGCCCTTGCCTTTTCCAACTAGACCACCTCTCTTGCCTCTCTCAACGAAAAACCCGTTGGACCATGTCAGTGCATTTATTACGCTTTAAAAAATATATTTTGGGGACCTCGACCTCCGTGATCCCTCTGCCATTTTTCTCTAGTGTAAACCGAAGTTATCCTGGGATGAGTTCAGCAACCAATCAGCGCTCTTACATCGCTGTGGGACAACTTCATGGTCCATTGTGTAAACCGGCCTTGAATGCCCATGACCATTACACTTCAAGCACTCTCATTGGTGGAAAAGGCGGACCTGGTCCAAGTTCGCTTCACACTATGCTTGAGGGACCAACATAGTATGTGAATGCAAGATGCATGTAAAGTCCACATGGATTCTTACATGGCATCAAATGGATCATGTTTCATGGTCACTTGGACTATTTTCAAAAACCACCTCTTGAAGGTAGGCCTAACACAAAACCGGGAGACCATGGCACTCCGAACGCTCACAACCGTTGATATATTCTATTTTGTCATGTGTGAGGACCCGAATGAATAGAAAGTCATTGAAATAGCATTTGGGTGAGGCCCAGTCACATATGGCTGCACACTACACTTGAGGGTCTATGACCACACTACATGATTTTGGAGGTGCCGTGGGACGGCCTTTGGACGCTTTCTTTTGAGCTCTCACAATTTCATGGTCATAGCTCTTGGCTCGTGTGTGAAGTGGCCCTAGGACATAAGATACAACTTTCGTGCCAAGTAACTCACACAGCAAATGCCAAGCCACTCACATCACAACACAGTGCTCGTACAAGGCCATCATGGATCGAACCTGGACCACTAAACATGTGATGCTATTAGAAACCACTGAGAAGCCTTAGGATTCGGCGGCCACCTCACGAAGAAAAATGATCATATACCCCTACAACACCACAACCACACTAACCCCACCACAACAAAGATCATCCAATCCACCCAGTTCCCATGGTCACTTTGGACACCCTGGTTACTATAGTGTCCACCCCGAGAGGGGTTAGTAGTCATGCACCACTGATGTTATGTCCAGTGAACATAATACCAAGGGTGGGTTGAACGGGCATTTCAATCACGCTGATCCCACTAAGGTCAATGTTTCTTCTCTCTCTCTGGCCCTAAGACTCGGTGGAAAATTGTTTAGATAGACCATGCTTTGAGCCCCTTATACCTGTAAGGTTGAAATTTGATTCCTTACCAAAAAAAACAATATATAAAAATGGAGCAAATAAAGGAACTTCGTTCCAAATGGAAACCTGTACAAGCCATTACAAAACATTTGAACAACACTGCAGCTACATTTGCATCCTATCTCCAAGACTTGACGACCCTATCACACTTCCAAAAGTTGGTGTAGCTTGAAGGGTTTAGGGTTTAGTGCTCAAACCCTGAAGTTCCCAAGCCTATGAAAAGGTTATTTTGAATGCATTAAACTCAATGTTGGTTGTGGAATTTTCATTAAGAAGTTTTAATGTTAAAATAAGATTTATTTGTAGGATCTTGAAACATGGAAGATGAGCCATTTCAAGGAAAAAAATTTGGCATGAATAATTCTATCGCATTTTTAGGTATGATAATTGAAGAAAGGGATGCACAAGAAAATACCATGTTTTATCTCCCAAGAAGACCCTTGACCAATCAAATTTACCTAGAAAATGAGCATAGTGCTTGTGTGATCCAGTAGATGAGAACAACTTAATGACTGAGCACATCCAAAAATTCTCATAACAAAATGCGCAAAGCACGATATGCCACCTTGCATTTGGAGTGTGTAGACTATCCCATATTTTCTAACCACTCACATGCAAAGAATTCCCCAAAATCCAGAGAGTGCCCAAATGCTAAACTAAATAGTCATTGTGAGCACAAAGGCCTTGTTTACATGAACTTCAAGAAACCATTTCAATTTTACCAAAATGAACATCATCGATGTTCGTGCAAAGTTTGCATTGGAGTGGCAACCATTGATTGGAGCCAACACCCTCACATGAGCTCTCAACACAACAAAAACATGACCACTTCATACTTTGACATTTTTTCCACGTTCTAATCATCTTCAAACTACATGACTCATGTGTCTATGGGCATAGATTTGTGTTGGCTTGATGTTGACAGTTATTCAATTGCGGATGAATGAATTTAATGGGTTAAAGTAAGGAAAAATCATCCATCAACCCAAAATGGGTTACTTGGGAAGTTAGGGGTTCAAATCTGCACAAGGTTCCCAATCATGGGTCGTTTTAAAGACCATGTTGAATATAGGTACTATACTGCCTTTCATTCATCTAACTTCTAACATAACATTATTTAGATGCATTTGTTCAAACGAGACAATTGCAACAGACCTTGCTTATCTTCCACATTTAGTCTGAATCCAACATGCAGATCCGGATCCTAGATAATATACAGGAATCATTCCTAGTAAAAAGGGAGCCCCGTAGAACATCCTTGCAGTACATGAGTAATGGTATGAAGCTTATTCAGTCAATCTCATGAGATTGATGAATATCAATGCATTGGCTAGGCGGCATTGATTTGGAATATGGAGGGTGTTTATTATAAGCATTTATAGTGGGCATGCTAGAAGAAGAAAGAAAGAAGATCGCCACTGTTAGGCAACATGAAAAGGTCCATTTGTTCATAGTTGATTCTACATACAAACATATGAATTGGGGTACAGGTGTAAGGTAGATTTAAGGGGTTTTTTTTGGGGGGGGGGGTGACAAGTCGTTGGTGTTTTTCAAGTTTACAAATAAGATATGTGAGGTATTTGATTGATGTTTTGTTGAGTATATTCATGATGATTTTAATAGTGGTATTACGGGAGTTCTAGATTACGGAGAGGTGTGACGTATGAGGTGTGTACAGTGTTGTGTACTCCGAGTGTGATGGCAATGACTCTGTTTGACAATCTAGTCTTGGAGGCGGAAGTGTTGGATGAGTGGGTCATATGTGTTGTGTTTGCATTGGATAGAGTTGTTGGTATAACAATCATGGCAGTGTATGAATTTGAATAATAGAATGGTGTATTGAGGGGAGGGGTGTGTGTCGGGGGATTCGGTGGAAGCCTAGTGTGGGTTGTGGTGCATAAGGGAAGGTGTGGGTGAGGGACTTGAGGATGGTGGGGAGTTGGTGATCTAGGTTATGGGTGATGTGTAGGTAGATGAAAGAGGTGGCATTTGATGGGATTTGGGGGTTTGCATGAGGAGTTCGGTGTAAGCATGGTCAATTGGACCACGAAGTGTCCACTATGATAGAAGGTTCAAAGATGCACACTATATTTGAGTATTTTGAAGTTAATTTCTAGAAGGTATTAGAAAACATGTTGTTTCAAAATTCAAACAATTTATTTTTGATAAAAACAATCTTTAAAATAATTATGCACATTCTTTTGAAGTTGGGAGAAGTAGCTTAATTGAAAATAACTTGCTTCGTGTCAAGAAAATTTATTCAAAATAGGCCTTCAATACATTAAATTGATCTTTTCTTAAATTGTCTTTGATGGAGCCCTCAAGTTTGTCATGAATTTAAGGAATATTAAGGAATAGTTCATATTCAAAATATTTAAGGTCATGAAAATTTCTTCTAGAACCAATACATTCATTTGTTTGTGGATAAATTTTGGTGATATGCTATAAAGATATCATTTTGATATTGTATATTTGAGTGCAACAATAATAAAGGGCTTCATGAAAAACAAATCGACTTAAAAGGCATCTTGGTATTACCTTATAGCCTTTGAATGAGAAATTTGTGACTTCAACATACGTGACCAACTTTATGGTCCAATTGAGTATGCTTGCACTTGTGTTGTTTGTAAATAATTAAATAGAAGGAGACATTGTAGAAGGAGGTTTTCTTGTATGGCATTGTTGCATATTTCAAGGGTGGAGCCTATGGCAATTATGAGTATAACAATGATATGTGCATCAGATGAGGATGAGTAGGTCAGGGACGGATGGGGTTGAGGCATTGGTGGTGGTATCTTGGCAGAAGTTTAAGAATGGTGGAAGGAGGTGGTTAAAGAGATAAAGGTAAAGGTATAGAGTTGTTTGAAGAGTGTGGCGGTACATGGTTGCTTTAGGTTGTGTAGATGATAGGTTTGAGGCAAGACATGTACGTCATGTCGTCGTGCCTTCCAAGAAGGTCCAATTATGCATGAATATAGTTTATTAGAATGTTGTTGCCTATGCCAAGGATAGCATGTAACTTAGTGGAAACTTGGGTTTGAGAGAAGGTTGTGTTCGGGCCCTTAATCATGAGGGTGAGGGTGAGTTGTTTCTCTATGAGAATTTCATGTGAGTCAAATTGACCATGTGCTAAGATATGTTATCCAATGATGCATTCATTGTTGAGGGTGATTCCTTCATACAACAAGTGCGCTCAAGTTTCCTCTGAGGCAACCATGGGAAAAACCCATGTGGTGTTGAGTCAAGGCTTGTTGATTGGGTGAACTCCACCTTTTGTCCATTGAGGTAGTTCCATCGGATGACACAACAACAAAAGAGGGAAGGAATTTTCCATAATCTAAAGAGTGGTTGATGTATACCTTTAGGTATGAGGAGGGGGCCTCAAGTGTAGAAGGTAGAGCATTAGATTGCTCGTAGTCAATAGAAATATAATGGAAGAGGCATGAGAAACAATAAGGTTAGAATAAGGCCACAACATTAGTCCAAAGAAAGATAAGAATTATTCCATATTGTTTGTGTGAACCAAAGAAAATAAGAAAAACAATTAAAAAAAACCAAAGTAAGGAGAGCATGAGACCATCTGACTCCAAGCATTGTTCATATGTCTTTGTGTATGTGTATATGCTCGTGCAATCTCGTCTCTAGTCCTATTGACTTCCAATAGGTTATGGGCCCATCACGCAAGTGAAATGCCTAGAGATTTGATTGCTTTGAGGTTGTGGAGTGGATCTTGAGGGGTTGGTGTTTTGGAGCTTCAGAGCGTAGGAGGTGTCCGAGGGTGCATTTGGTTGTTTTAAATGTTTTTTTGTTTTTTATTTTTGCTTGAATGTATGTTTGATGCAAGAGCATGTAACTTGAGTGTCTTGAGTGTTGAGAGGCTTATTTGAGAGGTTTAGATATGTTTAGATTTCAAAAACATTTGACTTTAGTGTTTTGAGCGTTCAAGGGCTTATTTGAGAGGTTTGAAAGTGTTTAAACTTCAAAATCATATAACTTGACTGTTTTGAGTGATTTAAGGTTTATTTGTGAGGCTTGAGTGTTGTAAGGCTTGGTTGAAATCATTCAAGGTGTTTTAAATTGAAAGAAATGTTGTTTGGATGTCTTGAGATATAGAAGATTTGACTTGAGGTCTTTGAGAGTATAAGGCACATTTGAGATGTAGAAGATCTTATTTGAATGATTTGAGTGTCTTAAAACCTCTCTTAAGGTATAGAAGATCTAACTTGATGTCTTTGAGAGTGTAAGGCACATTTGAGGTGAATGAGATCTTGTTTGAGATATTTGAATGTCTTAAGTTCTTTTGAGGTATTTGAGAGTATAAGACACATTTGAGGTGAAGGAGATCTTATTTGAATGATTTGAGTGTCTTAAGATCTCTCTTGAGGTGTAAAAGATCTGACATTTTAGATACCAAAAGGCCCATTTGAGAGCATATGTGCATGTTCCCAATACATTGAGGTATAAACGCATGTTCTGAATGCAAGAGGCTATATTTTAGTTTGGATTGGATTGATTGTAGGTCAACAAATGCTAGTTTGAGTGTTTGAGAGTATATCCAAGCGTACAATGACATCATTTGAGAGAAAGGCTGCTAGAGTCATTTACAAGTTCAATGAAGAGAACTACAACATTTAGAAGTTCAAAATTGAAATGTTATTGGGATCTATGGATCTTTGGGATATTGTGGACGGCTCCGAGGAAGCTGCACCTTTCAATGCGGATCCCAAAGATCAAGAAGAAGTACCAAATGCGTATCAAGAAGGCCATGTCCATCATTAACCTCAACTTGGCGGACAACCAACTTGCGCACATCAAGAGTTGCAAAAGACTCGCGGAGGCGTAGAAGACCCTTTGCAACATGCACAAAACAAAGAGTTTGTCCAACATCCTTTTCATTCGCCGCAAGTTCTTCACGTGCAAGATGCAAGAGGGCGACGACTTGTTAGACCATGCCAACAAGTTCAAGGCACTCGCAGATCAACTCGTTTTTTTGGAGGTATCCGTGAGAGATGAAGATATCATCACGACTTTGCTCGAGAATTTACTGACGTTGTACGAATACTTGATAACCACCTTGAAGACGACGCCGATGAAGGAGTTTTGCATGATTTCAAATCCTTGCCGTTGGTTGTGCCAAAATTGGATTGTGTATGGCGGGGATGCTACATCTACCGGTTGGTGATCACCATTTGGTGCAACCGACCTAACCCCTTTTCGCCCGTTGACCCTACTCTAACTCTCAAGTAGCCATCTCAACTTCATTCCTAAAACAAGAAAATACATGCTAGCCTCCACTAACCCTAGAGAGCTGGGTGGAGGCACTGCATTGTAGAAATCTTACTTATTGCCTACATGTGTATACTGAAAACCAACACAAGCCTTCACACAAACACCTATAAATCTTGCACATTAGATACATATTGAGTATGAAAATCTACAATATCTGAAATGTGCATGTTATTGGTTCAAGGTAACCTACAATCAAAATAGTAAACCCTTATAACTTTTGCATACAATGTCCAAACGATGTGTTCTTTAGTGCGTTGGAATCCTCTTGATCTTGTGAGAAAAAAAGTAAGTATGTAAATTTGATACTTCTGAGAATAACAAGTATGCTTGACGCTTATTCTGACGCTTACAAACACTACCATTAGGGTGTAAAGTGACATCCTTCAATTTCACCACAGAAGTACTTAGGTTTTGTGTCGCAAATCTTAAATTGCCAATCATGACTTGGATTAAAGACAGTATCGTTGGTTTTAAGACGACGGAGATTCAGATTCAAAATCAAGGATCCTGGGTCAGCTGAGCCATGGCGAAGTCGCCTTGGCCTGACATTTTCTTAAGGTTAGTGATGACTGAGTCCCGATTAGCCTTTTAAGCCTTGAAGCTCTAATAGGCCCCATTATGGCCTCAATACATGGTACGGAGGTGGTTAAGCTTAAGTACTACTATTTTTAGGGCATGTTTAAATTAGTGAATAGTGATCATGACCATTGACCACCGCTTTCGGAACTCTTTTCTTGGTTGAGAAATGAGCGGCAGTCCCAATTCATTTTGCATAAGATCGTCAAAAATGGCAGTGATCATGGGTTAGGGTGCAAGCACGATCAAGTGGACAACTCCTGAACCATGTATAGGTTGAAGTGAAAGTGACTCAAAAGTACATATCAACTTTAAATTCTATGAAGAAAACAATTCAAATTTTCAAAAAAACACATTGATCTACAAAGCCCAACAATTTATGTTGACAATTTTTTTTCAAGAAAAGTCTACATATTTTAGGAGACAGTGCAAGTGGTGTGCAAGCAGGTGATATCAAACAAGTGCCTATCTATATTTTTTAAATATGATAATTTTACATTAGATTCATTTGTCTACAAAAATTTGTAATGATGCCCTAAAGTTTTTGATGAATTCAAGGAATATGAATAAATCCAACTTTAAGATATTTGAGGTCATGAAATTTACGTCCAAAACTAGATATAGCCATCTCTTTTGAGCTTATAATAGTTGATAATAGTGATGACCTTTATAAACTATCAAGATGATCTTTATATTTGAGTATTTAAAACAATAATAAAGGTCGCCATAGAAAAAAATCCAATTTAAGCAACAATTTGCTATTACTTTTAGCCGTTTGACCAAAAATGTATGGTTTAAGTATACCATAGCATTTCTTTGGTACACATGACCATGCTTGCACCTGTTAGCAAGTTTGAAAATGGATGAGATAATGATATGGAGTACTACATGTCCATAAATAAATAATTTTTGATGATTACATGGATTTTACAGTGAGAGAGCCCGAATAAATTATCTCAACAGAAAATAAGACAACCATGTCATAGAAAAATTTATATTTAGTGGTTCTTCTATTTTACAAATATATAATATGGTGAAGTTTATTTTAAGCTCTGAATTTAATTTTACGTTGTCTTTTCAATTCATTGAAATACTACATCTAGGTATAAGTCCACTTTAAACTATGTCCCGTAACGAGAGCTCTCAAAAAGTGATGTCCATTTCTCTTGGTCATGATCTTCGGATTGTTGCCCGTGACCATTGAAATCCTAATATTTTTTCATGGCCCTTGGTCACATGCGTAAAACTACTCTTAATTGCATGTTTGTCAAATGTGGCTCGTGTTATTCTGATGGTTTTAGTTGCATTGTTTTCAATTGAACAATGCATAATATATGAAAGAGAAAAAAACTATAAGTACTTAAGTTGCAATGTTTGCATAAGGGGTTGTTTATACCAAGGACCATGAAGTTGTCCCAAGGCCCTGTAAAATTTGTGATTGGCTATTGAACTTGTCCCAAGACCGCTTCGGTTTACACCAAGGAAAAAATGTCAGAGTGACCATGGAGTTTGAGGTCCCGAAAAGACATATTTTAAGGGCTACATTATCCACCAACATGGTCCAACAAGTTTTGCGGTTCGTGAGGCAAAAGAGGTGCTATGGTAGAAAAAGAAAAAGGCCCATGGCAGAGAAATACTACTATAATGAATTTTTAATGAATTTTTTTGGGAAAGAGAAGATGAAGACGAGAGAAGACAAAAGAAGGATCAAACTTGGATTAATTCAAAAATGCTCATTTTGGACATATATTGAAAAGAAAAAACAACACATTCACTTTTTGATGCATGGTCATTCCTCTTGGTCCACATTCAGTCTACACCTAGTGAGGGGCCCAAAGACTTTGTAAATTGATTTTTTAAAGAAATTGGACCATGGAAGTTGGACCATGGAAAAAGGTCATCTTTCATGGTCCGACTTCATGGTCATGGTGTAAACCGGCCCTAAGTGTCTTACATTCAAACATGTACCATGTCTAACTTATCATTATTGACAATTGCCAAACAAGGCTAAAGTTTCACGGTGACTATGTAAAGTCATCCATTCGGAAAGTCAATGTCCATTTTAGTGAACAATTTTCTTGCTTGGCAATTTTATATTTTGAATATTTAACTCCATAAATTACATTGGAAACCTCAAATTAGTCTAGTGGGACTTAGTCGGAATGAATTGGCCCTTACATGCAGGGGGTTTGTTTTTAACAAAACCCCTTCATCCATGATGGATGGGTTTACTTAGCTATCACAAAGCTCCAACCTCTCACATATGGTTGGATTTGCACTTCCTCCTTTGTAGTGGATTATGTTAAATATATGTTGGATAAAATAGACCAATTAAAAAATCAACTCCAATATTTATTTTTCATATGCATGAGAAGAGATATCAGTGTTTTCAAGGGTTAATATCAAGTGCTTTATTTACTTACAATTGAAACTTCTCAAGTACACTATTTTTTCTAGTTAGTGTGGGTTACCATTCGAAGTTACGTGGTGCTATAAATTTTTACCAAAATTATTGTTTCTAATTAACTAAGTTATATCATATTCTCTGGTATGCATACTAACTACTTGCCATAGCTCTCTAGTAGCTTGGGCACCTTTCTGCATAACAATTAATCAAAGTGCGAAAGTAAGTTAAGCAACCCATAAAACAATATTCTATAATTGGGTAGATTCAAAAAGTAATTTAAAATAAGTTAGACATTCATCCAAGTCATTCCTATAATTCATGGATGGTTTTCCTAATTTCATCTATGGCGGCTACGATTAACCTAAACACTTCCTTTAACCAACATTCCTTACCGTGAAGTTTGTCTTCTACTTGTATGTCATGGTTCTGCTTTGTGTGAGAGTTATACGGGGTGGTCTTTGTGAGAGCCTATGTCACTTGCATTATTGTGATTTTAGGCACTCTTTGAATGTTTTCTTTTGGACACTCAACGAAATTAATTTCGCATAAATTTAGGCACCTTCAATATTAATTATTTTATGCCCAAGCTACTAGAGAGCTACGGTATGTTATTTGGGTAAAAAATGATACTCTCAGTAAAATGTTATAGCAATGTGTTCTGCAAATTGTAATCTTCCCTAATTAGACTCCGATTTGGTGGCACGGAGCATAATTGAAAAATATACGACCCACAAGGCTGAAACTCAAAGGAATCGATGGGGTCCTGAACAAGTGGTGGAGCATGTGGTTTAATTTGATACAACGTGCAAAACCTCACCAACCCTTGACATATGAATAAGTGAAATATTATAGTCATGTGAAAATGATTTTTTTTAAACATTGTTTTATCCATGTTTTGACTCTCAAAAATGAGTCTGTGACTCACTACATCAATCTTCATACACAATACCAAGCAAATAAAAACAACAACATACAAACTTTCACTTATGTGAGTTAATAATCATAGTCTAGTACATCATTTTCAAAGTCTCGTGTTTATTGCAAAGCTATACGTGGAGAAACAATGATTCGAAGAGAACTATATACATTGACTTGGTTTTGTAACTCACATCCACCTATAGATCAATAATTTGTCCACCCTCCTTTAGAAGCCAAAACAACTTGGAACAATTGGGCACTCTATGATAGAATTTTTGACACTACTCAAGAGTGATGGAATGGATAGAAGCTTGCACACGCTCCCACAATCGAAGCATTCATTTGGTTGGTGTTGGATACTTGTTTGATTTCCATTTTACAAGTGCCCACACATGCTCCATTGGATTTAGGTCAAGCGATTGAGGAGGTCGAGTAAGTACATCAAAATTTTGTATTGCCAACCACTGCTTGATTAATTTTGAAGTATGTTAGGATCATTATCATGCATGATCATGAGAATGGTTCAAACAATACTATTCGATTATCTTCATCACCCCATCTTAAAGAATGCTAATATACATAGCTTTGTGTCATACAAACCCACATAAAAATTGCACCACCTCCATGTTTAACTATCTAACTCACATGATGTGAGCCCAATATGGTGCCCACATGAGGTGTTAACCTCAAAAGTTCAATTAACGGTTGCTTTTGCATTTTCTTCAATTACTCAAAATTCTAAAAAGCGGGAAGCTTTTGTGTTTTACTTAAAATTTAGTTTGAAGTGTTTAGTGTGTATCGCATTGGAATTGGGGTTGTCAATGAATGGTTAAGTTAGTGTGTAAGTTAGTTAGGTTAGATTTTTGAGTGGGATTATGCGGAAGAATTGTTTGGCCCAGGTTTGGTGTTTGTTTTAGGTTAGGTTAGGTGCAATTTTAGGGGAGGGTTGACCTTCTCGGGGGGGGGGGGGGCTTGAGCCTAGCGATTTCCGGCCAACAGATCAGGCTCTCGAGGCTCGAAAGACAAGGGGGGCAGAACTCTGGAGCAGAGGCTGGAGAGGAGGAGGCTGGCTCCTGAGCCAGGAGAGAGAAGGTGAGGATTCAGGTTGAATGTCACCGAAATGCTGTGGATTCAGGTTTAGGCTAGCTGCACCGAAATGTTGCTGCCGCAGGCGAAGCCAGCTGCACCGAACTCCTGGAGATTCAAGCCGAGAGGAGAGAGAAGGTGAGGATTCAGGTTGAATGTCACCGAAATGCTGTGGATTCAGGTTCAAGCTAGCTGCACCGAAATGTTGCTGCCGCAGGTGAAGCCAGGGGAGAAGAGGAGGATTTAGACTTGAGCCAGGGCACCAAGACGAGCATTTGGTGGAAGCAGGCACTGAGATGCGGACTGAGGCTAAGCCGGGGCACCAGAAATAAGGATCCAAGCTTGACTTTTGAGGACATGGCCCTGGAATGAAGTTGGGTTGAATGCTGGGTCCGAGGTGGGAATAGGGCTCGGAGGCCTAGTGAGACATTTCTAATCAACCCCCCCTTAGAGTTTGGGGGAGGCACCTTAGGGGAATAGGAGTTAGGCTAATTAGGAGGATGACACATAGATCAATGGGTGATTAGAATAGGAAGTAAATTCTAGAGTAGGCTTGATGTAAGCCCATCATTAGTGCATTGTATTTCTCAATACTAATGCTATGTGGGGTTAATAAAAAGAGTGTGTTTGGTGTTTGAATTCATTGGAGCATGAGCATGGAGTTCTTGAGTCCAAGAGTCTACAAGATATGTGAGCCATAGACTCCCACTCGGACTACAGACGCAAAAGGGTGGGGGTTTGTGGCTGACACATGATGAGCTTGCAATTGAGATTCTCCAACCCTCACCCAACATCAAGCACGACCATTAGACTATAATCAATTGATCTTAGGCTCGACACTAAAAATCACCCTATACCAATCATGGATAGTCCGATATTGATGACGTTGAGCAAACTCCAACTTGGAATGCACATTCTTGGTCATGAGAAACGGCTTTTTGTTGTTGCTCTAATGACCCAAGACTTGCTTCATGAAGTGCATGCCACACTGTGTTGGTGCTCACTCAAAGCATTCCTCGTGTCTACGTTATTATCTAGTCCACCAATTGTGATGGCTCTTACACACAGTCGTCATTGAGCATGGGTGATGCTTCTTGGGCGCCCTCCTCTTGAAGGCTCCACATGAGAAACACACTCTCTAAGAATCCTAGAGCATGTAGATTGAGAGATACCCAACAATTTTGATAGTTCACGTGTGCTATGCCATGCTACAACAGGGTTATAGCATTCAACCTCTTATCCTCTAGTAATGCTCTCATGGGCAAAGGAAACCCACACAACTATAAGAGAAAATGTCCTAAGAGACCACACTACTAAGTAGAAGTGAGAGAAAGAACCCTAGGTGGCGTTGTGAACTTATTCTTGCAATTGAAGGTGAGTGATGAAAACAATTCCAAAACTGAGTTAATAGACCTAAGTTCACTCAAAATGCTATATCTCTCTCGTTGCTATAGTACTCAAGCTAAAATCTAGGAGGACGATAGCTAGCTTGGTTGCGCATTTGACCCATTTTTTGGTTTGGCAAAAAGATCAATAATCTTCCAGACATGGCTTCCCTTTTTAGAGTCGGTGTATGTTGAATGGATGAGAAGTACGCTCTATAATTCCCTCTCTCCCTTGATGTGGTCCTCAACATTTATTATCTTATATACTAAAAACTATGGGTTGAAAAAATAGTGTGCACTCACATTATCCCTTGGCATGAACTTTAGTGTGGAAGAAAATCCAATAATGCGGCCTAGTGTAGTGGGACGTTCTACTCAACATGCATGTACCCATAGTTGACATTGAACTAAAACCAACATTATGTACTGCGATCGTACATTTGCGGTTTTAAATGTATCCACATGTTACATAATGTGAGGTTTTAGGTGATGTGCTTGTCTTGGGTATGTGTACATTAGTAATCTTGAAACTTGGGATTCCGTAGATTTGTACACCCGTAGCCATTGGCTCCGACTTGGCAGGGTTGCAACTTCCAGTTCCTTAACCTGCTGTTGGCTCAACCACACAAGAACAAGAAAAATAAAAAGTTGGGGTGAGAACTCAGCGAGAACCAATGGGAAGTCCAACATTCCGATTGGATGCCGAAACCCCTCACCCCAAAAGACGGGAGGCACTAAAGCACTTTAATAAAATGTCTTAGAGCCCACCCACACTTACTGTTGCGGGCCACCAATGAACAGTGAGTACCAACAGGGGCCACTTTTAGAGTTGGTTTAGCCAGTGAGAGTCACTAGTTGCAACCAGTGATGTACTCACCGTTCACTGGTGGCCCGCATCAGTTAGTGTGGGTGGGCTATTATGAAGTATATATGTGTGTGTGTGTGTGTAGCGAGAGAAGGGAATAGGGTTCTAGGAGAGGTTGTAAAGTACAATTAACAAGTGTGGATTACTAGGATTTAAGTGAACATGCATAACATTATTTAGATCCATAACAATGTTTTGTGGGACTGACAGTATTCTATGTAGTATTCCTGGATATTCCCCACATTCAGATTGTAGACTAAATATCTGCTCAAATGCTATGCAATTGAGTGTATTTTTTGCGTAGTCAAGGCAATGACATTGTAAACCGCATTCTTTGGGGGAATAAATCATGAGAATATAATGAAAATTTTAATCATATCTTAAGAAATGATCATAACATTACTTAGCTCCTTGATTGCATTTTGTGGGACTAGGTATCGAATGAGCACAATTCCCCGATAATTCCAAGATCCCCCATTTATGTGGAGCACTCAAGCTATAAATTGTAGAGTTTTCAACAACCAACCACAATTTATCAATTTTTTTCTAATCACAACCTCTTTCTTTGAGGAGAGACCGTCATCTAATTGCTTAATAATATTATGATGTGGTAGTATGATCATTATGAATAATATGTGTTTTTCCACAAGTAACACAACGTGCATGCAATTAGAATGTGTACAAAGCAAGAAATGCAATGCAAATCTAAGAGGGGTCTTTTATTTTTTGCCATTTTATCATGGGATCTGTCCACGGGGGGGGGGGGGTCACTTAGTGCATTTTAAAAATGACGTGCGGCATAAAATAGGGAGGATTAAATTCATTTGACATAAAATTTATAAAAGAATCCCAAATAATGAAGGGTCCATCAAAAGTAGACAATTCCATTACAAGTAAGATAGATAGGTATAAAACATGGACCATTCTTTTTTTGTAAAAATAATATAGGGGCTGAGAATAAGGATCCTAGGATGTTTGTTTAGTAGAATCAATTTTGTACGCATGCCTCACGAGGGATGGATGAAAAATGACTCATCGTATATCCAAAAATGGATGAAATTGTAAGCCTAACCCTAACTCTCTTCCTGACACCTCTTGGTGGCTTCTAACCCTAACTCTCTTCCCGACACCTCTCGGTGGCTTCTCTCCCTTCTCTTGGTGGCCTCTCATTTTTCATTTTTCTTTGGTGACTTCTCTACTCCAACATCATCATCTCCAATAGGTATGTTCATTTCCACCACCGCTTCTTCATAGCACATGTTTTATTCAATATTGGAGTCTTTGTGATTTGCATGTTGCCCGTGCCATATTCGCCCAAATGTTCAGTTTTATTTATTTTGTGATCTTTTTGCGAGATCATTGTGACGTTGCCTTCAATCCAACTTCCATCTTTGATCGCTCCAAGCTCTCTCTCATCGTGCAATGGGAAACAATTTGGGGTACTAAGGCAAGCGGTTGACCTCCTTGCCCGAACGGAGGAATCAAGGAGGAGAAATTCTAACAATCCCCACATCGAAGTAGTGTTCCAAGATTATAGAAAACATCCATGCCGTAACAAATTTAAGTATGATCACACGGATACCAAATGGATTGATGTAGATTGCATTATATTTATTGTAACCATTAGCTACGATTCTACAAATGAAGGTACACTCTAGATAGGAATGATTCAGAGCAACTGTCCAAGTTTGTGACAGAACGAACTATATAGGGTTCATGACCAAGCTTGTGTGTTTCATACTATGTAAGTATTGTACAGTGTGGTTTTGGTCTTCACTAGTATGTAAATTAACTTTTAATGAAGAATTTTCACGGAGCGGGTGTTGTGTTTGTGAACACACACTCACTCTTGTTGTGTTTCCATCCTAAGCTTTCTTGTTGTGTTTCCACTTTAAGTTTTTGTACTTAGTTTTTGCAATGGTATATATTCTTTATACCTTTTTGTTGCCATACTTTTTCCCACCACTTTTGTAATGCATACACTTTTAAATTAACTTTTTTTAATTAAAAGGAAAATAGACTACAAAAAATTGCAATGACATGGGCATTATAAGTAATGATAGGGTGCAAAAAAATAGGCCATTTTAGAAAATTAAGTAATTATAGGGAGTTTTTAATTTGTGCCTTGGAGGTAAATAGCCCCTAAACAAATACCCCTCTGCCGCACGTGGTGCACAAAAATCCTATAGAGTGACCCCCCCGTGGATCTGTCAATAAAAATGCACGTATATAATTTCATTATGTCCAAAATTCATATATAAATTTATAATGATTTGAATCCTAATTAGTTTATATCAATGTAGTAAGATGAATAATAACGAAATACAAAATGCTTCTAAATTTCAAGACATTACGAACGTGCATCTACTCCTTATGACAATAAAACTTTGCAATCGACTAACTTATAACATGTTTTTGAAGTTGCAATATTACTATGAATTTCTCAAATAGAAAGTGGAGTAAAATATGAATAGAATATCATATATACACGCCTTGGTTTTATCAAACAATATATGCTCTTAAACACCAAGTACATCTTTCTCAAAAAGAAAACTTTTCACGTTGTTTAGCTTTGACCGAGATGTGGCCGTTTAAAACCATGCATCGGCTTTTTGGATGCCTAGACATTGAGGGGTTAAAAAGTATATGATGACAAATTTAAGTACGGTAGGCCCGACCCGGGATTCGGCCCAAGGGAAGGCTACACATCTCTAGGAAGTTGGAAGTTGGAACCCCCAATGCACATACGTTGTGCTTTGAAATGGTCCCACCCGGCTTCATGAATAAGAGGAATAAGGCAACCTCTTAGTACGTATTCATGGTACCTAACATAGATGTGCCTAAATCGGACACCTACATTTGAGTGGTATATGGTTAGGTGTGACTCCAAGAATGGATATCAGAAAGATATGTGTTCAAAAGAGGTTGGACTACATGCTCATAATATGATAACCATTGAAGGTTTCATAGTCAACCTAATTGGAGGGACCTATATGACCATTTAATGAGCACAAGAATCTTCACTTTGATAACGAGTAAGATATTCATGTGAGCTTTTCGAAAATCATGAGGAAAGTGGCAATGGCCTCGATTTGGATTTGCTAACCATCTCGTACTAATCACGTGTATCGTATCCCGGGAGAAGTGGGTTGATTGGAAAAAGTAACCATTTAAGACCCATCTACCTTGTTCAACTCCACTCCCATTACTTACCCTCCAAGGTCCAAACCCAAAGAATGGTCATGTGGCGAGGTGGTAGCTCGTAGTGGCTACTTCCCTCAATAATATAATAACTCTTGAATCTTTTAATCACTTATTTAGGTAGGTATGTTCTCGTTCTTTCACTTCTAGTTGTGAGTAGGGTATCAAATGCAAGTTTTCAAAAGGTGGATCCAAAGAGCCCAACTTCACTCATCGAGTATCAAAACGAGGAGTAATTCATTTTTAGATGGTCACTGCACCCAAATGGCTAAGTATTGGGAGGCAATCTTGTTGTTTATGCACATGTATTGAACATCTCCACAAGATCGAGTGATTGTTCATGACAAAAAAATGAATGAAATTATTGCAACTAAAAGTAAGTATTCAAGACGAGCACCACATTTACTATGGATTTGGTTGCTTCAAGGAGAGATATCCACTTGTTGAATGCCTAGCAATACATTGTTTTTTTTTGGCACAAATTGAAAATTCAATTGCAGAAAGAACCCAAAATACAACCAACCCGGCCGAAATAGTGCAGCCCGAGTGGAAATCACAAAACAAATTGCCTAGCAGTAGATTGTCACCCTTAAATAACCCATGCTTAATCTAAAAACACATTCACCTCCCACTAGCCATGAACTTTTGTGTTGGCCAAGCTTCATCCTCCCTTCCACACATAGCATAGTACACATCAGGAACATGATTGGTCCCAAGTGCATGGTACTTTACACCGATACATGCAATTACGTTATCTTTGCGAATAGGTTGCCTCTTTACCCATGCAAAAGTTGCAAATTACTTTGGACCAATCAAATTACAAAACTTATAGCATTGCTGATTCGTTTGTATAAACACCACAACGAGAACCTAGTTTACGTATTTGCTATTGTGGTAATAAATATTCATAATAGTGTGGAACATCTGTGGGGCAACCTGATGGCACATATTGGTTGGTTTAGGGTTTAGGGTTTAGGGTTAACCCTAAACCCTAAGCCTTGATGAATTTGATGGTTAGGGTTGTCATATTGACCGTTAGAAATCAATGCACTAATTATGATATCTAGTGTCACGTATTATTACACTAACGATAGATTCTCAGAAGATGCAATAAATAACAAAATCCAAAAATATCAACCATTAATTGATAGCGTTAGCCAACATGGGTGGAAAGTAGACCCGCTCCTAGTCATCACGGCGGGAGGTCGGGGAACTACACATACCCCCTCAATGAAACAACTTGAAGAAAAATTTCAACTATCCGAAACAACCATTAAACACACATTCACAGCAATTAACACACGTGCCATCCACTATGCCGGATCAATCCTTCTACATAAAAGAAGAATTGAAAACAATCAATCAATTCCAACTAACTAACACACACACTTATATGCATATATATAGAGACTATCTTCTATCTACCTATCTATATATATTTATATGGGTATTATAATAATATACTAACATACAAATAAAATATGTATTCACCGATGGTAACTTTTGAGGTTGCTTTTACTGATCTCTGGTCTCTAAAGTGTCTATTCTCGACAAGAGGAGAGTAGTATTGTCCTAGTGACCCTTTGTCCGGTGGACTCTGGGCCATTAACATTACGAACAGACACTTTATTCACACCGGCCTACAAAAGGTCCGGAGTTTCTATCTATCTATCTGTCACGTATTATTTGAAATTACGCAACGCTACAACTGTTTAATGTACATCTCATTTTTTACCAACAAAGATCAAATTGGTTATTTAGACATTATAGAACATTGACATTCTTACTTGGTAAACAAACAAATTAATAGTTCAAATATATAGGAGTGTGTAACTCCGAATAGCAAGTGACACTAAATATCATATTTAGTGTAGTTATTTTGATGACCGGTTCAATCTTTTGTGCCAATGGCTCCATGCCCGAGTGCAGTCGGCGCCGACACACGGCACCGTCTCGAAAGCTTGGCAAATAAGGATGATTGATGGCTTCAAAATTTGGAGTACAAAAAATAATATCCCAAATCAATTACAATCCATTAAGTCTTTTTGGTCGTTGATGTGGCGCAATTGGCTTGGATACATATCTACATCAACGACCTCGGTCGTACTACTTCTTAACGGCCCCCCCCCCACCACCTACATTCAATGTTGTTGATTCTTTCTATGCCAAGGTTTCAATTGAAGGAGCCTCGACTTTATTGGAGGCCACTCCAATGCAAGAATGCATTCGCCCATGCACTTTGTTTGGCCCTACCAAACCTCCTCATATGTTATTGAATGAACACATGAGGATGAACTTGGGTGCGGCTTGTGATCGAGAACCTCATCGCCATTCATGCTATTGTCAATTTTCCGTGGTAGTTATATCGTCAATAAATAGTGTTGTAAGGTGTTTCAATACTTGTCTTAAAATAATGTCAAAGTGGTGAGAATAAAAACTAATTTGTAGCTCACAAATATTGCATCATACCCATCGAATCGCATACTCTAAATTGCTAGTTCAAAAATTTATGGGTGAAACACAATAATTTAGTAAAAGGCTTGACAATTGATGCATTGTTATTTGTAGTTGAGTGTGTTTTAGTACACAAGTCGAGGACCATGGCTAGACCCCCCCTCTTTGAGCAAGTCGTTTCCATCATACTATGTAGTTGTTCGTTTTAGATGATTTGAGAACGGGATTAGCATCATAGATTCAAATTAGTTTCGAGGGATTCGGTTGAGATGAATTAACCACAAATGTATGGGGGTCATGTTTTACTAAGTTTTATTTACATAGATAATGTTGGTGGAGGCCCAACTCAAAGAGATGGGTGTTTGATCCTAGCCCAAGCTGAGAGGCAAGAAAACTAGCCCTTGAATAATTTGAGTCATTTATTTGACTTGGTTATGGACTAGACAACCAATGAGAGGAGAGTGGACAGCGAGCCGCGGAAGCGGCGAGTCACCCCCCCTAATCAAGTTGATTATTAGTCATAAGCAATCAACTCATGGACAAAACATGGGAAATATGGAAGATATCACATCTCCATGGATGCAAAGGTGTGACCGATTCTAATAACCATTCTACTTTTGGATGAGTGATCAACTATGAGTCAGAGCACAAACACATAAGATTCATGAGAAAGAACGAAAGAAAGAAACATGGCTCCATTGTTGCCACCGGCATGAAATATGGTGTTGCTTCATCTTCAAGTTAATACCGAAAGGGGCATCACAAGGATTGGAAGGCCCTTGAAGACTATATATACCTTGAATGGGCACATACATGCCAATTTGCCAAAGGGCAAGCCCATGCATTACCACACAATTTGTTGAAAAAATCCTATGCAGATGTGATCAAGGTGCAGCGTCCCTCATTCACACCAACACAAATGGTTGACATTGTTCTTGTTTCTCCCTTTGGTTAAAATATCCGGTTCACCCAAATACCCTTTGTTGACATCAACAACAAGTAAGAGGTTTGTTGACACATGATGCATACTAACATACTTTGTGATAATCTTGGAGAGCATGGGCATAGGTGAGAACCTCTTCTACGAGTGCTATACACCTTCTAAAGAACCTTCTACTTTTGTGATGACTCCTCAACAAATTATATGGGGAGATGATGTTGTATGATGGTCATTTTGAGTTCATAATTAGGCACTCGTAGAAGTTGTTGGGGGTCCTTAATGACCATTGACATAATATTACACCATGTTTGTATTATGTTCGAGACTAATGGATACATTGAAACTACCTTACTAAAGGTTTGATTGAGGAAGCTTGATACAATCTGCCCTCTATAAGTGTTAAAATTCCATATGTGTTAACATTTTTTTAACTCACTACTTGGGGAGACTACAAAGATGTTAAGTGTTGAGTGTTACTTGAATGTTTGCTCCCCTCGTTGCATATTTGCCTTCTTTATTTATTAACTTATCATTTTACTATATAATATCATACAATATAACATATCATATAGAATTTTAAATAAACCCCCAATTAGACATGATGAAGTCTAGGATATTGATTGCAAGTCCCTCTCAAGTCTCATCCACTTAGTTTGCCCTAGTTGTTTAAACCATAGTGTCCGGTCCTTAAATTCTTGAGAATTGTTGCTCCTGACTTTCAGATTTGTTGGTCAAATGACATACAATTAGAAAGCTATTGAAATGAAAATTCCAACAATAGTAGGTTTTGTTGAATCTGACATTTAACGAGTAAGCTATGCTTGTCCAAAATTTGCCTTCCAAGTCTCATGCAGTAGTTGAGAATTTTCTTGAGAGTGCTCGAATTCTTGAGAATGTTGCTTTTGACTCTCAAATTTGTAGATTAAATTGCATGCCATTAGACAACCACTAAAAAGATAATTTCAATGGTAGTATTTTATGTTGAATTTGACATGTAACAAGTGAATTATGCTTGTCCGAAACTTGCCTTCCAAGTCTCTTGCGGCGGCCGAGAGTTTTCTTGAGGAAGAGGATGACACTGAACATGTAACCCATGTGTGGTACAAGCATGTGTTGTCTTCTCTTCAAACTTCACATCATTATCTTGAGCAAAGGTTTACTAATGCTATGCATTTGATTAAGAAACTAGAAATGTTTGAGAAAGAGATTGATCTCTTCCATGTGAAAGAACTCCATCACACCTCTATAGGTGCCTTCATCCATCCTAGAGGAATGGAAATGGAGGAGTGAAACTCCTTACTTTTATTTTGACACTTCATTTAATGTTACAATAATATTTCATGTGCGTTACATTTATAAGTATTATCCTCTTGCTCATTTAACTATGTATTTGATAAAGTGTTAACATTCTATATGTGTTGAGAAAATGTTCACTCCTTATTGTTAACAAATATAGAGGGCAAACTTTAGAGCAATTTTCTTAATAAAAGCGGAAAGTTGCGAGTGTAATTTTGGCTAATTTCAAACAATCCCTCAAAATTGGACTTTCATTATACATGTGATTAATTGTTTCTTCAAACAACAAGTACCCTATGTATACTCTCCGGATTAGTTTTTTTTGTCTTCGGAGATCAAAACATTGCTTAGCTTAGCCATAGCGTGATAGATTATTTAGTGCTTTATTCAATTACTCCTCTTGATTATTGGCAACTTGAGAGAAAAATGACACATGCCATGGGGTGATGTGACTTAGAGACAATCCAAAAAAGAAAAAGAAAAACCAACATTGGGCAATCCGAAGTGAATTTGAACCCGTTGGTTCTACCCTGCTCAAGAATCCCCTTGGTGCAGGGTGGGGTTTATTGCCTACTCTTGTTTGTAAGTTACAATGCATAAATTAGTCCAGTGTGATCCATTGGATTAACCCTTAAATGCCCATGACATCCAAAATTGACCAATTTTTGACTTTGAGATCATGAATGGGAGGAGTAGCTTGAATGGATTGAGACATAATTTTGATAATATGTGGAGGCTTTAATCTATTGTACATTTAATCATAAAAAAATAATATTAGCTTATTGTCTATATATTGTGAGGTTTATACTAGAGTGCTCTCATCTATGATGGATAGGTTTACATGGTGACGAATCCAACCCTCACGATTTCAAAGAGGCGACTACCCACGGGGCCATCACACCCCCTTACGTTTCATAACCACGTGCAATAAAAAGTTTGGTACCCTAATTATATGCCATAGATAATTTTAAAAATTATGATTTTTTTTACATATACATAACCATTGATAATATCTGTTGTATATATTTTCTGAAATTTTTAGTCATCTTCCTTTTTAGCAATTGTTTTAGTTCAATTCTGCATCATTCTAGTTAGAAATGGTATGTTTTATATAAAAAAATCATCAAATTTGGTTACCATTCTTTTACTATGTAATAGATACCATGTATGTCTACTCATGAAAAAAATATGATAAAATTCTGACCCATTTTGGTGATCCTTTATGTAAAAAGTAGATTTTTTTTATCGCACGTGGTATTCAACTTGACAATGGAGTGCACCCCCCGGGCAACTACCTTACCAATATCCATAGGTTTGTGGGGAGTTTACTATATAAGACTCATTCGAGCTCAGGAATAACATCAAATACTCCAGATTAACATGCATATTAGGATCCACTTGGACTACATGAAAACATTTGTACTAAGGTAGAAATACCAAAACCCGTGAAAATAAGGTGATTCGCATTGAAGATATGGTCTTTACAATCACGAGATAATTTTTCAAGATAGACGAGAAGGATTTGTGAAGAATGCAAGTTGTTTCATATTTTTTTGCCATGTACAAACATTTCTACAATTTTTCAAAGTGGAAAGTTGTCAAAGCCCCTAATCGTTCACTAGATTCTCCCTACACCAAACACGGTAATCCGCATTTCCATACAAAACATCACCTAAACCGGTTAACTCATGAGTACATTAAACTCGACTCCCATTGGCTACACTAGGTGTACACCCGTTGAAGTTGCTGCCTTGCTAGGATCGGTTTCAGAAATGACACTTCACTATTATGACGGCGGTCTAGTGCACGGGTAGAGGGTGGTTAACCGGTTTGGATATTTCTACCTTATATTGTGTTCATTCATGATGGATGAGTTACATGCATGCCCACAAAGCCGTAGTCCTCGGCCCTCGCGATTTCCAAGAGGGAAATATCTAACGGCATCCATAAGATTGTGGAGAATTTGCTTAAACTTCAAATGAATGTGATCCCCGAAATAACACTAGAATCCAATTGGATTGACCGCGAACATAAAGAGTTTGTTTCGATGGCACCGACCATGACATGGGCAACAAAAAATTACTAGATAATTTTCTACTAGAGCCCATTTTGGGAGGAGTTTACATGCGAATTCACCGTAGGTAAATCCTTGGACATTGTGGTTTTCCGGAGGGAACGGGGAGGGAACAAGTACATTATAATATATGAACCTTATGGCGGGACGCTGGTGTCCAAAATAAATTGGAGCCTCCTTAATGATTAGTTTTGTGATTGTAAGTGATTGAAAATAGAAACCAACTTCGAATATCAGAGCGTGTACAAGATGTTGAAATAATCTCACGCTGCTTTGATTGCCTTCAACTGACCATTTTTGACATCAACATGGGCTTTAAAGTTTAACCGGTGTATTATGGGACACCAGTGTCCCGCCATGAGGCTCATATGTACAACATGAACCTTCTCAAACCAACTTAGAATGTCAAAAAGTCTTCCTTTCCTTCTTTACTTCGTGCCTTCCTGCCTTCCTTCATGCCTTCCTTCCTTTCCCCTCATGTGGGAGGGGCAATATTCCGGCCCTCATGATTTCCATGATGGAACTATCTAACAATGTTCAAGGTTCATAGGAAATATACTTCTTAAGTATAAATTTTTGCTCCAAAATAACACTGGAACCCCAAATTTACATAGACATTAAGATCAATCAAATTAAATCAACCACAAACCTATGAGAGAGAAAGTTGTGATGGGATGGGTTTCCATGCGAATACATAAATTAATCATTAGCCATTGTGGTTCCTAGAGACAACTATATTACCATAACATTATTTAGTGATGCGGACATTATAACAGTGGGATGCTGGGAGTTCAATCTAAATATGAATCTCTTTGCATAGCTTTTCGAGCATCCCATTATTATATTATGAGGGCCCACAAAACAAGAACCACACACTAAGGCCCAATCCACACGGGAGGAAACTTGCATGAACGGCAGTGAGTTGGATGAATAGCATTGGTTCAAATGAGCATTTGAACCAATGCTATTCATCCAACTCACTGCCGTTCATGCAAGTTTCCTCCCGTGTGGATTGGGCCTAAGTAATGTTATGACTAACAACATCCCTATGACATGGGCCTTATTAAACCAAATAACAACTTATGTCAAAGAATTTTCCTTCCTTCCTTCCTTCCATCCATCCATCCATCCATCCATCCCCTCTCATGTGGGAGGGGCAACATTCAAGCACTTACAAATTCCATGATGGAACTACCTAACATCATGCATAGATTTATGGGAAGTTTACTTCTTAATTATGAAGTGACCCCCCCCCTTCCCCAAATAACGTTGAAAGGCCCAAATTAAATTATAAATCGAGACTAATCAAATTGAATGAACCACAAACTGAAAGGAGAGAAAGTTTTACAAGAGTCACGACAAGATGAGTTTAAATGCGAATCCGTAAAGGAGCCCTTGGCCGTCACAGTTTCAAGGAGGGAACAACCACCTAATAATGTCCATATGATACGCGACCTTATTAGACCAACTTAGGGCCACTTCACACACAAGGCTGTAGGCCCATGACCATGGCAATGTAAGAGCTCTCATTGGTCGAAAAAGCAGAGACCGTCCAAGTTCACTTCACACTAGGAGGTGAAGGCCTAAAGGCCCAAAGAAAAGTTCGTGGATGAAAAGTCTACATGGAGTCCTACATGGCAGGTTGTGGATAAGGGTGCATGGTCTGCTGGAATTTGCGTCAAGCCCACCTCCAAGAGGTAGGCCTAGCGCAAATTCCGGCAGACCATGGCAGTGAAACTGCTGTCAATGGCTGCCATGGTTATTTTAATATTTTTTCTTCCTCCATCGTGCTCTCTTTTCCTTCCTCACCGATGTAAAACTCAAAAAGAAAGTGAAAAAAGAGAGAATGAAGATATGTAACTAGTGAGGTAGGGTTGCCCCTCTTTTCCCACTAATAAAATATGCAATGGCCCCTCAACATGGTCCATTCTCACTTCACACTATATTTGAGGACCCGTCCCCACACAAAATGGGTAGCCCAACACCCGTGGTACGGCCTTTGATGATAGTCAAAGGCACTCACCATTCCATGGTCACGGCTCTTGGCTCGTGTGTGAAGTGGCCCTTTATTACTCTTTTGGTAAGATGACTTCAAGGCCACTTCACACATGAGACTGAGGGCCTTTGACCATTGCACTTCAAGCACTCTCATTGGTGGAAAAGGTGGAGCTGGTCCAAGTTCGCTTCGCACTACGCTTGAGGGGCTAACGGAGTAAGTGAATGCAAGATGAATGTAAACTCTACATGGATTCCTACATGGCATCAAATGGAGCATGTTTCATGGTCACTTTGGACTATTCTCCAAAACTATTTCTTGGAGGTAGGCCTAACACAAAATTGGGAGACTATGGCACTCTGAAATCTCATAACCGTTGATTTATTATATTTAATCATGTGTGAGGACCCCAAATGAATAGAAATTCGTTGAAATAGCATTTGGTTAAGGGCCCGGTCACATATGGCTTCACACTGCAATTGAGGGTCCATGACCACACTACATGATTTTGGACGTGTCTTGGAACGGTCTTTGGACACTTTCTTCTAGGCTCTCACAATTTCATGGTCACGGCTTTTGGTTTGTGTGTGAAGCGGCCCTCACATATGTGCAAACTCAAATTAATGAAGATTCCAAGCTAGTTCATGAACCTTCCAACCCATGTTACTAGAGTGTTCTACCAATTTCATGAACCTTTTAAATTAGTTCATGAACCTAAACCGACTGGACATATGGCACACCTCAATTTCATGATAGTGAACTTTTTACCTCTAGCAATTTCACAACTCTTCCAAACCAATTTCATAATTCTTTTTGCACTTTCCGTATTTTCAATTTCTCACCTTCTCAATTTGCATTCTTTGTTGTCTCACTGTTCCTTGGTTCCTCTTTGTTTTGTATTTACTTGGAAGCCTCTAGCCTTTATGTCGATTTTTGTCTTTGGTCTTTCATTATAGTACCTCAAAGCCGGTAACAAGCAGTGTCGGTTCTTCTCTGGTCTTTGATTACTGTACATCAAAGCAAGCAAACAAACCCAATGTAGTTGGAGTGTGCAATCTCGTGGACTTGAGAGTGTAATGCGATTATGGATTTGATTGTGGGAAGAGTGTTGGCTGCGTGAGCAAAACACACAACGAGTTTTGTGTGAGATAAAGTTATACAATTTATGAAATTGATTTTGTGAAGTTGTGAATATGGGTACCAAATCATGAAATTGGTTGAAAGTTTAGGTTAAATTGGTTGTCTATATAGTGAACTTGGTTCATGATTCGAATGAATTTGGTAGAACCTATTGCTAAATGGGTTTGTAAAATCATGAAATTGAGTTTGCACTTCTGTGAATTCATCTTACCAAAGGAGTAATACGTCGAAGACTCGTCTTCCTTCCATCCATCCATCCATCCACTTCCTCCTCATGTGGGAGGGGCAGCATTCCGGCCGTTGTTCCCGACGCAATGACGTACTCAGCCTCACCGACGTGGCGGCTGACTTGGCATCCAAGTGACCGGTCCCCAGACCGCCGCGTGGCAGGACCTGGTCGCCCATTGGCCCCTCGGGCATCCCTGCCACCAGCACCCGGCCCGTCCCCCGCCACCCCGGGCCCTTCCTCTTCCGCCCACTTCTCTGAACTCCCTCCCCCTTACCTTCCCTTCCCTTCCCTTCCCTTCCCCGACGTCGCATCCTCGCCGCACTCTCCTCTCCTCTCTCGCTCCTCCCGCCTCCATCTCACCCCGCCACGCATCTCATCGCAAGCTTGCTCCTCCGCCGCCTTCTCCCTTCTTTACCTCTCCTCAAACGGTGCCCTGTAGCGTTCGCTTCACATCGCCAACTGCCACCAAGGGTTTCCAGGGTTTGCATCGTCTCCTTCTTAGCTCCGCGAGCTCCCAGGGCTCGCGAGATCGTGTTTAATTTTTCTCTCTTGTTTTGCAAGATATCTGCTGGTGTGTAGGGTTTGGAGGAAAGGAACAGTTTAGAAAAGAGAAGAGAAGAGAAGAGAAGAGAAAGAGCTATGGGGTGGTTTTGGGCTCTGGCGCTCCGGGCGAACGCACTGGCAGGTCCTGTGGTGATGTTGTTGTATCCATTGTATGCATCTATCATGGCCATAGAGTCTCCATTCAAGGAGGATGACCAGCAATGGCTAACCTACTGGGTTTTATACTCTTTTGTAACGTTGTTGGAAATGGCGGCTGCCCCTGTGTTTGCTTGGATCCCGTTGTACTCGTATGTGAAGTTGCTGGTGGCGGCATGGTTGGTGTTGCCTCAGTTCCGAGGTGGAATCATCCTTTACGAGCGTTACGTGCGTCCCCACTTTTACGCAGCGTCGGGTGCGATCGACCAGAAGCTGTCAGATGCACAGCGCAAGTGGTTGGCATCCATCAGCCCTGAAGCCCGCTCCTCAGTTGCGACATACATCGATGAGAACGGAGCCGGTGCCTTCGACAAGCTCATCAGCGCAGCCCTGGAGGATGCCAGGAGAACCAACCAAGCACAGTGAGGTGATAGGGGGATGATGATGGAAACATCATGAATATCAACATCAACTTAGGATGATGCTTTAAGCTTTTTTTTCTTCTTCTTCGTGTTGGTTAGGATGGATGCATGCTCTAAGCCGCCCCCATGCTTTTGATGAAGGAAGTTGTTGCAGCAAGCGTTGCTGCTTCAATTTCAGATTTTATTATTGTGGCTGTGTTTATTTTTTGTAGATATGGCCATCTCTCCATCATGGAAAACTTATGAACAAAACCTCTTATGAAATATGTGGTTGATCCGAACCTTTTTCTTGAATTTTCCCAGTGCAACCATTTGAATTTGCTGTGATATATTTACCTTCTGGGTAGGTGACTTGAGAAGTCATGGTCGGTGGTCCGTCCCCTTTTGACGATGATGATGATGTTTCAAGGTCTGGCGAAGTGCTTGTGGGTACTGATGTTAGTGCACAAAGATGTCTACCTACCAGTCCTTGTGTGTAAAGCAGAAGAACAAAATAAAGCTTGGACTTCGTACAGAAATATAAATGTTGGGACTTTTGGGTCTTGGGGATTTTCTGCAAACCTCAAGTAGCTTGGTAGATCAAGCTGTCCAAGGCTGGGCATGTCAAGCACGAACACCGGTTTTTGAGGTAGAGAGGTAATACAGACACTATGCATGTGATGGTGGTTGATGTTGCCCTGTTTAACTTGTTTGTTATGCTTCTGGGATTTGATGGAAATCAATGCTTCAAGCAATTAGTGTTCATTGAATCATCGTAGCTGGCTTTGCCATAACAAGAGTCAACATGGTCGAAGTAATGCGCAGAGGCTTGAAGATTTCTGCGTAGGTTTATGTTACATTACATCATATAGGACCGCAATTCTCGAGTAAATACCTATCATCGTTAATTCTTGGTAGATAGCCATTAAATTGGGTTTTTGCAAAATTGTCTGCATAATTTCTCATGTGTAACTTCCTCCTGTTTTGCAACGAGAATTTGTTCTATGAGCAAGACGTGTTGGTCGAATAGTGTTCTTCAAAGAGTGCATTTCCTCCACTTATTTAAACCATGTCAATGCGCTTTAAATAGGGCTACAGTGTTGTCAAATATCTGACTGAGTCGGTTGACCTGAAGGCATGAGTACAGACTGAGAAACAGGGGTATAAAACAAGGGTTCGAACTGAAATGCAAATTGTATCTATGAAACATGTTGTTTCCATAAACGACCTATACTTGCAAACTTTCAATTCTGCTTCTTTGGTATATGGAGGCAATAAAAGATTATAGCATTTTGTTATTTTCAAGATATCCTCACGGTGTGAGGATGGTAGAGCACACCTTTTTCCTTTCATTAATAAATGTAATGATTGAAGTTTACGCAAATGATATCTAACTTCTAGGTAGCCGCGACAGATCAATACAAACTCGACTTGAGCTTGCTCATGCTCTGGTTCTGTTCTCTGAGATTTTATGACCAGGACAATCCTGCAGGTTCATCTAGCACCTACAATTTGATTTTGAATTTTGACAAGTGTGTGTATCCCAGATCTTGAACCTTTCAGAGACAGAGCTCCTATGTAATTGTTCTTGCAAATTTTGAAACTGTGCTGCACTGCTGCCATTCACCTGATGGCAGACAGTTCTGTGTTAATAAGATGTAAATGATGACACCACAGAAGTTCTAGTTTTGTCAGTTCCTTGATTGTAGCTCATTGCCAGAGAAGCCTTTTCCCTTCTGGTTAGGGCATTTAGCTGACACACTTCTGTCCTACCTGGACTTCTTATTAGGCACAGAAAATATTCTGTGAGTTGTCGTATTAGCACAAATATTGCACAGAAATTGGGGTTTCAGACTCACCATTTGAGGCATAACCAACATGAGTATTAGCATGAATATTGCATAAATATTGGGGATTCAGACTCATCATTTGAGGCCTGACTAACATGGCAATTGGCTGTGACTTGCCAAAGGCTCCAAGTATTAGGCATTCTCAAACTCCATAAACTATAGTGCTGGCATTGTGAAATGATGTTTTTTTCATTCTACTTATATAAGCTACACTAAACTAGGAGAGGGAGATTATACAGTGTGCATGCTTTTAGGGTTGTGTGTAATTGTGAGGGTTGAAATTCACTAACAAACCAGAATCTACTGTTTCCAACTTGGAGGAAGAAATGATGATGGATGCAAATCTGCATGTCAGTTTCTTAGTTTGTCAATCATACATACCAACTTCTATTCCCATTTCTTGTTTGGCACGCATCCACTACAAACTGCTTGAGTCACCTAAATCCGAGGTCTCCTTTAGACCAATTCTTCCTTAATGACTCGTCTCATAAATAAGTTACAATCTATCTGCTCAAAACCTGAACATGGCAGCTCTTCCTAAGATTCATGCAATTGTTATTTCAAGTTACACCTGTTGATAAAATGGTGGACATGCACATTTTGGGTCCTGGATTTTGTCGTTTCTTTTGGTATAGGTGCAGGTACCTAGTAGATAGACCACTCCAGGTTAGAAATCACAGAGCTCTACTTACACATGAGTGGTCCACAGTTCCCCACAACCGTACTGCATAAATCTGGGTTGCATAAACGCATTGTTTATCTCTTCTCCGAGAAACTTCACAATCTTATAATTACTTTCCACAAGAATTTTAGAAGAGCCCTGGAATAGTGGGAGGGACCTTTTCATCGAAAGCTAAAAAGAAATGATTAATTTAGAGAAATGGACTTGAGATTTGAGGTGCTCTGCAGGCCAACGTGGACCTTCACAGATTCACTTACCTTTCCTCTGCAATCTTTTGCACAACCAGTCACTCGAAGTTCTGCAAAGCACATAACCTTTTAACACTTTTTGAAAATTTAGTTTACCTCCACAATTCTGCGGGAATTCATCAATTTCAACCACTGTGGATGGTTCATCGCATTGCTAAGTTTCTCCGGCCATTACCTCGTACACAGATTCGTTCCCTATTTATGCAAAATTTTCAACCGAACATATTCGTGCATTTGAAATTTGTCTAGTTGTAATGTAGCTTTACTCTTCCATGCCCAGTTGTTTCGCTGTCTCCACCATGGGTATGAAATTTTGTGCAACAACGTCGGCTCTGGTGGAAAGAGTTGGTGGCATCCAGAGATGTATGATGCCAATTGGCACAACCCAGGCAAGCTGCGGCCGAAAATCCCCGTCTGAAATTTCGTCGCTTCGTCGCAGTGCCTCATTGGGTGTGCAGGAATTAGGACATGAGACAAGGAATGAGGTCTACAAGGCGCCGAAAATTGGAGTGGTGAGGGCTGTGGTGGGAGAAAAGCTGGCCGATGTAAGCATTCCAGAATCTGCAACAATAGGTATGGACACCATAGCTGGAACCAATTGAGCTTGAGGGTCAATTCTCTAGCAACCAAAAACACCACAGGAACAACATCCATGGTGATTTTCTTGCAATTTGTAGTAATGCAATCAGAGCCACAGTTTGAAATGGCCACCACCACAGTATCGCCAGTTTTCAGAATAGAATTATAAGATTTCAAGAAAAAAATCAATTTACAAGATAAAGGTTTTCTCACCACGCATTCATAGATAGTGCTGAGAAAAATGGCTGACACCTAACCCTGTCCACAATTACTTGGTCATGACGATTGATTTTGGGAGATGTAGGACCTGCAACAAAGAGTGTATAGTTTATGCGAATTTCAACAGACATTCCAAGATAGTGCTGAGAAAATGGTTTTGATCTAACCCTGTTCGCAAATTCTTGGCCTTGGCGATAACATTCATCTGCAATAGAATGCAGTACAAAAGTAGTGAAGATGGTTAAGTTTGTGACGGGGCAATGGATTCATGCAAATGTCACCAGACATTTCAAGATAGTGAGGAGACAAATGGCTGACACCTAACCCCGTTCGCAGATTCTTGGCCATGGCAATGGGTTTTGGGAGATGTAGGACCTGCAACAGAATGCACTACAAAGTTCTGAAGAGTGTTCATTGCGAAGTTAGACCAACAACAAAAAGGGTTTCATCTCATTCTCATGAGCATCTCATACTGGGTTTATATGGTGAAATTTCCGCAGAGAAGGCAGAGGCCGATATTGTGGTCATAGGAAGTGGAGTGGGTGGCCTGTGTTGCGGTGGTTTGCTTGCTCGCTATGGCCAGGACGTTCTTGTGTTGGAGAGCCATGACATTCCTGGTGGAGCTGCCCACTCCTTCAACATCAAAGGATACTACTTCGATTCAGGGCCTTCACTATTTTCAGGTCTTTCATCGCGTGGACCACAGGCCAATCCCTTAGCTCAAGTAAATTTTGTCAATCTCTACCCCAACTTTTGTATTTTCTGAATATATGCAACGTACCCTAACATGGCGCTCACAGTTGAAGGGTCGTTGAGAATGTCCTCTAGCTGGGAGAATGTCATAATAAGCTTAAAGGAAATTAGGGGTATCCTCGTACTCAACGTGACTTGGTCGGGAGTTGGTTGTTTTGCATACAACACCTTCCATGTTCGGTAAGTTCTTGTGCATGCTTGGAGGTAGTGTAGAGGTTTGCATGAAGAACATTCTATATTGGTTCGTTGAAGGGTGAAACTCATTTTGCCATGCCAAGAGGTACTAAAATGAGTTTGGCCCTCAATGAACCAAAACAGGTTTCTCGCCATTCAAATTCAAACACTAGGTCCGGGGATAGAAAATATTGATATTGTATGCAAAACAACCAGTGGAAAATCATAACGGACCAACTCCAGTTAAGGATTTCATTCTGCTTATCATTTCACCTATTCATCAACATTTCAAAGTTGGTTTCTGACGATTGAATGGGTTTAAAGTGTTCAGGTTCTCGATGCCCTTGGCGAGTCGGTGGATTGCTTGCAATACAATTCATGGATGGTGCACGTCCCGGAAGGCCAATTCCTCTCCCGGATTGGCCCTACTGAATTTTACAAGGTGTGTAGCCAGTAACTCACACCCTTTGTTTTCTCAAAAGTCTCCTTCACGCCATTTGGCTCTGTTCAGGAGTCCCCTTACCTGCAGCTGCTTGTCTAATCTGTATACGTATTTCACATGAACTATGCAGGATTTACAGCAAATTGCTGGGGAAAATGCGGTGGACGATTGGCGCAAGCTCCAAGTAAGTTGTGAACCATGACACATAGGTCTGCAACTTAGGATCCATTTAGTTCCTCGAGAACCCTTGCAGGAGTTGCAATTCCGAGAACCTGGAATTCCTGGAATATTTTCCTGGAATAGATTCGCGGAGCGGTATTCATGGCTCTAAACCTCCTATCTTCAGGGCTGGGGTTTAATGACTAGCTTGTGAAAGGTGTTGATTTTCTGCTTGTGAAATGGTTAAGTCACCTTCACAAAATATCAATTGATGGACACTGTAGTCTTGTGGGCCTGGAAAATCAAGGTCAATACATAGTTGTGGTGGGTTACAACATCCTCATCTGGAGGACCAGTTAAAAGTGTGTACAACATATGGTTTCTTAGAAGTGATTCGGTGCACTCTGTATTTTCAGTGAAGTACATTGGGTGATGACAAATACGAACAATGACTCAGGTCTGTGCTAAGGCCCTATTGTGGGCACTCCCAACTTCATAGACAATTTCAGGCCTTTGGAGCTGCTTTGGAATTGTGTCATGCAGTTAGCAATTGCGAATCATGCAAATTGTCATTTCTAGTTTCAGAACTGGAGTTCAGATGCAAAAGTTATAGAAGGTCGAAGTGAAGATTCTCAATTCTCTTTAAATGATCACACAGACCCTCCCAATTGTATTAAGTATTGAACTAAGAATGGTGTCTATATTTTGAGCATATAAACCAATTTTCATCATAACATGTGACTTTTAGTGTCCGTTCTTAACCAGCCTCGCCGCATACCACTCAAATGTAGGTAATTCTCCAATTGAGAAGATTGATCACATAAGGCCCACATACCTTATTAGCTATAACGTAGTTATTATTATTTTATTATTTTATTGTCTTTCAATGTGGGTTGTATGTTGTTAAGCCATGTTTTGCTACTGAACAGGAAGCTGTTCTCCCATTGTCAGCAGCTGCCATGGCCTTGCCTCCTGCTGCGATACGCACTGACTGGGGGGTACTAGTTACAGCGTTGGCACGCTACGGCCCAGCCTTGTTCCAGACATTTCTCCAAATGGGGCCACAAGGTGCAATGGGCGCTGGGAAATTGCTGGGGCCATTTTCAGAGATTGTGGATTCGCTTAATATAAAGGACCCATTTGTGCGGAACTGGGTGGACCTTCTGTCATTTCTTCTCTCCGGTGTCAAAGCTGATGGAACACTGGCAGCAGAAGTGGTAAGTGTTATATGCCTTTGAAAGGATTCACTTGCCAATTGTTTTATGAAGAGTTGACTCCAGTGGCGCCATTGGCATGAATTTTGATGTTGCTTCATCTTTGAATTGGTTTAACTGTATATGTAATCCTGAAATGGGCATCCTTACAAATAGAGGACCCGTGAAGCCAACTGCCTCCTTTTAAATGTGAAAAGCTTGATTGGTCACGGACAGGCTGGCCTGCACCTATCCTCCCGAGGGCAAACCCCTAAGTTACCATATGGTTGGTTGAAAATATTTGGTTCACCCGGATACCTCCAATATGATTGGGTGGGCCATAGAGGTAATGTGCACAGGACAATCAAGTGTTAGGAAGGTCACCCATTCAAGCACTGTTTTGGAATTTGGGTGGTTCTCTCCTGGAGTTCCCATAGGATCCGAGTTAAGGCCTTGGGTTTAAGCTTCTGTACAATTGTTTTCTTATTGATGTCAAGTGGGTGCTCGTTGAAAAAAGAATTGCTTTGTTCTGAAACTACCTGTATGATCTGAAGGAATTAATGAATCTGGTCATGAATAGGTCTACATGTTTGGAGAATGGTACAAACCAGGGTGTGTGCTGGAGTACCCGCAAGGCGGCACTGGGGCTATTGTTGATGCGCTTGTGCGTGGCTTGCGAAAACACAATGGCCGTCTTGCGCTTAACTCGCATGTGGATTCCATCCTTGTTGAAGGAGGGCGGGCAGTGGGTGTTAAGCTGCGAAATGGTCAGGTGGGAGTTCAACCATTGTAGGATCAGTTCGTTTAGAAAATGATTGCAGGTGGCACCCAATATTGGACCGGTATGTAGGTGAATGCGTGGTATCAATACACAATATCATGAATGGTATCACAGAACCTACTCTATTGGGGTGAAGATTGTAATACTGGTCGTTTATTGGTACTTGGTGGGTATTACAAAGATGAATGAATCTTTGTATACCCAAGTCATTATTTGGGTCAATGCCATCCAAATACCATATTGATCCTAGGATAAATTCACCTAGGTACAAACATTTCTGGATGATATAGAGTCCCAAATTGTATCAAAAACAAAATTACCCTTAAATACCTGTACCCTATTGGTATAATGTAAAATGTAGAATCCTCAATATATATTCCCATGTGGTATCAAAAAAGGTGATGCCAATCCAACACTGGTGGCAACCTGATCTGCTTTTGCACGTGGAAGAGGTGAAGCGTGTTGCTGATTCTTGTCAATCACAATTTCAATTGAAAATACATGTCTTGGCCTTAGCAGTACTCTGTTGTCTAGCTTGCATGTTAGGTAACCATAGTATGTTGGCCTCCTTACATTGCAACATGCCCACAATAATATATGAGAATGGAAATTGTGTATTATGATGTGTGCGCATAGTTCCAAGACCATATGAAGAGGCTATTGCATCAAATTCTTTGTGAAGCTACTGGATGGAGATGGTGGTATGACTTATCAAGTTACTGAATAAATTCTGACAGTGCAGGTTATTCGAGCGCGTAAAGCGGTGATCAGCAATGCTTCAACATGGGACACAGTGCCTATGCTCCCTGTAGATGCCATCCCAGAGGAGCTGCAAAGGCGAGCTACTGATACACCCCAGTGCGATTCTTTCATGCATCTTCACCTTGGAATTGACGCCAAGGTACTGGAAATTTCCTCCTCAATGCAAGATGTGATACTAAATGTAGTTTCGATGTGGGGTCTGAATATCTGGTCTTCTCTGTGGGCGGTTTGATTGCAGAGTCTGGAATGAAGAGGGGTTCTAAATTTGAGTTTTGTTTTTATTTTCTTATCTCTATTGTAAAGAACTTTGGTAATGTGGAATAGGCTTGAACATAATTTCCGTAGCTTTAGATTGACACATCATTATTTGATTTTCCTAGTGTTTGACAATCACATGAAGTTTGTTGCCCAATTTTGTGTGCAGGATTTGCCAGCAGACCTTGAAATTCATTACATTGTGGTGAACGACTGGGCACTTGGGGTGGACTCTCCTCAAAATGTGGTCCTCATTTCCATCCCAAGTGTACTTGACCCTTCCCTGGCACCTCCGGGCAAGCATGTGTTGCATGCCTACACACCTGGCACAGAGCCTTACAACATCTGGGCAGGCCTTGACCGCAAAAGTGCAGCCTACCGGAAGCTGAAAGCTGAGCGCTCTGAGGTTTGTTTCATTATCTCCTCTGCTTCTTCTCCTTTTCCTGTGGGCTAACACTAAAATCATGATAAATTCCACACAAAGATTTTCTGGCGTGTTGATTTGTTCCCAACTTTTATTGCAATGAATCAGTCGCTGTGTTCAAACAATTTTTATATTCTCCTTTGCTTTTTCTCCTTTTCCTTTGGGCCAATACTGAAACCATGTTAATCCACACTAGTTTTCTGGAGTTTGGCCTTGATCTTAGCTTTTGTTGCAATGGATCGGTTTCTGTCTTTTGACTGATCTTTTAATTCTTTCCCTGAATTTCTTCCTTTTCCTTTCGGCCAACACTGAAACCATGATAATTTCCATGATAAATTCCACAGTATGATATTCTGGAGTTTGGCCTTGATACCGACTTTTATTGCAATGAATTAGTTGCTGTGTTCTGACCGATCTCTAATCTTCTCCTCTGCGCTTTGTTCCCTTTCCTGTGGGCCAACACTGAAACCATGATAAATTCCACACTATGATATTCTGGAGTTTGGGCTTGATCCTAATTTATTTCAATGAATCAGTTGTGTGTCCTCATTGACCTCTAATCTTCTCTTCCTCTTCGTGTGGGAAACACTGAAACGATCAAAATCCCACACTATGATTGTCTGGAGTTTGGCCTTGATCCTAATTGTCTAACTCACATGTGCCCACGACCTATATCAGGTGCTGTGGAGAGCTGTGGAGAAAGCACTTGGACCTGGATTTGCACGGGAGAAATGTGAAGTGAAACTTGTGGGTACGCCACTCACGCATGAGAGATATTTGCGGCGGAAACGCGGCACATACGGTCCTGCCATCCGAGCTGGGAAGGGCATGTTTCCAATGCCATCCACTCCCATTGACGGCCTCTACTGCTGTGGAGATTCGACGTTCCCGGGCATTGGGATTCCAGCAGTGGCTGCCAGTGGGCTTGTTACTGCTAATACTCTCGCCTCCCTCTCAGACCATACGAAGCTCCTGGACGCAATTGGGCTCTAGTGATTAAACTGGGATCCTCTCCCCCTTCCCCTTTTTAAGGTGTAGATGTCTTGGTTTTTCTGTCACATGAAAACAACTAAACATTGTGGAAAGGTTCAATGGTAATCCCCGTTAAAAAATTCCAAACAGTGAGTTGTCAACCATGGAATGTTGAGTGGACGGTGCAGGTATGGCCCGTGACATTAATTTGTATGCACATGCCTACACTTAGTGTACTTAGTCTTGGTAGCACTTTTTTTTGGTGCCAACCTGCAATTGACGTCATTTCTCTCTTTTAAATAGCATGGTGCTAAGCACCTCCATCAACCTCGTCTATTGTCTCTTGTGAAGGAGGTCATGTACAACTGATTTCGTTAGTGAATCATGCCCCCTTTGAGGTTTAGTTTCATGTTGAGATCCAAGTTCTGGTGTTTTGACAAGGATGCGAGATCCTTTGATTTTCCTCAGCTTTGTGTTATGATAATGGGATGTAGAAGCACATTCTACTGGTTTTGGATACACTATTTTGTAGCAGCAACTCGGGGGGGGGGGTGTGACCAGTCGAAAAGTAGAAACCACGTGAGAACAACTATAGGGTGCTTTTTATTCATTGGCAAGAAAAATTATAGAAACTTGGATCTACCATAGCCTACTTAAATTGTGAAACATGTGATTATATATAATTTAGCATAAGGGGAAAACCCCCACTTTAGGTTTGAGGTAGAAAGAAATTAGTATGACAAAAATAATAGGGGATCTAAAAATAAAAAAATAGAATGAGTATATTCACATATAATACATGCAAAATGGATGAAAATTGAACGACTAGGTAATGATGTGTACAATCTTCTTTCACCAATATATAACAATGTGGTTATATGCCATGCCATATTGGAGTCTTAAGTTTGCCTTCGTGCGGAGCGAGTAAATCAAAATTTTACAAGTAATTTAGCATCATTTGAAATAGTCTAGGTTTTCTTTTATAATTACCTATAGGGTGTTGAATATTTGGTGAAGTTGTTTTTTTTCTACTTAAAGGGTTCCCTAAAATCCAAATGAGGAGGTAAATAGCCCCCATAAAAATACCCTTTGTACGCACGTGGTTACATAACACAAGAGGGAGTGACCCCCCTGAGAGCACCAATGCACTAGTTTGAGTGTTCTGTTTTGTGCTCATCAGTTTCCATTGTGGAGGCGTGGCTTAAACCTAAGGCCTTAACCCAGATCCAATGGGAACTCCAAGGTTGAGCTGGTCAAGGCCGGAATATTACTCAAGTGGGTGACCTTCCTAACACTTGATTTTGGGTGCACCCTACCACCTATGATCCACTCAATCATAGTGGGTGTATCCGGGTGAACTGGATATTTTCGACCAACCATGTGGAAACCGAGGGGCTTGGCCTTGGGGGAGATATGTGTCGGTTGGCTTGTCTGCTCCCGTTCAAGGTGTTCACCTTTCAAAAGGAGGCAGTAGTCATCAGGAGTCCTCTAATTCTTATAATGCCCAATTCGGGATTACTTAGTAACTTAGACCAACTCGAAATTGAAGCACCACCATAATTCATGCTGGTGGCAACACCGTAGTTGTCTTTCTTTCTTTTCCCTTTCTGTCTTTCCATTGTGGAACTGCTGTTGTTCGATTGCCCCTATTAATTCCTCTCAAGGGGGGCTCATGTTTCACCTTTCTGAGAAACAGTGTCATTTTGAGAAAATGTCGGTTATTACAGCCTTCTCTGGAGGTGTACAAGCTTAGTACCAAATAATGTGTTTGAAAGTGTATTGTCCCATCCTTGTTACCCTCATGCTGATGATGAGTTATTGGCTTCGATTTCAAACTCTTGGTACACGAGGAGCTCAAGGATGGATTTTCATCACCAGGAGGTCCAGATATGCCCCCCCCAATATAATTTTCAACCCATTGTGAGCAGAAACTGACAACCGTGACTTCTCGTGATTCGACTTCCACAGCAGAAGCTGTGTCATTGTCTACAGAAGCGATTTCACTCACCAGAGAAAAATCAAATATGTAGGTTATGAAAAGTCGTATGATGCAGCTAGGAGATTGTCCCAATCCAAGTTTGAGATCCTCCTGGCTCTTATCAGAGTTTAGAATCCTAAGCTTCGTGTGTAGAGAAATCCACATTGTTTGCAAAAGCCTGATTGAAGATTTCAGGTGCAGTAGTGCTCCAGTCAACAATGAACTCACTTACCTGTGCGGAGTGAATCCATGATCCTAAACGTGGATGACCTCGTGGAGCCTGCCCCATTTGCACTTCAGGCCGGGTGACTCTAGTATCTTCCTACAGGAGGCACACACGCCACAATTTGTGGCAGCAGGGCTTGCGTTTGCACAGCCCTCACCCCCGGGGTGGCAACTAGGCAAAATAATTTGTAACAGATAATCCATCCATATTATCCTTGTACATTCATACCAAAGAACAATTTTACGGAACTTAGAATGGAGTGATGTAGTGAATTGATCATCACCATCTACTCTAATTGATGAGTTCGCTCTCTGTGCGAGACATGTATCAACTACCATCAACCTAGAATAGAAATTTGCTACTCGCGGATCGAAAGACTGTTATGATGTGTTGATGTTGCATGGTAATGTAAGGTTAACAGCAAAATAATTTTCCACCATTTAAAGCCTAGCACCCATGATGCAACCTCAGTGACGCAGATCTTAGGACACTTATTTTGAAATTCTCTATGATTTATTTAATCCATGCAATGTGTAGTTTGCAAGCTCCAAGGACTTGGTCCTTCACACTCTAAGCTACTCATCAACACCTCTCCTTTCCTGCGAATTTGAGAGAAGGTACGTTGCAGATGTTCCCTAGTGGTCAGGTATTTTTTTGATTAAAGCGAATTTTCTGATTCATTAAGGTATGTGGGTATTATTCGGTTTGTTTTTCATGTTCTCTAACTTCTACCGATCAGATTTACACAACGCATTATGAATTGCATCAGCAAATTTATGATGACGCATCAACAAAAATCAGATAATCAAACTTCCCCTCTCGGGGGGATCACACCCCCTTACGTTTTGTAACCACGTGCGATAATGGGGTATTTAATGGGGGGATATTTATGCACCTCTCAATATTTTTTCCCTCCCTATTTGTAGATATAAAGCTACTTTGACGTATTTTTTAGCACCCTATATTTATTTGTAATTGTTTAGAGAGACTAATTTTTGGCACCATATTTTTTTTATAAATTGTACAAGTACCAAATAGTGGACGGAATACTATAGCATTGCAAAATCGACTATGTGAGCAACAAACATTCCATACCATCCATCTTGTCATTAAATTGGTTTCAATTAGTTATACCAATCCTAAACCATTCAAAGTGTCATTCAAAACACAACCAATAGCACTTGGATATTAGTTAAAGGGTTACCAATAAACATGGAGATAACAAAATGTATAAGCTAGCATAGACAAGTTATAAACGCAAGACCTCCTACCCGAATGCTTCACCATCTTGGCGCCACCGTGCTTGCATAAACCCTAAGCAAGCCTTACCCTAAAATCGCTCTATTGCAAAACCCAAGAGCCGTTGAGAAGTCACAACATTCCTTCCCCCAAAAAAATCCCACAACATTTCCCTCCATACTCACACGTTTCATTCAAATTTGGACAGAAACTACACACTTCTTCATCCAAGTAGTCAAACCCATAATTATTCTATTGATCCTACTACACACTTTTGGGGGGATCCAATATCTATAACCCTATTTTTTTCTACTGAATACTAAAATGGAGGAATTATTCACCACCCTATTTTACATATAACCATGTAGGGGACATATTTCCAATGCTATGGTAGATCTAACGAAGTTATAAATTTTACCCTCAACGAATTAAATTTACCCTATTTTTTATCTCACGTGGTTTCTAAAATTCCGATAGTCACCTCCCCGAGCTTCCCCTGGTTTAGTTGTGGCTATCAGAAGTGTGTGTTTGTTGATTCTTTAACTAAATGCATAGGTCCTCCCAATGGAATTCATTATTGAGTGTGAACCCTAAACCAAAATTCGCACTCCAGTCTGCAAAGTAAAATCTTGGACATCCTCCATCTGTTTCGTATAATTTGAGAGATTCATCTCTATCCACACTCAAGAACACCACATAATAGCATGCGTTACATTAGGCACTATTTTGCTCAAGTCATGGTGAGTAGTAGAAGAATCAAATAGATAGAGACCCATTCCAAAAGCTTCTTCTTACACTGAACTTTGAATGAAGCAATTATTCCCTATTCAAGGGTTGTACCACACTTATAACATTAGGTGGTAAGAAAACAATAGTAATTTTGCTCAATTACAAGTTTGAAAAACCAAATGTTCCCCCCTACAAGCATGCTTAAGGGAATGAGTAGCCGAATTGTTCATAATTAAAAGTACCTTCCGCTTTTGAAATTTGAAGTTTACATTGGGGCTCATCATCCAACTCTCATATACATCTGATGTCATCCTGGCCGTCTGGTTTGTAAAGCATCACACATAATCTCTTGGCAACCACCTTTCAAAGCATCTTGGGCATAGAGATTTGTAAATCATCACAAATTTCAACTTGTTAGTGCTTGTCATGTTTACAACAGGAGCAAGAGTGAGATGGTCCTTTTGAATTTTGCGCCCACGAACTTTTCCTTGCGCATAGTGTCTTTTTTGGTTGGGCATAATAAAATAAACGAGTCTCATCCATATTGTAACATCTTCTGGTGCCATAACCAATGCGGAGCAAGTCAGTGCTTACCAAATTATGTACAAATTGTTTGTGTCGCGTACCTCTTCATGAGGAGTGCCCCAAACACTATGGGCACAAGGGAGACCCCGGAGTGACACCCGGGACTTGTGGCGCCGTTGTTGAGAGGGCCCAAGTGATCCTAGTGTGGGTGAGGGCCCTGGGCGTTAGGAACGCCTCCCACCCATGGAGACTAGGAGGCACAAGGATTAGGCCATAAGCTATGCGTAGCTTATAGTGTGCCAATTCTAGAATGCTCAAAAACACCTCAATTGGAGGTGTGAGATAGGAGATATGACAATTTGAGTGGGGCGTTGTCCCGGGACAACTCCTGGTACAACAGTGGCCTGGGAGTGGTTCTCAGGACTGCCAAGCTTTGAACATGCATAACTTCGTCAATACTTGTCCGAATGGGGCAAGTGGGTAGTCCATCGACATCTACGTGAAACGTAGATGACGATGGAGTGGTTGGATGTGAGCATCAGAGACCATATAAAGAAGTTATGGGATTCTAAAGCTGCTGGGGGCTTCCAGTCCCAGCGGCTAAGGAAAAATATCTACTTGGCCCCAAGTCTTGTGAGAGAGACAAAAGGTTACTTGACGGTGGGGTAGGGGCCCTGTCTAGAGTCCTAGAGGCTTATATGGGTGAGGTGGTGTGGCTGAACCCATCCAAGGCCAAACGGCATGGCCTCCATGGACATTGGCCCAATGTGAGGGCACAGTTGCCTAGCATGGCTCGGGTTGTTGTAGTGTTGCTCCGGCAACGCGATGATCAACATAAGATTGGACTTCCATGCATGAAAGTCCACATCTAAGAATTGGTTACCGATTAAGTGGTGAGTCCCAAATGAAAGAGTAAGAGGGTTGATCCCCCTCCTACGAACTAAGAAGGTCCGCGGTATGGGGAGCTAACCATTCGCATGGCGGAATGCGAAGGGTTAGCGCTCATGACCCTTGCTAGAATTGAAAAAAACGACCAAAATACTTAAGGGAGCTAGCAAGGGTTGCAACATTTTGTGTGCATATGTGGTCATCAACACCGAAGTTGTTGAAATTATAACCGAAATGAAAACCATCCACCACTCAAGACTGCCATCACCTTTGGAGCTAAGACATTGAAGAGTGGCATGGACAAATCTAAGAGGATAAGTTGGCGGGCACAAAAATTTCCAATCTAAAGAGATGTAAGATTCAAGTGTGAGAATAAATTTCGAATCAAGAAGAGAAATCAACAACTTCATAATTCTAGTATGCAAATCCAACAATCCCTAAACCCTTCAACCTCCACCCAAACCCAAAGGCTCAAAAGTGCAATGTCTATTATGAAACCAAGGTTTAAAGCAATTAACTTGAGTCAACGTAAGTTAACCCATTGATGATTCACCGTGTACTCCCCGATCCCATGGCATATCAATTAATGTGGATCCCACCACCGGCAAGCATTAAGTATCTCTAATATATGACAAATCAGACCTAAAAAAGGTCTTATTACGAGCATCATAATCGTAATATCAGGGTAAATTAACAATAGGAAGTTTGGTCGATGGGAAATGTGTCATATAATCGAGGTGTCGTATTATCAAGTGTCGTATTATCGGGGTTACACTGTACTTGAACTTTAGGTCAACTAATCCAACACCTAATGAAATCACCTTACGTCGACCAGTCAAGCATACATTCCTGTTAACTTTCACTTAATTACCTCAAGCTCCCACTCTCAAATTTGACTTTGATGTTGGAGATTTTGGAGATTGTTTCATTGATCACCCAGAGAATTTATTTATTTTTGGTGTGGAGATCAATCAATTGCACTCTTGCGTCCTGTTTAATGCAGCTGTTTTGTGAAGGGCATTGGGGAGTGTGGCACAAGAAGCACCAGTTGGGGTTGCAGAAGATGAAAATGGTGTCAAAGATTCGGCCCTCGATAACAGCAGCTGGACTATCAAGATGTTGTGCGATGGCGGTTGCCAACTTTGCATGAGAGAGGTTCCTAGATTAAACTTCTGTGATGCCAATTCTTTATTAATCACTACCATGATGGCGGTAATCTGAAGGACCTTGTTGTCGCATACTTCATCTCCTCCAAATCTTCAAGAAGGGTTGTAACTTTTAACTATGCTGCAGATTTATATCTTCTCTGTGCAGTGTTTTTGGAGGTCTGACCTAGCGTGCCACTGGACAATGGATTCATGAGAGCTGCAGATTCTTCAGACATATTAAAAGCTAAATGTTGATATCTTCGTGCAGGAAATGGGCGTACTTATGCTATCCCTCAAAATGGAGAAGTGCTCATCAACATTGTGGTATTTGATCGACTCTTGTAACCATCCTCATCCTCTTGTAACCATGCTATGTCACAGATTTCCAATTTTCTATGAACTTCACGTCTGTGATTTTTGTCTTAAATTCCTGGCTTGGAACTGGGTTTGTAGGCTTTTAGGGCATTGTTTGAAGACGTTGGAGTGGGATGGGTGTATGCCATTACCAACCAACGGCCGGTATGTTGAATAATAAGTCATTTTAATGTATGTTTGGCTACTCACACATTCAATGAATTATTTAAGTTACTCATATCAATCATCACTCTACTGGATGCAGGATGTTAAACCTCCCCCTACGAACTTTCAAGGAGGTGGATAGGGCTAGGGCAACCCCCCAATTTTTTTTGAATTTTTTTGATCCCAATCGAAAACTTGCTGCATGTCCGGTCCGACTTCGAAAAATAAATTGATGGATTTTGGGCCTTGAAGTTAAGGTGCACCCAATATGGGTTTTGTGGACCAGGCGGCCTTCAAGAATGCAAGGGCAACATTTTTTTTGAAGTTTGGGCAAGGCACACAATGTTGTTTAGTTGGGTTTAAACAAGTTTTTCTCAGGTGGTTCGATGGTTGCGGGTCATGGGCCCCAACCCTTATCCGATGAGTAGACCCCTCCCCCAAAAAGCTCAATAGGGATGCTTTAGTGTCTTGCATGACCAATTGATGAGCATGAGAATCTTCACTTTGATGATGAATATATGAGGCACATTAGTGGGGGCCAATGAGGTGGACATAGTTACTTGTCCAACAATGTGATTGGACCAAGGGGGGGGGGGGTTTGAGGGGGTTAATCTTTTTGGAGCTAACAAGCTAGGTGACAAGCTAAGCTAAGATAAGCTAAGATAAGCTAAGAGTAAGATATCCAAGATACGAGGAGTTAAGAGGAGTTAGTAGTTAGCAAAATTAGCACTAGGGATTACAAGTAGTTAACTAGATTGCCACTAATCCATTCTTATCCACTCGGCTTCATAGTAGCCTAGCTGAGTTCATCCTTGAGGCTTCATAATAGTCTAGTTCTGTCTGTAGTTCATAAAAGTCTAGTTACGTGCCTGTCAAGGGACTTGGATCTAGGAGCATCAAAGGGGCAATTTGAAGCCCATGTATACTTATGGGTTTGTGTAATGAAGTAGCCATCTCCTTTGGAAATGTGATGTGATTTTTTTTTGTGCACTCCTTTTTGGTGCGCTATGTTGTGACCCCCCCCCAATAATGAGACTCCCAAAAATATATACACCCATCAAAGCCACGTCATATATGAATAAAGTATTCATATGAGCTCCAAAAGTTACGAGGAAAGTGGCTACAACCTCAATTAGGATTTGCTAAGGTCATCTTGTACATATCGCGTGTTCCATATCTTAGGAGAAAGTGGGCTATTTGGAAAAAGTAACCATTTAAGACCCACCTACATTAGTGATGGCACCAAGATAGTAGATTCATTGGCTTCCATAAAAAGATTGAAACGTGTGCCAATCTACAACACATTTTGAAGACATTGAACAGTGATCGTGTGGCTGGTGGTGCCGTCGCCGTTGTAAATGGTCAGCTGTCGACAACGACATATTGTGTGGATAGTGTGGAAGTAGCCAGGGACATTAACATAACATTATTCATATCCATAACAATGTTATGTGGGATTGACATGATTACACGGAATATTCCTAGATATTTCCCACATTCAGTCTGTATGAATTTATAAGCACATGTGCAAAGAGTAGATGGCACGGGCCCATAGTAGTAGTACGTAACCATACATTAGGTTGATGCTGACCATTGCATTGATGCCTTGAAAGTTGGTTTTCCAACCCCTCCAGTCCAAGCTGAATCACCTCTTGCAAATTGTTCTGGACTCTGGGGTGTCCCGGAATCCGATGCCAAGAATGTAATTTAATCTCTAGCAAGTTTGAAGCGCGTATGGTGCCAAAGAGGCTTGCAGATATGGAATCCGGAAATACAAGTAGTGTTCTTGTTCCACGCGTGCCTTTGGGGTCGCAGGGTTTCGAGGTCTCGGCACAAGGCTTGGGGTGCATGGGCATGAGCTCTGGGTATGGGCCAGCAAAGCCGGAGGGAGACATGATTGAGCTCATTACATTTGCAGTGGAGCACGGAATTACATTTCTCGACACGGCCGACGTCTACGGGCCACACACCAATGAAATCTTGGTCGGGAAGGTGTGTAATCCTAAAATCTCTAGCTATTCCTTGCATTATCTCAAACCTCACATGATGTGCAATCAAGGCAAACCTAGAGTCATTTTTATGCTTGTGTGCTCTTCATACTAGTTGTTGCTATGGAGATGAGCTTTGTTGGGTTAGTGCAGAATTTAGACATTTGGAATGCTCTGTGCCATAGATCGCACTAACTTGATCCTTAAGAATGCCTTAGGAGGAGGAGGAGGAGGAGGAGGAGGAGGAGGAGGAGTTGAATTGTGTTGAAAATAAGCAAGTTACATCTTCCTCCTCCATAACATTCTTGAGTGGTTGGAAGACCTCTCTCATTAGTTTTGCATCCCTTCCAACATATTTCAAGAATCCTAGAAAGGATTCTTAAATTTTGCACATTTAATCCAGAGAATGTATGTTGGTTTTGACTCTCATTAATTAGTCCTAATCAGTGCAATCGAGGCAGAGTTATGAGAGTGAAATTTTTTTTGTGCTTGTGTGATCTCCCTACTGGTTGTTCATATGGAGATGGGCATTGTTGGGTTAGTGGCAGAATTGAGACATTTCAAACGCCATGTGCCGTAAATAAGCATAATAGTATTGACATAGATGGTATTGCATTGGTCTCCAAAATTGCCACAGGAGGAGGGGGTGTATATTCTTAAGATGAGTCATATGTTCCATCTTCCTCTTCCATAACATTCTTGAGTGGTTGGGAGATTTACATCCCTCGGACAACGTGTTCCAACTTTGAAAAGGATTCCTACTTTGTACACATCGATTAAGTTGAATCTAGAGAACTTTGTGTGCTGATTCCATGTCCTCAGATACACAAGAGCTTGTCACTAGCCTATCATGCTCAGCTTTCCTTCCTTAGAATGAGGACCTACCAAACCTCTTGATCAAATATTATAACTGACTTCACAATCCCAACAAACCACAACTTCAAATTAATGCATACCGAACTTAGGTTTGCAATTTTAATGTTTTATACCCATACTTGATAGTTGCAAGACCTAAAAGGATGAAATGTGAGTTTAATCAATGTTTGAATGAATCATTCGCTTAATGGTGACCTAAAACTGGAAAGAGATTAAACCCTGAAGGATAACAACATTGACTCAACATTGAACGCTGGCCACTTGCATTTTGAGATGTAATAATGTTATGTGATCTCTCTTGTAGGCCATCAGAGGCAGGCGGGATGCTGTGCAATTAGCCACAAAATTTGGAATCTGCAAGGATCAGGAGGGCAAACGAATCATACGAGGTGACCCGGAATACGTGCGCTCGGCATGTGAGGCAAGCTTGCAACGGCTTGGTGTGGATTGCATCGATCTTTACTACCAGCATCGTGTGGACAACAATGTGCCCATTGAAATCACTGTAAGTTATCTGCATTAGGTCTATCTTGAACAATTCAAGTTCTGATGCACACCAGCTATGTTGCTTTCCGATTTCTTAGAGTGAGTTGTGCATGCGTGTCTTTTCACACATATGAATAGTCCACAGGTGGGACACCCTCCAGCTGGACACTGCACAGAAATTGGGCAGAGTGCTGCAGAGGGACCCCATCCCTTTCTGCCCTTAAATTATAGGGGTAGGTTGCTTGCGGAGTGAGCAGGGCTTGCAAAGGCTGGATGGCTGCCAACCCGTCATGTTTTAAGGTTGTTGCAAGGAATTGTAAGGGTTGATCCCACTTGTTTTGGGTTTTAAATAAAAGAAAAGTTGAGTAGGTTGAAGGTTAGCAGTATGGAGGCAGTGAGAGCAACTCCTGTGGTCACTGTAAAATGAATCTCTCAATAATTGGTTTTCATAGTTTTTTGGGCTAATGCCGCATGCTCCTCTATTACACAAAGTCCATGTATGTCAAGTATCTTCATCACCTAATGATTGCTGAGAGAGAAGTCCCTTTAAAGTCCTTTAACCCTTAAATCTTGAAGGTGGGAAGGGTTTTAAAAGATTGCCTCTACCTCAACGATCGGTGGGATTTTGAAAACATGTAGGCTTTGTGGGTGGAACTGAATGAGCATGCAGTCTTCCCTTAAAAGCCTAGAAAGCCGATTATTGAGTGAATCATTTTCCAGTGACCATAGGAGCTGCTATGAGATTAGAAGGTTGCAGGAGGCGGTGCTGGTGACCCAGCAGAAACAGATAATTATCCTGCAGTATGAGTAATTTCAGTCCCTATGTAGGTGGACAACAAGAGGTTGCTTTAATGGCCTGGTGTAAATGTCTGTATTACGTCCTCACACTCTTTCGACACACATGACACATCATTTCAAGGTGGCTGAACATAGGTAGGGGAGATGAAGAAGCTGGTAGAGGAGGGGAAGGTCAAATACTTGGGCTTGTCCGAGGCATCAGCTTCTGACATACGGCGTGCACATGCTGTGCATCCCATCACAGCCGTGCAAGTGGAATACTCACTTTGGACCCGTGATGTTGAAGAAGATATCATCCCGACATGCAGGTATTATCTATATACTGCCACAATTATCAAGGGTTCATTTCATGACAAAATATGGAACAAGTTGTTCATTAGGGTTCACTTGATATATTATCACTGGCTAGTGGCCTGCACTGGGTTGCCAAGGAATTTCTCGGCTTCAAAAAATCAGCTACATTCTTCTGTATCTTAATTTCTAGTAGCCTTTTTGTTGAGATTCCATCAAATCATCTATATTGTAATTGCCAGCTATTATCACACTGTGGCTTCCTCTTGATACTTTTTGACAATCTCTTGACGTGTGTTATGTGTATTCAGCAGTCAAACCTTCACATGAGGCTCAGTATCCTCATTCATGTAAGTCCAAGCTTGAAACTCATTCAGTATTTTTACTTCTCTATGAATTTGTAGGGAGCTGGGAATTGGGATTGTCCCCTACAGTCCTCTTGGTCGGGGCTTTTTCGCTGGATTCAAGAGCACAGAGGGCCATGGCAACGAATCAGACATGCGCATGGTGAACCTGCTTATCCCCAGTCACCAACTAAATCAATTGCATCATGATTTGTCAAAATTTTCAAACAAGACATCCAGTCCAGATTTCTTGTAACTTTGTTATTCTAGAGATCAAGCACTCTGACAATTTTCATGTAACTTGACTGATTCAACAACATAATTTTTTTGTTGGGCCAGACCCATCCAAGATTCCAAGGGGACAGTTTGGCACAGAACGAACAACTGCGTGACAGAGTGCAGAAAATTGCTGACACAAGGAAATGCTCCTTGAACCAGCTCGCATTAGCATGGATGCATCACAAAGGCCGCGACCTTGTGCCAATTCCAGGTGCACACTAATAGATCTGAATGTATCAACATACTACTTCCTCTGTGAGTTGAATTGTACATCTTGATTGCACTTCACCAATCAAATGCCTTAAATATTCTTGTATTGACTGAATTACCATCCCATGGCGTTGTAGTTATTCTGACATCTGTTGTTGTGACTAATTTAAGAGGAGCATGCTTTCGATGTTCTCTACAGGAACAACTAAGCGTGCAAACTTGGAGTCGAATATGGGCGCGTTGGTTGTGTCACTCACGAAAGAGGAGATGGAGGCAATTGAAGAGGCTGTGCCTGTGGACATGGTCAGCGGTGAATGCTCGCAAAATTTGAAACAAACATGGCGTTATAATCACTCTCCACCATTGACCTCCACATGAACATAGTTGCAATTATTGGAGACATTCAGCCTTGATTTGCAAGGAAGTCGTGCTATGTATATATATCAAGTGTACCATTTGCAATAAAGGGAGCTTTGGCTATTGTAAGAATTTTATAGAACATAATTGGTCCTGCAAGTTCTTGGAAGGTTCTTCATTAGCCAAAAGAGTTAACCACAGTCACCAAAAGTGGGGACCAACTCAAGTTCTTGAATTTCTCCTCTTTGCCACTCCCCACACTTGTGTCAGAGTCCTAAACAAAAACTAGGAAGGGAAGTTGTTTTGCTCTATTATGGGGCAACAAAAATTTGAGAAAATTGAGTTCTAGTCGAGTTTGATTCTATTTTGGGAATGCACAAGTGGTGCAAAAGAGCAAAGAGATGCATGTGCACATAGGTGACCGATAAAGTGTGCACCTGGAAGATTTATAATGTTGAGAAACAAAATTGTGGATTTTAACTTGGTTTATGCTTGTATAAAAGGTAGTGCAACCTCACACCAATCCTATGACCACCTGCTATGGTCTGTCACTCATGAAGAGATTATGACAGATATCCCACATGTTTCTAACTCAATATGACCACAAACTGATTAATGGTTCAGGGTTTTGCAGATTCAACACCTCGTCCTCCAGAATCAAACATTAAACATCTTAGGGACACGGCCTGAAGTGTAAGTTAAGTGGTGTACAACTGAGGGATTGATTGAATCCAAGCTTGAGAGGCTCCTGAATTGTATCAAAATATGTGGCTTGCTATGTTGAACAACCCATAGGGTTCGAACATGTTGATGGAATATTGGAATCATTTATAAGCTCTAAACGATGACAAAATCACTTACCTGGGCGGGGTGAATCCCCGATCTGCAAGATGGAGGGCCTGCCCCATTGCACATCGGGCTGGGTGAGTCTTGTATCTTCCTACGGGAGGCATACATGTCATAATTTGTGGCAGCAGGGACTTGTGTTCGCGTGGCCCTCGTCTAAATACACCAATGTGGATAATATGAACCTATTGTGAGAATCCTAAAGCCTGTGCAGTAACAATATGTAGAATCATTCCATGTTGAGAATTTTTTATTGACTAAGTTGTATGTATTCTGAATCCAGACTCCACAATTCAAGGCCCCCCTCAAACCCTAAAAAATGCGAGAATATGAAATGAGCATCATTGGAGTTTCATCATATTCTTTTTCTCTCCTTGACACTCCCAATACCTAAACCTAGCAGATGTGGGAGAAGATAATTGTAATTTGTGAGTAGGATTTGTGTGGAAAATAATTTAATACATCGAGGTTTCATGGATTCTAATGGGAAGTCCAACATTTGCGAACATAGATAAACCACAAATTCTTAAGTTGCAAACACCAGCATAAGTTCATCATCCCCAATACTCATTTCATTTTCCTAAAAATCTTCGAGATATCTTTAAGCATACTTTAACATGTCCACTTTAGGTTTCAATTGGGTGAGGGCCGCGCGAACGCGAGCCCCCTCTGCCACAAATTATGACGTGTATGCCTCCCGTAGGAAGATACTAGAGTTGCCTGGCCCGAAGTGCAATGGGGCAGGCTTCTCTAGGCCATCCACCTTCAGGATCATGGATTCACCCCGCCCAGGTAAGTGAGTTCGTCATTGTTCGGAGGGTTTTTGTACTTCCAATCTTCCAGTTGTCTCTCCATCGTTATGGGTTACAAGGTCGAGCTTAGAAAAGTCAGAAATTGGATCCAAATTCTCAGATTTGCGCTACTCTCACCGATATGCACTATGCTCCGTGGACACTGCCCATCTCCACTGGCAAGCTGCTTAATTATTGTTGTTGTTGAATCTAAAATTTTGCATTGTACATTCCAACGATGCTTTGAAGAGAGATGATAGCGCTCAACATGTGCAATTCATCTTCAAAAAGTTCGTTCCAGAGTTGCACCTGAATCATTGGTTAATAGCTGGTATGTCACCGTGACATTCAATCCTCACTAGAAAGTTCACTAAGGATGACACTAGATAGGCACTAGACCCAATGAAGCGCAACAGTGCTTGTCCAATGTAAGAATTTCTTGCCAATCTGGTATGCAAACCAAATGCCACATTCCTTTAAGTTCTGGGTTGCGAGGGTTGTAAGTGCATTCAGGTACTTCCTCTAGATTTTTTTTGGTAGTTTTTGGATGGTGATGAAGTGCACCACTGAATTCCGAATGCTAACCCAGTAACGCAGACGTGTCCCAAATGGTTGCTTTTCTCTGTGCACGCACTTCTCATAGGATATGAAACATGCGATTAATGCAAGATGATTAGCAAACCCAAATTGGGCCTGTAGCCATGTGCCTCATAATTTTCGGAGCTCGCAAGATTATCTTATGCATTATGAAAGTGAAGGTTCTCATGCTCGTTAAGTGGCCATGTAGCCCCTCAATCATGTTGACTATTGAGTCTAGAATGTTAGCATATTTTGAGCACGTTTTCTAATCTCTTTTGAACACATGTCTTTTTGGTGCAACTTCTTAGATCCACACCTAACCACATACCACTCAAATATAGCTGTCCAGATTATTGCTGTGTTTGATGTAGGCACGTCTACCTTAGATTTAACTCAGATTATCACGAGTTCTGTGGACAAGAAATGATTGGATAAATTTCAGCCTTTACTGATAGGATCTACAGCCAGGAATCCCATTGAGATTCATTACATTTTGTGACTTTTGTGTTGGTACTGGTAGAGCCATTGGGTACTGACCAACTGACGCTACACTTTTCAGACATTGTTCTGGTTTGATCCTAGTTTTATATGGACCTGTTAAAGAATCATTTATTTCAGAACCAATGGCCGTGGCCCAAGGTTCTCAGCAATGAGCTGGCTGCATGGATTTGCTAAGCTATGGATTTTTTTTGAAAATTTTCCAAGCTACTTAAGCTTCTTGAAATAGCAAATTTTCTTAAAGTGTCACTTTAAGACCTCAGTACCTTAGGCAAAGTATCACATTGGTAACGACTCAAATAGTCATTTGCAATTCTAGCCATAGCCATGGCCATTAGAAAGTTCAATTAATTGCCTCACTTTCAAAGAACTCGGCCACAAATGAGGGGAAGGCCAACCGCAATCACTACAATTGTTGATGGAAACCCAAACCACAAGTGATTCCAGAAAGAGAGGTTGTAGGGAGTTGTCTCGTGAGCTTGCTGAGCTTGTTCACAAACAATAAAATTTGCTGCTGAACCTACGAGTGTCCAATTCCCTGCAACTGTGCTTACCCATGCCAGGATGAACCAGGCCTTTATAACACTTACACCAATCCCTGCTGCAGAAGATGCGAGTTTTGGGCCCAGACGCAAAACTGCACAGAAAACATAACGCAGTTCAACTAACTCAAACCTCTGATCAGTCTAATAGATCTTACACGAACATCAATATAAAAGTGCATCTGTAAATGGTAAAATATAATTCAGATGTACTATGAACACATCTCTTTACACCTACCCGGCCGTTATCAGACTAAAATGTTTGAAATTTCCCCATTTAGCGATACAATCTGGGAATTCTGCTCAAAGTTATATCACCTTGTGGTCTCTAGTCACTCCTACAATTCTGTGTTTACGGCTCTTTAGCATGATGAATGTCAGTTTTATATATTAACATGTCACATGATCCATCCCAACCACGAAGACTTAAATTTCTAAGTATCATGTGACATGGTGGAATTGGTTAAGAGAGATAATAAATCATGTGTGGCACCTGGAAAATTTCATGCATGTTTCATCACATGGGGTGTCCGTAACTGACCATAAAGTATGATAATATAGAACCGAAAAGAAAAAGGGTCAGAGAATAAATACCTGTTGGTACGTTAGATCCTACATTGGACATTACAGTCACAATAAGAGACAAGACTGCCACACCACTCGCAGTATTGATCTGGGCATACGGCTCCACAACATTCCAAAGCTGTGTGGGTGTCCCCGTGTTGTTGAAACCTTCTACAGTGATACATGCCTGAAAATAATACGAGTAGGGAATATGGAACCTGGGGGAATACAACAATACACATATATCAAAATCTAATATTGCTAATTAATGTAGACATTCCCTTAAATCCGGTTACTTTTCTTATTAGGACACTTATATTTTAGTGGTACATGGTTTGGTATGGCTCCAAGAACAAACACCAGAAAGGCATCATGTGATTAAAAAAGATTGAATTGCATGTTCAAAATATGACCACCATTCTAGGTTCGATAGTTGACATAGTTGGGGGGACGTATATGACCATTAGGCATATACGTGAATATATGTGTCGTATTGCTTTAGGTTCCATATTCTTTTTATTTATGTCTTCCACTTTGATAATGAATGAGATATCCACATGAGGTCCGAAAATTATGAGGATAGTGCCTACGAACCTCGATTTGGATCTGCTAACCATCTTGTAGTAATTGTGTGCTTCATATCCTAGGAGAAGTGGGCTAACTTAGTTGGAAAAAAGTAACCATTCAAGAGCCATCTACCTCAATCAGTGTGGAAAGATTGATTCCCCCCATACTTGCCACTGCCTTGCATAACATTATTTAAATCCATAACAATGTTATGTGGGATTGATAGTATTCCATGAAATATTCCCCACATTCCAATTGAATATGGGGAATATTCCATGGAATACTATCAGTCCTAGAAAACACTGTTATGGATCTGAATAATGTTATGTAAGCCTTGAGCAATGGTTAATCATCTTATACATGTAGATATAATTTTTTTTTTAAATCATTAAATAGGTCTGACTGTTGCAGCTGGTAATGTAACACAATTGTGAAATACAGGAAACAAATATTGATCACCTTGTCAAGAGTTGGACTGGAATCTTGAAAGTCCAATACCATGAGGAGCACAGCCACTGTAATGGCAGTCCAAGGGAGGCTCAACCCAGCCAACAGGGCACCAAGCATCCCAAGTATCACAAGATACACACAACTTTTCCACATTCTCCTTTTCTGTAGTTTTAATAATCTCCATGCCTGCAAGAGCTGGAGTTGCCTTGACGAATTAGCCCTGGGATCAATTGGGGGCTCACTTGAAGTTGATGGAACTAATGTACTCTCTGTAGCATTCAATCTCACCTCCTGCACATCATCCTGAAGCTCTATATCAGCGACCCTAGCTTCTGGATTGGGTGATGAGCTAGTTTCTGAAAGAATTCTCCAATAAACAACCAACAACCCTAGTGTATTTGCCGCCAGCCCTGTCATCACAGCAGGCAGTAATCCTTTCAAGAATGCCCCAAAGGCGATATTGTTACTCTGGGACGCGATTACAAGGTTCTGAGGGTTCCCAATTGAGGTAGCAGCAGAGCCAATGTTGGAGCTGGTACCAGGGCAATCAGGAAGGGTAAAGGAGGCAGATCTCTGTCTCTGCAAACCTTGAGAAAAGATTGAGTGAGAATCAAGCAGGTGGTGTCGTTTGTGAACAGAGCACTGGAAATGGCTGCAAGGAGACACAGCCTGCAGAGAAAGTCCATCCTGCCCCAGCTCCTCCAGGACAGGGCAGTTTGTAAATGCATGTGTAGATCTGCTCTTTCAAGGTATATGGTGAGAATCATAATTCCAAATTTTTGGCCCAGGATGGGTAAGTTGAGTGAATTGAATTCTTCAGTTGGGGAGAGGACTTCAAACACAACCATGAGGACTGCCCCCACTAATGAGCCTGCGCTCCTACCTATGGGAAGAACAGGAACTGCTGGAAAGAGTACTAGCACACACCATGTTGCAAAGGCTAAGCATCCTAAAATGACCTTCTGTTTTGATGCCCATGCCATCTCAGAGATTTTGCCTTGGAGGAATTATACTGTGAAAATTCAGATCTACACTCCCTTTCTCTCAGCTATGAGCCGAATTCGCTACAACAACGAAGAACAGAGCAGAATGTAGTTGTATATCTAGAGCTACTGAGAGTCTAATTACCAGTAAGACGTTCACACCTCAGGTGAACGTTCAACAGCAGAGGTAGTGCTGTGTAGGAATGATGAAGAGTTTTGTATGGAATTCTATTCCAAAAGGTAATTGGTCTGCCGGATGGTGCATTTTCATGTCTACCACTCAACCTCTATTAAAACCTCACATTGGTCAAATTAGTTCTACTGAAAACTCAAATTGGTTCTATTGAATGGTCAAGTTGGTTCCATTGGAAGGTCATACTGGTATTATTACAAGGTCAAATTGGTGATGCATCTTTTTGAATGTACTCATAACTGATCAGATAACATGATGTGTAATCTGTGTCACTGCTTTATGTATAGGGCAGATAACTCTAATCATAGACATGGAAATCACTCAGCATTGGCCATCACACCCAGGTTATGGTGTAACAGCAGCAGTGCACAACACTCTAAACACAATTGTGGCTTTTGGATCAAATTGGGAATTGTCTCATCCGGTTACGCATTGTCAATCACGCAGATTGTCACTTTAGGTTTCAAAATATTCGTTGAGATTTTAAAACTATAGGAAGTCAAAGTGAATATTCTTTTTTTCTTTAAATGATCACATAGGCCCTCCCAATCGTGTTGACTATTGAACCGAGAATGGTTAATACATTATGAACAAATGGACCAATCTCATTGTAACACATGTTTGTTTTGATGTCCACTCCTAATTGCAAACCTTATCATTTACCACTTGATATATATAAGTGTCCACTGTATGAGGTCCACATGTGAGGTCGGTAACATGTCAAGGATGAGTTGAAGGTTGTCAAAGTTTTAAAAATTGCTTGCAGAGGAGGATAAAAAAGGTATGCACACAACTACCAACATATGAGTCTTAGGCAATCAACCCGAGTCGGTGAGACAAAAACATGCAAATCTATCATTGGGATAGATTTGCAAGAATTCCAATGATGTAGGACAATTTCTCAATGACGCAGATCAGTTGTCTAGGACTCACAGTGCTTGTAGTGAACTGTGAGAGTTGAATCCATTATATACCATACAATCCTCCCTTGCATTTTGATTTGACTAATGTATGTAGCTTGCGGTAAATAAATTATAATCACAATTAATAAAGTACTGACCACCTTGAAATTAGCTGTCACCTCCACACTATTCACATTGTACCATGCACGCAATTGAGCATATATTTGTGACAAAATGGGAGTTGTTTTTATAAGAAATTGACTTCTAAATCAGACCTGGATACCTGGATACTTGGACTGATGATTGTTTTCAAAGTGCACTCTTGTCATCCGAAAGGACTCATTGACATGCCTATGGTGCATGTCATGAAGCCAAATATATAAATCAAGCGTATGGCTAGATTGAATTGAAAATTGGTGCAATTGATCTCGACCCCAAAAAGTTATGATTTCATGGTCCTTCACAAAATGGGTTCAAAATTGTGCAAATAGTAGGTTTCATGAGATCAGGCTTGTGAAGATGGAACAAAGAGCATCACATGTGATCTTAATTCACTCCTATTGTGGTCAAGAGGAAATGTCATAGAATCAATTAGGTGATAATTGAGGTTTGTGTTACAAGATCTGAATCTCAGTCAGAGAGCTGATTGATTTGGAGGTGGCCAATGACAAATTTCCATTTTCCATCCATTTATGCCCCAGATCTGAACATCAAACAAGATTTTATTCTGTCCAGACTTAGTGACGAGATGCGCTCACTTCCCATGAGCTCACCAATTCTTGTGCTCCAATTCTTTCAAGCTGTCATCTTCTAGATCATGTAATTAAAATTTTGTATATTAACCGAAATATCAAATTTCTGTCTCTCCTTATTTGCATTGTTTCCATTGTTGAGTATTGATGATTGAAGATTATGATTGTTTCCACTTCTTCTTTTTTATTGTTTTCATGTGCCTGCTTCTTCACACATCAAACTATGGACACCCACAACAATTATACATATTGAAGTTTGAGGCAATTCATTCGAGTGACAGTTGTATCATGTGAGGTGCAGTTTATCCACAAGTTGGACATCAAGAGATAAATTCAACTTCACATCATGCAACTGCCGCTCGTCGGATGTGCCTCAAGCTTGAATTGTCCTTTGATCTTTTATGAAACTCAGAATTTGAAGTCAAAGCTATGCAACTTTGACTATCAACACTATATTAAACATTTTGGGACTTAAATAAGACAATTTTGGGACTATTATGAAGATAGTGGGAAACTCATTGGGAACTCATTGGGAACACACAAGGAACACAATGGTGAGAACAACCCAAGCCATGCATGCACACTTTGAAATACAAGGTTTTTTGCACCATAAACTTTGTTTGCCAACGACAACTACACATTGAGAACCTAAGTAATGGGAACGTAGAAATATGCAAGACTAGTGCTTTTATTGAATGAAAATAAATTGCCATACAATCAATGGGAAATGCACCAAAATGTAATTGAATTGAACACTAGGTCTATGCTAGAAGACTTGTAATGCATAAATCTTGTGACACTCTAAAGTATAAACATAGTTACATTAGTTAATTTGGGATCATTCTACATGTGTTTTATAAAAGTCTAGGATGAAATTATGCTAATTTATTGATAGGTTATTGACATGGTTCATCATCATATCTATGTCGGGATGGAGTAGGTATTCTAAATGAGGTTGGATTTCTTGAGTGGCTTCCCACATAATTGTCTCCATTAAGCACAAGTCTGGGATATGTTGCTGGAGGAACTCCCATTGGGGGATGGTGAGCCCTATATGTTCAGCAACACACACCAATCTCCAAGCATGTGTGCTTGCATTCACTAGAAGAAATCGTGTCCATTTCAACCCTTGGCCATCGCGACTCGCAACAAGAAAATGCATAAACAATTCAATTGGTAGGCAACCGGAAGGTACCCGTGGTGTACCCATGGAAGGTGCCCCCCGATTCCCAACCGAATTGATTTGTTTATGCATTTTCTTGGTGGGAGTCGCAATGGCCTAGTCACAAGGAGGGTTGGAATGGACAAGTTTTTTTCTAGTGATTCCAACCAAGAGACATCCATGATATCTCTATAGAGCAATGGTCATAAAATGGTAACTAAATTTGATGATTTGTTTTTTTATAAAACATACCGTTTCTAACTAGAATGACGTAAAATTGAACTAAAAAAATTACTAAAAAATGAAGATGACTAAAAATTTCAAAAAATATACAAAAGATACTATCAATGGTTATGTATATGTAGAAAAAAAAATCATAAATTTTAAAATTATCTATGGCATGTAATATAGGGATAGCAAACTTTGTTCGCACGTGGTGTTCAACTTGACAATGGAGTGACCTCCCCGTGATGGGATGTCCCAACCTAGTGCAAGGATACTCACATTAAGTCTTAATTTGATTCTCTTTACACTAGGTTGGGGCATCACATGGTTATATTCTCAAAGTCCACATGAATGACATAACATTACTCAACCGATGAGCTGTGTTCATGGGCCCCGCAATAGATTCGAAATAAAAACACCGGATGCTGGAATGCTAGTGCTTCATACTGAATTTGAAGGTAGGGCAATTGAACACAACTCATTAGTCCCAAATTAACGAATATAGTGATAGTGGAGTAATGTTATGGTACGCACACTGCTTAATATATACTGTTATGTTAATTTCAAACTTTTATATGCCTTTCTTTTTGCTTGTGAGGGGTGCCAAAAGAAGCCCTGCTGCCAAACCGCCAATTGTCGTAGAGACGGATGATGCCATCCATCCAGACCTTATGCATCCATTGCTACAGTGTCGTCTCTCTGCTCGACTTCCAGACACTTTCAGACAAAGAACCCAAACACGAAGCTTCAGTTTTTTGCCTCTCTTTCTCCATTCCTCGCTTCCTCTTCCTCCCAGTTTGCTACTCGCCCTTGTCGTGGTTTGGCTGCCGACCACAACCGCAGGCGGCTCCCTCGCCTCGCCAGCTTTGTATCGGTGTGTCGATCGGGCGCGAAGACGCCTGTAGCCTCCGGGAGCTTGAATCACAGGAGCGCGGTTGATCGAGGAAGAAGAGAAACGGTACTAAGTTAGTCGAAGGGTGAAAGAGCTCCGGCAGGACGTAGGCTTCGTGTGAGGTACGTGTAGAAATGTCTGAGACCTTCTTGGTTCGCTTGTTTTGCGGGTCAGGGTGGTGTGTTGTGGTGTTAGAGATGACTGTTATCTCCGTGTCCTGTAATTGTTGAATTGGGAGTTGCTTCGTGAGGGTGAAGTGTTGTAGCAGCAATGGCTTGGCGCAGATGTAAGCCTGTGTACTGATATACAAACACTTCCTAACCAGATAGAGATGTGCCAGAGCCTTGTGGACTGAATGAACCATCCCATCATCTATTAGATTCTTGCGTAGTAAGTGGAAATGAAGTCAAGTTGCCTTTGATGTGCCAAACAGACAGACAGATAGACAACAATTTTTGTGTAGGGATTAGGATGGAGGGTTATTGGGGACTACTGTATTCACTAGTACCGAAATCAGTACGTTTCATTCCGATCTGTGTACAAATGAGCTAGTCACAAATTCATATCTTCCTTGCGTATGGCGTTGGCTTTGGAATGGGAACTTGTCAAGATTGGTGTTTCTCTTTGTTAAATCCTAGACTCTACACATGTCAATACATAATGTAATGAGAATTAGGTGTCACCTAATTAGATACTCTTGGACAAGGTAAACTTTCAATAGGATAATGATTTTTTCTACATAGGGAACAATCCCTTTGAATAGCACTTCAATGGATGTGTCTTTACAAGTCTTATTGGCTACACGTACACATACCATTATCTATATTTGTATGCGTACCTGTATTATGTAGCCTAAATTATATGCTACATTTCTACACTCTTTGGATTTCAGTGAGAGTTGGCACTGTCCACTGATAGCACAAGTAGAAGAAACTAGATCGCAAAGGAGAATATGTTCTAACCTTGTGGATTAGTCCAAATTATGTTGATGCTCATATAGAGCAGATCGCAACCCTAAACCAGAAACCGTCTATGATGTGAAGCCCATCATGCGCTTGGCAAATTGGAAATTACCCCACAAAATCGTTCATTGTTTGGTCATCTTCCACCTTGTAATCAGGTGTCATTGTGGTCCTATTGTGAGCATTTATAACTCCACCTACAATCTTGGCTGCTGGATTGGCGTTGGATTTGATCGAAGATTGTTTTATTGGGTTAGCAAACGCGAAATAAATGTAGTGTCATTTTAAATTGGAATCAGAATTGAGGTGCGAAAGCTATGAGAGATCAAGGGATTGAAGATTCTTTCTCTTTGAATGATCATACAGACCCTCTTGGTTGTATGCACTATTGAACCTAGAATCTAGTGTGTATCTTTTGAGCACATAGTCCAATATCACCCTAACACGTGTCTCTTTTTAATGTCCAAACTTGCCATAAATCACTGAAATAGAGGTGTCCAATTATGAAGAATGCCTCCTACTATTCAACAAAGATTCTTATGTTTCGGAAACCTAGCCTGGCACACACACAAACTACGATAGGAACAAGTTGTGTAACAAACCCTGAGCCCATGCGCCCTGTGGTTATCTAGGCCTATTTGTGACCTTTGCCCAAATGCAAACTCTACAGATTGTTGCTGAAACTGAACATGCTTTCAACACGAGGGCCTAGGGTCAGATTAGAAAACACCTATAATTAATAGTTTCATTAATCATAATTTATTCATAGTGTCCAGAAAGTACATGCTAAGATGCGGTGTTGAAATCATCTGTCAATTTTCAACATGTCCAAAATAAAGTTACTTAGCCCTTGAAGGCATGGTGTACACTCTATGACCCATGTGGCAATACCTCAGACATACATTGAAGTCAAAGTTGCTTGATCATATAGATTGAAAATGCATTTAACACCATGTTCAACAATGTCATGAACCCTCGGGCAGTGGAAATTGTGCCATCTTTTGAAGGCCAATACAGTAGTGGGCACCGTTCTTCTAATGTAGCCTTGCTTTGTCACTATCTTGATCATTTTGCTTCGGATAGCGCATGGACGTTACTAGAACAAGACATGCAAGGAGTGCAACCTGGTGGGCAACATTGTCTGTCTGGGTTTCTCGGGCGCACAGGACATGGTTATTTCTTGTCTGTTGTGCAAATGGGAGTTAGGGGTTCTTAAGTACTGAATTACTTGCCATACTACCACAGTTGGTGCTGTGATTTGTGAGGACTGAATACCCCTCCCCATTCAATTTCTCTTTCAGGACGAAAAAGCAAACCTTGGACCTCTAGTGGATAACCCTGAAATCCTCCTAGAAGTTTTGGGTGGAAAGGGGTCGTTCAGAAGTGTTTTGTTTGATGGTTTTTCTGGATGGATGTAGAAGTGGGACGCAAAATTCTCTGCAAAGAGGAGATAGTTTTTATTGCTCTTCTGGCCCCTTGCCTCGTGCCGAAAAAGGATGAAAAATTACTGTTTGTAATTGCATAATTTCAAGACCCCAACTACATGTAGGGGTTAGAGAAGTTTGAGAATCATATCGAGGATAACCTCTAAAAACCCAAGTGACCACTCACTTTTCAAAATCCCTTGTTGTGGTATTTTTCCATTTTCTTTTCTTTTCCTAAGGTAATTCGGAGCCAAACTAGGAGTTGTTGAGGTTGTGTACCCAGTTTATTGTCTAGAATTCGTTGAACACTATGAACCAAAATAACATCCCTAACACTATGAACCAAAAGCTTTTGGAATTTGTTGGACGGTTTTTGGAGATCTATGTGCACTTGATCTAGGCATGCACTTCAGTTGAAAAGTTGGTATATTGTGACGTAATACAAGTGTGCATCTTCATAGTATTTGTTCCGCACTGGAGGGAAGACATAAGCTGACTTGAACTTGTGGGGAATTTGTTGCAGTCAAAGTGTGAGTTGCCATGGATAATTTGGTGAATTAAATCCGAGTATATTGTATATCCTAGTGTTTTTTTTCTAAACGAGTAAAATGTGTATATATATATGTCTTTTCAAGATAACCCCCTTTTTCTTGTCAGCCTGGGAGGGCACAAGTCCAAGCTAGTAGTAATACATGTACTGATATAAACTCTTGCTGATTGCAGGGAGTAACGGTTGAAGGGGAAGGTGAATGTTTGGGTAGAACTGTGGTCCATTTTGGGAAAGTGTTGGAGAGGGGACCAATACTACACTAAATATGATAGTGTTACGAATTGTAATTGTCATACTCAATACTAATTGTAAACCGTGGAAAGTGTCACCAACACTAAATGTTAACCCAACATTATTTGACATTCGTTGTAAAAGAATCGGGGGATTATAGATTTACAGTGTTGCAATTATTGTCACTTACCAATCGATTTTTCATCCAAATTTCAATCATCCATGACAATGTTTCATCACAACTTGCTGAGAAGAGAAGGTAGGGTTTTGGCCAATGGATGAACTCATCCATCATCGATGACAATATTTGTTCACTTATTCATAAGAAGTGTCATCCAAAAAGTTACCATAGTGACATTGAATACCGTAGGACATTAAATGTCATATTTAGTGTAGTTCTGCAGTTGCGATCTCTGCGAACAGCCAAGATAGCCTTGTTGTGTGACATATTGTTTTCGCCGTGCCCAGTGATTTTCCTTGGTGTCAACAATTGTATTCTCTTCAAATATTGATTTTCACGCGAAAGACTTATATGCAATGCATCTCACATAGGTTGTGGATGCAAAATTTAAAGTTTTTAGAGCAACACTCTGCTCAGTAGAGCGTTAAAAAGACACGTTTCAGTTACAAGAAAATGCTTGCTCTTTCATTTTCAGTGTGAAGATGACATGAAGAACTGTTGTGACAACGTTATGGTCGATGATATGAGCTTTGAAATCACCTTGAGAGTGGGGATTTCTTGTTCAAAAGTAGTGAAATGGATGGTAATTGACCTGGAAGACTTATGTGTTTCGACCTTTCTAGCTCTCAAGAAGCCACTGGCAGCTCAGGGCAGTGTAGATTTGGAGCTGCAACACAGTGAGGACGAAGTATTGAAGGAGTCTGTGCAGTCTGGTGTACCTAGGACTGGCCCAGGGCTCTAAAAATGTAATATCCGAAAGAGTTAGGGAATGTAGAGCTTTCCTTTTGGCTTGTACTACACCATGTACATGCGGACGTTATTAGTGTAGTTAAAGAATGGTGTAAGCTATTGTAACTTGTATATTTTGGAGAAAGTTCTTTCACCCCATCGTATGTAGTTTGATTCAAGCAGGAATCGAAGACAAATACATGCTCATTCTGAAGACTGTAGGAATCTAGAGCTAATCGAAATGCCTGCCCTTGCTGTTGGAGCAGCAACATCGAAGTCTCGTGAATATGACGTGTTTATAAATCACCGGGGATCGGATGTCAAGAAGACATTTGGGGCTCCTCTCTATGAGGCTCTCAGGAGATGTGGAATTCGACCATTTCTGGATGCAGAGGACATTCCATATGCGGTACCGGTTTTTGAAGAAATTGACAAAGCACTAAAAGGTGCTTGTGTTCACGTGGCCATCTTTTCCAAGGGGCATGCAGAATCTGAATATTGTCTGGACGAGTTGTGTGCGATGTTGAAGAGCGAGCGACGGATAATTCCCGTATTTTATGACGTCGAGGCAGAAAACTTGCGAAGACCTGAAGATGGGCCATACAAGGAGGCCTTTGGAAAGCACCGAAATCGTGGGAGGACAGAGAAGATCCTGATATGGAAGGAAGCTCTTCACAAAGTTGCTGATTACAGGGCTTTTCGAATGGATGAAGTGAATGGGTGAGACACTCTCTGGTGCTGATGTTTCTTCAGTATGTGCTGATATTAATTACCACATTTGATAAAGAGTATCTCTCAAGCATGTTGTTGTCCAGGACCTCGCCTTTAGAACACTGGAACTTAAACCGCCTTCCACAATTACAAAGTAGAAGTTACGCAATGGTTAGCCCAATAAGTTGTATAAATTGACACAAATTCATAATGTATATGTTGTTGCAACTTGGCTTATAGCCACTTGCCTTGATTCCACAGGTTGATGAGCCATCACATCGTGTTTGTTATTGTTTGTGGACTTCAGAAATGAGGATCAACTGATTAGAAAGATCGTCATGGAAGTTCAAAATGCACTACCACTTGATTTGCTATCAGGAATACGATTTGGGTTGGAGAAGTCCATGAAGGATGTGGTGAAGACACTAGAGAGTGCGAGAGTTATAGGTCTAGTTGGGATGGGCAGTATTGGCAAGACAACCCTTGCCATGGAAGTATACAACCACTTTCTTTCATGTCAACGTTTTGAGCGTTATTGTTTTCTAAAAGATGTGCGGTCAAGACAGACTTCAGTGTTGCAGAATAATGTTCTACGCGATTTAGGCGTTGGGTTGGAGTTGCACTGTAACGACCAGTCTGAATATACATGCACATTACGTGGTGCTTTGAAAGATCGGAGGGTGTTGGTCATTGTTGATGATATAAGTGACGCAAATCAATTCAAAGCTCTTATCCCTGAGATTAATAACCTTGGATTGGATTCTCGGATTGTGATCACATCACGGGCGCGTGATGTGCTGAAGGATGGGATGAGAACTCTACCTCGAGCCTCCAAGTCCATGTATGAAGTACGAATGTTGGACAAATTTGACTCACAGCGTCTTTTCAACATCCATGCATTTGGGAGTGAGACACCAAACGAAGGCTTTGTTGAATTGGCAGAGACCATTTCAGACGCTTGTGACGGACTTCCATTGTCACTTGAAGTAATGGGCAGTTACTTGTTTGACAAGCAGAAACCCGAGGATAAGGAGATATGGAGGGAATCAGTGAAAGTGCTACAGGAGAATAGGGATATTATTGACAAGCTCCGAATCTGTTATGATGGGTTGCCCACAGATGGAGACAGGGCAATGTTCCGAGATATTGCATGCATGCTAATTGGCGTGAAGCAAGAAGTAGCAATGACAATTTGGAAGTCGTGTAGCAATTGTAGTTGCAGTTGTTCCAAAACTCCAGCCTCATCGTTACGGAATCTGATAGATAGGTCACTGGTCAAATTGGATGAGGGTGACAGATTGAGAATGCATGATATGCTTCGTGACATGGGAAGAGAACTAGAAATGACAAACGGTGTGATGGGACGGCCACTACCACCAAAGAAGTGGACACACTTGTGGGATCCGGTCATAGCTGAGAAAGAATTGAGTCGTGGGGAGGTAAGTGTCAAGGTTCCATCATTTCTGATTGCATATTTGACTTGACAGTTTACGGACAAGTGAGGCAGGATTATGTGAGACCAGTCTACCACAAATTTAGATTAAAAGAGACAAAAATATTGACAATCTTGTGATCGACATGCAGATACGATAGGCATCTGCTTTCTCCTTGGTTTCTTTGGAGTCTAGTCTAGTGCTGCAATATAGGCAAGCTCTCCAATGATTACTATGGGGATTGTGGGAGGGCATATTTCTCGTGGATTGATTTTTAAATTCTTGAGAGATTTTGATATTACCTTTTGACATTCTGTGTGGGAATGAATAAGATTTGGAATCAATTTGTTTGATGTGCATTATATCACGTGTAGGTGAACACCAAGGCTCGGGGGATCTGTCTAACAGTGAGAGATCCAGATGAGTATATTTACTTTGACAAATCGACTATATCTTGTGAAGCCACTAAATTGGGAAGAATGCAGGAGTTGCACTTGCTTATACTGGATGGTTGCAATGTGATGCACGATGGCTTCTCTAGTTGGTCCCAACAACTAAGATGGGTCCAATGGAGGTCATACCAATTTAGAACTTTTCCTCCGCAGTTGGAGCTGCCACACCTGGTTGTCCTGGATCTCAGCTGGAGTGTTAAACTGAAATGTCTTTGGGAGAAAAATGCCCATGTCATGGTAAGTCTTATTGAATTATTTCCAACTGACATGTTTGGACAAAGTTTAAATTGAGATTTGTATTTTAGCATTTTTGTTGTAGTGGTTATCATCCTTAGTAAGCCGAGTTTGATTCTAGTTGTTATCACCCACCCACAAAGGCAATTGCCCAAGAGATATCGGTGTTCACATTGATTTCATTTTTACCTTCCCAGGTGAATTTGGCACACCTTGTTCTATTGGACCTCAACACTTGTAGTAATCTGACTTGTCTTTGGGAGAACGATGCCAAAATTCAGGTAAAAGAGTTTTTTTTTATGTAATGGATTGGTGACACATAAAATAAATCCTCATTTATTGTTAACCTTTTCTAGTTTGTACACAAGTTTAAATAGTGTGGACAATATTGATTCCAAATTGTTATGTAATAATGCGGTGCCACATCTTGAAATTACACATGCCAAGTTGCCATGGTGCGTGACTTGGTGACTTGCCATGACGTATACATGGCATGGTGTGGTGCCACATGTTCATAAGACCAAATTATGAAAAACTATTAAAAAAAACATTCTTGTAAGAGTTGGAGTATGTATGGCATATGGTACATAATGATAAATCAACAACAAAAATAGTGGGTTTTATTAAATGTGGAGAGCTTTATTATGGAATGTGGACTCATTTACATAGGGAAGAGGACCATGATATGTTTGCATACTTTTCAGGATGATGTTTTTAGCTGGAAACAACTGCTTGTTATTGTGGCTGCCCAGGAATTGATAATTTCAAAATTAATAATAAAATTTATAGAAATTAACTCTTCAAATGCCATTGATGTTGTAAAACAATTTAGTTAAGAAATGAACAATCTTTCTATAGTTATGTGAGCTAGTATTTAATTAAGGTCATCTTTCACAAGAGGAGAATATGCTTACATTTTCATTATGACATGTGTTCTTGTAGCTTCCGCGGCTCGAAATGTTGGAGTTGTCGTTTTGCTCGAGGTTGGTTGGACTTCCAGATAATTTTGGCACGAGCCTACCAAAATTGAAGAGATTGGAAATGAGGTTCTGTTCGAATTTAAGGATGCTACCAAACTCTACTGGTCTCTTGACGGAATTAGAACACTTGGATCTAAGTTATTGTGGTGAATTGATTACCTTACGAAATGCCATTGGGGGGTTGGTAGGTCTAAAAACATTGAATTTGTGTGGTTGCTCAATGCTGGAGGAAATGCCAATGGAATTGGGAGGATTGATCAACCTAGAAGAACTTGATGTGACATGGTGTCGACCCCAGAATATTTTCCCAATAAATGTAGGTGGGCTCAAGAAGTTGAAGAAGTTGAAAATGGAAGGAACAAGAGTGTGGCCCCTTCCAATGGACCTTCGGTTGCTCACATCCCTCAGCTCATTATCCATGGACATTCCTACAGGTGTCCCTGCGGGCTTTGGCAGACTAAAAGCACTTACTCATCTATATGTAAAAGGTGGTGAAGATGTGTCCATGCGGTTAAGCCATTCTTTAGGAGCGTTTACCACTTTACAATCTCTTCACATGGCATGGGTGAAGAACATCTTCCTCATCCCCCAAAGTCTAGGGAAGTTGAAGTGTTTGCGCCAGGTTCAAATTCGATATTGCAAGGAATTGTTGAAAATTGAAGCATTACCACGGTGCTTGGAGCACCTAGACCTAGAGGGTTGTTGTAATCTTATTGAGATTCCATCCTTAAAGCCAATGAAATCATTGGTGCACTTGAACTTGAAGGATTGCAATCGATTGAGGCATATACACGGCTTGGAATGCCTCACTACTTTGGTGCTCATCAATCTGGTTAATTGTGCTTCGATAGAGGATCATGAAGTTAATGTAAATAAGGACAACAAAGCATTGGGCGTATGTGGTTTGAGTGTACCAAAGTTGGTGTGGCATACAACAAATGGATGGTTGGAGGTAAGGCTTCTATCCCTTAAGTTTTGTTTTGGTGTTTTTCTTGATAATTAACCCCTAAATAGGATGGTGGCGGTCTTCGGTGTCAATTTCAATTCCACAAATCGTGTTCATTTTCTAGTTTTATGTAGTCATAGACACAAGAAATACTTAGAATTGTTACATTTACCACAACCCACTGTGGCCAAATGATTAACGATGTCTCCTCTTTTACGAGCAATCAACAAGTGCTATGAATCTAGTACTCTTTGGATTTTAGTGAGAGTTGCCACTGTCCACTGATAGCACAAGTACAAGAAAGTAGATCGCAAAGGAGAAGATGTTCTAACCTTGCGGATTAGTCCAAATTACGTTGATGCTCATATAGAGTAGATCGCACGACGTAGCCAACAACTGTCTATGATTTGGAGCCCATCATGCGCATGTAAGCTACTGCAACCTGCATATTCTGGAGAATTTTTTTTCACCCCACCCTATGTAGTTTGATTCAAGCAGGAATCGAAGACAACTACATGCTCATTCTGAAGACTCTAGGAATGTAGAGCTAATCGAAATGTCTCCTCCTGCTGCTGGAGCATCAACATCGAAGTCTTGTGAATATGACGTGTTTATAAATCACCGGGGCCGGACGTCAAGAAGACATTTGCGGCTCATCTCTATGATGCTCTCAGCTTTTGTGGAACTCGACCATTTCTGGATGCAGAGGACATTCCGTACGCAATACCGGTTTTTGAAGAAATTGACAAAGCACTGAAAGGTGCTTGTATTCACGTGGCCATCTTTTCCAAGGGGTATGCAGAATCTAAATATTGTCTGGACGAGTTGTGTGCGATGTTAAATAGCAAGCAACGGATAATTCCCGTATTTTATGATGTCCAAGCAGAAAACCTCCAAAGACCCGAGGATGGGCCATACAAGGAGGCCTTCGCAAAGCACCAAATTCGTGGGAGGACAGAGAAGATCCTGATATGGAAGGAAGCTCTTCACAAAGTTGCTGATTACAAGGCTTTTCAAATGGATGAAGTGAATGGGTGAGACTCTCTCTGGTGTTGATGTTTCTTCAGTTTGTCCTGATATTAATTACCACATTTGATAAAGAGTTTCTCTGAAGTATGTTGTCGTCCAAGACCTCCAGTTCAGAAGACTGGAACTTATACCGCCTTCCACGATTATAGGGTAGAATTTACGCAACAGTTAGCCCAATAAGTTGTATAAATTGACGCATTTTGTTTTGTTGTTGTTTGCGGACTCCAGAAATGAGGATCAACTAATACGAAGGATCGTGGTGGAAGTTCGAAATGCACTACCCCCTGATTTGCTACTCGGAATATCCCTCAAGTTTTGTTTTGGTGTTTTTCTTGATAATTAACCCCTAAATAGGATGGTGGCAGGTCTTGGGTGTCAATTTCAATTCCACATATTGTGTTCATTTTCTAGTTTTATGTAGTCATAGACACAAGAAATCCCTAGAACTGTTACATTCACTGCAACCCACTGTGGCCAAATGATAAACATTGTCTCCTCTTGTATGAGCAAACAACAATTGCTATGAATCTAGTACTTGTTTTCCTTCAATTTAAGGTTTGGGTGTCAACCTATTTGACGGAAGGGTTTTTTTAATATAGAGAGATTGAACAAAATCTCATGGATTAGTGGAACTCAAATCTAATGGTAATAATTTAGAGTTTTATATATTTTAATGGTTTAACTCTTGAACGTTCAAAAGTGGTTCCCTACTAATTTGGGATGGTTCTATGCAATATGTAGTACCCATGAATTGTACATGTGATTGTATTTTTCTATCTTTTGAACTGTGTTGTGAATTTTTTATAAATACATGCAATCAATATCTTATAGGTGGATATTTGGTGAGTCTAGATATTAGTTTGTAAGAATAAGGTGTAATCATTATTCATCTTTGTTTGATTAGTAGGCTCATGAATAACATTCCTTATCTTTTGTTGAACTTGTTATGTAGTGAGAATAGGATTGATTGGACTCAAAGATTTTATGTTTTAAATTTCTATTTTTTTTGGTGAAAAATAACTTTTTCAATAACAATACAACATGTGTTGTTGTGTTTATCATCCAAAACCTTTAGAGACCCTAGTTGGCATAGAGGTGGATTTCAAAGATTCAATCACCATCATGAATCTCCCACATTGTAGGAAATTAATATGTGAATGAGTCATATGTAGTCAGATACATCTAGTGCATATGTCTTATAATAATTCCCCATGGTATTTGAGGCTTGGTACATATCCTAATGGTCGAGAGATTCATGAAACCGTATGATAATCAAGGGAATGAAAAACATATAACCATGATGAGTCCTTGACATTTCATGTACGTTTACACCTTAAAAAATTAGTCCCAAGGTAGTACTTCCGTTGGGCGGATGTTAAACACCCCCCCCACGAACTTTCAGGGGACGGTGGATAGGGGCCGGGGCCTGCGATTAGGCTCCTCCAGGCAGCCTCCACCAAAAAAAATTAAATTTTTTAGATCGTGATTGAAAGTTGTTGGTTGCTCTGCCCGTCTTTGAAAAATAAAATTGCCCTTGCATTTTTTGAAGGCTGCTTGTCCATATAACCCATATCGAGTGCACTTCATACTCAAAGTTCAAAATCCAATATATGCACAATAAGGATCTTTATGTTCCAACATCGTAACGAACCTCTACTCAAGCACGTTAAACTATTCACAATCCCAAAATCTGACCTGAAACATACCACATGAATAAGCAATCATTTATTAATTTAAAGGCTCACCTCCTAACCTGGAGAGACACACAAAACATAACATGTGTTCTCCTTCCCCCGAGCCTTGTATATAAATAATATCAAGAGATGCTTTTAGAAGTCTCAAGTCTTATCAAATGTAGACTAAAGTCTTGTTATCTATGTAAAAATCACTTTATGACCCTCTTTCTCCTATATAGATTTCAATCATCCAACTTCTCATTCATCCACACTCCTTAGCCTTGGACATCTATCTGTGCAATTTTTCATCATCCTCAATATTCCATTTCCCAATTAATCCATTATAAATCCCCACCTATGATTGGGGAGAACCGGCAGTTAGTTACAGATGAATTGGTTGAGTTTGAGAAATAACCGGTTGAAGTTCAAGACTGCAGGAAAATTACCGATCATTTTAGAGGAATTTATAGAATATACCCCAATTTAATAAAGGAAAACCGAAGGATGTCAACATGTAATCGGTTGGACTTGCAAATACTAGGATCTCAACCGATTCTACCCAAAAATCCCCCTGATCACTGACCCCCACTTAGATTTGATAAAATTTAGTAGAAGTAATAGTATAATGCCGACTTGTAGAAGAAGCAAGCATGAATGAAGAGCCTCTTCACTCACGAGCTACTCCCAACTTTAGGTGGCGGGTTCTATGGTACTAGGGGATGGCTGAGGCCGGACTGGCATAACATTATTCAGATCCATAACAATGTTATGTGGGATTGACAATATTTTGCGGAATGTTCCCATATTCAACCTGAATGATGGAATATTCCACATAACACTGTTATGGATCTGAATAATGTTATGTGGGGGACCAAAGATTGGTTTATATTTATTTGAATTGGTGGTGGTAGAGGTGATTCCCTTGGTGACTACATAGTCTAGGGTTCGAATCCATGACTAATAGAATGTAATAAAAAGAAAGGCCCTCCACCACTGCCCAGGGAGTTTTTGGGCATAGTCGGTCAAGATCCTAGTGATTCTAAATCCAATCGGTTACATGTTGACATCCTCCGGTGTTGCTTTATCACGGGGAGGTCACTGGCGAAAATCGTAGAAACAACGTGCAATAAAAAATAGGGTCTAATATATTCATTTTAGGTAAATTTTGCAAAAAATGTACATATAATATAGGGGGTTTTAAAATAGTGAAACATGTTTACATGTAAAATACCATCACATATAATGGCCTCTTTTATCTAGTCAGTACATGTAAAATAGCGTGGAAACAATTACTAGGGGTAGCGGGTCTAGGGTAGGGTCTGCGCTAGTGGATGAAAAGAGGTAGTTTTCTGTTGAAAATGCTTGGATGGACGACTTTGCAGGCTGGCTTGCTTGAACGTTACTGAACCAATAGTTCCAATGTGGAGTTAATGGTCTCTACCCACGTGCCGGGAAGGAAAAAAAACAGAGTATAAGTAAACTAGGGTATTTTTAAATGATTCCCCAAAAAATTTATAATTACTGATAGGGTATATTAAAATACAAGAATTTACCTTTATTTTGAAAAATACCATACCTTATAATCTTTTCTGCAAGGTAAATAGCCCCCCGATAAATAGGTCCTGAGCGCACGTGTATGCATTAATTAAAGAGGGAGTGACCTCCCCGTGTGCTTTATTCATTTGAGGTATATTCTATAGATTCCTCTAAAATGTTCGATAATTCTCTTGAAGTCTCCAACTTCAACTGGTTATTTCTCAAACTCAACCGGTTCATTTGTAACTAATTGCTGGTTCTCCCCGAGCAGTGCTCTCCACCAAACAAGACAACGTTCACAAAATAAATTATCTTGCTCTCATGATCATAACATTATTCAGATCCATAACAATGTTCTGTGGGACTGACAATATTTTGCAGAATATTCCATCATTCGTGTTGAATGTGAAGAATATTCTGTAGAATATTGTCAGTCCCACAGAACATTGTTATGGATCTGAATAATGTTATGATGCATGAGGCTCATTTGAGTACAAGAGAGGAGTACATGCATGTCCCTTGACTCTTCATATCAAGCGAAATTTTAAGCAGTAAAATACCTGGTCCATTCACTTTGTTGTTTGTTTGGCTGCTCTGTTCAAATGCATGAGGTCACAAGTCACTTTGGTGCTTTAATAATCCACAGCACTAGAATCAATGTATATGCCAATTTGCGTCCTATGGTGGTTGAGTTGAGGTGAGTTTCCATGTAGGCCGCTCGCCCACAAGATTCTAGAAAATAGTGGGTCGGAGGTGTTCGCATGTAGTTAAGGACTGTTAAGCACAAGCTACCATCCAACCACATTTTGGCGGGCCACTAGAATGTGGAGGGCCGTGGACACGGGTTGCTAGATTTCCATGTGCCCCACTAAAGAATTTGTAATCTACAAGTGCCAGTCACCAAAGGATTGAAGACCCATTTCAGAAGGAAGATGAGGTTTTAACATGGAGGAGAAGGTTAGTAGGTGGGCCCGGATTTGAGAAGATGGAGCCCACCTCCGAGAGGAGGCATAACACCTTATGCTGCATCACGAGAGTCGTGATCAGCATTAGGTTAACGGGCTCACATTCATGCCGGTACTAGCTACGGGCATTATTTTTATTTATTTTATTGAGAAGATGGGAGTAGCTAGTTGGCACATACGAACCCTACCCCACTAGATTCCCTCTACATTTGGGCAGGTTTGTCCTTATTCACACTAGAATGTAGTGGGTGAGCGGCCTACATGTAAACTCACCTTTGACTCCTTGCATTCCAACACCTTGTGAAACATATTGAAAAAAATTAAAAAATTAAAAAATCCAATCAATCAATCAAGATGAGAGGTATCCTATTGAGCCATGAATGTGCACTTAACATTACACCTGGGGGTGGACTCTTCATTGGAAACCTAAATGACGTATGTGGGTCGCTATGAAATTAAACCCCATATTTACAAGAAGTTTATAAAAGAAAAAATTAAAAATGAATATGTATTAACGGTAGGCTAGAAAATGGGCTCATGTATTTATACTAAGCTTTTCAATGTATTGTAATAAATGCCTCCATTACATATACAAAATATAAATCTTGAATTAAATAATCATTTATCACATATAAAATCCACTTTCACTTTCCAATAAGAAATTCATTGAACATTTTAAATTTTCATCCATAGCATGTCACTCGATGATCGCATCAAGCAAACAAAGACAAAAGAGCACAATAACTTGGCCACAATCTAAAAGAGCAAAACTCAAGGGAGCCCATGAGCGCTCCATGAGCCTCTAGTTTGTAAAAACTTAGAACCCAAAAACCCCAAACTCGGGGAGTTCACTCGATTGTCAAGTTGAACACCACGTTCGAACAAAGTTTGCTACCCCTATATTACATGCCGTAGATAATTTTAAATTTTATGATATTTTTTCTACATATACATAACCATTGATGGTATCTTTTGTATATTTTTTTGAAATTTTTAGTCATCTTCATTTTTTTAGTAATTTTTTTAGTTCAATTATGCGTCATTCTAGTTAGAAACGGTATGTTTTATAAAAAAAACGAATCTTCAAATTTTGTTACCATTTTTTACTATGTAATAGGTACCGTGTAAATCTACTCATGAAAAAAAATTGATAAAATTTTGACCCATTTTGGTAATGTTTTATGTACATTTTTTTTTAAAATTTACTTTTTTACATGTAAAAAGAGCGCACGTGGTTGTTCAACTTTACAATGGAGTGATCTCCCCGTGACCCCAAATCTCATATATAAGTAAAACTGGAAGTCCAAGTCTAGAATTATAACATGTTGAATTCTATCATAGGATTTATGATATGATTGTATGGTAAGATCCTCCAATAAAATGTGCAGAGTTGATTATGATAGTCTTATAGTAGTTGATTTGATTGTTTTTTCATTGTTCGATATTTATTGGCCCATAGATTTGAAACAATCAAAAGACTAGATTTTGAAAATATGTCTAGATTTACTTAAATATGTTATCCAACAAGAATGGACAAGGTAGTCATTAAGGATTATTACCATATGACAATAATGAATGAAAACGTGAGGTGGATGAAACTAACACACCTGTTGTCAATTTTTTTCCTCTAAACCCTAGGACCCCCTTTCCCGGGTACGCAACTCCCGTATTATATGGCCCTGATTATAATCACTTATAATGCATTTTAGTCCAATCTCAAGTGATATAATTTCTTTTCATGTAGGAAACTCTTGTAGCCCTTCTAATAAGGAATCCAAAAATGTAATTATATATAGGAAATGCTCGGGGAAGTCACTTAGTGTATTCTTTGGGGACACATGAGCGTACAACACATATTTTTTGGGGGGCTATGTAGCTCATTTACTACATTTTAGTGGACCCTATATTTTTTTAATAATTCTACTTTCTTCAATTTCTTACCACCCTATGTGTAATTATAAATTAAAATCTCCATAATATTTTAGACCCTTCATTATTTATATTTATTTGAATTTTCTTTCGTGGACAATAGCATTGTACTATAGCATTAGAAATGGAATTCATCACGCAACAAAAATTAAGATGTGTATACAAGAAGCATGTTATTTACATAATTGGTTACATGTCTAAGCCCATTGATAATGGTGTATTTAATTGTTTCATCCAAACATTGAAAGAAGTTCACAAATTCCAAAACAAACCAGCATCACTAAAGTGTCCATAATGTGTTTACTAACACAGTAGCACTAACATTGCACATGTTATCATGCAAAGTGTGAAGACAATTTGAAATGCCTACTTATGAGTCCTACGTGAAAATTGAGAAACGATCATCACAAAAGATACCACAACCTCTCGCCTAGAACAAATCCATCAATCCACCATAGATTCACCAAATATGGCCCCATGGAGCTCTTTAAACCATAGGGGTCAATGCACGATGATAGAATTCTTGTCTTGCATGGGAGGAACAACCAGAGAATTATACAAACGTCAATGAAATGTTCCTCAAAAGTACACTTAATAACCCTCATCCAACGAGTTCATCCATTTTTTAGATGGATTTGTGATCATTTTTCGTCTAGTTCTTAAATTTTTCTTACCCTAAACTTAACCTAAAAATAATAAAAATTCCCTACCAATTACTATAATGCTATTTTAGAAATACTATAAACATAATTTTGGGTATTACAAGTGACCCTATATTATATATAATGTGCTACCTCACATTTCTTTAAGGCTATGGCATATAAAAAAAATATATAATTTTTATCAACCATGAATAAATGTCACCCTATATTTGTTCTCTCATAGTTATCTAAATTTTCGACAGTGACTTCCCCGGGAGGAAATGAATACTCCTTGAAGCATAAAATTGCATTAAAAACCTAATTATATGAGTTTTTAATATAGGTACCATAGGTCAAACTACCCAACGTTTTGGGCTTTTTAATAAAAATTTAATATTTTTTATTATAAATAAAACATTGCCAATGACTTTAAATTTTAATTGGAGGCCCGGGTATACAACTCTTGCATTATATGGCCCTGATTAGAATCACTTGTAATGCATTTTAGTCCAATCTCAAGTGATATAATTTTGTTTAGTATAGGAAACTTTTGTAGCCCTTCTAACAAGGAATCCAAAAATGTAATTATATATAGGAAATGAATATTCCTCGAAGCATATAATTGCATTAAAAACCTAAGTATATGATTTTTTAATACAAGTACCATAGGTCAAACTACCCAACTTTTGGGCTTTTTAATAAAAATTTAATATTTTATTATTATAAATAAAACATTGCCAATGACTTTTAATTTTAATTGGAGGCAACTACTCGTGTGGATCTTTTAAAATTATGCACATGCATAGGTTTAAAAAAATAGGTGTTTCAATTCTTTATATACGTTGTGAATTTTTTTAAGTAAGTAAATAGGCAATCCAACTTTTTCTACATCTCATTTTATTTAATTTGGTCTTCACCCAACTTTTTGGTCCTTTTATTTTTGTATAATTTGATATAATTTTTACAAAAGCCGTCCTCGAAGCCATTTTTAATCCGATGCCCCCTGCGTGTAATATGCGAGTTGCGTACCCGGGATTGGAGGCAACTACTTGTGAGGATCTTTTAAAATTATGCATAGGCATAGGTTAAAAAATAGGTGTTTCAATTCTTTATATACGTTGTGGATTTTTTATTAAATTAATAAATATGCAACCCAACTTTTTCTACAAATTTAATTTTATTTAATTTGGTCTTCACCCAACTTTTTGGTCCTTTTATTTTTGTATAATTTGATATAATTTTTACAAAAGCCGTCCTCTAAGCCATTTTTAATCTGATGCCCCCTGTGTATAATATGGGAGTTGCGTACCCGGGCCCCCTTTTGTATATCTACCTTACTTCAACATTCTTAACAACCTAGCTTTTTAAATGTACACTCTAGAAAAAAGCAATACCTCTCCCTTATGTATACTATCTATGCTAATGCCTTAAATAATATCCCTCCTTACACTCATGTTCGTTCATACGTGGTATGAAGAGCCCACCCCCGGGACATTACACCTGAAGCTCTAACCAAGAATCTTGTTGTTCCTAAGCTGATGCAAGATTTGGTTAATTCAAATGAACCTATAAAGCAGTTGTGTGTGTTGTTTATGATTTTTTATTTATTTTAAAATTAATTTTTATTTATATATCAACAATCTGCATTGGAACATTATACCACAATCCCAAAAGTGATCAAAACATTCAGGATCCTTCCTTTGTGTACTTAAAGTCTTGATCTCCAGATGTGCCACATGGCGACATATGAGTAGGTGGTGTAGTGTAGGGTACAAATCTACAATTTGGATTTGTAAATGTTTTGGAGATCAATTGTTGGCCCACAGGTTTTGAACTCCAAACCACTTCACTTTTATTGGGTATTTGCTCTTCATTCCATCAGTTGTCTTTCTACTAAATTTCGGTTTTTGTCAACCCTAAGGTAGATGAGGCTAATGTGGATATCTCCGGCTTTGTGGAATCATCCAACTGATGGATTCGAGCATTAGAAGCTTGAGCAAGTTAACAATTACGAATGAGGACTAGAGCATTTGAAATCATTGAAATTGGAGTTGAGGAAGGTGTCAATCTAGACCCTGGAATTAAAGATTCTCTACTTCCCAATGTGGTGTTATATTAAGGGGGAACTCTTTTATTGTTCAATGTTGTGTGAGTGGACAAGATCATTAACAGATTCTACATGGGTCATATGCCAATGAAAACCAAGTTTAATGGCAATATTGGTTGTGTCATGTCTCTAAAGTGGTAACATGTAAGATAATTTAAATGTTGCCGAATTGGTTTTTCATTATAGAATACACACAATACAAGTTAGTCGGCTCCTCACATCCACATGCCTCCTCCTAATTTACCCAAGTTGCCGCCTCCTAATTTGCCCACCTCGGGCACAAAAATTAAGCATGTCATAGCTCAGTGGAAAGCACTCCTTATTATGGAGGATGGTGGGTGTAATTTGACTTTTGCGAAGGTGACTAACCCAAATATCATCAAGGGGGCAATAAAATCACCATGTGTTACTCTAACACGCTCCGAATTAAAGCGACTATGTTGCCGATTAGGAGTCAAAAATAGGTGTCCGATTAAGGAAGCTAACCAAATTAACCTCATCTACCTTACATGATGTCTGCCAACCAGAACACAAACACCATATAAGGGGTGGTTTTAACCCAAGGCCTAAACCATGATCCCATGGGTGACTTTCCTTGCACTTGACTTATGGTGCACCTTACCCCCTATGGTCCAACCGCAAACAGTGGGAGTATCTGGGTGTACAAAATATTTTCAACCAACCACTGGTAACATTAACATTAAGTAGGATAACATTAACATAACATTAAGTAGCAATGCTAGGAGGTTACCCTTTGAGTCCCCGCAAATTTACCTCAACAAGAAGGGAAAAGCTTGCAAAGCAAGGGTGAATGAATGGATAATTAATCAAATATAGAAGCTTCAAAAAGGTATCAAAGAGGTTTCCAATGCAGGTGTCGGGAGACTTTTCCAAAAAGTGCAACTACCTTTTTTACCTCACCAACTTTCCCGGTGCTTTATAGCTATTTAGATTTGTTTAGATCATAATTTAGCCTAGATTAGAACCTTTACCACCACTTGGCATTAGTTTTGTCCTAGAAACCGACATAATTAATTCTAAGCATTGAAAGTAACTACCCAAATAGATTAAAAATAGCCTAAATAAAACTCAAACTTAGTGCCACCTTTACTCTTGGAAGAGCATCAAACCGGCACGTGCCGGTTTGATGCTCTTTTGAGAAGGTCAATCTGGGCTTGCTACTTAATGTTATCCATGTGGGAACCTAGGGGCTTGCCATTGGGAGAATAGGTGCCAGCCGACATGTCCACACATGGTCAAGGTGTTCACCTTTGAAAAAGGGTAATAGTCTTCAAGGACCCTCTACACTATTTTGTCTAATTAGTGTGGGTTACCATTCAAATTTACATGTTGAAATAATTTTTTACCAACTAAGTTACATTCTTCGGTGTGCATACTAAGTACTTATATTATTTGGGTAAAAAATAATGCTCTCAGTAAAAAGTTATAGCTGCAACACATAACTCCAAATGGTAACACACACTAATTAGACAAAATAGTGTAGTTTTCATTATGCCCATTTCGGGATTACCTAGAGACTTAGACCAACTTGAAAATGAAGCAACACCATTATTCTAGCCAGTGGCAACATCGTAGTCGTCTTTCTTTCTGTCTTTCTTTGTTGGCTCTGTCTGTAGGACAAAGACTATGCATCAACTTCTATGTTTCAAGAGAAAATTTCCTAACCACTTTGCGTTCACACTTGGACGTTACTTGTTCTTGCTATTTTGCATACCTTGGACAACTAACCAACTAATTCAATTATTAGTTAACTAGTTGCCTTTCGTAACTATAGTTGTTCGTGATTTGACCTGCCAAAAAACCTGATTTAAAATTGCAGTGAACACTGAATCTCAACATTGAATTTGTAGAGGAATATATCATCTCCTAAACAACATCTGGCAACCAGAACAAGTGTTGAAATATCACAAATGTCATGTGAGGTTATGTAAGAATTTATACAATTACAAGTTGATGATGCAGCTGCAGCAAATGTGATTTAATATCCATTACTTTTGAAGAATTTTTTTCAAATGTTTCATACATTTCAAAATGTAAATCATCAGAGTCAATCACTAAACCTCAGCTTGAATCAGACTCAAACCAGACAGTACCAAGGTGGTGGTATCATCCCACCTACTCCGTAACAAATCACTTCACGGACAATTTCAGAGTTGTATCAGTCTAATTCTGAGCCAGGCTACTGTCATAATTTCTGAAGTATCAGGAAAATATCTGGCAACCAGAAAAAGCCTTGAAATATCATAAACTTCATGTGAGGTATGAGAGCTCATTTGACATTTAATGTATTTCAAGGCTTGTTTTTAGTTTATGAGTTGATACAGCTGCAGAACATGTATCTTAGTCTTATCCATCACTCTTGGCAATTTTCTTCCAATTGCTTCATGCATTACAAAATGTACATCATCACAGACTCGATCACTGATTCAACCTCGATTTAAATCACTCATAACCAGACAGTACCAAGGTGGGTGGTACCATCTCATTACGTATGTAACTAATTATTTCACTAACAACTTCACATATAAGTATCAGTTCCTAAATGATATCTGGCAACCAAAACAAGCCTTGAAATACATTAAATGTCAAATGAGGTATAAGAGTTTACATATGAACTACAAGTCGAATTTGTAACTTAATCTCATCCCTTAAGATCTTAAAGACTTGTTTCTTCCGATTTGTTTCATGCATTACAAAATGTACATCCATCACAAACTCGATCACTGATTCAACCTCGCTTTGAGTCAGATTTAAACCAAACAGCACCAAGGTGGTGGTATCATCTCACCAACTGCGTAACAAATCATTTCACTAACAAAATTCACGTATAAGTATCAGCTCCTAAATGATATCTGGCAACCAAAACAAGTCTCGATAAACAATAGATGTCAAATGAGGTATGAGAGTTTATACATGAACTGTGAGTCAACTTTGTAATGGATATGAAGTCAACCTTAATATCCATTACTCTTAAGATCTTGAAGAATTTCTTCCGATTGTTTCATGCATTACAAAATGTACATCATCACAGACTCGATTGCTGAACCTCGGTTTGAATCAGACTTTGGACCAGACAGTGCCAAGGTGGTGGTATCATCTGATCACCAACTACACAGCAAACTAGTTCACAAACAAATTCACAAATACTAATGCATTTTAACTGCATTTTGACTGCGTTAATGTCAACTTATTGAGCACAATAATGTCACATATATGACACTTTCTCTTGGTGGAACCTAAGAATGTCACAAAGTTGACAAACGAATATGACATGAAATCCACAGTAGTGAGGTTGTGTCAGTGTAATTCTGAGCTGCCTGGCTACTGATCATCATCGATTATAATGTCTGAAGCATCAAGGAGCTTGCTGGGCATGATGAGCAGTGGGCTGGGGCATGGTTAAGGCGACTGGCGCCTCCTTCACAGGGAACTGATCAATGATGCCATACCAGGGGCTGATCTTGGGTGGACTTATAGTGCGAAGGGCCCTCCACACAGCGCTGTTACACTTGAACCCGGAACCAAAGGCAATCTGCCACACTCGGTCGCCTCTCTTCACTCTGCCCTTGGACTCAGTGTAGGCCAACTCATACCACAGGGAGCTGCTGGATGTGTTCCCAAACCTGCCACAACAACATAATTAAACAACGTCCTTTGATTAGCCCTCAAGAACCAACCCAATTGCTAGTCATTGCAGAAATAGCCATCCGGGGGTGGCAACTAGTACGGGTTTCTGAATCACTTCTAATGCTTCAAATGTATTGATCATTTGTTGTCTCACAAAGAAGATCAGCATCATGCTTAGTTGGATAGAGGACATTGACAGGAAACCATTGATGTCATTACACTTTCAATGTCGTTCTTAAAGCTAAGTAGAACTAATTTATTAATTTAGCAGGAGTCACATTCCTAAGTGTTTCGAGTTTATAGTTTGAGAAATGCTTGCCAGGAGACCAAAACGGATCCAAAATGATGTTTCTCAAAAAAAAATTCGCAGCTAGGGAGGATATAGTATACATACTTGTACAGTTGGTTCTGAACCGCTTCTTTAAATGCGTCATTTGGATTGATTATTTGTTATTTCACAAAAGAGGAGCAACATGCTTAGAAAGAGTTATTTACAGGAACCCATTGATGTCATTTGCTTCTGAGCTATAATATTAGTCAACACACTGAAGTGTCGTTCTTAAAACTAAGTAGAACAATCTTTCAAAAGCAAGGGTCACCATTCTTGCTTTGTCTTGTAATGCAAGAGCTGGGCCTGCACAGTATTATTTCTTAAAACTTGTTTTAACATGATAGGTAGCCATGCCAGAGATGGGGGGAGATATCATTAAAGAGGACGTAGCATACATACTTAGCAAACTGATCATGTGTTATTTCACAAAGAAGTGCAACGCCCTTGAAAAGAAATCACTCAGAGGAACCCATTGTCTAAGCAATTTCTAAACCACGAGTCACCTTGCTAGGTATTTCCCCAGAAATTATATGCTTATCATTATACATGCTTATTATATAGTCTTAAATATGCTTATTGTAATACTAAAACAGATCCAAAGTGCCAAGTGTCTTAAAAATGTCTTAGCAGCTTCCGGGATAGGTAGGCATGGAGATGGGAGGAGGTAGCATTAGGCAAGATGTAGTATACATACTTGAACTGATCATATGTTATCTCACATAGTGCAACATACCTGGAAAGAAGAGTCAAACTCAGAGGAACCCATTGTAGAAGCAATTTTCTGTACCAGGGGCCACCGTCCTAAGTTTTTTCAAGAAATTGCTAGTCTTAAAAATGCTTTTAGTAGCAATTATTTAGAAATAGATCCAAAGCACCAAACCTCTTCACAGTGTCTCAGCAGCTTCCGGGATCTAGGTAGCCATGGAGATGGGGGGATATGATCACAGAGGGTCTAGTATACATACTTGTACAGGGTCATGCGAGATGGCTCCATGTGCCACTCACTCAAGTCCAAATTCTTCTCGAGCTCGTCCAACACAGCGCGGCCTCCAGCATGGATGCAGAAGTGCTCAAATGCAAGCTTGAAGTCCGGGATGTAAGGCTTGTTGTTCATTTTGAAGACCTTGCGACCCACCAGGCTGAGGAAGAAGAGGAGCTGCTCGGAGAATGGCAGTGCCAAAGGGCCTAAGGTGGTGATGTTGGTCTTGAGTGCATCCCCTGCGACGCTCATGAGGTCCTTGGAGAGCGACACTCCCACTTCACCACTCTCATCTTCTTCCTGCAGCACGGCCACATCAATATAGTATACTAGGTTAACAAGGACGAAGTTATGGGAAATCATGTCTAAGAAGTTAACATAATATAGTTCATGATAGAGCACACTCTGCACATTCCAATGCCTGGCGATACCGTTGGGCCATTAAGAAACCAATTGCAATCTTGAGAGTACAATCATGGGGATCTTCTCAAAATTACAGGACTGACCACAATATCACCATTATTCTGCAAACGGCTCACAATATTGCCACCCCGGGGTGGCAACCCTTCCTTTTAAACAGTTCAGCTTCTAATCTACTTCTAAAACTTCTAATGGATTGGTAACTTGTTCGTTCACAAATAGGAGGAACATGCTTGGAAAAGAGGGAATTGAAAGGAATTCATTGGTAAGTTCCGTATCTGAATTAGAAAAAGTTTCCACTTTCAAAATATCAGTGCTAGAGCTAGTTAGACTTACAGTTTTTTCCTTAAACATGGGTCACCATCCAGACCCCCTAGGTCTTGAATTTCACTTCTAAGAAATTTTAAGATTTTTCTTAGAATTTGTAGTCTTAAAGATGCTTATAATGGGAAAGTAGCTCCCAAGTAATGCTTTTATATTAGAAATGGTTTAGCAGCTCCAAACCATGTTCTAAAGACGGCGACCCCTACGAGTGCTACAGATTGATTGAAACACATGCATCAACGCGGAACATTTGCTTATTACATGTAGCATTGAGCAAACTTTCTTAGCGCACAATGCACTATAGTAGGAAACCAGGCCCGACTTCTAATTTCGACATGGCCCACAAATAAACATTTGTCACCGAGGACCCATCAAAAGGGCCATCCTGTGTGTCAAATGTGTGTCATATTAGCCACCCTTGTAATTCAAAATGGGATCTTTTCAACAGGTCCCGGATGACAGTTTATGAAGTTGCTGACCGTGTCGAAAAGTATGCTTGCTTCACATGTTTCCTTACTACCGATTGCCATGCAAACCAACATGGTTTTATAGGAAAGCAAAAGACCAGGAAGATAAAGCTGTACTGTAGAACTGTCCATATATATATATATATATATATATATATCCATTCATGCACTATTACTCATCGAAAGGTCTCAAAGGTCGCAGCTACAATAGCAATGTCTCACAGTGCAAATATACATGAAACTAATTTACATCATATCCACAAATTAAAAGACATGAAGCCAGCAGAACCATGGAAACTAACTAACCGCTAAGTCTAAGCTCCAAAGTAGTACTGAACAACAAGAGATCATCATCAGCAGGAAAAATGCAGGGGAGAAATATAATGGTGGTGACAACACGAAATTAAGTTATAATTACCTCAAAGACACACTGGAAGGATTTGTCATCGGCTCCCTTGTGGGTACGCACGGTGTACAGAAGCTCATACTTAGCCCTCCAGCTATCGGTCCTCTTATTGGACAAGAGGATGGCCGCCCCACCCATCCGAAACAAACAGTTGGTGACCAGCTTCGGCCGGTCATTACCAAAGTAAGGCGACTTGGCCAGAACCTCCTGGCTACACACAAGGGCATAAGAGTCTCGGTGCACTTGCAACAAGTCTTTGGCCAAGTCCACAGCAATCAAGCCCGCACTACACCCCATGCCGCCCAAGCTCACACTCTTGATGTCACCACGCATCTTGTACCGGTTCACAATCATGGCCGAAAGTGAAGGAGTGGGATTGAACAAACTGCAGTTCACCACCAAAACTCGAATCTGGTTAGGCTTCACCCCAGTTTTGGTCAGAATCTCATCCACGGATCCGAACATGACGTCCTCTGCTTCCTCCCTCGCAGCTCTTATGGTAGGGTTGCAAGGGAGGCTCATGCAAACTTTTGCAACATAGGTGTGGTCTCCCATCCCGGACCTCTCCAGAATTTTTTTTTGAAACTCCAAGCTTTCTGGAGTGTACCGGTTGAGTGCTGCAGCGTGGTTCAGCAACCCTTGCTTGCTCACCGAGTAAGCCTCGTCAGGGTGGTAACATGCAAAGTCCACAAGATAAACCCTTCGAGGCCGAGAGATCCAGTACAGGGTTACGGCGAACACGAAGCCTCCCGTGCATACTAGAACACTGAACAGATTGTATTGGAGCTGGTCCCAGAGGATTTCGAGTGTTTTCTCGTGCCCCAGTCGGTTGATCTCCACGCTGGTCAGCATGACCAGGGGGATGATCAACAGAGGTGCCACATGCTTCGCAACCGCGTGGTAGACGCCTCGTAGCACGTATTTGAGTCGAACTGATTGGAGGAAGTCCGGGAGGGCCCTCCGCACTTTGATGGAGATGAATTGGTCTGTTGATCCCACACTAGTGTCGCTCAATGTGTCCTCATATTGTACTGCCTCACCCATTTCGGTGACCTTCTTCGCAAATTTGCACAAACTGGAGGTCCACAATCACTTGTGTACTCACTCAGCTACTAGTCAAGCTTTTCAGTCACTGAACTGCAAATACACTTCTGATGTTCTAATTTCTCAAACAGAGCTCAGAAAATTCTTGGTATCATCGTGGTTGAGTAGCTTGGTTTTTCTCAGCAAGAATGCAGGAGTTCCAGCATCTCAATGCAAGCACCAGCTCAATAATATGCTCTCATCATGAGCTGGGGAACGTCCTCACAGAACGTCACAGAAGAAAATTCACAGACAAGTTAATACCACAGATCACCACAAATGAAATTTTTAACTATCTTCTACAAAAACACATAATGGACCCAAGGCCCTAATTTTGTGTCTGAAATCCGAGGTTTAAGTGCTCTTCATGACTACAAATCAACAACCACATGCAGGAAAACCGATGTGGCAAACAGATCTAATAACTACACACATCCTTACACAGGTCCTAATTAATTTAGCGGTGGTGGTCAGATTGAAGGACTAGACTTTCACCACATTGAGCATAACACAGAACACAGATTAAACACAGAAACTTGCTACCTATCTTCTTTTACTATAAAACATGGACCCAGCTCCGAAACCTGACTCGGTCCGAGTCACATTCAGAAGCTGTAAATGTAACCAACAGGTTCAACCAGAGCTCAACAAGTGCAGAACAAACACAGTCCGCCAGAGTACTTCACAAAATCAGCTCCCTCGCCAACAAAACCTGCTCCGACTTCGCACAGAAACTAAAATAATAGCTGGAAGCATGTGAGGGAACTACTTGGAGGTGTCCGTGGGGGATCAAGCAACAAGTTAGTTAGGATAGGGAGAGACTCTTCTAACTTTTAAGTCCTCACGTAGGGCGGCTGCAACTGCAAGTTGTAATTTGAAAGGGGAGGAATTGCGGTGGAGATTTATACTGTTGGAGACTGATGAGGGGCGGCGAGCCTTGCAACAGCCATTGTATTTACAATAGTGAGTGAGTGAGAACTCTAGACTTCAGTTCAGTCCCTAAATTCCGGCTCCCTTCTTAACTCCCAGTGCTAATCTACATCATCATGGGGAAATTGTAATCAATGGTGGAAGGGCCATCATACCCTTGCTTAACTCCACCAGTTGGTAGGTGACTCACTCGGTTCGGGTTCGAGTGAGTGTGACCCCTGATTAAGCTGTGAACACAGGCACACATGGTACTAGATTAGTACCAAAATTTCCAATTTGCAGCTCAAATCTTGCTGATGGCGAATAGATCAATGACAGGTGTTGTGAGGTGGCGGCTGATTGATATTGACCCAATTCGATAAATCCATTTGTAACAACAAGGAAAGCACTCGGCATAGACATTAAATGTATGTTTATGTTCTTATTTTCTAATGAGAATTCCCTGTAGCAATTGACAGGGGATTCCAACACACCAAAGTACATCTTGTTTGAATTATGTGTGTAAAAGTTACGAGGGTGTAAAGTTTTATTGTGATGAATCAAGAGTCAAAACCAACATTAGAGTTTGATGTAGAGTTTGATGTTACGGTGGTGGACATGTGCAAGGGTTTAGGTGGTTTTTGATCAGGTGTTGGTTTTGATCAAGTGTCCGTCACGTGTTGGTTTTCACACCATCTAGATTTTAGCTTATGCATTGTCTGAGAAATAGCTTGCCATTGAGATCATGTTCCAATCATGTATATTCCTATACACGAACTTCAAGCGTGTTTATGCGCAATAAACTTCCTACCCATGCAAACTTCCTCTACACAGAACATTGTTTATCATCTTTAGTGTCACATACACTTTGGCAAACGGTCTACGCTAGATGCCTATAGGTCTAGTGTAGTGTCACGTCCGCTTGTCAACATAAGTGACTTGTGAAGTGTGCAAATATTTGCGGTATAAAATTTAGAGTAGCACATTGGAATGCTTGAGATGATAGTTTGTACATTTAATATGCAATCATAGCATTTTATTGAGCATACTAATGCCAAGTAGTACATTTTAATTTGCAAAGAGGAAGATATTTACATTCAAGATACTGATGACATATGTCATGTGTTTACATTTTGGTTTGCAAGAGGAAGATATTAATATTGACCATACTAATGTCAACTCAACTGGGCAGTGGACTTACACTTATCATCAACTTGTTGACCTTCATGTAACCTATGCATATACCTCATACTATTATTGAGCAAACTAATGCCAAGATATTAGTAAGCACAAGTCTAACACCAAGTGTCACGAGAGTAATAGTCGAATTGTTAGCCAATAGTGTTACCAAGCATAGGCCTCACTATAGGGTAAGTGACACCATTGCGCAAGTTATAGTAAACACCATACATGATGTAATTGTGGTAGATTTACAAACTTTTCAATTTTTCCAATGACATGTGTTTGAGATGTTGGTAGTGATTGGCTTTTGCATACTAGCAAAAGCCCTCCATGTAAGTATGTGGCCATGTTGTGGGGACTTTCAACTACACATGCTTTTTTTGGTTGACATCCCGGCTCAAATTTTCTCTCATCTAGATAGTTGTAACTTGAAAGTCATGAAGATTGTCATTTCAAGTTTCAGAATCAAGGTAGAGATTCCAAAGTTAAAGGCGTCCAATTATAAAAAGTAACTGCATGCACAAGGCACGTGTGTTATACCCTTCGTACATGAAATCGAGGGATGTAGTATTATGCAGGTCAAGCTTTATGTTTGCAATTCTACTTGACAACTTGTTTGTTGATTATCGATTGGTAACTTGCAACAAGGGCCTCAACCCACTGATGTGAAGTATTGCATACAGGCATGCATCTCATTCATCTAATGACAACATCTTGAAATAGAATGTAATCCAAAGGGTCTGTTTTTAGGTTGATATGACAATGAAATCAACTGGAAAACCCCCAAACAAATTACTAGGACACATTTAAAATAACACAACCACAAACCTAAAATAATTAAATAAAAACCAACGTCGGGGAATTCAACGTGAATTTGAGTCCGATGGTCTTACCTTGCTCAGGAATCCTCTTGGTGTGGGGTGGGGTTTATTGCCTCTCTTGCAATGGGTGGGCTCTTGGCTTCCTACCTACCTAGCTAGTTTTTCCCATCAAATAGAGAGAAGATTTCATAGCAGGGATCGAACCGCCAACCACTCCATTTGGAAATGGGCACCTCTCCGCTATCACCCGGAAGTTTAGGGTCATCTCGGACCTACCACAAACCTATAGAGGACATGCTTAAACATGGATGAATAAGAAGGGACCATAAAGTTTTGTGACACTACAATGGAGGAGGTAGAGAGGCAGCAAAACATTGTATAACCCGGAGATATGTTTATTTTAATCCAAATCAATCTAATGTTAACCAATTGGGACTTAAGTAGAATGAATTAACAACAAACTAGAGAGAACATGTTGTTATTACACCCCCTATGATAGGTCACAAGTGTCATGAATTGAGAGATATGTTTGTATGCAACAATTTCCTCTCGTGACTCTCCCAACCCACCTCCGCCACCCTTTTTCAAGGTGCTCGTCAGAGACTCAGAGGAGACTACACGAAATATTGTATTTAGTGTCACCAATTCTATTTGTCTTGCTCAATACTAATTGTAAAGTGCATGTATAGTGTCACCAACACCAACTGTAAACTCCATACAATACTCATTGTCATTCCTTGTAAAAACATCTGGGTATTTGAAGATTTACAATGTGGCAAAAAACTGTCACTCACTAAGTGATTTTTCATCCAACTTTCAATCATTGATGACAATATCTTATTACAAAATTGGTAGGATGCAAAGTATACCAAACTTCATTTCAATAATTGGCATGGATTTTATCCAAATTTCAATCATCCATGACAGCAGGTCTGTGAACTCATTCATAAGAAGTGTCACAAGAAAAGTTACCACAGTGACATAAAATATCATATGACACTAATTACAATATTTAGTGTAGTGAGGATGCCTTGAAAGTCAGTAACTTTCCAAGATGGATACATGCAAGGGTGGTCATCATAATATACATATTTCTTATTTCCAACCGCTTGTCATTGCAAAGGACTCTCGGCTTTTAATTGGACATAGTTGGGTCGTAGATTGCCATATATGTATTGGCTTAAATTACCATGTACCATGTACATATTGACTTAAATTACCATGCAATAATACCATATGCCATGTTTCACACTACATTGTACTTGAGAGAGACACTCTCTAGTAGGATGATTTCTTCTTCTTATTGATCAGTCGCAACTTAAGTTACAAAAAAATTCTTCAACTATCATTGAAAGCACACTCGCAAATTCATCAATTACAGTCTGAATTTTGAATCACATTTGAGCTGTTACAAACCAATGGACGGGGAGAACCAGCAGTTACAGATGAACCAGTCGAAGTCCAAGACTTCAGGAAAAATTACCCATCATTTTAGAAGAATCTATGGAATATACCTCATTTATACCAACAAAACCCGGAAAATCAGAACATGTAACCGGTTGGACTTGGAAGCACTAGGATCTTGACCGGTTATGCCCAAAAATCTCCCCGGACACTGTTACAAAGTATAATGAAGAAGTTTAACTAAAATCAAGTCAGCTTGGATTGTGGGCCAATATATAATTAACATACATACTAGCTATTGGTAATGAATGAGGCACATGTGAAGAAGGATCTATTGTCCAGAGCATCAATTACACTACTATCAGTTGTTAACAGTTAATCTAGTTTAACAGAAGTCAACAGTTAAAAAGATGAAAGACAATTCTTTTCTACACTGTCAGACTTATTTCAGTGTATGAGGTCCTTGAGCCAACTTCAAATGACTCGGTTCGGTGCCCGGTGAGATTTTCGGGCATAATCGGTCAAAATCCTAGTGTTTCCAAGTCCAACTGGTTACATGTTGTGATCTTTCGGTTTTTCTTCACTAATGTGAGGTATATTCCACATATTCCTCTGAAATGCTGAGTAATTTTCCTGAAGTCTTTTAACATCCACCAGTTATTTTCTCAAACTCAACTGGTTCATCTGTAACTAGCGGTCGGTTCTCCCCGTTCATGGTGGCCACATGTGTCAATTTTATAAGAATATCTTCAACTGTTTCATGACTAAAATATATGTAGCAAGCAGTGGGAAATCCCAAAGGTCAGTGCAATCTCACTGCAACTGGGCTGCTGTTGTAACAGTAAATCGGATATAAAATTGCTCTAATTGGTAAAGACTACTACCACCTTTGAGATTTGAACCTTGTAAAAAGGCGACCTATTTGCATAGGCAACCTCATTGCAAATATCATTGCACTTACACAAATTACACTTCATCCTTAGTAATTATAGACTTTTTGCTACATCCTAATTCCATTGAATTTACAAACTTGGGCACTTTGCAGTTGTTGTTTGACATGTAAAACTTGTTCAATTTCTAAATTGAAGCTATAAAACTAAGTTATAAGTTGACATCTTATAAATTTTGCATTAAATTTCCACTCCAATTCTAAAACTTAAGATGATAATCTTCATGACTTGCAATTGCTACACTAGTAACACCAATAAATGTGGGTCACCATTTGGAGGTACACATTGTTGTGACTTTGTGATCATAATATCATGTTTTACCCAAATAAAGTAAATAGCTAGTATGCAAATAAAAGAACATTATATATCTTACTTGGTGAAAAATAATATTCTCAATAAAAAAACAAGTTATAGTAATGTGTAACTCCAAATGGTAACCCACACTAATAAGTGATAACGTTGGAGCTAAATGAGACTTTTCATGGGCAATTTCCTAGCCAATCCAACAACCAGAATGTTTATGGAGTAGGAAGCGACCACAATAGAACTAGAAATACGTAATTTGGTATTATATGTTACTCTTCTTAATTGGAAGCCTACTACTGAGTGGTATATAGCGAGGCCTATAGTTATGAATTCACTTTAAAAATGCAAGTGTTGTAATGAGATTAGACGATGTAATCAATTATATACACCATTCTAGGTTTAGTTATGAACACAATTGGGAGGACCTATGTGATTGTTTGAAGAGAAAGATAATCTACACTTTGACCTCTTATGACTTTTGAATCCCACCTTTGATTCTAAAACTGGAGTTGACAATCTATGTGATTCAAAGGGCGAGGGGTAATTGCCAATTGGTGTTCCACTAGAAAATGTTGTGCAATAAAAGATAGGGTCCTATCTCAAGTTTCAAACTCAAAAATTATTCTAGGGTATTGGAAATCCAATTTGAGACTATAATAGGTATAATCCAAGAATAAACATCAATTATATAGAATATCCCATGAATATGCAGATTATTTTGTAGTCCCTTACAAATGCCCCTCTATTGCATATGTCTCGTGTTTCTAGAAGGGAGTGAGACTCCCTCCCCTTGGACATGATTCTCGATTGCTAACTGCGTGATTCATAACCCGATCCAACAATCAAAAGTTTATGTGGAGCTCAGGGAGGTCACTCCCTCTTTAATTAATGCATACACATGCGCTCAGGACCTATTTATCGAGGGGCTATTTACCTTGCAGGAAAGATTATAAGGTATGGTATTTTTCAAAATAAAGGTAAATGCTTGTATTTTAATGCACCCTATCAATAATTATAATTTTTGGGGGAATCATTTAAAAATACCCTATTTTACTTATACTACCAAAGAAAATTGGAAAGAGGATTGCAATTCAAACAACGCGTTGAAATTTTCCCTCCCAGCACATAGGTAGAGAAAAATAACTCCACATTGGATACGTTGGTTCAGTAATGTTCAAGCCAGCCAACCTACGAAGTCATCCATCCAAGCTTTTTCAACAAAAAATTACCTCTTTTCATCCACTAGCACAGGCCCTACACTAGACCCGCTACCTCTAGTAATCGTTTCCACGCTATTTTACATGTGGGTGCAAGCACAGTAAAGTGGACAGCTCTTGATCCTTGCTCAGGTTTAAGTGAAAGTGATCCAAAACAATATACTAACTTTGAATTTTATGAAATAAAAATTCATAAACATTTAGAAAACATATGAATCTACAAAGCCAAGCAATTTATGTTCACAAAAAACAATTTCAAACAACGTATATGTATTTTAGAAGACGGTGCAAGTGGTGGTGCAAGTGGGTGTCATTGAAAAGATAATTGTCAAAAACTTGTTTAAAATACAATTACATTACATTAAATTGATGAATTTTTGAAAAAAAAATTACGATGACCTCAAGTTTATAATGAATTCAAGGAATATGAAAAGAAATTCCAAGTTCAAAATATTTAAGGTCATGAAATTTACGTTCAAAACTATATTTAGTCAGTTGCTTTTACGCGTCACTTTTGATGATAGGTTTTGAAGATCTCATATTGATATTCTATATTTGAGTACCTAACTTAACAATAGAGGTCATCATGAAAAATAATCTATTTTAAACAACATTTTGCTACTACTTATAGGCGTTTGACCAAGAAAATCATGGCTTTCATATACCAGAGCACTTTTTTGGTCCACTTTACTATGCTTGCACCCATGTACTAACTAGATAAAAGAGACCATTATATGTGATGGTATTTTACATGTAAATATGTTTCATTATTTTAAAACCTCCTATATTATATGTACATTTTTTGCAAATTTTATCTATAATGAATATATTAGACCCTATTTTTTATCGCACATTGTTTCTACAATTTTCGCTAGTGACCTCCCCGAGATGTGGAGTTGGAAAAGTTGCCTACAATAAGACCACATACATAAAAATAAACATACCTTAAATGGAGACCTTTAACTCTACATCCATTTTCTCGTAGAATATGATACACACAATTAATGCAAAATTATTCGCAATCCCCAATCATGATCGTAGCCATTTTCATCACATTTTTTGGAGCTCACATGAAAATCTTGAGTCATTGTCAAAGTGAAAATCCACATGAACATGAAGTGATCATATTAGTCCCCCCCTCCACCCACATGCTGACCATTGAACCTAGAATAGTTGATACATTTTGAACATGGAGTCCAATCTCTTGTAAACACATGTCCTTTTTATGTCTGTTCTTACATCCACACATACTAACCATGCATCATTCATATATAAATATTCATTCGATTACAAAATGTGACCAATATAAAAGCCCCGATTACCTTACCTTACCTTACTTGAAAGCCTTCTCACGTTGCAGTTTTTCTTTTGTGAATGTGTCGTGGAGCAATGAACGGGGAGAACCGACCGCTAGTTAAAAATGAAGTGGTTGAGTTTAGAGTTTAGGGTTTAGTTGAGTTTAGGGGAGAACCGACTACTAGTTACAAATAAAGCGGTTGACTTTAAAGTTTAGGGTTTAGTTGAGTTTAGGGGAGAACCAACTGCTAGTTACAAATGAAGCGGTTGAGTTTAGAGTTTAGGGTTTAGTTGAGTTTAGGGGAGAACTGACTGCTAGTTACAAATGAAGCGGTTGAGTTTAGGGGAGAACCAACTGCTAGTTACAAATGAAGCGGTTGAGTTTAGGGGAGAACCAACTGCTAGTTACAAATGAAGCGGTTGAGTTTAGAGTTTAGGGTTTAGTTGAGTTTAGGGGAGAACCGACCGCTAGTTACAAATCATTGGTTGAAGTTCACCCATCGTTGTAAAGGAATTTAGAGAATATACCTCAAATTAATAAAGAAGAACTGGAAGATCACAACATGTAACAGGTTGAACTTAGAAACACTTGGATTTTGACCAATTATGCCCAAAATTTCCCTGGACAATGCTGTGGAGTCAATCCATTCATGTCAGCACAACACAAGGTCCGTGTTTTACATCACATACATATGATATTGTAGTCAAACCACCTCATCATCACTAGCCTCCGATCGACCTTAAATGCTTTCACATGCTCACAAAATGTGCAAGTTGAGAAGATTGCTATGGGAATTGTTTAGTCTTACCACTACACCATTTATGGTAATATTTATCGTCACATGCGTAATAGTCTCGGGGGGGGGGGGGGGGCACTGGCGAAAATCGTAGAAACAACGTGCGATAAAAAATAAGGTCTAATACATTCATTGTAGATAAGTTTTGCAAAAAATGTACATATAATATAGGGGGTTTTTAAATAGCGAAACATGTTTACATGTAAAATACCATCACATATAATGGCCTCTTTTATTTAGTCAGTACATGTAAAACAGCGTGGAAACAATTACTAGGGGTAGCGGGTCTAGGGTAGGGTATGTGCTAGTGGATGAAAAGAGGTAATTTTATGTTGAAAAAGCTTGAATGGATGACTTCGCAGGCTAGCTAATTGGCTTAAACGTTACTGAACCAACGTATCCAGTGTGGAGTTTAAAAGATTGGTTACTTGGGGTATAAGGAAAAAAAATGCAATATAAGTAAAATAGGGTATTTTTAAATGATTCCCCAAAAAATTTATAGTTATTCATAGGGTGTCTTAAAATACAAGCATTTACCTTTATTTTGAGAAATACCATACCTTATAATCTTTTTTGCAAGGTAAATAGCCCCCCGATAAATAGGTCCTGAGCGCATGTGTATGCAAAATATAAGAGGGAGTGCACCCCCCGAGGTAATAGCTAGTGTCGTGTACCCTTTTTTGAGGCGTATGCTGGGTTACATTGATGATTAACAACTTCATCATAAGTGTCACCTCATGACACTTGGCATTTAAGTGTGCTCACTAATATCTTGGCATGAGTAAGTTGAGTAGTTTTGTAGAGTGCATGCCTATGTTACACAGTGGTCTACAAGTTGACTAAAGTGTACACAAATGACACTTGCCATTAGTATGCTCAAAAATATCTTCCTCTTGCATAATAAAATGTAAACACATGTCACCTGGCATTAGTACGCTCCAAAATATCTTCCCCTTGCATAGTGAAATGCAAGACTATCATCTAACATATCCCAATGTGCTACTCTAAATGTCATAATGTAGTTAATTTTTTAACTTTAAAAGTTACTTATATTGATGATTGGAATCATATTAGCAATTAGTGGGTGTGACATTTTGAGACCTCTAGGCATCTAGTTTAGGCCCTTCACAAAATAGTGTATGTGATAGTAAATACCATAAAAGTGTACATTGTTTATGGTATAGATTGTCACTTACTATTTGGATTTTGCATTGGTATAACATTTAATTGTTATTGTAAATTATTACCAAGTAAATATGCTAATGTTATATAGTGTCCAAACAACCAACTTGACCTTTGTTGGTAAAAAATGAGATACATAGTAAAAAAATTGAGCACAATGTAACTCCAAATAGTAAGTGACAGTAAATACCATAAACGGTGCAGTTCTCCTCCACAAGGTATATGGTTTAGTGTGTACTTTTGACAAATTTTTGGACATTTGACACAAAAGAAACTTGCACATACAATTTTTATTTTTTAAATGCACATCAATTGACATGCACAATCTAGAATTTGACATGTAGTGTGACTTGTGAAGTAAAAAGGCACACATGAAATTGATATGCTAGAAATTGAAACGACATGTACTACTAAGCATGTGACATTGAGGTGACATTTTAGAAGAAAATGTAAATGTCATTTGGGAGCAAGCGTAGTCAAGTATATGGAAAAAGTGCTCTGGTATATTAAAACCATAATTTTTTGGTCAAACGCCTAAAAGTAGTAGCAAAATGTTGTTTAAATTGGTTTCTTTTCATGGTGCCCTCTATTGTTGTGTTAGGTACTCAAGTATAGAATCTCAAGATGAGATCTTCAAAATTTATCATTAAAAGCACTGCTCAAAAGGTAATGGCTAATTTTGGTTTTGGGACGTAATTTAAGGTCATGAAATCATTTTGAAGTTGGATTATTTTTTCATATTCCTTGAAATCATTATAAACTTGAGGGAACCATTACAAAAATTTCTAGGAAAACATTAATTTTATATAATTTTATCATGTTTAAAACAAATTCTAAACAATTATGTGTTCAATATATCTACTCGCACACTACTTGCATTGTCTTCTAAAGTCTTAAATTTTTTTTTGGCAACATAAATTGCTTGGCTATGTAGATCAATGTGTTTATTGGCTATGTAGATCAATATGTTTATGACTTTTTCCTTCACAAAATTCCAAGTTAATATATAGTTTTGAATCACTTTCGCTTAAACCTATGCAAGGTAACGGAGTTGTGTACTTCACCGTGCTTGCACCCAATCGACATTCATTTTTGTTTTTGAAAATGTCACATGACACTTCGGATTTGAAGTTGAACGTCAAATGCAATTTGTCAAACATACATAGTGATACGGTTATAGATAATAGAATTGTGGGTTTACAATGTATCACTTTTGCATTTTATACAACGATATCATAAGTGGAAGAGAACACTTACATAAAACAATTGATCTAGTGTGGTCCATACCATCCATCCTTGATGATCCACATTGATTTTCTTACCATTATTTGGGTGGCAACTAGAGAGGTTGTCACATGGCACTCGGTGCTACATGAAAAGTTACAAAATAACTCTAATTAACATGGCACACCAATTTTCATGTCCCATTAAGTCAAATACTGATTTTATTAAATAGACCACATGATAAGAATAACTCATATCTAAATTGCACGATGTCAAAATTTTCTAAACTCAAGTGCACTAGCCTCCTGGCCCTCCTCATGGACTGGCTAATGCTTTGAATATTTGTATGGAATGTTTTATACATGTTATGGATCTCAAGTGCTCAAAGTGTTTGTTGTAGGCATTTCCACCTTAGCACTCATATAACTAGATAAATACTAGGTGAAAACACCAGCTCCTTAGGGAAACAAACATTAGAATAGAGAGTTTGTTCATCAAAGGGCTACATACCACTCAAATATATGAGTTTAACAAAGAATCATGACCACATATGAGCCACTATGTATTCTGAATGAAATGAAGGGCAAGTTCTTGACGCATAAGGTGTATATACGTCTTATTATGTGGTCACTCTTCTTCATCAAAGACCTCTATCTGAGTGGTGTATGACAAGGCTTGTAGATAAGCATGAACGCCAAAAGACATGTGTTACGTGATGAGATTGGGCTATGTACTCAAAATATATGGAAACTATATTAACCATTTTGGGTTCAATATTAAACACAATCAAGAGGGAAATAGAATCTTCACTTTGTTGTCCTACATCGATTATAACATTTAAAAGTTGAAATGACATTGAATCATCCTCTTGATTTGCAATATGCTATCCTGATGATACAAATATTCTTAATTTCATGTAGTAGCGGTCTAAAGTGTCTATGAAGTTGGATGTTTCCAAAATAAGGTCACATACTCTTGGTTTGTTTTGCACCAAGGAAATGCACTCAGCATCCCAATTTTTCTAGTTCTAATACACAAGATGGCAGCTGAAAGAAACACCTTGATTTCCGACTTTTTGGTGTCCTACATTAATTCTGATTTTTGCAACTTGAAATGACAATCTGTCTTATTAATATTTTGTTGTCCAAATGAGAAAAAAAGTTACCGACTTGATCCAACGGTCAAAATTGTCTGTAGAGTTTTGATGTTTCCACACTAAAGCCACATACTCTTTGACCTTTGATTTCCACCAAGAAGATGCGCTTAGAAGTTAGCCTCCCAATTTATGTAATTGTGAATTTTGCAATTATATAAAAGATGACGTTTGAAAGCAACACCTTAACAATTTCTAGCTTTTCTATTTTGTAGTGGAGAGTAAGGGGATGCTTACGCCATGGACCATGAAGTCGTCCCAAGGCCCTGTAAGATTTGTGATTGGTTGTGGAATTCGTTCCGGGACCACTTCGGTTTACACCAAGGAATAAAATGTTAGAGTGATCATGGAGTTCGAGGTCCCCAAAAGACATATTTTAAGGCCTACATTATTCACTGACATGGTCCAATGGATTTTGCGGTGGGAGAGGCAGAAGAGGTGCTCTAGTAGAAAATGACAACGGCCCATGGCAGAGAAATGTTGTTATAATAAACTTTTAATGAAACTATTTCTGGGGAAGAGAAGATGAAGACAAGAGAAGACAAGAGAATGGTCAAACTTGATTTTTTTTTTCAAAACTACCCTTTTTGGACATATATTAAAAAACTCACCACGTTCACTTTTTGGTGCATGGTCATTCCTCTTGGTCCACATTTGATTTACACCTAGTGAGAGGCCCAAAAAACTTTGTAAATTGATTTATTAAGAAATCAAACCATGGAAGTTGGACCATCAAGTCAGACCATTAAAAAAGGCCATCTTCCATGGTCCGACTTCATGGTCCATGGTGTAAACCGGCCCTAACTTGGCGGCACAATCAAAGGGACCTGATCCAATGCTGCAGTGAAAGGGCAACAATTTGAATGCAACACCATCGAAGGTTGACACTTCACGAAGCCGTCACCAAGAGTAGCGGACTTATAATGACATAAGCTCAACGTACCTCACCCTATCCCATCAAAAACTAGGGATGTCAAAATCTCATTGAAGGAGGAGTCCCATGATTATGTACTATTATTGAACAATTAAGCGGATTGCATCACCTCACTCACTCGAATCTCCAAATTCAAGATCAAACTCGGCCTCATTGAATGCCGGGTCGTCCAAACGTGTGAGTGACAAGCGTGACATCAATAATGTTTACTTATTACATATATACAATATACCCTAGTATGTGTGTAGGGGATGGTTAAAACAACCACATAGGTTTGTTAGAACAACCATAGAGATGCATCGCATGGTCACATGACCTATTAAAATTAGATTATTCATTGCAAACATGAAAAGGATCAAGGTATCAACTCTGTGTTGGAATTAATGATCTTGGCCACCTGAATGAATTAAACAACTTGACCAATGCTTTTGTATGTGTTTTTGTGGTCGTGTTAACCAGTGTGTGGTCGATTTAACAATCCCCTATATGTAACTATATCCTAGTGCGTTTGGTTATAAGTGTCCTATAAGTTTAATGATATGAACAATATATTATACATGTTTAGTATGCAAGTAAAAGGATTATGGCTCATGCCGTATCTAGTCTACTCACAAGCTTGGTACCCATGATGAAGACAACTCCATTTCAACCTACCCAATTCGTATTTAATTTTGGATGAAGTAAATCAAGATTTATGCATTAAATTTGGACATAGTGAAAATTGTATACACATGTTCTAGTTCTAGTTCTATGAATGGGTCCAGGCCATGATAGAAATGATAGCAAACTTGCTTTAGACATGGACTACAATCCTTGTCAAAGTAAGCAAATACGTTATTGTTGCATGTACATTCACTAGAAGAAAATTTGTCGATTACAACCATCCGTTGCGACTTGGTCATTGCGATTCATGGCGATAAAATGCATAAATACATCATTTTGGTTGTCAACTAGAGGGTTTTGGTTGGAAATTGTCCAAAACTGCAACCAAACCTTCAGGTTACAACCAAAATGATGTATTTATGCATTTTCTTGTCATGAGTTGCAATGGCCAAGTCGCAACATTTGGATGGTTGTAATGGACAGGTTTTCTTCTAGTGATTGTACACTATGTTGTTTGTGGGAAACACCTGTTTAGAGTGATCATGTTTAGACCACATTGCTTCTCAAAGCAAGTACTAAAATTAGGGTTGTCACCATTTGCTTCTATTTTCCCACCTCAAGTAATTTCACTACCACAAATATTTCTTACCAACATTATTTGATCCCAAGAAAATCACTTTTTCATCTAGATTTGAGAAAATCTAGTTTTTTGGCACATAAAGGTTGGGTATTAGATAAATCTAGAATTATGCATGACTTTTAGATAAAATGAAACTATATACATATTGTGTTGTCAACAAGCTCATGATGAAAATGGCACAAACTTGCCAAGAATTGGACTACATATCTTGTTAAGAACATTTTTTTGTTATGTGTACAAAGTTATGTTGTTTGGAATAGCATGCATGTAGAGTGATCATATGTAGACCACATTGTTGCTCGAAGCATGTATAGTAAGGAACATGATATTAAACATTATGGGACTTTTGGGAGTCCCAAAATTGCAAAACATGTACAGTTTGACCAAAATTCAACGTGGGAACGTGTATGTGAACGTCATTGGGACACCGGGAACGTGATTGGGAACGTTCATGGGTACCTTGAGTGGGAACATGGGAGCGTGTATGTGAACTCGTTTGGGAACGTGGGAACGTGTGTGGGAACTCAGTTGGGAACGTTAAGACATGTGAACGTTCATGGGGAACTTTTTTGGGAACAAGTACACATGTTTCGGACATGCAAAAAAAGGGACGTGTACACCGCTTACCCACAACTTATAATATTCAAATAATAAGTTCATAACTTAATAAGTTGGCAAAGTACAACATTACACAGCACATATGTAGAATGTTGCATGACACATTCTCGAAAATGCGAGGATTTTTGTGTTCAAAAGCCCTACATTGAGGTTTGAAAATCCTTACATTAATGCGTGTACACCACACATGGAGGTATGTCATTGGTTGCAATGTGCACATATAGCAATATTGCAAGTATCAACAAAAAAATCCTTCATTTGGTTCAAATGGGACCGCCCTTTCACCTACCACAAAACACTATGATCTTGACACTGCCTCCTGTAATGACGTATGCCCTTCGATTCCACTGTCTTTTATCACCGGGATGCGCGTCCCCCAGACTTACGTCTACCACTTCCATGTACACGGACTCCCTGTTGCCCACTAGACTCCCCGACGTCCACCCCACCCACTCTGTTCCCACGCTCAGCTGTTGAACAACGTCGAAGATTATCTTTGGCAAATCCAATTTGCTCTACTGGGATAGTAACCTTTAAGGGCTCCACATCTTCATGTTCTGGGAGAGGCCAAGCTGCCAAGATGCAATCGATTGGCTGCCAGTCGGGAACGGAGTATTTCAAATCACGTTTCCACTTGAAGTTTGGGTTTGAGTCCCAGCCATTCCATTTCTTTGATAGGTCTCTGGCGGTTGAAGTGGGAGTGAACCACTGTACAAGTATTTGACGTGGATGCTCTCCCGTGACCGCCATGTTGGGTCCAGACAAAGCACGGCAAACCCAAATGGGTCTACCTATATCTTGTTCTTGGGGTCGCAATATTAGCATATGCCCCTCGTGCACATTATCCGCGATGCGGAAAGCTGCTGCAGGACGAAGGTTTGCTGGACCAACATAATGGTCGTCCGGTTGGTGCTCTTCCCGAAGCTCTCCATTCTGCAAGAATGGATGTGCATCTGCTTCGACTCTACTCCGTGGCCAGAATCCCTCGCATAATGGCAGCCCAGCAGTGTATACATTTCTGAGAGGTGTCTCTAATGCCTCCTTCACCCCTATCCAATATTGCAAAATATGCATGTGTGAACCCATATACGCTCCTGTCGTGTCATGGTCACATATTGATTGCCAGTAATCAATGAACCCTTGCAGTCCCACAAGAACTTCCTCCAGTTTGGCCATACCTCGCGGTGCTGCAGGAAAGGGGTCCCCGGATGGAAGACACGGCTCCCCTTTTATATTGGATTTCCACATCTTCACACCGTCTTTGGGCAACCACTCGTCATGCGTGCTAAGCACTTTGTATTGCATAACAGGCCAACCATCATCTCGGACATAGAATTTGAACTGTTGAGCCTTTGTGTGCCCAATGAGTTTCTCCTTACCACTTGGGATATGCTCACTAACATATGTTCTCCAATCTGGAAGTTCCTCTATCATGTGTGGAATGACAGGAACCTTTTCCATATCCATGTATGATTTCATGAGAAGGGGGATAGTGGGGTAGTCGTGTTCACGCAGGTCCATACTCCATCTTCCAAATGATGCATCGATGTCGTCATGGGTGTGGCCAACCAATAGATAAGACACATGTACCTCTGTGAATATTCCTTTCGCCGTGAGCATAGACCAGAATGCCTTTACAAACCTACACTTGTTGTCCTTCCAGCAATTATCAAGCTGAACATGCAGAATGGGTGGAAGACGAACTGCCGGTATGGGCTCCATGGGTGGGGCTCGTAACCCTTCCAAACATATTTCGCTCCCATGAAGAACAGCACGATAAAGAGGTGACCGCCCAGTACCATGAAAAAGACGCCGGGATGATGACATTGTTGGTTCCTCCAAATCACGTAGAAGTCTCGCGAATGAGCCTACAGTATGGTTGCAATCTCCAGGGTACATGTCCAGTGCATAGTGGGCATATCTCTCATCTCCATGTCCATGAGCCATCATGCCTGTTACAGAAAGTGGTAGCTTTGTAAACATATCGGTATCTTTGTTCTTGGAAGCAAAGCAAGGAGATGCGGTTTTACCATGGTCCATTTTGTCGTGAATAATCGTCAACACCTTTCGGGGATGCTCAATTGAAAGAGCCCTCATGCAACGGTAAGCATTGCGAGCTGATTCTTGTTGTGCTTGGTGCTTCTCCAATTGTTTCGAAAAACCTATGTGTGCAGCTGAACCTTTCACATGTTGAAGAATAATGGCGGCAAGCGAATCACACTTCCCACAACGAGCAAAGTTGTCACCAACCCTCTTCTTAATGTAGTGCTTAAAGTAGGTATTCCGAATTTTGCTCAGAGTTGAAAGAGAGATTGGGAGCACACCACATTTGTCATTAACCTGCACATATAGGAATAACTTAACATTGATAATACTTCACATGCTCCTCGATCCAAATCGTTTATGATACGTTAATAATTATCCAATCATGTCTATTAAATACCCACAAACACAACTCGAATTTGACCAGCACATACAAAGTGGATAATTGGGCTATATCAAATGCTTACCTCATTGATTGTAACCAGAAACTTCTTCCATTTTGTTCCGCGAGGCAAGACCATTTCAACGACACGTGTGCCATTTGGCAATGTGCGAGCCTTGTGAGGCATCATATCTGCTTTATCTTCCAATAAAGTCGACAGTGTGGCAGTAGCTTGTTGGGTGGATATTCGATTCCTCTTCATATTTAGGTTACCATGATCGCGTGGACGCATGCCGCACTTGAATTCTGACCGGTTCCTATAGAACGTCGTTTTGGAGACGGCGAATATGTGTCTCCATGCTTTTTCGCACACATTGCGACCACTCAGAGTGACAACCTTCGTTGAACCTCCCGGAAGTACATGTAATTGGCCATGGACCTCGAGTTGTTTAGCATGTCTCATCCGTGTTGAACAAGTGTAAAACTCAGTTCGTAGCGCAAGTGCCTCTTCCCTGGGAAAGTATCTAGTGCACTCCCTATCACAACACTCACTGGCAGATAGTTGGTAGATGCTATTATTATTGAGAATCTGGGATTTTTTAGTCGGTCTACTCTGGGAGGTCGTGCGTGATGTGACATATGCCCTCTTCCCCTCTTTCTTCCGTCTTTCTAGTACTGTGGTTTGCACACGCAGCCTGCGTGTGCTCACTAGGAGGTGGTGTGCAAGAGTATACCTCTGGTGGTAAACACAAGTAACGGGCCACATTCGTAATGAGAACACCCATCCCATGTCCATCATTCCCTCCAATGGCTCCATAATAAGCACACCAACATTATCTACTCCAAGACACTTGTCTTCCACACAATCCATTGGATTGACATTACGGCAAATTCCTTTTGCCACATTTTGTCCGTTCGTGTTTACAAGCATCACAGGAATGTTCAGCCATTCCTCCCTTGGAAGCCCGCTGCAATCTACATCAATATCGTCAATCCCAACATCGGTCTCGTCTTCCGTGAACACCGCTTCAGACAGTGATGATCCCTGCATCGTAAAATAATGTTAATATGCTTACCCTTAACTTACCCTAATACCACAATAAGTTTACATCACATTACAAACTACAAGAACTCACCTCCTCGGAGCTCAAATGCTCTACTTCCATTTGCTCCATTACCCTGATAACACACTTAACTTCATTAATCAATAAAGGTGTTGCCCCTGACACGCACCAGAACTAACTCAATATCTACCCAACCGGATAGATAGCCCATTTGCATCCGCAACCTATATTAATATGCCTATAAATATAGCCTTTTATTTACCGTCTTACCCAGACCTTTAAACCCTAAACCATTGCCCTGGGCCACGAGGTTCCACTCGCCCGAGTGGAACCTCGAAATCTCTTCGTTGAGCCAGGGTGTTGCAACTGACGCATCAGAACCAACTCCACCCAATCTATCCCACATGATAGATCACCCATTCATATCCAAAACCTTAAATAATAAGTGCCTTAAAATAGCCTAAACCCTAAACCACGGTTAACTCAGGAGTAAACCTACCGGATTACCAAGATTCGACCCCATATATAAAACTTTTCATTTCCATTTATGGGTGTTGCTCCTGACAGGCATCAGACCTAACTGCACCCTATCTATCCCACCCAGTAGATAACCCATTTGCATTTGCCACGTATTATTAATGTTCGAATAAATATAGCCTTTAGTTTACCATGCCTTACACTGTTTAACCCAGAGCAGTCAACATAACGAATTAACAAGGTCCGACGCTTATTCCAAACCTGTTTGTTTTCAATCTGTGCTCCTACTACGTATCTGAACCAAGTGCACCCAATCTATCACACCGGACAGATGACCCATTTGCATCCGACACCTATTATTATTGTGCCTAAACACAGCTAAATTCCAAGATTAGATGTATTGCGAAAATAGACGAATATCGAAACCCACTTTTACCCAGAGCCATGCCCTTGTGAAAATCCAAACCCTGACCACTTACCAAGGTTCAACCCTTAACTCCAAACCCTTTTCATGTCCATTCTGACCCTGACTCATAAAATGGTGCCGTGGTTCCACTCGCCCGAGAGGAACCTTGGCACCATTTCTGGGTGTTGCTCCTACTACGCATCAGAACCAAGTGCACCCAATCCTATCGCGTCGGACAGATGTCCCATCTGCATCCGACACCTATTATTATTGTGTGCCTAAACACAGCTAAATTACATGATTAGATGTATTGCGACTACAGACGAATATCGAAACACATTTTTAAGCATAGCCATGCCCATGTGAAAATCCAAACCCTAACCACTTGCCACCAGTTCAACCGTTAACTCCAAACTCTTTTCATATCCATTCTAACCCTGACACCTAAAATGGTGCTAAGGTTCCTCTCGCCCGAGAGGAACTTGGCCTCGAGGTTCCTCTCGCCCGAGTGGAACCTCGGACCCTATCACAGTAGTGGTGTCCGTACAACTGCCACGTGGGTTTAATTGTACGGACAGCTGTTCAGGATTCCACTGGCATATTCAATACCTGCACTACTTGGACCGGCACCTGTTAACAAGAGCATGTGTTGGGTTCTGAACGTGTGCAATGGCAACAATGAGATTTGGAAAGGCTGGAAGAGTGAGAGCCAGGAGCGGTTGGAGGTATGGACCTTATATAGTACTCTCAATATTGGTTTGGTGGGAGATTCAACATAAGTTTGGGTACTAAAATATTTGAAGCTTCCCTCCCTATTGTACGGGGTCCTCTCTTGTAGGAGAGATGATGGTTTGAGGAGGTGTGGGAGTAGAGAATGATCGTTTGGCGAGTTGATGTGCTTCCTAGTTGATAGTACATATAATGTACATCCTCCATTACCTTCCTTTGATTGCCACAGGCATGATACTACGGAATGTAGAGTGTACATAGATCCTCTCAAATGTGTTCATTGTTGAGCATGCATGGAGTAGTTTGATCAATTTTGAAGATGTAGTCCAATTCCTCTTAAACATGTGTCTTTATGGTATTTGTTCTTTGACCCTCGTTGAACCACGCACCGACCCAATATAGGGGTCCTATTAAGAGAAGTAATTGAATAACACATGCATACGTTAGTCTAGCGCCTCTTTGATGATGTTGCCACCCATCGAAATGGGGTCGAGTTTCTAAACTATGTGGATAAGTGGTACCACTACTTGAATTAGCACAATTCCCTACTACTGGTTCTCTTCCAGTTGGTTTTATAATCTACTCCACTAGTAGATTTGAATCCATATTCATGCATTTCAAACTTGTATAGTGGAAGAGAACCAATGGTAAGGGGTCATGATGGGCATCATAGTGTACACTCTCATGCAATGAACCTAGTGAAGAATTCCCCTCTCAACAACATTTCCCTCTTGGTTGGATTTGTCGCAACCATGTACTAAGCACATATCTACACTAATAAACCCAATTAGTGCATGTGGTACTAGTTCCCAGAACACGCACTATTTTGCCAAATCTCAATAATTAGTGAGAGTAGTTGTTTAGAATATAATGGGGGCCAAATTTTCCATATGTAAAGGCCTTAGGGCCAAGAAGATATGCTAACTCAATAGATCTAGCATGATCTAGCGTAGAGCCATTTAGATTATTTTATAAATTAACAAACATGCACTTATGATAACCAACCCTAAATAAAGGAAGGTATGAATTTTAGGGTGTCTTTTACAAATGTTTCACCGCAGATTTGCTAATCCAACACACATTTGGAGCCGTACATCTAATCACTAGTTGGAGAAGATGAACTACGAACCAAATAACACCCACATACATCATAGAAGAACGGCTTTGCACCCACAAATTTGGTTATTAAGTGAATTTACTGGGGCCCACAACCATTTGTGGTGCTTTGTGTGTGTTGCATGCTTAATTATTAAGATTGCAATCTCGGAATCCACAGGTTGTTCCAAGAAGGTGCACAATCACCCTTTGCATGCGGATGGGTGGGAAGTCATTAAGAACGGCGGCAGAGGAATCAACTATTTATATTAATATTTCACCAAGTTAGGACAAACCACTTGTGCACATCGCATTGCATGACTTTGCAGCCTCTATGGGCCATAGTTAATCACATAGCTCTTTTCTTGCCCAATTTGCATGGGGTTGTCAAGTTTCATCATGGTTTTGTCATCTTCCTTGCAACCCTGGCTACGTTATAAATACCTATCGCACAAGATGATAAGGTATATCTTATGTAAGCAAATTTAAACCATTGTAACTTCACTAAGTACTATGCAAGCAAAACCATTGTATCATCTTATATATTATGTAAACATCAAGAAGTTATGTGGGGTCATATCCCCCCCCCCAATCCCGAAGGTGGACACGTACTGTGATTTCTTTCCATCACATGGTTGCCCATCAATTATCGTCAATATATAATTATGGGTGGAATTAATAATGAATTTAAAAATATCCATACCATTAGAAGGCCCATATTCAACAAAATTGGTAGGGAATCACATAACCACTTACTGAGTATAAAAAGATTCACATTCATATATAATGTTATAATATGGTTAACCACTCTCTTGTGAGTTGTGTCTTGCAATGTAGGCACTAGTTGTGTGTGACAACTGCGTATTATAACTTCACTCGATAAGTGTGTATGTAGAGGCAATTGGACAAGGTACTCATGCTAACCAACATTTGAACTCATTGTCCGATCTTCATTGTGTGAATTCACTATGCAAGCAAATACGAAGTTTCTCATTAAAATGTCGAATTGGCCCTTGGAATTATTGTGGGGGTGGTGACTTATTAAAAAGTGTATGTTATGACAGAACACGAGATTGTTGAATTTGTTGCACCCAAAATAGAAGGGCCAATTCTCAGTCTCGGGGCCAATGTCCTATTTCACTAAAACAAACCTTCTTAAATAAAGTATGACCTATTTCAGCAAACTATATATGTTTGTTGGATTATGTGGAAATTAATGTATATACAAATCCTGTAATGAGTGATGAAAATTCATATTGCAAGTGACGTGCCTTAAATGGACACCTTTAGCTCTGCATCTACTTTCCTAGGATGGAAAAACATGCAATTAGTGTGAGATGATCGCCAATTCTAAATTATGTCCGTTATCATTTTTGTCAAAAGTATTGGAGCGTATAGGAAAACCTTATTCATTTTAAAGTTCAAGACCCTCCTGAACATTAAAATCTTCTCATGTACATCCCACCAATTATCTTAAGTACTAAACCTACCTAATGTTCATATTTGAGCACATACAAGTCCATTGCAATCTCTTATAAACAATTTTTTGTTCCTGTGGGGGGGGGTGAGGTTTTCTTACATCCACACCTATTCAAAGAAATAAGTTATGTTCCTAAACGTCCAAACAACCTTTTGAACATTCATGATTATGAAATCCTAAGTAAACCATTTGAATTGCCCAATGGAATAACAGTACATCGTGTGATGCCAAATATTAATAACAAAGAATGTTAATTGTAATAGGGTTTACGGTTTACTGTAACAGGGTCATATATCTGCGTGGTATTTTTAGGGTTATTATTTTAAAAATCAACATTCATGTATTTGCCAAACCCTAAACCCTAAACCCTAAACCCTAAAACCAAACAATCACATTATGTAACCGGCTGGACTTGGAAACACTGGGATCTTCACCGATTATGCCCAAAAATCTGAAGGGACACTCCCACCATCATGGAAGGTTCGCACCCACATTCTAAACTCACTATAACCCTAAACAAAACATTTGCTTGGATTCCACTAATGTTATGGGTCCACAATGCCATGGGTGCATCTTAAAATAATAAACAACTATGCGTATTGCTAACCACAATTTGAGTATTGAGTACATGTTTAATACATTACATCCAAATGGGTCGTGTGTTATTTATTGGCCCAGGGGTGATGAAATAACATCTTTCCCCATCTTCAACAGTTTTTATGAACAACAATGGGTGTTATCAGATAATACTAGTTGTGAACATGAGACCCCATTTTATAGAGTTCATATAGAATTAACATGTGGGACATATAACACGGCCACTCCTCTATCGATTAGCGTTCCCCAATTTAGCACCGCAATGATGTTGGGGTTAGGTGTACAAAGTGTTAACACATATTTTGTCAATTGTCAATGATCGTCATTTAAAGTCAATTGTCAATTAAGTCCTAATGTCCTAAAGTCCTTTATTAACACATGTCAGATAGTCCTTAAGTATCTTGTGGTCACTTTTGATGTGTAAATTAATTATCAACAATTTTCAACAATTGTCAACAATGGTGTTAAACACTTTGTTTGTTGTGTAAATTAATTATCAACAATTTTCAACATTTGTCAAGAATGGTGTTAAACACTTTGTTTGTTGTGTTATGGAATATTATTTTACACAACAATAGTGTTAACTTATTCACAACAAAATTAGTTGCAACTTGTGGATAGGATGGCATTCACGGTTGGGGTACTACATTTGGGACATTCAACAATGCCAACACGAATCTCCAATTATTGTGAGATGTGGATGATGTTGCTCCACATACAATTAAGCTCAGTGATACTAAACGTCATGCATCATTGTTGTCTAATTTTGTATTAAACAACTCTTTAAATTTTTGTGTTAATGGCCTTCTTAGCTTTGAAAATCTATTAGGGAATTTAGATAAGATGAGAATTGTTGGGTTGGGTAGGCAAAACGAGAGATCTTTGACCTCTTATTTGAAGAGTTCTTGGCATTAATATTTGTATTTGTTTGAAGTTATGAGTCAGTATTTCAAACAACCTATATTGTTTAAACTCGTTGTATATGTTTTGAAGATCATATTTCTTCTGTTTTTGTATTCCCTCGATAGTACGACAAGTTGTAGCCAATTGTCATATTAAGGAGAAGACTCCATTTTTTGCGTTTCCCAAAGGTGTCATTATGACATTATGATACTAAAGAGGGGGAACATAACATTATACAGTCTAAGTCCAAGGTATTGTCACCCTTGTTAATAGAACACCTTCATAATCAGGGTTGTCTATTGTGTCGTGACGGAGGCTTATCCCGGCATAATGTCGTGCCGTCACGACACGTATCCGTCACGACATTATGCCGGATTATGCCGGATGCTGTCTTTATCCTGCCGGACTTGAATTTTACCGATTTTTTTGTGTAATTACATTACCCAATTTCGGACACGTAGGATTTACATTGTCCACGTGTGACGACATGTCAGCAAAGTAAAGGGAAAGTGGGGAAAATTCTACTAGCGCCCGTCCGCCCCCGTTCCCAATCCCCGTTCCCACCCGTCCGCCCTCGTTCCCAATCCCCGTTCCACCCCGTCCGCTCCCGTTCCCAACCTCCGTCTGCCCACGTCCCCCGCCCCGCTCCCAACCCGTCCGCTCCCCCGTCCGCCCCCCCCCCCGTCCGCTCCCCCGTCCGCCCCCCCCCCCCCCCCGTCCGCCCCCCCGTCCGCTCCCCCCACCTCCGTCCGCTCACCCGTCCGCTCCACCGTCCGCCCCCCCCCCCGTCCGCTCCCCCGTCCGCCCCCCCCCCCGGTCCGCTCCCCCGTCCGCTCCCCCCCCTCCGTCCGCTCCCCCGTCCGCCCCCCCTCCATCCGCTCCCCCGTCCGCCCCCCCCCGTCCGCCCCCCCGTCCGCCCCCCCCCCGTCCGCCCCCCCCGTCCGCCCCCCCCGTCCGCTCCCCCCTCCGCCCCCCCGTCCGCTCCCCCCCCCTCCGTCCGCTCCCCCGTCCGCTCCCCCCCCCTCCGTCCGCTCCCCCGTCCGCACCCCCGTCCGCTCCCACCCCTTCCGTCCGCTCCCCCGTCCGATTCGAACACTATAAATTGAGGGTGCAAGGTGCCATTTTTGCCTCCACTGACATAGTGTGTCTCAAGTCTTTTGATTCTCCTTTGAGGAGTGAGGATTGAATGCGTGAGACCCGAATGCAGAGTATACTTTGTCCAATCTAGTGTCTGTGAATTAGGGTTGCCCTCGTGGCACTCTTGAACAGGACCTAGTATGCGATCAAAGTGACTTGCTCTAACTTGTTTGTATTTGCAGGTTTTGTTGAAGTCATGCCACGCCGAAACGATGCATGGGATCATTGGTACGAGGATAAGGGGAGGGTTCCCGGTAAATCACAAAGGCAGGTTAAATGTAGGTTTTGCCCGTTCGTCATATCTTACCGAGGAGATAGAATGTTGGCCCACCTTGGTTATAGACCTCATGTAGGGGGTGCTTCTGATGTTTCCACATGTAGGATGGTACCCCCGCATATTAGGGCCTTGTTTGAACATTGCGGAGGCATTGTGCCCTTACATGTAGGCATTGTAAATGAGGACTCTCTGGTGGCAGATATTGTACCTTTGGAGCCTATTATAGCGGGCTCCGTAATTAGTGAAACAGAGCCTTTGCTTATGTCCCAAACCACTCAACATTCTGATGTTGTGATATATGGCACTCCTCCTCGTGAACTACGTCAACTCAACATAACGGAGGGGTTCAATGTGTCAACAAAACAACTCCTCGATAGAGCATGGGCAACGGCTTTTTATGAAGCTAACATTCCTTTCAACATTGTGAGACATCCTGCATTTGTTCATGCTGTGCGTGAAACTGCCCGTCATCGAATGCCAGCCTACACACCACCATCGTACAATGCCATCCGTACGAAGTTGTTAACTGATATAAAGGTTGACCTAGATAGGCAAGTGAAGGAGAAGCTGGGGAATTCCGTTGAAAAATACGGTGTTACAATATGTTGTGATGGATGGGACAACGTGCAAAACCGACCTCTCCTAAACGTTCTTCAATGTGGCACAAAGGGAGACGTTTTCTTGGGTACCATTGACACCACGGGAAATCACAAGGATCATGTCTACGTTGCTGCTCAAATTCAACCATTTGTGGAAAAGGTTGGTCGACATAATGTGGTCCAAGTTTGCACCGACAATGCCCCAGTTATGGCCTCCGCTGCTCGCGACTTGATTCGAGCAAATCCCGATCTATATTTTCAAGGATGTGCTGCACATTGCCTAGATCTCCTCTTAGAAGATTGGGGGAAGGAGGAATGGGTGAAAAAATTGGTAAAAAAATCCCGCCATATTTGTGTATTTGTTAAAAACCATCATGCTTCTCAAGCTATATTCCGGAGGTTGTCACCAAATCTCTCACTCCGCCTACCTGTAGAGACCCGTTTTGCTACGAACTTCATCATGATTGAACGTCTTCTCCAAGTACGCAATGCTTTGGAAAGAATGGTGGTTGATGAGGATTGGATCACTCTAATGCGTGATATGAGGAGGAGATCTGGCACCTCTTACATGAAGGGCTCTGTTGTGCGAAGCTTTATACGTTCTGATGGATTCTGGAACACGTGCGAAAATTTCTTGTATATGGTGATCCCGGTTGTTAAAGCTCTTCGTGTATTTGACGGCAAGGCGCCTGCAATGGGAATGGCTTGGAGGGTCATGCATGATTTACAAACCCATATTCGTGGATTCAGTAAACCTCCATTTCGCTTAAGCCCTGAGCTTGCTGCAAATGCTATGGTAACGTTTCAAAATAGATGGAGGTTGATGTTGAATGATCTACACTGGGCTGGAGCGATGTTAAATCCGCTTCTACGTGGTTGGGCCCCACTCCATGAGGATGACAATTCGAGGACAATCCTAAATCGAGTTCTTCGCAGGCTTGCTCAAGATGAGGACACTTATGTCCAAATCCTCCACCAGTACCAAGATTTTCTTGAAAATCGAGGGCCTTTTGCTGATTCTACTGACCCGAGCGTGCATGCCGCACCTCTCCATGAATGGTGGGATGCAATGGGAGGTGGAGCTAAAGCCCTCCAAACAATAGCAAGACGTATCCTTGCACAAGTATGTTCCGCATCCGCATGTGAACGCAATTGGAGCATGTACTCATACGTTCACAACAAGAGTCGCAATCGCTTGAAGCATAGTCGTGCTGAGGACCTCGTCTACATATATACCAATAGTAGGCTCATTCGACATCGGAGGGGCCCAAGACCTGCTCAATGGTACGAATTGAATGAGGTCCATTCTGACGATGACCTTGACGAAGAAGATGACAACGAAGATGACGTGGATCCAACTGATAGGGCTGGAAATGATGAAGACAACAATGTTGATGACATCGACTTTGATTTGGATGACCTCGATTCCGAGAATCATGGTTCAGAAGATGAGGATGGCAATGGTAGTGATGGAAACCTTGGGGTGTTTGAGTTTGATGAACCGGATGTCCCCCAACATAACGACGGAATGCATGACGATCATGAGGGGTCTATTGGAAGACCGCATGTTGAAACTCTCCACACTGGAGAAGGGTTTCCATCTGACCATAATGTTGCTATGGGGGCAAGTGAGAATGTGGGAATTGAAGTAGATTCCTTGCAACATCGGAGCGATTCTCTTTCATTTGGTGAAGGCGACAATGTACTACCCGTAAATGAGCCAATGCACGTTCAACATGATCCACTTCCAACCCGAGTACATTCTGAATCCATGGATGCCTCCCTCATATCCAACCATCGTATAGAAGATCCAACGCCCAATGTTCCTGAAATGCCTACAACTCGATTCCGTGCTCTTCAAAGGATTGCATCCACCTCTACGGTGCAATTGCATGCACAAGGTCAACATCGTCCTCTCACTCGAAGTATTGCCAATACTTCTAGATTGGGTGTTTCACGTGCAACTGCGGTGGGTGCTACTTTGGTTGCTATGCACAATGTTTCAAGAAATGTTACTATAGAGGCGCCACGTCGTCCTTCTGTACGACGACATGTTGTTGAGAACATACCAATTGCAATTCCACCCGCGTCTGTTTCACTTCCACACAGTCAATCCAATGGAAGAGGTGGTCTTGGAGTTGGAGGCGGAAGTACAACGGGGGATGCTTTTATAGATGGAAGTAGAGATGAAGTGCACTCAAGTCGTGGTACGGGTGGAGGGCGCCAGAGAACTACGAGAGGTGTCAAACGTACTAGGAAGAGGTATCAGGGACGATCGCTTCCGTTTACTGCTGAAGACTACAATGAAGATGAGGGTAGACCACATCTAGATGAAAATGGCATACAGGATGCAGATGGCTCCCGGCCGACCAAGAGGATAATTTTCTCACAACGTGACCGAGAGTTGCATCTTCGAAGCGCGACTCCCCAAACGGATGATGATTTCAGCACAGACGAGTCTGAAGAGGACCCAAGATGTGTCGAAGCAAATGATCCTACAGTACGGATTCGAACGTAATGGTTTTGCACAAATGTGTTCTTTCGGTGCTCCCACGTACTCCCATAATTTATTACTTCCGTCAAAATTGATACAAGTTACAACCTTAGGGCCTTCGGTAAGACATTTAGACCACAAAGCGAACGTTACGTTCGAAGTTGTATCATTTTATTATAGTAATAAAATTATTTATTGCATGTTTTTTAAAATTATTTATTGCATATTTATATAATTATATCTTTATGTGGTATTCAATATTGACTATGTAGTCAATAGTACTTTTGGTTAGACTATCATATGAATTACAAATATTCAAGTGAGTTTTTAAAAGTTTCGAATAACATTAAAACATGTGACATCCATATGCTATCTTTTACACGATCTTAGAAATGACAACTTGTCGGTAACTCCTCTTTATATTACATATTCTTTGAACATGAAATATGTTCAATGTGTACAAAGTCTTCCTCCGTTCCTATACAACTTTCTAAACATGCTACAAAAATGCCTAATCCGAATCTGAATCGAGGTCTATTGCAGCTGAAGTAGATCCTCGTCGTGCTCGTGATGATTCCCCGGCTTCCATCATTCGCGTGGTTTCACGGGTGAGATATGGACGACTTCCAGGAGACAGTGGAGTGGCATTACGTGGTCTAGGCCCCCCATTTAGCCATCTCAATACCGCATCATCCGTAACTCTATTCAAGAGTGCTTCAACTGCCTCCAACTGCGTTCTGTGTTTGTGGTACGACTGCTCTAAGTGCGCTTCAAAATGGGAATCCCGTTCCATGGGCATCTTATGTGCATCTTCTTCCAACTCATGCTCCGATATTGATAGTTCACCACTTGCATTGTAAAAAGGAGTTTGAATGCCTCTCCGTAATTGCATGGTTGTCGCATCCCAATGCCAACCAAAAGTTTGGTACAAAAATCTTTTCATGCCATGGTTTGGGGGCTTGTTGGGAAACAACTCGTCTGCAACATACAAAATTTGACGTGGATTTTGTGTCCATTCGCCATCTTTGTTATCGTTCCAAAGTTCAACCGTTGCACGATTGAATAACCAATTCCACTCAACAGAAGTCCCATCAAACTCGCAAAGGTTGAAGGGATAGTCCGTTGGCCTTACCACCCAGTCCTTAGGCATGTAATCCCGAAGGCCAAATTGGAGGTACAAACGAGGGTGGAAGGGTGATCTGCAATGGGGACATTGCCGTCTCCTGATCATTGTCACTATCAGACATTGTGGATGGAATTGGCCCCCACACGATCCAACTTGAAAGCATCCCTCTGGGCCAAATGGACTGCCGCAAATCCCACACACGGATCCGTCGAAGACCATTGGATGTGGACCCGGCCATAACAACTCACCCCTCATGCTGTATGGATATTCATGCACTTGGGTCACATCCCAATGATGATCGGAGTCGATCAGTTGCCGCCAATCCAAGCTCCCGTTAGGCAATTTCAAGTCATCCTCATCATCCCACCTACTAGGGTACATATGTTCTTGATCTGGCCATGACGTGAGCATCAAGTTCCGCAATCTATGATTGCGGTTCCATTCTCGCTGGATGCTCTCAAATTCAGCTTCATATTGACGAGCCTTGGCCATAGAAAGCAATGTCCCTGTCCTCATATTGGTTCGCTCCACGATCGCATCCAATAGAAATTTCCTCAACATTGCATTCTGCTCCTCCAGTGCGCCAATCTTGGATTCGTGATCGACAACCACTTCATTGACCACTTGAAGTTGTTGTTGCATGTCCACCACCTCCTTTTGCAAAGCCTCCATCTTTCCTTGCATTACTTCATTCCTCGTACATACGTCCGCTGCTTGTGACTTTGCAATCATGGCCTCCTGTAAAGCTGTATCCCTCTCTGCTTCCAAAGACTGGATGTTAATTGGTGTACTACTTGAACTGCCAGCCTCCCCCATCGTAAGTGTTGCAAGTCGATTTTCCAGCTCGAGAATCCTTGCTTTATACTCACGAATTTCCTCGGCATGTTGCTGGCGCAATGCCTCCATTCTGCTCTCCATCATGTCCGCACCAAGTTGACGAGGGTTTACCTCGTTTAGGGCCTCGTTAACCACCTAGTTAACCAGCTCGTTAACCACATCGACATTTACCTCCATGCCCTCCTCATCCATATGCTCAAACGCCTCCTCGATGGCCATCTCCACGTCATTGGCTGGTCGTTTGCGAGTACGTGGTTTTTTTGGTTCCCGACCTTCTGGAATTGGTGCCCCAGGCTCATCCACTAGTTTAGGATTCTTCCTGAACCACTCCGGAACGGGAGTGTATGGAATATCCGGAACTGTGCATTTAGTGAATGCAATTCCAATACCCCCAAATTTTTGATCATGCAGAGCACCCAAACTTGACCAATCCACCCTAACTCGCAACACGTGCTCCGCATACATCATACACGCCACCGACTTTGGAATTGCACTCTTGGGCCATCTATCCAAATTGGAGATACTTCTAAGTATCGTTAGGAATCTCCATTTTGCCTCCACGTCTTCAAGCTGCGTATAGCTCGCATTGACGGCCTTGCAATGTCGCTCGTGACAATATCTTGGCCACAACCGATCAAAGTGAGGGAAGCCCACGTACTGCATTGCAGTCTTCGCTGACCACGGTTGTGGTACATTCTCCCAACCTACCCTGGCTTTTTGGGAGGGATCATCGTAAACATTCCACTCCAAATCAGCGGCCTTGCGTCCATGTCCTCTGGAACACCCAGAACTAGATCCTCCACTTGCACTTGCCATGTCTCCAGTTCCTCCACTTGCCATGTCTGAAAATTGGAGTTTCTAATTCTAATTCCACCCAAATTGGAGTTTCTAATTCTAATCTAGAACTCTACTTTTTAAAATACTAATTGCACTTCATAATAGTGCTACAAAATATCCAAGCATACACTTCAAAATAGTGTTGCTGTGGAATTAGTTCAAAAATATCCCTAAAAATTAAAGTTCAACTATTCGGCACACCCTTCGAGCACCCCGCTACCGGCGCTCACGCAGAGGCCAGTTGACTGGGCGCGTCACAAGGAATATGCCAAATAACGGCCACGTGGATCTGCCAAAACCTGCCACAACCTGCCAAAAGTAGTGTAAAAGGATCCCAAAAAAGGGATCCTTAACTCCTCCGAGAGCCCCGCTACCCCGCACTCTGTGTTAGAGGAGGGTTGTCTGGGCGCCCAGAAGGAGTGGAGTAAGGTATGTAAGTGGTCCCCTCCACTTATATACCCCCGTCCGCCCCTCCATCCGCTCCCGCGTCCCCACCCGTTCGCACCCGTTCGCACCCGTTCGCACCCGTCCGCACCCGTTCCCGCCCGTCCGCCCCAGAGTCCCCCCCCGTCCGCACCCGTTCCCTCCCGTCCGCCCCCAGCGTTCCCCCCCGTCCGCACCCGTTCCCTCCCGTCCGCCCCCAGCGTTCCCCCCCGTCCGCTCCCACGCTCCCCTCCGTACGCTCCTCTCCATACGCTCCAGCGTTCCCATCCCGTCCGCTCCTCGTTCCCATCCCGTCCGCTCCTCGTTCCCACACGTCCGCTCCTCGTTCCCATCCCGTCCGCTCCTCGTTCCCATCCCGTCCGCTCCTCGTTCCCACCCATCCGCTCCTTGTTCCCCACCCGTCCGCCCCGCGTTCCCTCCCGTCCGCGCCACCGTTCCCCTGCCGTCCGCTCCGCGTTCCCCTGCCGTCAGTTCCCCCCGTCCGCCCCCTGTTCCCCTCCCGTCCGCTCCATGTTCGCGGACGGGAGGGAACGCGGGGCGGACGGGTGGGGAACGCTGAGCGGACGGGTGGGAACGAGGAGCGGACGGTGGGGAACGAGGAGCGGACGGAGGGAACTCGGGGCGGACGGGTGGGGAACGCTGAGCGGACGTGTGGGAACGAGGAGCGGACGGTGGGGAACGAGGAGCGGACGGAGGGAACTCGGGGCGGACGGGTGGGGAACGCTGAGCGGACGGAGGGAACTCGGGGCGGACGGGTGGGGAACGCTGAGCGGACGGATGGGAACGAGGACCGGACGGGGGGGAACGGATGAAAAATGGAACGAGGAGCGGACGGGTGGGGAGCGCGGAGCGGACGGGAGGGAACGGGGCGGCAGGGGAACAACGTAGAATTGCGACCACATATGAATTGGACTTCATATGAATTTTTTAGAGCCAAAAAACGGACACTATAGTCACCATCTATAAATGTTAACCCTTGGGAGTGGATCAAAGTGCGATTGAGCGGCCCAACTTTGTTGAGAGTCCAAAGAAATGAACCCTAAATAGCCAATAAAATATAGTAAAGGTAGCCTTAGTTGGGCATAGTGTGAAGCCTCCAAAGGCCAAGCCCAAAAGTCCAAACTCAAAGGAGCATGCCACTTTATTACTTGCTCAAAATAACCCCTCCAATCTAACGGCCAAGATCTTGTCAATGATTGATTATTATAATGAAAAAAATGTAGGCATCGAAAAAAAAAGCAGGTGGGTTCGTTGGAAAGCTAGGAACCTAAACCCTCAAACCATGTATGGAAACACTTCTACATGAGTGTGAGAACAAATCAATGGCACATATGTGGTAGTAATTTGGAATGACGTAGGGTTTAGGGTTTAGGGGTTTAGGGTTTAGGGTTTATGAACCACTAAGGTTGAAGCACAAATTAATGATTTATTGAAGGAAAGTGCATTCGGATGGGTGACATCGGTTATGAAACCATATGAACCACTAAGGTTGAAGCACAAATTAATGATTTATTGAAGGAAAGTGCATTCGGATGGGTGACATCGGTTATGAAACCATATGAACCACTAAGGTTGAAGCACAAATTAATGATTTATTGAAGGAAAGTGCATTCGGATGGGTGACATCGGTTATGAAACCATATGAACCACTAAGGTTGAAGCACAAATTAATGATTTGTTGAAGGAAGGTGCATTCGGATGGGTGACATCGGTTATGAAACCATATGAACCACTAAGGTTGAAGCACAAATTAATGATTTGTTGAAGGAAGGTGCATTCGGATGGGTGACATCGGTTATGAAACCATATGAACCACTAAGGTTGAAGCACAAATTAATGATTTGTTGAAGGAAGGTGCATTCGGATGGGTGACATCGGTTATGAAACCATATGAACCACTAAGGTTGAAGCACAAATTAATGATTTGTTGAAGGAAGGTGCATTCGGATGGGTGACATCGGTTATGAAACCATATGAACCACTAAGGTTGAAGCACAAATTAATGATTTGTTGAAGGAAGGTGCATTCGGATGGGTGACATCGGTTATGAAACCATATGAACCACTAAGGTTGAAGCACAAATTAATGATTTGTTGAAGGAAAGTGCATTCGGATGGGTGACATCGGTTATGAAACCATATGAACCACTAAGGTTGAAGCACAAATTAATGATTTGTTGAAGGAAGGTGCATTCGGTGGGTGACATCGGTTATGAAACCATATGAACCACTAAGGTTGAAGCACAAATTAATGATTTGTTGAAGGAAAGTGCATTCGGATGGGTGACATCGGTTATGCAACCATATGAACCACTAAGGTTGAAGCACAAATTAATGATTTATTGAAGGAAAGTGCATTCGGATGGGTGACATCGGTTATGAAACCATATAAACCACTAAGGTTGAAGCACAAATTAATGATTTGTTGAAGGAAGGTGCATTCGGATGGGTGACATCGGTTATGAAACCATATGAACCACTAAGGTTGAAGCACAAATTAATGATTTGTTGAAGGAAGGTGCATTCGGATGGGTGACATCGGTTATGAAACCATATGAACCACTAAGGTTGAAGCACAAATTAATGATTTGTTGAAGGAAAGTGCATTCGGATGGGTGACATCGGTTATGAAACCATATGAACCACTAAGGTTGAAGCACAAATTAATGATTTGTTGAAGGAAGGTGCATTCGGTGGGTGACATCGGTTATGAAACCATATGAACCACTAAGGTTGAAGCACAAATTAATGATTTGTTGAAGGAAAGTGCATTCGGATGGGTGACATCGGTTATGCAACCATATGAACCACTAAGGTTGAAGCACAAATTAATGATTTATTGAAGGAAAGTGCATTCGGATGGGTGACATCGGTTATGAAACCATATGAACCACTAAGGTTGAAGCACAAATTAATGATTTGTTGAAGGAAGGTGCATTCGGATGGGTGACATCGGTTATGAAACCATATGAACCACTAAGGTTGAAGCACAAATTAATGATTTGTTGAAGGAAGGTGCATTCGGATGGGTGACATCGGTTATGAAACCATATGAACCACTAAGGTTGAAGCACAAATTAATGATTTGTTGAAGGAAGGTGCATTCGGATGGGTGACATCGGTTATGAAACCATATGAACCACTAAGGTTGAAGCACAAATTAATGATTTGTTGAAGGAAAGTGCATTCGGATGGGTGACATCGGTTATGAAACCATATGAACCACTAAGGTTGAAGCACAAATTAATGATTTGTTGAAGGAAGGTGCATTCGGTGGGTGACATCGGTTATGAAACCATATGAACCACTAAGGTTGAAGCACAAATTAATGATTTGTTGAAGGAAAGTGCATTCGGATGGGTGACATCGGTTATGCAACCATATGAACCACTAAGGTTGAAGCACAAATTAATGATTTATTGAAGGAAAGTGCATTCGGATGGGTGACATCGGTTATGAAACCATATGAACCACTAAGGTTGAAGCACAAATTAATGATTTGTTGAAGGAAGGTGCATTCGGATGGGTGACATCGGTTATGAAACCATATGAACCACTAAGGTTGAAGCACAAATTAATGATTTGTTGAAGGAAGGTGCATTCGGATGGGTGACATCGGTTATGAAACCATATGAACCACTAAGGTTGAAGCACAAATTAATGATTTGTTGAAGGAAAGTGCATTCGGATGGGTGACATCGGTTATGAAACCATATGAACCACTAAGGTTGAAGCACAAATTAATGATTTGTTGAAGGAAGGTGCATTCGGTGGGTGACATCGGTTATGAAACCATATGAACCACTAAGGTTGAAGCACAAATTAATGATTTGTTGAAGGAAAGTGCATTCGGATGGGTGACATCGGTTATGCAACCATATGAACCACTAAGGTTGAAGCACAAATTAATGATTTATTGAAGGAAAGTGCATTCGGATGGGTGACATCGGTTATGAAACCATATGAACCACTAAGGTTGAAGCACAAATTAATGATTTGTTGAAGGAAAGTGCATTCGGATGGGTGACATCGGTTATGAAACTATATGAACCACTAAGGTTGAAGCACAAATTAATGATTTGTTGAATGAGTGGATAACTAATCAAATATGGAAAGTTCAAAGAGGTATCAAAGAGGTTTCCGATGCGGATGTCGGAAGATTTTTTCAAAAGTGTACATTTTTAACCTAATCAACTTTTTTTTTATTCCGATTGCGTTGACTTTATCTTACTAACGAGAATTGGATCCTCTACATATTGGATTACATCAATTATTGGTCATGGTCATCAAGTCCTTAGAGGTCAATATATAAGTAGATCATTGAGACTCATACATATAACGAAGGTAGAGTATCATGGATAGGATGGGAAAGGGGAGAGTCATGTTTGAGGGTGTAGAATGCGATGAGGAGATACACAATTTAGACGATCCCCATATTCCATTCAATGCAACACCCGAGCGTGAGAGAGATGAGAGAAGTGCTAGGGATCGATTTCGTGATGAGTATGTCATGACTCCCTTCTCACAATCTACACAAGCTTGGAGGATGAGGGCGGCGGAAGAACAACGACGATATGCAGACAACTTTGAGATCGATGCGGTGGAGAAGGACCACACACAATGCGTGGGTGGAGATCTAAATGATCTAATTGATTTGTGTGCGGATATTTTGGAGAAGCCCGGGGATGTGGATGTGGATGTGGATGTGGATGTGGAGGAGACTTCAATCGACATTGAAATAGTCAAGGTAGCGGGGGAATCTTCAAAGACTATGTCTATTCGTAAGAAGAGGAGAGGATTGTCGCCTCATCGGCTACCATTGAAGGAACGGATGAAAGACCGAACGATTAGCTATTTTGATTTACTTCAGCCGAATCCTCTTCCAAAAATGGAGCCTCGCTGGAAGCCAGGAGCATCTACGAGGTTGGGATGACGGAATGAAGTGGAATATTATAGTTTGCATGGTTTGTTCATGTATATGATTAATAAAGGGCATTTATAACGTTGTCGCAATAATAAAGTTATGACTTGTATAATATGTTGTACCACTTCTATGATTTATTTATTTATTTTTAATTCACCAACCGAACAGTTTCTGTTGAGATAAACAAGCACAAAGCAATATGAAACTATGCATCCACTTCTCAGTTCCAAGAGAAATTTTTTTAACCACTTTACGTTCACCCTTAGTTGATTATTGCTATTTTAGTGTACTTTATTATGTAGATGGGAGGACTATTATGTAGAGGACTTTTATTGCATATTCTTGTAGAGGACTTCATTACCTATCCATGGATACCAAGAACTCATTTTTTGGACTTCATATGAATTTTTGAGAGCCAAAAAACCGAGACTATGTCCAAACTTCCAAAAAAAAGTGATTGTGAATTATATAAATATAAATATAAGCAATTGTGAAGTATGTGTGCAATATGTGTGGAGTACAAGAAAGAACATTTAGAGATGTTTAGGATCACGTGTACAACCGATATAACTATTGCAACATTGTGCTCAACTTTAGTTAACTAGATATAACTATAGTTGACTACATTTTGTGGCATACCAAAATTAGAATAAATATAGGTAATTGCATTTTGGCAAGACATATCACGAACAACTATAGTTAACTTGAACTTAGCACATGGATGTGATAACAACGATGTGAAAGAATGATGTGGCCTCACGAGAGGCGAGAACCTTGGTTAGTCTCCCATAGACTTCATCTCGATTATGAAGCAAAAATCCTCATGGAGTATGAACATTGCACTAAGATCCATAAATCTCATACAATATACAAGTTGTGTATGAAAAAATGATGGCTTTATTTACATCTCCAACGGTTACAAAATTGGTATGATCCAAAATTGCTGCAAAGAAAACAAAAAAAAACTATTTTGCAGTGTCACGGAAGCACATTGTCGGGTTAACCATGTTGTATGGAGGCGACTTCAACATGTTCACTACGTGTGTGATGGTTGACCTTTCCGCTGGATTGGGCTTCGTCAATGCATCCAATGCTATCTCAAACCGCATCTTCAAGCCATTTGGATCACTGTTTAGCTGAAACAACGAGGAAGTCGAATCCCTGGCATAAATCTTCTTTGCCAAAGCACCCACTGAGAAGGACTCCGAGAGAAACGTGTGCCTATGTTTCCGAGCCATCCTCACCGGAGAGGTAGATGTTCCACGCTGCCCTCGTACATGGAATAATTCTGGACCAGCACAGTTGTATTTTATGCGGTGCTTGTTCATCTCATCCACTGATTCTTTTCCATAGTTGGAGGGTGCGTCTTCATCTCCCCATGATGCCATCCCCCAATCACACACACCAATGAAAACCGTGTTCTCACGGTCTTGTGGGAAATGCAGCATGACATTGTTGGGATTAAGGTCATTGTGCAACACGTCATGCTTGTGCACTACATCCACAATGCACATTAGAGCCCATGCCAAATAAGCTCGATGCCTTCGATATACAACCAACCGTTTCCGTGCTTCAAAGTCTGCCCCAGGCATTTGAAGGATTGTGCGCTCGTGGGTTTCCGGAACTTGGTGGTCATAGACCCTCATGTTCTTCAAGGAGCCTCCATTCCACCACATCGAATAGGATTCGTATGTTTTCGGGTGGAGGTATTGTAGCTTGATTATCCCAGGATGATCTACTGGGCATGCCAATGCTTCAACCGAACGCTCCTTTCGGTTCTCCAGACTATTCGTGGCCTTCATGGTCTTCCCAGCCCACTCTATCCAGTTAGGGATGAATGATGCTCCATGAATTGTGACTCTCCGCACCACTCCGAAGGTCCCTTGGAAGATTTCCCTATCCAAGGGTTTGATCTCCACATTCCTAGGCAACCATATGACACCCTGCCGGCCCTGAGTGGCAATGTTGTCTGCCAGCTGCCTGTCAATAAAAACGGGAAGGTTGCGGGCGGATGTGCCTTTTGCTGCTATTACGCCTCTTTTCCAATTCTCTAGCTTAATGTACAGCTCGGACCTCCTCCCACCACTACTTCCCTCTCCAGGATGCATAGCCTCATATGACATCGTTGGATTGTAGATTGCTTCCACAGCTTGTTTTTCAATCCATGTGTTCCAATCGCTCATGCCCCTAGCTTCCTCAAACTCCGGTCCAGACGTGGCTTCCGTGAGAATAAGCATCAACTCGTTCCTCGCCAACTCTAAACCCTTTGTACCATCATTGAGGTATTTTTTCTCCAAATAAACCATGCTGTTACTTCTAAACCAATCCAACAACACGATCCTGCAATGATTTCGAGCCTCATCGGTCCGCGGGTCGCGTTTGCCTCTATGTTTCCTTTTCTTTGATTGCGAACCCGATGCCGCGGACCCGTCCTCCGTCCCTTCCGAAACTGCTGGGCGTTTTAATCCCCGTCTTTCAGTCTGCTCCGAACCCTGAGGTACATCACGTGCAGGGCTCTCCGGTCTTGATGTCCGCCGTGTCGGAGATTGTGGTGGCACGTTCTCCGAACGAGCCGGTGCATGTATTTCTGTGGAACTGCCTGAGCTTGGTCCCCTTCCAGTTCTCCCTCTATGTCCACTGTTTCCCCGACTCCCACGTGTTCCACGGCTTCCCCGTGTTTGGTTGCCTCCCGAATGACCAACAGCCAAGAACTCTTCGTCAAACTGAAAGGGATCTGGACGTGGTGGACGTGCTGCAGTACTTCCACTTCCAGGATCGCTTCCCGTACCCTCGGCAGTATTCGCCGATGCATTGCCTACGAGCCAAGCACGGTGCACCCTCAAATCCTCGTTCTCGTAAGGAGCAATGCCCTCCCCCTCCATCGTGATAAAAATCACGTGAGTGAGTGAATCTGAAAATGAGTCGTGATAAAAATCACGTGAATAAGTGAGTGTGAAAATCTCTCGTGATAAAAATCACGGGAGCGAGTGAATCTGAAAAAAAAATTGCGAGGGTTCCCCCACAATTTGCCCTGCCCTCCCAAACCCCTTGAGACCCGCGCGGTGATGCTGTCCTTTGGGACGCAACAAGGTCTCGGGTCCCTATGTGGTGGGAGGAGAGGAAAGTGGTAGGAACTAAAGCCTCACGGCTTTATATAGGCAACGAGGAGCCCAATCATTATGGGATCCCGGTCGGAATTAGGGTTTAGGGTACGAAAACGACGTATGGGGAACGTGGGAACTAGGGGCGGACGGAGGGAACGTGGGGGCGGACGGAGGGAACGAGGAGCAGACGGGTGGGGAACGCGATAGGGAACTCGGGCGGACGGGAGGGAACGAGGCGCGGACGGGAGGGGAACGGGCGGACGGAGGGAACGTGGCGGACGGAGGGAACGTGGAGCGGACGTGAAGGGAACTCGATAGGGAACGCGGGCGGACGGAAGGGATCGGAAAGCGGACGGGAGGGAACGTGGAGCGGACGTATGGGAACTCCGAGCGGACGGGGGGAACGCGGGGCGGACGGGGGGAACGCGGGGCGGACGGGGGGAACGCGGGGCGGACGGGGGGAACGCGGGGCGGACGGGAGGGAACGGGTGCGGACAGGATGGGAACGGGGTACGGACGACGGGGAACGTGTGGCGGACGGAGGGAACGTGGAGCGGACGTGAGGGAACGCGTGCGGACGGGAGAGGAACGTGGGGCGGACGGGAGGGAACGAGGAGCGGACGGTGGGGAACGTGTGGCGGACGGAGGGTAGCGGACGGGAGGGAACGCGGGGCGGACGGGTGGGACGGGTGGGACGCCCCACCCCCCCCCTCTCCCGTCCGCTCCACCCCCGTCCGTCCGCCCCACCCCCCCTCCCCCGTCCGCTCCACCCCCCCGTCCGTCCGCTCCACCCCCGTCCGTCCGCCCCACCCCCCCCCCTCTCCCGTCCGCTCCACCCCCCTCCCCCGTCCGCTCCACACCCCCGTCCGTCCGCTCCACCCCCATCCACCGTCCGCACCACCCCCCCGTCCGTCCGCTCCACCCCCCTTCCCCGTCCGCACCACCCCCCTTCCCCGTCCGCCCCACCCGTCCGCCCCCGTCCGCCCCACACCCTCCTTAGTAATATTTTATTACTTTGATTTTAACACAATGATAAACACAATGGCAAAATGGTCTACGTGGCAGGGGAAATATGCACATCCACGTCGACGTTTTCTGCCACATAGGACGCCACCTTGGCAAGAAGGTAAGTATTTTACCCACCCTAGTCGGCTCCCCCTATGTTGACCCTACGTGGACCCTATTGTGTCGTGACGGAGGGGTCCGTCACGACACGACACGTCGTGACGGCACGACACCGTCACAACGGCGGGATAGACAACCCTGTTCATAATAGAACCTGAAAGTTTGAAACCGATTTTCTTAGTGTAAAACTCCCTCGTTATTATCCCTGTCACCCTTGATAATATCACTATTTTTTTTTCCAAAATCCGTAGTGTAAATGTGATAATATCAAATATGGATGGATTGTACTATGTGATGGTTGGATGGTTGGATGGACAGATTGTATGCAATAACTGCAAGGTGTGGGAGTGTAGGTATACATCTATATCACGACTAAGTAAAAAACACAAACATGCATCAACTCCAAGGGAAACACACTCTCCTTCGTTTCACGCCCATCATTTGGAAAGGGCAAGGGGCATTGAACCACGGAGGCTACAAGCATGACCCCTTTGGTTCCTATACTTGCACAAAAAATGGCATGATCATGGTATCAAAGCCCCAATAATTGTGTTTGTTTAAACGTGAGAATTGTAATTAAGGGAGCCCATTAGTTCATTTCAATTACACATTATTTTCTTACCAAAAGTTTTGGGACTTTGTGGATTAACCTTTCATTGAGCCAGTTGCATTTCAATGAATAAATAAATTACCAACGTTAGGCAATTCAACGTGAGTTTGAGCTTGTTGGTCCTATCATGTTCACAAGTCTTCTTGGTGCAGGATGGGATTAACAGCCTACCTTGCGGAGGGTGGGCTCTCGATTTCATACCTACTTAGCTAGTTCTTTTTTGTCAACTAGAGAGAAGATTTCACAATGGAAATTGAACCACCAACCACTCCATTCGGAAATGAGTATCTCTCCACTATCACCCGGTAGTTTAGGATCATCTCAGACTACATTCCAACGACGTTGTAATTTGTATACTAGTTTTGATGTTGAGAGAATTTGAGCCCACAATCACCAACATCATTTAATTTAAAATTTCTATCAACCACTTGGAAGCTATGCAAAGACTTCAATTTTTTTGGGATGAGAAAGTTAATGTCATTTGTTTGTCTTTTATTTTAACAGAACATGATGCTAGTTGCCCCAAGTTTAATTCATCATCCGATGAATTTTTGGTTTGAATAAGAATAAGTGTACAAAATTGGAAGACACATGTGCAAGGAGTTTCGTTTTCCAAACTTGGAGATCATAAGTTTAATATTGCAAAGTGGTCAAAGCCCAATGAATAGATGATGGAAATTGACTAGTGGCGTTCATGAGTCTAAAGTAGTGAAGCTAAGCGATGCACAAAAATGTGCTAAAGATGTTTTGAATTTTATGGCAAGCCAAGGTTCTCAGATTTTCAACACTCAGGAGTTGTTAGGAATGGACAAATCCATGACAAACTCATTATAATTGGTGTTGGACATTTAACATCACTAAAACAATGTTACAATAGAAGCTTCTTTGTCTCTAGTGAGAGGTCTTTACCCGATCTCAATGACACATTATGATGTGCTCTTGTTGTTGTTCACAATTTTGAATTAGGTTTTACATTCAAAAACATTGAAGTCTTGTATTTGTTATTTTCTTTTTTACATTGTAATTTTGTTTTGATTTTCTACCTATTTTTGTTGATTATATCACATTATGCACAACTCTTCAAAATGTGACATTATCAAATATGTCACACCTTGTTTATATCACACTTTATGGTCAAACGGATGGTGTGATATTATGAAGGTTAGACTGTAATGCTTATCAGTGAACATAACATTAATAAACATTGACTGCAGTTAGTTGGGGCCCTCAATCTTGATTCCACTTTCCTTCCCCATAAAATCATGGTAAGGCTGCATCAATGCTCATGTATGCCTTCATAACCTTGCACCTAACTCTATACACTCATGATTAATTGCCACAATAAGATACATCATTAATGCACATGCCAAACATTAGAAGCCCCCGGTCGATAATTATAGCATCGTCTACACACAAATATCATCCATGACGGTGATACATTCATAACAGTGATGAAATATGCCTTCGACGTGACTTCAGCAACCATTCAAATAGCTTTTCCATGTTTTATGTTACAAATAATGTTGTTGTTTATGCAAAACTACAAGTATTTAATTCCCACTATATTTGTGTTCGGGCTGTTTTTTCTTTTTGATTAATCAAAGACTAGGTCTCTTGCTTTTTTGAACACATCAATATTAATTTTATGCAACAGTTCTACCCTCATGTTTGGTTGCCTTCACGTTATCCAAGCCTCTATTCACGGGTAATGTTCAAATCTCGTGAACACTATTGTTAGGGTTCAACGAGGCCAAAGATTGAATTAATCATGGGTTGTGTGAGTCACGTCACAAACCCGATATAATGCAGGAATGCTACGATGTGAGCGGTGAGCGGTGAGCAGATCTCGCGAGCAGAAAATGTTAATTTAAAACTCTATTGTTCGAAAGTTAGGACCCTTATGACCGTGGATTTTGCACATATTTCTAGTTTAAATTTGTAATTACAAGGCCCATTATTGTGGAGTGCCCAATTTCTCGAACCAAAAAGTTTATTGAAATTACCAATGAGGCCCTATGACCGTGGGAAAATTGGCTATGGTTGAGAAGATGGTGGAATAAATTCTCTTTGGAGTATGACGACCACCAAGTGTAGTGTGATTTGAGAACAACGAAAAGATGCATTCAATGAGATAATTGGAATATTGAAAACCACACCACACTTTATAAATCCAAATACCAATCAATCAAACCAAAAATCAATCAACCATGAGGTTGTCACTACTAGATTCCCTACTTCCAAAGATACTCCCCTCATGGCCGCCCTCATTTGAAGTGGAATCTAAGCTATGGCACTCATTATGCACCTCTGTACATCATTGAAAAAGTATATGAAAACGATAATAGGAGAATAGTGGAAACCCTTAAATTTAATAGAGAAAGGTATGAACTAATAGTAAGATTATGGAATTAAGTGATGAACAATCAAATTAATCGTAAACTCAAATGTTAATAAGATACCAAGTGGTGTTCGAAAATATTTTAAAAAATATTAGAAAATACGAAGTCAAAAGTTAACTTAAATTATATATGCAATCCCATAAACTCCGAAAGTAATACAAATACAATGAATTTCATGCGGAATGAGTGCACAAACTGAAAAACCAACGGAAGAAAAAACGGTATATTAGATAGTACACAGACATTCACATGAAGCTATTACAACAGATCCGAATCACTGTGATCACCTGATGATGAAGACATTCTAGAATCACTAATATCTGCATCAGAGGAGACTTGACCATCAGATTCTAAAGCTTCTATATCCAAAAACTCTAAAACTCTTCCCGGATGATATTTAGATGTAAAAGTCTGATAAGAACCTCCAGCTAGTTGATTAGCAATATCATTTGCATATGTAGGAAGTTGCCAAGACTTTGGAGGGCTGGGATAGAATTTAGGGTCACAAAAAAAAGGCCGGTGAATAGGATAGCTCAATTTATCGCATCTGCAAATGCCAATGGTACCATGTTTATAACTCAACTTTATAAGAAATGACAACAAAAAACACAACACTGGTAAGAGAATTTGTGGACCTTACTCACTTAGTAAACCGAGATCTTTTCACAATCCTCTCAACGGGGATATCTTCACCCTCAGGATCCTCTAAACTGGTGACAGGGTCTTCAAGAGTGACTTCAGAGGCTGCTCTAAAGATAATCAATGGAGCAAGTAAGGCCTCAAAAATATCAACATCAGCCTCTAATGCCGCAATGTGACGGTGCACATTGCGGCATACATGAATGGAAGATCCTGCAAATAAAGAAGTTGGAAAAACTTAGTACAAAAACCACTATGAATTTTGTAGAGCAAAACAATATTAACGATTAACCAACTGAAATGGAAGATTACAAAGACATACCGGTCGCTGCCGTGCAGTCTAGAATAATATCCCCTGGGGAGCTACATGCTTCAATTAGCATTTGCATTAGAAGCACGGACTTTTCACGAGGCCCTCGCCATGGTGTGGATCCATTAGTTAGCTGGTCCTCACGAGAGACCAAGTTCTGGAGAATATCATCCCGTGCAACATCCACCCCATAAGGATCCAATTCAGGGACATGGCGAAACGAAAACTTCGATGGAGGTGACCCCGGCACGCTCCTGACCGCCAATGAAATACCGAACCTCATGGTCTACAATGTACAAGACATAAAGAACAATATTACTCTACAAAGTAAACAACACAACTGCGTGAGTATAATAGTTAGGTGGGTCTACACTAAGAACTAACTCAAGGATGAAATTGAAACTGAATGCGGTGATCAGAAAGAAGACTTAAGCTTTATCTTACAGTTGATGCTGGATTTATTGGGGATGTGAGATGAAGGCGGTTCATTCCCCACCACTCTTTCCGAATTGTGAAACCATATGATTTGCAATATCCAAGAATATTGGACTTCGTACTCAAGCGAAAAGGGTGAAACAAAATAATTGCCCCGTCGTCGTGAAGATGTTCGTCGGCAAAGTCAAAGAGTGGTTGTAACCACTCTTTCGATTCTTGATTCCAAGCGGGAATGGACGATGGTGGGTCTGATATGCCAGGAACAGGAAGACCTTCCGGTATATCTGCAAGAATCAAGTCCAAACAAGGATGGTCCTCCGGAGAACCCTTGTAGTGCCGGGTTTTGTCTTTTGAGTGCTGCACAATCAAAGGACAAGCAGGTTTGGTGTTAAAATAATCCTCCTTGCTTTGTACACTGCCTAGTACTTGAATGCAAAACAAATTCTTTATACATTCTTGTACCCTCGTAAAGTGTTCCAACTCTAGATATTAATCACAGTTAGTGCACATATTGTAAGCTATTGCTGAGTTGAAACAAGAGGGGCTCCGAAATTGATATATTCAAATAACACCCAGCTTGTAAAAACACTTAACAAAGATTATGGCCGAATTAGGTACAATGATTGCAGATGCTTTCCAGAAATCAAAAGTCTAATTTAATCTAACTACACCCAACCAGAAGCCTAGCCTTAACATGCCTGACCCTCACTAATTGAGCCTGTCGAGACCCACATTTCCATAAATCAAAATATGTAGATACCCCTAACTAAACCCAAGCCTAACCTTAACCTCCCTGACCTTTCACTAATTGAACCTGCATAGAACATTTCGGTGCCGAGACTCACAATTCCAGAAATCAAAATATGTAGCTACCCCTAACTAAACCGAAGCGTAACCTTAACCACCCTGACCTCACTAATTAAACTTGACTAGTGGGTCTCGGGGCCGAGACCCATATTTCCAGAAATAAAAATTTTCGGTTACTTTCTAGTTAATGAAAAATGTGGAACACATTGAAATGCATAAATTCCAAGACAAACATGTTATGACAAAATTAAGGAAGAGCAATACCTTGAGCATGAATCTTTTCAACTCGTTGTAGGAAGGGGTGAATTCCTCCGTGTCACCGCCAAGAACGACCTCCAATGAGGCATTGAGAATGAGCTCTTGAATATGGATGTCGAGCTCCTCCCCCGAAGTCAAAATAGGAATTTCACTCAACTGATCGTAGGAGGAATTGCGTTTTGTTCCTCTAGAAAATGTTGGAGCATGAGAACCAGATTCATATGTGGGACTTGGAGCAACGGGACTCTTACCTTCTAGCTCTGAGGGGGGGTTCATCTTCTTTCTGCCCTTCTTGGTGGACTTCTCCAGTGACTTCTGTAGCTTCTCCCGCTCTTTTTGATCAGCTCTCTCCTCAGCCTCCTTGACCCTCAGTGCTTTCTTCAGGTCCTGTTCCATGCGTCGTTTCATTGCCTTTGCCCTCTCATTCTCATCTTCAATGCCCTGTAAGTCCAGCATTTCAATTCCAGACTCACCTACAGCCTCTCGTGACTTCCTGAGCTCAGTCTCAAAATGAGGAGTAAAACTTGGAGCGCAATCAAGATACCATGCACCGCCGGCAAGGTGAGAAGTTGTCCAAGTGCGTTGTTGAAGAGCTGAGAACATGCACGCTGAATTTGATCGATCAAGCCATGTGGTCAAGAATATAGGAAGGTCTTCTTTGGAAATAGCTCCTTTGGCCAGAAGCTCGTACTTAAAGTACCTGTGTCACGGAATAGCACATAACATTACATTGTAGAACATTCGAACTAGCAAATCACATAAGATGAACTAAAAAAAACTGAAATTAATGAAGAGTACTTAAAGATTTGAGACGTACCTAAAAAGAACTCTGCGGACAACAAGGTCAGATCCATTAAATCCAACAAAGTCATCAAGTTTTTTGAAGGAATCAGGTCCTCTGAAATAGGTGTTGAACGCATGGTCCCATAACTTCATGCGGCAATCTTCGATATACACGGACAACAACATAGGCTCACTGACAACACTCATGTTGATAGGAAGTTGGTCTTGACGCATGGTCTCGTCAAAAATCAAACTGGCATGCTCAGAAATCTGGAAAGCAAGACAGAAAGCATCAGCTAATTGACGTTACTAATTGAACAAGCCTAGAGCACCTCCATTACCAAGACTCACAATTCTAGAAATCAAACTCTAAAGGTACCCCTTACTTTATCCACGAAAAAGCCTAATTATGCCCCCTTACTAAATGAACCTGCCTAGAGTAGCTCGGTGCCGAGAACACAATTCCAGAAATCAAAATTCTAACTACCCACCCCAAAGCCTAACCTTAACCTCCCTGGCCTCACTACTTAAGCCTGCATTGAGCATCTCGGTGCCGAGAGTAAGAATTCCAGAAATGATAATTTCTAGCTGCCCTTAACCAATCCCACCTCGAAGCCTAACCCAGAAATGAACTAAACCCCGAACCCCGAAGAAATGAAATTAAGAATGTGAGGTTGGTAAAACACATGCCAACAAGGAACTCAACTAATTGAAAAATCAATAAAATCTGTGGACTTACTCCTGCCCAGAAACATGCTTTTGCAAGGAAATTTGCCAATTTCTCTTCGTTGATGGGCTTGGGAGGTAGCCTGCGAGCCTCGCGAGTGGAAGCAGATGAATTAAAGTATTCTAGCCATTTTATTTTGAATGCTGGAGACGCCCTTGAAGTTGCAATGAGCTGCAGCTTCTCTAAGTTGAGTTCCGGTGAGAGTGAGTTCAGGGTGTAATGACGCTCAATCTGTGTGACAAAGGGATTGTGAGAACTTCTTAAGGATAAGCAGAACAGAATGATATGGACAAAGGATTAGGGTACCTACCTCACGAAGCCAACCGTCGGTAAGCTCCGGGTTAGACACAGAAACTAGTTTTCCCATCTTTAATGCGAAGTGCCACAGCTCTCTTCTCAAGTGCGGATTTCATCGCAGCTGCCTTGTCAGCAGGGGAGACGTCGCCTTCGGATTGCTCTACAAGCTGACGTATACCATCGTCTGCAGCGAGACCCAGTTCGTGCTGCACAAAGAGGGAACAAGAATGCGGAAACCAAAAGTTCAAATGAAAATGAAACATGATGTTTAAGACCCAAAAAAAAATTAAAGAAGTTGGTAGCGATTCGTAGAACCATAAGGACTATTCCATGACTCACCTGAAATATGAAATTTGTAAACACATGTAACGGTAACGAATACCAAGTCTTATGTGACTTCTTGCACCTATTGAGATCGGCCGGACTCAAAATGTCATTGAACTGGTCAATTGACATTAGACCATACTTCTGAACCCTGAAGAGGGTATGGACAATGTTGGTCTTCACGTGCGAGTCCTCGGTATGTCTAAATTCAAAAATCAAGTGAAAGACATTAGATTATTGAAATGAAAAGAAGTTGAAACCTGCTGGAAATTAATATGAAAGATTGCTTATCAAAAGAAAATGCACTTACTTGTTTATGTTGTGCATGACTTGCATAACAAGTGCAACTTTCCCATTTGTGTCAAGGAGAATTGAGTCCACCAAATAATGCCAAGAATCCTCAGTTCGGTGAAGTCTGTCAATGTGATTTAACCAAGCTTGACGCCTATGGTTTCCGTCACACACAAAAAACATCAAATTTGTGAAGCGGGCCAAATGTGGATCTGAAAGGAGAAACGTGTTGAAAATGTCGTTTTTGGAGTTCCAAATAGGACCCCAAGAAGCTTTATCAGCTTCTAACACTTCCTGTGTCATACCGTCTTCATTTGTGGTTGAGACATAAAAGACTGAGGCGCCCTCCCTGTATCCGTGGACAAACTCTTGCTCAAGCTTAGCAAGATCGGAAGACAGAGTTGGCCTTACCATTGGCATTGCAAGCATTCTGCACAAAGGAATACAAAATCGCGAGGAACTGATGGGTTGGAATCTCAAGCTTGTGATCGTGGACACTGAGTTAAGTTTCTGCCGAGTCCGAATCTCATCCTCATCAGCCATAAATTGAGTATCATCCCCAAGAATATCTTCTTCTCCCTCAGGACAGTCATCAAGGATTTCCAATTCTGGCTCCATTCCCTCTGATACTTGTGTCGAAGGTGGCGAAGATGCAGCATGTACCTACAATATAAACATTACATTTTCTATAAAACCTTACACTTGGACTCATACAAACTGTGACATTTTGGCTTATTAGAATTCTAAGTGAGACACTGCAACCAACAAAAACCAGGTTCAGATGTATGATTCCAGAAATCAAAATCAAAATCTACACCTAAATAATCCCACCCAAGCCCAGCCTAAACCCTCCCTGAACTCACTGATTGAAACTGCAAAGTATGTACATGGGCCGTGACTAAGAATTCCACAAACATCATACCAATCTGCAACTTTAACATGCCTCAATCCAGGTCACAAACAAACATGACTTCCCAAATTTTTTTTTGTGGTTGCCCTATTTTTTCCTTTCTTGCCCGAGGTGAGGCCTCGGACTCTGCATCCCGTTTCCAGTGCCCAACGGAGCCGACTACTCTTTTCCAGCACCCTAAGGGCGCTCCCACACATCCAGAGCCCGAGGCCTCACCTGGGGCAAGAAACGAAAAAATAGAGCAACCACAAAAAAAATGAGCGCCCTTAGGGTGCTGGAAAAGAGTGGTCGGAGCCGACCACTCTTTTCCAGCACCCTAAGGGCGCTCCCACACATCCAGAGCCCGAGGCCTCACCTGGGGCAAGAAACGAAAAAACAGAGCAACCACAAAAAAAATGAGCGCCCTTAGGGTGTTGGAAAAGAGTGGTCGGAGCCGACCACTCTTTTCCAGCACCCTAAGGGCGCTCCCACACATCCAGAGCCCGAGGCCTCACCTGGGGCAAGAAACGAAAAAACAGAGCAACCACAAAAAAAATGAGCGCCCTTAGGGTGCTGGAAAAGAGTGGTCGGAGCCGACCACTCTTTTCCAGCACCCTAAGGGCGCTCCCACACATCCAGAGCCCGAGGCCTCACCTGGGGCAAGAAACGAAAAAACAGAGCAACCACAAAAAAAATGAGCGCCCTTAGGGTGCTGGAAAAGAGTGGTCGGAGCCGACCACTCTTTTCCAGCACCCTAAGGGCGCTCCCACACATCCAGAGCCCGAGGCCTCACCTGGGGCAAGAAACGAAAAAACAGAGCAACCACAAAAAAAATGAGCGCCCTTAGGGTGCTGGAAAAGAGTGGTCGGAGCCGACCACTCTTTTCCAGCACCCTAAGGGCGCTCCCACACATCCAGAGCCCGAGGCCTCACCTGGGGCAAGAAACGAAAAAACAGAGCAACCACAAAAAAAATGAGCGCCCTTAGGGTGCTGGAAAAGAGTGGTCGGAGCCGACCACTCTTTTCCAGCACCCTAAGGGCGCTCCCACACGTCCAGAGCCCGAGGGTGCTGGAATGGGCCTTTTCTGAAACTGTAACCCTAATTATTTGTTGTCTGCATTGTAGTCCAGCCGAGCAGCGCATATGAATTCTAAGGTTTAGTCCTTATCTGTGAACGTCCTTTTCGAGGTTGTTCCTAACCTTGCACCAAGTGACAATTTATAATATCAAAAACAACAGTAATTAATGAGTGGGTTATCGAATACCTGACTCTCTTCGTCAATAGTGAAGTCCACCGATAGTTGGAGCTCGGACTCACACTTTGAGTGTGAAGGTGAAGTAACTTCTTGTTCGACAACTTGATTTTGTACAATCTCGACTGGAAGCTTCGCAAACTGGTTCGTTAACGACTTGACGGTACCATCCAAGTTTGCAAGCCGCATTCTCTTAATCTCTGCATTTCTCATCCTAGCACGCCTAATCTGCTTTGAACTAGAGAATAGGGGCTTTCTCCTTCTCCTTCGCTTTGCGATCAAAGGTGTCACACCGTCTAATGGATACACAGCATGCATCTGAGATACTACCTCATTACCAAACTCAGCTCATCTTTCTGCAATCTGAGAGGACTTTTATGGTGTTTTACATCTTATTTAAATCTCCACTACATTCCAATTTAATGGACCCCTTTAATGATTTACTTATAATAACGCATAATTGTTATTTTCATCCTTCAAATTGCGGCCGAGGGCAATCGACTTTACACCTAAACCTCTGATTCTAATTTGGATAGATATTTAATCGATCCAATAAATGACGTCGGTTGTGCCTAACTTTGGTTGCCACACATTCCACACAGCTACTTATGCGCTGACATACCTTCGATCACCCTTGCCCATGAATTTTACAGCTGCTATAATAATTTTAGCAAACAGCCAATTATCCTACAATCCTCTTTCCTACAATCCTCCATGTCTTTTTCCCTTTGGAACCTCTACCTGTTCCCCTAGAAGAATTAACCCCTTGTCTACGCATTGTTTTCCGCAAGTTGTACGGCGTCCCTGAGCTCTCTCTTGATTCTAACCTTTGCCTTCTCTCTATACGCCTCTGTTTTTCAATAGTCCTCCTCAATTCTCGATCTGCTCTCGCTCTCGTCCGAGTGTTCATCTCTAACCATATTGAAGCAAACAAATGTTATATATCATTGTCAAGTCTGTCATAATTAACATCTATGCGCCATCATTATGTTCCTATTATCTTGGATTTAGATAATTAACCTGCAGTTTCTTTAATTATTCCTCGGTTTGTATAGCCATAACTTGACGAGACTCTCCCAAATAAACTTTCCTATTCTCGCTTTGCCATAAAGGTTAATGCTCTACCTTTGCCCATTTCAAGCCTCGACTAAAAAAGAAACACTTTCCTTTAGGGTGCCCCTTACATCCACTAAATGGTTCACGTGGTCTTGTGTATTTTAAAGTTCGTCAGTCGGCATCCAGCCTCATTGTTTGGTATTTATATATCTAGTTTGGATTGGCATATGATCATGACTAACTTAAGTAAATGCTGTAGTGCATTTTCAATTTTTATTCACATTTCTATAATGAATCGGCTTATTATTCCACTACTAATCCAAGTCTCCGCCGTCATTCATAGATTCCATCTTGCCATGGCCTTCTAATCACAACACTATATACACCTCCCCACTTTGTGGTTTCCTTAAGTCCATTGCCCATTTGGCCACTACCTGCTGTGAACTCGCATTCACAATCCTTCTACAATGGCCACCATCCGAGCACTGCACCATTCCATCCCGCTTATGATCCCTCTAGGAGATGATGGTCTAGCCAAAGTCACAGAGTCGTTCCTTAGTTTGAGGTTTAGATTCCACCCAGCCTCAATTCATGTCGAAGAAGAGGTCTTTGATGCTAACGGTGACTTGAGTCACACTGTCCTTCAAATATCGTTTCACAATGACGATGGTAGAGTTTGGTTCTTGATCCCTGGAACGTACAAGGCCATAGGCGTCACCGAGTCGGATATGGCCACCACAACTGTGTTGCTAACACCAGGTGTGTCCCTCACGTCCACCACGCAGGTTCCTCTTCTGGCGACGGTCAAGAAGGAGCCCGGCATCGAAGAGGTTACCTTGCTCAGTGACTCTGATGATGATCTGCCACCTGCCTCTAACATTACCCCACCTCCATCGCAGTATCAGCCCTTCATCAATCCTCTCAGGATTCCACACTCGCCTACTGTAAGTCAACCATCTACTTCCAGACCCCCAGTTCACCCAGGTGTGTCTATAGATCGTCCCAGTGTTGTCCACCACTTGAAGTTGCTTGCAACCCGACCAGGGTCCAAGAATATCCTCAAGAGTATTGATTATGAAGTTGTTAGGCATTAGAAGGTTGAGTTCCTCCCTTCTATTTTTGACGGCGACGTCATCTTTGAGTTCCCTCCTCTGGGAGCTGATGCTCCCCATTCCCATGCTAGACTCATGTTCGGAATGGACAAGCGTTTCGACGGTCATGCTTGGTGCAGGACAAAGACTTCTAATATTACCAATGATCTTGGCTTGACCTTCCGGTTTTCATGTTGTGTTGGCCATCTCCGTTGTGATAACGAGGGCTGTGATTACCTCAACCGTCCCAATCGGGCCACTGACGTCAACGAGACCGAATGGGAAGGCTGTACCGCCTCACCCTTCTCCGCAGGAGCTGATCCCCCAGCTGGGTCATCTCTCGTTTGTAAGGTCTGTAAGACACCACCCTACTGTCTTGATACTTGCCACGCTAAGATGTACTATGTTCTTGGCAAAGGTGACATGACCCGTGCATGCATCCATATGGGTCATCACCATCACCCCGTTTCGCAAGGTGTCTGTAGAGAGTCTAAGGTCGAAATTCATGATCTCATTGGTAGAGAAGTTGAGAGGACTCCCACCGCCACCAACTCTGCGATTGCCTTGGCTGCGAGTAAAGAGTTCCTGGCCAAGTATCTTCTACGCACGGGATCTGATCCCAATAAAGTTATGGACCTGGAGTCCATGAAGTTTGTCATGGACAGGTACCAACACCTCAGCACCCCGAGTATTCGAAACACAGTCACTTCCTTCAAGCGCATTGGGCGAGGGGGGATCATTGATAGCATCACCGGACTGAGAGGTCATAGCAGTTGGCCCTATGTGCAAGAAAACAAATTCCCAGGCCAGGGAAAGCTGTTGGAGAAAGTCTATGTGTTCAAAATGTCCGAGGTGGGCCCTGGGTCTGGAGTTGATCTTGTCAAGAGAATGCAACCACACGGTGATTTGCAGGATGCTTGGGTCATGTTTGACCATGTCAAGCGTGTCAAGGGGTGGACAACCATGGCTTGCCATGTCTATGACTCGGCCTACTGCCGGGTTATGACTATTGCAGTATGTGATATGCAGTCTGAGGATGTCACGGCGCAAAGCCTTCTTTGGCATGGGCTCAATGAAGTTATGCATAGACATGGCATTGCTAAAGTTAACTTCAAAGGGTTCATGGCGGACAGTGCACAAGCAAATTGGAATGCAGTTAGGATTATCTATGGCAGTGGTGATCCCAAGGTTCCTATGGAGTCTCGCGAGAGGACATGTCTATTGCATTGGACAGTGTCTATGGAGCGCCACACCGCCGCCCACATCAAGCCCGACCTCCAACAACAACACAAGTTGTTATGCAAGCAGTACAAAGATGCCAAGACTCCCGAGCAGTCCGAGTCCCGTTATCTTGCCATCCGGGCTTGGTGGCTTTCCTCTGGAGCTGCATCCGAGGAAGGAATCAAGGACCTTGATACATGGCTTGCATTCTGGCATTTTCGTTACCGTCAATGGGGTGGTTTCATGCAACTAGTGAGTACCCACCCACTTTCTATTTCGCTTTTTGGTGTCAACTTATTTTTTGGTTTTTTTTTGGTTTTTGGTGTCAGTTTAGGCTTTTAGCCTATTTTTGTGCAAAGCGTACTCACTACATTTTATTGACTTCTCTCAGAATTTCACAGATTTTGAGTTGGCAGAGATGCCATCTTGCAACCTCTCTGAGACAGTCCATAACAAATGGCTTCAGCAGTCTGGAAACCGTGGCTCTGATTATATGTTGCGACCGTGGATGATTTCGTGAGGGCGTTCATGCAATGTACGAACTACTACGCCTACTTGAAGGGTGATCGCTCTGGTACTGGCCCAGGAAAAGAAGAACTCCGCCTTCGTGCTGCACAACGATCCGGTGACGCCAAGAGAATTGTTGCAGCACTCGAGCACATGCCTGGAGCAGAGCATTAGTGCACCCGCAAACCCCAACTCGAAGGAGAGGAGGTCTTTGGCACCACAAAGTGCAAACTTGATATGCCCCCTGGTTCTGATCAGGATTCACATAGACCCGACAAGGTCAGCTTCTCTCATCCACGAGTGAGCACTAGGTCAACCAAGGCCCGTATTGATTCCGCCACACCATCAACCCTGCCCCTAACACAATCCCCCGAGAAATCGATTCCACAACGGGTCACCCACGTCAATAACATTCAAGAGACCCACTGCGATGTCTCCAAGTGGCACATTTCTAGACTACCCAAGACTTCCGCCAAGGCCTGCTTCGCCATGCAAGCTTGCACAAAGACCAAGTGCACCCAGAAGATCGTTCGGCATGGTAAAAATACTCCAGCTCCTACGTACACCGGCTATATGCGAGATTACAAGAAGAACGAGGAATTCTTGACACAGTTCTTCTTCTGCAACGACGACATTGAGAGATGTGTCAAAGGCACTAGGAGGAAGTGGGTGCAGCACCGTCCGGATGTCCCGGACGTCTGGCCTGTCCTCACTGGGACAAACCTCACTCCCCAGGAGGTTCTGGCCCTTGAAGAAGGGGGATTCCAACTTCAGCATCGTCAAGATGTGTCACCCAGAAGACTCTTCGGCGACTCCTCCAATGTTGCCTCATCCATGGCCGAACTCCCTACCCCGGCCCAAGCCGATCAATACCCTACGCTCAGGTTTGGAAAGAAGATCCGACGCAGTAACAACGGACCATGCGTCCAACAACGCAACAAGTGGGAGTCAGCCCTCAACGTCGACGGACAAATCACCTCCGTCACAATGATACCTCACCCAGGGATCGGGTGCATCATTCTCTTCCAGTCCCGAAAAAAGGCTAAGGTTGAAGAGTACCGTATCACTATCAGCACCTTCCCGTCGTGCACATGCCCGGATTTCGTGGAGATGTCAACAAGAGCACTTGGAAAACGGCGCACTTGGGTAAACTGCAAGCACTTGTACTTCATCTTCCGTGTGACCTGCAACTTGGATCAATACCAAGAAACTTTCATCCATGCTCCGAGCCTTAGTTTCAATGAAGTGAAGCACCTCCTCGAAAGTGGCATCATGAAGCATGTGGGACCTTAGCGTGGATACCTATAGGAGCTAGGCTGCCCCCCCTTATTTATAAGTTCTCGCTAAGTATTTCCTATTGCGTTGAGTATACCATAGTATGAGTGCACGTTTTCCGAAAATATCGCTGATATATCACACCTATCTTTATCTACATGATGTGAATTGTATTCGTTTCTAAATATCTATAAAGGTTTCTAAATATTTATGGGTCTCTTCTTCCAACGGTAGTTTTAGATGTTATTGAACGGTACGAGTTTTGCTACTTTGCTTGAATGCTTGAATTTTTTGACTTAGAATTTTCTCTTACGTTGTGACCATAGCCTATGATTAAGCGGCTCTCACCATAATGTGGACAGTCAAAAGTTCCCTGGTTTAATTAGATCATGTCAACTAATCTCTCTGAAAGGTACCCTAAAACCAAGTCTTTGTCCTTAAAGCCCTCAAAATTTGCACGGAAATAGGTCCAACGTTTTTACTAAAAAAAGATGTCCCACGATTTTTCTATTTATATTATCTAAATTTAGAAATTTTATTACTATAATTGGAAAGCGTTGACTTTTTTCTGCTCACCGCTCACCGCTCGCGTCCCACCGCTCACACGGTAGCGTCGTTGCGATATAATGCAAAGAACTGCGTAGATTTTGTGAATCATCGCTATTGGAGTGAATAGTGATTGTGTTATGTACACTCATATATCACTACCACATCACTTCCGATACTGCTATCAAACTTCTCAACAAACTTCCAAATGTGCATGATGATCAAGAACATGTGGAATTCTTCTATCAAAATTGTGTATATTTTGTGCACATGTTAACACATATTTTGAGTCAAGTTTTGATAATCTATGTGACAACAAATCATTAATACCGTTGATTTATACTAATGCGATTCATTTTCTCATGGTCAGTGTTCTCTTTTGAGTTTTCAATCCAATCTTTACATATAATGTTAACAAATCAACATTATTCTAAGAACATATATATGTAGTACTTAATGTGTGTGTATATTTTAGTTGCTTCTAAAATAATCCCAAAATGTATATGATCCATCATGTAACTTTTGTACTTTGACATATAAGAGATGCATTCAATTATGACAATTGTTTCTCATTACCGCATCGAAAAAGAATGGTTGTAATCTCATTCCCATCTTGACCTCATTTGTCGCACATGGACCCATAGGGTTTAGGCACGCATCCAACGGCCAAAATAAAATTAGTTGAAAGAACATCCGGCGAAAAGGTACTCAATCGACACATGTCGAATGGTACTCCCATAGACGATCTACCAGTCGGTACAGTTGTCATCATGGGAAGGTGAGTTGATCCCAGCCATCCATGATGACGGCTGAATCACCACCGTCGATTCGAGCCACTAGCCGCACCCCCCCGGGTGGAGTCCATTCGAATTGAGGGCGACTCCTCATTTGCGTCGGCACCTCCTCTCTTCCTCTCTTCCTCTCAATGCGGTCTGACACATTGCACGCTCACTCTCACACATTGCATATTGAAGATCGCCATGCCACATTCCACATTTCTGATTCTTGATTCCTGATTCCACATTCTTGATTCCACATTCCACATTCCTGATTCCACATTCCGCATTCCGCATTCCGCATTGCATATTCAAGAGCCCGAGGAACTTCTTCCACTGCTCCAGATTTTTCGACTGCGCTCTCTACATTGGGGTGCTGAGTTTGGGAGCTAGTCTGCCACAATCCTCAGCCCTCCTTCCAGCAACTTGTGGTAAGCCCTGCAGAACTCTCAATTATTTTGTAATAAACATCAAACTCTCAAATCTGAATGTGTTTGAATCTATTTGTGTTTGTGTTGAATGTGTTTGTTAGTGTTGAATGAAAGTGTTTTTGTTTGTGTTGAATATAGCCAGGGTTTGAGTGAGTTTTGTGTTGGTGTTGAGTCTGAATGAAGTGGTTTTGTTTGTGTTGAGTCTGAATGAAGTGTGTTTTTGTTAGTGTTGAGTCTGAATGAAGTGGTTTTGTTTGTGTTGTGTAGCCAGGGTTTGAATGAGTTTGTGTTTGTGTTGAATCTGATGTTTGTGTTTGTTTTGTGTAGCAAGGGTTTGAATGTGTGTTGAATGTGTGTTTGTGTTCAATGTGATTGAAAGTGTGTTTGTGTTGAATGCGTGTTTGTGTTCAATCTGATTGAAAGTGTGTGTTTGTGTTGAAGGTGTGTTTGTGTTCAATCTGATTGAAAATGTGGGTTTGTGTTGAAGGTGTGTTTGTGTTCAATCTGATTGAAAATGTGTGTTTGTGTTGAAGGTGTGTTTGTGTTCAATCTGATTGAAAGTGTTTGTGTTGAATGTGTGTTTGTGTTCAATATGTTTGAATGTAGGCAGGGTTTGAATGTGTGTTTGTGTTGAATCTGTTTGAATGTAGCTAGGGTTTGAGTGTGCTTGGGTTTGTGTTGAATCTGTATAAATGTTTTTGTGCTATCTATGTGTGTGAATGTGTTGGTTATCTGATTGAATGTGTTTGAATTTGTTGAGTTATCTATCTGTGTTTATGCTTATGCTCATGCTTATTGCCTCAAGGTTTAATGCTTGATTCATAAGCATTCACCAGATTATGCTTATGACTGCTAATGCTTATTCACAGGCCTGATTGCAAAATGTTTATTGCTTCTTATGCCAATTTCTTCTTGCTAAATGGAATGTTATGCTTCTGCTTAATACAAAGCTTCTGCTGTTCACTTAAAGCTTATACTGATTGCAAAGCTTATGCTGAGCTGCTCAATGCAAAGCTTAAAATCATATGAACTAATCTGACTGTAGAGTGGTCCGTATTGTACGGACTATCCCAACCGTACACAGGTAGGAATGAGGGGAAGAGGATCCTCTCGGGCGAGAGGAACTTCTTCCCCCCGCGACCCCCTCCCTCTTCTATAAGTAGTGCCCATACCACAACACAGGTAAGAATGAGGGGAAGAGGATCCTCTCGGGCGAGAGGAACTTCTACCCCCGCTTCCACAGAAACATGACCCTCCCACAGCCCACTCCCTTAGCTCACAAGTTGCCATGATGAAGAAGTTCCTCTCGGGCGAGAGGAACTTCTTTGTCCGCCTCACCAACCCTTTGTGTCACCACCCCAAACTCTCACCCTCCAACCACATCTAAACCCTACACCCGAAGCAGAGGGGAAGAAGTTCCTCTCGGGCGAGAGGAACTTCTTTGTCCGCCTCACCAACCCTTTGTGTCACCACCCCAAACTCTCACCCTCCAACCACATCTAAACCCTACACCCAAAGCAGAGGGGAAGAAGTTCCTCTCGGGCGAGAGGAACTTCTTTGTCCGCCTCACCAACCCTTTGTGTCACCACCCCAAACTCTCACCCTCCAACCACATCTAAACCCTACACCCGAAGCAGAGGGGAAGTTCCTCTCGGGCGAGAGGAACTTCTTTGTCCGCCTCACCAACCCTTTGTGTCACCACCCCAAACTCTCACCCTCCAACCACATCCAAACCCTACACCCGAAGCAGAGGGGAAGAAGTTCCTCTCGGGCGAGAGGAACTTCTTTGTCCGCTTCACTAGACCCACCGTAGTCATTTGTCATACACTCATTCACCTCAGTCATTTGTCATTCTCTCTTCTCTCATTCTTTCATTCACTCCAGACACACTAACCTGGTCAATTTTCCGTGTAGGTGAAATGGACAAAGAAGTGCTATGGACAGATCTTGTTGGGGAAATGCAAGTAGGGCCGAAGGGTGTCTACTGGGATTTAAAGGACACCCATTTGAGACACTGGTCACTTCAAGTACATAGAAAGGACAATGAATCGCCGCTAAATTTAACATTCGCGTACCGGGTAGACAAGAGCTGGATTCCAAACCCGGGAAACGCAATAACCTCAGCTGCGATCGGTGATCGCGACAAGCTAAATGTGTCAGTCTTCGAAGGACTCGAAGAACGCATTTTGTCCATCGATTGCAAGAAACACAGATTCCATATGGAGCCGTTCACACAATCAATCTCGACGCTCCCTCCTGCGGACAAAGAAGATATGGAGAGAGTGATGGGTTCTGGAGTTTCGAAGAAGGCGATAAATTTCATACTTGAAGCAATAGGTGATATCAATGCAAGAGAGGCGACCGAGAAGGAGGCGCGAAGGAAGCAAAAGAAGAAACAAACGGAGACTCTTCTTGATTCAAGGATTGATGATGGAGGAAGTAAGAAGACACACAAGAAACAGAAACCCAGCGAGCAAGTTGTTGGAGAAACAAGAGAGACTTCTAAGAAGTCTAAGAAGGTTTCTGGTGAGGCTGGTCCGTTGGCCACGACCCTCAACCCAACGCCAATTCATCAGAACACTCCCCAGGAGACCGCGGGTGCAAGGAAAACCCCCTCCGCCAAGAGGACAACTGATGAACCAAGGAAGGCCTTCGCCAAGAAAATGAAGGCAACTGATGAAACAGATGAAACTCCCTTAGTGCTGACAGCAACAGAGAAAGGGAGAGTTATCGCGCATGGCGAGGAACAAAGTTTGGAGGAAGCTGCCGCAGACCGGAAGAAGTTTGTCCAATTGTTTGGACACCTATACCCTTTCGGTGTGGAGAAAGTTTTCCACGTCCACATCAAGAAAATGATGAGCGCTAAATCGTACCAGGTTACTCGCCCACTAGATGATGCCGGGGTAGCACTCATGAAGAACTACCTCATACAGACTCCACCGGCATGGCCTCATCACAATCTATGTCTAATGCCGAAGCTCAACAAGGGGGAAAAATGGAGAGAAGGGATGACTTGGGACGACATCAAAAATGGAAATTTTCTCATTATCAACGGTCAACACAGCGTGGCTGCATCGAGGGAAATTATAGCGCACAAAGATACAGAACAAGCATTGAAAGATAAATTGAAGATCTGGCCTTGTACAATTGTGTGGACCGAGGATCCAAGCATGACAGTCCGTCTATCTTATACCCTAAATAATTCTAATTCATTTAACAAGTTCACTCCTACTTGGACAACCCAGATTATGTATTGTCGGAGGGTGTGGGTGAAACTAGGGAGGCCCCAAAAACAACGAATTAACAAAGCTGAGGCAACGATCGACCCAAAGATGACGGAGGCCTGGAAAGTAAGTCATTCTATCTTGATTCCTCTTTCCCTCCATTCCCACTTCACTCCCTTGCAAAGTCGAAGGGGAGGTTCCTCTCGGCCGAGAGGAACTTCCACTCCCTTGCAAAGTCCAAGGGAAGTTCCTCTCGGCCGAGAGGAACTTCCCTTGGACTTTGCAAGGGAGTGGAAGTTCCTCTCGGCCGAGAGGAACCTCCCTCCCTTCCCACACCTTCACTCCCCTGTCTGATTCCAATGTGAAACAACTATAGTTGTAATCTAACACTTCCACATTGCAGAATTTTACGACAAGCATGGAAGCCTCATTCACGGCCATTGCTAGAGGTATCACTCATGCGGACCTTAATGCGGAGCTCGCCATCATCATGGCCGACGATGAGACCTGGAGGTTGTGGAAGAAGATCTTCATCGCGCATGAGAAAGGCACACTTATGAATCCCGACAAGCCAGGCTCCACCTACTTGGAAGAATACCTCGAGGCTCAACAGAGACAACGGGCCCGCCACGAGAAGAAAAAATCTGGAACCACATTCGAGGAGAAGCCGTATGTCTGCAAACCATTGACAAGGGAAACTTTTAGGGTCATGGCCGGTCTACCTCGGCCTGACTATCTCCTGTGCGCAAAACGAATACTCGAATTGAGGGCTGGCGAAGAGGTTCCTAGAGTGACTTTCAGGTCAACGAAGAATGCTAATGTATCACTTTTGAAGTCGTGGTGTACGTTTAGGAAATGGAAGAACATATTGCTGCAAGAGTTGTCAGCACGCGACCCAAACGAACAAGGCATTTGGGGAAAGGATTCCGAAGGTTTTGATTGCCTTAACCGATCCGTTTGGTCACAGTTCAAGAAGGACCACTGTATCACAAAGGCCAAGTGGGTGAAGCTTTACCAGGTTGCAACTGATAGTTGGCCGAACAAGAAGCGGTTGCCCAACAACAAGTTCTTGGATCCACCCCCAGCATGCGTGCGTTTGTTGCAAGAGTGGCTTCAGACAGACCTAGAAGAGAGTCAAGGACAAGTGATCACACGATATGTCGAGTACAATGCTCTCAAAAGGAAGTTGGTGATCCCGAATCAAGACAAGATTGATCTTGACTGGCTCTCGAAGTTCACCAGAACAGGGGGGTTCATCGACTTTAGATTTATCCCAGGCTGTGTCGATCAGCCAGTGTCATCTTCGGTCGTGGAGTCCTTGGTGAAGTATGTGGCGGACCCACTCTGGTCCCCCGGACTCAAGACAATCCCAGCTTGGATGATTGTCTCCGACTTGCGCAACCACCCTGCAGCTGAGGAGTTCATATCAGCCATAATTTGCAAGCATCCGGATACGTTTCTAAATGTCCCTTCTGTTTATTTACCTTGTTACGCCGAAGATCAACCCTTCAACAAGGAAGTAGACAGCAAGAGGACTTCCCCGCTTATTTACGTGGACTTCCTTACTTGCCCTAGCATTTTTCCGCGCCACAAATTGTTTCGATGTCCAATGGTTGCGCCTGTAACTCGGCGTTACAATGTGAACCCAAAGGAGTGGTCGGAACTATCATACGAAGCGAACCGAGGCGAGTTGCGAATGGAGGTGTATCTATCGTTTCTCAGCTACCTTGGAAGCTCGGGAGGAGTCGTGATAAATTTATTCGGCGGCTTGAAGCCTATTGCTGCCGCATTGGTAAGTTCTTTACAACACACGCCACCTTCCTCAACACCTTCCTCAACACCTTCACAAACTCCCTAACTGCCTCCCTCCACACAGAGGAACTTCCCTTGAACACTTTCTGCTACTTTTGAGGGATGTTTAAGTACAAGGAAGGGTTAAAGTTTCTATACTGATATTTTGTTCATGCATGCAGATGAACGACCAACATGTTTTTTCTTACATGGACTCTAGCTTCGTGCACACGCTGCCCGAGAAGATACAACACATTCGTCCACTTCGGGCAGTGGACTTTCAAGATGAGGAAGATGAGCCTGCATACGGTGGAGATCATCAACCTCATCCTCAAGAACATGCACCCCCAGCACTATTGTTGGAGGATGCCCCCCGAGATCCTTCGCCCGGTGTGGACATCGATGCCATGGACATTGATAGACACGACTCTGAAGGCGAAGAGTATGAGGAGCCTGAACACGACGACGACGACAAAGAGGCGCCTAGTGAACAGGATACAGACGAGGCCGCCAGTAGAGGGGAAAGCGTCCACATGGAAACGCAATCGGATGGAGGGGAGTCCATTCACACACAAACGTCACCTCGCGAGTTTGGCGCTTCTCCTTTGCAGTCCAGGGTCCTGGACTTTGCCGCCGGTCATGAGCATGTGACCTCACTTGCAGAAGATGAACCGGCCGAGAACCCACATCAAGATGGTCAAGAGGGAGGCCCCACTGACGAACACATGGCCGGGGACGAGGAACATGAGGAGCTTGAGGAGGACCTTGACGATGCTCAAGAGGAGGCACGCGAGGAGGGAGGGGAAGAGGAAGAGGAACGGGAGGACGATCAAGAGGACGTTCTTACGCCTGTCGTCTTTGAAGACGAAGCCAAAGGGGATGCCCACAAGCACACACCCGCAGTGCCAACCACTTCCCGTCCAGCTTCGGCCTCGCATCGTTCCCAGAGCGGAGAACTACCGCTGCCCAGTCCCCCAAAAACCAAGGCGTCCAAGCGAGGCAAGCACAAAGACCGGCAGTCTAGACGACATATCTCCCGGGTTCAAGAGCCTGTAATTCCGGAGTCTGTATTGGACGACAAAATTGAAAGGACCATTGTCAGAACACTGCCTGCCATGTTCACATCCTTGTTTGACGAAGTGATGGCCCGATACAATATTCCTCGCCCCCAGCAAGTGCCTCAAGCGACGCAACCAGCACCTACAGTGGAGGTTGCGGTCGATTCCGCCGAAGCCGAAAGGGTGATGGATGTTGGTGTGCAAGGAATGGACGTCTCACATGTGGATGGAGCTACCCACATGGATGCGGCACCAACTACATTGGACACCGACAACGCAGAGGCTAATGTAAGTATTCGTTCCCTATGAACATATCTGCATTTTCTTTTTACTGTTCAAGTGACTGAATCTCCACCTGGATGTTTGATCCAGGTCGGAGACGGCGCGGCATCCTGAAGCCTCATGTCGACTAGGACGCGTAGGATGAAGATAGTTAGGGGTGTAGGATACCCTAGAACACCTCCCTTGTGGGTGAGGATATGTAAGATGTTTGCCCACTTAATATAAATAAAGTGGATTCCTTTGGCTAGCACGTGTACTTTCTATTTGGCCTTCAGTTGTCTTTAACGATGTCTTTCAATTCACAGGCTTCTTTGCACAACTTTGAACGAGTGGATCCCATAAACAACTCGTTGGCGGCAGTGGTTACCCGCGCTCCACCCAAGGATTTACACCCCTCACCCACTGAAGATGAGCTAGCTCATAGTCCTCCGTCGACAATCCCATCACCGCGCGCGGCCCTCTCGCCGACTGGTGGGGAGTTGGGAGTCATCCCAGCTGCACATGCTATGCAGCATCCACTTGAGCCCTTCACTGTCCAGCCCTCATCGCCAGTCGTCGATGAGGTTGTTGAAGGGGAGGAGGCTAAGGCTGTTGAAGTGGAGGAGGCTGAGGCTGTTGAAGTGGAGGAGGCTGAGGCTGTTGAAGTGCAAGAGGCTGAGGCTGTTGAAGTGCAAGAGGCTGTTCAGAACGATGAGGCATCAACTCGAGCCGTGGAGGTTGCTCAAACAAATACACAGTCGCAGGCGCAGGCATCGACGAGTGCTGTCAATGTTATCCCGTTGGACTCCTCCAATCCAGAAGCCTCCATAAATGCCCCACAAGCAGTGCGGAGGTATTTGACTCGTTGGCCACGCGGTGAGAAGGACCCCCATCCTGTATTTGACACCACTAATCTCCATGATTTCCGAACGATGCGCAACAATCAAGAAGATCAGAGACGGCATGCTGAGCTTGCGAAAGTGCTGCCAAGGCATGTGAATGTAAGTTTCTTCCAACTCTGCCTCCGTTAAACACGCACATAAGTTTTGATTCACATGTATTTCGACCTCTTTACCTTCCCTTTCATTTATCATCGCGTAGTTTTGGGTTCAGGGTCCACAACACTCGATAACGCCTTTGGATGCGCCTATACCAAAAGACGTTGTCTATGATAAGCTCTTTGTTTACAATGACACCTATCCGATGATCAATAGGCCTCGGCAAGTATTCACAAGGGAGATGGGAATCGCGTGTGCTAAAAGACTAATGTCTAAGTATCCTGAAGATCCTTCCCTAGGGTACTCTGATCGATGGGAATTCAATCCAGTACAATACGAGGTATTTGTCCGGGCTCCTTTTCCCAATTCGTTCGAGTTCACCCATACCGCACGTGGATTGCAAGTCCACACAATGAAGTCATTAATGGTCTAGTCCATCATGCCTAGATTTGCGAGGTCGTTGTTTGTTTAATTCATTTTAGCACACGTCAGAAGCTCACCGTGGATTCATGTCGGCAGGCGCCTGCTGCTACACCCAGTCGAAGGTTCATTGTGGTGTTCGATTTAAACGGCATATTTTGCCACTGTTCCCCCCGTCACAGCAGTATGGTGGCTGTGCCCACATGGATAATGCACGATCGTGCGCCGGACAAACTTCCGGCCTTGGTAGGGCCCAAGGTTGTCCTACCTAGACTGGGATACAAGGTGTTTTGGTCCCGGATGCACACAATGTTCCATGTTTGCATATGGTCATCCATGAAAAGATCCACTGTCGACCTTTTGGTGCGGTATCTATTTGATGGGCTGCCAAAACCTGCATTAGTACTTGCCCAAGAGGATTGCACCTCGTTCAAGGACATGTGGGACAATATCGTCATGAACCCTTTGAAGCCAGCAGCTCCATTGTTTTTGAAAAGTTTGCTCAACAAGTTTTGGTGGCCGCCTATATCCTTCGATTCTGGGAGGATTACAGCTGCACCCTCCAACACCATTCTAGTAGATGATTGCCCTTACAAATCTGTTTGCAATCCAGACGAGTGTGGTCTCTTTCCCAATCCGTTCACGAATAATCGGGTCCAAGACGCAGACATGACAAAGGTCCTCTTTCCTTACTTTCAATCATTGTTCTACTCACCAATGTCTGACGCACGCGAATTTGTGGTCAGCCGTAGATTTGGGCAAGAGCCTATACGGCATAACGATCCCGTCAAGATGGCAATATTGAAATCCAACGCATTCAATGGACCCCCCTTGCAACCTGTAGCAACCGAGAAACTCACTCGAATAGAAGTAGGAAAGAAATAAGTAGGATTGTATGCCTAGTAACATTGTATTTTATGGTATCTTCAGCTTCCTCCTGCTGGGTACACACCTTCCAGTTCCACGCCCTCTGCTTTTGTGTGCCCGACTTCGGGGCATTCACGCGGACGAATCCCGGTGTATCACATTTCTCAATCGAGCAAGCCAATGGAGGTGCCACTGCCGAAGAACAACTTGCACCACTCTCAATGGACTCATGGATCCACTCTGGTAACTTTGTGTTATTCCAGACTGACAATGTTATTTTGTAAATGTTTTTGTAAGATCAAACACACATTGCATATTCAATTCAGGCTCATTTGTATAAGTACACATGAATGTGTATAAATCCAGACTCATTTGAACCTGCATGTGTACGCAATTCTGGTTCAGTTGCACCGGTTTGTGTGAGTTCTAACATCCGGCTCAGTTAACATATATATGTATGCGTGTATATGGCTAATAAAATGCAAATTAGTAAACCGCAGAATTGCGTGTCCCTTTGTCACCGTGCAGGGTGTTGACCTCAATATGGAACCCGCAGTGGAAGATTTTGCACCCCCGTGTGATACGTCGCCCATCGTGCGCTCCACCTCTACACGCGACTACCAAATCTCCCTCATTGAATCAAGAGGCCCTAACTCAAGGGGTGTGCGCATGTTGCGTGCTGGATTGGCGAGCATTGGCAAAACGTATGACCCACAACCCATCACGACCACAATACCAACGATTCTTTTGAATGCGCATGGTGCTGACCTCAATATGACCCCCTTGCGACCCCATGCTACCCGCGAGCAACAAATTGCTCTTATTGAGTCAAGAGGCCCTAATTCAAGAGGTGTCAAACTATTGCATGCTGGGTTGGCTGACCTTGCCAAGATGACACCCCCTCAACCCGATCCGCCAATGGTCAGCCTCCCCCTGGAAGCCCCAAAACACCACCCTCAATGTGACGGACAAATCTTCCGTCTGTACCCTAAATATGCTAGAAGTTAGACCACCCCCCGCCAAATGTGTACACGGGCATTCAAATGTGTACCAATTATTTAGTGCAATACTTAATATATAGGAGGCCAAACACTTCCACTACCGAATGCATTGTCTTCCATCAAGTCCGTATACATGTCAAGCATGCTCATATTTTGCACTGCACAATCATTTCCATGAATGCTCACCTATGTATGCCCAATGAATGCTCCCAATGTATGCTCCCAATGTATGGGTCTTGAATGTCTTGCATGGTCGCCTCATCGGAAGCTCCCCCTGTATGTCACGTATTTGTCTTTCCCAAACACTTGCATGCCTGGTCACAATGTGTAGAGCCTATTTGTCTTGCCTAAGCACTTCCACGGGTACTACCAATGTGTGCACCATGTAAATCCGCCCTTATATGTTGAAGCATTACTCACAAGTCAAGTTACTATTCAATGCCTTGTCAGGACATCGCGGATGCCCCTCCCAACCTGCCCCCCGCTCCCCAACCACCTGGGTTTTTCAATCTGATCCGGCGAATGCAAACCGTTGATCCGGAACGCCCGTTAGGCCTCCCAGACGAAATGAGGAGTATGGACGACGAGTTTAACAACTTAGCCTATGATATTGATGTGTGCACGGAACGGTTCATGCAACTACAAGCAAATATGACCACTGCTTTAGATAGATATAAAGGATGCCGATTGGTTGGAATGGATGCACACATGCTTGGGAGATTGGTGCTTGCAACTATCGATATAGGGCTCACCATCCCACAAGTGGAGATACTCCAACAACGTCTACCAAATTTGTATTTAATAGAGAACGATATGTGGGAAGCCACTCAAGCAATCGAGCCTCATTTACATGACTTACTCCATCTTGATTCAGAAGCCATGGTGAACCATGTCTATGACAATACGGAGGAGAACCTCCCAATCACATCAATGTTGGAAGCATGTCAGATTGCACAACCATTTGATGAGGAAAGAGGCCCGGTGGAGCCCACAATGGGAGAGCGTACCATTGACGACGAGTTTAACTACTTAGCATCGGAGATCGATGAAGTTACACGCAAGTTCATGAGACTACAAACGACCATGACAACTGCTCTAGAAAGATATACGAAGTGTCTCTTGCTCAGCGATCGCATATACGACCTTGAGATGGTGGTGCTTGCGGCACAACATATTGGGTTTGACTCTCAGCAAAGGGCCTATGTCGAGAGCAAAATACCAGACTTGGTGTACATGGAGAAAGTTACATGGGACCAATCTTTAGAACTCAAACCTCATTTGGAAAACATATTTGAGTCCATGGCCAATCAGTAATTCATACTTTACAAAGGCCAAGACACAAATGTAGACCAATTTCAGTTCAGTCTATTTAAATGCATTTATACTTGGCTCAATATTCAAACATTACACATCTCCTAGCATAGACCTAGTGTTTCATTGAAGGACATTGTGGGTGCAATTCCCATATTGTATGACAATGTATGCAAAAGCCCATTGGAATCAAAGCGTATTTATCTCGCATGTGTAGTTCCACCAAAGTGTTCCCAATGCGTTCCCAATGCGTTCCCAACGAGTTCCCCATTAACATCACAAAAGTCCCAAAATGACTCTAAAGTCCCATAATGTTTAATATGGTGTTAAGGGTGGTTATCCTTCGCATTGGATAGCCTTCCCCAAAATTGGGTCCGAGATGACCCTAAACTACCAAATGATGGTGGAGGGGTACCCAAATCTCAAGGAAGAGGTTGGCGGTTCGATTCCCGGCTGTGAAATCTCCTCTCTACTTGACAGAAAAACTTGCCAAGTGATCAACTGCCTCTTGTGCTTTGGCGTTGGCCTGTCGGCCTTCTGTCTCAAAAAAAGAAAAAAAGATAGTCTTCCCCAAAATAACTTGTTTTACAACGTGCATGCATTGACAATGCAAGTTGCAACTAAGACTTTCATATGCATTGTTTGTTTTTAAACAAATCATGAACTTTGTCCAAAGTTGCTCATATCATAGTTTTCACATGCACAATACAACAAAACAAACAAAGATGCACAATTTGGCGTGAAAGGTCTTCCAGAACTCACACACTCCTATAATAGGAATGGCACAAACTTGTCTTAGATGTACTAGACCACATCTCTTGTTTTAATCATGTTTTGGTTACATGTATACTATGTTGTTTGTGATAAACACACATCTACAGTGACCAAATTACTCCTTGAAGTACATATATTAAATAGGATAAGCAACCTGTGCTTCTAGTTTTCCTCCTGTTTTCCTCTCCCCAATAACTCGTTATAATGCATTGTGCACATATCGACAGCACAACCACTTCACTCATATGCATTGTTATTTCCGAACAGAATTTCATCCTTGGTCCAAATTTAGTAACTTCACTCATAGCTGTTTACTTTGCCCTGGATGCCAGGCACCTCGTAGCAGCAAAAAAAAATTATTGAAAAAAAGAAAAGAAAAAAGAACTGAAATCCTGGCTCTTAAGGTCTCCAAAAAGATGTGAATCTCAGATACATGTCAAGTCCCGTGACAAGTAATGCTCACTCACTTCGCACGAGTCTGGATGCAACTACAAAATCCCAACAGATTACAGACAGAACTTGATTAGAAATGTTGAGGAGTTCGGACAGGGTCATGAACACCATTTTAATTAAAATGAGACTTTTCAAAGTCTCATTTTGCCAATCACCTTAATAGCGTACATTAAGGTGAATAATTGCGGAGGATGTGAACGTGGTGGGGGAACACTTGTAGGGAACTTTTGGTACTTTATCATGTACCCACTATGTACCCCATTGGAACTTGGCTTATGGGAACAAAGTTCCCCTTGGATTTCACCTTAAATTTCCTTTAAGGTGCCTCGAAACGTCACCTTAATTTTTTGTCTCAAAATGGCCAAATTGTCTCATTTTAATTAAAATGGTGTTCATGTCTAATGTTTTGCATCACATAACTCAGTTCCATGATCTTCAAGTGCTGGAAACTGAACTTCCATCAGCTTGGTGACGCCAAATGCAAGTGAAGTCATCAGTTCGACAACTACAGTTTCTTCGGCTAACTTACAATAATAAATATAAATGAGTTACTACTGAAAGGAGCTGGACAGGGGCGCAGCTAGCTTCAGATCAAAGTCATTCTCACTTTCATACGGACCTTGCAAATTGCCATGGTACTTTGCAGAAAGACTTTGCCAGAGTAGTGATGTGGAAGGGAGTCATCAGAAATGTCCACTTCATCGATCATGACGCCCTGTATTAATTCCTAGCGGTTGAGTTTATAGCAAGCGGTGTAACCAGTGCATTGAGATCGATTCTTAATCTTTGAGAAAAGATTTGTGACAACGAAATAAGTGACGAGTTGCAGAATCCTACAAGTGTCTCAAGTTTGTTTGTTGCTACAGGTAGCGGCCAATGTGCGGTGCGACACATGAATAATTGCAGATCCCCTTGATCAGCTCGATTATTTCATTTCCAGGGCACATGAGTAGTACTCGAAAAACTTCTGCCGATGTGTTTTGTGATGCGAAAGTTTGTACATGTATGAGGCGGTTCCACAAAAATTGAAGATCAAATCTTATATTCGTATGCATCAGGTGGATTTCAAATGACTTGTGAACGGAAGCTCCTTCTCGCCACCCCAGCCAACCACATAGTCCCCGACTAGATATTACCCCACACCAGCACATGTCACTCACACCCATGCCAATGCCTACACAAAGAACACTAAATATTACGTATATTTAGTGTCACATGGTATATTATGTCACTACAGTAACTTTTCGAATGGCACTTCTTATGAGTAAGTGAACAATTATTGTCATGGGTGATGGATGAGTTCACCCATTGGCCAAAACCCTGCCCTCTAAACCCTACCTTCTACAATTCCTGCCTATCCAACCTTTTAAAGCCTCGCATTCACTCCCTTTACAGAAGTTGAGTCTGTTGGTGGTTTGGTTTGATTGTTCCTTATGTAGACTCGCCTACCCTTGAAAAGGGAATGAGCATGCGAACAAATGAGTATCTTCATTCATGCTTGCTATGCTTGGAGCCGACGTTTATATCTATTTATCCATCATCTGCATTGTTTTGTATTGTTTGTTGAATCTCATTCGATCATGTATGTTGAAATTAGCACAGTGGGTGCTTTGTTGGGTGGCAGCCAATGTGGGGCCGCCACATATGCCAATTACAAATCCCCTTGGTCTTGATGAGTTTCCATAATACAACAATACTTGAAATGTGCTGATTGGTTTTGTGATGCAAAAGTTTGGCCTGAGAGAGACACACATGAGGCGGTTCCACAGAAATTGAAGGTCTCTTACATATATAGTACTTTTGCTATGTTTGTCGATGTTGAATCTTGCTCGACTATGATTGCTTAATACCAAAATCATGAGAATTCCCATTGGTCCAACACTATTGACTAATTTAGAATTTATAATTGGATTTTGCTCGACTTTACGCGTTTATTACACATTTATTACATTCCCTAATATGTCTCATGAATCCTTGGAGCAAGACACTTGTCCATTTTGATTTAAATTTTTTACATTTTCTTTGTAATTATATCCAATGGTGAAACAACACCTAGCAGCCTCACAATTTAGCACGTGGCACATTTTTGTGCACAATTTGCAAATAAAAATTCAAAAATGCAATCAATTTCCGTGCATTCAATTTACATTGAAATTGATGCACAATGCAAAATGTGGGAGTTTATTGTAAATTGAATGCACGGAAGTTTTTGTAACTCAACTAATTCAAAAAGTTTGATATTTGATGCATCATCAATTTTTGAAGTATCTCAAGTGAATGTTTGCCATCATCAATGTTTGAAGTATCTCAAGTGAATGTTTGCCATCATCAATGTTTGAAGTATCTCAAATGAATGTTTGCTATGATCATAAATGGCTCCTATATGCCAAATGAATGAACCAATAGAACAATGCTACTCATAGTTGTTGCCTCTTGAAAATTTGCTTTAGTACATTTAAATCAACAGTTAAATTGACTACACAAATATTGAATTGGTGGCCCATATTATTGTTGGTGGTGTGATTCACTTGTGGGTCCAACAACATTCTTGCATGTTGGCCATATCCTCACCAACTCTTCAAAGTCACATTCTTCCCAAAATCTATCCTCCTCCAAAAACTTTTAAATTGAGTCTTGGACTCTTGAGCTCCCTCCAACATTTTTTGGCACCACCTCTGCAACTACAGCTACATTGTTGATCACCACAAAATCATTGTCCAACACCAAAGACAACACATTCTCATCGAAGTCACATCCAAGAGGTTCTCATCCTTCAACAACAAGCTTGCAAAATTTCAAAAACCACAAATCAAGTGCAATTCTATTTAAAATATATATATACTAAAATAATTAAGGCCTCCCATAATCGCACACTCAAGGGAGTTCATTGGTGATTTATGTAGAAACGTCATGCAAGAAAAGGTAGGGTTACAAAATTAAAATATTACAAACATTACAACTTACTGAAGTTTTAGGGTAGCCATGTATGGCTTGCAAAAAAAATGTGGCGTCCAAATTGAGGATCATCCTTTGGAGGTAAATGCCACACCATTTTCCAATAAGTTAGAATGACATCCGCCTCATATCATACCACATGTTCCCGGAAATGCTCTTCTTGATACTTTGTTAAACTTTAAGATGATTTATAATTATTTGAGTCCCTTTTGTTGTACCTGCAACATCCACAAAACAATATTCATTAAGATTATTACAAACCTCAATTGATAACCAACATTATTAAAAATAAATAAACAAATACATCACCACTAATGCACATGGAACTTACATAACAAATTCCTAGTAAATGTCCTTTCCCTCACTGAAATCGATGTCCAAAACATTATAAACTTTTGAATGCCCTTTGAGGGAAAAATGCAACAAGCAATAATAACACCATTGTTTCTGAACACCAAGAGGATGGGAAAGAGCATGATCATGGTCACTTAAACATTGCTCCTCATCATGCCAAGTGATTGGATTTGATTTCACACGGCAATTATTAGCACCAACCTTGATGGATCTATCCATAGAAATCACTAAGGCGTGTCTTGGTTTCTCAATGTACACATGTTGGTTGATTAATATTGGAGCCTCATCAACCCTTGTGGCACAAATGCGAGCAACCTAATGTGTCCTTAGCAACCTCCCAAGAGCCCTAAACATGTGGCAAAGCCTGCACCAATATGCTAACATAATTAATAGACACCATATATTTAAAAACATCACAATGAACTAGAACTATAACCACATACAAATAAAAACTACAAATTTCGTCATGAGAAGTGAACTAACGTTGTTGATGGATAGTGTTGCCCATTTAGTTTCCTCGACTTGAGCATGAATGGGACCATCAGATCCACCAACACGTCAAATGGCAATTCCTTAGGGGGAATAGAGTCATCCCTCTTGGTGAGAAATCTCCATTTGGAGAATCTTCTACGAAACCACATGTCATGGCCAAAATTTCTATTAAATTCACCCTCATTCACAACCTGTAATTCGGAAGGATCCAGGTCTACAACATCATTAGAATCCTCATCATGGTTCCCTTTGAATGTCATGGAAGACATGTAGTTAGTTCCCTTTGGGTATGCTTCAGACCTATGAACAATCTCCTCATCAAAGTCTTCTAGGTTTCATTCAACCTGCAAAAACCAACTACACAAGTCACTCATAATTTAAAGTAAGAACTACAAAAGATGAAGCACAAAGAAGCTCAAAATCAATATGAATTACTTATTTGAGTATCAAATACTAGAGTAGGCTCACTACACGCAATTTTGAAGAGAGAAACAATAGGGTCATGCATTCCAAGGGTTACAAATTTCTCCATTGTTGCATACAATGATTGCCTTTTCATTTTGAATTTGGGGTTGCTATAAATCCAAACATCTTTAGATTCTATTGAGATCCTTCAGCACATGTTGACAACATAGATCAACTTTACAATCTACGCACATACTAAAACGTCATGCAAAGGTTGCAAACCACAAACACCACGAATTGAGTTAATCAAATTACAAACAACACACATTACACAACAAATTCTACAAGGAAAAAAACTACACAAAAAGCAACTTACCATGATGCTACAAGAGAACCTCCCTCAATACTCCTCAAGTTGATAAAGAAGGGGATAAGCATCTCAACAAACTCTTCGATAGAGAGAGTTGAAGGATCCACTTGTCAATATGCACCAATTCTTAAACCGCAACTAAATCCAACACTCTACTATGTCAAGGTACCGAAGCACAACATCATTTCATCTCAACCGAAGACACCTCAACAACGCATCAATTTCCTGTGAATAACCTTGCAATAAACATATCTCAAACCGCCATAGCCCTCTTCCTTGACAATATCTCTTTCTAAGAAGGAACATATGATCCTTGACATATTGGTATCCAACCTCCTAGTATAGCCCTCGGGGAGATCACTCCATTGTAGAGTTGAACACCACGTGCGAACAAAGTTTGCTACCCCTATATTACATGTCATAAATAATTTTAAATTTTACGATATTTTTTCTACATATACACAACCATTGATGGTATCTTTTGTATATTTTTTTGAAATTTTTAGTCATATTCATTAATTGTAGCAATTTTTTTAGTTCAATTTTGCGTCATTCTAGTTAGAAACGGTATGTTTTATTAAAAAAACAAATCATCAAATTTAGTCACCATTTTTTACTATGTAACATGTACCATTTATATCTACTCATGAAAAAAAATTGATAAAATTGTGACCCATTTTGGTGATGATTTTTACATTTTTTACATTTTTTACATCTAAAATGATCGCACGTGGTTGTTCAACTCTACAATGGAGTGATCTCCCCGAGGTATAGCCACAACGAACTTGAGATCCTACCACAAAGCAACACCACCGAAGTCAAAAAACATACACCGAAATCAGGAAAAACAAAGCAAATCAAAACAACATAGCACATCACAACAACATATAAAATCACAAGAACAAATAACTTACCACACATGTTGTTGCATGTCCAGCAGATCTACCACCCGTTGCAACATTGCATGACACATGTGTCAAGGGCTCCCAATTTAGACCCCTCAGTCTTGGCCAACCATGACCATGTTGTTGTTGAAGCCCCAACATTCCACATACCATCACATCACCTCCTGCACACATCCAAAAGATAAGACAAGAACAATAGAAAGAATGCCGGAAACGCTAGAAAAAAAAAACACCCAGAACCAATGAAGAAAATAAGACGACGACATTGGATGAATTCCAAATAGTACCCATCAAAACTCCAACTTACAACTCATTGACACCAACTAGGAATGTAACATCTCAAGTCTAAGGTAGCATCACCAAACAACAATGCCTAGAACAAAAACAAAAATCTTGGAAGCGTGATAACAAAAACATCCCGAACGTCACAACCAACCAAACTAAGAATAAGAATGTTGGAACTAATGAGCACAAGAACATGCCGGAACTCTATAGAAAGCTCTAGAACTGAATTCTTAAGGTTGCAATGGCAACACATTGCACTATGGAGGTCCGAGCCAACATTCCACTCAAGCAGCTGTAGCGCCCTCGTAATACATAAATCCACCTATGAGACTGCAATATGGGGGCAGATTGAAAGCTTAACGCCAAAGTGTTAGAATTTACATGACATCAGCAAAAACTATGATTTATATTACTATATGCCCATGTAAAAGAAGAATGAATACCAAGCTATCCTACCCATAGGGTCCTCAAAAATAATGAGAGTTAGAAAATTACATAATAGTTGGGTCCACAATATTTACCTTCTCCAATATAATTACCCCCCTAAAAACACATTGTGTTTTCACGTGTTCCCACTAAATACAAGGGAGGGAACCCCCCCCCCTCCTGAGCACGGAGTGACTGTTGTGCGAAGTTAGAAAAAGATGTGTTAATCCTCATTAACCCTGAGGTGGCTACCAAAAGCCTCCTAGTTAATGGGTCATACAAGCTTTTGATGGAGGGCACACCAACTTACACACTCAGACTTTGGTTGTGCTATTCTAGGCCCAAACGCATGAATAAATGGAGGATGAGTCCGTGGTGGATGTTCCTTAGAAGACATCTTCCGTTCCCTGGATCACCTACAATCGGGAAGGATGGAAAAACAACAATGAACATGTTCTAATTCTCTTACCCACAAATTGCTACCAAGTGCTCCAAGCCAATCTTTAGTGGAGTACTGAAATCTAAGGGATTAGTTTTGGGTTCTCTAAGGTTAGGGCAACCCAACTTAGTAGAAATGGATTGTGCATAGTCAAAAACCTATGGGGTGTAGGAAACAATCAACCACTACAATGAGTTGTCATTGAAACTAAATATAAGATTGATGATAAGGAGAAAGGGCACTCTTGTCACCGCCATCTCATAATAATGGCAGTGTCCGATTCAACATCCTCTCAAACAAGCTCCACGAGATAGTTGGGTTGGTTGTTATGATGTGCTTGGGGGGAGGCCATCTCTGAGGTGGTGTTTCAAAGCTGCAAATTTTTCAACCCCGTCTTGAATGAAATATCACTAGCCCCTTTCCCCCCACCGACCTTTCAATGCTTTAGGAGGAGCTAGACAACATGCATATTAGTATGAAGGGCTAGGTGGTTCAGACTAGTCCACATTATGGAAATTGATAGGGGACCCCAGAAACCATCGTACGATATATTTGTGGGAAGATGTAATTCTATTCTCATTGTTCCACTTTGGCTCAGATGGAAAGAACACATATTTAAGTAAATTTAGACAATTAAGGAGTCTAAATTTAATTTATAATTAAATAAACATGATTAATAGATCATTAATGTATAAATTAAATGAAAGCGGCTCGCAATATATCGTGCCACGGAGGGGGATCGGGTAGTCTCCCGATGGCAATGAGTGGGAAGCATGCACAAAAATGATAGAAAAAACAAGGCAGTGATGTATACAAGAACATCGGGAGATCTCCCCATCCAGAAAAATTCAATTACAAGACAGTGAACAATACATAAAACGATGGACATGTTATTGTACATAGTAATCAATGAATTCTTGAACCAAAGCCGTGCATTGTCATTGACAAGCCATGCACGGAAAATAGAACATAAAATTAGAATCCAACATCCATACTTGAAAAATGCTTGTAGCACCAGAATTGAACAACGGGAAGGCTAAGCGTTTAAATCTCTAAGTATTGAAGCAGTACAACTTCCCGGACTACGTCTGGGTAGACCATAGGACCGGGAGGGCTCCCGGTGCGAATGAAGGGATGAGCGACGGAGCATCAGTGGTCGATTCGTTCTGGGCAGAACCTAGAGGCGTGGGAACCCGAGGATGTCCGAGATGGGGATGACATAGTTGAGCCTGCAAATGCAAAAAACGAAAAATGTGAGGAAACATGAAGAGGTTAGCACATGCAGAAAGCAATACCAAATGAGATTAAAAAAAGAGACGTGAAGTACCGTGAGAAAGTTGAAGGCGGCGTTTAACTGGAAATCTCCTCCACTGTGGAATTGATGAATTGGCTGCCTTGATTTGCAATAGTCGGTAAGCAGCATAGGAGTTACAGGTTGAACTCTTGGTGGGCTTCAATTCAACTCGCTTCTTGGGAGATTTCTTTGGTTTCAAAAATGTGGTCCCCAAAAGTGCCGCGCTCGAGGACACTCCAGACGACAAAAGCGAAAGTTAAAGTATGTTAGAAACATGAGAGAGGGTGAGCGAACATCATCGATCGGGAGGTCTCCCGGTGTGAATTTAGGAAATGAAAAGCAAAATCAAACAGGGGAGAAAGAATTGAAGTGAGAATGAATTGAAAGTATTGGAAGAGGAGGCGTGTATGAAGCACATACGGAAAGTGTCGCGAGAATGGACGGAGTATGGCGCGCAATTGGCGGTCACGAATGGGCTAAACCATTTATGGTAACGTGGGAGTGGGGGTTGTCCGTCTGTGATATGATTATGCAAATAGAGAGGAACATTTGGTGCGTGTATGAGTCCCTCGATGTAAGGGTACAATGCGGTTGTGATGTTATCGATGACTCTGTGACCCGGCCAAGTGTGAGGGAAATAGCAACAGTCGGAGGGTTTGTTCCTAATATGACGGCTGGGTTGGTCGTCGACAAACAATATATTGCCCTCCCTACAACCGAAATAATTTGCATGGTGACTGAGGAGGACTTGTTTTTCTTTAAGGAGGAAAGGGGCGTCCTTACTAATGAAACCGTTTGTATTCGTGCACATGGATTTACCCCAGACAAACTTGAGCGCAGATATGACGTTTTCGCGAAAGAGGCGGCGAAGGACAGTGTGGAGAACTGAATCTTCCATGCACGACCAGATAGCGACATGGAAATCGCGTAGGAGTAGGGACATGAACTCTCTCAACCCGGGACGGACTTCGAGATCCCATAGCTTGTCCATGAAAAGGCCACCGTTGCCCCCGAAACGCGCGAAGCACTTGGCTCGAACCCTCTCCGGGGCGCGCCTACAAAGAAGACCATCGACGGAGAGAACAATCAACTTGAAGGGCTTGGGTTTGGGTTGGAATCGAGGGCGCACATGAGTAATAGAAACCTCAAAACCCTGCACATGAGAGGCACCGGGAGGTCTCCCGAAGAGAATATGAAGAGAGAAACGGCGGGGGAAATGTTGACAATGCATGATGAAAAAAATTCATTCAACGAGTAACACAGTTACAAACACATTCACGACGCAAGAAATGAACAGGTTGGTAAGAAACGAGGAAGTTATTACAAAGACATGAGAGTACTTAAAAACATGAATAACGGTGTTTGGTTGCTGGTTGCATGTCCAAAATGTTAGATGGAAGAAGGGCACCCAAAAAAATGAAACCCAAAACAAAGCAATGAGGAAATCCAAAAGAGAAACTTAGCGTCAACCCAAGCCCACCTCCGTGACAGATTCAGGGGAGCCAGAGGACATGGAAATCTCCCGAAGATGCGCAGAACCGCACTCCGAGAGCAACTGGCCAGTATGGATATTTCCAGAGAACCCAGAGTAACCAGGAACATGTCCAGCCGACTGGACAGCAGGTGACGTTGGAGAACCCAGAATATTGGCAATTTTCTGGGACACCTGAAGGGGCAACGTGGAATCACCTCTTTCTTTTCTTTTGAGTAGCCTTCTTTCCTCTGACACCTGAAAAAAATGGGAGCACCGTGAGACGCTGGGCAAAGCATCGGGAGGTCTCCCGATGTCAATACTTGGGTTGAAACTCTGGCGCTCTGTCCACATCATCTGGCTTATACCTCTTGGAGTAGCCAGCCATAAGCTTAACGTAGCGAGAGTCAGACTTACGGAGCTGGGCCTTTCCATCCGGGAGGGGGTTCTTTTCAACAAACTTTCGCACATCCATGTTTGAGGCCAAGAGATTTTTCAACCAGTCAAACAAAGTCCGGAGAAGGTAATTATCCTCATGTAGGAATTCAGGCCTAAACGTGGGAGGATGGATGGCCTGACTCCAGTGGTTAGGACAATTTTTATCCGGGGAGTCATCAATAAGCAGAACATTACGTAAGGTAGCATTAGGAAGTTTTTTGAAAACCCTAAGTGTGAGATCCTTCATCAAAATGGGTTGGTCGGGATTATCCCTATGCTTGGAGACAGTGCAATGATCCTGATAAAAGAATCCATAGTCATCAAAGGGAATATCAAGGCGACCAAGCTTGAATCGCCTGCAATCCTGCATAAGAGCATCAACCATCTGCAAGGCTTTCTGCTTCCGGGTTGAAGTCCACAACAAGACGTCAGCCTTCTCGTACAACCAATCTAGGAGTTCACGGGCACCACTCCGCAAAAGGGTCTTGTCATTTTTGTTACGCGGTTTAGAGCAAAGGAGCCCGTTGAGATCAAAGACTAGGAAATATCTTACCGATGGCACACTAATGGACTGCGGAGGCAAGTCAGTCGTTGCTGCAAGACAATGGAACATAATTTCAGAACAAGGTTACATGAACCTCATACAATAAAAGTATATCTATGGAGATCCATCATCGGGAGACCTCCCGGTCCTCAAAGAGAATATTGCAAAAGAGTATTAAAGTGAGAAAGAACTCACCTCGGGGGGACATTTCAGTGGCCGGAGTCTCCTGGAGGATAGCAGCATCCGCAGCGACAGACTCCACGCTACGCTGTTCTCTGTTAGTAGTGGCGGTGCGCCTAGATCTCAGTTTGGGTGAATGCGAGCCCGAACTGCCCATGGGCATGGGACCGCCAACCACTTGGGACTTAAGCTTCTGGCGAAGAGGGCGAAGGGGAGAAAAACTCCTGTCATCAACATCTACTGCAGTAGAAATATCATTGACGAATTCATTCTGCATGGCTTCATCCGCAGCAACATCCATGTCAAGATCATGGTCATCAAAGAGGATAAGCGATTGAGGTTGCGCGGTTGGAGGAGACATTGCTGCGGGTAGAGGCATCGGGAGGTCTCCCGATGCCCGAGGAGATGAGGGTGCACGAGAAACGTTGCTTGGGCCAATGGCAGAGTGAGTGGGCGAAGCAACAAAGTCGGGCGCGACGTCTTCGGCCATCGGGAGGTCGCCCGATGGATCACCGAGGTGAGAGGGGCCTCCTCTATCGCATGGCTGCTCACAGTCACCAAGGTGAATAACCTCCATCTCATCGTCTGAGTCTTCAGCAGGGGTGGGTTCATCCAGTTCCACGACCTTTTTCTTCTTCTTGTCCTTCCTGGAGGCATGAACAAGTTGTTTCAGTGCCAACCCTTGCAGATATTGAATGATCCGTTCTCCCAAATCTGTGGCCCGACTGTAACTCACATTGTCCTGGGTGATGTCCGCAGTGGGTACAAGTTTATGGAGACCCAAAATCGTCAAATTTCCCCCGCATTGTATGTTCAGGAGAATCCTGTCGGGTTTAAGAACACCACCCATAATTGCGTCGAGGGAGGCGACGCTCAAATCTGCGTGTAGGGTCGTCCAGTTTCCCAAATCAGATTGCTCGAGGGACTTGGCATCCACAAAGGTGGGTAGCTTGGGTGAACCGAAAATCCTCCGCAAATGTTTCGCGCTATCAGCATCCTCGTCAACCCTTGGGAATACAACCAAGATGTACACGAGCACCTGTGTCTCATGGGCGGGAGTAACAAATTTTTCCTGTTCCTTGTGTGGGGAATACACGACTATGTGATAATCCCAGACGGACGAATTACTCACCCACATGGCAAATTCTGAAGCGGTCGGGAAGGAGCAAAAGAAATAGTGGACCCCCAAAGTTGAAGAGTTTTCCTCGAAGACCTCTAGGAATTCTGGAGTTATAGGATGTTTGGAAGGGACGCCTCTTTTTCTGTCCTAGAAATTGGAGGCACTGACAATGTAAGGATCATCAGAGATATTCCAAGCGCGCACAGCATGAAGAATATCTTCAGCGCCCTTCGCCTTGATGACAAGGTGTTTTGACCTGATGGCATCATCTGCACGCGGCGTCGAAGTTGCCCCCTGCAGGTAAGCATTGTAAGCATCCCAGAAATCAGGAAGAGCAGGTTCCTGGGAGATTTTCATCAAGTCTTTCCTCTCCTTCAACCAAGCTTTCCCAGCTTCTGTACCCCTGACAAGCTTACGCATCATGGCCATGAAAGCGGCATCGAATTTGTGCTCTTTGGCCACGGCTTCCCATTCCGAATAGGTCCAAGCCTTGTATCCTTTCCCCTTGTGTGGTCTCTCCCAGCCGAACTTTGTCATCACCTCTTGCCTAATGACCATCTCGTCCTTCTTCTCATCGCACATATCAGTGAGGGAGACAAGACCTGCAACACCAGGCTGCAAAGATTTGCAACACACTTTCCCTTTGAGAATGAGGTTGCCAATCTCCTGGAGCATATCGTCAGGGAGGCCCTGAATTCTGCTAACATCGGATTTGGTGAGGGGAGGTCGTTTTGATGTCCCGGTAAGAATGACCCCGTGACCGTCGGGAATGTTCCCATCAACCCAGTTGTCAAACACCAATCTCCAAGTGGTAAACGTCATTTCGCTGCATATGACAAGGGGGAGAAATGCTTTGATACTTCCAGTGTCGTGGAATGTTGTTGTCACTGCATGCTTGAATTTCTGGACATGGTGTAGAGCGACGTCAGAATATGTGACAATAGAAACAATAAGCTAAAGGCATCGGGAGGCCTCCCGATAAATGGATATGTATCTCAAAACTCGAACAATAATATTGAGGAGAATAGTACTTACATTCCATTCAGGAGAGTGTATGCCACCCAACTTAGCAGGCTGTGGTTGGTTGTGGTCCTTCCAGACTGCACGCCCTTGAATCACATCCTCGAAGAATGTAGGCTTGGCGTCTTTGTCGTGAATTTTGAGGTTCAACACTTTGGACATGTACATAACTTTCTCCTTGTCCAGGGACCACACCACGACAATCTCGTGATTCTCGCAATAGGTCTTCATGTCCTGCTTGGAGGCGAGCTCTGGCATGGCCATTACCTCTTTCATGGCCTGAATTGTGTGTTGGCCACCAATAATCCAAAAGTCGCATTCCCGCATATCATCTTTCACGGTCGGTTTCAAATCGAAAGGCTTGAACTCGTTCAATGTGTTATCAAATACAATTGGCATGACAAACACTGGTTGCTTAGCCCTGGATCCATGGAGCGCGATGACTTCGTCCATCAACTGTTGGCGTCGCCCCATTGTGACTTGCATGTGCACCCAAGTAGCCGGTGCGCAGTGCAGCCGGTGCAATGGCACCTTGACCCTCCGACCATCGGCGTCGTCGAGTGGCTCGCAGCCCCAAACGTACAATGGCTCAAGATGGTTGTGGATGGCCTGGTTGATGATTTCCAGCTTCTTGGGGTCGGTCCTGGAGCTCTTCTGCATGCGCAAAAGATCTTCGAGGCTAGCTTCTTTTGCGGTCTTAGGTGGCCTGGAGGCTGCCCTCCTCTGTCTCTCCGGAGTCCCACCTGGAGTCGAACCAGGAGTGGAGCCTCTGGAGACCGGGAGGTCTCCCGATCTTGGTGTGGAACCCCTCCTCGCCTTCTTCTGTGTTGGCGGGATGACGATGGCCTTCAAATCCTCCACCATAGACACAAACCTTTCACGCACGTCGCTTGGCAACTTTTCGTCATCGGGGAGCCACATGAAGCCCAAATCTGTCGATCTCCCACAAATATTTGTGTCTAATTTCGCGACGGGAACCACCAGGCCCACATAATTCGTGGCCACGGTGGGGGAGGATTTGCAAAGGTTCAAGATGACGCAGGCATCTGAATACTCCTTACAATCAACGACATCAACTGAGGTCGGTGACGTGACCTTCCCACCGACCACATAGACAAACCTAATTTTCAACCTTTGTTGAGAGGTGTCCTCCACAACCTCAGCGCCCCACTTCTCAACCTGGTTCTTGACTAAATAGGCGGCCACAGAAGGTGGCTCGAAAAGACCTACATTCTCTCCAATCTTTTCAGACACCAGATGCTTCAACCGCAAGGTGCCCATATCGTCTCTGATTCAAACAAGACATTGTGAGCTTCTAAACATGTTACGAGAGACCAAATTCAAATATAAATTTATAGAAATCATTCAGCATCGGGAGGCCTCCCGATGCTGGGGGATTGCGAATGAGAATTCAATTTGGTGTACTTGCATCGGGAGGCCTCCCGATGCTGGGTGAATGGGAATGACAATTGAATTTCGAGTACAGGGATCGGGAGGCCTCCCGATGCTGGGGGTTTGGGAATGACAATTGAATTTCGAGTACAGGCATCGGGAGGCCTCCCGAGGCCTCCCGATGCTGGGGGTTTGGGAATGAAAATTCAATTTCGAGTACTTGCAAAAATTCATGTATGCGGAAACATTTTTCGTGCAATCCAATTGACATCGGGAGACCTCCCGGTGGTGAAATATAATGGCCAACAAACTAAAATTTCCACTGCAACAACTCACGAGTAGATATGTGCGGCTACTCCACGCTCTGTGTGCGACACCTCCGTGTGCTCCACGCGACACCTCCGTGTGCTCCAACCCTCTACCTCGGACTGCACGTTCAAAAATTACCACATGGATGAGAGTAATGTGGATGGATGATAAATGATGCGGATGGATGATAAATTTTGTGCAAGGATGGATGAACTATGCGTTCATGTCATGGAGGAGAGTCTGAACGTCCTCTATGTGCTCACTCCAGAATGCAGCAGGGCTTCGCCGTGGAGCAAGTGTTGCAAATGGCTCCGGGAGAGCTCCTCATATATACTGCTTCGGAGCCGACATCCTAAACCCTATTTCTTCCCTACGTCAGCTATACAACGTGTGGACTACATCGCGATGTGACTGCAGGTTGCTGTCCACAGAGATTAGGTTCCTAATCTCTTAGCACACTCTGTTTAATGATCACGTCGTGCATTTAATGAGGGCGCCAACGGCTCCAATCGCCACCACTTTGCACGCCAATGGCGTCTGCATTGTCACTGTCGCATGTGCCGCTCGCCATCAAATCGCCGTCTTCAATCAACACTTTATTCGTCACGCATTCCAAGACTTTGTCTGGCACGATTCCAAAACTCTTGTCGTCTAACTGAAATGGCGACGAGTGGCCGACAGCCCTCTATCATAGGAGAACTAAATATAGCCATATTCTTGCGCATTCTCAAAAATTACAAGCGGTAATAATGCTTGTGAATAAAGTTTACAGCGAGTGAATATATCCTTTGACATCCATCCGACAATATCGGGAGGCCTCCCGATGCAGACAAAAACTGACAGAATGTCAGGATTCTTGCTTCAGGGTAATAGAGCAGCGTGGAGGGTATAGAAATTGAATGCGGAACTACATGAATCCAGCATCTCAAGACCGGATTCACGCAAAAAAAATGAATTTAGAAAACAATGTTGACCGGATTCAAAATTTGGAATTATGAAATCACTTACCCCATTCTAAGCTCAATTGTCGTTTCGATGGAGACAAGAATGTCAGGGCTCGGCGCTATGGTTGAACGATGACCATTAATGATGACGAGGCCTTCTGTGAGAACAAGTGGTGGAAGAACCAAGGCGATAAGAATCCAAAAATAGATAAACAACAAGAAGTAATCCAATGGATCCAATGCAGTAGAAGAGAAGGCATCTTTTGGATTAGGCCGATATCACAATGACCTCCACAGAAATCCCTCTACACCTCTTCATTCTGAGGTTGCGATTCTTCATTTCTAATGCTTCATTGTGCGTGCTTGACGCTTCATTCCGCTACGTCCCGTGTATGTCCTTGTGTAGTGTACAATCCTCTTGCTGCATCAATACGCAAGTTTCTCGCAGGCCACACTTACTTTCATTCGCACACATTCATCCCGAGACTTTCATTCACAAGCTTTCATTCTCTGATATTCATTCATCCACAGTATTCATCCCTCTTATTCATCCAGAGTATTCATCCCTCTCATTCATCCTCAGTGACGTCAGCAGTGGACACTGTGACGCAAGACCGGGAGGTCTCCCGATGATCTGAGTTGTGACATTGTTTTCTTATCCTGGAACACCAACAGGATCGGGAGGTCTCCCGATTCCGTCGCTCAGGGTTTAGTATGTTCAACTCCCAATCAATGGATCGGGAGGTCTCCCGATGCTCGTAGAGTTGGGTACTTTAGCTGAGATTTTTGGAACACCTGACCAAGCATCGGGAGACCTCCCGATGCACGTTTACCACCCCCCTAGCACATCCTAGTCATTGTTGTTCATACAGGATCGGGAGGCCTCCCGATCTTGAATGATTTGTGGACATGGCTTTTAGCACAGGCCAGAAAGTTTATTTCAGATTGAATGACATCCAGGTAGGTATAGGCGTAGTGGTGGATGGCGGGTGCATTCAAGATCCTCCTTTGCCAGGGCAAGTATTCATCAAAGCACTGCGTGTGCACTACGGCCTCGACCAGATCGTAATCGACTACCCGAATGTTGGTGATTGCATTGGCGACTCGGTGGGAGGTCCAATTCCATGGGCCCCTGAGAATCTTGTGGTGTGTGTCGGGGACGTTGTGGAGTCCTCCATTGATTCGTCAGAGGATCTCACTGTATTCGAAGATGATGATGAAGAAATGGAGGATCCCCAGAATTCCGAGCCTTTGCTGCCAAGTTCTCCAGAACCGAACGAATTGATTCTCCCAATGTCGACGCCATCGCATCCGATGGAAGCTTCTTACTCCTCGCGGACGGAGTGGAGATACAAAATTTGCAACTTGGAGGACAGCACGGGTGTTGTGTTGGCGACAGGCCGAATCTATGTTTGCTTGCCAGAAGAGGTATTTGTCATGGATATGATTGGACCCGATCACGTTGGCGTGATGGTCATCAGTTCGATTCCAGGAAATGGGGACCAGATAATGTCCATGAGATTGTGGCCATTAAAGGAAACTCGTTTCCTGGACGGTTTCCTACTCTCTGAGGTGGACCAGCACCTTTGTGACAATCCATCGAGTGAGAGCGAAGAAGAATTCTTCGCAGGTGTTAAGAAATCTGCTTATCGTAGTTCCATTCGCAAAAAGAAAACACCGGAGAAGGCGCCCAAAATTGGTCGTCTCCTCGACTTGGCGTCTATTCGCGCTGTAAGTGCGCAAGAATGTTGCTCGATGAACTGTTGTCAATTGTTTCCATGGTCGTCCACCCAACATGTCAGAGTGAACTACTGGAGAAAGTCCTTTGATGAACGGAGGGAATGGGGTACGGAGGTTTTTAGTAGGATGCAACCCATGGGATCGGGACATGGAGTTGTGTTAGAAGGCAAAATTGTCTGTTTCTATGCTTGGTGAAAAATTCATGGCGTATCTCGTGCAACGTTCATGACTTACAAGTAACGATATAGAAATGGAAAGAGATCGTCAACTCATGGCAACAAGGGCATGCGAAAACCTAGAGCGAGGACCATCCAAGCTCAAGCGACTATGGAGTCTATCATTCGCATGAATGCTGATCAAATGCCCCATCAGATGAAAGGAACTGGAAATGGACGGCAGGATATCCGCAAAGTTTTCCCTGCTCATCTCACCTGGGAGAAGGTGCGGGAGGAAGTTAATGAGGTAAGAAGACGTCACCATTATTTATTGTCTTTAAGGAATCCTCAACATCGGGAGACCTCCCGATGTCCAGCCCTGTTTCTGTGATTAGTGCATTCCTCTGTCATGCAGTCCAGGCAGATATTGTAATCTTCTGCATATTTGTTTTGGTCCACTGTCACGCATAGCATCGGGAGGTCTCCCGATTCTATGCATTTCTCGTGTAGAGCTCCTGTTGGAATTTCGTTTCCGCTGTTCTATTTTTTCCCTGTTTGTGTTCCCTTCCTTGATTTATATTTATTACTTTTGGATTCGAAGGCCATTTCATTATGTTTTTTTACTTCTCTTCTTTGTCTACATAGGGTGATCCATGACCATCGAGAGGCCTCCCGATGGCCATAGCCTTGCATTTCTTTCCGTTTTTCGTTTTCTTTTGGCATTCAACATTCTTTTCAGACAGTGGACATACATTTTGAACAATGGATGTTTTCGCAAGCACTCTGTTCATAGTCTGTATTTATTCATATACAAAATTTGTTTGCAACGATGGATTTGCAAAGACTCTGTTCAGAGTCTGTATGTATTCATATACAAAATTTTCTTACATTTGAGGCTCCATCCTATTCTACTCTCTGTCCATTGAACTACGACTTGACACTGAACTACGACCCGCTACTTGAATCCTGGGTTGCCGAGCTCTCGTAGCGCTCTTCGCCAGATTCGGTGCGAGGTGTTCGGTCGTCAAAGACTCCATACTCGCCGTTGTCCCTGGCGTAGGCTTCTTCATCTTCCGACACTTGTTTCTCCTCGTCGTCGTCTTCATCCTCCTCCTCCTCCTCGTCTTCATCCTCCTCCTCCTCCTCGTCTTTGTCTTCGTCATCCCCGTCGGCGCCTTTCTGCTCTTCCTCTAGATGATGAGCGAAGAACTCCTCGTAAATCCTCCATTCTTCAGTGTCGCGATCGCCTCCAGCATTGTTGGATGCTCCCGCGCTGGTATGCAGCAAATTCTCTCCCCCTCCTTCTCGGGAACTCGCGGTTTCCCTGGTGAAATTCTTCGAATTCCACACCACTCGGTTGTTCTCTGTGTCGCTTCCTGTGTTCTCATCTACTCTAGATTTCTTCGAACTCCTCCCGCCACAACTGCCCCTTCCCTCCTTTCTTCTCATTCTGCCGGGTTTGTTAAGGTCGTCTATGAGTTGGATATGCAAATTGATTAGAATTTGCAATCGACTCCTACAGCAATAGATGTTGGTGTTTCTGCGCTGTCTGGGGGCCTCCCTTATAAGCGTTTCTATTGTCACGGGACATCATTCATTTTTCCACCTATCATTAAGACGTAAGATTTTCTTGGCATTGCACGTATGTGCACATGATCTGTGGGGTCATCATGTTATGTGAATCTGATACGCGGCATCTTCTCTTTAATTCTGATTACATGTAATCAAATAATTATTATGATATCGCCATCGTGTATGTTACATGGGGAGGTCTCCCGATGAATTGGCCGAATTCGCACGTGCCTAGTATATGTAACCGATGTCACGTCATCTCCTGAAATCATGCTGCCATGGTTCATTAGCCATTATTCCATTATTTAGTTCAATATTTTTGTTTTTCCATCCGTGTCCAGTTTGGGTCAAGCATCGGGAGGGCTCCCGATCCTTTCATTGCTTATTACTTCTGCGGTATAAATTTTTATTATTATTCATGATTTATTTCATTGTTTATTGCTTCTGCAGACCTCCACGTCCTTTGAAATACAAAGTGTATCTCAGTCCACTGTCAGTCGCCTTCGGAATAGTCTATTTCGAAACGTTGACGTTCGAAAAGGTGGCTTCAATTTCTCAAAGTGCTCTGAATGCGAACACTACAAAGACTTGATTGACATGAGTATCAAAGGCAGTGAAGAGAAGGAGAATCTCAAGAGGGAGTTGAGAAAGCACAACAACCACCAGGGTTCATGCCGCAATCTCTATCATGCATGGCGCCATGAGTCCAAAATTAATCCCCGCGAGGTTCTGGCTATCATCCACGACGGCATGGACACAAACAAACAGCAATCCCCCAACTTCGTGTCATCACGAAGGCCACTACAGGGCTGTTTCAACTTCCGGTCAGCCTCACTGGCATGGTCACTCATGACCACGACGACGGCGCATATGCCCACTACGCAACCGACTTGTGGCCCAAGGATTCCAACTTCACCATTTTGTCCCTTGCCATGTGCCTCCGTGCGTTGGAGAAACCTCCTGTTCGAAATTCCAGAATGTTGTTTCAAGATCCTCCATTGAACGATTATTTTGATAAACTTCTATGGGGTAAATCTCGGTGAGTTCTTAATTCTTTTTGTCCAACATTGTCATTCACGTCATGGGGTCCTTCTCATCGGGAGGCCTCCCGATGCTCCCTCTTTCTCCTCCCATGGCTGGCCTCCTTCCTTTATATCGGGAGGCCTCCCGATGCCCGCAGCCTCCAACTAAACCTCCATTTTCTGGTCCCTTTTGTGTGCAGATGCCGATCTTCCCTCCCCGATACAACGGATGCTCCGGATGTTGTACGTCCGCTTCCAAAGAAGTTATATCTCCAGCTGGACAACTCAGCTAGGGACAATAAAAATCAATACGTCATGGCCTTCTTGTCCTTGCTCACAACTCGCAAGGTCTTTCATGAGATCCAGGTCGGTTTCCTTCTCGTAGGCCACACCCACGAAGATATTGACGGCTACTTTAGCTATTTGTCCAAACAACTCAAAACAACCAACACCTTTGTCCTCTCCGACCTCATGAAAACGTTCATGGAATCACAGTTCCTTTCCTTCATACCCGAGTTGATTCAGGAGGTCGCTGATTTCAAATCCTTCATTAAGGGATACGCCGAGGAGCTCGTCGGTCTTAAAGAAATGCACATTTTTCGCTTCTTCCTCGATAACGATGGCTGGCCTATATTCCAGTATAAAAAATCCGCACTTGATCCGGATTGGTTGCCACGAAGCAGCTCCGTTCGCATGTGGAAGGACGATGGTCGTGGTCGTCCCCTCCTCCCCTCTGGCGACCCTCCTGCTCTACAGATTAGGCCTCCTTGGGGCCACGTTCTTCCTGGCCGTTACGGTGACAAAGAAGTAACTGCTGACGATGCACGTGATGCGAATCAGAAGAAGGATGGGATTCGTGCTGGTATCAGAAAATATATCAAAATTTGGGAGAGCAGCTGTCTTGAGAATGATACCTACCGTCAAAAAATGGAAGATTATGTCACCTACTGGAAAGATGTCGCTAAGGAATTGGATGCTCCTTTCCCCCCCACGCCTCCCACCCTACAACTTGGTTTTTGGCCTTCTACTTCTTACACCACTCCAAATTCATCTATGTCTGACCTTGTTCAGACTGATACAACCCCCGAGGATGTTCCCATTGACCCCTTCTGTGGAGTGGCCCGCGACAAACCCAAGGAATCCTTCAATCCTTACAGAGATGTTCTCCTTGGTGACTTTGTTCTTGTTCGTCCTTCTGACCCTGACCTTTACCCTGTCTGGATGGGCCGAACACTCACTGCTGTTCAACTCGATCGTAGCCATCCCCAGTATGGTCAATTTCAAATTCGATATTGGAGGCCAACCAAAGGCAGGAAAAAAATTTCTGACCATGATCGCTACAAAGGGGCTTGGGATTCTAAGTGGGAGTGTGACCCATCTTCCACAGCTGTCATGTGGATAGAATGTAGTTCTGTTCTTTATTCCAATAGAGCTAGGAAAAACACAAACGACACTTCTGTTGTGCAAATAGGCAAATCTGAAAAGAAGTTTGCTCAACGAAACCTAGAACTTGCAAACTCTGTAAGTCAGCCTTCTTAGAACAACCATCGGGAGCCCTCCCAATGTTTCCATTTTCAATTTTCCTTCCAATTAATATATGTTCATCTTCTATTTCGCTCGTCGTGGTGCTCCTCTTTCTTGCACTTGCACATGGCTATCGTTTCACATGTTTTGTATTTCTTTTCGTGTATATCCTCGCTCGTGCTCATTTCTTTCACATTTTATGTGATTTTTGTTCTCAATTGCTTCACACTGCATTTTTTTGTGTCGTCCACTTTTCGGGAGACCTCCCGATGTTTTCTGCTTTGCACGCACATGTTGTGGACTTCATGCCATTCTCTTCTCGTCCCATATCAGGAGACTTTGTTGCATACTGTTTTTTTAGTTTTCTTATGTTCTGTGTTTTCTCCTATTAGTGTGGGATGCTATTCTTTGGTGGTCGTACTCCCCAATTGTGTTACATGAGAACACGGGGAGGTCTCCCGATGCTTCTTTACTTTGCCTCCATAATTTACAGATTGGTGATTAGCATCGGGAGATCTCCCCATGTTATGTTTGGTTTTCCTTTTTTCCTTACATCATTATCGCTAATTTTATTCTCTACCTACATTGTCTACCATAATTAATTGTTTTAATTTACTATTTTAAGCCCGTGATTATAGTAATCACGTTCTAATTTAGTCTAATTTTAATTCATACGTCTAGTTTTAGTTAAATATGTGTTAAAGGAGGAGAAAATTTCTTGAGTTACACCTCGGCCATTGGAAGGGACCTCCTCCAACTTAAAAATCCACCCCCTAGGTCAATCCCAAATAAATGGCATGGAGTCCTGCACCCAACCTCAAACCCAAATGGGGTAACTTGTGGGATAGGATGAGAAATAAAAAAGAAGGACTGTTCATTTGGGCATTGTGGCACAAAGTGGTGACCATCAACGCATGGAGAGCAAGATTCATTGTAGATCTTGATGACAAATGCCACATTTGTGCTAGTGACATTCCAAAGACCATTACGCATAGATCTTGGGACTGTAGGGTGGCTAGGAGAGCATGGGATTTTTCCATCAAAATCACTAATAAATTGAAAGCCAACACCAACCAAATGGGACATTGGAAAACACTTCATTGGCAACATGGGATTTTTGGGAAGAAAATTCCCTCCCTTAGTAAGGTCGCCAAGATTTGGTTATTACTTAGAGGTATCACACTTTGGACTATTTGGATTAAGAGAAATGACATTACCTTCAACAATACTAGGTGGGAGGAAACAAAGTGCAAGGCAACATTTGGCAAAGTCTTTGACTATGTAAGAATCAAGTGGGATAAAGCACTTAAGGAGTCCAAGAGAGAAAGCTCCTATGACGATGTTCTTGGCAAATTTGACATGCTGTGGGGAGGTAATGAGCTCATCTAGCACAAGTCGAATGACAAATTTGTTTGACATATTAGAACGCCTATTGTTGGCTTAATTACACATGCTTAGGCTTTTTACCCATCTTTGGGTCTTGTGGTTCCACCAAAAGCACCCAAGAGAGCTCCCCTGCTCTCTTTTTTGGGTCTTGGTGGCCTTGCACTTTTTCTGAAAGTGGAATAAAGTTTTGTCTCATTTGTCTCAACAGCCAAGAAAATAAAAAAGTAAAAATTAAAAATCCACACATACACACCAGAACTCAAGAGCACAAGAACGCTGAAACCCTCGAAGAACCCCAAGAATTGCTAACACCAACACAAGGATGCCTCAAGTGCTAAACCCAACACAAGTATGTCCCAAGTGGTATCCAAGGTCAAGAACACAAGAACCACTTGAGATTTGGACTGTATGAATGCAGGGTACAGTGTCCAGGAAGGTTTTTGGGCATAATCAGTCAAGATCCTAGTGTTTCCAATATCAACCAGTTACATGTTGACATCTTTCGGTTTTCCTTAATTAAATAGTTGAATATTTTGTAAATCGATCAGTAACTGTCCTCAAGTCTTGAATTTGAACCAGTAATTTCTCAAACTCAACCAGTTCATCTGTAATTAGCTGTCGGTTCTCCTTGTTCATTGAAATGCAGTACAGTAAATTACTCAGTTTTACAGGGCACGTGGGTGGCTTCGGGAATTCTAGGTCACGGGATCTAGGCAAATGTGTGGCAACAAAGACTCTTCTTATCATTTAGATATAAAACCCTGACATGCGGTTTCCACTTTCTCATGTTCTTTGTTTTGTATGCCACCACGACCAGTTTTTAGTTTTGTGCTTCTCGGAAATAGGTTCACCTATAGATCAAGAACAAGTCAGATCGTAATCTGCACTTCCATAATTTCTACTAATTCCAAACTTGATGAAAAATTAGTAATAAAAGCAGAATCTTCAATATTTCTATTCCCCAACAAGATAAAATTATCCCCTCACCATTGCTCAATCGGACATATGCTAAAACCCTTAACATTGTCAGAAACAGGTCGTATACCTTAAATTGCGAATATGAATGAGGACGCATTAAGTTCTACAAGCTTCTCATGTTCGTTGCTACGTTGGGTAGCAACCAATGCAGCTGCCACATATGCCAATTCCAAATCACCTTCAACTCGATTATTTTCCAGGGCACAGTAGTACTTGAAAAACTTTTGCAGATGTGTTTGGTGATGCAAACGTTTGGGCTGAGAGAGACACATGAGGCGGTTTCACAAAATTTTAAGGATTTATAATATACTTCTCTGTTTCTCGTCTTTGTTAAATCTCACTCCACTGTATATGTATTATGAAATAGAAGCACATTTGGTTGCTGTGCTGGGTAGCAGCCAATGTGGGGCTGCCACACATGCAAATTGCAGATCAACTCAACCTCGATTATTTATTTCGAGGGCACACTAGTAGTACCAGATGACAATTCTTTTGTAGATTTGTTTTGTAATACAGAATTTGGACTGATGGGAGAGACATATGATATGAGGGGGTTCAACAAAAGTTGAAGATCTAGTACTTCTGCAATGTTTGTCTTTGCAGAATTTTTCTCAACATTAATGTACCATGAAATTAAGAGAACTCGTCAATGCTCATACCATAATCAAGCACTATTGACCAGGAATATATGAACAAACTAATGAATGAGGTCTCATTGAAGGCTGTTCTATTGACTGACAGAAAGATTGATGCAACATGTCACCACAAACTTAAATGGTTGCAATCAGCCATTCAAGTTTGCAGCAGGTTGTGCTACGCGTCTCTCAGGGATTGCCAGTTTTCTCATTTTGATGTTGATCAGCACTTAAGTTACCGATGAAATTACCAGACAAATGGCAGTCATAAATATCAACATACAAGGACCAGCATGGGCGCACTCACAGACTTGAAACTGACAAATTAAATGCTGGGACCTCCAAATTAGAATGCTGGGAATCAAGTCTTAGAGCATGCACACGATCTAGTTGCACGCATAACCCATTTCCTGCACAACTTGTTGGATTTATGTACCACAATCATTAATCAGTAGGTTTCAAGTTTGAGGTTTGACAATCAGAAGATAAATACCAATGCTGGATCAGTATATAGGTGTGAATAATAAACATTAATTATGGTATCAAAGAACCTACCCATGGGTATAAAGTTGTAATACCAATCAAATATTGATATTTGATTAGTATGTCAAGGTGAGAGAATCTTTGGATACTCAAGTTGTTATTTGGTTCAACATCATTCTAAATCATATTAATACTATGGCAATTTTTCTAGGTATGAAGGTTCTTGCAAGATATAGACCCAAATGATATCAAAAACAAAAATATCATCAAATACTCATACCCTACTAGTTTCAAAAATTGTGACATCCTCATCATAGAAACCCAAATGGTATCAAAAAAAAAGTGATATCCTCATCATAGGAACCCAAATGGTATCAAAAAAAAGTGATATCCTCATCATAGAAACCCAAATGGTATCAATAAAAAAAATTAAAAAATTAATTTAAAATTTTAAAAATCGATACCAAACCAACACTTGGTAAATATTAAATACGTTGTAAATCTTTTAAAAGTCATTGTGTTTCTTTATACAAGGGAAAAAAACAAAAAAAACAAAAAAAAAACAAAAACGTCTATGTAATATGTGCATTGATGTGAATGGGAGCCCGTTCTTCCTTACCTTGGTCTCATGTTACCAAGCTTCAGGATAAGGTTACTTCCTTTCTTTCAAAAGATGGGATCCTTTAAATGAGATTCCTTTTTACAAGTATTATCTGAAAGACTCTAGGACATGTAGAGGAGCCAAATTGACTTTTTGGGCACATATCTTCTTTTATGTTGTGGTGTTTTCATTTACAATGTAAACTGTTCATAGTACATTGAACTGCATACACATTTATGTAAATCTTGAGTTTGGCACATAACTACACCTATATTTTCTCAGCCATTCAAAGATGTTGTAAAAAGTTCCGCTCCTCCATCATATGGTCTATTATTCTGGAATTTTCAAGTATGAGAACTTGCATGTCACTGACATTCACCATCTGCAACAGGAACCCGAAAACACAAAGCAGATCCGTGACATATGAGCAGTTACTTACATTGTGTATGGGAACTCTGGAGATCTAAGAGTACTTGGAAAGAGTACCCTACTTGGGGCAATGTATCACTTTCTAGAAATGTCAGGAAGAGGATATTTTCTTGAAAGACAACATCGCACAAGTCCAATATTACAATCTTGAAATCAAGCACTTGATTTCAAGATTGTAAAGCAGATTGATTGATGCAAGCGCGTGTAGGGCTACAGACACTATAAGGAATGGGGGTCCTTTCTAACACAAAAAGGACACATAAATGACAATGTTTTGGGGCCACCACATGTGTCATGAAGGTTTGCAGCCCTGTGAAAGTAGTGTCATCCTGGACCAGTCCTATTTTTGCACAAAAGAGTCCTATTTAAGGCCTTTGACCGCGACAATAATTAATAATTTTGACGGCCGTGGTAATTAATGACCTCGATCGCCGCGGTAATTTATGATTATGGGGGAATTCCAAAGGTACATTAATTCAATCTCATATAATATGTCTCTATAAAAGAGATATCCATTAATAAGTGCACTCGTCGCCTCCCGAGGCTAGCCATCTATATAAAGCACCTACTTCCAAGTGCCTAGCCACCTACCTACCAAAGTAGGCTAAGCCAAGGGCGGGGGCCAAGGGGTTCGATCCTTGAACCTCTTGGCTCCCGCGTAGAGGCCTTAGCCACTAAGCCACCACTCATCACATGATATATGAGGAGTATTTAAAAGATTTGTATATAGAGGCCCCAAGTTACTCTTCATTTACTGTTTTTATTTACTGGTTTTATTTACTGGTTTTAATTACTGTTTTTACTTACTGGTTTTACTTACTGTTTTTATTTACTGTTTTTATTTACTGGTTTTACCTACTGTTTTTATTTACTATTTTATTTACTATTTTTATTTACTGTTTTTAGTTACTGTTTTATTTACTCTTTTTAGTTACTGTTTTTAGTTGCTGTTTTTATTTACTGTTTTTAGTTACTCTTTTTAGTTACTGTTTTTAGTTACTGTTTTTAGTTACTGTTTTTATTTACTGTTTTTATTTACTCTTTTTAGTTACTGTTTTTATTTACTTGTTTTATTTACTGTTTTTACTTACTGTTTTTACTTACTGTTTTTATTTACTATCTTCTACCTTAGTAGTTAATTAGGTAGGTGACTTCCTTCTCGGTCTAGATCTAGCTAGAAGATCTACAAAAGTAAACAAATTTGTTTACTTTTGTAGATCTCCTAGCTAGATCTAGATCTAGAAGGAAGTCACCTACGTAATTAAAGATAGAACATTCTTTCACGGACTTCCTTGCCATTAAGTATTTGCTATTTTAGTGCATTTATGTTAGATGAATACATGTAATGTCTCTCTTCGACCTTAATTAGTAGTTAATTAGGTAGGTGACTATCTTTTAGCTAGATCTAGACCTAGAAGGAAGTCACCTACCTAATTAAAGATAGAACATTCTTTCACGGACTTCGTGCATGACATTAAAATGACACAACTCTTACACATATGTGTAAGAGTTTTAAGCTTTCGCTCGATTTGTGTTGCGGAGCTCAAAAATCGAGCGAAAGCCTAAAATTCCCACACAAAAGTTTTTTTATGACGAGCATGTGGAAATATCCCACACGGGGGGCCCTCCGTGTTAGAGCGGTATGTCATGAGGGACCCCCATTCCTTCTAGTGAGAGACTCCATGAGTATGTCATGAGTTGGAATGTGAGAGTCAACCAATAAAAATTTTGAATTATCAGGATGGGTGCCCCTGCACATCTCTTTCTGTTGTTATGATCAAGCAACCACACAGGCCTCTTATTCAACAACAAGGCATACCACGGTTCATCATACCGGTGCACATAGGCGGTGGGAAGTCAGACTTCTTAAAATTGGTCCACAGCAACCCATATTTGTTTACTTAGTCAACAGTTGCAAAAAATTTGAAATTTTTTTTAAAACCAAAAGTAAACTTCTCAAAACACGTTCATGTGTTGGGGGAGGAGTGCCTAATGGGCCTCATATACTCTATTGCACATAGTCCAAGCTTAAGCACACATAAAAAGGTCCAACTTAGTTTCGACCCTTCTAGACCAATGAGCGCACAAACCTACCAGATCAAGAGGGCAAAATCTATGAGGCATGCTAAAGTAAAGTGTACGGTTTACGGTTACGGTTTAGGATTTAGGGTTAAGGGTTGATTCAAGGGTAGGTAACGATCCTCCCTACCCCACTGTCAATAATGCAACAAGGTTGCTGGTTTTTCTGAGGTATTTTTGGATGTTTAAATTGTGATTTGCTTTCTAGTGCGGTCAACCTCATTTGTTGGACTCCGCAGGGGAAAAGGATTGTCTACTAGGCTACAAATGAGGGCATGCAGTTCCACGACCACAACAAAAGGTGCAAGTAATTCATTAAGAACTTCAACAGCTTTGAGGAGACATGTTGGTCGGTTTTTAAAGGTATGGGTGGCTTAATTTCACGTCAGATTATGAATGGTTGTGGACCAATGGCATCCATCTCAAACTCCTTAATATGATCCACAAGGACCATCATCCCATCATCATACACAAACTTGTCATCTTTGTTCTCGGGGTTCACGTAGACGTTGCCTTGGTCAATGAATTCCTGGCAAACTTCTTCTCTCTTATTGATGGTATTGTGGTAGTGGTAATAGCTCAATGGGTCAGCATACACGGTAGCGTTGCTACCAATGAGGTGACCTGACCGGTGGATTCCTGTGGCCATGGCCTTCCGGGGTTGGATGGCATACTTGCAGTCGTAGCTTTTGCGTTCCCGAATGTTGCGGAACACAAGTTTCTCAAGCACCCATTTCCTGCAAAACACCAAATTGGAGAAAAGGCTTTGGAAATTGTGCATTCGTCAACTAAACCTGGTGTATCTAAATCCATTCCTTTTCCATAACATTACTGAAAATGTTCCCACATCTCTGTAAGTTCAGGAATGTAATGTTGATTGTTGGGGGGAAGGGATGGGACATCCAGATTCAGCTCTGCATTTGGTAACTCCTCCCACTCTTGCCATGCCACCTTTGTTTCATCACAATTATAGAAAGAGAATTGAATCATGCAGCTAACTAACGTTATGCCCATATCCTAGAGTTGATAGTTACTAAGTTATTGACATGGTTTAATCTCTCAAGCCATGTCCATAACAGTTCAAGATATTGATTTGTAGGGTCCCTTCCCTCATCGAAACTTAATTCACTAGCACTAGTATCTCTCTCTCAGGCTAGAAGATTTAGCGAATGGAAAAAAAAAATAACCAAGGAATCCACGTCATGACAAAAGTAAACTAGTTCCTATCACTAGTCTCAAGTGCAAACTTGAGGTTGCACAAGTGCAAAGGAGAAGTCCATTCGAAATAGGTTGCTCTCTATATGTGTGCACACAACCAACCGTGTTCCATTTCTCAAGCATCTAAGTGTTGAAGTGGCCAACCTCCTTGGAAGTCAAATTCCCTACTTGCTACGGCCAACTACCAAGATGTTAATTTATGTTCACCTCAAGTGACGCTTCCACCCCGTGGTGAATCACATATTGAAATGAATCAAGCGATGACCAAATAGGAAATTATTTTCTTCTTTGCTTCTAAAAAACTCCATAGGTATCACATTGACACTACCTTGAAATAGCAAGGTTTTGCAACGCACTTGAAGAATGGGGAAGAAAGGATGCAAACATTACAAACCTTGCAAGGTTGGTGTCATTTGCCACATTCCCCCGCCTAGCACACAAGTTCCGAGACATGGGCCTCTGCCAGATGATGATCTGGGTCTGATCCTCATACCCTGCGAGAATTGATGACAACGAGATCCCAGTGGGTGGAATCCACATGTACTCATCCACATCGAAGAAAAACAACCACCGAGACAATTGCCGAGCTCGGTGGAAACAATCGTTCACCACCATGAACTGATTATGATAATACCCGTCAAACATCTCCTGCTCTCGAATGTCATCCAACGTAACCCTCCCTGCCTCGATCCATGGGTCGAGCACACGGCGCACATCCGCATGCACCCCGCCCGCATCGTACATAAAAAAGTGTGACCTGTCAGATTTCATCATTTTTGAGCCAATTGTGTAAAAAATGACACTATCTAATATGAACTCATTCACAAAGTGTGTTGTTTTACATAACTAGTGTGAGGAGGAATCTTGATGATGTGGCATTTATATAATAGCTATAAAGAGGATGGTTGTAATCCATAAGAATATTTTCTCACGATTGGCATAGTATGAACCCCAAAAATGACATGAAAACTTGATTTCTTGCTTAGCTTGATTCCTCATCACATTGCTTATGAGTATGATAGCCGAGAAAAGAATCTCAACTATGGGTTATACTCGTGCCAACTCGCTGATCGTGCGGCTCGTGAAGGCATATGGCCATAACCCATAGTTGAGCTCCTAGTCTCAGCTATCGTATTCATAACATTCTTTATCAACACTTTCAAGCACAACTCTTATGGTGAGGAACAAATGTGCACATAACCTTACTATGCTTCAATGATTTCTAGTGTAAGTTTGAAAACCTTTACTTGCTTAGTCTCTGAGCTTACATCAAGGGATGACAGTCCATAGACTTGTGACATGCTGACATTGTAGGCTTCTACAATGGAAAGGGTCACTAGCAAGGAAGTTAAAAAAACGTTGTAATGTAATCAGTTGAATTGCTCAATGATGTACTTAACTATTTGGGTTCCCTTTCAATGCAATCGCAAGTATATGTTGGAATCTGAAGAGTCTAAGCTAAAACACCAAGTCTAGTTCTTAAGTGTTCTTATACATCCTAGATGAGGAATCTAAGCTTTAGAGTATCTATTCCATACAAACAACAAGTGATTCGTGTTCCAGTGTCTACATACTACATATTGTATGCGAGGAACCTTGCTACGGGTTGTAGCAAGGCATCCTCATGCTACCTACCGAGTTGCAAGAGCAACAAGGTAGGGGAAACCCTACTACAACCTGTAGTAAGGTGAAACATGTATGATATTGAGCGTAGCACTCACCATGTCACGGGGGTCGTTTGCTACAGTGTATATTCGTCGTGCTCATGTCCAATGAAGACACGACACATCAACGAGATAGGTTATGGTGAGCGCTACAAGTGCAATCTACATATGAATAAATAAAAAGGTTCAAGAGTAAGAGGATCTCTCTCTCTCTCTCTCTCTCTCTCTCTCTCTCTCATAGTGTCACATAACCGGTCACTTATCCATGTGGATGGCACTTCCAACAACTCTCTTGCGTTTTTCTATCCACAGAAAGGGAATTTCATTCATAACCTATAATGTACATAAATGCGCAGATCGGTTATGAACTGCATTTCCAACGTGAGGAGAGTGGATGATGCCCATATCATTTCCTCCTCGACATACAGCATTAGTACACATTCAACAAAATTTCAAAAGCAGCACAAATATCAATATGAGAAAAGGCAAGACCTGGGCCCAAAGAAATGCATGTGGTAAGCCAGCCACTCTCGGATCCTCTGCGGGCTGAGGTTCCCAAACAGGGGGGAGCCGCAATAGACATACTCATACTCAAACTTCTGAGACTCGTAAGCGTCCACGCCTTTGTACTCGCCTGCAACTTCTGTGAGCACCACAATTCGTTCGGGCTTTCGGGAAAAGGCTTCGCCATAGCTAGCATACAGAACCAGCTGGCCGCCCTGCTTGTCGACTCCCACGGGCTGCCTGAATGTGCAATTCACTATGACCGCGCTGTAGAGACGGCTGTAGATGTTGCCTGTGTCGGGAAGTATCTTGAGAGCGTGCCCCTTGATCGATGCTGCTGCTTCGGTGGTGGTGGTGGCTGCAGCAGGGATCCACACACACTCGTAAGGTGGATCGGAGTAAAGCTCGGCGGGGTTCTTGGCTTCCAGGCCTATGACGACGAATGTGTTGGGGCCTCCTCTGTGGGCTGACATCTTGATGAACAGGTGCACTGCCACTCCGTGTGTCTCGAAGTGACGAATGTTGATCAGGTTGCTTGTATTCTGCAGGCACAACAAAAAAACCCTCAACAATCACCTCTGATGATGTTAGCAAGCACAGTCTTTCTTCTCTAGGTATGTCCAGATTAAGAGAGACAATTTTTCAACCCAAAAAAAAGTGCAATTGATGAACTGATCTTTCTTGTCGGTAGAAGTTTTTGAGAAATTTGTTTGTGTCTACTCTCTCCACGTAAGCTAGCTCTTCAGTGAATATATATCTTCTCAGGAACACGGGAGAACAATTCTTCCGTTTTGGGTGGACGTACGTATCTTGTATCTTGAATAAATAGAAACTGCAAACTAATATTACATAACAAGACATTCTCAACATAACATTGTATTCTGCACAAAAATCCAACCAGCACTTAACTTATATATGCTGCATTGCTGCTATAGTCTTACTTTAGTTGTGCCGTCCAGAGTAAGAGAAAATCCCAAAAATGAGAGTGCAATTGATAAACTGATCTTTCTTGTCAGAAGAAGTTATTTAATAGATTGCTTGTGTCTGCTAGCTATGTCCACCTGCATTCAGCAAGCTCTTACAAAATATTATTTCCTTCTCAGAAACACGGCGGGGCTCTGGAGTACAATTCTTCCCTTTTGGGTGGAGGAAAGTATCTTATGTTCTAGGAAAAAGGAACTGCAAATTATCGAGACATAAAAAAGACATTTGCTAACATAACATTGTCAAGACAGTTGTACCTGGTGATCCTTTTTCCAGGAGAATCAGCGCACTCTGATCCCGGAATGAACAATTAATGCAGATAACGCGGAACTAGATTTAGAAGGGGAGCACCTGAGTCCCTCTATCTGAACAATGTTCTGAAAGTACTGAACGGTCACGGTCGTTTACACTTTGGGCCACTCTCACACGAGACTGAGAGCCCGGGACCATTACACTTCAAGCACTCTCATTGGTGCAATAGGCGGAGCCGGTCAAGTTCGCTTCACACTACGCTTGAGGGACCAACAGAGTATGCGAATGCAAGATGGATGTAAAGTCTACATGGATTCCTACATGGCATCGAATGGATCACGTTTCATGGTCACTTGGACTATTCTCAAAAACCACCTCTTGGAGGTAGGCCTAACACAAAACTGGGAGACCATGGCACTCCGAATGCTCACAACCGTTGATTTTATCATGTGTGAGGACCCGCATGAATAGAAATTTATTGAAATAGCATATGGTTGAGGGCCCGGTCACATATGACTTCACACTACACTTGAGGATCCGTGACCACACTACATGATTTTGGAGGTGTGTTGGGACGGCCTTTGGACACTTTCTTTTGGGCTCTCACAATTTCATGATCACGGCTATTGGCGCGTGTGTGAAGTGGCCCTTAGGGGTGGTTGTGATTCTGGTTCGCTTTCTTTGGTTCTAATTCCATGGAAAAGAGCTAACAAATGCTAACCACGTCCACAACCACCCCTTACCCCGTCACCCCCTATTCCGTGTGGTTAACCACATTTGGGGTGGTTGTTCATGTTGATGTGACATCACTAAAGAGCTTCAAGACCAAGGTTTGGGGAGACGGTTGAGGAGACAATCACTTTAACACTACAATCCAACACCAACAAGGATAATAATCGCTTCAATTTCCTCTCGTACCCAAATCCTAAACCATTGATAAATTGCAATGATTTAGGAGACCAATCCCACCATCATCCACAACCACAAAAATTCATAGTTGTGGTTGATTGTGTTGGTCAACCACAACCACAACCACCTGTGTAACGTAAACGGCCCTTGAGTGTTCAATTTTTTGGTTCGGACTCAATCCTTTCACATGGTCGTGTACTTGGGCTTGTGCAAGATGTTACCGCCAACCTCATTGTAAATCTGAGTCAGTTGATCATTATCGACTCTTGACAACATATCAATGCAGTGTGATATATGCAGTGTGTTCAAGATGTGTTGAGAATGATTTGGGCTAAAACACAACTTGTTTACCTTCACAGTGAGGCCACTGGAGTCCGACATGCCCTCCGTAGACAAGTAACCTCGACGCAAATTGCTGGGTCGAGTACTCATGGGAGTTGCACTGGTAATGCAACTCCTGGGATCTTCATCTCCGTCGAGGTCGATTCCTGAATGCAGCAGGTGAAGAGCTGCAAGCAAGAAGAGAGTGTTCACAAATACCAGGACGAAGATCTTCACCAGCCATTCGGCCGCCGTGGCTGTCCTGCATCCTGCCACAGTCGACTCAAGAATATGGTCACCCCTCCATGGCCACTTGTCAATCTCTGACTTCTTCAACCATTGCCGCGCCATAGGCATCCCCCGCACCTGATTCATATCTCTATCTGATCAGTACTTCATCGATCACAACTTTCTCCAGAGATGTCACAGAAACACAAAAATCACACAATTTTGACAAATATCCTGGGAAAAATATACCATGATCTTCCCGCACCTTTGATTCTCTGCCTGATCAGTTCATCGATCACAACTAGTCTCCAGATGTCACAGGAACATAAAAATCTTCACACAATTTTGACAAACGCCCTGGTCAACATGCATAACCTTCATGCAGCTGTGAGGTCAATGGTATGATCATCGAGGTCCACACTATCATGTCTTAGTACTCTCTGAAGATTCTGTGAAGTAACCATGTTGTGATGATCACTGGAACAGGAATTACTGAAATTAATCAGTACAGTTGACCCAATTGGCCGAACTTCCATGGCTGATCTTAGAAAAAGAGGTATTTAATCTCTTGAAAACTAGCTGAAATTGACATACATTCACCGATGCTACTAATTCCAATGCTAATGCTAATGCTAATGCTAGTGCTAGGCTAGCCCTGTTGATCCCAAGGGTTGAGATTGGATGTTTCAGGCACTCGACTAGTTATACAATCATGGTGGTGTTGACAATCGGTACCTTTTCAAAGATCACCAAGTTGGCGCTGAAATTCTTGGGGTGTGGGGAGCTGGTTGCTCATGCTTTCCTGCAACACCTGCTGGGCAGGTAAGTAATCCCATGCTTGTGGCACTTGTTAGACTTCCTAAAGAGTCAGCTCAACACTGGGTAAATATTACTAATCTGGCGAACTAAATAAAGAAAAAGAAAGATGGCTCCAATGTTGCCGCCAGCGTGAATTATGGTGGTGTTGTTTCGTCTTTGAGTTTGTTTAAGTCTATATAGGTGATACGAAACGGGTATCATGAGAAGTAGAGGGGCCTCTAGAAGAATAATGCAGCTTCCTTCTAGAGGTGGACACCTTCAACAATACGGACAGGTTAGCATGCACCTATGTATCTCTCCCAAGGGCAAATCCTTAGGTTCCCACATGATTGGTTGAAAATATATGATTCACCCATTGGGTACCTCCACTATGATTCACCCATTGGGTACCTCCACTATGATTGGGTGGACCATAGGTGGTAAGGTGCACCGGAAATGAAGAATCCTTAGAACTAAGTTAACTACAATGTTGAAGTCAATATTGTGCTCAAGAGTGTGGCTCCCATTTATACCCTTATTGCAAAAGATTCATGCTATGAGAGGATGCCCATGTAACGATAAGAATATTGTTGTGTGTACTCAAATTCTAGGTAGACATTCTTTGGACATATGGACTTCTTCCATCTACCAAGATTCAATTGAAGAGGTGCGTCCCAAATGGAACCAATCTTAGGTTATCCGGATTCCCTAAGATTAATTAATTCATTTGCACTAGAACCTAAGTAGGCCACTAAAGAATGCAATCGAGGGTGCAAGGTGCAAGATCTACCCAAGCTTGAAGCTAGTTTTTCCTACAAACACCTAGAGTGAAAGAGAATCATCCCCTTGACCTCCTATAAGTTTTGCATCTCAATTATAATGATTATGAAACATAACTTGACAATTTGTGTGCGTTGCAATTGTAAAGTAGATATGACCATTCCCAATCCAATCCCATGGGCAAAAATGCTTGGAGAGTTGGAAGTACCCACAATTAGGCAACATACCTTAATTTTGTTTTAGTTGTCTATGTAGATAGCTAATGTTGTACCAATATATTGCAAGGGCAACATGTTTTGGTTGGAAACTACAAATTTGACTACTGGTAGTAGCACTTGTCCCATAACCATACTCAATAAACCCATTTCAAGTTCACATATGAACTTGTGGTTATAATCAAGTTGATGCATCCCTCATTCATGCCAATAGTAGCAGTTGGCGTCTTTTCTCTCTCTTTGATTATTGATTTGTTTGTGGATTCCCTATAGACTAAAGTAGGCATGCCTAATTCCAATACAACAATAATTTGGACACCTATACTTAAGTGGTATGTGGTTACGTGTGTATCTAAGAACGGACACCAAAAAACTTGTATTTAAATGAGATTAAACTATGTGCTCAAAATATGCTAAATATTTAAGGCTCAATAGTCCACATGATTGGGGGGACTTATATGATACTTGATGAACACAAGAATCTTCACTTTGATAATGAATAAGATATTCATATGAGCTCCAAAAATGATGAGGCAAATGACTACATGCACAATTTGGAAATGCTAATTATCTGGCACTAATTGCATGCTTCATATTTTCCAGGAAGTAAGTATTTAAATAACACACATCTACCTTACATGGTACAACTTTGCTAGGACAAAGGTGTCCGAGGGTCAGAACAACCAGTAAATGAAGGGCAACACCTAACACTCTCAAAGTGGTGTCATTACTTGAACCAAATTTAAGTAGTCTTCGTATTGAACCCTAAAGCACTAGAGCCCTATTCACTGTTTGGAAGGACTTAAAAAATGGAAGTATGAGAATGGTACATTAGCTATAGAGCTCAACAATCATATATTGTAGCTAAAAGTTGCAGAACAATTCTGGCATGAATCAATACCAGAACAAGAGACTGACTGTTCTGTAGCCAATTCCATTTAAGATCTTGGGGCCATGATACAAACTCAAATCACACCTCATGATTCTAGATCGTCATTGGAGTTTACTTGAACCAATACTTGAGGCCAAATTTACAGAGATGTTGTGACCAGTCAACCAATAATTTAATTGCATCTTCCTTGATGGACTTGGCCAAAAAATGCCAAGGTTGCATAATCCCCTGATAAATCAAATCAATGTACTAAAGCACTAGGTGCATTGCTTAATAACATTGCTGGAGAAGCTTTGTTGAAAGATTTTGCTACATGTTACATGCATCTGAAGCCTGAATGTCAAATTGCCACCATCATTTTTGCAATTCTGAGCCAGCTTTGCTTGTCGTCATTGCAGAACAATATCCAGCCATAGGATGGAACAAACTCTTCTTCCAAGATCCCTATATATCTGATTTGGCGAAATCTTCCATTGAACCCTCAATTTCCTGTTTTCTGTAAGCGCCCAAGTTCTTATTTAGTTTTCTCTTGGATGCGTCTGTACCTTCCTCATGTACTGTAAAACGTCGACCAAAGTAGGTGAACACTACCAAAACCACAAAACCTGCTCACCATGTTTTGTGTCTATTCACCATGAATATGAATGATTCCAAAGATTAGAATGGGATTGGTCAGGTGGAGCTAGCATTTACTTGAACAAATTGTTCAAAAAGTGGCTGTACGGTGCTAAATATTTCATCTACACTCCCAGTTGCAACAATCTGCATCCACAAAAACAACAAGGTCGATAAATGCCCCAGGAATCAGCATCCAGGGGATAAAACCTTATGATATTGACAAGAGGTGCTAAAATGAGTTTGGCCCTCAATGAACCAAAATAGGTTGATATTCATTTAGATTCAAACACTACCTCCAAGCATGCATCACAGGTAGAAAGAAATAATTGATATTTTATGCAAAACAACCAATGGAAAATCATAGGAGACCAACTCCCGAATAAAAGTCCAATTGAGTTACGATAACTATTTTGTCGAAGAGGGGTGCCAACCAAACAACCATATCAATACAATGTGCTAAGACAGCCTGCAAATCGTGAGCTTGCAGTCAAGAAAAACATATCCAGGCTCTGCCAGCTTGTCAGTTTACCAGGCCATAAGTCTATCATCCTGTCAGATATTTAATTGAGTGCGGACTTAATGACCAGCATTATTGAGGGAAGTGAAAGAACCTTGTGAACTTTTCCCATTGATTCATAGTACTTCATTGCAGGTACACTATAATCTGAGAACACCTTCAACCGCTTCTGCATAGTCTCTCTGTTATCATCTTCCCTCCCCTGGCACAAGCAACAGCAAGGCAGGAATAAAATTACAGATAGATTAAACAGTAATCATTTAAATTATTGATGGACAACAATCCAGAATAATATGCCAAAACTAGTAATAGGCATAGCAGATTTACCTGGTTGCGACCAAGGACGCGTCTTTCCATCTCATCCTCTGGGCAGTCAAAGAAGAGAATAAATTCTGGAGTGATGCCAGTCTGCACAAGCATGAAAGTGGAACCAAATTGACATACTCACTACCAGGACTAATGTCACACATAGTGAACAGCAATACAAATATACAAAAGCTGGTGATTTCACTCAATAAAATCATGTTCATGTGTAGTAGACTGGGGGATGGCTGGAAAAAGTAACTGGGTAAATAACGATGCAAAAACTTCTCTAAAATGTCATGACACTCTTTTCGTTCAAAAGCAGAAAATGAATCCCTATGTTGAAATTGTTACAAAATTTTCACATTTGCAAGAGTGCCCCATCCATAACTTCCATCAGTAAGATGCCAAAAAAAAGCTTCAGGTGAATTGGACTTCCAGCTTACTTTTGTCTTTTTCCTTCTCCAGCTGCTCCCAGGAAAGGTCAGGCTGTACTAGAATTTACTACTTTCAAAGACCTGATCTCCTCCCTGGTTGCTGAGATGACAACCAAAGTGTGATCAATTTTCTGGAAGGAGGACTAACTCCTTAGCTTCATTTGACATCTTCAGTCAAAAAAAAGGTTCAACATGAAATGGACAGACTTTCAAAATCTTGTTCTTGAGATTCGCTCCCAATAATAAGTTACTCTATATAAGTACAACCAACCTCGTTTTGTCAAAAGATAAAATCTGGTGGGCTGTACTTATTTATGGTACTACTAGTTCTTTGAAGTAATAAGTGCTGGAGAGTTTGGGCACCTGTGGTGAAGTCTTGTAAAGGTAAAGGATAACATACCAAATTCTCAAAGACCATTCTGTTCTCCTCATTTCTTGGAAAGCCATCTATGAGGAATTTGTCGCTGCTGCTCTCTTCCATAGCTTTCACCAGAAGCCTTACAGTAACTTCGGAAGGAACTATTTTGCCCTGTTGTATCATGCTTTGTATCATCTCTCTGGTTACACACCCTTCCCCCGTTAATTATCATAGACCTATCCTGTCACTACAAACTACACAAGGATCTAACAAAAATGGAGAAATACAATAAAGATGTTTCTTTACAAAGTCATCAGCCATGCCTCCAAATCAAATACCTGCAATACGGTAAAATGACAATATTGTCACAAACTTACCCATGTTCACTTCCAGACTGAATTTCTGCACGTAGTAAGTCACCAGCACTGAGGTGCACAAAACCATATTTATCAACAATTTTTTGACATTGTGTGCCTTTACCACTTCCTGGGCCCCCTGTCAACAAAAACAGCGCATGGGTATTTTCTTAGCAGAAAATGCATAGAAAATATGTCCTGTTACTCCCAAGCTTTTGCTTGGACCAGACAAGTTCCACAATAAGGCTCTACACTGTGAAAATCTACAATGACTCAACTAGTGAACAAGTAAACTAGCCAAAAGCATTGTTCATATTCTTCTGCACGGCAAGAATTCCTCATGTCTTACCAAGAACATAGACTACTCTTGCTTTTTTCTTGGATGTCAGGAACGAGGAATCATCACCAGTTCCCACTTTTTGCACCTGTACAAAATTGTCAATACAATGTTGTCATAGGGAAGAGGATATAGTTTTGTGTGATTACATAGGCCTGAAGCTCTTATTCATAACAGTTCATCCTTAGCACATAGGTTCCCATAGTAAGATGCATTCCATAAGACATGTTAACTTTCAAATATGGGCCATTATTTGTGCTGTTTCAATACCCAACTACCTCAATAAATAAGTTCCCCTATTGATTGTCAAAGAAGTAGTCAATATTCCAACAAGGGAGGCACAGGTAAAATTGGCTTTATGAAGCAAAAAAATTGTTGACTGCTAGGGACAAGATTCTTGACTCTTACAGACATAACAATCTATCACATCAACAAAAAGTTGGTAAACTAATTTTACACATCTGGTGGTAAATATGAGAATTGCCACTGCGCTGTTGGCTTTTACCATTATTATAGCAATCATGAAACATTGTTCACAATTAAAGATTGGTCAAGGAAAGGATAGATAGAGACATTTATATGTTAGTGACATTCATCAGAATGACAGGTTCGCAGTTACAAGGAAGAACTGAATGTGCACAATGACTCAGAGAGTAATCTCTACTGACATAATTAAATGAAATTACTGGTCCAGGATTACCTTATGTAGAACTGTAGGTGCAGCTGCATTGAGTGTGGTAGTTTGATGGTACATCCTCATGCTGGCCCCTCTCACTACCCATAACATTTCTGGCAAACTCTGCTGGAAACCCACTGTTAGGCAAAAAGAAAGAGAAGCTCAGCATAGTTATCCTTTAACTCAATGAGAATTTTCATCAGGAGTTGGTCCCCTTCAATTTTCCATTGGTCGTTTTGCATACAACATCAAGAATTTTTTCCACTTGTGGTGCATGCTCAGAGGTAGTGTTTGACTTTGAATGAAAAGAAACCTATTTCAGTTCATGGAGGGCCAAAATCAATTTAGCACCTCTTGACATGCCAAAATGAGTTTGATTTATAATAAACCAAAAAAGAATGTTCTTCATTGCAAGTTCCACACTGCCTCCAAGCATGCATTGAAATTTTACCAAATATGGAAGGTGTTGTATGCAAAACACCCAACTCCCGACCACAAGTCATGTTGAGTTAGAGGATAACTCTAATGTTTTGTTGATATGCTTCATGACAGGTAGCACAACACATGGCATACTGGAGCTTTCAAAATGTAAAGCAAGACCTGCATGTAGTCATGCAAAAGAAGCCAACCACTTTCCAAGCCATTTCAATTTGTGACCATCACCAGTCAACATGTGTAACTATACAAGATTTTGGACTTTTACACATCAATTCATTGTGTCAAATCCACCTAAGCAGCCACTAATGCAGTATAAGAGACAAGAACTAGAACATTCTCTGAGGAACCTCTGTAAGGCATGAACTGAAGACGGGGATGATGCAAGTTCCCATACCTTGGGAAACAAGCTTGGCTCGACATACGAATTAGCATTCAACCACTGCCCAAAATATAACCTGGATTCTAACTGCATGTGAAGTTCATGTCAAAACAGAAACATCCTTGTGAGTATTGTGCAAATATCAGTCATGATAAACTAGGAAAACATCAACAGATGGCTTGAAATTTGGACAATGCATAAAATATCTCATGTTCAGTATGTTATTAAGGCACTCATGATTGAGAGGTTCCCTGCAATCGACTAAGTGGATCTAAGAAAGCATGTCCCAAGAGTTGAGAATCGTATGTCCAGAAGCTTTTGTCTCTTAAAAGCTGGGTATGCATCGGACATTATAAAAATCAAAACAATCAGACTGCAAGAATCTCTGAAACCAATCTTCTGGAATGCCAAAAGAAAGCTCTCGTGCATCACTTTGCAACATACTAATAAATGTCACAGCTGACCTTTATACAATCAAAAACTACAAAAATGCAAGAGCTGAACTACTTCATAAGTTCTATTCTATAAAGCAGAATAGAATTTCCCGTATTGAAGATAGTAGAAGCACACTCAATCAGGATCTGCCCTGCTCTCTTAACCCTCATACATTAGAACATTGCGATTCTATCAAAACTATCATAAAATGTAGCATCTTCCATCATATTGAATTGCTATCCTGCACAAACAAATCAACACAAAATGCAAATTCCAAAGGCAAGCCCCCAATCCCAAAGTTGATGACTGAAAGTTTACCATGGCTTCTGTAGTCAAAAAATGAGTTAGAAACCTGGACCTCTCACAAACCCGTAAGATATGTCACCAGATTCTGGTCAAATTGAGTAGAGTTAGGGAGTCTTTATACAATCAAAAACTACGAAAAGGAAGAGCTGAACCTCTACATAAGTTCTATTCTATAAAGCAGAATAAATTTTCCTCTATTGATCCCTGATCTGTTAACATTAATACAACAGAACGTTGCATTTCTTTGAAACTTGTAAAAAATGTAGCATCTTCCATCAATTTGAACTGCTGCCCTGCGGGAACAAATCAACAGGAAATGCGAATCCCAAAGGCAAGTTCCCCCAATCCATAAGTTGACAACTAAAAGTTTACCATCGTTTCTGTAATCAAAGAATGAGTTAGAAACCTGGACCTCTGAATCAAATGCCAAATGTCACAAAACTGTGAGACCAGGCTCTGGTCAAGTTGAATAAGGTTAGGGTTGCCCTCTAACACACAATAACAGAGCTCTCTATCCACAGCGTCCACAATCGTAAAAGAGCTTCCGAAGTTAATGTGATGGCAGTTAAGAAACAAAAACCATTGAAGTGCGACCACCATCTCCAAGACGACAAGGTCGACATTACCAACACACACAACTCCATCTGTGTCTCTATCTTCCCCCAAAAACAAACAAAATCAAAAGAAAGAGAGACCATACTTTGCATGGAAAGCGCAATCGGTAAGCAGCTCAATGGACACACAGAGAGAGAGCCAAACTCAATTGTGCAAAAGGCAACCATAGAGTAAACCAAAATGTGGAGAAAATCAGTTACCAATTGAGATGAGGCAGCTCGGACAGCAGAGACAGCAGGGCGATGTTGGCGTGTGGAAGAACGCATCGCCATCGCCAACAGGCGCCCCTCCACGGCCCCCCTCATTCTCCTCCTGATTCCTTTACCTTCTTCTTCCTCTTCTCCCTCCGTTGCTCACTCTTCACTCCTGTTGCTAACCCACAAGATTCCAACAGAAGTAAGTATGTAAGCGCACAAGCCCTTCGCTGTCTCTTCTCCGATGCTTCACGGGAATTGTTACTGTTGTGTTTGCGATTTTGTTTGTGGCCTCTAAAGTTATCAACAATCTCCACGCTTCCCCCGCTGATTCCTCTGTTTCGATGCCTCCGCCATCGCCTGTGTAGGTCACCTTGGGACCTCTAGCATCTACGTGCATGGTGGTTTTTGAAATCTAGGAAACATGGTGATACGTGGACCCTCTTGCCGGGGAAGGCGGCGAAAACCACTACACACACTAAATGTAGAATTTGGTTTAGTGTGGCATTAGGCCCACTTCACACATGAGCCAAGAGCCGTGACCTTGTAATGGTGAGGACCCTCGACTCTCATCCAAAGGCCGTACCATGGGTGTTGGGAAAGCCATTTTATGTAGTCACGGGCCCTCAAGCATAGTGTGAAGTGAGAATGGACCATTGTTGCGGGACCATTGCATATTTTGTTGGCACAAAAAGAAGGGAGGATTTGGTTTAATATAATATGTCTCAAACTTTATCAATTTAAGAGAATTACTTGGTGGTGTTTGTCTGTCTTGGAATTTGTCCTGGAATCTATTCTAGAATCTTCCCTGAAATCTGCCTTGAAATCTATCCGGAAATATGTCCTGCTAGAAAAAATATTAGAAAAGTCATGGTCTTCCGGAATTTTCGTCAAGCCCACCTCTTGGAGGTGGGCCTGACACAAATTCCAATAGACCATGCACCCTTATCCACAACCTGCCATGTAGGACTCCATGTAGACTTTTCATCCACGAACTTTTCCTTGGGCCTTTAGGCCTTCACCTCCTAGTGTGAAGTGAACTTTGGATGGTCTCCGCCTTTTTCGACCAATGAGAGCTTTTGCATTGCCATGGTTAGGGGCCTTCAGCCTTGTGTGTGAAGTGGCCCTTAGAATTGGTGTGTCAAGTTAATTAGAGTGTTCATTCCACGTGACTTGTCAGGTTGCACCAAGTGTCAAGTGACATCCTTTCTACATCAAATAGGGCATTAATGAGACCTTTTGAAATGGAGTGATTAACTGCATTGACTTGTGGTTTCGAGTTACCTAAACAAAGCCGATTTTGCTTTTGTTTCTGACACATGGAGACATGTGGAGCCATGTGGGTGTGTCTTCTTACTTATTTACTACATTTGTGTAATAATTTTGGTCCAATATTGCAGTTATTATCACAATATAAGTAAACCATATAGATCTTTATGAAATGTTAGAGAATTTGTGTTAGTCACAATAGTCACCATGTTAAGTGTAGTTATCACCAATGATTGCAAGATAACGAATGAAGATAGATGATGAATAACGTGGGCCACACTGAATCATGTGTTTCGTGTAGATGACAAAAAATTGGATACCCTTTGTCCCCCCTTAACTTTATATATAGGAAGGATGGTTGTAGGTGGACCCTCTCCAACATCTACGTATGTGATGGTTTTGGACCCCTTTGCCATGGAAGGCAGTGAAAACCAATCCATCCTCTTTATGGCATTTAGTGTCATTTACTACTTGGAATTACATACAGCTATAATTTCTTATTGAGAATGTAAGTTTTCACTAAGTAAAGTCATTTGTGTTCTACAATGTGCAAAATAGCCCACTTGACCTTTGTTGATAAACAATGGAATATATAGTCAAAAATTAGAGCAATGTGTACTTCCAAATAGTAAGTGGCACTAAATACCGTAATGATGCGCAATAAATCTCTGATTTAATGTGGCATTCAAATTGGTATGTCGTGTTTTTGAGAGTAATCTACATAATTTGTCATGTAGCATCAAGTGTCACCAACAATTGCAAGATAATGAATGTGGGTCGATGATGAATAATGTGGGCCACATTGAATAAGGTCTTTAGTGTAGATAATAAGAATTGGACCCCCCCCCTTGATTTGATATCTAGGAAGGAAGTGGGAAGGATAGTTGTAGGTGGACCTCTCCAACAACTACATGTATAACAGTTTTTGAAATATAAGAGAGCTAGTAACACATGGACCCTCTTGCCAAAGAAGGTGGTGGAAATCACTCCACTAAATATCTGATTTCATGTGGCATTAAAATTGATTTGTCATGTTACTTAGAGCTCTCTACGTTTATATGTAATGTAGGACCAAGTGTCATGTGACATCCTCTCCAATTATCACCATCGATTGCAAAATCAGTTAATGTGGATCGACGATGACAAAGCTTAGGGTGGGCCACATTAAATCATGTGTTTAATGTAGATGACAAAAACTAGACCCCCTCCCTAAATTTGCAAATCATGATGGACGGTCGTAGATGGACACTCTCCAATATCTACATATGTGGGTTGTTTTGATATCTAGGAAAGATAGTAATATGCGGACCATCTTGTTGGGAAAGGCGGCAAAAACCATTATATCTCACCCTCCACGGAAAAACCAATCTGGTTAAAAATAGCATGCGTCCAAAAGGGCGTCAAGAATGTAGTAAAACAATAAAACTCGATTTCTAACAAAGGAAAAAGTAAACTGGCTAAACATGTACAAGCCCCCAATAAGTATCAAAGCAAATTTTCACCTAGTCTATGTGATTGGAATTGTATTCAACGCAACCTACCTTAGGGCCACTTTACACTATGGCCGAAGTTTGAGAGGTTGTCAATTTCCACCAATCTGATTGTGAGAAACTAAGAATTCGGCCTCTCAGCCCTTCACACTAGAGGCCAAAGTCCAAAGACCATCGCTCTCCAAAATGCCTACATGGCAGTACTTTTTGACCAAGGCGACGGACTCTCGAAGGAAGTTTGGGTCGGACATGAATGGAAACCCAAACTATGGTCGAGAGGCTATCGATTCTTTTTTCATTTAAAAAAAAAACAAAAAAACTAACAAGATCTTTGTTGTTAGATTGGAGAGGTTGTTTTGGGCAAGGAATAAAGTGGGATGCTCCTTCTTCCTTTGGACTTTGGGCTTGACCTTTGGAGGCTTCACACTATAGCTGTCCAAGTCAAGATGCCGTGGGAGTTCATGACCGAAGGTTTAGACTTTGGCTTAGCCTTTGGAGGCTTCACACTATGCCCGGCCAAAGGCTCCAATTCCTATATTTTATTGGTTATTTTCAGCCCATTCTTTGGACTCTCAACAAAGTTTGGCCATCCAATCCCACGGCCTCTCAACTTGGATGGCCATAGTGTGAAGTGGCCCTTATTCCAACGAGGAGGTGCATCAAATATGGTTATACGAGACAACGGTAATTAAATAATCTTAAACTTGGGTCACTCTTTTTCAATTTGCTATTCCTTGTCATACATGTCTTGCTCCAATGGAAGAATGCAATTGAAAAAAAAATCACTTCATTTTGCATGAGGACGTTTTTGGCATCATCAATTTAAATAGATAATATTGATCAAAGTAACCTTAAACACATCCTTAGGGAGCTTGAAGGGCTAACAAGTGAATCCTATTGTCAAGTCTATGAAAACCACCAACATAGATGACAAAGATTCAACACAAATGACCACTTAACTCTCAAACCCCAAGTTTATGTATCTACATTGGGTTAGTGCACGAAGGTACACTTGCCTTATGTGACATAAAATCACTTGACATCAATGAGTTGCTTTCATTTCGTAATTGCCCGATCATGATTTTAGAACATGTGTTGTTTCATATATGGGTTAGGAGCATTGTCAAGTGTTGGAAAGTAATGTGGCTTGTGTTGTACCTACACGTGACACCCGTGCATATGCATATTCTCTCCCGTTCATCACCTCTATATAGAATTGGATGAAGGAACACCATTCATGTTGGTGGCAAGATTGGAATTGTCTTTGGTTCATTTTTCTATTTATTGTGCATTCTACTTTGGTCCAACAACGAGGGGTAGATGGGTGGGTGGGTTGTGGATGATCAAGCCTTCCAAAACAGTTGGTCTTCGACGGCAACATGTTGAGCAGACAATGCAGGGGTGCTCCGACACTTTATATCGTATGGGGTGCAATGAACCATCATAATACACTTCCAAACTAGCTTGAGACATAAATGACGCATATCAAAACGTGAAATGTTCATATAAAAAGAAAATTGTTAAAAAGCTTATGAGCTACAAATCCCAAAAGAACCTAAAAACAACAAACTTAACCCTCATGTCCCTTTAAGGTGGGGAGTGCTAACATGTGAGCAAGGAGTGATGAGCAATGAGGTTGGCAAAATATTTGGAGATACACCCATTAGTATCCTATAACCATGGTATTTTGGCATAAATAATAACATCTTTGTTTATAATAATATGAGTGGGAAGTTCACACAAAGTGCAATCAACTTATTGAATGCCCGACTTTACTCTTAAAAAAATCAATAACCGCACGCTTGGCATGAGAGTTTGGATATGATTCTTAACATTGTCATTAGATTCAACATTCAATTTCTTTAAATAAAAATGCAAGCATATTCCAAGTATTGAGCATGCTCTAGTCATTATTTCTAGAATTCATGTAGGTTTGAGAAATGCATTGGTGGAGCCATTGCAAAAAATGTAGAAATTGAAATTTTTGGACATAGATGGAAGTACAAGAGGTTACTCACACATATCAATGTCCACAAAGTAATGAGCACATTCAATGTAATCAATGTGGAACCATGCACAGGAGCTCTGTAACTACCCTTGTTGTCTTCCATTCCCTCCTCTTTGTCACTAACATGTTCAATACACTATTTTGCCTCGACATCTACAAATGGCAGGATGTAACGATCAAAATCCGACAACGTACTACAATGTGATGGTGTTGCGGTTGGATCCACAAGTTTGTGACCATCTTTGCATGTAATGGGTTGATTATGCAAGTGAGAGGGGACATCACATTTTTCTTTTAAAAAAAAAAACTCAAATGGTTTGATTTATTATTGGATAATAACATGTTGAATGATTCCAAAATTGAACAAACATGGAACAAATGGCAAACTTATCTACTCCATCTAGATTTCGCGAGAACTTTCCGAATAGGTTCCTCATCATCATCAAGGGAGTTCAAATTTTCCATTGCGCCACCACTGTGAGGTGAAGATAGAATATTGTACGATGGTGCCAAGATTACATTGAATATGGCAGAGTCTCTCTCAAATGCGATGAAGTAGTGCTACTACACCAACAAACATGAATAAATGCATGTGCAATCCACCTCGACATAGAGATTATATTCAGTGTTTGAAATCCATGGTTATAATTAAATAATTCACATGTAGATGCATAAACATCAATAAATGATCCCAATTTAGTCAACGTCTCTATTAAGAGTTACAAATAATAATAATAATAATAATTTTTGTCTTGTCCACCTCTCCATGATACATTTACTTTCATAATGTGCGTTTATGTAGTAGTGTGATTGAAAAAGGTTGGTAGCTCTAATGAAATTCTCTCCACTACACATGTTAGCTACCCCTTCTAGTCTATGTTACCCTACAACCTTGACCTTATTACTACAATGTTATCAATGATATTATTCTTAAAGGTTGTACCAATACTACCCACCCCTTGATATTGGTCAAAACTCATAGATGCACTACGTTATAATTTGACCTACTGTGAGCACAATATCGTGCCACTTGTTTTCTTATGCTGTGAAAATCATGAAAATCCTAGGTAGTGTTTTCTTTGTAACACTCAAAAACTATAAAAAGTGTGATGTTCTTAGGTTTGGGTTTGAATTAAAGTTAAGGGCTAGGATTGAATTAACTTAAATTTCAGGGTTGATAGATTAGTTAAGTCCCTGGGTATAAGTAAGGTGGGATCAAAGTGATGGCGAGCATATTTGTTCGAATTAGGAGTGGTGGCTGGTCATCTTGGGCTGATCTTGCCAGGATCTCAGCCTCGGGACCCAGAGAAGTTCAGAGGGGGGATGATGGGAAGTGCACTCTCTCTCTCTCCTCCCGGAAGAGGAACATGCTTCTGAAGCGAGGATAGGGCTTCGGGAAGCATTCAAGCTTTGAAGCGAGCATTCAGGGCAGCATTCAAATTTCAGAGCTAGGATTAGGATTCGGGGAAGCATTCAAGCTCTGAAGTGAGCATTTAGGGCAACATTCAGATTTCAGAGCTAGGATTAGGATTCGGGGAAGCATTCAAACTCTGAAGCGAGCATTCAGGGCAACATTCATATTTCAGAGCTAGGATTAGGATTCGGGGAAGTATTCAAGCTCTGAAGCGAGCATTCAGGGCAGCATTCAAATTTCAGGGCGACATTCAAATTTCAGAGCGAGGAGTAGGCTTCAGAACGGGGATTCAGTCTCCAGGGTGGCAGTCATATTTCAAAGCAAGGAACAGGCTTTTGAAGCGAGGATAGGGCTTTGGGGAAGCATTCAAGCTCTGAAGCGAGCATTCAGGCAGCATTCAGATTTCAGGGCGACATTCAAATTTCATAGCGAGGAGTAGGCTTCAGAGCGGGGATTCAGTCTTCGGGGCGGTAGTCAGATTTCAAAGCAAAGAACAGGCCTCGGAGAAGGACGTAGGCCTCTGAGCCAAAATTCAGGCTTTGAACCAATGCCGAAGGCTTCGAAAGGGCTTAAGACTGTTGGGGCTAAAGCCAAGATTCTAAGGCTGATGTGAAGGCCTGGGTTGAATTTCAAACCGAATGGCCGAACAGTGTGCTGGGCTAAGATTGAAGGCTGGAAGAATTGATGAAAGTAGAAGCAGTGATTGTTTAATTATCCTTTAAGGATAAGGGGGGTGGACTTGTATTGGAATAAATGGATATTGGCTAGAGCTTCCATTTGGATAATAGATGAAGTAGTTAGAAATGTGTGGAAAATGTTGGATTGAAACGTGGGCACTCCCCTCACTTTGATGTGTGTATTTTTTTTTTATCATTAATAATGTGCACGCATTATTCTCAATTGATGGTGTGAGAAGTGGAAGGAAATGACAGGCAAGGGGGTCATGCTTATGTAAGTCACGAGCCCCCACCCGGACTACGACGCATAAGGGTGGAGGTTTATGGCTGACACCTACATACAACCATATCTATGTGTTAGTCGTATCATATATTATATAATTTACTCATCTTATACCGGCAGAATTATAAAAAGTGTTGGACTCATATCATTTTTAGTAATGCCATTTAGATATCTACACCAAACATGAATATTTGACTGGTACTACATCCACCGGTAGGTTCTTTGATACCATGCATTCACCTATATATGGTTCCAACATTAGTTATAACCCTCCAACTTGTGATTATGCACTCTTGCCCTTATTAATCTACCATATTTACTTCTAGCTTTCTAACTTAGTCTATAATGACCAAGATTACCAACTATACTATAAAGGGTGGGTCCCAAGCCGGTAGTGATATTGAGGCGTTGACCAACTTAGTCCTCTTAACTCTAACAGTAATGCAGTAGATACTTCTTGTTATTAGGGATAATGAATGTAAGACATACATAAGTCTTGTCTCTCCAAGACTTCTTGGACTATTCCTTACACAATGACAAGTTGTGCTACAACCACAAACATGTTAGGAATCCCTTCCAACCCAAATACTAATACTCTAAGGACCAACACTATTACATTCATTAGCAAGGTTGTACACCAAAAAACGTCATCACTCCCTTGTACTATACTACTCACCCACTTTTACACTTTCTAAGTAGGTACTAGGATTTGTGGCCTAAGAAACCCTCAATTCACTATCCTAACCACCATTTCTTACGTGGTAATCCTAAGGATTACAAGCACCGCTCTTATATTATCCTACATTAATTTTCTCCTTTGCCGATAGTTGTGGTTACTTCCTAAAACACAACCTAATTCTACCTTTGATTAATCACTTAGTAAAGCACAACTCCTTGTTGTAGGAGCCCACGCAGAAGTTTTGACAACACCATTTACAAAGCATTTGAGAAAAAATTAAAAAAATTGTTTGAGCTATCTTTAGGGTTACCCAAATGTTGATATTTTTTTTATCCTTGGCACTGAGCACACAAAACTTTTTTTAATTATATTTTTCAAGGTCATTTTGAAAACCATTTGAGAATAATTTTAAAAATTGTGAGAAAACTAAAACGTGCCCAAATTTTGATATTAGCCATCTTAGCACCGAGAGGACTAATTCCAAATTTTTGGAGATTTTTCAAATTCATTGTGAAAACCTGGAAAGTGTACTGAGGGCCATTTATAAACTATTTGAGAAAAATAAAATTAATGAAAGAAACTTAAAGGTACCAAAATTTTGATATTAGTCATCTTGGCATCAAGATGACTAATTTCAAACTTTTGGACATTTTTCAAATTCAATGTAAAAGCCATGGGAAGCGCTACAAGGGCCATTTGTAAATGATTTGAGATAAATAAAATTGTGAGAGAAATTAAAAAGAGCCCAAATGTTGATACTAGTCGTCTTGGCACCAAGATAACTAATTTCAAATTTTTGGAGAGTTTTTAAAATAGCTTTGAAAGCCTTGGTAAGTGGTGCAAATGCCATTTGTAAATCATTTTAGAAAAAATAGAACAAATTTTGAGAGAAACTTAAAGGCAATTTTGATATTGGTCATCTTAAAACCGAGATGACTAATTTCAAATTTTTAGAGATTTTCCAAAATCATTGTAAAAACTCTAGGAAGAGATGCGAAGGCCATTTGTAGTCCGTTCAAGAAAAATAAACCAAGTTGTGAGAGAAATAGAAGGTATCCAAATGTTGATATTAATATCTGCAACACCGAGGTGACTTATGTCAATTTTTGAAGATTTTCCCAAATTGTTTTGAAAGCCATGGGAAGCAGTATGAGGGCCATTTGTATATTAATTAAAAAAATTGCAACCAAAATTAATTTCCAATTTGTTTCATTCAAAGCCATTTCTTATATCTTATATTTTGTCTGAAGTTTGAGTGTTTCAAAGATGCGCCCATGGCCAACATTTGAAAGATAAACCACAATTTCATGCCATGGGTGTGATATCAAATAATATATAATACGGATGGTTGATTATTGTGATACACGATCCGAAGATGTTGCAGCCCTATTATGATTTGGATAACTCTCTATGATCAAGATCACCCAACAACACAGTAGTTGTTGTTGTAGTTTCAACACAAAAAGCTTGCAAGAATTGAATGTACACAATACAATGGAGGATGTTGAAATATAATACCATGTCACTCTATGTTGTCTTCTAGTGCGGCCACAAAGGAAGGCTTCCCCGATCTTTCAAAATAGTTGAGATTGTGGCCTTTCTATTACAAACAATGAATTGGTCACATGCTCTTGGTAGGCTCTTAGGGAGGAAAACTAATATGTATTATGGTATACATATGCATCAAGAGGGTGTTTATTTGGGGTTATAAAGTGCATGATCTTGATTTGACTGCACCCAAATACTATACCTAAAACCATTTTTTTGGGTCAATTTCATTGATCCTATTGATACTTAGATGATGTAGTAGACGTAAATTTTTAGCAAACTCTAGTTTTTGCAAATTTTAGTTTTTGACTAATAACTTTGGTTGTTCTAGAATTCATGTGCTTGCATCCAACAACCCAACATAAAATACACAAATAATAATACATATAATACAAGTCTATGATCTAGTAGCTAAGGCTCCTACTGAAGATTTGGCTTACAAAGGATACATATTGGAGGGATATTGTTCCACCTAGTTTTGTACAAATCAATATGGTGCTATGATTTTTGTTGGAGAGGCAAGTATGTTCTTTGGACACTGCAAATTAAATAAATAAGTGTATATAGGGGGATTTTTAGAGGCATTGATGTTTATAATATATGTAAGGGGGGGTTATTGTTTACTATAATTTGATGGTGTCTACAAATAAAATGGCTATTGAGAATTTAAAGTAGAGGTAGATGTACAAATCACAATCCTAAAGGTTTTTTTTAAAATTGATAGTATTGTGCTTAACTTATACTTAAACAATTATTTGTTGATAAATCTAGATTCTATCATCTCCCTAGCTTCAATAACACATGTTGCATGGACAAATTCTCATGAGCTACATTATATGGATGAAAAAATAAAATTTAACACCTTTCTCATATTTGAAAGCAAAAGTGAATTGGGGATGATATATTTAATTTGCAAGCGAACCTTGGGATGAGATATTTAATCTAGAAGATGTTGGTTTCCAACTCTTAAAAACTTGGTACAATTCAAATGCACATGTTGCAAAGCATAGGAACAAATGGGAGAGTAGAACACTTACAACGTATGCCATGGTGGGAAAGAAATGCCAATGAGTTATATTACAAACACATGTGTATCATGTATTCATGTATCTATATGCAAGGTCAACTACATAATGGTGAACGCCTTCATGTGTGCAACTATAACTTTGAACTACAACATGTCATGTGCATCATACCTGAATCATATAGGGTTGCAACTATTGTCGAGCACTAATAGTCAATAATATATAATCATGATGCAATATTAGTGTATTATTGATATATAAATTTGATGAACTTTCAATATATGTAGGTAATTGTAGCTATTTTAGAGTTTCATTTACTAACATTCAAGCTGCAATAATATATTTAGACTTATTTCTAGATCTACAAATATTAGGTTGATTACATGATAATAAACCCTTGGACAAGATGAAGAGCATGAATTCCATGGCGATAAGCTTTTTTTTAAATGTCAAATGTCCATGTGAATTTCATTTATAGCCAAACTATTGAAAGTTTATGGAATATATTCTAAAAACAAAAACTTGTATCTCATATTATTACTCACCTCTCACATGCTAGCTTCCCTCCCTTTAAGGTGGATGGGTTTTAATTGGTTATTTTTTCATGTTTGCAATGAATATAACTCTGATTCACAAACTTTAAGTTTTGGTTGGGGCTTGCTCTAAATTGGTATGAATTTCCAAAGTTGGTGGTTAAAAGAGCCAAAAATTAGCACATAAACCCCCCCCTCTCCCCATTATGTTGACTATTGATTCTAGATTGATTAACGAATTTTGTGCACGGAACTTAATCTCTCTTTTGTATACATGTCTTTTGAGTGTCCATTCTTGGATCCACACTTAACCACACACCACTTAAATATAGGTGTCCAAGTATTAGAAGCAACTTAAAATCTAAACCCACTTATATTAATATGGACATACCTTTGGGACGTGTTCCCGAGTGTAGCAAAAAGTACACAAACAATTGGATTGCAATTGGAGATGTCCATCTCAAGGTCATCTATGTTAGCAAGCAAATGCTTACACCAAACGCATGAAACTTCCATGACATTGTCACAATATAAACTTGAAATGGGTTCACATTAACTCAAGAAAATACTCCACCCAACTCGAGGTATCAAAGTTCAAGCATGGGTCCAGTCTTCAGTCCAGATGTAAACTCCACTTAAGGAGTGTTTTGGACCCTAAGTTTCTTGGACCATTCATACCCTAATGTAAAACCCACCCTGAAGTCTGCAAATTTGCAACATACGATCCAAAACCAACACCACCATCAACGAGGAGCCTTTGTTTGAGAACCGTCACGGGCATCCCTCTTAGAGGTTGGAGGAGTGAGATTTTTTGTCTCAAATGGGTACACCAATCTTAGGTGCACATCATCCAATCGTCTAGGACACACCACACGTACAAATGACGGGGTGGGTAGAAAAGAAGGACCTTCATTGATGGTGGGCGAACGTGTGAACCTACCTTACAACATGAACCAACCTTGTGAGATAAGATTGAAGGTGGGGACATAGGATCCATACTCAACTCATTCCTTATTCATCACAATAATGGGAAATCATATATATATATATATATATATGGGATGGATATTGTTCTAGGCAATTTTGTAGACAGAGTGTAGAATAAATAGGGTTGTGTGGGTCTCCCCAAGGATTCACATACAAGGGTTTTGTTTGTCTAAATATACACTCTAAACTCCGTAGCATCACACCCGTGGTAACCAAAGTGCACGAGATACTACAGAGTTTTGTAGTGTTAACATGGATGCGTGATACTAGTGAATTAGTGTAGCATGTGACACTATGGAATAACACAAAGTGCAACATATTAAATGGTGTGGTGTGGTCCACTCCGCTTCACCTTCCCAGGCGATGTGGCGGATGCATGCACCAACATTCAACAAGTGGCATAAGAAGAAGAAGAATGAGAACAAGAAGGTGACACGCCGCATATTGACACATGGCGCAATGCAAGGGTGTGGGTTGACTTGTTTGGTGGTTTGCATTAATGACAAAATTTGTGATATAAGGGAGAGAAAGGTGACACTAAGGAGTGAGATTTGAACTACGCACATCCGTTCCCCATGGTTTCAAGATATTAGAGGTGAGTGACATTATGGAGGTTGATACTACGGAGTTTAGGGCGTACCTTGTACCCCATGATGTCATTGCCATCCCCTATCATTAAAAAAAATGCAACCAATATACGTAATTGAGGGATTTACTCTAGGAGTTCAAAATTATTGTATAGATACATGAGATTTTTTTAGGTAATGATTTGTATCTACAACCAATTCTTAATTATTAGTTGTTAATTATTGTTATTAGGGTTTTAATAAGGGTTCAATACACACGTGTCCCCCCCCCACACACAATACACACACATGAGTTGTAATTTGTAACTAACGCTCGAACCTATCAATTCCACCATATCTTGCCAATAAATCTACATATTCATAATTCTTGCAAAAGTATTTACCGAATGTCCACTTACTTACATGATTCTAGAAACCCATGTTGCATGCACACTTGAAGCAAAGATCACATCATGGGTGTGCTATGAAGTTGGATATAAAACTATAGCCAATATAAGTTGTGAAGTCGATGGGATTGTGCATTTTGCGGTAACTAGAGTCGAGTGCTTGGATCAAATGCCATTCACTATGGTAGGTGTCATAAACACCTATCACCTTTGTCTCTTTAAAGGGCTCAATGAAGATCTTATTGTCCACACCAATGTGTATCTGTCAAGAAACCCATTGTCCATGAATCCACATTCTAGGTCGATTTTTTTTAAAAAAAAACTTAAAGAAAAGTAACTCATCCCAGATAAACCCAATTTTCACATTCAAAGTGTTGAACGTTTTCTTTCTCTTAGTGGTATAAAAATACTATTTTGTTTATTATTATTTTGTGTTACTTTGGATTAATATGTATTCCCATGTAATATTTATATTTATAAACATTAATGTTTTATTTTAATCAATATAATTTATTTACTGATAAATTGTAAAAGTAAATTTATACCTTTTTGGAAAATTAAAATTAAAATTCCAGGCTACGATATACAATATACAAACCCTTCAAAAATTGTTTGTTTGTGTCCCAAAATGCCAAAAGATGTAGGAGGTTGCTCATTACAGGTTTCTCAAGCAATCCTCACATAATCAAACACATGCATACAACCATAGAACAATTCGCTATGGATTATCTTGTAGCTTCAGAAGTCCTTTGCTACCACTAGAATAGAATATGAAAACCAATCTATATATTTTCTTGGGCTTATGATTTGCTGACCTTTTGCATGATCAAATTGCATACCTTGAGGCACATAATCTTCAATGCATTAAGTGCAAACCTCCTGCGACTTGAAGTGTCGTGCCCAGTGGAATGTCCAACTTGATTTTGCAATCTAGAAAGAACATGCTTGGCATCAAATGCCATTGTTGCGATGAAGGATGGTAGGTGAACTTAGCGTTGATTCGATTGTGTTGATTCATGTAGTAATTCATGATGTAGCAGGCGGCTCTTTGTGTTACCACCATGAACCTTGAGTTTCCATCTCTTGTAGTCAATCATTGAGAGCATGGATCTTCATGTTTCACTCACCAAAACCGTTCTCAAGAAGTTGTCCATAGGGAGACATGCGCACGCACACACACTCTAGTAATGAGATCCATGGGCCAATTCTCCCAAATCTTCATGTTTTAAGATTCACAAATAGGATCTTGTTACTTAATTCTACTCAAACTTGAAAATGTTGCTTTTGGCAAGTATAAATAGTGTGTGTTTGATAAGATTGTTATTTAGCAACGGAGGAATATATATAGGGAACAAATATGATATGCTAATTGTTGCAAGAGATTGAAAGTAAAAGTATAGGTGAGTTGTACGGTACAGTCATAATTATTTTGAAAAAATTGGAATGGTGCATGTCAATTACTATATGACTCATATGCTTGTAGTGATGACATTGCCAACACATCAACCATGATAGCTCCCCGCTTGTGGTCTAACTTTGATTTTTAGAAACCGTTACATTTGGCTAAAACAAACAAAAGTGCCAACACATCAGCCGTGATAGCTCCCCGTTTGTGGTCTAACTTTGATTTTTAGAAACCGTTACATTTGGCTAAAACAAACAAAAGTGCCAACACATCAGCCATGATAGCTCCCCGCTTGTGGTCTAACTCCGATTTCTAGAAACCTTTACATTTGGCTAAAACAAACAAAAGTGAAATGACATCCTTCATTGTGCATTGTGCAACCAACATGCATAAACTCATAACACACACACCAAAACAAAACAAAAGACAAAAAAAACCAAAAAACCAAAAAACCAAAAAACATTGCTTGACATGGTGCCCAAGTTATCTTTGGCACCTTTACATTGGGGTCACATCACGATGATGCTTGAGTAGGTGCGCACATTCCAAGGTTAGCTTATGAGAAATCCACCAAATTCCAACATTTCCCCTAACTCACTTATAAGGTAGATGGGTCTCAAATTGTTGCCTTTTTCAAACTACAGTCTACCCTCTATAAATGTTAACCCTCGGGAGTGGATCAAAGTTAACATTTATAGAGGTGTTAACATTTAACAATTATAAAATTATTTTTTTGAGCAATATACAAATCTTAACATTTATAAATATAAGCAATTGTGAAGAGTCCTTGTGAGAGAATACCATTCATAAAATTGCAAACCCAATCAAAACTTTATTCAATATCAAGTTTACAAATCACGGGTGAAGTATGAATCAATGGTTCTTTGGTGAGATTCATCTGCATGCACAACTTGCAAATATTTTTCAATCTGCACCAACAAACCCACATACTTGGACACATCACATGAACGTGATTCCATGTACCTTCTAATGGTACCAAAACTAGATTGCAAGTCACTATAAGATGGAATGGGCTCCACCTCACACTCCTCTCCCTCACAATCTTCTCATATTATGGTTGTATTTCATTCGTTAACATTTATAGAGTCAAATTTACATAGAAGGGAGTACCATTTTGTTAACAGTTAACACGTTTAACATTTATAGTGTGCAATATGTGGGGAGTAGAAGAAAGTTAACATTTAGAGAGGGTTAACACTTATAGGTGTAACATTTATAGAGGGTGGACTGTATCCCACTTCTCCAAGAATATGAAATATGAAATTAGTACGAGATGACTAGCAAGTCCAAATCGAGGTTGTGGTTGTTTTTCTCATATGAATATCTTATTCATTATCAAAGTGAATAGTCTTGAGCTCAATAAATGGTTATATACATAAGTCCCCCCAATTACATTGGCGATCGAACCTACAACGATTATCATATTTGGACACACAATCCAGTTTCTTTTAAGCTTATGTCTTTTGGGTAACCCATTCGTGGAGCCATATCGAACCACAAACCACTCAAATATAGGTGTTCAATTAAGCTAAGTAAGCAAATTAGACACGTTACTCATATGGGCCATGAGAGTTGCTAACTTGAAGGTTCAAAGGTCCTTTCCACTTGCCATATGATGGTTAATGATTGAGCCTTTTGATGTAGTTTAGGTGCCTTTTATCTTACTCTTTCTGTCCCAAAATGATTGTTCTACCTCGCAGATTTTTTTTGTCCCAAAATGATTGTCTAGTTTATTTGCATGGCTAGAAATTTGAGGCTCAAAGTCAAATATTTTTGTGCCAAACTTTCATCATCAAGAAGTCTTTCAACACCGCAACTTCGGGGGGCGTTTCGGAATAGTTGTTGTTTTATTTATTTTAAGAGTCATACTTACAACTACTCGGTCAATGGTCAGCGGGCCTTAATCTTGCCAAAGTTAGGAACACGGACAATCATTTTGGGACGGAGGGAGTGCTTGGCAGTATTGTACTGACCTCAAGATTTTTCAATTTCCATAGGTATATTGTGCACTTCTTGGCAAATCTTGACGTAGTTTACTATTTTGCATGGGTCATTTACCCTAGCCGATTGGACAACATCGGTGCCACCAATGAACAAAGAGAGGGAATTATCGTGTACGAACGCACCTCTCATTCATCCAACATAGAAGCCCTGAAATAGTATGCAACTTGGAGATTACTTTTTAAAGTCAACTATACACTGGAATTAGCTTTAAAGACCCCGGGTTAGTCTACTCGAGATCATTTGGAATGAATAAGCAACAACCCTATAGGGGTCAAGTTTTTCTTTTTGTTGGGTTGGATGGTCGAAAGGTAGGCTTATATACAATAATTCCCTCTCCCTCAAATGAACCCTCATCCTAGCCTCTCTCAAGTGAATAATCTAGGTAGTCATATTGGGTACAACTAAGGTGAGTACACTCCTACCTCTTTAATATGACACTCAATAATATGCCAACCTCGATATTATAATGACACAAGTTTTGTAAACTAAATTTTCTATTTAGAATCTACCTTTATAATACGACTGTGACATTGTTAATACAACAATCCTGGACTCCCAAAATGTCATATTTTAGAGGCAATAAATGCATATATGACGGATCCTACACATGTATTAGTACATACTTGATATGAAATTTATGTAACCTTTATATATGAGATGTGGATGAATTTTTTTTAATGTGAATGATATTAAAACATGGGAATTAAGGGAAATAGGGTCCCCTATCTCAAAACCCAATCAGGAGACTCATTAGCTTTTGTCTCTTTTGCAACAATTTTTCACCTAGACCCTAAATCAAGATGCACAATCTGTTTTTGAGAATTTTGAACTCAATATTTATGATATTGTCAAAAAGCTATTAAAATTGCACTTCTTTTGGTGGTAGTTTTGCTCAATTATGAGCAGGGATGTACAAATGGACGTGACGCGGCCTAAACGCGTCACGTCCAGGGTGTGACGCCAAACGGACGTTACTGTAGTAAATTTTTTTTACTAATGGGATTTTTTTTCAGATAAGTAATTATTTCGACATCAATACAGGCAGTCGTCTACCATGGTCGACTGCTATATAGGCAGTCGACCACTTAATCGACTGCTAACTCAGCAGTCGACTACAATGGTCGACTGCTAATGTAGCAGTCGACTAAGTGGTCGACTGCTATATAGGCAGTCGACCACTTAATCGACTGCTAACTTAGCAGTTGATTACAATGGTCGACTGCTAATGTAGCAGTCGACCATGGTAGTCGACTGCCAATGTAGCAGTCGACCATGGTAGTCGACTGCCAATGTAGCAGTTGACTACCACCGTCGACTGATATATAGGCAGTCGATTACCATGGTCGACTGCCAATGTAGCAGTCGACTACCACCGTCGACTGCCTGTATAGCAGTCGACCATGGTAATCGACTGCTATATTGGCAGTCGACCATGGTTGGTAGTCGACTGCTATGTTGGCCGTCGACGAAGATAGTCGACTGCAGTTGTAGCAGTCGACCATTGCCGTCGACTGATACTATTAACAGACAAATGCAGTCAACATCATATGTTTGTTGGGTTAAATTTTAATGGTTTGGGTATAGTGGAATATGGATGGATGGAAGTAGTTTAGGAAAAATGTGATTAAAGCCAACAATGATATGTAGAAGAAAAAAAAACCGCGTTGTATTAAAACAAGTATATCGTAAAGATATAAAAAATATACAAGGTTGTCCATATCAATGATACACGCATACTACCTTAACCCCTACGATGTTGCCTAAAGAACTAAACAGACTAAACACTATCCTTAACCTCAGTTCTCCAGCAGTCTATGGGCTCATCTCACCCCACAAACGGCATCTGCATCCGTAGTTTGGCGATGGTCAATGAAATGCGGTTGGACACGTTCTCGCATGTCAATGCACTCAAAGTGACATCCCAAATTTTCCTTCCTTCATTGGCAAAGAGAATTCGGTCATCACCATCGTTGCAAAGTTGTCGAGCAATCATGCCGACCGCATAACACTCAGCCTCCGCGGTGTAATATACATCGGGATCCTGGTGTCTCATGTTTTGGATGTAAAACAGTTCCGGCGCCACCCAAAACTTCTCCTTCCTCAATTTTTCCTTCGCTTCTACGGTTTCCGCATGCCATAGCGATAGGACATCCTCACCCAAATGCGTTGCACATCCCCAATCGCACACCCCAATCTTGAGGCTCCCGTCCGATTCCCAATGCAACATAATGTTGTCAATGGATAGATCGTTGTGTTGCACATTTGCAGCGTGCAAAGCCTCCATGATCCATAACAATGCCCAAGCCAACTTTACCCTCTTCGCCCGGAACTTTTGGACTTGGTCATAGAGTTGCCATTCGGTTGCGTCCATTGTCAAAATGTTGGCATTTGGGCGGTGGGCTCTATCCCGGATGAACATCTCTCGTAGAGTGCCCCCGTTCCACCATAGTGTATAGCCCGCATTGGACACACTGTTGATTAACCAAAACTTGATGAAACCTGGATGCGTGCTCTTTAAAACGCATGCCTCCGCACTTACTTGGATACGAGCTTTTTGCCTATCCGACGTCTTTGGGGTCTTTTCAGCCCACGTAATCTCCGGTCGGAGACGATCGTCGCCCTCGATCCTCACCTTCCTCACCTCCCCGTAACCCCCCACCTTCTTTATGCTCTTCAAACTCACGACATTTGCCGTATCGGGAATCCACAATAGTTGGCATGGGCCCGACACCCTTAGCCACTTCTCCAATTTCTCCGCCTTCCAAGGAATTATTTTGGAGGCCGTCTTGGACAATCCTTTGGCCACGGGATCCCACCACAAAAATATTTCCCGGATTCTTACAGCTCGAGGGCTCAACACCTCGCCTGTTTCGCCCTCCGGGAACATGTTCTCAACCAATTGCTTGAGGTTGAAAATACCATTTTGGGCCTTATTCTTCACCCATGAATCGAACCCCGCAAGATTCCTATCACCGCTAAACTCGGGGCCATCCACTTCCTGTCGAATAGCAACCTCCATGTCCCTTTTAATTATCTCAACCCTTTTGTGTTTCAGCTGCTCCAAAAAACGGAATTTGATGCCGGCCTCCCCATTCCTCAAATACCAGTCAACTATGGCTTGGTACACCTTTGCCGTTACCGCATCCGAGAATTTTACCCTTGGTTTCCCGCTCCTACTCGACGACCCTGAGGCCGCGGAAGCCCCTCCTTGGCTGCTCGTAGGGGCACCGGCATTTGGGCGGACGGGAACGGTAGTATCTGAACGGGGGGTAATATTGGCTCCCGTTCCCGAAGCACTTCCTGATCCCACATCGGAATGTCGTTGCCGCTTAGGGGGCCGTTTGTGCACCCTGCCGGGTGCATCCGGCTCGTCCTCCGGCATCCTCCAACTTCGATCCTCCATCGTGTTTAAAAACACGCTATTATTGTGTTCACAAACACAACTCAAATGTGTTCACAAACACGGCCGTATTCACACCGCTCCACCGCAAAAAATCGGATCCAAAATTGGCAAGAGTTTGCACCTTAAACCAATCTTCCAACCGCCCCCTAGGCCCTCTCAAAACATTAGGCAAAGGATGCTAGGCATGCTTAGTCCCAATGTCCCGCTTGAGGAGGGGTGGTTGAAAAATGATGTCAATGAGGCCTCCCCACTTATATATATAGGTTGGGTGGGCCTCACACCGACGGTACGACCGGACGCCGCGCCCCTGGATCCTGACCGTTGGACCGTGCATCATCCAACGGCCAGGATGGATGCGACGATTGGTCGACTGCTATACGGCAGTCGACCATGCAGTCGACTGCCAGATAGCAGTCGACCATGCAGTCGACTCTGGATAAGGCAGTCGACAATTAGCAGTCGACCGCGGCGTTGACTGCTATGTGGCAGTCGACGTGTGGGCCGACTGCATTTAGCAGTCGACTGCGGGGGTCGACTGCCACGTCGACTGCCAAGCAGCAGTCGACCCCCGATGTCGACTGCCAAGCAGCAGTCGACCCCCGATGTCGACTGCGAATGGCAGTCGACGTGGCAGTCGACCGCCACATCGGCTGCAAACTAGCGGTCGACTGCGGGGGTCGACTGCCATGTCGACTGCTAGTTTGCAGTCGACCTTGGAAGTCGACTGCCAAGCAGCAGTCGACCCCCGATGTCGACTGCGAGTGGCAGTCGACACTGGAATTCGACTGCCACGTCGACTGCCAAGCAGCAGTCGACCCCCTATGTCGACTGCAAGTGGCAGTCGACGTGGTAGTCGAATTCCAGTGTCGACTGCTAGTTTGCAGTCGACCCTGGAATTCGACTGCCACGTCGACTGCCAAGCAGCAGTCGACCCCCTATGTCGACTGCGACTGGCAGTCGACGTGGCAGTCGACCGCCATGTCGACTGCTAGTTTGCAGTCGACCCTGGAATTCGACTGCCACGTCGACTGCCAAGCAGCAGTCGACCCCCTATGTCGACTGCGAATGGCAGTCGACGTGGCAGTCGACCGCCATGTCGACTGCTAGTTTGCAGTCGACCCTGGAAGTCGACTGCCACGTCGACTGCCAAGCAGCAGTCGACCCCCGATGTCGACTGCGAGTGGCAGTCGACGTGGCGATCGACTGCCATGTCGACTGCTAGTTTGTAGTTGACCTTGGAATTCGACTGCCACGTCGACTGCCAAGCAGCAGTCGACCCCCGAAGTCCGCTGCGAATGGCAGACATTGGACTTCCCCCCCTCCAAACATAAACAAATTGTTTTTGCAATGAATCTTATAGCAGATTACTCTAAACACTTTTAATATCATAGCATCTTTTATATTTAGTGCATGTTCAAGCGTCTGGACTATAAAGGGTTCACCGTTCATTAGCATTCATCATTCCCCCTCGCTCTTGGCCTTGATTGCCTTTTGGCATTCGTTGCAAGTGGAGAGAGGTAGTAGGTTATATTGGGATGGGCACGCGAAACGAATGGAAGCCTTGGTTTGTGTCCAAGGAGTGGACTCCAACGTCCAAGAAGGTCGAGTGCAAATTTTGCGCGTTGGAATTAGTTTATAGGAAGGACCGCATGGTTGCCCATTTGGGATACCAAAAAAATGACGGCAAGATGCGGGGGGGTGGCATTGTGTCAACGTCAAGGGCCGATTGTAAAGTCTTTATTTTCGAGGTGCGGCGGATCGTGGCTGCCAATTCCGGATGACTTTGTGGACAAGTGCGTTGAGGACGGGGGAGAAGCTGTGGTCGGGTCCCAACAACAAGCGTCATGCGGTGCATTGTCGAACGCGAACGGAAGCCAAACCGCTCCACCATCGCCCGCACCGTCAGTGGCAAGGGAGTTGATGTCCGGGACGACCCCCGAACCCCACCGACGTTCCCAACGGCAAATGGGACTAAAAGAAGGGTTGCAAAATTCGACAAAACGAGACTTGGATACAAAATGGTCGCAAGTCTTTTATGAGGCTAATATCCCCATTAATATTGTCCGCCATCCCGCGTTCATCCAGGCCGTTAAGGCAACCGCCGAGGCTAGAATTATGTACAAATCCCTAACATACCATGCAATGCGCAAGAGTTTACTTGACGATGCACGGTTCAATACACAAAAAATCGTGGAGTTGAAGACAACATCATCCATCCACAAATATGAGTGCACTATTTGTTCGGACGGATGGGAGAATGTTGTCCACCGCCCTTTGATGAACGTCATGCAAATTTGTCCGGCGGGCGACGTGTTCCTTGGTTCCATCGACACCACCGGTAGCACAAAGGATGCCGCCTACGTGGCCACCGAGGTCAAACGCTACATCGTTGGAGTGGACCCCACAAAGGTTGTTCAAGTTTGCTTCGATAATGCGGCGGCTATGAAAACCGCGGCGAGCAATATTAGCCGGGAATGGCCACACATATATTGGCAAGGGTGTGCGGCGCATTGTTTGAATTTGTTGTTGAAGGATTGGGGTAAACAACGATGGGCGAAGGACGTCGTAGACAAGGCGAAGGACGTCGTAGACAAGGCGAAGGACATTGTCAAATACATCCGGGCCCACCAATGTCCGACGGCGGTCTTCCTCACCTACTCGCCCAATTTGGGCTTGAAGATGCCCGGATCCACACGATTCGCCACCAACTTCCTCATGATTGACCGGCTTCTAAAGGTGAGACATGCTTTGGAACAAAGGGTTATTCATCCCGATTGGACCGCCTACGTGAACAAATTAAATAGAGGAGGCGATGATCGAAGGAGAAGTGCAATGGAGGCACGTCAAATCAAGACAACGGTTAATAACGACAGTTTTTGGACAAGTTGCGATAATTACCGCCACATGTCGGAGGAGGTGTTGAAAGCATTGAGAGTGTTTGATGGCGTTGAACCGGCAATGGGCAAGGCTTGGTTGACCATGAAGAACTTGGAGAAACATGTGCTTAGCCTAAGGAATCCTCCTTTCAACCTAGCACACAACCTCGCTACCTTGGCCGAAGAAGATTTCTACAGCCGGTGGCGTATGATGACCACGGACCTACACCATGCCGGTGCAATCTTGAATCCTTATTTATTGGACGACAACGTCGTCCACGAAGACGCGGCCGTTAAATCCGGATTTTTGGACGCCATGAGGAGGTTGACCACGGGCAAAGACGGTCATTACGGTCGGGTTGTGGCCGAATTTCAAGCATTCAAAGAGCGTAGGGGCGCGTTCGCCAATATGCCCCTAGCCATGGAAGCCAACATCCCACCCCACGAGTGGTGGGACCTCGTGGGCGAAGGTGGCACCCACTTGGCCCTTTGGTAAAGCGAATATTGGCCCAAGTGTGCTCCTCTTCGTCTTGCGAAAGGAATTGGAGTAGTTATTCGTTTGTGCACAACAAGACTAGGAACCGGTTGAGTTCGGCGAGGGCCGAAAATTTGGTGTACATTTATACCAATTCACGGTTGGCACGGGAGAGGGTTGATCGGGACTCGGCCGCATGGTATCTAGTGAACATGATGTCCGAAGACTCCGACTATTCGGCCGACGAGGATATAAATGGTGACCCCCCCGCGGGACCCGGCGGGGATTCCTCGGGGCCTTCGGACAACGAGAGCGATGGGGGACATGGTGGAGGGAATTTGGGCCTTGACAACCATAATGATCCGTTTGCATACGATGAACTTGACGTCGAGGACGATGGCGATCTTCACATGTGGGCCAACATAGCCGGTCGGGAGTTTCTCTCCACTACGCATGTGCGTCCCGCTACGCCGACAACTACAATACCCGATGTACCGGTAGACATTCAACCCGTAGTGGATGAAGATGTAGTAGCCGAACCACATGTGGATGAAGCTCTTGAAGTGGCTCCGAACCGGATGGACATGGACGAAGTCCCACCACATGCTTCCCCCATTCATCCACCGACGGATGTTGTGCCCACTCCTATTGTGCCGACAACATATGCATAACCCATGCAAACTACACCACCATTTCCCGAGCCCCACGGAGAGGGCACGTCCAATGTTGTCCTTAACACTAGTCCATTGCGAGGTATTGGGCAATACCCGGCCGTTACGCGAGCACCGGAATCCGACTCGGATGACACATTGGCGCAACACATTGCGCGTCGGGCCCCAACAATACCACGTATGGGCTCCCGGTTGGTTGGTGCCACCATCGGCATGCGCGCCCCATGCCCCCACACCGGCTAGGCCACCCCCTAATATTGCATTGATAAACTTTGGTCGGACCACGAGAGGTCAAAAAAGAAAACGACAAAGGGATGTGCGATAATGGAGGACTACCGGGGCCACCCCACTTGCACGTCCACAAACTGACGACGTTATGGATGCAACGGGTTCAAGACCAATGGTATCGATTAGAATGCCAAGGGCTGGCACACGGCTTAGTCGAATTCCCGGCCCGGCAATTGATGGCCACGAGTCCGACGCCCGAACAGATGACAATGCCAGCACGGACGATGAATCCGGCGTAGGCGAAGCTCCCGATGATAGTGATTACCAAGCACCGCCCCCAAGGGTAGCTGTGGGAGGGCCACGCATGACAAGGAATTCTATTCCTCAAGACAACGATAATGTCCCTTCATGAATGAATATTTATAGTAATGTCAAATGTCCTATGGTGTTCAATGGGTTTAGTTGTATTGGTGATCAATTTTTGGAATAACTATTTTTGGGTATGTTTGTTGAAAAAATAATATGAATTTCAAATTTGTATGTTGGATGTTGACTAGAAATTGAGCCTACATGTATGATGTAGGGTTTAGGAAATGAATGTCCAATGTGCACTAAGGTTAGGACTCGGGAGTAGGACACATGGAATTGATTTGTAATGCCAATAGGCCCTATGTAGTGTTGCATTTTTTATTCTATAGGTCGGAGGCGGCATTATAAAATAGTTTTAAGAATATTTAAGACTATTTTTATGTTTTTATTATTGAAAATCATCGAAGACATCAATCCGTGAGGTCCTTTATGGCAAATCATTGTCGAAAACATTCCCTTCTTCTAGGATTAGGTCATCGAGCTCTTCTCCGCCCAAATATTGATCCAAGAATGATGACATTGTAAATGCAGACCACCATTCACGACTTGTCCGATGTGCCATGTGGGGCGTTATGTATTCCAATATTTGCCAATTTGTGTGGCAAATTGGCAATGCTCAAGGCTCAAACATTGCCATTGAGTTTGAATGTACTAATGCTATATGGTAATATGGAACAATTGTCAAAGTTGAGCGTGTCTATATTTGCCCTATTGCCATGGATTGGCTATAGTCGTGAACTTATAATAAAAAACATTTAAAAATGCCGTAGAAATTTGTCGAGGATTTTAAAATGCATTTTAAATGTGTATTTTAAGATAAAGTAAAAATAAATGCACCTCTAGCCCTATGTCATGTGGGAGGATGAAATGAATGTCCAATGTGCACTAAGGTTAGGAGTAGGACATATGGAATTGATTTGTAATGCCAATAGGCCCTATGTCATGGGCGAGGATGGAATTAATGTCCACACACACACACATACATATATATATTGCAAATACCCCCAAATATATATATATATATATATATTGCACATACATCCATATATATAGCGCATACGTATAGAACATACGGTATACCGGGAACCCACATATATATTGCACATACACATACATATTGCAATTTGCACGTACACCCATACATGTTAGACATACATATTGCACACGGGTGTAGCTAATAAGGAAGTTATCATTTGTTTAAATAGCGATCCATTTTTATTTCACATTACGGATCATATCTTTTACATAGTGCGATTATATCCACTAGGCCTAAACACATATACACTGTGTTTGCTAGGATTAAATCGGCGAACTATATAGAACATGAACCGCTACATCTACATAGAAAAATTATAATGTCAATAGTCGCTCCGAAGGACAAATCCAAAAGTTGGTGCATCGACGATATTCGGCAGAACGTTTGTCGAATTGAAGCCAATATTCTCCATTCTCCACAAGCATATCCCGCAAGTATTCAAGTTCCATTATGAAAATATCGTTGAGCCGAGCATGCTGAACTTGCCATCGAATTGGGATGGCAATGCGTTGCGTATGGCTGAACATGAAGAGGTTCAGTCGGAACGCTCGCAACAATTCGGCGAGCTCCGAAGTCCCTCTCACGCCCCTAAATCGATGCCCCATTGGTATGTCTACGTCCCAAATCGACATACGCAACGTATTGTAGACTTCTCCCATACCAAAATGTTCCCGCCAAGCTTTGTTAACTCCCATGTATTTAAAAATACATATGAGAGTTAAAAAATTCGCCCTCACTTCACACCCCCGCCCATACTCTCCTCGGTGATATGGCTCCAAAATAGGCTCTAGGACCTTCGGCAATATGTGCTCCCCCACAATTTCCGCGGTCAATCCGGGTAAAATGGTCGACGGTGCCATGTTTGGCACAACCCTGAAATAGCAGCTTCTCCGCTCTTTCTCCCTTTGTTCTCCGTTTGCAAAGCTTGCTAAAACAGGCTATGGCCAATGGAGAACTTGGGAATGAGGGAAATGGGAGGTTGGATTGCTATATATATGCATCATTTGTCATGATTGTATGCATTTAATGCATGATTTGACTACGCTAACGCTCTTCCCAAATCCTAACGCCTAATTTCGACTGCTGGGCAGCAGTCGATTGCCATATTCGACTGCTGGGCAGCAGTCGACTGTGGATGGTCGACTGCTACACAGCAGTCGACTGATAAAATCGACTGCTGGAAGGCAGTCGACTGTGGATGAATGACTGCCTTCCAGCAGTCGACCATCTTAGTCGACTGCTAGGAAGCAGTCGATTTTATCAGTCGACTGCTAGGAAGCAGTCGATTTTATCAGTCGACTGCTGTGTAGCAGTCGACCAGCCACAGTCGACTGCTGGGCATTTATCAATCGACTGCTGCCCAGCAGTCGATTTACATAGTCGACTGCTATGAAGCAGTCGATTTGCATAGTCGGCTGCTGTGTAGCAGTCGACCATCCACAGTCGACTGTTGTGCAGCAGTCGACTATGCAAATCGACTGCTGGAAGGCAGTCGACTGTGGATGGTCGACTGCTACACAGCAATCGACTGCCTTGTAGCTTAATTTAGACAACTAATTAGACACACCCGTAACCCAACCTGCCAACTCATTGGATGCCACCCGAGGGCCCACACTGCGATATCCCTATAAAATCAAGTGTGCTACCCACCATGAGGCCACCTTGCCTCGTAGTGATTTTGAGGACCTTGTATGCGTCGCATACATTGCCCAAGATCAACTACGGTGTGGGCAATCCATAGGATTGCGATGGCTGGGAGTGGCAAGATACGGGATGCGGGTGGTTCGTCAAGAAGTATGTATTACAATCCCCGACACGCATGGGGCTTGCCGGACGAACCGGACGAATTTACACCCGAGGTGGTTGCAGAGAACACTCGAAATGAGGACGATTTGCGCAGTGTTTTACGTCCGATTCAAGGGTTCACTGAATTCTATTGGGTTCGACTGCCTAGGAGACAAGTTGATCGTCACCACCGCGGATACTTGGACGCCCAAGAAAGGCCCGCATGCCGCATCGGTTACAAGGAAAAACTTTTCCCATGGCACTTGTTTCAGGACCTTAGCGACGTTCTCACGAAGGGGAAAAATCAATTGTATTTTCGAAAAAACTATGGGACCTTGTGGAGGTTCTACCAAACCATAAAACACTCGGTGCATGACGCAATTCATTGGGGGTTCAACCGGTTCACCGCGCACCAAAAGGAATACCGGGTGTATAGAGAGTACACACTTAGGTCGTCAATGTAAGATTTGCCCACGAATATGGTGAGAGCATAGTATCAAGTTTGTACTTGCACGTATACTTACGTATGTTGGTAAGTTGGAAATGCGCAATATATGAATTCCCAGCAATATTGCGGTGATGTTTTCCGCTTGGTGTGAACTTATAATCATGCCACATGGAATCATTGTCACAGTTATTTGCATCGATACGTGTTTGATTCAAGTGCAAATGCATGTAGATGCAAAGTCCATGGTTTAATTGGATGTTTGTGGCAACCGATTGTGTGGGCAAACATAAGAAATGATCATTGTGCGACACTTGTACATTACTCCCAAAATTGATAGTGAACAATAATTCACTTATAAACATTTCCAAAATCATGGTTTTTCCCGCATTGTGTACAATTCAGTATCAAATAATGCCTCCTAGTCCAACGCCTATCTCACAAACACTAGCCAACATTCCTAATCCGGCTCCGAATCACTATCCAATGGAATGGGGGGTCCGCGGCTTGAGCTTGCACCGTTCAGATTTGGTGGCCGTAGTGTCCGGCGCCTCGCCTCACGCCTGCTCTCGGTGATGGCCCATAGTTCTTGCGCCGCAGTCTCCCGGTCAGCTTGTGCACGAGCGCGCGTGCAGTCTCCAATGTGCAACCCCCTCGCGGCATTCGGATGGCGCAGGACGTCTTGCATGGTGGGGCTAGAGGCCCCGTCACGGATGTCCAAAAGGCCGTTGACGTATTTCCACTCATTCATCCGGATTTGGACGTCCACCTCATTGAAGCTACCCTCTTGTGTAACGGCCTCCTGCCTCTCCAGATCGGCCTCAAAACTTGTTGTGTCCAACACGTGTTCCACATCCCAAGTTGTTTCCTCGCCCGGGACCGGTTCCCGTGGTAATACCCCTACTGTCACATTGCCGTTGGAGTCATACACGTATCCGTGGGGGTGAGGACCTGGGACGTATTCACCCGTCTCTCCGGCATGCCCACCCACAACACGGTACAAAAATGCCCTCAAACCTACGGCCTGAGGAGAGGAGCCGGGGTAAAACTCATGAGCAACCCTTGTGTACATTTCAGGCGTGAAGTTTGTCGGGTAGCCTCGCAGGTCCTTCAAATACCTCCGTGCACGCCAGCTATAAGCAGGAGGATCGCCGTATTCTGCGGGCGGCACACCATGGATTATTGTGTATTCAAAATCGGGAGGCATTCCCCATTGCACTCCGAATTGCTCGTACAACCTTCGATGCAGAGGGGCTTGGCACGTAGGACAACGGCGTGTTTGCAACATGTGTGGCAACAAACAATTCGGGTGGACCATGTGACCGCACGACCCAACGATCCATGCGCCTTCGGGTCCCCAAGGATTGGAACAAATGGGGCACATGCTCCCGTCTTTGATCCAATCGGGGACGCATGGCCACAACAAGGCTGGTCTGGCCGGGGGTATCACGATGCGGGATGATACTGCGGTATCCCATTGGAATTCATCCTCGGGCCTCTTGGTCCACGCAATACTGGGGTAATGGTCGTCATCGACCGGGAGGTTCTCAGGATACATGAAATCCAATGGCGGCCACGAGGTAAAAAGAAGCCGTCGTTCGGGCCACTGTTCGGCGTGGTCCCTATAGTGTGTCAGCTCGTCCATCAATGCCCTCTCACGCGTGGCGAACATGATAGTGGCTGTGACCATGCCCATGTAGTCGTCCTCCAACAACCGGTTCCTCCTAATGACCCGGTCGTAATCAACCCTCATTGCCTCCAAGTTTGTTGTGGGCGACGGCTCCCGCCCTTGTCCATCACTACCAGACATTGCTTGCGGCAGTTGTGGCGCATCAGCCCTCGCAAGTTCAAGGTTGGTCAAACGTGCAATCTCGGCCTTCAACCCTTGGACCTCCTCGGCGTGTGCACGTCGGACCATCTCCAATTCCCGTTCGTGGTCAGATTTGCATTTTGCCAACTCCGCCCTCAACGCCTCCACAACGTCGTTGTCGGCAACTACCAGTGGTGGGGATGGCACCGCCGATGCCATCTCCACATCAACGGGCGAAGATGGAGGACAAACCAACCGGGAACCATGTGGCGGTGTCACGTGGACCCTTTGTCGCCGGCTAGGTGGTTCAACCGGCAACCCTATGGCAATGTTGTGCTCGTCCATGTTTGACTCGGCGGCCGGTGGAGTCCCCACAATTTGATGATCTGGTCCCGCAAGGAAATCAAAATAAAATCGGACCCTCAAAGGATTCATTGGAGTTTGCCATGCCAATGGAATCGGACGGCCAACGTTCCGTCCTAGCACGGCACTTGGTATGACCGTGACCCGGCGTGCCTGCCTCAAGTCCGGGCTCGTGCGGGGTATGGTGGACCAGTCGATATCCACTCCCAAAATTACCTCCGCGTAGACCATTTGGCATAACCACATTAGCATATGCCCGCGATCAAATTCCCTCGGTGCACCCCACAAGAAATCCCACACCTCCTTGCACCATTCTCCAAATATTTGATGGCTCACCTCCCTCCATATGCCATAGCGTTGTCTAGACATCCGTTCAGCATTCGCGCTAGGAACGAACATCCTCGTCAAATGGGTCCACTCTACGTACCTTCGGACCGTGCTATACAACCACATGCCCCTCTCATTTTGCCAGCCGGGATTGGCGAGAATGTTCGGGTCCCGCGCCACCTCCAAATTGATTGGTTGCGGCCTGCCCCTCGGCGCATTGCCGCATCTTCTAGCGCCTGCCGACCCCGGTGTTGCTTGCGGAGTCCCCCCCGGATCCAAATCCCCGCCACGTGGAGGTTCCGGCGGCAAGTTATCTTCGTCTGCCATCGTTGCCCCTAACCCCTAGCTTTGTATGCCTACTATAAATTAAACCTAATATGGTAGCACTTCCAAAATAAGCGCCACCACCCACAATTTTTTTTCCAATCCACTAAATCCAAATTAAGGCCGTTCAAAGTTCAAACTACATAATTAGATGTAAACCACTTTCAAAATAAGTGTTCACATATAACAATTTCCGGTATGGTTCAAACTAACCGCAATGGGGTACAATGTATACCGTATGTAGGTGGGTTGCAGTACAATACAGATAGTAGGCAGATATAGTATACCTTTTGTCCCGTATACGTATTTCAGTACGTATGTCCACCTGTAGCCCTCCAACTCACCTCTATCTCCAAATGGCAAGGGCTGATTAACAACCTAGGCCCAAATGGAGGGAGGTGGGAGTGAGGGAATGAGGGAAGTGGGGTCCATATATACCCCAAGGAGGCGTCATTTCGATTAGACGCCCCCTGGACCAACCCATGGACGCCACGTGCCCATGGGTGTCTCTACGCGACTACTCGTGAGCAGTCGCAACCCATTCAAGTCGACTGCTGATAGCAGTCGACCATAGGGTGCGACTGCCCACCAGCAGTCGTCCGCACTTTGTCGACTGCTATTAGCAGTCGACTTGGGTTGTCGACTGCAGTTGGGCAGTCGACTGTCCAAGTCGACTGCTAATAGCAGTCAACTTGAAGGGCAGACGACTGCTTGTAAGCAGTCGCATCCCTTCGTCGACTGCTATTAGCAGTCGACGAAGGGGTGCGACTGCCCACCAGCAGTCGTCTGCCCTTCTTCGTCAACTGTTAATAGCAGTCGACGAAGGGGTGCGACTGCCCACCAGCAGTCGTCTGCCCTTCTTCGTCAACTGTTAATAGCAGTCGACGAAGGGGTGCGACTGCCCACCAGCAGTCGTCCGCACTTTGTCGACTGCTATTAGCAGTCGACTTGGGTTGTCAACTGCAGTTGGGCAGTCGACTTGAAAGGCAGACGACTGCTTGTAAGCAGTCGCATCCCTTCGTCGACTGCTATTAGCAGTCGACGAAGGGGTGCGACTGCCCACCAGCAGTTGTCTGCCCTTCTTCGTCGACTGCTAATAGCAGTCGACGAAGGGGTGCGACTGTCCACCAGCAGTCGTCCGGACTTTGTCGACTGCTATTAGCAGTCGACTTGGGTTGTCGACTGCTAATAGCAGTCGACTTGAAGGGCAGACGACTGCTCACAAGCAGTCGCCCGCCTGTCGTCGACTGCTAATAGCAGTCGACTAGTTATGGTAGTCGACTGCTCTTGAGCAGTCGACATGGAAATTCGACTGCCGTCAGCAGTCGACACACTTATACGACTGCCCTTTAGCAGTCGATTCAGTGTGTCGACTGCCTAGTAGCAGTCGCTGTAACTCGTCGACTGCCCACTAGCAGTCGACACTGTTGACGACAGTTTACCCTGTGTGACGACAGGGTAAACTGTTTTACCCCCCCCAAATGGACGTGACGTTTTCAGGTCTGCCGTCACGTCGCTGTCACAGGACATGACGCGACGTGACGTGTAATCCCTGATTATGAGTTGTATTGGTGGAGATATGATTGTTTGAAGGTTGGTTGAGTTTTAGAAATTGATTTCAAGATAATGCTGTACTTTAGCACATTTTGAGGTCAGTTCTAATCCAATCATTATGATCTGCATATTGTTGGGAAGCTATTGAAATTGAGATTTTTTAATGGTAGTTTTGCTCAATTTTGAGTTGTATTGGCAAAATTATGACCATTTGAAGGTTGGTTGAGTATCCGAAGTTGATTTCAAGACAATGATCTACTTTTGCACGTTGCAAGGTCAGTTCTAATCCGATCATTCTAATGGCATCTTGTTGGAAAGCTATTGAAATAACGCATCATTTGGTGGTAGTTTTGCTCAATTTTGAGTTGTTTTGACAGAGGTATGACAATAATGGGTGATGTACAAACTGTATTTTAGTGATTTTGAAGACCTTTTCTAAAGTGGTTACTATTGTACGGATGTCCTAGATCAACGTCTCAAAGTGAATAGACAAGTTATATTCTAGAAGATACTAACCGTTCAAGGACATGTACTTGTGATACTACCAAGGCACTTCTAAGGTAGGAGCACCTTACATGAAGACAACACCCATAACCAACACCTTCAAAATTTTGCATAATAAGTACATATTGATTTGACCATGTGAACAACAAGACTCTCTAATGGTTTTTCGTGCCAACACAATTTTCAATTCAAAAATTTATATTTATTGTAATATTGAGGGGAAAGCATAAATAATTGCAATACACCTTGTTTTGTTTATTCTACCTCCTTTTTTTTGTTAGGTTCATACGATTGTCACATGTATGCCAAATGCCTTAACTTTTCGGTTTAAAGTGCTCCTACCTTACCTTCTAAAGAGTAAGAAAAGATCCCATTCGCTGACTTAAATAGTGCAAAATCTTGAACCATATGGGACCCTCTTGGGACTATGATTTATTTGTGCTTCCCTATATAAATATTGAAGTGTATTGAGCATCTTGACAGTCACAATTCATATGTAGGTTATATGATTCATATATCAATTATGTTATAGGTTAAGAATAAAGAAAGAAAAAGAAGTCTATCTTTTACATTGTTGTGTGATGTTCGTTCACCTACTGATCATGTCCATGTAGACATGACTACACATGAGCTTAAGAAGAACTTTTACTTGGATTTTAATGCCAAACCATCACTTGTTTCTACACATAATATCCACACGCCTCATTTACCAATGCAATAACAAACAACCCCACATGATGAGTTTGGTCTTTCCACACACAATATGCTTGTAGGCAAAGACATTCATCAAGTTTGGGCGAATCTTCCTTCCTCTTCCATAGTTGGAGTGTCACTTTTAGACTTTATGAATCACAAGTTTAGAATCGTGTCCAAGCTTGTTGTAAGTCTAATCACAAGGAGCATGCACCCTTACTATTGGCATGTTATTATATGTGACTCCATGTTTCCTACATAATAAACTCAAACGACGAATGCTTGATTTTTGAAGTGTCACATGGCACGTTATCATTGGTCGAGAGTGACATGAGATCTTGTGTGACACCTTAAAACCAATTATTTTAAATGTGTCTAAAGTGGATTGCAATATAGGATAGTCTAGTCCCAATTAGCCTTTGATATCTAAGGTGGATGGGCCTATAATGAACACCCTTCCTAAAGTGGTCATTCATGTATGGCCATCTTAGACTTGCGTTCTAAAAGGAACATACATGTTACATTCTAGAAGGTGTGGACAATTTTTAAGAAGGTTGTTTGTGATTTATGCAATCCTACCTTTCAATATGATAACACTTGCACATACACTACATTGTTTTGTCTAACTAGTGTGGGTTGCCGTTTGGAGTTACGCATTACCATAACATTTTACTGAGAGTATCATTTTTTACCCAAGTAGCATAAGTAAACTAAATATGATATTTAGTGTCACCAATTCTAATTGTCTTGCTCAATACTAATTGTAAACCGTGGTGTAGACAACCAACATTGAATGTTAACCCAACATTATTTGTCATTCTTTGTAAATTTTTTGGGGGGTTATAGATTTACATTGTTACAATTACTGTCACTTACCAAGTGATTTTTCATCCAAATTTCAATCATCCATGACAATATTTTATCCCCGGGGAAGTCACTCCATGCACATTAGGCCACTACGTGCAATAAAAGTTTGCTACCCCTATATTATATGTCATAAATAAATTTTTAAATGATGATATTTTTACTAGAGATACAAAACCATTGATAATATATTTTTTATATTTTTTTGAAATTTTTAGTCATCTTCATTTTTTGTAGTAATTGTTTTAGTTCAATTATGCGTCATTCTAGTTAGAAATGGTATGTTTTATACAAAAAAAAGATCATCAAATTTGGTTATCATTTTTTACTATGTAATAGATACCATATATATCTACTAGAGAAAAAAAATTGATAAAATTTGACCCATTTTGGTGATGCCTTTAGAAAAAGTAGATTCACTTTTATCGCACATGGCGTCAACTTGACCAATGGAGTGACTTCCCCGGGATTTTATCATAAGTTACTGACAAGAGAAGGTAGGGTTTTGGCCAATGGATGGACTCATCCATCATCCATGACAATATTTGTTCACTTGTTCATAAGAAGCGTCATCTGAAAAGTTACCATAGTGACATTTAAATGCCATATGACACTAAATATCATATTTACTGTAGTTAGTATGCACACCAAAGAATATATGATATAACTAACTTGGTAAAAAACGATAATGTTGGTAAAAAGTTATAGCAATGCGTAACTCCAAACGGTAACCCACACTAATTAGACAAAACAATGTACTTAAAAGTGCAAGAGAAAGTGTTGAAGGAATCTAAAGTTGTCTATTAATCCAAAACATTACCTACTTAATTAAGAATTATAGGAAAGAACAGTTGATGATGGAAATAGAACGAAAAAGAAAAAAATAACGCCCGTATCTAGATACCAGTGTGATTGTGAGCCTGTTAACCTTATGTTGATCATGGTTGTCCATGATGCAATAGAAGGTGTTATGCCTCCTTTTCAGGAGGTGGGCGATAACGGAATATACAATGAGCTAATGATAAAGAGACATCAATGTCATAAGTATTTATGGGACCTACAATGTTCTTGATATGTCACCCTACATGCATGCTCTTATTGTGCATGATTCATTCTAACTAGCATGAACGCCTACATTTATAAATGTCACTCGGTATGTTGTCATTGGTCTAGAACGTCATTAAATACTATGTGACATCTTAAAAAGCAACCATTTCATTACATAGGTGTCTAAAATGGACCGCAATGTACGGTAGTCTAATGTCAATTAGCCCTCGATATTGAAGGTAAAGGGTGCTAAAACCATCACTTTAGCCGTTGAATATATATACTATTACTATATTCGAAACGTTTCAACGATTCTTGTTAGCATTTAACACATGGATTCCGACACACCAAAATATGTCTTGTTTGAAAGTACATTGTATACAAAAGTTAGAAAGATTAATAATTTTAATGGTAAATGGTAAGGTGGTGAACATGCTAAGAATCAATATGTTGCTTATTATGCAAAATTATAAGGCATTGGTTTTGGGTGGAGTGTTGGTTTTAGCACCATCTACCTTGGAAGTTAGGATAGTATGATGTTTGTAACATAATATTGTTCTTTTGAAAGTGTGAGAGCATGGTGTTGAAGGAATCTAGGATGCCTAATAATCCAAAGCACTACCAACCTAGTCTAGAGAAGTTGTTGGTGTGGGGAACATGTCATGATTGAATGTCAGTTAATGACGCGAGAGCGTACAAGTTATCAAACGGTGGATGTTAAACACCCCCCCATGAACTTTTCGGGGGAGGTAGATTCGGGCAGGGACAACCCCCTAGAAAGAAATCCAGATTTTTTGGACCCGACCAAAAACTTTTGCCCGCCCGCCCGACTTTGAAAAACCCATTGCCCTTGCATTCTTGAGTGCACTTCACCTTCAAGGTCCAAAATCCAATATATATGTTCACTTCCATTTAGTAAATAAGCAATTGACTGGGATTTCGTATTCAAAGTGAAACCGTCCATAAAGTTTGTAATTAACTTGGACGTCAAAAATATCACAAAACCCTCATTAGCACTAAGGTTATAATTTTTGGGAATTACCATTGAAAGGGTCTTTGTCATTCTAAAATGGAACTAAAAGTATTATTTTATTTTTAGTATGTTAACTATTATAGTTTAGTTAATACCTTCTACTTTCACAAAGTATTCATTTTATAATATTTGTGAAGAGTAGATGTTGATGGACTAGTCGCTCGATAGAGTTGGAGATTGGACAACAAGGTTATGGAGGTTTAAAGTTGTTGAGGGGCTCCAGCTCCAACGGCTAAGGGAAAACGTCTACCTAGCCCCAACTCTTAGGAGAGAGACAAAAAATTACTTGACGGTAAGGTAGGGACCCTGCCCAAAGTCCTAGAGGCTTATATGGGGAGGTGGCTTTGCCGATCGATCCCGCCCACTACAGAACAACACGGCCTCCACGGGCATTGGCCCAACGTGGGGGCAAAGTTGCCAAGTATGCTTCGGGTTGTTATAGTGTTGCTCTAGCAACGCAATGATCAATTCAAGATTGGACTTCTATGAATGAAAGTCCGCACCCAATCATTGGCTACCTACTGAGGGGAGAGTCTCGAATGCATGTGTAGGAGGGTTTGATAACCAAGCTATGAGTTCGGAGGTTGATATGGGAAACTAACCATGCACGTGTATGGAATAAACATGTTTAGCGCTATGTCACGGTATGCGGCGTCGGTGACCACACCGCATCCGGGGGGATTTTATCCATTTAGATTTGAATGGCTGAAATCCTCGGAGTTGGGAAGATGCTCTTAGGTGAGGAACCTCCTCCTTGGCCTGACATTCTTGCCAAGTCAAGCCTTGTGAGTGAGTGTGTGGATAAAACTTGTGTGAGGTAAAAATTGCATGTTTTTGCAATAAAATCTTGAATTCTTCTCCCCTTACTTACATTCTTAGATTCTCCCGTGGTGGAGTGAGAGATAACTTGACTTGTTCTGTGCATTTGAAGAGAGAACTAGAGCTCTTATTAGTCTTTGACTCTCTTCCTTCTGACTTGGCAATAATGCTTTATTTTTTCTATTTTCTTCATTCTTGAGGTATAACACGCAAGGGAGCGCGTGAGGGCAAGGAACGATGAAGTTCCAGAGTGTTGGAGCGAAGAACACCACGGATTGTTGAAGCAACAAAAAGAAGAATATTTTCTTGTAGATGTCACATCAAGGTGAATTGTGATGAGGATTTATTAAATTTTTCACTGAATTTCATGTCATTTGCTTACATTCAAGCTTAAATTTGCGTCATTGATCTTAAGTGAGAGCAAAATTTGATTAAAAATTTAAAAAAAAACAAAAGGGGGTAGAGGAGCCGAAGCTCCTGGCTGCGGCCTCCCTGCCTGCGGCGGCAACTGGTGGCTAACCAGGCTGCGTGCCATGATGTTGGCCGGGCTATACTAGCAGCTGTAGGTACAGCAACCACCATTTAGCCCCCCTCCTTTCCCCCCTTTCCGCATGGTTGGGGGATGTTTTTATTTTTATTTTAAAAAATAGGTGATATTTCTGGGATTTAAAAAAAAAATTGGCACAAAACATTTTGCTAACGTTATTTTCATCAATCAAGAACGAAAGAGGGGGGACCCGAAGACCTTTAAAACATTAAGATACTTGGAATTCATATAGGGGTTGTGGTGTACAAGATTTTGAGGGAGTGCCATTGGACATTGTTTGGTATGTGGAATTTTCGTTCGATCTAAAATGAATTATTATAAAGGTCGAATTATGTTTGTCAACACATATTCCCATAATTGTTGTGAGGAGGGATTCTTAGGTCGTAATGGGGGGATGAGAGATGTGCTTATGTGCAAATTCCTTTTTACGGCAACATAGAGCTCTCACTTTTGACCACCAACCGCAGGCGAGTGCCGGTTGGGTGAGGCAAATTTTTATTTTTGCTTAAATGTTGTTTGAAGAAGAAGATCCAATGCTGCCATTGCATTATTTTCCATATTTTGTTGTGGCACTTTCTCCAGTGGTGAGCTGTGTTGCTGGGAGTTGCCAACGTTGCTCAATTTGGTGTTGTGCTAGTTTGTAATAGGATATTGTGAGGTGAGGTCGAAGTTATGATTGATGAGACCCTTATATGTGCACCAAGTGGGCGGTGTTTGTATTTCCTCATGGTGAGGCTGGGTTGATGACCAGCAGACCATAAGGTTGGTGGTGGTTGCAGGTGCAAGTTGCCTTTCATCTTTTGACCCTTTATTTTGACACCACATTAGTTTAGGTTGTTGGTTCCGATGACCGGATCCATTGTGGGTTTATAGTTACAACTCGGAGCCAATATTATGGTTCTCTGTCTCTAGCAGCATCATAAGGTCGATCCTCTGACTTCTCGGACGTTGAACCAGTGGTAGCATCCGACGAGGTTTTTTAGCCTACTTCGGCGTGGAGGACTGCCACTCGGTCTTACGTTCTTTAGGTGGAATCTTTTGACGAGATAGAAGAGGAGCCGCGAGGAGGCATCCGAGACCGATTTTCCGGTCGAGCAGATACCATTTCCCTGCAAAATTAGAAAATTTGATTTTGGACATGGATGAGGGAGAAACGTTAATACAATATTAGTTTTAATAACTGATATGCGTTCGAGCTTCTGCCCCAACATTTGGAGCACGAAGCGTTCCAGACTTATGAACAGCGGAGGGATGTTTACTAAATAGAGTTGCGCCAAGTAGAGTAGTACTAAGATACTCGGATGGAGTTGGTTTCCGCTTTGAAAGAAGGCGCGGCTTTCAGTTCATGGATCGCTCTTGTAGTTAAGACGGAACAAGTGGAAAGCGTCATTGTATTAAATGTAGAGGGGAGTTTCCCTAGTGAACCTAAAAATAATGTTCCTGCGTCCGCATCCGCGAGTACATTGAGCTCGATTCTTCCACTCTCCCGTTATGCCCAGGCTATCCAGGCGGCATTAGCCTCTTTAGGGGCTCTACCAGATTTTGATCCTCTGCAGAAATTCCACCTCTATTTGGAAGAGGATTACGGAGGTTTTCGTCGGGATCAAATGTAGTGGATCCAAGACTTCATGCGGAAAAATGAAGATACACCTCGTACCATGTACATGAGGTTGGCGAGGTTTGCGAAGAAATCTAGAGGTGTTTTCGTGGAGAGTCAGTTGGTGAAGGTGTTTTTATCAATGATTGATAAACGCCTCTTTGACATAGCGTTGTCCAAGATCATCATGGATTATGGCGGTCGGACAACACTCCTAGAGGCATTCGCCATTGTGGAGCAATGTGATCATGCCTTGTGTCAGCACGATGCCACTGACTTGGTGTTCTTACTAGTGAATTTTAGCAAATCCCGAAAAATTTGGTCGCAGTTGCAAGATTAGCAAAGGCGGAGGTGGACAAGACCTTATATTATTGGTTTTGTGGGTGGTCGGGCCATACTAAGAAAGATTGTTCTTCGATGCAAAAGAAGGCCCAAGTCGTAAAAAAGCCGAAGCGGAAAACAGTTGTTCTCGGGCATGATTTGGCGAAGAAGGATGGCAAACCTCTACCGAAGCAGTTGAAATGTTCCTACTCTGGGCGGAACAATCACACGGTGGAAAATTGCTTCGCTCTCCACCCAAAAAACGCCCTTCTTCCGAATGGGAAAAAAACGTTGGAGACGAAGTTTGGCACCTTGGAGGAAAAATTCAAGAATTTGGCATCATCTAGCCAAATCTTGGAATCACCGGCTCCTTCCGGAGCTAAGGTTAGCTTTTCCACTTTGGATTATTATATGTTTGGAGTTTTGGGGCAAGTGGTGAGTTCGGCAGCTGTGACACGTGCTCGATCCGTATCGCGAGCCACATCTGTGACCATAGGGGAGTCTGTGGAGAGCTTACGAGCTCGGGACAAGGGTCCTGCGGATTAGATTGGTCAGACACGGCTACCATTATCTTTTGGATTGGCCGATGTTGTCTAATCTGTCAGTGGTCGTCATCCAAGCATTGAGGTTTCGAATCCGGCCACCGACATGGTACACACGTTGGCATCCAAGGTGTTGCACACCCCTTTGTTCACGGCGATGGAGTGGTCGTTGTCAGAGTTCCAACCTGCTAAGAATATTATATTCGTTAAATTAAGACTTTCTATTGTCTCAAATTAATATATGGATCAAACAACATGAAGACGTCCGAAACTATATTGTCAACAATCTCAAATATATTATATGTCCTAATATCCCAAAATGTATGATGTCCCGACATGAGCACATTGGGTAGAGCACTTGACACCAACTTCATGAACAAAAACATACTCAAATCAAATTGGGTAGAGCACTCCAAACCAAATTCACCCAACAAATCACATAGAACCATGGCTATTATTAGCATGTTCTATAATATATAGACATTGCAACGTACATAGCATAGGGTTTAGGGTTCATATTTAATCAATCCAACAATTTAGTCCCAAACTTAATCATAAAAAGAAATTCACATTTGTTATGAAATATAGTATATGGATATTCATCCAACCCCAAATAATATAGCATTCGTAAGTTCTACCCAAACTCTACCCCAATTTTTAAGAGTACACATATGACTAATATATGTTTGCTAATTTACATATGAAACTATAATCATGTTAAAACAATCCTACCAACTTCTCATTCAACGGGGGCTGCTTCTTGTGCGATCCGAGCAAGGTTGTCTTTTGCAAAAGTTATGTACTTTTGAGGGATGGACACTGATCCACTATGATTTTTCCGTGGTTTCCATGCTATGAATATGGAATCTGTATCTACCCAAGATGGACCGTGCTCAGAATCCACCTTCCACCGAAAGTTATGGTTTGTATCCCAGCCTATATAATGCCGAATCACATCTTCATTCCGTGCTGTCGGTCGGTAGTACTCCACTTGTATTTGTCGAAAATGAGGGTTGGAAGTGGCAAAATTTGGTTTAGATAAAGCTCTTGCCACCCACATTGGCTTCGCATATGTCTCATCTCCAGGACGCAAAATGAGCATATAACCTTCATGACAATCCACCGCAATGCGGAAAGAAGGTGGGGGATGTTGACTAGCAGGCCCAACGTAATGGTTGTCCACATCAAACTCCTCACGAACCTCTCCATTTTCCAAAAGGCAAGCCTCCGAAGCTTGTACATCGACACGAGTTTGTGGCCAAAATCCGTGCCTCAAAGTAAGGGGGCTATCTTGGTGAAGGTCTGCCAAAGCGGCACGAACACATGTCTAATATTGTATCCAACTCCCATAACGATGCCAACATGATCCACCAACATCCGTTATCTTCAAACTCTCCCAATATTGTATGAAGCCTGATATACCTTTCAAAATATCCTCCAAATTCTTCATGGGTATTGGCTTGCAAGGCCTAGGCTCTCCATCCGGTAACATCGTCTTTCCATCCGCATCCACGCGCCACACAAGGAGACCCTCCGGCGGGCTCCAGTCTTGTGTCGTGCACAACAACTTGTATTGCATGGCGGGTACACCATCGTCACGCATGTAGAAGCGGAATTGTTGTGCCTTCGTATGCCCGATCAATCGGTGAGCTCCACTTCGAATATAAGGTTCTATAAATGCCTTGAAGTCTGGCACCTCCTCAACCATATGGGGGATGACAAGAACGTTCTCCAAATCCATGTACAACTTCATCAATAACGGGATTGTTGGAAAATCATCCTCCCGCAACTTCATGCTTCACCGCCCAAAAGATGCATCAATATCATCGTGCGTGTGGCCTACCAATAGGAAGGTGTCAGCCATAAACCCCCACCTTTTTGCGTTTGTAGTCCGAGTGGAAGTCTATGGCTCACATGTCCTTGTCGACTCTTGGCTTTGCAAACTCCATACTCATGCTCCAACAGATTTAAACCCCAAACATACTCTTTTTATTTAAACACACAGGGCATTAGCATTAAAAAATTGCTTGTGCACCCATGATGATCACCACACTCACACCAACATCCTATTCTCTCATGTCATTTATGCAATGTCTAATTAATTAGTCAACTTCTAACAATCTAGGGGGGGTGCACCTCCCATCACCTCAGAGGTTTCTTAAGTCCTAATTAGTTGTGCCCTCTACTAATCCACACCATCCCTTGCTACCTTGCCAAGGGCCCCTGCCTTGCCTCCGAATTTATAACCCAACCTCAGTGAGGCCCCTGGCCCTGATCTAACATCTGTGGCCGAACTTCAGTTGAGGCCCCTGGCCCTGCTCTAGCATCTGTGGCCAAACTTCAGTTGAGGCCCCTGGCCCTGCTCTAACATCTGTGGCCAGCATTCGGCCAAGGCTCCCTGCATTGCTGCGAATCTGTAACCCAACTTTCTCCGAACCCAGCTTGCTTCCGAGGCTCCTGGCCCTGCTCTAACATATGTGGCCGAACTTCAGTGAAGCCCCTGGGCAACTTAAAAATCAGTAACCAGAATTCGGCCACAGCCCCTGCATTGCTGCGAATATGTAACCCAACCTTCTCAAAACCCAGCACGCTTCCGAGGCTCCTGGCCCTCGCAGCGAGCTGTCTCCTGAAATTCTCCCCCGGCCAGCAAAATCCCCCCGCTCCCCTGAGTCTCCAGCCTGATCCTTGGATCCATAAAATCCGGGCTCCCTCCTTCCTAAGAGGTTGTTCACCCCACTCTCTAAACCAACATCCAACTTATCCCAAAACAACCATTAATCTCGAGCTACAACCCCCCACTTTCACCAATTCACCACTAAAATGATGACCAAGCAACCCAACCCCTAACTTAACTGTCACTGACAACCCAACTAATCCTTCAATCCTCAAAACCAACACCACGCCCATTCAAGTTTTGAACTTAGCACAAGTCTAAACCTAAAAGTTTCACTCTTTTTATATTTTTAAATATTTGCGGAAATGCCAAGGTGCAAGGTCTAATGAACTTTTGCAATTAAAAACACATGTGGGCACCATATTGGGCTCACAAAAGGACACAAAAACCTCCTTGAAAATGCATTTCGTAACCAACAACGACCAATATGCAAATACATATCTACTTTTATTGTCCTTGGCACAATTGTCCAATTGGACACGCAAAGTGGGGGGCAACTTCTTGGCAATCACGGGTTCACTGGGTGGCTCTAGCAACGAATGCAAGCATACATCTTTTCCATCCAACACCGCTTCATATAAAGGTGTTGAACCCGTATTATCAAATAACAATCCTGAAGAATAGGCCGGCGGTTTCTCTAAATCACATAAAAACCTTGCAAATGACCCTATCGTGTGGTTTGAATCCGCTGGATACAAATCAAGAGCATAATGAGCAAACTTGACATCACCATGTCCATGCAATAGAAGAAATCTTGTCCATTTCAACCCTCCTTGCGACTAGGCCATCAAGACTAAACCAAGAAAATGCATAAACAAATCAATTCGGTTGAGAATCGGGTGGCACCTTCCACTAAGAAAATGCATAAACAAATCAATTCGGTTGGGAATCGGGGGGCACCTTCCATGGGTACACCACGGGTACCTTCCGGTTGCCTACCAATTGAATTGTTTATACATTTTCTTGGTGCGAGTTGCAATGGCCTAGGGTTGAAATGAACACGATTTCTTCTAATGATGTGCAATCATTCCTGCAATGCCAACCCAATGTGATTAGTACCTATGTATAAATAAACCAATTTGAATGAATCCATGTTCTCAAGCACATCACGGAATAAAACACCACAACATTTAGGGTATGCGATGACATTGTTTTTAAATTCACCTGTAACCGATACAGGTAACTTAAAAAATCCATCTGTGGCCTTGATTCGATTTGCAAAACATGGGGAGGTTGTTTTGGCATGGTCCATTTTGTCATGAATGACCGTAAGAACCTCCAAGGGCCTGGAGATGGACAAAGCTCTATTTGTGTAGTAATCATTACGGTGTGCCTCTTGCATGTTTACATGTTTGAAATAGTTCAATTGATGTGCCGCATATGACTGTATACCCATCGTGTGTGCATCCCGAAGGCGCTTCAACTTCTCGCAATTAGAGCACCGGCCAAATTTGTCCCCTCGTCTTTTTGTAATGTATTCGCTAAAGTTTGCTTTCTTGATTGCACTCAATTTTGACAATGGAATTGGCTCCAAACCGACCTTCTCGCCAACTGCATTCACGTCCAACAATATGTCTTTCCATTTTGTGCATGTGGAAAGAACTTTCTCCACAACCTTATCACCGGTTATGAGTGTGCGTGTTTTGTGTGGCATTGCATCGGCAAACGGGACAATGATGGTCGCTAGAGTGGCCATTGTTTGCCTTGTTGTTTCCCTAGGTTTCTTTAAACCCACGTTCCCATGGTGACGGGACCGGCGACCTTCCTTGGCATAAGCAGCTTGTCTATAAAAGTCCGTTTTTGACACACCGTGAATGGTGTACCATGCCTTACAACACACGTCTATGCTTTCAATGGTGATGACCTTGCGATCCGTCCCATTCACATGTATCGCCCTATGGACATCAAGTTTTTTTGTGGATCTTAGACGGAAATCTCCAAGCCACATTTCTTCGCGGATGGCCTTCAATTTATCCCTTGGAAACAATTGGCAACAACGATGCATATAACAATCCTTTGTGGAAACTTCTCTAATGGACTTCTCACCGAGCAACCTTTGACATTTACAATCAGTTGCAGATGGAGTAGGACGTGCCAATGTCTCGTACTTTCGTAAGCCTTTGCAGGGCCGAATGTTTGCTTGGAGCTCCATTTGGTTTTGCATGTATTGTCTCTCATGGTCACGCAAGCTAACTCCATCAATCGTGATATTCCTCAATGGCCACCTGCGGAGGGAGAACCTATGAGTGGGATCCACCTCGGAATGTATAAGTGAATCCAATATGACAACCCCAACGTTGTCGTAATGTAAATACATACACTATATAGATATGTATATTTAGTATTGCATTGCGATTCTTTGATTTGAAGGAAAATAAAGGGAATAGAAATAGATTACCTTCTTGTTTACTTGTGAGCCCAATTATGTGCCCACACATGAATTTAGCTTTAGGAATGCCAAAGACCTTGAATTTGCATTTGATTGAGTTAGTGAGAAGACAAAAAGGGGGTAGAAGTTTTAAAGTTGAGATTAAATTGAATTGAGTGTTCTAGGTCTTGGAGTTATTAAAGGGGAGAACTAAATAAAATGAAATAAGTAAGTTGGTTTGGGTTGAAGTTGTGGTGTGCTCAAGTCTAAAGGGCTTGAAGCCAAATAAATTGTTTGTTTTAAGGGGGGGTTAGGCTAAGTGGATATCTTTGCATTGTTTTTTTCATTACACCAAAATGGTGCCGAGGATGTGGGATCTTGCTCGCGCTCAAGCGCAAAAGCGGATTTGTGCATCTCTCAAGTATATTGAAGCTTCAATGATTATTGTCGTGGGAGGTTTTGTATAATATATTGGCCTTTTTGTCAATTTGAGGCGTTTATATTGAGGATGAGTGCATTGCCGGCTTGTGTTCCATTGAACGGCATGAGGCATTGACACACAAGCATTTCCAAATGGTTGTCAAGGGGAATTTTGGTAGTCTTCTGGTGTTGAACAAGAAATTAAAGTTTGCTTGCATTGGGATATGAATCCTCTTACAGGTCATGTTGTGGCTTGTAAGAAGTTGAAGGATGAGGATTTGCACACCTTCAAAGGCATGTTTGGGTATTGCATGAAGGATAATGATGAGGGTAATTTTGAGTTTGTCCATCACAACATGTCAACAGAAGACATGAATGATGGTAAAATGGAATATGCGAATTTTGGGAAGGTTGGATTGAACAACTGCATGAGTCTATCTCATAGCAACATTTTGCAAAGGGCTCATCAATGGGCGCTACCCTTCATGGGACTTTGTGTCACATGTGTAGGAGTGGTCAAGTTTACCCAAATATGGTGTAGGTGATCCCTTTGAGGTCTGCTGGCATGGATGTGAGGTGTGCAACTTCCATTTGAAAGATCATGATGAATCCTCATGATATTCAAAATGGACATCTACAATGTGTTCTTTGACACGGTCACAAATGTTTCTAGAATGCATTATTTTAATTTGCAAACAATTGCACATGAGCATGAGGGTGAGTAGAGAGCCATCAATTGTGCTCTTCGTGGAGAGAACTACTATGGAGGCAATGATACAATGCATTTTGATTTGGAGGCTTGGCTTGAAGAGGATATTCACGGTGGTGTGCATGAATCCTCCGCAGTTAATAAGCGATGTTCCGACCCCGAGGACATTGTGGCTTCTCTCAAAGAGCCTCCTCTTCCAGCTTATGTTGCCACCGACTTTGCGGCGTTGTCTACCGCAAGTAGACGTTGCCGGACGGCTGCCAAGCAGAAGTTTGTGGCTCGTTGCCACCGTGAAGCGATAAGTCCATCAATTAAGGCTTCTAGCTCGTCCACACCGTCAGATCACATGCCCCTGTATATTCCAATCCGGGGGCTGAGGTCCCGGACCATGGAGGAGGTTTTTTGAGACCTCATTATTTTACTTAAGGGACTTGTACTTTGTGGTTTTTGTGCAATAAATTGTTCTTTGTCCTTCCATTGTTTGACATGGCACTCTACTTGGTTTTCTTTGTGCATTTTTCTTTCCAAGCATGTCATTAATGAATCAAACACCCAACAAGTTGTTGAATGTCATTAGAAATGTTACCACAATGACATAAAATACAACATGACACTAAACACATTAATTAGTGTACTTATGTGGGAATTGAATGGATGACAAAACTCAAGGTTATTTCACACGCAAGTCAAGGGCCGTGATCAATGCATAGTTGGTCAACATCCTAGTGATTCTAAATCCAGCCAGTTACATGTTGACATCTTCCGGTTTTGCTTCATTCATTTGAGGTACATTCTATAGATTCCTCTAAAAAGATCCGTAATTCTCCTGAAGTCTCCAACTTCAACCGGTTATTTCTCGAACTCAACCGGTTCATCTGTAACTAACCACCGGTTCTCCCCAAGCCCTGGCCGTGACCATGTAATTGTGAGGCACTTTGACTCGCATTCAAAGGCCGTACCAACTGTTTAACTGACATGGCCTGCCGGAATTAGCGGCATTCTTTTGCACCTAGTGTCACACTGTCCCTGTTCGATTGATGCTCATAATCGCCAGCACTGGAAGGATTTAGTTCTCGGGATATGCACCTCAAAGCTAATGATTCTAACCACTCACCGAGTATTATAGGCCGCAAATCACCAAAAAACCCACCATCCCTTCCAGTTCTCCAAATGTGATTCAATCGTCCATTCCTCACCACATGCACATGATGCACTCACATTGATTCAGATTCGGGGACAGAAAGAAACTGAAGTGAACTTAAAAACAGAGCAGATCTTCAATTGTTTTTCTACATACTTCCAAGTGTTGGATCGGAGCTCACAATCGTCATGATCATATATGCACACCCACTCGCCATGCTCCAGAAAAAAGAGTCCCAAACAAGTGAAGACAGACAAGGATTTGCAGTAACAAAAGTTTTGTCTTGATATGATCTGTTGTACATATTTCAGATTTCAGATTTCGTAGTGGTCAACCAGAGCTCGCAATTCGCAAACGGAGCGTCATGGTGGCACCAAAAAGCCATTTTGATTCTAGCACTCCAACTAACTCTCCCACATTGCAAGGAGAATTTCTTGCATCTGTCCTGAACATGTGCACATGAGGGAAAGGGAGCAGAATGAAGAGAATGGAGAATGAGAATTCTCAGTCATTGCCTACTTCCCTGCCTCGGATTCTTTGTACAAAAGTTCAGGGAACTGGCTCCATCGAACAACTGAGAAGAGTTGCGAGGGGAGTGCAATCGTGTCAAAGGGCTTGCCGATGTGCGAGCAAAAAAACATCGGCTCTGCGTGCTGCAGGAGGGAGAGAGGGAGAGAGAGAGAGAGAGAGAGACACTTCTTCAAGACACGTCGCAGATCGGCAAGCGCTTTGACACAACTCACATGCCTTCCTTCCTAATCTGATCAAAACCTACCACTGTGATGATGTAAGTTCCTACCACCTAACCCTTTAGTATTGCGGAGTCATGGTGCATTGCCGAATCCAAAGGAGCTTCGACACAGCAACGAAAACCTTAAAAGCTTTTGGAAGACGAGCCCTTTGATACGGAGCACCGAGTTCTCGAGCTTCTTCTTGGAATGGTCCCCCATGCCACGAATACGGGAGGAATTTCTTGCCGCTTAAGGATTGCGAAAATCTACCATCTCTCACCATGTGCGGATGCTCTTGTATTGAGAGAGCAGGATAAAGAGAAATTAGAGAGAGAGAGAGTTCTCAGTCACCAATCCTGCCTCGGATTTTTTGTACAATATTCATGCGGAATCAAGCCTTAACCGGAATCCTGAGGAGCTTCAACTCGGCCACGAAAATCTCAACGTTTGGGAGAATCCTTGGACGAGACCTTTCGTTCAGTGGAGAGAGCTTTCGAGCTTCTTCTTGGAATGGTTCCTTGTGACTCGCCGTGCCGCGCAAGAGTTGCTCAAACTATGATGATGTTTCTATCATCTAACCTATCACCTAATCCTATCACCTAACCTTTTCGCCATTACAAAATCATGATGCCCTGCGGAACCCTCCTGAGGAGCTTCTCCTTGACGAAAGCCCCAATGCGTAGAAGAACCCTTGCACGAGCCCTTTGGTTTTGCGGAGCGAGTTTTCGAGCTTCTTCCCGGAATGGTTCCCATGTGACTCACCATGCCACGAATGTGGCACAGCTTTCTTCCCGTTCAGAGGTTGGTCGAACTCCTCCCACAGTTGCAGATTCTCCACACGGTCCTCCGCTTCGATCTCCCTCCGGAAGCTATGCCCCAAGCTGAGGGTAGAGCTCGAGTTCGCAAGCGAGTAACCGCTCTGCCTCTCCTGCTGCAGTTGCTGATGTTGTTGCTGATTGGCGAATTTCTTGCGAATCTCGCGACGCAATGCGAGATCGGTGCAACATGCGGTGGAGTGTCTTGCGGGTGCGAAGTCGGAGATGGAGAGCATCATGGGGCTGCTGCTCCCGTTAGCGGTGGCTGCGTCCATGCTTGCGTAGTCGCGGCTGCCAATGTTGGCGGTTGTGAAAAACTCCATCTCTGGTGCTTCCATACTGGCGATGATGGAGTTCTTGAGTGTTGACCTGGCTGTTTTCTCTGGGGAGAATCTGAAACGTCGGTCTGACCGTCGGTTCAACATGCCTCCGGTCTTTGGTGGCTCCAGGCCTGTGGGAAATGGGAGCTTGTAGCCTCCCCCTATCGATTTCGTCTCTCCCGAACAAGTGTACCTGTCCAAAATCAGTCCAGGCATTGCAAGAATACTTTCAAATTAATCAATTCTCCCTCTCGCCGCACCGAATTCTTTGAAACCGAGATTCTTCACCGAGCTCTTAATCTCTGAGTCCACATAGGCCGAGGAAGAAGCTTTCGTCGCTGCACCGAGTGTCCATGCAGCAATTCCGAGACGGAGAGAAACGCGAACACTTGCAGCTTTTCGCAGTGGGATGTGCAGCTGTAACTTAGTTAAAGCAAGCTTCGCAATTTGTCTGTCACCAGCACCATATTCCAAGTGACCTCCGAATTTTTGACAACCGAGAATGATCTCGCTTGCACACTGTGCTCTACAAGCTGCAAGAGGACAGTTTCCCGAAAACGTTCACAATTGTCTGTCACCGGTTACATAACCCGAAGTACGCATGTCTGAAGTTCGACTACCAGGTAGAGAGGATATCCCCCAACAAGCTTTTGAAAATTGTCTCTTCGTCACCCCCGAAGTTCCACCACCAAGAATGCTCTTGGGAGAAGGAGAGCACAGTGTTTCTGATGCTAAGTTGCTTTACAAAAGCCTCGATTGGGTTAGCAGTTGGTTTATATCTGCAGGTTAACAAGTCGGCGACCAGAAGATATTCCGCTCATAAATGAGACTGACGAGGTGAACTTTCAATCCACCAACGGCAAATTGAACTTCAACAGAAACCTACAACCAATCCACAACCTCCCCGCACCCGCAGCTCTTTCTGCAAATGAGAATCTGAGCCCACCTCCCAACCCACACCCCTTCAATCCCCCCCTCTGATTCGCCGATTGAGCAAAGTTCAGCTTCAACAACAACAACAACATCATCCAATGTCCATCGTCCTGTCACGTGCACCCCTGCGGTCGCGGCGGGGCCATTACCATCCGCATTCACTCCCCCCCCCCCCCCCCGTTTCCCTCACAATCTGCAAACTTGATCATCATCATCCAGGCAACTTCAGCCTTTCTAAAATTACCACATTAAACTCGTTGACTGTATTTGACGGTTTTCATCGCAAACTACACTAAACATCTTTTGTAGTGTGGCCAGAGTATTCATCATCAACGCACACTAATTGCGTTGCAATCACTGGGTGGCAACTAGAGAGGTTGTCACATGACACTTGGTGCTACATAACAAGTCACCAAGACCTCTCGAATTCATATGGCACACTAAATCAGATGTTTAGCGTAGCTCTCATTTGCTGTCCTGCTGCTCACTTTGGCAGGTTTCAAGAACGTTCTATGTACCAATCAGAACTTACCGTGACGCGTGACTGGGATTAAACTGATGCAAATTCTAAGGATTGACAATGGACATGGCGAAGAATGGGCCCAGGATCAACTCAACCTTGCAACGATCCCTTGTTGTCGGCTTTCGAGAGTGTTCATTCGAAAATCAGAGCTTACTATTCTGGCCACTACATGGGAATTCAATGGGTGAGGGAAATTCAAATGCCAATAATTCGAAGTCCTTGACACATGGCCGAAGCTGGAATGTGCCAAAATCACCTCCAATTGCATAACAGCCACCTCCCAGATAGTAGGGTGATAATGTATCATCACAGCACTTGTCTTGCCTTCTTTTGCACATAGTGTCAAGATTCGAAGGTGTTCGATTGATGCTCATGATCGCCAGTACTGGAAGAATTTAGTTCTCGGGGGATGCACCTCGAAGTTAATCATTCTAAGCGAATAACGTAGGCCGCAAAATAACTCAAACCCACCATCCCTTCCAATTTTCCAAATGAAATTCAATAGTCCATTCCTCATCATATGCACGTCCACTCACAATGATCCAAAGGGAGAGGATGAAGTGAATCAAACAGAGCATATCTTAAATTTAGTTTCTGACATACTTCCAAGTGTTCGATCGGAGGTCACAATCGCCATTACTGGGAAACATCGTGCCCTGGAGACACCAATATTCTACCTCTGAAAATGGGCCAAAAGTCTTCTCAAAACCACCAACCCTTCAGTTTCCCGAATGCAATTCAATCATCCATTCCTCATCATACGCACATGCACTCACATTGATCCAGAGACAAATAGGATGAAGCGAACTAAAACAGGGCAAAAGTCACCTCAACATTTTCTTCCGTAGTGACATGCACATGATTTATTCCCTCATGATGATATGCACACCCATTCGTAATGCTCAAGAAAAAAAGTTCTCAGAAACAAGTGAATGCAGAGACAAGGATTTGCAGTAACAAAGGTTTTGTCTTGATACGATCTATTGTACATATTTCAGATTTCATAGTGTTCCACCAGAGCTCCCAATTCGCAAACGGAGCGTCATGGTGGCACCAAAAAGCCATTTGGTTTCTAGTACTCCAACTACCTCTCCCACATTGCAGTGCAATTATCTTGCATCTCTCCTCAACATGTGCACATGAGGGAGAGAGAGAGCAGAATGAAAGGAATTGAGAGAGAGAATTCATTCTCAGTCATCACTAACAACCCTGCCTCGGATTCACTTCTACAAAGGTACACGGAACGGGTTCCATCAAACAACTGAGAAGAGTTGCGAGGGGAGTGTAATCATGTCAAAGGGCTTGCCGATGTGCGAGCAAAAAACACATTAGCTCTGATTGCTGCAGCAGAGAGAGAGCCTTCTGCAAGACACGTTGCAGATCGGCGAGCGCTTTGACACAATTCACATGCCTTCCTTCCTAATGTATAGTATCTGATCAAAAGCTACCACTATGATAATGTTCTTTTCCTACCATCTAACTCCTTAGCATTGCAGAATTCTGATGCCTTGCGGAATCCTAAGGAGCTTCGACTCTGTAAAGAAACTCTTAAAGCTTTTGGAAGAACCTTTTGATTCGGAGCACCGAGTTTTCGAGCTTCTTCCCAGAATGATTCCCATGCGACTCGCGGTACCACGAGTGCTTGCTTGCCGCTCAAAGGTTGCAAATATCTTCCATCTCTCACCATATGCAGATGCTCTCCTATCGATAGAGCACCAACCCTGCCTCGAATTCTTTTGTACAAAATTCATGGGGAATCATGCCTTAGCGGAATCCTGAGGTGCTTCAACGCCGCGACGAAACCCCAACTTTGGAAGAAATCCTTGGACGACACCTTTCATTCGGCGGAGCGACAAAGGATTGGTCAGAAAAATCCGACCACTAGGATGGTGTTTCTTTCCATTTTATCACCTAACCATTTCGCATTACAATATTACGATGCCCTGCGGAACCCTCCTGAGGAGCTCCTCCGTGACGAAAACCCCAACGTTTGGAAGAACCCTTGCACGAGGCCTTTGGTTTTGCGGAGCGAGTTTTCGAGCTTCTTCCCGGAATGGTTCCCATGTGACTCACCATGCCACGAATGTGGCACAGCTTTCTTCCCGTTCAGAGGTTGGTCGAACTCCTCCCACAGTTGCAGATTCTCCACACGGTCCTCCGCTTCGATCTCCCTCCGGAAGCTATGCCCCAAGCTGAGGGTAGAGCTCGAGTTCGCAAGCGAGTAACCGCTCTGCCTCTCCTGCTGCAGTTGCTGATGTTGTTGCTGATTGGCGAATTTCTTGCGAATCTCGCGACGCAATGCGAGATCGGTGCAACATGCGGTGGAGTGTCTTGCGGGTGCGAAGTCGGAGCTGGAGAGCATCATGGGGCTGCTGCTCCCGTTAGCGGTGGCTGCGTCCATGCTTGCGTAGTCGTGGCTGCCAATGTTGGCGGTTGCGAAAAACTCCAACTCGGGTGCTTCCATACTGGCGATGATGGAGTTCTTGAGTGTTGACCTGGCTGTTTTCTCTGGGGAGAATCTGAAACGTCGGTCTGACCCTCGGTTCAACATGCCTCCGGTCTTTGGTGGCTCCAGACCTGTGGGAAATGGGAGCTTGTAGCCTCCCCCTATCGATTTCGTCTCTCCCGAACAAGTGTACCTGTCCAAAATCAGTCCAGGCATCGCAAAAATACTTTCGAATCAATCAATTCTCCCTCTCGCCACACCGATTGCTTTGGGACCGAGATTCTTCACCAAGCCTTTGCCTCTGAGGCCACATAGAAGAGACACGATCACTTGAAACTTTTAACAGGAGGCTGTGCAGCTACTTAGTTGCTGCTGATGATCGATTGCGTGACATTCCTCGCCGTAACCTCACTCAACCACAAGCTTCCTCGCAATTTCTCTGTCACCGGCATCATAACCGCGAGTGACGTTTGAAGTTTTAACCACCACGAACGATCCCCACACCCCCCACAAGCTGCGAGAGGACAGTTCCCGAAAACTTTTGCAACTGTTCGTCACCGGTTAGATAACCCGAAGTACACACCTCCGAAGTTCGACCACCAAGAATCTCCCGCTCCCACACAGCTGTGTTCTACAAGCTGCGAGAGGACATTCGCCGACAAGCTTTTGACCAAGTCTCTCTGTCACCTCCGAAGTTCCGCCACCAAGAATGCTCTGGGGAGGAGAAGAGGACAGTTTTTCAAGCGCTAAAGTTGCTTCACAACAGCACCGATCGGGGTCACCAGTTGGTTCATGTCTCCAGGTTCTGCCAAAAGTCGGCGACAAGAAGAGACTGATGAGTAGTGAACTTTCAATCAATCCACCAACAGCAACCTGGACCTAAAACAAGATCAAGAACAACAAAAAGGCCCCCCAATCCACAACCTCCCCGCACCCGCAGCTCACTCGGCGAATGAGAATCCACGGCCACCTCCCTACCCACACCCCTTCAAAGATACCTTCTCCATGGATCTTCTCCTACCATCCCCCTCCTCCGATTAATTGATTCACCGATTGAGCAAAGTTCAGCTACACCAACAACAACAACGTCATCATCCAATGCCCATCGCCCAGGCACGCGCATCCCTGCGGTCGCGGCGGGCCCGTCACCATCCGGATTCACTCCCGCCCCAGGTTTCCCTCAATCTGCAAACTTGATGATCATCATCCAGGCAACTACTTTAAGAGGTTCACTTAACTTTCATTAACTCACAGAAAAGTGGGTGGGCGGCCTTTCTAAGATTACCACAGAGGTGGATCAGGAGTTATGGTGGCCGAGTCTTCAGCTGCTCCCATGATGCCACCATAATCACTCCACTTCTCCCTTCGCATCTTCTCCGGTTACGGTATGAATGATGAATGCATCAAGGTGAGTGAATGTATGTACTTTGTATATATGCAATCCTTTTTAGGTACGACTGGGCTACTTTTGATGAATTGTTGGCCAATCCATTAACATTACTGCAACGGCAGTAGTCGTAGTTGTTGTTGTTGTTGTTGTTGTTGTTGTTGTTGTAGTAGTGCAAGCATTCAAGCGGTCCACTGTATACATGACCTTTACTGGAAGTTGACCAGATTCCCTTCATTGCCATTACTCATGGCAAATTGCTGGGGGCTGCCTATCTAGCATGAAGGTTGAGTCTATAACCAATAAATAAAATAAGAGAGTTTGCATGTGTTGAGGAGTAATAGCGGGGGAATTTTATTTTATTTTGCGAAGAGAAACAAATTCTAATGAGAATGCCAAAAAAAATTAAGTTTTTTCAACCTATGGAAATTGTTGCAGAATTTGAAGAGGTAAAGTTAGGGTAACACATAGTCGATTTATAGGTTAATCCATAAGCTCTCATTTGAATGCTAATGCTTGGCTATGATAGTTGTCGAAACTCTTATGAGGGTAATCAATCACAAGGCACCAACACATAAACCTTAACTTCATTCGCCTAAAAAAATATAGATCTCATCCATGTCGATATTACATGATCCTAGTGAGCAATTCAATGGACCTGGATTGATTGTGGATGCCTCGACTTTAGCAATTGTGGTTGTGCTTGTAGCTGAGAAATGACATTGGTAGATAATGTAGATGGGTCTTAAATGGTTAACTTTTCCAACTAGCCCATTTTGAAACTCAAATGAATATCTTATTGATGATTCTCGTGCTCATTAATTGGTCATACATGTCCCCCCCCCAAAATAAAATAAAATTATATTGACTATATCTAAACCTAGATTGGCATGATATATTAAGCATGTAATCCAATTTTTTTAAACACATGTCTTTTTTGAATATGTTTTTTGAGCAACACCTGATCACATACACCCTAACCTCCTATAATGTCACCCTTTGTAATGTTGCTCCCTCTCTTATATCTTGAAACCCTATAAAATTGATATGCTTAGTTTAAATCTCCCTCCTTGTTGTAACATTTCCCTCTCATATATCACAGATTTTTGACATTCAATAATCCACTGAAGAAATCAAACCACATGCTTGCATGCATCACATTATCATCATTGTTATTATTGTCATTATTGCAATGTCGATTTTGTGTATTTCATAATGTCACATGCTACACTAATTTTGTATTATCACACATCCATGTTAACATTGCAGACCTCCTTAATATCACGTGCACTTGGGTTGCCATAGGCATGATGTTAGAGAGGTTAGAGTGTACCACTCAATTTTAGGTGTCCGATTAAGATAAGTAATTGAATTAGGCATGTTTACCTTATGGTGAACCTACATACCTCTACGTTTTTGAATTAGTAGGTAAGTGGTTCGGAGGATACTTTTTGAAGTTGATTCAACATTCGAATTAGCTTCAAAGATTACTTATTAGTGTTGAAAGGCGTAATTGAGATGAATACACCACAAACATTTTGGGGGAACACAAATGGATAAGAGATACGAGTGTATCTCTCATAATTTACACCCAACAAAAACATCATGAGATAGTTTCTATGTGTTCAGAGGATTACTTTTGGAAGTTGATTTGACAATGATTTTAATTTAAAGCACCCAACACAAGAAGGGCGTAATTGAGATGAATTTGCCACAAACTTATATGGGACATGTTTTTGGCATGGATGGGTGAGAGATTTGCTCATATGCAACAAAAATTGAAGTGACGATAGGTGAGAGGATAATACAGTTATCCTTAAAATCTCAGCCTTGGGAGACCTGACTTTAGACATGTACCTTGAGTTAAGGTGGATCAACGTAAACTTAAGGAGCTTGCCTGCCCCATTTTGCCGGAGCTTTAATTAGCCCGGTGCAGCCTGCCAGCACGGTTGCTTGGTAGAGTCGACAACCTGCCAGCGCAGCTGCCTGCCTACATTTGGCTCAAAAGGGGGTAGGGTGCCTCTAGAAACAAAGGAGTCAGGATCAAAAGCTCCCGAGGGTCCCAACTCAAGGTTCCCAAAGATTGACCCTGTCATTATTTTTAGTCTACTGACACAAGAAAACAAACCCTGTAAATATAGAATAGATCTCTCAACTTGGGACTGCAGCCTGACTTTCACCCGGCATCCTGAGACTTTAAGGATAACTTTAATGTTGCATATGAGAGTCGCACCTCTCCTTCTATTAACAAAAGATTCTTGAAATTCCAAATGATATTAAAAAATTATAGGTTTGGGCAGAGGGGGTTTCAATTAGATTAGCAGCAACTTGCAGTGGGACTGGGAAAAAACACACTCCAAAAGAACTCATGTCAGTGACTCATATAGAAACAAATGCTTATTGCCTTTTTACACCTATATACAAATGGAAGTTCAAATGCTATGGAAGCAGTAGAATTGCCTTCCCCAGAGGCAACCTCTCTCAAAGCAAATGTGGAGCTAGAAGAAGCCTCCCCCACCCGACACCAACCTCTGCATGAATAGCTACAGAATAAAGCCGAGCTAGCTGCGACCGAGAATAATTGTGGCCTTCGAAAATTCTTTCACCCAAAACACACAGATCTCAATCTTAAGGAAGAGGTTGGCGGTTCGATTCCCGGATGTGAAATCTCCTCTCTACCTGACAGAAACTTGCCAGGTGGTTAACTGCCTCCTGTGCTTTGGCACTAGCCTATCGGTCTTCTGTCTCAAAAAAAAACAAAAAAAAATTCATCCATGTCGGAATTACATGACCCTAGTGAGTGGTTAAATAATCATGGTCAACTATGGATGCCTCGACCTTATGTGCCAGCAGCTTGTGATTGATTACCCTCATAAGAGTTTTGACAACTATCCTAGGCAAGCATCAACATTTAGATGAGCGGTTATGGGTTAACCTATAGATCGACTATGTGGCACCCTAACTTCACCGCTTCCAAATTTGTCGCAATTTCAAAATTCTTGAAGAAAAATTGTTTTTTTTTGGCATTCTTCTTAGAATTTGTCTCTTCGCAAGAAAAATAACTCCATGCTATTGCTCCTCCTAAACATATGCAAAACACTCCTATTTTATTGGTTATAGATGCCTCAACCTTGATCAATCACAAGCCACCATCACATATATTTTAACTTTGTTCGCCTAAAAACTATAGATCTCATCCATGTCTGCATTACATGACCCTAGTGAGTGGTTAAATGGACTTGGTCGACTATGGATGCTTTGACCTTAATTATACATATTGGGCCACATAATGTCCATCACATGGACACCAAATTCATGTGTTGATTTTTGGTCATCTACCAACCAAACTTTGAACCCTTATAGCAATTACACATAGACTTCAAATACGACATACTTTGGTGCATTGGTATACATTGGTGCATTGGTATCCCAGTCAATTGCTAACAAGAACCATTCAAAACTTTCACATTTAATAATAGAATATCTCTGCTGAGCTGATGGTTTTAGTGCCATCTACGGTTGTATTTGGTTCTTTTCTTGCAATCGATTTTTTTCAATTTGTGCCAGAAGAGAATAGTGACATCTACCTTAGCTGAATTTTGAAGCAACGTTGACAATAACATGTAAGATACTGATTGCTGATGTGTAAATTGATAATCGTCAGGAACCGATATACACTGTATTGCTCCCAATTTGCGTGGCCCTATTGCAACTGGCCACATAGCTTCGCTTCCATTGAACTTCACTGACGACAGCCATGCCTGGTAACTTGTGCAGGCCGATGAGTGCGAGGGAGGATCTGGCAGTTCAACAAGTGAAGTTAAGTATTAACTCCGGACCGACTCTGAGCTGTTGCAGGGCAGGCCCAAGCATGCACACACACACACACATGCACACATCGTTAATCTACGTTCTGACATTGAAGAAATCACGCTGCACATACTTATGGATACGTAAGCTATATCTTCGATGTGGCCATGTTGTTGCCACTGTGGCATTGCTCAGCACCCTTAGGGCCACTTCACACACGAGACTAAGAGCCCGTGACCATTACACTTCAAGCACTCTCATTGGTGGAAAAGGTGGAGCCGGTCCAAGTTCGCTTCACACTTCACTTGAGGGACCAACGGAGTATGTGAATGCAAGATGATGAATGTAAAGTCTACATGGATTCCTTCCTACATGGCATCAAATGGATCATGTTTCATGGTCACTGGGACTATTTTCATTAACCACCTCTTGGAGGTAGGCCTATCACAAAACCGGGAGACCATGGCACTCCGAACGCTCATAACCTTTGTTTTATTCTATTTTATCATATGTGAGGACCCGCATGAATAGAAATTCATTGAAATAGCATTTGGTTGAGGACCCGGTCACATATGACTTCACACTACACTTGAGGGTCCGTGACCGCACTACATGATTTTGGAGGTGTATTGGGACAGCCTTTGGACACTTTCTTTTGGGCTCTCACAAACTCATGGTCACGGCTCTTGGCTCGTGTGTGAAGTGGCCCTTAGTGTTGGGAATTTTGTAAGAATCGTCTTCCACTTATGTTGGGTCACTCTTGCAAAATGAACATTACTTACTATGCAAGGGCAAACAACTAGGTGGGCTTTTGTCACTAGAAAGTGCACTTCATTTTTATTTTTAACTCGACCAAGCTTGACGCATATGTCACCATATTATGATACTATGCAAGGGCGAACAACTAGGTGGGCTTCTGTCACTAGAAAGTGCACTTCGTTTTTATTTTTAACTCGACCAAGCTTGACGCATATGTCACCATATTATGATACTATGCAAGGGCGAACAACTAGGTGGGCTTCTGTCACTAGAAAGTGCACTTCGTTTTTATTTTTAACTCGACCAAGCTTGACGCATATGTCACCATATTATGAACTTCGTGTTACCCTGGGAATTATAATTAGTTCCTCGAGATCCCATGGCACTTTCAAACTCAACACTAAACTCACCTCCCAATTGTATTAATTATTGAATTTAAGATGGTGTTTATTTTTGTTAACATGAATTTCAGTCTCATTGTGACACATGTCTTTTTTGTACTTGTTCTTAATTGCAAACCTTGCCATATATACCACTCAATCATAGGGTTTGGTCAAGAAGTCTTAGTGACCACATTAGAGCCCCATGTATCCTTATCTACTATTGTTTTGGATATTTAGAGATGGTGATGATGGAATGACTATTGTGATTCAAAATTATGGCTATGTCTCATAGGTTGTTTTGTGAAAAGTTGAAAGTAAGGTATCTATAAGCAACTTCTTGCTAAACAATCAAGTGCTTCTTGAAAAATGGATTGAATGAAATTTGGTTCTAGAAGCAGACCATAAGATTACCAAGCAACTACATGATAGTTCTTTCTAAGGAAAAGTGTTCATTGGGATCCTCGATAAACGTCAAACCTTTAGCATCAACATTATAAACTCCTGAGTCCAGAGGTTAGTATGCGGCAAAGTGAACTGGGATGCTTCGAGACTAGATTCCAAACATCATACAAACTGACCAGACAACTCAACTTTCCATACAACAGAATACACAACGTCCAAGCTTCGCTTCAGGGCTGGGGATTCGTGGCACTCACCAAGGAACATCCATCCAAGATATCGTGGATGAAGTGGCTCCAATAAAAAAAGCCCCCCTGTGGAGTTGAGGGCCGATTCATTCGAATGTGACGTCACTAGACTAATTCGGGGCCTTTGACTCTATTTCCGGAATCAAATTGCCTAAAAATAGTCATTTAGATGATTCCTGCATTTTTTCATCCGCATGGATGATTTTACTTGAGTGCCACGAATCCCCGGCCTCGCTTCAGTATGGCATACACAAGTGACGTTGAAGAGGTCAGGAGTCTATCGTAATTTGGCTATTTCTGATCCCCTGGACTTAAGGGCCACTTCACACACGAGCCAAGAGCTGTGACCATGAAATTGTGAGAGCCCAAAAGAAAGTGTCCAAAGGCCGTCCCAAGACACCTCCAAAATCATGTAGTGTGGTCATGGACCCTCAAGTGTAGTGTGAAGCCATATGAGATCAGGCCCTCAACCATATGCTATGTCAATGAATTTCTATTCATACGGGTCCTCACGCCTAATAAAATATAATAAATTAACGGTTGTGAGCATTCGGAATGCCATGGTCTTTCGGTTTTGTGTCAGGCCTACCTCCAAGAGGTGGTTTTTGAAAATAGTCCAAGTGACCATGATCCATTGGATGCCATGTAGGAATCCATGTAGACTTTACATCCATCTTGCATTCACATACTCCGTTGGTCCCTCAAGCGAAGTGTGAAGCGAACTTGGACCAGCTCCACCTTTTCCACCAATGAGAGTGCTTGAAGTGTAATGGTCACAGGCTCTCAGTCTCGTGTGTGAAGTGGCCCTAGGCAACGAACATGGTCCTTAAGTAGTTCCAAGTGTTTGCTAAACCACAGCCTGCTAGAGTTATCTACAAAACGGTGGTGTCCCAAAAATGTCATTGGTCGATGTAGCCAGTGCAACGAAAACTTCATCTCCCTTTGCATGTTCAGCTGGCCATGGCGGTGCGGGCGGTCAACAAAAAGGCTGTGATTCAAAAACTCTGATAAAATGGTCTGAGACGACCCTTAAACTACCGGATGATGGTGGAGTGATACCCAAATCTTAAGGAAGAGGTTGGTGGTTCAATTCCCGGCTGTGAAATCTCCTCTCTACTTGATGGAAAACTTGCAAGGTGGTCAATTGTCTCGGGGAGATCACTCCCTCTTTAATTGATGCATGCACATGTGCTCAGGACCTATTTATCGGGGGGCTATTTACCTTGCAAAAAAAAATTTAAGGTATGGTATTTTTCAAAATAAATGTAAATGCTTGTATTTTAATACACCCTATCAGTAATTATAAATTTTTGGGGGAATCATTTAAAAATATCCTATTTTACTTATACTACATTTTTTTCCTTATATCCCAAGTAACCAATTTTTTTGACTTTACCTCAATTTTTTTTTCTCGGAGCCCAACTGTTGTCCATTTATTTCTTACACAATTTTTTTTACACCCCATTTTTTTCCAACACAAGATTCCAACACACGTTTATATATCACCACCAACAAACCAAAGCATGGCATTTTGGATGCACAAACTTCCTTAATGACTTGAAGTAATCTTAAGTTGCTTTTCATTCCATCAAGTAAGTATCCCACAATTTGAATGTATGCCCACAAGAGCAATCTACAAAAAGCTTGGTCATAAAGCAATAAATTAGCTTCTCCAAACAACTGGCTTTCTATGTCATTTTGAGCACACCCAGAAACCACCATTCACATATTACCATCTAGAAATCAAAGTATGGGATGTTGATTACCCAACCTTCCTCAAGGACCTGAAGACCACCCTATATTGCTCTCTAAACATTTAAGTAACAATCACACTCCCACAACACATACCACTTTTCATCCACTAGCACAGACCCTACCTTACACCCACTACCCCTAGTAATTGTTTCCATGCTATTTTACATATATTGACTAGATAAAAGAGGCCATTATATGTCATGGTATTTTACATGTAAACATGTTTCACTATTTTAAAACCTCCTATATTATATGTACGTTTTTTGCAAAAATTACCTACAATGAATATATTGGACCCTATTTTTTATCGCACGTTGTTTCTACGGATTTCGCCAGTGATCTCCCCGAGTCAATTGCCTCCTGTGCTCTGGCGCTTGCCTATCGGCCTTCTGTCTAAAAAATTTAAAATTTTAATAATAATAATAATAACTATGATATTTTACAGTTGTTTGTCGAAAAGTTCACGGTACATAACATGAGTGCTCCCAATAACCAAGGATCTCGGCATTAAAGGAAAATTATGCTTATCTAATAAGATGGTCCCACGGACCACAACCAAGCCAAGATGTTGTGTAATGTTATCACTTTTTAGGAAGATGGTAATAACAATAATTACTTCACTACTGCGGCATGAGCATGGCATATTGTTGGATTGCTATGTCCTTTTTTTGTACCATTTGGTATCTATAATGATGGTTTCACATTTCTTTCGATATTAGTATGGCTTGGGTGTTTGATGATATTTGTGTTTTGATATCATTCAGGTCTATATACCATGCAAGAATCTTCACACCTAGGTAAAGTTGTCATAATATGAATATGGTTTAGAATGGTATTGATCCAAATAATTACTTGGGTACTTTTCACCTTGACACACCCACCAAATATCAAGATTTGACTGGTATTACAATTTTGATACCCATGGGTGGATTCTTTGATACATTATTGATGTTGATTATTGACGCCCATGCAATCACCTAATACAGTAGAACCTCTCTAATCTAATCTCACCTAATTTAATAACCTCCCTTATTTGATATTTTGTGCCGGTCCCGACTTGGATGGTAAAGACTTCCCAGACCTCCCTTACATAATAACCTCCCTTAATTTATAATCAGGGCCCAGTCCCGGAGGTATTAAATAAGAGAGGTTCTACTATATATATTGGTCCAATGGTAGTTTCAACATTGTGGGCAATTATTGAGGACATACTATAGAACCAACTGAAATTAGGGCAATGCGCCTAGATATGTATGTCTTTCTCCAAGGGATTGGCTCCGCACTAGACTTGAAAATACCATACACATAGAATTTTATACCAATGCTTGTGCATGGTCAAAGATTCATAACAACCATGTAATTGGAGGCGAAAACATAATTGAGAACTCCTTAGAGCTTGGATATCAAATTTTTAGGAGTTGTGATACCAATAGTAGTAGTAGTAGTAGTACATGCTTGTGGGGAGTAAGCATGAATGAAGAGCTTTGGAAGAGCCTTATTGCCCACATACTCCTAGGGGGTCCATTTTCATATCACATACAAATATCATGATGAAGCGTCCCTCATTCATGCCAGCACCAATGGTTGGCATTATCTCTCTCCATCATGTACAAATTGACATGAGTGTAAAAAGACGTATTATTTTAGGCATTAGTGTACAAAATATAGGTTCTAAACATAGATTTATTTGACAATAAATGCATGTTGTAGGGTCAAATTATTATGAGTTACATCATTTATGAAAAATTTCTTCAATTACTTTCTCAATGTATGGTGAAAGTGGAATGTATAGATAACAATCACATATTCATTCATGATTTAAAATTTGTGTACGTAGTGGAGGCATTGATCATCAATACATAAATCTATCATCTAGCACACCATTAGTACATATACTCTTCTTCTTCTTCTTCTTCTGTTTATATCTCTATAAGATTATCATATATGAGGGTGTTTCTTTCATAATTACATGCACATCATGAAGAATGGACCCTATGAGTGTATACTACTGCCTCCTTTGGAGGTGGGCTCTATTTAGTGTAACCAATAAAACCAAATTGGTCTGGGGTGATGGGGCCATGAGGTGGATTTTAAAATGCAGTAGCTTAAGGGAGGGGCCGACTTAGTGGTACACATCAGGGTAAGTGGGTGGGATTCATGATATTCAAGAAGACAATACGAGTTTGAAACCTTGTGAGACCCCTAACAACTATTGGTTGTAGGAAAGTGCATCCTTCAACCTAAGTGGATTAAATTGACCTCGTAATCAACATCGAAGACCTTAAATTAGTCTAATAAGATTGAGTTGGAATGAATTGACCATAAACCTATGATAGGGGGTGGGTTTTCTCCAAACCCCCTAATGATTATCACCAATTTTGAAGTCCTTATACATTGGGTTGGAACTTGGACTAATATACTAAGACAACATTGGTTGTGTTTGTTGTTGTGACATATCAAATTATAAATCATAATGCACACTTGGAGTGAACATAGGTGTGCTAATGCATTTTGTCACATGGAATGCATGGTACAATTTATGCATTCTGCCCGAGTGCCCTTTTCACATGTAAGAATCCCCTTAGACTCTTGCCCTCGGAATATACTTACATGTATGTGAAAGGGCATTCAGGCCAATGCATTACCCTATACAATATTTGTGATGTATGGATGATGAGTTATCCATTACGACATATTAAAGTAAGTAAGGTGTGCAAAGTTGCATTGAGATTGGACTATGTGCTCTAAACAAGGTCATCATTCTAGGTTCATTAGGTATCATAATCGGAAGGGTATATGTGACCACATGAAGTGAATAATAAGAAACAAAAAATCTTCGTTTTGATCTTGTCTCATAACTTTCCCATCTCAACTCCAATTGTGACACTTGAAATGACAATCTTCATGATTCAAAAATCTAGATGAGACAATTTGCAACCTCATCTAACTGCCGAAAGTGTATGTGGAGCTGAAAGTGGCCACTATATGCCCGCATATATACTACCTTACACAAGATTTGTGATGAATGGAAGATGAATGATCCACTTTGACAGATCGAAGTAAGTGATCAACATCTGGATGCAGAGGAGTCAGAATTATTATTATTTGGGTTAAGTGCCCCAAGGACACACGCACACACACACACACACATGCACATCACACAGAGATTAAATAAATGTTTTTTGGTACTGATAAGAGAGCACACTCAGCACTGGAATCGTCTGTGCGCAATTATTGTCCTGAGCGCCCAAACATTTTGACGAAATCGCAGCTTGGAAGTGTAAATTGCGACACTGAAACCAACACGAGCTGATTGGGCAACACATAGATTAGGTTACAAGTCGGGCCTGGCAAGCAAAGACGAGACGTGTCCCTCAGGGAGGACTTTCTCAAAGGCCGAGGCGAACTCGTCATTTGCAGGGACGTGAGATCGAGATCAGGTAGGTACATGAAATTTTAGAGCTACAATCTGTCATGTCTCATCTGCTCAAAGGCTGCAAATCGCGAGGGTTTGGATTATAACCTGCCAGCTAATTTCTTGTGCGAAATACACTGGTTCTGTTTCTTTCCATAAATAAAGATTCAAATTGTGCGGTCACCCATTTCTGCAATGTTCCTCATCAATTGCAAGATTAGGTTACAAGTCGGGCCTGGCAAGGAAAGACGAGACGTGTCCCTTGGGAAGGACTTTCTCAAAGACTCATGAGTGAGGCTAACTTGTCATTTGCAGGGACGCGAGATCGAGATCAGGTGGGTACATGAAATTTTAGAGCTATACTCTGTCATGTCTCATCTGCTCAAAGTTTGGGATTATAACGTGCCAGCTAATTTCTTGTGCGAAATACATGGTTTTGTTTCTTTCCATAAATAGAGATTCAAATTGTGCGGTCACCCATTTCTGCAATGTTCCTCATCAATGCACAAGGAGAATCTGAAATTCCATCATTTTGAGCTTTGGCTTTTCAGAATCAGAACTTGGAAGATGGCCTCCAGACGGGAAGCTGCAGGTCCCAGGATCAGGAGCTTACAAGTTCCGGACGAGGGCAGTCCTGACTCCTGGATCCTAACATTTAGTAAAGATTCCCATTCATTTTGTGGACATGTAGACTTCAATTTTGAACAAATAGAAAATTTGAACTTTGAAATAGGGTGAATTAGGGTTACTTCGTGGAAACTTATTTAGTAGCTTGAATTTGTGGCACACAATGTCGTGACTGGTTTGCGGAACACATGGAAACATTGCTGGGCTCCTGTTCCCACAAGAATCACAAAGCTCCTCAAGATCTGCTCAATGGGAGCACAGAATTCAATGAATTGAAGTGCATAAGGTCGATTAAATAAGTGCATTTTTTTATTCTGGATGTCTACAGGCAACAAACTGAGTGACCAATAAGGCCACTTCACACACAAGGCTGAAGGCCCGTGACCATTGCATTGTAAGGTCTCTCATTGGTCAAAAAGGCCAAGACTATCCAAGTTCACTTCACACTAGCAGGTGAAGGCCTAAGGGCCCCAAGAAATCATCATGGATGAAAAGTCTACATGACTTTTTATATGCCAGACTGTAAAAAATGTTTCAAGGTTTGCCAAAATTTGCACCATGTCACTTTCAAGAGATCGGCCTAAATGAGCTAGCATCATCTAAGTATAGCATAACCAACCATGTCTTATAGCAGCTAGAATATGCGAAGAAAAGTTAAATTTAATTACAAGCATTTAAGTTATGAGCATACTTGTGAAAAAAACTAGTTACTATACACGATAAACCAACACATCAACCTGGCATTCCTTAGTGTTGGGTAAAGCTAATTGGCGGTGTGGCCGAGACCTTAATTGTATCCACAAAGTGGTGAATGAAACCATAAGTTTTTGGAGCAATCTTTAGCAAATCTTGTTCTCAGTATCCTCTTTCAACTCCTAAAAGAATTCAAGCCTTAAGATACAGGTTTGCTTCAAGAAAAAAAAGGTTTCTTGAGTTTGGGCATATTCTTGAGGTTGCACCCCCGAAATAGACATCACCATGTGTGGGCCAAGGCAACATCACCTCCTCTATAAAAAAAAAGGAGTTGATATGGGTGCAAGCACGGTAAAGTGGACAGCTCTTGATCCTTGCTCAAGTTTAAGTGAAAGTGATCCAAAACAATATACTAACTTTGAATTTTATGAAATAAAAAATCATAAACATTTAGAAAACATATGAATCTACAAAGCCAAGCAATTTATGTTCACAAAAAACAATTTCAAACAACGTATATGTATTTTAGAAGACGGTGTTGGGTAGAGAAATCTTTGCTTTGGGAAAATATTGGATTTCTGGCTGCAATTAGTTTTGGCATAAGACATGGGAGACTAAGATAATGTAAGAAGTATTCATCTTTGAATACATCATATATACAAACCCATATAAGTTTTACACATATCTTCAAAATCCCGGATCTCTTTCTAAAATTGTAGCCAAACTTTGAAGAACCACCAAAATAATATAAATACTCCAAATCAAGAGTGCTTTAGCATTTTGGAAAGCTATCAAAGTGCTTAACAAAATAAAATAGATATTAAAGGTTAGTAAAATACTGTCCAAGTTTCATAGCTTGTCAAAGGTCATACTCCCAAATTCATTGTTAGCTACACCTCCCTTCACTTCATAGGACGTTCTGGTTTCATATAAGCTTTGCTAATGCCAAGTGATAGTTTTCTGGAAAGCTAACAACATCACACATGTTCTCTCCAAAATTCATTTTCAGAATCCTTACCAAACGTTTTCTATGCTCTGTTGAAGTTGGTACACACTTTCATTGTTGAATCTAGTTGGCAGCTTAACACCCTCTTGCCTTGAAAGCCATAACTCTCTCTTCAAAACTCTAAATCAAGAATTTTAAAGCTTCATAAAGAGTTGATACAATAACACATCACTCGTTCAAATTTCATAAACAAAAACACTATACATAAATTTCTACAAGCTTTTGAAGTCATAGTCTTCTAAATTTCTTTACAACAAACATAGTTTCACTATAACACTCATAGAAATCACATACAAAGTTCGAATGAAGCGTGCTATAGCATTTCGGAACCACACCGATAAGATGTACCAACTTTCAAATTTTCATAGAAAAATTCCAAGTACACCCTGAGATCTCCCTCTCCACACACACCCAAAAACTAAACTCCACACCTCCTTGAGGAGAGAGGGGCCGACCCCTTAGCCTCCTCATCAAAGTCAACACTAGCCCAAACCTATGTCACATGGGCTCCAACTAGTCATTGGCTAATCCCTATAGGCTTACTTCATCCTTATCTATCCTTTAATCCTTGTCATTCTCTTATCTTAGCCATAAGGCATCAAAAGTCAACCTAAATGGTAAACTATGTCTACCTTTTATTTACCAAACTTCAAACACACAAGATGAAGTTTGAAAACATTAAAATTAAACTCATAACATCAAAAAAATGTCTAAAAAGAGATTGAAAATAATTCCAAAATGAATTCTATTCCAACTGCAAGAACTTGAGAATGCGTCGAAGAATAACTGCAATATAGTCCGTACGATCAGCCTTAGACAACGAATTAACTGGACCTTCAAGCCAACGTTGATGGCCTCGACTTCCTTTAATGGGCCTAAGATAGCAAGAGTATTGATCATTATTTAAGCCTTCAAAAATTCCTCCAAACGTCACATCTCGAGTGCCAGGTTCAACACATCCAACCTGCAACAAAATCACCAATGCACGAGCATCTTGTTGAAGGTTTCCGTGCCACCGCTACTCCACACGAGGTTGCTTTGACGGCCGAGAAGGCCCAGCTTCTTCTTGTGGACGCTCGTGCAATGGTGCAATACTAGGTGGCAAAAGAGTACGAATCGGCAGTTGAGATAGAGAAAAACTCAGCTCAAGCTCTGGATGAAGTTCTTCATCTTGACTCTCGGAAAGAACTCTCCAATTCAACATGTTCAAATAAAATCAAAATAATTACATCAAATCGGTGAAGCTCTGAAATGGTCCTTCCTCTAATAACATAAATACTTTCTAGCAAGAAAGCGTCATCTTGAAGCTTCCCCAAAAGTGTGATTCTTTCTTCCAATCAAAATCCACTCAAATAAAATTAAAAAAAACAATGTATAAACAATGGATGGGATATAAACCCCTTCAGCATGCTCTAATAAACGCCAAGCCGCAGAAGCCCAACTGGTAAAGTGCTTCAAGCGCCATAGCATTGGTCCGGGTTCGAAACCCTTTGAACTCGTATGAGCGGGCGAATGGCCATGTGGCTTGGTACTGCTGGTGAAAACTAGGCATGTAACTACCAGTTGGCGCCACCTACCCCCTAAGCATGTGAGAAGACGCAGAGACTCCAAGTTACGTGGTTATAACCACGGATCTTTCTCTTCCCCCTTCATTCCTCTGATCTCCCCCTTCCATTTTGTCTATACTCTTATTATTATTATTATTATTATTATTATTATTTTGTTTTCTTTAAACCCTACTCTCAAACGATTCTACACTATATTTACATATTAAACCATTTCTCGCACGACAACGGTGCAAGTGGTGGTGCAAGTGGGTGTCATTGAAAAGATAATTGTCAAAAACTTGTTTAAAATACAATTACATTACATTAAATTGATGAATTTTTGAAAAAAAATTTACGATGACCTCAAGTTTATAATGAATTCAAGGAATATGAAAAGAAATCCCAAGTTCAAAATATTTAAGGTCATGAAATTTATGTTCAAAACTATATTTAGTCAGTTGCTTTTACGCATCACTTTTGATGATAGATTTTGAAGATCTCATATTGATATTCTATATTTGAGTACCTAACTTAACAATAGAGGTCATCATGAAAAATAATTTATTTTAAAAAACATTTTGCTACTACTTATAGGCGTTTGACCAAGAAAATCATGGCTTTCATATACCGGAGCACTTTTTTGGTCCACTTTACTATGCTTGCACCCATATCACCTTCTTGTTATTCAAAGTCTAATAGAAGGTCCATGATTTAGGCTGCACAATAGAGTTATTCATAAAGTAAAGTAGATGAAACCATGAGTATAGTCCCAAACCTTGAAGTCATGAGAATTAACACAAGTCACCCTAGTTTTCTTCATGCTTAAATTATTATACATAAAGAGTGGTGTTGGGCTATTAAAAATTGGTTCTCAAGCTTCTCCTACTAGGATGGGTGGGCCAAGCTAGCCTTACATAGGCTGATCTGAGATTTAGGACATTGGACCCCATGCGCATACCCTATTTCAGATCCTGCAATTTTCTCAAAGTTCAAGAGGTGGAAAGTGTAGGTCTCAAAAGTTTCACCCAACTTTCAAATAGGCTTTGAACCACTACAAGATAACAAGCTCTTATTAAAAAAATCTAAAAAATGGATCAAACCCATGGTTTCGGGGACTTTATGGATAATTCCAATATGCATTTTGAAACCCCTAGAATATCTTTACTTTCTTGATGAACTTAACCACACCCCAAAGACCACTTAGAGAGTCAAGATTTCATGAACACATAAGCTCTAGGATAACTCTAGGATATTGTCTAATGGAGTGTGAAACACCGTTATCATTTCAAAACCATTTTTGGAGGAAGGGAAATATTGCCTATGAGCACACCTTTCATTCAATATCCAACATTCAAACCCTAAAATATCATACAATCCAAGATTTTTATTTTAGTTTTTAGTTCATTGGACACCTAAAGTAACTTCAATGATCCAAGATAAGTCCACTCCAAGTCATTTGAGATGAATCAACCACAACCTACACAAGAGGTCAAGTCTCTCATGTTGGATGGATGAGAGGTATACTTGTGAGCGACTTCTCTCTCTCTCTCGTTCTCTCACCTCTAAAATTTTGACCAAGGTGAAGTTGGAAAGTTCAACACTCTAGGAGAAGATCAATTCCCATGCTTCGTGATGATGCTTCCATATGCGAATGAGTCATGTTGTGGGGCGTGTGAGTCATTGAGTGGAAGGAAGGCCCCGGAAACATCATAGATCCATCGAAATAGCATCCCCTTGAATTAATAAGAAGATAGAAGGCAAGGGACCGACCTAAACAAGGCCAACGGGCACCATGTGCATGTCTTAATGACACCATAGCCAACCAATGATAACGCATACTTACAAATATAGGTAACATGGGATACTATGTCGCCTTTTCATCATCACTTGCAACAAGAATTCCACAAGGACATTGATTGGCCTTCTTTACATGTTGTCTTGGGATGCATACTTAATGACAACCGCGTCAACCCCTTCGTATGCTATAATTAGTGCTTACTGGGAATTTATGCTCTTCTTTCTTTGGCACAAATCTCGAACAAATTCAATGATGAGAGGAGTTCATCCCAACTCGTTCCATCTGTAGCAATGACCGGGAAGAACCTAAGGTAGAAATATCATAACCCGTGAAAATAAGGTGATTCGCATTGAAGATCTGGTCTGACAATCATGAGATAATTTTCCAAGATAGACGAGAAGGATTCATGAAGAATGCAAGTTGTTTCGTATTTTTTTGCCCTGTGCAAAAAAATGCTACAATTTTTCAAAGTGGAAAGTTGTCAAACCCCCTACACGTTCACTAGAATCTCCCTACACCAAACACAGTAATCCGCATTTCCATACAGAACATCACCTAAATCAGTTACCTCATGAGTACATTAACACTTGCCTTCCATTGACTACACTAAGTGTACACGCATTGAAGTTGCCGTTGAGCCATGATCCGTTTCAGAAATGGCACTTCACCATTATGACGGCGGTCTAGTGCACGGCTAGAGGGTGGTTAACCGCTTATGGTATTTCTACCTTAGTTACATATATATGAACTGGTAGAGTTTGAGAAGTAACCAGTTGAAGTTCAAGACTTCACGAAGATGACCCATCCTTTTTGAGGAATCTATGGAATATGCCTCGAGTTAATAAAGAAAAACCGAAACATCACAACATGTAACTAGTAGGACTTGGAAACACTAGGTTTTTGACTGATCATGTTCAAAAATCTCCCTGGACACTGATCTGTAGCAGGGCTTGGGAAGAACGGGCGGTTAGTTACAGATGAACCGGTTGAGTTTGAGAAATAACCAGTTGGAGTTCGAGACTTCAGGAGAATTACCGATCTTTTTAGAGGGATCTATAGAATATGCCTCAAATGAATAAAGCAAAACCGGAAGATGTCAACATGTAACCGGTTGGATTTAGAATCACTAGGATCTTGACCGACTATGCCCAAAAAGTTCCCGGGCACTAATATGTAGCTTCCATAGCATTCATTATTAGCACTCCTCTTTCTTCATCCACTGCAATAGAAAACTTCTATTGCAAACATAGGCGCATGTTTCCTTGTGTTTTGAAATCAAACAATAGTACTTAGAATTCTTGATTTATTAGTGCAGGTGGATATCAATGTGGGAGATCCCATGTGTTGTTGATTGATACCCCAACCACACCGGCCGTGCCTGGGCCAGCCAACCGGTGGCCTTGGCTAGGGAGGCAATGGGCTGGGCCGGCTTGGTGTGGCCCCGCACTAGCCAGCCCTCCAGCTATAGCCTGGATGGGGCTGTGGCTAAAATTTAGGGTCCCTGCCCGACCGATAAAGTAAGTTGAGATGACGATACTTGCAAACTTATTCATAAAAAGTGCCAATGTTGGCCTATTGTGTTGAAGGCCAGCCAGCCCGACATGCTTGGCTCTAGCGTATGCGCCCGCACCAGCCGCCACCTAGCGCGGGGGGGCCCGAACTGGCCGGGCTAGCTAGCTGCCTAGCCAGTTCCCCCGGTGTGGCCGGGGCATGATAAGAGTTTACTTTGTATGTGCCACAAGATGCAAACAAGGAAGTAGTATTAACAAGCATATTTGGGAAATGTGAACAATCATGCTTCAAGTGTTGTTATTTGTACTCATCGTGTAGCCATTATGTAGATGACTATATACTAAAAGATTGTGGGCATGATATATGTGCAAACATTCGGCACCATAATGGAAATATTAAAGCAGGTGTGCAATAGCAATTTAGTCTGGAATAGGTCAAAAAGTCCAAACTTCTCTAAATACTAGTTGAGGGGTCACTATGTGACATTTAATAAATAAACATTGGTAATCTAATTGACACGAATATGTGCATGTTGACCCTACCATGTTCAAGAGTTTCTTCGTACAAAGATAGGGTTTATTGCATGCCTTGTGGTAGGTGGGTTGAGTTTGGGTGTTATACAGTTATAATACATACCCCATGTGGGTTGGGTTATTGGTGTTTGTTTATTGTCTAGCTTCCATTTGTTGAGGACTAAGCACTATGTCTTGTTATTCAAGTGGAGACAATGATTGATCTTGATGCATTGGCTACACCAAACCAACAATTTGGTGCAGCTAATCAACCCTAAATGCTTTTGGAGCTGATTTGGGCTTCTAATAAATATGGTATTATGAAATTATACAACGTGAATATCGATTGTGATATAACTTTTTGTTGGTTCATCTTGACACCCACGCAAGGTTACTTGAAAAGAGTTTGATAAATGTTTCATATCATCCAGTATAAAGAGAGAATACACAATTAATATGGACATGCTAAAGCATGCAGGGTTAAAGAAGAAGAAGGAGAAGAAGAAGAAGAAGAAAGTATGCCCTTGAACAAATCCCACTTATTGGCACATGTCATGACACCAAACGTCTGGACAATGAATAAATTGAGTTGGCAATAAATGGTTTTGTTACAGACTTGGAAGTTTATATTAAGTGTGCATAACTAAATGAGGGGAAATCTGATTTTGTTGATGCTTCATTGTAGATTTGCTAATGCAACATAAGTTTGTTGTGTAAATATAATTGGTAGAGGTTGGAGAAATTTGAAAAATGAACCGAATAACACCCACACACCTAACCACACTATTTGTTTGATCAAGGTAGCGGCGAAGTTTAAGTTATTCATCGTCAATCCAAGTTAAGTGTCTTGCAATGACGAAGTGCCAATGATAGAATAAGGCATGAGAATCGTGGTGCACGTGGGACATCACGGAGGCGCACCACTTTCGACCCGCGCTAAAGATTCATATTGATATATGTTTTAGTGTAGCTAAGAAAGTTCTATTTAGTGAGGTAAAACAAGGCATGCAGTGTTTCCGCGAGCTGCAAGACTCACGAGCAACAACTCCTTTGCATGTTGAAACGTTGCAGACTCTTTCAAGACATTGTTGTGGTGCAATGATAGACTCTGCGGCCGCGTTTTTGGGTACTAAATAGATTAAAAACGCAAATGGCATTCATTATTTGTTTGAAAGTAACGGACTCCGACAGCTGCAGAGACTGGTAGAGGTAAAATAAGACCAGGCCTACTTACATGCCATAAAGCCCATGACCCGTGCTTATGGAGACCAGGTCTAGAGACAAGACACAAAATCCAAAGAGCATTTACAAGAAACACAAAACCAGGCTTGACGCAACCAAGACGACCATAAAACTAAAAAGCTTGTTTCCTTCATATTTCATGCTTATCACAAATGGGTTTCCATGTTGTGTTGAGAAATACAATACAACAAGGAGACGCATCGTGTACAATTGAGCATGCAGTACTAGAGACTCATTCTAGAATATAGCAATGTTCAGTTCTTTTGAGCTCCGTTGGGGGTCCAAGTATCGAAAGGGAACTGTCTTTCAATCATATTGGGCTTCCCCCCAAATTTGAGCTTGTTCATGCCTACGACATATAACTGACAATTGCAGATGATTAGGTCCGGTGGTGACTGTTTGCATTGGATTTCCCACAATGTGGGGGTCTTTAGGGGCTAGGAACGTCACGGGGAGATCACTCCATTGTAAAGTTGAACAATCACGTGCGCTCATTTTACATGTAAAAAATGTACATAAAGCATCACCAAAATGGGTCAAAATTTTATCAATTTTTTTTCATGAGTAGATATACACGGTATCTATTACATAGTAAAAATGGTAACTAAATTTGATGATTTGTTGTTTTTATAAAACATACCGTTTACAACTAGAATGACGCAGAATTGAACTAAAAAAATTACTACAAAAATGAAGATGACTAAAATTTTCAAATTTTTTTCAAAAGATACCATCAATAGTTATGTATATGTAGAAGAAATATCATAAATTTTAAAATTATCTATGGCATGTAATATAGGGGTAGCAAACTTTGTTCGCATGTGGTGTTCAACTTGACAATGGAGTGATCTCCCCCAGAGGAACGTCCTACCATGTGGGGTCTAGGTCGTAGGGTTGTATTGCGGTAGTCATGAGATCTCTGGCATTCAACTATAGAGTTGTTTGTGGGCACTCTGTTGGGCAAGATAATGATTGTGCTACTAAAGACCGGCCACGTGGTGCCTTCCTTGTGCCCATTTCCATCCCATATGGATCACCAAGTATATAAGAAGGCCATTGAGGGCCAATATGAGGGAGGTTTAGGTCAATGCCTAGTGGTTTACCAATTGTCACAATGCATGCGCCCCACTTAAATTGATTGGGATGAACTATACCAATTCAAGAATGAGAGCCAAAGCTAATTAATTGTCCGTGCCTGATCATGTGACAAATGAAAGTTTGTAGCCATTGCAAGTCCACCGCATCCCCGCAATTGAGTTTGCATAAGGATTTAGATAGAAAGCCACCAATGTGGACGCCTGTGCAATTGTAATTAATTTAAAAATAAAAATGAACCACTCTAAGTCAATAACAACTCAAACATAACCCAATCTTGGAGCAGTAATTCTAACTAAGGAACTTCATACATGTCCTTAGCATGGCATAGTGTGCACAAACTCAAGCACAAATGTCCTCATTCACACTCTTACGTGATATTTTGTGTTCATGGATGTTCTAATGTCCACCAATGATGGTTTATGTGGCCACAAATTGATTGCAACATTAAATAAACAAGATTGGCCTTGCTTACATGCCGCCATATGGCATTTTGAAGTTGTGTGACTAATGTTTGCCCCTATTATTTGCATCCAAACACACTATGGAGACACCCCCCAACCTCATAGAGTCCCCCGCCCTTCATGATTTTGTTCTCTCAACTATCTTGTTTTCTTGGAGTTTTCTCCCGTTCCATCTGCTCATTTACACATACCATCGATTTCTCTTTATCCTAAAAGGTACTTGGTGTTGTTATCATTTGTTTCACATCCTTGGTGTTTTCCAATGTCAATGTGCAATCGGCATTTTATTTTGGTCTACTTTCAAGGTGGTTTTTTGGTGTCCTCTAGACATGCATCCCTATGATGCTTGGTGTCATATTTTCATCCTTTACCACTCATTCTTTTGACATGGCTAGGTTTTCATTCTCCGCTTTGGGCTCATGCTTCTATTTTAGGGTGCCAACATTCTTTGCCCCCCTCCCTTGTAGGTAAAAATATTTTATTTTATTTTATTTTAATGTTTATTACTTTTGTTGTTTTATGTGTAGGGTATGGGGCACCAAACCTTATTCTTTGTATTCATGGTTAAAAAACAATTGGCATTTCCAAGAAGTACATAATGCCACAATGTGTGCCCATTGACTTAATGTGTGGCTATTTGCACCTTGTTTGTGCGGTCCTTTACTTTGTGAAGGATATGTTCCTTGAATTGTGGGTTGGACTCACTTCCAACCACACCTTCAAGAACCTTTTGTTTGCACAAAGGGTGTAGTAGTGTGCATATGTTGTTGCAAATTGATTTTGAACTCAATCATCTTGCCTCATGTGGTTGCAATGCGTGGAGCTAGGACAAACAATTCAAGCATTGTGGATTGGATAAATGCCCATTGCCTTGACACCCACCATATTAAGATTGTCAAAGCTCGTTGGGGGCATTTATCCTTCCTGGGAAGTCCACATGAGCCTTGTCTACCTTATGACACCCCCTAAAAGAGCTCATTAAGAGGGGTTTATTGGGCAAGGCCACTCACCCTGCATTTGCACATGCAAATGCACTTTTGCATCCGAAATGCAGATGTGGATGCATGGAAGTGGCCCACTTACCACTACATAATATAGAATTGGATGAGATTGTTTATAGGAACTGTTGAACTCCTTGCATATGGTCGAGATATGCAGGGAACCTTCTATCATATAGGACAAGAAACATTATTGCAGCTTTTCAGAAGAGACGAGTCAATAGTTTACCTTCCTAGTGAATGATAGGTAAATCTGCATGAACTGGATGTGTTTGAGAAATAATTGGTTGAGGTTTAGGGTCTTCAAGAAAAATACTAGTTATAGATGAACGGGATGAGTTTGAAAAATAAGTGGTCAAGGTTTGAGACTTCAAAAAATTAACCATCACAAATGAACCAGATGAGTTTCAGAAATAACCAGTTGAAGTTCACGACTTCAGAAAATTACCGGTCATTTTAGAGGAAATTCAAAAGTTAGTGAAGAAAACAATGCAAGATGAGTGGCAGTTTTGCCTAGGTCTGCATTTGCATCCCAAACGGAGGCCACTATTCATTCCCGGATGCAGATGCAAATCTAGGAACAAACTGGGCTTGCTCTAACGCCCTCAAATTTATCATCCAAATATCCAAACCTTGAAATCAATTATCAATAAGAACATGACATGATTTATGACTTTGAACTTTCTTGTTTTTTTATTAAGATAGAAGGCCAAAAGCCAACGCCAAAATGCATTAAGAACCAAGGCTTAGATATTTAAAGTCTAACATTTTTTTTAAACATCAAGAGACCAAGCAAGCATTGGCCACTGTAGCGCATCCAATTTAGCAACTTTCGTTATCCGTACCGTCGAACCCCTGCCGCTGCCACTGCCGCTGCCGCGTGTGCCGCCGGTCGTCAGCTCACCCGCCGTCATCGAGTCTTGTCCCATCCGCCACTTGGCATCTCCAGCAACCAGGCTTCTCCGAATGGCCGGATCACAAATTCGAATCAGCATTCTCGTTGGATATCGGAAGCCCTTAGCTTGACACTTGTGATTGTGATCGAATTCTTGCAGAATTCCAAGTTGGAGTCTGTGCACAGAAATTACAGGATTTCTGGTGAGAATGGCTGGGTGCCTTTGAGTTAACCTAATTAGGTTACGAGGGAAACCGTCGACGAGTTGTTGTGAATCATCCAGTCTTGCAGCTATTTAAAGGGCATCGCATATTTGAATTGGGGTCGTTAAAGTCAATGTTTTTGTTCGAAGAGCATCTCTTGTCAGGAGTTTGTTATTAATCTTAGGGCGTCTGATGATTGACTCGACGTGCTGCTACAGAATAAAATTGGTTCTGGCGAGAGATGATTCCAATTGGTCATCTTGGCGTTGGCTGTGTTGGCCTTCGGTCTCAAAAAGAAAAGAAAAAAGAGAGAGATGATTCCAAGGTTGTTGAGAATGATTTCTTGAATTGGGGTTGTTGACCTATTCACGAGGGGATGTCTGACAGGTGCGTTTGTAGGGTTAAAGTTGGAAAAGTATTTAGGGTTAGATTCTTATCGAACTATAAGGTGGCGGGTAACTAGAATGGGTTGTTGCAGGACCCAGGTGATGATGAGGGTTAGGGTGAACTTTGAAGATTAGGTGCAGGAGATGGTCTTATATTTGAAAAGGTATCATGGTTGAAATGTTCTGGTGAGGGAATCAAGTGTGATGAGTTAGCTGCTGATGATTCAAGGTTGTTGATGAGATCAATTGCAACTACAGCAGTCATAACGAGGGAACTTATGAAGGGCTTATTCTGTGATTGTGTCTACTTGGTGAAAGTTTCCATGGCTGGACATCAAAATAAAATGTTATAGCGCATCATCAGTAAGTAATACACCGCTCGCACATGCCGAACGTCGGACGTTTCAAAAATAGCCTCGCGTGTGCGAGTGCAAAAAGTTTTTGAGGCATCGAACGTTCCGAATCGTCCAACGTTCGGGTAAAGTGTTCCGGTAGAAAGTTATGACTCATACACGAGGATGAGAAACCGATAAAGTTGTCATCAATCGCGAACCGCCGACATTTCAAAACGTTCGATGACCTTGTAGAACGCTGCGATCAGATGTCGACATTCTCGGTCGTCCGACGTTAAAGTCCACAAAAAGATGGCACCCCAACTTGCGGGGAGGGTCCTTGACATTCCGAAACGTCCGACGTTCGCCATGTGCGAGTGGTGTAAACGTAATATTTCCTATAGCCTCATCAATGGTTCTGTTTGATCAGACCTATTAGGTGGTGAGGACATGGTGAGACTCCATGAGTCGCTCATGCCGAGGTTATAAATGTAAAAGGAAGATTCGAATAAATTCAGTTGAGCTAAGTTGTGCGTCATAGTGCATTTGCAGGGTAAGCAATCTCAAACTCATTTTTGGAGAGAATACTTGTTTGTAATGAAGCATGGCTAAATATTACAACCTACAACGTGTGACTTGTAAATTTGTCCAGGTTTTATGCACATGGAGTTGGAACCATCAAAAACCAACAGATTCAGGATAGTCTCTGAATTTTGAGCTGATGGGTTTCATACCTGGAAGGACACTTGTGATGGTCTCTTACATGGTGAGGTTAATATGATGCTGAACATAAATTTATTGCAACGTGGCACATCAGCTGAATGGTGGAGCTATTTGATCATTGTCAACAGTAGTCCAACTGGATCAAATCCTCATCTCCTAATGCAAGTGACCATGATTAGATGTTAGGAATGTTGATGATACACACCCTTCAGGGTTCGATATCTTGTCAGTGCTAACTCAATGTCTGGCTTATAATGCATCTGACATTGATACAATTCATAATTCAACCTTTTATGGTCTGCAACCATGAAATATACGAACAAAAGATTAAAATTGCAACTAACAATAATAGTATTAAATATTGATTGGTAGGCATTGATTCAATGCTGTAGTGTAAAACACTGATATTCCTTTTTCTTTTTTCTCTTTCTTTTATATCTTCCCTGAGAAATCTTGGTGTCGTGTGTTGCCATGGCTGTTTACTTCATCTCACATGATCTGAGACGAAAGCTTTCAACAATTTCAATTTGGATGGCTTAATATACAATGCTATCGGCCTCTCTGGCGATGGATCTGTGTTAACTCGGTATTTTAGAAGCATAGCTCCATTGATAGCACTTTGGCAATTCTGACTACACTTTTACTTCTCTTCAGTGTGGCTTCTTGAGTAATGTGGGTGGGGTATGTGTCACTCAAGCATTGGGGTTTCAAACTGGTTGTCAAAAAATGACTAGCTTCTAAGTGTTTGGATACAACATGATTGGTTCAGTTAAGAATCAGTTCAAAGTAATAGGACCCACACTAAAGGAGAAGAAAGAGTGTACTTGCCCAGCTTTTTCTTCAGCAGTGTTAAGTCTTTGGAAGAAGGGAATGGATTTAACTGTTTGGATGGCTCCACAACGATATACTTCAACAATTGTATAAGCTAGAGGTGCGTTCTTCAATTACTTTTCTCTGTGCACCTGCTTCTCATAGGATATGAAATATGTGATTAGTGCGAGACATTAGCAACCGCACATTGTGCCTGTAGCCATTTGCCTCATAATTTTTGGAGCTCATATGAATATCTTATTCATTATCAAAGTGAATATTCTTGTGCTCATTACGGCCATATAGGTCCCTCCAATTTTGTTGTGTATCGAGCCTAGAGTTAGCATAGTTTGAGCATCTAGTCCAATCTCTTGTAAATACATGGTTTTTGGTGCCCGTTCTTAGCTCCACACCTAATCACATACCACTCAAACATGGGTGTCCAGATTATTGCTATGTTAAATTTAGGTACATCTACCTTAGTCATGTGCCATCAACTATGAGTGGTCAGGCCTCATTTTGATCCATTTGATTACTCAGGCTAGGTGTCTTTGAAGTCCATTGTTCTTGGAGACACAATTTCATTCGAGAGGAACTGGCAAGGTTTCACTTGTCTCATAAAATTAAGAAAAAAAGAAGTGAATCTTACTTTTTGTGTTGCCGTGTGCAAATGGATATGGTTTCTTTCAGACTTCAAGGGACCAATTCCAGAAGTTTGACATTCAGATCAGTCCTGCACTTTTCCAGGTTCTCTTTTGGCACATTGTTGTACTTCATTTTGAACCTGATTCCCACACAAATGTGTACAAATTTTCTTTTATCTTTCCAATTGGATACAGTAGGTGGTGATTTATTGCTGACCTTTAGCTTCTAGAGTGCTCATGTAAAAATGTGCATAGTAGATATCCAGATTACCTCATCTCTGCATTTCTTGATGTGAACAAAGTAATACTCATTTCTTGCATAGTCCTGTGAGGATGCATATTGAGTCATCAGCATTGATTTGTTTTGACATCCAACAAAAAGGCATGTAATTTTTTGAGGTGGAGATGTCACTGTGGTCTTGACTATGCAAAGCATTCTGTGGAGTATGACGTCATGACAACATGCTTAGCTATTGATATCTACTCTCTCACTTGATTAACATACATCAAGGTTAGGTTGCCGAGAATTAAGAATCATGAACTAAATCGTGAACTAAATTGTGTATCCCAGTTTGTTCCTCTCGCTCCTGAGCCTGGCTTTAGGTGACTAACCTACTTGGAGATCACTATTCTCCTGTACACACGATCCTAGAAGTTGAGAGAATTATTGCAAAGCATTTCCCTCTATTTATTTCCTGTCTGTTTCCACATATTCTGCTATTTCCAGTTCTGCTTTGTTTGTTAGTTTGTTTATTTGTTGGTGGTCGTTTTTTTTTGTTTTGGTTTTTTAGGTGAGACAAATGAAACACTTAATTCCATTGCCAAAAAACCTGAAAAGACCACCAGGACCTAAAACAAAGAGCTGGGAAGCTCTCTGGGTGCACACGGTGGAACCACCTCGCACCAAGATTTCCAGTAGAAGAACATTTCGAGTTAGTAGGTTGTGGAGTTTCTTGTATTGATGAACTTTATGGTCATTATTCATGCATAGAAAGGTTCATGATGTATGGTTTTTCTTACGTTTGTTTATTCTGGAAATATGGTAAAGCATATGTGCAGAGCAGATTTTGAGATCAAGTGTACTGAAAGAGTGTTGACATCACTTGGGCAAATCCCCAAAAGAAAAATGATCACCACTCCACAAAAGGCCATGTTTTGAAGTTTGTATTTTTATGTTTTTCATGTTCGCCAACAATGAAACTCAATGTTGACACTAATCTGACATAGGAGATATGAATGGATTTTCCCTAAATTTTTTGGTAGAGATGCATATACATGTAATTTAACTTTCGATATGTATGTGAGGAATAAAATCTAATCTTTTAAGGGCTTGAGCGGTTAGGGGTTCAGGTAGTCGTGAATGCAAAGGCAAATAGAAGAAGTCAGCATGACTTGAACACGGAGGATGCTTGAGAAGTCTAGTAGATTGAATCCAACATATAGATCGATTTCAAGAAACTTGAACATCACTAGTTTATGGTATGTAACCACCCCACGCTGGTTTTGGCTTGCCCTATGATTGTGCTCTTATACTTTCAGCTCTAAGATTTCTGATGGTTGTGGACCTGAATGTTTCACAACTTCTTCTAATGGTTGAAGAGCTTAGCAAATGTAGGGAGATTGAGAAGAGATAGAGAATCTTAACTTCTTCTGGTGATTTAGTTGATCGCGTGGTTAGCAATTATGTGCAAGCGATATTATGTCAAACTAGGAATTTTTCTCAATATTACAATGTGTTTAAGGGGAGGACCTACTCACTTAATTAATTACCAACCACTTTATCATCTTGGTAAGGAAAATCAAGAAGTTGATACATTTAAACAAGTCACATATTTCCCCAGGGTGTGCACATTTGGTGAGTTCCATCATTTACATTACAAAGGTGGTTGTGGTCGTGTTGGTGCACAAGGTTAACCCTTATTTGCTTGAGGAACCCCCCTGGGGATTTTCGTTGGTCAAACTTGAATTCCACCTTGAAGATGACTTCAATTGTTTCTGACCTCCACTAATGAAATGAAATTTGTGAAGATTGATTTCTATTTCATTCTACAAATTTGAAAATCTTAAAAAATTGAGGATTTTACCGTTGAACTATAAACTAAGCTCTATAGACTAGATTGTTTCGATATCAATATACTAGAATCAAGTGCAGTAAACTGTTTCCTTATGCTAGAGATGTGGTTCCCTTCGAAGAACATGATTTCCCATCGACAGATCACTTACCTCGGCGAGTTTTAGTCTCCGATCAAGTTGTGTGCTTCGTCGAATCCCGTTGCCAATCGTGCAAGAGGCACTCGTGGAAGAGTTGGGAGAGTTTTTGCGCCTCCCAGGCCTCTCCAACTGACTCGTCCCCGCTGCCACAGCAACATCAGCATCGACATGAGGTCGTCAATGCAACAAGTTGTCAGGTTATCTCCATCGGCAGCCACCACTTTGAACTTGCACTCACAAAGACATTCAGAGCTCCGAGGTCACCAAAGTGGGAGGACAACAAAGTGGTCATCGATGAGAGCCAAGCCCAAAGAGTTGATGGAAAACCCCAAAATATTGGATCCCCAAGGGAAATATGATTTCAGCAGCATCCAAGCAATTGTGGAGTTCATAAACGACGAAGGTTACACAAAGTAACTTAGGAAACACTGAGTATGCCATGAGCTCATGGTATTGCTTATTGGAGGTTTTTAGCCATCTTTCCGCTTCTCTTTTTGCTCTTGTCAAGCTCCAATGCGGAGGAGTGCATCTCCTCTCACGATAGGCCGATATTTGCTTCAACTCAATATGCCTGAGATTGCCCGACATGGATTCCATAGTAAATATTAGTGATGAGAATATTGGATCACAATTAGGCCCGGATGAGAATCGGGGCAATTTGGAGCAGTATGTGGACTTAAGCACCGGCTCACACACTAGTCAACAACAACAACAAACATTCGACAATCACATCGATCGCCATCTCAAGCAAGTGGAAGACCCAGTGGGAGCGGAATTCAGAATGCATGTGTAAAGTGGAAGTGGAAAAATGAGCTCAACCCTATCGTAGAAGTTGTGACAAAGGGGAATGAGATTGTAATCAAACGCAAGTTCGGTTTGAGGCGACGAATGCAACAATCGAGATTGAGAACAAACGACTTGAGTACATGAGAGAAATCGAGATCCGACGCTTTGAGACAAAATTGATCCTCAAGAGTAAGCAACTAGACTACATGAAACAAAGAGTCGCCAACAAGGCTTCTCAAGACCAGGTTTAATATGATTAACGTATTGAACAAAGATTTGCTCATCTTTTGGGAAACTACACTAAATATGATATTTAGTGTCACCAATTCTAATTGTCTTGCTCAAAACTAATTGTAAACCGCTGTGTAGTGTCACCAACACTAAATGTTAACCCAACATTGTTTGTCTTCTTTTTCTTTTTCTTTTTTTTCTTTTTTTGGGGGGGGGGGTGATTATAGATTTACAGTGTTGCAATTACTGTCACTTACCAAGTGTTTTTCATCCAAATTTCAATCATCCATGACAATATTTCATCACAAGTTGCTGACAAGAGAGGGTAGGGTTTGGCCAATGGATGAACTCATCCACCATCCATGACGGTATTTGTACACTTATTCATTAGAAGTGTCATCCAAAAAATTACCATAGTGACATAAAATACGATATGACACTAAATAGCATATTTAGTGTAGCTTCTGATTTCCGAGAAAGATGATGCACACAACGCATTAGTACCTAGAGCACAAAATACCTCTTCAAAAGATCACATCAAATGAGCACATACATAGAGAGTCTAGCAATTTTGAACTCTAGCTAGCAAATTTGATTAAACACTTCTTATTCTTTTTTTTGGACTTTTTTTGTAAATTAGTGGCATATTCTTGGGGCCTGCAAGAATTCCAAAATTGGTTTAGGGTCATCACCACGTGTTCCACCTCCACACAAAAAGAGGCTCATACTTGGCATTTGGAAGTCCACTGAATTTTTGAAAGCCCTCGAAGGGCCAGAATGCGGGAAAAAAATTAATAAAAAAAAAATCATATAGATCCAAAATTTTGAATATTTTGGTATCAGCAATGAAACAACAATTTCTAGAACATTGGGTAATTTCTCTGTTGATGTCTCTATTAACCACATGCCCATTTCAAGGGCTTGCAAAGATTCCAGGGGCTGGTCAACAACCCATGCCCTTGTCTAACCATATGGCACAACACTTGAGCTCCAAAGGGGCAAAGTTCAATCTCCACTCAAGCCTTTTGAGGATTACAATAGGCCATTTTGAATGACATTGAGGAACATAACTGAAAATTTTGAACAAATTGCTTGGTATTTGTGCACAAAATGTTCCTACTTCTTGTTGAGGCACTCAGATATTAACCAATTCTCATCTTTATGGCATCATGTAGGGTTATTAATAAAGCCCTTGGAATTACTATAGGGTTTGTTTGGAAAGAATTTAAAAATTAAATTAATTTCTCATCCAAAACTAAATGACTAAAATATGTGTATCTGAAATCTCAGCACAAAGACTAAAAACTTGCAAACTGTTGCAAGAGTCAATTTTGAAGCATTGTTTTTGAAAATAAATAAGACTTAGAGCCAACTTTTGTGTGTCCACAAGGTTTAAAATTGTTATGTTGACACCAAAACAACAATTTTGAAAAGAACAAATTTGGCACTTTTTTAAAGTCCTAAGAAAATCTTGGGAAGCACTACGATAGTCATTTTTAAAGAAATTTTCAAAAAATGGAACCAAATTTTTGTGTCCCTAAATGCTGGAAATTGTAGGCTTGGCAATGAGACAACAAATTTCAATTTTTGAGAATCTTTCTAAAACCTTGGGAAGCACTATGACAATCAATTTTTAAGAATTTAAGATATAAAATAGAAAATTGAAACCAACTTTTGTGTGTCCAAATTTTTGGAAATTTTAGTTTCAAAACCAAATGGTTTTGATTTCTTTGTACATTATGTAAGGATGTTACAAAAACCCTCCAAAACATTGCTCGAATTATTTGCAAAGAATGTTGTAAAACATTTTAAGATTTGGAACCAAATTTTTAGATCCAATAGTTTATGTTATGTGACTTACCAATTCGTGTCTGAAGTGCACTCGAAATGCCTCCAATTTGGGAAAACCTAGAACACAAATGCAAACCCTACTGAGAATGGACTGGATGGTCATTGGGTTCAATAACAAAGTGACAATATTTACCAACTTACAATGGAAAGAAGAGGGATTGTGATATAAACTATCATGTGCCATTGGAATTTAGATTTTGTGCCGATGGCATCCTCTATTGTGTTAAGGGAACAAACACAACTACGCATTTGGTTGTCCAAATGTTCCAACTATATGCAGGGTTGTCTATTGTGTCGTGATGGAGGCTTATCCCGGCATAATGTCGTGCCGTCACGACACGTATCCGTCACGACATTATGCCGGATGCTGTCTTTATCCTGCCGGACTTGAATTTTACCGATTTTTTTGTGTAATTACATTACCCAATTTCGGACACGTAGGATTTACATTGTCCACGTGTGACGACATGTCAGCAAAGTAAAGGGAAAGTGGGGAAAATTTTACTAGCGCCCTTCCGCCCCCCCGTCCGCCCCCATTCCCAATCCTCGTTCCCACCCGTCCGCCCTCGTTCCCAATCCCCGTTCCACCCCGTCCGCTCCCGTACCCAAACCCCGTCCGCTCCCGTTCCCAACCTCCGTCTGCCCACGTCCCCCGCCCCGTTCCCAACCCGTCCGCTCCCCCGTCCGCCCCCCCGTCCGCTCCCCCCCTCCGTCCGCTCCCCCGTCCGCCCCCCCGTCCGCTCCCCCCCTCCGTCCGCTCCCCCGTCCGCCCCCCCGTCCGCCCCCCCGTCCGCTCCCCCCACCTCCGTCCGCTCCACCGTCCGCTCCCCCGTCCGCCCCCCCCCCGTCCGCTCCCCCCCCTCCGTCCGCTCCCCCGTCCGCCCCCCCCCCCGTCCGCTCCCCCCCCTCCGTCCGCTCCCCCGTCCGCCCCCCCCCCCCGTCCGCTCCCCCCGTCCGCTCCCCCCCCCCTCCGTCCGCTCCCCCGTCCGCCCCCCCCCCCTCCGTCCGCTCCCCCGTCCGCCCCCCCCCCCCGTCCGCTCCCCCCGTCCGCTCCCCCCCCTCCGTCCGCTCCCCCCCCTCCGTCCGCTCCCCCGTCCGCCCCCCCCCCTCCGTCCGCTCCCCCGTCCGCCCCCCCCCCCCGTCCGCTCCCCCCCCTCCGTCCGCCCCCCCCCCCTCCGTCCGCTCCCCCGTCCGCCCCCCCCCCCGTCTGCTCCCCCGTCCGCCCCCCCCCTGTCCGCTCCCCCCCCCTCCGTCCGCACCCACCCCTTCCGTCCGCTCCCCCGTCCGATTCGAACACTATAAATTGAGGGTGCAAGGTGCCATTTTTGCCTCCACTGACATAGTGTGTCTCAAGTCTTTTGATTCTCCTTTGAGGAGTGAGGATTGAATGCGTGAGACCCGAATGCAGAGTATACTTTGTCCAATCTAGTGTCTGTGAATTAGGGTTGCCCTCGTGGCACTCTTGAACAGGACCTAGTATGCGATCAAAGTGACTTGCTCTAACTTGTTTGTATTTGCAGGTTTTGTTGAAGTCATGCCACGCCGAAACGATGCATGGGATCATTGGTACGAGGATAAGGGGAGGGTTCCCGGTAAATCACAAAGGCAGGTTAAATGTAGGTTTTGCCCGTTCGTCATATCTTACCGAGGAGATAGAATGTTGGCCCACCTTGGTTATAGACCTCATGTAGGGGGTGTTTCTGATGTTTCCACATGTAGGATGGTACCCCCGCATATTAGGGCCTTGTTTGAACATTGCGGAGGCATTGTGCCCTTACATGTAGGCATTGTAAATGAGGACTCTCTGGTGGCAGATATTGTACCTCTGGAGCCTATTATAGCGGACTCCGTAATTAGTGAAACAGAGCCTTTGCTTATGTCCCAAACCACTCAACATTCTGATGTTGTGATATATGGCACTCCTCCTCGTGAACTACGTCAACTCAACATAACGGAGGGGTTCAATGTGTCAACAAAACAACTCCTCGATAGAGCATGGGCAACGGCTTTTTATGAAGCTAACATTCCTTTCAACATTGTGAGACATCCTGCATTTGTTCATGTTGTGCGTGAAACTGCCCGTCATCGAATGCCAGCCTACACACCACCATCGTACAATGCCATCCGTACGAAGTTGTTAACTGATAAAAAGGTTGACCTAGATAGGCAAGTGAAGGAGAAGCTGGGGAATTCCGTTGAAAAATACGGTGTTACAATATGTTGTGATGGATGGGACAATGTGCAAAACCGACCTCTCCTAAACGTTCTTCAATGTGGCACAAAGGGAGACGTTTTCTTGGGTACCATTGACACCACGGGAAATCACAAGGATCATGTCTACGTTGCTGCTCAAATTCAACCATTTGTGGAAAAGGTTGGTCGACATAATGTGGTCCAAGTTTGCACCGACAATGCCCCAGTTATGGCCTCCGCTGCTCGCGACTTGATTCGAGCAAATCCCGATCTATATTTTCAAGGATGTGCTGCACATTGCCTAGATCTCCTCTTAGAAGATTGGGGGAAGGAGGAATGGGTAAAAAAGTTGGTAAAAAAATCCCGCCATATTTGTGTATTTGTTAAAAACCATCATGCTTCTCAAGCTATATTCCGGAGGTTGTCACCAAATCTCTCACTCCGCCTACCTGTAGAGACCCGTTTTGCTACGAACTTCATCATGATTGAACGTCTTCTCCAAGTACGCAATGCTTTGGAAAGAATGGTGGTTGATGAGGATTGGATCACTCTAATGCGTGATATGAGGAGGAGATCTGGCACCTCTTACATGAAGGGCTATGCTGTGCGAAGTTTTATACGTTCTGATGGATTTTGGAACACGTACGAAAATTTCTTGTATATGGTGATCCCGGTTGTTAAAGCTCTTCGTGTATTTGACGGCAAGGCGCCTGCAATGGGAATGGCTTGGAGGGTCATGCATGATTTACAAACCCATATTCGTGGATTCAGTAAACCTCCATTTCGCTTAAGCCCTGAGCTTGCTGCAAATGCTATGGTAACGTTTCAAAATAGATGGAGGTTGATGTTGAATGATCTACACTGGGCTGGAGCGATGTTAAATCCGCTTCTACGTGGTTGGGCCCCACTCCATGAGGATGACAATTCGAGGACAATCCTAAATCGAGTTCTTCGCAGGCTTGCTCAAGATGAGGACACTTATGTCCAAATCCTCCACCAGTACCAAGATTTCCTTGAAAATCGAGGGCATTTTGCTGATTCTACTGACCCGAGCGTGCATGCCGCACCTCTCCATGAATGGTGGGATGCAATGGGAGGTGGAGCTAAAGCCCTCCAAACAATAGCAAGACGTATCCTTGCACAAGTATGTTCCGCATCCGCATGTACTCATACGTTCACAACAAGAGTCGCAATCGCTTGAAGCATAGTCGTGCTGAGGACCTCGTCTACATATATACCAATAGTAGGCTCATTCGACATCGGAGGGGCCCAAGACCTGCTCAATGGTACGAATTGAATGAGGTCCATTCTGACGATGACCTTGACGAAGAAGATGACAACGAAGATGACGTGGATCCAACTGGTAGGGCTGGAAATGATGAAGACAACAATGTTGATGACATCGACTTTGATTTGGATGACCTCGATTCCGAGAATCATGGTTCAGAAGATGAGGATGGCAATGGTAGTGATGGAAACCTTGGGGTGTTTGAGTTTGATGAACCGGATGTCCCCCAACATAACGACGGAATGCATGACGATCATGAGGGGTCTATTGGAAGACCGCATGTTGAAACTCTCCACACTGGAGAAGGGTTTCCATCTGACCATAATGTTGCTATGGGGGCAAGTGAGAATGTGGGAATTGAAGTAGATTCCTTGCAACATCGGAGCGATTCTCTTTCATTTGGTGAAGGCGACAATGTACTACCCGTAAATGAGCCAACGCACGTTCAACATGATCCACTTCCAACCCGAGTACATTCTGAATCCATGGATGCCTCCCTCATATCCAACCATCGTATAGAAGATCCAACGCCCAATGTTCCTGAAATGCCTACAACTCGATTCCGTGCTCTTCAAAGGATTGCATCCACCTCTACGGTGCAATTGTATGCACAAGGTCAACATCGTCCTCTCACTCGAAGTATTGCCAATACTTCTAGATTGGATGTTTCACGTGCAACTGCGGTGGGTGCTACTTTGGTTGCTATGCACAATGTTTCAAGAAATGTTACTATAGAGGCGCCACGTCGTCCTTCTGTACGTCGACATGTTGTTGAGAACATACCAATTGCAATTCCACCCGCGTCTGTTTCACTTCCACACAGTCAATCCAATGGAAGAGGTGGTCTTGGAGTTGGAGGCGGAAGTACAATGGGGGATGTTTTTATAGATGGAAGTAGAGATGAAGTGCACTCAAGTCGTAGTACGGGTGGAGGGCGCCAGAGAACTACGAGAGGTGTCAAACGTATTAGGAAGAGGTATCAGGGACGATCGCTTCCGTTTACTGCTGAAGACTACAATGAAGATTAAGGTAGACCACATCTAGATGAAAATGGCATACAGGATGCAGATGGCTCCCGGCCGACCAAGAAGATAATTTTCTCACAACGTGACCGAGAGTTGCATCTTCGAAGCGCGACTCCTCAAACGGATGATGATTTCAGCACAGACGAGTCTGAAGAGGACCCAAGATGTGTCGAAGCAAATGATCCTACAGTACGGATTCGAACGTAATGGTTTTGCACAAATGTGTTCTTTCGGTGCTCCCACGTACTCCCATAATTTATTACTTTCGTCAAAATTGATATAAGTTACAACCTTAGGGCCTTTGGTAAGACATTTAGACCACAAAGTAAACGTTACGTTCGAAGTTGTATCATTTTATTATAGTAATAAAATTATTTATTGCATGTTTTTTAAAATTATTTATTGCATATTTATATAATTATATCTTTATGTGGTATTCAATATTGACTATGTAGTCAATAGTACTTTTGGTTAGACTATCATATGAATTACAAATATTCAAGTGAGTTTTTAAAAGTTTCGAATAACATTAAAACATGTGACATCCATATGCTATCTTTTACACGATCTTAGAAATGACAACTTGTCGGTAACTCCTCTTTATATTACATATTCTTTGAACATGAAATATGTTCAATGTGTACAAAGTCTTCCTCCGTTCCTATACAATTTTCTAAACATGCTACAAAAATGCTTAATCCGAATCTGAATCGAGGTCTATTGCAGCTGAAGTAGATCCTCGTCGTGCTCGTGATGATTCCCCGGCTTCCATCATTCGCGTGGTTTCACGGGTGAGATATGGACGACTTCCAGGAGACAGTGGAGTGGCATTACGTGGTCTAGGCCCTCCATTTAGCCATCTCAATACCGCATCATCCGTAACTCTATTCAAGAGTGCTTCAACTGCCTCCAACTGCGTTCTGTGGTTGTGGTATGACTGCTCTAAGTGCGCTTCAAAATGGGAATCTCGTTCCATGGGCATCTCATGTGCATCTTCTTCCAACTCATGCTCCGATATTGATGGTTCACCATTTGTATTGTAAAAAGGAGGTTGAATGCCTTTCCGTAATTGCATGGTTGTCGCATCCCAATGCCAACCAAAAGTTTGGTACAAAAATCTTTTCATGCCATGGTTTGGGGGCTTGTTGGGAAACAACTCGTCTGCAACATACAAAATTTGACGTGGATTCTGTGTCCATTCGCCATCTTTGTTATCGTTCCAAAGTTCAACCGTTGCACAATTGAATAACCAATTCCACTCAACAGAAGTCCCATCAAACTCGCAAAGGTTGAAGGGATAGTCCGTTGGCCTTACCACCCAGTCCTTAGGCATGTAATCCCGAAGGCCAAATTGGAGGTACAAACGAGGGTGGAAGGGTGATCTGCAATGGGGACATTGCCGTCTCCTGATCATTGTCACTATCAGACATTGTGGATGGAATTGGCCCCCACACGATCCAACTTGAAAGCATCCCTTTGGGCCAAATGGACTGCCGCAAATCCCACACACGGATCCGTCGAAGACCATTGGATGTGGACCCGGCCATAACAACTCACCCCTCATGCTGTATGGATATTCATGCACTTGGGTCACATCCCAATGGTGATCGGAGTCGATCAGTTGCCGCCAATCCAAGCTCCCGTTAGGCAATTTCAAGTCATCCTCATCATCCCACCTACTAGGGTACATATGTTCCTGATCTGGCCATGACGTGAGCATCAAGTTCCGCAATCTATGATTGCGGTTCCATTCTCGCTGGATGCTCTCAAATTCAGCTTCATATTGACGAGCCTTGGCCATAGAAAGTAATGTGCATGTCCTCATATTGGTTCGCTCCACGATCGCATCCGATAGAAATTTCCTCAACCTTGCATTCTGCTCCTCCAGTGTGCCAATCTTGGATTCGTGATCGACAACCACTTCATTGACCACTTGAAGTTGTTGTTGCATGTCCACCACCTCCTTTTGCAAAGCCTCCATCTTTCCTTGCATTACTTCATTCCTCGTACATACGTCCGCTGCTTATGACTTTGCAATCATGGCCTCCTGTAAAGTTGTATCCCTCTCTGCTTCCAAAGACTGGATGTTAATTGGTGTACTACTTGAACTGCCAGCCTCCCCCATCGTAAGTGTTGCAAGTCGATTTTCCAGCTCGAGAATCCTTGCTTTATACTCACGAATTTCCTCGGCATGTTGCTGGCGCAATGCCTCCATTCTGCTCTCCATCATGTCCGCACCAACTTGACCACGGTTTACCTCGTTTAGGGCCTCGTTAACCACCTGGTTAACCAGCTCGTTAACCACATCGACATTTACCTCCATGCCCTCCTCATCCATATGCTCAAACGCCTCCTCGATGGCCATCTCCACGTCATTGGCTGGTCGTTTGCGAGTACGTGGTTTTTTTGGTTCCCGACCTTCTGGAATTGGTGCCCCAGGCTCATCCACTAGTTTAGGATTCTTCCTGAACCACTCCGGAACGGGAGTGTATGGAATATCCGGAACTGTGCATTTAGTGAATGCAATTCCAATACCCCCAAATTTTTGATCATGCAGAGCACCCAAACTTGACCAATCCACCCTAACTCGCAACACGTGCTCCGCATACATCATACACGCCACTGACTTTGGAATTGCACTCTTGGGCCATCTATCCAAATTGGAGATACTTCTAAGTATCGTTAGGAATCTCCATTTTGCCTCCACGTCTTCAAGCTGCGTATAGCTCGCATTGACGGCCTTGCAATGTCGCTCGTGACAATGTCTTGGCCACAACCGATCAAAGTGAGGGAAGCCCACGTACTGCATTGCAGTCTTCGCTGACCACGGTTGTGGTACATTCTCCCAACCTACCCTGGCTTTTTGGGAGGGATCATCGTAAACATTCCACTCCAAATCAGCGGCCTTGCGTCCATGTCCTCTGGAACACCCAGAACTAGATCCTCCACTTGCACTTGCCATGTCTCCAGTTCCTCCACTTGCCATGTCTGAAAATTGGAGTTTCTAATTCTAATTCCGCCCAAATTAGAGTTTCTAATTCTAATCTAGAACTCTAATTTTTAAATTACTTATTGCACTTCATAATAGTGCTACAAAATATCCAAGCATACACTTCAAAATAGTGTTGCTGTGGAATTAGTTCAAAAATGTCCCTAAAAATTAAAGTTCAACTATTCGGCACACCCTTCGAGCACCCCGCTACCGGCGCTCACGCAGAGGCCAGTTGACTAGGCGCGTCACAAGGAATATGCCAAATAACGGCCACGTGGATCTGCCAAAACCGGCCACAACCTGCCAAAAGTAGTGTAAAAGGATCCCAAAAAAGGGATCCTTAACTCCTCCGAGAGCCCCGCTACCCCGCACTCTGTGTTAGAGGAGGGTTGTCTGGGCGCCCAGAAGGAGTGGAGTAAGGTATGTAAGTGGTCCCCTCCACTTATATACCTCCGTCCGCCCCTCCATCCGCTCCCGCGTCCCCAGCCCGTCCGCACCCGTTCCCGCCCATCCGCCCCAGAGTCCCCCCCCGTCCGCACCCGTTCCCTCCCGTCCGCCCCCAGCGTTCTCCCCCGTCCACACCCGTTCCCTCCCGTCCGCCCCCAGCGTTCCCCCCCGTCCGCTCCCACGCTCCCCTCCGTACGCTCCTCTCCATACGCTCCAGCGTTCCCCTCCCGTCCGCTCCTCGTTCCCATCCCGTCCGCTCCTCGTTCCCACCCGTCCGCTCCTCGTTCCCCACCCGTCCGCCCCGCGTTCCCTCCCGTCCGCTACACTCCGTCCGCTCCACCGTTCCCCTTCCGTCCGCTCCGCGTTCCCCTGCCGTCCGCTCCGCGTTCCCCTTCCGTCCGCTCTGCGTTCCCTCCGTCCGCTCCGCGTTCCCCTACCGTCCGTTCCCCCCGTCCGCCCCCTGTTCCCCTCCCGTCCGCCCCATATTCTACGCTATTCTACGCTGTTCCCGAGGAGCGGACGGTGGGGAACGTGTGGCGGACGGAGGGTAGCGGACGGGAGGGAACGCGGGGCGGACGGGTGGGGAACGCTGAGCGGACGGGTGGGGAACGCTGAGCGGACGGGTGGGGAACGCTGAGCGGACGGGTGGGGAACGCTGAGCGGACGGGTGGGGAACGCTGAGCGGACGGGTGGGGAACGCTGAGCGGACGGGTGGGAACGAGGAGCGGACGGTGGGGAACGAGGAGCGGACGGAGGGAACGTGGCGCGGACGGGAGGGGAACGGGGCGGACGGGTGGGGAACGTGGACCGGACGAGGGGGAACGGATGAAAGATGGAACGATTAGCGGACGGGTGGGGAACGCGGAGCGGACGGGAGGGAACGGGGCGGCAGGGGAACAGCGTAGAATTGCGACCACATATGAATTGGACTTCATATGAATTTTTTAGAGCCAAAAAACGGACACTATAGTCACCATCTATAAATGTTAACCCTCGGGAGTGGATCAAAGTGCGATTGAGCGGTCCAACTTTGTTGAGAGTCCAAAGAAATGAACCCTAAATAGCCAATAAAATATAGTAAGGGTAGCCTTAGTTGGGCATAGTGTGAAGCCTCCAAAGGCCAAGCCCAAAAGTCCAAACTCAAAGGAGCATGCCACTTTATTACTTGCTCAAAATAACCCCTCCAATCTAACGGCCAAGATCTTGTCAATGATTGATTATTATAATGAAAAAAATGTAGGCATCGAAAAAAAAAGCAGGTGGGTTCGTTGGAAACCATGTATGGAAACACTTCTACATGAGTGTGAGAACAAATCAATGGCACATATGTGGTAGTAATTTGGAATGACGTAGGGTTTAGGGTTTAGGGGTTTAGGGTTTAGGGTTTATGAACCACTAAGGTTGAAGCACAAATTAATGATTTATTGAAGGAAAGTGCATTCGGATGGGTGACATTGGTTATGAAACCATATGAACCACTAAGGTTGAAGCACAAATTAATGATTTATTGAATGAAAGTGCATTCGGATGGGTGACATTGGTTATGAAACCATATGAACCACTAAGGTTGAAGCACAAATTAATGATTTATTGAAGGAAAGTGCATTCGGATGGGTGACATTGGTTATGAAACCATATGAATCACTAAGGTTGAAGCACAAATTAATGATTTGTTGAAGGAAAGTGCATTCGGATGGGTGACATTGGTTATGAAACCATATGAACCACTAAGGTTGAAGCACAAATTAATGATTTGTTGAAGGAAAGTGCATTCGGATGGGTGACATTGGTTATGAAACCATATGAACCACTAAGGTTGAAGCACAAATTAATGATTTATTGAAGGAAAGTGCATTCGGATGGGTGACATTGGTTATGAAACCATATGAACCACTAAGGTTGAAGCACAAATTAATGATTTGTTGAATGAAAGTGCATTCGGATGGGTGACATTGGTTATGAAACCATATGAACCACTATGATTGAAGCACAAATTGGTGATTTGTTGAATGAGTGGATAACTAATCAAATATGGAAAGTTCAAAGAGGTATCAAAGAGGTTTCCAATGCGGATGTCGGAAGATTTTTTCAAAAGTGTACATTTTTAACCTAACCAACTTTATTTTTATTCCGATTGCGTTGACTTTATCTTACTAACGAGAATTGGATCCTCTACATATTGGATTACATCAATTATTGGTCATGGTCATCAAGTCCTTAGAGGTCAATATATAAGTAGATCATTGAGACTCATACATATAACGAAGGTAGAGTATCATGGATAGGATGGGAAAGGGGAGAGTCATGTTTGAGGGTGTAGAATGCGATGAGGAGATACACAATTTAGACGATCCCCATATTCCATTCAATGCAACACCCGAGCGTGAGAGAGATGAGAGAAGTGCTAGGGATCGATTTCGTGATGAGTATGTCATGACTCCCTTCTCACAATCTACACAAGCTTGGAGGATGAGGGCGGCGGAGGAACAACGACGATATGCAGACAACTTTGAGATCGATGCGGTGGAGAAGGACCACACACAATGCGTGGGTGGAGATCTAAATGATCTAATTGATTTGTGTGCGGATATTTTGGAGAAGCCCGGGAATGTGGATGTAGATGTGGATGTGGATGTGGAGGAGACTTCAATCGACATTGAAATAGTCAAGGTAGCGGGGGAATCTTCAAAGACTATGTCTATTCGTAAGAAGAGGAGAGGATTGTCGCCTCATCGGCTACCATTGAAGGAACGGATGAAAGACCGAACGATTAGCTATTTTGATTTACTTCGGCCGAATCTTCTTCCAAAAATGGAGCCTCGCCGGAAGCCAGGAGCATCTACGAGGTTGGGATGACGGAATGAAGTGGAATATTATAGTTTGCATGGTTTGTTCATGTATATGATTAATAAAGGGCATTTGTAACGTTGTCGCAATAATAAAGTTATGATTTGTATAATATGTTGTACCACTTCTATGATTTATTTATTTATTTTTAATTTACCAACCGAACAGTTTCTGTTGAGATAAACAAGCACAAAGCAATATGAAACTATGCATCCACTTCTCAGTTCCAAGAAATTTTTTTTTAACCACTTTACGTTCACCCTTAGTTGATTATTGCTATTTTAGTGTACTTTATTATGTGGATGGGGGGACTATTATGTAGAGGACTTTTATTGCATATTCTTGTAGAGGAATTCATTATCTATCCATGGATACCAAGAACTCATTTTTTGGACTTCATATGAATTTTTGAGAGCCAAAAAACCGAGACTATGTCCAAACTTCCAAAAAAAAATGATTGTGAATTATATAAATATAAATATAAGCAATTATGAAGTATGTGTGCAATATGTGTGGAGTACAAGAAAGAACATTTAGAGATGTTTAGGATCACGTGTACAACCGATATAACTATTGCAACATTGTGCTCAACTTTAGTTAACTAGATATAACTATAGTTGACTACATTTTATGGCATACCAAAATTAGAATAAATATAGGTAATTGCATTTTGGCAAGACATATCACGAACAACTATAATTAACTTGAACTTAGCACATGGATGTGATAACAACGATGTGAAAGAATGATGTGGCCTCACGAGAGGCGAGAACCTTGGTTAGTCTCCCATAGACTTCTTCTCGATTATGAAGCAAAAATCCTCATGGAGTATGAACATTGCACTAAGATCCATAAACCTCATACAATATACAAGTTGTGTATGAAAAAATGATGGCTTTATTTACATCTCCAACGGTTACAAAATTGGTATGATCCAAAATTGCTGCAAAGAAAACAAAAAAAAACTATTTTACAGTGTCACGGAAGCACATTGTTGGGTTAACCATGTTGTATGAAGGCGACTTCAACATGTTCACTACGTATGTGATGGTTGACCTTTCCGCTGGATTGGGCTTCGTCAATGCATCCAATGCTATCTCAAACCGCATCTTCAAGCCATTCGGATCATTGTTTAGCTGAAACAACGAGGAAGTCGAATCCCTGTCATAAATTTTCTTTGCCAAAGCACCCACTGAGAAGGACTCCGAGAGAAACGTGTGCCTATGTTTCCGAGCCATCCTCACCGGAGAGGTAGATGTTCCACGCTGCCCTCGTACATGGAATAATTCTGGACCAGCACAGTTGTATTTTATGCGGTGCTTGTTCATCTCATCCACTGATTCTTTTCCATAGTTGGAGGGTGCGTCTTCATCTCCCCATGATGCCATCCCCCAATCACACACACCAATGAAAACCGTGTTCTCACGGTCTTGTGGGAAATGCAGCATGACATTGTTGTGATTAAGGTCATTGTGCAACACGTCATACTTGTGCACTACATCCACAATGCACATTAAAGCCCATGCCAAATAAGCTTGATGCCTTCGATATACAACCAACCGTTTCCGTGCTTCAAAGTCTGCCCCAGGCATTTGAAGGATTGTGCGCTCGTGGGTTTCCGGAACTTGGTGGTCATAGACCCTCATGTTCTTCAAGGAACCTCCATTCCACCACATCGAATAGGATTCGTATGTTTTCGGGTGGAGGTATTGTAGCTTGATTATCCCAGGATGATCTACTGGGCATGCCAATGCTTCAACCGAACGCTCCTTTCGGTTCTCCAGACTATTCGTGGCCTTCATGGTCTTCCCAGCCCACTCTATCCAGTTAGGGATGAATGATGCTCCATGAATTGTGACTCTCCGCACCACTCCGAAGGTCCCTTGGAAGATTTCCCTATCCAAGGGTTTCATCTCCACATTCCTAGGCAACCATATGACACCCTGCCGGCCCTGAGTGTCAATGTTGTCTGCCAACTGCCTGTCAATAAAAACGGGAAGGTTGCGGGCGGATGTGCCTTTTGCTGCTATTACGCCTCTTTTCCAATTCTCTAGCTTAATGTACAGCTCGGACCTCCTCCCACCACTACTTCCCTCTCCAGGATGCATAGCCTCATATGACATCGTTGGATTGTAGATTGCTTCCACAGCTTGTTTTTCAATCCATGTGTTCCAATCGCTCATGCCCCTAGCTTCCTCAAACTCCGGTCCAGACGTGGCTTCCGTGAGAATAAGCATCAACTCGTTCCTCGCCAACTCTAAACCCTTTGTACCATCATTGAGGTATTTTTTCTCCAAATAAACCATGCTGTTACTTCTAAACCAATCCAACAACACGATCCTGCAATGATTTCGAGCCTCATCGGTCCGCGGGTCGCGTTTGCCTCTATGTTTCCTTTTCTTTGATTGCGAACCCGATGCCGCGGACCCGTCCTCCGTCCCTTCCGAAACTGCTGGGCGTTTTAATCCCCGTCTTTCAGTCTGCTCCGAACCCTGAGGTACATCACATGCAGGGCTCTCCGGTCTTGATGTCCGCCGTGTCGGAGATTGTGGTGGCACGTTCTCCGAACGAGCCGGTGCATGTATTTCTGTGGAACTGCCTGAGCTTGGTCCCCTTCCAGTTCTCCCTCTATGTCCATTGTTTCCCCGACTCCCACGTGTTCCACGGCTTCCCCGTGTTTGGTTGCCTCCCGAATGACCAACAGCCAAGAACTCTTCGTCAAACTGAAAGGGATCTGGACGTGGTGGACGTGCTGCAGTACTTCCACTTCCGGGATCGCTTCCCGTACCCTCGGCAGTATTCGCCGATGCATTGCCTACGAGCCAAGCACGGTGCACCCTCAAATCCTCGTTCTCGTAAGGAGCAATGCCCTCCCCCTCCATCGTGATAAAAATCACGTGAGTGAGTGAATCTGAAAATGAGTCGTGATAAAAATCACGTGAATAAGTGAGTGTGAAAATCTCTCGTGATAAAAATCACGGGAGTGAGTGAATCTGAAAAAAAATTTGCGAGGGTTCCCCCACAATTTGCCCTGCCCTCCCAAACCCCTTGAGACCCGCGCGGTGATGCTGTCCTTTGGGACGCAACAAGGTCTCGGGTCCCTATGTGGTGGGAGGAGAGGAAAGTGGTAGGAACTAAAGCCTCACGGCTTTATATAGGCAACGAGGAGCCCAATCATTATGGGATCCCGGTCGGAATTAGGGTTTAGGGTACGAAAACGACGTATGGGGAACGTGGGAACTAGGGGGCGGACGGAGGGAACGTGGGGGCGGACGGAGGGAACGAGGAGCAGACGGGTGGGGAACGCGATAGGGAACTCGGGCGGACGGGAGGGAACGAGGCGCGGACGGGAGGGGAACGAGCGGACGGAGGGAATGTGGCGGACGGAGGGAACGTGGAGCGGACGTGAAGGGAACTCGATAGGGAACGCGGGCGGACGGAAGGGATCGGAAAGCGGACGGGAGGGAACGCGGAGCGGACGTAGGGGAACTCCGAGCGGACGGAGGGAACGCGGGGCGGACGGGGGGAACGCGGGGCGGACGGGAGGGAACGGGTGCGGACAGGATGGGAACGGGGTACGGACGATGGGGAACGTGTGGCGGATGGAGGGAACGTGGAGCGGACGTGAGGGAACGCGTGCGGACGGGAGGGGAACGTGGGGCGGACGGGAGGGGAACGGGGCGGACGGGTGGGGAACATGGACCGGACGGGGGGGAACGGATGAAAGACCGAACGATTAGCTATCCGTTCCCCACCCGTCCGCTAATCGTAACCCTCACCCGTCCGCTCCACCCCCCTCCCCCGTCCGCTCCATCCCCCTCCTCCGTCCGCCCCTCCCCTCCTCCGTCCGCCCCACCCCCCCCCCTCTCCCGTCCGCTCCACCCCCGTCCGTCCGCCCCACCCCCCCTCCCCCGTCCGTCCGCTCCACACCCCCCCCCCCGTCCGTCCGCTCCACCCCCCTTCCCCGTCCGCCCCACCCATCCGCCCCCGTCCGCCCCACACCCTCCTTAGTAATATTTTATTACTTTGATTTTAACACAATGATAAACACAATGGCAAAATGGTCTACGTGGCAGGGGGAAATATGCACATCCACGTCGACGTTTTCTGCCACATAGGACGCCACCTTGGCAAGAAGGTAAGTATTTTACCCACCCTAGTCGGCTCCCCCTATGTTGACCCTACGTGGACCCTATTGTGTCGTGACGGAGGGGTCCGTCACGACACGACACGTCGTGACGGCACGACACCGTCACAACGGCGGGATAGACAACCCTGACTATATGGCTAGTGAAAATTGTGACTTACAGTTGGGGTGACACCATTGTTCCAATAGACGACTATAAATATATGTTCATATTTCATTGACCCCTAAAGGACCAAGCATGAAATTGGCGATTTCAAGGAAAAAAAATTCACACTTTCGTGTATGGGACGATCTGTGGGATGTGGCAAACATTTATTGGTTTCCAACCTTTTGGATTGGATGTTACCTTCCTCAAGTACCCTAGTAAAAAACATCCACCCCTATATGTGCATTGAGTCCATTAAGATTTATGTGCATCTCCTTGGTCCGTTGGATTGGACGGTTGCCTAAACTTCAAGAACCACTTTGACGGAACCGTCATTTCATAGTGATTTTTTTGTGACATATGCGCATCATATTCATTGTTGTGAAGTTCATGACATGTCACCGGTAAAAAACACTTGATTTGGTTTTGTTTTATGTGGTCTAGGGGCCTTTGTTGTATGCCAACTACAAAGCGCTCCAATTATAGCATTTGCGTACATAAAACAAACAGTTATAGAAATTTTAAGAATCCAAATGGTAGATGTTTTCAAATGTATGTATGTATGTATGTATGTATGTATGTACAAAATTGAAATTTGCAAATTTTTGATGTATTTGTGGAGTTTTTATGTCCAAAACTAGTGTATGGACCCATGAGAGCGGGCACATTAGGAAAAAAAAGGAGGGGGCTGGGAGGGGGAACATCCTAGGCATGCTCTTATACAACCTACAACTAGCTATGACAGATCCTATATCTAGGGGTGCCAATCAATGTGTATTTTTGACAAAGTTTTTGCAAGTTTTTGACATTTGGCATGCAAAAACTTGCACAAAAATAAAATGCACGTCAATTGACATGCACGATTCAGATTTTGACATGTAGTGTGACTTGTGAAGAAAAAAACCACACGTCAATTGACACTTTAGAAATTGAAATGACACGTACTACTAGGCATGTGATATTGAGGTGACTTTTAGAAGAAAATGTAGATGTCAATTAACATTCATTCTTGTTTTTGAAAATGTCACGTGACACTTTGGATTTGAAGCTAAACATCAAATGAAATTTGTCAAACATACACACTGGTGCCAACCTCACGGGTGGTCCCACCCCCACCCTCTATTTAGGCTAGAGGGCCAATAATGTGGTGAGTTGCCCACTATCCCTAACTAGATGCCCTACTATGTGCTTTGGATGGCCCCCCGAACCCATCCCATCCCCGTCGCCCACCCTTTATCACGGGCACTCTCCTATTGGCCCATGTGAAGCCTTCCAGGCGTGCCCAAAGCCAAAATTTGTCACCATGTTTTTGCCCCTAAAAATTTACTGGATTAAATTCTTAAAACACCATTTTTGGCACAACATTAAAAATTACAGTACAAACCCCCCGCACTTTACTTTTTATAATTTGACAATGATCCCAACTTTGTGGTCCTCCTCAAAATTGTTGAAAAGGCCAAATATGGCCTCTTGGTCCTTTAGGGGTTGAACTGTCAATCTAGACAATATCCATATCGAATATGCCTTCCAAACACATGCCTTGACACTATATCAAATTTTGGGATGCCTTCATAACATTATTAAGCTAAGCCTGTACGCTGGGTGGGGCTAGGAATAAGCCAAATTATGTTTACAATTATCACAACAAAACACTACACTCTAGCATATTCAAGTTGAAAACTTGGGTGAAGTAATGTATTGTTATTATTACAATGGAACGGTTGAAAGCAATTGAATAATGTAATGTTCATTTATCCTTGTGGAAATAATACAAAAAACACTAAAGAGAACAAGACGCATGGATGGTTAGGGCCGGTTCACACATGATCCCAAGTCCTAAGTCTCAAGTCAATTGAGGTCAATTTGTGTAATCTCAATCATTGAAAACATGAAAGCTGGGACTTACCACTTCACATAGGATCCCAAGTCAATCCCAAGTATGACATGGATGCTACACGGCAACACTTTATGGGGGTGAGGCTTGGGACTTGTGTTGAGAGTTGGGTCAAGTAAAGAGCCAGACCCAACTCTCAACCCAAGACCCGCAAATATTTTTGCATAAGATAATCAAGATCCAACTTTTAATGATAATTAACAATATATTCATGGTTTTTTGAGACTCAAAAGGTGGGACTTGCTAACATGAGTGGGACTTGAGACTCGGGACCCCTTGTGAATTGGTCCTTATTATGTCGTCGATGTCATAGCCATTCCATACCCATGATACGAAGTCATCGTTGCTATTGTTTCAAAGGATGATAAGTCCTACCATGGTTCATAGCAAGTATCCCGCAATACATATGCCCTAAATCCACCAATATGGGGTTGATTTGTGCTTTGTATTTCTAGGAAGAAAAGGAAATGGTTATACTACAAATGCCTTTTATGTGTTTTCAAATTTCTATGCAAGGTGGAATGCTACAACAAACAATCTTAGGTGTGACCGCAGTCATCTCACATAACACTTGGATAAATAGGTAGTGTGATTTTTATTTTTTGGAGCTAAAACTTACAATTATCTGTGTTCTAAGAATAGGTTGAAGAAATATGACATGTGTAGGTATAATTAAGATATGGTGGGTGAAAAAATGAAGTAGTACGGCAATTAGTAAAGTCTAAGTTAGCATTGACTATTGACTAGGAATGGATGGATAATAATTGGATGTAATATCCTCTGTTTTGTATGAGAACTTGAGACGTGATATTATTGTAATTGGTGAGTTTTCATGCCAAGTTTAATCTATCCCGCTAGATGTTGGTCATGCCGAGTATGACTATGGTTTGCAAAGAATCGTCACACACCTCATTCAAGACTAGGCTTCAAGACTAGCAACTCGTTTTTGGATGGAGTTTGCACTGCTACATTGTTTGGGAAGGGTTTAATGATCATCATTGTGCGTAAGCTTGTAAAAATTTGTGCCATAGAAAGTTTTGTTTTTGTAATTTTGAGCTCGGATGGGGCTCAGACACTTGTATTTTTGGGGGTTGTGATGTAAAGTCTCCAATGTATTGTTATCCATTTTTGTGGTTTTTGTGAGTGATATAACGATTTGGCCTTATTGTCTAATTGGTTTTTTTTTCCTTGGTTCAATATTGTCTTCTCTTAGATTTTAGCATGTTGTTGTATTTGTAAGCATTGGAAAATGTCTATTGTGTATCATGCATTTCTTTATAGCATACCAAAATAATAATAATAATAAAGAATATATATATATATATATAGGGTGGAAAAACATTATCCATCTCCAATAAACGTACTGCACGAAGCAATTGAAATGTTTTATGCAAACAATATATTAGAAATATGTATACCTAATTTACTTGTAGAATGCTATATGAAATATAACCATTATTTTGGGTAACGATTGATAGTACAATACTTCTACTCCGAATATTATGATTTTTTTGAAGGAAAAAATTGGAGCCTATATTCTACATGACATGGTTTGTGCCCAGTGAACTCCCCAAGGTTTTTTTCTAAGTTTGTTTCTCGATATATTTTTGATTTATAATAGATGACATTAAATGTTTGTATTTGATAGTGGTTACAACGAACTATCGATTTAGGATTCTAATAAACTGCTTCATGATTTGACCATGTACATACTATAGTGCATGGCATCATTTTATGTGTAAAAATGAGAATGTAATATCCACAATTTATAATAGAATTGTCAAAACAAGTGTAAGATTTACATTCTAAACCTTATAACCGTGTGGATTGCATTATTTTGAGCTTATGTCAGCCATAAACCCCCACCCTTTGCGTTTGTAATCCGAGTGGAAGTCTATGGCTCACATGTCCTCATTAACCCTTAACCTCGGAAACTCCATACTCATGCTCCAACAGATGTAAATGCAAAACACATTCCTTGTTTATTAACCCCTGGAGGGGGGCATTAGTATTAAGAAATACTCATGCACGCATGATGATCACACACACAACCACACTAACACCTTCTCCTTTCCTAATTTACTACTTAATCCAGGGAAAATTCTACTAGCTAATCTACTTCTAGAGGCCCAAGGTAACCCCCTTATACATTGGAAATTCCCTTGTCCTCACCTAACTATATTGCCACTAATCCAGCTTCTTATTCAAATCCAACCCCTAGATTCTCCCCAACTTGCTTGCAGCCTTGCACCTTAACCAAGGCGGCTGGACCATTGGTCATTAGAATGACCGTTTCTTCCTTATCCTTGCTCCGATTGAAGTATGCAAGGGCTCTATGGAAAGCTAACTTTATGAAGCTTGACTGACCAAAATTACAGCATTTGATTCTTCTCTAATAGGAAGATATGGCTGGTCACAGTCTACCTTTCATATCCTTCCAAAATCGCTAACCCAGCAGACATACCTCCACTTATTTGACCACCACTCTTTCATTATTAATCAGATGAAGGCAAGAGTAGAGTCCTTAGAAAGCTAACTTTAAATCTCTAATTCTCTCCAAAAATCTTTTTAAGAATCACTAGCAGTCACTCGGAATCACCTCTCAAAGTCAGCGCTGCTAGATCGCCTCTAGCAATACACGGTCTTGGTAAATCTTCCATATCTTCTTCAGATTTGCGCCTATGACAACAAGCTTGGGCTTGTTGGACCAAAGGGCTTGTTCCACCAAAGGGTTTTTTGATCCTTGCCTCCAGTCAATCGCAATCGCCCTCCAAACCAGCACCTCTATTGTCTTGGTAGAATCTTCCACCAACTATATTTTTTCCCACTTCCTTCACACATCTATCCACACACACATCAAAATGCTTCTACTCATACCCTAACACCTATTTTCCTATCATTCCCCTCCATCAATATGCACGCTTCTCACATTTTTCCCTCTTCTCTTGGAAAACACACACACACACACACGGGGGAGAGAGAGAGAGATCCAAGTGCTAGCTATTCTAATGTGAAGGAGAGGCCCTAATGTGTGTGTATCCCTAATGTGTGAGAGGTCCTAGTGTGTAAGAGGTCCTAGTGTGTGAGAGAGAGGAGAGAATGAGCCTCCGTGCCCTCCTCCAAGGGACTACCCCCTCCAACCCCAAGGCATTCCTAACCGTAGATCAAGCCATACCTATATCGAATGGTTGGCACCCACGGCCGCCACCCGCCCTAATCTCATCCGCTTCGCGTCATCCTCCGTTCGTCTCCGTTCGCCCGTTGTCATTCGTTGTCTTCCTTCATACTAACTACTTGACCAAAGATAATTCCTACTCAATAACTTCCTCTAACTCCAATCCCAACACAACAACCGCTCATCACTTCAAACTAAATCTTAAATCAAAACACCAAAGCTTCATTTTTTTTATAATTTTAAGTACTTGAACAATTGTCAAAGTCAAGTTTTACGGAACTTAAGGGTTAACACAACATGTGAGCACCATATTTGGCTCACAGCTTACCACTTACATGTTATCGTTCATTGTTCACAAGATATTGCTCACCACTCATATGTTATCACTCACTACTCAATGCTCATTGCTCATGTCTTAGCTTCCCTCTACCCATTACCTAACATTGTTCATTTAATGTTCTTCTGAGCATCTTAAATGGATGTTGACCTATCTTCTCGAGTCTTCTTTGCACATAAAGGAAGAAAAACTTTGTAACATGCACCAATTTAAACGTTCGAGACCCTCAAGATATGAAAGTTGACAAATTCACTCATGCATCATTCAAAATGGATAAATGCAATGATAGTTGCATTCCAACTTGCATGTTTGATAATGAGACAATCTTATATATTGTATACAATGTCAGCAATTCTATTCTCTCTCATGTTGCCTATGTTCCACATGGAAGTGCTCACCCAACAAAAAGTTGATTGATTCCATCCTAAGCTTTGTTGGTAAATCTAATTTCCTTTGTTGGAAAGGCTGGCCTATGGAATTTGCCCTATGCATCACATGTTGAGCTAAATATTGGAAAATTAGGTTTACTTAAACCAAAAGACTACCCAAACAATGATACTAGGTTGCCTTAATGGAATCAATATCCCTTTATAACTGAATCAAGTGTCAAATATTCCCACCACTATAGAGCATTTCACAAAAGAACAAGAGACTCGTGAGTGGTATAACAACCATTTCATCTTGCACATTGTTTCATCTTCAATAGAATTATATATCAACTCAAAACGTTTTGCTGGAAGTGATCCCTTGTGATTTTTAGTTGGTGCTTTGGCATACAAAATTAATGATTTCTTCCACTGATGATGCACAACATACTTTTACGACATGATAAGAAGGCATGATTCAATCACTTATCTTTATTGAACACTTATATTTGATTGATCTCAAGAAGGAACTCCCAACATACTTGTGTTTCAAAGAAATTGGATTACATGCTCAAAATTTGTTATTTTAAAAGTGTTTTTAAATAAATAAGAAGAGAATCTTCACTTTGATGATGAACCATAATCATATGAGCTCTAGACAAAATGAGGATAATGCTACAACTCAAAATAGATAAATTAATTCTCACATTTTAATTGAGTGTTTTAATTATATCTTAAAAGAAGTGGACTAACTAAACATTTACGATGAATGGTGCTAAAACCGACACCCTCAGCCAATACTAACTATGAGAATGTCCAACCCCCTAGACATGACGCCCTCATGTTGGTTTTGGACCATCCACCAACATAACTTTCAACCCTTATAACTTTTGCATACATATTTCAAATAAGGCATATTTTGGTGCATCTGAACCCCCTTACAATCGCCAAACAAAAGCATCCAGAACTTTATCAGAACAATCATAGCTATTGCACTCAAATGACGGCTTGAAATGACGGCTCTCTCTAGTCCCATCTACCTCACAAAAGTGTATTGATGGAAGTGTAGTTTTCGAGCTTGAAAATATGTGAACTCTCAAGTCTATCCAGTCAGGGTTTGATTTGCTCCCTCCGGACTCGGATGGTACCACAAAGGGTACCACGGTCCACCTGAGGTACGCCACACATAAGTCTCGCAAATGAGAGTGAGTCCCTTCCTTGTGTTGTTTTGTTGTATTCTATTCAGTCCCATGGTCTCAATAAATTGGAAGTCCCACTCACTTGGCTGCTCCATTATGGAACATCAACACGGCCACGGTACTCACGTAACCCTAAACTTCCCGGAGCGTATTGTAGTTTCATTAGATCTTCAAACAAGTAAGCTTTTTGGAGCTTACGGTCCGAGATGACCCCAAACTACCGGGTGATAGTGGAGATGTACCCATTTCCAAATGGAGTGGTTAGCCGTTCAATTTCTGCTGTGAAATCTTCTCTCTACTTGATGTAAAAAAACTAGCTAGGTAGGTAGGAAGCCAAGAGCCCACACACCGCAAGGTAGGCAGTAAACCCCAGCCTACACCAAGAGGATTCTTGAGCAGGGTAGGGCCAACGGACTCAATTTCACGTCGGATTGCCTAACGTTGGTTATTTATTTACTTATTTGAAGCGTAATTTTTATTGTACCTAAAAGAAACCCCATAAAACAGTCAGCAATAGAACTTGCATGGATACAAACCACAGGATACACCCACTTCTCCCTAGAGTAGAAACAAGCCGCAAAGAAATGCCTCAATAAGCTACACACGTACAACATCACCACCCTTAATCAAATGCAAAACCCTGACACCCTCCAAATCTTATCCCCTAAAGAATTCAAACACAAATTTAAAGTTGCCCCAAAACTCATCAAAGAAGCCTTGGCACAAGCCCAACTACTATTCTCACGTGACCCACCCACAACCCACAACCCCCCTCCCCCCCCCCACAACAAGAACCAATATACACCCCACTCATAAACACCAACAATTGAGTGGATCCCATATACCGTATATGCATGCATATATTAGGCGGTCGCCTGAATTACCTAAATTAACTTGATTTAGGCGCATCAAGAATGGTTAGTTTAGGCAGGGGCCAAATGAAGGCTTTATTAAGCAGAAAATGATTGGTTAGCATTTATCAATGTTGGAAATGCTCTATGAACAAGAATTGTTTTGCCTACATGACTCCTTCTAATCCAAAGTCCGATAAACGCTTGCGGAACAAATCCTTCTCCCAATGCAGGATCGAAAAGTCGGACTCTATAGTATTGGTTCCAGGAAAAAGCGTTGCAACGACACCACAATACTCCATCAGATTCGGGAATCGAGCACCAAGTAAAGACTAGCCATCCTGGAAACTTGAACTGCTGGAAAGCAAATCGATGCCATCCTTCAACACTAGCTCACATCTGTAAGCATGGATCATGGTTTTGTGCTCGTTGGCGATGAGATCGATCTGAGCTGATGAATAACGGAAAACATGTTGCCGAATCTTTCAGATGAAGTCGGTTGCGGAAAGCTCGACGAGCTCATGCGGTAGCACTGGGGGAATAGAACTGGGATCGGCCATCACATTGTTGTTACGATCCCAATAGGCAGAAATTTCATGAATTCGATCGCAGGCGGTGACGTAAACGAGGGCAATGTCATGCTGAAGGTCTTTTTGGTCGCTTTCATCGGCTTCGTTAAGTAAGGTGTCAGCCCAGGAAGCCAAACCAATGAGAAATTCTCGGACACTGGACAGAGCAACTCGTTAATTTAGGCACCACATCCAGTGGACATTTAGGTAATTTAGGCGGCGCGGCCTCCGATCGCCTATTATATGCATGCCTGCATATACGGAAAACCAATCCAAGCCATAATAAGCGCCAAAACAACAACACATAAAGACAAATGGGGAGCCAAAGCCATAAAACAACATTACCTATGCCAATGGAATACCCACCCAATCAACACGACAAAATGGGTGGAAGCATCAATACTCCTCCACCATGACAATATTACCCTAGACCACAACATATTCACACTCCACAAATTCTTACAAAACCAACTCAAAACCAACACCCTAACTACATATAACTCCTGCATAAACTTTTCACAATCTAAAGACCGAAGATTCATTCGCCCGCCCATCATAGCCACAAACCTCACATTAAACACCAAGGAATGTAAACCAGATAAAGATATCATCACTACCAAACCCACTATACAAATACAAGGAGCAGAATCCAATATCTACGACCAAACGGGAGCATACATTCTAACCATGCCACTCACAAGGCTACAATGATTATGGAAAAGATATAACCAAAATCAAACGCACCCTATGATCCATTTTCTAAACCCCCCCACCACAAGATTTTGTCACCGAAATATTATGGCTAACCCAAATATTTGTTACAATCCTTCCAAAAAGAAAATCCAAAAAACATAACCCAAACAACAACCACCAAACCCTCCACCCCTCCACCCCTCCACCCTCCAAGCCTCAATAGAAACATACAATATTACACATTAATACTACTCCTCGCCCCTCACATGTCCAATAACACTTACCCAATACAACTCCCCAAACAACCGAGACATAATATTTGGCTCGACAGGACTCGCACACTCATCAAAATGGAAAGGTAATGGCCTAGCCCACCCCCCAAACCTCAAAACTGCCACTGGGCCCGCATGGCAGCCCAAGAAAACCACAACACCATGACCATCATCATAATCAACCATAAAGAGAACCCCCTCCCCATCACCCATGCAGAAATACACATGATAGCAACCATCCCACCTAACACCATACAATACAACCCCACAACGGAATGGCCAAAATATCTACACCCACTAGAAAACCAATACACCACCATAATTAGCATAAACAACCAAAGCCCTCCCCCCCATGCAACCCACAAATACCCAACGCACTCACAACCAACATACTTGAGCTTTATAATACTCAAGCCAAAATACACCCACATCAAAACAACCCCCCCTAAGAAAAAAAATGAAACTCTCCCACACATGGCATAAAGCCCCAACCTACGACCACCCGGAAGGCAATCACCCAACACAACCCCTACCAATAGAGCTCTAGCACACCCACCCCCTTAAATTCAAACCCCAACAATGCATATACACTAACGGATCATTTTATCCCCCCGGACGAAAACGACATCGGCAACACAGCTGGTTCGGGTGTATATTGCCCTGCCAACAACCTTCGAATTGTGGAGAGACTCCTAGGCCTACAAAACATCCTTAGAGCCGAACTAAACGCCATCCTAATAGCAATCCAAGGAACACAACTACACACACAAGATACACACATCTTTATAGACAACCTTAATAGTATATATCTAATACATAACCACATACGACACCCATCATCCCAACATAACCATCCGGATAAATTACTCATTGCCGCTATAGTCAACTACATAACATGGTCCGCACACAAAATCACAATTCAAAAAGCCAGAGCACACACGGGCATAATAGGTAATGGAATCGCATATCAACTAGCAAATAATGGAGCCCTCTTAGACAAACCCACCAACATCCCTAGGATACATACAACCCATACTACACCATATTGGCTCAACGGGGTCCCAACATGTACCCACATGGGTGCAATACAAAACCTACAAACACACATTAACAAAAGAGCACAAATACCAAGAATTAAGTTGGGCCCAATCCAAATTCACAGACATAGACAAATGGATATCCAACGACCAAATCAACCACAAACTCTCCAACCAATTTTGGAAAAACCCTGGAACCACAAATGCCCAAATTACACAAACTCTAAAATTCCGATATGCCCAATATACGGGTAACTACCGTAAAAATATCTTCTGGCCTAATTTATACCCAAACCCAAAGTGTACACTATGCCCCAACAATGCCATAGACACATGGCCACATGGCTGCTTTTTTGGAAGGGAGACATGCTCAAACCAACACTTAAAGGGATTGCATATAGCACGCCATAATAAAGCAATCCACCAAATTGCACAAACACTACAATCAAGTAAACATACAAGATTCTATACCCTTATAAATGCAGGCAACCAAAACTCTAGACCACAAGACAACACAATCCCACCATGGCTACTCCAATGTACATGCCCCACCACACCATGCACATGCCTAACCAGACTCAGACCAGACATACTATGCATACTAGGTGCCCCCACCGAAAGCCAAACCCCCCTAACACCAACCCCACCAAATGTCATACAATTCATTGAATTCACATATTGCCATGACAGATTCCCAAATACCGCACACAGCGAAAAAACCGCGAAATACAACCCACTCATCCAAACACTCAGAACAGGGTGGCAAGTCAACCCTCTCATCACTATCACAGCCGGCGTTAGAGGGGCTATTCATGAACAACCAATTAAAGACTTAGAAAAACTAAAAATACCTAAAAGTGAAATCAAAACATTTATGAAACACCTACACCAAATTGCCATTAAATACCTCACATACCTGATATTAAACAAAAGAAAGTTAGACAACAAACAACCCCCGTTGATCCCCCCTAGAGGCTAGGGATAGCACTTTCTTTGAAAACTAAAGGAGCCCACCTTCCGAGAGGGAGGAAGTACCCTACGGTGACGCTTGGTCAAACATGATCACGGTATAGAGGAACGGGCTCCCATTCACATTGGTGTAAAGAGAATCCCTAACGTTGCTTTTATTTTATTTTATTTATTTATTTATGAGTTGGGAAGGATAAGTGAAGACACATGGTGGTGTCCCAAGACTTCCCCTACTCTCAAGACTAGTGTGCCTAATCTTGGTGGAGCCATTTGGATTCCTTAACAACCCGCACCAATAAAGGGCATGTCCCAAATTTCCGATTGAGAATATCAAGGCTAGTGATAGGTAATGGTAGTATGCAAGGAGTTGGGGGCATGTCTCTAGGATTAAGGGTCGGGTGGTTCCCAACCCTAAACCTCGTTGGGCAGGGGGTCTAGGGTGTCATGTAGCAAGGTGTATGCCATGGGAGCAGGCTAAATCCCCTGTAGTAATGCACAACTGGCTCGCACGTGGCCACCGTGGCACGCGGGCCCCGCAGGGGTGCCTAGCCCATTTTACTCCCCCAAGGTGACAAATACGGCCGTAATTCGCTGACGCTTGGGACACTGCGCAATGTCCCGAACCCGACTCGCCGGAACACTGCAACGCTGGAACACTAACGTGTGTGGGCATGGTTGGGCATGACCGCTTGACTACAAATCCCATATTGAATGCACTTCACCTTCAAGGTCTAAAATCCAATATACATGTGCACTTCCAATTTGTAAATAAGCAATTGATTGGGATTTCATTCCAGAAGTGAAACCATCAATGAAGCACGTAATTAACTTGGAGGTTAAAAACATTACAAAATCCTCATTAACATTGAGGTTATAATTTTGTGACTTACCATTTGAAATTATAAATACGGCCATAATTCGCTGACGCTTGGGACACTGCGCAGTTTCCCGAACCCGAGTCGCCGGAACACTGCAACGCCGGAACACTAACGTGTGTGGGCATGGCTGGGCATGACCGCTTGACTACAAATCCCATATCGAATGCACTTCACCTTCAAGGTCTAAAATCCAATATATATGTGCACTTCCAATTAGTAAATAAGCAATTGATTGGGATTTCATTTCGGAAGTGAAACCATCAATGAAGCACGTAATTAACTTGGAGGTTAAAAACATTACAAAATCCTCATTAACATTGAGGTTATAATTTTTGTCATTTACCATTTGAAATTGTCTTTGTCATTCTAAAATGACACTTGAATTAGTGTGTTGATTTAGTATGTAAATTTTATGATATTTTAGGTAATGCCATCTACTTTGACAAGTACTCATACGCATTCAAAGTAGATGGCATTACCTAAAATATCATAAAATTTACATACTAAATCAACACACTAATTCAAGTGTCATTTTAGAATGACAAAGACAATTTCAAATGGTAAATGACAAAAATTATAACCTCAATGTTAATGAGGATTTTGTAATGTTTTTAACCTCCAAGTTAATTACGTGCTTCATTGATGGTTTCACTTCCGAAATGAAATCCCAATCAATTGCTTATTTACTAATTGGAAGTGCACATATATATTGGATTTTAGACCTTGAAGGTGAAGTGCATTCGATATGGGATTTGTAGTCAAGCGGTCATGCCCAGCCATGCCCACACACGTTAGTGTTCCGGCGTTGCAGTGTTCCGGCGACTCGGGTTCGGGAAACTGCGCAGTGTCCCAAGCGTCAGCGAATTATGGCCGTATTTATAATTTCAAATGGTAAGTCACAAAATTATAACCTCAATGTTAATGAGGATTTTGTAATGTTTTTAACCTCCAAGTTAATTACGTGCTTCATTGATGTCACTTCTGGAATGAAATCCCAATCAATTGCTTATTTACAAATTGGAAGTGCACATATATATTGGATTTTTGTAGTCAAGCGGCCATGCCCAACCATGCTCACACATATTAGTGTTCCGGCGTTGCAGTGTTCCGGCGACTCGGGTTCGGGACATTGCGCAGTGTCCCAAGCGTCAGCGAATTACGGCCGTATTTGTCACCTTGGGGGAGTAAAATGGGCTAGGCACCCCTACGGGGCCCGCATGTCACGGTGGCCACGTGCGAACCAGCTGTGCATTACTACAGGGGATTTAACCTGCTCCTATGCCATGCACTATGCACTTGGGTGTATTGAGGGAGGTTGGACTAACTTGTGTGCGACCTTGGTTGTGCAGAGTTAATGACATCACAGATCCATTGAGTCCCACTTTGCAGGCACCATTGTTACCCAACGGGTCGTCTTTGACTTGGGGAGATCACTCCATTGTAAAGTTGAACAACCACGTGCGATCATTTTACATGTAAAAAATGTAAAAAACATCACCAAAATGGGTCACAATTTTATCAAATTTTTTTCATGAGTAGATATAAATGGTACCTGTTACATAGTAAAAAATGGTGACTAAATTTGATGATTTGTTTTTTTAATAAAACATACCATTTCTAACTAGAATGACGCAGAATTGAACTAAAAAAATTGCTACAAAAATGAAGATGACTAAAAATTTCAAAAAAATATACAAAAGATGCCATCAATGGTTGTGTATATGTAGAAAAAATATCATAAAATTTAAAATTATTTATGGCATGTAATATAGGGGTAGCAAACTTTGTTCGCACGTGGTGTTCAACTTGACAATGGAGTGATCTCCCCGAGGTCTTTGAACTAAGTGTGGAATTGGGTGCCATAATGTTTTGAATATACTTGTCGGCACATGGGGTTTAGGATTTGCATTGCTTATATTTTGCATATATAAGTGAAGCAATTTATTTTAGGAGTTTAAAATCTTGTAGACATATGTGAGATGACTATGCAATTTGTGATTTATATGTATAGTTGTCTTTTTGGTGATGAAAATTTTGTATATTGGAGGTTTTAACTAAAAGTTCTTGCCACACTTGGCTCGCACTCTGAAAGGAGAATCCCCCCCCCCTCCCTTTCTCCCTTCCTTGTGCAAGTCCTTAAGCTCTCCATAGTATAAAGTGGCCAAGCCCAAAGTGCAATATCAAGGGGGGAATGGTATTAACAAAAGAGAATTGATGACAAGCCAAAACATGTTTGAAAGTCCAATGGTTGGGACCCACGACACAAAACCTTAACCTCTTGACATTCTCATGATGGGGTACATAAGTATTTTGATCGAGAGCTTGTCAAAATTTACCAAGAGTTTGTCATAGATGATCCTTATGGGATCCATCAAATGCCATCTAAGCATTGTAAACCTAGTGAAATGCTCAAGCTTTCAATATAAAGCTCAAGTTTTCAATATAAAGCTCAAGTATAAGCCTCCTTTCTTTGAACTCTCAACCTCTCTACTACAAAGGGAGCCTTAGTTCAAAGGTTTTTGCTACGTGCCTTATGATAATGTGCAATATCATTGGAATACTATCAAGGCAAGTTCAACACATCGCATGTCGAATCCTGGTCTAGTTTTGTGCCACATCAACTCTACTATGGGTCCCAGTCAATAGGTTTATGGCACATGGCACTTTTGCCTCAAAACCAATTTTTATTAGTGTCAAAGCTACCATGGTACTAGGGTACTCAGTACTTCCCTTTTGAACCTGTACAATGTTGATGACGTTGTAGACATCTTAATTTTTTTACGAGTGCAATGATTTTCTTATACTTTGTACTCCCAATTGCTCTAGTGAGTAACCAACCACAAAAACCAGTGTCCCTCAGTTTGGTGATGAGGAAGGCCTGCCAAGTCTGAAGCCTGGTTTTCAGGGGGGAGAAACAGACTACACTCTAAACTCCGTAGTATCACACTTGTGGCAACCAAAGTGCACATGATGTTACGGAATTCTGTAGTGTTAACATGGATGCGTGATACTAGTGAATTTGTGTAGCATGTGACACTATGGAATAACACAAAGTGCAACATATTACAGTAAATGGTGTGGTGTGGTCCACTCCGCTTCGCCTTCCCGGGCGATGTGGCGGATGCATGTACCAACATTCAACAAGTGGCATAAGAAGAAGAAAAAGAAGAATAAGAATAAGAAGGTGACACTCCACACATTGACACATGGTGCAATGCAAGGGTGTGGGTTGACTTCTTTGGTAGTTTGCATTAATGACAAAATTCGTGATATAAGGGAGAGAAAGGTGACAATAAGGAGTGATATTTGAACTACGCACATCCGTTCCCTAGGGTTTTGGGATATTAGAGAGTGAGTGACATTATGGAGGTTGCTATTACGGAGTTTAGGGTGTACCTAACTACCTAATCTTTTAGTTCAAAAACTCACAAATAATGTCCTAACTACACAAAACATTACATAGCAGTGCCCGGGAAGTTTTTGGGCATAGTCGGTCAAGATCCTAGTGATTCTATATCCAACCGGTTACATGTTGACATCTTCCGGTTTTGCTTTATTCATTTGAGGCACATTCTATAGATTCCTCTAAAATGATTGGTAATTCTCTTGAAGTCTCCAACTTCAACCGGTTCATTTGTAACTAACTGACAGTTCTCCCTGGATAGTGTTACACAAATCCTTCACTATGGTCCGTGGGACCAGGTACCAGATATGTATGATTTTTCTTTAATCCCATAATTCTTTGTTTATGGGGAGAACTCATGTTGTGTATTGTGCATTTTTCAATAAGCAACCGTAAGTTATCAAAGATTTTTAATCACAACCTCGTCTTTGGAAATGCACCATCATGTAGTTGTTTAATAATGTTGTGTGATCATGAATCAAATATGAAAACTTTGTTTTTTCATCGTGCACTATCCATCCCGCCAACACAATAACCAAATTTCTAGAGGACTAAAGCATGTGGCCCTACTGTGGGGCACTTCTAACTCCACAAACAATTTTGACTATTGGATTGAATAAAGGAAGTGCCTCACCCAATTATTAGCAATTGCGCATCATGATAAGTGTCATACTTATGAAGTTTCAAAATTGGAGTTGAGATGCACAAGTTATAAGGTCAAATATGAATACTTTGTGTTCTAGTTGGTAGTATTGTATCCCACCCATCTTGCCAACACAACAACCCAATTTCTAGAAGACTAAAGCATGTGGCTCTATTGGGGGCAGTTTTAACTTCATAGACAATTTTGAATGTGGGATAAATTTGAGAAGTGCCTCATCTGATTGTTAGCTATTGTGCATCAACAATGAGTGTCATACTTATCAAGTTTCAGAGTTGGAGCTGAGATGCATGAGTTATAAGAGGTCAAAGTGAAGTGAACATTGTAGGGAGGCAACTCTCCCTTTTAGGTCACTTGCTTCTCAATCATTTGTATGGAATATATTGAATTGATCATTGTTGAAAACAAAGAGGATCAACATGCTTGGGGAGAGGGCGTTGTGAGAAAGCTAGCTATACCATTTATCTAAATTAGAAAAATTACACCTTCATGTATTGTTTTTAGAATATTTGCAACAAAAATTTAAAGTCAGGTTTGCCACCTATGATTCTTCCCTAGGATGTGCAAATGAACGTGACATGGCCCTTGGTCGTCATGCCTCTTTTTATTTTAGTAATGTTTATAGTAGAATACTTTACTTTTTTGGTTGATTGCCCTAGTCGACTTCTAAATAAACAAAAAATCAAATAAATAATTATTTGGGACCATTAGATCTTGTCAGATGTATCATGGAAAGTCTAATGGTCTGGTTTTTTTTGGATTTTTTGGATTTTTAAAGGATATTCTTTGAAATTGATTGTAAAACCTAACAGTCTAGATTTTTTGAAATTTCTTCCTTTGCAATCGGCTATTATTTTTCAATTGACCATGATGTCGAGTGCAAAGTAAAAACAATTGAACAAACTGTTGACTAGGGGGTTGACCACATACCAGAAGGTAAAAAAACGGAATTACCCCTTGCTGATATGATTTTTTTGGGTACATGGTCACGTCGCTGTCACAAAACGTTAAACGACATGACGTAAAATCCATGATTCTACCTTAGTCCAAACTCATTCTAACACATATCTTTGTGGTGTTCATCTAGTGTTCATTCTTAACCATGAGCCTTGCTAAATACCAATCTTAAAATAAAGGTTTCCATTTTAAGAACAATGACCACATAAGGCCCACGTACCAAGTGAAGGTACTGAAATTGAAATGTAGGGCTTGAAGCCACAAAGCTCGTTGGCCATCCAAATTTTGGTATGTTCTCCTGTGTTATCATTCAATGTGATACTTTGGAACAAAGAGGTTGGTATATGGCTCTCTCGTACGGCCGGGGCATTCAATCTCTTCCTTCGAAAGAGCGATGAGCACCTCTAATGAATCAATCAATAGAACCAAGCGTTTTTCCCATGACCTCCAGTACCAATATCTTCTGAATTTCCCTTTAAAAGAAAAGAAAAGAAAAGAAAAGAAACATCGACCTATTCATGCACTGACGTGAATGGGAGCCCATTATCCTTAAGTTGATCATGGTTGTCCATGATGCAAGGTAAGGAGTGATGCCATTCTTTTGGAGGGTGGACTTTTTTTTCCCTTTCAACTATATGGTAGCTTGTGCTAAAATGATCACTTTAAGCACTAAGTGTATCTACTAGGAATTGTGAAACTGATAGAGATTTCTATGTCCATCATTAGCAATTTAAAAGAGTTTCCAACGCACCAAAGTATGCCTCGTTTGAATAATGGATGTAAAAGTTACAAGGGTTCGAAGTTTTATTGGTAATGACCTCAACAATACACGAGTTCGTTGTTAAGGTGGCGGACATTCTCAAACATCAATGTGGTCTTCTAATGCAAGATTGTAGGGTGTTGGTTTTAGTATGATTTACCTTAATATAGCCTAGAACTAAAGCAAAGTTGCAGAATTCTAACTCAATGACCTATTTGACAAGCAACCAACTCTAGTTATGTGGGCCTTAAGGAGTCAATGTACACCTATATTAGGGTGGTATATGAAAAGACTTGTACTTAGGAATTGACACAAAATAATGTGAATTATGACAAGTTTGAACAATTATGACAAGATTGAAATATTAATTGTTCAAGGTTTGTTTATTGACATGGTTGCATGGGCCTCAGTGTGATCACTTCAAGAGCAACGAAATCTTCGCTTTGACCTCATGAGCGTTTTGATATCAACCCCAATTTTGAAACATTAAATCATAACCTGCGTGATTTGCACGCAATTGATACTTGGATGAGATGATTCTCAATGAGATCCAACAACCAAGATTGTTTGTGGAAGTGGAAGCATCCACAATATGGCCACACACCTTAGCTATTGGTTATTCTTTTGGATCCCTAACTGCTTGTTGCCATGTGGTTAACATTCTAAGGTAAGTTAGCACATTTAGTTGAAATATACTCGAGTTTTGCAACAATCAAAAATCAAATTCAGATTGTACGAATGACAACCTATTATACATCTCGTGTACATGTATCCCAATCTTGAGATTAATGTTCCCACATGTTTCCGATAGCACACTTAGGTGCACACTGCGAACTCTTCCAAGAACTCAACTTGAATCCGGGGAGATTTACCTGGACATGAAGGCTCTTGCACGGTATATAGACCTCAATGGTATTAAAAACATAAATACTTTTACTGATATTAACAAAATTGAATTCCTCATTATAAACATGTTATAATTTTCCTCGTCATAACATCCTCGTTTAAAAAATAGACGATTCTAGGCCAACACTGGTTTCTACCACACACCTGATGGTAGGTGTTGTGGAAGCTCAATCCGATCAAACTCAATAGAGATCGAGCCTGGGCATGCAGTGATAGTCCAACAAAATGAGACCGTTAATTGACGAAGACTGGCCGAGTGCCACGGCAACTTCAATTCCCGTACTACTTGTAAACTTGTTCCTAATTTACGGTTATAATCACACGCATGCATACAGTACTGGGTGGCTATGAGGGCTGGTATCCTAGATTTTGTCGAGCTTCTTCATGAGAAATGCTCATGGCGTGTGCTGGCTTTGCGAAAGGGATGAAGTGCTGGCCGTGAGCAATTAATTTGGAGGTGTATTTCGTGATGGCGGGAAAACCACATCACCATTTCATCTCTTAAAGCTTCAAGAAGCTCATTACAGATCTCAAGATGTCGTACGGAGGTGTTTAAAGGCACTTACTTATTATTGTTTCATTATCAGTACATGAGTCCTCAACAATCTTCTTGCGTCACTTTTGAGAAAAGTGCAAATCTATCACTATGGAAGGTTTGCATGTTTTTCAATGATGTAGGAAAATGACCCAAGCATCACATGTTTATAGTGTTTTCGACTAAAAATGGGTAGAGAATTAAAAAATGATTCCACTTAAAATCCTATGTATTCTTTATTTAGAATATACATATGGATTGCAAAAATAAATCTTAAGAAATTTGGACTCGTGCAAATGGCTCGTATTCAAGCACATTCCACCTATGTTATACACGAGTTCAATCTAAATCGGTCGACCACCAAACTTAATTTTTTCTTGTTGATGTTAATACCTCATTGTTCTTTTCTCTTTTCGTTGTTACATATGACTATATTTTCTTGTCTTCTTTGTAATAGGTTTCGTTATATATACTAAGTTCAATATCACAGACCAAGTAAAATTATTTGACTATTATACATGTTGCTAGTGGCTTATAAAACGTAAACCAATGCCTTTTGGGATTAACTTACGATATCATAAGCCAATACATAACTTAACTTACGGTGAGTTTGTGTCAAAGTCCAGGACCAAAGATGTTGCACAAAACCCTAAATTCGGCCAAGAGCACAAATTTGGATCCAAAGAGTTTACACTAAGGTCTAGTTCAAAGACATGATAAAAAAATTTGAAGGGACACTAATGTGGCATCACTGTCTTGCCACATTTTCAATAGTACCAACTCAAAAAGAATACTCCTAGTTTTAGATACTAATCTTGAAGCTTGGATCAACCTTGAGATTGAAACTAAAGTCCATTAAGGGGTGTTTTGAACCCCAAGTTTCTTGAACCTGGACTCTAATTATGTTGACCCACCCTACGTCACAACATCGTAAGAGGGATTGGTGAACGGACATCGCACGTCAACTGGATTAACACTGACGTTCCTTTTTTCATTTCTTCACAACACCACAAGCTAGCACGGAACTCAATGTACACCATCATAGAATGGACATAAGCAAAGCACAAGCATCCAAAAATACTCGTGGTTTTACATACTAATCTTTAAGCTTGGATCAACCTCGAGTTTGAAACTAAAGTCCATATCACTATATTCGTTAATCGGAGACTTTGGAAAGTCTCAAAATAAATGCGAATGGTTTAACATCTGGTCCAATTTCTTATTGTGATGACATGTATTTGTGCCAAATTGGTCAGTGCTGCCCACGCGAATCGGTTTATTAAGTCACATTGAATATATATTTGTGTTTTCCTTGTTCTTTATTTGAAAACCATGTCCTTAAGTAGTCTCAAAATCATGAAAAAGTCTCCAATTACCGAATATAGTGATCCATGAAGGGGTGTTTTGAACCCCAAGTTTATCGAACCTGGACTCTAATTATGTAGACCCACCCTACATTACAACACTGTAGGAGGGATTGGTGAACGGACATCGCACGTCAGCTGGATAGACATTGACGTTCCTTTTCTTCTTTTCTTCACAACACCACAGGCCAGCACGGAACTCAACGTACACCATCATAGAATGGGCATAAACCAAACCACAAGCATCCAATGCAAGGCTTGGGTTGGAAGCTTAGACTGGTTTAGATTCCGGAGTCTCGCTCTCGGCCCGGCTTTCCCCCTTGGCAGAAGGAGCCAAAGACGAGGCTGGCCAGGCGAAGTTGTTCTGCCAGGGTTGGTACGAGGGTTTTATGACAAAGCACAAGAGCAGCAGCAGCTGTGTGATGAAGGGGCCTGTCAGCCATCTCGCCAAACCAAAACATGTGCAAAATCTGGCCCCACTTGTTGCCAGAATGCCTTTGACAAGATGGCGGGCAACGCCAACTTCCGGCCGAGTTTTTGAGTCCTCTGGGAATACTTTAAGGCCGCTTCACACTATGGCCGTCCAAGTCGAGAGGCCGTGGGATTGAATAGCCAAACTTTGTTGAGAGTCCAAAGAAATGGGCTGAAAATAGCCAAAAATATATATAGGAATTGGAGCCTTCGGCCGGGCATAGTGTGAAGCCTCCAAAGGTCAAGCCTAAAGTTCATATCTTTGGCCATGAACTCCCATGGCCTCTCAACTTGGACGGCCATAGTGCGAAGCCTCCAAAGGTCAAGCCTAAAGTCCAAAGGAAGAAGGAGCATCCCATTTTATTCCTTGCCCAAAACAACCCTTCCAATCTAACGGCCAAGATCTTGTCAGTTTTTTTATTTTTTTATGAAAAAAAATCGACGGCCTCTTGACTATAGTTTGGGTTTCCATTCTTGTCCGACCCAAACTTCCTTTGAGAGTTTGTCGCCTTGGTCAAAAAGTAATGCCATGTAGGCATTTTGGAAAGTGACGGCCTTTGGACTTTGTCCTCTAGCGTGAAGGGTTGAGAGACCAAATTCTTGGTTTCTTGTAATCCGATTGGTGAAAATTGACGGCCTCTCGACCTTCGGCCATAGTGTGAAGTGGGCCTAATATTCGCTCAGGAGTGGATAGTAGGCAACGATTTTTTATTTTAAAATTTTTATTTTTTATTGGGAGGTGAAATGGCTATTTTAGTGGTATTTCACATTGCATTTTTGGCTGTGTAAACATGTTAGAGCAATGGAGACTCTGCGATCAGATGTGTGGTGAAATAAAATTGGTGCTATATTAGGATGGCCACAAAGAATGACAAATGCAATACTTGTTTGGGTGGTTGGTAGATTTTTAGCTAAGTGAAAAGAATAAGACATTGCAAGGCCACTATTTGAACAACAAAATGCAATAGTATAAATGCAAAATTGCATCCCACACAAATCTTTACACAAAAGAATGTAGGAGGAAACCACTTCTTTATTCAAAATGGCATGCATTGCCCATAAGCCATGTGACATGTAGGCTCAAAAAACTAGAAAGTTATATTAGTCACTTGTATTGTGAGTAGTAATGAAGAAGTGGGAAAATTCCCCCTAAAATATTTCATTCTTTGCAAGTCACACACTAAGTGCATATTGTCTCTGCTTTGGCTTGCAAGCTCTCCAATCTTATATGACTTCCTTTTACAGGAATGATGTCAATGTGTAGTGTTTTTGTGCAAACATGGTTGTAGCAAGAGGTAAATGTTCAATTAATCGGTTGCAGAGTTCGTTCTTCAAGAAGGGGACATTAGAGAATGTTCTCTCGTCTTCCACGCTCCCAAGAACCTCCAAAATAGGATGCAATGAGCCACCATGCATTATCAAGCATGAATACACAAAGCATGAACAATTTTAATGAAGTAGGGTTTTTTTTCCCTCCAAAAAAAGAAAAAGAAAAAGGAACCCTTACCTGGATCATTGCAATTCTTGCAAGCTTGAAGAACTTGGGAAACATACCCTTCAATGGGTTAGATTGTGCCAAAGCACGCCATGGTTTGGTTAAAAGGTGAATGTGCATGTCCACATCCTCTTAGCACGAGGGGAGTTATTCACCATTGCCACTACAAACCAATGGAAATGTTGATCGAGTGCCATTCCACTCAACACTATTGGACTTGTATCATAAACATGTGGAGCACTAGAGATAATCCTAGGGCGATCCAATGTTTGTTTCAAATTGTTTATGTACCCTATGAGCTTATCCTGGTGTCCTGGCTCAAGATAAAATTGAGGATACACAATGGATAGTGCATACATTACCTCACTAGGGGGACCTACTTTCCAATTCCATCACCATCATGGTTGTAACATCTGCAAGCATATTATCAAGGCATTAAACCATACTGTTAAAAAAAAATTATAGATCAACTAACATCAAAAGATGTAAAACATAAACAGACAAATTAACCAAACACGTACTTGCAAGCGCAAAGACCAAGAGGGCCGGCATGTGCCAATGTTAGGAGGGCGAGCGAGAAGATCAGGGTGGCAAGCGTGAATAACAAGAAGCGAGGAACAACAATAGTGATGAACAATAGCAATGAGGGAACCAAGAGCAAGGACAAGGTGCGAGGAGTGAAGAGTAAAAACAAGAGACATCCAAAAACAACCACAAAATCTAACAACAAAATCACAGAGATAAGTGCACTTACCTAGTTGATGAGATCGATCTCCATTGCCGCCTTAATAAATCTGACGCCACCAACCACAAATTCGTAGCGCCCGCTTCTTACACCCACAAAAACCCTCATTAATGAATGCATTGTCATTTATGAAGAAATCCTACCTAAAAAAACACCCACCATTGAATATGGTGCCAAAGTTTCAACACAACAGGCTTGCACGACATTGTCTATGAGATCTAGAGTTTGGAGAGTGAGGACAACAATGACAAGGGCCCAACTTCCAATTGAGGATGGATGGAGGTCCTTTGGTGCTAGGAGGGTGGCAAATTTGGCTATGGAAGTGAAGCAAGTAGCATGTGAAAAGATGGATGGGCGATGACGTGAGAGGCTTGGAGCGATGGATGGGCGGCGATGTGAGGGGAAGGAGTGATGAATGGGCAGCAATGGGTCCACCAATGGCACAGTGAGGCTACAAGTTGGAGGCACGAGGGGAAAATCCTAGCGACCTAGCCCTTGCCACACGGTGGATTCATGCGATTAAAAAATGGCCAGATTTGGTCATTATAATAGGGGTTTTGTCCCCTCATGCTGGTTATAGCATTATCGCCCAAAAACAATTCACCGGTAGTAGCACACCGTTTATGGTATTTAGTGTTACATGCGTAATAGTGTATTTATCCTATTTTGAGGCGTATGCTAGGTTACATTGATGATTAATAACTTCACTATAATTGTCACCTCATGACACTTGGTGGTCAAGTGTGCTTATTAATACCTTGGCATGAGTATGTTCAATAGTGTTATGAGGTGCATGCCTATGTTACACAATGTTCTACAAGTTGACTAAAGCGTACACAAATGATACTTGCCATTAGTATGCTCAAAAATATCTTCCCCTTGCATACTAAAATGGAAGACCATCATGTAACGTATCCCACTGTGCTACTCTAAATGTCATAATGTAGATATTGACAATTAGAGGTTGTGACACTTTGAGACCTCTAGGCATCTAGTTTAGGCCCTTTGCAAATATTGAGCGTGACACTAAATACCATAAATGGTACAATAATACTGCTCAAGTGCATAATGTGGTGATGGATGATGTATGCATATGCTGTAACTTATAGAGGAAAGTGCCAATATCTTGAGGATTGTAATTGGTTGTCCTATACTACAGATGCAAATGAAAATATGAGGAAAAAAACACTGAGACGTACACAAATATGTACAATATGCAGACATTATTCGATTACTTTTCTTAATCGGACCCGTATGTTTCATTGGTGTGTGGTTCGTTGAGGATCAAAGAACTGACACCATAAAGACACATGTTTAATAAAGATTGGACTACGTCTTCAAATTCTATTCACTACTATCCAAACATGCATTTATAATAACCATGACTAAATCAGGGGAGGTCCGATCTTTTTTGTTGATGCTTCATCGTAGATGTACGTAAATCTAATTAGGAGAAGTTGCAGAACATGAAAAACAAATGGAATAACACCCACATACCTTATACGTACAGACCTAAAGTATCTGCTACTGGAAAGTCAATGAAAAACATGAAATTTCCAAGAAACAGATCATTCACCGGTACTTTACGTCTATCTGGCGTGTAGTATTCATCACTACCCATCCACAATGATCTGTTTCACGGCGCAATTCATAACTTACACGTGATGGGTAACCAACTGGCTATAAGTGCAAGTGTTGAATCTCTCAGGCCATCATTTTGCAAATCTGGATCTTTCTGTGAGTGCCCAACAGCAGCAGGATCAATTGTATTGCACTTATTGAGCATCGCACCCCTCATCTAACTTACAGAAGCAAAAACAAAATTCGGTGCTATGTTTTGTCGTGCACGAGGCTTTGCAGCTGGATGGATCGATTGCTGGTTAGTTGGGTTTGTTTTTGTCTGAGTGTTTCGAGAGGATTGGAAATGGGTGGCTTGATCTGGTAATACGCAAGCAATGAATATTAGAGTATGATGTGTTTAAGAAGCTTGATATGTCGTTTCCAATCGACATGCTGGTACTAATTCTAAAAAATAATAATTCCATTGATCAGGAAGTGCACTTTTTCATCTTGTCTTTTGTAGGTGTGGGCCTTCTTATTTCAGATCTTTGTCACTGATTTGGTTAGTTTGATTTGTGGTGCATATTGTAGTAGAACACCACATTAGGTTACAAAATAGAGAAATTTGTATAATGTGCAAGACATTACATTTCATGATTTTACATGGGCTTAAATTTATATTATAACATTTAATGTGGACTTCCAATAGAGGTGACATCAAGATGTGACAAACGATCTTAAGATTTTTAGAGACGTTGTTCACTTTGAAAGTGGTGGTAAAATGGTGTGCAAAGATTAGCAGTGTAACCATGTGTAGTGACGCATGAAACTGACAATTAGTTTAGTACGGCATTTTATTTCACCAAAAATGTTCAATTGAAGTAGTCCACCCTAATTTGATGACACTTCATTTAAATATTCAAGTTGAATAGAAGAAAGAAAGATTGTAATTATCACTATATATATATATATATATATATATATATAATTTATGAACACATGAATTCATAACATAGATAAGGAATTGGATACTAATGTGGTCCAAATTTTGGATGTGTTCATCCAAAGACAAAATTATAATGGCCTGGAGGCCCATGAAACCAAAAACTTTGTTGATGTAGAGCTAGTAAGAAAAATTAGCATGAATGATGAAAACACTCAAGTTATACATTACGATTGCAATACCAACCCAATATTTCTATTTGTTTCACATGACAATAGATTGACCGTATTTGTTGCCTTATACTACTCGAATTTGTGAGGTTGAAATTAACGTGTGTCTGCAAATGTATATGAAGGAGCTAGGATCAATCTCAAAAATATTTGGAGCTAATCTTGAATTGTTATGAATTATTAAAGTCCATTGACAATGTGTCATAAGGTCACATAGTCCCCATAGTTATGTTGACTATCAAACTTAAAATGGTTAGTTCAAGTTTTGAGCATGTAGTCCAATCTCTTTTACACACATGTCTTTCTACTACTTGTTCTTATAATCTGCACCTAACGACCCACAACTCAAATATAGCTAGGTGCCCGCTAACCCTAAAAGTTGCGAATGGATTTTTTTTGTCCAATTAGCCACCTTTGCCCGTCCATATGGTATACCAAGGTACATGTTTATGCTATAATCTTTTGCAATGGGATAGGCAAACAATGTAAACGATCCTAACTTTACAAGCATGGCATCCATATGGTTACATCCATCATTAAAGGCAAAGATATTCTTTATTGAGTTATTGAATTGGGATGACATTTTTTAGGCAATTGTGGATAGGGTTTGGCCTGGGCTTTAGGAGTTCAAACATGTATACAAATTAGGCCCAGTTAATTACCTTATTTCAAACGTCTTTGAACCAATTCTAAAATTATTCAAAATTTTCAAATAATAAGCCTTGCAACTCAATGCCATGGTTCATGCAAATCAATAGATGTTTTCATATTCACTCTGGGCAGTAATGCACTAGCCTCACTACTCCTAGAGTACCATTCTGTTTTTTTTTGGAGGGTTTTATGAGATTTGCATGTTGGCTATACACAACACAATGAAGAATATTATTCAACTTTTTGTTTATTTTATCCGAATTTCAATTTGACGATAGCTTATAATTCTTTCCTAAAAATTGGAGTTAGATCATAAGGGGGTTATGTAGATGACAAATGTGTTGGCGACGACATGGGTTGTATACATGGCTTTTGATGCGGGGTTGGCAATGACCCGCCAAACCACGTTGTCTCCTTGACTTACTTTGCCCATTTTTTTTCTGGAGAGAGGAAATTATCATATACAAGTGTAGTACCTCTCCTCCATCCAACATAAAAACTTGGCCCTTATAGGTTTCCTATCGATTCATCTCAAATGGCCTCAAATACACTAATTTGGGGTCTTTAAAGCTAATTCCAATGTCAAATCAACTAAAAAAAGTAAACTTGGGGCTGAAAATAATTTCAGCACTTTTATGTTGGATGAATGAGAGGTACACTCGTATACAATAATTCCCTCTCTCCATTTCGTTTTTCAAGTTTTGGTTCTTAAGGGCAAAAAGTCACCGTATCATTTCTGATGCAAGTTGGCCTCATGGACAGTGTGCGGGGAGAGTTTTGGACATAATCGGTCAAGATCCTAATGTTTCCAAGTTCAACCAGTGACACATTGACATCTTTCGGTGTTTCTGTATCGATTTGAGATATATTCTCTGAATTCCTCTAAAATGATCAGTAAATTTCCTGAAGTCTTGAACTTCAGCTGGTTATTTCTCAAACTCAACTGGTTCATCTGTAACTAGCGGTCGGGTCTCCCCGTTCATTGCTCATGGAGCCAAATACATTTACAAAAGGAGCACTGTACAGTACTGTCCACGTCCGGAATTTGCTTGGAAATGCAGGAGCTTGAGCTTGAGGAGCATTGTGTACCCTTTAAATGCAATGAAGAAGCAAAGTAAGGCTGCAACTAGCTGCAATAAGTACTTACCAAGGGGCAAGCTTATTCACCTTCAATGCAATAACTTAATATTTCGTCACTCTTCCAGTTCCCTCCATCCTTACAGTTTCTGACACCACAAAACGCGTAGACTGCACCATAACCCACCACCATCTCCGCCATGTCCAGTCTTCAGGGTCTGGATTCCTTGTAGTCTATCCAACTTCCTTAATTTACACGGCCTCCGATGGATGTCCCTAACATGATTGCATACAGCTGGTTTTCTGCCACTCGGTGTGACTCGATCGACACCAGTCGAGTATTCTTCTACCTGGATGGAGCTAGCTTGACCTGCCTAGGTATCTCTCAATAATATTATGCATTGTCAAGCATGTCAGAAGACTGCAGGGTGAGGATCCAGTGGCCGTGCTACGAGTCATTTGGAAGCAAGATTGGGGCTAGGTGGGTCGCTTGATGCTGCAGCTAAGTTAGTTAGCGACATAGGTCGAAGCTGGGCAGTGTCAATTAATATTCGGAGTAGACAGAGGCTTGTCAGTGAAAGATTGTTCACAGGGTGTAGCTGGGGTGAGGAGTTTGTTCTTGGAGCATGTACTTACAATAGTAGTAGCTTGAGAGTTGAAGCTCATTTGCAAAACTGTAACATTTGGTGCTTGTTCATTTGGAAGTTATAAGCTTTTTAGCTTGGAGCTAGCTGCAGCTTGAAGGGCATGTCAAGATTCGGAGGAGGAGGCTGTCAGAGGATGATTGTTCACGGGGTGTAGCTGGGGTGAGGAGTTTGTTTCTGGATTACTTACAATAGAAATATGGTGGAGAGTTGAAGCTCATTTGCAAACAACATTCGGTGCTTGCTCATTTGAAAGTTATAAGCTTTGAAGCTTTGAAGCTTCCTGTAGCTTGAAGGACAGTGTCAAAGATTAAGAGGAGGAGGCTGTTGGAGGAAGATTGTTCCGAGGGCGTAGCTGGAGCGAGTGAGTTTGCTTCTAGAGTCCATTAGTAGTAGCTTGAGTGTTGAAGATGATCTGCACACCAACATTAGGTCCACTCATTTGGAAGTAACCTTAGGGGAACCATTGTTGGTTGATATTGCTGCAGTGTGAAGGACATGCAGTGTCATCAAGATTCGGATAGGAGGCTGTCAGAAGTGAGAGAGATCGAAGAAAGCTGGGAGGTTGGAGCGTAAGGGATAGGTAAAGGTTCGAGTAAAGGCTCAAACTTCAGGATTTTTATAATCAGCAAGCTTGGAGATGTCGACTTTGCAACAACTCTGCTCCCACATGGATTTGTGACCCTTATATATCCTAGCAGCTGTGCAAAGAGTTAGGGTTCAACCGAGAGTAGCAGCGTCTCGGTAAAGTGACCATCAGCTGCATCTCATCGCAATGGGTGCAAGGAATCATGTTGCAGCCATGCCTTTGATCAGTATTTCAGTAGTTGTAATTCTGAACCTTCTCTATAACCCTTTCGGTGTCAGCTGCACCAAACACCATATCCGGAGCCTGCAAGCAAATGCAAAGCAGCAGCCTGCCTTGAGCCCCGAAGCACAGAAAGTCGCCGCGGATGAGTACGCAAACTGGATAGCAAGTGTGAGACAGAGGCATGACCAGAGACAAGCGGCTATGTCGACGAACGACCTCAACGGTGTCCCGGGTATGGCGCAGCCTGACCTCTCCACGGACTTCCCCGGGATGAAGCAGTACCTAGACTGGGAGAGCGTGGTGTCGCCGGCTACTTACATCGTGGTGGATCAGAATGGGTTTGGCAACTTCTGGTCGATTAATGATGCCTTAAATTCCATTCCTCCTAACCGGTACCGGCAGTACCGCATCACCATTCAAGTCAATGCTGGTGTTTACAGGTACTGTACTGTACTGTGATCATCCTTCGATGTTGTTTCGAAAGCCCTTCTGTTATAACTTTCTCTCTATACCAATTCCTACTCAGGCATGAACTACCTCCTCCATGAGCTGCTGGAGAGGTGGAGCCCAAAATAAACACCAAGAAGTTGGCGACGAGCTGTCTATACTATATAGCTCCCCCAGCTTCTTATCTTAACTGTGGAAGTTCAATTAACTTCCACACAACATTAGTTCCTTAGAGGGAGTGTAGATAAGTTTGGTCAAGTTTAGTCCCATTTACATGCTCTTATTCAGTTGCAAGTGTCGATGTTCGAAGGTTGATAATGTGTTTCTAGGTTGCTTCCACATTGTACTCAGGGTGTAGTGCTTTTGAATGCTGCAGAGAGAAAGTGTTCATCGAGAAGACCAAGCCGTTCATCACACTGCAAGGGATAGGCCAGCCGACCATAGTGTGGAACGACACCAACTTCCTCTCCGGAAACCACACATTCGACAGTGCCACTTTCGGTGTTGCAGGAAACTTCTTCCTGGCTCGCAACATAACCTTCCAGGTCAGCACTTATACTGCTCTGCAGCAAAAATATGGTCACCAACACTCCTGAAATCCACCGTGGAAGTGTATTCTACAATTTCTGCTTCAGCTTTTGATATATTCGAGAATTGAGGAAATTGTGCATGATTTGTATTCTGCAGAACACCGCTCCGCCACCGCCGCCAGGAGCTATTGGCATGCAGGCAGTGGCGCTTCGCGTCACCTCCGACTACGCAGCGTTCCACCACTGCACCATCATCGGCAACCAAGACTCGCTGTATGACCATAACGGCCGCCATTACTTCAAGGATTGCTACATCCAAGGGAGCATCGACTTTGTCTTTGGTGACGGTCTTTCCATTTACAATGTGCGTCCCAAAATCTCTCTTCATTTCTTCATGTATCCAAGGTCTCCAACAAGAAGTGACCGCCTTGCGGTGGCTGCTTTGTTTCTTTGAGTGTACCTGCACCTTAACTTTCTTGGGCAAATCTCAGCACATGTGTCTTGTCTAGAGCATTGAGTCTAACAGCACGACTGGCCATATGGTACACTGATCTGCCTATGTGACGCATGTGAGAGCTTGTACAAATCTTATGGTCAGTTGGTAATCTTGGCGACGGGACATTATAAAGGGGTTAGTGGGAAGCAACAGTACAAGTACTCAAGATGTTGCATGGATGTTTTCTTGGCTTAAGATTTTGTGGCGTGGCAATTTTTTTTTGCAGAATTGCGAATTGAACGTGGTGCAAACAACGTGGGGGGCAGTCACAGCACAGAAGAGGCAGAATGCAAGTGACAACACAGGCTTCTCCTTCCAAAACTGTGTCATCACAGGCTCCGGCCAAGTGTACTTAGGGCGTGCTTGGGGACCCTTCTCCCGAGTGGTCTACTCCTACACTTGGATGTCCAACGTCGTCTTCACCCTCGGCTGGTTCGACTGGGCCATCCCTGAAAGAGAACAGTAAGCCCCCTAACCTTCAACAATTCTATTGTAGCACATTGGCATCATGTTCCCGGGGTGAACAATTGTTTCTAAATCTTTTCTGATGTCTCTAATGAATAGATGATTTGTTTTTTCACATAAAGGAGCAACATGCTTGGAAAGAGGGCATTGGGAGAAATCCATTGCTATCATTTCTGTCTGACTTAGAAGAGGTTTACATAATCTTATCGAAAAGTGTGCATTCGAGTACTGACACTGGGATTGGAGGCAGGGTTTGAAGTGCGAGTGCGTTAACACTCTGTTAACCCACAATAAGTAGATCATCGATCGCTATGCAATTTGACATCTCGTCAAATTGCAGTATTAAAGGTGCCGTGTTCTGGGTGCAGGTCGGTGTATTATGGCCAGTACAGATGTTCGGGCCCCGGTGCGAATGAGACAGGCAGGGTAGCATGGTCTCACGAGCTCACAGACTGGGAAGCAGCGCCATTCTTGTCTCTGAGCTTTGTGGATGGAGAGGCTTGGGTTCCGCAGTCTCTCAGACCGCTCACATGACGACCATCATCCAGCTCTTGTTTCTTAGAGACTAGCATTTTATATCATTCTTACTTCATTTTTACAGATAGAACCCCGGGTTAGAATCCAACTGCGTGTTGGGGCTTCCCATAAGGTGCTTCCATTGAATTGGTTCTATATAGAATTTTAGTGGTGCTACGCAAGTAGCCTGCTTGCGATTGAGTCCTAGAGGCCTTAGAGCCCTACTTCTTGAGAGGAGGGTAGTGTTCTGAAATGAAATATGTTTTGCATGTGCACATGAATTTCCTACTTGCCCAATTGATCCTGTCTAATTTTCCAGCATGACAGCCTCCAATTAATGCTTGCACAAAATTTCCCACCGGCAGTTGAGGGCTGAGTTTCATCACTCGATTCAGACATAATCTGAACTCTGATCGTCTGTGGTTTGTAGTTAATATGTGAAAAGGTGTGTTCTTTGGACTGGGATAAGTTGGGCAAAACTTCGGGGTTAGGATTTATAATGCAGTGAGGCACTTAATTCCTTATGATAGCCAAGATCATTGATATAATCTTTACAGACCTGGAGGAAGTACGTTCCCCAATGCACTACTTATCACACCCAAGAACTGACAAGGGGCTCAAAAGGATGTGGTATCTGGTCCACAGACGGATTCTAACCTGAGGTCTGTCTGTAATTTTTTTTAAATAGAAAATTAGGGATCTTAAAAAAATTACAGATAGACCCAGGTTAGAATCCGACTGCGTGTTGGGGCTTCCCATATGGTGCTTCCAGTGAATTGGTTCTACATAGAATTTTTGTGGTGCTATGCAAGTAGCCTGGTTGCGATTGAGTCCTAGAGGCCCTAGCGCCTCCTTTCTTGGGCATATATGTTACGAATGTGAACATGAATTCATACATGCCCAATTGATCCTGTCTAGTGTTACTGCATGACAGCTTCCAATTGGTGACTTATTGCTTGCACAAACACCCCCACCTCAGCCAGGTAAGGATTGGGTTCATCACTCAATTTGTGAATGCTGAGTGCAATTGGCCTGCGGAATAACTACATAGCTCAATCCGGATTCTCTGCCTGCTCGTTATGTTGCCCAAAAATGAGGGAAGATCGCCAAGCAATAGGAGTGCAAGGTTAAGGACACTAATTGATGTCGCTCCGGCGCTCTTCACGTTTTCTGAGCATTCCTGGCAGCTTGTGTCCAGAACCCATAGCTTTAGGATCCACTTATGGAAGTAATCAGGTATGAAACATGTCTAAGCGATGATGAACTCACTTACCTGGGCAGGGTGAATCCATGATCCGCAAGGTGGATGGCCTAGGTAGCCTGCTCCATTGCACAACGGGCTGGGTGACCCTAGTATTCTCCTATGGGAGTCATACATGTCATAATTTGTGGCAGCGGGGGCTCGCGTTCGCGCGGCCCTCACCCAATTCAAACCTAACCTGAAATCTTTTCGCAAAGGTAGACGAGTCTTAAGTGGTTCGCTTTCTAATTGGACCCCTAGATCTGATTGGTATGTGGTTCGGTGAGGATCAAAGCGCAAACATCATAAAGAGACATGTTTAAAAGAGATTGGACTACGTCTTCAAATATCAATAATTACTCCACACACAATATGGAGGACCTATGTATCCAGTTAAGAAATCAACGAACATGCACTTTTGATAATCATAACTAAATCAGGGGAGGTCTGAATTTCAATCCGGTTGTTGCATATGTTTCATCGTAGATTTGCTAATGCAACACAAGTTCTGATCTAATCGATAGGAGTTGGAGAACATGAAAAAGGAACCAAATAACACCCACATACCTTATGCAGGTTGGAGGCAATTATGAATGAAGTTGGCTGTTTGTACTGGGTTAGGCACTTTGGGGTTAGCATTCATCTCCTTTTCGACAGTCTTTACAAACCTGGAGGAAGTGCCGTATGTACTACATTGCAAGTACTTCATCACAACAAAGAACTAGAATGAATGTGATATTTGGTGAGCACATACTACGATACCAAACTGACCAATAAGTCTTACGTTGTACAAGATTGAATGTTGGCATTCAAGATAGTGAACTTTCAAGGGCGAAAGTGTAGATGCCACACTGGAACAAACTCTCTGAATCGATTTTAAATGTTGACGGTTGTCATCTCTCTTCAAAGCAGTGTTAAAAAGTACAATGCAAATCGTCTGTGAATTCATTAACAACAACAAGAAGCAGCCTGCCATGGGAGGTGAGCATTGTCTGTAGAACATCGACCCACCTTCAGAAAAACCCCAACCTCATTTTGCCATGACATGAAGTGTTGCGCACTTATGAGATTTCAATCCAAGTTCTAGCTTTTCTCAGCTCTGCCTTGTAACCCATAACGTTGGAGAGACAACTGGAAGATAGGAAGTACAAAAACCCTCTGAACGATGATGAACTCACTTACCTGGGCGGGGCGATCCACGATCCGCAAGGTGGATGGCCTGGAGGAGCCTGCCCCATTGCACTTCGGGCCGGGTGAGTCTAGTATCTTCCTACGGGAGGCATACACGTCATAATTTGTGGCAGAGGGGGCTCGCGTTCGCGCGGCCCTCACTAAAAGACACCAAACATGCATGATATGAATATAACTGGAGTTATGTGTGACTGTCTTTCCGTAAGATTTAATGTTGAATTTATCAGCAGCGGAAGCATTGTTTATGAGAAAATTTGATTTAATCATCACATCTTCGAAATAGAATGTACAAGATTAAAACCTAGAGTATGTAAATATGTGCGAGAATATGAACAGAGCCATCATCATTGGAGTTTGATGTTCTTTTCCTCTTTGCACACATTTCTGATACCTAGCCCAGACGTGGACATTTGATGGAAGGGGAGAAGAGAAGTTCATTTGATCCAATTTTCAAGGATTTGTGTGGAATGCGGCCAAAAGTTTCTCAAAATGGAGGCGGACTGAAATGTGATTAATCTAAGATTCACCGATGTGAATTCATCTAGAATTGAAATGTGAACTTGAGTGAAACCAATACATCTTCGGTTGCAAACAACTCACATAGCCTAGAACGTCCTTGTCTAATTTACCACACGGCAGGTATCTCTGAAGAATGTTTTAATATATCCAAGTTAGGCTTGCAATGGTCGAGGGCCGCGCGAACACGAGCCCCCTCTGCCACAAATTATGACGTGTATGCCTCCCGTAGGAAGATACTAGGCTCACCCGTCCCGAAGTGCAATGGGACAGGGTCCTCCAGATCATGGATCACCCCGCCCAGGTAAGTGAGTTCATGATCTTTCAGAGCTTATTTATCATTCTAACACTCCTCTGCCTGTTCAAATGCTATGGGTTGTTGACCCGCACAGCAAGCCACGGATTCTGATAAAAGTCTCTCAAGCTTGAATCCAAGCAATCTCAGTTGCACACCGACCTTACTTGTTCTTTTCAATCGCAGTCTCAGATTTATGCCATGTCCCTGACAATGCACAACCTCACAGTATGATGTCCAGTTTCTGACATTGCATTATTTCATTCTTTGGTAATTTACGAAGTTGATGGGGCAACCAAGAAATGATTTCGGTCGCAACTTCAACTACTTACTTTAAGAGAATTTCAGAGAATACACAACTTGCTCCTCCTCACGAGAAGAATCTGTCACTAAAGGAAATAGAGTGGAATAATGTCTCCTTTTGAGACATTCTGTACACTGGACTTGGGTGTTCAGATTCCTGTGGAGCAAGCAGCTAATTTTCCATTATGGACATTTTAAGTGAAAAGGAAATTTATCGCTTCATGAATTGGGAATTCGAAAAACTGCAACTTTAACATCTGGATATGAGGCGTTGATTTGTCTGAGTACGACTTTGCCTCTGAGGGGTAAAGAAAAAGTGGGAATTTCTTGCCTTGGCATTCTTGATTGATCATATCAACCGTTGTGTGGAGATTGACATGTTGCTCTGAACATGAACGGGACTCCAGTCATAAAGAACTTTTGTATAATATGTATAAGCACAAATAACATATTGCAAAATTAATATGAGAGCACATGCTCTTTTGTCATAACATTATTCAGATCTATAATAATGTTCTGTGGGACTGACAATATTCTATAGAATATTTACATATGTTTCCATATTTAGTCTGAATGTGGGAATATTCCATGGAATAATGTCAGTCCCACATAACAATGTTACGGATCTGAATAATGTTATGGTAGCAGTTCTACACCGTTTATACTATTTAGTGTCACGTGCATAATAGTGTCACTTAACTTGTTTTGAGGCATATGCTAGGTTACATTGATGACTAACAACTTCACTGTAAGTGTCACCTCATGACACTTGGTGTCAAGTGTGCTTACATTAATCTTGGCATGAGTATGTTCAATAGTGTTATGAGGTGCATGCCTATGGTACACAATGGTCTACAAGTTGACTACAATGCACATTAATGACACTTGTCACACACTTGCCATTAGTATGCTCAAGAATATCTTCCTCTTGCATACTACAATGTAAACACATGATGCTTGCCATTAGTATGCTCAAGATTATCTTCCCCTTGCATACTAAAACACAATATTATCATTTGAAGTATCCCAATGTGTTGCTCTAGATGTCATAATGTAGATATTTTTTTCACTTAAAGAAGTTACTTATGTTGACAAATGGAATTATATTGGCAAGTAAGCATGCGTGACACTTTGAGACCTATAGGCATCTAATTTAGGCCATTCGCAAATAGTGCATGTGACACCAAATACCATAAACGGTGTAGTCCACTTTCAGGTACAATGTGGAATTTGTAAAGAATATGCTTGATTCCATCCCTTGTTTTTTTGGTGCAAACTGCCATTAGTTTCATATGGCATTTTTCCCCTGAAAGCAACCTATGAGCAAGTTTCCCTCTCATGCCCCAAGCATTGCCTCCACCGGCATCAAGTGGGCCTAGGGTAAATTGTGAAGTGCTTCACGAGATTTCACAATGACAAAATAAAGTCTACCATGCTTGCATCCATTCTACAAACAACAAAAAGAGAACCAACTCTCCCGACATTCAAAGAACCTTGTAACTTTAAAATTAGGATAGACAAGAGCACATGCATTGTTGGAGGCACCATGCTTTATTTACTTAAGCCGTGCCCACACTTACTAATGGATATAGCCAGCGGATGGCTCCCACCAGTATGGGGCATGTTTTCATCACTTTTAGCCAATGACTGGATGTAATGTACTCAAGTTTCAAACGTCATTGGCTAAAAGCAAACGTAAAATTGCCCCATATTAGTGGGAGTCATCCGCTAGCCATGCCCACGCATAAGTGTGGCCAAGGCATTAGTTTTTCCAATTGCTCCAACCCCCCATCCTACATCGAGGGAGAGGCTTGACATTGTCTAGTGTGACCAAGGTTTCAGGGTAGAGTAGCAAGATGTCAATTAAATAGCAGTCAAGGTAAAGCAACTTGAGGCTACAATATAGAGATGCATTGGTGGATACTTGCAACTTGGTGGATATAATATTTGAGATCAAGCCGCCATGTGTGATATCACCCAATGCATTTGCCTACTACTTGGCTCCAAGGTTATATGAACCATGACGGTTTCATATGCGGAATTTCACCAGATTGTTAATTTCTTTCTAACATAATCGTCGGTTGACACAAATGATATTCTTGAGAATGCAAAGGATCACTCAAGGGGTGGGGGACCTTGGTTTCACCTCTCCTTGAAAAAACAATTCACCAAAAATGATCTCACACCAAGATCAAGAGGAGTTCATACAACTTGGGGGGTGGACTCTTTATTGGAAACCTAAATGACGTGCGTGGGACACTATGAAATTAACCCCCTTTATACGAGAAGTTTATAGAGAAAAACGAGTTTATACATATTAACGGCATGCTAGGAAGTGGACTCATGTATTTATATCGAGCTTTTCAATTTAATGTGATAAATGCCTCCACTATATATACAACATACATACCAAGAATTAGATAGGCCTTTGTTACACATAAAAAACCTCTTTCACTTTCCAATAAGTCATTTTCATCCAAAGCATGTAACTCAATGATCGTATCAAACAAACAGAGACAAGAGCACAACAACTTAACCACAAATTGGACAACATAACTCAAGGAAGCCCATGAACACTCCAAAAGCCTCTAATTTGTAAAAACCTAGAACCCAAAATGCAAACCCTACCAAGAACATACATGGTAGCCATTGAGGACTATTACCATATGACAACAATGAATAAAAACGTGAATTGGATGAAACTAGCACATCAATTGTCAAATTTTTCTCTAAATCTTAGGTCCCCCTTTTGTACATCTAACTTTACTTCAAAAATTAGTAATAGCCTTTTCTAGATGTACACATTAGAGAAAAATAATAATACCTCTCCCTGATGTATACTATGTACATCAATGCTCGAATAATACCCCTTCTTACACTCTCGTTAGTTTGTATGTGGTATGAAGAGTCCACCCCCTTGGAGGCATCTGAGCCTATTGTGGACACTTCCAACTTCACATACAATCATGGGCATTAGAACAACTTGGGGATTGTCTTATATCTAATTATCAATTGCAAATCATAAAGAATGTCACTTCACGTCTCTGAATTGGAGTAGAGATGCAAAACTTATAGGAGTGTAAAGTGAAAATTAAATGATTACACAAGGGCTCCAAATTGTCATTAGTATATATCCTAGAATCATTTTTGTCATTGAGAACTTAGTTTAGTTCTCTTCAAGGATGACCCCTTGGGTCTTGACATGACAAAAGCATGTTTTGAGCACATGGTCAAATGTCATTCTAACACCCCAGGGAGTGGACTCTTCATAACACGTACGAACTAACGTGAGTGTACGAAGGGGTATTATTTGAGACATTAGCATACATAGTATACATAAGGGAGCGGTATTATTTTTCTCTAGTGTGTACATTTAAAAAGGCTATTAAGAATCGTGAAGTAAAGGTAGATGTACAAAAGGGGACCTTGAGGTTTTGAGGATTTTTTTTGACAATAGATGTGCTAGTTTCATCCTTTACACATTTTCATTGATTATTATCACATGATAATAGTCCTCAATGATTACCCTATCCATTCTTGTTAGGGTTTGCATTTTTGTTTTACTTTTTACACATGAGGCTCTTGAAGTGCCCATGGTTCCCTTGAGTCTTTCTCCACATATTAAGGCTAAGATATCGTGCTCTTGCCTTCGCTTGTTCAATTGATTCATTGAGTTACACCTTATGGATGGAAAATGTTCAATGGCATTCTCATTGGAAAGTGAAAGTGGATTTTATATGTAATAAAGGACCTATTTAATTCGTGATTTATAAGTTGTATACCTAGTGGAGGCATTTATCACATTAAGTTAAAAAGCTCTATATAAATACACGAGTCAATTGCTAGCATGCCGTTAGTACAATAGTCACTATGAAATTAAACCCCCTATAAACATATATAAATTTCATAGTGACCCACGCACATAATTTAGGTTTCCAATGAAGAGTCCACCCCCGGGACATCCCTTAAGATATGCGGGCCTTACTCAAACACTAGTCTTATGAAAACACTTATCCTTGAGGGCATATGGCAAGACTTGTAAGTTGTGAATGGAGACCATAAATACATGTACTGTTACAATGAGATTGGACTATGTCCTCAAAATATGTACACCCTGATAGGTTTAATAGGTTCAATATCTTTGTAGAGCGCTCATATCATGTGTCTTCATAGGGTAATAACCAAAACCCTTGTATACATTTCAAACCTAATTTTGCAATTATTCCTACATACATTATAAACTTTTGAAAATGGCCTTTGTAAATACATCAATCTTGATCATTCAAATAGAAATCTCTCAAAATATGAATACCTACAATAGCATGTATTTTACTTCAAATACATTTCTCTAGCACATGCACCAAAATTTATTAGACGAATTTGAACCCTTGGGAGGGCAATCACAACCTTGTTCTTACTTGTTCATGTCCTTCCATCATGGCCGTTCCCATCCCTTTCTCTTAAATTTGTCAAAATTGAGGCAACAAACTTTGGGGACTTTGTATGTATTTGTTTCTTTGAACTAGGATGTGTGTTTTAAACCAGTTGAAACGTATTTATAAGAGCTTTCCATGGGTATTACATGCATGTTTTGATGGAGAAATGAGCCCACTAAGGCTTAAGGAGGTTTTGGGTGTCTTTGGAGTTAGCAAACTAGGCAACCTCTTAACCAACTTCTAGGAGGGAAATGGCATGACTGAAGGCCCTAACTCAAAACCTTGAAAAAACACACATATCCCCATATGTATACTTACAAGGCCTGGGATATCTTTTTAAACCCATGATAGATAGAAAGAAAGGAGACTCCAGTGTTGCCACCAATGTGTTGTTTCATACTTGAGTTGGCCTAAGTCTATATGTAATCTTGAAATGGGCATTACAAGAATTAGAAGGCCCCCGAAGATTATTGCCTCCATATGGAGGGGAGCACCTTGAGCGGGCGTGGACAAGTCTGGACAATTGCCTGGACAAGTTGGTTGGCACCTATCCCTCCAAGGGCAAATCCCTAGGTTCCCACATGGTTGGTTGAAAATATCCAGCTCACATGCATACCCCCACTATGATTGGGTGGATCATAGGTGGTAGGGAGCACTAGAAATCAAGTGCTAGGAAGGCCACCCATCCAATTACTATTCAAGCCTTAGGCGGCTTAACTTTAGAGTTCCCATTGGATCTAGGTTAAGGCCTTGGGTTTAAGCCACACTATATATACGTAATAGGAGGTTTCAAAAACATAGCACCCTTTGGGCAACGTACATGTAATGATACATAAAACCAAGCCCATCCCCCATGTTCAGTTTTGAGCACAATTGGGAGGGCCTATACGATCCCTTAAATCCTAAGTGTCTAAGAGATCCATATTGGGCCTCTCCAAGCAAAAAAAACGTATTTGAGCCACATACTTTCATTTTAGCTAATCATATTAGAAGTGACCCTACCTAAAATCAACTTATTCTTCGAACACTGTTTGAATGAGTTAAACACTTTGATGTTATTAGATAAAATATGCAGCTTGGGTGCCCTTGGATGCAACTACAAACGTTGTATTTGGTCATCAATGTCTAGTATGAGTGTATTTCCTATTTTTTCCTTGACAAAAGACAATCTATACAATAAGGTTTCAAAAATAATAAATATACAAAAATATGATTTCTAAACTTGCTGAAGCATGTATAAATTGTGTATATTAAGATCCCACATCCATTTAAAGTCATAGAAAGAAAAGAAGCTTCACTTTGCTCTCCTATAGCTTTTACATCTCAACTCCGATTTTGATGCTTGAAATGACAATCTTCATGACTCACGTTTGCTGACCAAACGAAACAATTTCACAATCCCATCCAACGGCGGAGTCGGAAGTGTCCGTTATAGGCCTGCATACCTTTTAGTTGTACACCGAAACTCATGTGCACCGAATCTTGAGGAGTAGGAAGACCCGGGAACCCTTTTGGTGGGGGCCGAGAACTTGAGCAAAGGTTGACCGCAAGCCAAGCCCACCTTGCTCGTCAAAAGACGACACCGGTGACCGAGATGCATACCTAACCTAACTACCGGCATTTCACAGTACTTTACTTGGGAGACCTGACTCCCCCTCAGGCCTCCAATGAAGACCTTCGGACTTTGAACGACGGACGGGGAGAACCGACTAGTGTCCGGGGAGATTTTTGGGCTTAATCGGTTGAGATCCTAGTGTTTGCAAGTCCAACCGGTTACATGTTGATATCCTTCGGTTTTTTAAATTAAATTGGGATATATTTTATAAATTCCTCTAAAATGATCGGTAATTTTCTTGCAGTCTTGAGCTTCAACCGGTTATTTCTCAAACTCAACCGGTTCATTTGTAACTAACTGCCGGTTCTCCCCGATCATAGGAACCGACTGCTCGTTTCGGATGAACGGGGTTGAGTTTGAGAAATGACCGGCTCAAATTCAAAGACTTCAAGGAAGATTGCTGACTAGGGGTGCATCTATTTTTATTTTTATTTTTAAAAAGGCATTTAAAAAGGCATTTAAAAAGGCATTTAAAAATACTCAACAAAATTTGAGGCATGTTTTTTAATCATAAAATCACTACTACAATCAGTCCAAGCCAGTAGGGTGAATATAGACATGTGTAACTTCACGAATTGTTCCATATTACCATATAGCATCAATACATTCAAACTCAACGGCAATGCTTGAGCCCTATGTCCTGCCACACGAACTGACGAAGATCGGAATACGAAACATGCCACACGGCACACCGGACAAGTCGTGAACAATGGTTTGCATTCAGACAATTCGTGAACGGTGAACAAGACGAATTTCGCATCGGCGACGATCTAGGCACAGTCTTGGGATCAACACTTGGACGGAGAAGAGCTCGAAGAATTGATCTTGGAAGAGGGGAATGTTTTTGACAATGATTTGCCATAAAGGACCTCATGGGTGATGTCTTTGATGATTTTCAATTAAAAAACATTGATTTTTTTAAATATTTAAAAATATATTTTATAATGCTACCTCCAACCTTTAGAATGAAAAATGCGGCACTAATACTGACCCATTTAGATGAATTTATGGAATATATACCCCAATTTGATACTGAAAAACCAAAAAGATGTCAACATGTAACTACAATAGTTGGTCTTGGAAACACACAGTAGATATGATGTGTAGCGTCATATGGTATTTTATGTCACTGTGGTAACTTTTCAGATGACACTTCTTATGATTAAGTGAACAGACAATGTCACAGATGATGGATGAGTTCATCCATTGGCCAAAACCCTACCTTCTCTTGTCAGCAACTTGTGATGAAATATTGTCATGGATGATTGAAAGCTGGATGAAAAATCACTTGGTAAGTGACAATAATTGCAACATTGCAAATCTATAATCCCCCAAAAACTTTACAAAGAATGACAAATAATGTTGGGTTAGCATTTAGTGTTGGTGACACTATACCACAGTTTACGATTGGTATTGAGCAAGACAATTAGAATTGGCGACACTAAATATCATATTTAGTGTAGCTTCTCCACCGATTATGCCCAAAAATCTCTGCAGAAATTGACTTGAATAAAACTTAGTGCATGCCCTCGGCCATGGGGCACAGAAGTGGTACTGATGCTGCACCTGTACACCCTTCCCTTGATTTTCAAGGCATTTTTTAAGAGTCAACTTTTGTTGTTGATCCACAAGTTAGCTCTTGTTAAGTTAGCCAGGTTTGAAATAAAATAAAATAAGAATGACGTTTCTCCAATCAATTTAGATGGATGTAAATTTGAATACATCCAATATGTGCAAGAGAAATCCATGAGGGAGAGTTGTACAGTTCCCACGGCCTCTCCAAATAATAACGATGTGTCATGGTATGCGGCGTCGGTGACCACACCGCATCCGAAGGGATTTCATCCATTTAGATATGGATGGATGAAACCCTTGGATTTGTGGAGATGCTCCTAGGTGAGGAGCATCCTCCTTGGCTTGACATTTTTGCCAAGTGTGTGAAGGTGTGTTGTGTATGTGTGCCTTTGCTATGTTTTAGTGTTATTTGTTAGTGGTGGTTGGTACTCGAGCTGTAGTGACACACGATCGTTATTTACACGACAAATGTGCGTATTAGTGTGATTGATTGATTGATGATAGCATGATGTTATGGGCCTATGGCACTTAGTAGAGCATTCATTTTGTCCCTTCAACTGCATTGCGAGGGAGTTGTTGACTCTTGCCATTAAAGCTTTGTGGCCTTTGATTCATGTTACTTGATCCGGTTTTTGGTTCTTTGATGTTAGTGTGACATCTTGTACATTAATAGCTCACCCACACTTACTGGTGCGGGCCACCAATGAACGGTGAGTACTAATAGGGGCCACTTTTAGAACTAGTTTAGCCTGTGAGAGCCATTGGATGCAACCAATGCTTGTACTCACCGTTCACCGGTGGCCCCACCAGTAAGTGTGGGTGGGCTATAACTCAATCTTGTCTAAGTGGATCTTCTCCAAGCTCGACTCGAGATCATTGAGTAGTCGCCCTGTCAGATGTATGTGTGTGTGTATATATATATATATATATATATATTCATTCTACCAATGGAAAATACTATTTAATCGTTAAAAAAACAAACGGTAGAACCATGAGGCTCTATCATTTCTTATGAAAGACTACAATTGTAGTTGTACACTTTGCTCATGCCAGTCCATGGCTATTTACTGTGCCTATAACCAACTATAGTCAATTAGATTTTTTTTCAATACATTTTAGGGAACAACTATAGTTAACTAGATATTAGAACAACTATAGTTAATTACATTTTTTGGCAGGTCAAATCACGAACTTGAATAGGTAGAGCATTGGCCTTCAAGTCTCTACAAGTATCTTCAAGTCCCTACAAGTCTCTATGAATTGGTTAGTTGTCCAAGGTATGCAAGCTTTCATCATCCACGTTAAATAAAGTGGACCAAAAATAGCATGAACAAGTAACGTCCAAGTGTGAACGCAAAGTGGTTAGGAAAATTGCTCTTGAAACATAGAAGTCGATGCATAGTCTCTGTCCTACAGACAGAGCCAACAAACAAATTACCAAAAAGTTTAGAATATTTCACATAACTTAGATAATGGGAAATACCATATAAATAGGAAACCCCTAAACGTGATAAAAAAAAAGGGTTCAGTTTGTACTAAGTTAGGGGAACGAAGAGCCATTCATTCCCCCCAGCGCCGCGCCTCGGTTGTAACTACCTCCCCTGCCCACCGGACGCAAGCCCCGCCCCCCGGTCGCACAATCCCCCCACAGAAGACCTCGCGTCGCCACAAGATCCCAAGAGACGGCCCACCCCCGTCCCACGGTCACAAACTCACCACCACCCCGTATACCGGTCGCATCCCCCCGTCCTCCAGTCGGCCAGTCTCCTGACAGGGACTCACGCCCCCAGGCAGTCACAAGAAGAAGAGGAGCCGCACCTCGCACTCGCCGCACCTCGCACTCGCCGCGACTCGACTTCTCAGATTTCTCAGGTTCGCTCCGGCAACCCCCGAGTTGCAATCCTTCAACTGCAAATTCCTGGTTGCGGAGCTTCGCAATGGTGTCGCAAGGCACAGCAATGAGGGCGCTGTGCTGCAGCCCAGCGGGCATATCCCGCTCCACGTTCCTAAAGGGAACTCCCGTGGCGGGTGCGGGCGAGGCTGGAGGTTTCGCGTTCCCACGGAGAGCTGGTGCGACGAGCCTCGTGGTAAGGGCGACAGCGTCGGCCGCATCGAAGGAATCCACGGTTGTGAAGCCGCAGGGAGGGGCAGCGAAGATCAAGTCCATCAAGGCGAGGCAGATTATTGACAGCAGGGGGAACCCAACTGTGGAGGTGGATCTGGTCACCGATCGTGTGTTCCGCTCCGCCGTACCCAGCGGTGCTTCTACGGGAATCTACGAGGCGTTGGAGCTTCGGGACGGTGATAAGAAGGTGTTCGGGGGTAAGGGTGTGTTGAAGGCTGTGGACAACATCAACAATGTGTTGGCGCATAAGCTCGTGGGTCTGGATACCCGGTAAGGGATGGGAAAGGGTATGGGAGGGGATGCGCTATGCGTTGTTGACGATGATGTTTTCGTATTTTGGGTGGGTGGGTTGCTGTTTCTCTTGTTCGAGGGTGCTGGAATCCCTTCCTAAATGGGCTATCGTGGGTTTTATGTAGAAAGATTTCAGTGGTTTAAGGTGGTTTGCATTGGGGAGGTTGAGGGTGGTTTGCATGGGGTAAGGTTGCATTGAGAAGATTGAGGTTACATTGAGAATCAGTAGTATGATTTGTGGAGCTGAAATTTATGAGGGATGTGAAGAGGAAAAGAGACGAGCCAAATGGGCTATTGTGGGTTTTTATGGGGAAGTTCTTCATTGGGTTAAGGTGGTTGTATTGGGGAGGGTTGAGGATACACTGAGTGGGTTAAGGTTGCATTGGGGAGATTGAGGTTACATTGAGAACCATTAGGAGTTGTTTATGGGGGATTGAGGTCGCATTGAGAATTAGTAGGAGATGTATACAGAGTTGAAATTTACGAGGGATGTTAAGAGGAAGAGAGACGAGTCTCTAAATGATCTATAGTGGGTATTCTTAGAGAAATCCTTCACTGGGTTAAAGTGGTTGCATTGGGGAGGGATGAAAATACATTGAATGGGTGAAGGTTGCGTTGGGGAGGTTGAGGTTACATTGAGAATCAGCAGGAGATGTTTAAAGAGTTGAAATTTACGAGGGAGAAAAACAGACGAGGCTCCAATTTTGAAGAAGCTGTCTTTGTCTCAGGGTGTCAGGATGTGCGACATTTGTTGCGATATCGTACTAGAAACTCTACCCTTCATTCCCGATTTTCATACTACTTGATTGCCTCCAACATGATTGTTGCTGGACTGTTTCAATAAACAATTGGGTATGGTAAAACTGTCCCTTATGCAATGGCGCCAATTAGCAGTGTGTTGAGGATTCGATGTATAAGCAATCTTTCAAGAAATCGCTCACGAGATCGAGGGATCAAGTACTGTAGCTTGTGGGATTGTACTGTATATTCTAGGCCTGTGGGATTGTGGGCTTTGCGGAAAGTAATGCTTGCTGTTTTCCACTGAGAAAAGAATACCTAATGTATTCGTTTGTGACGATTAGGGACCATTGTCAATGGAGGTGTTGTTGATTCTGAGGGGGACTCCTGTCCAAAGTTCCCCTGTACAATCATGACTCAATCATAAGAACCAACTTAACTAGAGAAGGTTCAAACTGAACAGAAAGAGAGCCTATGGACAGCTTTGTAATTACTTTTAGAAGAGAAATACTGGAGGCGGCAGAGACTGTTGAAGCAGAGTGTTGGATGCACAATATACTGATGAACGGTATTTCCATGACAGGAACCAGAAGGACATCGACAACATTATGCTGGAGCTGGACGGTACTCCCAACAAGGGTAACCTTGGTGCAAATGCTATCTTGGGTGTGTCTTTGAGTGTGTGCCGTGCCGGAGCGGGTGCTGACGGTGTGCCTCTGTACCGCCACATCCAGGCCCTTGCTGGCACCAAGGAGCTGGTCATGCCTGTACCTGCACTGAATGTCATCAATGGCGGTAGCCATGCTGGCAACAAGCTTGCAATGCAGGAGTTCATGATCCTTCCAGTTGGTGCTTCATCCTTCAAGGAAGCCATGCAGATGGGTTGTGAAGGTATGTTGAATTGCAAGCACTCTTGTGAAAGCACTCTTTGTCTCGTGAAGCTCCATGTCACGTGATCATGGAAAAGGCGAGACAGATCAAAGTGATGCTAGAAGGTTGGTTTGATTTGGTTTATGTCAGCTCCCTGTTTAAGATTGACAATCATGGCAAATGAGCTGAGCAGACTGTTATTGAAAACAAGGCGGTTTAAGAATTTTGACATTCTAAAGTGCAATCTAACCTGGTTAGTGCAACATCTTAGGCTTGAATTGAACTGATGTACTCTGCATGGTTATCACAATCTTTTAGTAATATTAGAAATCTGGTGGGATTGCAGTTTACCAGGTGTTGAAGGGCATCATCAAGAAGAAGTATGGGCAAGATGCATGCAACGTGGGTGATGAGGGTGGTTTTGCACCAAACATCCAGGATAATCGTGAGGGATTGATCCTTTTGGTTGATGCGATTGAGAAGGCAGGATACACAGGCAAGGTGAAAATAGGGATGGACGTAGCAGCTTCAGAGTTTCTGACGAAAGATGGACAGTATGATCTGGACTTCAAGGAGCAACCCAATGATGGCAGTAAGGTTCTCTCTGGACAAGCCCTTGGAGAGCTGTACAAGGAATTTGTCCGTGACTTCCCAATTGTCTCCATTGAGGATCCTTTTGACCAAGATGACTGGTCTTCATGGACAGCGCTTCAAGCTGGCATGAACGCCCAGCTTGTTGGTGACGATCTCTTGGTCACAAACCCTAAAAAAATTGCAGAGGCCATCACGAAGAAGGCTTGCAACGCGCTCTTGTTGAAGGTAATCTATTGGAGAGGCTACTCTTTGAGTTGGCCTACATAGTTTGTTGGTCAGAATCATTTCCTGTACAGTAGAGTCATGCTCTAACTGAACATGACTTTTGATTGCGAGTTGGTTGTTTTACATACAAGTCCTTCCGTGTTTGGTAAGTTTTGGTGCATGCTTGCAGGTAGTCTGTAGGTTTGAACAAAGAACATTCTATATTGGTTCATTGAGGGTCAAACCCATTTCGGCATGACACGAGTTGCTAAAATCAGTTTGGCCCTCAAATGGATGGAAATAGGTTCCTCTTCACAAATGCAAACACACAAGCCTCCAAGCATGCACCACAAGTGAAAAGAAAATCATTGATTTTCTTTGCAAACAACCCATGGAATATCATAGAGAACCAAGTCCTGATGAAATGTCCCATTAATTAAAGGGCAACTCTATTGGAAATTGTAGTTGAAGAACAAGTTCATGTGTGAGATAGCTTGAGAGTTGTCAGCAAGTTGTGAGTTATTTCAATGAAGAATTTTGTTGTCAATCTAGACCTTGATGCATCAAGTGAGATGGAAGACATGGGATCTAACTGTGTATTTCTATGGATTACAGGTGAACCAAATTGGGTCCGTGACTGAGTCAATTCAGGCTGCCCTGGACTCTAAGGCAGCTGGCTGGGGTGTAATGGTCAGCCACCGCAGTGGAGAGACAGAAGACACTTTCATTGCCGATCTTTCTGTAGGACTTTCCAGTGGACAGGTGTGCTATTCTTTTTTGTGATACTACAGATGAATCTGTTGCTTATGTAAACATGTCTGGTTTGGTGGATAAGCTGAAAAAGCTTATATCTTCTATGATAAATTACACCTGTTATGCCTTTGAATCTATACATGTGTCTTGGAGCATATTGTACGCATGCTTAGAGGCAATCTACTATGGCCTTCTCATAGCCATGGGTTTGGTAATGCATATTGGAGGAAGAGAATATAATGTTGGGGTACTTCTCTGCAGATTAAGACCGGGGCTCCATGCAGAAGTGAGCGACTTGCAAAATACAATCAGGTACCAAACCTAAACCCACCGGTTGCCATGCCTTGATTTCACATGATGAATGTTGTGCTATCATATAAGACTGGATAGACATGTCATCCTTTTTTATTTATTTAATCAAAGGATTAATGTTTTTGTTGTTGGTCAATTGTAGTTGCTGCGAATTGAGGAGGAGCTTGGCAATGTCCGTTATGCTGGAGAGAGTTTCAGGCAACCATTGTAGGTTTGTACGAGTATGTTATACTTTCATCTCTAGACATGGAAAGGTAATGTATCTGCCAGAGGGAGACTGTCAACGTAGCTGGCATGTCAGCTTTTGCGCAGGGATTAGGTGCTACATTATGGTTCAGAAATTTTAGCGGCAAGGTGTATTAGCTTCCTGGTTTGAGACAGCTATCATCAAATTTTGTTACCCTTTCAATAGGTTTTTCTACTTTACTTTAGAAGTATGGAGGCCAATAAAATTAGTCTGATCGATTCAGCAAGTAATTCAAATTAGTTTACCTCAATGAGAATCAGGTAGACGTGATAAAGATTCATATCAGTGATCTTATTGCTGTTGAGGTCATAATTAAATGTATTGCACTTCAAAGGCACTACCTCTGAGTTGTGCATCATATCCCGTGCATTACACTGGATGTGTTGTGTTTTGAAAATGACCGTGGGGATTTGACTACTCTGGCGAAAGAGATAATTGCATCAAACTTTTCTGCTAATTGTGACAATGCTGGGGTATGTCTTAGAAACACCTTGAAGTTCTCATGTGACCTACCTTGTGTCCACTTGTTGGGCTGTTTTTGGTCACAATATGTAGAGATTCCAAATACAACGATTACCTCAAAGTCATTAAATTGGGACACTTAGAATGAACCTGCCATGTAAAGAATTACTGCATGCTTCAGAGATTACTTGCATGCCTGCATTCCCATTAAAAAGTAAAGCATGGTGAGTGCAGAACCCTACGTATTGCTGTGTTATTCCGTACATTGGACGTTTAACCCTTCTTTGAAGACTGCCAATTGACATTCCTCCACATACAAATTTCAAGGGCAGGAAATGCACATTCATAATACATTTCATTGGAGAACAGATATGCTCAAGAAGGGAGGCAGGATGGCCTCTGAGACTCTATTGAAGCACTGCATGATAGTTGTTGCTCATCATGTTTATAATGACATCTTGAAATATTTCCTTCCTAAGCACTTTCCCCTCCAATAGTGAAGCCTCCTTAACCCCTAAATGCACTTGGGCATTTGGGGTGAAAACGAGTGAACTCAGTGACTTGGGTTTAGGCAACTGTTGAAGGTGATCAACGCACAAATGTGTCCCATAAATTTAGAGAAACAAAACTCTTGTTGAGGTGCCACATCGTTGAAAAGATGGCTACATAAAATGATGTGACAAAAACAAATCCTCCTTTTTGGATTATGGTTGACAACATCGTTCTCCCCTTGAGGGGGAAGTGGTAAAAACCTGCCTCTCTCTCAAGTTTGTTGTTAGTTCATTTCAATTGGGTCTCACTAAACTAAATCGGGTCTATGACATGCAAATTAGTGGTAATTTGTTCAAAATAAAAACCATTGTGGTGTACAATGTTCATCTGCGCTTTCACCCGCTCTCTGGTAGGTCTTATGATATTTTATCCTTTTTTCAAGGTTAAGTTTCACAACACTTACCAAGGAGGAGGGTGAAAATGTTCACTATATTATAGAGCTTGGAGAGAGGCATTATTGCATACGAGCATACCTCTCATTCATACAACATGAAGCCTTGAAGTAGTATGCAACCCGTATGTTACTATTTTAGTTGATTCGACCTTGGAATTAGCTTTACGGACTTTGAATTAGAATGCACCATGTATGGTATTTAGTGTCACTTACTATTCGGAGTTACAAAGTGCTATAACTATTTATCGAGAATGTAAAATTTTACCAAGCAAAGTCATTTATGTTCTATAAAGTCCAAATGACTTATTTAACTTTTGTGAGTAAAAATTGATGTCAAGAGTAAGAAGTGGTTGTATTGCGTAATTTCAAATAGTAAGTGACACTAAATACCATAAACAGTGTAGTTCAAGTCATTTGAAATGAATCACCCACAAACCTATAGGGGGTCAAGTTTCTATGTTGGATGGATGAGAGGTATGCTCGTATGCAATAATTCCCTCTCTTTGTAGAGATTGGGAATGGTAAATTTTCGAAAACAAATCAATCTCTATATAAAGGGCTAGAGACTCCAAACTAATCTCATGAAATGCAGTGGGATGAAATAGCCACAAACTTATAGGATGAAATAGTCCACCTTTCGTAGGTGTTGTGAACCAAAATCCTCTTTTTCACTTCCTGGATTCTTACCTTGCCATCGTATATACATTGTGTTCAAGTCGTGATGACGTGGAGGGTTATGAGCTGATCTGGCAGATGACTGTACCCTTCTTCCAAACGGTCTCATCTTTCATGCACCCCTAGTACCGACAAAGTGCCGGCAGAGTGAGGAAGTTTACTCAGCTTCCGAACGAAGCTACCCACTCTCAAACCTCCGAGAGATTGAGAATGTTGAAAAAATGACGATGTTAATTCAATGCTTCGATTAAGTTGGACTACTTAAAGAGTAGGTATCCATAAGCCCGAACCAACATGTAGCTTAGGAGATGAATTCCAAGTGCGAAGGAGTTGAAGAAGGTCGATGAATCAACACATAGCGGCCGGAGATGGAAATTCTAACGGTAGAACTTCTCCGGAAGGCATTCGATCCCCGTGGCGGTCATTACTTGCTGGAGGAGTATTAATGATCCACTCTTGCTAAACATGCGCAATACAAGTGCAAGGAGGAGAATCTGCAACCGAAATGATAGCCTTAGAAGTTAGTAAGGTATGTGTTGCACCGACGAATGCAGACTTCTTACATGGCTATCAAATCCATATAAAGCTTCAGAGAGTTGCAGCATTTTTGCATCTTTTCGTTTGAGTGAGTGATTCTTCAAGCTTAAGAATATGTTTCTTCGTTGTGATTTCGACCTCTCTTTTGTCCCCCCGAGTTTGTTGCGGCTAATTCATCATCAGTGTGTCATCAGAGTGTTGAGTTGTGAGGCTCATGCAACACATGTCTGAAGTGTCTAGTACGTGCCTTGTCTGCTATTGTTGCAATGTGTGCATTTTGAAGGATCCTATGGTCAATACAGAGCATTCTATGTACCTCTGTTTCTTTAGGTTCTAATTAGGGTAGTGCATATTTGAGGTATACTCCACTCCCACTAATTGGATTTCAGCAGGAAGGAGGATCGCACACAAGATCAAGGGGTAGAAATCTCACTCTTTCTTAATCTGCTCTTTAGGGAAACTAAGCCAGGGCCATTATCCTGATGAAGGAGCCGGCTAGGTTTTGCATTACATGCATTCTTTGTGATGTCTTTGATACATTTATGACGACACATCTTTATAGTTCAATCTTGGACAATGGATTGATTTCTTCGTGTTCTTGTCAGGTGTCTAAGCTCTTTGTATGTGATACCGTTGGGGAATTGGCTGCCACTGATGAGGATGATAAAAATTAAGGCATGTGTTTGTTAGAAATTTAGCAAGAGACATGTCTGTTGTTTCTCATTTGTGAGCATCCCAGTTTCCCATGTGTGCACCATGGGAATGCCAACTGAGAATAACTTTCAGCTTTCCATACGGGCGAAGGCAAAGGGATTCAATCTGCGGGTGCGGCTGAAGGGGACTTTCTTCACCTCTCAAATTCTCAAGGCACGCCGCCTTTCAGGTTCCCTCAGTGCACGAGCTCGAGGCTTGACTGTGTATTTCAAGTTAGGGCTTCTTCAAGCATTGGGTGCAGCAGCTCCTACGAGCAATAGTGCAAATGTGGTTCGATATTCACTCCGGATGCATGTGAGAAAGCTATGGATGAAAATGAAGGGCAACTATACGCAAGGTGATCAAAGAGATCTAGCACCAAAAACAAAATCATCATTGGAGAAGACGCCATTACTGAAGAAGACAATAGCAAGTCATAAGAAAACATTTATTTACAGATTATTTCCAGGGAAGACGAACACTGAAACAAAAACTGTAGTGGAGGTGTGTGTCTCTGATACTCTTCACTTATCGTTCATAGTAATATGTCAATCTGTTTTCAATGTAAATGTTTACCACCTAAGATTGTCAGTCTGTCCACATAAATCTCAATATAATCAACTGCAGATCCAGAAATTAATTTTGGCTACAGAGAAGATTGCCTCTTCAAATCATCATGTCATCTCATAGAGTGTGGAAGAATGTACTTGAGAATTAGGACCATGAGGGACCTGAAAACGGTTTAAACTCTATTCTCTAATATGCACCCCTTGATTCTCCAATAGATCTAGGCATATATCTTACCACTGTCATTGACAGAGTCAATGCAAAGTTAGATACTGCTGATGTGAAAGCCTCTACTTGTCTCTAAGAAGTCCTGCGTAGCTCCATCCTTCTTGAATTCAATTTTTGGATTTTTTTACATTATGTTTTATCTCTGCGCATCTTGGATGTGAGGAATGCAACCTGATGTAAAGCGTTGCAGGGGCCTGCAAGAGGATTTCGTGGACACCTGACACCATATATTGACGACTATACTAGGATGGAGAGAGTGGTGAAGGTGCTGCAAGGAGTAGGCGTAGTGTGCACATTAATAGTTCTCGCACAACTTGTCAATGCTGGAGGCCTGCCACTTTCTGTCATTGTTGTGACTGGGCTAGCAGTCTCTGGTCAGTTTGTTCTCAAGAATTTTGAAACATGCATCTGCCCAAGAGTTCAGCAGCTGTGGCAGGATGCAATAGGTATTGGTGGCCTTGCTGTGCTACCTCAGGTGATCATTCAACCCTGCCTTATTCCTCAACCCTGGATATTATACGAAATGAGTGCACTGGAAGTAGAATCAAGACCAACCTGTGACAAATCTTCAGATAAGAGATAGGATATCTCTAAGAACAGAGCATTTCTATCCAGCTCATCTGCTACTAACCTTGGAAGTTGTCAATATCCATCATTTATTCGCATAAATTGATTCAGTTTGACCTTTTTATGGAACCTTCTCTTTATGATAGTTCTACTTAAAACCTTTTCATATGTCTTTAACTATTCAGTAAACTACCATGAGTGATCACGGTAAATTTAAGTAGAAAAAAGAGACATTGAACAGTTCTCGACATGTGTACACTTGTGACCATCGAATCTAAATATAATTAGAGCAATGACGACTGAAATTTCTGTAGTTGAGTAATTTACTTCCACTAGGTTCTGAGCCTTGTCACCTGACTGCATTGTTTTTTAGGTTGTTTGTCAGAGCTCTCTACTACAAGAACCTGTCATTGCTCACTGATTACATTTTTTTTGCAGACAATGCAGGTCATGTTTGGTTCACGCCTGCTGCAATATGGTCACACAGAAATTACTATTGGTGGATTTATCATGATTATTTTTCTTCTGGTAAGATGGTTGATTCAACTCAAGCTTGGCAATAGTAGGGATTAATCCACTGAATGCTGTCATATAATATTTCATACGTGTACTCTGTATAGCTCATTATGAGCGAGTGAGTATGTCTTGGTTCATTTGTTTGTTGCATTCCAAGATTTTTGTCACAAATTATTGGTCATTAATTGCACAAGATCCAGTGTATGGCCATTTGGTACTTTATCATGGTATTGTGAAGTGGATCTCATGTTAATGTGTAAAGCCTTTCCACATTGGCTTCAGGCACGATATGGGAGGCTACCAGAAAAGTTTGTGCAACTATTTGAACTAATATCACCATGGACAGCGGTTTCTCTATTCTTATGGGCTCCAGTTACCCAATTAGTAAGACCCTTGCTCTGCAACCCAACACATGCTTTTTCTCAAGATTTTATATCTCTACATACTAGTGCTGGGTTGTTTGATGCCATCCATGTGGTGTCTTTAGGAGTCGATGAAACAAATGGGAAACACTACTGAACATTGTGCATGATCACTTTCAGGGGATTTTAACTTTGAAGAAAAGTCTCTAGCAATACAACTAGGAACCTTTCATTGCAAACTGTCATACTGACATACCTTGTCCACTGGGTATTTTGCAGTGGTCAGCATTTGGAGCCCAAACAACCTTCAGCTGTGTACAGCTTTTTGCAGGGTTGCTTGCTATTTTGAGCAATGGCGTACAAATACCATTGCTAAAATCTACTAAAGATTTCATAATTAGGTGATCTGGTTAAGCTGCTGACTCAGCTGTTACAAATCCAGGTTACTACTTGGTGCAAGTGTTACTTGGTACACTCCAGAACACTCGGTAGACTATTTAAGCAAATTGATTGTTACCTTCACTACTCATTTTTCCAAGTCATATGTGGAGTGCAGTGTGTTCTGCACCATCCAGTGGACAAGTTGAAGAAATCGTAATCCACTCAAACTTACAATCTACAGAACCACCTCCTTCGAAGCCACTTTCACAGTACCAGATTCTATGTGTACAGCTACAGAGACCTCAACAAATGAGTCAATGCCCCTGTCAGGGAGCATTAATGAGGGCCAGCTGGGAAACCTTAAGGCGGCTGAAGCCTAAAAAAAAATTCTACTGTGCCTAATGCACTCTTAACACATACCACATGGCGCATTGCCTAAATAATATCTACATTGTGAGTTACGATCACAAATGTGCATGTACCCTTATAGACTCATTTTTTGAGGTGGCTTTTGGAGCAACTTCAGATGAGTGTAGAACATAGAGAAATTTGTGTTTTTTGATGAATTTTTTTGTGATTTCTCTTCTCTTCCTTCTTGTGGAACATACTGTGGAGAATAGGAATTAGAATTGGCATGATGAAGTCAATTTCAGGAGACAAAGTGAGAGATATTGTTGCTCTTTTGATGAAAGGTAAGAGTACAAGAGTGGTTGCAAAGTCTTTGGGTTTCTCACAGAGTACGGTGAATAGAGTGAGGAAGAAACATTGTAGTAACTTAGAATTGCCAAAACGAGGTGTTCCAAAGATTCTTACCACTTCAGAGAGACGATGTGCAGTGCGTTTGGTCACGGTTGGAGGGTTGGAAACGGTAGTACAGGCAGCAAAAGTGTTGAGAGAGGGTAGAGAAGTGGGTTTCTGTGATAACACTTTGCGGTCTGCTTTGAGAGATGCTGGATTGAGTGCTTGTGAGAAGATTCCTAAGCCTTGTTTGTCACAAAAAAATGTACGAGAGAGGCTACGATTTGCAAGAATTCATAAAGAGTGGACAGTAGAAGATTGGAAGAGAGTTGTATTCAGTGATGAAACGAAGATAAATCGTTTCAATTCAGATGGGAGGACTTGGTGCTGGGTCAATGACCAAAATAGCCTGCCTGATCGTGCGGTGAAGCAAACAGTGAAGCATGGTGGAGGGTCTTCGATGCTATGGAGTTGTATGACAGCAAGAGGTGTAGGTGATTTACAAAAGGTGGATGGGCGTTTAAATGCGAAGGACTATATTTCAATCTTGCATGGAGATTTGTACTTGAGTTTAGAGAGATTAGGATACTTGAATCTCGATAACGTCATTTTCCAGCATGATAATGCTCCTATACATAAAGCAAAGATTGTTCAGAAATGGTTCTTAGAGCAGCCATTCACTATTTTAGAGTGGCCAACTCAATCCCCAGACCTAAATCCCATAGAACATGTTTAGGCAATTCTCAAACATCGTTTGAATTCCTATCCAACTCCTCTTGTAGGTCTTTTGCAATTATGGGAGCGTGTGGAGGAGACTTATAAGACGATCACTACAGAGCAATGTGAGAGATTGTATGCTAGCATGCCATATCGAATTGCAGCTGTTTTGGCTGCTCGTGGAATGTGGACAAGATTTTTGACCACTCTGTATATAACGCCTCAAAAAATGAGTCTATGTACATAGTCAACTTTGGCACTATGTATTTTTTTAATCTAGTGGCAATTTCTTTTCAATTTTCTTGAGGTTGTCAGTTACTTCATGCTCTCAAACTTTCATGTTCAAAATTTATAGCTTTGATCCTTCATACTCTCTACATTGTTACTTTTCTAAATCAAATATCCTCATAGACTCATTTCTTGAAGTCGCTGTATATGTCTCTGCAGAAACTCTCCCAACCAGAAAGGAGATCCAGTATGAACTAGGCACTGGATGCAAGGAGCCTACTGAGCCGCGGTATCAGTGAGGTAGGTTATGGGTACCCACTATCCCCCATGGCGGGGTAACACATGTCCATTATTAAGCGTGGTGGTCAAGCCATGGCAACATGGTCATCCATTACCGGGAAGAAAGAAAAAAGAAAGAAAGACAACTCCGATGTTGTCACTGGCATGAATTATGCATTTCTTCATTTTTGAGTTGGTCTAAGTCTATATGCGATCTCAAAATAGGCATGATGAAAATTAAAAGAGCCTTGAAGACTATTGCCTCTTTTTGAAGGTAAACACCTTGAACAAACGTAGATAAGCTGGCCAGAATCGACCTTCCCCAAGGGCCAAGCCCCACATTGTTGGTTGAGAATATTTGGTTGAGAAGAGAATCATAAAGAAGAGTTTACAAAATGAAAAGTTAGACTACCTCCCAAAAGTTGTAGATGTTGTCTAACGTGCAACCTCCTACATTGTGGTAAGGAACAACCAGTTGCAATAATTTGCCTTAGGCGAAAGCAACATAGAAGAATAGATCTAAGCTTATTTTCAAGCATAGTCCTTTCTTAATACATCCTCTTATTTAGAGGACACACCATTCTTCTACATATCTATGTACTTTTCAAAACTCGGGAGGGTGGGTGGGATCATCCCTCATGACCATATCATTGCAAAACTATTCCTATGCCTATTTCACCATTACATCTTGGTAGATATCTAAGAAGTTAAACCTTTGAGCATCCACGTCCCTAAAGTTGTATTCTTTGTGCCTTTAACCATTTGTTGCAATCAATATCCATTGCTTACATTGTCAAATTCAAAAAAATATCTAAGACACGCTCAGAAAGTACTTCCAGGTTCAATCATCAACCAAAAAATGCTAAGCATTCCTCACAATTTTGTAGAATACCTACGCATTATATACATAATATTTTTGAAAGAAGATGATATCCAAAACCTAAGATTGCCGTCAAGTTTGTGAAGGGTCTGCGTCACCTGTGCCCATGCCACCAACCAAATCCAAAGAGAAGGTTAGTAACGTACAAGAGGTGAATAACAACAAAACCCAATTGTTATCTATGTCACACAATCAAATACAACATAATCATACATTTTGTATCATTGCATACTCAAACTATCATTGAGTATTCTACTTGTTCCTTAGTCATTTGAACTTTGTGTGACTGAAGATCGAGGCAATTAGCCTACACCTCCCACAAGTCCGCACATTTTACACTAATCCCAGAAGTTACTTAGGGTAAACTGCCAAAGCGGCTTAACCTTTGAAAGGGAGTTCTCATGTCTCCCTTCATCTATTATAGAAGTAGGTAACTATCCTTGTCCGTAGATGCATATCCTCGAATCTATGGTGGACAATTGTTAGGTAACACTTACAAAACCCTACAATATTAGTCCTTTGGGGTTATATTTTATTATTTGTGCGTTTCATGTATGGCAAAGTAAGAGAGAGAGAGAGAGAGAGTCACTAAATGTGTTCCAAAATTTGCTAAGTTTGGCAAGCAGTCATTGGCAGGGATGTGCAAATGGACGTGACGCGGCCTTTTTGCGTCACGTCGCGTCACAAATGACGTGACGCCGTCACGTCACATCACGTCGGGGCGTGACACGCACTGACGTGGTAAAAAAAAGTTACTGTACCAATTTTTTGTAACTTTTTTGGACGACTGCTCTAGTCGACTGCTACGAGCAGTCGACTTCAGAAAACAAAAATTAAAAAAATCTATTAAAAATCTGAACCGTTAGATCTTCTTGGATTGAAGATCTAACGGTCCATGATTTTTTTTAGAATTTTTTGATTTTTTTTAAGGTTTTCCTTGAAGTCGACTGCTTTTAGCAGTCGACCAGCTAGTCGACTGCTAATAGCAGTCGACTGGTCTTGGTCGACTGCAAAAGTAATTTTTTTGCAGTCGACTTAGCAAACGACTGCAAATAGCAGTCGACCTAGCAGTCGACTGCAAAAAAACATTAAATTAAAAAATTCCAAAAAAAATTCTGGACCGTCAGATCTTCTTGCCAAGAAGATCTGACGGTCCAGAATTTTTTTTGGAATTTTTTAATTTTTTCTGGCAGTCGATTGCTAATTCGACTGCTAGGTCAACTGCTATCTGCAGTCGACTTAGCAGTCGACCAAGGGGTTGACCAGGGGGTTGACCGTGTCAGTTTACCCGGATTTACCCCCCCGCGGACGTGACGCGACGTGACGTGTAATCCTTGGTCATTGGTCACAAACGGCCCAAACCGTTTATGGTAATGTGGAATTGGGAGTTGTCTATCTATGATGTGATTTCCCAAATACAAAAAGAACATTTGGTGTGTGTATAAGTTTCTCAATGTAGAGGTAACAACCAATGGTGATATTATATATAACTCTAGGACCAGGCTAGGTGTGGGGGAAACAGCAACACTCCAAGGCCTTGTTCTTGATGTATTTGCTAGGCTGGTCATTGACAAACAAGATATTGGCCTCCCTGCAACTAGACAAGTCTTGTGGTGCCTAAAGAGGATTTCTTTCTTTTTAAGGAGGAAAGATACGTCTCGACTAATGAACCCATTCGTATTCATACACTTTGTGCTACCCCACACAAACACCAATCTACAAATGACGTTCTCTAGAAATAGGGGTCGAATAACATTATGGAGGATGGCATTCTCCATGCATGACCACAAATGGACATGGAAATTTTGTAAGAGTAGTGACATAAATTCTTATAATGTTGGACAAATTGAGATCCCACAACTTATCCCTTCCAAGATTACCATGTGCATTAAAATGCATAATGGCCTTATGTCTCAACCTTGGCAAAGCATGACAATAAAGTAGACCATTGACGAAGAGAATGATCAACTTGAAGGGTCTAGGTTGGGGTTAGTACTTAGGCTGGATAGGGTGATAGGAACCTCATAATCATGCGGGGAAGATGCATTGAGAGAGCTCCCGATCCCAGTGTCAAGAAACACATGTGTTGGAAAAATGTGGAACAAACAACAAATACATTCATACATATTCATTCATGAAAGCTTCAAACACTATTGGTAATAAATAAAGAATCATTTACAAGGACATGAAAGTATTTACAAAAACAACTCACGGTATTTGGTTCCAGAATGAATAGAGTTATTTTTTTATGTGTGTGTGTGTGTGTGTGTGTGTGGGGTCAAAGTGATAGATCAAAATTTTGCCTCCCAGATAAAAAATTAAATGAACCCAAAGAAAACAAAAAAACGTGTAAATCCAAGCTCACCTCCGAGACACTCTCTTGGGAACTTGACGACATGAACATGTGGTGAAGATGTGCCGAATTTCATTTTAAAAGTAATTGGCCTATATATATGGATACTCCCAAAGTACCATAGTACCCATGAACTTGTTGAGTTGATTTCACAATCTCCTCCAGACCTAAAGCAAGAATTTGGGAAATTTTCCACAACATCATTGAGGGGAAAGGATGAGAAATTCTTTCCTTTCTTTAGCAAATTTCTTCCCTTTGAAGCCTGAAAAATAGAATAGCTTTGTGAGACCCTTGAGAATGCATCGGGAGATTTCCTCATGTTACTGCTTTGGCACGAACTCCTTTGCTCTATCCACATCTTGAGGGTAGTACGTCTTCAAATAGCGGTTTATTAGTAAACCCAACAAGTGTCAAACTTACGAAGTTGGGATTTCTAGATGAGAGGGTATTCTTAGCAACAAACTTCTTGACTTCTATGTTTGACGCCACAAGGTATCTCAACCACTCAAGCCATGGACCAAGGAGATACTTGTCTTCAATTTTTGGATCAAGTGATTCAAGTCTATAAGTGGGAGGATGGATTGTTTGACCCCAATGATTAGGACGGTTTTATTTGGAGAATCATCTATAAGCATAACATTATGTAACGTGGCATTTTTCTACTTCTTAAAAACCCTAAGTTGTAGATCTTTCATTAGAAATGGTTGTTTTGATTATCACGGTGCTTGGAAACAATGTATTGATCTTGATAAAAGAATCCTAGGGTAAGTTGCCACCATCACCTCATTATTGAGGATGGTAAGAACTTGCCCACATAACCTTGAGTGCAATGAATAGGGAGAACCGACCACTAGTTACACATGAACCGGTTGAGTTTGAGAAATAACCGGTTGAAGTTCAAGACTTCAAGAAAATTACTAATCAATTTAGAGGACTCTAGGGGTTATACCTCAAATTAATGAAGAAAAACCGAAAAATCACAACATGTAACCAGTTGGACTTGGAAACACTAAGAATTTGACCAATTATGCCCGACAATCTCCCCAAACACTACTTGAGCTGTGATAGTGACTAGGCTAAGTTACCACCACCACCACCTTATTGAGGATGATAGAACCCTCCATCATAGCCTCCAGTGATCGTGAGGATAAATATTCACCTCATCATGAAAGGTGCTTAGAAACCTTTCTATATATTTACCCCCATCCATGGATTAAGTATGACACCTCGCATAATACACAACTTCACTAAATTAAATCCCTTCTCTAGATTCTACATAAAGATTGTGCTTCGGCATGCCTTGTGCCATGACTTAGAGCTTTCACAAAGCTTTCTTAACCTAGTGTAAGTACTACATAATTGAGCAAGTCTATGGTGAAATTTCCGTGCACGTAGAAGAAAATAATACAATACAATCATTTGGGCATTGTTGATCTCCACTAAGCTTATTGATTGAGCCGAAGCTTGCTAGAAAACACATGTCAAAGCAATGTTTCAAGTATACATAAACTAGTAGGCACATGATCACGTTCTTCAGATGTTAAATGACATTGCCATACTTGACACCTCAAAAAAACCTCACAAAGAAAAATTTGCATAACATAGTAAGCAATGGCAAACATATAAAAACCATAAACTGGTGTTCAAAGTGGAACTACAAATCTTGGAAGAGGGTTGTTTTCAAAAGGAAACTATTGTAGTCTATCTTAAGGACTAATGCTCATTAGTGTACACACTAAACACATAAGTTAGACTACTCATGCATGGACGTTTTCTATGCCTAAGTGTGACCAAGAATATGCACGTACTTCTCACATAATGTTACATAATTTTGCAAGGCATGACTTACTCATGCACATTGTTTATGGTATTTAGTGTTGCATGTGTAATAGTGTCATTTACCCTATTTTGAAACAAATGCTAGGTTACATTAGTGTGTGCGACATTGATGTTATAGTTCACTTTGATCTTGGAACTATTGATGGCATATGTTCAAGTACTCTGACATGCGGAAAAAAGTTAGTGGATAGGAAAAAATATTATTGAAGGATACTATGTACAGAAAATTTATGAACCCTACAAACTGTGAAGATAAAGTGAGTGACATGTGTAAACCTATGAAAGTTTTCAAATAAGTGAGCTTATGCCCATGTAAGAGACCCAAAGCATCCACCGATGAACATTTGGATACAATGTCACCTTTGTAACTGAGAAAATTAGTAGGAAAACGGGAGGAAAACTTGAATAGATAGTATGTAAGTGGTAAGCCATATATTTGAAATTTTTGACCACATTAAGTTACATATTGTTAACCACACACTCACATGGTCCTAAGTCTTTCAATAGGTTCCCTTAGCATAGGCAAATATAAGTGGTAGATACTCGGGGGGGACACTTAGGAAAATTAGTAAACATGGTGCGTTAAAATATAGGGTGTGTTTTATTCATGAGCAATAAAATTTAGAAAATTATTGGATATAACTATGGACTATTTAAATTGAAAATCCATATTATAAATAATATTGGGGTATACTAAGTATTGAAATTTATCAAGATTTTAGATATAATATAGCATAGGGATTTTGATAGAATGATAGTTTGTTTCTGAAGTTCTTCCTTCCACTTGTGTGCAACAGACTAAAGTGTTGATTTTGGAAAACAACAATGTTGTTTAGACTCTGTTTTCTCAACAATAGATTGCAGCCAACTTCGTTCACCCTAAACCTTGGACCCTAAAGTTCTAAATTTGTTGGTCTGCTTGTGACTGCAGTGCACAGACTTGTGTTTCTAAACACAAACATTGTTGTAGTTCATGCTAGTAATTCAAGTTCATAGTTCATTGATTCTCATGGTGGTGATGATTGTTTGCATTGTTATTGATTTGTGGTGATGCTTGTTCATGCTAGTTCTCATTGCATGTCAAATGAATTTTGTAATGAACATAGGCAATCCTTAAACACAAATTAGGGTGAGCTAATTTTTTATAATGAACATAGGGTTGAAAAAAAAATCTTATGTGAGTTATAACTATAGTAAGGCATCATAATAATACACCATATTAGGGAATTATATAATTAAACGGTGTGTTCAAATCTAACATCTAGACATAATACCCCTACATTAAATACCCCTTTAACGCACGTGTTCACACAAAGTATAGTGAAGTGTTCCCCCCGAGGGTAGATAATGCCCAAGGAGGGGGCCATGATGTGCGTACGGGCCCGCATCGAGAGGAGAGCCCAAGAGGTGGATTTGCACATGCATAATGGCCCAATCCAAGGGCATTTTCACGTGTAAAGCCACTTTGGTTTTTTTCTTACTGTTGGATTTGCATAAGATCCCACCCATATTCAATATCCCGCCATGAATCACGGCAGAAATTTCCATGCATAACTGGCCTGCTAACATAGAAGGGAACAAGTTGCACGGGTTTTATGCACCACATAAGGTGTTGACATGTGCCTTTTAAGCCTCCATTCTCCCCACTTAAATAATGTATCGCCACTTTCCCCACTTCCTCGCACCCCAACATGCGTTGCATTCCTTGTTGCTCCAACAATTGCGTGCCTTTGAACTCTACATGTGAGGATGTGGGCTCTAGGAGCTTAACCCATTTCAAATTGCAATTTCCCACTCCTAGCTTGCACTCTCTAACCAAAACACGCAAATCGCCGTTCCCATCTCTCCCATCGTTTGAGGCTTGAGCCTAAGAGCTCGAATTCTTATGCCGCCAACTCAAAATGTGGACAAGTAAGTGATCCTCCAAATGATCCAACAAAGTTGACACAATAGTATTCAACGTGATGTCTTGCTCTCCTGTCATGGTGGAAGAGAATCAAACAAAAATTACATTCTTAATATTACATATGTTGCCCAAATGTGAACTATGAGGGTTTCAATCAACTGTTGAAGTTTGGGACACAAGCACAGTCAAGTATACAATTCCATTACCTTGCATAGGTGTAAGTGAAAGTGATTCAAAACTATATACTAACTTTGAATTTTGTGAAGGAAAAAATCATAAACATTTGAAAAAAATATTGATCTACAAAGTCAAGCAATTTATGTTGATAAAAAAAGTTTCAAGAAACGTCTACATATTTTATACAGTGCAAGTAGTATGTAAGTAGATATATTGAACATGTAATTGTCTAAATTTTGTTTAAAACGTGATAAAATTACATTAAATTGATGTTTTTCTACAATTTTTGTAATGGTGCCCTTAAGTTTATAATGAATTCAAGGAATATGAAGAAGAAAAATCCAACTTGAAAATATTTAAGGTCATGAAATCTATGTCCAAATCCAAATTTAACCATTGTCTTTTGGGCAATACTTTTGAAGATCTCATCTTGATATTCTATATTTGAGTACCTAACACATTAATAAAGGGCACCATGAAAAAAAAATACAATTTTAACAACACTTTGCTACTACTTTTAGGCGTTTGACCAAAGAAATTATGGTTTTAGCATACCAGAGTATTTTTTCCGTATACTTGACCATGCTTGCTCCCTTTGATTCTACACCGTGAAATTCGTTGCCAAAACCTTCACTGCATTTTCATTCCCAACATGGTTGGTCAATCTACAATCTAGTTCACAAGGCTTGCTGCACAAACAAAACGAAAATGCAAGGATAGCACGCATCTCTAAAATTATCACACAAGGTTGTTTGCAAAAAAAAATTGCAAAGTTTGTTTAATGAAATTGAACCTAGAAATTTCAACCACACCCAACATTGAAACTAAAGAGAAGGTTTGCTCAATATCGAATACAATAGCATTTCAAAACATTGTAGTTATCATGACAATGCTACTCTCAATTTGGAGTCTCCCCATAAATTCAACTTCCATACATACCACATTGGTTGTTGGCCACATAAAGCAATCACCCACTCTAGGATACCAACTGGCTTAGCATAATTTCCACTGCCCCAACAAAGCTTGAATTCCTCCACACACCTTAGAGGGACACTGCCACTTGATATTCTTCTTTGTAATAGTCATTCAGGTCATGTATCACTTGGTTCTTTGTGGCAACTCCTTCAAATCCTTAATCTGCTCCTTGCGCGACCTAGAAAAGGGCCTTAGATTACATGGCTCCGAAATTATGACTTGAATCACACCACATGAAGCTTTGAATCAACAAGCTCAACGTCTAAGCTGTCATGGGGTAGGGTAATTATGGCATCATGGGTTTGAAAATTGGGACAGCCTCAAAAAAGATCCAATATTTCCACCATTGTGGACAACACAATTGAATGCCAATTAGTAGATGGTAAGAATCATCCACCTTAATTATTCATGAACCCATTTTCCACATGTATGGAAATATGATCAAGAAGAGATGCATTTACAAAACTTCCGTTTGTCTTGGAAACGAATACTTCCTCCAGTATCGTGTATCTCATTAAAGCTCAACCTCAAACTTCTAAGATTAGTGAGCATTTCATTTTCATCTGCAACTCCCAAGGATCTTGCCCTCAATAGCCTTTGCAAGGCCCATTCCCATGTGCGTAGTCGTGGTTTTCCACACAAGAAAGTTCCCATGATCTCCAAGCTCAAGGGGAGACCATCACAAGCTTGCACAATATTTTGGGCAAGACAATCATATTGCAATGGGCAGGTTTGTTCATTGATGAAAGCATGCATCAAAAAGAGTTGCATTGAGAAGAAATTGTTCAATTTTGGCACATTCACCCTTCCAATCTCCATCACGCGATTTTGGATAGAACTCCAATTGCGAGTTGTAAGTACCAGATGACAATTGTTGTCAACTTGGATATATTCTTGTGGCAAAAGAAACTCAACCTGGCCTTCATCTTTGACACCATCTAAAACAAAAAGAATTTTTCTCTTTTTTGTCGATTCCTTCAAAAGTTTGTGGCCATGCTTCAAAGAGCGAGCTTTTTTTTGGACCCCGATTTCTTTCAATATCTCTTTCAATATGTGGAGGTTGTCACTTTGATTCTTCAAATCCTTGATGAAACAAGTTGCATCATATTCATGCCGCACATGATCATATAATATCTTGGCCAATCTAGTTTTGCCACTTCCACCAATACCAACAATGCCCAGTGTTCCAACATTGGCAATCTTCGTGGTTGCTTCCAAAACAATGTCTTCCACACCAACCATTGGCACATGTTTATCATTCTCAACCTGCAATAATTTCACACATCAAAACATGCGAACAAAATCAATAGGAAAACCTCGAGTAACTTTTCTCTAAATGATGCATCTAAATTGTAATTTTGCATTCTATATAGAAAATAATTACCTGTTTGGTTACTTCTTTTGTTTTGGACCATTTGAATTGATTCCACCAATGCAAACATTTGTTGTGAGCTTGTTGATGACCTTCATAAAAAATATTTGCATCAATGCTCGTATCATAAAGTGGAACCCAATCGCCATCTCCATTTTTCAAAGTATCACTTCTTAAGTTTTGAAGCTTCACACATATGTCTAAGAACGAAGGCCTTTTTTGTGCACTTGAACTCCAACATTCATTGATAAGTGATGTCAATGATGGCCAATTGCTTGGCAACTTTGGTCGATGTCCATTTTTCACTCTTTCCAATATATCTGCATGTTTCAAGATGGTGGAGAATGGGATTTCTCCAGTAAGAACTTGTGAACAAGTTGCTCCAAAACTAAAGACATCCGCCTTGAATGCGTCTATTGGTTGGAGTTGTTCATCTGGACCAAACGCCTCCGGTGCCATGTATTTACTTGTACCAAGATTCCCACCAGTTGGTACCAGGGGAACATTCCCAACCTCAAGTTTGGATATGCCAAAATCAACCAACTTGATATATGCATACTCATCCAACATAAGATTTGGTCCCATGGAAGTGACAAGGATGTTATCAGGCTTGAGATCACGATGCGCAACATGCATATCATGAAGATAACACATCCCACTTGCAATTTGGTGTATAACATCAATCACCGCGAGACGTGTGATGGGGACTCCCTTGGGTTGCTTCAATAACCATTTTGAAAGATTTGACTTCATCAGCTCCATAATCACAAAAGAATGGATGTTTTCACCTGTGGTTGTACCACATCCAATCAACTTAGTGATATTGGGATGACTCAATCCAGACATAATACACGCTTCTTTCAAGAAACTTGCTTCAACTTGTGGACTAGTCTCTTCTTGCAAGATTTTTGTTGCACATGGCACACCCATCCATTGTGATTTAAACACTGTGCCAAATGCCCCTCGACCAAGAATCTCTGATGATTGAGAAATCTCCCAATGACATTTTGGGTTTGTGACTAAATTCAATTGAATACCTTCGGATTCTCTTAGGCAAATCAATTTGTCCAACATATACTTTGTAATTGTTTGCATCTTGTCACTAGTTGTTGAATCGTTGAGTGTCGCAGTAAGCATGGACACCAATGAATCTCGGTCTCCTTGAACCTCATCAAATGAGGTCGGGTAAAAATCTAAGCTTCGCGTCTCTTGTGTCAAGTGTTTTTCCATAAAGTCCTCACATGCTGTGTGAAACCAACATTCTAACTCCTGAAGCAACTCTCTAAACCCTTCCTTATTATCCATTTGGATTGCAACAACTTGACACCATTCTTCTCTTGCACAATCTCCTACAAGTGAATGGGCTTTTTGCACAATACGGTAGAAATCTTTAATAATCGGGCCAAACTTCAGTGCATCATCGCATTTTCCAATGACCGTCTTGATTATTACAACAACTTGGTTGAGCTTGCGGGACAAATGTATGCATTGATTTGCATTCAATTTCAATAATCTCTCCATATCCACAGTACTTTGCAGTGTTTGTATGATAAGCTCAAAATAATTTGCCATGATTCTGGTCTCTCCTTCACCAGAGTAATATTGCATAACAGATTGCATCATACCCACATGTTTACACAAAAATGGCTTGCAACCTATATGTCCAATTCAACACCCACATCTTCTTTATGTCAAACACATATGATCAATGAGAACAAGGGGTATAACCAAATATAAGCTTGTAATTTAGTGCACGTTATCCTCTTAAGTGAATACCTAGCTACAAATTCATAAAATTAAATATAAGCCCTAAGACTAATGTCCTATAATGTTGAGAAGGTGACTACATACTGGATAAACATTAAAAAATATAAACCCACAAACTTGAAAGTCATCACTTTGTATCTGCCACTTGGATCATTTCAATAGCAATTCCATTTATAAGATTCTTGATTGTATGTGCTAACTAAGGTATAGAGTATATCGAGTACCTTGCCAAGAGGAGGTTAGGGCTCATGTCATAGTCCTCTGTAGAAGGGTTTTGAAACACAACCCAAAACCATCATGTAGTGTAGGAGCTTAACCTGTTACAATCCAAGAATAAATTTAAGGACAGACCAAGAAAATGAGGATACACCTCAACATCTTGGAGTTGGTGCATATGAAAGTGAGGTAGGTTGATTCAGACTGACTCCCAATCAACTCCACTATGTGTCACAATGATTAAATTTATGATGACTTGAACTTCATCTTTCTTTGGCAACGAAGACTACACACTACAAAACAAAGGATTCTTCATCGTGAAACTCACGTCTCATATGAAATTAATGATCTAATGGTTAAACATTGAAGTATAGATAATGGTTGCTAATGGTGTTAGCCACAACACATAATTAAGAAGCCAAAAAAATCCATGTGTCGCACTCACCATCTGCTCATCCAGAACTTCGGCTCTACCATCCTTGCAATTTGATGCCATGCCAGAGACACAAGAATTTCCTTGCGTTCTACTGGCTCGTCCCTTGTGCTTGTAACGAACTAAAAGACATCATAACTAGAAAAACTTGATATGGAACAATGACAAGTTCTTGCGATCATTGAAGAAACTCATAATTTCATGTCTGCTGCCATGATGCACAAACCTCTCAATACAAGTCCTCCCTAGGGTTTATAGCGCCCACAAAACTATCTTCGTGCCGAGTCTACCACTCAGTAACATATCGACATGCACTCAAAGGTCAAAATTAGCGCTACGCAACCCAATTTGTCTCACAGACATGATGAATAAATGAGCATATCAGCCATACAAGCAAAAGCAAATGGAGTCAAACACTTACAAATGACTAAATCCAGGCCATGAGATCTAGATTTGAAACGCTCCCAAGTCCCGAATCCCCACAACATGTTGTAGACTCCCGATTCCCAACTGAGATCATATATAGCAAACCAGCCTGTGCAAAATACGAGTTGTTGGTCTCTAACTAACGGACCTCTCAAATTCGTCGGTGATGAAACGAGGAGAAAGCGTAAGTAGTTCAGCTCGAGTCAGAAACTTGCAAGCATGCCAAGCGACAGGCACCTTGCCTGGGTCAGTTGTGGACTAAATGGCGAACTTCGGCACTATACATCCTCCTGCGTGCACAAATCTAAACCACAGAAAGGCGGGCTAGTGGTGGACTAGTCCAAGAGTGTCGGGTTTCCAAGGACCGGGAATCATTAACTTCCGTGAGTTATTGCTTGTCTGTATGGAATGGCAAATGGGGTGGAAACTGCTCCTATGTTCCCAAATCGATAATCGTGGAGACCTGACTGCTACTCGACATCTGAAATTTAGTGTCATATGGTAACTTTTCAGACGACACTTGTTATGAAGAAGTGAACAAATGTTGTCATGGATGATGGACGAGGTCGTCCGTTGGCCAAAACCCTACCTTGTCTTGTCAGCAACTTGTCATGAAATATGATCATGGGTGATTAAAATTTGGATGAGAAATCACTTGATAAGTGACAGTAATTGCAACACTGTAAACTCTATAATCCCCCACAAAAATTTACAAGGAATGACAAACAATGTTGGGTTAACAGTTAGTGTCGGGTGGCACTATACAGCGGAAGTTCAAGACGTCAGGAACTTTACCAATCATTTTGGAGGAAGTTGTGGAATATATCTCAGATTGATGAAAAAAGAGAGCCCGAAAGGTCACAATTTGTCACCAGTTGGATGCAGAAACAAGTAGGACCTTACCAATTATGCCCAAAAGTCTCCTAGACACACTGTTCCAACTACGGCCATTCACTCATTACCACCCACATGGGAATATATTGAAAGCAAGCACAATAATATTTTCCAAACAATATTTAACATGTGTCCCAAATCTAATAAAGTAGGGGGACTTGTATCAAAAAGCTCACAGCCAATTCCACCACGGCCTTCTCAAACTAGCCACTAGCCACAGAAAGACCGTACGAAATACCTTCTTCTTTTCTGATCTTTCTGCACGCCCAGTACGGTTCTGGCAACAAATGTCTCCTGTTGCAGCTGTGCTTTTCAAGTCCCGTTCACAAATGGACTATCGCACCATGGTTCAGACCATCGGGGAAAATGCAAGCAGGTCTTTAGGGAGACGTGTCTAATTTGGTTACTTATTTTTGATTGGACACTTATACTTGAGTGGTACATAACATTACATAGCTCCTTGGCTGCATTCTATTGGGACCATGTATGATATAGTAGAACATAATTCTTCTTTAGTTTAGGGATTCCCCGTTTACGAGGAGCATTCATGTTGTGTACTGTGAACTTTTCAACAAGCAGTTGTGAATCATCCGAGTTCTTAAATCGCAACTTCTTTCTTTGGAAAGAGACCATCATGTAGCTACCTAGTAACGGTGTGGTGTGGTTAGGTGTGGCTTCACAAATAGATCCCAAAAATACACATGTTCAAAGAGCTTATTGCTTAGAAATGATGCATATTCTAGGTTCAATAGTTGACATAATTCGTGGACCTCTATCAATATTTAATGCACACAAGAATCTTCACTTTGAAAATAAACAAGATATTCATATGAAATCTGAAAAGGAAGGCGGCCACGGCCATGGTCTCAAGTTGGATTTGCTAACCATCTCATAGTAACTTACTAATCACGTGTTTCATATCCTAGGAGAAGTGGCCTAGTTAGGAGAAGTAACCATTTAGGACCCCATCTACCTCAAATGGACACTTTTCTCTCCACATCCACTTCTCGTAGAATAGAAACACACAATTAGGGCGAGATAGTTAACAAATGATATTGTGCATGTTGTCATTTGCCTCATATGACATAATTTTTGGAGTGCTTTTGAAGATCTTGTTCATTATCAAGGTATAGATTCTTGAGCTCTTTAAATGGTCATATAGGTCCACCCACAATTATGTTGCCTATTGAACCCACAATGGTTAGGATATTCTAAGCATGTAGTCCAATATCTTTGAAACACGTGTGTTTCTGGCCTGGGGGGTGGGCTCATCAATGGATACCTAAATGACGTGCCTGGGTCACTATGAAATTAAACCCCCTATATATGAGAAGTTTACAAAGATAAACAAATGTGTACATACTAACATCATGCTAGAAAATGGACTCATGTATATATACTAAGCTTTTGAAATTGATGTAATAAATGCCTCTACTACAAATACAAAATAATAATCACGAAATAAATAGACCTTTATTACTTATAAAATCCACTTTCACTTTCCAACGAGAAAGTCATTAAACATTTTTTTCATCCATAGCATGTAACTCATCGATTGTATCAAACAAACAAAGATAAACGCACAATAACTTAGCCACAATCCAAAGAGAAAATCTCAAGGGAGCCCATGAGCACTCTAAGAGCCTCTAGTTTGTAAAACCTAGAACCCGAATGCAAAGTTCCCTAACAACAATGGACAAGGTAGTCATTGAGGACTATTACCATATTGCAACAATGGATGAAAACATGAATTGGATGAAACTAACACAACTATTGTCAAAAAAAACAATTTTCAACTTAGGACCCCCTTTTGTACATTTATATTTACTTCAAAATATTAATAGCCTTTCTAAATGTACACACTAGAGAAAAATAATACCTCTCCCTTAGGTATATTATGTATGCTAATGCCACAAATAATTCCCCTTACACTCACGTTAATTTGTACGTTGTATGAAGAATCTGCCCCCTGGGGATTCTGGCATCCGTTCTTAGCTTCACACCTACCCTTATACCACTCAAATCTAGGTGTCCAAATTATTTCTAAGTTGCATTTAGGCATGTCTATCTTTGGCGTGATGCCACTAAAGTTGTTGTCATCAAACACTTGCAATCATGTACATGATAGAAGTCATTGAGGACACAAGTTCACCCCTAATTGTCTAACGGACCAAAAGTGACCAAATTATGAGGGATAGTTTTAGATTTAACTCTTAGAAACCAAAGGGCTCAATGCACTATCATATACACAAATCCTACAAGCCGCAACCATTCTTAATTTTATAAATAACATTCTTAAATTTTTAGGTTTAATACTGCATTTTCAACATTATCTTATGCTAAAAGTATGAAATATGTTCACATAACATTATTCAGATCCATAACAGTGTTATGTGTGACTGAAAATATTCGATGGAATATTCCCAAAATTCAGCCTCAATGATGGAATATTCCACAAAATATTGTCAGTCCCACAAAACATTGTTATGGATCTTAATAATGTTATGCGTATGTGACTTTCAAGATTAAAATACTATGCGTGTATTTGCATGGAAGCACACTTGAGTTGTGTAATTGAACCCATGCATTCAATGATATCAAGATATTCGATCAATTTGAAAAGTGCATTAGAACAATGATTTTATTCTAGATAGGGTCATTTTTGATACAATGAAGAAAAAAATTAAAGCATGTAGATTGACCACATTTTATTTTATTTTTTGCATGAAAGGAAGTTCCATGCACATTAAAACGGAAATTATTATTTCTAACCCAAATTTTATGCACATTATAGTGGGATTGGGACTCAATGCAATGCCAATGTGTTGCGGCAAACATTGCAATTATGGATGTCGTAGCTTCCATGTTTGTTGTTCCAAATAGCCCAAGCTTTAAACGTCCAAGTTTGTTCTTCCACTTTAAGTTATGTTTGTAATTTGTGGCTCAATTTTGCAATCGTGTTTGCAACTTGAATGTGTGCTTTGGGATGTGTGTTTTGGATTTTGGACTTTGGGCTTCAATAATCATGGCTTCTAGGTTAGGGTTGACATAGCTTCAAGTAATTCCTAGTAGAAAGCAACAGAGAGACTAGTATCAAAGGTTGGAGGTTAGGGTTAGGGTTGAACCAAAAAAAAAGGGGGAATCAAAGGGACAAGAGTAGTAAGACGAGTGTGACAAAGGATAGGAGTGAGAAAAAAGGGAGACAATCCCATGTGAAAGTATGATGTATGTTTTAGAAGAAATCTTACTGAGAATAAAGACGAAGAGAATAAAGTAGAATGAGAGGCCAAGGGGTCTAGAAGAAAGATGTATGTAAAATGTGTGTGGGAAGTATGTTGTATGTTGCAAGTTTGGTCTAAGGGGCTTGATGGCTTGATGTGAAAACACAAAATGGAGTGCCAAAATGGAAGGTAGATATATTATATACTACATTTAGAAGTCGGTGGCAATTTTCATCAATGATTTGAATGCCAATTTCATTTGAATCATGACTATCTATCTAAGTACTAGGAACTCAATATCTCACTTCTTGAAGGCAACAACCTTTGCGGCCGCTTTTTATTCTTTTGCTCATTGTGCCTCCATGCCCATGAACATCTAGTCTCTATAGCTGTAACTTTTGTTGTTGATTGGGCCTATTGATGATAGTGAACTCAAATATTTCCATTTGGATATTGCACTATGGGAATATGAGTAGCTTGGTGTCATGTATGATGAGGATTGCCTAACACTTCGACAAAGTGCAAGACAACAATTAGACTCTGATGGGCCAACACCCGATGGAGTAGATGACATTCATTGCTCCCATCTTAAGAAAATCCACAAGCCCCAATGCTTGACTAAAACAAAATGCCACAAAAAGTTGGAAAGTACTCCTACAAGTTTTCACTTAGTACTAGATAGTGATCATTTCAATGCTATTAAAGGTATAAGCCATGATGTAAATGACATGGACCAACAAAATTATATAGGTGGATCACACTTATTGAGATTGATTTGGCACACATATTAGCATACACCCAATGTAAATTGCCTAGGTTGTGTGAACATTGTTTTCAACCAGTGTAAGAACTCATGGCATTTCCAACACCTGAAGAGTTGCAAGCCCTAAACTTCACCCAAGTTAACATGAAGAGCTTGATTAGTATACACCAAAGCAACCCTTGAAGCAACTCACTTATTTAACAATTCATCTAATTTGTTTGTCACCTCGAGTAGTATTAAGTGTTGGATGGTCATTGTCTCTCTCTTCTTTCAACATCCATATTTCTCATGTAGGAACATGGGGTTATTTTGCCTCTAAGTGATATGGTAATCTTTTGGTAATCTTATCACTTTGTGAGCAAGTCATTTGCTTGATTGACTGTGGCCAACTAATTTTATGAGTCCAAGTAACATGAGTGTCAACTTCCACGCCCTATGCATATAAGCATGTGTTTTCAAGAGCATTGTGGCTACTTGTGGAATTAGGCTTGGCACCTGAGTGTCGCACAACAACTTTGGAATCGCCCATATTAGGGATTTGGTTAATAATATGGGAACTCCTTTGCAATCTGCTTTTAAGAACCATGAGATGTGTTGATCTTTAAAACTTTCAAAGAATAGGGTTGCTAAAGACATCAATACATGTGACTTTGTTACTAGGATTGCACATGTTTTGGTTGTGGTATGGAATGAGAATCGATCTTCCAAGAATAAAACAAATTTTCACACTAGCAACTTTTCATTTTGTGTCACTTTTGCTTTGTTTCCAGTCTAATCGTTAGGATTGACTTTCGAAAAATGTCTATTGGAGCCATACAATTGTATAGTCCACTTGCTCTACAATCATTTTCAAAGTACCACTTTCATTCCTCACAATCTTTGTTGCTTAATGTGAGGTTGTTACACTTGAAGATGGCTCTCAACGTTTTTTGCCTACTCTGCAACATTTAGGTTTAAGCATTTTGTAAAGTATCTTCAATGATCTTGATCCTATGACCTACAAAAAATCTTCAAAAACTTGTGGGCAAGCTTAGGTTGTGATACCACCACGACCACTTCACCGTACTCCTCCCCATGTATTTGTAATTTAATGAAAAAAAATGATGGGGAGCAACATGTCAAAGGACGAGATTGAAGTTTCCAAAGTCCATTGGATATATAACAATCTATCAACAAGCTCTCTAGCAACAATGCACAAATAAGCAAAACATAAAACAACAATGATGCACGATCCTCCCAATCTTAGAGATATAAGCTCATCCAAATGATATTTCTAACTACACTAAAATTGGTAAATAGTGTTGGCAACACTAATTAGCCGAGCTAACACTAATTGTGATTTGCGAGGTTAGTGTTAGAACACTAATTAGCAATTCTAACACTATTTCAGATGTGTAATAAAACATGGTCATTTTAACATTCTTACAAGAATGCATTTAGTGTTAGATGGTAACAAAAAATAAAAGTTGGAAAGGTGGTGAAATGATGAAATAAACAAAAGAATGCTAAAATAATAAAAGAAATGTTGAAATGAACAAAGAATGATGAAATAAACAAAAGAATGCTAAAATAATAAAAGAAATGTTGAAATGAACAAAGAATGATTAAATGAGGCAAAAAACACTAAAATGAGCTAAAAATGCTGAAGTGAGCTAGAAAATGCTGAAATGAACAAGGAAAATGCTGAAATGAACAAAGAAAATGCTAAAATGAACAAAGAAATGCTGAAACAACTAAAGAAATGTTGAGATAAACAATGAAATGCTGAAATGATTAGAAAAATATTGAAATTGTTTACAATGCATGTGTAAATTGCTAAATATAGCAAAAGCCTAAATAAAATATAGCAATCCTAGTTGAAGGCCAAAATTTTATAATAATAGTAAAATATCAAAAATGGTTTTTAAACTACCTTATTGATATGGGGCAGTTCTTACTCTTGGAAGTATTGCAAATATTTTGCAATAATGTCTTCGAGATGTGGAGCCAATTGTCCTACACTCCAAGAGCCACAATGAATCATAGCCTTTCTAGCATAAGAAAAATTTGTCGTAAAAAAAAAATATTTTTTTTACAGAAAATAGAAGAGAGAAAGAACATTCCAATGGTGTAATCGAACCTTGATTTTCTCACCTCCATCACAAGTTATAAGCCCGCAAAATTTGAATCCAAGGTGTAGAAATCGGTGGAAATTGGGAAGGCCGGGAGGTCTCGAATGTAGGCGGGAATCCGCGGACTATAAATCCCCCCCTTCCTTTTGAGAGCTCATTTAGGAAGCCCTCCACTCCCCTCTTCCCCACGCACTTCCTCCCAAAGAAAGAGCTCCAAAAAATTGCAAAGAAGGAAGCAAAAACAAGGTCGACCAGGGAAGGACCAAGGGAAGGGAAGGAATAGTCCCAAAAGTGAGGTCCCCTAGGTAAGGGCCGGAGGGAGGGCAAAATCTGAAAGTTTCGGGGAAGGCCAAAATCTGAAATTTTTAGGGAAGGGCCAGAGGGAGGCGGCCAGGAGGCCAAAATTTTAAATTTTCAGGGAAGGGCTAGAGAGGGACGGCGTGGAGGCAAAATTTGGGAATTCCAAGGAAGGGCCAAAATTTTATGACCGGGAGGCAAAATCTGAGCTTTTCAGGGAAGGACAGAAAATGGTGGCGACAAGTAAGTACTCTAACACTAATTACACGTTAGTTGGAAAATAGTGTTGGGAGTAAAAAACTAAGAACAACACTAATTATCATCCAACACTATTTACCAATTTTAGTGTAGTGGTTAAACTAGATTTATTCCTTCTTATTGTAGTTGTAAAGTTGTTGTCAAACTAGTTGTGCTACTTGCACTTTAACACTTTAAAGAATCAGGTCTATATCTCACCCCATGCACTTCTAGTTAACAAGACAGTTCCTATTTACACTTGACAACATATGGATCATTTAGATGCTACAAAGAGTAATATATATGTGAACGTTACATTCCTCCCCCCCCCCACTTTGAGTATCTCTGATCAATTTCTATTGCAAAGTGATCCCAAGTAATTAGGGTATACGCCTTATTTTTTGTTGCCTAGTTTGGGAATCACCAACACTTTTCAACACCTTGACGTGTGAGCTGCTCCTCTTAATGTGCTACAATGTCTCGATTCCTTTGAGCACAACTAGACTCAAAGTTATTTTATGTCCATAACCCAACCACTTGATGAGGTAGAGATTCTTAGGGCGGGAACGTTAACCTCTAACCTCATGTGATAAAACATGTTTAGATCTATTATAGCCCATTAGCTAGTTGGGCTAGCCCATATTTTTGAGGCCTCGATCTAGCCATAGCTAGGCTAGCCCATATTTTTGAGGCCTTGATCTAGCCATAGCTAGGCTAGCCCATATTTTTGAGACCTTGATCCAGCCATAGCTGGGCCAGCCCATATTTCTTGAGGCCTCGATCTAGCCATAGCTGGGCTAGCCCATATTTCTTGAGGCATCGATCTAGCCATAGCTGGGCTAGCCCATTTTTTTCAAGTACCGTTTTCAACCATATAGCTGGACTAGCTGACCTAATAAACTAATTCATGTAGCTCACATGTTGAATTCAAGGAGGCATTGTTTCATCAATACAATCATATTTCATCTGAGTCGAAATCGCTCATCGTCATCAATGCCTAAAACTTGTTGCTCGCCATTCTCTACCAACAAACCGTCATCATCCTCTATTTGCAACTCCTCATCGAAAATAAGGCGTTTTGGAATGTGATTCTTCCAATCGGAATTATCCAGCAAGATCAACTTTTCAGGATCGTATGGCATTAGATGTTTGTTCAACTTCAGCATCATCGACGCCTTTGCAAATCCTCCCCCATATCATTTAGACTGCCAAGTCTAATTGGATCCTCTTATATACAGATGAAGTTGATCCTGGCTCAGTCGAATTGCTGAGCTACTAGTTACATATGAGATCCGGCTACTAGTTGCAAATGAGATCCGACTACTAGTTACAGATGAGATTCGGCTACTAGTTGCAGATGAGATCCGGCTACTAGTTATAGATGAGCCGGTTGAATTTCAGGATTAACCACTTGAAGTTTTTGTTCAAGACTTCAGGAAAAATGACCCATCATTTTAGAGGAATATAGAGAATGTAGCCCACTGTCACCAAAAGTACTCCACCTTTCGATTTCGTCCTAGCCCGAGTGGAATAATATTGATGACACTTAGCAAACTCCTTCCTTAGTAACTCAATGTATCATTCCAATATGCCTTTGGAATATACACAACGTTAATGACTTATGATTTAACCCCCAAGGCTATATCCAGAACAAATTTTAGAATAGTGTAACTTTCCCATTACTTCTCGGAATGTCCTGAAATTTATCTGTAACTAGGGAGACAAAGCAAAAAACATCTCACCAATTTGTGAGCCTATCCCATTTTTTGTCCGACAGTTATGACCATTTTGGTGTGTCAGTCTACCCAGATTTCAGAATGTCATAATTTCTTTCCACGGGCTCCAAAGAACTTCAAATTTTGGGAGCAATCACAAAAACTAATTGTTTATGACCCCCTGAAATTTCAAACTATTTTCATTTTCTGCCAAAACGTTATGGCCTTTTTAGTCTGCAACTCTTGAAAACACTTCAGAATAATATATCTCCTTCTCATCTACTCGGAATGACTTGAAATTTGTACCACAATAGGAAACCTAAGAACAAAGCATCCCTCAAAATTTCATGCGTTTCTAAGCCTTTGTCCAGGAGTTATGCCCATTTCAGCTCGAAAATGTAGGCAAAGTTTAGAATGTCATAACTGCTGCTCCAGTACTCCAAACATCCTCAGATTTTGACCATGTTCATATAAACAAGTTGTTTACTAACCCTCTAAATTTCAACGAAGTATCTTCTTCTTCTTGGAAGTTATGCCCCTTACAACCTAGACTACTCAAAGGACCCTCTCATTTACCAACTCTTGAAAACACTTCAGAATGATATATCTCCTTCTCATCTACTCGGAATGACTTGAAATTTGTACCACAATAGGAAACCTAAGAACAAAGCATCCCTCAAAATTTCATGCGTTTCCAAGCCTTTGTCCAGGAGTTATGCCCATTTCAGCTCGAAAATGTAGGCAAAGTTTAGAATATCATAATTGTTGCTCCAATACTCCAAACATCCTCAGATTTTGACCATGTTCATATAAACAAGTTGTTTACTAACCCTTTAAATTTCAACGAAGTATCTTCTTCTGCTTGGAAGTTATGCCCCTTACAACCTAGACTACTCAAAGGACCCTCTCATTTACCAACTCGTGTTCCGGCAACGTGTCACCAAAAGTACTCCACCCTTCGATTTCCTCCTAGCCCGAGTGGAATATTTATGATGACACTTAGCAAACACATATACCCATGAAATATGAACTCAACTACTACAACTTGAAGCCATAACTTATATTAAAATCATTCACGCCCAAACTAATGCTAACAAGAGGTCAAACCCTCTTCAAGGCCAACTAGCCTTGGCTCCTAACTTCAAAACCATGCACACACATGTGCTTCTATCTTGCTTCTATACACCCACACTTATAACACGTGGGGTGCCAAGGAGCACGAAGGAAAAAGAGGATGAGTGAGGGAAGAATGAGGGATTATATAGTGAATTTGAGGGGGTGAGCACCCTCAAGGCTCACGATAAGCCTTCGAAATCTCCTCCTACTTTATAGGCTCTCATCTCATCTCCTAAGCCTTCCTCCCTCAAATGATCAACAAAGATCCTAATTCAAACATTTAACTAACCTTGGCTTTCTACCTACCACACTTTACCAAGGTATGTCCTCATACTACTTAAATCCACTCCACACAAGCCTAATGCTTCAAACTTAGCTTTCTTCAAGCTTCACTCTTTTTATATTTTTGTGAATAATCATAAATCAACAAAACACTACTTGTAATGTTTTACAAGTGTTAACAACACATGTGGGCATCAATTTGGGCTCATATTGTTGGCGACCATCTGGAACCGGTTCCTAGAATGTCTTGCTTGAACTCAAGTGTCTTCATGTGTGGAATTGCTTGCACCTACTTCCGGCCGTTCGTGTCGGGAAGCTTTGTCCATTGAGTGTCTCCAATTGTACCGAGTTGTTAGGAAAGGTATTAGCCACAATGTAAGGACCTAACCAAACCGCATCAAATTTGCCCGGAAAAATCCTTTTTCTTCCCATCTTGGAGCATAACCAACATTCCTCGTTCTAATGCCCTCTTCTTGTGACGCTTGTTAAAGATAACCTTCCTTCGCCTTTGAATTGTTTCCATGTGTTGAGCGGCCCTCCGCCTCTTCTCATCCAACTCCTCTAGATTCCCGAGCCTATTTCTCAAAGACTCATTGTCGTTGAGGCGTGTCCCTATTGCAACCCTCAATGACTCCATCTCAAATTCAATATGGAGTGTAGCCTCAATACCGTAAACCAAAGAAAACGGAGTAGCTTGTGTTGTCACTTTGTAAGTCGTCCGATAAGCCCACAAAGCCGCGTTTAACTTGACGTCCCAATCTCTCTTTGAGTCGATGACCGTCTTGCGTAAAATGCCCACTAGAATCCCGTTCACCCGCTCCGTTTGACCATTAGTTTGAGGGTGATAGGGAGTAGTCTTCCTATGGTCGATCTTAAACCTCTGAGTCATCTCTGAAATGAGGTCATTAAGAAAATGTGTACCTCTATCACTAACTAGAATCTTTGGGACTCCAAACCTAGTAATGATATTTTCATACATGAATGTGGCGGCATGTGCGGCAGTGTCGGTTTTTACCGCCTTGGCTTCCACCCATTTAGTCTAGTACTCGGTAGCTACAACAATGTATGCCATCCCTCTCGAAGAGTGGGGATGGACCTCCCCTACATAATCTATTCCCCATTTCTCAAAGGGAACTAGTGGTAATGAAATGTGCAATGGCATCTCCATCCTAAGGTCATTTCGAGCGTACCTTTGGCAAGCATCACACCTTCTAACATAGTCGTGTGAATCCTGAAACAATGTAGGCCAAAAGTAACCTGCTCTAAGGATTTTCTGGCCGGTAAGTTGACCAGAAAAATGCCTTCCACAAGCACTATCATGACAAGCCTCTAGAATATCCGGAACCTCTACTTGCGATACACATCTTCTCAAGATGGTGTCCGCTCCTCTCCTGAACAATCTATTGCCTATCACTGCAAAGTGCCTACTATTGACTCTAACCTTTCTTTTCTCCTCTTTCGTCCATTCGGTTGGTAATTGTTGAGTGGTCAAGAACTCTACAATTCCGGCATACCAATCCGGTGTGGACGTGACTACAAACAATCTATCATCCATGAGGCTATCATCTATTGGCGTAGTGCCCATCTCCTCTGACAATCTAGACAAGTGGTCGGCTTGTAAATGCATGCGGCCCGGTTTATATTCCACCGTGTAATCAAACTCTTCGAGTAACAAGACCCACCTAGCCAACCTTCCACTCAACTCTGGCTTGTTGACCAAATATTTAATGGCCATGTGATCCACAAAAACACTACCGGATTACAAATAAGATAGTGCCTAAACTTCTTGACCGAAAATACCATGGCTAGACACTCTCTCTCCGTAGTGGAATAATTCCTCTCCGCGGAAGTCAATTGCTTACTAGCATAAGCTACGGGTAGATCCTTCCCCTTCTCTCCCGTGGATTGACACAAGGCACTACCCACCGCTACGTTGCTAGCATCACAATACACATGAAAAGGTTTTTCCCAATCCGGTGGCCTTAAGACGGGATAAGTGCTCAATTTTGATCTCAACTCTACAAAGGCTTTTTGGCACTCATCCGTCCAAACAAATCTGACATCCTTCTTGAGCAATTGAGTGATAGGGACCGCTATCTTTGCAAAATCCGGAATCAACTCTCTATACCACCCCACATGTCCTAACAACTTAGAGATTCCCTTGGCATTTTTCGGAGTTTCTAACCCGTCAATGACCGCTATCTTGTCGGGATCCGGTTTTCTTCCCTTTTGGCTCACAACATAACCCAACAAAATTCCCCTTTGTACCCCTAGGAATGTCTTGTCCGGATTTAATGCCAACCGCATTTGCCTACACCTAACTAAGGCCTCTCTCACACAATGCACATGCTCCTTAGTGCTAGATTGGGTACTAAAATCATCAATATAAACTGTCATAGATTTGAAGAGCAAGTCGCTGAAGATATACATGACTAGTCGTTGAAATGTAGTCGGTGCGTTGCATAAACCAAATGGCATCACCACCCATATGAAAAGTCCCCCAAGGTGTTGTAAATGCCGTCTTATGTAAATCCGCTAATGCTATGGCTACTTGGTTGTAGCCGGCGTATCCATCCATGAATGTATACCGCTCATGACCCCCTACCTCCTCTAACAACAAGGTAATGAATGGCAAAGGAAAGTGATCCTTTTGCGTACAATCATTGAGCTTCCTATAGTCTACACAAACTCTAAGCTTCCCATTTTTCTTTTTCACTAACACCATGGGAGAAACCCAATCCGTAATCTCTACCGGCTTTATAAACCCAGCCTGCAACAACCTCTCTAATTCTGCTTTGACTAATAATTGCAATCTAGGATTCATCCTTCTCTCTTTTTGTCTCACCGGTTTAGAGCCCGGAACTAACGGAATACGATGCTCAACCATCTCTCTAGGAATCCCCTTGAGTTCATCGTATGACCATGCAAAGGTATCACTAAACTCATCTATCAAATCGCTATACTCTTTGATCTCCTCGTCATTGAGTTTAGAACCCATCTTCATTGGTCTAACCTTGCCATTCTTCATTTTGACATCCACAAACTTCCAATCTTCTTCGACCACTCGTGTTTGCTCCTCGGTATCTCTATACCAATCGTTGGGGACATTAGGATAATCCTTGATATCATGACCCGCTATAATGCCCGTAGAAGTAGTTTTAAAATGCGAAGCGGGCTCTAATTTTGAGAGTTCTAACATGGCCTTCTCATCTTGAGTCCCATCTACATGTACCAAACTCACATCACTCAACTCAATATCATCTAACCATGGAGTGAGTCCTCCCTTCACCCATTCCTCCTCCGTGAGAACCTCACATGGCTCTAAGGACAAATAATCTTCTCTAGATACATCATCTTGGAGGATACAACTATGAGTCATCATCATGACATCGCTAATGGACTCCGGGTATTGTCTTAGCCAATGTGTAAAATCTCCATCAACATCTTGATTGTAAAAGCTAGGACCTAAGAACCCGTTAGAGGAATACATTTTAGCCTTCTCCTTGTTTTGAACAACCCCCACCAATGTATCCTCAAATTTCTCATTACTTCCGCCATTCTCCTCTTCATCCGACATTGGATCAATCTCCTTCCTAACCCAACCACTTAAAGGTGCTATTGAGACCTTGACCCTATTATCTACGGGACCATAAGTGATAGAAGGTTTTTGTCCTCCCCAATCTACTACGGCGTTAGACATCCTTAACCAAGGTCGTCCTAACAAGATGGGAAATGCATCCTTATTGTCGTGCATCTTAATCACTTGAAAGGTCACAATGTATTCTTCACCTCCCGTGCTAAGTCGACAATCCTTAATAATCCCCACCGGAACCACCGGACTTTGGTTAACCATATTGATGACGAATGACGACGGACCGGTCAAACTTAATCCCAATTTCCTCATAGTGTGCTCGGGTAGAATATTGAGACTACTTCCACCATCCACCAATACATGAGGAACCACCTTGTCCACTATCGTTACTTCAATCTCCACCGCCTTGACTTCCCGAGTTCTCCCTTGCATTTGGACCCTCGCCGACACTCTAGTCTTTGGCCTCTTAGCCCTCCTATTCACAGGCATTCCGTCCTTCAAAGTCTTCCTAGCTACCGGTGAAATTTCTAATAATTGGCCAAATGTGATATCGGCCTTTAGTGAGCTTAAGTCGGCCCAAAGGTCGTATCCATCTACTCTATCGGCCTTAGGCCTTCTAACACTATCAAACTCCTCCACGGGAATGCCCGGACCTTCCCACTCTCCTATATCACTACCATCTAAATCATGGATGACATTAGACCTTTCCCTCTCATGGACAATTTCATTTTCTCTCTCTAATGCCTTAGTGGCCTTCCTAGCTTCTCTAGTTACATTCTCCAAATCCGAAAAATAAGGAATTTCTCCTAAGGGATTTTCCTCTTCTTCCTCCTCCTCTACTTCTAATGGTGCATTACCTCTCATTGCTCTAGTGGTAACGGCTAATGCCGGGGCCTTATGCACAACTTCCTCTTTAAGACCCCTCAACTCATATGATATAGAGTTAGCATGTGGAGGACATGGACCCTGGCCATTAGTAGGCACCTCTAAATTTACCGGAATGGTGGAGGCATTCATAAATCGGACATCTTGAGACGTAGATGGTCCCATTTGTCTAGGTGATTGTGTGACTTGACCTCCTTGCCCCGGAAGGTTTGTATTTCCATCATAGTAGAGGTTGGAAGGTTTAAGGTTATTAGTACCTTCACTTTGTAGATGGAAACCTCTCATGACATCTTGACCCGATTGTTGTGTGTTGGTTGGAGGGTTTGGTGCTCCACCTACCTTATCCGGATGACGACATTGGTTAGACAGATGTGGACCTCCATAATTAATACACCCTTGACCTTGGTTTTCCGACCAACATTGTCCTACAACATGATACCTCCCGCAAAGATGGTGAAATTCTTTCTTCTCGGTATTTTGGTTATTTTGACCTCGAGGAGGCGGACCCCGGTTGTTTCCTTGGTTTTGATTTTGATTTGAACCCCTTTGGTTTTGTTGCGGACCATTATTGTTCATTCTTTGATTGCGATTTGGCCCATTTCTACAAAACTGAGGCGTATGACCGTGTTGTTGACATTGAGTACACCAAAATCCCGATGAGTGATTACCCGACTCGATTTGAGGTGGAGGACCGGGTTGTTGATTTTTAATTAACAAGGCCATTTGGTCCGTTAGATTTTGGAATTGTTTCAACATCGCCTCTTGAAACCCTAGTTGAGTAGCACCTAACCGTTGCTCTACTTCTTCAATTTGAGGGTCTGTTCTAGGGGCCGGCAATGCTAACATGGGTGGGGGAGCCTTCACCGCTAAGGGAAGCGAGACCGCTTCAATGGAGACATATGGAGGACGGTTAAATGGCCTAGTTGGATCCACTCCCGATTTAGGTAGGAGAGGGATGAATTGAGGGATTAACTCATCCTCTTTCTTCCATAACCGCTCATAATCTCTCTCGATATGTTCCATGTCTCTAGCGGCTACCTTAGCCTCGGCTAGGGTGCGAGGGTTTCTTTCTAACACACCCCTAATAGTATTTGCTTTGACAAACCCTCTCATAAAGAATTGCATTAGGGTATCATCGTTGAGCAAAGTACCTACGTATCTTGCGCACACTAAGTCAAATCTCCTAATATAGGCGGAAATCTCTTCATCCCTTCCTTGCCTCATAGTCATTAAAGCTCTAAAAGCCATACTTTGACCGACTTCGGGCCGAAATTCATTTAGAAACTCTCGTTGTAATTGATCCCAAGTTTGAAAGTGTCCCTCGTCGTGATCTCTATACCACTCGTAAGCTTCCCCGTCTAAGGTCGTAGGAAACCACACTAACCAATATTGTTGGTTGGTAATTAATGAACTAATTACCCTCTCAACGAATCTCTCCATGTGCCTAGACGGATCCTCATCCTTGGTCCCATAGAATTTTGGGAGGTTAGACGGTATATCTACCGAAACCAATCCTTGGGGTACGATTATTGGTAGGCCTCTCGGCCTTACCAATGGATCGATGGGAGGAAATGGAGGCAAGGGAGGTATGGGAGGTGGAATTCCACCTCCCCCTAGAGGATCCATGGTGCTAGGTGACCCTCTCTCGCTAGATCCACTAGTACTCACAAAGTTTTCTTGTCTAATTCTATTAGACTTGTTAATTATTTTCTTACTCAATTCGGGAGGAAGATTGCCTTCCTCAATTTGAGTAGATATTGGTAATACTTCAACTAGTGGACTAATTAATGGTTCAACATTTGAACTAACTTCTATACTAACATCTACTCCCTCTACTACTTCCTCAATATTAGACAACCTACGCTTAATAACATTATTTTTTAACCCTAATGCTAACTTAGGCTTTTGAGATCTAGTATTTCCTTGCATCCATAATGTAGCGATCAACCCTTACTTTGACCAATCAAAATTCTCACAACTCTCACTCTTTAATGTTACCACTTAGCTTGTGTGATAAAGGATTTTGGAAGTGAGGAAGAGAGACATGCAATTTCAATGAACGATCCCAAACAAGGGATGGCAAGCTCGTGTTAGCATCAAGTTTAATGAGAGAATCACCTCGTCATACCCCCTTTCCGCGTAACATTTGCAACAAGACCTCACGTGAGGGGCTAACCATTCTTATGTACCATGTTTGGAATCGAGGCTTCACCTTTCGATTCCTCACATTATACTATAAGTCCGGAATTACCCTCTCCGTTAGTCAACGACAAAGACGTATACAAAAATCATTTTTTAATTATTTAAATTTTCAATTGTAAGAAGGTTGCGTACCTGAAGCAATTTGCTACCTCCTGCTTATTAGTCTCTTCTCTCGACCGTGATTGCTTAAACACAACGACACTTCAACAATTGCAATTGAAAAGCAATAACCCCCTAGTTGAGAACTTTAAACGCTCACACCGGAGTGAGTGTTTAAAGTTGAGATTCCTAATTTTTAATTACGCCTCTTCCTCTTAGTGAACTAATGCGTGCCCTATTAATGTGATCTTAAATTATGCCATCCCAAGGAAGGTTGAGTAGTCACCTTCGCCGCGCTCCCTCCTTAATTGAAATTGCATAACTTTCAAATAACTTAAAATGAAAAACTAACCTTTCACGAGCGCTCCTTCCATACTTGTCTCCCACTCCTAGTTCTCCTACCGCCTTCCAAGTCTTTCTCCTCCGCCGCTTGTCTCCCGGCGGACGCACCATTTATGTCACCAAAAGTACTCCACCTTTCGATTTCGTCCTAGCCCGAGTGGAATAGTATTGATGACACTTAGCAAACTCCTTCCTTAGTAACTCAATGTATCATTCCAATATGCCTTTGGAATATACACAACGTTAATGACTTATGATTTAACCCCCAAGGCTACATCCAGAACAAATTTTAGAATAGTGTAACTTTCTCATTACTTCTCGGAATGTCCTGAAATTTATCTGTAACTAGGGAGACAAAGCAAAAAACATCTCACCAATTTGTGAGCCTATCCCATTTTTTGTCCGACAGTTATGACCATTTTGGTGTGTCAGTCTACCCAGATTTCAGAATGTCATAATTTCTTTCCACGGGCTCCAAAGAACTTCAAATTTTGGGAGCAATCACAAAAACTAATTGTTTATGACCCCCTGAAATTTCAAACTATTTTCATTTTCTGCCAAAACGTTATGGCCTTTTTAGTCTGCAACTCTTGAAAACACTTCAGAATAATATATCTCCTTCTCATCTACTCGGAATGACTTGAAATTTGTACCACAATAGGAAACCTAAGAACAAAGCATCCCTCAAAATTTCATGCGTTTCCAAGCCTTTGTCCAGGAGTTATGCCCATTTCAGCTCGAAAATGTAGGCAAAGTTTAGAATGTCATAACTGCTGCTCCAGTACTCCAAACATCCTCAGATTTTGACCATGTTCATATAAACAAGTTGTTTACTAACCCTCTAAATTTCAACGAAGTATCTTCTTCTTCTTGGAAGTTATGCCCCTTACAACCTAGACTACTCAAAGGACCCTCTCATTTACCAACTCTTGAAAACACTTCAGAATGATATATCTCCTTCTCATCTACTCGGAATGACTTGAAATTTGTACCACAATAGGAAACCTAAGAACAAAGCATCCCTCAAAATTTCATGCGTTTCCAAGCCTTTGTCCAGGAGTTATGCCCATTTCAGCTCGAAAATGTAGGCAAAGTTTAGAATATCATAATTGTTGCTCCAATACTCCAAACATCCTCAGATTTTGACCATGTTCATATAAACAAGTTGTTTACTAACCCTTTAAATTTCAACGAAGTATCTTCTTCTGCTTGGAAGTTATGCCCCTTACAACCTAGACTACTCAAAGGACCCTCTCATTTACCAACTCGTGTTCCGGCAACGTGTCACCAAAAGTACTCCACCCTTCGATTTCCTCCTAGCCCGAGTGGAATATTTATGATGACACTTAGCAAACACATATACCCATGAAATATGAACTCAACTACTACAACTTGAAGCCATAACTTATATTAAAATCATTCACGCCCAAACTAATGCTAACAAGAGGTCAAACCCTCTTCAAGGCCAACTAGCCTTGGCTCCTAACTTCAAAACCATGCACACACATGTGCTTCTATCTTGCTTCTATACACCCACACTTATAACACGTGGGGTGCCAAGGAGCACGAAGGAAAAAGAGGATGAGTGAGGGAAGAATGAGGGATTATATAGTGAATTTGAGGGGGTGAGCACCCTCAAGGCTCACGATAAGCCTTCGAAATCTCCTCCTACTTTATAGGCTCTCATCTCATCTCCTAAGCCTTCCTCCCTCAAATGATCAACAAAGATCCTAATTCAAACATTTAACTAACCTTGGCTTTCTACCTACCACACTTTACCAAGGTATGTCCTCATACTACTTAAATCCACTCCACACAAGCCTAATGCTTCAAACTTAGCTTTCTTCAAGCTTCACTCTTTTTATATTTTTGTGAATAATCATAAATCAACAAAACACTACTTGTAATGTTTTACAAGTGTTAACAACACATGTGGGCATCAATTTGGGCTCACACCCACTTGAGTAAAGACAAACCGAAAGATGTAAACATGTAACCGGTTGCACTTGGAAACATTTGGATCTGGACAGATTATCTAAACCCTAAATCTTCCCGGACAGTGGATTGAACTCCCTATAGTAGCCTTTACCTCCGCAATGAAATGCCTCCTCGTTCTTTGAGAGCCCCTTGAAGCGCCGCCCTGTGCAGATGAATAAATTGATCATGGCTCAGTCAAATTGTTGAGCTTAACGCTCTCCCCACCAAGCGCTAACTTATCCCAGTTTGCTACTAAAGTCCTGCAAAAATGTAGTTTCGAGAGGCCATGTTCATGAAAGAAAAACTCCGTAGCAAAGAGAACCACTCCTGGGGAGGTCACTCCATTGTCAAGTTGAACACCACGTGCGTTAAGACAAAATCTACTTTTTCTAAAGGGCATCACCGAAATGGGTCAAAATTTTATCAAAATTTTTTCATGAGTAGATATACATGGTATCTATCACATAGTAAAAAATGGTAACCAAATTTGATGATCTATTTTTTTTATTATAAAACATACCGTTTCTAACTAGAATGATGCAGAATTGAACTAAAGAAATTACTACAAAAAATGAACATGACTAAAAATTTTAGAAAAATATACAAAAGATACTATCAATGGTTATGTATATGTAGAAAAAATATCATAATTTTTAAAATTATCTATGGCATGTAATATTGGGGTAGCAAACTTTTAACACACGTGGTGTTCAACTTGACAATGGAGTGACCTCCCCGAGGAACCACTTGGGTGGTGGGGGAAGCGAAACCAAAACTAGGAGACTAGTTTAGCAATAACTAGGAGAGGTTTGAAAGGTGGGAAGAAGATGGTAGTGGTGACATGGCTGGGCCTTAGCTTGAGCTGATTGAGTTACATGGGCTAGCCCATATTTTTTGAGGCCTCAATCTACCCATAGTTGGGCTAGCCCATTTTTTTCAAGTACCGTTTTCAGCCATAACTCTTAGCTATTGGGTTAGCCGCTAGCCCAAAAAGTTTGTGGGCTAGCGGCTGTACAAGGTTTGAACATGTTCCACTTCATAAGATTTATAATCATTTTCTAGGATTGGTGGTGGCAGAGGTTGTACTATGTAATTTGCTATATAAGATTCTAGAAATGATATGTGAAAAGCATTATGGGTTATCAACATATTTGGCAACTTCAATTTGTATTTTACGATGCCCACCTTAACCATAGTTATGAATGAACCAATCCATCTAGGATCACTAGAGGAAATCGTGTCCAAATCAACCCTACAGGATAGCTATTTTCACATTGCACACCAACCCCGGTAGCTATTTTAGGTTAAATGTTGGTGACAGTAAAGTTGGCCAAGTGAAATGCTCGGTGAGAAGGTGGTGTCATATGTTTTGGTGACCTCCAATATTTTGAGGTTGATTGCCACCCTCATGGGTGTTGCATACCACTTGGTGGACATACCCATGGAGGGTGGACATATTGGGTGGCCTAGTGCATTATTGTCAACCTAGTTGGTACCGGTTCGGGTGTAGGGTGCTATGAGGGTGGTAGTCAAGTATATGCTTACCCACATGCTAACCAAGTCTGGTTAGCCTACCCATTGCGGAATCCATGTATGCCACATCAGTTACCTGGTGGCATTGAGGGTGGGCAGCAAGTGAGGGTGAATAGGTATTGAGTTGGGGTGGATGGGGGTGGGGTGGTTGATTTGGCATAACAAAATTTGACCCAAATAAATTAGCTTTGGAGTGTGCATTTCCATTGAGAAGTGGGTATTGGATATGCACACCCACATACGGAAAACAAAGCACAACATATTCTACCTTGGCCCCCCACCATATTCACAAACTTGAGCTTAAGCTATGTGGGGTAGGAATTCAAGAGCTTCTGGGCACCGCTTCAATTTAATGCTACCATCACCCTTAACATTCCTAAGAGGACCTCTCCTGATCTCTCTAAACTTACGATGGATTGAGCCCCTCGCATCAAACACTAAATGCTTTCCCTTAATAGAAACTTGTCCTAAGATAGACGTGCCTAAATCAAGCACAACGATAATTTGGACACCCATATTTGAGTGGTACGTGGTGAAGTGTGCATCTAAGAACAAACACCAAAATGACATGTGTGTAAAAGAGACAAGACTACACGCTCAAAATACGTTGACCTTTCTAGGCTCAAGAATCAACATGATGGGGGCGACTTACATGACCACTTAATACACACAAAAATCTTCACTTTGATGATAAATAAGATTCCTGTACGAGCTCCGAAAATCACGAGGCAAAATGGCTATAGGCACAATTTGGAGTCTGCTAATCATCTCGCACTAATTACCTATCTCATATCATACAAGAAGTGGATGTAGGGAGAAAAGTATCTGAATATAACATACGTCTACCTTAAGCATATACCAATATACACTTTGGGAGATGCCGATCTAGGGAGAGTACACTACTACACTACTCAAGGATGCTATTATATTATTATAAATTATTATTATTATCGTCATCACGAGGTACAAAGTGAAGACGAAGTGAAGTGGTATAAAATGATCAACTCTCCAAAAAGCACCATACATCTCAGCCTCACAAATGACAGTATCTAAGCAAGACATCATTTGAAGTTCCCTCCGACGGGCGTCGTTGTTTCACATCACACAATCTTCAAGATCCTTCTTCTTCTTCTCCTCCTCCTCCTCCGCCTCCGCCGCCTCAAGCTCTTCCTCCCGGAAATGAATATGTCATTGCAAATTTGTCTCGCAGCAGCAGCAGCGCAGGCGGCAGTGATTTGAACGGTCAGTATTGTCAGAGCAGGCACTGGGGCTCGGGGCCACTGTGGTAGCGATGATGTTGTTGTTGATGATGATGGTGATGATGATGATGATCGGTGGGGATTCAACACTTTCACATGAAATCATGGGCGTTGAGTTTATATACATGTATATATTCGCGATTGGGTGAAGGGAGGGGCTTTCACAGCTCTGACAGCCGCTGCTAGCTGGCTAGCTAGCGAAGCCTAGGGCGCACAAACCCATTCAACTGTGGAGACTGCTGGAGGAGATCTGCGGAATCCGCGGAATCCTTCACTTCTTACATGCAGCAGCAGCAGTGGTACTGCTGCATGATCATGCTCAACATTCTTTCAAACCTCGAAAGATCTCGTAAGGGGACAAGGATAAGGGGAAATTTATCTTATCCTGCCGGCGCCTCCGGGGGCCCTCGATTTCCCGGTCCAATGTGTAAGGGAGGGGGTCGTAGGCCCACTTCACCCACGAGACTGAGAGCCCGTGACCAGTACACTTCAAGCACTCTCATTGGTGGAAAAGGCAGAGCCGGTCCAAGTTTGCTTCACGCTGCACTTGAGGGACCAGCGGAGTATGTGAACGCAAGATGGATGTAAAGTCTGCATGGATTCGTACATGGCATCAAATGGATTGTGTTTCATGGTCACTTGGACTATTTTTAAAAACCACCTCTTGGAGGTAGGCCTAACACAAAACCGGGAGACCATGGCACTCTGAATGCTCACAACTGTTGATTTATTCTATTTTATCATGTGTGAGGACCTGCATGAATAGAATTTCATTGAAATAGCATTTGGTTGAGGGCCCAGTCACATATGGCTTCACACTACACTTGAGGATCCATGGCCACACTTCATGATTTTGGAGGTGTGTTGGGACGGCCTTTGGACACTTTCTTTTGCACTCTCACAATTTCATGGTCACGGCTCTTGGCTCGTGTGTGAAGTGGCCCTTAGGGCCGGTTTACACCATGGACCATGAAGCCGTCCCAAGGCCCTATAAAATCTTTGACTGGCTGTTGAACTTGTCCCGGGACCACTTCGGTTTACATCAAGGAGAAAATATGTTAGAGTGATCATGGAGTTCAAGGTTTCCAAAAGACATATGTTGAGGCCTACATTATCCACTAACATGGTCCAACGGGTTTTGCAGTGGGAGAGGCAAAAGAGGTGTTCTGGTAGAAAAGGCAAGGGCCCATGGCAAAGAATATTGTTATAATAATATTTTAATGGATTTTTTTTGGGGGGGGAAGAGAAAATGAAGACAAGAGAAGACAAAAGAATGGTTAAACCTGATTATTTTTTTCAAAATTGTCCTTTTTCGACATATATTAAAAAAATCAGCACATTCACATTTTGGTGCATGGTCATTCCTCTTGGTCCACATTTGGTTTACACCTAGTGAGGGGCCCAAAGGCTTTGTAAATTGAATTTTTAAGAAATTGGACCATGGAAAATGGCTATCTTCCATGGTCCGACTTCATGGTCCATGGCGTAAACCGGCCCTTAAGCGCCGGCAAATCAAAAATTGGTTGCAAGGGGATTTAATTTTAAATTTTTTCAATGTTGAAATGCTGCGATGCTAGAATGGGTCCATTATATTGGGGGTTGGGACAATTTATTGGATGGGCAGGAGGTTTTGGGGCCTACCCCTTGGCCTATTGTCTATTTGGCCAAACCATGGATTTGGGGGGGGGGGCAAGGGTTAAGGTTTTTGTGTTGGGTAGATTTGATTCTTGGCTGATGGGAAACCCAATGAGGGGGGCACAAGTGATGCATGGGCAAGGGTAAAGAGGGAGGATTTTAAATTTTTTTTGGGAAGGTTACCATTATGTTTTATAAGAAGAATGGTTGTTTTCACAAACCATTTTGAAATTCTAGTGATTTTCGCAGTAGTTATTGTTAGAATTTATAAGAGCCCCTAATCTACATGTGGCGCTCCCTTCTAAGGACCCTTGGTAGTTGAAAGATGCCAAATTTGGTCAAAGATCCAATGGCAAGAAACGTGATAATTATTGCACGATGAGTTTTAGGTACTAAGGCTTGCACCTTAAGGATCCTATTTGATTAATTTGAAAGCAATGGACTCAAACAAGGACATCATGCGGGGGGGACTCCCTTCAGGCTACAATCATCAATATTTTGGCCGAATTCATCCATGCGAGCTATCCACGGTGGAAATTCATTTATGGGTTTTATGTTTTATATTGCATGTCAAATCTCAAGCACCTTGCCCTTTCATTTACCCCTAGCCTCTTGCACAAATACAAGACAATGGCTGCATTCAATTTCAATGAAGGAATGGTGATAGTTGCTACTGGGTTGGATTACCGATTGAATAGAGGGAGACTTAAACAATTGCAATTAGTAATCATGGTACACAATTACTACCATAATGGATTTGAGGTAACCTCATGTACTTATGAAGCACCCGCTTATGCAATGTCAATCACCAATATAGTGTCCAATACCATGTGACTATGATGGGAGATTTTAAGGCAACACATAGTCTTGAGCTTGGTTCTCCATGGCCATAACTTGTGAAGGAAGATAGCAATGCGTGGACAAGATGAGAGGGCTATGTGGGTGTTGGCAAAAACATGTAGTTGTTGTACATTTTGGTGATAAAGATGAAGTCAAACTTTGGCCCATCGGGTATGTTTTTTTTCCTTGTTGGTGGAAGATAGGGGATTGGGTGCAATTGATAGAGAGTGAAGTGCAAGAACATGCATTAGGGATTAGGGTTTAGGGCCATGCATTTGGTGATGATGGGATTGTTCTTGATTGCATGAAATGAAGGTGAGAATGAGGGTTCCCCAAAATTTGATAGAATTTTACATCTTGGGGGCATGAAGATGCTAGTCCCCATAGTCTATGCAGTTTACCAACCAAAAGATAGACAAAGGAAACAAAAATAAAATCTCAAGGTGCATGGCATACAAATAGTTATATGAACGAGCATTGGTCACAACCCTGAATTTTATATGTTCCGTTGCCATAACATTCATTGGCTTATGCAACCTAAATAACATAGGGCCTAAAGCATGAACATTGAACCACAATGATTGGGGATTTATGCTCTCACAACACTCTTCACAAATTATGAATATGTCAATCGTTATATATCAATGTGAGTGTAGCGAACAAAGGGATAATTAGAGGTGAGGGGGTGGAAGGACCAAGGTGGATGCCATCATGACTGAGAGCCATGGTTTGCAATAAATAATCTCATGGGTGCAGAACAAAATCTCAATATTAGGTTAATATGCCTATTGACAAATAAGCCAACTAGTATTTAGGTGTTCATTCATTTCAAGCACAATATCTAGGGAATGATTTGATGCAATTGCCACATGCATTCATGTGGAAAGAGAAATTGATAGGGCTAGCTCAAATCATGACAAACTACACAAATTTGGATGGTTGATCGAGGACAAAAGCAATAGATCGAAGCAACTATGGACTTTGAGGGTAAAAGAAAATGTGGTTGAAGGCATAGTTATGTATAAAGGGACATGTTGTATGAGCCTAAGTTCGTGTCCAAAGGTGAAATGACTCTTGTTCTTACAAACTCTTGATTGGCACCATCTCTCTCCATGAAGGAAAATATCGCCCCCAAAACCTCGCAAAACGGGGGATCAAGGTTTGGGCTTTCACATGTTTGGTGGCAAAATGCATTTTGTCCACATTTGGACTGGGGCACAATTGGGATATACACATGGAAACTCAATCTCATGGCAAATGACCCAACTTCCACGCAAGGTGATGCCAAGCAAGGTCCGGTTTTGGTGAGGACATTGATAAAGGGGTCACAAATAAAATGGCAAGTGGTCTAATTGACACAATTGGGCCCACTATCATATTTAGCCGAGGTGAGTGGGAAGAAACCCATAAACATTGGAGAAACATTGACACAATCCAAATACATTTGAATGCAAAATGTTTGTGAAAGGCATGGATGTGGCATATCGACTATGTTGGCTTTATGGATGTCATGTTCCAACCCACATATGATAGCACCATATTGCTTTATACGCCATTAGTGAAATTTGTATTATACATTGTGTCTGTTGCAATTGGAATTTGGTGCCACCTTTGCAACATGCCAATTTTGAAACTTCAACTATGAATGGCCAAATTTATGGCTTCAAGATGGTTGAGGAGCATGTAATGCAAGTCAATATGGAAACCCTCAAAAAATTTAGTACATCACATGATAGGGAGATATAAAGAGGAAAGTCTATAATTTACAATGGGGGGTGCCAAACATGTGATTTGTGTATTTTAGGTGATAGCTGGGAAAAATGACACCATAGACATTACCTAGTATTGAAGCAAATCCATGTTTTTGGTCAATTCCGGACTAAAGTATCACCACATGACCGCTTTAATATCTCCACTATGGTGCCAAATGTTAGTGCACATCATGTCCATAGTCTTTTAATATACAATCATGTTTTTTTTATGGTACATGTAGTGTTTGATATCGTCCAGTTGAAGGGCAACAAAGACCTTTGGGACATTGGAAGAGAGAGAGAGAGAGAGATTTCAGCTGTCCATTAGCTTGGACATCATCTCATCTTCTTGACGATTGTGAATCATAAACACTATCAATTTAAGTTGCAAAATATGTAATAGTCTTAAAACAACCGCATAGAAACTTCCAATTGTGTTCATTATCGAACCTAGAACGATGTCTATACTTTGAGCACATGGCCCAGTGCCCTCATGACACATGTCTTAGCGGTGTGGAGTGCCTCCCATCCTTTCCTAATAACTCACGTCGGTCTATTTTGGGTGCGAAAGTCAAAGACCGCGCAAATCACGCCGACTGGGGGGCATAACATATACAGATGTGACAAAGCTCTAAGTAAGTTAACACTATACTGCTTTGCTTTGCTTTGCAGGAGCAAATCCGTCCTCACATGCTCTTTCGAATGCGGTGCTGCTGCACCACCAGGACCCCCATGATACGGTGGGTGTCATTTCATGAATCGAGCCTTAATACAGGACGGCGCTCCTTGATTCAGTTGCTTGCAGGTAGGCTAGCTACATAGTACTAACTTAACTTGCCAACTTAATTAACTTGTCTTTCACTTTCATTCCAAATCTCATGTGACAAAAGAATCTGCAACAACCTCGAGCCGGGTACACAATCTCGGTGGAAGTACGTATCTCCAGATCCGCTGGTCGGGTACCTTCGTACATTATATTTTATATCGCAGGATTTACATGGAGCACCCCTGTGGGTAAAAGTTCGAAACTCTGCGCGATGACAAAATTCATTGACGTTAATTCTTCGGGTTGCTTCTAATCTCATCGCTTGACCTGCTTCGATTAAGGTCAGGTAGAATGCAGCCTTGATAATGTGGGCACTTCCAAATACACAGACGATTCCATCTCACTTGACTGGTGGATCGAATCTGGAATTGGATCCATTGGTTACCACACAGATTTGTCATATGAAGCTTTAGAAATGGGGTTGACTTCCCAATGTCTGATGGTTTTGAGCAATCTCAATATTCATTATAAAAAAAAGTATGTTCTTCACTCTGTAAGAGGAAACCTCTTAAGACAAAGTTGTTTAGAAAGGATTGGTACACAAATCTATTAGGTCAGTGCTTAAGATGAAATTTACAATACTTATGTGTTCATTACACAAAAGGTTATCATCTGAAAATATCCCATACATATAATTTTGACTGCTTTTTAGAATGATTTTGTGGTCATTTTTTTTCCTTCTGTAAATAAGAACAACGCGTCATAAAAAGTTGCAAAGGAAAAAACCATCACATGTGTCAATCCTATAACTTTTGCATTTGTATTCCAATCTTGAAACTTGAAAGGACAATCTTCATGACTCACAATCACAATTCACGGGCTCAAAAATCGGTGTAGAGTTGGCTGAAGTGCCCACAAGAGGGGCCACATAGTTACCTTACAGTGATTCAAATCCACGGACGGGGAGGTAAGTTAAATGGATTTATACCTGACTCGCTGCTGACAAGTATGAAACAGTAAGTTTGCAACCATACGGGAGGAGAAGACATAGCAGCCACCTCAGTACTTGGGGAGTCGGAGATCAAGTTCCTTGCAGAAGACTGGGAAATGGCATGAGTACTTACTGGTAGTTAGGATTCTGGTACTGGGATAGGGTATGATTTGTTGTAGATAACTTGGGATATTTGTTCGTCAAATCTGAGAGATACTACGTTGGACGCACTGAAGAAGAGAAGAAGTGGATCGCAGCGAGCGGGAAATTATTGCACATGAGTGTACACAAGAAGAAAACTTAGTCCATTTCAACCATCCGTTGAGACTTGGCCGCTGCGACGACTTGTGGCGAGGAAATGCATCAATAAATCAGTTTGGTCATCCGTAACATTATTCGATCCATAACAATGTTCGGTGGGGTTGACAATATTCCACGGTATATTCTCTACATTCAGTTTGAATGTGGGGGGAATATTCTTTAGAATATTGTCAGCCTCACAAAACACTGTTATGGATCTGAATGATGTTATGTCAACCGGAAGGTTTTGGTTTTGGACACTGGGCAACCAAGATGATTTATTTATGCATTTTATCGCCACGAGTGTAGTGGTCAAGTCACACTAGGCGGTTGTAATGGACAAGCTTTCTTCTAGTGGTATCTCTCTTTCCGCCAACGAAAATGTCCGTAAATGGTATTATGTTGGAGGTTATTTGATTTGATTAATTGGACACCAGAGTTTTCAAAGATTTTGATTTAGTGTAATGATCAACATATGAAACGGATCAATTTATAAAGCCATAGAGATTTGAGTCAGAACCACTAAAGAAGATAACAAGAATAAGGGGAAGAGTAATGTGGAAGGGGATGGTGATGAGAAGGAATTGTTGCACATGAGTGTGCCTCAAATCTTTCGTCTAGTGAAAATGCCCGTGAAAGGTATGTAGGTCGAAGGTAATTTATTTTAGCTTAATTTGACACCGGAATTGGTTTCAAAGACTTTGATTCAATGTGATGAACAACATATGAATTGAATCAATTTACAAGACCGTGGAGATAAGTTTGACCCACTAAAGAAGAGAATAAGATAAGGAGAAGGATCATGCGGAAGTGGATGATGATGAGAGGGGATTACAAGTGCCCCTCTCATTCATCCAACGAAAATACCCGTAACTGGCATGTAGGTTGGAGGTTACATAATTTAGATAATTTGACACCATAACTGGTTTCAAAGATCATGATTTCGTGTAGTGAGCAAAATTAGAAATTAATCGTCACAAAATTATAGGGGGTAGGTTTTTAACATGGATGGATGAGAGGTTTGGTTGTATGCAACACCTCCCGCTTGCTGTGGATGGCATGCAACGTTGGGTGGGCACAATGACAATGCCGGTCCACTGCACTATTTTGTCTAATTAGTGTGGGTGGGAAATTCACGTGGGTTGGAAATTAGTGTGGCCCACACTAATTTTCCAGTGTTTGCATCACTTTGGATGTAATTCGTTCTGTCATCCATCCGCGTGTGTTAGGGTTCTCCGCAAACAACCTCCTCTAACTACACAATTGGATGGAATTATGAAGTTTCATCCAATTGTGGAAACGACAAAGCCCACACAAATTTTTCACCTTTGAAATTAGTGTGGGCCACTCTAAATTATAATTTGAAATTAGCGTGTTTTATTGGGAAATAGTGTGGCCCACACGAATTAGACAAAATAGTGTAGTTGTGGGCCTTACGTGATCACTCTTCTTGATCAACACCTAGAATTGAGTGGTGTATGGCAAGGCAAGTTGTTAAGAATGAACACAAAAAAACCATGTGTTGCAATGAGATTGGACTACGTGTTCAAAAATATAGAAATCATTTTGGGTATAGTTAGTTCATGTGATTACTTCAAAAGAAAAAAGAACCTTCACTTTGGCCACCTATCACTATTACATCTCAAATATGACTTTGACACTTGAAATGGAAATCCCCGTCACTCACAAATGATAATTGGATAAGATAATTCATGGCCTTATCAATGGTCAAAATTGTGTGTGAACTTTAAACTACCCCAATAGAGCCACACACACTTTAAGTTACATGGTCGCCTCGCCTTCGGAGTCAGGGATTTGTGGCAACCATATAAATTGAAAGTGAACACGTCGGGAAACCCTTGTAGTTTGGAAGTTTCCTTTTATAGTAGATTTGAGCCCGAAATTAGCATCACAAATCCCGGCTTAATCTAGTGAGATAGCAAGGCCATCCCAACCTCAACTCGAACACCAAGGCCTCATTATCGGATGACAATGTAGGTTAAGGTTGCATTCACGGCCAACCTCAAATCTTGAATAGATTGAGGTTGGCCTTCAATAACCACTTTGGGCCTCAATTCAAAACCTATTATGAAGGTCCAAAGAAATACAAGGAGATTCAAACCTAGGGTATGTTTAATATAGTTCTTAGTCTCATAGACCAAGTGAAAACTACATCAAAACATGTGATTTGGTGTGACCGACAATATTGATCATCAACCATGTTCACACATTAATTCAATTGTCTTGCAATCACAGGGAGCACCTACAAAGGATGTCATATGACACTTGGTGCTACATGACAAGTCCACAATGACCACTCTAATTAACATAGTATGAAATTTTAGTGACAAACTAAATTAGATGTTTATTGTTTCCAATCAAGAACTAAAAACAATTGTGTGTGTAAGGAGGGGGGGGGGGGTGAGAGTGGGATTGCACACATTGCCATGTATACCAAACCAAGGGTAGCTTGAAACCTTTATGGTTTAATTCTTGCCATCGTGGTGTACTTAGGTTGGTCTCACCCTTATAGCTTGTGTTTTTACTACATTGGTTATCCAATTTAGTGAGGGTGGGCTAGTAGTGCGTATGGAAATTAGGGTATGCGGTACTAAATTCCTTTACGCTATGAAATTAGTGCCAACAATAGATATAGGGTTTCAAAAGCCCAAGGTGTCAAAGTGCCGGAAACTCTCAATGCAAGCTCTTTTTGGTTTCTTAATGTTAGGAGATGCCTCAAGAGTGAGTGGCGCCAATTGGAAAAAAGAAAAGGAAAAAAAGAAACTCTTTGAGCTCACCAAAACAAATTATGCACCCTACAAACACCTTAGAGCACACACTAATTATCTTGAAATGTATGGTAAATGAGCATATGTTCATGAATTTAGTAAAAATTTCATCCCTCACTAATTTTGAGATTTGGCAAAATAGTGCGTGTTTTGGGAATTTGTGCCACACACACTAGATGGGATAATCAATGTAGTATGGACCTGCGTTGTCCCAATCCTTTGCACCCATGCATATGACACACATCACTTTAACGTGGTTCCCACACCTCTATGGAACGGTGGGGAACGGTGGGGCAACGGCCACCACCACCATCAACACCACCAACACCAACACATTGTCTGATGCATTATATAGATAAGAGACCGTTGAATTAACATTGAAGACCTTAAATTGATGTTGTGATAATAAATTGGGATGAATCAATCATAAACTTGTTAGGCGTAGGATGTTTTACTAGACCCCCTAACATGGCGATTTGGGCGAACCAACCTATACACTCGTTCCTTGTTGGATGCCTAAACCCTTGCCTCCAAGGAACCAGTGTACAGGTTGTTTCGCCCCAGCCCCTAAACCCTTGCCTCTAAGGAACCAGTGTACGGGTTGTTTCGCCCCAGCCCTAACATGGCTACCACAGTTTGTAAGCCTGTGAGTGTGATATGTACTTCTGTGATGGACTTCACAATTACTGAAGGGCTTCCCAACATGGAAACGGCTGCTCATGAAGGCCGAGTTTATGAGGGGGACAGATCGATAAAGGCCGCTGCACTTTTTGAGGCCGCCACAGGACTCAAAAGGTCCTTGCTACTCTCCCCAAGGTCAGAGACTCACCCCCTCGCCGTGCTACGTGGCTCCCTCTCACTGGCTGCTCCAGGCGCCGAACCCGCAACTTCTCCCACAGCCGTCGATTTCGTGATCCTACGGCCCGGGTTATCTGACCAAGGACCCGTAGAGGGCTACCTCTCCTGCCGCATTTGGCAACCTGGCGTTCTGTCACTGGATCTCCGAGCGCCGAACCCGCTTATTCTTTACCGGCCCTCCCACAGCCGTTGATCTGTTATGCCTAGGGCGCAGATCCTCTACTGCAGGGAACGTAGAGGGCTGTCTCTCCTCCCCCTTCTTTTGCTACGTGGCGTCCTGTCACTGGATCAACAGGCGCCGAACCTCAGTGGCTCTTCCAAAGCCGTCGATTGGGAGGGATTCTAGGGCCCAGATTGTCTTCGGAGAAGGCTGTTGTAAACCTGCGCTCTCCTCCTCTGACGAGCACCGATTACTGCGTGCTTTCGGAGCTCCGTGGAATACTTTGTCGGCTCACTCTTCTCCTTTTCTGGATCATTTTTGTGTGCAGGCATACGCGAGGAAGTTTCTTGAATTGGCGAGGACTTTTGGTGCTTGTGACTTTTGGTGCTGTGAGTTCTGCCGAGCTCGCTTCTCTTGGTTGTTCTCTGTTCAGGTGGAGGTAGAGGTTGTTAGAGGTTTTTCTGCGCCTTCCTAGATTGAGGAGCAGTTTGGAAGGCGGGAGGGAGTTCTTGTTTTGATTTCGGAGTGCGGGTGATGAGATTTCTGTGTCATTGGCCTTTTTGAAATTGTGGCAACAAGCGTTTAGAAGAGTGGAGGAGCTCTTTTGTCTTTGTTGGCCGGGAGCAGTCGAGTGGGGATCAGTCTTCTTTCTTTCTTTGATCAGGGAGCTGACGAACGCAGCTGTAGTTTTAGGGGAGGGGTTTATGCAACCTTTTGCGGCGGGAGAGGCGCTTGTAAGGAAGGAGTTGCTTGCGCCTGGGGGCTTGTTACTTCGATGTCGGAGTGTGGTGTGATGTAATGTGATCTTTCCATCCGCATTGGTTTTCTGGCATTGTGGTGGAAGAAGTAAGTTTGGAGGTCACAGGTCCCCAAACCTGTGAGAGCTTCATAGTTTTGTAATTCATTTTCAGGCAGCCGCCGTAGCCAGAGGGTTCTGGAGGCTTCTTGTATCTTATCTAAAGCATTGGGGTTCAGTTTGGGAGACACTTGGTTATTGTGAGCTTTTGACTTCGATTCCGAGTGCGGGTGATGTGATTCCGGTATCATTGCGCAGCTCCTGACATTGTGCCCAAGCTTTTGGAAAGAGCAGACAAGTGGAGGAAGGAAGTTTGAGCGGTTGCATTGCCTGTGAGAGCTCGATTTGCAATCAATCACAACTAGAGAGAAATAACCTTGAAGCTGTAAGTGTGTAGAAAGACAGAAAGAAAGTAAGAAAGACAGAGGGATTGAGAGAGAGATAGAGAGAGAGAGAGGGAGAAATGAGAGAGATGGGCGAACGTCCGCATGTTCGATACCAGGCGCTTTCGATGCACCAAGACGATCGGCCATTTACCGGGCGCAACCAAACGCACGAGGACCTGCGTTACCGGTTCGAGCTCCCGGAGGAAGTGCCGTGGAAATCCATCGCGCTCGCCGTCTTCTTGCTCGCCTTTGGTTCCCTGTTCCTCGCCATCTCCCATTTCATCTACACGCAGCACATGGAAGGTGACTCGTCGCAGGCATACGGCTTCTTGGTCCTCGGCATCCTCCTTTTCCTTCCAGGCTTCTACGAGACTCGCATTGCCTACTATTCCTGGCGCGGATACCAAGGGTACTCATACTCGCGGATCCCCGCGTACTGACGGCTAGGTCCTCGGTCTACTACAACGTCATTTGGGTTTGTGAGATGCCTCCTCAGGCGGTTGGCTATGGCGCCGCCAGATTCATTTTTGTAGGTACGGCTGGAGGTTAAGCGCAACAGCCAGCCAGCTAGCGGAAGACTTCATTAGTTTTTGGCACGGGAAGGAGGTAGTCACAGCGATGGCCAACTACGAGGAAAGACGAATCCACCACTGCCTCAAATTGTTGTGTGCAGCTTCGAGATATTTTTTGAAGGGTTTAGGGGTTTTGCGCACCAAGGCTTCGGTGAAATGAACTTCGTCATCGTCCGTACATTTTCGTGTAGTGTCGAGTGTGCAATCGAAAGGGGCCCCTGTTGTGAAATTATCTGGCAGGACTTTTGACATATCTGTAAGTTTCGATTGAGCTTCTGAAGGGTTGGTATGAACAAATTTTCGGTGGCAGCAGTCCTTTACCGAGTTTGGATTAGGGTTGCATTGGTTAGGGTTTCGCTGGACCAACATGAACAATTTAAATGGGAGAGCCTTAAAAGCGATCTGATTTTTGATCTCCAGATCGAGGCAAGGACTTCACTCATACTCTACCATACTTCCAAATACTGCGGCCAGTAAATTACAGTGATGATAGGTTTCGTAATTTTGATCCGCCTTAGCCCTGGAATTGGAGTAGCCGCTGACGCCCGAGAGCCACTCAGCATTAGTAGTATGACGTTAATGTAAGTGCAGAGAATGTTGATGAAGACACTACTGATCAAATTTTGGAACTCTATGCTTTGTGCTTCAAGATTACCATGAGTGTTGACCAGGATGCTGCCGTTGTGCAATCACAAAACCTGGGTTCATCTAGTTCTCTGGTCCAGAGGAAATTGGGTAGAGTATTTTACGACTGGAGGATACATCGTCTCGAGTGCGGCTGCAGTTTGCTGCAGAGAGGTTAGTAAGTACAAAGTCAGTTCTACTAAGTTTTTGCCTAGATGTATTTGAATGGCATTCTGACACGAACAAAGTGACACATCATTTTGGTATTACAGTATTGAGAAGGCAATACAAGAACAATTTTTTTTAAACTACAAACTGCACGTTGTTTGTGTTCTCTTCATGGAGTGATGAATTTAGTGCGATTCTGCAAGACGTGTTTGATTGAAGTCATTTGACTTCAACAAAATTGAGACATAATTTTGGCAAACTGGATAGATGGTTGGTAGTACTTCCGGTCTGTAGAGCTTTTGCAAATTGGGAAGGCAATATAAAAACAAAATCCTCCTACGAACTACATGTTGCTTGTGTTCCCTCTTGATAGACTGATGAGTTTAATTTGTTGTGGAAAGACCTCCTGCAGTTACTTCCATCATGATCATCATCTGAGTTTGGATCTGAATTTCATGGCGCTCTGATCAGCAATTCTGGTGGTGAAATTGAGGATTTTAATTGCAACTACATTTGCACAAGCACATTTGTGCCTCGAGAGTGCACATGTTGGTTGGTCAGAGTCCATTATCGCATTTTCCTGGCAACCTTAGTTCTTGTTTCTGGAATCAGTAATTCTCAATTAGTTCCAACTTGCAACACAATATACGAGAGGGGTTTCTTTGCACTAGCAGTTATGGTCTATGCCGGAATTGGTGAAGGAGGCCCTAAGCATGAATTTGGAGAGGTAGCTGCCAGTTGATGTTCTTGGTTTCCTCTTTACCTCTGAATGAATCTCCTCTACACAATTCCCTCCAATATTCTTATTCAACAAGCACAGCCGTTGTGTGTGATGTTGGATGTGAATGAGTAAAGGCAGCTGCCAGAGGAGAATTGACTTAAACCTTATATCTTGCACTAGTATGCTTTTACGAGTTGATTTAGTGAATACTTTGATGTTGATGCCTGGACTCCCTTGTGTTAGATGTACTTCTGTGGTTCATGCTGGTAAAGACATGTATTTGACATCCTTTTCCCATGCTTTGGACATGGATCTGAGAACCTGATAGTTTTAACAACCGACTGAGAGTGACAGTGAAAATTAAATTACTACACTAAAAGTAATATTTAGTGTCACCAATTCTAATTGTCTTGCTCAATACTGATTGTGAACCGTGGTGTAGTGTCACCAACAACTAAATGTTAACCCAACTCTATCTGTCATTCCTTGTAATATGTTTGGATGCTTGTAGATTTACAGTGTTGCAATTACAGTCACCTACCAAGTGATTTTTTCATTCAAATTTCAAGCATCCATGACAATATTTCATCACAAGTTGCTCACAAGAGAAGTAAGGTTTTGGCCAATGGATGAACTCATCCATCATCCATGACAATATAGTGTCACCCGAGAAGTTACCATAGTGACATAAAATACCATATGACACTAAATATCATATTTAGTCATTTAGTGTAGTTGTTTTCTCTGCACAGAAGGTTTTCAGTCAGGGTTCCAGGTACCACATACAAGGTATGCAGGCCTTGGTGGACATTTTCTGCTAGGTAATGTTTGAGAATGTTGGTTTGGAACAGAGATTGATAGGCCAAAGTAAAAGAACTTTGGCCTTGACATGTGGTTAACCTTGAGGAGCTTGGTTTCAAGGTTGGTCCCTCATGTGGAGGCAACATGCATTCAAAAACGTTGGTTTCAAAATGGAGTTTGGTAAGCCAAAGGTAAAAGAATGTTGGCCTTGATATGTGTCTAACTTCAAGGAGCTTGGTTTCAAGGTCAGTCCCTTTTTCTTTTGGTTAAAACCCTCCGTCTCCAATTGGAATCATAAATAAAGGATTTAATCTTACAAAACCATTGTCTTGGATTGGAGTTGAAAGCAAATGATTCTACCCAATGAAAGCGGGACCAACTTTGAAATCAAGCTCCCCAAGGTTAGGCACATGTCAAGGCCAAAAATTGTTTTACCTTGAACTCCATTTCATAACCAAAGTTTTCAAATGTGTGGGGCCTCCACACAAGACTTAGTTCAACCCTTGGCCATATTATTCTTCAGCCTAGGGTGAGGGAACACGAGGTTTAACAATGTCATGTTATCTTGTATCAAGGAGGGAATAATAAATATGTTCATATGTTGATTATCAAAATACTACGTATGTATGTGCATGTTGAGAGTTTGAACCTAAATTTTCAATGACATTGAAATATTTCATGGCAATTTGAAAAGTACACTTAACCTTAAGCATGGTTCACATCACCCAACCAACTTTATAATTTTGTTATAACTTACCATTCTGATTAGTAAGTTACCATTGCTACACCATCGATGGTAAATTACCAAAATGGTTGATATCTTCATCACAAAGTAAGTTACGCTTACTTTTAATGGCAAGTTACAAACACTTTGCAATGTGCTTCAATAGGCCAACGCACATGGTGCCGGACCGCCCCACCAACCGCTTGGCGGAGGTCCACATGCCCCCTTCCTCCATCGCAGAACCCTCTCTGTGTGTGCCGTTGTGTGTGTGATCGGCAAGCGGCTGTGTAAGTGGTTCCTGTTTTCTCAGCTCTGTGTGTGTGCCGCTGTCCGAAAGTCTTGGAAGTGGTTCCTGTTTTCTCAGCTCTGTGTGTGTGCCGTTGTGTGTGTGATCGGCAAGCGGTTGTGTGCCTTAGAAGTGGTTCCTGTTTTCTCACCTCTGTGTGTGTGCCGCTGTCCGAAAGTCCTAAGCGGGAGCTCGGAATGCAAACATCGGCAGGTAAAGCCAGCGGCGAAGCATCATCAGGACAAGTTATCCCAGGCGCTGTGTGTGTGTGTTAGGTCTGACCTAATTTCCTCGCTCTTCGAGCTAGAATCGTGCTCCAGTGGTTAGGCTCTTATCGAACTTCCTCACTCTACAAGTCACAATCTGCACCATAATCGTGCACCATAATTTGCACCATAATTGTGTTGGAAAAAATTACTACGTACCTTTGTAATTCGGAGTAATACACATAACAATCTATTACTGTAGGCCACACTATATCTACATTACCACAATTACTACGAGTTATCTAAATTACTCCAACTCGGGCTTTCTTCTAATCCCAGAATTAGTCCGAGCTTTCATTATTAGTCCGAGTCGGAGTAATTTAGATAATAGGTGTACCAAGCTAACTTTATCAACAATGTTAGCAAAAGTTACCGGGTGGTGCGAACCCGACTTTTGGTGTGGGCCACACTAAATCATATGTATAGTGTGCGCCATGTGGGCAAAGCCCAGGTTAGTTCTGAAATCGATGAAGGGCATCATGCACATTAACGACGAAGCTTGGTCCCACGGATGATACCCATCCAGCCGGCCAGTTCAACTGTCATCGACGTAAGTGGCGTTCCAGGCCACAGGAAAGGAACTCAAAGAGATAGGGATGAATGATATCGCCAATATTCTGAAGAAAAAAGGATGCATGTACTAATACACGGACGACATCCATCCACTTTCCGTCTTCTCTCTCGTCTCGCTCTCCCTCTCATCACCACAAAGAATTCTCGCAGAGGCAACCGCCATAGCCACAATGGCGTCCTCCGCCATGTCCCTACCGCTCCAGCCTTGCTGCAAGGCTCACACACCAACAAGAGCTCCAGTCTCAAATCCCTCATGTCTTTCTTCCGAAGTCTCCAAGCCAAGCGTCGCAATTTTTCGACGAGTATTGGCTGTGAATTCGCAAAGGATATGGCGGAGGAGGCCAGTGAGTGTGCGCTGTGGGGCAGAGGAGGTGACTAAACCGAACGAGGTGACTCAAGCGAAAGGATTGTCTCTGAAGACTGGAGGCCAGTGGCTGAGTAGCACCACTCGACATGTACGAATTTACGCAGGCTATGTCGATCCTGTGACGAAGATTATGGACCAGTCGCAGCTCGATAAGCTGACGTTGATGCTGGATCCTGACAATGAGTTTGTGTGGCCGGAGGAGAGGGTGCAGCAGGTTTACAACAGATATAAAGAGCTCGTCGACAACTACGCTGTAAGTGGCTTTGAAGCATTCATGATGAATTTCGTTTGCAATTTGGTTTGGCTTCTGGATCATCGTTACCGTATCTGGTTATAACGTTCTTAAGTAAATAGGCTACTTAAGTAGGTAGGTTGTAGGTTCCAGCCCCAACCTAAGAATGACTCCATTTGTTGCGCACGACTTCAATTGAATCTTGCTAGATGGGAGAACGCTGTGTGTCCGAAGATAAACAACAATGTGATGGTAGCTTATGAGATGAGAGGTTTTTATAACAAATATAAAGAGCTCGTCGACCACTGCGCTGTAAGTAGCTTTGGAGCATTCATGAATTTCCCTCGCAATTTAGGTTTTGGCTTCTAGACCATCACAAACGTATCTACTTATAACATTCTTAAATTGCCTGTTCACTTCAGTAGGTAGGTAGATTCCAGCGCTAACCTAAGAAATATTCCATTTGTTGCGCACCTCTTCAATTGAATCTTGGTAGATAGGAGAAGGCTGTGAGATTTTAGCTAATAAGATGTTGTCTTGAGAGGTACATAACAAATATAAGGAGCTTGTCGATCACTACGCTGTAAGTAACTTCGGAGCATCCATGAATTTCGCAATTTGGTTTGGCTTCTGGATTGCAACTGTATCTACTTACAACAGTCTGAAGTAGCCTAATTACTTAGTAGGCAAGGTTCCAGCGCAAACCTAAGAATGTTTCCATTTGTCGCGCACCTCTTTAATTGAATTTTGGTAGATGGGAGAAGACTGTAAAAAGATAGGCAACAATGAAATGTCGGCTAATAGAGCTTGACTATGCTCGGTATTCATGCATGAAATCAAGAACCTTTCATACTTGGAAATGTATTCTTGAAGCTAGAGTAGAAAGGAACGTCCTTAGACGGCACTAGAATGCTATGCTCGCAAATAAGCGTGCATCTAAGGTGCACGTCCTGGCTAGTGCGTTCAACAGTTTGTTGCAGAGCATCTATAATGGGCATAAAGAACTGATTAAGATAGTTGTTTAAAGCCTTTGAAACATCACAGGCTATATCCATTCTGAATAATTCTCCTCGTAATACTGCAAAAGAGTTCTCTTAATTTTCTCTTAGTTTGCACGGACTTAGGGTAGTGTTCAATTATAAGTATCGTGTCAGTTGTACGCCAATTAAGAATCCACATTCTAATCTTTGAGCAGATATGAAGGAAGGCTCTCGTACAATGTGTCAGACCTTGAAGGCTGTTAAGTTAGCTGATGGGAGCAGTGCATAGGACTATGTAGTTTGGAAGGACTTAATGTTCTGAAATCTGGCATAATGTGGTTGTTGCAGGGTGCAGATTTGACAGAATACACTCTTCGGTTGATTGGATCAGATCTAGAGCACTACATTCGCAAGATGTTATTAGCTGGTGAGCTGCAATATAACCTAGATTGTAGGGTACTAAACTTTAGTATGGGAAGGCCTCGAATTGATCCAGCTGATCTGGACGATGTCGAAGAGGAGGAATAGTCGTTTTACCCTGTCGTGCATAGGGTTTGTAGAACAGTTGTTGTATAGAATGTGCATCCAGATTAGGTGCACACAGCACCTCAGCAGAGTGGGGTTGAGTGTACATTTCCTTAAGTGCAATTGTATGCACCAGGATGAAATTCTGTGGTTGAAGTAGTCCTCTCTTTCCTTATCACAACCTACCTTTTGAGGCCTGTACCTCATGTTATAAATCACAGAAGGAATTAAGTGATGACCTGTTTGGCGTTTTTGTCTAGTTGTGGTCAATTTATATCTGAAAGCTCAAGCATGACCGTGTCAGATACTTAGCAAAGTAACATTATGTGGAAATTTCCTTTTCTTAGACTCTCTTAGGTCTCCTTTGTTGAAAGTCCACACTTACTATCACCAAAGCTGACATGCCTCTGTATCATCTTCACTGTATGGGAACTTTGTTAATTAAAAAGTACTTTGATGGTGGTGAAGCTCAGCCACTGCCACTCCCTTAACCCTCAAACGTGTTGTTTTGTTGATTACTTCTGTTCTCGTTGTTCTTTGGTCAACCAATGGTAGTGAACCAAGTGTTTCAAAAATAGTTGGTTTTGAGGGTGAGGAGGAGACTATTTTTCTCAACAAAAATGTGAACGTTTGCATTGATCCAGAATCTTTAATAGAACAATTGTTACAAAATCAGGCACCAAAATAGAGGTGCCACATTTGCATTGAAATTTCGAAGAAAAATATTGTTGATCTTCTACTACAAGCATGTTGAAGATGCTGCAGGGTCCAACTCATTTAATACACCCCAAAGTTTCAACTCAATCTCTTCAAGAGTTTCTGCAGTTTTGAGATCCTTCCGCTGCTTGAGGATGGCACCCATGGCATCTTGCTCGTGGAGGAGACAATAGCACCTGCAATACAGCCAATCCATGCATTTATACCAGATCATTTGGAGCCACATGTGCATATATCATTTAATAACATCATTGTAGCAAAAGTAACAAGAGATGACTGAAATGCAGACCAACTCAATTCTCGTCACCGTGAATTGAAATGTAAGGACACTTACATTGCCCTATATGAGGGCCGAGTATAATCACGGCTGCTAGCATCTATAGGAACACCCCCATTTGCTACTTTGCCAATAGCACTAGGAATTGCCAAGGGTAGACCATATGCTCTTAAACAAAGTTTGAGGAGAACAGGGTCCAACTTGAAAACACTGATATGAAGGGCCAAGAATTCATATAAAGGATCGCCTGCACAAAAGCACAATAGAAAGTTACTAAATATATTGGATATCAAATATCAATAATGGAGATTGCTCCTTGAACATACATATTCCATATATATACATTTTGATGAGAAAGTCTGAACTGCCAGAACACAAAGAGAGAACTGGACAAGATTAAAGTGCGCATAGAATTTTGATTTGACTTTTCTTCAGTTCAATTTCTTTCATATTACTTCAATCTCGTCCCTGGTTAAGGCATACCATGAGCCACGTCACCAAAGTCAATGATGTAATGAGCTTGCATTGCTCTTTCACGAGTCTCCTGCAAGAAGGTAAATGTGTCCATTAAATCATGTCTCATGTATTCCAATTGCAAGTGAAATTATGTATTCTGTTCACTTTACCACTTTTCCCAGAAACCATCCACTTTCTGGCCATCCAAGCCAATTTGAAACAAGCTGACCAGTATGGACATCTGTATTCCTAAAACTAGAAAACCTTCAGACACTACAATATAGTCCACAGAGCGATTTAATTGAGGCTGGAAAATGGCATAATCACAAGTTATTTTTGCTTAGTAAGCATTAGCTGGGTATTACCTAGCAACCTCCAGATTCAGGAAAACAGAAGAAAACGAGACACTTCCTGCATACTGCCATCTTTAGTACAAGACTACACTTACCATATTATCCTGCAAAACCTCTTTGTTGCCGCAGCTTCCATTCAACGTTGCCTCATATTGTTTGCAATAGAGGGAATGGTTGCCGCATGTAATTTGGTCAAGATCAACCAACCCAGGGACATGGTCATCACCAGAATATGGTGCCATCTGAATGTTGTCTGTCATGACATCCATATGCAGCCACACTGGAGGACGAGAGCTTTCAGCCACTCCATTGGTAACCTGTTGCAATAAGAGTTGTGACAAGACAGTTAGTAATTAATAACATGACACAAATCACTTTCAAAGAGTTTGAATATTAATGTGTCCCATAATAAACCTGTGGCATCTTAATTCCAATGGCACACTAAATCAAATATTTAGCAAAACTGGGCATGATCCATTTTCTTTAAATCCAAAAAATTAGAGTTGGAATTGTAGGAACAAACCTTTTGCAAGCCGACGAGAGCGGCCGGGTCTTGTGGGAGATATGTTTCCAGCTGCTTCTGAAGCTTACTGGGTAATGATTCCCTGCACAATCCACCAGAAGGGTGAGTTTCAGAGGCATGATAAGGTACGTGGCCCTATTGTGGGCACTTCCAAGTCCACCACCAATTTTGCTGTTGGGTAGGATCAGAAATGTCTGATGCGGTTAGCAATTGCGATAAATCATGCAGTCTGTCATTTCAAGTTTCATCACAATGAGAGTTTCGTGGGATGCAGAAGTTATTAGAAGTCAAAGTGAAGATCCTCTTTCTCTTTACGTGATCACACAGACCCTCCCAGCGGTAATGTTAACTAATGAACCTAGAATGGTGCCTATTGATTTCAAGGACATTGTCCGTTCTTATTGGAGTCCATTCTTAACTAAAAGCTTTGCCATATACCACACATATGAGCACTTCCGAAGTATCCAATTAAGAGTGACCGCATACCTTAGTTCATTCAAAACTTCACTCTGCCAGAACTAAGTACACTATTTCAACTGTTGACTTTGCATTGGACGGAAATTACCAATCTTCAAATCTCTCCATTACATTCGCACGTTGCTCCCGCATCAGCCCAACAAAATATTGCCATTCTGTTGGAACTTCACAGTACTCCATTTTCATTCCAGAATTATAGCACTTGGAATGGCCATCCCTTGCCTTAGGAGGGTCAGGTTGATGTTTGGCTGGATCATGTTGTTGCCCATTAGCAATCACAGCATCTGCGACACATGTGGGCTCTTTACCAAGTAATCGGGTGGTTTTCTGTGTCCATGTCCTTCTCGAAAACGTGGCAGGCAATGGGAGAGAATGCAGTAGTCGTATTTTCTCCCCTAAAAATGAAGATACCGCTACATAATCTTCTTTGGTCATTTGCTCCAATCTGCCCAAATCCAAATTTATGTTAACTTTCTAACCGAGAAGAAAAATTGAGAAACTAAGAGACACTGACTAGGAAAGGGAACATCAATCATCATAACAGGCAAACCTTAGGATGGAACCCACAAGTCTAAATAATAATACATGATAAAGGAGACTTGGTAGAGATACATACACGCGATCCAAGTTGGTTCCTTCACAACGTTTTTGCACAAGGAAAGGCCAAAGAATAGGGTCTTCCGCCACCACAACACTCTCTTGCGCATTTTTTTCCACCAAACTATTTTCACTGTCATCGTTGTTCTCACCAATCAAAACCCTTGCAAACTCAGCCTCGGACCATTTGGTCCTACATCGGCTCTTATCAAATTTTTCACCCCGCTGTCTTTTCTTCCCAATATTCCTTGCATCAATGCCTGCCAGGCACTCCGCGGATCCATCCCACGGTATAACTTTGTAGCCCTTCCCATTTGGTAGCACAAGACCACTTGCAATAATAGACGGTATCGATTTTTGTAATTCTGAACCACTCCCGCTTAGTAGTTCATAGAATTGCAGCTGCATTGTGATACATAAACACATAACTTGATGAGATAAATAACCCAATCACCATCCAGATTTTCTCTGTATACTTGGATCCTATATATAATTCAATAAAGGTCCAGCACATAACCAGATCCAGATTTTATCAAAACATCTACCGAATGAATGAGAGGGAAGGTACATGAATTGTACTAGGTTCCTTCTTGAAACATTGATGGAGGCCAAGTATTTTCATTGGTGGAGGCCAGGTTGTCCAAATTAGGTTTATCAATAGCCTACCAGCTGGAAGATATATAAAAAGATGGAAGGTAAACCTGGTACCTCAGAGCGCAAACCCTCAATTGCTACCATGGGGCCCTCCTCCTCAACACATAGCTTGATTACATACTCACCGACAAGGTAAACCTATCCCATAAACAAAAGATTCCAAACAAAACAGCTGCTGATCAACAAAAGAAAAAGGTTTTAACCTGAAGAATAAAAGAATAGATTATGTCTCAACCTGACAAGATTATGCATCTCTGAACCACCTGCACTCAGTTACAGCATTGACTACATATGCTAATTAGATCATCCTGTAGAATGGTCATGGAACTAGAGGCAGATACTTATTATGTAAGGCAGTATCAGATATTACAGTAACTGAATTTGATTCCAAGGATTGGCAGGCAAATGAACAATGAATAACAGTGAATGACCATGACTTGTTGTGTGGGTTATGTTTAAAATATGCTGCAAAATTGGAAATTACCGGATTGCTGCCATTTCCAACTGGTAGCTGCTCCTCCTCGAGAGGCAACGGGAGGTCATTTGCCCTGCATATGGCTGTGACTCGCTCTAGCCATGACCCAGCGTCCACTGCAATGCATGCACACTGCCATCCAACACATAAATGAGTGAAGCACATTGCATCAATTGAACAACCTTACCTTGTTTCCGTGTCTTTGCAGACCACAGTAGCATTTTTTTCCCAAAACATAACCCATGATCTAGTTGGTCAATATTGACTTGACTTGAATAGGCCCACTTTACACTATGGCCATGGGCTGTGACCATGAAACTATGAGGGCCCTAGAAACTCATCCGAAAGCCGTAGCATGGACAATTGAAATTGTAATTTGTGTGGTCACAGCCTTCAGGTGTAGTGTAAAGGCATATGGGACCAGGCTCTCAACCGAATGCTATTTGATTACCATCTAATTATGTGGGCCCTTCTACACAATAGATTATCATAAATCAAGGTTGTGAATTTTTGAAGTGGGTTTGACGCAAATCCAGTGGACCATGAAGCATTACCTATTTGCATGCTATATAGGACTCCATGTAGGTTTCTCATGCATTCAAACTTCCTTGGTCTCTTCAGGCCAGTGTAAGGTGGATTGGACAGACTTGGCCTTTTCCACAAATGAGAGATTTTAGATTTCAATAGTCACAGGCCATCAAGCTCTAGTCCCAAAGTGGCCCTTAGTTCCTTGAGAAGTGAAAGTTTGAAGGACATACCTTCCATAAACGCTGGTGGAGATCTGGTCTGAGTTTCCATAGCCGACGTAGCCAATCACGAAGTTCGCTCCGATCTAGATAGCCACCTTTACTGGTACTTGAAATAAAGTGATTTGATTGTTTCTCAGTATGCATTGCCAGGTTATCGACATCAATGTACAACCCATAATTTTCTGGGTCATTCACCTTTCCTTTGTTGCATATTCCATCCTGTAATCCCACTGCTGAAGAAATATGCTCCCTGTAAGCCACCAGTTTTCAGTCATGGTATGCTTAAAGCTCAATACTTCTCACATGTACATCTACAAAGATATATAAAGCCAATAATTGACTGACAAGTGGTTGTAGTTTCTGTAAGATTTCCACCTCATTTCCAAAGCAGAAGTATAACATTGAAATGAGTTTAGTAACAGTAGAATGGCTCACTCGTGAGTAGCTCCATTAATTCCTTGACAATCCCTAACACCCTTTGAGGTCCTTTGAAGAATTTCCTCTAATGCCAGGTGGCCAGCACGGGCAATGCCCCTATGGTGGTATCCGGGGGCCATGTCCAAACAAACAAGCTCCAAGTTGACTGAGTTTACATAATTCTGGGTAACGGCAATGGAATCACCAATGTTGAGCACACAATGCCACCACCCACTTGGCACCATGATTGTTTCTCCAGGTAATTGTGTACATTCCAGAGGCTTATCTTCCTCCCGCAATGTTGGATAGATTTCTAGCCACCACTGCGAGATAACCAGACTGCCAAATCTTAATCTCCCATTATGACACGAACTATTGCGGCAGGTTTTCAGGTCTAATACAAGCTTCAAAATAACCCAAAATATGTCCATAGCATTCTTAAGTGGTTTAGTGGGTGTTCTTCCTGAATAAGCATCTTGAAGAGCATACATTTGATGAGATTCTTTTTGGCAAGGTCTTTAAGTTGAATCTTGGTATATGGGAGAAGGCTTTGTCCAAAGATGCGTAACAATGAGGTGTCGGGCTTGCGATTTGACTATGCTAGAACCTTGATTCTTGGATATTTGAAGCTAGTATAGAAAGAGAATATCCTTACACATACTTGTAGATGCTATGTAGACTATCAACAAGATCAACGTGGCATACATTACATGAATAACCAAGAATGTAAACTTCAGCATTTCTGATTCTCGTAACTTACCTGTAGAGAAGTTGGACCATCAAAATTCACAGATCCATCGTCCTCATCAACGTGAACAACCACAGCGGGAGGCACCCTCCCTGGAGGATACAAAGCCCATCTGCAGCAATCACCTAAAATTTCAGTACATGTAAACTACAATGGAACCACAGATCCTCTGCATTTTGTACCTGTTTGATTCGCTGCAGAATGTGTAGATTGGTGCTTGTCTCACAGTGAAAAGAATGGTAACATCTTACACATACTAGGTATGTTTTTGCAAGCGTTCCAACTCCTCCCAGTACTTTACCCAAAACAGCAGTGTTTACTGCACAGGCAGGACATTTCAGCAAAGATACTTATTTGAAATGAAACTCTCTATGGTGAATACAACAAAGCATGAATAAAGTCTAGTAGATACCTTTTGCAACCTGAGAGAAGAGTATTCCAAGCACTTGTTAGTGCAGGGTCCACATGCCACGATGCCCCAGAACGTGAAGGACCCGCTACTAACCACCGGAAAGGAGGACGAACTGGCTTGTCAAGAACTGAAAGTAAATCCTCTTTAAAAAGCGGAGGTACGCTGTACTCCTCGAGCATTTTGGGCGCCAGCTCTCCAAACTAGAATTTCCTCAATCGCAACATGCGATTAGTACCAGATGATTAGCAGCCATAGCTATTATCCTCATAATTTTCGGAGCTCACGTGAAAAGATCTTATTCAATATTACAGTAAAGCTCCTCTTTCTTCTTGAATGAACATATAGGTGCCCCCAATTATGTTCACTATTGAACCTAGAATGGTGAACAAATTCCGTGAACTTAGTCCAATCTCTTTTAAACACATGTCTTCTTGGTATCGTCCTTAGATCCACTCAACTCTCGATTATAGATGTCCGATTAAGATAAGTAACCAATTTAGATCCGCTTACCTTAGGAACCAATTAAGCCTCTTCTTCTTCTAAGGGTAAGTGAACAGGATACAAATAGAACTGTCGGCTGTGCAATAGTGACATGGTGCGAATATTGAAACAATGCAAGAACCCAACTAACAACAAAGTCTCCGAAAAAGACTGGGTGGATCGTATGAAGACCTTTGCATCGAAGATATATAGAGGCTCTTCGTCATGCTGGCAGGCCATGTATGAGGCATAGTCTTTCAGCTTCATCTTGATCTTCTTACCATGAGATTGAGACACTTTGAATGCCACTTCCCCGTAATTCTCTACTAGCTGACTCAAATTCCATGACTTCTGTGCTGGCCAATCTTTTGTCAAATCTGTGATGAGTACCTGAAACAACAAAACTACGTGTAAATGATAGACGCTGCATCAACTAGAAGGGTTGGTCAACAACAATAAACAATTGTGACTACAAAAGTACCAAACATTCAAGGCCTCTACATCAAATTTGAAAAATCAAAAAGAGAAAGCATCATTTCCTGAAGCCTCACCGGTTTCTTTCCATCATAGGTGGCACGAAACTCTTCAAGAGAAAGATTTTCTCTTCGATCAATAACACCAGTATCAACAGCAAAACCCTGCAATGCAATGTTGCATCGGTACCAGCGCTTATAGAGGAACAGCGAACTAAAACCTGGCCAAGACCAAAGCGCCAATCACATCAGACGCATTACAAAAGGGCTCCAGGAACATGTAAGCATGCAAAAGAATCCCTGGAAAATCGATACATACTCACCATCAAAGCACTTCGGTGGCTTCAATGTTGTTCCTTTCGTAATGTAGCCCAGCCTGCACAATGATCCACCCTCTGACGACATTAATTGCAACATTTTTTTCTTTTTCTTTCTGAGGCAATACAGACACGCAACGGCCAAAAACCCTCAAGATGCTATGTATTGAGCTTTCGCTCGATTTTGCCGCATATTTGCGTGTTGAATTATGACAGAAATTAAACTGAAGGATGCATTGGACGATTTCTTCTTGTGGCAACGAGTAGTTACATGTGTTTGATGTTCCCTTGGTTATTTCATCACTTCTTGCATGCCTCTATTCTTGAAACACATAGTCATAATCTTAGAACTTGCTATAGCTTACGTGAACCAAAAAGAGTTATCCTTTAATTCATTGCGACTCTTTGTCGGGAGTTGGTCCCCCATGACTTTCTAGTGGTTGTTTTGCATACAAAAACATTAAATTCTTTCTTGTGGTGCATGCTCGGGGGTAGTGTTTGGATTTGAATGGAGAGCAAAATATTTCGTGGGGTTCATTGAGGGCCAAACTCATTTTAGCACCTCATTTTGGCATGCCAAAATGAGTTTGACCCTCAATGAACCAATATGAATTGTTCTTTGTTCAAACCACCACACTACCTCCAAGCATGAACCTAAAACTCACTGACATGGAACATGTGGTATGCAAACAACCGACTCGTGACAAAAAGTCCCTTTGAATTAAAGGATAACTCTAATGCATATAAGGGCAAGGGAAGACCCAAGGAATGCAGAAGTTAGGAAGGAAAGGGCAGAGAGAGAGAGAGGATTCCAAGGAAGGAGGGAGGGGAGGGAGGGTAGATTTTATTTTATTTTGTTAGACTATATGTAGTAATCTTTCCAGTGATGTGGCACCTCTATAGCATTTCCTTTCTCAAAATATTTATAGGATATCCTGAAGAAGGGTCCACAACGTATTGACAGAATGTTCCACTTCTGCAGATGAAGACACACAAAGTACACAGGAATGAATACCCACTTAAGGAGAGCCGACTGACGCCACGAGCCTTCGAAGTCCAAAAACCCACCGCGGTGTTGATCCAAGCACAGCTGCATCCACAAAGGCTCCTCGTTGCACAAAATATAGAATACACTGCATTACACATACAATTTTGATTAGGAGCGATACGGAGACCTCGCCTCTACTCCCATTTTTCTACAAAGTGTCATGTCTGTATGCAATTCTCTGCGGAGAGTCAACTCTCTGAAATCTGGCATATAAAATTAGTGTCACCGGCAATTAAGCTGCATTGCCAGGTGAACAGAAAAAACTAGCCAAGAATCGTCTTGCATACATCAGAATGAGATTCTGAGCACCTAACCCAGCGACACATGCAAGACAATGGTGCAATTCAGTTGCAATAATCTCGTGGTACAACTGACAGGAAGGCCATGATCATCTGCCATGAATTGTTAAATTAGGAAAACAAAATTCAGGGCATTAGTAACAGATTCTTAAACTCAAGAAACGTAATTACATCAGGATTATCTGCACGTTTGGATTGGGGATAATCCTGCTGACATCAGTATGTTTCTTGGCAATCATTGGCATGTTTTTGTCTTGCATCAGTAACAAATTTATGTGCAATTCTCGAAGCCAATTTCCTGTGTTTTTTTAAATCCGGCATAAAGATTCATGTCCCTGGCACAACTCACCTACATTGCGAGGTGACCTGTAATTTTGGCCAAAAATTGTCTTGCATACATGAAACCGACACACTGAGCACCTAACCCAGGGACGAATGCAAGGCAATGGTGTAATAATCTGACAGGAGGCCATGGGCATCTTTCGTGAAAATGTTAAATTGGAAAACAGATTCAAACACAGGGAATCGGCAACCCTCGTAATGTGTAGGAAATTCTCTCTCATAGTGAATTTTCCTGCGTTCTTCACGGGTTCCGAATCCAAGAGGCAAAATCGGTTGATTGCTTACCTGCTGACGCAAGCCAAATTTCCAACAGTGCGCAAGGGCAAGCTCCCTATGATGGAGCAGAGCAAATCATCTGGGAGTGAACAAAAATCACCCAGCGCTTGTGGTCTTCGATCCCTCACAAGCCCCATTTCTCACGAACCTCTAAACCCTCACAAAAAAACCCGCCAAATTTCCGCCACTCCAATAAACCCCCAACAAAAAAATCCCGTCACACTGGCAACACCCAATTTCACCTCACCAATGGAAAAGTTACTGAGAATCTGCGCAGACGAGCAACTACAACTACAACTCACGAGCATCCGGCCCCAATGTTCACTCGGAATTCCCCCAAAGCAAAGCAAGGCCTCAGCCTCCGAGTATTAATTTGACGCAGGTGTTCGAGGCCACAATTATTCAAATATCGGCGAGTTCAATGAGCTTAGAAAATTTCCCCGCCACCAAACCAGAGATTCAGCCACAACTCGTCAAAACAGGGGTGGCACAATCGGAAGCAGAACCTAAGCACCCGTATATCAAATTCTTGCGCGGGGATTTGAGGCCAATGCAATATTTCGCTACCTAGGACATTTCCTGCCCCAATTCCCAAATCATAAAAAATTCACCCAAAATTCGGAGCAACCGGTTGGCACAATCCGGAGCACAACCAAGCTTAAAACATCGGTATACTGGTTTGTTGCGGGACTTTGACTACAAACAGCCCCGAAATCTTTTGCTACAATGAGCCTGGGGTGTTTCCAGCAGCAATCTCCAGAACCCCAAAATTCACCCAAACCGGATTCTGGCACAAATACAAAGCAGAACCTACTAGGAGGCTTGAACACTACTATTAATGATATATTGCAGGATTTTAGAGTCCAAAAGATACGTAAGCAGCGCCGACTGAAATGAGCTTAGGACATCCAATCTCCCCAAATTATTCACCCAGAACAGATGGCGCCGATATTCCAAACCAGAACCCCACTAGGAGGCTTGAACACTACTTAAAATGCATGAATGATATTAAGTTAGAGGAGTTTTGAGTCCAAAATGTGTGAGGAGCGCCGTTCGCAAATGAGGCCGGGATACGTGAAGTTAGTGCGGGATGAAGAAGGAAGGACAAGGGAGGAGGACGGGAGTGGTGAGGGTTGGGAGTGGGGAGGGGAAGGTCTGGCTGGCTATGGCGGGCAACCTCCAGGAACGCTGCGACGGACGCAAGACGCGTCAGCGGCGGGCAAGCAGTCAAGCGGGCGCCTCTCGATTCGCCGGGCCACCCGGCGGGAGGGGAGTCGGTAAAGCCGCGTTGGGAACGTGGGAACGGGGGACTCTCCTTTGACTTCCAATCATTGGAAGCTTCTGCTGACGCCCAAGGTGTACGTCGGCGAAGGTTTCTCCATTCAATTTAATTCAAATCTATAAAGGAGCCTAATTCGGTACTTGGGTATTGAAGGTCAGGTGAACGTGCCTAATTCGGTTACTGTTCTCCCTCTTTAGCATGACACGTTTGGGAAACACAAAAACAGTCGTATTATCGAGGTGTTGTCTTCTCATTAATATGACAAATGGCGTAAAGTTGTCGTATTATCAAGGGAATATGAAAACATAAGTGTAAATGTGGTGGTCAACCCTCTTTAATATGATAAAATGGAGATTCTAAATGTCGCATTATCGAGTGTCGTAATCGTATAAAAGAGGGAATTTTGAACTAAAGAGTTTGGTCTCGCAAGAACGTGTTGTAATATCGAGGGTGTCGTATAAACGAGTGTCATATTAACGAGGTTAGACTATGTTGTGCTTAGGTTAATCAAACACCTATATTTGAATGATATGTGGTTTGGTGTGGCTCCAAGAACGGATACCAAAAAGATGTGTGTTTAAAGAGAAGAGAAGAAACTTCGATCCCCGGAGGGGACCGACGTGAATGAAGTGTCTGTTCGTTCCACTCCTATTCCTATGTCCACGGGATGTGTGTTTAAAAGAGATTGGACGTGCCACAAATATCACATTACAAAGCTAAGATGTGAACAATCATTCATTTGACATATGGGACATGACTCCCAAGACAAGAGATTTTTGGATTGCAACACATCGCGATTATGGTTCAACCATCATCTGTGCATAGTGTAAATGTGGTGGTCAACCCTCAAAGGTTTCAAGCTATCACCATTGAAAGTGTCCATGACAATGTGTACAAGCCCCTAGCAACTATTGAAGCCGGTTTCCACTTGGCCCATGATATTGGAGCTATATTTAGTGTAGTATATTACACCAAGGAACCAAACATATGATTACAAATATATAGGAAAAAGTAGTTTGAATCTAGTCATTGTGTCATTTGTATGTGTTCAACTATGTCTTTCTCAATGTTGCCTCCTTTTCATACATTTCTTGGTGCAATGGGAAGTATGGAATTGATAGATTACATCAATTTACAAGGGGTCACTTTTGATGTCATCAACAAAAGATAATAGTGGGCAAATTTAACACCCCTTTATGAATCCTTAAGGTATGACTCCCAAACCTTCCATCTAGGACATTGAACCCTTAAAGGCATGCAATGAGGGATAAATCGTTTTCAAATACGTGTTATAAATTAGCATTTCCAAAATGTACTTAAGAAATAACACTAAAGAGAATGTGCGTGAGGCACCATCAAATTTCCACATTCATATGATGAACTAATACATAAAGTGCCCTTTGTCTCCCTAAAATTAATTTAGAAGCATAACCTTTGAGGATTCATTTTACAAATTTCATTGTTTCAATAATAAAAATTTATATGAATGCAAATGCATACTTGGACCCTAATTAAACCCACATTAAGAGTCCAAGACCAAAGATTGTCCAAAATTGAGCGATTCTATTGGTCGAGAGCTAAAATTTGGTTGTGAGCTATTGGTCGAGAGCCAACGAATTTACACTAGGATCCAAGTCCAAGGAATGAAAGAATGAAGTGGCATTGATGTGGTATCGCTTACCTACCAAATCTCGGTGGTCTCCACTCAAGAAAACACCACCCCCCTAGGTTGAGAAACCAATCTTCAACCTTGGGTCCAAAATTGAGTCCCAATGGGTTTACATTGGGGTCCAACTCTAAGAAACTTGGTGTCCAAAACATCCCTCCATGGACCTTTCTTTCAAAATCAAGATTGAACTCAAGCTTGGAGATTGGCTTCCCAAACAAGAAGAAGCATTTTCTTGACTGTAGACCATCAAGATTTGGCAAAAAATTGATGCCACATTAGCACCAATTCATTCATTTATTTATTTATTATTATTTTTTGCATCTCTTAGACCTGGACCCTAATGTAAACTCCTTGAGTCCAAAATTTTCACTCTCGACCAATGAGATTGCTCAATTTGAAGTTTCTTTGGACCCGGACCTTAGTGTAAACCCACCTTACTACCTCAAGGCTCCCCCAACCATAATGAACAAAGAGAAATTTGAGCTAACTCGGTCGCTAGGTACTTCTTTATTATCAATCCGTTATTTATTGAGATGATTCGGTAATTTCATATAATTTTACTTAAAATAGTTCATAACATTATTTAACAAAGCTAGAGAGTTGGGTGAGCCATAGGCCTTGCCGTGAAGATGCAAAGAATATAACGCAACACAATGGAAACTAAACTATGTCAGCCTGATCTTAAATTATGCAGAGGGTAAGAAATTTATGAATATTTTAAGGCTAGAAAAGAGCCATGATCATAACATAATTCAGATCCATAACAACGTTTTGTGGGACTGACAATATTCCACAAAATATTCCTCACATTCGGCCTAAATGATGGAATATTCCACAAAATATTGTCAGTCCCACATAACACTGTTGTGGATTTGAATAATGTTATGATGCTGACTTATATATATATATATCTCCCCGTTCATTCCCCAACCCAGTTTGTGCCGGGTGTCATGACCGGGTAACTGGCGGGTGGCAGCCGGGCCTCCTATCCGGGGTATATGCTATCGGACGGAGATGGCATGCCCTAGCGTAGCGAGCTTGGTGCTGTGCTCCTCCTCCTCCTTCGCAACAAATCATCATCGTGTGCACGCAAGAACGATCTCCTCATCCTTCTCGTTGATTGCTTCGTTTCCTTTCCTCGCCTTGTCAGATGTCCTCACACTCGATCTGTCTGCCGCTCTCTCAATTCGGCAACCGGGGAGGTCACCCGGGCACTCCACAGATTGGATGAACCCACACAGGACTCAACCAAGGGAAGGAGGCACATCCATAATAGGAGGAGGAGGGGGAGGGTTTTGTTTGCGGAGATGGCAGGGCGGAGTCCGCCTCGACATCGCCACGACGGGACCTCGCCTCTGCCTCTGGGAATCGACTTTAGCCCCGCTCCGTCTCGATGGGTGAGATTGGCGCTCTCTCTCTCTCTCTCTCTAACTCGATGGTACCCCCCTGTGCAATGCATGTATGTGTGGATCCGAGGGAATGGCGATGTGATTGATTGGTGGTGGAAGGAGTAATTCCGGGAGGGAGAAATTTGTTGCTGGAATTTGTTAGGTCTTGGATTTGGAGAGAGGCAGATGGGCCTTATTTGGTTACTTTTTGTTGTTGCCTATACTACTGGGATTCCCGAGGTTCAGATTTCTGTGCAATTGCAAATGTGACTAAAGGATCCAGAATCGATCCCAGAAAGTTTTGGAGCTAATCTAGAATTATTATGAATCATCTAAGTTCAATTGACAGTGAGTGAGCTATAAGAAGAAGCCACATAGCTCGGCCTCCCAATTATGATGTTAAGTTACGAGCCTTACAATGGTTAAAGGAAATGGCATTATTTGGTTACTTATTTGTTGTTTGCTACCTTATACTACTTGGATTTGTCGCGAGGTTGACATTTCTGTGCATCCATCTGCAAATGTATACGATGAGGTCAAGATCAGTCCCAGAAATTTTTGGAGCCAACCTCAAGTTGTTATGAATGATCAAAGGCCCAATGATAGTGACCCATAAGAAGTTGTGCCACATAGGTCCCCCAATCATTATTTTGAGTTTTGAGACTAGAGTGGTAAATGAATTTTGAGCAAGTAGTCTAATCACTTTCAAAAACATAATGTCTTTTTTTGTAGATCTGCACCACTCCAACTAACTATCATCCACCACTCCAATATAGGTATCTGATTAAGATAATTAACCAAATTAGGCCTGCTTACCTTACTGAATTGAATTGGGTTGGTGGGCATTATTTAATTTATTTTTTGGGGGTTAGGATGGAGCACAGACAGTGTGGCCGCATGATCCACGTACAGGTTGGAGCTACTGTGTGCTGATTCCTTCATGGGTTGTGCTTCCGGAAGCCAAGGACTCGGAAGGCAAATTCATCAATCCTACTGTGGTAAATAACTACTGACTGTTTGTTCCACTGAGGGATCCACCCTGTCTTTGAAATGTCCATAGATGAAATGTTGATGAGTTTGTGTTTCAATGTGGGTCCTGATGATTTTACATTTTGTACATGTGGGAGGACCTTGCTAATCTAAGGTTGATGGGCCTTATTTGGGTGCTTTTTTTGTCTTCTGCTTGCTACGTAATACTACTCAGATACGTGAGGTTGAAATTTATGTGCGTCTGCAAATGTATCTAAGGAAGCCAGGATCAATCCCTTGAAGATTTGGAGCTATCCTCGAGTTGTTATGAATAATCAAAGTCCATTGACATTGAGCCATAAGAAGGCCACCTGGATGCCCCCAATTATGTTGACTATTGAGCCTAGGATGGTTAATAGATTGAGCATGTAGTCCAATCTCTTTCACCACATGTCTTTGTGATGTCCTTTCTTTGATCTGCACTTACCAACCACCACTCAAATACAGGTGTCTGATAAAATTAAGAAACTGAATCAGGCCTGCTTATGGTATTAGATAACATTATGTGAATTGCGCTGAACTCTTGTGTTGTTGGCCAAGGTAGTTTTTCAGAGTGCAAGTGGGTGTTCAATCCCCAGATGGAGTCAGTACATTGCGGACAACCCTTCGGAGGTTCAGTGATTTCCTGAAGCTTTCTGCAGCGGTAAGTTTTGTAATGTAAGCCAAACAATTCAGCTTGTTTTATGCTTTGTGGTTTTAGGTGCATTGGCTACTAGATATTTTGTTGAGTGTGTTCTTGTAGAGAGTGAAGGTGACAAATGAGAGCTGCCATGACTTTAATGGGAGTTCTTTGTTTGACACAGGTGAAGAAGTTGTTTCCAAACAAGAGGTTGCCACCTGCGCCTCCGAAAAACTCTTTGATGAGGATGAATTCAAGCCAATACCTCCTGCAAGAGGTATGATGTAAGAAGGAATTCATGAGGGTATTTGTTGCAGGTAGATCTATAATTCTCTGGCAGCTCCTCACAATTGGGAGGGAGGAAGAATTGAATTGTCTGGATGACAACTTTGCGATTAAACAACATGTGTGGTTGTTTCTGCACAGAGAAGGCATGCTCTTGAAGATTGGATGAGTAGGTTGCTTTCTGACATTGATATCTCTCGAAGTGTCCCAGTGGCTGCATTCTTGGAACTGGAGGCTGCCGTTCGATCTGGTGTGTTGACACTCTTGATTTTAGCTGGAATTGTTTTGCAGATACATACATCAGCTGGTTTATGTTGCTCATCATTAGTGTGCAACTCTTATGATGCTTTGAGCTTTTGGTTATGTGAAACCCTTGATGATTCAGAGGGATTCTTTTCTTGTCTATTTTGCAGCTGTAACTTCTGTATCAGAAGAGCGACCGCAGCCAAGTGGTGCCTTTCCGAGCCATGTGCATCAACCTCCTGGCCTTCACACGAGTGTGTCATACAGTGGATACTCAAATCTAGACTATGGAAGTGATGTAACATATGACAACTCTGTTGTTGGCACCCCAAGTAAAGGTAGCGAAGGGGGGTTTGATATAGAAATGGAAGCATTGGCTATCGAAGAGCAGTCAGCCATCAATGCTGCAACCGAAAACGGTGACAAGAATCTGCAGCAGAATGGTACTCACTTGCCAGAAACAGCCAGAAATGAAAGTGAAGAAGACAGTGTGCAGTCTCGACGCCCACAGGCTGAAATTTTGGATGATGTTGTCACAAGTAGTGAGGTTTGTTACATTCTTTTGATGATCCACCTTACTTGGGTTTCTTCTAGAATCACATCTCACCACTGATGTATGGAATGATTTTAGGACAGTAGGCACCAATGTTGAACTGGTGTATAGGTGAATGTGGGGTAGGGTATCTGTACATAATAATACATATACATAATGATGTCAAAGAACCTAACCGACCATCATTAAAATTGTAATACCAGTCAAGCATTGATGCTTGGTGTTTATCACAAGGTGAGGGGATCTTTGTATACCTGAGTTGTTATTTAGGTCAATCCATCCTAATACCACATTGATACCTAGGTGTGAAGGCTCTTGCATGGTACATATGCTTGAATGACATCAAAAACAAAAATCCTCAAATACCTGTACCCTACCGGCATAAAAAGAAATGCAAAAAACTCATTAAATATACCCAAATGGTATCAAGAGAAGGTGTTACCAGTTCAATACCGGGAGGCACCCTGCTAATTTTGGGTTGATAGCAAGGTTCAGGTCAAAAAAATTCAAATAGGAGAGACTACCACATTCAAATGGATGTCAGGAGCCATACCGCAGGCTGTATTAGGCACCCAACTATCAATCTGTGGTACTGGTGAGGTAGGTAATGGGTGCCTACTACAGCCGATGGCAAGGCGGCATGTGTCCAAATGTAGTGGGTCATCCATTATGGGCGATAATGTCTCCTTGTAGCCAATCAAGAATAGACATGCCAGCAAAATGGCTTAGTCTGACCACTATGCTTACTGTGCTTGTTGTGCTCATTGTGCAGCAAGTTCCACAGAAGGAAGTGCAAGTTGAGCAGGAACAAAGTGCAGGGGCAGAAAATCAGAGTGGTTTGGCAGGTGAAAACTTGGAAGAGTCGAGCTCGAGACATGTGTTGAGTGTGGGTTTGGGCAGAATGATACCCCGCCACAGACGCAGGCCGTCACAGGAAAGCATTGTGAGTGAGATGAGTTCTGCTCCAGGAAGTGAGTTGTCCAGAGGTGTCTCAGTGGATGTGCCCCTAGAGACTTCGTTCTGGGGGTATTCTGCTACCGATCGCAGTAATGGAGAAGGTGGCAGTGTATCAGGAGCAGAATCAGAATGCTTGAAAGGGGTAGGGTTGATTTTGCCAGTTGACCAACGAAGCAAGGTGAGGCGAGTGATGATGGTTTTGCAGAGGCGCCTGGCGGTTGTGAAAACGGATATGGAAGATTTGCTAGCTCGTCTGAACCAAGAAACTGCTGTCAAGGAGTTTCTCACCACAAAGGTGATTGTTTCCTGAGGGAACCTCTCATGGGTGTGTAGATGTGGCAATGGGTACACTGTAGTTGTGTTTATGCACAACCACCATCAGGTGGTTGATGGTTGTAGTTTACTGTCTTTGGTTCTATTTTAGAGGGATGAGGAGGGATAAGGTGCTTTGATGACAACAACAACCACAAACTAGTCTACCTTGCCCAATTACTATGATACAAGTAGTTGCAATGGTTGTAGTTTACTTTTTTTGGTTATGTTTATTTGTAGTTACTCTGGCACCGGGAGCCTGAGAATTAAGGCCAAAGCATGTGAGAGGTTTTGTAGGAGGCAATTACTCTTCGATAAACTTTCCACTAGAATCCATAAATTTTGTCTCCACTCCACGGATTGCACCAATTGGAGGGAAAATCATTGAGGTCCAATCCACACTTCAAGCACAAGCAGTACACTGTTTTTTGCATTTAGTGTTGTCAACAGTAATTACGAACCACAACACTAAATGCCAGTGACACCCTTAATGTTTACATCTCCACAATTAGTGTTATAATATTTTTTATGTTTTGTGTTTTGTTGCCGCATGGTTGCACCACCACCATCTCTACCACCACTACTTGAACACTATTTGTCAAGTGTTTGGTAGATAATGTTGCAGGTAAATGAATAGTAACAACATTAAATGCCACACAACACTAAATGCAAAAAACAGTGTAGTTGTGTATAAACAAACAAAAATTGTAGGTGTTGTTGAAAGTGGGCCTGAATCAGAAGTACAACAACTTGAATAGTGTTGTGGAATCACACCTTGTGTCTCCACAGCTCATTTTTTTGAAAAGTAAACATCCACTCATATTCACCTACTGTCACCTGTAAACTAAAACCTCTAACTCATCAATCTAATTACTGTGCTATATGAAATTGAAGTTCTGATGAGTAAGTGGTCTGTCTATGCATTTTGAAGGTGAGGGACTTAGAGGGTGAGTTAGATGGAATGCGGCGGAAGAGCCGGGATGTATTGCAGCGAGCTGTACTGTTGGAACGGGAGCGAGTGACCTCCTTGCAATGGGAGCTTGAAGAATCTCGAGTAGCACTACAGTCTGCTGAAGAGACTGCTCAGTCTGAACTGGTATAAATCCCTGTTTTGTGTGGATTTTTTTGCTGTTATTGAGAACAGAGTTAAGCTATGACTCAACAGGACTTTTTGCTTTGCATACAATACTAATAATTTCTTCTGACTTGTGGTGCATGCTTCAAGGTAATGTTGAATTTGAATGAAGAGCAACCTATTTTGGTTCATTAAGGGTCAAACTCATTTTAGCACCTCTTATAACTTTTAAAGTCTGTAAAGGTGTCAGTTGATGCAAATTATGTAGGTAATTGTTTGTGATTCTGAGTGGCATGTGGACAAGGCAAAAGTGAACATTGTTGGAAGTTTATCACATTGATGAAACTATCAATCCAATTTTCCTATTGAGGGTCCCAGTGAGAAGGCCTAAGGATGGTGCTAAACAGCAGAGTGCATCAAGCGCACCTATGTCTCAAAATTGACAGAGTACTCAAAGTGAAAATGGTAAACACACACACATGGTTATGTTTGTGCCATCTGATACTAATAACCTTCTTGCAATACCTGCAGGATGCTAAAAGTAAATTAGAGGAGAGTCTTCAGAAGGTGGTTTCCAGATGTGAAGAGGTTGAGAAACAATTGGTGGATGTTCATCAGCAGCTACACTCTCTACAACAAGAGCGAGATGCTGTGGATGCCCAAGCACGAGCGGACAAGAAGGTAGAGAGGATAATTTAAATGCTGTGTAAATAGTTATTAAAGTAAACCTAAGTACATGGAGGGGATTTTTTGCTCGGTGTACAGAAACCTGAACTTGTTAGTGGGTGCAGGTGTTAGCTAAAGAAATAAAGTCTCTTCGAGCTTCGCAGATGGAAGTCAAGCAAGAGGCAAAGCAGGCAATGCAGGCTAAGGTAGCCATGGAGGTGAGAATTGCACAGCACTTCTCAGATGTAAATGATTTCCTTAGTTCCTTCAGAAAGTATATTTGTTTGTCTGGGTGCTGTTTTGACAGTTGCACAGGGTCTTTGTAGGAGTTTAACAGCAGCAGCAAGTGAAATTCTAATTCCTAAGTCATTTGTGTGTATGGGATACAAATTTGGCAAATCTTCAGGTCAGGTTGCAAGAAGAGAAGCAAAAGCAAGAGACGGCAAATGTGTTTCGAGCGAAATTTTTACATGAGATTGCGATGTTGCGGCAGCGCTTACAAGAGTGCAGTCTGGATGTTCTGGCAAGAGAAGAGGACAAGGATGGCTCTGCAAGAACAACTGATGCATGTGATTTTATTTCTACTTCAGACAATCGTATTGGGCTTCTCCTTGCGGAGGTAATTTGGAATGGAAAGTATGCCTTTGAATCAGGAATTATGACAGTGATGGCAGGAGAATATCCAAGAGATTTGAATTTTTGGGTGTGATGTTTATTCTTAAGTCAATTATGTCAAGGTTATATCTAGATTGATGGAAGCTGAGATTTGACCATAAGCTTATCAGAAAGGACCAACCAATGGTTAATTGGCTCCTGTTTTGGTGGCCCTAAAGTTATCATGCCATCATCATACTGCCAATGTCCAACTAAAGACACTACTAACTTATTGCCATTGCCAATGTGAAGCAACACCAACAAAGAATTGATGATGGGATAATTTGAGTCATTCTGGGGTCTAATCTCTGTGACAATAGAGTTATCCTCTAACTCAATGGGACATTTGGTCGGGATTTGGGTATACAACACCTTCCATATTTGGTAGTGTGGAGCTGAATGAACAACATTCTTCGTCATTACAGTGAGGGTCAAACTCATCTTGGCATCCCTCAAGAGGTGCTATAGATGAGTTTGGTCCTCAATGAACTGAAACAGGTTGCTCTTCATTCAAATTCAACCACTTACTTCCGAGCATGCACCACAAGTGGAAAAAAATTATTGATATTGTTTGCAAAGCAATTACTGAAAATCGTAAGGGACCAACCCCCAGCAAAATGTCCCATTGAGTTAAAGGATAACTTTATTCACACAGTAGAATAAATTTTCAGATTTGAGTACTGTGCCTATCTGTGAAACTGTTGTGTGTTTACATGTAGGCACTTTCACCTTAGTAGTTTGGTGCGGCTTGGCATTTCTTCTCAGAGTAGGTAACCACTCAAACAAGAAACTGTGGGGTATTCTGTATTGCAGGCCCAGTTGCTAGCACAGGAGGATGAGGAATTTCAAAAGGTGCAGTCATCAGCAGATTGGTCATCGCTTGAACAACAACGGAGTAATGGTGATTCTGGAGGTAACAACCTCCACAATAAGAACATGACAGCTGCTCACAAGGGAGGAAGTGAAGCTGTGATGCGAAAAATGCTCATTGATGCATTTATTGAGCAAGCTCAACTTAGGAAGAAAATGAATTCACTCACACGTGGTGCATTAATGTCTGGACAACAGCGAGATAAAAACTCTAGACATGCTGAAGAAGCAGGGATTTCACAAAAGAGTTTACTGGACCACATACTTTGACTTCCTTGCTAAGCGATCTCTCTACTGTGGACCTGATTTTGTGCCCCTTCAAGGTCGTTTTAGGCAGTGCAGCAATGGACACTTGAATGTACCAAAATGTCACTTTTGCACCAGCTACCAAGAAACATGATCTTGGATTTTCTACCAGTTGAAAATACAAATCAAATCCAGAAAGTCGTGGAGGTATACATTTCCCTTAAGTTACTGCATCAACGGACTGCTTGTAATCGCGGTCACAACTGAGAAGTGCAATTATTGCACAGATTTACTTCTAGGAGGGCAGCCAGCTCATCTGTTAGTGATTATTCATATGTAAATGTGCAACAAGGCTTTGGGTCCCATTTGTTTACACAATAGAATTTTCAGGTTCAGTGTAATATTGAAAACAATATCAAGAAGCCTAGCTAAAGAACTGAGTAATGGTTTGTAGCTTGAATGTGTATTTCTCTGCTGCTAGTCATCAGGTCTTTGAGTTGTTGTAAACCTTCATGAGACCAGTTTTCATCACATGTATTTCAAACTTTTGTTGTTGCCTTTGGAGCACCTCACCTAAATTAGCAACTTTGTTGTAGCCAATGGTGAAGCTTTCAAAACTTCACGTACATCATTTATGGAAATTGGCACATGGATGTCTCCCAAACACAAGTGAATTTGAGTTCTTAGAGTACATGATTCAACCGAGATTGTGTGACCTTCGGTGTACGGTTTTGAATGCAATATGACAGATTTGCAAAAAGGACAGACAAATATACTAGCAATGAACTATGTTGCAATGCAACTGTTCAAATATTCAGCAGTTACAGTCTGGCACACGATGCATTCCTGTGTAATCTAACTTAAAAGCAACGAAGATGCCTCACAAGATCGAATAGCCTCCTACCAAAAAATGAGACCACGAACTTAATAGGCCTAAATAACTCAGGAAATGCAAAAAGGTCGCGGACGTCCTACTTTGGTTTGGGTGCCATGCTAAACCCCGCGAAAACTTCGGAAGCAAACAGAGCGAGCTCAGATCATCCTTCGTAAGGTCGGCTAACTTACAGAAGAAAGAAAGAGGTGTCGCGTGCTTGAAATTTCCCCGACTTTTGGTGAGTTGTTCTCCGCAAGCACAGGATTCGGAACAGAGGAATTAGGGTTTCCTGAGGACAAAGAGAATCGTTTACTTGTCGTCAGGAAGGGAAGAGAGTCGAAGAATCGAGGTTGACAGAAACATACATAAGTTAGTGACTGATGTTTTTGCTGTTGTGAAGCGGAGGCAAGGGCAGTAAACGGGGGAATTAGGGGGACCGGAGTTTTAAGAGGATCCAGCAACGCAGTTAGTGAAGGGAAATGGGGATTTGAGATCAAGGTTTTGAAAGCATACAGATAATCTTCATGTATTGTCGTGAAAGCCGAGGAGTGAGAGGAGAGATGAATTAGGGTATGGCTCAAACATACATACCGTCGAACATTTCGTTGTTGTTATTGTTGTGTAGCAGGAGGAACGGGATCAAAGGGTTTAGCTTGTGCGAAGGCGGGGGATTATCACTATATGTACAATAAGACATAAGCAACATAATCATTAAAATTGTCGCAAACATACATAAGTTAGCGACCGATTTTTTTTACTGTTGTGAAGGCGAGGGAGGCAGGGAAGTGTGGGAATGAGGAGAATCAGGGTTTTAAGAGGATCTGGCAACATAATGAGAAGCAGGTTTTTTTTGAGATCAGGGATTTGAAAGCTGACATATAATCTTCACGTATTGTCGTGAAACCTAGGACGAGAGAGATGAATTAGGGGTTGGCTCGAACATACATATCGACGAACATTTTGTTGTTGTGAAGCAGGGGAGGAAGGAAGGAGCCAAGGGTCTAGGTTGTCCGAGATTGGGGGATTAACACTACTTGTACAATTAATACAAGAAACATAATCAATAAGGTTGCTACAGACATACATAATTTAGCGACCGATGAAAGCTGACAAATAATCTTCATGTACGTCGTGAAAGCAGAGGAGAGGGAGAGGAGAGATGAATTAGGGTTTGGCTCTAACATACATACCGACGAACATTTATTGTTGTTGTTGTTTTTGTTGTTGTGAAGCAGGGGAGGAAGGGGAGCAAAGGGTTCAGGATTGTGCGAGGATGGGGGATTATCATTACATCTACAAGGATGTGGAGGGGACAAGCACGCAGTGGGACGATCTGCAACGCAAGCTTGGTAACCTGCCTGAGAAGCCGCCTCCGAAGCCAACGCCGGGGTGGACCCCGGAATCCGACCACAAAAGTGGCCCCAAGGATCGAGCGTGGCTGGAAGAGAAGTCAGTCGACGAGCTCGAAGATTTGGCCGACGATCCTTCCTTAGACGATGATCGGTTTCTTGAGGAGTACCGGTAATTTACACTTTGAAAATGGAGTAACCCTAATTCCTTGTGTGTTATGAATGCGGAAACTACAGGTTCTCTCAATTTTGATCTCTTCCTTTTTACCAATATCGCTGGGTTCTGTGTGCGACCGGCATGTACCATTCTTCTGAAGTCTCATGCATTTCTATTCTCACAGTGTGCACATCTACCATCAGTTATAAACCCGCAGTTTTTCTTAACCCTAAGGACTTGCACAGGAGCTTAGGTTTTCCCATGGAATTCACACAATGTGCACATGTATCATTCATAAAACACCAATAAAGTTTCTCCTATAATAAGCTTTGAGGTTTAATGCACAAACTATAGATTCTCTCAATTGGGTGTGACTGGATATGTGAAGTTTTGATTTCTTACTTGTCCAATACCACTGGATTCTGTGTGCAACCGGCATGGTCCATTTTTTCGAATTCTCATGTAAATTCTCTTCTCACAATGTCTACATTTATCATTTATAAATCTGCAGGTTTTCTCAAATGTAAGGTCTTGCAGGATCTTAAGTTTTTAATGCAAGTTAACACAATGTGTGGATCTATGATACATAAAAACTAATCAGTAAGAAGGCCTTTTAAATGAAACCCTAAGGGCTTGCAGAAGCTTAAGTTTTCTCCTGCAATTTATGCAATATGAACATGAATCAAAAAATAAAAAATAACTCAAGCAAGAAATCTATTCTTCTGAAATCTGAAGGTCTTGTCTCTCCTACAAGCTTTGAGGATTTTCCTCCTAGATTTAAGCTGTCAGCTCCCTTCTTCCTTTTGAGGTGGAATTGTTTCAGTTTCTCAATGAAAATATTGATGAGTTCTTCTTTTTTAAATGTGAATGAGACTTACAGAGTGTAGACCCGTTGGCATCCATTGGAATAGAGTAAAGGTTGCGTTTCTTGATGGAGATGGAGGTTTGTGATGTTGGCAGAAAGAAGAGGCTGGCCGAGCTGACAAATGTGTCCAGGAGAGCTCGTTTTGGGTCTGTGCAGCCAATTTCAGGTTCTGATTTTGTGCGGGAGGTCTCACAGGCACCGCCAGATGTTTGGGTTATCGTGCATCTTTACAAAGATGGGTTAGATTTTCTACTTCACACCACCTTTCACTCTGGCATGTGCACTCTGAAGGGTAGTTTGTATTACAAAGGTGGTTGTGGTTGTGGTTGTAGTTGTAGTTGTGCTTAACCACCAAAATATACCACAAGTACGGTTCTTTTCATTTGCACTTGTAGTGTGCATGGTTGTGGTTGTGGTCATGTCAATCTTCCAAATCGCAATCTATTATTGGTTTATGTCTTGGACCCGAGATTATAGAAATTAAAGTGATTATAATCCTTGTTGACCTTAGATTGTAGTATTAAAGTGGTTGCCTTTTCAATTTTCACCCTAGACCTTGGCCTTGACACTCTCTAGTGGTGCCACATGAGCATGAACAACCACCCTAAGGGCGGTTAACCCTTAAAGGTCGGAGAGGCCCTCTCAGGGCCTCGTTGACCCTAAACTATTTGACCATAAGATAGCGTCAAAACATGTCGGAATTGCAAAAAAAAATTCCCCAAAATGTGTATCTCAAAATTCCATATCTAAATATATATGCCGATCGCACTAAAAGAATTACATGGAGGTCTGAAATGGGGTAAACATAGGCTGATGGGAGAGGCCCTCTCACCCCCCCCCCCCCCTTGACCTTTAAGGGTTAACCATGTGGAGTAGCAGGGTTGATGGGGTAGAGGGTGGTTGTGGTTAGCATTTACTATGCCTTTTCCATAGAAATAGAACCAAAGAAAGTAATACCACAACCACATCCACAATTACCCTGTTTTTAACATCCCTTAAAAGTGTGCTTCTCATAAATCTAAGAAAGTTCTTGAGAATTGGTTGTTGCCTGTGAAGTGATAGCAATTGCCTTCTATTGTGTGAGAGGTGAAGTGCATCAGTGTGTCATGTGATATACTAAGTCTGACATTTTCCTTGTAACTTAAGTTTACTGATTCCTTTTGTTGCGTTGGCAGGTTAGCTGTGTGTGACCTGCTCGGGCAGCACCTCAATGAGCTAGCAGCAAAATACCCAAGTACTAAGTTTGTGAAGATTGTATCAACAGAATGCATAAAGAACTACCCAGATAGCAACCTTCCAACTGTATTAGTGTATAATAATACCAATGTGAAGGCAACGTTGGTGGGCCTGCACACATTTGGAGGGTCAAGGTGCACACCCGAAGGTTAGTGGCCAAAACTCATAGCTGCTGATGATAGAGTTGTATTTGTTGTTTTTGAGACCCCCTTTACACTAGAGCTCGAGTTGAGAGCTTGAAGAAAGGTGCCTTCTCATTGGCAGGGAGCCTCTTATGCATGCTTGTTCACTCAAATCCACTTTACACATGAGCTCTCAACTTGAGAGCTTGAAACTCTTAGCAGGCTTGCAACACTACGACATGGGATCTATCACTCCACATGGGATCTATCACTCCACAACGCAACTCGTTGATAGATCCCATATGGAGTGACTACGACAAGCTCTAAAGTCCTTTTATGGAATGCCTTTTTTGTCTAGTATCTTTCCTCTCTTGATATCTCACTTTGAGCATGGCTACTTTACACTTGCTCAAACTATTGAGAGCTTGTAGATTGGTGAAGGTCTTAATAGTTTGAGCTTTGGATGAAAGTTTGTCTACTCTAAGTATCAAATTCCTGAAATCATGAGTTCAAGTTCTCAACTCGAGCTCTAGTGTAAAGGGAGCCTAAGTAATGTGATAAGCATAAATATGAGAATTCTCCCTGACATACCACACTTTCCTGGCTGATGCAGATGTGGCACTGGTATTGAGTCAGATTGGGCCTGTATTTGCTGGTCCTGGGGAACAAGACAGTGCTGCAGTGAAGGAGAGAGTTCAAAGAGATTATATCGAGAGAATGTTTTTGCGACATGAACAAGGAGAGGGAAAGGATTCTGACGACGATTCGTAGGCAGTAAAAAACCCTTGTAACGATCTTGTAGGTTTGGCCTCCACTGCTCTCCAGTACCGACAAGGGCACTCAAGAGTCGGAAGTATAACAGACACAAAAGATGCTGGTTTACCTGTGTAATCCAGTGTTCAATTTTGGATTTTGAAAAGTATTGTGTGCAGCTCTAGCTGCTGAACAATTTTAAAAGTACTTACTGGCATGTTATGGTCTATCTTCTGGCACTTGTTGCTTTAAAATAGATGTAGGCGTTCCAGAAAGAAATATGGGATAAAATAAATGGGTGCACACCCAAGAAGGTATAGGCAAGCTTGTTTGCCACAGTAAGCTGCAAACTATTGTCAACTGGCATATCCTTGATCAAGTTGTACAAGGGCCAATTCAAGAGAGTGGAGCAAAGAATATTGGTCATGTGTACACGCTGAAGCAGTTTGAAGCAGTTTTGCAGCTGCAAATCTTCTGCAAACCTTTTCAATTGACATCTTTACCATGAATGGTTATTTGGCATGTAAGAGAAAAATCAATAGCATAGATGTTATGTAAAAGTCCTATTGGGAGTTTAATTTGATCAGTCCATTCCATACATTAAGGGTTGTTTTGTGGAGTGTGAAACGCACCTTGTTCTAACCATTCTGAAGGACTGTATGTGATACTTTATTGCTGACAATGAGTAGGTCCCCAGGTTAACGTATACCAAGCATGTTGTGGACTATATTATGAACAGGGATAGGCTGAAGACATGATGCATCATGTCAATTACTAGCAACTTTCACCAATAGTAGGTGACTGACTGCCTGAATTTCAGAGTTGCAAGCTACTGTTCCTTTATGACCAATTGTTGAATGAGAAACCCTCAAAGCAACTTATAGAGGCCTTGTGGCAGTTGAGCGGTTCACATCATGCAATAGCTCAATAAAAGACCTGCACGAACAATGAATGATTGCAGGGCATATGGAATCAGGGAACAAAATGATGAGAAACAGGACTTTGGATGTATTTGCTCCTGATGCACTGGGGACACAAGATTGCAACACCTCAATTTGTCATTGGGTCCCAGTCACCTGTTTCTAATCATTACATGTAGCAATATGTCATTCATGATTCATTAGCCCACCTTTGCTGCTTGTCGCTCTCTATTTGTCAAGGTTCTTATGCCCGACAAAAATTTACCTACTTCTGTAGTAAAGTTATAGTAATATATAACAAATCCGTAATGGCACACTAATCACTTCATATTCTAGCTGAGGTCCGCGTGTCTTATATGATCACTCTTCAAAATCAGTTCCCTAATTAAGAGTGGTATGCAACAAGGCTGGTAGTTAACAAGCAAAAAACAACAAGACATGTGTTTTGATGATATTGGACTATGTGCTCAAAATATAGATATCATTCTAGTTCAATAGTTCACACGCAAACTAGGAGCAAAGAGAAAGAGAAGTTTTCACTTTGACCTCCTAAGTATAACTTCGGCATCTCGACTTCATTTCTTGAAACTTGAAATGACAATATGTGTGTTCTACAAATGCTATCCGGATGAGACAATTCCTAGTTCAATTAAAGAGTCCAAATTAGGGCCACATACAATGTCTCACAAAATTGAGTCATAGTATTTCAGTTCAAGGTCCATAGCTTGATGATGAGATAGTAAAACTTCACCTTCTAAATACAAAACTTGTAGTATGTAATGTATAAGATCATCCCAAAAACTTTAAATTGAAAAGCACATATGATTTGGGGACTAAATGGATTTCAAAGTTCACTATCCACAAGACTCAATTATGGTCTTGTCTGTGCATATGGATTCTAAAATTGTAAATACCTTCTTTTTGCAAATGACAATCATTTTAACATGTATCGGTGTGTTCTTTGCATACCATCTAGTGCCCTCCACCATCAACATGTAAAAAGTTGACACATACACTCCATCAATTATTGAAAATGATAATAGAGATAAATATGTGAAAATGAATAACATTGGACCTTGAATTGAAATACTTTATTTCTATTACTCAGTTTTGTGAGTTACTGCACATACCTTAGGCAGACACTGAGTTTATTTGAAGCTGGCTTCCATGCATGCGTTTCTATTGAGCCAAACCAACCCAATACTTAAGTTTGTCTGTTCACACAGAAAGTCAAACAGCCCTCACTCAATGCTCAATGCTCCGAGGAGCCTTTGTGATTCTTCAAACCAGACATATCATTGAAGATTTGCAATTCAATGTTTCAGCCTGTGGCTCTACTTATATAATGTAAAGTAGGTAGCTAGGCGAGGATCTAGGAGCAAAATTGGGGCCCCACCTGCAGATCTGCAGAAAAGAAACGAAGGGCTACAATTTGTGACAGATGATTTGACTTAAGTAAATGGAGGGTTTTCATCAAGTGTTTCGTCCATCAACCTGAGTCATCAATGAAGACCTCAGCAACTTCCAGATGGACGGCCTCAAGGAAATCATGGGCCATGGCAAGCACGCGGACACTTCTTGAAGTTTATATTAGAAAGAGCTCCTGGGTTTAAGGGGGTTCAAGAGGACACCTGACACCTCCGAGGGAGGCCAGCGATGATTGACCCCCGAATTAGCATGGCAGGAATGTCATGCCTGCTGCACAAGTCCGAACAAACTTCGTCACTTCAATTTTGCATGTTTGCATGTTTGCATGTTTGGTGTTTGGAGTTTGGGAGCAGCAAGCTTAGTAGGACGATGATGCAGGAATGGTTGGTAAGGAGGTCGGAAGGTCTTGGGATTGGAGCTTTTGGTGTTGTTCCTGGAAATTAGGTTTTTGTAAGGAATTGGAGTGTGGGTCCGCCATGTTTGTTGACTGATGATCGAGTGGCGCTTACAGTTGTGGAGAAATAGGTTTGGGAAAGGACGACGAAGCAGACAGGCCGAGGATTCACTTCCAAGGATTTTTTTAATTGCAGAGGTTTATTGATCTTGAGGCTCTTTAGGTCAGGTGTTGCGAAGAAGAAGAAGGAGAAGAATGAGTGAGCTTGGCTTGGTAGATCGGCGATGGAGAAGAAAATGACGATGTGCATGTGAACGTTGGGACTGAGGTTCTGTCGGCTAACATCTATCTTATTATCTTCAACGGTGAGTCTTGTCAAAGTTGATTCTATGGCAGAAGAGTCGACCTGATGATATGGGTTAAGGGAAAAATAATCCAATTCGTATGCGAGTCACGAAATTATGTCTTAGTGAATTCGAGAGGCGACATGCCTCAAAGGAGGACCTAATTTTTGTCTCTTCTCAGCTGATGATTGTACTCATCAGCACCGATGCTTGCGAAGTGTGTCGAATGCCCGAAGTATGGCGAAGAGGTCTCTCTCCAGGTTGTTTAAACAATCTTTAGGTGTTTTTTTAGGTCGAAAATTGTCTTCAAATTATGCCATCTCGAGAATGGCACGCATACTTAAGTTTCTGTCATACTTAAGTATTCAGACGAATATGTTTGACTGTATGGAATTTTTAGACGTACGTCACAACTTTCCTTTCCATTCTACCGATTGCCTTCCAAAGTACTGGTGGCGAGACGTTTGCAATTTTCTGTTAGATACGCTATTCCATGAGTTAAACAATTGAATCTTACAGAAGCGCCACCACGTGAAATATAAAGAGCACTGGTATCAATGTCTATTTGGTTCTGTTTTGATGATGCTGTGAAAAATCTTGGAGAAGGATGTGGGTCGACAAACTGAAACATGTGTTGTAGAATTATTCTCTATACTTCTTAACCCAGTTTCTTGTTGCAGTTGGTTATGAAGTTGGGACTGAAAACATTGCTAAGAACTGAAGCTTGAGATTCTTCAATGGCATTGTTAAGAATACTTCCAGAGCATTGCTAAGAACTTTTTCGGGTGCTGTATTTTATTCAATGGCAGCTTGCAATTTTTGTCAGACATGCTCCATGTAGTTGACCAAGTGAACCTTAGAGAATTTCTGTTTTCCACCAAAATGAACACAAAGAGCACTGGTACCAGAGTTATCCTCTAACTCAACACGACTTTTGGTCGGGAGTTCGTTGTTTTTGCGTACAACATCTTCCATGTTCGGTAGCTTTGCGGTGCTGGCTTGGAAGTAGTGTGGAGGTTTGAACGTAATACATTCTATATCGATTCATTTAGGGTCAAGCTCATTTTGGCATGCCAAGAGGTGCTAAAATGAGTTTAGTCCTTAATGAACCTCACGAAATAGGTTGTTTTTCATTCTAATTCAAACTCAACCTCCGAGCATGCACCACAAGTGGAATGAAAGTATTAATATTGTATGCAAACCAACCAATGGAAAATTATAGGGGACAAACTCTTGGTGAAAAGTCCTATGGACTCAAAGGATAACTCTACTGTCTATTTAACTCTGTTCTGATGTTGTGAATTCATGGAGAAAGATGTCTGGTGATGAATCGACAAATGTGTAGTAGAAATGCTCTCTATCCTTAATTCAGTTTCTTGTTGCAGTTGCTTATGAAGGGACTGAAGTAGAGCAATGTGAAGAACTGAAGCCTGGCGGGGGACAAACAGTTATGGTTGTGAACAGCATATCCCAGACTCCATGTTTGTGAACATCCGCACAAGCATCAAAAAATTAGCAACATTGAAGCTGCATTGAAGAAACTACTTAACGAGATGCAGAGTAGAGGGGGAGGGTTAGCCTCTATGGTGGATGAAGTTGGTGCAGTAGAAAAGGGGAAAAATGGTCGATCATCTATCCGCGAATGGCCTACAAAGCTGTCCAAGATCTTCTGTCTGTTTCTCACTTTGGGTGTGGGAGTGTTACTTGGGATCGTGGCGAGCCTGCACTTGATGGGCTACTTCAGGGATGGAATGATGTCCTCGCTCATCATGGCGGGAGCTCCCTCAACTCATCAACAACATGTGCACTTACATGTCATTGCTGCCAACGATTGGCAGTCATTTCACCATAACATGGGAGACGAGGAGCTTCTGTGGAGGGCGTCCATGGTACCCCACCGACCCGGGTTGCCAGTACGGCGGACTCCGAAAGTTGCATTCATGTTTCTGACTGTGGGAGCAATCCCCCTCGCCCCTCTCTGGGAGAAATTCTTTAAAGGCCACCAAGATCTTTTCAATATCTACATTCACTCTCTTCCTGATTACGAGCCCAGTGAGCAACCGACATCGGTGTTCTTCGGTCGCCATGTACTCAGCCGGGTTCGTCTCTCTCACTCCCTTCCCTACCCTTCTTGGTGGGTTGCTCTCGATTTTGAGTTGAATTTGGGGTGCTCTGGTGAGTCAAACTATGAGTGTGTAAAAGCGACACTTCCAGTAAGGCTCTCTTTTGTTGGTGACCTTACAGAAGTCGAAAAAAATATATAAAATTCTTGAAGCACGGCAAATGTGTGAAGAGTGCACAGAAGAAAAATAATCAAAAATTAATAAATTCATATGCGGTCTACAAAAATTCACAAAGTCATTGCAGACTTTAGACCTTTAAATGTTAAGTGGGGGGTCTGTTTCCACATACATTTGCACTATGAACCTACCTCTACAGCTGTTAAGACGTAACCAACCTAGACTAGATGGCTTCATTCACAATAGTATTGCACAGTTTTACAACTAGCTGGTGGTAAATGCTGGCAACGCTTTTAAACACAGGTGCCTTAACATTTTTGAAGTAGTTGTGCTGAGATTCCACGCAATTGGAATCATTCCGAAGATGTACAAGCATTTTGTCAGGGAAGGTTCAAATTGCAAGAATTGCATTTGAATCTGAGAGGTGTGCAAACAAGGTTACTGGAAATGGAAAGGGATATCATGAATGTCAAGAGAGTACTGTCTTTTGGCTATAAGCACCAGGTTCTTTGCTGTAAAGCTCGGCTTCCTCAACAATTTAAATGCTGCTCTAAAGTCCAGAGGAGAGAAAGGATGTATAGTTGTTTGCCATAATGGATGTCTCTGATAATTGATTGTTGATTGAAAATTGTGCAGGAGACAAAGTGGGGTGATATATCGATGTGTGATGCGGAAAGACGTTTGTTAGCAAACGCACTTCTCGATCAAGATAACGAACGGTTTGTACTCATCTCCGAGAGTTGTGCACCGCTGTGGAACTTCACGTTCACCTACAACTATCTCTTGAACTCAAAAGAAAGTTTCATTGGGGTGTTTGACGATCCCGGGCCCCATGGCCGGGGCAGGTATGATCAACGCATGCTACCTGAGGTTCCACTCGAGCAGTGGAGGAAAGGCGCGCAGTGGTTTGAGGTTGAAAGAAAACTGGCGATTTACATCATCTCCGACGTGAAATACTACGACAAGTTTCATAAGTTTTGTCAACCCCCGTGCTACGTGGATGAGCACTACATCCCCACCATGATGTACATAGAATTCAAGGATAAAATTGCGGGGCGGAGTGTCACAGCGGTTGATTGGTCAAAAGGCGGTTCACACCCAGGGATTTTCGGGAAGGATGACGCTGAAGCATTTTACCAAGCCACTCGGGAGAATCAAGGGTGCATTTACAATGGTGAACCCGGTCAAGTTTGCTATTTGTTTGCAAGGAAATTTGCACCCAACAGCTTACAACCCTTGCTACACCGTTCCAGCTTTCGGAAACTCAAGTAGATTTTATGGGCAACGGAAGATTGCAGATGTCCAGGAAAGTCCCATATCTCATTCACCAGCTCAAAAATTGTTATCATTGCAAGGGACTGGATGTTACACACAGATGTTCTCCCTCTGTTTTTTCAAGTATACTTGAATTATCATTGTTAATCAGAGAGAGAGAGAGAGAGAGAGAGAGAGAGAGAGACACACACACACACACACATGTAATGTGCCATGTCAGCTTAGCAGAGGACATAACATAGCAAGATGATTGATAGCTTTCAGGTAGGTACTTGTCACTAAACCCTAAACGTAGGAAGTTATGGAAGCTGGCAAAATAATCTTGTAAAGGGGTAGCAATTAATTGGAATTTGTGGCCTTAGTGCTGCAAGAAGAGTGTACAGGCAGAACGATGTGGTTACTTCCACGGAAATAATGCAACAAACTAGGAACTATACCATGGGATGTCCTCGTACAGAATCATGAGAGAGCATGTTATTTCCTTCTGTATATTATTTTGTTCAAGTTTTCTGGTCACCTATCTAGAGACTTTGAGTTCATCAAATGGTGGAATCAATCCAAGATCAAATGTCAGGACTATGTAAAGAACTGAATCCTCCTAACAAGAAGTGGTTCATTATAAAGTTTCGTTTAGGAGTGAGTTGTGTCATTCATTACTTGAGTGAGTTTTAATGGTGGCAAGGTCAGCATTGATTGAACTGCACCATAGCTAAAATTGCTAAGAAGGTGCAAATATCATGTCTTATAAGTTACTAAGGGTCACTTTACACATGGGCCTTCAAGTGTAGTGTGAAGACATACACAACTAAGCTCTCAACCAAATGCTATTTCATTATTATTCTATTCATATGGGCCCTTCTACACAATAAGTAGTAATAAATCACAGCTTGTGAGATTTTGTAGTGTCATGGTCTCCTGGTTTTGTGTTAGACCCACCTTTGAAAGAGGGCTGGATAAAAAATCTGGTAGACCATGAAACATTCTCCACTGCATACTATGAAGGACTGTGTAGATATGTCATCCATTCCGACTTCCGTGGTCCCGTAGGCCCTCAAGCTCTAGTGTAATGTGAAGTGGGACAGTCTTGGCATTTTTAGAAAATTAATTATCACAGCACTCAAGCTCTAGTGTAAAGGGCGCCTAAAGCAGATGCGCACATGTGTGTGTTGCTTAATCAAGGCCAAATTTGCAGAGCAGGTGTATCGATTTCCTAGATTGTTTCCCTGGACCCTGATCCTTCCTTGTGTTGCTCAAGGAGCTCCTGGTATTTATATGCAAAGTACTGCCTTGATTTCAATACAAATCTGTTGAATCTGATCATTACAAAGGCTAACTTGATGATGATATGCTCATTTTCATGTGCTGCTTATCCATTTTTCTGCTGTTGAGGCCTTCATCATATCAAGTGCCATATTGCATCCTCTACCATTGATACTGGGGCAAAATTTCAAAAATATCTGGTGATTGTTTGGCATGCGTGACCAAAGTTGCAATTCTAAACTTGTGATATCAAACTTCCAAAGATTGCACGTTTGTTTGGCATGCTTGTTTATTGCTGCTCCCATGCACTGGTAACGAATATCTTGTACTTCAATGTGACCACGTGCATCTGATTTCATTCCATAGAGTCTTGAAGAGGGGTGTATGTAAGAGTCTCCCATTTCATAATTTTAGGTGTTGGAACTGTGCTGAAAATGTACTATTGATTGCACGTAGTTTCTCCCCCTGATGACTTGGTGAATTGTTAAAAATTGCCTTGACCTTTGGATCTCACAATAGCTCACGAAAGGATTGCATTCACAAACATATGGTGTTTGATATCTAGTTTGCTTCAAATGTATGGATGTAGAAAACAGATGCATCGCAAGAATGTCAGATCATTCAAGCACGGACAATCTTTCTGAAACCTAGTAGAAAGAGCATCGAAATGGAGGCATTATAAGCTCTTTGAATTCCTCTTTTATCATGGCCAAATCGGGAGAGAGGGGATTATCACATATGAGTGTACCTCTCATCCAGCGAACATAAACACATGACCCCTTATAAGATGTGTGGCCGATTCATCTCAAATCACTTGGAGTCGACTAATTTGGGGTCTTCAAAACTAATCCCGGTGTCAAATCCAATAAATACAGTAACCTCCAGGTTGCATACTATATGAGGGCATTTATGTTGGATGAATGAGAGGTGCGCTCGTATATGATGATTCCCTCCCTCTGCCAAAATGCCTCTGTAAGGAAATTGCTTTACCCTTGGACTCTTACAAAATAAATGTAAATGACACTACTCACATTGAAGATTCCCTACACCAGAACCATAACTTGCGCGACTCTGATCATCTCACAGTGTGTTGACATCGCAACATCTCAGTCCTAAGCATGTATAGTTTGGATAAAATATGAATAAGTTTTACACTTTCAAAGTGTTGCCTGTAGGTATAACCAAAAATCTATGCTGAACTTTCACATTCCTGGGCATGCTCACATGTTCTGATTATGTATGTCTTCATAAGGCCAGGGCGAACCGACCCATACATTGGTACCTTACCGGATGTCTAGTGATGTCACATTTGAATGAATCGGCCCTCAACCTCATAGGGGGTCTTTTTGTATTGGAGCCACTTCATCCACGATATGTAGGATGGTTGATTTTAAGTGAGTGCCACGAATCCCTAGCCGTTCGCCCTCCCCGGTAAGGTACGAATATAGGGGTTGGTTCGCCCCAGCCGTCTTCATAATCAATACACTAGATTCTGTTACTGTGGGCCACAGTAATTTTTCTAGAGCCCACGTTAATTCCCATCATGAGAATTAATGTGGACCACATTAACTTTCAACCCACGCTAAAATTCTTGGTAGAAAATTAGTGTGGGCCACACTAGTTCTTTTTCTTAAAAGATTAATATGGGTGATTATATTATTTTGTGCTACATTTCTTTTGTAACTAATATTCCATATGTTGGTCGGAAGTCTTCATGAAGACTTAGGGGAAGACCCGGGGTCTTGGATCCATGTTATTTCCACCTTGATTAGGAAATTAGTCTGGCCCACGCTAATTTTCCACCCACACTAGTAGGACTATCTACTATACCTATTTGGCATTTAGGTCATTTTGTGGTCAAAATTTGTAGACGTTGCTTCTGTCTATTTCTACCTTGATATGCACGCTTGGATTTAAGACTTCCTACTTGTGTCCTACCATGACCTCATCTATAACTTTGTTCTATGTGATATCCCCAAATCTAATGTAGGCATGCCCGGTTTCCCAAATATCAACACACGCCAAGGTACAAATGCCCAAAACCAACATTAGACTTGAAACCAACACTATCTACCAAAATCTTGAATTTGGGGGCTTCAAATGGAAACAAAAATGATAAATAATACAATAAATAGTCCTATTAGTGTGGATGGAAAAGTGCCGCGAACTTAATAATGTGTGCCACTCTAATTGTCTAGTGGGGATGGAAATAACGTGGGTTCAAGACCCCGGCGCCTCAGTCTTCCTTGAGACTTCTCATCAACAACTTATATAAAATAATATAATCGCCTTACAGAGTCAAAAGTAGCACAGAGCCAAATATTCACTCACATCAATTTCCTAGAAAATCATCAATGTGGCCTACACTAATTTTAAACTAGAGATTTGGCATGGGTTGAAAATTATTATGGGCCACACTAATAGGACTATATAGTGTGTTGGTTTTAGGTTTTGTGTGCCAGATGGTGCACCCATGTTTCCCAAGAATCAAAGACATGGTGGGTAAGTTGATGGGAGTAGCTAAGCTCATGAATGACTTGTTGCAAGAATATAACTACATTGATGATCCCAATTAGTGTGTGTTACGATTCAGGGTTACACAATGCTATAGCTATTTGACAAGAATGAAATATTTTACCAAGCAAAAGCCATTCATGTTCTAAATTGTCCGAACAACCTATTGGACTTTCGTTAGTAAAAAATTGAACCCTTGAGTAAGATGTTATTGCACTACGTAACTCCAAATAGTAACATGCACTAAGTGGGATAATCAGTGTACTTACAACCTCATTTTGGAAATTAAAAATGTGAACATAAATCGCTGTAATTGATTCAAAATTTACAAGAGAATAAAAAATGCATTATATGTAAATTCACTTCTAACCAACTTAGGATTTGTGGCAACCATGTTAGAGGGCCTAGTAAGGAGCCATCCTTTATAGGTTTGTGGTTGATTTGCCCAACTTTATCTCATTCTTAGACTAATTATATGGTCTTGATGATGATTCAAGGGTCGTTTTTTCTTGTAAAGAAAATTTTGAGCTTGTAAGAATCTCCAACATTTCCATCAATTTTCATGCCGATTGTCAGATGTTTTTTGGTTAACAATCATATCTTACCAACACCGAATTAATCTAACAAGATTGGGTGAGATAAATTAGTTCTATACTAAACATTCAATTTAGTTTGACATTCAAGTTGTTAATTAGAGTGGTCTTCATGACTTGTCATGCACATAACACCAAGTGTCACATAACACCCTCTCAAGTTGCCACCCAGTGATTGCAAGGCAATTAACATGAATCCATGATGAATAATGTGGGCCACACTAAACAAGATGTTTGGTGTACAAGCCTATAGAAGGAGACAGGTTTATATCGGACCCATGGGCCCACATTTTTTTCTTTTCTTCATGACTTCAATTTACATCCAAATATAGTAAGGTGACTTTTCCCCCTTTCTGAAAAAAAAACTTGAAAAAATAGAGCCCCAAAAAACCAACAAAACAATGCGGTTTGGCAAGTCTGTGCCAACCCCGCATCGAACTTATGTCACATACGCAACCTATGTTGTTGCCAACACATTAAGTTGTGACAGCTCCTCCCTTATGCCCTAACTCCATTTTTTCATGAAAACATTGCATCCTATTGCCAACAAACAAACCAAAAACCAAACAACAATTCTTCATTTTGCATTAACATCCAAATACTCATAAACAATGTCTAGGGAGATTTTTGAACATAATCAATCGAGATCCTAGTGTTTCCAAGCCCAACTGGTTACATGTTGACATCTTTCGGTTTGAGATATATTCTCTAAATTTGGGGCATATTCTCTGAATTCTTCTAAAACAATGGGTAACTTCAACTGGTTATTTGTCAAACTCCACCAAGTTCATCTGTAACTAGCAGTCGGGTTTAGGGTTTAGGGTTCATTGCGCATAAAGTGTTGAAATAATATTATAAATAAATAAATAAATAAACTTGGCCTCGGCCTTAACACGGCGGCCCGAATTCTGAGCCAATGTGTAAGTATGACATTGTACGGTAGCGTTGAAGATGTCAATGATCTGAACTGCTTTGAACTTTTCAATGTGAGTCACCTTACCAATACTATAGACAACATGGGTCCCATCCGGCTTTTATGTTTTTTTTTAAAGACTTTGTTGTTGTTCACACCTTGACGGTCAATTGTGGAAGCTTTTTCGAGTTGGTCGGTGGCCATATGTCACGCTTGCCAGTTTGGAAACATCCACCTTTATATATATTGTTTAGTACTATGTGCGTTATTATCCCCTTATTTTAGATATAGTAACTTACGTGTGTAGTTTGGTGAGTTGAAATCGATTTGGGCCTTGAGGCATGTGTGCCTTGAAACGCATGAGTAGGTAGTGTTATATCAAACATCTATTTATTTGACTTAATGTTGGCTAAAACGCTCCGGGCTAGATCACATCTTCATTCGGATGGGGCCCGCCTCTCCCACGCCTCCTTCAGTGCCCACACCTGCGTGGGAACTCTTCCCCATTGGGAATCAATGTGACAATACCCAGTCACTTAAGCCATTAAGCTCCTTTGGCATGTGAAGGGAACTTCGTCAATTAACTTGGGAATAATGAAAGTGATGTCAACTTGAATATTTGTAATTTTGATCGGATATTGTCACATTGGTTCCCGACGAAGAGGAGTTCCCATGCAAGTGTAGGCAAGAAGACCGGACAGTGAAGGAGGCGTGGGAGGGGCGGGGCCCAACCGAATGAAGATGTGATCTAGCCTGGGGCGGCTAAAACTCATCATAACATTATTCAATCTCTCATTGATGCACCTTCATAACATTATTCAAATCCATAACAGTGTTCTGTGGGACTAACAATATTCTATGGAATATTCCCCATATTTAGCCTGAATGATGGAATATTTTGCAGAATATTGTCAATCCCACAGAACATTGTTATGGATCTGAATAATGTTATGTTTTCTACATGGGGTTTGCATATTGAGAACCCGGTACATTTAAGTGATTCATGGGTTAGCTTCTAAATGTTCAAGGGCGTTCTCGCTCAAAAACGGGTCAAATTGTTTCATAGAGTTTGTGAAAACATTGATGAGTAATGCAACCATACCGATGAAAAGAATATGATTCCAAGAAAAAAGAAAAATATATATTCAATCGTCCACGTGGCGTGATGTAGTAGCACTAACACCGGGAAGGAGAGGTGGTAGAAAGTGGATAGCTCAAACGAGCTTTTGACATCACAAAATTCTACAAGTTGTATATGAGACCTTGTTGAATGGCCACAAATTCCATAGGGCCTTCTCTTCAAAACCATGGGGGGGGGACTCTTCATACCACGTACAAACTAACGTGAGTGTAGAAAGGGGTGTTATTTGAGGCATTGGAGTACATAATATTCATAAAGGAGAGGTTTGTTTTTCTCTATTGTTGTACATTTAAAAGGCTATAAAGGCTTTGAAGTAAAAGTAGATGTACAAAAGGGGACCCTAAGGTTTAGAGAAGAATGGGAGGAAAATATGACGATCTATATGCTATTTTCATCTAATTTGTTCGATTTCATCTAGATGACATGTGTTTTAGGGTCAGATTAGTATGGATAATAGGGTCTATTTGTTTCATGATTTATATGTTTTGTATATAAAGGAGCCATTTATCGCATTAAATACATGAGTCCGTTTTCTAGCCTACTGTTAGTACGTATGCATTTTTTTTCTCCATTAAAAAATATTTGTATGTTGGGGGTTTTATTTCTTCACCCATGCATGTCATTTGGGTTTCAACAAAGAGTCCACCCTTGGGTTTAATACATTCTCAAGACATTGCAAAACATTTGACACAATTCACACACATTGGAATTTTTTATGGAGCTTGCAAATAGGCCAAAAAAAAGAAAAAAGAAGAAACAACAACAACAACAACAACAACAACAATTGTTTGGGCTAAAATATTCTAGCAACCTAAGATCTACCCATTACAAAAATCCCAACAGTAGATGTCTCCGCTATAATGGAGTCACTTGTAAAGCCCACATATCCTAGTAGGACAAGTGTGAAAGCCAGTTTTTGATAGCCCGACACCACTCCTTGTGGATGAACTTCAAGCATTAAGAAAACTTGGAGGACTTTGGGTTAATTCTCATAAACTCATTGGTTTGGGACTAAACCCATGGTTTCATCCCCTTTACTTTTACGAACAACTCTAATGAGCTAGGAGCACTTGCAAAATCTCAAGTCTATCGCCATACTTGTCCAACTATATAAAATGAGCCAAAACGAGGAGCTATGTGAACATGAGGTTGCCACATGCAATGATGTCATTTGCTGATAAGGGAGGCACTACACACAGATTTTCAGAGTGTTGAGATGGGAAAATTTCCCTTGGGCATATATTTCATGCCAATTGTAAAAATTCAACGTGCATTGGCTTGAAAATTTTCATATGGAACTTTGCATTATTATTTTTGAATAGGGTCCACCTACTTTAGAGGAAAAAAACATGGCCGGTTTAATGCAAAATGGCATCATATGACCTTGTGAGCACTTAGGGTTAACTTCATTTCCAACCCCCGTTCATTCCCATGCCTTGGACTCGCACAACAAATACCATAGCTCTCTAGCAGCTTGGGCACCTTTCTCCCTAATAATTAATTAAAGTGCAAAAGTAAGTTAGGTAGCCTATGAAATAATATTCTAAAATTGGGCATATTCAAAAAGTAATTGAAAATAAGTTAGACATTTATTCCCGTTTGCTTGTCTCATTCCCGTTTTTATGGTAGTGTGTCAACATGACTTGTGGAGCAAATTCATGCTTGTATTGTTTTTAGATCATGAGTGAGATTGATGCCGCATGAAGACACTATTGAAGTTATTTGATGCTACTTTGTTGGATTCCAGTGAATGTCACTTGCATTATTGTGATTTTAGGCACTCTTTAAATGCACTTTTTTGGACACTCAATGAAATGAATTTCCCATGAATTTAGGCACCTTCAAAATCAATTATTTTCTGCCCAAGCTGCTAGAGAGTCATGGTAAGGTATTGAGGCCTTAAAGCGACACTTTAAGAAACTTTTGCTATTTCAAGAAGGCTAAGTAGCTTGGGAAATTTCCAAAAAAAATCCATATATTAGTAAATTTATACAGGGTCTACAAAAAACATTCAAAAATATTAAACTCGTATGCAAACTACAAAAAATTTGCAAAGTTCTCTTAAGGAAAGAGCACTTTACTCTTCACTAGGGGGGTCTATTGATGTTGGATTGTTACTTGAGAATCACCACAAAATCAATCTTATTATGGGTGAGGATCTTCTAATAAATGAAGGTGTTGTCCCCCTTTTGTGGATCACTTCTTACACCGCCTCATTGAGCGGATAAATCTCCAATTAGCCATTGTGATTGGCCAAAGTTGGTGCTCTTCTAAAAGCATTCTTGCATATTTCTTACACCACTATTATGAATGGCTGAAATGTTGCTATTTTACACTTAATGCCGCATATGATTAATCACTTTTACAATGACTTACTCGATGGCATCGTTACACTCCATAACATTATTCAGATGCATGGTTATGTTCATTTCTATATTTAGCATATGACATTAGCCCACGGGGAGGTCACTCCCTCTTTAATTAATGCATACACGTGCGCTCAAGACCTATTTATCCGGGGGCTATTTACCTTGCAGAAAACATTATAAGGGATGGTATTTTTCAAAATAAAGGAAAATGCTTGTATTTTAATACACCCTATCAGTAATTATAATTTTTTTGGGGGAATCATTTTAAAATACCCTATTTTACTTATACTGCATTTTTTTCCCTTCCCGGCACGTGGGTAGAGACCATTAACTCCACATTGGAACCGTTGGTTCAGTAACGTTCAAGCAAACCAGCTTGTGAAGTCATCCATCCTAGCATTTTCAACAGAAAATTGCCTCTTTTCATCCACTAGCACAGACCCTACCCTAGACCCGCTACCCCTAGTAATTGTTTCCATGCTATTTTACATGTACTGACTAGATAAAAGAGGTCATTATATGTGATGGTATTTTACATGTAAACATGTTTCACTATTTTAAAACCCCCTATATTTTATGTACGTTTTTTGCAAAATTTTCCTACAATGAATATATTACACCCTATTTTTTATCGCACGTTGTTCTACGATTTTCGCCAGTGACCTCCCCGTGCATTAGCCTCCATTAATCTTACCTTCATGGGAGGAAACTTAGAAATAAGGAAGAAAATGACACCATTACGAATAATGAATAGTAAGAATATTGTGAATAATGTCAGTATCTTTAGTGTAGTGTTGATATGAATAGTATTGTCAATGAATACTACTGGGTTGAACATTGTTTCTTGTGAATAGTGCCATGAATATAACTCCACCCAAATTTCCAAATGTCAGTTTGAATGTATGAGCAATATACAGAGAATCTTACTTTGTTCGAGGGCCCACGCAATATTATTGATATATTCCAAGGTCATGGCTGAAGCCTGAAGGGGGGTCACACAAGCTTTGAAATTGCCGGTTTCCCCCACTGACACCACCATCCTAGCGTTCCAAGAGCTAAAAAAAGGTTGATTCTCTATTGAATTGGCAGTTGGGAATGGGGGTTTGCCTCCCCACCAGATTGCCAACTCTTAAAAAATGATGGGGGGAAAACACAGCCCACCATTTTTGGAGCCAATAAGAATGCCACATCGGGTTGTACATGTTTAAAATCAATATTTTGGTCTATTAGTTGACTAATACACTTTGAAGCGTGTGAGACCTTGCGGCTCTTCAACCTGACACATGTCACTAAACTAATGAAAAAGGTGACTCATTTGCACATGTAATGTGACTGCAAATTCCAAAACATCCGGTTTCACCACTCCAGTCCAAAACAACTTTTTTATGAAAACCTCTAGTTTCATACGTGTGTGGCCTCCACTTGAATAATGTTGAGTCACTTGTTAAAAGCTTAAGGATTAAAATAGGTGTCACCAAAAGGAAGGTGCTACTTTAAAACCCTCAATACCTTAAGCCACTCCCACATGGGGCCCTCGGCAACAACCACCCAACTCGGCGTCCAATCAAAACATTGATTGCTGACATGGCCCTAAATAGTTGGTGACAACATAATTATATTATGTTGGACATGTCCGATAAAGCAAGCCTGGGTGTGCCAGCTAGTAACTTGTCCTTTCAGTGTTGCAAAATTGATAGTACTCAAGTTGAATATTGTTCAATCTATAAGGGTAGTCCAGCTTAAAAGGGACTTATGTTCACAAGATTTATGGCCGCAAAGTGTAGCGATTTCTTGTTGAGTAATGTTAGGGTCATAATTGATTTTTACACAATTGACGCATCATTTATTTGACACAAAAATCAATTAATTTAGGAGCTAGAATGCAATTGATGCATCATTTATTTGTTAACGAGTTATAATCAACATTCTAATGGATTGTTATAATGTGTTATCATTGACTAGTAAAACAATTAAACATGTTGAAGAAACACTCGCTATCAAAATTGGGTTTGTGAATTGTTATTATTAAAAATAAAACAGATATGGATTCGTCACACTTGCAGATAAAGTGGAATATTTTACACATACCCCATATATATATATATATAGAGAGAGAGAGAGAGGATGGCCACTAAGCTACTCCTTGTACGTCTCACTTCATGAAATTCACACACACTCGGCTTTTGCCGGCTTTGGATTCGTGGCCCCATGCAAGGAAGTAAATTATTGGGGCTTTGTGGCGGCTGGGGCGAACCAACCCGTATATTGGTACCTTACCGGGGAGGGGGAACGGCTGGGGATTCGTGGCACTCACTTAAAATCATCCATCCTAGATATCGTGGATGAAGTGGCTCCAATAAAAAAAAAGCCCCCCATGGGGTTGAGGGCCGATTCATTCGAATGTGACATCACTAGACATCCAGTAAGGTACCAATGTACGGGTTGGTTCGCCCTAGCCGCTTTGTGGGGGTGGGGATTTCTCAAAGCGTAAGGGATTCCCAACCTTTACACTTTCAACTTACACGAGTGCCACAACACGGAGAGAGGTTATGATCGTATACAAGCACACCTCTCATTCATCCAACATAAAGCCTTGAAATAGTATGCAACCCAAAGGCTACTTTTTTGTAGTTGATTTAACACTGGAATTAGTTTTAAAGATGTCGAATTAGTCTATTTGAGATCATTTGAGATGAATCGGCAACAAACCTATAGGACGTCAAGTTTTTATGTTGGATGGACAAACGAAACATACACTCTCAGTTATGATAATTCGCTCTCTCCCCCACAAGTCCCGGGGTTCACTACATGCCCAAGTTTAACATTTTCCTCTTGCAATGATAGAAATATAGGTATTGTCTCCAGAATAGAGTTTATGCCCTTGCATCAATCTTGAGTTTCAAAGATATTTGACATTGAATTTTAATGTAGAAAATTAGATTGGCGGTTCCTCCCCGCATCCTTCTTCTTGTCTTGTTTTTTTTGGCTCCCATTGGAACTTGATTCATTAGCATTAGGGTGCTTAACCCGTGGCCAAAAGATTTAAGGAAAGGAAAACAAACAAACATAAATAAATAAATAAATAACCAATGTTGGGCAATCTGACGTGAATTTGAGCCCGTTGGCCCTACCCTGCTCAAGAATCCTCTTGGTGCCGGGTGGGGTTTACTACCTACCTTACGGTGAGTGGGCTCTTGGAAAACAAACAAACAAACAAAATCGAAGGATCCAAGTCATGACATGAAGTATTCCTTGACCATCAGGATCAGGTGTAGAATTGTGATTGCACAAGTCCTTCATAACATTACACATTTGAGTGTGCATGCTCCATGGATCCGAGAACAAATCAAAAACAATACTTGAACGTGACGCTAAAATTCTTGACATACAATAAATTAAGGTTGAATCTCAAACCATACGGTTTCGGGTTCATCCCCTCGCTTTAAAAAGGATCACAATTGATGCTTAGGGGGTGCATTATAGGTCTACAATGTATCGCAAGGCACTATCCACATCTAGAAATGAGAGCTTTGAGAGTACACCGAACAAGATTATGTCTTGAAGAAGGTTGTGCTCTTATGAGCGTGTGCATACAACAACCTTTCATTTCCATGCATCTTAGTATTGCAGTGACTAAGTTAAATCTACTTGAAAGTCATTTTTCCCTTCTTGATATGGGCACCTATCCACACGCTAGTTCAAGTAACTAGCATGATACAAGTCCCATAGCATTATCATGTACACTTGAAAAATGTGCAAGTTTAACACATAAAATAAATTTACAATTATTTTTATTTGCACAAGATTTGTGCACACATGAAGTGTGCTTGTTGTCGTGGTTCACTTGGTTAAATGAATCAACGACAATATGACGTTTTTGTTAAAATTTTGGTCTTCCTCTTGATCTTAATGCCCATGCCTATTCCCAATATGGAAAAATCAAATAAAAAATAAAATTGGGAGCATCTACAGAGTAAGGAAAAATATGCATGTCTTGGCACTTTCTGGCAAAAGAGACAAAACCTTGCCAATGTCGCCAACTTAAGCTTTAGATGTAATCTCTCAATATTTTGTTGGCTTTGCACTTCCAGGTGAAAGGGGTGTGTGAAAATATATGAGGGAGTAGATATGCCTTATTTTCATGTATGTGAGTTGGAATATGGCAACATTGCATTTATCCATCTTGAATGTTGCATGAGTAGTTTTTAGTACTCTTTATATCTTGGGATCTATGAAAATGAAATAAATATCCAAATCAACATATGAGAACTTCAAGCAAGGTTTGAATATTGACTACATGCCATCATGAAATACGAAAATCTTTATTGAGTGTAAAATATGGCAATCTCAGGTCCACACAAACATGTTTTTGCATATAAAAATTTATATTGCTCAAATGAAAGCCAATTCTAATTATGGAACAAAGAGGTGTTCAACTACCCTCCTCAAACTTCAACTTCCCCCCACAAAATAAAAATAAAAATGGAATTGGGAGCCCCTATATATGCATTCTCCTTCTTTGGGGATCATTATGAACACAACCATCAAAAAAATATCCATGTGCATGGGGTTGGGGGATGGGGTGGGGAAATGGTGTCAAATTTTGTCATTGAGTTGGCTTTTGCTACCATGGCTAGCACATGAAAGTGCGCTCTTAGTGTTTGTTCTTAACTACAAGCCTTGCCATATATCACTCGGATGAAGGTGTCCAATTAAGATCTCACTACTAGACACCACATTGGATATAGTCTAGTTGGTATGGAGTTCAATGTTTTTCATGATGCAACTCCCCTATTGTTTGAAGGGGAGGGGACACACATTCGAAAATGCCGGTTTCGAAATGGAGTGTGGTAAGCCGAGGTAAAAGAATTTCAGCCTTAACATGTGCCTAGCTTCAAGGAGCTTGGTTTCAAGGTCAACCTTTCTTTGAATTAAAAATGTATGTGTCCAACTTCAATTGGAAACAAAGGTTTTAAGCCTTGCAAACCTACCGTCTTGGATTAGAGTTGAAAATGGACATTTATACCCAATATAAGAGGGACAACCTTGAAACCAAGCTCCTAGAAATTTAGGGTCATGTCAAGGCCAAAGTTCTTTTACCTTGGCTTACCAAACTCCGTTTTGAAACCAACATTTTCAAATGTGTGTGGCCTCCACATGACTTTAGTGGTTGTGGACCCAATTTTTGGTGGACTGCAATCTACAATATTACTTGACAAGCACCAAATGGGTGGTTAAATCAACCAATTTAAGTCAAATAATAAGTTGACCCTCTCAATTCTCAGTATCATTCTCCATATTTAATATGACGCGTTTGGTCGCACAAGAAGTGTCATATTATTTGATGTCATATTCTCGATAACATGATTTTGGCCTCAAATGTCATACTATCAAGGTTTTGCAAGAAAATTGCCTATTTCAATGTAAAAAGTCATTTTGTATACACAATGAAGACACATACGTACAAAAGAACAATTTCATTGAAGAAATATGCTCACAATGTCACCCAATATGGAGTTATAACAATAATCCCATGATAATGTCTTCACCATATTACACACTACGGAGGTAAGAATCTAATGTTTTCTGATGATGTTTGTTGATGTTGGAAATTGACAACTTGTTCAATTTGCCCATAAAAGATTCCATGTTCATCACATCTACAACTAAAAATTCTGAAGAATTCTCCACTACAAAATTTGGTAGTAATTGGGCATACTCACAAGCTTGAGGAAGCTTGACTATTGGTGTTGGCTCGTCATCCACATCATTCCCCTCCATTGGCTTTACGTTCAAATGTAAGCCTAAATGGACTTCTCTACCCCATGCCAAATCCACCAATATGTCATGTTATTCTTTGCATCAACAATTTCCTCCCTTGCCAACTCCACATATTCTTTAATAGGCATTTCTTCACTTCCAAGATCTAAAGATGAAATGAGACGTGCCAAATCATTTGTGTTTTTTTCTCTTTCTTTTTCTTTTTTCATTCTCAATTTCTCACATTCATCATCATGGCAAAATCTACACTCCAATCTACAGGTAAAATCTTGGACATCCTCTAGATGTTTCATACGATTTGGGATTCATCTCTCTCCACACTTAAGAGCTCCACATAATATCATGCCTTACATTAGGCGTTATTTTCCTTGGATTGACTCACTCAATAGCAATGCTCACCACATCTTGGATCCAAAGATTGATCTCAACAACCGCAATCTCTAAACCCTTCAACCTCCTACCACTTCGCATGGGGTCCCAAGTCCTAAGTCCCAAGTATGACATGGATGCCTACATGGCAACACTTTTTAGAGGTGAGGCTTGGGACTTCTGTTGGGAGTTGGGTCGAGCAAAAAGCTAGACCCAATTCTCAAGTCTTGCAATTTTTTGCATTAAATAATCAAGATCCGACTTTAAAGATAATTAATAATATTTTATTGGTTTATTGAGGCTCAAAAGTTGGGACTTTACCTCCATGTTGGGACTTGCTAATATGAGTGGCACTTGGGACTTGGGACCCCATGTGAACATGCCCTTAGAGTAGGACATAGAGAGGGTTCTGGGGGCGTTCAAGCGGGACAAAGTTCCCAATAGAGTTCCCTTCGTTCATGCCGACAATTGGGATCATTTACTACTCAAGAGGCATTGAGATATTGCAGTGGTGTACATAATGATTTTGTTCAATGTACTATAGTAGAGGTGCCTATTCCCAATCGGGACCCCACTGGCAATCTCTAGGGCACTGGAATTTTGACCATGTTGAAATTGAATTTCGATTGGGTTGGAACCAATAGTGCCACGACGCATGTCCTGGTTTTAAGTGCAAAATGAGGAAGAATGAGCGGTTAAAATTAGCAGTTGTGGTAGACTCTACATATTGATAATATGTTCAGGCCAACCTTTGGCTTCAAAAATTCACAATAATTTTAATTTAAGGAAAAAAATTATCAAAAAAAATTACAGGCCTCCCGATTTCTATCTTCCTACACAGGAAATTTCTCACCGCCTTATACTTGTCCAAATCTGGTGCAAAATCTCTTAAGTGATCGGTTATGGGCACCTCTACTCTAAGGGCCACTTCACACACGAGACTAAGAACTTGTGACTATTACACTTCAAGCACTCTCATTGGTGGAAAAGGCGGAGCCGGTCCAAGTTCGCCTCACACTACGCTTGAGGGACCAACGGAGTGTGTGAATGCAAGATGGATGTAAAGCCTGCATGGATTCTTACATGGCATCGAATGGATCACGTTTCATGGTCACTTGGACTATTTTCAAAAACCACCTCTTGGAGGTAGCCCTAGACCATGGCACTATGAACGCTCACAACCATTGGTTTATTCTATTTTATCATGTTTGAGGACCCGCATGAATAGAAATTCATTGAAATAGCATTTGGTCTAGGGCCCGGTCACATATGACTTCACACTACACTTGAGGGCCCATGCCACACTACATGATTTTGGAGGTGTGTTGGGACGGCCTTTAGACACTTTCTTTTGGGCTATCACAATTTCGTGGTCACGGCTCTTGGCTCGTGTGTGAAGTGGCCCTAATTCCCTCTCCACCTCCCGGGCGCGCGCTCTCTCTCTGCAGGCTGATCTGCTTGCAGACCAGAATCGTGGGCTTTTTGCGGGAATACTTCGCCGGCTTTCACTCCACAACCCCCCCGACTACCCCATTGGTCCGACAGGCGCAATTCCACCTGGGATCCTCACATGCCGCCACGTGTACAGATCTTTCTTGCCCAGTCACGCCCGCCCTCAGTCTGTGCTCCGCGCAGCCTGCTCGTGACTCATCGCACTTCTCCGTCCTCGACTCCCGCGTGCCACCCCCAGCGCACAAGATTACTAAATTAAAACAATGGCAGCTTGAATCAGTGCGCCAGCCACTGCCGCAGTGTCGGATTCAAACCTCAAACCTTGACAATTCCAGTTTGCAATGATCGAGTACTATGACGCCATGTAGCTTACTTGTCAAGTCTGCCACTGGGATCCCCAGGCTGGTACTTGCACATACTTGAGTTGAGTTAATAATCCTTTTTACACACGAACTTGCCAGTAATTCATGAAGTCACTTGCCCCCAAGAGATTATAGCGGATCTTCGACAGACTTACACACAAGGCCGTTGTACGAGGCTGCTATTCGATCATGGTGCTTGTGAAGTGCGAAGTGGATTACAAAGCTCGCATGAAATCACCCTTTACAGGTGTTGAGGAATAGGAAGATTAAGATCACCCTTTATGCGACGATTGACTTGAAAAAGAGAGTCTATGTGTCGCTTGGAAAACGCATTTTTGGATAATGGAAAATTGCAGTGGTGGTTAGGTACAAAGCTCGCATGACACCTTTGCTCGATAGGCGACTGAGGTGTTGAAGAATAGAGAAGAAGATCACCCTATACTTATGCGATTTCTGTTAGAGTTTGTCTGCAAGAGGAACGCATTTTGTTTGGCAATGGAAGATACAGCTAAGCTTGCCATAACTGCCATAAGATTACAGCTTTGCCTAAATATTTCAGGATTAAGATGTCGTGGCACTGATCCTCCGATGTAGTCGGATGCAAACAAAATAGCCGTTGAAGCAAAAGTGGATTCAGCTAAAGTCGATGTTAAAAAATTAAGTCTCTTGAGAACAATAGCAGTTGGCGATGCTGTACATGCTACTGTAACGTTTTTTTTAGCCTCCGGTCCGAAGCTGCCAGGCCAGTGGTGCTGTTGTCACCGATCAACTTCCATGGAAAATTCCAAGATGTCCGAACAGTTCTCGTGGTTTGAAGATCATGGCAGCATTGAAGCAGATAGGTCACTTTCGAAATGCAATGTATCCGCTGACCGGCAGCGTCGACATGGAGTACTAGTTGTGACACTAGTGTTGCTAATTATCCAACTATTATCTGCGCAAGGAGTTGACTCGGCTGGAGCTCAATCCACAGATTTGCAAGCCTTCGAGTTCGTTTCAGAGCGACGAGCTTTGTATGATGGAAGAGCAGGCTTTCAAGTTTCAAGAGCGCAGAAACAGCTGCGGGGGAACACCGCTGCCCACACAAACTTCCAAGAATCTGGACTTGTTGTTGGTACATCCTATTGACTTCTTGTATTTAAGAATTTCAGTGATTGAATAGTCTTAGCCTGTGCGCACATATGAGAGGGAAATGTTTCGTGGAACCGGTGCACGTGAGCTCCGAGGTTTTTGTAGTTTGTTATGTTTGAGAGTTCACTTTGCTTCAAAACTAGGTGCGCTATAGCTGGTGCTCCTTCCCTTCGTGAGCTCCAGTTTAGAGGTTTTGGCAGCTAATGATGTTGAGAGATTACCTGTCTTCAAAACTGGGTGCGCTATAGCTGGTGCAAATAGTGACAAAGTTGTAGTGAACGAGTCGGCTGGAGCTCCTTCCCTTCCAAAATTGCCATTTCTCTGCAGCTTTCAAGTTAACAGCAGGGTAACGAAATGGCTGTCTTAGTCGCAGTGATAAATTGTACAGAAACCAGCATAGAATAAACCCTCACAAAAATGTTAAGCTTGCAAGGAAAGATCGCGAGCTCCAGTTTAGAGGGTTTTGCAGCTCACGATGTTAAGAGATTACCCTGCTTCAAAACTATGTAAGCCATAGCTGGTGTAAATAGTGACAAAATTTTAGTGAACGACGAGTCCGCTTTCAAGTTCACCAGGGCAGTTTATTGAAACGTCTGATGTCTCGGTCGAAGTGAGTAAATTTTATAGGAACTATCATAAAACAAATCCTCGCAAAATGTTAAACTTGCATGGAAAAATCTTGAAATCATCTGCAGTACGCAGCAGTTTGCAAGCAACCTGATATTCTGATAACACTGGCCTTTGAATACACCTTTTTGCCAGCAAAGGGTAAATTTCCATCGACCGAAGGCATTTGTACAGGGTTGATGAGGTGCAGCTCAGTGTAGAATGCATCCGAGTGATTTGTTTTAGCCTGAAAGAAAAACATTTCGTGAAAACAGCATTGCACGTGAGCTCCAGTTTTGAGGTTTTTTGTAGCTCGTTATGCTGCATGAGATTACCGTTCTTTGAAACTAGGTACGCCATAGGTGGTGCATATAGTTAGAAATAAATTACATAGAAACCATCATAAACGAAATCCTCACAAAATGATCTTGAAATCATCTGCACTAAATAGCAATTTGCGAAGAATGCGATCTTCTGATACAATGGCCTTTGATTACACTGTTTTTGGCAGCAGAAGGTATATTCTCCATCAACAGAAGGCAACTGCTGACAGGACTCTTCAGCAATAAGCCGTTGGCAGTGAAGGGCGATCGGTTGGATCCCACCAATAAACTGCGTCACTACCGAGGTGGCTACGACTTGACAAGCAAACATTACTGGGCGGTAAGTATGGCAAATGATCCGCTCTCTCTCTCTCTCTCTCTCTCTCTCTCTCTCTCTCTCTCTCTCTCTAAATTGGTGAACCAGAAATTTAGCTGCACACAAATGTCTTAACGTTAAGACCCTAATAATGTGACGTTGATGTTTGCAGTCGGTGGCATACACGGGGATTTATGGCTACTCGATCGGGGTGGCGTGGCTTCTGCTCGGGCTCATCATCGCCCTGTTTGCTTGCAGTAGATGTTGCTGTTGCCCTCGCGAAAGATCCAAGGAGCACCATTCATCGAACTATTACTGGCTGCCGCGCATTCTTGTGCTCCTTCTCTCTCTCTTCGCAATGTAAATCCTAAACCTTAAACCCTGAGAGCAACTCCTATGTTTGCTGTAAAAGGATTCTCACACATAGTCCATGTATATCCTAAATCTTCATTGCCCATCGATCAGTTATTGAGAGAGAGAGAGAGAGAGAGAGAGAGAGAGATGACCCTCAAAGGACTTTTTACGGTTCCTTTAAGGAGGTTTGGCCTCTTCTGATGTGCAATAATAAATCTCTCGAAAATAACTCGATCAGCAAATCGTGTACAAACCCAATGCCATAAGAATGAGATTGACGAATTTTCAAAGATTGCTTATGCGATCTTCTTAAGTGGATATTGTAGGTGTATTTAAAGTGGTTAGTTTTGAGCAGGTGTTGAGCATTGATACGTAAAGTCCATATATATCGTAAATCATGATTGCCCACTGATCCATTGTTGAGAGAGAGAGATGACCCTCTGAGGTAGGCCAACTTGTTATGGTTCCTTTAAGGAGGTTTTGCCTCTTTTAATGTGCAATTATAAATCTCTGAAAAAACACTCAATCGATTAGCAAATCTTATACAAACCCAATGCCACAAGAATGAGATTTAGGTGACTAAACCTCGATATGTGACGAATTTTCAAAGAGCGCATATGCGATCTTCTTAAGTGGGTATGTAGGTATCTTTAAAGTGGTGAGTGTAGAGCAGGTGTTGAGCATTGACATATGAAGTCCAAATGTTTCATGAATCTTCATTGCCCACGGATCAATTATTAAAAGAGAGAGAGAGAGAGAGAGAGAGAGAGAGAGAGATGACCCTCTGAGGTAGACTAATTTGTTACGGTTCCTTTAAAGAGCATTGCTCGAAGGTCCTGGACTTCTTGTGAAGTTCCAAAGCTTTTGTAATGTGGAAGTACATATTCATTGCTAAATCAATGGAGTGCGCTCTTAACATTCATCAAAGATGTGTGGCCCTATTGTGGACACTTCCAACTCCAAATACAGTTTTGCAGTTGGATTGGATTGAGAATTGTCTCCTCTGACTAGCAATTGCGACTCATGAAGATAATCATTCCAAGTTTTGGAATCCGGGTTGAGATGCAAAGATACTATCCTAGGTCAAAGTTAAGAATATCGTTCTCGTTAAGTGATCACATAAGGCCCTCCCAGTTAAGTTCACTATTCAAATAGATTGGTGTCTATATTTTGAGCATATAGTTCAATCTCATTGTAGCACCTGTCTTTTGAGTGTCTGTTTATGACTACAAATCTTGCCATATACCAACTCAAAATTAGGTGTCCGATTAAGAGCAGTGGCCACATAAGCCTGCTTACACCTTACATTCTGGCCCAAAATTCCATATCTCAATTTCAGAGCTTAGCTTCTGGCAAATAACAAGCTATTTAATTGCTTTCATGATTCACATGCCATTTTAAAGCCTTGTGAGCTTGCTCCCTCTTCCTATTTAGACTCAAGGAACAGATCATCAAGAATTGGGGTCTTCATATCTAGGAATGAGTGTTGAGCATAGTCAAGTGTCTTATTCCACACCTGATGATGAACCTATCTTAAGATGTGAAGCCTTAACACATTATTTTCTCGATGTAAGAAGGTTTTAAACAGACACTTTTCTCTCTGCACCCAATTCTTGTGGGATATGAAACACGCAAATAGTGCGAGATAGTTAGCAAATCCAAATCGTGCCCGTAGCCACTTTCCTCATAATTTTTGGAGCTCGTATGAATATCTTAATCATTATCAACGTTAAGATTCTTTGAGTTACTAAATGATCATATAGGTTCCTCCAATTATGTTGACTATTCCGGCTAGAATGGTTAACAAATTTTGGTCACATAGTCCGATCTTTTTCAGCACATGTCTTTTTGGTGTCTGTTCTTAGATCCACACCCAACCGTACACCACTCAAATATAGGTGTATATTTAAGATCAGACACTGAATTAGGCGCATCTACCTTACTTGGACTTTGATGTTTGCATCAAATTGCCTTTGATTCCCAGTCCCACGAAACACTCTTAAGAGCGTAAGCTATGTGGGTGTCATTTGGTTCGTTTTCATGTTCTCCAACTTCTACCAATTAGATTTGCACAATGAAACTTGTGTCCGATTAAGAAAATTGACCAAATAACACCCGCAAACCTTAGTAATGTTATATGTGTGTGTGTGTGTGTGTGTAGAGGGTGTTTTATTGCTCTATTTGTTCGGAACAAACAAGTGTTCTCCGAAGCCAACAAGGCGAAACACACCATCTCCGATGCGGCAACTTATGCAACAGATGCAGTCCACACTGTGACCAACACTCTAGCCAAGGTGGATAATGTCATGACAAAGTACAACATTCCTGGCCTGAGCGCTTTCGCTTCGGTGGAAGCGAGCCTGAATAAATCTGCGGATAGCATTACAAACAAAATCAACAGAAATGTGAGAAAGTTCAACAGGCTCGTTACTGATGTGTAAGCTCTCTCAACTTCATCAATTGTAAGCTTCTCACCATAACCTAACATTTTGCACAATCTGATTCTGACCCTAAATGTACACTACCAAGGTAAGTGGGCTTTAATCAGACACTTTTAGCTCTGCACCCACTCGCAGGTACGATATGAAACATACAATGGGTGTGAGATGATTAGTGAGTCCAAATTGTGCCCGTAGCCGTTTTCCTCATAATTTTCGGACCTTGTATGAAAAATTACATACATCATCAAAAGATTCTCGTTCTTATCAAATGGTCATATACGTCCTGGCAATTGTGTTGATTATTAAACCTAGATTGGGGGGACATTTTGAGCATGTAGTCCAATACCTTTTGAACACATGTCTTTTGGTGTCCATTCTTAGATCCACACGTGACCACACACCACTCAAATACTTATGGGGTGTCTGATTATAAGTACGAAGGACCTGCTTACCTCTGTTTGGGTCTATGTTGTCTTGGTCCGTTGGACATTGCATGTGAATAATGTCTTGGGCCATCCCTACACCGTTCACTTAACATGCTGCCGTCGACGACCATCTATTTTGGGATGTGGGAGCATCAACTGCATTAACGCCCATGCCATTCACCCCTTCCAAAATGTATAGTGGCTTTGTTGGGAAAATGTGGGATGAAATACATTAATCATAACTAACTCAAATGATTTGGATTTTTTTGTTTCAACAGGGAAATCGCGTTGATTGTCATCCTGTCGCTGGGCCTCCTCCTAATTCTTGCTGGACTTAGTAAGGCTCAATTCTCTTCGAGTTGACTTTGTCGGCTGTAACTGCATAACTGGTGACATAGCTTGAAAACATGTTCAATTTCTGACATAAATCTTGTATTAATTGATTGCAGTTCCAGCTTTCTTGAGGTGGAGACGATTTTTCTTTGTGTAAGGTCACATATCCCAACACTGAAGTGCAAAGCGCAAATTACTGGCCAGTTCAGAAATAGGGTTTGATTGTCCTTGCATTGAAAGTTCATAATCAAATAGTTATGGTCTACTTTTTTGGGTTAGTATGTCGAGCAGCACTTTGTAAAATCTCTCATTCTTATGCAAAGTCTAACACTGCATGTTTCACTCTTGCAGGATCATTGTGATTGGATGGATACTAGCTGCTTTGACTTGGCTCCTGTTTGGACTCTTCTTCTTTCTCAACAAGTAAGTTCGTTGCATAAGTATTGAATCTTCAGAACATGATCCAGTTTGTCACCATTGTCAATTACGAACTAGTTAATGGATGTGAGGAGCCCTGCTACAAGCTGTGTAGTAGACACCCAACCTACCAGGCCGCGGTAGCAGCAATGTGGATAGTGGGTGTCTACTACAACCAAAACTAGGGCGGCATGTGTTCATGTGGTAGCAGTGAGGTGGATAGTGGGTGCCTACTACAACCGATACCAAGGTGACACGTGCTCATTACTGGACGTAGTGGTTGGGTTGTGGCCATTACGGGTGATAATATGCTTCCTTGTACCCAATCAATAGACACAGCAAATTTGTTTAGCATGACCACTACGTTCAAGCTATACGTGACATTAAGGGCACTTTACACTAGAGCTTGATGGCCAGTGACCATTGAAATCTAAAATCTCTCATTGGTGGAAATTGCCGAGACCATCTTTGCCGAGGGTTGTAAATAACTATGGACACCAAAAAGACACGTGTTATAGTGAGGTTGGATTGTGAGTTCAAAATATAGAGACCATTGTAGGTTCAATAGTCAACACAAGTGGGAGGACTCTTGTGATCGTTCAAATGAGAAAGAGCATCTTCACTTCGACCTCTGATGAGTTTTGCAATTGAACTTCGATTTAGAAACTTGAAATGATAATCTTTGTGATTCACAAATGCTAATTGGATGAGGCGATTCCCAATCCGATCCAACGTCCAAAATTGTTTGTGGAGTTGGAAGTGCCCACAGTAGGGCCACATACCTTATACCACTCCAAAACTATAGGTGTCTGAAGAAAAATGGTGACCACGTAAGGCCTTCATACCTTAAAAGTATGCGGGTGTTATTCGGTCGTTTCTCTTTATCAGACAACTATACTTGATTGGTGTGTGGTTTGGTGAGAATTAAAGAACAAACACCATAAAGGCACATGTGCAAAAGAGATTGGACTACGTCTTCAAATTTTTTAACTACACCACCATTCCACACTCGATAGTAAACACAATTGGAGGACCTATGAATTATGTTAAGGAATCAACAAACATGCACTTCCAATAACCATAACTAAATCAGGGGAGCTCCGATTTTTGTTGATGCTTCATCGTAGATTTCCTAATGCAAGACAAGTTCCGTTGTGTGAATCTAATTGGTAGAAGTTGGTGAACTTGAAAAACAAACTCAATATTACCCACATACCTTAGTGTAGACCAGTGGATAGCAAGCCAAGATCCCTTGTATTATTGATGATTTTAATTTAAAAAATCTCCTTGCACTTGTGGGATCATTCTGTTCATAAGTATTTTCATGAAGCTCAAGTAGTTACCTTGTGGTTGATCACAGTGTGGCGTCCGATACATGTGAAGCTCTCGACGAGTACATACAGGCCCCTGCAAACACCACACTAGACAGTCTCGTTCCCTGTGTGGACTTGGCAGCGGCGGGCACAGCCTTCACACTGGCCCGGGAAGTTATTTACAACGGTATAGAGACGGTACACAACCATCTCCCCTTTCATTTTTTCATGAACCTCTTCTAGAATGTTAAGTTCAAGCTCTGATGATGTTATTGGGCGCTATTATTTTGATGGCATCTTGGAATGCAAGTGACCAACATTTACTAATGTTGATGCGGTAATGTTAATACATACCCTTCAGGGTTTAATATCTTTTCTGTGCTAACTCAACATTTAGCTAGCGATTCTTCAACTCATTGTTCAACCTTCTGGGTCTTGCAACTACGATAGATTAATGAACCAAAAAGATTAAACTTGCAACCCTAGGTTTGGTAGGCATTGATTAAATATGAATCCGCCACTATGTATTGGTATGTGAATTTAGAGGCTTGCGGTGCATCTGTTGTCTTTCAACTTAGAACCAACTACCATATGACATAGTGAGTGAAGTGCGTTTCCAATGTTTCTGATCCCCATGTATTTCTTGATCTTTTGTAAGAGATTAACGCGGCCTGTGACTACATCTCAAAATGCAAGTGACAAACATTTAATCTTGATGAGTCAATATCGATTCATAGCCCTTCACCGTTTACTAAGTGTATTTTCAGTGCTAACTTAAGATTTAGTTGATGAGTCATTCAACATTGATTCAACTCACTATTAGACCTAATATATCTTTCAAATATCAAATATAGGAACAAAAGGATTATCACAACCTTATGTTTGGTACGAGTTGATTCAACATTGTACTTTGATGTGACTGACTCAATGTGAAGTCAATGTTGATATATGAATTTAAAGGTTTATGATATTAACCTTGGTGTTGTTGCCTAATTGCAGGTCAACAGCACAGTTACCAGTATACAGCAGTTCAACAACTTCATTGGGACTGGGAACGGTTCCGTTTCTGGTATCTGTAATCCGATTGGCGGACCTCCTAATTACACCTACATAGGCACTTGTGCAAACGGGACTATCGCCATCGGTAATCTCCCAGTGGTAAGTTATCCCATGTTCCTACTACCCACATCACATTTTCCCAACCTTTTCGCGCAACTGCAAGCTTGATAAATAGGGTTTTGCAATGGTCCATGAGGATGAGGTTTTAATCATTGTTTTGTAACGCACCCTTGTATCAGCTTTGAAGCTCAATTTGTTGTTGTGGAACAGTTTTGCCACGCTCTATACAGATTGTTGCGTTCTTTTTTTACTGCACTTTATAACGCATTTATCAGTACTTGGATCGAAATCTCCAAAAACATTGCACCAAACCTACTACAGTAGTCCACATACGGCATTTTCTCACTTTTGTGTACATCTACTATCTAAGTGTATGCATTTCAAAGTAGTGTTGTGTGTCACACTCCATCTAAATGATTTGCTTTCTGGGGGGAATTAGTGTACCTGACCCAATAGAGGTTGCAATGAAGTAACCCCAACACAACCCTCTATGTTGCTCTCAATGATGAAAGACAATCCTAAAATGTTTTGTGCGCCTTGCAGGTGTTGCAGCCTTATGTGTGTTTGTCAAACATGTCTACATTAACATGCTTCACTGACGGGCGTTGGATATCACAATCAGAAAACACCACCCTCTATGAACTCTCCAATGGTATTTTCTCCATCTCCAACCTTCACTACTTGTATTGTACTGATGTAAAGAGTTTCCAGAATTCATTGACATTCATAAACTATCCACGGTTTAACATGAAATCATTTATGTGTACCTCTAGCAACCCACTTGTTGCACATGCAACAACAAATCACCCATGGGCGTAATGAAATTCATAAATGAAAGCACGTTGCATGCACGGATTCACATTATCTACAGACATGGGTGTAAAATGAGACCACATTTCATGACATTTATCATCGACGCAATGTGGCCATTCCCCGTGACAATGTTCAATTAATTGATCAAATATTCAAATGTAGAGGAGCCTTAGTGGCATGAACCACCCAATTATGAGTCTTGGAGGAATGGCTCAGAGAAGATCCTCTTGCTCCCCTCCCCTCCTCTCCAATCCTCTTATGTAGCTCCCCCTTGTGCCCCTAGTTTCTATTTCATTATAGATAATTTTCTCAATTCACATTCATGTTTGACCACTTCTAAGGTGTGTGGGTGTTATTTGGTTCGCTTTTCATTTTCTCCAACTTCTACCGAGTGGATTCACACAAGAAAACTCGTGGTGCATAAGCAAATCTACGATGAAACATTTGCAAAAACAAGATTGAAAATTGGACTTCCCTTGATCATTGAAAGTGCATTGTTTGTTGATTTCTTAATTGGATACATAGGTCCTCCCAATTGTGTTCAATGTCGAGTGTAGAGCAGTTATTAATATTTGAAGACGAAGTCCAATCTCTTTTAAACATGTGTCTTTGTGATGTTTGCTCTTTGATCCTCAGCAAACCACATACCAATCAAATCTAGGGGTCCGATTAAGAAAACAAGCCACTCAAGACCCATCTACCTTGGGTAATATTGTGGCCCCTCACCCCCATTCACATGGAGGCTCACATACTTCCCCGCTCTAACTTTAAGACAAATACAACAATTGGAAACACAACAATTGGCGACACCCTGCCATCAGTGTCCGGGGAGGATTTTTGGGCATAATCGGTTGAGATCCGAGTGTTTCCAAGACCAACCGGTTACATGTTGACATCTTTCGGTTTTTTCTTTATTAGATTGAGGAATATTCTGTAACTTACTCTAAATGGATTGGTAATGTTCCTGAAGTCTTGAATTTGAACCGGTTAATCATTTCTCAAACTCTACCGGCGGTTCATCTGTAATTAGCGGTCAATTCTCCCTGTTCATTGCCTGCCATGACAATCAATGCTAATTGGATTCACTCGTTCGATTTATGTCTGCAGGAGCTCAGAGCCTATTGAACATCATCCCAACAATCAGCGGTCTCGCCAACTGCTCCTTCGTGTACGATACGTTCGAAACGTTCGTTAATCGGAGATGCAATCCGTTGAAATCCGGTTTGAGGCATCTATGGATTCCACTGTTACTCGCCTCCATAGGCTTGACCCTCTTGACGGCCGCTTGGGCTCTCACGAACCATCGCAACACACACCAGTGGTACATGGGTACCATATACGCACAGGACTTCGGACCCACCCGAGTGAAGTGAAGAACGAACGAGCGAGCGAGCGAGAGAGAGAGAGATGCTTCGCCCTTGACCACAATCGACGAAAACTCAAATGTAAACCCGCGGCGCGCGGGTTTACTATGTAAGAGTTCAGAAGTGAATGTACTTAGGATGTAGCTGTAGAATACCTGAGAGAGCTGATCGATCAACCAAGGTGTCACAAAGCTTGGATTGGTAATTTCTATGTTTCAAGGTATATGATCAAACTCACATAGTTGCTGATACGTTGTCGCAGACACTGAGTGGAGAAGTGACAATAGAGTGACTTGTTTACAGCTAGCGATCGACCACAAGAGGAAGCGGCAATAGAGTGTACAAAGATGTACAAGAAACTTTTGATGTTCAACAATTTTGGATGCAATATATGATTGTGGAGCAGATTGTGCACTTACTGTGTGTGATGGAAGTGACTCTTACAATCATAATATTGCGTGCGGGTGTGGTGTGTTTGTGTCCGATGTTGCACACGACTGTTTTTGAATTTGGTTTCATAGGCTTTTTGAGTCTAAAATACAGAGTTTCAGCACAATGAAGGTGTAATGTGGCTGAGTTTGTTTGTTTGTCGGTTGGTTGTGTTCCGTATCATGGGATGGAGGCATTGTGAAGACTGCCTTTGAGTGGTGACATGGTCCAGGCAATGCATGTCAAAAGTTAATGGATAAGGTTTGGTGAAGCTCATTGGGAAGCTTAGTGAAAGCTCAGTGAAATTTCCAGTTTAATATGAAAAGAGCTAGTAACTAAAAGTAAATACTTTTAAAATGTCATTTTAGGACAGACCGCTTGTGGCAAAGCCATATTCTCTTGTCTGTTTGTTTGTTGCAGTTTGAAAATATTAAGAAAGGCAATGGGGTTGGAAAGAATATGAGGGTTAATCATAAATGGGTGCGTTAAACTTATTTGAGATTTCTAATATGAGTAAAGAATTTGGAATAAACATTATGGGGTTATTCCACGTTAATGCCGCAATTATGCAATTTTTGTGCCAAACTTATTCTATTAAGAGTTGTTCGAAAAAGTTGTTGTTTTCAGAGGCCACAATTTGGGGCGTATGATATTCATGCTTGTATAAGAATGAATAAAGGTGAGGATAGAGTTCACCTACTCTAAGTTGTTGATGTTTATGCATTGAACTACATGTGAACGATTTAACACATGGAGTTAGTCCATATATTTGTAGCTAATGGAGAGGGACCATGTGTTCAGAGAAGCATGAGATGTACTGAATTTTTTTATTGAAACCTATGAAAACAATGACATTTGAGAGTATATTCTGGTTGATTTTACAAATTTCAATCTAGCATTACAAAACTAGTAGGATAAAAGTGAAGGTGTGTAGTGGGGTTTGGATTATCGATGGTCGTGCAAAGGCCCAAGGTGACAAGACCTGTATAAGAAGCAAGGGTCACTGGCTTAAGAAGAGGATTTGAAGTTGAAATTTATAATTAAAAATCATAATAAGTTTATTATAAGTTATAATAAGAGATTTGAAAGAAAAGAAAAAGTTGCACTTGCTAATTCTAATAAGTTATAAATGAGAATTTGCTTACCATGAGAACAACTTGAAACTTAGAAATGCTCAATCCATTTGAAGTTGTTACATGAGTTCTATGGGAGTTTTATATACAGCTACAATCATTTAGCTAGGTAGGGCACACATAAAGTTCGGACTTAGACATTATCAAACACTGACATTTGATGGATTATTAAGACATCGGCTAGGAGTGTAGATGCAAATCAATATTCATTTGCACATCCAAAGTTATAGTATAATTTTTATGTAATATATGAAATGGACTAAACATGCAATTGTAGATTGATGAGATTAGATTGTGATCTCCAACCTCCTTTGCACCAATCTGAAAAAATGTAGATGAGCCTAAGACACCATAATCATCTATAATATGATATACTATTTATATGTGAAGGTTGGTTCAACTAGGATTTGCAAGGCGCTTAAAACTAAATGAAGAGAAAAAAGATAAATGAACATGAGTTGTGAAGGTACAACACCTGTGAAGTCAACTCTGAAGTTTTATAAGAGAAACAACTTGGGAACAACTTCATCATGTTCAGTGGTCATGAATCAAGAGAACTTAAAAGCTCTCATGTTTTCTTCATGAGCTAATTCAAGCAAAATATGCTTGTTGTTGTTGTTTATGCTTCAATTAGGAACTCATCTTTTGCTCCATAATCTAGACTCATTAGGTACATAATCTATCACCCATTTCCCCCGCTCAGACACGAGTCATACACAACACCAACAACACTATGCCCAAGCCCCTCGTGGCCCTCAAACCTTGGACCCTACACCCTACCCTAAGTCCCTTGGAAGTTGCCCTTCTTTGAAAAAAAATTTAAAAATCATTTTTTAATATATTTCTAAGAACGAAAATATAAAGCTGGGGGTTTGGACGGCGATCCCTACATAAGAAAAACTACTTCTAATAAGTTCTAAAAATAAAATTTGGAGTTCCAAAACTTTTGTGATTTGAACATTTATGGTGTCATTGGATTCCTCTCGATGTCTTCTTTCTAGGCATGCTATTTGTCTTTCCATAATAACAAATTGTAAACTTTTAGATGCATTAGAACAAAATAATAAGGAGTTGTTTCGAAAGAAGAGTTGGCACCCCGGGTGCGATGGTTGCATAGGCAATGAGGCAATTTTTGTTGAAACATGTTGATAACATATGTGGAAAAGGAATAGATGAGACAAAGTACAAAAGAAATTACCGCGGAATTGTTTCATGTGATCTTCTCCAAGAAAAAATGGTTAATATATTCAAGTAACCAACTTTCTAGAGTCGGATTGTCATTTTGCATCTTATTTGCATATCAATCAAAGTGGGAAAATGCTCAAAAAATGTGTGCAGATAACGAGCCATGATGCTGGAAAACGTTGGCTTGTTTTTGGAATTACCTCATTAAAAATCTTGGTGTTGGATTTGCTTGATGGAGGTTTTTGCTACCAACTTCACGAGCTTGTTTCGAGCAAATTATCCTTCCTCAGTACGAAGACGTTCACACTAAGGGCCACTTCACACACTAGACTGAGGAACCGTGACCATTACACTTCAAGCACTCTCATTGGTGGACAAGCGGAGCCGGTCCAAGTTCGCTTCACACTATGCTTGAGGGACCAACAGAGTATGTGAATGCAAGTTGGATGTAAAAGTCTACATGGATTCCTACATGGTCATCAAATGGATCATGTTTCATGGTCACTTGGACTATTTTCAAATACCAGCTCTTGGAGGTAGGTCTAACACAAAATTGGGAGACCATGGCACTCCAAAATCTCACAACCGTTGATTTAATATATTTTTTACTATGTGTGAGGACCCCGCATGAGTAGAAATTCATTGAAATAGCATTTATTTGAGGGCCCGGTCACATATGACTTCACACTACACTTGAGGGCCTTTGACCGCACTACATGATTTTGGAAAGTGTCTTGGACAGCCTTTGGACACCTCTTTTGGGCTCTTGCAATTTCATGGTCATGGCTCTTGGCTCGTGAGTGAAGTGGCCCTGAGGTGTGCTATGCATGTATAGATTAATGCTTTAGACTTGAGTGAGCTTCTTTGGAGGAACTTGAAATTAAATTACGATGAAACATAGTAGAATTAAAACTAGATTGTCAAGTAGGGATAATACAAAACAAAATTTCAAGTCATTCATAACATTATTGAGCACTGTGCATTTGCTCATGTGGGCCTTGAAAATATAACCATGGTATATTGTAGCTAGCGCATGTTCAATCTGAATTCAGGTTATGCTAGTGCAAACTTGAAGGAGGAAAAACTAAGTTATGTTTAGTTTAGTTTCAGGCTTGAGCAATTCAAGCATTTTTAAGCGCACAACATTGAATTACTACAAAATATATTTGGATGGACAAAAATCATATTTTTATGATAAGTTTATATATTTAGCATTGTAGCCACTACAATAAAAATAGCATTGTTCATGTGGGCCTTGGGAATTTAAACGTGGGATGCCCCAACCTAGTGTAGATTCATACTTAATATGAGTCTCCTTGCACTAGGTTGGGGCATCCCATGGTTACATTCTTAGGGCCCACATGAACGAACACACATTGCTTAATAATGTTATGGGGGAGGGGGTTTCCATATAATACATCTACCTCTCCCCTAAAATTCATACTACCATGACACTTCCCTAAATATTACCACAAAACTAGGTCGAACAATACCCATTGCATATGTATATAGTTTAAAGCCAAATTTTGATCAAATACCCTTTTGTTCATCCACGTTATACACCATGGACTGTGTTTAGTGACCCCCCCCCCTCTCTAAATGACCTTCAAAAACTTGGGCAACAATGTTAAAATAAGGCATTTGTGATTAGGTGTTGCTCTAGGTACATATAAAGAAGGCGGGGGGGGGGGTAACACATGTTTGAAAGAGATTGGACTAGGTTATATCCTCAAAATATTGGGGCATGCACTCAACATACTAGCTTGTATGGTACAGTGTGGGTGTATGAAAAAGTCTTCGATGAGAGTTTGGCTTACAACTATACATATGGGATGGGTATTTGGTCATGAAATGATGTATATAGGACTCATGCATGCATGTGGATCCCCACTCTCAGTGAAGAGTGCACCCCCAAGCTCAAATCTTACAAAATACTTTAGACTTGAGAGTTAGCAAAATTGGGGAGACTAATGTTTTCATTTAAATAACCCACATACATGCACTTTTGATAAAAAAAAAAAAACTAACCGAATAACACCCATGTACATGTGATATGCTCAACACTTTTGCATGTCGAAGGACAACCTAATCTTGTGCCACATCAACCTTTTCAAATGTTTCAATCAATGTGTTTTTGACATGTGAGACTTCCACTTCATGAATGAATGAGTGAAGTAACATGGTACTAAGCTATGTGAGTCTAAAACAAACACTTTTCTTCTATAATTTCCATTGTACACCATTCCTAGATTTGCATTATGAAAAGAAGAGACATGTTACATACTTAACAGGAAAACGGTAGAACCGTGAGGCTCTGTCCTTTCTTATGAAAGACTACAACTGTAGTTGTCCACTTTGCCCATGCCAGTCCATGGCTATTTACTATACCGTATAACCAAACCTTTCTTGGATTTTGTGCACCTTCTTTTGAAATGCGGGTCAAGGACCGAAGCTACTCATTTCTCACCCCAAAAAATTAAAATAAATAATTAACAACTGCCAAAATAACTATAGTTAACTAGATTTTTTCAATACATTTTAGGGAGCAACTATACTTAACTAGATATATATATATATGTATATATATAACTATAGTTAGCATTCACATTAAATAAAACTGGAACAAAAATAGCAAGAACAAGTAACGTCCAAGTGTGAACGCAAAGTGGTTAGGAAACTTGCTCTTGAAATAGAGAAGTCGTTGCATAGTCTTTGTCCTACAGACAAAGCCAATAAAGACTCAAACAATTCTAAAACAAGTGCCCTATTGTAGTAGGCTCACATATCCTAGTGTAAACTGTAAACCCACCCTCGGCACAATTCATAATGTTTCCCAAAATAGCATCGCTTGCCACGTCACGTGTAACTAAAAAATGCGTCGCAAGTCTTTCAAGGGTCTGTGCGCAAATAACAGGCAACGAGGGGGGAGGGGCCAGGGACGCCGGTGTGAACGGGGCTGTGGGAATTAGGGTTTGGTGGGTGCGGCTGGACAAAGGGTGAGCAGGTTCAGGGAGTCTCTCTTTCGCGTGCCTCTCGCTCCGGCTCGCACAACGCAGGCCCTGAGCCATGGCGGTCGGCAAGAACAAGCGTATTTCCAAGGGAAAGAAGGGAGGCAAGAAGAAAATTGTCGACCCCTTCTCCAAGAAGGACTGGTACGACATCAAGGCGCCCACCACCTTCACGCAGCGGTCTTTGGGCAAGACCCTCGTCACCCGTACCCAGGGAACCAAGGTGAGTCGTTGTGCTATTTCCGCCGGTGTTTTTGTTAGGTAGGGTTTGGGATTTGTGTGATCGCTTGGTGGGTGTTGTCGTGGAGGAGCGTGGGAGTGACGAAAAGTGTGCTGGGGTGGTTTGCAGATTGCCTCCGACGGGTTGAAGGGCCGAGTATTCGAGGTGTCTCTGGCCGACTTGCAGCAGGATGAGGACCAGGCTTACCGCAAGATCAAGCTGAGGGCCGAGGATGTTCAGGGCAAGAATGTCCTGACGAACTTCTGGGTTCGTGGACACTCTCACTCCTGTGGGTTGGGGTGGGGTTATATTAGGGTTAGAGTAGAGTTCGATAGAAATGGGAGGTCATTGCAATAAGCTGGGCTTGTGTATCTGTAATGGGAGCATGGAGGTTGTGCTGCACAGAAAATTAGGGTTAACGTGCAGTGGATTGTGGCAAGGCATGCATTAATGAAGGAGGGGCTGGAGAATGGAGAATATTGAATGGGAATATGTTGTGCATGCAGGGCATGGACTTCACAACCGACAAGCTTAGGTCTCTGGTGCGCAAGTGGCAGAGTCTGATCGAGGCTCACGTTGACGTGAAGACCACAGACAACTACATGCTTCGCATTTTTTGCATTGCCTTCACGAAGAAGAGGCCCAACCAGATCAAGCGAACATGTTACGCACAGAGCAGCCAAATTCGTCAGGTACGATTATCACATGGGATGCCCTGAGAGTTTTTGAAACCAAGGCACATAGAATTTGAAGAATAATAAGAAATTGTTACCGAATACTTTTCCTCCAGAACAATGAATGCAGTAGAGGAATTTTTGGCCTGGGATTTATGTTATGGTTAGGTGTGAACTGTGTGAATGAGTAAATGCGAATTCGTTGACATGAATTGCAGATAAGGCGAAAGATGAGAGAAATCATGGTGCGTGAAGCTCAGACGTGCGACTTGAAGGAGTTGGTGGCGAAATTCATTCCGGAGGTGATTGGAAAGGAGATCGAGAAGGCGACACAAGGAATCTACCCACTCCAGAACGCTTGCATCAGGAAGGTTAAGATTCTGAAGGCCCCCAAATTCGACCTCATGAAGCTGATGGAGGTGAGTAATAGACAAGGGGGAAAGCCATGCTCAAAACTGAACAAGTAAAGTTTTGTTGGAGTGCTCATATGGGAGTTGCAGTGCGGATATTTAGTTGGTAGTGACTAATATGTACTTATTTGAGTGGACAGGTACACGGTGATTACAGTGAGGAGGTTGGAGCCAAGATTGATAGGCCAGTGGTGGGAGATGATGCAGAGCCTGATGCTGCTGAGGCTGTGCCCGTCCCCGGAGCTTAGATTTTTAGTGTGCAGTCTGATGAGATGTCCAATTGATAGGCAATATGTGGGATGCAACTAGTTGAGTTTGCATTGGCCCTGGAGGATGACGGGATTTCCTTGTTTGAATACAGAATCTGATGCTTCAATGAAGTACACCAATTTTCAGCATTGGAGTCTAGAGATGTTTTGAAATTGTCTTCGTTCAGTTTGACTTCCTCAAACGATCTTTACTGTATTTTGTGCAGTGGGGTCGTCCTGTATTGTGAGGGGCCCAATTACAGGATTAGCGGTGGAGTGGACATGAGCGTATTTGATGTGGTTTCCATTGTGGGGTCATACAATGCTTATGAGACGTCGTGCGTCTGGAATTACATTGTTTTCATGCAAGAGATTGGTCTCGATAAATTCTTTTGACTAATTTGGTGTTGTGACTTCTGTTGCTGGGTTTTAAGTTGTCATCTTGAAACTTCAGGACATGTGGGTAGAAGGGATTTGTGGAATGGGATGGTGTATATTGGAATTTCTTGTTGATCATGCATCTTGAGATCAGTTCTTGATCATTGAAACATGAGGGAAGTGCAACATTGGAGAGGTAGACAATTGAAGCACATCAATGCAATCAATGATTAAAATTTATGTAAGGATCAATCTCAATTTGAATTGGACCTCGTCTAGCTTTTGCATTTTGACTCCAATTTTGAAACTTGGAACCGCTATCTTCAGGATTGGAAAACCGGATGAGCCAATTATTGATTCAATTCCATGAATAAAGTCGTCTGTATATTGTCTCATCTGGTTAACAATTGTGAATCATGAATATTGCCTCAGTGAAAGATGTTTCTGGTCTATTTCTCCTTGAGTGTAATTGATCATTAGAAAGCTAGGAGCCATATGACAATACACAAAACTGTACTATAATTTTATATTTTATTAATTGAAATCCAATTAACTCTATAAGTAATACATTGTACACCAAGCTCCAAACCTCGAAGGGTCGGATTCTTGCCAACCTCCGTGAACAACTTATCTAGCCGGAGAATATGTATGACAACACATGCATTTACCTCCATTATGAACACTATTCATAAACAATAACGAGGAATCCTCTTTGTCTTGTCTCACGATTCCTCAGCACAAACACTAATTGCAACATGAAATATAACATATAGCACAACCCCCTTGCTGGCCAGTACCAAGCACAGTGTAGTGGCACTTATATGCATGCAACCTTGATGAAGATGTTTCTCAGAGCTTCATTACTTGTCATTTGTCGTAGCAGCTTGCATGAACACGAGATCCCCTGCCGACAAGAAATGACACGCCTCTTCACCATGAGCGATGTGTAGTGCCGCGAAAGCAGGGTGGCGTGACAACCACAAAGTTGTGTCCATGTGGCACATTGCGGTAGCTTGAATCTGATTGTTGCTTGGAATTGCCTGATCCGTTGCACTTGCAAGGCTGACATCGATAACTTTGACGCCCGTCACACGATGACAGTAATACATCGCACTGGGAAACATTATCTCGTGACATACGACCACACGTTTCCCGTCTTTGATAGAGTGCTTGTGGTAACCCATCACCTTCACTGGCGTGGTGGATGTTGAAGCAGGTGCCGACTCTGCAGGTGCTCCGGTTGTGGCCAAGAGTTGTACATTCTTGCCGAGGTGAGTTGTAGCAAAAGCCACGATTTCTTCAAAAGAGACGGCGCATGCCCTCTCTTCTCCTGGCAAAGCGGGGTCCCCGCACAAGCGGGCGGTTGTCTCGATCATGCTCGCCATGGGCGTCCCATATCGAATTCCAAATATTTCAAGAATCTTGCCGAGGTTGTGAGTGTTGATCGATGGTAACGCTTCGGCAATGGCACCTGGCAAGAATGATCGGGTTGGAAAAGGAGATCCTAAATTTCGGTCAAGAGACATCTTGGATCCCAAGACTAGGGACGACTCTACAAAGAAATTTCTTTGAAAATCGTTTATGGTCTCGATTTGAGAAGAGGTGACGTCATTGAAGGCATGAATGTTCACAAACTCGTCACAAATCAAGCCGGCCTCTTGACATTTGCGGGAATCCACGATCATGTTGGAAGCCGGGTCCACCAAATTTGCTCGCGACACTCCATGACCAAGGGTTGTGGAAAAGTGATATGCACTCTCCGAATTTGCACTATGCATCTTCCCCAACACATCAAGCACTGCCATGTTTGCCGTTATGGTGGCGGTGCGCTTGAAAAACGGTTCATTTGTGCACGAAGCAGCTTCGTCGACTAAGCCCCCATATGGTCGCCCGCATAAGGTCTACAAAAGCACAAGTGAAATGTCATGTAGTTTAGTTGACAATATTTGGATCACAAATAGTTAAGCATTCAAAATTGCATCCTACTGTGTTGTGAGCTTGGAAACTTTCATTCCTTGGGAAAGATAAACACCATATGTTGAAAATATGTAATATTTCAATGAATCAATGGATAGATTGTTATAAGGTTGTTCACCTAGTGAGATGCCTCAAAGTTGTTGTCATATTACACAAGACTTGCAACAATGAAGGAATATTCAACCATAAATAAAAATTGCTTAAAAATTTAACCAAGTCAATATGAAAGCCTATGATACTGAATTGGAGATTGGCATGAAGAATTGTACCTCGTGGATGAAACAACTCAGGATGAGCATGATGGAGAACAAGATGCCGGAAGGCGGCTTGTTGAATATGAACATTGTCATGATTAGATGTAGCACACGCTTCCACCAAGTAGCATGAACCAAGATGAGATGACTTGGTGATGAAGAGATGAGGAATTGATTCAAAGTGTGTGTAGACTCAAGTTTGCTCACGGATACTCAAATGGATGAGGAATGAAGAGAAAATGGGATGTCTTTATAGGCCGAGAGCTTGTGCCAAAAGCATTGAGTGTACCACATCTTCATTCCCACACAATTTTGAAGGTTGTGGTTGCATGTCATCTCAACTTTGTTATTTTTGTGGTCCAAGATGTGACATTTTGTTTCTCCCTCAATTCAATCAATTGGTGCACTTTGCTATTCACAAGAAGTTAAGTAATGTTGTGAAACTTTTTCCATTCTTAAACATACCTTAAACCAAGGTATGTGGCCCTATTGTGGACACTTCCAACCCCATGACCTTGTTTGAAGTTTAGGTCAAATCCACGCATATTGTTTCACCCAGTTAACAAATGTAAATCACATATATTGCTATAATTTGAAGGTTCAAAATCATGATTTAGATGAAAAGATCATAGGAGCAAGAAGTGAAGATTCATGTTCTCTTTAAGGGATCCCATAGGCCCTGCCAAGTGCCAATGACTATTGAACCTAGAGTGGCCAACGTATTATGAGCACATAGAATAATGTTACCATAGCACATATATATTATTTTGTGGTGTCCATTCCTAGTACATTGACATGTGTAGTAAGGTTGACCACGTTGATTTATCGACAACCCACACTATTTTGAGTATTTACTAACACAATAACAAAATACGATAATTGTTAGTTTCATTTTTTGTGTTTGATATGTGGATAACTTAATAAAGTTATAAGTTTATGTGATTTAACTCTTTCGGACCCTAGGTAGCATGGGTAAATAGGCAACCTATGCACAAAAGCAACCTAAATAACATCCATCTATAGGTCCCGAGGCGTGAGGGTGGGGGGGGGGTGTTCACCAACGTCCCATCAGGATATGGCGTGTGATCAAAGAGAGGGTGCCGTTTATAATGTGGGGTAAAATAAATGAAGTAGGTCTATACAAGCATCCCACATATGTATGGCCTACCTTTATAAATAACGTAGGGCTTCAAATAAGAAGGATAGGTACCTAGATTTTAGAAGTAATGAATCATGGGTCATAAGTGTTGAATATAATGAACACATTTTAGGGACTCCACGTCGTTGAATGTGCATGAGAAATTTCTTCCATCTAAGTGGTAGGTTTTGTGTTGGTTTTTCTGTATGCTAAAATATAACATCATTGTGATGCTCAATGTAGTTCACTCATGCATTGGTATGATGCATCATTGTGATGCTCAAGTTCTGTGACTACAACCTCTAAACTTGTTGGCATTTGTAAATGCATGAGATGTATGTTGTAATTACAAGTGAAGAACGGTGTCCATGACCAAAACTTTTTGCAAAAAAACATATGTGAGTATGTGCGTATTTTTGCAAAAAAACTTTTATGTTGTAATTTGTGTAGTAGTGTATGTGGCAATGTTGGAATATGAATTGATGCCAATGCTAGTAAGGCTCACAAGTTTAGATAGAGACCACAACTATGCATTCGAAATTAATCCAGGTTTGCATAAAAATGCAATACGAACCAAGTGTTGCAAACATGGGTGCAATCTACATTTGTTGTAGAGTTTGGTTCAAGGGATGGACTCTTCATTGGAAACCTAAATGACGTGCATGGGTCACTATGAAATTAAACCCCCTTATATACGAGAAGTTTATGGAGAAAAACAAGTTTATATGTACTAACGGCATGCTATGAAATGGACTAATGTATTCATATTGAGATTTGCAATTTAATGTGATAAATGCCTCCACTACATTCACAAAGTATAAATCATGAATTCACTAGGCCTTTATTACATATAGAGTTCACCTTCACTTTCCAATGAGAAAGTCATTAAATATTTTTCATCCATAGCACGTAAATCAACAATTGCATCAAATTAATAGAGACAAGAACACAATACCTTAGCCAGAATCCAGAGAGCAAACTTAAGAGAGCCCATGAGCGCTCCAAGATCCTACAATATCTAAAAACCTAGAACCCAAATGAAAACCTTACAAAGAATATAGGACAGGGTAGTCATTGAGGACTATTACCACATGTCAATAACGAATGAAGAACATGAATCGGATGAAACTAAGATGTCTATTGTCAATTGATTCTCTAGACCCTAGAGCCCCCTTTTTGTACATCTACCTTTATTTCAAAATTCTTAATAGCCTTTTAGATGTACACACTAGAGAAAAATAATACCCCTCCCTTATGTATACTATGTATGCTAATGCCTCAAATAATACCCCTTCTTACACTCACATTAGTTTGTATAAAGAGTTGAGTCCTAGGGTGTTTGGCAACATCTTAAAATCCAAATGAGCATTGTTTGATGTGAAGTCAATGTTGTTACATGTCCTTCATGGTTTTATACCTTTTATGCAATAACTCAACATTATCTAGGCCAATGAGTCATTCAACATTGGCTCATATCATATTTCATTAGGCTCTTAGATTTGTCAATTATAAGATGTAAATCAAACACTATGTTCAGGAGGCAAACTTGTAGTTCAATATACTTCAATTACTATGGAATCAATGTTGATATGTGGATCTAGAGGTCCTTTGTGAAGAGTGGGATCCAAACTTGTATACCTATTGTGTTATACAGTTCATATAATTGGACCTAGAAACATTCCACATTTATAACTCATGTAAGCCAAAATCAAGATAGTCATAGAGCACATTGAAATTATGATATTTATATGGAGTGAGGCATGTGACCTAATTGTGGGACTTCAAGCCCCACACAAACTTTTGATGGTTGAGCCAAATTGGATATTGTGTTAGCAGTTTGCCAATTGCAAATCCCACATGTTACCATTTCAAGTTTTAAAATGAAAAGTGAGATGCAACAATCATAGGAGGTTGAAAAAGAAATTTGTTCTTGATTAAGTGATCCCCAAGTGATCGCATGGTGCCATAAATGATGGACGTTTGTCATTGGTCAACATGATATGTAATTTGGTTGACTATGGATCCAACTAATGTGTTGAACACTCCCCCAAAGGAATATGGCCGGGTCCTCCCAACAATGTTAAGTCTTGAACCTTTGATTACTAAATATATTTTGGACACATAGTGCAATTTTATTTTCCTAACACGTAGATTCTTTTAAGTATCAAGCTCTTAACTAGAAAACCTTGCCACAAACCACTCAAATAGGTATAGGTGTCCAATCCAGGTTAGTGACCACACAAGGTCCACATTCCTTAAATTTAAACAAAGCTTTCATTTCACATCATTCCTTAGAAATGTTCTGGCATCAAACTCCATTGTGTCGGCTAAAATGCAAATTTGAGAACTTATGCAAAAGTCATGAAAATTTTCTTGATGCTTAAATTATCATGTTCAAGGAGCATGGCAAGCTAGTAAAAAACGGGATTTCTAGCTTGGCTTACTACGATGGGTGGGCCAAGCTAGCCTTGCATACCTTGAATATAATCATATCTTACAATCCACATTACGCATTGTCCCATAAGATTCGATGCCTTCAAAGGTGCACCATCAAGGCATAACACAAGAATGATGGTTGCAATTTGTGGGCAAACGAAGTATCCCCAAACATGACAAAAATGAATCCATTTCAACACTTTGTTACCAACTCATTTGTCGGCATAGACTTGCATGTGATTAACAAAAATTGCATGCAAAATTATGTGATGTTCCATTTCAATTAGGCTAAGGTGTGTTCCCCTACTGTGGAACCTCTCACCTTGTGAAACAATTTGAGCTTGGAAAAAATTGGGATATTGTCTCACCCGGAAAGCAATTCCAGATCACATAAATTGTCAATTTCAACTTCTAAAATCGGGACCGAGGTGCAAAAGGTATGAGGGTCAAAGTCATTGTTTCCTTTCTTTTTTTAGTAAGGTTTCAACGATTGAATCTATAATGATGTCTATATTTTGAGGATGTTTAATGCAATAACACCCTAACACCTGTCGTATTGATTTCATTATTTACTACAAACTTTGCCATGAAATATAGAAGTCAAATAATAAGAATGAGGTTTGAAGGCCCACACACCTTGATATTTGTCATGTTGTTGTAATTAATGGACACCTAGAGGTATCAAAATCTAAGATCCGCTTCCCACAACCTGCATGAGACAAAATGATGTTACAATTTGTAACAATGTAGCATATTAGTTATCTCTAATTATTCCCTCAACAACCCACTACAAATAAGATTCAATACATGGTCACTAGTTTGTAACACAATGGACATTTGAAGTGTCTTCCACACCCATTCCGTTTCAAAAATGTGGATGAGAAGTGAAAAAACGATTAGGGTCAATTTTAGCACAATTAACTTAAAATGGAATTATGTATCTTAAAGTCATATTTTGTTCACGGAGAGACCCGAATAGGAATCTGAGATGCTGAGGGGTTATAAGACACTGATGATCAGTTTTTGTGAGTAAGGGGCACTGAATTATGCTAGAGCTTGAGTTGTGACCATTGAAATCTACAAATTTTTAGAACTAGAAAAGGACAAGACCATAGATGGCAATCAACACCTATTACACATTTCTTGGAGTTATGTGAGGTTTTGAATCCTCTTACACAACCGAAAAAACGGTGTGGCTACTTCAAAGATACGTGCATGTATATCAAGCTTTATAAACTGGCGTCTTTTCGCTCTCTTCCAAGGATTTCCGATATGTGGGCCTTAAGAACTATATGGGGTCATTAGTATGGGAGGCTCAAAATATTAACAATATAAATAACAAGGAGCAGCGAGAGTAAGAGCGAATTAGTGCTATGGAAGTTAGGAATAAGAATGGGTGTATTCCTAGCACAATTATGACAATTACAACTATTATGAATAATGGTTTGAACCAAAGCCGTCAAACTAGTAATTCTTATGTTAACATATATTTGCATGTTGTTTTCTATTATTGAATTATTGTGCTTTGGTGGTTTTTGAAACTCTACATTTTAGTTCGAAACACATATACATATTCGACCAAGATTTCAGTTTTCAGGGTATATTATAATTTGTTATGTTTTTACCTATCCAATGGATGAGTTTATCTAGACATAGTGAAGCTCTAGGTCATATGCACCAAGATTTAGACCACAAATGTGAACAAATGGAAAGAAATATAAGAAAGCACACATGATACCATTGGCTACCACATAATCCATCAAAGACACCTTGGACCATTCACTCATTACCTACTGTGGGTTACCATTTCAATACATGCAATGTTATAACTTGCAAAGATTATAGTATTTTATCATAAAATTTATTGTAGGCTCTATGATGTGCATGCTATCTGTTTTGATCATTGTACTTGTATAAAATTGCATAAAAACTTCAAATAACTCCAAATCAAAATTCCCACTACACGGTTTACGATATTTAGTGTGACTTCCTATTTGAACTTACGTTGTGCTATAACTTTTTATTATAGATCTATTTTCTCACCAAAAGAGATCAAATTGGTTGCTTGGTCATTACAGAACATTAACATCTTTACTTAGCAAAAACTTACATCAACAATCAAATGTTATAGCAATGCGTAACTCCAAATAATAAGTGACACTAAATACCATAAACACTGTAATGGAAATAAAAAGGTGGCTTGAATAACAACTACTCATAAAATTTGTTGTTTTTTGTCCTATGATCAGTTTCAAAGTTCATGTTAGGTTTCAATGTGACTAGAAATGTAATGGTCGTGACTAACCTACAAATGGAGGATCCACACCAAGATACTTGGCCCTATTGTGGACACTTGCAAGTCCACCAACATTCTTGAGTGTTGGATGGGATCTGCAGGAATCATCTCATCTGGTCAATGGCTGCGAATCACATCTAGATCACCATTAATCAAGCTTCGAAATTGGGGTTTGGATGAAATCACCATGAAAGAGAAAAGTGAAACTTATTTGTACTAGACTTCAAGCGATCGCATAGGCTCTCTCCCAGTTGCCAATCACCATTCAACCTAGATTGGTCTGCGTGTTATGAGCGCATAATATAATATAATGTCAGCGTAATAATAAAGTGTCCGTTCTTAATTGCATTGATAGTACATGCAATTAGGTTGTTAGCCCATGCTGATTTATCGCCATTCCTCACTATTCTCAATATTTTCTACCACAATTTCCACATAGAATGAGAAATGAAAACAAATTGTGCTCGCCACAATAACGAGAAGGAAACTAAGTTCTGAGTTCTTGTGATCAGACTCATTAGGCAACCTATTCACAAACTTGCCAACCGAATTCACGAGCGGATTAGCCTTCCAGTAACTGCCATGCACCACTCAAATCCAGACACTGTCCGATGCCTCCGGGCGGTGGCTGCTGTCCACGTCTGACAAAAGCGTGGACGAGTCGAGATCGAAGAGGCTGTGGCTTAGATTGTGTGGGACTCCCAGAGAGCCCGCTTTGATTTGATGTTGGACAATCTGTCGGTGGAGGAGGCAGGTGAAAACCTTTTCGTCGGTCGGCCTCGGAGGCACGAGTATGGAATACAATATGCACGGCAGGCTGGCGCTGTAGGCCCCGCACCGACCCCGGCAGTGCCCTGGCCCAATCGCCCTCGCTGCCGCAGCCTCGCGGTCGCGGTCGCAGGACAGTGCCTGCGGTTGCGGGATGGCGCTCGCCGCTGCAGGATGGCGCGCGCGGTTGGTGCATGGCGCTCGCGGTTGGTGCATGGTTGCTGGCGTCCGAAAGTACCAAGGACGGAATGACGGGTGGACACCGGCCACAACAGGTGATGTATGGCAAAGATACCGGTCATAGCAGGTCAACCTAGTACATACTGCAAGAACGGGCTTGAAGGTCCTGCCCGGGAAAACTCGGGCTTGAGGGTCCTGCCCGGAAGAAAAAGAATTGGCGGAGTGGAGAAAATTTCTGTGGTCCCTGTCATCGCGCCCATCACAGCCGCCCCCCGCCGTCCCCCACAAGATCTCGTCATAGTGATTGTTCCAGCCGATGGCTGCATCCAATTGAAAGGCTGATGTTCTCCCAACCTCTAGTAAGCACTCGGTCAAGCGAATAACATCAACATTTTCTTTCCCTATTTCCATATAGGACAAAAGAGGTCGACTACATGCTTGAGAGATACAAATCCGAGTAGGGAGAAGTGGACGCGGATCCATCTCCTCATCGACACAGAACAGTGCATCAAAACAGAAGTCTCGCATGAATTGTAAGAAGTTGTGTATTTATTCCACACCACCAATTTTAGGTGCACCCAAATTCCTCAAAGCCAATGTATCGGTATCTGAAATTAATCTAATCACTTTTCGATCAAGGACACTGGCCGGTTGCTGTATCCATCTCCACAAATCCTCCTGCTTCCATCCACTTTTTGGTTTGTGGATCGATGCGGTTGCCAGCTTGTTGTCATATCTGTACCCGCATTTCGCAGAAAACTTCAATGATTTCATGTTTTCTTGCAAAAAACCATGGTCAAGCACTCATCAATTCAAGTAGCAGTGCCCGATTCACATGGAGCTATCTTCCTCTTCTCACATACTTTGACTACATTCTTGTGCGAACTCCTACATTGCAATCTCAACCTTCCAGAGCCAATGCAGCTCCATCAAACTTCTTCTAAGTTTGCATGTAAGGTGGATGGGGCTTTCTTGGTTACTTTAGTTGATATCTAACTTACAATACTTTGAACTCGGATCGAATTGTTTTGGATTCTTCAAGTCCACTGACAGCGAAACACAAGAAGACCACTTTCGTCCCCTTTGACACTTTTGTTAACAAACAATCAATTGACAAGTGCCACCATCCACTCGTGGAAATAATTATTCTGACACATTTTGTGCCAAAACTAACCGGCACAGATACAGTGAGGTCACAACTATTCTTTGCCAATGATGGGCAGCAGAAATAGTGAACCAAGGAGATGTAGTTGCTATTCGTGAAGTATTTGCGGGGTTTAGGGTTCAACCACAAAGTTGTGAGCCATTGCACGTAATATAAATCCTGTGGGGCTCAACTTCTCAAGCCTCATAACCTGCACTATGACTCACCGTTAAATTGGAAGGCATGTCACGCATGTCACAAATAGTCTTTCAATGATGCTCCCGAGTGTCATTGGTTTGGAGTGCTGAGACGAAGGAGTTGCTGAGCGAAGGACATTTTAACTCGTTGATTGGCAAAAAGTCTAGTAGCGAGTGACAGGAATGGCGAACAGGAAACCATTGTCTAAGTATGCAAGTTCCATAGCCTGAATTTTAAACGTGTGGCCATAACAGTGCAGTTCCAACACCGATGCAGGTCCATAGTCTAAACAGTGCAGCATGTCCATAGTCCAATAGTGCAGTTCCATAGTCTCATGCAAGGTCCATAGTCTAAATAGGTCACAGTTACTAGTTATCAGTCTCCAGAACGGGGCAGGCCATAGTCTGAGTACGCAGTCATAGGCCATGCGTACTCGAAGGGGAGGAGGGAAGACCCTCCTTATATGCTTGCCTCCCAGCCCTACCCCGAACGATATGGGTTAATTTCCCGTTCCCTTCTCCCTACTGACTTAATGGGTTGCGGGCCATTGCACGTAATATACATCATGTGGGGCTCACCTTCTCAAGTAACATAACCTGCACTATGACTCACCGTTGAATTTCAGGGCATGTCATGGAAGTGACAAATATCCTTTGCATGATGCTCTCGAGTATCATTGCATCGGCGTGCTACTACTGATTTGATAATTGGGCAGTATGCCTTCCTTACATGTACCTGAGGTAGGAGATTGACTTTCTAACTTGTGCAAGGTGTTGTATGGATCTTCTCTAACAGTGAGATGTAACAGTAAAATTCGCATCAGTTCCAATGTGCTTTTTGAAGTTGTAGCATTTATGTCACATACCCTGGCCTATGTTTCTCCTCTGACCTTCCAGAAATTCCTTGTGACGATGAGTCTGAGGCACATCGAATTGGAGTGATAGGAACAAAATCGAAAGGAAGCCATTCCGCCTTGCGAACATGTAGCTCTCGAGGTGGAAATATCTCCTCATATGCCAAACAAACACTAGTCCACACTGAAGGATTCAAGCTTAAATGTTTGCACGTGGGTCTAGTCCAGGCTTCAATATATATGTCGGGTCCAGGCTCAAAATTTGCATTGTTCACGTACCAAAATCGGCTGAGGAGGCCGAAGGCCAATACATATATTCTTTGCAGCAGTGTTATGCAACGATAAAATCAATGTAGTGGGCTATGAACCTCAAACACAACACCTTCAAAATGCAGCCACGCTTCCAACACAATCTAACGACCCTTCCAACGTGTACTTGTAGCTTGGCCATTGGCGCTACTCAGAGGAGGCCGTATCCCTCGCAGTTTGCCGTTGCCATGCTCAATTTCCTCGCCATGAGCGCGTCGTTGTCGTACAGTGGCATGTACAGAGTGTTGAAACATGTGGCTGAAGTTGGCAACTTCTCCTGGGACCATTCCGGCTTCCCAATAACCCTTATCCTCGCATACTGGAAGTACCGAGAGTCAGTGATGAAGAAGAGCAGGTTTTGGAGCTCGCCGACGGGCAGCCCACGCGCGCATGATTCGAATCGAATCTGAATTTTGCCATTTACATGTGACATGTCAGCATTGTGGTTCATTCCGAAGATTAGCCCATCAAAGACATCAGAAATTCATACAAGGCATTGGTGAGTCCATGTAATTACTTGCACGGCCTTCTTCATGTTCGCGTACACGCAAGAGCCCAAGAAATCTTCCACATCGAGCCCCAAGTCCGCTCCAAAAACGGGCTCATAAAACTGTGGTGAGCCCCGGAATTCCTCTTTTGTCTGCAGAATCCTCTTCCTCTGAAGAAGTGACACGTCTGACGACTCCACGATGTTGTCAATGCAGAATGTGAATCCTGTATGCAAAATATGCCCTACAGTCGCGCAGTCTTGGAACAGCCACTTGTACACATGTGCCTTCCTCAGTCCCTTAATGGCTTCCACGAATCCAGGCCCTGGTCGTAAGGCCATGATGGCGAAAGCCAGCTCCGGGCAGTCTTGCACTGTCACCGAATCCATGGCCCTCTGCTGTTCATCTACGTCATCTACCATGAGCTCGTTGAATGCATTATGAACTGCAGGCTTGTAGGCAATGAAGTATGCGTCCCATGAACTCAGGGACGGGTCATCTGAGCTCAGGGGGTTGCAACCACATGCAAACGCCATTGTGGCTTTGATAAAGGGCCTGCTCACACGCACTCCTTTCAACATCAACAAGAACATGAACCACCCCACAAACATCAACTCTGAGCGCATCTTCGAGGTGATTATGCCGTCTAGGGTGGGCCGCAGGTGCAGCGCATGCCCTTGGTCGGCCCTGGAAAATATGTCCATGCCATTTTGCACACGGTCCAAGCGAAGTTGCAATTAACTCCTCGCTTGACCTATTTTAGTTCCCGGGAAACCATCACTGGAGTAGCCTAAAACCACCATGACAACATGTCTGGCGGGGTTTATGGGTCCAAGTGAACATAGTATTGTCATTGCTCCGGATCATTGAAATGAATTACCAACTTATTATCTCCTTGCCATGAAGTTGCAAAGTGGAGCTCACCCCCATATTGTCCCAGTATTGGAACCATGCGCTGGACAACACGCGCTTGGTCGGCCCCCCAACATCACATGTTCCCGACTCATTCAGGTCAAACCCTTCATCTCCAACCGAGTACTCGACATAAAATGGCAGCATGAGACCCCCTTTTTGCCGACTCTGGGTGAAGTATCCCCTTAGTGCTCGCAGCTCCTCACCTGCACGGACCTGGCCCATGGTCCCACGGCCGTCACCCATACATCAGGATATGGAATGGATTGACCTCACATCACAGTCAGTGTGCATCTCAAGTTTCGCGACAAAAAACTCGTTTGGGCATTCACTGAATCGTTGATAGTCATGAGAAGTCCGACTTTCACCTCTATAGCGCATGAAGCTCTTTACAAGCTGTCAATGTCAGGCATTTCTTTGAGCTGCCATTGAATTATGTGACTCCCCACCAAGGAGTGTAAGGTTGGACACATGACCATAATTTTATTGCATTGCAGACTGATAAATCTGCTATGCTTGACGAGGCAAGTGAATATTTCAATTGAACCTATGTGCAATTCTTGACCTCTACATCTACCACATACATGATACACAACATTCTCCAATCACTACGTGTTGTACTTATTGGAAGGGGCACGACGGGGAGTTTTTGGAGTCCTGCCCGATAGTCAGCTAGCGTCTCAAATCGGATTGCGCACAGGCGGTAATAGTTCCAAGCCTCATTCCGGGCCCTGTATGCAACCAAATAATCAATCTCCTTGTTCCGAGCCCCGGCGTTCGATTCGGCTTGCCTCCAGGTACGCAACCGAGCCACCACAGCCTCCATCGAAGCAATGTCTCCGACTGTACTTGCCAGTCTGGTGCCCAATTTCTTGCACAGTGCGTCTGCCGACCATAACGTGACATCATCATCAGGGGCACATTTTTCCAGCATGTCCCACACCCACCAATCCGGGTGTGCAATGGCATTGAATGCTGCCACAATGAACTCGGTGTTGTAGGCATCCATGGATGGGCGGTCGCGGAGAGCGGCAACCTCGTTGGTGATCATCTGTGGTGTCAGGCCTCGGCAACTTCCGCGGCGCCGGGCAAGTGCTGCTAATGCCTTTCCCTCCACGGTGTCCTCACAGCTTAGTCCTAGCTCAGCATCGAACGCTGTCCAAAATCGTTTTCTGGAAGCCACAACGGCCAACACCTCGTCCTCAACGACATTCGCCACCAACCCCTACCACACAGTGACACAGTCAAGCGCATGCGCGCGTCCAAGTATACCAGGCAAAGGAGGATACACTTAGGTTATGGAGTAAATTGTGCTTACATGTTTCACTGGCTCATTGAGATCCAGGACATCCGGATTTTGTGCTTCGCATGCCATGTTATACTTCAAGTCTGCCGCCATGAAGGCATCCTCCGCCTCCTGAAGTGCATCGCCAGCTCTGTCTGCACCCGCCGTAGGCCCGCTGCGGGTGGCACTGCGTCGACGTCGTCGCCCCCGTGTGGCACTCGGCTCGTAACCGCTAAGGTCGGAGCTAGTCCCTCTGCTCGCATCGCTGTCAAGTTGGAGTGGTTCATCCACGACGGTCATGGCACATGCAGACTGATCTTGGAGGTCTGCGGTCGAGCGTGAGGTGCTTGCGCGAGCTCGAGGGGGTATCGCAGACAGAACATGTACAGAGTCAGAGTCATCGGATGAGGCATCACTCCATCCCCAATGATGAGGAGGGGTGCACTCGCGTGCTCGTCTTTCATGGTCCAGGCCATACTCCAGGGTTCCCACAGTGCCGGACTGCCTTGTGCCTTCGAACCGCCCACCTGCTGGCCCCTCGCGCCTCTTCATGCCGTTTTGGGCGGGCAGCATCGTCCGTTCTAGGGCTGGTGCTGGTGTGACCCAGCCCACATCCCGGGCTGATACGTTCCGTGCTTGAGAGCACCCGACATCGCCAGCCTGTGATTGGGCCGTGGACGAACCAGCGTCCCAACGTGCGGACAACGAGACTCCAGTCATCGTCGCCCTCCGTCTCCTACGTTCATGATTGCTACTACCGCCCTCAGCATGCAAGGGGTGTGTGAATGTGGGATTGAGGGCGGAATGTCTTAGCCCTGCGGGGTATGTAATGGTCATGGTGTCTTCGTCATCGGATTCGATTGGATTGCCGGTGCCCTCGATGAACAGTGGGCTGGGGGTCGACGATGTCCCAACCTCCCCATACATGTTGGGGCATGTAGGAGCGCCTGGTCGTAGTGGCAGCTCCAAATAGCTTATGCGCCCTATGTGAGCAACATATTGGGCCACCTGAGACGGCATGAGTTGCCGGATTGGATCGGGCACATAGACGACGGCAACAACGTTTGCTCGTCCACCAAGGTCCTTGAATATCGAACCCTCTGGCATGACGAACGGCTTGGCAAAATCAACGCAGCCGATTGGTCCTGCCTGCATGGACAACACACGCACAGGTTGAAGCATATCCAGTATTTCAAGTGCATGTTCCAACATCTCTTGGTCATTTCCCAAGGTGTTGCTGTATTTGCAGTCAGTACCGATGAGCTCAAACTGTACATGGTTAATCAATAACTAGCACAATGAAGCTAACGTGTCACCCCGAGAGGTGTGTTAAAATTGGGCTGTGAATTCCCAGATGGTAAGAGGGTGCACAACTGTCTTTGAACATGTTTGTGATGCAATAAACACTATATTCGTTAATTGGAGACTTTTGAAAGTCTCAAAATGAAATACGCCCATAGTTTGGGATGCCAATATTATGAGCATGCGGAACATTGGGAACATCGGGAACATGACGGTTTGCAACTTCGCATGCAAAGAATATGCACAACACTCAAAATAGTAAGTCTTTAAATCATAATCAAAACATGAACTATAAGTGGAAAATAACAATCGAATCCCAAAAACAAATGCTTTTATGTCCTTATAAAGTTTAGGATGCGCATCCCATATATAAGGGTCTTATGGAATTGGATGGCACATCCCAAACGTATGTATAAATTTGATACTATCCGCAATAAAACCAAGTCTACAAAGTGCCCCTATTTTCCACATTAATTCCAACCTACGTTATGTTTCCCCATCTCCATCTTCCGCTTCATATCCATTATCGGCATCATTTTCCGCAGCTGCAATACGTACCAAGTTGTCTTTGGCAAAATCTATATGTTTTTGGGGGATGGTCATTGTTTCCGATTTAGAACCTTTGCGCGGCTTCCAAGCACAAAGGATGGTATCCGTGTTTATCCAAACCGGTCCGTACGCGGAGTCCACTGTCCACTTGAAACCCTTTTTGGTGTCCCAACCTAAATAGGTGCGGAGCACGTTCTGGTCTTTGGTGCTCGGACGGCAATATTCCACTTCAATTTGACGAAAGTTGGGGCTAGTTCTAACAAAATTGGGTGAAGACAATGCTTTCACCAACCAAATTGGTTTGGGGTGCTCCTCATCTCCTGCTCGTACGAGGACCATATAACCCTCGTGGCAATCAACACCCACACGAAACGACGGAGCCGGACGATTGCGCGCAGGGCCAACGTAATGCTCGTCCATTGCAAACTCTTCACGGACGTCTCCATTGCTAAAGAACATAGCATCGGACTCCACAACTGTCAAACGACTTTGTGGCCAAAATCCTTGTGTCAAAGTCGTACGGGTGTCGACACCAACGGTCATCAAGGCTGAGCGTATGCGATCCCAATACGCGATCAACGGCTCATGAGTATCCCTAACACGTCTGGTGATGTCTTCTTCACACAACTCTTTCCAATACTCAATGAACCCGGATATGCCTTTTATGATTTCCGGCCCATTCCTCATGGGATCGGGTTTGCAAGGCTTTGGTTCCCCATCCGGAAGCAAACATTTCCCATCCTTGTCTTGACGCCACACGAGTATACCATCCTCCGGGCCCCAATTTAGAGATGTGCACAAAAGCTTGAACTGCATGGCGGGGACACCATCATCCCTCATATAGAAGCGGAATTGTTGTGCTTTGGTATGTCCCACCAGACGGTCCACTCCCTTCAACATGTATGGCTTGATGAAGGCCTTGAAATTTGGTATTTCTTCAATCATGTGCGGGATCACCGGCACATTGTCCAAATCCATGTATGATTTCATGAGAAGTGGTATGGTGGGAAAATCCTCTTCATGCAACTTCATGCTCCAACGGCCAAATGAGGCATCAATATCGTCGTGCGTGTGCCCCACCATCAAGAAAGACACAAACACCTCTTTGAAGATGCCTTTTGCCACGAGCATCGACCAAAAACAAAACACGTATCGGCATTTGTTGTCTTTAGCACAATTATCAAGTTGAACGTGGAGAGTTGGAGGCAAGGGTTTTGCAATAATGGGTTCTCCGGGTGGTTCCGGCAATGAAGACATACAAACCTCCTTCCCTTGTAGCACTGCCTCATAAAGGGGTGTCGTTCCACAACCATCGAAAAGGGCACGGGAAGAGTGTACCGGTGGCTTTTCGAGATCGCGCAATAGTTTTGCAAATGAACCGACCGTGTGGTTGGCATCGCCAGGGTAAAAATCCAAACCATAATGGGCATATTTGACATCCACATGTCCATGGGCGATCATACCTAAGAAAAACAAACGATGCGTGAACAACAAAAATATGAAATAACTACACACCGGATGGATGGAGTTGGTCATTTGGAAAACAAACCCAATGCAAATCGGAGATCCTTTCAACACACATGTGGAATTCTATACGAACCTGTGACAGCTACAGGCAACTTGAAGAGACCATCCGTGGCCTTTATTTTGCGTGCATAACAAGGACATGCGGTCTTCGCATGGTCCATTTTATCATGAATCACTGTTAGAACCTCTGCGGGCCTCATTATGGATAGTGCACGGTTCTTGTAGTAATCTTGACGATGTGCCTCCTGGTTGTTGACATGCTCAATGTATTTTCTCTGGTGTCTAGTATGGGATTCAGTGCCTATAGGGTGGGCGTCTCGAAGACCTTTGTATTTCTCACACGCCGTACACCTAGCGAACTTGTCCCCAGGTCTCTTCAAAATGTATTCCGCAAACTGTTGGTTTTTAATTACACTCAACTTGGACAACGAAATGGGCCCACATCCCGCGATGCGACCCACTTCGTTGATGTCCGTTAAGATGTTCTTCCATTTCGTGCCCGTGGGCAACACCATTTGAACAACTTTCTCACCTGATGACAATGTCCTCGTCTTGTGGGGCATTGCATCGGCCAATGGCACTATGATGGTGGAGAGGGTCGCGGATGCTTGGAGTGTCGCCTCCCTAGGTTTCTTTGTGCCAGAGTTGCCATGAAATCGAGATCGGCGACCCAACAAAGAATACTTCCGAAACCTATAGAAGTCAGCCTTGGAGACCGCATGGATGATATACCACGCTGTGCAACAAACGTCCACATTCTCAAGGGTCACGACCTTACGGCCATGGGTATCAATGTGCAAATTTCTGTGGACCTCGAGTTTCTTTGCCGACCGCATACGAAAATCCGCAAGCCACATCTCTTGACGAAGAGACCGAATTTTTTCGCGTGGAAAAAATTGGCAACATTTCATCGTGCAACAATCCTTTCCAGAAACGAGACGGATAGAATCGTCTCCCAAGATGCGATCCCGCCGTCTCTCCGTATCTCCGCGAGACACGCGACTTGAATCGTATTTACGTAGGCCTTTGCGAGGACGAATTGTGCCCAACAAAGCTAACTGCGTTTGCTTGTGCCGCCGTCCATGATCCCACAAGCTTACTTCTTCATGGAGAACCCTACGAAGGGGCCATCGACGCAAGGAAAATCTCCACGTCAACGGGACCTCACACGGTGCCAAGGAATTCAAGATGCACACGCCCACATCATCGAAACCAAGGGGGTTGACATCAACACATTCACGGGGATCGGAGTTTCTACATATGCCATCTGCCACCGGGACACCAAGCTCGTTTAGTAGAACAACATCTAGGCCCACCCATTCCTCCCTCCCGAAACCAGCACATAGAGGAATGTCATCATGGTCATCCCCAGAATGTGGAGATTGTTCGTGGAATTCGAAAGATTCATGGGAGGAGGTATACACAGACACGCCCACCCCGTTCGTCCCGTCATTAGTGTCCGCAGACGGGGACGAGAGGTCACATTCAATATCGGAGGACGATGCATTCGTCGAAAACTCAAATGCACTATCTCCATCATCCACTGCCATCACACCTAAACAAACAACCATGTCATGACCAACCACACAACGGATGTCACGCATACAAGAACGGATGCCACGCATACAAGAACGGATGCCAAGCATACAAGAGCGCACAATATCTGCAAATACATGGCCCGAACTTCGCAAACAACCCATGCTACTATTGGAGTGTCTAAATACGAACAGCTGTATGTTCCTGGCCATACTCTGTCAACTACAACATGGACCATCGCCATTGTGGTGTTTCAGGCCGTTCATTCATAAAAGAAATGCCATCCTGTGTATTGGACGAAATGGATAAGTGTGCGACAAAACAACGTCAAGTCGTCCAACCTACAATAGCATATTTTCGAACCCCCGTTCGTATATATCTACCATTAGGTGTATTTTCATAAATGTATCTAGAGGGATGTAGTGCTGCGCAGAACATACTCTCAGGTGGTATTTACGAACGCACGTTCGTAAACTCAAGGCCATCGTTCGAAAGGGAGTTCGTAAATATGCCATTGAAGTATTTACGAACGCCCGTTCGTATATCACTGACATAGAGTGCCTAGGCATAGCCATATGTATACTATCTCCACATGCTATACTGGTACACATGCGTGTACAACATCCGAACGTCCGTTCGCAAACTCCTGAGTGGCATATTTACGAAATCCATTTCGTATATCAATGATATATTCAGCATATGCATCGCCATACGTATCTGGACATGGTGTTGGTGTGGACCACACGCAGGTGCATTTACGAACGGACGTTCGTAAACTCCCGACCATCATTGTCTGAACTAGTGACAAATGCGTGTGCGACATACGAACGTCCGTTCGTAAATCCTTTGATGGCATATTTACGAACGGGCGTTCGTATATCTCTGCCATATTGTCAGTGCATAAATGTGTAGGAGGGATGTCACTGGATGCGCATACCGTAATCCTCGGTGGTCTTTACGAACGTCCGTTCGTAAACTCAAGACCATCATGTGTCTGATCAACCTCCAGTGCGTGCTCCAGCTTTACGAACGTGCGTTCGTATCTCTGCCGTATTGTTTGTTTGCATAAATGCCTGGAGGGATGTCGCTGTATGCGCAGACATCATCCATGGTGGATTTACGAACGCACGTTCGTAAACAGAGGACCCTCCTATGTCTGATCCAATTACAAATGCGTGGACTTAAGCTTTACGAACGTGCGTTCGTATCTCTGACCTATTGTTTGTCTGCATGAATGTCTGGATGTCGCTGTTTGCGCAGACATAATCCCAGGTGTATTTACGAACGCACGTTCGTAAACAGAGGACCCTCCTATGTCTGATCCAATTACAAATGCGTGGACTTAAGCTTTACGAACGTGCGTTCGTATCTCTGACCTATTGTTTGTCTGCATGAATGTCTGGATGTCGCTGTTTGCGCAGACATAATCCCAGGTGTATTTACGAACGCACGTTCGTAAATACTGTCGGCCATCCTATGATCCACCCACTAAAGCGTGCTCCATCTTTACGAACGTGCGTTCGTAAAGCTCCGGTATTAACGGCGGTATATGCGGTGACTGTACGTTGTCTTGTACCTGGGGAGTGTACGCTTGATGCGCAGGAGAATGGCGTGAGCACGCTCCGTGGGGTCTCTAGGGCGCACACTTGGCGTCTGCCGCAAAAAAAAGCTCTGTTATGGGGGGGAAGAGCTTTAAGTACTTCTCTGGAGTGGTTCAAGGGCCCTTGGATGCTATTTAAAAAGCGGATTCCCGCCGCCTACTTTGACCTAACAATATGCCATTCTATCCATGCGGAACATACATGACCCTATGTATGGAACATGAATGGCATGCACGCAACATATTCAAAATATGTACATTGGTTATACACCTTACTTGTTACCAAGGTCTGCCGAAAAAAAATTATAATTTTTATATGTATATAAATGTGTATATATAAATGTGTATATATATATATATGTGTGTGTGTGTGTGTAAATATATATGTATATATGTGTGTGTGTGTGTATATACATGTGTATATATATAGGTGTATATATATATGTATTGTAATAGTTAATGTAATCTAAATATGATGATGGTTAAGATAGAATAAATGATCTGCAACCAAGGTGTGAAGTACAAGTTTTTTGTCAATTAATATTGTTACCTATTATATATTACCAAGGTCTAAGTGAGATATATATATAGAGACAATGAGGTAAGAGTGGGTAAAAATTGATTGTGGAGGCCCTTAAACTTGTAGGTATAATCATATGATTCACATCAAAACATGCCCGTAATACGCTCACAAAGTGCGTGAACACCAATAAAAGGCAGGTTTATCCATTATTATAATGGCTTGTAAGGTAGATTAAGGATATGAATTCAAACCATACCTAGATTAAATGTGGGTTTTATTTCAGATCCCACCCTAGCTGTGGAAAGAGTGAATTAATCCGGCATGTGTGGAAAGGTTTAATTACTTTGGAATCGTGCATAAGATAGAGTAAGCATATGGATTGAAACCATACCTAGGTGGAGCCACACTTATAATTGTGTGTTTTGCATCCCACGAGAAGTATGTGCATAGCTAAAAGTGTTGATTTAAACTAGTCTTAACATATGCATGTTATAATAAGGTCATGGATTGTGTGATCAATCAATTTGCACTTAACACTATTGAAGATTTAGGGATGTAGGGTTTAGGGTTTGGGGTTAGTGTTTAGGGTTTGTGGAAGTTGTGCATGTCTAGTAGTTAATACAATAGATTAGTACACACACAAACAACATTGACCTATCAAAAACCCATATCGCACTAATGCCCCCTTCCCACCTGACTTTAGGTAACACTAAAAGTTGGTTCTAACAACCCGGCCTTCACAGCATCGACATTATGTATTGCCGAGCCTAGTTTGCAAATGATGTGGCATGGCTTAAAAGTGGAGGTCTTAAGCCTCAAGCACCAACCCTCCCATCGGTACCTAAACATGAGGCAATAATCTAGGACGTTTAAAAGTGGTGCCTCCCATCCTTGTCATTGGTTTTTTTAGTCTTAGCTATGAGGGCACAAGGAGCTCCGTTAACAAAAACCATTGGTCAGTTAGGTGAGTGGCAAGGCATTTGGGGATGGGACAAAAACTGCCCAACAATCCTTGCTTGGTAGATAAAACAATGAAGATGTGTGAAAGGTAATTAGAGAAAACCTACTTGAAAGTCTCCAAAGCAAGTTCTTGTAGGTGCATTGGGATAGCCGTATGCCTCCGCTATAAGGGAGGGATCTTTACCCGTTTCCTGGGAAATACTTTTAGTCTTAGCTAAAGTCAAGTGGGAAGGGGGCATAACTTGTTAATTTATGTGTAGTTCACATTTGATGCTAGCCAAACATTCGACCACATGGCTCAAATGTGCTAGTTCAAGTTGGCACCTAATTAAATGAATTGACGACCTTTTGGAAATTGAATTTTCATCCACCTCTTGTAAGAAAAGGACACCGCCTCCTGCCAATCTCAAATTGGGTTCTTTTTGAACCTAGTAATTATTTGAGGAACCATCGAACAACATGAAAGATGTCTCATTCATGAAAACACTATATTTCAAAAGACCATATCAACATCCTTGGGGTTGAATTCTTCTTCGAATCCCTACTAAATGACGTGCATTGTTCACTACGATTTTATTATCGGTTCCCTATTTAAAAGATGTTTACAAGGAATCCGAATGTAGATGTACTAGGGGGATGCACCAATCAAAATTCATGTATTTATACTAAGTTCTTATGGTTAAGGTGATAAACGCATCCACTACATATACATATTACAAAGCATGATTATGTCATGCCTTTCTTATACATCCAATCCCATCCCATCCCCCAATGTCCCCGTCCCCATGCCCACCTCCCATCGCATCCCATCCCCCCCATCCCCCCATCCCATCCCCCATCCCATCCCCCCATCCCCTCATCCCCATCCCATCCCCCCATCCCCCACCTCCCCATCCCCCCATCCCCCATCACCCTCTCATCCCGGCCCCCCCAGTGGGGGGAGGCCACGTGTCAACGGCGGGAAAACCCTAGCGGCGGCGGCTACCTCCCCGCGCCCCCTCAGCTCTCCTCCTCATTGTCATTTGGAGCAGAGAGAGAGGAGCGGAGCGCCGAGCAGATGTGGAGCGAAGCTCTTGCGTTTTTTCCTCTCGTCTTTTAATAGTATTGTGCGTGCGTGTGTTGAGAGATATTAGTTTTGTTGGCGCGAGTTTCAAGAGTTTAGGGCAAAGTGCTTATGTTACAAGCTTGAGAGTTGCAAGGTTTTGCGTAGCAAGCTTCAGACTGTAAAGCGAAAGAGTTACAAGGTTGAGAGTTGCAGGGTTTTGAGTAGCAAGCTTGAGAGTGTAAAGCGGAAGAGTTACAAGCTTGAGAGTTGCAGGTTTCAAGTAGCAAGCTTGAGAGTGTAAAGCGCAGTACAAGGTTGAGAGTTGCAGGTTTCAAGTAGCAAGCTTGAGTGTAAAGCGCAAGAAGTACAAGGTTGAGAGTTGCAAGGTTTGGAGCAGCAAGCTTGAGTCACAAACTTCAGAGTTGCAAGGTTGGGAGTTGCATGTACATCAGAGTAGTTGCTAGGGTTTGTATATAACTTGCGAGGGCTTAAGTGTGAGGAAGGTGCAAGGGTGCATTTCAAAGTATACATTTGTGAGGTTCTCAGGGTTTTCCAGTAAGGGTGGAAGATCAGGTTTTTGGTGTAGAACATTTCAATGTGAGTACAGTAATCCTTTTGAACTCTTCCCTCACATTTTGAGTTTGATCATTGTTGAGATACATGTGTTTTGTTATATGCATGATGAGCTTTGGCCTGTTCTGTATGCAAGTTAAGCTATGATCCTCATTCTGAATTCCTCATCACATTCTGAAACTCAATTTTGTTTGAATCTATTCATTTCTGCAGTTTCATTATTCTGACCATGCGTTGCAGGCACGAATGCAAGCATTGCTCAGCCCAATCGAGCAGCAATTGGTACACGTATCCGTACACATATATATATATACGTATATATACGTATACGTATACGTATATTTATACACAATATTTCCAATAAACACAAAAGATGACCCATTTACGAACGAGCGTTCGTAAATGGGTAGACGGCGTTCAACACAACCCCTGTTTACGAACGCACGTTCGTAAACAACCGTATCCAAAACCCAGTGCCTCATATTTACGAACGTGCGTTCGTAAACATATGTACCCAAAAACCAGTGCCTCATGTTTACGAACGTGCGTTCGTAAACAACCGTACCCAAAATCCAGTGCCTCATTTTCACGAACGTACGTTCGTAAACATTTATACAAACTGGGGGCTCAATATTTACGAACGCTCGTTCGTAAATATATACCTAAAATGCGAACATTAACAAATAACAAATAACATCAACATGCTGCATTTCCAAATAACCTTCGATAATATGCATCACGTAAGACGCATACATGAGCAAACAAATACAAGTACAATACTTTACGAACGAGCGTTCGTAAAGTAGTAAACTTAATTAACCGCCTTGAAAATCACAATCATTTACGAACGCTCGTTCGTAAATCTCCTAAAAATCTGCTGGAACACTTGATTGAATACAATTTATGACGATCATAAATACTCCACAGATCTTAGTCAGATCCTACCCACATGCCAATCGGTAATGTTACGAACGAACGTTCGTAAAACGATCCTAACTGTTTTGTTATGGTGCAGATGGCCAGATCGACCAGAAGCGCAATTGACCTGTTCGCCGTGCCCATTGATCGCCTCCCAGATTCCGTTGCGGACTCAAACGGTAACGCGAATTATGTCCCAAAAGAGGATTTCATGGGGGAGTGGACGGCAATACCAACAAAAATGGAAGACGGTCTTTTCGCGCTCCGTTTCACCTACGAGCTGGAAACAAGGCCAGACCAGCCAGAACAGTGGGTGCAGATGAAGACGTGGGAGATAGAATCCATAGAGGCCCAGGGAGATTATGTTATCTTGGACATGAAGAACAAGAAAGACCACATCAATCTCCTGTTGCATTACTTGAAGTACTCCTTCTCTTACGTCTACGCGTGCTTGAATGTTGCACCAGATGCAAAACACTTCAACCTGGAGGATCTATTCTCAAAGTACATCCTCAGCCAATTTTGGACTGCCAGGAAATTGACTGCACTGGCATTGAACATCTCCAAGTACAACAGTGCGGTCGCGGAAGCCAACAAGAAAAAGAAAAGTCCGAGAAAACCATCTGCATCGGGGGCAGGAGGTTCCAGGAGCGCACCCAGGCCAGTGCCTTCCGCGAGCAGGTTGCCGGAGGGGCCAAGCAGACAATCCACGCCATCCAAAAGGTCGAGGGACGACTTGGAGAGGTCGGGAGTGACCGAAGCCGCTGAGGTTAGCTCGCCGCCAGTTATGCCCACCCCTTTGAAGAAAGGAGAGAACCCGGACGCGACGAAGGCGACCCGTATCCTGAGAGAGTTCAACAACTACTCGAAGGATTGCTGGCCCATGGGGCGCCACTTCACCTTCAACGTGGACTGCTTCAAGTGCGAGAAATCCCCCAACAAGTGGGTGGTTAGGTCTCGCGAGAGCGAGGGCGTGAAGTGGCAGATCAACAATCTCATGAACAACGTGAAGTGGGATAGGCAGACTGTCTGCGTCATGCCCAAGGGTTTAACTTCTCGTCCCACGGAGAGGGATTGGCCCCGAATCCAGAATGGCGAGTTCTGGATTATCGATGGTCAGCACAGCTTGGAGGCGTCGCAAATCATCCTCAAGGACGATAACTTCCAACACGAGCTCAAGGCGGAGCTGCGGTACTGGAAGGCGTTCTTGGTGTGGTCGGACGACTGGGACAAGCTCCGGAAAATATCGACATACCTGAATTCCGGAAACAAGATCAAGGCTTTTGAGGCGTCCTGGGCGGCAAACATAGTGGCTGCGAGAGACGTATGGGTCGCCCACGGGTGTCCGCCAAAAGAGAGGGAGAACGCCAAAAGCCAGTCTCCACAGTGGAAGGTGAGTTTACGAACGAGCGTTCGTAAAGTGTGGGCTGCAATTAGTTTCTCCCAACTCGCAATTAGGCATCAATTGCATTTTCGTGAAATTACGAACGTGCGTTCGTATTTAATTTACAACACTGATCCTTGTTCGTGTATTGCAGGCGTTTTGTGACGCGATGGTGGACAAATTCTCCTCCATCGACATGAAGTCCACCACCACGAAATCAGTCCTGGAGCTCAAGGGCGAGCTCCGCCTGATTTGCTGCAACAACAACACCTGGGATTTGTGGACCCACTTTTTCGACGCTCACAGCTCGGGCGATCTGGTCAACCCCGACACTGAAGAGAAATACAACGTCGACAAGAGCGCGGAAGCCCCTCCACTATTGAGGGAATTTTTCAGGGCATTGCAAGGACTCACAGAGTCGGAGCTGCAGCGATGTGCGGTCCACCTTCTTGGGAATACAGTGGGAAGGACCATCCCGTATCCCAAGATTTTTTTGAAGAGACCAAAGCACAAGCCCGGCACGTACTCCATCAAGGAGTGGTGCGACCACAGGAAGCTCAAGACTGCTGCGATCCGGGAGTTGAGTGGGCTCTTGCCGGAGATGCAACTCTTCCATGCCGACGGCGACGTCAATTGGGCAAATTGGAAGGGTTTCAAGGTGCAGTACAACATAAACGGCGCATCGATGCGCAGTTTGGTAAAGGAGCACGTCGCTGTCTTGAAGCTAAAGGGAAATAAAAGAACAAAGAAAACAGAGACGGAACCTGTGGAGCTGCAGCGGTACATCTCCTTCTTGGAGAGGAAGAGGAACGCTACATTTGAGGGGGTGGCAAGATTTTGCGTGGTGACAACGGGGCTGGAGAGGACCTCGTTCTCCAAGTGGGACGGAACCATCAGCAGGGCTGAGGTGAGGGAGGACCGAAGGGGGTGCCCCTTCGCACTCATCGATTTCAGGGGTATCCCGGGTGCCGCAAGGCAGGGTGCGAAGGGGGTGCCGTTCTACAACCCCTTCATGGCCAAATTCATGGAGTACAGATCTCCGGCCATGAGGGAGCCACACGTGTGGCTATGGATTGTGGAACAGGAGAAGGCCTCCGTCGTCACGGAGCTGTACGAGGACACCATCAAGTTCGAGTACAGCATCTTCCACAGCACGTATGTCCCTGCGAAGACGGAAGGGATCGTGGCCATCAACGAGGCCAGGGGCAACAAGCAGGTGGGAGCGGTGAGCCTCATCTTCTTGACCTTGAATACGGCAAGGCATGGGCGCGCGCCTATCAAGGCCAACAACACCTTCAAGAAGATCTACAGCATTCCACACCCCCCTCCCAAAGATCTCTTCCAGGAGACGCTGTACACGGTCTTCCCCGCCTTGGAGCTCAGGATGGAGTTCTACATCTCCGTCCTCCAAGCCCTGGCCACGAATGGTGAGACGGTCTACAACGTGTGTGGAGGCAGCAAATTCATGTACGCTGCAATGGTAAGATCTCATTTACGAACGCTCGTTCGTAAATGCCATTTTCTGAGGCATCTTTGAAATTCAACTATTTTTGTTGTAATGTATACTGCTCGGCTCATAGGGTTGATGTTTACGAACGCACGTTCGTATATGGCTAACCGATTTCCTTCTGTGTCTCAGATGTTGGGCCTGTGCGTCAACAGTTACGTTGACGCCATAGACGAGGAGGACTACAAGGTCCACAGGTCGAAGGCGTCGACCATGGATTTGGGCGACATAACCGCCACGAGGACGGACGTCAGCGTGTCCGCCAACGAGGGCGTGCCCGTGATGGAGGTAGAAGAGGATGAGCCGGCCCCATCCGTCAACGTGGACTCCATCATCCGGTCCTTCGACATCCCCCCGCTTCAAATAATGGGCCCGTCGGGTAATCCATCCGACGCGCAGGGCACTCCCGGTGGTTATACGCGATCGTCGGCGGGGGCAGCACAAGACGTCCTCCCCGCGCGCGTCTCTGGCGCGGACCCCTTCGGCACGCCTGGCGGGTGTTCAACGTCGGTATCCCCAAGACCAAGGCTGCAGGTGCCCAAAATGGAGAACCTGGATGTGCTGGACCAGCGCTCCCGTCCATCGTTGGACCACTTCCGCAACACGCGACGGAGGATGAAAAAGACCCCGTACGTGGAGTTGCCCGAGGGAGCAGTCATCGAGGTCTCCGACGAGGACGAGGGGGACATGGAGATCATGGTCGAGCTGGGGGTGGAGTTCGACAAGAACAAGCGGGTCAAGGAGGAGGCTCTCTCTGTCGCCGAGCTCAACGCCAAGCTCGAGCAGAAGATGAAGGAGGACATGGCGGCCGCTGCAGCAGAAAATGCCAGGAAGATGTCCGTCATTCAGGAGGAGATAAGGGCCTCCAACGCCAAGACGGACGCAATCCTGGAGATGCTGAGCAGGATGCAGAGCTTTGCGGCTCCTCCACAGCCAGCGTACCCCTTCCCTCCTGGGTACCCATCCGGCCAATACCCCCCACATCTCCCTTATGCTGGAGGACCGTCATTCCCGGCTCCACCCCACCCGACGCCGGTGGGGACTCCTCCACTCCCGCCGGCCACCACCATCACCCACGATGCCGTCGCGGCGGCCATCCAAGAGGACGAGGATTTACGAACGCTCGTTCGTGAATCTGCAGGTCCGGCAGTCCTCACCCCTCCCCCGTCAAGGGTAGGACTGCCTTCACAGACGGACACAGCGTCTTTCGCGGTCGTCCAGAGGGGAGTAGGTAGGGAGGGCGATGACACTGCGCAACACACTGACATGGTCATTGTGAGGGACACGCAGGCGAGCCCGAGTGACACGGCAGGGGTCCAAAGAATGGAGGTCGAGGACAACCCTGACCGTCAGCCCTCCGCGTACATGGAGGATGTAAATATGGAGGCACTCGACCTTGGGGGCGACAACCACGAAGTGGAGCCCATTCAACAGACCCAGGCGTCCCAGGCAGAGCGAGCGGACGATGTCATGGAGACGGAGGCGTCTGCGGCGGTGGAGGTTACGAACGAGCGTTCGTTAATCGCTGAGGAGGGAGCGGCTCCTCGGTCCAGTGCCGGTGCCCCTCCCCCCGATGACGAGGTAACTCTATTCTGAGAATGCCACATGCTTTTACGAACGCTCGTTCGTAACCCTTCTAACCGCATGCGTTGTGTTTTGGCGCGTTCTCTCCATCGACATCCAAGACCTGCTCGAGCCTTTTTTGCGTGCTCCCTTAGGTCGATAAATTTTGTAGAACACGGCATAATGTTGCCTTAGGAACATGTGATGAATTATCACCTGAGAAATTGTACATATTCATCGAATTAATACATATGCAAAAGAGATTTGCATCCATGCCTCCCAAAATTTGTTTCGTCTCGCATTCCTTTTGTATTGTATGTTCATGTGCGTTCATTTCGATCCTTGTAATACACATTCGTTCACGAACGGACGTTCGTAAAAGGGTGCGACCCCGTTTCCACCTTCACGAACGACCGCTCGTGAATGTTCATCAAGCCGCGCTCACGAACGAGCGTTCGTAAATGATGCGCCATGCCACTGTCGGCCTTCATTCACGAACGCTCGTTCGTGAATACACCCTTCCACATTTTCATTGCGCTGCTATTATTGCTCTTAGTCCTTCCCTCATAATGCATCTTCATGTTTCACTTCATGTTCTTGATAATCTCATTACTTTATCATAGCATTAAACTAGTCGAATTGTTAATCACAGGACCCCCCGGAGATAGATCGCAACCCCTCGGCCAGAGGACTTGAGACCCGAAACAAACCGTTCATAGTTTTTGACCTCAACGGGGTGTTGTGTCACACCCAACACATCCCCAGGGTCCCCACGCGTCCCTTCCGTCATCCCGACGAGAGGGACTACGACGGCGAGCTCGACACCCTCATTAACCGCAAGGCTGTCCGCGCCCGTCCCGGCTTGCAAGACTTCCTTCGTGAGGTGCTCGACTTGGCTCACGTCGTCGTGTGGAGCTCTATGGTCGTCGAGAACACGGAGCCCATCGTCGACTTCCTCTTCCGTGACCTACCCAGCCCTTGCCTCGTCCTCGGCCAAGAGGCATGCGATGAGCTGCTTGACGAGAAGGGACTGCCGGTTCCCAAGTTCGGCGGTCAAGGCGGAGGGCAACAATTCCTCAAGGTCCTCAGGTCTAGACTTTGGCGAGGCGTCCCCCCGCTCGAGGGGGTCCCCCACGGGTGGTGGCCAACTCCGGAGAACACCCTCCTCATCGACGACAGCCCCACCAAGAGCGTTCTCAACCCCCCCGGCAACGTCGTCTTCCCCGACCCTTGGACCGGCGATAGGAAGGACACATTTTTGGTAGATAGGCTAGCACCTTACCTTAGAAGGCTTGTGCTCCACACCGGGAGCGTCCCGGATTTTGTTAGGTCCAATCCCATCGGCAACGCGACACTCAGCCCCCGCGATAGTGTATATAAGAGCATCCTTCGGCTCGCTAAATTCAGTAAATTGATTTGAATTTTCTCCTTGCACGTGTTTGTGTCCTTGTGTTTCACTTATCTAATGCTTTCTTCCATGTTTGGATGTCTTTTATTTGTTGCCCATAGTCTGCCCCCCTATGTGACACCCGTGTTCTCAACGGCACTCCCCGTCCCCCCTCGTCCCCTGGCTCCCCCTCCCGCGGCGTGTCGGATTTCCAGATCCCCTCCCTCTACCATTTCTCGGCGGTGGACGCAGCCTCGGCCGTGGATTACTCCCTGGACGTCGGCATCGACGACGGCGTTGTGAACAGCCCGCCCCCAAGAGTTGCCTCCCGCGCGTACGCCCCGTCGCCCTCTCCCCTCTCCAAGGAGAAGCGAACGCTCGTTCGGCTAGGGCGTTTGTCGCCCTCGAGCGTCGACGGCGTCGCTCGTCGTGGCCCGAGCCGTCGTCTCCGCATGGAAGCTCCCCGGTGCAACCCCTCCCCTGCTGTCTCCGCTCCTCCTGCCGCAAAGCCATCCGCCATCGTGGGCCCTCCATGCCCTCATTCCCCACCGTCATCCAACAATCCCCCTTCTCAATCGTCTCCGGATGCTCCCCTCGACGCCCCCGCAGTGCCCATCTTGCCCCGCGCCGACGTCCCCAAATCCAAGGTGCCCTTCTTCGTCCCCCCCTTGTTCACCGTTGTTTTCCTTATCTTGCATCCGCGTGACGAGAACTTTACGAACGCCCATCCCAAACCTCCCTCACTATTTTCCCCACTCCATTCTTATTCTTATTTTCCCATGGCGTTGTTTCGCAGGCGGCTCCCCGCTCGCTTGGTGGCCGGCCTTCCTCGACTTCTTCCTTGGATAGGCACGCCCTCAAGGCCGCATCTTCCGAGTCCGATCGTTGTTTGGCCCTCCGGAGAAGTGCAAGGCATTCCCTCTCGCAAACGCACTCGTATTCCACTTACAATACCACTTCGTACAATTCGGGAGCACGTCCAAATATATGGAAGAACGACACATATTCCGGGCAAGTCTACAAAAATGGCTACAGCCGCGGGCCGGAGATTTTCAAAGCCATGGAGGCCGCAAAAAACAAGGACACGGCCGCTAAAAAAAAATAGTGTGACGTACAAGTGTGACTAGAAACGTCCACGTGGTTCCTAAATGCATGTAGGGGTAGAACGTAGAGTATGGTCATTTATTCTATTTGAAGACTTTAATGGTATTTCCATTATATTTGAATTTCAAACCCATTTAATAGATTCAATTTCCAATCATTCTCCGCATCATCCCTTCCATTGGCAACAATTTCTCATATCATACGCATTTGTTTTCATGTATGCTTTACATTTTTGCTCATTTGATGCATTTATGTCGAATAATTGTTCCCAAAATTATCAATATGGGATTTTTATGTTCTCATTACTAGACCAAATTCGAAAAGCACGTTCTTGAATAGTCTCAAAATCATCAAAAAGTCTCCGATTAACGAATATAGTGTTAATATAGATTCTTACGTGGAAGCACAAACAAATGGCAAATGCACATCATATTGGATTGTGAGCAGCCGGCCATGAATTGTTGGGGCACCTTACCGAAATGCGCTTTGGGACAACATGGTAGAAGAATCCCCCAATGAGAGCAAGCCTGGGAGAACTGTACTTTGTTGCGGCGCACTCTGCCACAGCCCTTTGTGCTGTCCCAGTTGGAAATGGTCCGGTGTCAACCAACAATGGTGCCCAGGGTGTGGCGGGGTCAATTCTCACTTGGAGGGGTTCGTCTGTCAATGACCTCACACGAATTTCCGCAGTGCCCTCCACGCAGACGCTCTCCATACGGTTTGGCAGCCCGAACACCTTCCTCACTGTCAACTGCTTTGGTCTCGGCGGCGTCCGTAGAATGTTCCGTAGCGGTGGTGTCCTCGCTCCATATTGGTCCAGGAATGCGGCATCATTCACCAAGTCTGCGCAGTCCACCACCGGGTGGGGAGGGGGCGGTGTGTCCGACGGATATGCGTGAATGTTCCCCACGATCGGTGCGAGAGTGGCTGCTCCATCCAGTCGTCTGGCATCCCTGCCAGTTGGAGGAGGCTGCGGGTTGTTCGTTAGCCTTGGCACAGAAGGCCCCACACTTGTGCCCCGTGACATTGATGGGGGTGCCCCTTGCCGTGCTAGCCGCCCCCCTCTGCGTGGTGATGTCCCGGGTCCCATCCACCTGCCATAGCACTGCACACGGTCTAGTATCGGACAGGCATGACAAGGAGCACCTTAGCTCATCTAGTACACCGGAAATCGGATGTTGTTAGGTTCTTCCACACTGAAAGTGAACCAAGGTACCTAATATTTCAGTGGCTATTTAACACATCTTGCAACATATTTGGGTTCTTGTAGCTTACAAATATGTGCCTATGTGCGAATGTGTTGGGCCGAGCCGTGATATTCCTTGTCGACGGCCAACTACCAGCCGTGAGGTAGCAAGTCTCCCTATGTTCCTTCAATTGGAACTTCAAATTACGGTTTTCGCCCTGAATTGTCATGTTCGCCAAATGAGGTCACAGACCTACACCATTCACACAAGTTGTTATACGACGAAGACAAGTGGACTAGAAGTAAACTGGCATAGTAATTGTATAAACTTGACGATAAAGCCAAGCGGAAAAATCAGTCTCTGCATGGAACACGGTATATTACGCACCTACTTTTAGCCTCTTCAAGTACCTGGCCAGTTGACACGGGTTCCCAAGTGGCACTCATGTTATAAGTCCCAATATTATAAGTCTATTAGCTACAGGTAGCTCATTAATTAGCAACAGTCTGGAAACGAGTGACAGGAATGGCGAACCGCGAACCGGTAACCAAACAGTCCAAATGTGGAGTTCGATAGCCTGAATAACGAGTAACTACAGTAGTGAGAATGCCTTCCATAGCCTGGAGCCACGAGTGACCGAGGGATGAAATTCCCTACTCTCAGCATGCAGTTTCATAGTCTCGGTAACACTTAGTAGCCGTTGTCAGTGTCCACAACAGAGTAGGCCATAGTATGAGTACCAAGTCATAGTCCATGTGCACTCGGAAGGAAGGAAGGAAGACCATCGTTATATCCGCGCCTCTCCGCCCTCCGCCGACCGATATGGGTTAAACGCGCGTTCCCTTCCCCTACTAACTCTTCACCCTTTCTCTCGCTCTCCCCTTTGTTTCTACCTCTCACTGCTCGATCATCGACTTTTCTCAAGTCTGATTGTGACGAGAGACTCCTCCCATCCTCTCCCTAGATTGACAGCTCCTAAGTTCCACACAATATTAAGAATGTAGATTAACTTTCGGTTCCCCCTATCGGACAGAAAATTAGATGACTATGTCCTCCGAATGTGAACACCGTGAATGAGTCCCAGGCATCAATGCTTGTTGAAAGCGAAGAAAATCATTCCTCAGTGTCCCAATGTGTGCAAAGCAAATCTAAACGCAAAGTCTTCTGCTTAGATGTCAAAGAAAAAGCAAGCAAAAAGTTCCGCCCCAAGTACAGCGGGTTTTGAGCCGACATCCAACTAATAAATCCACGCATGGAAACCGGGATGGCTGTCGCATTGACCAATACATTTTGACGATTAGGTTCATCGGCAATTTACAATTGCTTCAGAATGAGGGAGCTTGAGCTGAAGGAAAGCAGTACAAAACTTTGTTCCGTCTCTCCCTTACAGCCAAGACCTGGACATATCATTGTTCTCACTATGAAATTACAAAGCACGGCTCAACAATAGTCCTCTTAGAACCAGAACCATGGCCCACACCTCGAGGTAGTAGAAATATTCATAACCCTCATCTATCCAAAGGAGACATATTTTAACTCATTAATTGGCAAAAAGTCCAGTAACGAGTAACGGGCACCAGAGTCTAAGTATGTAGTTCCATAGCCTGAGTAACGAGTATGTAGTTCCATAGTCTGCGTAGCGAGGCTTGTAGTGCAGTTCCATAGTCTCAGAGTGCAGTACCATAGTCTCATCTAAGAGTGCATGCAGTTCCATAGTCAGAGAAGCACCCAGCAGCAATCATCAGTATCCAGACATGGGTAGGCCATAGTCTCAGCGTGCGGTTCCATAGTCTCCGGAACACTTAGTAGCGTAGTGTCCAGAACGACTAGTGTCCAGAACGGGGTAGGCCCTAATCTGAGTACCATGTCATAGTCCATGTATACTCGAAAGGAAGGGGGAAAGGCCCTCCTTATATGCTTGCCTCTCCACCCTCCCCCGAAGGATATGGGTTAAAGGCGCGTTCCCTTCCCCTACTAACTCATCACCGAAACTCTCTCTCTCTCCCCTTTGTTTCTACCTCTTACCACTCGATCATCGACTTTTCTCAAGTCTGATTGTGACGATAGACTCCTCCCATCCTCTCCCTAGATCGACAGCTCCTAAGTTCCACACAATATTAACGATGTAGATTAACTTTCGGTTCCCCATATCAGACAGGAAATTTACTCACACTCATAAGGACCTTCACGGAAAGAATTTCCCTTGCTACCTATAGCAAGCTGCTTCACGGCTCTCCATTCCAATCCCCCAAGTGTGAAGTCTACGTAGCCTGATATTGTGAATGGAGCGTGGTGTCAATCAAGGTATAATGTGCCCTGCTTACAACATCTTCGTCAGAGAGAACCACTGGTTTCACGCACTCCCCTTATTTTGCTCGAGGAGACAATCAAGGGTGTAAGTTCTAATTCACTGACAGCCTCCCGTTCTTCTCTGGTGATAGAGAGCGCTGAAAATCGGGTTGAAACTCCAGCTACCAATCTCAACGGGATCACATGGGCATCAAATACATCTTTTCTAAACTTCGTCTGCTATACGTCATAATTGGTTACAAAACTTCATCTACCAGGCAATGAATGACACAGTCGACTGGCTGATGGTTGATAGTCACCAAAAACGCGCATGACATCCCTAGAGAAACTTACAGGGGATCTGAGTGAGAGCTCAAAAAGAGTTGCGGAATGTCAAACAAAATAGAGAATGAGATTCTGCGCAGAGCAGAGCGTGTGTACCTGATTGCAGCGTTGTGGGCCGCGATCTGCTTAAAATGGACTAATCAGACGCGATGCCATCGTCGCTGGATGGGAGCTCCTCCCAGAAATTAAGCATCTGTGAGGCCAAACCCCCCACCCTTAAGCGTCCGTAGTCCGAGTAGTGGGTTTGGGCTCACATTCCTCCGCGGTATTGGATTTGGACTTGGATGAGTCCATAGTGCAAGGTTCACCCTTCAAGTGGTCTTGGATTTAACTTTGGTCTTTGCTTCCTTTGTCTTGCCATCGCGAGAGTGCTCCACATTCTCCATTAATTTGTGCACGTGGTTTATTTTTAAAGAGAGGATGCAAGTGTTAAAAAACACTATTCTCTATAGTCAATCTCAAATACATTTACTTGTGAAAGCCACACATAACACTAACTAGCATAATGTAACTAACTACTTGTCTATGAGCTAATTAAGTAGGCTATCTACTAAGCTCCTTCATGAACCCATCTCTTTACTTTCTAATTACATAAACCTAGCTCCTTCATAAACCCAACTCCTTCATGAACCCAACTCCTTAGCTTCTAACTTTATAAACCCAGCTCCTTCATAAACCCAGCTTCTTAGCTTCTAACTAAACAAACCCAGCTCCTTCATAAACCCAGCTCCTTCATGAACCCAGCTCCTTAGCTTCTAACTAAACAAACCCAGGTCCTTCATAAACCCAGCTCTTTACTTTCTAACTAAACAAACCCAGCTCCTTCATAAACCCAGCTCCTTCATGAACCCACAACTTTGTAGTTGTAATCCCCAACTACCTCACTAATTATTCAAGCCCTTAACTAATCTTCCTACCTAATTTTCCTAATTCTACTAACAACCCCTTTCTAATCACACAATTCTTCTCTAATCCTAAAATCCTAAAATCCTAGAGAGGAGAGGGGGAGAGAGAATTTCCTAACTTCACTAAGACTAACTAATCCACACAAGTATATTTTTGCACTCATCACAACCTCAAGTGCTCAACTCTTAAACATGGAACTTGCAACCACGTGTATTCAAAACATGAACTTTAAGTACCACAAATTGGAATCATGAATTAACTTTAAAATCCTTCACGTCAACACTAATTCTACCAAGAGGTCAAGCCCTCTTCAAGGCTAACAAGCCTTGGCTCTCAAACTAAAAACTAAGCACACACATGTGCTCCAATATGGCTTCCCACACCCACACTTATAACTCGTGGGGTGCCTTGGAGCACAAAGGAAAGAGAGGATGAGTGAGGGAAGAATGAGGGATTATATAGTAAGCTTGAGGGGGTGAGCACCCTCAAGGCTCACGATAAGCCCTTGAGATTTCCTCCTACTTAGTAGGCGCCAATCCTATCTTCTAAGCCTTCCTCCCTCAAATGATCAACAAGGATCCTAATTCGAACATTTAACTAGCCTTGGCTTTCTACCTACCACACTTTACCAAACTTGGGATGCTTCAACCCAAACTTAGCCTCCTTCGCTTTCCGCCGCCATAACTTTCTCCCCTTACTTTCCCAAATCGTTGCTCACCACTTAATTCAAACCACGATGCTTAACTCGTGATTTGATTGGTGCTTTGAGAATTTGCTTATCCTCCACCTTGCATTCTTCCTTGGACCTTCCCCATTAAGTGGCCATGATGAGGTGGTCCACTTGTGCGTTCCATGTGATCCTCCATTCATCCCAATTCGAATGCACTTGCCTCTTGAGTCACTTTGGTTGTCTCCATCCATTTGTACTAGCCTACTCACTAACTACTCAATCCAAGTTCTCCTTACCTATCCTCATTCACTCAAATCCTTCCGAAGGTAAAAACACAATAACAACTCACATCCTAGCCTCTTACAACATGGTACTTCTAAGACTAACATTTCACTCTTTTTATATTTTTGTGAAGTAACATGCTACTTCAAAGTGCATCAACTAACGTTTCAAGGGTCTAAGACTAAATGTGGGCACCCTTTTGGGCTCACAGCATCACAAACATCCGAAATTCCTCCTCTTCCTGCTCTAATTCAATGGCAGCATAATACAACTCCTCAGTGTCATCAATCGTCTTCTTCCAAGCCAAACTTACACACCTCAGTGTGGCCAACAATCTCATGCGTTCGAGGAGGGGCCGTGTCATGAGAATATGGGGCAAGATGTGAGCCTTCACAAAGTCGTCGGGGAAAGGGGCCAGTGTGCATTGATGTTCGCGGCCTCCACAATCCTCATCCATCCCTAGCTGTAGAATGCTTATTCCAAAGTCATGACGTTGTCCATTCTCTTGTAACCAAGTGGTTCGCATGTATGTCAACCGATCTGGAGACCTTAGTCTGCTAATTGTCACATGATGAAGGGGAGAAGATTCGGGGATGACTTCCATAAGCCCCCATGCATACGCATACATTTACGTGGATGTTGATGTCACTAGCAGTCCCTGCAAGTTGTACAGAGTGGGCCAATTGACATTGCACACTTGGGGGAAGGTGGTCATTGTTGCCGCCCAATTTCAAAGCAATAAAAAAATGGGTCATAGGTGGACTTCGATGGCTAATGATGGCGTCCTGTCTACAAAATGGCCAAGGATGGCACCCTTTCAATTATTGTACAATTGGTCACAATCCTTGAACCAGTGATTGGGAGATTAATGGGCGTAATCGGTTGTCAACCTAGTGATTGGGGGATTATTGGGCGTAATCGGTTGAGATCCTAGTAATCGGACCGGTTACACGTTGACATCCTTCGGTTTTGAGCTATTATTATAGGGGTATACTTTATAAATTCCTCTAAAATGATCGGTAATTTGGGTGCAGTCTTCAGGATCAACTTGTTATTTCTCAAACTTAACCTGTTGTTCTGTGAGAAACTGCCGCTTCTCATATCTCATAGCCTTGAGCTCACATTCAAGTATAATTTGTGTTCACCGACAAATAAACAAGCTAACTTTATGCCACTTGTCATACGAGTCGGGATAATCAGCACACTAATTAACATGTCATGCATCCATCGCAGTCATTACATTTGGACACATTTCCTGAAAGTTTGGAGTGCAACATATTGTCTCTGGTTAGATAGCCGAAAACACTGTGAATTTAATATATACTCCACATACAATACGTGCTATGCCCACAGACCTGAGTACATTTAAGTTTCCAAGCTCAATTTGCATATTCCTAAGAGAAAACGATGCAACTCGGGTCTAAACTCCAACAATATTTAAGTTTCCAAGTACATTTAAGTTTCCAGACTCAATTTCCATATTCCCAAGAGAAAACGATGCAAGTCGGGTCTAAACTCCAACAATATCTGGAGTAGGGGGAAACATTCTTGGCATGGCATTCATTTATAGGTCAAGACACGTATCACTAAATAACTACCATTTCATAACAAGGACAAAACATTACAACACACTTATATATGTGGGTTGTGTTCGAAAACTCAATTCATGTCATTTAGAAGCTGTGCAAAAAAGTGAGTGTCCATGTTGTATTGTCCAGGATTCAACTGTTTTTTCTATACAAACCCAATTAGGGTCACAAAAAGAGGTTCAGATGAACTGAATGCCCTATGATTGCATCAATACACAGTCTCATTACGGCTGTTCCCAACCTGTATAACACCAGAAAACAATCCATATCAGTGGCACTCACAAAAGTGGAATACGTACAGTCATTTGTGCACAAACGCTTTCAATGTGCGGGAAATAGGGTGTTTAAGGCTCAAATTACCTCAAGTGCGATGTGCCGGTGTCACCCACATGGTGGGAGACTTGAATATGGCATCTCCTCTACACACTGTGATCTCCTCGGTCCATCCTCCACAAATGGTTGTCCGAAGCTGATGCAGGTCGCTTGCGTGTAGCTCGTGGAGGGTGTTTGTTCGCAAGCGTTCTGCGAGTGGGGAGTGAAGCATCCAATCCTTCGTGAATACCTCCATGTTCACGTCGAACTGTTGACACAAATATGACATCTTCTCATCACAAGACATCATCCTTGCGACTTGTTCGACATCGTGCCACGCCAACCGTAGTGCCGCGAGCTGCACCATGTGGGCGGCGTTGTCCAATGTCGTCTTCGAGACGCTGCCCAATGCCGCCAGCAACTTCAGCAGCGCGCCCCGGTCCACGTTACGACGCTCAAAGCGAACCCAAGGACATCCAGAATCATAACAAAATTCAAGTACATATGCAAGTAAGGCATCATTGACAACAGTTTCCCCATCCCAATTTGGCATGTCCATTGCAGCGGTTCAAGGATTGGGTTCAGGTTGCCGCAATGACAACTCCCTGTGATCCCCACCCCAAAATCCACTTCAGAATGTGCATTCCATTCATACAGCAACCTAACCCCCAGAATAAGGAACATTCAACATTACTAAACCCCATCGAGTATCCCTGAATACTCAAATACAATATCTTCCAAGAACTCAAACCATCCTAAACAGGCACATGTGCTCCAACCCAAAAAGCAGAAATGTAGACAGGTTTGGAAAACGCACCCTTCTTCCAGAGGCCCAAAGATTTCTTGTGAAGGAGCTACCTACAACTTCGGGTCTCAAACCTTGGTGTCAGAAACGTCAAGCTAAACCCTTAGTCGAAGGTACTCAAACATGTGAATGAACAACACCCCGGAGTTTCCACGAAAAGCAACCTCTTCATTTACACGACCCAAGACCCAATTCTCAATACACCAAAACCCTGCCTGCAGCCACCTCAGTGCTATCATGGAAGACTCACAACAATGCAAAACTCACCTGGAGGAGCGACCCTTTTATGCACAATAATTTAAGGGAGAAGACACATGGGGTGTTCCCCTCGAGGAGCAAGACTTGTGCAGACCGCTCTGAAGGTTTGAGGTGGTGATACACAAACCCCACCTCTCGAGGCCTTGTACCACCTCGACAGACCAGCAAGAGGGGAGCAGATACATGCAACTCACCTCGACAGAAGCAATATTTATGTAGACCAGGCGCAAGGTTATAAGTGTATACACACGAAGTGCACCTCTCGAGACCTGGGAACACCTCGACAGACCAGAAAGAGGGGAGACGATTCATGCAACTCCCCTCTCGAGGAGCTGGATTTTTGTACACCAGGGGGGGGCAGGTTTAGGATGTATACACGCCGAACCTCTCGAGGCCTTGGAACACCTCGACAGACCAACAAGGGGGCGGAAGATACACGCAGCTCACCTGTCGAGTAGCAAGACTTGTCGGGTTCACAGACAATTCATCGACATATACATGCAACTTACCTCTCGAGGACCAATGTCCATAAACTGCATCCCATAGCTTCAAGTCTCTTACATCTGGAGCAGGAACTTCAACCTAAACCCTTAGTAATAGGTAGTGGAACATGTTTTCTAGTAGGAACAACTATTTCCCATCAAAGACGACCCCTTCAGACATATCCCTAAACTCTAACATCAATACACAAAATGTTGTGTTAACAACCACCTCGGTGCGAGGTTATAAATCAGAGCATTGTGAAGCTCACCTGAAGTTGAGCTACCCTTATATGCAGTCGACCCTCAAGTGCAGTTAATGCAGGGAATTGGACGAGACCAGGACGGTGGTTGGTCTTTTATGAAGTCCCAACTACCGTTATTGATTATACATCACATCATAGCGGCAATTGCTCTCCCATAAGTTTATCTTTCATAATTTCTGGAATTTCATCTGTGGCAATGCAATACAAGTGCTCCCTTCTAAACCTATTATGCATTACCCCGGAGTATCCAACCACGAGCTTCATAACGATAACAGCTGCAATATACACTATTGCAGCTCCAACCTCTTATTCGAGACATATTCATTCAAGATCTCAGCTTCACCAATGTCCAGGCTTTAAACTTCAGGATCACAGTTATAGGTAAGTGTAACATTGGTTATTATGGACTAAAGAGTACATCATTTGGAGTCCGCAACGGTAGCGTTACATTTTTATTGACCTCGTGCATGAGTACAATAATGCAACATGACTTCAAGATTAGAAACAAAACTAGTCTTTTTCCCTACCCTTGCTTCACGGCTGGCAATGTCCACCGGTTGGTTCAGGTATCCCCAAGAGGTGCCGCTAGCACGCCTCTGCATGTTGTGTATACGCCCAACCCGCCAGTTTCCCTCGTCCACCCCTCGCATGGTAGAAGCCAACTTACCAGGTTTCTTTGCTCCACAATAACCCCTTTTCTTTGCTGTAGTCACCGTGGATGGCCTCGTAATTGAACTCCATTGTAATCGGACAATACCCCGACATCGGACCCAATTCCAACAAACCATGACTTGGAGTATTGGGCAGCTCTAAGATAAGCATCACTATTGTTAAAGTATAGAGAATTTGCTACACGGGTTAACCTGTCATTTTGTGAGGAAGGGGTAACCATTGAGCTGCCCAATTGGGCGTAGACTTGAATATCATGTGGCCTCTAAACTCCAAAAATGTTCCTCCGGAGTTAGGGTAATTGGCCTTCCATTTTTGGCCTCAAACAGGGGAGGGTCATCGCATTTAATGTGCTTGGCAGCACAAAAGTTTTCAACATGGGCTCTGCTCAGTATGTGCGATCTCCTGAAGCTGTTGAACAAATGGTCTATATGTAGTTTGGTGTGATTCTTGCTGCCACCCCCGCAACCCTTCTTGCACTCGCCGCACCATAGTTTCACCACTCCGTTGCCATTCATGTCTTAAAAGTCTTCAACCACCACTCATGGTCAGACATGGCGACTTTCTTTACCTCCGCCCTCAACTTCGGAGCCCTATCCAAATACCAATCCATGACATCATTCGGCATTAGTGTTGATTTGAGAGGGTTGTCGACTACGTTGGTGGTTACCGCACCTGCAGTAACCCTGGACGATCTCTCAGGGTGGAGTGTTGGATCCAAGTCTGGGCCCCCGATGTCGGCAGGTATGGAATCCTTGCTCCACAATACTCCAGGAAGGAGCTAAACCCTAACCCCAACTGTGTTATTCAAAACATTGTATTTGTGCAAACAAACCCAATGCGGATTTGATACGGTCCACCCAAACAATAACCCCGGAAACCAACCAGGACAAAGCAGGTGTTGTTGAAAACACTGAACTCTACACCCAAACCCTTGGAGCATCCAACGGCCCACCCAAAGAAACACAAATGATACAAAGTAGAAACCCGACGTGTTGTTGAACGCACAGAACTGTACACCATAAACCCAAGGACAATTTGCAGGGCTCCACCCAAACAATAACAGTGCAAAATAACTTGAAAACCTAGGTGTTTTTAAAAACATTGTCACTCTACACCCAAACCCCGGGACGATGGAACGGCCCACCCAAACAAGAACACATGATACGTTCTAGAAACCCTAGGTGTTGTTTAAAAGACAGAAGTATACACCCAAACCCAGTACGAATTGTAACAGCCCACCGAAACATGAACACCGAACATGAAACCGCAACCCCAGCTGTTGTCGACAACACTGAACGGTACACACAAAGCCCGGGACGATTTGCAACTGCCCACCCATACAATAACACCGAAAAGGATCTATACCCTACCCCCAGGTGTTCTTCGAAACATTGAACGCTACATGTGAACCCCAGGACGATTTGCAACGGCCCATCCAAACAATGCGTGCGAAAAAGAACTATAGACGGCAGCTGTTGTTCAAAACAGTCAACTCTACACCCAAACCCCATTTTGAGTCCAATCTTGAAGAAGCCCAATTTACTCATACTAGTCATTACATGAAATGGGGTTTTTAACTTGGGTCAAGCCTAATGTAGACACAAAATTCAATGTGAATTTTGTGTCTATTCACCTGCCCTTCATTACTTATAATGACTCAGATACCCATCTTGGCGAGGCTAACTTATAGGACCACTTTATAGTTGGGGTTGGATTGAGGGCTGGCCCGAACTCTCAAGATTTGGGCCAATAGGATCGCTCGATTTCATCAAATCGAGCCCGATGGCTTCATACTTGGGGCTGGCCCGAACACTCACTTATCCCATGTGGCGTCCTAGGGGGCACAATTTTGGCGCCAAACCATCGAGCCCTAGATGAGAGTTCTTTTCCTCGGCTCGAACTCACATCTAGGGCTCCATTGGGCTCATTCGTTGGTTTGAGGTCATCTTGTCCGTCAATCTTTAGGGGGCAAATTGTTTTCCTCCCCTCTCCTATCCACTCCTCTAATAACACAACAATTAGCATAAATATGATTGCATTAGGCTAATAACACAACAATTGGAGTGCTAATCACATACTTAAGATAAAATGAAACATTTAAGCATTTAATCAAGCACATGGTATGGCTTAGGCTATGGGTTACTCTAAGAAGGGAACACTTAGTAAAAGTATGTTAGCATTAGGCTAATAACACAACATTTAAGGTGCTAATCATGCACTTAAGAAAAAAATGAAACATTGAAGTCGTTAATCAAAAATTTGGCATGCATTAGGCAATGGGTTCATCCAATAACACAATAACTAGCCCAAATATGGCAGCATTAGTCTAATAAGACAACAATTAGGGTGTTGATCACATACTTAAGATAAAATGAAACATTTAAGCATATAATCAGGCACATGGTATGGCTTAGGCTATGGGTTACTCTAATAAGGCAACAATTACTATAAGTATGTTAGCATTAGGCTAATAACACAACATTTAAGGCACTAATCGTACACTTAAGATAAAAATGCAACATTGGAGTCATTAATCAGAAATTTGGTGTGCCCCTAAACCGCACCCATCGGTTGATCCATTAAACATGGTAGATAGATTCATAGGATCATTTTGACACCGGAATTAGATTCAAAGGGCTCGATATATTCGCATGGGTCCCAAGGTTGAAACCCTAACCACAAGCCTATAGAAGTCATCCCCCGTAGTAAATGTCGTGTAAGTAATGCTCAAGAGCACCGGGCATTGACCACAGTAAGTTCTATGAAACTTAACCCTGAAGACCATCGGGCCCTAGAATCGGGCCTGACCACTTTACATGTGACAAGGTTGAGCCCCCCAAAAGTTCATAAACTGGGGCTCGATTGAGGGCTTCATCGAGCCGGTGCTCGAGCCATGCCCAGGCATTGTATAAAGAGGCTAACTCATTACTTTGACGCCCTTTCTAAATTGTAGGACCCATGCAATTATAATACCGTAGTACCATAGCAGGTTCGTCCTAAAATAATTCTAAAAATTAAAAACGTAAAAATTAAAAAATTCTGAAGACAAAAAAACAAAAATAGAATAAATTAGTTTTTGAAATATTTTGCTATTTCTAAGCTATTTAGGGTCCATTTTACTTATTTTTTGCTAAAAAAGGAAAATTGAGAAATTCAATTTTTGAGAGGCGAACCTTATTTTTTCAAAAAAATTAAATATTCATTCGCCAGGTGGCGAACCTGCTATGGTGTTACGGTACCCTTTCATTTGATCGCACGCTAACGAAAGAAAATGAGGGAGTGCTACCCCCTGGGCACGTATTCTATTCAGGTGAGAATTTGGCAACAATCGTTGTTCATTAGCTTTAGTGGCATCGGCCCTGGCCCACTGCGTGACATGGTCAGTAGCTACCATAATAATGCGGCGTTGGCCATGACGGCTAGGAGGGTTAATAGGGCCAACAACATCTATACCCCTTTTTGGAAAAGGTGGCAAGGGTAAAATGGGTGTAAGTGGCATGGCTGATGATTTGGTGGGCTTACCAATTCGAATGCACATGTCACATAGCTTAGTATAAGTAAGTCTAAGCTTGTTAGTAACTCAACACGTGTTTGTATGACACCCACAATATTACAACATATTTTGGCGTGACCAAACTTTTTAGTTCAAAACTCCCTCTTCTATACGACTACAACACGCAATAACACGACATCTAGAAACTCCAACTTGTCATATTAACGAGGGATTAATGCTAAAATTCCATTCATCCATGTCATGTACATCTACAATACACCCCCTTTCACTTGGGAAGTACTTGAGAGGTTCACTTATCATTGGGAAGTTAATGCTATGAGGTGGTGCCACTAATGGGATCCCAAAAGCTTCACTCCGTGGCACCATGGGGAACGCTTCAAGGTAGTAGAATGTGGTGAGGATTCTTGAGCATCCTACTAGTAATAAAGTGAACATGCTATATGAAAATCACATTTAAACTCCCTTATTATGTGGGCTACATATCAATTGTGATGTCTAATTATAGTAAATATGTAGGGTTTAGGGTTTAGGGTTTACCTTGGCATGCCAAAATGAGTTTGGCCCTCCATGAACCGATATAGAATATTCCTTGTTCAAACCTGCACACTACCTCCACGCATGCACCAAAAACTTACCAAACATGGAAGGTTTTGTAAGCAAAACAACCAAAGTAATGTTCAATTAAAGGATAACTCTATTGTATGTTTAGAGTTTCATCCAAATCCGGATTGATTTGGGTGAGTTTTGAGCTTCCTTGTCAAACAAACATCCGTTGTCGGGAATAGACCTATCTTAGTATACAATAGTTTTATTGCACATTGAGGGCCCCCCCTTTGTGCATGTTGATATGTTAATGACCTCCAAATGACACTAAACTTCTTGAGCATCCTACTAGTAATAATGTGAATGTGCTATAAGAAATTCCCATTTGGACTCCCTTATTGAGTGGGCTAATCATCAATTATGGTTTCTAATTGCAGTAACTAGGGTAGGTTCTGGGTGTGGGGGTGTTGTGTGTGTCACACAATGTATGTTCAGAGTTTCATCCAGATCCGGATTGATTTGGGTGAGTTTTGAGCCTCCTTGTCAAACAAACAGCTGTATTCCGGGAATAAACCTAGCTTACTGTACAATAATTTTATTGGCGCATTGTGGGCCGTGATACGCATGTTGATATGTGTGGAACAACAATTGCCTTAACACGTCAACATTGTGCATGGAAATTACATCTTCAGAACAGTTTCCAATCCCAAATGAAATTCAGGTTCACTCTTTAATGAGTGCTCGTACATTCTTATATGCCATGCCACGTAAGCAAGGTTAGCATTGTGAATAGTGTTGTCACAATAAAGTGGCTAGTTTTGACATATTCGCCTCATAGTGTAGTCATACATGGCTAGTGGAAATTGTAAGTCATTATTGGGAATCACAAAATGTAACAACAATCACGCGTGGCATACCATTTCCCTCCTGAATGGAATTTCAACATGCATGTCCTCAAATATATTGACTAACAATTCATCTCCACTCTTGAGCATGATGTATCTTCAGCGTTCCCACCAAAATATTCACTTTCAAACATTTCCTTCACTATAGTTTTGCCTCCACCCCATAAGGATAGGATACACACTTGGGTGGGACACTTAGTGCATTCTACAAGCGATGCACGGCATAATGGCATGAGGGATTGCATTCATTTGAAATCAAAATGATAAAGGAATACCTACTTTTAAAGGGTCCATTAAAAGTAGACAATCCCAATTCAAGTAAAATAGATAGGTATAAAATGTTGGCCATTATACATATACCCTTCCGTCATACGTGGTGCACAAAAAATCTATATAGTACTACCCCATGGATACACAAAGGATGAATTGCCCGAATTTATCAAAGATATTGTCTGACAATTCGCCTCCACTCTTGAGGATGATATATCTTTGACAATTTCATGAGCATATTCACTTCACCCTTAACACTATACCGCTACTGTGATTTTACCTCTACCCCATAAGGTTAGGATATACAATGGATGAATCGCCATGTTAGTCCTCCCCTCAAGTTGCTACTTGGAATTAAAATCTAAATATTTATGGTATCTCCCCAATTAATGACACAAAATTGAACATGTTATGCATATTAGAGTTGAAGACAATTTGGTGTAATACTTCACATGTATGTGTATGTGACATTATATACCCCTACAACAATGTAGGGAGACTCTATTGTACAAGTAGCGGGTTTGACGCACGTAAAGCTTTGAGAAAATGAAGCCAATTACTTACATGGAGGATAATTACAAAACACCTTGCATTCCTCTACTACATCAATGAAAAATATTGCACAAATTCTCAAGCCACTCAATCTAGCCAAATCAACTCTCTCTCTCTCTCTCTCTCTCTCTCACACACACACACACACACACACACACACATTATGCCATGGCCTTTAAATAAAAAACTCTTCCATTATTCCACCTAGCAATTGTCCTCCTAATAATAGAAAATTATATGCTCAAAAGATTACAAATTTACGTACATGGAATGGAACCGTACTTACCATGAAATGAACTTACCAAGAATATCGATGAATATAGTTTGGTCGTATACCGAATGCTTGGCAAGTTCGCGTTTCTGGTTACCTAGCTTGAATGTTTATGTTTGCACATACCTAGCTTGAATGTTTAAGTGGCTTTTGTATTAGCGGCCCATATGCATTGGGAAGTACTTAAGACACCAAAAATGTAAACATGAGCTGTAAACCCTACTGTCTACGAACATGCACCACCTCCTCCGTAATGACTCCCTATCTTATATCCCAGAACCCCAGAGATCGGATGCACTCAATTTAAACCTCACTCATTGTTGTGACATCTCCCTACCATAAATGTAGGGAGATGAAAAAATTGAAACCCACCAAGCATGTAACCCACACGTTTGCACACATGACACTGTCATTGTCAACGTGGCAATGTTGATTTTGTGATAATCCGTGGTTGAACATGCTACACTAGTTAATTGTTATCATGCATCCAATGTTAACATGTTCACATGTTAACACTGCCAACCTCCTCCTTAATAGCATGTGCATATGGGTTGCCACATGTATTAAATTAGGGAGGTGTGAGCACCAAAATTGCCCCCAACGGCAATTTGGCTCACAATTGAGGGCTTTTTGCAAAATCATTAGATTAGACTAGGAAAATTTGGCCAAAAAGCCATTTAGATTAAGGTAGGTTGGCTAGAAGTGTTTTATCTTTGGGGTAAAACTCTTGGACAAGTAGAAATTAGAAACCGAAGGGGTAAAAGGGAAATGCCCTTTACCCGAATCGGAAGTATGAAAGTAGTGGGCTAGTAAATAGGTAGGTTAAGTTAGGAACAACTAATTCAAGCAAGCAAAGTCAAGCGGCGGCAAAAAAAGAGTGCTTCCGGTAGCGGCCAACGAAGAAAAAAAAAGGTGACAACTACAAATGTAAAGGATTTTGCCAACTAGGGCAAGGGGGCCATGTTGCCACCCTTGCCACCAAAAATGAAATTCAAACCAAAATGGAAAAGCCTTTCTAAGGGCTTAGACAAGTGGGTGCGAGGTGGCCTTTCCCCACTTCATTCACCACCGAGGGCTTTGTTGCCACCGTTCAAGGGACGGGACCCCTCGGTTGAACGGAAGGGAGAAGGGGTCCGACCCTTCATTGAAGGGTGATAAAAACCCCCTCTTCTTCTCTTCGTTCTCTCTCCGAATTTTTATTTTAACACGGCGAAGCCCTCTAGGATTGTAGCTAGAAGGAGAGAGCATTTTCATTCATACAATATAGGCATAAGTTAGAATTCTATGGTTAGAACTCTTGAGAGAAGGTAGTGTGTTTTTGAACACACCCCTAAGTAGCTGTGCCACATTCAATCAAGTGTAGTGGACACCCAAATTGCAATTTAGCTTTCAGATTTTGAGTGGATATAGCCCTTTATGTTAGCTTCCCAAAAAGCCTAAGCTTATTAGAATCAGAGTTAGGGATCAAAAGTTATGAGTGTTTGAGTAGAGGTATCTCAGCTGCCACTCAATTTACAAGCGCTGACTTTGCAAGCGCATAACTAAACGACATTTTGTTCAATTGTTTTGGTATTTAAGTATGTTATAGATGTTGTTGTTAGCTTTCTAGAATGTGTAAGCTTATAGAAATCTAAGTTGATGTGTAAAAGTTATGAGTAGTTGAGTGAAGATGTCTCAAACTGCCTCTTAAATTGTAAGCGCTGACTTTGCAAGCGCATAACTAAGAGAAAATTTATTCAGTTGTTTTGGTATTTAAGTATGTTATAGATGTTGTTGTTAGCTTTCTAGAATGTGTAAGCTTATAGAAATCTAAGTTGATGTGTAAAAGTTATGAGTAGTTGAGTGAAGATGTCTCAAACTGCCTCTTAAATTGTAAGCGCTGACTTTGCAAGCGCATAACTAAGAGAAAATTTATTCAGTTGTTTTGGTATTTAAGTATGTTATAGATGTTGTTGTTAGCTTTCTAGAATGTATAAGCTTGCTGGAATCTAATTTGATGTGTAAAAGTTATAAGGGTTTTAATGAAGGTGTCTCAGCTACCTCTCCAACTATAAGTACTAACTTTACAAGCGCATAACTAAAAGAGAAATTATTCAGTTGCTTTGAGACTTAGATGCATTATAGTTCTTCTTGTTAGCTTTTTAGAAAGTATAAGTTTGTGACAATCGGATTTAAGGAGTGAGAGTTATGAATTTTTGAATGAAGGTATCCCAGCTGCCTCTTGAATTCTAAGAGCCGACTTTGTGAGCTCATATCTTTAAGGGGATACATGCAGTTATTTTGATAATTGGATGGGTTATAGTTATTGTTGTTAGCTTTCCAAATTACTAACAATTGTTTCAATTGAGGCTTGTGAGAGGAAGTTGTGGCCGTTCAAGCAAAGGGGTGTCTACTGCCTTACGATAAGAGGTTCGTCCATCCAAGGTTGGCGAGTTGGCGTTGTGGGCGGCCGAACGTTGGAGTAGGGGTTCCGCACCAACCATCGCCAAATCAAGATGGGAGCCAATCGGTAAGTCTTTTTAGCCCTACACCTTTCGATTTAGGAATGGAGGGAGCGCGGCAAAGGTATATTCTAAACCCAACCCAACTATCCATGTAAGGCTAGAGGGGCATCACCCACCTAGCCGCCGAGGGGGGATTCCAACTCCCATGTGTGCGGAGCCCCTCGGTTAAGTGTTGTGGTAGTAGCTTCCATTCATAGCTCGTTCGTGTGTGGTGAAGCCGGGTTAATCACCGGCATGACCACTCTGCGTGTTTGTAGGTGGTAAGGTGGGAGTAATGACCCACGAAACCACCATCATGTTGTTGGCCCCAAGGGTTGGAGGTGATGGCCCCAATCCTTGAAGATTGTGCAACAGGTCGAACACACAGGTTGCCTTATTCCCCGGTCCCATTAAGTTGAATTTTTGTGGTCAACCCGTGTTAAACTAATTAATAACCAATAAAATTCGTACAACCCCCGTGGGCAAAAAACCAACCGGGAACTTAACTCGGAAGATTGATACTACCCCTTCGGCGGCAAAGATCGGAGGGTGTAAGTATCAATCAACCTTCAAGAGACCCGCACAGGGCCTTGAAGGGTTCGGATTAAGGTGTGCACCAACCAGGTAAGCGGTGATGCCATAATTTATGAACTTAGTAACCTAGGTTTTGTTCAATCAACCATAACTAAGAATGAAGGTTGGAAAGGTGGAACTTAATCAAGGTCCCCTTTAGAGAATTTAATCCATAAGAATTAAGGAATTAGGTGTGGCCAAGGTAAGAGGTAAGGTTCTTTTATCCATTAGAGTTAGGTTGCCTTGATTTCAAGGCTGGTGCGTCTGCGCGTAGACTAGGATAGATTAGGCATTAGGTAAGAGAAATTGATAATCACCTTAGATACTTATGATCTAGACACAACCTACCGGAAGGATACGACGCGATTATCAAATCCCTCCACAACCCAAAACATTCATTAAATACTGGGTTCGGCTTAGGCACCTGCTAAGGCAGGCCACCCTCACCGAAGGGCTTATGTGGTACTTTTAGGCTCCCTCGGAGGGGGGTGCCCAAAAGCACCACATAATTGGTGCGTCCGCCGGGAGGGTGGATGCCCCGGCCAACCCCGGACGACATTTTCTTAAGTACCTACACATTTAAGTTTAGAGAGGAAGAATTGAATCCTATAGAAATTAGTCATTCGCCATGGTCCACGTGTGCTATGGTTAGTACTAGGGGAGGAACGTACGATACGCCAACCACGACCACCGCGACTACCGCGACTACATCAGAGACCACACAAGGTAAGAGGCCGAAGAACAAACAACCAAAACCCGATAAAACTAAGGAAGTAACAATTAAAGGTCTAGGTCACGAGTTCGAACACGAGAGGGAGGAGTCCCCTACCCCGGAGAGTCCAGTTGGAGTGGTACAACACGAACCCATGGCGAATCCTTTAGATGCCATGATGGCTCCTAGGGGGCCTCCCATCTTAATGCCACAGGCATTAGCGCCACGGGCAATGCCGAGTCATTTTCCGAAGTTCGGTGGCCTCCCGCATGAGGACCCTTCGACCCACATCGAGCGATACATTGAGGTAATGTTGGCCAATGTGATAGCCGAAGACACGTACAAACTCGTTTGGTTTTCTACCACGCTAGAGGGAGCAGCTTACGAATGGTATCGGTCTCACGATGCGGGAACATTTGTCGATTGGGCAACGTTGCAAACAGCCTTTCTCCGACAGTTTAGACCGGAAATGGGCCAACAAAGTGCACTTGTGGCGTTAACGAACATGCGGCAAGGCCCATCCGAGAGCATTACATCTTATATTCGGCGTTTTGAGACGGTGGTAACCCGGTACGTAGGAACCCTTCTCGCAAACGAGACAATTAAATTTTATTTTATACAAGGGTTTAACAAACAAGGCACTATCCGAGAGATTCTCAATTCTAACCCTCAAGACTTAGAGGAGGCTAAAGAAGAGGCTAGGAGGATCGAGGGTGTAGACAAACAAAATGAACGAATGTGGAATTGCACGATCGCGCCAATTCCAGCTTTCCTACCGACGACCTACATTCCTTCGGAGCAGAGTAAGCCTCCACAATTGGAGCCATCCCGACCGGATGCATACGCCGTCCACCGAGCGGCCCCAGTTCCATTGGCTACAAGGCCGCCACCCGAGCTCTTAGCACTCCCGAGCCCTCCGAGCCACGCCACCATCGAGGAGCTAGAACTTAGAGTTAAGAGAGCCAACGACGAGTTGAGGAACGATGTCATGCAATCGCTCAAGACCCTCACAGAGCAACTAACAATGGCAATCACGTCTAGACCTCTAGCTCAGCAAGTTCCGCCAGCCTCGGAGACCGGCAATTATGGCACTAACATTTGGTGCCGTAATTGCAACAAATCCGGTCACAGTGACCAGTTTTGCACGGAGCCCAAGTTTACAGGTAACCTTGTCGCCCCACCTCCTCGTCCACAGCAAGGCCACGCCCAGGGTCAAGCCCGGAACAACGGCAAAGGAGTTTGTCCCACGTGCAGTAAGGTTCACATTTTGGGGCCAGGTAAGTGTTGGATTGAGACGGGAGTGGTGTGCAACCATTGTGGGGGTAATCACCCCACTGAGAATTGTCGCAGGGTCCCCGTGAATCAGCCATCTTACAATTCCCAACTGAACCAGCAGCCTCCTGCATTCTTTTATGATAGGAATCAACAGAACCAAGGAGGAATGTTGGGTAATTATCACCAAGGTAACCCGCAAGGCAATGGCCAACAAAACTACGGTCCACCCAACCACCAAAATCAAGGTAATCGAGGGAACAATTATCAAGGTTCACAAAATTCTTACCCTCAAAACCCCCCATCCGGTGGTAGGCAAGCCAACTCGAACTTGGTAGGTGTGGTAAGCCAATTGTATGTCCCTCAAATGGGCCAGAACCAACCGAATAGGTTCAACAATGGACCCCAATTGGCACAACAAGGTAATGCCTTCAACAACCCCCCCAACGGGGGCAACCAATTCTATGGGTACCAAATGAACCAAGGTCAGGCTCAGGGTCCTAACGGTCAGTACAACTACAATCCTCCTCAACAAAATATGGGGAGTGGACATGATACTAACCAACAGTGGGCGCAAAACGGAAATGGGCCTCCAATGTCCCAAGGTCCCCTTAACCTCGGTCAAGCACAAACCCAAGACGCTAGGTTCATTGAAAACAATGAGGCGAGCACAAGTTGTTCAGCCCCAATGTTTTCTAACCCAAACACTAGTCAAAGCAACTTCATCTCTCATGAGCTAGCCGATTCTTCTTTACGGTCTATCCTGGTTCCCCCGGGGATACTCAAGCAGAGGATAGACGTGGCAGTAGTCACTAGGGCCCAAAAAAAGGCACAAACCGTGATGGGTGAAGGTTCCGAGAAGTCCAATGAGTCCGAAGAATCACCAAAGTTTGCAGAACTCCCGGAGTTCTTGCAAAATGCAGCCCTCAAGCCCAAGGTTCCCGCAACCTCCCTAGGGCCTAACCCTGATGACGAGCCGGTAGATGATCCATCACCGGAAGAAGAGGAAGACCTCTTCCGGTTCGTGGATAGAAGAGATACTTGGGGGAATGGATTGCCAGCCAATTTCCCACCAAAACCCCGGCCCAGCCGCGCCTCTAACCCGGCAGAAGAATACGATCTTTGGACGGACCTTTGTAGCCTCCGAGCGAATATTTCCTTGGCTCAACTAATTCAAGTAGCCCCTGCCCTAAGGAAGGAATTCAAAGAAGGAGCTACCCAAGTGAGGAAGCCAAAAATCCCAACGATGGCGGTTGAGGTCCGTAGAACCCCCTTAGGGGACGAAGGGCCGATAGAGGTGGAAGTCGAGATTATGGACAAGATTATTCCACATACCTTGGTTGATGGGGGTAGTGGAATTAACATCATGCCACTCTCGACATTGGAAAAACTCGGCCTCGAGCTCACTGGCCCTTCGCCCTTTGTTATAAACTTGGCGGATCAAAGGCAAGTCACCCCCCTTGGACAGGTAAAAGATTGCTTGATGAAGGTAGGGGGAGAAGTCTATACGATCACGTTCCAAGTCTTGAGGCTTCCGGTAACATCCAAAAGTTACCCAATACTCCTAGGAAGAGATTGGCTTCGTAGGGCCAATGCCATCACCGAGTGGTCTACGGGCACCTCCCAAATATCATTTGGGCCCCCTCACAACCGAACAACGACAAGAATTGCCCTCCGCAAGCCTTCGGCAGAATTCACGGAATCCGACCTACCCAAATCGAAGCCAGAGCCCCAAATCGCTTCGGTAGACTTAGCCAACCAGGTGGTAGGCTCTAAGACACATCTAGGCCCGGTAAAGGACATGGGTCCCGGCCTCTATGGTTGGGAGGACACGGGTGAGTTTACGGCATGGATGGAACTCAACCCGGAAGAAATTCCCAACCAAACCCAGGCATACACAATCACCGCCACCGAACGACGACGGCCTAGTGTGCAACATCTTGAGGCGACGCAACGGAGGCGCAAGACCGTCCTCAACAAACGACACAAGGTGCGAACCTTGCACCCAGGGACGTTGGTAATGCTCCAAGATACGTGGAAAATGGAGTTCCGAAGTAAGGTTGACGCCTTGTGGTTAGGCCCCTTTTTGGTCACAAATGTGTACGACAACAATTATGTTCAATTGGCTCCACTAAATAGCACGAACTTTCCTACACGAACAAACAGGGGTCGTTGCAAGATATACAACGTGTGAACAGGCGCAACTGGCGAATTAAATGAGAATCAATCTTTTAGACCCGAAGCAAAGGCGGAGGGATTTACTTCTTGCAATTGGTGCTAGGTTAGAGGTCGGCCCTCCGTGGTCATTGTTTGAAGGAAACCAATAGGGGGACCTTCTTTCTTCAGCGCCTGGGAATTGCTCTTGTACTCCGAACTCTCTCCGAAGAGGGAGGAAGGTGGTTTTGGAATTTTTTTATCTATAGCTCCAAATTGCTCCCGCAAGGCGGAGGGGGTGTCTTAGGTAGACACAAACCCAGTCCGGTGGGGAAGTGTGGCGGCTTTGAACTGTTTTTTGGCTTAGTATTGTGTCCTCTCTTTCACCCCTCTCTCCTCAATTCTTTGCAAGTTAACCAACAAAAAATATAAGGACAAAGAAAAAAAAAAAAATGTGTGTATGTGTGTGTGTGCTAGTGCAGGTTACCGTGTGCCCAGGATTGTCGTGCAAGCAAGAGAAATTTGGGTCCGTCGCGCTCGGGCGAGCGCCCCTTGATGGCCGACATATGTGAGCACCAAAATTGCCCCCAACGGCAATTTGGCTCACAATTGAGGGCTTTTTGCAAAATCATTAGATTAGACTAGGAAAATTTGGCCAAAAAGCCATTTAGATTAAGGTAGGTTGGCTAGAAGTGTTTTATCTTTGGGGTAAAACTCTTGGACAAGTAGAAATTAGAAACCGAAGGGGTAAAAGGGAAATGCCCTTTACCCGAATCGGAAGTATGAAAGTAGTGGGCTAGTAAATAGGTAGGTTAAGTTAGGAACAACTAATTCAAGCAAGCAAAGTCAAGCGGCGGCAAAAAAAGAGTGCTTCCGGTAGCGGCCAACGAAGAAAAAAAAAGGTGACAACTACAAATGTAAAGGATTTTGCCAACTAGGGCAAGGGGGCCATGTTGCCACCCTTGCCACCAAAAATGAAATTCAAACCAAAATGGAAAAGCCTTCCTAAGGGCTTAGACAAGTGGGTGCGAGGTGGCCTTTCCCCACTTCATTCACCACCGAGGGCTTTGTTGCCACCGTTCAAGGGACGGGACCCCTCGGTTGAACGGAAGGGAGAAGGGGTCCGACCCTTCATTGAAGGGTGATAAAAACCCCCTCTTCTTCTCTTCGTTCTCTCTCCGAATTTTTATTTTAACACGGCGAAGCCCTCTAGGATTGTAGCTAGAAGGAGAGAGCATTTTCATTCATACAATATAGGCATAAGTTAGAATTCTATGGTTAGAACTCTTGAGAGAAGGTAGTGTGTTTTTGAACACACCCCTAAGTAGCTGTGCCACATTCAATCAAGTGTAGTGGACACCCAAATTGCAATTTAGCTTTCAGATTTTGAGTGGATATAGCCCTTTATGTTAGCTTCCCAAAAAGCCTAAGCTTATTAGAATCAGAGTTAGGGATCAAAAGTTATGAGTGTTTGAGTAGAGGTATCTCAGCTGCCACTCAATTTACAAGCGCTGACTTTGCAAGCGCATAACTAAACGACATTTTGTTCAATTGTTTTGGTATTTAAGTATGTTATAGATGTTGTTGTTAGCTTTCTAGAATGTGTAAGCTTATAGAAATCTAAGTTGATGTGTAAAAGTTATGAGTAGTTGAGTGAAGATGTCTCAAACTGCCTCTTAAATTGTAAGCGCTGACTTTGCAAGCGCATAACTAAGAGAAAATTTATTCAGTTGTTTTGGTATTTAAGTATGTTATAGATGTTGTTGTTAGCTTTCTAGAATGTGTAAGCTTATAGAAATCTAAGTTGATGTGTAAAAGTTATGAGTAGTTGAGTGAAGATGTCTCAAACTGCCTCTTAAATTGTAAGCGCTGACTTTGCAAGCGCATAACTAAGAGAAAATTTATTCAGTTGTTTTGGTATTTAAGTATGTTATAGATGTTGTTGTTAGCTTTCTAGAATGTATAAGCTTGCTGGAATCTAATTTGATGTGTAAAAGTTATAAGGGTTTTAATGAAGGTGTCTCAGCTACCTCTCCAACTATAAGTACTAACTTTACAAGCGCATAACTAAAAGAGAAATTATTCAGTTGCTTTGAGACTTAGATGCATTATAGTTCTTCTTGTTAGCTTTTTAGAAAGTATAAGTTTGTGACAATCGGATTTAAGGAGTGAGAGTTATGAATTTTTGAATGAAGGTATCCCAGCTGCCTCTTGAATTCTAAGAGCCGACTTTGTGAGCTCATATCTTTAAGGGGATACATGCAGTTATTTTGATAATTGGATGGGTTATAGTTATTGTTGTTAGCTTTCCAAATTACTAACAATTGTTTCAATTGAGGCTTGTGAGAGGAAGTTGTGGCCGTTCAAGCAAAGGGGTGTCTACTGCCTTACGATAAGAGGTTCGTCCATCCAAGGTTGGCGAGTTGGCGTTGTGGGCGGCCGAACGTTGGAGTAGGGGTTCCGCACCAACCATCGCCAAATCAAGATGGGAGCCAATCGGTAAGTCTTTTTAGCCCTACACCTTTCGATTTAGGAATGGAGGGAGCGCGGCAAAGGTATATTCTAAACCCAACCCAACTATCCATGTAAGGCTAGAGGGGCATCACCCACCTAGCCGCCGAGGGGGGATTCCAACTCCCATGTGTGCGGAGCCCCTCGGTTAAGTGTTGTGGTAGTAGCTTCCATTCATAGCTCGTTCGTGTGTGGTGAAGCCGGGTTAATCACCGGCATGACCACTCTGCGTGTTTGTAGGTGGTAAGGTGGGAGTAATGACCCACGAAACCACCATCATGTTGTTGGCCCCAAGGGTTGGAGGTGATGGCCCCAATCCTTGAAGATTGTGCAACAGGTCGAACACACAGGTTGCCTTATTCCCCGGTCCCATTAAGTTGAATTTTTGTGGTCAACCCGTGTTAAACTAATTAATAACCAATAAAATTCGTACAACCCCCGTGGGCAAAAAACCAACCGGGAACTTAACTCGGAAGATTGATACTACCCCTTCGGCGGCAAAGATCGGAGGGTGTAAGTATCAATCAACCTTCAAGAGACCCGCACAGGGCCTTGAAGGGTTCGGATTAAGGTGTGCACCAACCAGGTAAGCGGTGATGCCATAATTTATGAACTTAGTAACCTAGGTTTTGTTCAATCAACCATAACTAAGAATGAAGGTTGGAAAGGTGGAACTTAATCAAGGTCCCCTTTAGAGAATTTAATCCATAAGAATTAAGGAATTAGGTGTGGCCAAGGTAAGAGGTAAGGTTCTTTTATCCATTAGAGTTAGGTTGCCTTGATTTCAAGGCTGGTGCGTCTGCGCGTAGACTAGGATAGATTAGGCATTAGGTAAGAGAAATTGATAATCACCTTAGATACTTATGATCTAGGCACAACCTACCGGAAGGATACGACGCGATTATCAAATCCCTCCACAACCCAAAACATTCATTAAATACTGGGTTCGGCTTAGGCACCTGCTAAGGCAGGCCACCCTCACCGAAGGGCTTATGTGGTACTTTTAGGCTCCCTCGGAGGGGGGTGCCCAAAAGCACCACAGGAGGCTAGAATGTACGTACTAACATAATTGCTCCAAGAGAACCCCTTGAGGTGATCGTGCCCTTTGACCTTCCAGACGTCTCATTCTTTCTCGCACCCCATCTCATAGTTCTAGCCACCCCGTCGCATACTTCCTCGCACCCCGTCACATATTCTTATAAAAAGCGTGGACCAAGTCCAGCGGTAATCATAATAGCTTCATTGTCGAGAGAGAATTCCGAACGATATATGTGCATGAGAGCACATTCGCACTTTCAGATTCATTGCCCTCAGCATCATTGTTTTGCCCTCTGGTCGTGTCCATTTAGCAAGGCAAGATGTTGTGTTAGTATATGAACCCATGTGTATTGGTAATGAAAGCCTTGTCCGACATTGGAGGGTAGTTCATGGTTTGAGCAAGGATTTGTGACCAGGACACCCTATGGCGGGGGGCAAGCGGAAATCGCAAGGTCTAGGCGCCATTGCACAAAGAGAGAAATCTAAGGCGCGATGGTTGGCTATGCAAAAGCATGGCAACTCAACTCAGGCATTGGAGGAATTGGCCGAAAACATTGCACGAGGAAGAGAGCCAAACAACCCGGCACCACAAATGTATGTTTTAATAATTGATGTAGGGCATCAGAATCAATGAACGTTCTTCGGTTTACTGAAACTGCAATTTATGTTAATCACACAAGCTATTAATTGGTAGGGGCTCCACTGTATGTGCAGTACAAGTGTTCAGGTGCAGGTTGCACCTAAAGTGGGAGAAGGGCAAACGTCCAACCCAGGCTTGACGGTTACTGTTGCGATGGAAGCTCCAGCGCGTCCATTGCCCGATCCCGAGCCCCCCATGTCGAACCGTGCACACCGGAAGTGGATTTTAGACCTGATGGAGGAAATGGATGTGGATGATGACCATGACAACGATTCGGACTATGCATCTGATTCCAGTGGGGAGTCACCTAACCCAACAGTTGAAGTTGAGCGACGAATTACTCATCACTTTAGTGTGCATCCTGAACTCTGCAGGCAATTTAAACACCCAGCCCAGAATGTGCCTTGTATCCTTTGTGATTGCAAGCCATTCAAATCGGTGGGGGATGTCTACATGCACGCCGCAAAGACCCGCACAAAACCCACACCACACCGTGGATTCGCCACTGCAATAAGATGGCTACATGGTGGCAAGGAGCCACCACGGCAGTAGCATTAGGAATTTCAAATCCATGAATAAAAGTATTGAACTTTACAATACTGATTTTATATATTCCTACATGGGATAATGTGCACCATGTGCCACAGTGCCACAATACAAATGTGCCGCATAGTGCTGAGCACTGGTCGGTGCTTGAGAATTAAGGGTTGAGTTTTTAAATGCATGGGGACTACAATCAGAATTCTATAAGTGTTACCTCTATCAGCGTTATAATTTCATATATGTTAAGAAAATTTTACTCCTCTACAAGAACATAATTGGTAAGACTATTGAGTGTTATATGTTAAGTGTTATAACATGCTCTACTCCCTTATTTGTTATTTGCACCTCTTTAAGTGTTAATGTTGAAAAATTCAAGGTAATAAATTTAGATGTAATAGTTGATATAACTGGAGGCATCTATATGACCATTTAATGAACTCCCGTTCATAATGAATGAGATTTGCGTATGATTTCCAAAAACTATGAGGAAAGTGGCTATGGCTTTGATTTGGATCTACTAGTCATCTCGTACCAATCATGTGTTCATATATCTTACTAGAATTGGGTGCAAAGCTAAAAATGTATGTTTAAGACATGTTTGTTTTGTCGCATACGAGTGTACCTCTCAATCATCCATCATAAAAATAAAAATAAAACTTTAAAGAAGCATGCAATCTAGAGGTTGTTGTTTTCAATAGATTTGACAGCAACTTTAGCTTGAGAGACCCCAATTTGTCTAGTCCGACCCATTTAATATGAACCGACTACAAATTTAATATAGAGATTCAGGTTTTTTTATGTTGGATGGATTATACGCTTGTATGCAGCAATTGCCTCTCGACCTCAAGTACAAAGTCACTATTGGCATACAAGTCCTACGCAATTATCCCACGTGGATGAAAGAAACAATGCAAATCTACCAAGTGTTGATCACTATATTCGTTAATCGGGGAATTTGGAAAGTGTCAAAATATTGCAAATACTTAAAAATTTGGTCCAATTCCTTATTGTGATGACATGTATTTGTGCCAAATTGGTTATTGCTGCCCACACGAATCGGTTTTTTAGTCACATTGAATATATATTTGTTTTCTCTTTGTTCTTTATTTGAAAACCATGTCCTTAACTACTCTCAAAATCATGGAAAAGTCTCCGATTACCGAATATAGTGATTAACGTATAAGAGCATGCATTTATATCTAGGAACATTCGCTATCCGGAGAATTTGGATATTGAATGGGACGCTAACAAGGATGCATGGATGATTGCGGTCATTTTTTAGTCGTTTATACTAGATTTTAATGGGAGGATGGTGTTGGCATAGAAAGAGAAGGTGCTTTTGCGCCTAGATAACTTCTCTGGTCATTTCATGCCAAATGTAGGTACACGTTTGAGGGTCACACTATTAGAATTTCTACCGGATGAATCCACAAGTTGTTTTTAACCCATTCATGCAGGCATTATTGCATCTTCCAAGATACAATACCAAAAGTTGGTGATTCAATATCAGATAGTTTGTTTTAGTGCAAACAAGGTGTTTGCAATTGATATATATTACGTTGTTGTTATGGTTGAGCGTGCATGGCGTACTTCAGTTACCACATCGACAATTCAAAATTGTTGGAGGCACACGGGTGTTGTTTCCAACTCTATTGAGAGGGAGATAGAGGAAGCTAGGCGATTCGTAGAGGTTGATGAAGTTGCTACTCTACTTCATCAACTACGTTGTTGTCATTTCATAGTGAGGTGGGTGACGTGATGAATGCTCATGAATGCCTCAATTATGAGATGGAGTTTGATTTGAACAACCCCCATGAACCGGGCAATGAGGAGTTTTTCGATATGTATTCCTCATAATATCAAGAAATAGATGTTGATGAGGTTATTTTGGATGTGGTGGAAGAAGTTCTAGGAGTGAGTGTTGTTGAGTATTCTCTAGAGACTTTGAAGAAATACTTTGAACATAGACCAGATGATGCCATATCACACATCAGGATCATTAAAGGACTCCAAAATGTATTTTCATCTCATCATTTGGAAGCTTCTCGTCATACTACTATAGACTCTTTCGGGCAGTTAGTTTAGTTGGAAGATTCTCGTCAAGTTACTACTACATAGATTATTTCTTTCAATTAGTTTAGTTGAATTATGTATTGTCATTTGCACTTTTAATTTGTATTTTTAGGGAGTCTTATGTTCTTCATGTTCAGAATGTTTAAGTTTTATTACTATAAATGTTTATGTTATCAATCATTGGTATGAATTCTATATGTTATGATTCTATATATGTTTTTTTAGCTAATCCCGACCAGTACCATTTATGGGGCCTGACTGTATAGTCTGGCGGACTGCCCAGGGACTATAGTCTACCTAGTTCGTTCTCGACGGCGGGCCAATTTCAAAAACTGGTGCCGTGGTACCCATGTGGAGCTCGTCGCCTAATGAGCGTCCTTTGCACATGTGCGCGGTCACATTCATCATCACGCACGACACTGGTCCGCTTGCCACTCTTGCATTGCGGTCAACCGAATTCCGGACTGGCCGCGGTTGAACCATGATGACGAGGATCAAGCGCCCTTGCTTCCCCCAAATTTATGGCCAGAGTTGCAGCGGATCGGAGATGTCACTGAGAGTTGTCGGCAAATTCATCTTTGCAATACACGTCAGTGAGAGTTGCCCGTTATTGTGTGCAGGAATCGGGTGACTCAGGCATGCCAGGCGCGAACAGCAATGCCGCAACTGCGGAATACATCGGCACACCTCCAATTAGTTGGAATGAGGAGGCATTGCAACCTGACTTGCTCCCAGTGAATGGGGATGTCCTCATCACCCTTGACCGCGCGAATGTGGCGAGCATTGCATACTGGAGCTCGGCCTGCGAACTGCCGTGCATTGACTTCAATCTGTTGGGCGCATGGGTAATCAAGTTGTGCGACATACACACTAGGCCCCCTCCCGGTGTGGAGTTCCCCATGGGTTTTCCAGAACGTTTCTGCTGCCTCTGGGTAATCACGTGGAAATTCACAGAAGGGGTATGGGGATTGCAAGGGTGCACGGATCTCTGCATTCCAAGGCTGATTTCCCTACCGGAAGATCCTGGTTTGGGGCGCTTGGCAGACCGCACGTCGCCGTCCTCACACAACCTATTTGTGAACTTGTTCACGAATAACATCGGAGTTGCAACTCCGATGTTGCAGGTGGAGTGGTGGGTGCCAGTCTTTGATCGTATACCAATCCCCAATTCATGGGTGCTCGGGATTTGGGATTGGCCTACCGGGGATATGGCCTTTACTCGCACCCTATCCAGTTGGTATGGCGGTCGTGGAAGACCCTGGGTTGAAGATGGCGTTAGCGCCACATGCATTATCCCGACAACGCCTTTTGCTGGGGAAAACAATTGCACGGAAGCTGGACACTCCGAGGCACATACGGAGCAGCACAGATGCACCAGCGTCTGCCGGGTCCTCCCTGGAGAATTGAGCAGGGCACGAGCGAGACTGCAACCGGTGCCTGCGGAAACGTGGGCTGCAACGCAGCCTTGACTGTGGATGGTCCATCACCCTGGTGCATTCGTTCAGGGCCATTGTTGAAAACACTGAACGGTAGTGTCGAATGTAGAGCAGGACTATGCCAGATATGGAGTACAATCTACTAATAGTAGTGGAGTTGATCCTCTAGCGGAGCCATCGACTCCTACATCCCACCTGCGCTCATGAAGGCAAGGTGGGATGGGCGGATTCTTGCGAATCCAGAACTTAGCGGTGGCTTTCAGAGTTGATGCATCTAGAACTACCATGTACGTGGACCTTGCTTTACAAAACACCTTTGCGGAACACATTTCATGTTTGTTGTTGAAAATACAAAGTGCGTGCAATTTGCAAAGCCATTCTCATACAACTGAGGTGATGATACGATTATAATTTTACACCATCATCAATGAGGAATACGACACCTCGATAACACAACTTCAGAGGTGTTTTTCCCAACGTGTCATACTCAAGAAGGAGAACAGCTGCCGAAGTGTAAAAATGTCCAAGTCCCAACTCTTGGTGTTGTGTGTGAACTGGCCCAAGTGGCGCAAACTCTAACTCCCCCCCACCTTCCCTGCGTGGGCCCTGCGCAGTGTATATGCTTGACAAAGTTTTTGCAATATAAACACTTTTGACACATAAAAACCCCCTCCAATTATAAAATTACACACAAAAATTAGGAGGTCACACGCATTGTGAGTTGTGAAGGAAAAAACCACACATCAATTGACACGCTAGAGAATGAAATGACGCGTATTAATAGGCAACTTAAGGATTATAAATTGGAACTCAAGCATCTGGAAAACACAACCCATAACAATTGGAGAACTTCCTACACACACTCCCATGCTTAAGTCACGCCTTACTCTTGTAATATCCTTTGGATTGGGGAAGGCTCTACAACTGCTGCGGTCATTGGAGAGGTGGTGGAGGCTAAGGGCCACCTCACAACTTGGGGCCGGATCGAGGGCCCGCCCCCACTCCCTAAATTTGGGCCAGAAGGATTTCAAGCTCATGGTGTGGCTTAGGGTCTGGGGTAGTCTATTAAGGCAGCAATTGGCAGCACTATTGTTGGGCAATAATAGGGCAATAACACAATAATGAATACGTTAATCGTACAGTTAAGATAAAAATGAGACATTTCAAGTTGTTAACCAAGACTTTGGCGTGCATTAGGCAATGTGTTAGTCCAAGAACACAACAACTAGCACAAATATTGTAGCATATGTCTTGTCTTTGAGTTAATTTGTGGCTATTATTTAAAGAATGCATGGTAGAGGTTATATACCAAGTGGATTTAAGTGGGTCAAGAAATCCATGTGGGATTATGGTGTAGGGTTGTTGGGAGGGGTTATAAGATGCATACAAACTATGGTAATCATCGGGTGGGGTATAGGGATCCTATTCACTTAACTCACCATCCAGGAAACCATGGACATATATCTAGCATCCCTGTATATATATATACGGGGGGGTTTTTAAGAGCATGGTGCAGATGCACGTGGTTCTTGGGTTCTTATGAAAAGTGCACCCGATCGGGGGTATACATAGGCACCATGAATGCCAAACTAGCGTGAGCAAATTGAGTCGTACAAGTGTACCTATAGGCTTGGTGGGGCTTGATGGGTCAAGAGAAAATTATTGCATATGAGCGTGCGTATCATTCATCCAACAAATATACCATGAAATAAGATTCTAATTTGAAGGTTATTTAGTTTTAAGTAAATTGACATCAAAACCCGTTTCAAAGATATGAAGTAAGTTTATGAAGAATTGTGTGTGCACCAATTACACTCAAACCTGCGAGCAAGCTAGTATACACACGTGGATCACATTAGCACATCGGTATGACAATTCCCTCTCACTTGCACACCATGGTATATGCACACTATAATCAACGTTATGATCCCCAATAACATAAAGCAAAACTAAAAGTCAACTTCCACAAGAAGTTGAACGTGGTGTCCCCGGCCCCGGGTTTATGCGTCTATTATTCCCCATGCTTGTACATGTGGAGATGCTCAATGACGACCCGAGTCAAGATGGATAGTATGGTATGCCCACCATCATTCTTGATAGAATGATGGCAAAGCTTTTAAGGGCCGGTTCATACTAGGTCTCAGGGTCAAGTCCCACGTCACTTGACGTCAATCCATGCAAACTTATCCGTCGAGATCATGGAAGTTGGGACTTCTCATTTCACGTGAAGCCCTAAGCCCTAAGTTCCAAGTATATATGACATGGATGTTTACCCTACAACACTCCCAAAGGCCAGCCACGGGATTTGTGATGAGCATTAGGTAGAGCGAAAGTCTAGACCCATATTCTCAACGCAAGTCCCATGAATAGGTTCACATCGAATAATTGATTCTCCAACTTTAATGATAGATAACCGTATTGGAAGAGTGTCTAGAGACTCAAAAAGGTTGGAACTTACTAACATGAGTGGGGCTTGGGACTTAAGAACTTCGGACCCCATGTGAACATGCCCCAAGTAGTGGAGTTGTATGACCCAACCCGTGTGGGCTCAAGTTTAGGGTTGAGAGGCTTATTATTCTACTCACTCTCCACGTGGCACCCGCTCGCGATAAAAGGCCAACACACAACACAAATTTCTTCTTGGATCAGGGTTTAGGGTTTAGGGATTAGGGATTAGGGTGGCGTGGGTTTGCAAATGCAAAGAGCTTGCGTTGGTGGCCACAAAACAACGAACTTACCATATCACAACCAACATATGGGTATGTCCATTGAGGCCAGACGATTTATTGAAGAATCATATGAAGTCATAAATTGGCAATGATTCCATATGCAATTGTCTTTATATATTCCTTCCTTCCAACAATACTCCAATATGTTCCACCAAATCTAAACCAAACACTCATTCATATAGCCATAGCACAATGGACATATGGTGTGTCAAATGCCTTTTTATTATTGAGGTTACATTTACAAAAACATGTACACGTCAATCGACATTCGTCTCTGTATCCGAAAACGTTACGTGACACTTTGGATTTATAGTTGGCCGTCAAGTGCTATTTGGGTGTAGGGTTTAGGGTTTAGGGTTTGGGGCACTGAGGTGATAGTTTAAGGTACTTCTACCTCTAAGAGGGACATTGTCATTCTAAAATGGAACAAAAATTAGTGATTAGTTAATAATATGTTTAATATCATAATATAGTTAATACCTTCTAATTTCACAAAGTATGCACATGCATTTAAACTAATCAAGTGTGAATGAATGTGACTATGGCGACCTCCCCACATGACTTCACCAAATAACCAATGCACATGCAAGAACTTGCTCCGGAGGGTTTCAAGTAGGTGTTAGTTACGTAGCTTGAACACATGTTCAATGTTTCATCTACCAAGCAATGAAACATGGAAAGGTTTTGTGCAGTCCCCAAATGCCGTAGTACTCCCCTATCTTATGGCCCCTCCCCACCTGGCTTTCCCTAAGCTTAAAAGTTGGTTCTAACAACCCGGCCTTCACACCATCGACATTATCTAGTGCCGAGCCTAGTTGGCAAATGATGTGGCCCGCCTTAAAAGAACCTAGGGTTTAAGCCTCAAGCACCGACCCCCCCCCATTGGTACCTAAACATGAGGCAAGAGTGCACTGTCAACTCCCGCCATTGTCCACTTAATACTTTTAAGTTTTAGCTACGAGGGCCCGGGGAGCTCCATTAACAAAAACCGATGGTTTTATAGGTGAGTAGTAAGGCAGTTGGGAATGGGACAAAAACTATCAACATTCAATGCTTGGTAGATAAAACAATGCTCATGTGTGAAAGCCACTTAACCAGAACCGATATGGAAGTCTCCGGAGGAAGTTCTTGTGGGTGCATTGGAATAGCCGGATGCCTCCGCTATAACCGGGGAAGTTTTGGGTGACAATATCAAGGTGTTCTATAAACAAGAGTGACATTATCGAGGTTAGACTGTACCAAGTTTTTGGGAAATACTTTGGGTGTTAGCTAAGGGCCTAAGCACACGGGTGGTAGCAGTGTATATATATGTTTGACAAAGTTTTTGCAATTTGTTTCCATTTAACACGCAAAAACTTGCACAAATCTCAAATGCACGTTAGTTGACACACACAAGTTAGTTCGTGACATGTAGTGTGACTTGTCAAGACAAAAAACCATACCTCAATTGACATTTCAGAAATTTGACATGACACATACTACCAGGCATGTGACATTGAAGTGACATTTTAGCCAAAAATGTAGATGTCGATTGACATTCGTTCAGAGTTTTTGAAAACGTCACATGACTTTACATTTGAAGTTGAACGTCAAATGAGATTTGTCTAACATACACGCTGGGTGGTAGTGACTCACACCTTTGTGCTCTGATTGGCTGAGGCCAAGTGACGCGCCAATCATGACACAAAGATGTGTGTCACTACCGTCCGTGTGGTTAGTCCTTGTCAGTCAAGAGGGGAGGGGGCATAAGTCTTGGGGTTGAAGGTAACTGATCCCCCCCCCTTCACTTTCAAAAATTAGGAGGGGTTGGCGCCAAAGCTCCGCGTTTGCTTTCCTATCCATGACGCCCCGCTATGCTCTGCAAAACGCGACGCCGTGGTCATTGCGGAGGTCGTTGCCGTTCCTGCCCACCGGGTCGCATCGCAGGGGCCGACTTGCACTGGAAGAGTGCAACTGTGGCCAGCCGTAGTAGGTGTGCATTCAATCCGCACTTTCAGATTGGAGCAGGCAGCATCATATGTTGCTGAAGATGAGCACTGGTTGGCCACAGGTCGAGGAATCAGATTCCAAGTCTTAGAAAACTGTGTGTTCAGCTGACAATCCCGTTGAGCTCAGATCATGGTGCGCATCCTTATACTGCACTTCTGCTATGTATCCGTCGCACTCAACGGGGTTGGTCATTGGGAGTTGGTGGCCCTGAACTCATGCATCCCCTGTGCATGAACGTCAGTGCAGAGTGGCCTGACTACCCCACCGCAAAAGTCGGGGTGGCCCTTGTGCAGCCATGGACGCTGCAGACAATGAAATGGTCCCAGTCCCTGAAATAGAGCAGTCGAGAGTTGTGTATGTGGATGGGCAACTACTTCTGAAGTATGTGGAGCGACGACTCGGCAGAGGTGACCATTTCATCGATGTGGCAAGGACGTTAGGATTGGGCAGAAATGTTCTTAGGAGGAGGTTGCAGGTGCTGGGATGGAGGGGGGTTTATGATACACCCAATGTGGCCACAGGAGACGTCATAGCCGCCATTCACAGCGAAGTTCCGGTTATGCGAGCTGGAGTGAACTGGGGTATCCGTAGGGTCCAGTGCAGACTTCGATTGTCAGGACTCCGCGTCGGCAGACAGGTGGTCCGGGATGCTCTTCATATAATGCACCCTGAACATATGGAGCGGCGGCAACTCGGCCAGCTGAGAAGGGGGCAGTACACCATCACGAAGCCCATGATCCTATGGCACATGGACTGTGAGACCTTCTTCATCCATGTGTTTGCGCTTTATTGTTTTACTTGCACTTGAGGATTTTACGAGCCTTCATTCACTTTTAATGTGTGCAGCATATGACAAGTTGGCGAAGTGGGGAGTCAAAATTCACGCCGGCATAGATGGAGGGACGCATTTTGTGTTGTGGGCTCGCGCTGCAATGGATAAACGGCAAACTACCATATACGACGCGTACGCTGATGCCGTTCGCCGATATGGCCGTCCCCTCCGAGTGAGGTCGGACTTTGCGGCGGAGCATAACATGGTGGAAGTGGACATGAGGAGGGGTCGCCCCAACATATTCCGGCCATTTCTGCGTGGCTCGTCCGTGCACAACCAGCGGATCGAACATTTCTGGAGGCAAGTTTGGACGCATTTGATTTTTTACTACAAACACTTGTTGACACTAATGGGACGCCATGGTTTCATAAACCTGCTTAACCCCGTTCAGAGGGCCTCCATGGTGGCTGTATTCCTCCCGGCCATCCAACAGGACTTGGCAAACTTTGTGGCGACATGGAACGTCCACAGGGTAAGGAAGATCAACCAAAATGGGCGGGACTTGGCGGGCCATGTACCTGATTGCATGTTCCAGTCATGGGAGCGCGAAGTAGGGTGAGTTGGTCGTTTACTTGCACCTCATTATTGCTGGTGACATTTTCATATTGGAGGTATTTGTTGGTAATGGGGGCTTGTCCATATGACTGTTGAAATGATTGGCCCACCCTCAGAACGTGGGCCACCAGTCTTGGCGGCCAGTCAACAATTGCAGCCGTTTATTCGCTCCAAATCCAACCCGACAACCAACAGGTTGGTCAGGCGCATCGCTGACATGCATGCGCTTACTTGAATGCACAGGCTTGTGTCACCACCATCCGTGGATGATGATCCTTGGAACATGGAAGATTGGGGCCACGATGACCTGGACTTGAACCGGAGACCTTACGCACCCGACCCGCCGCAACCCACTCCATTGCTGGCCCAGGTGCAGTCTGCACTCATGGCATATGCTCAATGTGGCCTTGGGTGATAGTTGTATTCATATGCTGTACGTGGGGCTCTTCCGGTATGTCAAGCAGATGTTACGAGGAGTTTTGACAATGCATGCATAGGCACGTCGCTGGGATATTGAGGGGATTTTAATATACACGGGCAGCAATGGACGCTTTGTGATACGTGTTGGCTACGCCACCTGCCGATGTTGTGACATGGATTGAATGTCGTGGTTGCGCCGTCCATGTGCCTGCAGGATGTTGGCGACGTTCGTGACGCCGCATACATGCTTGGTGCTGCAGGCATGCATGGGAACTTGCAGAGAATGTACAATCTCCACGTGGCCCTGACATATGAGTGTTTGCATTATGCTGCTGACGGTGCCCCCGATCTGTCTTCCCACTGTGACATGGTTATGAATCACGAAGCACTACCAGCAGACAGACTCACAACATGCAGACTTCTACAAGCTGCTCTCCAATGGAGGGATTCTACCCTCAGTGGGTAATTCTGCAAGGTACTCTCCCCGAGATGGTATCCTAGGTCGTATCAGCTGTGTAGGCGTCATGTGTGCTCCGAGATGAAGTGCTCCGAAACCACGAATGCAACTAATAAAACCACGCTGCCTCTGGGTAGTCGCCGCTCCCATAAATCTAGCTCTTCTCTGGGACTGCTGGCCCGAACTGGAAGGCACTTAGGCTTCCGACATTTGTGGCTGATATGGTCACACGCGGAAATTGTTTGTGGCTGATACTTAGACTATGGCCGATACATGCTGGACACTGGTTTCTGTTACACTAGACTTTTTGTGAACTCTACACCATTTTGGGTATTCCTCTTAAGCATGTGCCCCCCATTTTGCTATGAATTACATCCTATATAGAGAAGACTGAGTTTCTTTCCCAACATTTTACCTCAATAACTCACATAATATGCGCTAATCTGCAAACAGCCAGGGTGCCCCTATTTCAGGGGGACTTCCTTGTTCACAATTAGACTATTTGAACTTCATATTCTTGATTCACAATTGAAAGTTGACGAGCAAGCGTGAACCATACGGTATGCAGACAAATGTGATGTCAAGTTTTCATTACAAGGATTCATCTTTCTTTGAGAGAGCTCATATGATCGATGGTTCTTGAAAGGCAGGTGACAGAAAAAAACCACAGTAGAGAGCCGCGTCCTTTATCCCATATCGTTCGGGTGATGGCCAAGGGGCAAGTTTATAAGCTCAGACTCACCCCCAATCTTTCGAGTATACCTGGATTCTGGCTGGTTAATAAGACCATAGTCCTGCCCCACGAGATTTGACACTTGTCACTCGGTAATTTGGCCTGCATGTAATCGACTATGGGTTCTACGTCTACAATATGCCGGTTGGAATTTAAGGCTGATGCTGAATGGTGTAGACTATGGCCGATGCTAGATAGACTATGGTCTGTGCAAATTTGACGATGGCTAGGGGATTAGAGACGTTCTGGGTATTGTAGCTTGTGTTACTAGACTTTTTGTTGGCCCTCAAAACATCTTAAATATGCTATGAAGAAATATGCTATGTAGACAACAGCAATGGACCTAAATGTATAGATCTCAAAAGTGAAAGCCATTGGGATGCGAGTGACGAAATACAGTAAAAGATCTGGGAGTCACTTCTTCACAACGCATAAGTGGCCTATGCCGAAACCACCTCCACTTAGGGTAAGTATTGAAAAGAAAGGTCATTCCATTGGAGATATTATAAGATTCGATTTGTTATTGCTCAATTATAAAATTCGATGTGCTCACAAGGCTTGCCATTGGAGACATTATAAGATTCGATTTGTCATGATCTTCCCCGGGTGAAAAGAGTGAGTAACTAATGATGGTATTTTTCAGGGTCCCTATTAACATGAGCCCCATGTTCGGTTCAAATAACTTGAGCCTATGATGGTCAATTCCATATACACGTACATTTATGCCCAGTGGATGTCCTCATGGATGGTGTTGTTTGATTAGTATGTTCCCACGAATAGGACGATGACATATTAGCAGGGGCGATGGAAATATTGAATAAAGGAAGGTTTACAGGATTAACAAATACTGTTAGGATGCACATTTAGTGTTCACGACACTATAACATGGATCCCAAAAACAATTGATCATAATCATAACTACTGTCTAACTGCCAAACAATCATAAATTCATAATTGGCTACACTAACTAAAGGAGAGTAACTATTGGACAAGGCAAAACCCTAAGCCTTGTAACAAACGCTTCAGCTTCGAGTGACGGGTAGCTTGTCAGGGTGTCATGTGACAACGGCGGCTATAGTCATGTGAAGCGGTCAATCAGTGGGCCCTCATGCGAAAGTGATTAGACTATAGGCAATCCGATCGGAGCGAGACCATACCGTCGGTGCGAGCCGCCCGATTGTGGGTAGAAGAGGGGTTCAGTGTGCGAGAAGACGAAGCGAGGACCTGAGGTTTATTTATCAAGCTCACGGGAGGAGTTTAAATTGTTCTTGGATGGTTGGGGAGGCTTTAGTTGGGGGCGCCAAGGAGACAAGGAACGGGTGAAGGGGTAGAGCATCGACTATTTTATCTCAGGTGATGCACACCACTTTCTGATTCCTAGAGCAAATGCAAAATGTGGATTGTGTATCAATCAGATTCTGAAGTTTGCGGCTCAGAGTTGTTTCACATTGCAATGCTATGTAATATGTCCATAGCATTCCAATGTGAAACACAAGGATGCACCAGACTATGGCCAGCGTCAATGTCAGAAACTTGACGAAATACGAGAATGAACTGAATCCCGGAAACAAGAGACATTGCCATAACGAGGATTGAGGTTGAAGAGTGTCCAGGAAATAGGAGAGTGGACATTACAAGTGAAATGAGCGACCTAGTATCGGATGAGTGGCAAGGGGTGTGGAAGAGAGAGGAGATGCCTTAACCGACGTAACTTCATGGCCATAGACTAGAGGTAGAAATCATTGCTCGAAATGTCAGAATAGTCTCAGGGAGAAAGTTTACATTAAAGGGTGGGAGCAAACTCAGTGCGAAGAGTTGGAAGAGCCTCACAAGAGACAATAGTAGTCCGCAATTGGACGAGGATAGATAAAGCAACACCCCAGCCACTTGAACGAGTAATTCAAAATTGTACGTACAAGAGGGGTGCAGTGTGAGGGAAGACGAAGTGAGGACCCTCAGCCGGACCATTGCCTACATCCCAGCTGCACCACAAGAAGCTAAGCCCAGTCATTTCTTTAAGGCAAAAGACAATTTTGGACAGCAAACTCAAAGTGGAGAGGGTGAAGAAGAAACCATGAATCCTGTAGCAGTGCCTAAGCAGGTGACAATAAGGAGACCAACCCTAAAGCAGTTTGAGGGGTATAATGTTCCCTGATGGTGGATGCTGCTTGCTTGTATGATGTTTTGTGTCTTTTGCTTAAGGGTTAGCACCACTGGTCATAGGTGGGGCACGTAAGGTGAATACATGGTATGAGGGTGCTCCTCTCCTGTCCCAACCTCGGTATCCCCAGAGTCTTGTTGGACATCAAAGTGGAGAAATTCGTGTGCCTTTCATGGTTGTCTCGGGGCAATGAATGTGTAAAATGGCTCTCATATTCTGAGCATGTAATCCATCTACATATGAAGTCTATTTGCTGTCCATTCTCAGATGCACACCCCATTCACCACTCTAATACAGGTGTCTGATTTAGCATCGTAACTGTGGCCCACATACCTTATGTGTATGGCGTTGTCTGTGCAGAGATCAAGGCAGTTGATGAGCCTGTAGGCATTCAGGGACGAAGCGCACTGCAACAGAATACTGAGAAGTAAATTTTGTTCGCTCGTCAGTTGAAAGGGAAGCGTGCATCTGAATTGGAAGACCCTCATCCGGAGCTTGCCTACATGCAAGCTGCACCAGAGGAAGCTAAGCCCAGTCATTTGTTTAAGGCCTCAGACTATTTTGCGCATCAAACAGAAAGTGGACAGGGTGAAGAAGAAACCATCAACCCTGCTGCAGTGCCTTAGCAGGTGACAATAATAAGACCTCCCATAATCGAGTTTGAGGGTTATCCTGTTTGGTGTTGTGTGATGTTCCTATCTTGTGTGATGTTTTGTGACTTCTGCTTAAGAGTTAGCACCAGTGTTGCTGTGGCACATAAGGTGAAGCCACGCCACTTTATAATTCCGAGAGCAACCCCGAAATGTGGGCAATTTGTACAACCAGATGCCGATGGATTCAATTTTGAGGCTGAGAGCTGAGGTTCACATTGCAATGCTATGTAATATGTAATAGCATTCCAATGTGAAACAGAAGGATGCACCAGACTATGGCCAGCCTCAATGTCAGAAACTTGACGAACTAGGAGAATGAACTGAATAGCGGAAACCAGAAAGATTACCCTAAACCAGGAGTGAGGTTGAGGAGTGCAAAAGACAATGTGAAACAGGAGGATCCACCAGACTATGGCCAGCCTCAATGTCTGAAACTTGTGGATATAGGAAGAGTCCACATAAGGATGAGGGCACACTGTGTGAAAATGTGTTGTGAAGGAGGCTTCATACTGACTCACGCCATTCCTAAATGTACTGCAGAGGTGGGACAGCATAAGTTACGGCCGTGCAGAACCATACTGGAGTGGCAATTCAGGGAGGGGACGAACAGTTACACCCTGAGAGCGGGAAGGGTTTGAAGCAACACGGGTTTTGTGGCTTTAGTGGGTCTTGTTGACCATGGCCCCCATGACTCCGGTCAGGGCATTACCTCTTCCAGTTGTTCCCGAAAGGTTGCAGCAGCATATGAGGTTGAATAGATCCAATCTCGACAAAGCAGGCTTATGGGAATTCTTATTATGGGCGCGAGATGCTGAGAAAAAAGTGAATGAAGACAAGGTCACCCGGTTTGTTGGGACGTATTCCTTGAAGACGCATCTGGCGAATGTGCAGGGTTCTCTAGTGGATTTTTCCACCCGGGCTATTTCAAAAGTTACAGCGTTACCGGATGGGGGCGACGGGATTGAAGCGCTCATTGACTTACGATACGCGGAGGCAGAGAAAATTTTTGGAACCAAGTTACGGTGGGGCAAGGATAGCATGTGGGATTGTAGCATAGCTCGTGACCATTGGAGGGCATGGTTCGAGCTCGTGAATTCGTACTTGTTGTTTCGACCTGCAACTGCGAGGATGGAGCTGAAGTATGTCGTGGCGGCGGTCAGAAGCTGGGATGGAACATTGGTCAATTGGGCCAAGTTGGTGCAGACGCGGATGTCCGAGGAAATTCAGGAACGGAAAGCAGTTGGCTGTCAAGTTCTTAGTTTATATTCTGCGTATTACATTTCGTGTCTGTGCGAAAATAAGGCTGCACTGCCGGAGGAGACAGCCCCAAGCAAACGAGCCTCACCTCGATCACCTCAGTCTCCAACGCTTGCGGAGATTGAGTTGCAACAAGGGAAGCTCAAGATGCGTATCATGGAGCTGGAGACGCAGTTGTCGGCTAGAAAGGACAAAGTCGAACAGGTACAGGAGAGAAGTGCTGACTTACTTCAACAGATTAACGAAATGCTGCAGGAGAAGTTGAGTGATCAGCGGAAGCATGATCAACTAAAAACTATTAATGCGGCTCTGAAGATTGAGCTCGAGGAATCGCAACGGGAGCTCAAGCGGCTGCAAGAGGAGGCACCATTCAAGATTGAGCTTTTGGCGTCACAACGGGAGCTCAAGCGGCTGCAAGAGGGAGGACCATTAAAGATTAAGCTTGAGGAGGCACAACGGGAGCTCAAGCTGCTCCAAGAGGGAGGACCATTAAAGGTTCAGCTTGAGGACGCGCAACGGGAGCTCAAGCGGCTGCAAGAGGGAGGACCATTAAAGATTCAGCTTGAGGAGGCGCAACGGCAGCTCAAGCGGCTGCAGGAGGGAGGTCCACTAAAGATTCAGCTTGAGGAGGCGCAACGGGAGATCAAGCGGCTGCAAGAGGAAGGGGCAAGAAGGGAGGTGGTGCGGCCAGCCATGGTGGATGCGTCAGTCAACACCGATCCCATTGAGCCTGAACTAGTAACCCCTCCACTGACGGTGTCTCCAATTGCACGCGAGTTGTCTCCGTCACCTTCAGCCCCACCCTCACCTTTTATGCCAGTGGAGACGTGTATTCGGTTGAGGTCGGCCGAGAGTCAGGTGTTTCCCCAGCTTAATTTGCACCATCTGTATGAGATACAGAGAGATCTATTTTTTATCATGGCCGGGAAGAAGCTGGAGGAGGTGCTCACTCCAGAGCAGTTCCAGACTCTGTGGGAATTTAGTGTGAGTCTGAAATATGAAAACCTCTTCACCGAAATTCTGGCTCGTAAACATTTGAGGTTATTAGACCCTTTTGCTGCTTTTGTGAAGATTGGAGATGTGGGAGCTAGAATTTATCTGTACTACTCCGGGTGTGAAGAGCAGCTTCAAACCAGGAGGAGCATGGGACGACCCCTCGCTGAGCGCATGGTCGACTGGGCGGATTACGGCACCCAAATGTCACAACCATTTTTAGCACAGGACCGTGAGACTAGGGCACAATGGAGAAGTACTTTGGAGGCACTGCAAGTCCAGGTGAAGGACGAGGAGTATCTTGCTCGAGTTCTTGGCTGCAATTTGAAGCGCACCTATCAGTTTATAGAGGTGGTGGATTTTTGCAATTCTCACTACATATACAACCGGGAAAGGGCCGAAGACCGGATTGAGAGGTATTTGAAAGCCTGTGACTCGAAGAAAGCACCCGCGCTTGCAATGCAAGGGCAAGTGCAATTTCTGAGCCCGGGCCCAGCTTATCGGCCTCGACAGATGGTGCGGCTGAATATGACTATAGAAGGAAGCAGGGCCAGCCAAAGGTACTTGGGCAAGTACCTAGAACTTTTTGATGAAGACATTGAGCAGCCTGTTCCTACATGGCCCGCATTGGCCTGGATTCTTGAAGACTATGGCCTATCAAGATATGAACCGGTTGCAGCGGACTTAATTTACAAGAAGATGAGCACCTCTTGGGCGTTTGAGCCACCACCGGCGGTTCAAAGTCACCCTCAATTTTGTCCATGCGAGCGTCGACACAAATGGGCACCGGAGGCCACAATCAACTCAGTTGAGTATAATTGGCCGATCATCCAGGGAGCCCCGGGATTCAATACGCCGGCACAGTGTGCGGCTGCGTATCAACGTTTTTTTGAAGAGCATAGACACCACCTGGATCCGGTTTGTTATCGAGCAGCAATCTTTTCCGCGGCTCTGGCAACGTGGTGTAGTCGATGGAACTTTGCCATCAATGTGAACACTCACCAGGAAGCGAAACAGGAGTTCCTGATGTTGTTGAAGCTCCAGTATCGACCTGCTCGGTGGCTGAGATTGGTGGAGGCCATGGCAATTACACACTTTATCGAAGGAGTTCACACCAGTCTCATTAATGAGTTTCCCTACACTAGAGCTGGTCCGGTTGAGAGATTTTTGAGGTGGCAGCGAAAGCATAATCCTCAGGGAGTTGCACAAGATGAGGATTTGCAGAGGGCCATAATTCGAATGGAAGGCAAGGATCTAAAAAAAAGAGGGACGCAGCGAAGCCGAGACCCTCTAGAAAATGAGGAATATGATGATCGCTCGAGTTCAGCAAAAAGAGTCTAAATTCAGGAAGGGGCCTAGTACAAGGTCCAACTTCTTGTCTTATTATTTTTTATGGCATTTTGTTCTTGTAGCCTGCCCAGAGGAGAACACTGTCGCCGAATAGTTCACAATTAGTGAGAAGTTCATCAAATTATCACATAGAGCTTGAAGTGATAGGATATTGGCAACAGTTACTGAGAGACAGATCGGATGGCCATAAACAGATGAGGCTTGAATGTATATATTTCATGCCCGGGTTATAAGCGGGTGTGGTACAGATTTTTGGTCCAAGAGTAGACATTTTTGAGGTCAGCTAAAATATGCCATCAAAATGTAAATTAGAATGTAGAATGGACACTGACATAGGTGATTAGTGAATAGTGAATAGGAATGAGGAAACGGTGACTCATTTTACTCGCCCCACCCGAAGTCTCAGGAAAGTCTGGGTCGTTTGGGCAGGACTACCCACATGTGTTTATTTTGAAGAGACTCACGAGATCTGGCTACGGAGAGATGTGGCAGTTGAAGAAGATAGTTCCGGAGATATAGAGAAGAAGGAGAGGGAAGATAGTTCAGTCCCTCTCTGCAAGAGAGTCTCCCTCGCTCCCATAGTTGTGAACGTCCCTAGCGTGGTTGTTTGATTCGGGTGTGAAGCCCTTTTAATGTGTATAAGATTCCTTTTGATATAAACAGCATTACAGACCATTACTCTCACGTTTCATCTGTTGGTTTGACTATATTACTCGGCAGGCTTTTGGTGTGAATGTCTTATTTTATATAAACGGGATTGTGCATGTGTGTGTGAGAGAACTGGAAATCTCCTTCGAGAAGGGAGAGATGCGAACTGTGGTTATTGAAGTGAAGTGGTTTCAATGAATAATTCCGGAAGACTCCAGATGTAGAAAGTCATAGTGTGAGTGGATCTGGGTATGAGTGTGTGCTTTGGGTCTGGATCCCTGTGAAAGGGTAAAGGGACACTACTCGTTCTCATGAAGTGTTTAAAATTGTGAGGGATATTTATTGAGGAATGAAATAAGAATGAACATGGGCAGTGATGAATTCGCAATCGGACTCCTTGCGACGTGTCCTGAGAAGGAGGGAGATTTCTCTCATGCCATGAGAAACCTATCTTTTAGAACGAGTCCCAAGTAATGAATAATTGAATGATATGAACGCAAAATCTCAGGTTCATCATGAGGGAGTGAGCTTTACATATCCATGTCCAAGGTGCACCGTGTGAAGTAAGTGTAAGAACAGTGTGTTATTCATGTGAAAGGAGATTGGATTCTCTGTGAGTGTCAATTTGCTCGGACCATAGTCTCTCGCAATAGCAGGGTGTGAAGCCTTCCCTTTCCCACACCTCATTCTCGGAAAGAAGGTGGGATATTTTCTTGAAGTTTAATTAGGTGCCGGCCAGGAACTGGAGCAGTGTTTGAAGTGATGAAATCTGGTTGGTAGACATTGTATTAAGTATTAGAGAGAGTGCCTCCAAGTTTCCAGTCTCGTGCGTGGCCTCGCGGAAAGAGGAGCCCCAATGTGATGGCTAAGGCAAAGTAGTACCCAGCGATCAATGTGGCAGTGAAGTGGATTAGATTCTGGTACTGAAATATATCGTGCCAATGATCGATGAGGTCTTGCATGTTTTCTTGTAAATTGTGTTGCGGTTTCATCCTGATCTCCCAAAACTTCCGACAACCTTCAGAGTGTACACGTTGGATGTCTGTTGTTCTGGAGAGGATGAGCTTAAATGAGTGTTTGCATGACCCGAAATCAGGAGGGCTTCTATTTGGCGGAAGTCATCTCTGATTCAAGTAATCGAGCAAACATTTCCAATTAAAACTCTTAAAGACTGCACCTATGGAATTTGCGGGATTGCGATATCAATTACGAAAGTGAAGAATGGTGAGAGAATTTGCCCTGCATCGTATCCTGGTGGAGACGACGCGCCTGGTCGTGAGGGAGAGGCTGTGTGTGAAGGAGAAGCCGCCCCCTTAACCCATATTGTTTGGCAGAAGCCTGCAGAGCCAGGATAAAAGGAGGAGACGCCAACTTCAGGTTTGGGAACTAGACGTTGACTTGGAACTTGTCACTGGCTACTCAGACTATGGCCCTCTCTGTGTTCCTCGGCACTTGGAACTGGTTACTATAACTTGTGTGACTGGTTACTCAGACTATGGCCCTCTCTGTATTTGTCGATACTTGAAACTGGTTACTCAGACTATGGCCCTCTCTGTATTTGTCGATACTTGGAACTGGTTACTCAGACTATATGGCCCGACCCTTGTGATTTAGACACTCTCGCTTAGTTCGGGTTCGGTTCACGTTAGTTGTAACTAGACTTTTTGCAAGTTCAAATATGATAGTGTTCAAATGGACTGTTGAACCATTTAACAGCTAAAATACAAATTCAAGATGTCTGAACCAAAGTGAACACAAAAGTGAGAAGTCTGATTAACAATAACACGAACCAGTATCCGACTCTATGCGAACAAAGTCTACAACACAGAGACCACAGTCCAGTATACTCGTAAGGGCTAGTGTACTCGTAAGGGCTAGTGTGAGTCTTACATTATAGACTTGCCCCTTGGCCCTCACCCGAACGATATGGGATAAAGGATGCGTCTCACTATAATTTTTTGGCTCGGACTTTGGGCTCTGATATCCTTTTCTCACACATTTCAGAGTGGTCCCAATAGGATCAGAGGATTGACGGTTTAGTTAAGAACGGGCAAGGTCAATAAGGTTTCATTGATGACACATTGTTGAAGGAATTCTGGTCTAGAAGAGTAGAGTTTCCAGGTTAGAAGCCTGCGTCATGTAGAGAGGTGAGGAATGTAGTTAGAAAATCATAAGTCCACGGTGAGTCTCCTTATGTACTCTTGTCTCCTTATGTACCCTGTGAACCGTCCGGTAGGCCATAGTTGTTTGAGTGCATGTCTTCCATTCATGACAGGCTATCAGAAAGTTAGTCAGTCAGGATATTCCAACAAGTTTTCAAATATTTCTTGCTTTAACTATTTGCAAATTTGCGAGAAGCTGCAGGCTTGCATACATGCATTTTAGATATCGTTGTAGGCTCATCATCCGTCAGTCTATGGGATTCCAACTCAAGTTATATGTTGAGACGATGCTTATTTTATATAATAGGCTACTTGTTCATAGTGCGAACTTGAAGCTGTCAGTTTATCTCATATGACCACCTGATAATTCCCCACTCGTATATGTGTTTGTATTGGTGAAGGCCGCAGCGACTGGAGTGTTGCCTATCGGTATTTTTCCCATATTTCGCTTTGGTAACACTCACTTTAAGGTTTTAAGTGCTGGCTAGTAGAATCCAATGGCATGATCCATGTGGCTAAAATACATGTTATGACAAATTCCATGTTCAGTATAGATGTTATCAACCCTTATATAATAAGAGTATCATTCCCCACTTATGTCATGATTTTGAGTAATATGAAGTCATGGTTTCAAAGCTCATACAACACTTGTCCATACACCAAGATACAACCATGTGTAGTCATTAAACCCTTAAACTCTTTGAACCGTTATTTTGTGATTTTATGGGAGGGTTTGTAATTTTGAGGCAATGATGCCACAATTGCCCACCTTCCACATGGATTTACACCCACCAACACATAGTCATAGTCCTTCATAGCAAAATTAAGATGTCATACTTAAGAGAATTACCAAAATAAAGTATCAGAGTTTCCAAAAGTCTAGTGACAAGTAACGCGACCCAGTATCCGACTCTAAGACCGAACTATGCAAACGAGTTGAATCCCCAGGCCATAGTCTAAATCGCAGAGTCCATAGTCGAGCATGTATTGGCCATGGTCACAAATTCCCCCGGCCATAGTCTAAATTGCAAAGATGTGATGGCCATAGTCATAGTCCTTCATAGCAAAATTAAGATGTCATAGTTTAAGATAATTACCAAAGTATGAGAGTTAGCAAAAAGTGTAGTGACAAGTAACACGAACTAGTATCCGACTCTATGACCAAACTATGCGAAGGAGTCTAATACCCCAGCCATAGTCTTAATCGCAAAGACCATAGTCGAGCATGTATGGGCCATAGTCTAAATCGGAGAGACCATAGTCGAGCATGTATGGGCCATAGTCTAAGTCGGAGAGTCCTAGCCATAGTCCGAGTGCCAAGTCTAGTAGGGCAAGGCCATAGTCCGAGTGCCAAGTCTAGTAGGGCAAGGCCATAGTCCGAGTGCCAAGTCTAGTAGGGCAAGGCCATAGTCCGAGTGCCAAGTCTAGTAGGGCAAGGCCATAGTCTTAGTATCCAGACATAGTCTTAGTATCTAACACTAGTCCAAGTGTACTCATAAGGATGGGGGTGAGTATTACCTTATAAACTTGCCCCTTGGCCTTCACCCGAACAATATGGGATAAAGGACGTGGTTCGAGATATCTTCTGGTTCGAGATATCTTCTATAGATTCCTCTACGATTGATTAGCAATTTTGCTGGAGCTTGCTGCAGAAACTACATGTATGGGGAGCACTGAGGTATTTATGGAGGTAAATGGAGATTGGTCTTTAATTAATAACCCTTGGTTGTTGAATTATAGCTTAATTTGAATTTAAATAAGAAACACGGTGTTTGAAACAACACTTCGTTGTCCCATATTTCTTTCGATAAGGGTACCAATAAACAATGCCAGCAAGTTTCTGAAAAACTGCATCAATAATAATCACCGGGAGTTCCAATCTGCTGCAATGCTTACCATTAAACATCTGCTAATTCATCGTATCTTGTTCTTATGCTAATATCACTTACTCCTGGGTCTGATATCTAGTTAGTAGTAGACAGGTCTGTTGTAAAACAGACAATCAGCCACAAGCCGTTCACCCAAAATAACTTCTTATACTGGAGATATTTCCAGTTTATCGAGACTTTTTATTGAAGTGAAGTAGAAAACATTCAATTGGACAAGCAAATCATGCTACTGGGATATTCACGCACTAATGTCAGCCTAAAGTTGCACAAGAATTTATTCTAATCAAGATTGACACAACGTACAAGAATGTTGTCGTTGTGCACGCTACTCCCACTCACAAGATGGAGGTTCCGTGAGTTATGGAATGCCCAAAGCTTCCGTGACTTGAGTCCTTTTATCGACAAATTCCTCCGCAATCTCAATTTCCACCTCTCCTCCTTCAACCTTAAACCTTAAACCCCGAGCAAAACCCCAAACAGAACCCCCTTCATCCATCCCGAATCTTCACATTCATTCATTCCAACATCTCTGGCAGGAAGGATCTCTAGGGTTCCAAATTTGGACATTCTATCAATGTTTAAATATTTGTATTATTCTGAAGTTACTCTGTGTGTGTTGAGGCCGCCGCTACTTCCACTCCACTCACAGAGGCTATCGCACTCCACCACTCTAGGGAATTAGACAGTTTGAAACCATCCTGATGTACTTTCAGTCCCACCTTCTTCTGGCTTGACTACAATTTTACAATCTGCCACAAGAAGCTCCATCACTATTACAAAGAACAACCTACACCCATCCATATCACTGAAGATTAGTTTAAATCTGTAATTTACCAATGGTTTAAATTAATTTCTTCACATCATTGTCCATGACAATATCCGATCATGTACAGTCATCTGAAGAATACAAAGTCAACTTGTGATAAACAACACAAAATCAAAATCTCCAGAACTGCGAAACCATCTAGGACCCTCATTTTCTTCGACGAGCCTTCTTGCACTTCCAAGTTCCTAGTTCACAAAAACCTCCGTCTATGGGACCTGCACACCAGCCACACCAATAATAAAATGTATTGTTTCCAACCACATATTTAAGCTGACAACAAGAAAAATCAATCCCAACTGCCAAAATGGTAAAACCAAGCTGTAAAACACCCTAAAACACTCAAAACAAGTACAATACCAGAAAATATACACCACAAAAGGTTAAATTATGAGTTCTTGTTGCACCCTAGTAAAATTCAACGAATTAAAGTGTCACTGAGCTCATCATTAGCAAGATGTAAGTAGTTCACAGGGTATGTGAATGAAGCTTGGATACTCGAGGCTACTTATTTAATTGCGTCTTCCAAGTTTCAAGGACGTAAATGCAATGCTACATCTGACATTCAGAATGATAAAAAGGCTTAGCTTCTGAATATCAGGTTGACATTGGCCTGAGGAAGTTCCTACATGATTTTGTTTCGCCAAGTCAAAAGATGTGAAGTTGTTCATGGGAGTTTAGAATCATACATGATTTAGATGAGAGGCGCTATAACTTTCATTCACCTCTGCCCAACTACCTTTAAGTAGACCACGTGGACATGTTCATTTTTGTTGCCGTGGGCATGCGAGGTTATCTTCTTGATTCCGATTCTTTTTAGGGTGTCAGCTTAAAATTTTTGGTCACTGCAAATTGATGCGATCTTGAGATACATTTATCTCCTTCCATGATATCTTAGTGAAAGCAGTACTAAACTGAACTGAACCTACCATGTTGATGGGTGTGATACGATTTTTTGGTTGAGTAGAACAATTTTGAATTTTGAATGATAATTTGATGAAAAATGGTATTCAGAACTCTAAATATCGTGATGAATTAGGCCATTAGTGACTCTGGAATGGAAACAAACAAATATGGACATACGTGAGATGTGCTGACCATAGTCTCGGGTAACAGTTTGTTTCATAGTGTTCCCCCTGACCATTGATTGTATCCATTACCAGGGACCGGAGAAATTTTCTTTCGGCAAGCTTGGCTGCCCAAGTACTCCTGGAGAAATTTTCTTAGGGCAGGCTTAGCTGCCCTAGTACTCCCAAGCACTACCGGTGCATCCGGTAGCCACCCGTCAACAAGGACGAGGTGACTCACCAACCGCCCGCACCATGTGGCAACCGCGAGCGCCATCCTGCAACCGCGAGTGCCATCCTGCAACGGCAAGCGCCATCCCGCAACCACCAGTGCCATCCTGCGACCGCGACTGCGAGGCTGCGGCAGCGAAGGCGATTGAGCCAAGGTGCTGATGGGGTCGGTGCCGGGCCTACAGCGCCAGCCTGCCGTGCAGATTGTATTCCATACACGAGTAGCAAATTTTGCATGTGAATTGGGCAGTCTCTCTCACAATGGTAGAGAGGTCATTCACGGCACCAATTCAAATAACTGAAAGGCATTCTCGAATCTCCGTGTGCGCGGGATTGCCACTCACCAGATCACTAGATTTGAAGCCATCACAATCGGTAGATATTTTCATGCAGGAGTGAGCAAGGTAGGTGGTAAATTTACCTTATCATGTACCAAGGGAACTCTTGAACAAGATTGGATCAACGGGTTCAAAATCACATCCGTAGCTAATACTGATGGTCATTTTTCTATTCTATTCTACAAGAGCGAGCACGTAAAGCACGGATCATATGAAGAACTTCAAACCTTGGACAACTAACCAAATAATTCAACTATTAGTTAACTAGTTGCCTTTCATAACTATAGTTGTTTGCAATTCGACCTGCCAAAAAATGTAGTTAACTATAGTTGCTCTAAATTCGGTCTGCCAAAAACTCTAGTTAACTCTAGTTATATCTAGTTAACTAAAGTTGAGCGCAACCCATTCACGGAATTATTTTGTAATGTTGTAGTATCACTAGTGTGTTATTTGTGTTGGTGGTGTACATGGAGATTGTTCCAGAGCCCAACACTGTAGGTAATCGTATAAATGCGTTTCTTGATGATCCCAATAGCCTGAGCATATTAAAGGCCCTCAACTGAAGCAAATCAAGAGGCCAACTTCTTCGAATATATAATAATGCTTAGATTTTTTTCTAGTTACCTATAGTAGTTGTTGAATCTGGTTTTTAATTTTTCTATTTAACTGTAGTTATTCTTCAAATTGGTGTGAAATTCTTCTAATTAACTATAATTTTTTACTAAAATATATTGAAAAGAATCTAGTTAACTATAGTTACTTTGGCAGTTGTTCAAGGCCTGAAGAACTTCATTAAGATGGGTATGTGCCCCATTGTGGTCACTTTCAACTCGTTAGTCCATGCTCAGATTGATTAGATCAAAGAACTTGTGTCCGGGTGGTGAGCGGTTGTGAATCATGTAGAATCTCATTTGAAGTTTGAGAATGGAAGTTGAGATGCAAAAGTTACGGGAGGTGAAAGTGAAGATTCCATTTCTCTCTACATGATCGCATTGCACCTGCCAAATTTGTTAACTGTATTGAAAACTAGTATGGTTGATTTCATTTGAGCACATAGTCCAATTTCATTATTAGTCTTGTGCAATGAACTACAAACCTTTGTAGTTGGGTCTTGGATCTTGGTTTTCAAGTGCACGGTGGGGCTCACTTAAGGTTTCTCACATGATAGGTTTATTGAATCCAAACTTACCTTATTAATCCCCTCCCCACCTCCCCCAATTGTTCATGTGTATTCATTTATGAAGTAATATTTGGCACTCCTCATGTCATACTTCAATGACTTTGTCCAATTGAAAAGGGAAATTTTGAGCACATATATAGAAAACACGTACTAAGCGTGCACCCGCTTGTGTTGCGTAACTATAATTGGCATAATTTTATTCTAGGAATTCAACTTTCTTGTATACATATGTACACGGGGCTAAATATGTTGTTTATGGTTTATATGTATAGTCTTTCTTTTGACCATGAAATTCTTTGTATATAGGAGGTTTTAGTCTGGGGTCTTGATTCAAGTGGCTCCCATTCTCAAAGGAAAGTGCATCCTTTGTGTATTTTGACCTTGTCAATCTTTTTATTATTGGCCAATGCAAACATCTTTTCTTTTTCTTTTTTCTTTTTTTTGAGACAGAAGGCCGACAAGCCAGCGCCAAAGCACAGGAGGCAGTTGACCACCTGGCAAATTTTCCGTCAGGTAGAGAGGAGATTTCACAGCCGGGATTCGAACCGCCAACCTCTTCCTTGAGATTTGGGTATCCCTCCACCATCATCCGGTAGTTTAGGGTCGTCTCGGACCATCAATGCAAACATCTCAAACTACCCTCAATGCACTAGAAGAAATCTTGTCCATTTCAACCCTCCTTTCGACTAAGCCATCAAGACTAAACCAAGAAAATGCATAAACAAATCAATTCGGTTGGGAATCGGGTGGCACCTTCCACTAAGAAAATGCATAAACAAATCAATTCGGTTGGGAATCAGGGGGCACCTTCCATGGGTACACCACGGGTACCTTCCGGTTGCCTACCAATTGAATTGTTTATGCATTTTCTTGGTGCGAGTCGCGATGGCCAAAGGTTGAAATGGACACGATTTCTTCTAGTGATGTATTGTAAGTGTGTTTAAAGCATTTTACAACAATGTATGGTTGTAGTGTTTTACCCTTAATGTATGATCTTGTGTGTTTATAGCATAAATCGGGCTTTAATTTGAACTTTGCTATGCTATGTATATATATGCTACATAAATTGTATCTCGTAGTTATGTTCATGTATGGAGGACCTCTAAAAAATATATAAGATTTGTACTTGTATGGTAGGGTCACTAGACTTTATGGGATAAGTATTCAATATTGAATGAAACTAGGATAAATAATCTTCTCATTTCCTTATCTCATCCATGCATGTATGGAAGAGGCAACATTAGGGTTTTGGAAGGGGTGGTTAAGTTGAGAACAAGGCCACTTCTTGTCTTAGGGTTGCAAGAGGGACGCTTGGCACTTCTTTGTGGTTAATGCCTTCGTTAGATCATGGGTGGCATCAAAATTATGAAGGTGTTGATTCCCATGTGGGTTTTCTCTCAATTGCTTTTGTATCATTGATAAACCTACAATATGTGCAACAATTTGGATCAAGCATTTATATTACAACTATTGCAAGTTCTAGGATCAAGCATGGACATTGGTTATGTTGGTATCAATAAGGCACCAACAATAAGTGGACTTACAATCTTATGGATCGTTTGATGGTAGATTTAGCAACAATAATTGTATTAGCGTCTATGACATATATTACAAACTTAGATGCTTATGAGTTACATCCGGGGGATGAAAAAGTCTTCAACGACTTTATTAATGAATCTTGGGATTTTACATTATACATATGATAGGGGCTCATTATTATTCAAAAGTGTATGTGTATACTTATGTTAATGACTATATATGGATGTAAGTTGTTTTACGTGTACCTATTGTCATTGATATTTTTTCATTGAAGTTTTACATATATTGCTTGATTTAACAAAAAATGAAAAAGCGTGTACATAGGGTGTTTTTAGAGTATATTGCAAACACACGTGGTTCTTGGTTTTTAATGAAAGATGTAGCCCCTCGGGTTCAAATTCAGGGACTTCTAAGTCTACAAGGAATTTTGACTTTGGGATTGATTTAGAAGCGTCCCAAATAGATACATATGCAAGTGATGAAAAATGGAATTCCAAGTTCACAATCAAATTTGAGATGCAAGATTTATAGGAATCTATCCATAAGGAATTTTTTCCTTAATAAATGATCAAATACACATTCTAATCGTGTAAATTAGTAAACTTGGATTTTTTCAAATATTATGAGCATATAATCTAGTCTCATTGTAACTCATGTGTGGTAAAAAGAGGTGAACTATAATTCACTTTGGAGTCCAACATCTCAAAATCCAAGCAACCATCGTCGAGTGCAAAGTCATTGTTGTTAAACGCCCTTCATGGTTTAATGGCTTTCATGTAATATCTCAACATTTAGGGTAATGAATTATTCCACATAGATTCAAATGGCAATTTATTAGACTCTTATAAGGTCTATCAACTATAAGATGTGAATACATATGATCGAATTCAAACCTTATGAATAGTAGGCATTTGTAGTGCGATATATATATTTCAATCACTATGAAATTAGTGTTTTATGGTAATGATTCCCAATAACTACCTTGCATGTTTTGGTAGGATGTTGTATATGTTGTATGTAGGATGTTTCCTTATTTCATGATTTATATTTTTTACATGTAGTGTAGACATTTATCACATTGAATTGAGGAGCTCAATATAAAATACATGAGCCTATTTTCTAGGTTACCGTCAGTACATGTACATTTTTCTCTCTATATAAATCTCTTGTATATAGAGGGTTTTAATTCATAGTCACCCATACACGTCATTCATATTCCAATAACGAGTCCACCCCCCCTGCCCCCCAACCACCACAATGGCTATTCTAGGATGTACCCACTAAATGACACAATGTTAGAGTTTTTCCACAAAAGATGAACAACATCAAAATTGTATGTGGAGCTTGAATCCCCCACAATAAGGCCACATACCTCATCTCTTATAAATATCACAACTTCAGTGTGGTGTATGCCCATCTTGATTTTGGCTTATTTAAGTCACCTATGTGGATGATTTTACCAATTATATGGATTGCAATGAAGCCTAAAACCCTCTGAAACCATACAATGGAAGAGGTGTAGAAATTTTGATCCCACTCATCACAAAGAACATGTAGATCCATATATCGACAATAATTTCATAGTAATTGACTCATATACATTGACCTACAAATGCCTACTACACATAGGGTTTGAATTTCACATCTTATAGTTGATAGGTCTTGTAAAAGTCTAATGAAATGTCATTTGAATCTATGTTGAATGAATCATTAGCCTAAATGTTGAGGTGTTACATAAAAGAACTTTCAAGCTTTGAAGGGTGTGTAATGACAATGACTTTGGAGTTAATGATGGTCACTTGGATTTTGAGATGTTGGGGTTTAGAGTAAATTTATTGTTCACCTTTCTTTGCCACACATGCAGGGATGTACAAATGGACGTGACGCGGCCTAAACGCGTCACGTCGCGTCACGTCCAGGGTGTGACGCCAAACGGACGTTACTGTAGTAAAAAAAAAATACTAATGGGATTTTTTTTCTTCAGATAAGTAATTATTTCGACATCAATACAGGCAGTCGTCTACCATGGTCGACTGCTATATAGGCAGTCGACCACTTAATCGACTGCTAACTTAGCAGTCGACTACAATGGTCGACTGCTAACTTCGCAGTCGACTAAGTGGTCGACTGCTATATAGGCAGTCGACCACTTAATCGACTGCTAACTTAGCAATCGACTACAATGGTCGACTGCTAATGTAGCAGTCGACTAAATGGTCGACTGCTATATAGGCAGTTGACCACTTAATCGACTGCCAATGTAGCAGTCGACTACCACCGTCGACTGCTATATAGGCAGTCGATTACCATGGTCGACTGCCATATAGGCAGTCGATTATCTTGGTCGACTGCCAATGTAGCAGTCGACTACCACCGTCGACTGCCTGTATAGCAGTCAACCATGGTAGTCGACTGCCAATGTAGCAATCGACTATCTTCGTCGACGGCCAACATAGCAGTCGACCATGGTAGTCGACTGCTACATTGGCAGTCGACAATGGTTGGTAGTCGACTGCTATGTTGGCCGTCGACGAAGATAGTTGACTGCAGTTGTAGCAGTCGACCATTGCCGTCGACTGATACTATTAACAGACAAATGCAGTCAACATCATATGTTTGTTGGGTTAAATTTTAATGGTTTGGGTATAGTGGAATATGGATGGATGGAAGTAGTTTAGGAAAAATGTGATTAAAGCCAATAATGATATGTAGAAGAAAAAAAAACCGCGTTGTATTAAAACAAGTATATCGTAAAGATATAAAAAATATACAAGGTTGTCCATATCAATGATACACGCATACTACCTTAACCCCTACGATGTTGCCTAAAGAACTAAACAGACTAAACACTATCCTTAACCTCAGTTCTCCAGCAGTCTATGGGCTCATCCCACCCCACAAACGGCATCTGCATCCGTAGTTTGGCGATGGTCAATGAAATGCGGTTGGACACGTTCTCGCATGTCAATGCACTCAAAGTGACATCCCAAATTTTCCTTCCTTCATTGGCAAAGAGAATTCGGTCATCACCATCGTTGCAAAGTTGTCGAGCAATCATGCCGACCGCATAACACTCAGCCTCCGCGGTGTAATATACATCGGGATCCTGGTGTCTCCTGTTTTGGATGTAAAACAGTTCCGACGCCACCCAAAACTTCTCCTTCCTCAATTTTTCCTTCGCTTCTACGGTTTCCGCATGCCATAGCGATAGGACATCCTCACCCAAATGCGTTGCACATCCCCAATCGCACACCCCAATCTTGAGGCTCCCGTCCGATTCCCAATGCAACATAATGTTGTCAATGGATAGATCGTTGTGTTGCACATTTGCAGCGTGCAAAGCCTCGATGATCCATAACAATACCCAAGCCAACTTTACCCTCTTCGCCCGGAACTTTTGGACTTGGTCATAGAGTTGTCATTCGGTTGCGTCCATTGTCAAAATGTTGGCATTTGGGCGGTGGGCTCTATCCCGGATGAACATCTCTCGTAGAGTGCCCCCGTTCCACCATAGTGTATAGCCCGCATTGGACACATTGTTGATTAACCAAAACTTGATGAAACCTGGATGCGTGCTCTTTAAAACGCATGCCTCCGCACTTACTTGGATACGAGCTTTTTGCCTATCCGACATCTTTGGGGTCTTTTCAGCCCACGTAATCTCCGGTGGGAGACGATCGTCACCCTCGATCCTCACCTTCCTCACCTCCCCGTAACCCCCCACCTTCTTAATGCTCTTCAAACTCACGACATTTGCCGTATCGGGAATCCACAATAGTTGGCATGGGCCCGACACCCTTAGCCACTTCTCCAATTTCTCCGCCTTCCAAGGAATTATTTTGGAGGCCGTCTTGGACAATCCTTTGGCCACGGGATCCCACCACAAAAATATTTCCCGGATTCTTACAGCTCGAGGGCTCAACACCTCGCCTGTTTCGCCCTCCGGGAACATGTTCTCAACCAATTGCTTGAGGTTCAAAATACGGCCTTATTCTTCACCCATGAATCGAACCCCGCAAGATTCCTATCACCGCTAAACTCGGGGCCATCCACTTCCTGTCGAATAGCAACCTCCATGTCCCTTTTAATTATCTCAACCCTTTTGTGTTTCGGCTGCTCCAAAAAACGGAATTTGATGCCGGCCTCCCCATTCCTCAAATACCAGTCAACTATGGCTTGGTGGACCTTTGCCGTTATCGCATCCGAGAATTTTACCCTTGGTTTCCCGCTCCTACTCGACGACCCTGAGGCCGCGGAAGCCCCTCCTTGGCTGCTCGTAGGGGCACCGGCATTTGGGCGGACGGGAACGGTAGTATCTGAACGGGGGGTAATATTGGCTCCCGTTCCAGAAGCACTTCCTGATCCCACATCGGAATGTCGTTGCCGCTTAAGGGGCCGTTTGTGCACCCTGCCGGGTGCATCCGGCTCGTCCTTCGGCATCCTCCAACTTCGATCCTCCATCGTGTTTAAAAACGCGCTATTATTGTGTTCACAAACACAACTCAAATGTGTTCACAAACACGGCCGTATTCACACCGCTCCACCGCAAAAAATCGGATCCAAAATTGGCAAGAGTTTGCACCCTAAACCAATCTTCCAACCGCCCCCTAGGCCCTCTCAAAACATTAGGCAAAGGATGCTAGGCATGCTTAGTCCCAATGTCCCGCTTGAGGAGGGGTGGTTGAAAAATGATGTCAATGAGGCCTCCCCACTTACATATATAGGTTGGGTGGGCCTCACACCGACGGTACGACCGGACGCCGCGCCCCTGGATCCTGACCGTTGGACCGTGCATCATCCAACGGCCAGGATGGATGCGACGATTGGTCGACTGCTATACGGCAGTCGACGATGCAGTCGACTGCCAGATAGCAGTCGACTCTGGATAAGGCAGTCGCCAATTAGCAGTCGACCGCGGCGTCGATTGCTATGTGGCAGTCAACGTGTGGGCCGACTGCATTTAGCAGTCGACTGCGAGGGTCGACTGCCATGTCGACTGCTAGTTTGCAGTCGACCCTGGAAGTCGACTGCCACGTCGACTGCCAAGCAGCAGTCGACCCCCGATGTCGACTGCGAGTGGCAGTCGACGTGGCGGTCGACTGCCATGTCGACTGTTAGTTTGCAGTCGACCCTGGAATTCGACTGCCACGTCGACTGCCAAGCAGCAGTCGACCGCCATGTCGACTGCTAGTTTGCAGTCGACCCCGGAAGTCGACTGCTACGTCGACTGCCAAGCAGCAGTCGACCCCCGATGTCGACTGCCATGTTGACTGTTAGTTTGCAGTCGACCCAGGAAGTCAACTGCCAAGTCGACTGCCAAGCAGCAGTCGACCCCTGATGCCGACTGCGAATGGCAGTCGATGTGGCAGTCGACATCGCAGTCGACTTCCACGTCGACTGCAGAGCAGCAGTCGACCCCCGAAGTCCGCTGCGAATGGCAGACATTGGACCTCCCCCCCTCCAAACATAAACAAATTGCTTTTGCAATGGATCCTATAGCAGATTACTCTAAACACTTTTAATATCATAGCATCTTTTATATTTAGTGCACGTTCAAGCGTCGGGCTATAAAGGGTTCACCGCTCATTAGCATTCATCATTCCCCCTCGCTCTAGTTGGCCTTGATTGCCTTTTGGCATTCGTTGCAAGTGGAGAGAGGTAGTAGGTTATATTGGGATGGGTACGCGAAACGAATGGAAGCCTTGGTTTGTGCCCAAGGAGTGGACTCCAACGTCCAAGAAGGTCGAGTGCAAATTTTGTGCGTTGGAATTAGTTTATAGGAAGGACCGCATGGTTGCCCATTTGGGATACCAAAAAAATGACGGCAAGATGCGGGGGGTGGCATTATGTCAACGTCAAGGGCCGATTGTAAAGTCTTTATTTTCGAGGTGCGGTGGATCGTGGCCGCCAATTCCGGATGACTTTGTGGACGAGTGCGTTGAGGACGGGGAAAAAGCTGTGATCGGGTCCCAACAACAAGCGTCATGCGGTGCATTGTCGAATGCGAACGGAAGCCAAACCGCTCCACCATCTCCCGCACCGTCAGTGGCAAGGGAGTTGGTGTCCGGGACGACTCCCGAACCCCACCGACGTTCCCAACGGCAAATGGGACTAAAAGAAGGGTTGCAAAATTCGACAAAACGAGACTTGGATACAAAATGGTCGCAAGCCTTTTATGAGGCTAATATCCCCATTAGTATTGTCCGCCATCCCGCGTTCATCCAGGCCGTTAAGACAACCGCCGAGGCTAGAATTATATACAAACCCCCAACATACCATGCAATGCGCAAGAGTTTACTTGACGATGCACGGTTCAATACACAAAAAATCGTGGAGTTGAAGACAACATCATCCATCCACAAATATGGGTGCACTATTTGTTCGGACGGATGGGAGAATGTTGTCCACCGTCCTTTGATGAACGTCATGCAAATTTGTCCGGCGGACGACGTGTTCCTTGGTTCCATCGACACCACCGGTAGCACAAAGGATGCCGCCTACGTGGCCACCGAGGTCAAACGCTACATCGTTGGAGTGGACCCCACAAAGGTTGTTCAAGTTTGCTTCGATAATGCGGCGGCTATGAAAACCGCGGCGAGCAATATTAGCCGGGAATGGCCACACATATATTGGCAAGGGTGTGCGGCGCATTGTTTGAACTTGTTGTTGAAGGATTGGGGTAAACAACGATGGGCGAAGGACGTCGTAGACAAGGCGAAGGACATTGTCAAATACATCCGGGCCCACTAATGTCCGACGGCGGTCTTCCTCACCTACTCGCCCAATTTGGGCTTGAAGATGCCCGGGTCCACACGATTCGCCACCAACTTCCTCATGATTGACCGGCTTCTAAAGGTGAGACATGCTTTGGAACAAACGGTTATTCATCCCGATTGGACCGCCTACGTGAAAAAATTAAATAGAGGAGGCGATGATCGAAGGAGAAGTGCAATGGAGGCACGTCAAATCAAGACAACGGTTAATGACGACAATTTTTGGATAAGTTGCGATAATTACCGCCACATGTCGGAGGAGGTGTTGAAAGCATTGAGAGTGTTTGATGGCGTTGAACCGGCAATGGGCAAGGCTTGGTTGACCATGAAGAACTTGGAGAAACATGTGCTTAGCCTAAGGAATCCTCCTTTCAACCTAGCACACAACATCGCTACCTTGCCCGAAGAAGATTTCTACAGCCGGTGGCGTATGATGACCATGGACCTACACCATGCCGGTGCAATCTTGAATCCTTATTTATTGGACGACAACGTCGTCCACGAAGACGCGGCCGTTAAATCCGGATTCTTGGACGCCATGAGGAGGTTGACCACGGGCAAGTACGGTCATTACGGTCGGGTTGTGGCCGAATTTCAAGCATTCAAAGAGCGTAGGGGCGCGTTCGCCAATATGCCCCTAGCCATGGAAGCCAACATCCCACCCCACGAGTGGTGGGACCTCGTGGGCGAAGGTGGCACCCACTTGGCCCCTTTGGCAAAGCGAATATTGGCCCAAGTGTGCTCCTCTTCGTTGTGCGAAAGGAATTGGAGTAGTTATTCGTTTGTACACAACAAGACTAGGAACCGGTTGAGTTCGGCGAGGGCCGAAAATTTGGTGTACATTTATACCAATTCACGGTTGGCACGGGAGAGGGTTGATCGGGACTCGGCCGCATGGTATCTAGTGAACATGATGTCCGAAGACTCCGACTATTCGGCCGACGAGGATATAAATGGTGACCCCCCCGCGGGACCCGGCGGGGATTCTTCGGGGCCTTCGGACAACGAGAGCGATGGGGGACATGGTGGAGGGAATTTGGGCCTTGACAACCACAATGATCCGTTTGCATACGATGGACTTGACGCCAAGGATGATGGTGATCTTCACATGTGGGCAAACATAGCCGGTCGGGAGTTTCTCTCCACTACGCATGTGCGTCCCGCTACGCCGACAACTACAATACCCGATGTACCGGTAGACATTCAACCCGTAGTGGATGAAGATGTAGTGGCCGAACCACATGTGGATGAAGCTCTTGAAGCGGCTCCGAACCGGATGGACATGGACGAAGTCCCACCACATGCTTCCCCCATTCATCCACCGACGGATGTTGTGCCCACTCCTATTGTGCCGACAACATATGCACAACCCATGCAAACTACACCATCTTTTCCCGAGCCCCACGGAGAGGGCACGTCCAATGTTGTCCTTAACACTAGTCCATTGCGAGGTATTGGACAATGCCCGGCCGTTGCGCGAGCACCGGAATCCGACTCGGATGACACATTGGCGCAACACATTGCGCGTCGGGCCCCAACAATACCACGCATGGGCTCCCGGTTGGTTGGTGCCACCATCGGCATGCGCGCCCCATGCCCCACACCGGCTAGGCCACCCCCTAATATTGCATTGACAAACTTTGGTCGGACCACGAGAGGTCAAAAAAGAAAACGACAAAGGGATGTGCGAGAATGGAGGACTACCGGGGCCACCCCACTTGCACGTCCACAAACTGACGGCGTTATGGATGCAACGGGTTCAAGACCAATGGTATCGATTAGAATGCCAAGGGCTGGCACACGGCTTAGTCGAATTCCCGGCCCGGCAATTGATGGCCACGAGTCCGACGCCCGAACAGATGACAATGCCAGCACGGACGATGAATCCGGCGTAGACGAAGCTCCCGATGATAGTGATTACCAAGCACCGCCCCCAAGGGTAGCTGTGGGAGGGCCACGCAGGACAAGGAATTCTATTCCTCAAGACAACGATAATGCCCCTTCATGAATGAATATTTATAATAATGTCAAATGTCCTATGGTGTTCAATGGGTTTAGTTGTATTGGTGATCAATTTTTGTAATAACTATTTTTGGGTATGTTTGTTGAAAAAATAATGTGAATTTCAAATTTGTATGTTGGATGTTGACTAGAAATTGAGCCTACATGTATGATGTAGGGTTTAGGAAATGAATGTCCAATGTGCACTAAGGTTAGGACTCAGGAGTAGGACACATGGAATTGATTTGTAATGCCAATAGGCCCTATGTAGTGTTGCATTTTTTATTCTATAGGTCAGAGGCGGCATTATAAAATAGTTTTAAGAATATTTAAGACTATTTTTATGTTTTTATTATTGAAAATCATCGAAGACATCAATCTGTGAGGTCCTTTATGGCAAATCATTGTCGAAAACATTCCCCTCTTCTAGGATTAGGTCATCGAGCTCTTCTCCGCCCAAATATTGATCCAAGAATGATGACATTGTAAATGCAGACCACCATTCACGACTTGTCCGATGTGCCATGTGGGGCGTTATGTATTCCAATATTTGCCAATTTGTGTGGCAATGCTCAAGGCTCAAACATTGCCATTGAGTTTGAATGTACTAATGCTATATGGTAATATGGAACAATTGTCAAAGTTGAGCGTGTCTATATTTGCCCTATTGCCATGGATTGGCTATAGTCGTGAACTTATAATAAAAAACATTTAAAAATGCCATAGAAATTTGTCGAGGATTTTAAAATGCATTTTAAATGTGTATTTTAAGATAAAGTAAAAATAAATGCACCTCTAGCCCTATGTCATGTGGGAGGATGAAATGAATGTCCAATGTGCACTAAGGTTAGGAGTAGGACATATGGAATTGATTTGTAATGCCAATAGGCCCTATATCATGGGCGAGGATGGAATTAATGTCCACACACACACACATATATATATATTGCAAATACTCCCAAATATATATATATATATATATATTGCACATACATCCATATATATAGCGCATACGTATAGAACATACGGTATACCGGGAACCCACATATATATTGCACATACACATACATATTGCAATTTGCACGTACACCCATACATGTTAGACATACATATTGCACACGGGTGTAGCTAATAAGGAAGTTATCATTTGTTTAAATAGCGATCCACTTTTATTTCACATTACGGATCATATCTTTTACATAGTGCGATTATATCCACTAGGCCTAAACACATATACACGGTGTTTGCTAGGATTAAATCGGCGAACTATATAGAACATGAACCGCTACATCTACATAGAAAAATTATAATGGCAATAGTCGCTCCGAAGGACAAATCCAAAAGTTGGTGCATCGACGATATTCGGCAGAACGTTTGTCGACTTGAAGCCAATATTCTCCATTCTCCACAAGCTTATCCCGCAAGTATTCAAGTTCCATTATCCAAATATCGTTGAGCCGAGCATGCTGAACTTCCCATCGAATTGGGATGGCAATGCGTTGCGTATGGCTGAACATGAAGAGGTTCAGTCGGAACGCTCGCAACAATTCGGCGAGCTCCGAAGTCCCTCTCACGCCCCTAAATCGATGCCCCATTGGTATGTCTACGTCCCAAATCGACATACGCAACGCATTGTAGACTTCTCCCATACCAAAATGTTCCCGCCAAGCTTTGTTAACTCCCATGTATTTAAAAATACATATGAGAGTTAAAAAATTCGCCCTCACTTCACACCCCCGCCCATACTCTCCTCGGTGATATGGCTCCAAAATAGGCTCTATGACCTTCGGCAATATGTGCTCCCCCACAATTTCCGCGGTCAATCCGGGTAAAATGGTCGACGGTGCCATGTTTGGCACAACCCTGAAATAGCAGCTTCTCCGCTCCTTCTCCCTTTGTTCTCCGTTTGCAAAGCTTGCTAAAACAGGCTATGGCCAATGGAGAACTTGGGAATGAGGGAAATGGGAGGTTGGATTGCTATATATATGCATCCTTTGTCATGATTGTATGCATTTAATGCATGATTTGACTAAGCTAACGCTCTTCCCAAATCCTAACGCCTAATTTCGACTGCTGGACAGCAGTCGATTGCCATATTCGACTGCTGGGCAACAGTCGATTCGCATATTCGACTGCTGGGCAGCAGTCGACTGTGGATGGTCGACTGCTACACAGCAGTCGACTGATAAAATTGACTGCTGGAAGGCAGTCGACTGTGGATGGTTGACTGCTACACAGCAGTCGACTGCCTTGCAGCTTAATTTAGATAACTAATTAGACACACCCGTAACCCAACCTGCCAACTCATTGGATGCCACCCGAGGGCCAACACTGCGATATCCCTATAAAATCAAGTGTGCTACCCACCATGAGGCCACCTTGCCTCGTAGTGATTTTGAGGACCTTGTATGCGTCGCATACATTGCCCAAGATCAACTACGCCCGGGGAGTGCACTTAATGCTAAGACTAGGAATACACGTGAGTGCGTTTTAATAGCATACCCCCCTATGTACTTGACCTTGAAATAGTTTTTAAATTAATATTTTTTAGGTGCTAAATCATTACGTATATATCTATCATTTGGTGTAAATTTCAGGACCAAAAGTTTTTAAAATCTTATTAAAAAAATTATAGAAGTTTGAACTGAAATGTGTTGTTTTTCGCTTCAAAAATCAATTTAAAAATATTTACAAGTGAGTATTTTTTTGAAATTTATACAACAAGAACTTTAGATTGTGTTTAACAACTTCATATTATTTTAACAAATTTTAAATGATTTTTTAGTACATACATAGGGGGGTCGAAAGTACGCACTCACGTGATTCCTAGTCTTAGCATTAAGTGCACTCCCCGGGCAACTACGGTGTGGGCAATCCATAGGATTGCGATGGCTGGGAGTGGCAAGATACGGGATGCGGGTGGTTCGTCAAGAAGTATGTATTACAATCCCCGACACGCATGGGGCTTGCCGGACGAACCGGACGAATTTACACCCGAGGTGGTTGCAGAGAACACTCGAAATGAGGACGATTTGCGCAGTGTTTTACGTCCGATTCAAGGGTTCACTGAATTCTATTGGGTTCGACTGCCTAGGAGACAAGTTGATCGTCACCACCGCGGATACTTGGACGCCCAAGAAAGGCCCGCATGCCGCATCGGTTACAAGGAAAAACTTTCCCCATGGCACTTGTTTCAGGACCTTAGCGACGTTCTCACGAAGGGGAAAAATCAATTGTATTTTCGAAAAAACTATGGGACCTTGTGGAGGTTCTACCAAACCATAAAACACTCGGTGCATGACGCAATTCATTGGGGGTTCAACCGGTGCACCGTGCACCAAAAGGAATACCGGGTGTATAGAGAGTACACACTTAGATCGTCAATGTAAGATTTGCCCACGAATATGGTGAGAGCGTAGTATCAAGTTTGTACTTGCACGTATACTTACGTATGTTGTTAAGTTGGAAATGCGCAATATATGAATTCCCAGCAATATTGCGGTGATGTTTTCCGCTTGGTGTGAACTTATAATCATGCCACATGGAATCATTGTCACAGTTATTTGCATCGATACGTGTTTGATTCAAGTGCAAATGCATGTAGATGCAAAGTCCATGGTTTAATTGGATGTTTGTGGCAACCGATTGTGTGGGCAAACATAAGAAATGATCATTGTACGACACTTGTACATTACTCCCAAAATTGATAGTGAACAATAATTCACTTATAAACATTTCCAAAATCATGGTTTTTCCCGCATTGTGTACAATTCAGTATCAAATAATGCCTCCTAGTCCAACGCCTATCTCACAAACACTAGCCAACATTCCTAATCCGGCTCCGAATCACTATCCAATGGAATGGGGGGTCCGCGGCTTGAGCTTGCACCGTTCAGATTTGGTGGCCGTAGTGTCCGGCGCCTCGCCTCACGCCTGCTCTCGGTGATGGCCCATAGTTCTTGCGCCGCAGTCTCCCGGTCAGCTTGTGCACGAGCGCGCGCGCGGTCTCCAATGTGCAACCCCCTCGCGGCATTCGGATGGCGCAGGACGTCTTGCATGGTGGGGCTAGAGGCCCCGTCACGGATGTCCAAAAAGCCGTTGACGTATTTCCACTCATTCATCCGGATTTGGACGTCCACCTCATTGAAGCTACCCTCTTGTGTAACGGCCTCCTGCCTCTCCAGACCGGCCTCAAAACTTGTTGTGTCCAACACGTGTTCCACATCCCAAGTTGTTTCCTCGCCCGGGACCGGTTCCCATGGTAATACCCCTACTGTCACATTGCCGTTGGAGTCATACACGTATCCGTGGGGGTGAGGACCTGGGACGTATTCACCCGTCTCTCCGGCATGCCCACCCACAACACGGTACAAAAATGCCCTCAAACCTACGGCCTGAGGAGAAGAGCCGGGGTAAAACTCATGAGCAACCCTTGTGTACATTTCAGGCGTGAAGTTTGTCGGGTAGCCTCGCAGGTCCTTCAAATACCTCCGTGCACGCCAGCTATAAGCAGGAGGATCGCCGTATTCTGCGGGCGGCACACCATGGATTATTGTGTATTCAAAATCGGGAGGCATTCCCCATTGCACTCCGAATTGCTCGTACAACCTTCGATGCAGAGGGGCTTGGCACGTAGGACAACGGTGTGTTTGCAACATGTGTGGCAACAAACAATTCGGGTGGACCATGTGACCGCACGACCCAACGATCCATGCGCCTTCGGGTCCCCAAGGATTGGAACAAATGGGGCACATGCTCCCGTCCTTGATCCAATCGGGGACGCATGGCCACAACAAGGCTGGTCTGGCCGGGGGTATCACGATGCGGGATGATACTGCGGTATCCCATTGGAATTCATCCTCGGGCCTCTTGGTCCACGCAATACTGGGGTAATGGTCGTCATCGATCGGGAGGTTCTCAGGATACATGAAATCCAATGGCGGCCACGAGGTAAAAAGAAGCCGTCGTTCGGGCCACTGTTCGCCGTGGTCCCTATAGTGTGTCAGCTCGTCCATCAATGCCCTCTCACGCGTGGCGAACATGATAGTGGCTGTGACCATGCCCATGTAGTCGTCCTCCAACAACCGGTTCCTCCTAATGACCCGGTCGTAATCAACCCTCATTGCCTCCAAGTTTGTTGTGGGCGACGGCTCCCGCCCTTGTCCATCACTACCAGACATTGCTTGCGGCAGTTGTGGCGCATCAGCCCTCGCAAGTTCAAGGTAGGTCAAACGTGCAATCTCGGCCTTCAACCCTTGGACCTCCTCGGCGTGTGCACGTCGGACCATCTCCAATTCCCGTTCGTGGTCAGATTTGCATTTTGCCAACTCCGCCCTCAACGCCTCCACAACGTCGTTGTCGGCAACTACCAGTGGTGGGGATGGCACCGCCGATGCCATCTCCACATCAACGGGCGAAGATGGAGGACAAACCAACCGGGAACCATGTGGCGGTGTCACGTGGACCCTTTGTCGCCGGCTAGGTGGTTCAACCGGCAACCCTATGGCAATGTTGTGCTCGTCCATGTTTGACTCGGCTTCCGGTGGAGTCCCCACAATTTGATGATCTGGTCCCGCAAGGAAATCAAAATAAGATCGGACCCTCAAAGGATTCATTGGAGTTTGCCATGCCAATGGAATCGGACGGCCAACGTTCCGTCCTAGCACGGCACTTGGTATGACCGTGACCCGGCGTGCCTGCCTCAAGTCCGGGCTCGTGCGGGGTATGGTGGACCAGTCGATATCCACTCCCAAAATTACCTCCGCGTAGACCATTTGGCATAACCACATTAGCATATGCCCGCGATCAAATTCCCTCGGTGCACCCCACAAGAAATCCCACACCTCCTTGCACCGTTCTCCAAATATTTGATGGCTCACCTCCCTCCATATGCCATAGCGTTGTCTAGACATCCGTTCAGCATTCGCGCTAGGAACGAACATCCTCGTCAAATGGGTCCACTCTACGTACCTTCGGACCGTGCTATACAACCACATGCCCCTCTCATTTTGCCAGCCGGGATTGGCGAGAATGTTCGGGTCCCGCGCCACCTCCAAATTGATTGGTTGCGGCCTGCCCCTCGGCGTATTGCCGCGTCTTCTAGCGCCTGCCGACCCCGGTGTCGCTTGCGGAGTCCCCCCCGGATCCAAATCCCCGCCACGTGGAGGTTCCGGCGGCAAGTTATCTTCGTCTGCCATCGTTGCCCCTAACCCCTAGCTTTGTATGCCTACTATAAATTAAACCTAATATGGTAGCACTTCCAAAATAAGCGCCACCACCCACAATTTTTTTTCCAATCCACTAAATCCAAATTAAGGCCGTTCAAAGTTCAAACTACATAATTAGATGTAAACCACTTTCAAAATAAGTGTTCACATATAACAGTTTCCGGTATGGTTCAAACTAACCGCAATGGGGTACAATGTATACCGTATGTAGGTGGGTTGCAGTACAATACAGATAGTAGGCAGATATAGTATACCGTTTGTCCCGTATACGTATTTCAGTACGTATGTCCACCTGTAGCCCTCCAGCTCACCTCTATCTCCAAATGGCAAGGGCTGATTAACAACCTAGGCCCAAATGGAGGGAGGTGGGACTGAGGGAATGAGGGAATTGGGGTCCATATATACCCCAAGGAGGCGTCCTTTCGATTAGATGCCCCCTGGACCAACCCATGGACGCCACGTGCCCATGGGTGTCTCTACGCGACTGCTCACGAGCAGTCACAACCCATTCAAGTCGACTGCTGATAGCAGTCGACCATAGGGTGCGACTGCCCACCAGCAGTCGTCCGCACTTTGTCGACTGTTATTAGCAGTCGACTTGGGTTGTCGACTGCAGTTGGGCAGTCGACTGTCCAAGTCGACTGCTAATAGCAGTCGACTTGAAGGGCAGACGACTGCTTGTAAGCAGTCGCATCCCTTCGTCGACTGCTATTAGCAGTCGACGAAGGGGTGCGACTGCCCACCAGCAGTCGTCTGCCCTTCTTCGTCGACTGCTAATAGCAGTCGACGACAGGCGGGCGACTGCTTGTGAGCAGTCGTCTGCCCTTCAAGTCGACTTGGGTTGTCGACTGCAGTTGGGCAGTCGACAGTCCAATCCAAGTCGACTGCTAATAGCAGTCGACTTGAAGGGCAGACGACTGCTCACAAGCAGTCGCCCGCCTGTCGTCGACTGCTAATAGCAATCGAATTTCCATGTCGACTGCCAAAGAGCCGTCGACAACCCAAGTCGACTGCTAATAGCAGTCGACTAGTTATGGTAGTCGACTGCTCTTGAGCAGTCAACATGGAAATTCGACTGCCGTCAGCAGTCGACACACCTATACGACTGCCCTTTAGCAGTCGATTCAGTGTGTCGACTGCCTAGTAGCAGTCGCTGTAACTCGTCGACTGCCCACTAGCAGTCGACACTGTTGACGACAGTTTACCCTGTGTGACGACAGGGTAAACTGTTTTACCCCCCCCAAACGGACGTGACGTTTTCAGGTCTGCCGTCACGTCGCTGTCACAGGACGTGACGCGACGTGATGCGACGTGACGTGTAATCCCTGATATCAACCACAATAAAATAAACCAACGAGTATTTGATTTCTATATTGTTATTGTGTCCATAAATATTCAAAATAGTGTGTCTTTGATACATTAGCATGAACAACCTAATTGTACATATCAATGTAGTTAAGAATGGACACTAGAAATATATGTGTTATGGTGAAATTACACTATGTGCTCATAATACATCGACCATTCTAATTTTCAATAGTCATTGGCAATTGGGAGGGCCTAAGGGATTCACTTACAGAGCACGTGAATCTTCAATTTTTGCTCCTATGGCTTTTTCATCTAAATCCCGATTTTGAACCTCCAAATAGCAATATATGTGATTTGCAATTGTTAACCGGAAGAGAACAATGTCCATAGATCCAATCTGATATTCAAATGAGGTTGTGGAGTTGGAAATGTCCACAATAGGGCCACATACTTGGGTGTGGGTCCCTGTAGTTAGTTTTTTTGCTATGACTGAACAAACAAAAACCCAGGGTACAGACTCTCAAGGAAGGCTTAACTAGTGTCTATTACAGGCATCTGTCACGTTATAGTTCATTAATCAGACAATAGGTATGCTATCTTCACTCTAAAACATCTCTTATCCATCCTTTACTCTCCTTTCTCACAAGGTTTCCTCTCACTGTATTTCTTTCAGTGGGGTACGTGTGTCTGTCACAGTAGTAACCATCTCGTCATGAGATTGTATAACAATAGTCTTCCGAGAACAATAGTCTTTGAGTATCACAATTGTCCTTGGTAACCATTGGCCAATGCATCTTCAAAGCACAACAACTCCTTCATTAATTGGTCAATGTTAATTTCAATACAAGACAAAGTGTTTATTTCTTATCTTCGGATTTAATCATTATTCACGACTTATGCAATTAACACCAACACGTCAAGCTATAATCTTGGCGGCCCTGCACAACCTGCATCAACAACAACCAGGGAACACACAAGATAATAGTTGTACGGGATTACTTCGTATTGCATACTCAAAGATCTATCCTCTTGACTTAATAGTAATTATACTTTCAATTAACTTATGCCTAGGTCTTCGTTATGATCCAAAGTTAATTATCTTTGATTACATTCAATTCCTCTTACAACTTAACACCTTTCTCTAATCAACTGATCAGAAATGAACTCTCATCACTTCAGTTGATAGAGAGATTCTCTCTTAAATTCCATTCTACTCAATTGCAACACTATCCGCCTACGTTCAAGATATAACAATAATCTCATAAGACTGAACAATATTCATTCGACTTCACCCTTTGTCCTCACAGGTAAACGATAGTCCTTTCTTCCTATGGGCTGACCCTTGGCCTTATACCTCTCAGCCTATAGTGTAACTCCTACCCTGGCCATAGTTACGCAATGTACTGGATAACACTAAGCCGACACTTGGCTTCTCGTCTCCTCGCAGGCTATAGTTAAACTCCACTATAGTCCATGATTGCTCTTCACTCAGTTAACACTCAGCAGCCTGACTTCTCTTTCCTCTCAAGAAGACGGAAAATCACTCGACTACGTTTCCTTTATCACCAGAAGATAGTTCGACTCCTCTGTCTCTCTGCAGTTCCACTTCCACAGATAATAGTGAGCAACTCTGATATCTCGCAAGTTACATTAACTCACAAACTCTCGATTCCAGTCGCACTCATTGCTCACTTCCAATCTCGATTTACTTTACATAAAAGGTCTGTGCATACATTTCTCTCTCGATTCATTGTTCACAAGTCTCTCGATATTATGCCTCTTAGAAATTCCATCGCTCATTCTGAATCAATTCTTTATTTCTAAATTAGTCGATCATACTCAAGAGGCTTCACTCAGATCGCGGTCATGGGACATTCAACTTCTTCCGCCCATAGTTAACAATTATATCCACTCTGTCTTCTCAACTCTCTTATACATCAGACTTCCTCGCTGACAGAGTTGCACTCACAATCTCACACACAATCAATTGTACTTGCGCTCAGCAAGAGTTATACTCCGGATTATAGTGACACTTCAATTAACTTCTTCCTACTTCAGAACTCGACTCGGCTCACTCTCGGCCATATAACAATTTCTATTTCACAACAACAATGAACTTCCACACAAAGTGGCAACCCGCAATCACTGCGGTGTTGCTACAGAAAATAGTTTAACTATAACCTCACACTTCCGATGTTGAGGGAGACAAGACTATTGTTTATTCAATGCGCTCAAAAGATATCTAAGAAATGTCTGCCCTTCTCCTCCTCGCCGGCCTACTTAGAGGGCGAGGAAGACGATAGTTTCTGTAACCGCCTCTAAAGGCCCCTATGGCCATGCTAATAGTTATAACTTCCTACTAAGCCTATAGTTCAACTATATTAGTTGATTGGGATGGAATTCATCCTAGCTTTCCATTCTAAGCCTATAGTTGAACTAATGAGCCAAAAAATGAGGCTCACAGTCCCCCACTTGTAGCTTTCTCACAACCATTACATTTTTGGTCACAGTGAAAATCTAGGTTTATTATTGAAACTGATCATATGTTGAAAGCAACAAAGTTAGGAGTAGTTGCTATTCCAGTGACCTTTTATTTCACTTAGTGAGGATCTCAATTATAGTCATTTTCGGAGTTTTGTAGTGTTATAAGTGTTTATGCAATTTGTACATGGACAATCATAGAAATAGATAATGTGCACTTTCAAATATCATATCCTACTACAATTAAATAGTAGGATGTTATATTTTTTTTGAAGTTAGAAAATTGTGTGCTTTGAAATGGTTTGAAATGGCAATCCACACTAGGTAATTGAAGTAAAGGGTGTGATATAGATTGGAGGTGCCTTTGATGGATTATGCAAACCGTTGGTATCAATTGTGTTTTCTTGCATTTCTTTCCATTTGACCATGATTTGTGGTCTAAATCTTGGCACATATAGCATAGAACTTCATTGTATCTAGGTACACGCATCCATTGAGTAGGTGTAAACATGACAAATTACATTTATCCTAGGAAATATGACACTTCAATTGATTTGGTCTTAGAAATGGTATTGGAAACCACAAACTTAGTCTAATGTGGTATGGTTGGAAAATCGGAACGAATCATCCGTCAATTTACGACGGCCTTGTTTTTTTTTAAATCCCTTCATCCCAAATGGAAAAGTTTAAGTAGGCGCCACCTAGCCCAAGCCACATATATGGTGGAGATCTAATGAATGTACTCATCTACATACCATAAATATAGGACCTTGGAATCATGTAGATATATGATAGGTTTCATCCGTTTCCTTTGTGGGTTTATGTTGATAGACACATCCTTCTACACTGTTGTGTTGTGTGCACGAAATAATTTGCCCAACCATGTGCTCAAGCATCAACACAAACAACGCACGAGCTTTGATCCTTAGAAATCATGCCTCAATTGTCTTTAGGAGCTTCCAAGATTCACTTTTCAAGTGCACAACTTGGGAGTGATACACTAATTGTTTTTTTCACTCGCTCAAATCATGAAAGTAATTGAAATTAAGGCCCAAATGGTAGAGGCTTTCCCTGGATCTTTAAGATTGGAAAAAGTTTCACAACATTACGTAACTTCTTGTGAATAGCAAAGTGAACCAATTGATTGAATTGAGGGAGAAACAAAATGTCACATCTTGGACCACAAAAATAACAAAGTTGAGATGACATGCAACCACAACCTTCGAATTTGTGTGGGAACGAAGATGTGGTACGCTCGATGCTTTTGGCACAAGCTCTCGGCCTATAAAGACATCCCATTTTCTCTTCATTCCTCATCCTTTTGAGTCTCTGTGAGCAAACTTGAGTCTACACGCACTTTGAATCAACTCCTCATCACTTCATCACCGAGTCATCTCATCCTAGTCGTTGCCATTTGGTGGAGGTGTGGGCTACATCCGATCATGACAACATTCATATTCAACAAGCCGCCTTCCGGCATCTTGTTCACCATCATGCTCGTCATAAGCAATCTCATGGGCGAGGTACAATTCTTCATGCCAATCTCCAATTCAATATCATAGGCTTTCTCATTGATTTGGTTCAATATTTTTAGCAATTTCTATTTATGTTGGATATCCCTCCATTGTTGCAAATCTCGTGTGATATAGCAACAACTTTTGCATCTCACTAGGTGAGCAAGCTTATGTTAAACAATCTATCCATTGATTCATTGAATTATTATATATTTTCAACATATGGTGTTTATCTTTCCCAAGGAGTGAAAGTTTTCAAGCTCACAACATAGTAGGATGCATTTTTGAATGCTTAACTGTTTGTGATCCAAATATTGTCAACTAAACTACATGACATTTCACTTGTGCTTTTGTAGATCTCATGCGGACGACCATATGGGGGCTTTGTCGACGAAGTTGCTTCGTGCACAAACGAAGTCTTTTTCAAGCGCACCCCGACCATAACAGCAAACATGGCGGTGCTTGATGTGTTGGGGAAGATGCATAGTGCAAATTCGGAGAGTGCATTTCACCTTTCAACAACCCTTGGCCATGGAAAATCGCGAGCAAATTTGGTCGACCCTGCTTACAACATGATCGTGGATTCCCGCAAATGTCAAGAGGCCGGCTTGATTTGTGACGAGTTTGTGAACATTCATGCCTTCAATGACGTCACCTCTTCTCAAATCGAGACAATCAATGATTTGCAAAGAAATTTCTTTGTAGAGTCGTCCCTAGTCTTGGGATCCAAGATGTCTTTGGACCGAAATTTAGGATCTCCTTTTCCAACCCGATCATTCTTGCCAGGTGCCATTGCCGAAGCGTTACCATCGATCAACACTCACAACCTCGGCAAAATTCTTGAAATATTTGGAATTCGATATGGGACACCCATGGCAAGCATGATTGAGACAACCGCCCGCTTGTGCGGGGACCCTGCTTTGCCAGGAGAAGACAGGGCATGCGCCGTCTCTTTCGAAGAAATCGTGGCGTTTGCTACAACTATCTCGGCCAGAATGTACAACTCTTGGCCACGACCGGAGCACCTGCGGAGTCGGCTCCAGCTTCAACATCCACCGCGCCAGTGAAGGTGATGGGTTACCGCAAGCACTCTATCGAAGACGGGAAACGTGTGGTCGTGTGTCACGAAATACTGTTTCCGAGCGCGATGTATTACTGTCATCGTGTGACGGGCGTCAAAGTTATCGATGTCAGCCTTGCAAGTGCAACGGATCAAGCAATACCAAGCAACAATCAAATTCGAGCTACCGCAATGTGCCACATGGACACAACTTTGTGGTTGTCACGCCACCCTGCTTTCGCGGCACTGCACATCGCTCGTGGAGAAGAAGCCTGCCACTTCTTGTCAGCGGGGGATCTCGTGTTCGTGCAAGCTGCCACAACAAATAATGAGTAATGGAGCTCCGAGAAACATCTTCGTCAAGGTTGCATGCATATATGTGCCACTATACTGTGCTTGCTACTGGCCAGCAAGCGGGTTGTGCTATTTGGTATATTTCATGTTGCAATTAGTGTTTGTGGTGAGGAATCGTGAGACAAGACAAACAGGATTCCTCGTTATTGTTTGTGTATAGTGTTCTTAATGGAGGTAAATGCATGTGTTTTCATAGATATTCTCCGGCTAGATAAGTTGTGCACGGAGGTTGGCAAGAATCCGACCCTCCGGGGTTTGGAGCTTGGTGTACAATGTATTACTTATAGAGTTGATTGGATTTCAATTAATAAAATATAAAATTATAGTACAGTTTCGTGTATTGTCATATAGCTCCAAGCCTTCTAATGATCAATTACAGGCAAGGAGAAATAGACCAGAAACATCTTTCACTGAGGTAATATTCATGATTCACAATTGTTAACCGGATGAGACAATTTACAGACGACTTCATTCATGGGATTGAATCAAGAATTGGCTCATCCGGTTTTCCAATCCTGAAGATAGTGGTTCCAAGTTTCAAAATTGGAGTCAATGCAAAAGCTAGAAGAGGTCCAATTGAAATTGAGATCGATCCTTACATAAATTTGGATCATTGATTGCATCAATGTGCTTCAATCGTCAAACTCTCCAATGTTGCGCTTCCCTCATGTTTCAGTGATCAAGAACTGATCTCACGATGCACGATCAACAAGAAATTCCTGTATACAGCATCCCATTCCACAAACCCCTTCTACCCGCACGTCCTGAAGTTTCTAGTACTCAAGTTTCAAGATGACAACTTAAAACCTAGCAACAGAAGTCACAACCCCAAATTCGTCAAAAGAATTTGTGGAGACCAATCTCTTGCATGAAAACTATGTAATCCCAGACGTACCACATTTCAAAACCATTTTATGACCCCACAATGGAAACCACATCAAAACACGCTCATGGCCACTTCACCGCTAATCCTGTGATTGGGTTCCTCACAATGCAGGACGACCCCAGTGCACAAAATACAGTAAAGATCGTTAGAGGAAGTCGAACTGAATGAAGACATTTTCACAACATCTCTAGACTCGAATGTTGAAAATTGGTGTACTTCATTGAAGCGTCAGATTCTGTATTCAAACAAGGAAATCCCGTCATCCTCCAGGGGCAATGCAAACTCAACTAGTTGCATCCCACATATTGCCTATCAATTGGACATCTCGTCAGACTGCACACTAAAATCTAAGCTACGGGGACGGGCACAGCCTCTGCAGCATCAGGCTCTGCATCATCCCCCACCACTGGCCTATCAATCTTGGCTCCAACCTCCTCGCCGTAATCACCGTGTACCTGTCCACTCAAATAAGCACATGTTAGCACGTTGCTCCATACTCGCAACTAAATACCCGCACTGCAACTCCAACATCAGCACTCCAGCAAAACTCTACTTGTTCAAATTTGAGCATGGCCTTCCCGCATGTCCATCACTCACCTCCGTCAACTTCATGAGGTCGAACTTGGGTGCCTTCACAATCTTAACCTTCCTGATGCAAGCGTTCTGGAGTGGGTAGATTCCTTGTGTCGCCTTCTCGATCTCTTTTCCAATCACCTCCGGGATGAATTTCGCCACCAACTCCTTCAAGTCGCACGTCTGAGCTTCACGCACCATGATTTCTCTCAACTTTCGCCTGATCTGCAATTCAGGCCCACAAATTCACATTTGCGTCATTTGCTCATTCACACAGTTCACACCTAACCCTAACATAAATCCCAGGCCAAACATTCCTCTACTGCATTCATTGTTCTGGACGAAAGGTAATCGGTAACAATTTCTCATCATTCTTCAAATTCTCTGTGCCTTTGGTTCCCGAAACTCTCAGGGGATCCCATGTGATAATCGCACCTGATGAATCTGGCTGCTCTGTGCATAACATGTTCGCTTGATCTGGTTGGGCCTCTTCTTCGTGAACGCAATGCAGGAAATGCGAAGCATGAGGTTGTCTGTGGTCTTCACGTCAACGTGAGCCTCGATCAGACTCTGGCTCTTGCGCACCAGAGACCGAAGCTTGTCGGTTGTGAAGTCCATGCCCTGCATGCACCGACATATTCCCATTCAATACTTCTCCATTCTCCAGCCCCTCCTTTATTGGGGTCTACCAAAAATATTTTTCAAAATATTCTTTGATGAGCATGTTTCTAACCCATTTGCTTACCTACATTAAACTTAAGATTTTCAAAAATGATGAGAAACATAAATTCAACAAAAATCTTGGGGGTATCGATTTTAAGATAGCTTACCTTAGGTAGTGTCATTGCGAGTAAAATTGCATACATGGGTGACACTAAGGGCCACTTTACACTACATATTGAGGGCCTTTGGCCTGTCATTAACTTGTTTACCCATTTTGTTATACGGTTGAGGGTCTCAGGCTTCAATGTGGTCCTAAATTTTGGTTGGATCAATTTGACAATTGTGTTAGCAATTGCACATCTTACATGTTGTCATTCCAAATGTCAAAGCCAAAGTTGCGATGCAACAATCATGGAGGGCGCAATGATAATCTTGTTTTTCATTAAGTGATTGCGTGATGCCATAATTGATGAGTGTTCATTATTTGTCAACATTATATGTAAAATGGTTGATTATGGATCCAACTTTGCCAAGGCAATACGGTCTAGCCCTCCCAACAATGTTGCACCTTTGATTAGTAAATATATTTTGAACACATAGTTCAATCTCATATTACTAACACATAGATTCCTTTAGGGTGTCAAGCTCTTCTATAAAGAAAACCTTGGGATAAACGATCACTCAAATAGGTGTAGGTGTTCAATCATGATGATTAACCATGTAAGGTAGGCATATCTTAAAATTAGAAATTTCTCAATGCTTAGATTATCGTACTCAAATAGCTTGTCTTTCTAGGATGGGTGGGCCAAGCTAACCGGGAGCTAGCCTCACATACCTTAGTTGTAAACAGGTCATGCAATTCAAATCATCCATCGTCCCATAAGATTCAATGCTTCCAAAGGTGCACCATCAAGGCATAACACAAGAATGACAAGTTGTGGTTTGTGGGTAAGAAAGAATCCCCAAATGTGACAAAAATGAATCCATTTCAACACTTTGTTACCAACTCATTTGTCGGCATAGATTTGGATGTGACTAACAATTCCACATGCAAAAATATTCCGATGTTCCATTTCAATCCCCGGGGAGTGCACTTAATGCTAAGACTAGGAATACACGTGAGTGCGTTTTAATAGCATACCCCCCTATGTACTTGACCTTGAAATAGTTTTTAAATTAAGATTTTTTAGGTGCTAAATCATTACATATATATCTATCATTTGGTGTAAATTTCAGGACCAAAAGTTTTTAAAATCTTATTAAAAAAATTATAGAAGTTTGAACTGAAATGTGTTGTTTTTCGCTTCAAAAATCAATTTAAAAATCTTTACAAGTGAGTATTTTTTTGAAATTTATACAACAAGAACTTTAGATTGTGTTTAACAACTTCATATTATTTTAACAAAATTTAAATGATTTTTTAGTACATACATAGGGGGGTTGAAAGTACGCACTCACGTGATTCCTAGTCTTAGCATTAAGTGCACTCCCCGGGTTTCAATCAAGCTAAGGTGTGTTACCCTATAGTGGCACTTCTTGACCTGCAAAACATTTGAGCTTGGATAAATTGGGATATTACCTCACCTAGATAACAATTATGAATCACACAAATTGTCGTAATTTCAAGTTCTAAAATCAGGGTTGAAGTGCAAAAGTTACAGAGGGTCAGAGTCATTGCTTCCTTTCATTTTGAGTGATGTCTCAACAATTGAATCTAGAATGGTGCCTATATTTTGAGCACATTAAGTCCAATCCCATTGTAACACACATTGTTTTGCGTTCATTCCTTACTACAAACCTAGCCATGAAATATAGAAGTCACATAATAAGAATGACCTTTGAAGGCCCACACACATAAACATTTGCCATATTGTTGCAATCAATGCGGGCCGAGGGCTATCGAAATATAAGATTGGCTCTGCACAACCTGTACAAGACAAAATGATGTTACAATTTGTATAATGCACATGCTACTTATCTCTAAATATTGCCTCAAAAGCCCACAAAACTCTTCATTTGGTAATTGGAAACTTTTTCATGATTTTGAGATTATTTAAGGATGTGGTTTTTAAATAAAGAACAAGAAAAACACAAAAATATATTCAATGTGACTTAATTTAGATGAAATAAAGATATCTCCATGGACAACACTAACCTATTTGGCACAAACACATGTCATCACAATAAAGAATCGAACCAAAATTGAACAAATAGTTAGCTAAGTTCTTGTTGATGACCTTATTTAAACCTTAATTTTAACTAGGTGGTGGAGACATGAGATTGATTTACCGTCATGTAGGTTAGCTATCTCACAACTGGGCAATGGATGCACAATGTAACCGGGAAGTGTGGCCAAACCCTGATTCTTCACGGGGGGCTCACTCCATTGTCAAGTAGAACAACATGTGCGAGACAAAAAAAATCTACTTTTTCCTAAAAAAATCACCAAAATGGGTCAATTGTTTTTCATGTGTAGATATACACAATATCTATTACATAGTAAAAAATGGTAACCAAATTTGATGATCTATTTTTTTAATAAAACATACCGTTTCTAACTAGAATGACGTAGAATTGAACTAAAACAATTACTACAAAAAATGAAGATGACTAAAAATTTCAAAAAAATATACAAAAGATATTATCAATGGTTATGTATATGTAGAAAAAAATCATAATTTAAAAAATTATCTATGGCATATAATATAGGGTAGCAAACTTGTCTCGCACGTGGTGTTCAACTTGACAATGGAGTGACCCCCCGTGTGATTCTTTCATAGCATTTGGATTCAAGTTTTTGGCACAATTTCATTGATAAAGTCAATCAAAATGAATTATTGCAAGCCTTGGTATTTGGGTTATACAATGCAAAAGCATTAAGGTAGAACATACTCCAAAATAATGTGACAATCATGGTTTTTTGAAGCCCTTCATTTTTGAGACTCAAAAGTATCCATTTTTTCGAAGAACTCGAGTATGAAGTGCAGGCTTTCAACTCGTGTACTACAATACCCACAAATGTGAATTCCTTGGGGGCCATCACATAGGATGCAAGAGGTAAATTAGGACATCCATTTCCTTTGGAAGTGGACCACAAATTTGACCATATGTTTTCATAAAATAAGCGCCATGCCTTTTAAGAAGTGCAATTTTTATGAATAAACATCAAGTACATCACATACTTCAATTAGATACATGTCCTTATGATTATGAAATTGGAACGTGTCGGATCTAATATTTTCATTTTTGGAATTGGATAAGCTAATAGACTTAAGGCAATACAAACATCAAATATAAGCTCAAAAAACTACAAACTACAATAGTTGAAGTAACTCAACTTTGAAAGGGAGGGGAGGGGAGCCACATGAGTGCAAGACTGTTTATTGAAAACCCTTGGATAGAAAATTAATAATAAATAAAAATAAAAATTTGTGACCAAGAAGAAGACGAGACATGCAAATCATATACTAAATAAAGTCTCATATTTGCAAACAATTAAGACTTCCCAAAGCAAATTGTCTCATTTATGTTTATAGGCTTCAATTTTGCAAATGATAGAAGATGACAACAACAACATGGGGTATAAGGGATGTTTGGGTATAATAAACTCCTCACAATATAAGCATTAAGGGGGGGGGGCATAACATTATTAAGTAGTGTGCGTTCGTTCATGTGGGCCCTGAGAATTTTAACATGAGATGCCCCAACCTAGTGCAAATTCAAACTTAATGTGAGTCTACATGCACTAGGTTGGGGCATCCTATGGTTATATTCTCAAGGCCCATATGAATGAATGCACATTGCTTTATAACGTTATGGGGGAGGGGGTTTCCTTATAATGTACCTACCTCTCCCAAAAATTCATACTACCATGACACTTCCCTAAATATTTCTACAAAAGTAGCTCAAACAATATCCATCGCATATGTATATAGTTTAAAGCCATATTTTGATCAAATACCCTTTTGTTCATCCACGTCATACACCATGGACCGTGTTCAGTGAAACGCCCCCTCCCCCCTTTTCTAAATGACCTTCAAACACTCGAGGCAACAATGTTAAAATAAGGCATTTGGGTATGCATAACATTATTCAAACTCATGCAGTGTTCTGTGGGACTGACAGTATTCCGGGGAATATTCCCTTGAATACTGTCAGTCCCACAGAACACTGCATGGGTCTGAATAATGTTATGTGATTCAGTTACTTTTTCTTAATTGTACACCCATATATTGAGCAACTTGTGATTAGGTGTTGCACTAGGTACATGTAAGGAGGGAAGGGGGGGGGGTAACACATGTTTGAAAGAGATTGGACTAGGTTACATCCTCAAAATCTTGGGGCATGCACTCAACATACTAGCCCGTATGGTACCATGTGGGTGTACAAAAAAAATCTTTGATGAGAGTTTGGCTTCCAAATCAGGAATGCTACGATGTGAGCGGTGAGCGGTGAGCGGTGAGCAGATCTCGTGAGCAGAAAATCAAAATTTAAAACTCCATTTAACGAAAGTTAGGACCCCTATGACCGTGGATTTTGCACATATTTCAAGTTTAATTTTGGAATTATGAGGCCGATATTTATGGAGTGCCTAATATTTAGGACCAAAAGTTTCTTAAAATTACCAACGAGTCCCTATGGCCGTGGGAAAATTCAGTGTGGTTGAGAAGATGGTGGACCTATGGGAAGAGGCCTCGGATCCGAGGCCTCTTAGTTGTGGGTAGCTTATGCTTGAAAATCAAAATGTTATGTATATTTGAGTTGGCTACTTGTCTTTGCATTTGGCCATTTCTTGTATGTAACACTATATTCGTTAAATTGAGACTTTCTCTAGTCTCAAATTAATATATGGATCCAACAACATGAAGGCGTCCGAAACTATATTGTGAACAATGTCAAAAATATTATATGTTCTAACATCCCAAACCTATAATGTTAGGACATGAGCACATATGGTAGACCACTTGACAACAACAAAAACACATTGGGTAGAGCACTCCAAACACAATTCACCCAAAAAACATATAACCTACTTTCTATTATTAGCATGGTCCATAAAATATAGGGTTTCCAACATACAAAGTGCATGTAATAAATGCATATTTCTTCAAACAATATAGTATTGGGGCGTTCGACCCAAACAATATAACATTGGGACGTTCAACCCAAACAATATAACATTGGGGCGTTCAACCCAAACCCTACTCCAATTTTGATGAGCACACATATGTGTAATATATATTGCTAGAATTATATCTGAAACTATTCGACCCAAACTCTACCCCAATTTTGATGAGCACACATATGTTGAATATATATTGCACGAATTATATTTGAAACTATAATCATGCTAACATAATCCTACGGAACTTCTCATTCAACGTGGGTTTCTTCTTGTGCGATCCGAGCAAGGTTGTCTTTTGCGAAGGTTATATACTTCTGAGGGATGGACACCGATCCGCTTTGATTTTTCCGTGGTCTCCACGCTATGAATATGGAATCTGTATCAACCCAAGATGGACCATGCTCAGAATCCACCTTCCACCGAAAGTTATGGTTGGTATCCCAGCCTGTATAATGCCGAACCACATCTTCATTTCTTGCTGTGGGTTTGTAATACTCCACTTGTATTTGTCGAAAATGTGCGCTGGAAGTTGTAAAGTTTGGTTTAGACAATGTTCTTGCCACCCACACCGGCTTCGCATATGTCTCATCCCCAGGACGTAAAATAAGCATGTAACCTTCATCACAATCAACCGCAATGCGAAAAGATGGTGGAGGACGTTCTCTAGCGGGCCCAACATAATGGTCGTCCGTATCGAATTCTTCACGAACCTCTCCGTTTTCCAACATGCACGCATCCGAAGCTTGTACATCGACACGAGTTTGTGGCCAAAACCCGTGCCTCAACGTATCAGGGCTATCTTGGTGGAGGTCTGCTAAGGCGGCACGAACACGTGTCCAATAATGTATCCAACTCCCGTAACGATGCCATGCTGATCCACCAACATCCGATACCTTCAAACTCTCCCAATATTGTATGAAGCCAGATATTCCCTTCAAAATATCCTCCAAATTCTTCATGGCTATTGGCTTGCAAGGCTTGGGCTCTCCAGCCGGTAACATCGTCTTCCCATCCGCATCCAAACGCCATACAAGGAGACCCTCCGGTGGACTCCAGTCTTGTGACGTGCACAACAATTTGTATTGCATAGCGGGTTTACCATCATTGCGCATGTAGAAGCGGAATTGTTGTGCCTTGGTATGCCCGATCAATCGGTGAGCCCCACTTCGAATATAAGGTAATATAAAGGCTTTAAAGTCTGGCACCTCCTCGATCATATGGGGGATGACGGGAACGTTTTCCAAATCCATGTATGACTTCATCAACAATGGGATTGTTGGAAAATCCTCCTCTCGCAATTTCATGCTCCACCGCCCAAACGATGCATCAATGTCATCGTGTGTGTGGCCTACCAAAAGGAAAGACACAAAAACCTCCTTGAAAATGCCTTTCGCAACCAACAATGACCAATATGCAAATACATATCTACTTTTATTGTCCTTTGCACAATTATCCAATTGCACACGCAAAGTGGGGGGCAACTTCTTCGCTACCACAGGTTCACTGGGCGGATCTTGCAACGAATGCAAACACACATCTTTTCCATCCAACACCGCCTCATACAAAGGAGTTGAACCCGTGTCTTCAAATAACAATCCCGAAGAATAGGCCGGCAGTTTCTCCAGATCACGTAGAAGCCTTGCAAATGACCCTATAGTGTGGTTTGAATCCGCTGGATATAAATCAAGAGCATAATGAGCGTACTTGACATCACCGTGTCCATGCGCAATCATTCCTGCGATGGCAACTCAATGCAATTAATATCTGAATAGAAATAAACCATTTCAAGTGAATCCATGTTGTCAAGTACATCATGGTAAAATAAACAATACAATAATTACGGTAACTGACGACAATTTTCGGTCTTCACCTGTAACCGATACATGCAGCTTGAAAAATCCATCCGAGGCCTTAATCCGATTTGCAAAACATGGGGAGGCTGTTTTGGCATGGTCCATTTTGTCATGGATGACCGTAAGAACCTCCAAGGGCCTGGATATTGACAACGCTCTATTTGTGTAGTAATCATTCCGGTGTGCCTCTTGCATGTTTACATGCTTGAAATAGTTCAATTGATGCGCAACATATGATTCTGTTCCCATCGTGTGTGCATCCCGAAGGCGCTTCAACTTCTCACAATTTGAGCACCGAGCAAATTTGTCCCCTCGTCGTTTAGTAATGTATTCGTTAAATTTTGCTTTCTTGATTGCGCTCAATTTTGACAATGAAATTGGATCCAACCCAACCTTCTCGCCAACAGCATTTACGTCGAGCAATATATCTTTCCATTTTGTGCCTGTGGGAAGAACTTTCTCCACAACCTTCTCACCGGTTGTGAGTGTGCGTGTTTTGTGCGGCATTGCATCAGCAAGGGGGACAATGATAGTCGCTAGAGTGGCCGTTGCTTGCCTTGTTGCTTCTCGTGGTTTCTTCAAACCCACGTTCCCGTGGTGTCGGGACCGGCGGCCTTCCTTAGCATAAGTCGCTTGTCTATAAAAGTCCGCTTTTGACACCCCGTGAATGGTGTACCATGCCTTACAACACACATCTATGCTTTCAATGGTGATGACCTTGCGCCCCGTACCATTCTCATGTATAGCCCTATGGACATCAAGTTTTTTTGTGGATCTTAGACGAAAATCTCCAAGCCACATTTCTTCGCGGATGGCTTTCAATTTATCCCTCGAAAACAATTGGCAGCAACGATGCACACAACAATCCTTTGTGGCAACTTCACGAATGGACTCCTCACCAAGCAACCTTTGACGTTTACAATCGGTTGCCGACGGAGTAGGACGTGCCAATGTCTCGTACTTTCTTAGACCCTTGCGTGGCCGCATGTTGGATTGCAGTTCCTTTTCGAGTTCCATGTGACGTTGCTCATGGTCACGCAAGCTCACTCCATCAATCGTGACATTCCTCAATGGCCACCTGCGGAGGGAGAACCTATGAGTGGGATCCACCTCGGAATGAACGAGTGACTCCAATATGACAATGCCAACGTCCTCGGTGCCAAGGGGGTGTTCATCAATGCAATCTTGTGGATGGGTGTTACGACAAATCCCCTCTGCCACAGCAACCCCACTTTCATTTAGAAGTAAGACATCCTCATTCACCCATGAAGCTCTCGAAAGCCCTGCACACTCCACAATGGGAGTGTGCGGCACGGAAGGTGTAGGTATAGCCAGTTGTTCTTCATCGGAACTCCCATCCATGATAGCCTCCCCAACAATGTCTAGCTCGTCCTCAGATGCAGACGGAGAAGTGCCCATGTCTTCAAATGATGAATACCCTCTGTCAGTATACCCATCCATTGTACCTACACAAATGAACACAAAACCTTGTAAAAATTTGACAAAAGCAATAGGGTTAAATACAGGCATTGGTTTGGGTCGAGCGACCCAAACCTTTAGAGGCATTGGTTTGGGTCGAGCGACCCAAACCCTTAGAGGCATTGGTTTGGGTCGAGCGACCCAAACCCTTAGAGGCACTGGTTTGGGTCGAGCGACCCAAACCCTCACAGCCATTGGTTTGGGTCGAGCGACCCAAACCCTTAGAGGCACTGGTTTGGGTCGAGCGACCCAAACCCTCACAGCCATTGGTTTGAGTCGAGCGACCCAAACCCTTAGAGGCACTGGTTTGGGTCGAGCGACCCAAACCCTTAGAGGCACTGGTTTGGGTCGAGCGACCCAAACCCTCACAGCCATTGGTTTGGGTCGAGCGACCCAAACCCTTAGAGGCACTGGTTTGGGTCGAGCGACCCAAACCCTCACAGCCATTGGTTTGAGTCGAGCGACCCAAACCCTTAGAGGCACTGGTTTGGGTCGAGCGACCCAAACCCTCACAGCCATTGGTTTGGGTCGAGCGACCCAAACCCTCACAGCCATTGGTTTGGGTCGAGCGACCCAAACCCTCACAGCCATTGGTTTGGGTCGAGCGACCCAAACCCTTCAGCTGGTTTCGGTCGAGCGACCCAAACCCTCCGTGATTTACGCCTACAATTGCGGAAATAATCCATATCCGCCTCCCTGTACACTATCTGTAGTAAATCACACCGTGCATGGCTGTTGAAATTGGGTACTCAGCAAAGGACGTTTAGACAAACCTTGCAATGCAGCAGTACTTGAGAGACCTTTCTACCGTTTCACAATGGGGAGATGAGGAAAAAGGACCGAAGTTTAGGGGGCTTGGAACTTTATACTGCCTGCCTCCGCCTTGGCCTGCCCCTTTGGATCCCTTTCCCGCCCGAACCTAAACCCTAATCCTTTGTTCAAACCTTCTGACGGACATTCCCGCCTCTTGTTGTAAATAGATCTTCCATATTTAGAGGGCCTCTTCGTGGCCCCAAGCATGAAATGACCTTGGAGAACTAACCGCCTAATTCCGCTATTAAATAACTAAACAAAATATGAAGTCAGTGTTTGATTAATTGTAGTGTTCTTACAACCCTACCATGGTCAACATTAATTTTCAATTCGTTTCATTCCTTACTAACACTCAGTTCATACATGTATACGGTATTCCACAAATTATTAGAACTGATATTTATTGTTTGAGATTGCATTTAATGCTTCTTACTTTCTTATGGTTATTGATATTTTGTGTATGTGGTTGTGTTTAATGTATCAAACAGTAAATATCATTCTTTTTGAAGTTGTGTATTCCATCTATAGTTTTAATTGATTTGGCTTGCGAATAAAATGTAGCCAACTTTATAATTTTGTTTAAACAAGTGTTTGATGAAAAACCTAATCATATATTGTTCTATCTAGTCAATGAAAGTTGATATGAACATGTCCACAAAATCATGGTTGTGTGTCCTAGTGTCACTACACTAAATAAGATATATATTAGTGTTAGCTACATTATATACAAATGCATCTACGACATACCAATACCATTATGAAAGTAATTAACATTAAATGTAAACCGAAGCACTCAATGTTAAATATAAACGTAATATGTTTGAATATGGTGTTAGTAGAAAATAAAATAAAAAACAAAGATCTTAGAAGATCTCCAATATGAGATGACATGAAAGGTGGCAACCATCGGCAGGAAAATGGTGTATGCTTTTGGAAACCTATGTAGAAGGCATAAATGTGAATCCCATCACACATGAACCTTTCAACTTCCATCTTTCAATGGTAACTGAACCTATCATGATGCCCACTTCAATTGCAAGCTAGACATACAAGTTTGAATTGTATGTCCCAACAATAATTTAACACAACATGAAAACTAACCAACATTCAGTTTCATAATAATATAGTGTTTGTTGTGATATCTAGTATATACATTTATACTTAAAACCACGTGCGTCTTGGCCCCCTCATTTGACCTATGCGCCATTCATTTATGCCTTCGGGTTCAACAAGTCATGTTCATTAACCCTACCCTAAACCCTAAACCCTAAAACCCTAAACCCTCGTAGTTGTTAAGGGTTGCTTTCATATAGAACACCATGTACTGTACTTTGTGCCTCATTTCCTAATATGATATCTTGTTTAATATATGTGGAGGGATCATCCAACAACAGAGTGATTGCTTAAATGGCTTCATATAATGCCGAACTCCACATATTTGTACAAATATGACTTCATATTTGTGTAAATGGTGCTTCTCTCATTTACTATCACTATATTTGTTCATTTTGGACTTTCTCTTATCTCAACTTTGTATAATATGACCTTTTAATGTGGTTTGATATGAACACCCGCTTCGAAATATGTGCATCTTATAAATATGTACTATTCTAAATAAGTATGTTAATGTTTGATGCTATAAATTGAACAACATTTTTGTTGCTTTGGGCAAACAATAATGATATTAAGGTGTCAAGACTTAATATTGCATAGTTCCATATGCGCTAACCATTACAATACATAACTCTAAACCATTCATTGTGTAAACGGTTACCATACTTGTAATTTTCGATCTTGTGATTGCCTATGAGGATTGCAATATAGTTATCAAATACTCCTCTTAGAATAGTATGTATCACCCTCAACCCATTCCATATGTGTAGATTACCACAATTATAACACAAATTACGGATTCGTTCTATGATATTAGCAAATCCAATGAGGGACCATTAAATTAAAAACCATTTTAATTAGAGTTGGCAAATGTGTTCATTTTGTGGAGTACCTTATGTATAATGCTTTTTGAGTATCCTAATTCATGGTACAATCCACCATCTCAAGCTAGAGCCATGTCCTCTACCAACAACCATCGTATATAATTGCAATACATAACTCTAAACCATTCAATGTGTAAATGGTTGCCATAATTATATTATACCATCATGGACTTCCCTATGACGATTGCAATATAATTATCAAATACTCCTCTTAGTATGCAGTCCACCCTCAATAAATGTTACACCTATAAGTGTTAACCCTCTTTAAAATTAATGTTAACTCTCTTCTACTCCCCACATATTGCACACTATAAATGTTAAACGTGTTAACTATTAACAAAATGGTACTCCCGTCTTTGTAACTTTGACTCTATAAATGTAAACTATTGAAATACAACCATACTATTCCATTTTATAATGACTTGCGATCTAGTTTTGGTGTCATTCGAAGGTACATGCAATCACGTTTTTGTTTTGTGTCCAAATATGTGGGTTTATGGTGTAGATTGAGAAATATTTGCAAGTTGGGCATGCATATGAATCTCACCAAAGAACCATAATTGATCCATACTTCACCCGTGATTTGTGAACTTGATATTCAATAAAGTTTTGTTGGTTTTGCAATTGTATGAATAGTATTCTCCCACAAGGACTCTTCACAATTGCTTATATTTATTAATGTCAAGATTTTTATTACTCAAAAAGTAATTTCATAATTGTTAATTGTTAACTTTGATCCACTCCCGAGGGTTAACATTTATAGAGGGTAGATTATAGTATGTATCATTATCGATTCATTCCATATGTGTAGATTACTAAAATTATAAAACTAATACAGTTTCAATGTTTGATTCTAGCAAATCTTACGGGGGACCATTAAAATAAAAACCATCATTATTCGAGTTGGCGGAGGTGTTACATTTGTGCAGTACCTTAGGCTATAACCATTATTGAGTGTCCTCAATAATGGTTTGGGATAGGTGGCTAAAGGACACCCACTTGCGAGGCTTATGGACCGTCGATGGGCCAGAGGCGCTCCAATGGCCCAAATTGGGTATGCGTTTGGGGCATGGAGCGCCGCCGCTCCACGTGGCGGCCATGCGTCCATCGAACACGAAAGGCCGGACCCATTCCCGAATGGGTCCCACCCTTTCGTGTCTTTTTCCCCTCCCACATTCTCTAACCCCTTCCCTCCGCTCCTTCTTTCTCTCTCTCACCTCCGCGCCAAGCTTCCACCCTTTCCCCGACGCATCTTCCCTCTCCCCTTCTCCTTTCTCTCCTTCTCTCCTTGTAGCGCCGCCCTCGCTAAGCGGCGCTTTTCCTCATTGTTGTTCTCTCTGATTCTTCTCCTCTTCTCCTATACCTCCCTCTGGTCCATTGAGAGTGAAGCATTGAGTGTATTGTGTGCACATTGAGTGTATTGAGTGCGCATTGAGTGTATTGTGTGCATTAAGAGTGTAGCATGCGGTTTGTAGTTTTGTTTTTGTATCAAAGCGTTTGCTTTGAATCAACAGAATGTCTTTGTGTTTGTGAATTGAGTGCATTATTTCTAGTGTGTGAGTTTCAGGTGTTTGAGTTTCAGGGTTACATTGTTTGTGAGCAATCAGTGTATATTCGCATAGCTTGTTTGTGAGTGATTGTTCAAGCTTTATTGTGAAAGCTTGATTGTTCAAGCTTGATTGTGATTGATTGTGAAGAGTGAGAAGTTTGTTCCTGAGTGTTTGTGAGAACTACATCAGTTGTCCAGTTCCTTTTTAGTTTTGGAGAAATTATAGTTGTTCAGAGCGTTTTCAGTTTTCCAGATTCAAGCCTTTCTACAATCAGCAAGTAAGACCAGCTTGTTGGAACAGCTTCCAACAGCAGGTTCTTCATTAGGTTGCAAAGAAAGGTATTTTCTTAACCCAACTCATTTAGTGTTTCGCAGCATCTACAATGCATAAGCATTGTATATGCTGCGCAAACACATTGTAGAGAACTCATTATTCATAACAGTTTGGAGAGACGACTCAAACCTCACTCTCAAACTCTTAAGCCCACTCTAAATATAGTATATGTTGCATAATTAACAATGTTAATGGTTTCGGTCGGTCGACCGAAACCAGCTGCAGGGTTTGGGTCGAGCGACCCAAACCCTGCAGCTGGTTTCGTTCGACCGACCCAAACTACCTGCAGCTGGTTTGGGTCGGACGACCCAAACCCTTGAGCTGGTTTCGGTCGAACGACCAAAACCAGCAGCGCAGTTTGGGTCGGTCGGCCCAAACTCTGCAGCTAGTTTCGGTCGATCGACCGAAACCAGCAGCACTGTTTGGGCTGAACAATCCACACTAATCTGCAGGTTTCGGTCGAGCGACCGAAACCAGCTGCAGAGTTTGGGTCGAGCGACTCAAACTATTGACAATTTTAGACCCATAAAAGCAAACTCCAGAAGAGTATGGGTCGCTCGACCCAAACCTCATGACGAGTTTGGGTGGAACGACCCAAAGTCCCAATCACATGCTACATGATAATATATAAAAGGACTAGATGCCATAGATAACTTATATATAAGGACACAAAGTTTGGGTCGAGCGACCCAAACTATGCGTGTTTTTCTGCTATCTATAACAAAATATTTTAATCTTACAGAAGACAACTCATACATCTAAAAAACAACGAAATATCTAACCTCTATCACATTACACGATATCTTTGAGTGAGTAATTGTTACTAAAAACACAAATGTGCTCAAAAGAGGGTTAATAGTTTGGGTCGCCCGACCGAAACTAACATATCTACCTCTCCTTGCAGATGCCTCCCAAGAAAAGACCTGGAGAACGATGGTTGGAGCTGGCACCATTCGAGATAGTCGAGGAGTACGAGACACCGACGGATGAGTCCTACGTGCCAAAGGAGGACATTCTCGTCGCATGGTCTTTTTCTGTGGTCAAGGCAGCCCAATTCAAAATTTTGCTCGCCCTCAAAGTCGGCACAGAAGAGTCTTTCACATGGGCTCTTGTGACAGGATGGGAGGTTTCATCGGTCCAGGCTCTAGGAGGACATGTGGACATCATCCTGGAGAATTCATCCCAACAAACCGCGCATGTATTCATGAAGGACGTCGCCCAGCCGTTTGATCCTACGTACTTGAGGGAGCAGTGCGCGGAGCCGGAGGTCATCAAACCGGAGGCCATCTTCGTGGATGGAGCCACTTCAATCACCAAGATTGCCACGAGATTCACAAAGCTGAAGCAGGCAATCAACGCGATCAACAAGGAGGCGCAAAGCAAGTCAAAACCTGCTGTCGCGACGAGGCGCAAATCAACTGTCGAAGAGGGCGCAGGGTCGTCAAGACCTCAAACATTGAGGAAGCCCCGTCCGGTACCCGCTGACTCCAGGAGAACAACTCCTACAGCAACCCCGGCGGATAGCGAGGCACCAACGCCATCCCAAAGCCGGCAGACTACACCGTCCAAGAGACAAAGAGAGTCGTCCTCTGCCATGACAGAGGAGCCTGTTTCGCCTGAGCTGAAAATGCCTAAGGCCGGAGAAGAGGTGGAGCCGGAGGAGATCACGAAGATCAATGAGACCTTCGAGACAAAGTGCTTACAGTATTTTTTTATGGGCAGGGAGTTCATGTTTAAGGTGAACATCTCCCAATGCCACCTTGCTCCCCCGGAGATGTGCGTTCGTGCGAAGGAAGACGCATATGTGGAATGGCTTCTCACCAAGATGCTTGGAGACCAGTTCAAGTTCGACAAGCAGACTCTTGTTCTCATGCCTCAGGGGCACAAGAAAATGCCCACACCAGATATGTGGGACACCATAGCAAAAGGCGATTTTTGGCTGATTGACGGTCAGCACAGTGTCGAGGCAGCTAAGAAACTGCAGACCAAGACCAATTGGGATGACCCCAATCGGCTAAAGGAGAAAGTGAAGGTATGGGACGCGCTAGTCGTCTGGTCTGACGACGAAACGCGGCTCAGCGACATATCCCGCTATTTCAACAAAACGAATAAGTTGCGGCCATACCAGGCATCGTGGATTCGCAACATCATGGCCTCGCGGGAGGTGTGGGAGTTCTACGGAAGACCTCAAAGAGAAAGGGAGAATGCGAAAGCCAAGAATCCCAAGTGGGAGGTGAGATTTCCTAGGCACCCCATAGTTTGGGTCGAGCGACCGAAACTGCTACATAGTTTCGGTCGCTCGACCCAAACTTCTGGATTTGTTCTTCATATTTCTGCTTCATATTTCCTCTGTAAGTGGACAGTCCATACTCTTAACTAATACAGATTCTGTGCTCTTATGCAGCAATTCAAGTACCACATGATCAACAAGTTCTCTTCGATCGACAATTCAAGCCGCAAGCAGAAGAAGTACAAAGAGCTGAGAGGAGAGATCTACTTGATCACATCAGCCGACGCGGTTTGGCAGAAATGGAAGACCCTGTTCGAGAGGCACGAGACCGGGGATCTTATCGATCCCGACACGCTCGAGAAGTACAACAAGGTCCCCAAATTCAAACCGCTGAGACCTCTTCTGAGAGAGTTCTTCAGAAGTCTGCAGGGTCTTATGGAGTCCGAGATCGAGAAGGCGGCAACCCACATGTTGCACAACAAGAAGACTGCAAAAAGACTTTGGGACCATCCGAAAATCGTCTTCACCAAACCGAAGTCCTTTGTTCCTTCGTGCTACACATTGAAGGAGTGGGCAGAATATAGGAAGAAGAAGACGACAATCGTCGAGGAGCTGCACAAGCTAGTTCCCGAAAAACTAATATTCAAGGAGGACGAGATGAACGAGGTGAACTGGAGAGCGTTCAAGGCTGAATACAACTTCACCAGTGCATCAATGGCGGCTCTGATGAGGGAGGCGGGAGAAGACTTTCTGAAGTCAAAAATGGTGAAGAACAACAAGAACCTGCCTCTTCCCGCCCACACCATGCTTGCCTTCTCCAACTTCATAAAGGAGAAGAGGATTGTTAGTTTCGAAGGAGACGCGTTTTTCAACCCTGTCTCCTTCAAGCCACTCAAAATCCAGGGGTGGCCGGGCGTTGAATCCAGGAAGCAAATACGAGTAAACGCTGCGGAACGGTTCCCCTTTGGCCTAATAGACTTCCGCAATATTCCTGGCCATGAGTTTGAGGGCACAATGAGCACACCCTTCTACGGGGAGTTCATGCCTAAGTTCTTGGACTATGCCAGCCCCAGGCTCAGGGAGGTTGATGTCTGGTTGTGGATAGTAGAGGACAGGCGAGCAGAGCAGGTGTTTGAACTTGTTCAGAAGTTGCAGCCTGACTACGCGGTGTCCAAGTCGCACTACGTTCCTGCACCGGCGGAGGGGGTGTACACAACACTCAAGGACAAGAAAACTAAAGTCCTGAGCTTGTTGTGTTTGTACTTTGTTTTCAAAGCAAACCTGTTGAAGGACCCCAGCCACCCCCTAACCCGAATGGAGAAACTGTTCCAAGTTCGGGACGGCATGGGTGCAAGCAAGTCATTGTACGACGAGGCGAAGTATGCAATGTACCCTGCGGACGAGTTGCGGATGGAATTCTATCTGCGAATAATGAGGGCTCTGACGAGGAGAGGGGACGCTATATTCAACATCTTCGGCGGCACCAAACCCATCTTCGCTGGCATGGTGAGCTCTCTCGCACTATTTGATGAGCTAGTTTGGGTCGAGCGACCCAAACTATGAGCACTCCTAGTTTCGGTCGCTCGACCCAAACTATAAGCACTCCATGCTTTCCTGTTTGCATTGATATTTTGAGCTTTCGATAATATTGTATGCCATCTAACATATCAAGTGTGGTTATGCAGATGCTGGGCCTGAATGTCTATAGCTATGTGGACGCCTCTGACCTGCAATTCTACAAGAACCAGAGATCATTGGCCAAGAAGATGGACATATTGGACTGGATTCCTGGGAGCTACGCCGAGGAGACTGTGGAAGGGGGTGAGAGCCCACAGGATAGGGCTAGGCGTGTCAACCCAGCCGAGTTGGCCATGATGGTTCCTTATGCAGCACCAGAGCCTCTGGTCCAAGTGCATCCAGGTCAGTCTTCTCGAGGGCCTCGTGACGAGGAGGGGGAGGAGGAGGGGGAGGAGGAGGAAGAGGGAGAAGAGCCTAGGCAGGAAGGCGAGGTTGAAGAAGGGGCAACGGGCTTCACTCAAGAATCTGAAGCCCCTCAACGAAAGAAGGCAATGCGGGTTGCAACTCCGCAGAGTAAGTTGGTGCCCGTCCTCACAGTGGACGATGCGCGCGACATGTACTCGAGGGATGCGACTGAGGTTTTCAGGGAGAGGAGGAAGATCAAGGGCAAGAAACTCTATAGCGACTATGCTGTAGAGGAGACAATTGCCATCAGCAGCGAGGACGAGGACGACATGGAGCTCGCGAAACGGCTCAGGTCGGACCCTCCCTCTCCCGGTGCCTTCGCAGGGATGGTGAGGGTGAAGCCCGAGGTTCTCACCGTCCAAGAGGCGAACGAGAAGATGTTGAGGGAGGAAGAGCAGCGCATCCGCTTGCAAAGGGCCGCTGCCGAAGAACCCTCGGTGCGGAACGAAGTTGCAGAGCTGAGGGCGATGTTGTTGGAGCAACAACGCCAACGAGCGATGGCGCAACCACCGCCTAGCATTGACATGATCACGCAAGTGATCCAAGGCATGTGGGCGCAGGGCATGATGATGGCCCCCCCGGGCTCGTTTCCACACTTGCCCCCCAACTTCCCTCCTCAGAGCATACCTCCACCGTCGGGTTCGCAAGGGTCATTCAGCTTCCAGCACATGGTTGGACCCCACGTGCATCCTTATGCACCGGTCCAACAAGTAGATGACCCCAACCTCTGGCGCCAGGCCGGGTCTTCTAGACCCCTTACCCCCCCACCACTACGGCCGCCACTGGTCCTACCACCCCCTCATCAGCAGGACGACCCGCACATGTTTGGGTCGTCCGACCCAAACCCAGCCCCCCTCGCAATGCAACAAGGCCCACCTCAGGATGGGGGGGAGTTTGGGTCGGACGACCAAAACCCCGTGGCCGCTCAGTCCTCAGTGGACCAGCATGGGTCTGACAAAGACTCACCCATGCCAGATGTTGAAGGTCCCCAAGGGCCTGGTGATACCTCTACACCTATCCCAATCGATGAACCTATGCATGATGCACATGCGGAGGTTGGGTTAGGTGAAGGGCCTGACACTGAACGCTTGCAGGAGAGGGGTGCTGACAACGTCGGAGAAGGCGTTGGCGAGAGAGGAGGACCGGCGGTGGCGGTGGAGCCTTCCATGGCGTCCAGGCATGACCAGGGCGAGGTAATACACTGAGACCTCCCCAGTTTCGGTCGCCCGACCCAAACTCCTGGTCCTTTGTCTTGTTGCCCTTGGTCATGTCTTCCTTAGCTAGGAGGAACTGCCCCCACCCAGGTCCACCCCGCTGTCGAATCCCTTCACCCCCGTTCCTTTTCTGCCACGCTCGCAACCGTCGCCCCGGCCCCCGCGATTTTATTCGGAACATGGAGGCGCGCACACAATTTTGTAGATTGTCTTAGGATAGTTTGAGCGGCTCGTTCAACGCGGCTTCGCCCCCCCCCCCCCCCACTGGGGATTTTGTACATAGAGCATTGTAACAATAAAATTATCTTTTGTGCCATTATGATTGTATTCGTGTTCAAATGCATATTGTGTCCTCTTGCCCCCCTTCCCCCCCTTTGGATTTGTATGGCCACCTATGTATAGTGGTTCTTGTATTTTGCACATAAATATATATACGTATTTTTCTCTAATTGGACATAGAATGACATAGTCTTCCCCCGCCTTATCTCGCTCGTCTTCACAGGGATCGGAGCTTAGCGTCGCGGCTCCCCGCCGGTCCTCTCCAAGAAGCGAGGAGGGTAGCGCGATGGCCCCACCCCCTTTACCCGCGCGGCCTTTGCAACCTAAGACCCGTTTCGTCGTACTAGACCTCAACGGGGTCTTGGTGCAATGCGTGTATTGTCCAAGGGTCCCCACGGTCCCCTACTGCAAGCCCGAAGACGCGAATTACGATGGGCCGCCCACGTACATCAAGAGCAAGCTCGTCCACCTGCGGCCGGGTCTTCGGCGCTTCCTACAGACCATCCAAAGAAAATGGTGGGTGGTCGTGTGGAGCTCCATGACGGCCGAGAACACCAATGCGGTCGTGGAGTTCATTTTCAAGGGCATCGAGCCCCCCTGCTTAGTCCTAGCACAGGACGCATGTAAAACATTGTACACACCGGACCGCAAGACTGTAAAGAAACCGAACAACCCCGCGTCCCCCCAATACCTCAAGATCCTTAGACTAGCTTTGTGGGACCAGCGGCCGTCTTTGATAGGCGTCCCCTACGACGTCCGTCCCACCCGCGAGAACACTCTCATGGTGGACGACAGCGCTGCCAAAAACGTTTTGAACCCTACGGCCAGCTTCATAGTCTGCCCTACGTGGACGATCGAGAAAGTCCGGGACAAATTTTTGTTAGACCTTGGTAAATACCTGCTAGAGCTCACGGGTAGTGGAATGGGGGTACAGGACTATCTTAGGCATAATCCCTTCGGCGAGAGGCGCTTGGAACCTCAAGACCATTTGTACAATGAGTTGGTCACTCACGCGAAATATAACAAGCTCCTTTGACTTGTCTATTATGTTTGTATGTATGTATGTGCGTGCGTTCACAAACTTTTGTGTAAATTATATGCTTCACATGTATCTCGATTTTCACACGCTCTATCTCTCCCTCTTCCCTTGGGTTTTGTTTTGTCCCCATTTTGGCGCCAGCCCTTGGAGCCCTCTATTGATGTCGTCAGTGAGTCGAACTTGGAAAGCTTCATCTACGAGACCGTTTACGACGCCGCGTCTACCATCGACTACTCAAAGGAGCCTCTCGATGCCGGTGTCGTCGATAGCCCCCCGCCCAAGCAAATCTTCCGACAATCGCCGTCCCCGTCACCGCTCAAGGGCGTCGATCGCGACTCTGTCCGTCCGTCTCCCACTAAACCAACTGGGGGTATTACACCTCAACGGCGGCTATGTATGGACGCGCGACCTACGAAGAGCGCATCCCTACCTACTCCCTCGCGGGACGCCTTGCCTTCACCCGCGAATTCGGACGCAAATGCCCGTCGTGCCAAGGTAAGGCCCCCCTTCCCATTGGTGTACCATACGTTACAATCGTTCTATCCTTAAGCGATTTGTGCGACATGTTTAGGTCTTTCTACCCAAACTAACACATGTTCGCGTGTTTTCTAAAATCGGTGGCAGGTACCTAAACCTCCGCGGTCGCTCGAGGCCATTGCGCTGGAGCGAGAGTACGCCATGATGAGGAACTCCAGACAATCTACTTCATCGGTTTCGAATTCCTCCTCCTATAGTTCGGGCGGTCGACGGAACCCTACATGTATTATGGTAGACTCGCATCCAAAGCACGGCTACAGTCGCGGAAATGAGATTTTCCGGAACATTGCGGCGATGCGAGCAAAAGAAGCGGCGGCAAAAGAGAAAGATGCAGTCTCCAAGTCTAGATAGCCATCGTATTTGTAGCGTTGCACGTGGACGGGATAATCTTAGACGATACTATCCAATGCATTTGTGGCATTGGCATGCTATTCAACTTACATGCCATATGTTGTATATTCTATTTGCAATAATATGAGTGTTATAAGATTTCCCTTCAATACGGTCTATGGTTTGGGTTCCCCTACCCAAACTATCACAAATATCAATTACCATATTTTGCATGCAATATTACATTTTACTTGCAATACGGTCTATGGTTTGGGTTCCCCTACCCAAACTATCACAAATATCAATTACCATATTTTGCATGCAATATTACATTTTACTTGCAATACGGTCTATGGTTTGGGTTCCCCTACCCAAACCATCACAAATATGAGTTATTAATGGAATTCTTGGTATGAACACCCGCTTGAAAGTGTTGGCAACCAATATGTGTTCCATTTTATCCTTGTTCTTATGTTTGTAAAAGTCTCAAAATACCCGAAAAGTCTCAATTTAACGAATATAGTGTTATGTTCTAGCATGAGGAGGAGGTTTGGAAAGAGGCCTCGGATCCGAGGCCTCTTTTTTGTGGGTAGGATATGCTTGAGAAATCAAAATGTTATGTATATTTGAGTTGGCTACTTGTTTTTGCATTTGGCCATTTCTTGTATGTTCTAGCATGAGGAGGAGGTTTGGAAAGAGGCCTGGGATCGAGGCCTCTTTCTTGTGGGTAGGATATGCTTGAGAAATCAAAATGTTAGGTGTATTTGGTTTGGCTACTTGTCTTTAGATTGTCTACTAGTTGACGACCACAAAAGTGTAGTGTTATTTGAGAACAACGACAAGATGCATTCAACAAGACAATTGGAATATTAAAAACCACACCACACTTTATAAATCCAAATACCAATCAATCAAACCAAAAATCAATCAACAATGAGGTTGTCACTACTAGATTCCCTACTTCCAAAGATACTCCCTTCATGGCCGCCCTCATCTGAAGTGGAATCTAAGGTATGGCATTCATTATCCACCTCTGCAAGAAGCTCGAAGAAGTCTAAGGCACGGGGGTCATAACGTGGAGACGGGGTACTAGCTTTGCTAGGAGAAGGTTGTGCCGCTAGATCAGGGCGAGATGGCCGGAGGCGGAGCCCGCAGCACACAGAGGCGCAGCACCGAAAACCCCAGCCCACAGCGCCGCACCGAAGACCTCCGCACACATCAGCGACACAACAAGACCTCCAAGACAACAAGATCCATCATCGACACAAGCAAAGGGGGAGAGGCACATCAACAACCACAGCAAGATCTACATCAAAGGAAGCCGCAGAACACCCACAACCTTAAACTTAGATCCGGCCGACGCAACACAACGCGGAAACAAATCTTTATTCTCCTTAAAGTGTTCTACACACTGTTATGCGCCAGCCAAGTTTCCTCGTCTCCACAGCCTAACCCTAAAGGTCTCCTCTCTCTTGCTCCTACCCAACAACCAACAGATCCAGAATGCTACACCGCTCTAAGCTGCCGAAGTCACAGTGGCAACCTCCCCAACGCACGCCTCCCTCAACAAGCCTCGCCTCGCCTCCGCCGAACAGGTTCAATACACCCACAATGCAACCAACAACAATGCGTCAGGACACACACATACCCGCGACGTCGACCACAGATCGAGAGCCGCCCCGCTCACCCCAAGGTACCTCAAGCTCTTAAACCCTAGATCTAGATTTCAAGTTCACCCACACCTATCTACACAATCGCATGTGCATGCTACAATCACACAAAACAAGTCCACACAAACACACACACACAACCTTCCACACAAAGAAGCATCAAGAAATGCCAAACAAAACCTACCTCAGTCCGCCACAATCCAGCCACTCAGCATCACCAGCCGCTCACACGCCTCGAACTCCGAAACACAAAGTTACACACAGGAGATTGCTCTACGAAGCATGCACCACCCACCGCCAACAACAAACCCCCACAATACAAACCCCCCAACAATCGCTAAAACCCCACAACACACACACAACCACAGATCCCTCAAACACGCAGAACCCCCCCACTCCAGCCCACATACACGAAATCCCAGACACATCCACCAACCAGCTACCACAACACTCCCATCGCACCTAACAACCCACACTCAGCAGCTACGAATGACGATCCACACAAAACCACTTCAAATTCAACCAAACAAAAACTCCTCCAGCCTCGAAGAGTCACCCTTACCTGATCAGATATGGACAACCTGCCGCAGAAGTTTACACAAGCGCCGCCTCGCCACACCGCCGCACCAACCCCCACGATCTCCCAAAACCCACAATACAGCTCATACAAAATCAAAGATAGAAACTGTCACCGAATACACACTCACAAACACAAACAGCCAAGATCCAAGCACAGCCAAACACAGCTCACACACAACCACCCGCATTAGCCAAAGCACACCCCTACTTAACACATCCCTCTCCCAACCAACGATCACTCACCACTCATCACTTGCACAACTCTTCGTATACAACTCTCACCTCTCTCACTCTCTCAATCTCCCTCCGCCTGCTCCTCTCTCACACTCATCCCCCTGGGCTTGTGAGGCCAAACCCCCCACCCTTAAGCGTCCGTAGTCCGAGTAGTGGGTTTGGGCTCACATTCCTCCGCGGTATTGGATTTGGACTTCTCTATACTACCACTTGAACTATCACTTGTGTATTCCGTATCGCTACTATAAGAGGTCTCACTTGGTGTCTCCATACCGTACATAAGCCTTTAAGTATTAAGAAATACTTATGTGACTTATGTCAATCTCTCCCTCGCACCTTTGGTCTTTGCTTCCTTTGTCTTGCCATCGCGAGAGTGCTCCACATTCTCCATTAATTTGTGCACGTGGTTTATTTTTAAAGAGAGGATGCAAGTGTTAAAAAACACTATTCTCTATAGTCAATCTCAAATACATTTACTTGTGAAAGCCACACATAACACTAACTAGCATAATGTAACTAACTACTTGTCTATGAGCTAATTAAGTAGGCTATCTACTAAGCTCCTTCATGAACCCATCTCTTTACTTTCTAATTACATAAACCTAGCTCCTTCATAAACCCAACTCCTTCATGAACCCAACTCCTTAGCTTCTAACTAAATAAACCCAGCTCCTTCATAAACCCAGCTCCTTCATGAACCCACAACTTTGTAGTTGTAATCCCCAACTACCTCACTAATTATTCAAGCCCTTAACTAATCTTCCTACCTAATTTTCCTAATTCTACTAACAACCCCTTTCTAATCACACAATTCTTCTCTAATCCTAAAATCCTAAAATCCTAGAGAGGAGAGGGGGAGAGAGAATTTCCTAACTTCACTAAGACTAACTAATCCACACAAGTATATTTTTGCACTCATCACAACCTCAAGTGCTCAACTCTTAAACATGGAACTTGCAACCACATGTATTCAAAACATGAACCTTAAGTACCACAAATTGGAATCATGAATTAACTTTAAAATCCTTCACGTCAACACTAATTCTACCAAGAGGTCAAGCCCTCTTCAAGGCTAACAAGCCTTGGCTCTCAAACTAAAAACTAAGCACACACATGTGCTCCAATATGGCTTCCCACACCCACACTTATAACTCGTGGGGTGCCTTGGAGCACAAAGGAAAGAGAGGATGAGTGAGGGAAGAATGAGGGATTATATAGTAAGCTTGAGGGGGTGAGCACCCTCAAGGCTCACGATAAGCCCTTGAGATTTCCTCCTACTTAGTAGGCGCCAATCCTATCTTCTAAGCCTTCCTCCCTCAAATGATCAACAAGGATCTTAATTCGAACATTTAACTAGCCTTGGCTTTCTACCTACCACACTTTACCAAACTTGGGATGCTTCAACCCAAACTTAGCCTCCTTCGCTTTCCGCCGCCATAACTTTCTCCCCTTACTTTCCCAAATCGTTGCTCACCACTTAATTCAAACCACGATGCTTAACTCGTGATTTGATTGGTGCTTTGAGAATTTGCTTATCCTCCACCTTGCATTCTTCCTTGGACCTTCCCCATTAAGTGGCCATGATGAGGTGGTCCACTTGTGCGCTCCATGTGATCCTCCATTCATCCCAATTCGAATGCACTTGCCTCTTGAGTCACTTTGGTTGTCTCCATCCATTTGTACTAGCCTACTCACTAACTACTCAATCCAAGTTCTCCTTACCTATCCTCATTCACTCAAATCCTTCCGAAGGTAAAAACACAATAACAACTCACATCCTAGCCTCTTACAACATGGTACTTCTAAGACTAACATTTCACTCTTTTTATATTTTTGTGAAGTAACATGCTACTTCAAAGTGCATCAACTAACGTTTCAAGGGTCTAAGACTAAATGTGGGCACCCTTTTGGGCTCACATAATTGGCGACCATCGGGGGATGAATCCAAACATCTCTTGCTCCAAGGGTAAGTTGCCTAGTCAAGCTCGGTACTCCTTACATCTACTTCCCGATGTACGGGTAGGAAAGAGCTCACCATTCAACGTTTCCAATTGAATTGAATTATTAGGAAAGACCTCATAGACAAGGTAAGGTCCTAACCATATTGCATCGAATTTCGCCGGAAATTCAAGCTTTCGTGCGTCTTGAATCATGACCATCATTCCCGGTGTTAGGGCCCTTCTCTTATGTCGTTTGTCGAAAGTAATATTTCTCCTTCTTTGGATTGCCTCAATATGTTGAGCCGCCATTCTCCTCCCTTCGTCAAGTGCTTCCAAATCGGTTAGTCGATTTCGTAAGGATTGACTTTCGGTAAGTCTCGTACTCACGGCCACCCTAAGTGACTCGACTTCATATTCGATTGGTAGTGTCGCTTCAAGACCATAGACTAAGGAAAATGGTGTAGCACGCGTAGTTACCTTATAGGTTGTACGGTATGCCCAAAGTGCCGCCGTTAGTTTCGTATCCCAATCCCGCTTCGAGTCTATAACCGTCTTGCGTAGTATACTCACCAAAATTCCGTTAACCCTTTCCGTTTGTCCATTGGTTTGTGGGTGGTAGGGAGTAGTCTTCCGGTGATCAATTTTAAATTTCTATGTCATCTCTCGAATCAAGTCATTCAAAAAGTGAGTACCCCTATCGCTTACTAGGATCTTCGGCACCCCGAACCGCGAAATTATGTTTTCGTACATAAATGTTGCCGCGTGTTCCGCCGTGTCGGTCTTCACCGCTTTGGCTTCCGCCCACTTGGTGAGGTACTCGGTTGCCACCACAATATATTTCATTCCTTTTGAAGATTGGGGATGGACCTCACCCACATAGTCGATGCCCCATTTTTCGAAAGGAATTAAGGGTAATGATACATGTAAAGGCATCTCCATTCTAAGGTCGTTTCGGGCATACCGTTGGCAAGCGTCGCATTTCCTTACATAGTCATGGGCGTCCTTAAATAGTGTAGGCCAAAAGTAGCCCGCTCTAAGTATTTTTTGCCCGGTGAGTTGACCCGAGAAGTGACCGCCGCAAGCGCTATCGTGGCAAGCGATTAAAATCGCTTCAACCTCCGTTTTTGACACGCATCGTCGTAAAATACCATCGGACCCCCTTCTAAACAACCTATGGCCCACTACAACAAATTGCCTACTATTTACCCTCACCTTCCTTCTCTCTTCTTTTGTCCACTCTTTGGGCAACTTGTGGGTTGTTAGAAATTCCACTATGCCCGCATACCACTCCGGTGTAGAAGTGACCACAAAGAGGCTATCATCTACTAACATATCATTTACCGGATTTTTTCCTATCTCCTCCGACAACCTAGACAAGTGGTCCGCTTGTAAATGCATACGACCCGGTTTATATTCCACCGTGTAGTCGAATTCTTCTAATAACAAAACCCACCTAGCTAACCTACCACTTAACTCCGCCTTGTTAACTAGATACTTGATAGCCATGTGGTCAACAAAAAATACAACCGGGTTGCACATGAGGTAATGCCTAAACTTTTTAACGGAAAACACCATGGCTAGGCACTCCCTCTCCGTTGTAGAGTAGTTTCTTTCGGCGGGGGTCAATTGCTTACTCGCATAAGCTATAGGTTGATCCTTCTCTTTTTCTCCCGTTGCTTGACAAAGCGCACTCCCTATTGCCACATTACTAGCATCACAATAGACGTGAAAAGGTTTACCCCAATTGGGTGGTATCAACACCGGATAGGTGCTCAACCTATCCCGCAATTCCTCAAAGGCTTTTTGACAAGCATCCGTCCACTCGAATTTGACATCCTTTTTGAGCAAATGGGTAATGGGCACCGCTATCTTTGAAAAATTAGGAATAAGTTCCCGGTACCATCCCACATGTCCTAACAACTTAGAGATCCCCTTGGAATTGGTTGGAGTTGCCAAGTCGCTTATGGCCGCAATCTTATCCGGATCGGGTTCTCTACCTTTCTCACTAACAACATAACCCAACAACACTCCCTTATTCACTCCCAAAAATGTCTTATCCGGGTTCAATGCTAACCTCATCTTCCTACACCTAACCAATGCCTCCCTAACACAATGTAGGTGATCGTCCACATTACTTTGTGTGCTAAAATCGTCCACAAAGACGGTCATGGATTTGAACAACAAGTCAGTGAAGATATACATTACTAATCGTTGGAAAGTAGCCGGGGCATTACATAACCCAAATGGCATCACTACCCACACAAAAGTACCCCAAGGTGTAGTAAAAGCCGTTTTATGGATATCTTGGAGGGCTATGGAAATTTGATTATAACCCGCATACCCATCCATAAAGGTATATCGCGAATGACCTCCAACCTCCTCAAGCAACAAGGTGATAAAAGGTAAGGGGAAGTGATCCTTTTGTGTGCACGAATTCAATTTCCTATAGTCGACACAAACCCTTAATTTCCCATTTTTTTTCTTTACTAAGACCATAGGAGAAACCCAATCCGTGATTTCCACCGGCTTGATAAACCCGGCCTTCAATAACCTTTCCAATTCCGCTTTCACCAACAATTGCAATTGAGGATTCATCCTCCTCTCCTTTTGTCTAATTGGCCTCGCCCCCGGAATTAAAGGAATCCGGTGCTCTACCATTTCCCTAGGAATTCCCTTAAGCTCATCGTAGGACCATGCAAAAGTATCACTAAACTCATCCACCAAATTGCTATACTCCCTAACCTCTTTCTCCCCCAATTTGGAACCCATCTTCATTTGTCGGGTTTTTCCATTCTTTAATTTCACATCCACGTACCGCCAATCCGCTTCCGACACATGTGCTTGTTCCTCTTTGTTCCGATACCAATCGGAAGGCACATTGGGGTAATCTTTCACATCTTGACCTACAACTATCCCCGTAGACGTGGTCTTGAAATGTAAAGGCTCCTCCAATTTCGATGACTCAATAATCACATCCTCCTCTTGAGTCCCATCTACATGAATTAAACTAACCTCACCCTCTTCCACGTCATCTACCCAAGGTGTTAACCCACCGCTAACCCACTCTTCCTCGGTGAGCACCTCACATGGCTCCAACAATGAGCCCTCTCTTAAACTAACACTAGGAAATTCACTCCCTAAGCCTACTTGGTGAAATGTAACCATTACATCAACCTCGGACTCGGGGTACTCCCTTAGCCATTGGGCATAATCCCCATTATCCCCATAATTGTAAAAATTAGGACCTAGACTTCCCGAGCCCGAATCTATAACAACCCTTTGACCTTCGGGATGGACGACTCCCACCAATGCCTTGCCAATCTCATTCTCGTTTAAGTCATCAATTTCCTTCTCCAATGGCAAATACATCTCCTTCTTCATCCATCCTTCTAATGAACCAATGGACACTATGACCCTATTACCCTCCGGACCATAAGTGATGGATGGTTTAGGTCCACCCCAATTGACCATAGCATTCGCCATCCGCAACCAAGGCCTACCTAGCAAAATGGGGAAGGTGTCCTTGTTGGAGTGCATTTTAATGACATGGAAGGTGACCAAGTACTCCTCGCCTCCCGTAGTCATTCTACAATCCTTGATCATCCCCAAAGGCGTAGTCGAACTTTGATTTGCCATATTTATGACCAAAGGTGAAGGCCCCGTGAGTCCAAGTCCCAATTTTTTCATAGTATCCTCCGGTAGTATATTTAGACTACTCCCTCCGTCGACTAGCACATTAGGAACCACCTTATCTACTATAACAACTTCTATTTCTATAGCTTTCACGTCTCTTCCACCTTGTGATTGGATCCTAGCGGCTATTTTAGCTTTCACCTTCCTCATCCTCTTGTGTACCGGCATTCCCTCCTTTAATGTTTTCCTTGCCGTGGGTGAAATTTCCAATAGTTGGCCGAAAGTAATATCCGCCTTGAGTGTACTAAGGTCCGCCCACAAGTCGTACCCGGTAGATCTTTCCACCTTAGAATTACCCACTACGTCGAATTCGTCTACGGGAACCCCCGGTCCTTCCCATTCACCCACATCGCTATTATCCAAGTCATGTACCGCATTAGTCCTCTCCCTATCTTGTAAAATTATATTTTCCCTCTCCACATCCTTAGTAGCTCTTCTAGCTACCCTATCCAACTCGGAGAGATTAATCTCTTCATCCGAAGAGTAATTTCCTTGCTCTCCTATTCCTACCTCCAACGGGGCATCCCCTCTCCTAGCCCTAGTAGTTACCGCTAGTGCAGGTGCTTCTTCAACCACACCCTTACCCTTCACTAACTCATATGTAATAGCATTGGTGTGAGGAGGCCATTGACTTTGCTCCTCTCCAATTCTCGTTGGGAGAGGAAGCATGTCATCACATGTGGCCTCCAACGCTCCATCCATGAACCTAACATCTTGGGAGTTAGATGGTCCCGGATCCGTTGGAGGCGCTTGTCTCCCGTTACTACCATTAGGTGGAACTCCTTGTCTATTTTGTATTGGAATGTAACCGGTTGTAGTTTGCAAGCCCGCCGGTGGATGAAAAGTTTGCCTAGCATTACTATGGTCATAGTATAAGTTAGGTGGCCTAAGTTCATTGGCCGGTACTCCTTGTGGCCTAGCACCTCGCATATTATCCCTTGCTTGTTGTTGTGGATTAGCCACCGGGTAAGGGACATTAATTATTTTGTCCGGTTGGCGACACGTATCCGAGGGATGACTTCCTCCACAATTGCTACAATTAAACTCTTGACCTTCGGACCAACATTGTCCTTGAGCGTGCCACCTTCCACAAAAGGGATGAAATTCCTTCTTCTCTAAATTTTGGCCACCTTGCCCTCTAGGTTGTGGTCCTCTATTGCTTCCATTTCCATAGTGAGGTGGCGCTTGACCTCGTTGATTTTGTTGAGGTGGGTTACCGTTTCCTCTTTGGTCACGGTTTTGTCCACTTCTACAAAATTGACGCGTGTGGCCCGGTTGGCCACATTGGACACACCATAATCCGGAAGAATGCCTACCCGACTCAACCGGGGGTGGAGGCCCTGGTTGTTGACTCCGGATCATTAATGACATTTGATCCGTGAGGCTTTGCATTTGTTTTATCATAGCCTCTTGGAATCCTAGTTGGCTAGCACCTAGTCTTCTCTCAACCTCCTCCAAGTGTGGATCCGTTCTAGGGGCCGGTAGTGCCAAAAGAGGTGCCGGTTCCCTAACCGCTAAAGGTCGGGGGCCGGTGTCCACAATGGCATATGGAATTTGGTTCTCATACTTAGCGGGTTCTACCGCTACCACCCTAGGGCGTATGGGGATGAATTGTGGGATCAATTCATCCTCCCTTCTCCATAGCCTTTCGTGATCTTTATCCAAGTTTTCAATATCTCTAGCCGCACGCTTGGCATCCGCCAAGGTCAAGGGATTCCTTTCTAGAACACCCCTAATAGTTCCGGACTTAAAAAATCCTTGAATGAAAAATTGCTTTAGCGTGTCGTCGTTGAGCATGGTACCCACAAATCTAGTGCACACTAAATCAAACCTCCTAATGTAAGCCGAAATTTCTTCCTCCCTTCCTTGCTTCAATGACGACAATGCCCTTAATGCGGTACTTTGACCCACTTCCGGCCTAAATTCGTTAAGAAACTCCCTTTGTAATTGTTCCCATCCCCTAAAATGTCCCTCGGCATGATCCCGATACCATTCATAGGCTTCCCCCTCTAGAGTGGTAGGAAACCACACTAACCAATAACCCGGGTCGGTTATGAGGAAGCTAGCCAACCGTTCGATATACCGTTCCATGTGCCGAGAGGGGTCCTCATCCTTGGTCCCATAAAATTTAGGGAGATGAGATGGCATATCCATCGCCGCTAAATTTTGTGGAACCACAATTGGTAGGCCTCTTGGCCTAACCAATGGGTCTATTGGAGGTATAGGAGGTATGGGCGGAATTGGGGGTATGGGTGGTGGATCCATCCCCCGTTCCTCGGCCATGGTGACCGGTGAACTATTCAACAATCCCCTATCAACTTCTACCGGGAATTCTTCTCTAAGTGTGTAATTTTCCGAAGAAGTTTCACCACTCAATTTGGAGGGAGTGATCTCCTCTTCAAGTTGAGCTCCAAGTTCTAAGGTGTCTAGAATTGACCTAGTCCTAGGTTCGACGTTCAAACAACTCTCTATTCTAACATTATCTTGTTCTAATCTATCACTGATTTTAGAGGACCGCCTCTTTCGAGTAGATTTCTCTAGTCCTACTATCAAACTTGGTTTTTGTGAGCGAGTCCTACCTTGCATTCCATAAGAATCGATCGACCCTCACTTGACCACACATCATCCTAGCAATTCCCCTCTTAATATTTTCACTTGTCTTGGTGTGGTTATAATTTTTTTAGGAGGTGAGGAAAAGAACCTGCAAGCCCACTTAGGTGAAAGAATCCCAATAGGGGATAGGCATGTTCATGTTAATTTTTTGGTTAAGTCGGAGCATCACCTCCGCACCTTCCCGCAAATCAACACTCACCACAATACCGATTGTGAGGGGGTGACCTTCCGAGTAGATTATGTTAAAAGTCGAGGCTTCACCCTTCAACTTCTCACACCATCCACAATTCGGGAATTACCCTCTACAACGGATAACAACAATCACGAGTACAAAAGGCATTCCTTAATTAGTTAATGAGTTCACTTTGAAGAAATAAACATACCTTGAGCAATCGCATCCCCCTGTGAGTTAGCACTCCCCTCAATCGTGACTCAATGTAACAACACCATAAACTTTGTGAAATATTAATTTAATCTAGAGCATGAAATGACAACTCCCAAAACTTTGAGACTCACCCCGAGGTGAGTGTCAAAGTTCAATGTCCTAAGGTGAATTTACCCTCTAATGTTTTAATGAGCTACTCGGTTATAGGTTCCTTTTAAGTTCTTAGCAAATCCCCAAAAAGGTTGAGGACGTACCTTCGCCGCGCTCCTTCCTCAAAAATGAATTTGCGTAATTGACAATGCAATTCATTCCAAGGAATAGTTGAAATACAATGAATTCAAATGTAACCCAAAGAGAGAATACTTACCGAGTTTCGGGTGCTCCTTCCCTTCTCTCAAGTTTGTGTCTCCAATTTTTCCTAGTTGCCTCCAAGTCTCCTAGTCGCCTCCAAGTCTTGTAACTACCTTCCGCTTCGCTCCCGGCGGACGCACCAATTATGTGAGGCCAAACCCCCCACCCTTAAGCGTCCGTAGTCCGAGTAGTGGGTTTGAGCTCACATTCCTCCGCGGTATTGGATTTGGACTTCTCTATACTACCACTTGAACTATCACTTGTGTATTCCGTATCGCTACTATAAGAGGTCTCACTTGGTGTCTCCATACCGTACATAAGCCTTTAAGTATTAAGAAATACTTATGTGACTTATGTCAATCTCTCCCTCGCACCTTTGGTCTTTGCTTCCTTTGTCTTGCCATCGCGAGAGTGCTCCACATTCTCCATTAATTTGTGCACGTGGTTTATTTTTAAAGAGAGGATGCAAGTGTTAAAAAACACTATTCTCTATAGTCAATCTCAAATACATTTACTTGTGAAAGCCACACATAACACTAACTAGCATAATGTAACTAACTACTTGTCTATGAGCTAATTAAGTAGGCTATCTACTAAGCTCCTTCATGAACCCATCTCTTTACTTTCTAATTACATAAACCTAGCTCCTTCATAAACCCAACTCCTTCATGAACCCAACTCCTTAGCTTCTAACTAAATAAACCCAGCTCCTTCATAAACCCAGCTCCTTCATGAACCCACAACTTTGTAGTTGTAATCCCCAACTACCTCACTAATTATTCAAGCCCTTAACTAATCTTCCTACCTAATTTTCCTAATTCTACTAACAACCCCTTTCTAATCACACAATTCTTCTCTAATCCTAAAATCCTAAAATCCTAGAGAGGAGAGGGGGAGAGAGAATTTCCTAACTTCACTAAGACTAACTAATCCACACAAGTATATTTTTGCACTCATCACAACCTCAAGTGCTCAACTCTTAAACATGGAACTTGCAACCACATGTATTCAAAACATGAACCTTAAGTACCACAAATTGGAATCATGAATTAACTTTAAAATCCTTCACGTCAACACTAATTCTACCAAGAGGTCAAGCCCTCTTCAAGGCTAACAAGCCTTGGCTCTCAAACTAAAAACTAAGCACACACATGTGCTCCAATATGGCTTCCCACACCCACACTTATAACTCGTGGGGTGCCTTGGAGCACAAAGGAAAGAGAGGATGAGTGAGGGAAGAATGAGGGATTATATAGTAAGCTTGAGGGGGTGAGCACCCTCAAGGCTCACGATAAGCCCTTGAGATTTCCTCCTACTTAGTAGGCGCCAATCCTATCTTCTAAGCCTTCCTCCCTCAAATGATCAACAAGGATCTTAATTCGAACATTTAACTAGCCTTGGCTTTCTACCTACCACACTTTACCAAACTTGGGATGCTTCAACCCAAACTTAGCCTCCTTCGCTTTCCGCCGCCATAACTTTCTCCCCTTACTTTCCCAAATCGTTGCTCACCACTTAATTCAAACCACGATGCTTAACTCGTGATTTGATTGGTGCTTTGAGAATTTGCTTATCCTCCACCTTGCATTCTTCCTTGGACCTTCCCCATTAAGTGGCCATGATGAGGTGGTCCACTTGTGCGCTCCATGTGATCCTCCATTCATCCCAATTCGAATGCACTTGCCTCTTGAGTCACTTTGGTTGTCTCCATCCATTTGTACTAGCCTACTCACTAACTACTCAATCCAAGTTCTCCTTACCTATCCTCATTCACTCAAATCCTTCCGAAGGTAAAAACACAATAACAACTCACATCCTAGCCTCTTACAACATGGTACTTCTAAGACTAACATTTCACTCTTTTTATATTTTTGTGAAGTAACATGCTACTTCAAAGTGCATCAACTAACGTTTCAAGGGTCTAAGACTAAATGTGGGCACCCTTTTGGGCTCACAGGGCTACACACGGCTGCACCCACAAGACGGAGCAGATCCTATACACACCAGATTCCCCCGCCATCAGTACGCACTGCCGCCCAGGATCAACCACCACCGCAGCTCGACCACCAACGTCGACACCATCAACCCCAGACGCGCCTCAACACAAGGTCCGACAGACCACCTCAGCATCGATCACCTCAGAGTGCAAGCCGACTACCCACAACACCTTGCTCGCACACAACGACGACTCACGGGACGACCCCACACACAACTTCATTCCGCAACTACACAAAATTACAAAGGTAAACACTGACCACCCTCACCACAAACATACCCATAATGCACGCAATACCAGTAATACTAACTCAATTGAGATGTGTAGACCAAAAAATTACAGGAATACGCCCACACCGACTGGACTTCAACAGCAAGCGTCGCCAGGCGTCCACCTACAGCCACAACAATCTACTCTTCACTCTACCTCTCTCCCCTCCCCAACCTCCCCACACTCTTCTCTCAATTCGCACAGACTAGGCCGCCAGACCAGGAAATGAGAGCACCATCAAGCGCGCAAGCAACCGGCCCCAACCACGCACGGCTCCCCCTCGCAGCACCAACCGAAGCCGCAGACCTCCTCTCCGACACAACAACGCCCCGATCCTGCACCCACCACACCACGAATCAGCAGCTGCTACCTACAGGTACAAGCATCAGCACCTCACCCCCTCTCTGCCCCCCACACCACAGACATCCGACACACCCGAACGAACGCCCCTCGCCGGACCCCAGCAACACACACAGACCCAGCAGCAAGACCTCATCGACAACACCCACCGAACCTGCCCCAACCAACTCCGACGAGGAGAACAGACACGGACCAGCAACCACAGACGCACCACACCCGCCCTCCCACCTCAACAGAACAACCTGAACACCAACAACTGCAAACACTACGGCAAACTCCCACAAAGCTCCTGCCGACTCTACCACCCCAAGACAGCATCAACCAGCAAGCTAACCCTTTAACACAGGTAAAGTCCCATCGAACCAGCCCCCACGCCATCAACATACAGCCGCCACAGGGGATGGACGATCAATATCAAGTTTTTCGGCATCAAATCCAAAACCAACCGCCCATGCAACCAATGTCACTTCAACCGTCACATCAACATGGCACGGACGCCGAGGACGATTTGGACATGGATGCCCAACTCGAACTCGAGAACGTGTCCCCGGAGCGAGGAGGTAGCTCACTTCAAATCTCATTGGCGCGACATTCAATCCAAGCCGCCCAGGACGCATCCCAAAAATCCGCCCGCATTGCCGATAGCACTCCACCTACATTACAATACCGAAATCCACGGGTATTCGAGGAATCGGAGAGCCAAACAACCAAGAGACGAAAGGCGGATGATTACACGGCCACATCCACACCGCATGGCTCAAGTAAGCATACCACACCATCCTCCTACACCAAATCCAAACGGACATCCACATTAGGCATTGACATGCTTAGCCAAATGTGGCTAGGCTTCCACATGCACGAAACACTCCTCCTCCAACGTGGCAAAAGTGTTTTGAAGGAATCCCGGACGGACGAAGAATTTCTCGCCATTGGCACCCCCCCCACCGAAATACAAGAATTTCGATCACTCCGACACGCCTTTCCACGGACGAAGCAAACTCTCTACCCCTCCGAACGACCGGATGCAGTTTCAGGCCAACATCTACACCTCACTCAACTACCTAGGTACGAGAAAATCTCTCAAGACACCGGTCTCACCGAAGGTTTTCATGTTACCGTAAGGTTTGATGGCGACTACAAGAAACTTAGTCGCAAAGATGTCAAAATTGCATGCATAGAACGACTCAAAATCATGAAGATTCCTTTGGGCACCTCTTATTCTAACCCTATGGACATAGGAATTAACACGGTCACACGGAATTGGGCCGGGTTTATTAAAATCCACCTCCAATATCCTAAGCGGGATGGCTTAGCCCTCCTCCGGGGTGAACGAGCTTTTGTTATGACTATGGGGGATGGGGAAAAGATCATAGGGAAAGTCGAGAAAGGCTTCGAACTCATAACCAAAGCTCGAAACATGCGTCTCCACCTTAAGGGAGAAATTCTCCGCGACCACACCGCCACCGACATACTCCGAAATATCATGAGAGACGCCTACTACGACGGACGTGAACTAGAGATTCTTTCTCTTACCAAGTCGGACATTGATAGAGATTTCGCATTCATCACGCTAACCACCGAAGAAGCTCGGGAGGACATCCTCAACAATGGGCTCATCTACCATTCCGAACGACTCAAAGTTAGCGCCACCAAAGACAAAGATGCGGGCAACCCCTCGGAGTTGCGGATTAGTACTACTCTTGTGGTAAACAACCTCCCACAAAGGGAGTCTCAATCCACCATCATCAAATCCCTCAAGACGCTCATAGGTGAGGACAATGTTACCGGCATCACATTTGGATACCAACACAAGCAAGACGATGAAAGACAAGCCGGATGGTGCCATGTTCAATGCTTGAACGCGGCCGTGTACACGGATTGGCTACATAAGTCCGCGTACATTTTCGGACGACGGGTGGATTTCGTCCCACACAAAGGTAGCATAGACGGCTCCGCACCAAACTCAACCGCCATTCGCCTCGCCCACGCACCGGTACGGGAGGCTATTGCACAAAAGGCACAAGCCATGAGCAACCACGCCGCCGCAACCCCATTAGTCTCGGAAAAACTCTTCAACAAAGCCATGAAGGACTTAGTTGACACCATGGACGTCAAACTTAACACCATCACCAACAACATCAACCACAACACGGATACAAGAATCGAAGCATCCACGGAAACTCTCAAGTCACACGCGGCCAACATCCACAACATCATGAGTGCAATGGCAATGGAGTTCCAACAATCGAATCATCGCATCCACAACATCATGCAAACGGTCGCCGCCACCTTACCGGACCCACCTCTTCCCGCACGACTCCCACACACCCCACACAATCCAACGGAGGACATCAATGCACCACACTTAGCACCCCCGGGTTTCAATACTAGTCACTATCGAAACTCCCCATCAAGCTACCACAAAGGTCAAAACTCCCTAAATGAATAGCAAACCCATAGCACACACATGGTCGTTGTTTGCATACAATATATGTGCTTTGTTTCTTATATATATACATATAAATAAAAGGTGCACACGCACTAGACTTTTTTCTACTATCTACATTTATACCCATATTATCTCAATAGCGTGTGCCCACTCCACCACTCTCAACCCACATCACACACAAACACGACTACCATACCCAAACAACACAACCCATCTACACCAAAAAACACCCACCACCATCCCGCATTCCAACCACATACATTTTACTCATATACACCGACACCATAAAGAATGCCCCACAAAAAGTCCCGCAAAAACGCAATATACCAATCACATAAACTACCCATGGCAACTACAACCACAACAACAAAATCACAAATCCTCCATCACATCCACACACCATAACCACCAACACAATACACCACACTTTACCCAACACAAACCACAACAAACACAAACGCCCACCATCCCACACATACAACTTACAACCTACATTGGTCAATTCTACCATATTACCTACCTACATCTCAAATCCCCCAAATTCAAACTAAATCACTACTACACATGGAACAACGCTACACTCATTTTACTTAGTGGTGACATAGAAACACACCCGGGTCCCCCACCAAACACTACACACGACCTCCCCATAGACATCACCCAAAGACAAAAACAATACTCTATACACAATACAATCACACTCAAAAACCAATATGCACAACTTGAGGAATTACTTAGCCCCTACTTAAAACAAATCAACCATCTACCCCAAACAAACCCACCCCCCCCTAACCCACCCACTCAAGTAACCCTACACATTAGTAACACCCTACACTTCACACACACACACCTAAGAACTCCCAAAGTTAAAATCATCAAATACTACATATGGAATATTACCACACTCATAATTCTTAGTGGAGACATTGAATCCAACCCGGGTCCCACATCCAACATCCTCCACGGCCTCCCCATCGAATTCACCCAAAGACAAAAACAATATTTTATACACAACACAATTACACTCAAAAGCCAATACGCACATCTCGAAGAACTATTTAATCGCCACATAAAACAAACCACCTACCAACCCCAAAACCACGACTTACCCCATCTCCGTGAACATAGTTCCCTCCTCTCCGAATACCCAACCAACTACTTACTCTACGCATTTATAATAGCCTATAGCCCAAGCCCTAACATATGTAACCAACAAATGTCCAACAACCTAGACCCAAGATGCCTCACCATTCTCCGACGATTACATAACCAACCCCCCCGCACGCATCCACAACACATCACACCCACCCCCCCCCCTCCCAAACCACCACCATACCACATGTATACACATACATCAACGACAACATAGCCCAAGGCCACCTCATAACTATGCACGACTTGAGAAAAGAATTCCCCCTCATCCCTCCAAAAATCCTAGATGAATTAATCAAATGTACACAACCCATTAAAGGATACCACCCCAACACAAGAAATATAAAGCACAACCACACATCCCCGGTGGACACACACATGCACAACACCACATCCCTAACCATAATTACATGGAACACGGGCTGTATTAGATCTAGCCTACCCGGCATAAAAGATCTCACGCACACCCTACACAAGAGCCCACACATTATACTCATCCAAGAAACCAAAATACAACAACACAAGTCCACAACATACATAGATAGGCAATTCCAAGACTACAAAATCATATACAACAACTCTAACAACACAACTAGCAACCATAACCGATATGCCGGACCTTCTCCGGCTCGGGGAGGCATACTAGCCTTAATACCCAAATCTATATACACAAATGAAAACATCCACAAAATCCCCACTCCTAGCTCCATATCACCATACCTACAAACCATCATAATCAACAACAAACCTGCTACGCCTATACTACTAATAAATATATATATGCCCACACACCCTCAAGACACACACCTCATTAGTGATATACAAACCCAAATCCAAAATCTTACTCACCACCACCAAAACCACTTAACCATCCTAGCGGGCGATTTCAACCGGGATATACTACTTAAAGGGCGATCATCCAACGGTCTCGTCACCCCCCCAAACCCCATAGACTATGAATGGATCCACTTCATGAATACGACTAACCTTAACCCGATCAACAACCATAAAAGTTTCACAAGACAAGGAGGCCACAACTACACCTCAACTAGCCACATAGACGGCTTCTACTCTAACCACCCTAACATTAACCTCCTAAAAAGTCACACAATCACTAACCTCAACCAAAACTCAGACCACTACCCAGTCCAACTTCAACTACCCCCCAATAGTATCGTCATCAAAGAAACACAACCTCCTCCCAACAACCCTAGAATAACATATCCCATCCCACCCACCAACCTACAAAACTTACACGCCACATTCCTCGACAAACAAAATCTAACAATAATGAACCTTACACAAACCCTACATCAAGACCAACTCACACAAACACAATGGGAAGAAGCACAATCCAACTTCCAAGACATCATCCACTCACTCAGCAAATGCATTGAAGACACTTGCATGACACAACCCACACCCCCACTCCCCAGTCGAGCCAAAGCACAAGGAGGATTCCTCCCTAGAACACAACAAAAAGCATGGAAACACCAATTAAAAATTCACCATACCATCCGGAAAGCAATCCGTATAGCATGCCAACACCCATACACACATCTCCAACACAACCCACACATCCAAGCACTACTCCAAATACCCACCCTTAACACCTCACCACTCCCCACTAACCAAACCGAGCACATACAATGGATAAACCAATTGGCCACTATGGGTAAAAATGCCAAAACCCAAGCCTACAAAATTATTACCAAACAAACATCAATTAATTGCAAAATAGCCATCACGAAATATAGAGCCCTACTAAACACCAAACCCAAAGCTATACATAAAAGAATCTTCAATCCTACAACAACAAGCTCCCTCGATTGTATCCAAAACTCCAATGGACACATCCTAACCAAACCCACCGACATAGCAAATGAAATTTACCATACCCAACAAGCATCATTCCAAAGACAAGCCCCACTTTGCGAAGACAATATAGACCACCCAACCACATGCACATGCGCCATCCGTAAATACCCATGGCACACAAATAACGGAATCATACTCGACAAGCGAGGCCCATACGACACACTCATTAGCACACAATTTACCCGAGTAACATACGACAAGTGTGTCAAACGACTAACTCGAGGAAAAGCCCCCGGACCGGACAACATACCCAATGACATCATAAAAACTCTACCGTCACAATGCCACGACATGTTTTTTCTTTTTTTCCGTCATTGCTACAAACAAAGAGCAATCCCGAACTCTTGGAAGCATAGTAAAACCATTCTACTCCATAAAAAAGATGACCCCATCCACCTAGCCAACTATAGGCCAATCGCCCTAGCCAACACCATATACAAATTATTTACTAGTACCATAACAACCCTTCTCACAAGTTACGGTGAACAACACCGTATACTTCACTTTAGCCAAGAAGGCTTCCGACCACAACGGAACACATCCCGACAAATCCAAATGATAATCGCCGCCCTAGAAGATGCCCGACTTACCGCCAAAGACATTTACCTTACATACATTGATTTCCGCAACGCCTTTGGATCCATCGACCACGCACGCCTACTTGCCCTTATGGAAGACCTAGGTTTCCCCATTGACGCCATAGAAATAGTGGGTAACATTTACAAAGACTCCACCACATCATTTACCGGCAATACCTTCGGAACAACACCCCCCATAACAATAAGTCGCGGTACCATACAAGGCGATACACTTAGCCCTTACTTATTCATTATATTCCTCGAACCTTTACTCCGGTGGCTAGAAAAGGATAACCTAGGATACCACTTCAACACCTCCACATCCACATGTACCACCACGGCTTATGCGGACGATCTAGCCATACTAACCGACAACATCCACCACATCCAACCACAAATATCCAAATTACAAAAATTCGCGGAATGGTCACATATGGATCTCAACCTCACTAAATGTGCCATAACCGGATGTCCTAATAAATCAAAACTAAAACCTAACACATTCAAAGCATATATACAATCCCAAAATATTTCATACAAAACCCAAAAATTCCCCACACTCACACAAAACGAAACATATACATACCTCGGCATTCAACTAATGCCTTCGCTCAAATGGAGCCTCCAAAAAGAAACCACCCTACAAAAAACTAAACAACAAAGTAAATTACTAACCTTATCCCCCGCTAGCCTCAAACAAAAGATAAAAATCTTAAATACCGTCATAAAACCACGTATAGCTTACGCCTATTACGCGGTACCATTTTCCAAACCCGATATCACAAAATTAGACAAAATCATAGGAAAACTAACCAAAGAAATATGTAAAATACCTAAAAGTTCCGCCAACATACTCACTCATCTAACACACGAAAACTTTGGAATAGGCGTCTCATCCCTCCTACCCGACTACCTCCATTGTATAGGGCAACAATTACTACAAGCTCTTAATGACCCTGGCCAATTAGGTGACATATACCAAGGACTAACCAAGTACATAGTAGCTAAATACGGGGGCTCACTACATCTTCCAAAACTTAAACAACAAGCGTGCGCGAGATCACCCATAGCCCGTACCCTTTTTCTACTAAAAAATGAATGTGAAATACATGTAACCACCGCCACTAAAGCATTTCCCCTCAAGAAATCTCCACTAGAGCAAGCATGGCTATCAAGCCCAATATACACCACCCTTGACGATGCCTCTAAACTTAAATCCCAAAAATACCTAGACAAACTCTATACACATGGAATCACAACACTTGCACAAATTCAAAATAAAACTACCCTAGCCATACTAACACAAGAGGAATACCGGACCATATATAACCATACACCCAAAACAATCAAAGAGGCCCTCCTACAAGCTACAACAATATTCCCGCCCACCACAACACCCACCCCTATCATAAACCACCCCCAACCACCACAAACAAATCCCACATACTACACCCCGGACCCAAACCATCAAACTCACCACACGCCCTCCACCCTAGGGCATGCTATACATGAGATAGTCAACGTAAAAACTACAAATAGAAAAGACAAATGGGGAGCACACGCTACCAAGACAAAATACTTATGTCAATGGCTCACCACACGAGGCCCCACACAACAATGGCGTCAAGAAGAGGACCTCTTACATCCGGACAACATTCTACTTGATCACAATCTCCTATTAATAACAAGATACCACAACACCACTCATACAAAACAAATAACTCAAACTTACGACAACTACCTTAAGTACACCCAAACTAAAGACAAAAAACATATACATCCCCCACTCCGAATCACTAACCTCCAAACATCCACACAAGAATGTAACCCGGACAAAGATATCATTACCAACAAACCCACTATACAAATAAACGCCCTAGAATCCCATATATATGACCAAAACGGACGATTCATAGCCACTATCACTACGGAAAGACTAAAATGGCTATGGGCACGCTTCTCCCAACACAACCTCACCCATCTTACTAATTTCCTACAACCCAAAGTACAAAATTTTGAAACCGAAATACTATGGCTCATCCAAAGATATGTTACCATACTACCTAAGAAAAAACCCAAACATATACTAACCAATAACCAACATCACACAATACCTTCGGAAATCACCGAACTCCTCATAAACTCATTTCAAATCACGCATTCATACTACTCCTCCCCACTCACATGCCCCATACAAATCACACAATATAACTCCCCCCATACCCGAGATATCATATTCGGATCCTTAGGCCATGCACAATCCTCCCGATGGAAAGGTCATGGCCTCGCATTCCCACCGGACTATAGAACAACTCTACAAGCTATTCACTGGGCCCGAATGGCCGCCAAAGAAAACACACACACAAGCACAATCCTAATAATTAACCACCAAGATTGGACACCACAAAAATTGAACCTCACCAACGTGGCGGATATCCACGTCATCGCTACTATACCACCCCACACCATGCAATACAAACCCACGCCGGAATGGCCCCAATATTACCAATACATGGAAACATCACTCACATCAATCGTATACATACACAACCAATTAACTCCCGAAACGCACCAACAATTCCCTAATAACCTACATAACATCCTAAAAAGAATAACTAACTCTCACATAGACATCCACCCCATTCAACCAACTCCCAACAATTACCACATTAAATTCTCCAAAGCATGGAAAACTGCCCCCAAAGAGGACACACACCCCAATACCAATACAACACCCCCACTACCCCTCACATACTACCAAGTACACCCCCTCAAATACCACCCACAACATTGTATATACACGGACGGATCCTTCATTCCACCTTCCAAAAACTCCGAAGGACAAATAATCGGCAATACCGCAGGCTCAGGAGTATATAGTCCCAACAACAATACCCAAATAGCCGAAAGACTACCGGGCTACCCTAACATCCTACGAGCCGAGCTCAATGCCATACTTATAGCCATAAAAACAATACAAACAACCCAACTAGACACCCATATATTCACAGATAGCCTCAACAACATCTACCTAATAAATAATCACATCCAACACCCCACATCTCAACATCACCACCCAGATAAATTACTCATCGCAGCCATCGTCCACCAAATATACTGGACCCCACACTTGATACACATACACAAAGTACGCGCACACACCGGAATTAGTGGCAACGAAATTGCGGATACACTAGCCAATGAAGGTACACTCAAAGACAAGCCGGAAGATACACCACACATCCACATAGCACACGCTACTCCCTATTGGCTTGCCACCTCCCCCACGGCTACACATGACGGTGCCATCCGCAACCTACACACATTTATTACGAAAGAGCATGCAAACCGAGAAACCACACTAGCCCGACAAAAATTCCCCTACGTCGCCAAATGGCTCACCAATGAAGAAATCAACCAAAAGCTTTCTAACCACTTTTGGAAAAACGACAAAATACCTGACACTCAAATTACCCAAACCTTAAAATTTAGATATGCCCAATACATGGGTAACCATAGGAAAAACATATTTTGGCCCCTTAAATACCAAAACCCCAACTGCACACTATGCCGCACTAATGAAAGAGACACATGGCCACACCTACTATCCAAATGCGAACACCCATACTTGAAAGGCCTACGCATCGCAAGACACAATAAAGCAACGCACCTCATATCCCAAGCCTTACAAGCCCACACAAGCACTAGATTCTTCACCTTGACAAACGCGGGTAACCTACCCAACCAACCTCAAGACCAAACAATCCCCGATTGGCTACTCCCATGCATTTGCACACACAGACCTTGCCAATGTCAAGCCAAACTAAGACCTGATATTATGTGCATCCTAGGAGCCCCCAACCATACACAACCCCCAATACTACCCTCCCCGAGCCACACCGTACAATTCATTGAATTCACCTATTGCCACGATAGATTTCCCGGACAAGCCCGCACACACAAACACACCAAATACGACCCATTAATCACCACACTACGAGCCAAAGGTTGGAAAACCAACCCCCTCATCACCATCACTGCCGGAGTACGTGGCGCTATACACGAAAACTCTATCGAACAACTTAACAACCTAAATATCCCCAAAACCCACATAAAAACACTCATGAAAAACATCCACCAAAATGCCATCAAATACCTTACCTACCTCGTACTAAACAAAAGGAAACTTGATAACAAACAAACACCCATTCCCCCACCATAAGGTGGAACTATTTTTTGTACTACCCTGGAGCCCACCTCTCATAAGAGGCATAAAACCCAATATTGCATCTCGGATACCGAGATCAATATCGGGCTAACGGGCTCACATTCACGCCGGTACTAGTAGTACGGGCGTTATCTTTTCTTTTGTGCCGCTAGTACCATCGCCATATCATGGGCATAGATTGGCAAAGTGAATCCCTTGGTAGGCGTACCAAACACATCTGCTCCAAGGCCAAGTCTGAAAACAAGCATGAAAATTGTAAGAAAGAGGATGGAAAGTGTAAAAGCTGAGTGGACAAGGAAAAGAAGCAACTTAGAAGGTCATCATACTCACTTACTGCGAGGACTCTGGCCTCTTTCGCTTCAAGGCCGGCGGCCTCTTCTGCATGCCTTGTGAAGCCTGCGTGGAAGCAACAACAATGGATGGAGCCTTCACCGGATGCTTAACACTCTGAAGTGGCTTAAGGACACGGTTGAAGATGTCCTCGTCCTCCTCGAGAGCAACGATATGGCGCCCAAGTTGCCTGCATGCATGGATAGAAGTCCCTGTTGCAGAGGAATGGTTAGCAAACATAAATAAAAGCAAAGGTAGAAAATGAAAACCAAGATATGATGGCAAGTGAAGTAGGACATACCAACGCCTGCATTAACGTCAACCACGACCTGCCCAATGTCAGTAGTTGCCATGATCAAGGAGGACATGAAAGAAATATCTTTCTCACGGGGACCACGCCAAGCTTTGGAGCCATCCATGAGAGGGGTTGTGGTATAATTCATAATGGCATCATCCATGTCCAGCTCAATGCCAAGAGCCTTGAGCTCATTGGCATCGCGAAGGCGAAATGACGAGTGCCGGGGCCGCTTATCAAGGTCGGATCCAATTGTTTTCGTGGCACGAACAAGTAGCACAATTTGGAAGAGGTTAGTGGTCTTGTCCACATGTTTAGCTGAATGAAGGCGAAGACGGTTGACTCCCAACCACTCCTTAAAGATGGTGAAGCCAAAAGCAGCGAAGTGGTCTTGAATGCTCTCCTTGAAGTCACCATTGTCATCTGGATGAAAGAGGAGGAGAGCTCCATCGTCATGCAGGATCTCATCCGCAAAATCCCAAAGGCAGATTCGCCACTTCTCCAAGTAATCCGGCAACGAATCAACTTCCACGTCTCCATCAAGCCCACCCAATGCAGTAAGTATATCGGGTAACTCCTTGACCGCAACATCCTCTAGCTGTGAACAAATTCAAGGCCAAATCAGATTTCACAAAAATTGAAGCTATATGGCCTTTTTTCAGACCCCTTACAGGCACTCTCAAACATATGTGAGGACCCGAGTACTAAAACTAAGGTCCTGTCGGATCCGACATACCCCCCCCTTGCCTCAAATCACAAATCACGCCCCTTACAAGCCTCACCCTTCAAAGAATTCTCAAAGAATTAAGCTATATGGCCTTAAATCAGACCAATTATAAGCCTGCCCCAATCTTAGAAATCAAAAAATAAAGCTATATGGCCTCTTTTCAGACCCCTTACAAACATGCCAGAATCCAACAAATTACAAAATGTAAACATATGTGAGGTCCCGAGTTGAGAACCTAAGGGCCTGTCGGATCCGACATACCCCCCCCTTGCCCCAAATCACAAATCACACCCCTTACAAGCCTGCCCCAATCTTAGAAATCAGAGATTAAAGCTATATGGCCTCTTTTCAGACCCCTTACAAGCATGCCCCTTCAGAGAATTCTCAAATAATTAAGCTATATGGTCTCAAATCAGGACCCCTTATAAGCCTACCCCAATCTTAGAAAATCAAAAATAAAGCTATATGGCTTATTTTCAGACCCCTTAAAGGCACTCCCAAAACCCGAAAATCAAAAATCTAAACCTACATGGCCTCAAATCATACCCCCAACAAGCATACCCCTTACGAGAATGTTTAAAAAGCTAAAGCTACACAACCTCAAATCAGACCCCTTACAAGCCTGCCCCAATCTTAGAATTCAAAAATTAAAGCTATGTGGCCTCTTTTCAGACCCCTTACAAGCATGCCCCTTCAGAGAATTCTCAAATAATTTAGCTATATGGCCTGAAATCAGAACCCCTTATAAGCCTGCACCAATCTTAAAAATCAAAAACTAAAGATATATGGCCTCAAATCAGACCCCTTAAGAGCATGCCCGAATCCAACAAATTACAAAATGTAAACATATGTGAGGACCCGAGTACTGAAACTAAGGTTCTGTCGGATCCGACAAACCCCCCCCCCCTTGCCTCAAATTTCAAATCACACCCCTTACAAGACTCACCCTTCAAAGAATTCCCAAATATTAAAGATATATGGCCTCAAATCAGACCACTTATAACCCTGCCCCAATCTTAGAAAACAAAAAATAAAGCTATGTGGCCTCTTTTCAGACCCCTTACAATCATGCTGAAAACAGATATATCTGTTGCAACAGAGGAGAAGCAGTCAAAAGACTTGCAAACATGAAAGCAGTCAAATCAGACCCCTAACAAGCATACTCTACTCCGAGAATTCTCAAAAATTAAAGCTAGATGGCCTCATATCAGGCCCCTCACAAGCATGCCCGAATCTCAAAAATCAAAAATCTAAACCTTCATGGCCTCCAATCAGACCCCTAAGAAGCCTGCCCCTTCAGAGAATTCTCAAAAATTGAAGCTATATGGCCTTAAATCAGACCCCTTACAAGAGTGCCCGAATCCCATAAATCAAAAATCAAAGCTATATGGCCTCAAATTGGACCCCTCACAAGCATGCCTCAATCCCAGAAATCACAATCCTAAGCCTACATGGCCCCATATTAGGCCACATAGAGGCTCGGCCAAATCTCAAAAATCACAAAATTATAACAATTGTGAGGTCCCGACATGTGAGCCCAAGGGCCTGTCGGATCCGACACCCCCCCCCTTGCCTCATATCAGACCCCTAACAAAGCATGCCCCTATCTTAGAAATCAAAAAATATAGCTATAAGACCTCTTTTCGGACCCCTAAAAGGTACGCCAAATAGCCAATAATAAGAGAATTAATATATATGTGAGGTCCCGATCTATCAACAAAAGGGCCTGTCGGATCCGACAGTTCCCCTTTGCTTCAAATTAGACCCCTTACTACCATACAATAATCCCAAAATTCGTAGAAATAAACCTCAATGGCCTCACATCAGACCCATTACTGACACGCCCATATATTAAAAATGCAAAAATTAAAACATTTGTGAGGTCCCGAGCTTTCAACCCAAGGGCATGTCGGATCCGACAGACCCCCCTCCCCCCAACTGAAACCTCTAACAAGCTTGCCTTAAACTTAGAAATCAAAAAAATAAAGCTTTATGGCATCTTCTCGGACCCCTTAGAAGCATACCCCACGTTCAGAAATCAAAAGTCTACACCTACATGGCCTCACATCGGGACCCTTACAAGGATGCCCCAATCCCAGAAATCACAATCCTAAGCCTACATGGCCCCATATTAGGCCACATAGAGGCTCGGCCAAATCTCAAAAATCACAAAATTATAACAATTGTGAGGTCCCGACATGTGAGCCCAAGGGCCTGTCGGATCCGACATCCCCCCCCCCCTTGCCTCAAATCAGACCCCTAACTACCCCTTACAAGCATGCCCCTCTACCAGAATTCAAAAATCTAAACCTACATGGCCGCCAATTAGACCCCTAACAAGCATACCCCACTCTGAGAATTCTCAAAAATTGAAGCTATATGGCCTTAAATCAGACCCATTACAAGAGTGCCCGAATCTCAGAAATCAAAAATCAAAGCTATATGGCCTCAAATTGGACCCCTTACAAGCATGCCTCAATCCCACAAATCACAATCCTAAGCCTACATGGCCTCATATTAGGCCCCATAGAGGCACGGCCAAATCTCAAAAATGCACAAAATTATAACAAATGTGAGGTCCCGAGATGTGAGCCCAAGGGCCTGTCGGATCCGACATCCCCCCCTTGCCTCAAATCAGACCCCTTACAAAGCATGCCCCTATCTTAGAAATCAAAAAATATAGCTATAAGACCTCTTTTCGGACCCCTAAAAGGTACGCCAAATAGCCAATAATAAGAGAATTAATATATATGTGAGGTCCCGATCTATCAACAAAGGGGCCTGTCGGATCCGACAGTTCCCCTTTGCTTCAAATTAGACCCCTTACTACCATACAATAATCCCAAAATTCGTAGAAATAAACCTCAATGGCCTCACATCAGACCCCTTACTGACACACCCATATATTAAAAATGCAAAAATTTAAACATGTGTAAGGTCCCGAGCTTTCAACCCAAGGGCATGTCGGATCCGACAGACCCCCCTTCCCCCAACTGAAACCTCTAACAAGCTTGCCTTAAACTTAGAAATCAAAAAAATAAAGCTTTATGGCATCTTCTCGGACCCCTTAGAAGCATACCCCACGTTCAGAAATCAAAAGTCTACACCTACATGGCCTCACATCGGGACCCTTACAAGGATGCCCCAATCCCAGAAATCACAATCCTAAGCCTATATGGAGACAAATCGGACCCCTCTCAGGCACTCCCCAATCTCAAAAATCTGAAATTTATACCAAATGTGAGGTCCCCAATTCTGGATCAAAGGGCCTGTCGGATCCGACACCCCCCCTTGCCTCAAATCAGACCTCTAACTACAAGACCCCAATCCTAAAATTCCCAAAATTTCAACCTAAATGGCCTCAAATAAGAGCCTTCATAAGCATACCCCACTACTTGAATTCAGAAATCTAAACCTACATGGCATCTTACTAGGCCCCTCTCAGGCACTCCCCAATCTCAAAAATCTGAAATTTATACCAAATGTGAGGTCCCCAGTTCTGAACCAAAGGGCCTGTCGGATCCGACAGCCCCCCCCCCCCCGCGTCACTGAGGCGCTGTGAACGGGCCTTGTGTGGTCGCGGGCATGGTGGATCCGGGCCGTTGATCCACCAAGGCCCATCCAAGGGGCTTAGTGGTCCTAGGTGGCGGGGGGCGGGGGGTGGTGCTCTTCACCAAGGTGGGTGGGGGCGGGGGTGGTGTTTGCCACCAAGGCGGGGTGGGGCCGTGGGCCTCATGTCTTTTTTCGGGGAGGCCAGCTTTAGGGTCTTGTCGGGGCTAGGTGGCTAAGCGGGCTCGGTGGCTAGGCGGATTAGGCAGCTAGGTAGGCTTATTTTCTAAGTGGCTTGGCCTACTTACTAAATAACTACTTGGTTAGGCTTACTTAATAGGTGGCTAGGCCCACTTACTAAATAACTAGTTGCTTAGGCTTACTTACTACGTGGCTAGGCCCACTTACTAAATAACTAGTTGTTTAGGCTTACTTACTAGGTGGCTAGGCCCACTTACTAAATAACTAGTTGCTTAGGCTTACTTACTAGCTGGCTAGTAAGTAAGCCTAAGCAACTAGTTATTTAGTAAGTGAGCCTAGCCACCTATTAAGTAAGCCTAACCAAGTAGTTATTTAGTAAGTAGGCCAAGCCACTTAGAAAATAAGCCTACCTAGCTGCCTAATCCGCCTAGCCACCGAGCCCGCTTAGCCACCTAGCCCCGACAAGACCCTAAAGCTGGCCTCCCCAAAAAAAGACATGAGGCCCACGGCCCCACCCCGCCTTGGTGGCAAACACCACCCCCGCTCCCACCCACCTTGGTGGCAAGCACCACCCCCCGCCACCTAGGACCACTAAGGCCCTTGGATGGGCCTTGGTGGATCAACGGCCCGGATCCACCATGCCCGCGACCACACAAGGCCCGTTCACAGCGCCTCAGTGACGCGGGGGGGGGGGCTGTCGGATCCGACAGGCCCTTTGGTTCAGAATTGGGGACCTCACATTTGGTATAAATTTCAGATTTTTGAGATTGGGGAGTGGCTGAGAGGGGCCTAGTAAGATGCCATGTAGGTTTAGATTTTTGAATTCAAGTTGTGGGGTATGCTTATGAAGGCTCTTATTTGAGGCCATTTAGGTTGAAATTTTAGGATTGGGGTCTTGTAGTTAGAGGTCTGATTTGAGGCAAGGGGGGGGGGGGTGTCGGATCCGATAGGCCCTTTGATCCAGAATTGGGGACCTCACATTTGGTATAAATTTCAGATTTTTGAGATTGGGGAGTGCCTGAGAGGGGTCCGATTTGTCTCCATATAGGCTTAGGATTGTGATTTCTGGGATTGGGGGCATCCTTGTAAGGGTCCCGATGTGAGGCCATGTAGGTGTAGACTTTTGATTTCTGAACGTGGGGTATGCTTCTAAGGGGTCCGAGAAGATGCCATAAAGCTTTATTTTTTGATTTCTAAGTTTAAGGCAGGCTTGCTAGAGGTTTCAGTTGGGGGAAGGGGGGTTTGTCGGATCCGACATGCCCTTGGGTTGAAAGCTCGGGACCTCACAAATGTTTTAATTTTTGCATTTTTAATATATGGGCGTGTCAGTAATGGGTCTGATTAGGCCATTGAGGTTTATTTCTACGAATTTTGGGATTATTGTATGGTAGTAAGGGGTCTAATTTGAAGCAAAGGGGAACTGTCGGATCCGACAGGCCCCTTTGTTGATAGATCGGGACCTCACATATATATTAATTCTCTTATTATTGGCTATTTGGCGTACCTTTTAGGGGTCCGAAAAGAGGTCTTATAGCTATATTTTTTGATTTCTAAGATAGGGGCAGGCTTTGTTAGGGGTCTGATATGAGGCAAGGGGGGGGGGGGTGTCGGATCCGACAGGCCCTTGGGCTCACATCTCGGGACCTCACATTTGTTATAATTTTGTGCATTTTTGAGATTTGGCCGTGCCTCTATGGGGCCTAATATGAGGCCATGTAGGCTTAGGATTGTGATTTGTGGGATTGAGGCATGCTTGTAAGGGGTCCAATTTGAGGCCATATAGCTTTGATTTTTGATTTCTGAGATTCGGGCACTCTTGTAAGGGGTCTGATTTAAGGCCATATAGCTTCAATTTTTGAGAATTCTCGGAATGGGGTATGCTTGTTAGGGGTCTAATTGGCGGCCATGTAGGTTTAGATTTCTGAATTCTGGTAGAGGGGCATGCTTGTAAGGGGTAGTTAGGGGTCTGATTTGAGGCAAGGGGGGGATGTCGGATCTGACAGGCCCTTGGGCTCACATGTCGGGACCTCACAATTGTTATAATTTTGTGATTTTTGAGATTTGGCCGAGCCTCTATGTGGCCTAATATGGGGCCATGTAGGCTTAGGATTGTGATTTCTGGGATTGAGGCATGCTTGTGAGGGGTCCAATTTGAGGCCATATAGCTTTGATTTTTGATTTATGGGATTCGGGCACTCTTGTAAGGGGTCTGATTTAAGGCCATATAGCTTCAATTTTTGAGAATTCTCTGAAGGGGCAGGCTTCTTAGGGGTCTGATTGGAGGCCATGAAGGTTTAGATTTTAGATTTTTGAGATTCGGGCATGCTTGTGAGGGGCCTGATATGAGGCCATCTAGCTTTAATTTTTGAGAATTCTCGGAGTGGAGTATGCTTGTTAGGGGTCTGATTTGACTGCTTTCATGTTTGCAAGTCTTTTGACTGCTTCTCCTCTGTTTCAGCAGATATATCTGTTTTCAGCATGATTGTAAGGGGTCTGAAAAGAGGCCACATAGCTTTATTTTTTGTTTTCTAAGATTGGGGCAGGGTTATAAGTGGTCTGATTTGAGGCCATATATCTTTAATATTTGGGAATTCTTTGAAGGGTGAGTCTTGTAAGGGGTGTGATTTGAGATTTGAGGCAAGGGGGGGGGGGGGGGTTTGTCGGATCCGACAGAACCTTAGTTTCAGTACTCGGGTCCTCACATATGTTTACATTTTGTAATTTGTTGGATTCGGGCATGCTCTTAAGGGGTCTGATTTGAGGCCATATATCTTTAGTTTTTGATTTTTAAGATTGGTGCAGGCTTATAAGGGGTTCTGATTTCAGGCCATATAGCTAAATTATTTGAGAATTCTCTGAAGGGGCATGCTTGTAAGGGGTCTGAAAAGAGGCCACATAGCTTTAATTTTTGAATTCTAAGATTGGGGCAGGCTTGTAAGGGGTCTGATTTGAGGTTGTGTAGCTTTAGCTTTTTAAACATTCTCGTAAGGGGTATGCTTGTTGGGGGTATGATTTGAGGCCATGTAGGTTTAGATTTTTGATTTTCGGGTTTTGGGAGTGCCTTTAAGGGGTCTGAAAATAAGCCATATAGCTTTATTTTTGATTTTCTAAGATTGGGGTAGGCTTATAAGGGGTCCTGATTTGAGACCATATAGCTTAATTATTTGAGAATTCTCTGAAGGGGCATGCTTGTAAGGGGTCTGAAAAGAGGCCATATAGCTTTAATCTCTGATTTCTAAGATTGGGGCAGGCTTGTAAGGGGTGTGATTTGTGATTTGGGGCAAGGGGGGGGTATGTCGGATCCGACAGGCCCTTAGGTTCTCAACTCGGGACCTCACATATGTTTACATTTTGTAATTTGTTGGATTCTGGCATGTTTGTAAGGGGTCTGAAAAGAGGCCATATAGCTTTATTTTTTGATTTCTAAGATTGGGGCAGGCTTATAATTGGTCTGATTTAAGGCCATATAGCTTAATTCTTTGAAGGGTGAGGCTTGTAAGGGGCGTGATTTGTGATTTGAGGCAAGGGGGGGGGGTATGTCGGGTACGCCTACTTGAAGGGTGAACGGTCTGGCACTGGCCCAGGAAAAGAAGAACTCCGCCTTCGTGTTGCACAACGATCCGGTGACGCCAAAAGAATTGTTGCAGCCCTCGAGCACATGCCTAGAGCAGAGCATTGGTGCACCTACAAACCCCAACTCGAAGGAGAGGAGGTCTTGGGCACCACCAAGCGCAAACTTGATATGCCCCCTGGTTCTGATCAAGATTCACATAGACCCGACAAGGTCAGCTTCTCTCATCCACGAGTGAGCACTAGGTCAACCAAGGCACGCACTAATTCCGCCACACCATCAGACCTGCCCCTCACACAATCTCCTGAGAAATCGATTCCACAACGGGTCACCCACATCAATAACATTCAGGAGACCCACTGCGATGTCTCCAAGTGGCACATTTCTAGACTGCCCAAGACTTCCGCCAAGGCCTGCTTCGCCATGCAAGCTCGCACAAAGACCAAGTGCACCCAGAAGATCGTTCGGCATGATAAAAGTACTCTAGCTCCTACGTACACCGGCTACATGCGCGACTACAAGAAGAACAAGGAATTCTTGACACAGTTCTCCTTCTGCAACGACGACATTGAGAGATGTGTCAAAGGCACTAGGAGGAAGTGGATGCAGCACCGTCCGGATGTCCCGGACGTCTGCCCTGTCCTCACTGGGACAAACCTCACTCTCCAGGAGGTTTTGGCCCTTGAAGAAGGGGGATTCCAACTTCAGCAGCGTCAAAATGTGTCACCCAGAAGACTCTTCGGCGACTCCTCCAATGTTGCTTCATCCATGGCCGAACTCCCTACCCCGGCCCAAGCCGATCAATACCCTACGTTGAGGTTTGGAAAAAAGATCCGGCGCAGTAACAACGGACCATGCATCCAACAACGCAACAAATGGGAGTCAACCCTCAACGTCGACGGTCAAATCACCTCCTTCACAATGATACCTCACCTAGGGATCGAGTGCATCATTCTGTTCCAATCCCGAAAGAAGGCTAAGGTTGAAGAGTACCGTATCACTATCAACACCTTCCCGTCGTGCACGTGCCTGGATTTCGTGGAGATGTCAGCAAGAGCACTTGGGAAGCGGCGCCCTTGGGTGAACTGCAAGCACTTGTACTTCATCTTCCGTGTGACCTGCAACTTGGATCAATACCAAGACACTTTCATCCATGCTCCGAGCCTTAGTTTCAATGAAGTGAAGCACCTCCTCGAAAGTGGCATCATGAAGCATGTGGGACCTTAGCGTGGATACCTATAGGAGCTAGGCTGCCCCCCCTTATTTATAAGTTGTCGCTAAGTATTATTGCGTTGAGTATACTATAGTATGAGTGCACGTTTCCGAAAATATCGCTGATATATCAGACCTATCATTATCTACATGATGTGAATTGTATTCGTTTTTAAATATGTATAAAGGTTTCTAAATATTTATGGGTCTCTCCTTCCAACAGTAGTTTTAGATGTTATTGAATGGTACGAGTTTTGCTACTTTGCTTGAATGCTTGAATGCTTGAATTTTTTGACTTAGAATTTTCTCTTACGTTGTGACCATAGCCTATGATTAACCAGCTCTCACCATAATATGGACAGTCAAAAGTTCCCTGGTTTAAGTAAATCATGTCAATTAGTCTCTCTGAAAGGTACCCTAAAACCAAGTCTCTGTCCTGAAAGCCCTCAAAATTTGCACGGAAATAGGTCCATCATTTTTACTAAAAAAAGAGGTCCCACGATTTTTTCTATTTATATTTTCTAAATTTGGAAATTTTATTACTATAATTGGAAAGCGTTGACTTTTTCTGCTCACCGCTCGCGTCCCACCGCTCACACGGTAGCGTCGTTGGCTTCCAAATATACATATGGGATGGGTATTTGGTGATGAAAATGATGTATATAGGACTCATGCATGCACGTGGCTTCCCACTCCCAGTGAAGAGTGCACCCCCAAGCTCAAATCTTACAAAGTACTTTAGATTTAAGAGTTAACAAAATTGGGATGACTAATGCATTCATTTAAATAACCCACATACATGCAATTTTAATAATATTAACTAAATATAGGAAGGTCCGATATTCAATCCAGTTTTAGTTAAGGTTTCATTACGGATTTATTGAATCCACGCAAGTTTCGTTATGTAACTTTATTGAGTAAAATATTGGGTGAGCATGGAAAAACTAACTGAGTAACACCCACGTACATGTGATATGCTCAACACTTTTGCATGTTGAAGGACGACTTAATCTTGTGCCACATCAACCTCTTCAAATGTTTCAATCAATGTGTTTTTGACATGTGAGACTTCCACTTCATAAATGAAAGAGTGAACTAACATGATACTAGATATGTTAGATCTCTTGGAAATCACATTATAAAGTATGACCATGAAACAAACCTAGAAATAATTGCACAACAATGTTTTAACATGGACAAACAATGGATAGAAAATGAAGATATAGACAACGATCTATCCAATGAATTTGGTCCAACCTCGCAATTACAGACTTCCAAAAAACTTACCTTCTAAAATTCCATACTAGCCAATACGTGGGAAATGTTAGAAAACAAACCCCACGTCTTTTTTGGTAGGGAAGCATTTCCATCAATTGCGTGCTCTATTTGTAACTCACTCGAACCGGACACATGGCTATAGTTACTTCTAATTTGTAGACAACACCATATACATGCCCGTAGAACTAAAAATATATGAAAAAAGTTGTATGGGAATCAAGAAAACTTTTGGTTTCATAAAATAAATCAAGATGCTACATTCTTATGAATGCAGGAACATTTCACAATAACCCACAAGAAAACACAATACTACCATCGCTTCTCTCTTGCACATGTGGCCAACAAAGGTGCCATTGCAAGCTCAATTCGAACTGAACATATTATGCATCAAGGGTCTTCCATACCAAAACGCACCACCATTAAATCCCAACCTAAACCTTACCATACAATCTATGAAATTCACTTCTTGTACTTTTTAGATATCTTTCTAGAAACAATAAATGCTAAAATTCAAAAATATCAACCACTAATTAGAAGGCCCCTATCTTTTGATATGTTGAAATCAACAGTGATCAATATAATATATGATATAATAAAAATAAAAATAAAAATCTTAATTCAACTAGGAGAACCGTTGTCCATGTCCAATTGAAAAAAAATAAAGTTTTGTTTTATTGATCACTGTTGATTTCAACGAATCACATATCAAGGGCCTTCTAAATGCCCTAAAACTCACCTAATGTTGGTTGTTGAAACTTTCATATCTTAGATTCCACTCGGGTTGCGTTGGCTCACCCGGGTTGGTTGTATTTTGGGTTCTTTTACAATTGGATTTTCAATTTGTGCCACCAAAAAAAAAAAAAAAAAACTTTCATATCTTCGATCGTTCAATTAGCAGCACCAAGTCACTTGTATCTCAATGCCGCTCAAACGAATCCAACTGGAATCAAACACAAACCACTCCCAACCAACCAAGGAACTCATGAATTGGTGTCCACCAAAGGAATTAAAAAACCCTATGGATTAATTCATCCACATCTAAAAATTCCGGTCCAACTGTATTCAGTTCCTTGATTAGTGGTTACTATAGTATATATATATCCTTGAGACGGGGAAAAAATCCTGCACCACTACACTAAATAGGATATTTAGTTTTTGATTATATTTAGTGTTGTTGCCACCCTACCCTGCTGAACACTAATTTTCAATTCCTTGACAATTAGTGTTAGACATAAATGTGCCGCTATCTTCCCTACTGCCAACTCCCTTCCTGTAAAACATGGGACTTACGATTTTAGGGATGGCGCCCCACCTTCCTACTCGCTGATCTCTCATCTGTTGAAGTCGATACATTTTTTTTCATATCCTTACTAACACTAAATTCAGACATGTAACTTCCACATATTACCATAGTTGATACTTAGTGTTTGAGGTTACATTTAATAATACTTACTTTCATAGGGTTATTGACATTTAGTGTATGCATTTGTATTTAGTGTATCAAACACTAAATATCCTTTTTAGTGTAGTCTTTGTTTCGGCCGACATCGAACCAAGGGTGGGTCGAACAAACTCTATGTTCACGTCGGTCTTGAAAAAGACCGAAGTTCCTATCTATCTATTTGGACTAAGGTGGCCTTTACTTGTTGACATACGACGGCCATCGTGCATCTAGACGGCTCTGACACATTGCTAAATTTAAAACCCTAATTGCCAAAACGTTCTTTTTTGGACAATGTACAAAATCAAACACAGTTTTCTCATCTATCCTGCACTTTTTGCACTGTGGATTTTTTGCTATAGATTTTACGGGAAGTTAGCTTGATGCATGTATGAACCGATTAGAAAGGGGATGATTTTGTGAAATTTTTATGCTTCATTTCATGTTGTAGTGATTCACCAAAAATTTCTAAGATCTTGGTTCAAAAGTGCTCTTAGAAAAACCAATTCATAAAATTAAGCAACCAAAAAATCTCTAACAATCACTACACTTAGAGTATTACATTTCAACCCATCAGAACAAATTTCATCCACAGATTGTCAATATCTTATTTCTAATCGAATTACTGAAGAATTTTGAATTTTTGATTTCAAATTTTATTCTAAATATTGGTGATACTAGGGCAATGGCCTGATATGAGTGCCGGTGAGACATGTCTCACTTTGTGTGACTTATGTCTAACTTATTTTATATGTGCTACAAATTCCATCTTTAACACCATGTATATAGCTACAACCATGGCACCTATAACACCATCTAATTTTTGTAATTTTTCAATGTTTTTTTTCTTACCAAGAGGATATTTCTCAAAAATCACACTATTTTTGGAGGGGGTACCCTATCAGGCCATCACTTACCAATCATAGATCTAACCATAAGGATAGAATCTAAAATTCATAATGTACAACTTTTGTTCATACATCAGGTTCAAAATATCCCCCTTAACTGCATTTTATGATGCATCTTTGCAATCCTCCAACTCGGGAGAGGATTGTGGGCATTTAGGGGTTAATGAAAGGTGTTGCAATTCTATCGAATTACTTCCAAGAGTGTAATCATGCTTTATTGAACAAGAAACCCGATCAACCTGAGCTTAGTTAGCCTTTTTATACCTTCTATTTGTCATTAGTCAATTAGCCATTTGTGAAATATATTTGATATGTCACTCTAACACCTCGGGGGGGGGGGGGCACTAGCGAAAATTGTAGAAACAACGTGCGATAAAAAATAGGGTCTAATATATTCATTGTAGATAAATTTTGCAAAAAATGCACATATAATATAGGGGGGTTTAAACTAATGAAACATGTTTACATGTAGAATACCATCACATGTAATGGCCTCTTTTATCTAGGCTGTACATGTAAAATAGCGTGGAAACAATTACTAGGGGTAGCGGGTCTAGGGTAGGGTCTATGCTAGTGGATGAAAAGAGGTAATTTTTTGTTGAAAAAGCTTGGTTGGATGACTTCGTAGGCTGGCTGGCTTGAACGTTACTGAACCAACGTATCCAATGTGGAGTTAATGTTCTCTACCTACATGCCGGGAGGAAAAAAATTCGTGCACATTGTTTGAATTGCAATCTTCTTTCCAATTTTCTTTGGCACGCGTTTGGGGATTGCTTGGGTGGTGGACGTTAGGGTTTTTGGTTTCATTGTGGCTTGCTAGAGGAGGTTAGGGTTCTAGCAATTGTGGTTCAATGGGGTCTCCTTTCTGCACCAGAACTTAGGGTTTAGGGTTTTTGTATTCTTAGTCTTTTGGCATTGTTGTCGATGGTCTCTGGGTTGCGATTTGCAAAGAGCGTTGGCGTGTGGGAGTATTGCTTGTTTTCTACATCCTTGTGAAATTCAAAGTTCCACAAACATAAACTACATTTGTGTTCCTAAACACAAACTGACTTCTATATCATATTTGAATTTCATTTCACAGTCTAAGACAATGCTTCAGTTGCATGCCTTTGCCTTTGGTTTTTTGTTTTGATTTAGTTCATGTGAGTTTAGCATCGTGGTTGAACTTCACAATTCATGGTTGTAAGAAGAGAAATGTCCTTCATGAAAAGAAATGTCGCTTAAAGGACCAAAAAAAAAGGGGGTGTAAGAAACAAAATGTGGTGAAAGAAAAAAATGGACAACAGTTGGGCTCCGAGAAAAACAAAAAATGGAGTATAGTCAAAAAAATTGGTTACTTGGGGTATCAGGAAAAAAATGCAGTATAAATAAAATAAGGTAATTATAAATGATTCCTCCAAAAATTTATAATTACTAATAGGGTGTATTAAAATACAAGCATTTACCTTTATTTTGAAAAATACCATTCCTTATAATCTTTTCTGCAAGGTAAATAGCCTCCCGATAAATAGGTCCTGAGCGCACGTGTATGCAAAATATAAGAGGGAGTGCACCCCTTGAATCCAACACATTGTCATTTGGAAGGTTCTTTAAATATGAAAACAAGATTTGAGCGTGTTAGGTTTTTAAAACCACCGTGAAGATGCTCGCTTAGGCCTTCTATACGCTTGGGTTGAGATGCCAAGGAGAAAGGTTCTCTACGGCCATGGCTTGTGATCTAAAGACAACTTGCATGCTGTTCCTTATCCTGGGATCACTTGAATCAATTCCAGTAAGTACATTTTATAATTAATTGCGTATGAATACTTGTGAAAGTAGAAGGCATTACCTAAAATATTATAAAATATACATACTAAATCAAAACACTAATTTAAGGTCATTTTAAAATGACAAAGACAATTTCAAATGGTAAGTCAAAAAAATTATAACCTCAATGTTAATGAGGATTTTGTAATGTTCTTGACCTCCAAGTTAATTACGTGCTTCATTGATGGTTTCACTTCCAGAATGAAATCCCAATCAATTGCTTATTTACTAATTGGAAGTGCACATATGTAGTGGATTTTAGACCTTGAAGGTGAAGTGCACTCAATATGGGATTTATAGTCAAACAACCTTCAAGATTGCAAGGACAATGTTTTTTTCGAAGTTGGGCGGGGCGGACAACAGTTTTCGGTCAGGTTCAGGAATTTCTCTGGAGGGCTGCCCCAACCCGGAATATGGCTTCCAGAGCTGCTGCGCCCTCGTATTGCTTTTTGTGGTAATTTTCGTAAGCGAACGAGCTATGCGATTCGAGCGGCCTTGCCTCTCACGATTGCCGGTTCTCAGCCAGCGCTTTGTTGTCAGGTAGCTACCCCCGAAAGTTCGTGAGGGGGTGTTTGGCGTCCTCCCCCAAAAACTTCCTGGGCACTGGGGCCCACGCTAGTGCTGGCAGGTTTTGGCAGAGCATTAAAAACTAGGTGCCCACAAGTAATGTGCAGGATATTGATGGGGGTGTCAAAGACACTGCAACTTCTCACACGTGGTCAATGTGGGACAATACGACATGCCTCATTAAATTAGGCGTTCTATAAATAGACGCCTAAAACGCATAAAATAATTTGAGCGGTGCGCATAAATTAAGAAAAAAAAATTCAAAAATGCCCAGAGGTTGTGCAGTCTGACGTGCAGTTTAGGGTTTAGTGTTGGTCGTCTGCGTTGATCACAACCTTTTGTCCCGTCATATAGATGGAGCGTATCAACACAATGAAACATGCCACACACAACGCCATACGAAACACAATCCAGTTCTCCAATTCCTAGCATTTTCCGGTCATTTCTTGAAAAACGCTTATTTTATGCGCCTCGGATGCACGGCGTGCATAAAGTAAGCTAATGTATTTAATTTATGCGAATGCCTAATTTTATGAGGCCTGCAATACGAGCAAGGACCTCCTGGGAATCAACAAAAGGCAGGGTTTCGAGGCCACTGCCAACTTTCAGGACATGGTTGATTTCGTGAGAGGAGTGCATATCGGAGAGGAGCAAAGTGACGGAGATTGCAAATATGCGGAAGCATTACAAGAATGCTGAAGTGGTGCTCGTAGTGATAGACATCTGCAAGAGGGTACGAATTCGGGGTTTTGAATGTAAACAATTTGGGCAACAGGATGGAGAGTAAGGCATGGCTTCTCATGTTAAACAACAGCCCAGAGAGGATATCCACATAACGCGAGCTATCCGAAGAGGGAGTCACATCATACAACACCTTGTGCCGGGTGTACCTTGTGGAAGATAACGAGAACTTTGGGTGACGATGTCTCTGCTTACAAAGACCTGGCGAAAGCTATGTATTCCTCCACAGGACCAGAAGATGACGACGAATTCTTGGACACGAAATCGAAGTGGTTCTTGGAAGTAGCGGAGCTATCTGACAGCCTCGATGAACTGACATTCACTGTGCCACAGAATTTCGATTGCATACTCTTACACTCATTGCTTTCGGAACAACCTCAAACACCTCTAGTATCCTATGGCATGGTGTATATTAACTTAGTCTGTGTGTGCCTACGCATTCGCTTGTCTTGAACCTGTTCCCAAAGGTTACAAATGCTTGCTGTTGGCTCAGGGTATAGTCGGCAATGATCGTGAGCCAGGAATTCTATGTTCAGGGCTCAACTTCCGCAAGGGGCAGGCAACGAAGAAAGGTGCAACGCTCAACCTAAAGAAGTACAGCTTGGGCACCACTGAACCTCTTGCCAACTTGCCGAATGTGGCTGTGAGCAGCAGGAAATACAGAAGCCCTAAACCTGAACCCCAAACCCCTATTCTAGCTCGGGGATCACATGGCTTCCAATCAATTTTGTAATTTGCCAGAGCCTCAACTTCAATGAAATATAGACTTCCAATTCTGATCAAGGTTGATGCTCTTTCTTGTCAATCTCTGCACATCAGAGTGTCAAATTACACACTTGAATGCTTTGGAAGTCCTTCAGGAGTGTACACATGTCATGAATACACATTGATCCCAAATCAACTTATGCAAACATCATAAGAACTCCCTTCAAATTAAACTTTGCAACTCCAGCATCTAAGCATTGCAAGACTAATTTTTTTGTATAATTATATTCTTAATCATGTGATTTGTGCACTCAAATCAGATTTTGTTCTTTCTGCATCGAGGTAAATGCAATGCCCATGGTCCTGCACCGCGCACAGCTCTTAAACAATCAATCTTCGACTTCAAAAGCAACTTACACTTTACTGAGTCTCAATTGCACAGATGATTGGACAGGGCATTAGAACCGTGTCAAGTGCTTTGGAGGGTTGCAAGGTTATGAGATGGAATCATATGAAACAAACTTGTAGGCATTCTTATAGCTCACGAATGTACAATTGGTGTCTACATTTAAGCTTGGAATCCAAAAGTAAGTATTTTCTAAGCTGTAACAATAAAAGTCATGACCAGCAACTTTAAAATAAAAACACCTTTGAAGAGTTGAAGCCAGTGAATATACTGTAAAGCACGTACTAGTAGAATCAGGTGCGTAAAGCACACCCTAGAGAATAATAAAGCTTCAACACTCAATCAGGAGAAAAATGTCCCTCAACACATATGTGCAATAGCAGTCCATGACAAGCTGTTTGTTGGTCCTCTAACTTGCTTGAAAACTCCAGGCATGGAACATCAACAGAATAATCACAACATAGAATTAGAAAAAGCATGATGATAGCACGCTCACAATAAACTGGTAAGCTTTCATTTCTCAACCACTATAATAAGAATGCCTGGGCTAAGTTCAATGCATAGTTCTCAGCTTCAAGGTCTCTAAAGAAGCACCTTGCTCGTTGCTATGACTCACCCTAGTATTGATGGAGATTGATTGCTTAATTGACATTGTTCAAAGCTTCAAGATTTCAAATGAGTTCACTATTAGTAGATTTGACATCTTCATAATTTCATAATTGCTGAACAAGTGTTTGTCATCCTTCTTGCACCTCACTTTATGTTTCAGCAAATTCTTCACAAACTTGCTGGGAGACATGCTCTTATCCAAGTAACCTAGTGGATTTAACCATAAAACAGAAACACATAAGGAACATGTACTACATTCCTTATACTTACCTGACCTAAAATATGTAGTATCAACGTGTTTTTCAGTTCAAAGTCTCTGACTTTGTACTTAACTGTGAGCTGGACCATAGGCTCACTAGCAAAAGTGCCTATATCTAATCAGCCTCATCAAGCACAGTGTTGTCACCTGCCACAAGAAACTCTGACCTCTCAATGTAGCAGAAAACCTTGCCATCCATAAAAGCATCCAACAGCCACTCGACTGAAAATGCATGTAGAACCTTGTCACTGCCACACATTTCCAAATCTATGGTAATACCGTTGTGATCCTTGATGAACTCCAGGCACTTCTTCACATAGCCCAGATACTTGGCCGATTCCGGGGAAAAGATCCTGTCTTTCATGACGCAACTGCCAATTTTCCAGCGAAAAGTGTTGCCTTCATAAAACAGGCTCACCTCACCAATCACCAGTTGGTTTGGCTGACCTGCAGCCCAAGTGTCATCTTTTGTGCTGCCCAAAAATTTGTAACTGGGCAGAGGTTCATCAACCAAGATGCACTTAGTCTTGTACAACCTCGGAAACATGTAAAAAGGGTCACAAAGACCCTCCTCCACATGCCTATTTGACCAAGCCATTCTAGGGTGAGCAGTATTCCTTTGAAATATAGAAACTTGAGTCAGGATCTTCTCAGTCAAGACTCTCATGTCATGAGGTTGAAGATTCTTGCTGACCCAATTGGTCAGCATTTGGGCTTGGGATTCATCGAATCCATAAGGTTTCAACCCTTCAAGGGCATTGTATAGGTTGACAAAGTCCATTGTTTGCGATCTTTTTCCTGTATTCATGGAAATTAGTTAGAGAGCTGGTCACCAAAACTAAGACTTGGAAGTTTAGATTTATATATCCATATCAAAGGACAAAGCAGTTCATTATTTATCATACTTGCAGGCTATGAAGATGGTGTAATAATGATCTCACAACTTCATCTTATACAAAATCTTGATCACATGCTCAGTCAAGAAGGAGGAGACTATGACTGCCATGAAGGTTATGAGTGATGAAGGTGACCTCCACTTTTTTACCCCACACAAACTAAAACACAACAAGCAAGACTATTTGCCCAGCATCCTTCAAACAAGTATTTAAAAAATGTATCACTAAGATATCAATGAATGAAGTGTAATCCAAATTCTACTCCACTTAAAAATGGAATAGAGCTATCTTCACAAGACAGCGCTACCCTAGTATCAGAAGAAGAAATAATGAAAAATGCGCCTATGCACAAGCTATAGGCAGTGGAATGCATGCAATAGTGGATACTCAACATGACTACTCATAAGTTATGCACTTGGATCATGAGCCGTGACCATAGAAGTGGAGTGGTACCCCGCTTTGGTGGATGAGACCATAAAAAGAAAGGAAACCACAAAGGTTCCTAGTTTTCTTCTAATGTAAACCCAAGAAAGGACCATGATGTGTACCATAGACTATCTTTGAGAGAGAGGATTATCTATGTTCAGATTGTCACTTGATTAATATAAATGATTGGCTACGAGGAATTTTCTCCCAATTTCCGGTTAGGCCTACCTCCAAGGGGTGGTGGGGAATATGACTACTTTAGACTCGAAAAAACTTGTCCGGTTTTGTCATGTGGGATTTCATGTAGACTTCTCATTCATGAAGAATTGCTTGGGCCATGGCCCCCAAGGGCTCTAGTATAAACCCAACATGGACAGCCCAAGTGAAAATCACCAATGAGAGAGCTTAGATTTCTTATGGTCACAACTCATGGTCCAAGTGTAAACCCTCCCTTAGGCCCCTTTCCCACATGACTGTAGCTTAGCCTAAAGTTTGTTCTAAGGACACGGCCTTCACACCATCGGCTCTATCTAATCCCAAGCCTAGTTGGCCAAGGATGTGGCGTGGTTTAAAGTGGAGGTTCTAAGCCTCAAGCACTGACCCTCCCATCGGTACCTAGACATGAGGCAACAATGTAGGACCTTTAAAAGTGTCGCCTCCTGCCCTTGTGATTGGTTGCTTTTAGTCTTAGCTATGAGGGCACGAGGAGCTCCATTAACAAAAACCGATGGTAGATAGATGAGTGGTAAGGCATTTGGGGATGGGACGAAATCTATCCAACATGTCATTGCTATGTAGATAAAGCAACGAACATGTGTGAAAGCTACTTAACTAAAACCTACTCGAAAATCTCTGGAGCAAGTTGTTTTAGGTGCATTGGGATAGCCGGATGCCTCGGCTATAACTGAGAGAGCTTTACCCGGTTTTAAGGAAAGACTTTGGCTATTTGGTAAAGCCATGTGAGGATGGGCCTTTAGTGAGAGTATTATTCCATGTCCTAGTCAAGATCGCTCCTGGAGGCAGTCAGCCCCGGAGCAATACCGACACGAGTGTAAGCCAGTGTCACCCACCTCTTGGCCTCGCGCGGCGCATCTGTGGTTGTAATATTCTGTTCCTCGTGCACTGAAGTGTATTCATTTGGGTCGAAACAAAAAAACAGAAAAAGAAAATGACAGCATCACCGACATCGCGCAAGACCTTCATAGCGATAAAAAATAAAAGGCACTCCCAAGCTGGAACCCTACGTTCTGGTGCCAACATACTGATTAGTGGTGATCTGTATAAGTGCTAGTGTTAACACTAGCACTTATACAGATCACCACTAATCAGTCACAACCTCTTTGCAAAAGCAACATTCAACAAAGTGACCTACAAAGTGATTGGAAGGAAATCTAGCAGAATAAAATCATACAATGATCAGATAGAAATGAAACGACCCCATGCAGGTACTTATGATGCATTCAAAGCACCCATTGACTTTGCTTTAGAGATTCAAACCTCCACCTCAACTCAAGTCAATCAACAAAACTCAATGAGACCAATATCACTCATTTCGACATGCAGAACTTGCTATCTTAATATAGCTCACTATGCTTTCTAAATAGCAACATCAATCAAAAGAGACGAACCTTCAAAACAAAGCAAGCTTCAGAGATGTCTACCTGTGGACAGAGAGCTCCGCCAAACCACCCAGAGAAAAGAGAGACAAGAAAATGAACTCTCGCTTGGGTTCAAAGGAAGACGTGCGTTCAGATAGCTGCTCGATAGAAAGAGGTTGGTGTAGAAGCTGCTTATGAAGGATCACCCCGATCGATCAACGCGTCTGCACAAGAGCTTGGATCAGTGCACGCTACCACTGCAGCCGGTGCAGATGATGAATTGTACTCCCATCGTCCCAAAATGATTGTCTTATTTCCCGGATTTTTTAGTCCAAAAATGATTGTCCAGTTTAATATATGCCCGGCTAGAAGTTTGAGGTTCAAAGTCAAATATTTTCGCTCCAAACTTTTATCATCAAGAAGTCTTTCAAGAGCACAACTGGGGGGGGGGGCATTTTGGAGTAGTTGTTGTTTTTTATTTTAAGAGTTGTACTTACAATTACTCAATCAATGGTCAGCGGGCCTTAATCTCGCCAAAGTTAGGAACACGGACAATCATTTTGGGACGGAGGGAGTAAGTACTCTACACAGCTTCTCGTTGTCGTCTTTATTGCATCAAACAGAGGAGCATTGCATACGAATCAACATCATATCAATCATTGGATTGTTGGCAAAAGGTTGCTGTCGGTGAAGGGGATTCATCGAATTTCAAATCCACCAGTAAGGTAGAAATACCCAAACCGGTCAATCACCCTCTACCCATGCACTAGACCACCGTCATAATAGTGAAGTGCCATTTCTGATACCGATCATGGCAAGACGGCAACTTCAATGCGTGCACACTTAGTGTAGCCAATGGGAGTCAAGTTTAATGTACTCATCAATTAACTGGTTTAGGTGATGTTCTGTATGGAAATGCGGATTACCGTGTTCGGTGTAGGGAGAATCTAGTGAATGAGTAGGGAGTTTGACAACTTTTCACTTTGAAAAATTGTAGAGTTTTTGTACAAGGCAAAAAAATATGAAACAACTTGCATTCTTCACGAATCCTTCTTGTCTATCTTGGAAAATTATCTCATGATTGTAAGACCATATCTTCAATGCGAATCACCTTATTTTCACGGGTTATGGTATTTCTACCTTATTGTGTGGATTTACCTGCTGAACATGATCAGAATTGGCTCACACTAATCACCCCCCCCTCCATGTACATGGCCCACCACGCACGAACTATGGGGAGTGTCAGATCCGGGCTGGGGCAGCCCTCCCGGGAAATTTCTGAACCCGACCAAAAACTGTTGCCCGCCCCGCCCAACTTCGAAAAAAATATTGCCCTTGCATTCTTGAAGGCTGCTTCACCACAAATCCCATATTGAGTGCACTTCACCTTCAAGGTCTAAAATCCAATATATATGTGCACTTCCAATCAGTAAATAAGCAATTGACTGGGATTTCACTCCGGAAGTGAAACCATCAATGAAGCACGTAATTAACTTGGAGGTCAAAAAAAATTACAAAATCCTCATTAACATTGAGGTTATAATTTTCATGACTTACCATTTGAAATTGTCTTTGTCATTGTAAAATGACACTTAGATTTAGTGTGTTGATTTAGTATGTATATTTTACAATATTTTAGGCAATTCTGTCTATTTTCACAAGTATTCATACGCAATTATTTATAAAATGTACTTACTAGAATTAATCAAATAATGTAATTACTGGAATTAACTCTAGTAATTACATTTTATAATTAATTAGACTTTCTTAATTTAGTAAGCATACTGTCTGATTTGTTTGGACTTAATTAGGATTATTCATGATTAATTAGACTTACTTACATTTAATCACACTTAATTGGTTTGAATGCGTATGAATACTTGTGAAAGTAGACGGAATTACTTCTGAATTGTAGGTTACATTTCAGGGGTAGGCATTTTCTTCTGTCCCTGGGGCATGACTACAATTGTTTGCCTGTCGTCTTTGAATTGTTCGCTGACGATCTGCGCGATTATCCAGTCGACGTAAGCGTCTTCTTTTGCCCGGACGCACTTTTCTGGTTGCGCTAGACACTAAATTTAAGTGTCATTTTACAATGACAAAGACAATTTCAAATGGTAAGTCATGAAAATTATAACCTCAATGTTAATGAGGATTTTGTAATTTTTTTTGACCTCCAAGTTAATTACGTGCTTCATTGATGGTTTCACTTCCGGAGTGAAATCCCAATCAATTGCTTAATATTTACTGATTGGAAGTGCACATATATATTGGATTTTAGACCTTGAAGGTGAAGTGCACTCAATATGGGATTTGTGGTGAAGCGGCCTTCAAGAATGCAAGGGCAATATTTTTTTCGAAGTTGGGCGGGGCGGGCAACAGTTTTCGGTCGGGTTCAGAAATTTCCCAGGAGGGCTGCCCTAGCCCGGATCTGTGCCTGCCTGTTTTTCTCCTGCCTGTGTAAGTTCAGCGGTTGTTGTAACAGCGCACATGACCCAAACCACTTCACCTGAAAGTAAACTTATAAAACTTTTATAAAAAGGGGAAAAAGTCGTCTCTTGTCTTCAAGGACCTTCATGAATTGTTGGTACATAACTTAGGCACGTTTTGGTCACGCACTACATGTGGAGAAATTGCACGCTACAAATGTGGGTGTAAATATTAATATCCTAAGTTTGTGAAGAGGGTGGACATCATCATTTGGGCATCTTTGTGTCCGACCTTCCCCGAGAGTTCCAAACCTTGGCACACAAGTGGCTCACTTGCAGCACCTATTCATTTAAGTATGGATCGAATTGTGTATTTTAGGCCAATGTTTAAAGCATGTGTTCACATACTACTACACTTCATGGTCATTATTTTATTGGAATAAAAGAGAATTCGAATATATTTAAGTCACCTAAAAAAAGCCCTTGGAGCAATAGTTTGTTATTTTCCCCAAGGCTCCTATGAACACCTTTCAGGCAATTTTAGAGGGTTGTATTCTCCCACCAATCTTCACATTAATATGAGCTCCAAAATTTATGAAAATTTTCTATTGACGTCATGGGTTGGAAGTCCATGGTATCACTATATGGATCTTGAATTGGGGTTTGTGAGTCTTGTGATGCAAATTCATGCATTCATCTTGGCATGTTGTATGGTAAATTGGCCCCTCACTATGTCAAGGCACCTAATGCCCTCATAACAAATTGGAACCATTTTTTAAATTTTTTTGAGAGTGCGTGAAATTTTATTTCCTAGCCAATGGGATTCTTTGCAAGATCAAAAATGGTCTAAATTGGCCTTTTCGTCAAATCATTGTTTAAGAGAATACGTGGCAACTACTGAAATACCTTATTATTTTGGTATTGATGTGTTAGCCACGGTCAATGATAGACATTGATGAGTGTGAAAAAATAAAGTACATAAAGCACATGTTTACATTAACATATGCATGGTTGGCCCACTTGGAATAGACATATGGATGCCAAAACAATCACTAGTAATAACTGACAAAATCATGTACTCCATCAACCTTGAAAGGGTCTTAGGCATTTAGGGGTGAGATGGTACTTTGCAATCTCGGGGGGGACACTTCACTATACTTTGTGTGAACACGTGCGTTAAAGGGGTATTTAATGTAGGGGTATTATGTCTAGATGTTAGATTTGAACACACCGTTTAATTATATAATTCCCTAATATGGTGTATTATTATGATGCCTTACTATAGTTATAACTCACATAAGATTTTTTTTTTCAACCCTATGTTCATTATAAAAAATTAGCTCACCCTAATTTATGTTTAAGGATTGCCTATGTTCATTACAAAATTCATTTGACATGCAATGAGAACTAGCATGAACAAGCATCACCACAAATCAATAACAATGCAAACAATCATCACCACCATGAGAATCAATGAACTATGAACTTGAATTACTAGCATGAACTACAACAATGTTTGTGTTTAGAAACACAAGTCTGTGCACTGCAGTCACAAGCAGACCAACAAATTTAGAACTTTAGGGTCCAAGGTTTAGGGTGAACGAAGTTGGCTGCAATCTATTGCTGAGAAAACAGAGTCTAAACAACATTGTTGTTTTCCAAAATCAACACTTTAGTCTGTTGCACACAAGTGGAAGGAAGAACTTCAGAAACAAACTATCATTCTATCAAAATCCCTATGCGATATTATATCTAAAATCTTGATAAATTTCAATGCTTAGTATACCCCAATATTATTTATAATATGGATTTTCAATTTAAATAGTCCATAGTTATATCCAATAATTTTCTAAATTTTATTGTTCATGAATAAAACACACCCTATATAGTATATTTTAACACACCATGTTTACTAATTTTCCTAAGTGTCCCCCCCGAGTTTGCAATATACGTTATCTATATTGTGAACATATAATACATTCACCCAACCAAAAGAAATAACAGCACCCTTACATTACACTCAATTCTTAAAATTACGATAAGTAACCTTCACAAATCCACTTTTAATAAAATATTATAAATTTCTATATATGAACTTTACTAGCATTGGCTTATATTCCAACATTGTCACATCCACTATTACATACATTACAACATAAAAGCATGCGCACATACTCACATATGTTTTTTTGCAAAAAGTAGTGGTCATGGACACCGTTCTTCACTTGTAATTGCAACGTACATGTAATGCATTTATAAATGCCAACAAGTCTAGAGGTTGTAGTCATAAAACTTGAGCATCACAATGGTGCATCATACTAATGCATGAGTGAACTACATTGAGCATCACAATGATGTTATGTTTTAGCATACAGAAACCACATATCAACTAACAGAATGCTATGAAATAGACTAATGTATCTACTAAGCTTTGCAATTTAATGTGATGAATGCCTCCACTACATTCACAAAGTATAAATCACGAAATCACTAGGCCTTTATTACATATAAAACACCTTCACTTTCCAATGAGAAAGTCATTTAACATTCTTCATCCATAACACGTAAATCAACAATTGCCTCAAATAAACAGAGACAAGAGTGCAATACCTTAGCCACAATCCGGAGAGCAAACTTAAGAGAGCCCATGAGCGCTCCAAGATCCTACAATTTGTAAAAACCTAGAACCCAAATGCAAACTTTAAAAGGAATATCGGACAGGGTAGTCATTGAGGATTTTACCATATGTGAATAATGAATGAAAACGTGAATTGGATGAAACTAGAACGTCTATTGTTAATTGATTCTCTAGACCTTAAAGCCCCCTTTTTGTACATCTACCTTTATTTCAAAATTCTTAATAGCCTTTTTAGATGCACACAGTAGAGAAAAACAATGCCCCTCACTTATGTATACTAATGTCTCAAATAATACCCCTTCTTACACTCACATTAGTTTGTATGAAGAGTCTAGTCCCGGGGAGTTTGGCAACATCTTAAAATTCAAATGACTGTCATTTGACGTGAAGTCAATGTTGTTACATGCCATTCATGGTTTTATAACTTTTATGCAATAACTCAACATAACCTAGGCCAATGAATCATTCAACATTTGGCTCATATCATATTTCATTAGGCTCTTAGATTTGTCAATCATAAGATGTAAATACATATGATCAAATTCAAACACTATGTTGAGGAGGCAACTTGTGGTTCAAGGTGAATGCATGGTTGAGTGGACCACTTTTCGTGTCACAGCCAGTTTTCAGGATACCTCTTTGTATTGTAAGTTGAATTAAAAAAATCTACCTGATAAATCCTTTTAAAACTTTGGGCATAGCTTGTTAACTTAAGTGTCTTTACAAATAAAATTTTGTCTTTAAATTTTTTCTATAAATAAAGAATATGGGACTTTTAAAGTAAAAGTATGGACTGTCACAGGCAGGTATTCGTATAGGATTTAGGTGTTTTGCATAAAGGAAAACAATTCCTTCTCGTAGGAGTGACTTTGTATGTGATGCGTTGGACTGTAAGGTCCATCATACTTTTTTCATTTTTTTCATTATGTATATTAATATACTACTTATGGACTTTTAAGTACACTAAAATGGGCCAAATTTTCAGAAGTCCATAATAGGTCCATAATAGAGGTTTGTGGAGGCAAGTTTTTTTATAAGTGTTAAGATCTATAAGCTTTAGGTGGGCTTCTATTTTAGAAATACTTAATTGTCTTTAGAATTATTTATATATTTAAAGCAAATTTTGACCAATTTTTCAAAATATTATAACTAAATATAAAATGAAGGTATTACAATTTTTTCTTTTGATTTGAGTTTTATATGCTTCAAAGAATGTGTGTAAAATAAATTTAAAAATAATCAATTGCATATACAAAAAATGGATATGGACTTCAAAAAATGGATATGGACCGGTATTGGTCCACTCAACCATGCATCCACCCTTCAATATACTTCAATTACTATGGTATCAATGTTGATATGTGGATCTAGAGGTCCTTTGTGATCTCGGGGAGGTCACTTCCCCTTATATTTTGTAACCATGTGCATTAACCGGGTATTTGTTTGGGGGCTATTTACCTTGTAATTATGATTTTAAGGGACCCTTTTAGTAGAAAAAAATCTACTTGGTCTTAATTTCCAGCACCCTATACTAGGTAATTCTAAGTCCAAATGTAGCCTAATTCTTGGAATGCTATAGTACTTATAAAACTTAGGCATTTGCTCAGATGGACATTAAAGGTTTTAGGGTAAGTGTTTGGCGTGGATGTATGCAATGTACATGAGCATATTTGAACCAAACTAGAACATAAAACAAACGAGCATAGAAATTGAGTAACCATTCAAATCATAAAAATAAAAATAAATCACAGCAAAACAAAAAACTAGTGCCTCAAAATGCATTACAACTATGGTGAGTGTTCAAAACTTGCATAGCAAGAAAGTGAAAAATGGGAGCAAGCAGCACCACCACTCCTAGGCTCGAAACCAAAACCCTAAACCAATTTGAAAATGGACCAATAATTCCTGCCCACGGGCAAAATTTTCCCTCATGCGCCCGTGATATGCATTTAGTGATGATTTCATCACTATATTGTATTGAAAATGTATTATTTTTCATCTGTCTACTAGAAGGACTAGAGATTATACTCATCCTAATATTAAAAAATTCTCCCATGATTTTATTCATACTAATTTATATCTACAATTGAAAAAAATGAGGGTTTTTCCAATACCCTATGTTACATATAATGATGTTTCAAACATTAATTGAAGGCTATGGTAGATCCAAGTCTTATATAAAAATTTCCTCTAATGAATAAAATGAACCCTATAGTTTAACTCATGTGGTTTTCTACTTTTCGCAAGGTGACCTCCCCAAATTTGTGATGAATGGGATCAAAACTTGTATACCTATTGTGTTATACGGTTGAGAGTTGTAGGCTTGTCAGCCATAAACCCCCACCCCTTTGCGTCTGTAGTCCAGGTGGAGGTCTATGGCTCACATGTCCTTGCTAACCCCTTAGCTTCGGAAACCCTGTGGCGACAATTGCCACTCCAAGCGAGTGACACTCCCACAAGTTGGCCGGGTGGATGTACTATTCTAGTGTCTTCCAAGCAATGACCTTCTAATTCTTAAAATGCAGAATGTTCATGTAGAACACCAACATAGAGTGTTATGCAGAGGATAATGCAGAGTTAAATGCAGAACATGATACCGAGTTCAATGCAGAACACTAGTTCAAGGCCCAAACAGGGGGTCAACGGAGAGTAGAATGCATGGTTTAATGTAAAACACTGGTTCAAGGTTAAAAACAGGGGGTTAATGCAGAATAGAATGTAAAGGTTGGTGCAGAACATTAAGTTAGGGCCTAAAACAGGGGATCAAAGGAAAGTAGAATGCATAGTTTAATGTAGAACACTAGTTCAGGGTTTAAACATGAGATTAATACAGAATGGAATGCATAGTGTGATGTAGGACACTAATTCAAGGCCTAAAACAGGGGATTAATGTAGAATGGAATGCAAAAAACTAATGCATAGACCAAGGCTGGAACTAATGGAACAAGAGGTGAAGTAATGACTTATACAACCACTAACTCATGATATCAAAGTTAATGTAACTTAAAAAATAACATAACTCTTCAATAGGACTCAAAAATCCTTTTGTTCAACATTCATAGGGTTCATAAACCCCCTTTGTCCTACATTCCTCTTCCTATCCTTCTACAATTCTTTGCTTTAACTACATAGAGAGGAGGGAGAAAGAAAGAGAATTCACAAAATAACAAGTGAGAGAGGTCCTATTGAGAGATCCTAGTGCAAGAAGTCCTAGTGTGAGAGGTCCTAGTGTAAGAGGTCCTAATGTGAGAGGTCCTAGTGTAAGAGGTCCTAATGTGAGAAAGGAGAGAATGAGCCTCCGTGCTCTCCTCCATGGGACTACCCCTCCAACCACAAAGCATTCCTAACCGTAGATCAAGCCATACATACATCTAATGGTTGGCATCCACGGCCGTCACCACCCTAACCATTGATCTCAACTCCTAGATCCAATGGTTGGCATCCACGGCCGTCACTACCCTAGCCGCCCTTCTCCAACCCCTAGATCCAATGGTCTTCGTTCGCCATCCAAGATCCAACGGCCTTCATCCGTTCTAACTTCATCCGTTTGGCGTCCTCTTCCATTCGTCTCCGTTCGTTGTCGTGCACTATCCTCCGCTGTCATTCACTGTCCATTGCTGTCATTCACTGTCCATTGCTGTCATTCACTGTCCTTTGCTGTCATTCATTGTCTTTCGCTGTCTTCCTTCATTCGTCGTCGTTCTCCAACCGATGATGTCCAACGTTGTTCTTCATTCGGTTGACGTTGTTCTGCATTCATTCGACATTGTTCTGCATTCGTTCGACCATGTCCTACGATGTTCTACGCTGTCATTTTTCTACGTTTCTTCATACTAACTACTTGGCCTAAGTCTAATTTTTAAACCAATAATTTCCCTTCTACTTAGAGCGCGAACCTTAATCCAACCGCGGGCGGTTTGAGTGGCTCACATTAACCAACCCACCAATTCCTCTAACTCTAATCCCAACACAACACCCGTTCATCACTTCAAACTAAATCTTAAATCAAAACACAAAAGCTTCACTCTTTTTATAATTTTGAGTAATTAAAGAAAAATCAAAGTCAAGTTTTAAGGAACTTAAAGGTTAACACCACATGTGAGCACCATATTGGGCTCACAAGGCTTCAATACAGTTCACATAATTGGACCTAGAAACCTTCCACCTTAGTAACTCAAGTAAGCCAAAATCAAGACGGTCATAGAGCACATTGAAATAATGATATTTATATGGGATGAGGCATGTGACCTAATTGTGGGAACTTCAAGCCCCACACAAATGTTTGATGGTTGAACCAAATTGGATATTGTGTTAGCCATTTGCCAATTGCAAATCCGGCATATTACCAATTCAAGTTTTTAAATGGAAGGTGAGATGCAACAATCATAGGAGGTCGCAAAAGAAATTTGTTCTCCATTAAATGATCCCCAAGTGATCACACGGTGCCATATATGATGGGCGTTTGTCATTGGTCAACATGATATATGTAATTTGGTTGACTATGGATCCAGATAATGTGTTGAACACTCCCCCAAGGGAATATGGTCGGGTCCTCCCAACAATGTTAAGTCTTGAACCTTTGATTACTAAATATATTTTGAACACATAGTGCAATTTCATTTTCCTAACATGTAGATTCTTTTAAGTATCAAGCTTTTAACTAGAAAACCTTGCCACAAACCACTCAAATAGGTATAGGTGTCCAATCCAGGTGAGTGACCACACAAGACCCACATGCCTTAAATTTAAATAAAGATTTAAATTCACATCATTCCTTAGAAATGTTTTGGCATCAAACCCCCATTGTGTTGGCTAAAATGCGAATTTGAGAACTTAAGCAAAAAGTCATCAAAATTTTCTTGATGCTTAAATTATCATATTCAAAGAGCAAGGCGGGCTATTAAACACTGGATTTCTAGCTTGTCTTACTACGATGGATGGGCCAAGCTAGCCTTGCATACCTTGAATAGAAACATATCTTACAATCCACGTTACGCATTGTCCCATAAGATTCGATGCCTTCAAAGGTGCACCATCAAGGCATAACACAAGAATAACAGTTTTAGTTTGTGGGCACACAAAAGATCCCCAAACGTGACCAAAACAAATTCATTTCAGCACTTTGTTACCAACTCAATTGTCGGTATAGACTTGCATGTGATTAACAAAAATTGCATGCAAAATTATTGTGATGTTCCATTTCAATCAGGCTAAGGTGTGTTCTCCTATTGTGGCACTTCTCACCGTGTGAAAAAAATTGAGCTTGGGTAATATTGGGATATTGTCTCACCCAGACAGCAATTCCGGATCACACAAATTGTCAATTTCAAATTCTAAATTCGGGACTGAGGTGCAAAAGGTATAGAAGGTCAAAGTCATTGTTTCCTTTCTTTTTGAGTAAGGTTTCAACGATTGAATCCATAATGATGTCTATATTTTGAGGATGTTCAAAATGCAACAACACCGTAACACATGTCGTATTGATTTCATTATTTACTACAAACCTTGCCATGAAATATAGAAGTCCAATGGGTGCAAGCACGGTAAAGTGGATAGCTCTTGATCCTTGCTCAGGTTTAAGTGAAAGTGATCCAAAACAACATACTAACTTTGAATTTTATGAAATAAAAATTCATAAACATTTAGAAAACATATGAATCTACAAAGCCAAGCAATTTATGTTCACAAAAAACAATTTCAAACAACGTATATGTATTTTAGAAGACGGTGCAAGTGGTGGTACAAGTGGGTGTCATTGAAAAGATAATTGTCAAAAACTTGTTTAAAATACAATTACATTACATTAAATTGATGAATTTTTGAAAAAAAAATTACGATGACCTCAAGTTTATAATGAATTCAAGGAATATGAAAAGAAATTCCAAGTTCAAAATATTTAAGGTCATGAAATTTACGTTCAAAACTATATTTAGTCAGTTGCTTTTACGCGTCACTTTTGATGATAGGTTTTGAAGATCTCATATTGATATTCTATATTTGAGTACCTAACATAACAATAGAGGTCATCATGAAAAATAATCTATTTTAAACAACATTTTGCTACTACTTATAGGTGTTTGACCAAGAAAATCATGGCTTTCATATACCGGAGCACTTTTTTGGTCCACTTTACTATGCTTGCACCCCAATAATAAGAATGAGGTTTGAAGGCCCACACACCTCGATATTTGTCATATTAATGGACGCCTAGAGGCATGAAAATTTAAGAATCATATGCTGCCCACAACCCGCATGAGACAAAATCATGTTACAATTTGTAACAATGTAGCATATTAGTTATCTCTAATTTATTCCCTCAACAACCCACTGGATTCATTACACGGTCACTAGTTTGTAACACAACGGACATTTGAAGTGTCTTCCACACCCATTGCATTTCAAAAATGTGGATGAGAAGTGAAAAAATGATAGGGTCAATTTTAACACAATTCACTTAAAATGGAATTATGTATCTTAAAGTCATGTTTTTGTCCACGGAGAGACCCGAAAGGGAATCTGAGATGCTGAGGGGTTATAAAACACTGATGATCAGTTTTTGTGAGTAAGGGGCACCGAATTATGCTAGAGCTTGAGGCCCCAGGAGTTGTGACCATTGAAATCTACAAATTTTTAGAACTAGAAAAGGACAAGACCATAGATGGCAATCAATACCTATTACACATTTCTTGGAGTTATGTGAGGTTTTGAATCCTCTTACATAACCGAAGAAATGGTGCAGCTAATTTAGAGATAGATGCATGTGTATCAAGCGTTATAAACTGGCGTCTTTTCAATTTCTATCAAGAATTCCCAACATGTGGTCTGAGGTGACCCTAAACTACTGGATGACGGCGGAGAGATACCCAAATCTCAAGGAAGAGGTTGGCGGTTCGATTCCCGGCTGTGAAATCTCCTCTCTACTTGATAGAAACTTGCCAGGTGGTCAACTGCCTATTGTGCTTTGGCGCTGGCCTGTCGGCCTTCTGTCTCAAAAAAGAAAAGAAAAGAAAAAGAAAAAATCCCAATATGTGGGCCTTAAGAACTATTTGGGGTCATTACTATGGGAGGCTCAAAACATTAACAATATAAATAACAAGGAGCAACGAGAGTAAGGGGGAATGAGTGCTATGGAAGTTAGGAATAAGAATGGGTGTATTCCTAACACAATTATAACAATTAAAACTATTATGAATGATGGTTTGAACCAAAGCCGTCAAGCTAGTAATTCTTATGTTAACATATAGTATTTGCATGTTGTTTCCTATTATTGAAATTGTGTGCTTTGGTGGTTTTTGAAACTCTACATTTTAGTTTGAAACACACATATATGTATATTATAATTTGTTACGTGTTTACCTATCCAATGGATGAGTTTTCCTAACCATAGTGAAGCTCTAGGCCATATGCACCAAGATTTAGACCACAAATGTGAACAAATGGAAGAAATATAACAAACCACACATGATACCACCAGCTACCACATAATCCATCAAAGACACCTTAGACTATTCACTTCAATTACCCACTTTGGGTTAACTAATATTTCAATACACGCAATGTTATAACTTACAAAGACTCTCATATTTTATCATGGAATTTATTGTAGGGCTCTATAGAGTGCACATTATCTATTTCGATCATTGTACTTGTATAAAATTGCGTAAAAACTTCAAATAACTCCAAATCAAAATTCCCACTACACGGTTTACGATATTTAGTGTGACTTCCTATTTGAACTTACGTTGTGCTATAACTTTTTATTATGGATCTATTTTCTCACCAAAAGAGATCAAATTGGTTGCTTGGTCATTACAGAACATTAATATCTTTACTTAGCAAAAACTTACATCAACAATAAAATGTTATAACAATGCGTAACTCCAAATAATAAGTGACATTAAATACCAACAGTGGTGTCATGGAAAGAAAAGGTGGCTTGAATAACAACTACTCATAAGTTTGTTGTTTTTTATCCTATGATCAGTTTCAAAGTTCATGTTGAGTTTCAATGTGACTAGAAATGTAATGGTCGTGAGTAACCTACAAATGGAGGATCCACACCAAGATACTTGGCCCAATTGTGGACACTTGCAAGTCCACCAACATTCTTGAGTGTTGGATTGGATCTGCAGGAATCGTCGCATCTGGTCAATGGTTGCGAATCACATCTAAGTTAGATCACCATTAATCAAGCTTCGAAATTGGGGTTTGGATGAAATCACCATGAGAGAGAAAAGTAAAACTTATTTGTACTAGACTTCAAGCGATCACATAGGCTCTCTCCCAGTTGCCAATCACCATTCAACCTAGATTGGTCTGCGTGTTATGAACGCATAATATAATGTCAGCGTAATAATAAAGTGTCCGTTCTTAATTGCATTGATAGTACATGCGATTAGGTTGTTAGCCCATGCTAATTTATCGCCATTCCTCACTATAATTCTTAATATTGTCTACCACAATTTCCACATAGAATGAGAAATGAAAACAAATTGTGCTTGCCACAATAACAGAGGAGGAAACTAAGTTCCGAGTCCTTGTGATCGGACTCATTAGGCAACCTATTCACAAACTTGGCAACTGGTATTATGAGCGGATGAGCCTTCAGCAACTGCCATGCACCACTCAAATCCAGACACTGTCCAATGCCTCCGGCCTGCTGCTGTCCACGTCCGACACAAGCGTGGACGAGTCGAGATCGAAGAGGCTTTGGCTTAGATTGTGTGGGACTCACTCGCAGAGAGCCATGCTCCCAATTTGATGTTGGACGATCTGTCGGTGGAGGAGGCAGTTGAAAACCTTTTCGTTGGTCGGCCTTGGAGGCACGAGTCGCAAATTTTGCATGCGAATTGGGCAGTCTCTCTCACAATGGTAGAGAGGTCACTTACAGCACCAATTCAAATAACTGAAAGGCATTCTCGAATCTCCGCATGTGCGGAATTGCCCATCACCAGATCACTAGATTTGGAGCCATCACGATCAGTAGATATTTTCAAGCAGGAGAGAGCAAGGTAGGTGGTAAATTAACCTTACCATGTACCAAGGGAACTCTTGATCAAGATAGGGTCAACAGGTTCAAAATAACGTCGGTGGCCAATACCAATGGTCATTTTACTGTTCTATTTTATAGGAGCGAGCACGTAAAGCACAGATCATATGAAAAACTTCATTAAGGTGGGTATGTGGCCCTACTGTGACCATTACTCGTTGGTCCATACTTAGATTGATCAGATCAAAGAACTTGTGTCCGGGTGGTGAGCGGTTGTGAATCACAAAGATTCTCATTTGAAGTTTGAGAATCAAAGTTGAGATTAGAAAGAAATCTAAAAAGTACAAGAAGTGAATTTGATAAATTGTATGGTAAGGTTTAGGTTGGGATTTAATGGTGGTGCATTTTGGTATGGAAGACCCTTGATGCATAATATGTTCAGTTCAAATTGAGCTTGCAATGGCACCTTTGTTGGCCACATGTGCAAGAGAGAAGCGATGGTAGTATTGTGTTTTCTTGTGGGTTATTGTGAAATGTTCAGGACTGCATTCATAAGAGTGTAGCATCTTGATTTATTTTATTAAACCAAAAGTTTTCTTGATTCCCATACAACTTTTTTCATATATTTTTAGTTCTACGGGCATGTATATGGTGTTGTCTACAAATTAGAAGTAACCATAGCCATGTGTCCGGTTGGAGTGAGTTACAAATAGAGCACGCAATTGATGGAAATGCTTCCCTACCAAAAAAGACGTGGGGTTTGTTTTCTAACATTTCCCACGTATTGGTTGGTATGGAATTTTAGAAGGTAAATTTTTTGGAAGTCTGTAATTGCAGGGTTGAACCAAATTCATTGGATAGATCGTTGTCTATATCTTCATTTTCTATCCATTGTTTGTCAATGTTAAAACATTGTTGTGCAATTATTTCTAGGTTTGTTTCATGGTCATACTTTATAATGTGATTTCCAAGAGATCTAACATATCTAGTACCATGTTAGTTCACTCTTTCATTTATGAAGTGGAAGTCTCACATGTCAAAAACACATTGATTGAAACATTTGAAGAGGTTGATGTGGCACAAGATTAAGTCGTCCTTCAACATGCAAAAGTGTTGAGCATATCACATGTACGTGGGTGTTACTCAGTTAGTTTTTCCATGCTCACCCAATATTTTACTCAATAAAGTTACATAACGAAACTTGCGTGGATTCAACAAATCCGTAATGAAACATTAACTAAAACTGGATTGAATATCGGACCTTCCTATATTTAGTTAAGATGATCAAAAGTGCATGTATGTGGGTTATTTAAATGAATGCATTAGTCATCCCAATTTTGTTAACTCTTAAATCTAAAGTACTTTGTAAGATTTGAGCTTGGGGGTGCACTCTTCACTGGGAGTGGGAAGCCACGTGCATGCATGAGACCTATATACATCATTTTCATCACCAAATACCCATCCCATATGTATATTTGGAAGCCAAACTCTCATCAAAGGTTTTTTTGTACACCCACATACGGGCTAGTATGTTGAGTGCATGCCCCAAGATTTTGAGGATGTAACCTAGTCCAATTTCTTTCAAACATGTGTTACCACCCCCCCCCTTCCCTCCTTACATGTACCTAGTGCAACACCTAATCACAAGTTGCTCAATATATAGGTGTACAATTAAGAAAAAGTAACTGAATCATACCCAAATGCCTTATTTTAACATTGTTGCCTCGAGTGTTTGAAGGTCATTTAGAAAAGGGGGGAGGGGGGGTTCACTGAACACAGTCCATGGTGTATGACGTGGATGAACAAAAGGGTATTTGATCAAAATATGGCTTTAAACTATATACATATGCGATGGGTATTGTTCGAGCTACTTTTGTAGAAATATGTAGGGAAGTGTCATGGTAGTATGAATTTTTGGGAGAGGTAGGTACATTATAAGGAAACCCCCTCCCCCATAACGTTATAAAGCAGTGTGCATTCATTCATATGGGCCTTGAGAATATAACCATAGGATGCCCCAACCTAGTGCATGTAGACTCAGATTAAGTTTGAATTTGCACTAGGTTGGGGCATCTCATGTTAAAATTCTCAGGGCCCACATGAACGAACGCACACTACTTAATAATGTTATGCCCCCCCCCCCCTTAAAGCTTATATTGTGAGGAGTTTATTATACCCAAACATCCCTTATACCCCATGTTGTTGTTGTCATCTTCTATCATTTGCAAAATTGAAGCCTATAAACATAAATGAGACAATTTGCCTTGGGAAGTCTTAATTGTTTGCAAATATGAGACTTTATTCAGTATATGATTTGCATGTCTCGTCTTCTTCTTGGTCACAAATTATTATTTTTATTTATTATTATTTTTCTATCCAAGGGTTTTCAATAAACAGTCTTGCACTCATGTGGCTCCCCTCCCCTCCCTTTCAAAGTTGAGTTACTTCAACTATTGTAGTTTGTAGTTTTTTGAGCTTATATTTGATGTTTGTATTGCCTTAAGTCTATTAGCTTATCCAATTCCAAAAATGAAAATATTAGATCCGACACGTTCCAATTTCATAATCATAAGGACATGTATCTAATTGAAGTATGTGATGTACTTGATGTTTATTCATAAAAATTGCACTTCTTAAAAGTCATGGCGCTTATTTTATGAAAACATATGGTCAAATTTGTGGTCCACTTCCAAAGGAAATGGATGTCCTAATTTACCTCTTGCATCCTATGTGATGGCCCCCAAGGAATTCACATTTGTGGGTATTGTAGTACACGAGTTGAAAGCCTGCACTTCATACTCGAGTTCTTCGAAAAAATGGATGCTTTTGAGTCTCAAACATGAAGGGCTTCAAAAAACCATGATTGTCACATTATTTTGGAGTATGTTCTACCTTAATGCTTTTGCATTGTATAACCCAAATACCAAGGCTTGCAATAATTCATTTTGATTGACTTTATCAATGAAATTGTGCCAAAAACTTGAATCCAAATGCTATGAAAGAATCTCACGGGGGGTCACTCCATTGTCAAGTTGAACACCATGTGCGAGACAAGTTTGCTACCCTATATTATATGCCATAGATAATTTTTAAAATTATGATTTTTTCTACATATACATAACCATTGATAATATCATTTGTATTTTTTTTGAAATTTTTAGTCATCTTCATTTTTGTAGTAATTGTTTTACTTCAATTCTACGTCATTCTAGTTAGAAACGGTATGTTTTATTAAAAAAACAAATCATCAAATTTAGTTACCATTTTTTTACTATGTAATAGATATTGTGTATATCTACACATGAAAAAAAATTAATAAAATTTTGACCCATTTTGGTGATGTTTTTAGGAAAAAGTAGATTTTTTTGTCTCGCACATATTGTTCTACTTGACAATGGAGTGAGCCCCCCGTGAAGAATCAGGGTTTGGCCACACTTCCCAATTATGTTGTGCATCCATTGCCCGGGTAAGAGAATTAGCTATGAGATAGCTATATTGCCCGGTTATGAGATAGCTAACCTACATGACGGTAAATCAATCTCATAACACATATTTAACTAAAACTAGACGTATGAATTAAAATTAGACTAAATTAGAACGTGATTACTATAATCACGGGCTTAAAATAGTAAATTAAAACAATTAATTATGGTAGACAATGTAGGTAGAGAATAAAATTAGCGATAATGATGTAAGGAAAAAAGGAAAACCAAACATAACATGGGGAGATCTCCCGATGCTAATCACCAATCTGTAAATTATGGAGGCAAAGTAAAGAAGCATCGGGAGACCTCCCCGTGTTCTCATGTAACACAATTGGGGAGTACGACCACCAAAGAATAGCATCCCACACTAATAGGAGAAAACACAGAACATAAGAAAACTAAAAAACCAGTATGCAACAAAGTCTCCTGATATGGGACGAGAAGAGAATGGCATGAAGTCCACAACATGTGCGTGGAAAGCAGAAAACATCGGGAGGTCTCCCGAAAAGTGGACGACACAAAAAAATGCAGTGTGAAGCAATTGAGAACAAAAATCACATAAAATGTGAAAGAAATGAGCACGAGCGAGGATATACACGAAAAGAAATACAAAACATGTGAAACGATAGCCATGTGCAAGTGCAAGAAAGAGGAGCACCACGACGAGCGAAATAGAAGATGAACATATATTAATTGGAAGGAAAATTGAAAATGGAAACACCGGGAGGGCTCCCGATGGTTGTTCTAAGAAGGCTGACTTACAGAGTTTGCAAGTTCTAGGTTTCGTTGAGCAAACTTCTTTTCAGATTTGCCTATTTGCACAACAGAAGTGTCGTTTGTGTTTTTCCTAGCTCTATTGGAATAAAGAACATAACTACATTCTATCCACATGACAGCTGTGGAAGATGGGTCACACTCCCACTTAGAATCCCAAGCCCCTTTGTAGCGATCATGGTCAGAATTTTTTTTCCTGCCTTTGGTTGGCCTCCAATATCGAATTTGAAATTGACCATACTGGGGATGGCTACGATCGAGTTGAACAGCAGTGAGTGCTCGGCCCATCCAGACAGGGTAGAGGTCAGGGTCGGAAGGACGAACAAGAACAAAGTCACCAAGGAGAACATCTCTGTAAGGATTGAAGGATTCCTTGGGTTTGTCGCGGGCCACTCCACAGAAGGGGTCAATGGGAACATCCTCGGGGGTTGTATCAGTCTGAACAAGGTCAGACATAGATGAATTTGGAGTGGTGTAAGAAGTAGAAGGCCAAAAACCAAGTTGTAGGGTGGGAGGCGTGGGGGGGAAAGGAGCATCCAATTCCTCAGCGACATCTTTCCAGTAGGTGACATAATCTTCCATTTTTTGATGGTAGGTATCATTCTCAAGACAGCCGCTCTCCCAAATTTCGATATATTTTCTGATACCAGCACGAATCCCATCCTTCTTCTGATTCGCATCACGTGCATCGTCAGCAGTTACTTCTTTGTCACCGTAACGGCCAGGAAGAACGTGGCCCCAAGGAGGCCTAATCTGTAGAGCAGGAGGGTCGCCAGAGGGGAGGAGGGGACGACCACGACCATCGTCCTTCCACATGCGAACGGAGTTGCTTCGTGGCAACCAATCCGGATCAAGTGCGGATTTTTTATACTGGAATACAGGCCAGTCATCGTCAGGGTTGTCTATTGTGTCGTGACGGAGGCTTATCCCGGCATAATGTCGTGCCGTCACGACACGTATCCGTCACGACATTATGCCGGATTATGCCGGATGCTGTCTTTATCCTGCCGGACTTGAATTTTACCGATTTTTTTGTGTAATTACATTACCCAATTTCGGACACGTAGGATTTACATTGTCCACGTGTGACGACATGTCAGCAAAGTAAAGGGAAAGTGGGGAAAATTCTACTAGCGCCCGTCCGCCCCCGTTCCCAATCCCCGTTCCCACCCGTCCGCCCTCGTTCCCAATCCCCGTTCCACCCCGTCCGCTCCCGTTCCCAACCTCCGTCTGCCCACGTCCCCCGCCCCGCTCCCAACCCGTCCGCCCCCCCGTCCGCTCCCCCCACCTCCGTCCGCTCACCCGTCCGCTCCCCCGTCCGCCCCCCCCCCCCCCCCCGTCCGCCCCCCCGTCCGCTCCCCCCACCTCCGTCCGCTCACCCGTCCGCTCCACCGTCCGCCCCCCCCCCCCCCCCCCCCCGTCCGCTCCCCCGTCCGCCCCCCCCCCCCCGGTCCGCTCCCCCGTCCGCTCCCCCGTCCGCCCCCCCCTCCATCCGCTCCCCCGTCCGCCCCCCCCGTCCGCCCCCCCGTCCGCCCCCCCCCCGTCCGCCCCCCCCCCGTCCGCTCCCCCGTCCGCCCCCCCGTCCGCTCCCCCCCCCTCCGTCCGCTCCCCCGTCCGCTCCCCCCCCCTCCGTCCGCTCCCCCGTCCGCACCCCCGTCCGCTCCCACCCCTTCCGTCCGCTCCCCCGTCCGATTCGAACACTATAAATTGAGGGTGCAAGGTGCCATTTTTGCCTCCACTGACATAGTGTGTCTCAAGTCTTTTGATTCTCCTTTGAGGAGTGAGGATTGAATGCGTGAGACCCGAATGCAGAGTATACTTTGTCCAATCTAGTGTCTGTGAATTAGGGTTGCCCTCGTGGCACTCTTGAACAGGACCTAGTATGCGATCAAAGTGACTTGCTCTAACTTGTTTGTATTTGCAGGTTTTGTTGAAGTCATGCCACGCCGAAACGATGCATGGGATCATTGGTACGAGGATAAGGGGAGGGTTCCCGGTAAATCACAAAGGCAGGTTAAATGTAGGTTTTGCCCGTTCGTCATATCTTACCGAGGAGATAGAATGTTGGCCCACCTTGGTTATAGACCTCATGTAGGGGGTGCTTCTGATGTTTCCACATGTAGGATGGTACCCCCGCATATTAGGGCCTTGTTTGAACATTGCGGAGGCATTGTGCCCTTACATGTAGGCATTGTAAATGAGGACTCTCTGGTGGCAGATATTGTACCTTTGGAGCCTATTATAGCGGGCTCCGTAATTAGTGAAACAGAGCCTTTGCTTATGTCCCAAACCACTCAACATTCTGATGTTGTGATATATGGCACTCCTCCTCGTGAACTACGTCAACTCAACATAACGGAGGGGTTCAATGTGTCAACAAAACAACTCCTCGATAGAGCATGGGCAACGGCTTTTTATGAAGCTAACATTCCTTTCAACATTGTGAGACATCCTGCATTTGTTCATGCTGTGCGTGAAACTGCCCGTCATCGAATGCCAGCCTACACACCACCATCGTACAATGCCATCCGTACGAAGTTGTTAACTGATATAAAGGTTGACCTAGATAGGCAAGTGAAGGAGAAGCTGGGGAATTCCGTTGAAAAATACGGTGTTACAATATGTTGTGATGGATGGGACAACGTGCAAAACCGACCTCTCCTAAACGTTCTTCAATGTGGCACAAAGGGAGACGTTTTCTTGGGTACCATTGACACCACGGGAAATCACAAGGATCATGTCTACGTTGCTGCTCAAATTCAACCATTTGTGGAAAAGGTTGGTCGACATAATGTGGTCCAAGTTTGCACCGACAATGCCCCAGTTATGGCCTCCGCTGCTCGCGACTTGATTCGAGCAAATCCCGATCTATATTTTCAAGGATGTGCTGCACATTGCCTAGATCTCCTCTTAGAAGATTGGGGGAAGGAGGAATGGGTGAAAAAATTGGTAAAAAAATCCCGCCATATTTGTGTATTTGTTAAAAACCATCATGCTTTTCAAGCTATATTCCGGAGGTTGTCACCAAATCTCTCACTCCGCCTACCTGTAGAGACCCGTTTTGCTACGAACTTCATCATGATTGAACGTCTTCTCCAAGTACGCAATGCTTTGGAAAGAATGGTGGTTGATGAGGATTGGATCACTCTAATGCGTGATATGAGGAGGAGATCTGGCACCTCTTACATGAAGGGCTCTGTTGTGCGAAGCTTTATACGTTCTGATGGATTCTGGAACACGTGCGAAAATTTCTTGTATATGGTGATCCCGGTTGTTAAAGCTCTTCGTGTATTTGACGGCAAGGCGCCTGCAATGGGAATGGCTTGGAGGGTCATGCATGATTTACAAACCCATATTCGTGGATTCAGTAAACCTCCATTTCGCTTAAGCCCTGAGCTTGCTGCAAATGCTATGGTAACGTTTCAAAATAGATGGAGGTTGATGTTGAATGATCTACACTGGGCTGGAGCGATGTTAAATCCGCTTCTACGTGGTTGGGCCCCACTCCATGAGGATGACAATTCGAGGACAATCCTAAATCGAGTTCTTCGCAGGCTTGCTCAAGATGAGGACACTTATGTCCAAATCCTCCACCAGTACCAAGATTTTCTTGAAAATCGAGGGCCTTTTGCTGATTCTACTGACCCGAGCGTGCATGCCGCACCTCTCCATGAATGGTGGGATGCAATGGGAGGTGGAGCTAAAGCCCTCCAAACAATAGCAAGACGTATCCTTGCACAAGTATGTTCCGCATCCGCATGTGAACGCAATTGGAGCATGTACTCATACGTTCACAACAAGAGTCGCAATCGCTTGAAGCATAGTCGTGCTGAGGACCTCGTCTACATATATACCAATAGTAGGCTCATTCGACATCGGAGGGGCCCAAGACCTGCTCAATGGTACGAATTGAATGAGGTCCATTCTGACGATGACCTTGACGAAGAAGATGACAACGAAGATGACGTGGATCCAACTGATAGGGCTGGAAATGATGAAGACAACAATGTTGATGACATCGACTTTGATTTGGATGACCTCGATTCCGAGAATCATGGTTCAGAAGATGAGGATGGCAATGGTAGTGATGGAAACCTTGGGGTGTTTGAGTTTGATGAACCGGATGTCCCCCAACATAACGACGGAATGCATGACGATCATGAGGGGTCTATTGGAAGACCGCATGTTGAAACTCTCCACACTGGAGAAGGGTTTCCATCTGACCATAATGTTGCTATGGGGGCAAGTGAGAATGTGGGAATTGAAGTAGATTCCTTGCAACATCGGAGCGATTCTCTTTCATTTGGTGAAGGCGACAATGTACTACCCGTAAATGAGCCAATGCACGTTCAACATGATCCACTTCCAACCCGAGTACATTCTGAATCCATGGATGCCTCCCTCATATCCAACCATCGTATAGAAGATCCAACGCCCAATGTTCCTGAAATGCCTACAACTCGATTCCGTGCTCTTCAAAGGATTGCATCCACCTCTACGGTGCAATTGCATGCACAAGGTCAACATCGTCCTCTCACTCGAAGTATTGCCAATACTTCTAGATTGGGTGTTTCACGTGCAACTGCGGTGGGTGCTACTTTGGTTGCTATGCACAATGTTTCAAGAAATGTTACTATAGAGGCGCCACGTCGTCCTTCTGTACGACGACATGTTGTTGAGAACATACCAATTGCAATTCCACCCGCGTCTGTTTCACTTCCACACAGTCAATCCAATGGAAGAGGTGGTCTTGGAGTTGGAGGCGGAAGTACAACGGGGGATGCTTTTATAGATGGAAGTAGAGATGAAGTGCACTCAAGTCGTGGTACGGGTGGAGGGCGCCAGAGAACTACGAGAGGTGTCAAACGTACTAGGAAGAGGTATCAGGGACGATCGCTTCCGTTTACTGCTGAAGACTACAATGAAGATGAGGGTAGACCACATCTAGATGAAAATGGCATACAGGATGCAGATGGCTCCCGGCCGACCAAGAGGATAATTTTCTCACAACGTGACCGAGAGTTGCATCTTCGAAGTGCGACTCCCCAAACGGATGATGATTTCAGCACAGACGAGTCTGAAGAGGACCCAAGATGTGTCGAAGCAAATGATCCTACAGTACGGATTCGAACGTAATGGTTTTGCACAAATGTGTTCTTTCGGTGCTCCCACGTACTCCCATAATTTATTACTTCCGTCAAAATTGATACAAGTTACAACCTTAGGGCCTTCGGTAAGACATTTAGACCACAAAGCGAACGTTACGTTCGAAGTTGTATCATTTTATTATAGTAATAAAATTATTTATTGCATGTTTTTTAAAATTATTTATTGCATATTTATATAATTATATCTTTATGTGGTATTCAATATTGACTATGTAGTCAATAGTACTTTTGGTTAGACTATCATATGAATTACAAATATTCAAGTGAGTTTTTAAAAGTTTCGAATAACATTAAAACATGTGACATCCATATGCTATCTTTTACACGATCTTAGAAATGACAACTTGTCGGTAACTCCTCTTTATATTACATATTCTTTGAACATGAAATATGTTCAATGTGTACAAAGTCTTCCTCCGTTCCTATACAACTTTCTAAACATGCTACAAAAATGCCTAATCCGAATCTGAATCGAGGTCTATTGCAGCTGAAGTAGATCCTCGTCGTGCTCGTGATGATTCCCCGGCTTCCATCATTCGCGTGGTTTCACGGGTGAGATATGGACGACTTCCAGGAGACAGTGGAGTGGCATTACGTGGTCTAGGCCCCCCATTTAGCCATCTCAATACCGCATCATCCGTAACTCTATTCAAGAGTGCTTCAACTGCCTCCAACTGCGTTCTGTGTTTGTGGTACGACTGCTCTAAGTGCGCTTCAAAATGGGAATCCCGTTCCATGGGCATCTCATGTGCATCTTCTTCCAACTCATGCTCCGATATTGATAGTTCACCACTTGCATTGTAAAAAGGAGTTTGAATGCCTCTCCGTAATTGCATGGTTGTCGCATCCCAATGCCAACCAAAAGTTTGGTACAAAAATCTTTTCATGCCATGGTTTGGGGGCTTGTTGGAAAACAACTCGTCTGCAACATACAAAATTTGACGTGGATTTTGTGTCCATTCGCCATCTTTGTTATCGTTCCAAAGTTCAACCGTTGCACGATTGAATAACCAATTCCACTCAACAGAAGTCCCATCAAACTCGCAAAGGTTGAAGGGATAGTCCGTTGGCCTTACCACCCAGTCCTTAGGCATGTAATCCCGAAGGCCAAATTGGAGGTACAAACGAGGGTGGAAGGGTGATCTGCAATGGGGACATTGCCGTCTCCTGATCATTGTCACTATCAGACATTGTGGATGGAATTGGCCCCCACACGATCCAACTTGAAAGCATCCCTCTGGGCCAAATGGACTGCCGCAAATCCCACACACGGATCCGTCGAAGACCATTGGATGTGGACCCGGCCATAACAACTCACCCCTCATGCTGTATGGATATTCATGCACTTGGGTCACATCCCAATGATGATCGGAGTCGATCAGTTGCCGCCAATCCAAGCTCCCGTTAGGCAATTTCAAGTCATCCTCATCATCCCACCTACTAGGGTACATATGTTCTTGATCTGGCCATGACGTGAGCATCAAGTTCCGCAATCTATGATTGCGGTTCCATTCTCGCTGGATGCTCTCAAATTCAGCTTCATATTGACGAGCCTTGGCCATAGAAAGCAATGTCCCTGTCCTCATATTGGTTCGCTCCACGATCGCATCCAATAGAAATTTCCTCAACATTGCATTCTGCTCCTCCAGTGCGCCAATCTTGGATTCGTGATCGACAACCACTTCATTGACCACTTGAAGTTGTTGTTGCATGTCCACCACCTCCTTTTGCAAAGCCTCCATCTTTCCTTGCATTACTTCATTCCTCGTACATACGTCCGCTGCTTGTGACTTTGCAATCATGGCCTCCTGTAAAGCTGTATCCCTCTCTGCTTCCAAAGACTGGATGTTAATTGGTGTACTACTTGAACTGCCAGCCTCCCCCATCGTAAGTGTTGCAAGTCGATTTTCCAGCTCGAGAATCCTTGCTTTATACTCACGAATTTCCTCGGCATGTTGCTGGCGCAATGCCTCCATTCTGCTCTCCATCATGTCCGCACCAAGTTGACGAGGGTTTACCTCGTTTAGGGCCTCGTTAACCACCTGGTTAACCAGCTCGTTAACCACATCGACATTTACCTCCATGCCCTCCTCATCCATATGCTCAAACGCCTCCTCGATGGCCATCTCCACGTCATTGGCTGGTCGTTTGCGAGTACGTGGTTTTTTTGGTTCCCGACCTTCTGGAATTGGTGCCCCAGGCTCATCCACTAGTTTAGGATTCTTCCTGAACCACTCCGGAACGGGAGTGTATGGAATATCCGGAACTGTGCATTTAGTGAATGCAATTCCAATACCCCCAAATTTTTGATCATGCAGAGCACCCAAACTTGACCAATCCACCCTAACTCGCAACACGTGCTCCGCATACATCATACACGCCACCGACTTTGGAATTGCACTCTTGGGCCATCTATCCAAATTGGAGATACTTCTAAGTATCGTTAGGAATCTCCATTTTGCCTCCACGTCTTCAAGCTGCGTATAGCTCGCATTGACGGCCTTGCAATGTCGCTCGTGACAATATCTTGGCCACAACCGATCAAAGTGAGGGAAGCCCACGTACTGCATTGCAGTCTTCGCTGACCACGGTTGTGGTACATTCTCCCAACCTACCCTGGCTTTTTGGGAGGGATCATCGTAAACATTCCACTCCAAATCAGCGGCCTTGCGTCCATGTCCTCTGGAACACCCAGAACTAGATCCTCCACTTGCACTTGCCATGTCTCCAGTTCCTCCACTTGCCATGTCTGAAAATTGGAGTTTCTAATTCTAATTCCACCCAAATTGGAGTTTCTAATTCTAATCTAGAACTCTACTTTTTAAAATACTAATTGCACTTCATAATAGTGCTACAAAATATCCAAGCATACACTTCAAAATAGTGTTGCTGTGGAATTAGTTCAAAAATGTCCCTAAAAATTAAAGTTCAACTATTCGGCACACCCTTCGAGCACCCCGCTACCGGCGCTCACGCAGAGGCCAGTTGACTGGGCGCGTCACAAGGAATATGCCAAATAACGGCCACGTGGATCTGCCAAAACCTGCCACAACCTGCCAAAAGTAGTGTAAAAGGATCCCAAAAAAGGGATCCTTAACTCCTCCGAGAGCCCCGCTACCCCGCACTCTGTGTTAGAGGAGGGTTGTCTGGGCGCCCAGAAGGAGTGGAGTAAGGTATGTAAGTGGTCCCCTCCACTTATATACCCCCGTCCGCCCCTCCATCCGCTCCCGCGTCCCCACCCGTTCGCACCCGTTCGCACCCGTTCGCACCCGTCCGCACCCGTTCCCGCCCGTCCGCCCCAGAGTCCCCCCCCCGTCCGCACCCGTTCCCTCCCGTCCGCCCCCAGCGTTCCCCCCCGTCCGCACCCGTTCCCTCCCGTCCGCCCCCAGCGTTCCCCCCCGTCCGCTCCCACGCTCCCCTCCGTACGCTCCTCTCCATACGCTCCAGCGTTCCCATCCCGTCCGCTCCTCGTTCCCATCCCGTCCGCTCCTCGTTCCCACACGTCCGCTCCTCGTTCCCATCCCGTCCGCTCCTCGTTCCCACCCATCCGCTCCTTGTTCCCCACCCGTCCGCCCCGCGTTCCCTCCCGTCCGCGCCACCGTTCCCCTGCCGTCCGCTCCGCGTTCCCCTGCCGTCAGTTCCCCCCGTCCGCCCCCTGTTCCCCTCCCGTCCGCTCCATGTTCGCGGACGGGAGGGAACGCGGGGCGGACGGGTGGGGAACGCTGAGCGGACGGGTGGGAACGAGGAGCGGACGGTGGGGAACGAGGAGCGGACGGAGGGAACTCGGGGCGGACGGGTGGGGAACGCTGAGCGGACGGGTGGGAACGAGGAGCGGACGGTGGGGAACGAGGAGCGGACGGTGGGGAACGAGGAGCGGACGGAGGGAACTCGGGGCGGACGGGTGGGGAACGCTGAGCGGACGGATGGGAACGAGGACCGGACGGTGGGGAACGAGGAGCGGACGGAGGGAACTCGGGGCGGACGGGTGGGGAACGCTGAGCGGACGGATGGGAACGAGGACCGGACGGGGGGGAACGGATGAAAGATGGAACGAGGAGCGGACGGGTGGGGAGCGCGGAGCGGACGGGAGGGAACGGGGCGGCAGGGGAACAACGTAGAATTGCGACCACATATGAATTGGACTTCATATGAATTTTTTAGAGCCAAAAAACGGACACTATAGTCACCATCTATAAATGTTAACCCTTGGGAGTGGATCAAAGTGCGATTGAGCGGCCCAACTTTGTTGAGAGTCCAAAGAAATGAACCCTAAATAGCCAATAAAATATAGTAAAGGTAGCCTTAGTTGGGCATAGTGTGAAGCCTCCAAAGGCCAAGCCCAAAAGTCCAAACTCAAAGGAGCATGCCACTTTATTACTTGCTCAAAATAACCCCTCCAATCTAACGGCCAAGATCTTGTCAATGATTGATTATTATAATGAAAAAAATGTAGGCATCGAAAAAAAAAGCAGGTGGGTTCGTTGGAAAGCTAGGAACCTAAACCCTCAAACCATGTATGGAAACACTTCTACATGAGTGTGAGAACAAATCAATGGCACATATGTGGTAGTAATTTGGAATGACGTAGGGTTTAGGGTTTAGGGGTTTAGGGTTTAGGGTTTATGAACCACTAAGGTTGAAGCACAAATTAATGATTTATTGAAGGAAAGTGCATTCGGATGGGTGACATCGGTTATGAAACCATATGAACCACTAAGGTTGAAGCACAAATTAATGATTTATTGAAGGAAAGTGCATTCGGATGGGTGACATCGGTTATGAAACCATATGAACCACTAAGGTTGAAGCACAAATTAATGATTTATTGAAGGAAAGTGCATTCGGATGGGTGACATCGGTTATGAAACCATATGAACCACTAAGGTTGAAGCACAAATTAATGATTTATTGAAGGAAAGTGCATTCGGATGGGTGACATCGGTTATGAAACCATATGAACCACTAAGGTTGAAGCACAAATTAATGATTTGTTGAAGGAAGGTGCATTCGGATGGGTGACATCGGTTATGAAACCATATGAACCACTAAGGTTGAAGCACAAATTAATGATTTGTTGAAGGAAGGTGCATTCGGATGGGTGACATCGGTTATGAAACCATATGAACCACTAAGGTTGAAGCACAAATTAATGATTTGTTGAAGGAAGGTGCATTCGGATGGGTGACATCGGTTATGAAACCATATGAACCACTAAGGTTGAAGCACAAATTAATGATTTGTTGAAGGAAGGTGCATTCGGATGGGTGACATCGGTTATGAAACCATATGAACCACTAAGGTTGAAGCACAAATTAATGATTTGTTGAAGGAAGGTGCATTCGGATGGGTGACATCGGTTATGAAACCATATGAACCACTAAGGTTGAAGCACAAATTAATGATTTGTTGAAGGAAAGTGCATTCGGATGGGTGACATCGGTTATGAAACCATATGAACCACTAAGGTTGAAGCACAAATTAATGATTTGTTGAAGGAAGGTGCATTCGGTGGGTGACATCGGTTATGAAACCATATGAACCACTAAGGTTGAAGCACAAATTAATGATTTGTTGAAGGAAAGTGCATTCGGATGGGTGACATCGGTTATGCAACCATATGAACCACTAAGGTTGAAGCACAAATTAATGATTTATTGAAGGAAAGTGCATTCGGATGGGTGACATCGGTTATGAAACCATATGAACCACTAAGGTTGAAGCACAAATTAATGATTTGTTGAAGGAAGGTGCATTTGGATGGGTGACATCGGTTATGAAACCATATGAACCACTAAGGTTGAAGCACAAATTAATGATTTGTTGAAGGAAAGTGCATTCGGATGGGTGACATCGGTTATGAAACCATATGAACCACTAAGGTTGAAGCACAAATTAATGATTTGTTGAAGGAAAGTGCATTCGGATGGGTGACATCGGTTATGAAACCATATGAACCACTAAGGTTGAAGCACAAATTAATGATTTGTTGAAGGAAAGTGCATTCGGATGGGTGACATCGGTTATGAAACCATATGAACCACTAAGGTTGAAGCACAAATTAATGATTTGTTGAAGGAAAGTGCATTCGGATGGGTGACATCGGTTATGAAACTATATGAACCACTAAGGTTGAAGCACAAATTAATGATTTGTTGAATGAGTGGATAACTAATCAAATATGGAAAGTTCAAAGAGGTATCAAAGAGGTTTCCGATGCGGATGTCGGAAGATTTTTTCAAAAGTGTACATTTTTAACCTAACCAACTTTTTTTTTATTCCGATTGCGTTGACTTTATCTTACTAACGAGAATTGGATCCTCTACATATTGGATTACATCAATTATTGGTCATGGTCATCAAGTCCTTAGAGGTCAATATATAAGTAGATCATTGAGACTCATACATATAACGAAGGTAGAGTATCATGGATAGGATGGGAAAGGGGAGAGTCATGTTTGAGGGTGTAGAATGCGATGAGGAGATACACAATTTAGACGATCCCCATATTCCATTCAATGCAACACCCGAGCGTGAGAGAGATGAGAGAAGTGCTAGGGATCGATTTCGTGATGAGTATGTCATGACTCCCTTCTCACAATCTACACAAGCTTGGAGGATGAGGGCGGCGGAGGAACAACGACGATATGCAGACAACTTTGAGATCGATGCGGTGGAGAAGGACCACACACAATGCGTGGGTGGAGATCTAAATGATCTAATTGATTTGTGTGCGGATATTTTGGAGAAGCCCGGGGATGTGGATGTGGATGTGGATGTGGATGTGGAGGAGACTTCAATCGACATTGAAATAGTCAAGGTAGCGGGGGAATCTTCAAAGACTATGTCTATTCGTAAGAAGAGGAGAGGATTGTCGCCTCATCGGCTACCATTGAAGGAACGGATGAAAGACCGAACGATTAGCTATTTTGATTTACTTCAGCCGAATCCTCTTCCAAAAATGGAGCCTCGCTGGAAGCCAGGAGCATCTACGAGGTTGGGATGACGGAATGAAGTGGAATATTATAGTTTGCATGGTTTGTTCATGTATATGATTAATAAAGGGCATTTATAACGTTGTCGCAATAATAAAGTTATGACTTGTATAATATGTTGTACCACTTCTATGATTTATTTATTTATTTTTAATTCACCAACCGAACAGTTTCTGTTGAGATAAACAAGCACAAAGCAATATGAAACTATGCATCCACTTCTCAGTTCCAAGAGAAATTTTTTTAACCACTTTACGTTCACCCTTAGTTGATTATTGCTATTTTAGTGTACTTTATTATGTAGATGGGGGGACTATTATGTAGAGGACTTTTATTGCATATTCTTGTAGAGGACTTCATTACCTATCCATGGATACCAAGAACTCATTTTTTGGACTTCATATGAATTTTTGAGAGCCAAAAAACCGAGACTATGTCCAAACTTCCAAAAAAAAGTGATTGTGAATTATATAAATATAAATATAAGCAATTGTGAAGTATGTGTGCAATATGTGTGGAGTACAAGAAAGAACATTTAGAGATGTTTAGGATCACGTGTACAACCGATATAACTATTGCAACATTGTGCTCAACTTTAGTTAACTAGATATAACTATAGTTGACTACATTTTGTGGCATACCAAAATTAGAATAAATATAGGTAATTGCATTTTGGCAAGACATATCACGAACAACTATAGTTAACTTGAACTTAGCACATGGATGTGATAACAACGATGTGAAAGAATGATGTGGCCTCACGAGAGGCGAGAACCTTGGTTAGTCTCCCATAGACTTCATCTCGATTATGAAGCAAAAATCCTCATGGAGTATGAACATTGCACTAAGATCCATAAATCTCATACAATATACAAGTTGTGTATGAAAAAATGATGGCTTTATTTACATCTCCAACGGTTACAAAATTGGTATGATCCAAAATTGCTGCAAAGAAAACAAAAAAAAACTATTTTGCAGTGTCACGGAAGCACATTGTCGGGTTAACCATGTTGTATGGAGGCGACTTCAACATGTTCACTACGTGTGTGATGGTTGACCTTTCCGCTGGATTGGGCTTCGTCAATGCATCCAATGCTATCTCAAACCGCATCTTCAAGCCATTTGGATCACTGTTTAGCTGAAACAACGAGGAAGTCGAATCCCTGGCATAAATCTTCTTTGCCAAAGCACCCACTGAGAAGGACTCCGAGAGAAACGTGTGCCTATGTTTCCGAGCCATCCTCACCGGAGAGGTAGATGTTCCACGCTGCCCTCGTACATGGAATAATTCTGGACCAGCACAGTTGTATTTTATGCGGTGCTTGTTCATCTCATCCACTGATTCTTTTCCATAGTTGGAGGGTGCGTCTTCATCTCCCCATGATGCCATCCCCCAATCACACACACCAATGAAAACCGTGTTCTCACGGTCTTGTGGGAAATGCAGCATGACATTGTTGGGATTAAGGTCATTGTGCAACACGTCATGCTTGTGCACTACATCCACAATGCACATTAGAGCCCATGCCAAATAAGCTCGATGCCTTCGATATACAACCAACCGTTTCCGTGCTTCAAAGTCTGCCCCAGGCATTTGAAGGATTGTGCGCTCGTGGGTTTCCGGAACTTGGTGGTCATAGACCCTCATGTTCTTCAAGGAGCCTCCATTCCACCACATCGAATAGGATTCGTATGTTTTCGGGTGGAGGTATTGTAGCTTGATTATCCCAGGATGATCTACTGGGCATGCCAATGCTTCAACCGAACGCTCCTTTCGGTTCTCCAGACTATTCGTGGCCTTCATGGTCTTCCCAGCCCACTCTATCCAGTTAGGGATGAATGATGCTCCATGAATTGTGACTCTCCGCACCACTCCGAAGGTCCCTTGGAAGATTTCCCTATCCAAGGGTTTGATCTCCACATTCCTAGGCAACCATATGACACCCTGCCGGCCCTGAGTGGCAATGTTGTCTGCCAGCTGCCTGTCAATAAAAACGGGAAGGTTGCGGGCGGATGTGCCTTTTGCTGCTATTACGCCTCTTTTCCAATTCTCTAGCTTAATGTACAGCTCGGACCTCCTCCCACCACTACTTCCCTCTCCAGGATGCATAGCCTCATATGACATCGTTGGATTGTAGATTGCTTCCACAGCTTGTTTTTCAATCCATGTGTTCCAATCGCTCATGCCCCTAGCTTCCTCAAACTCCGGTCCAGACGTGGCTTCCGTGAGAATAAGCATCAACTCGTTCCTCGCCAACTCTAAACCCTTTGTACCATCATTGAGGTATTTTTTCTCCAAATAAACCATGCTGTTACTTCTAAACCAATCCAACAACACGATCCTGCAATGATTTCGAGCCTCATCGGTCCGCGGGTCGCGTTTGCCTCTATGTTTCCTTTTCTTTGATTGCGAACCCGATGCCGCGGACCCGTCCTCCGTCCCTTCCGAAACTGCTGGGCGTTTTAATCCCCGTCTTTCAGTCTGCTCCGAACCCTGAGGTACATCACGTGCAGGGCTCTCCGGTCTTGATGTCCGCCGTGTCGGAGATTGTGGTGGCACGTTCTCCGAACGAGCCGGTGCATGTATTTCTGTGGAACTGCCTGAGCTTGGTCCCCTTCCAGTTCTCCCTCTATGTCCACTGTTTCCCCGACTCCCACGTGTTCCACGGCTTCCCCGTGTTTGGTTGCCTCCCGAATGACCAACAGCCAAGAACTCTTCGTCAAACTGAAAGGGATCTGGACGTGGTGGACGTGCTGCAGTACTTCCACTTCCAGGATCGCTTCCCGTACCCTCGGCAGTATTCGCCGATGCATTGCCTACGAGCCAAGCACGGTGCACCCTCAAATCCTCGTTCTCGTAAGGAGCAATGCCCTCCCCCTCCATCGTGATAAAAATCACGTGAGTGAGTGAATCTGAAAATGAGTCGTGATAAAAATCACGTGAATAAGTGAGTGTGAAAATCTCTCGTGATAAAAATCACGGGAGCGAGTGAATCTGAAAAAAAATTTGCGAGGGTTCCCCCACAATTTGCCCTGCCCTCCCAAACCCCTTGAGACCCGCGCGGTGATGCTGTCCTTTGGGACGCAACAAGGTCTCGGGTCCCTATGTGGTGGGAGGAGAGGAAAGTGGTAGGAACTAAAGCCTCACGGCTTTATATAGGCAACGAGGAGCCCAATCATTATGGGATCCCGGTCGGAATTAGGGTTTAGGGTACGAAAACGACGTATGGGGAACGTGGGAACTAGGGGCGGACGGAGGGAACGTGGGGGCGGACGGAGGGAACGAGGAGCAGACGGGTGGGGAACGCGATAGGGAACTCGGGCGGACGGGAGGGAACGAGGCGCGGACGGGAGGGGAACGGGCGGACGGAGGGAACGTGGCGGACGGAGGGAACGTGGAGCGGACGTGAAGGGAACTCGATAGGGAACGCGGGCGGACGGAAGGGATCGGAAAGCGGACGGGAGGGAACGTGGAGCGGACGTAGGGGAACTCCGAGCGGACGGGGGGAACGCGGGGCGGACGGGGGGAACGCGGGGCGGACGGGGGGAACGCGGGGCGGACGGGGGGAACGCGGGGCGGACGGGGGGAACGCGGGGCGGACGGGGGGAACGCGGGGCGGACGGGGGGAACGCGGGGCGGACGGGAGGGAACGGGTGCGGACAGGATGGGAACGGGGTACGGACGACGGGGAACGTGTGGCGGACGGAGGGAACGTGGAGCGGACGTGAGGGAACGCGTGCGGACGGGAGAGGAACGTGGGGCGGACGGGAGGGAACGAGGAGCGGACGGTGGGGAACGTGTGGCGGACGGAGGGTAGCGGACGGGAGGGAACGCGGGGCGGACGGGTGGGACGGGTGGGACGCCCCACCCCCCCCTCTCCCGTCCGCTCCACCCCCGTCCGTCCGCCCCACCCCCCCTCCCCCGTCCGCTCCACCCCCCCGTCCGTCCGCTCCACCCCCGTCCGTCCGCCCCACCCCCCCCCCTCTCCCGTCCGCTCCACCCCCCTCCCCCGTCCGCTCCATCCCCCTCCTCCGTCCGCCCCTCCCCTCCTCCGTCCGCCCCACCCCCCCCCCCTCTCCCGTCCGCTCCACCCCCGTCCGTCCGCCCCACCCCCCCTCCCCCGTCCGCTCCACACCCCCGTCCGTCCGCTCCACCCCCATCCACCGTCCGCACCACCCCCCCGTCCGTCCGCTCCACCCCCCTTCCCCGTCCGCACCACCCCCCTTCCCCGTCCGCCCCACCCGTCCGCCCCCGTCCGCCCCACACCCTCCTTAGTAATATTTTATTACTTTGATTTTAACACAATGATAAACACAATGGCAAAATGGTCTACGTGGCAGGGGAAATATGCACATCCACGTCGACGTTTTCTGCCACATAGGACGCCACCTTGGCAAGAAGGTAAGTATTTTACCCACCCTAGTCGGCTCCCCCTATGTTGACCCTACGTGGACCCTATTGTGTCGTGACGGAGGGGTCCGTCACGACACGACACGTCGTGACGGCACGACACCGTCACAACGGCGGGATAGACAACCCTGGTCATCGTTATCGAGGAAGAAGCGAAAAATGTGCATTTCTTTAAGACCGACGAGCTCCTCGGCGTATCCCTTAATGAAGGATTTGAAATCAGCGACCTCCTGAATCAACTCGGGTATGAAGGAAAGGAACTGTGATTCCATGAACGTTTTCATGAGGTCGGAGAGGACAAAGGTGTTGGTTGTTTTGAGTTGTTTGGACAAGTAGCTAAAGTAGCCGTCAATATCTTCGTGGGTGTGGCCTACGAGAAGGAAACCGACCTGGATCTCATGAAAGACCTTGCGAGCTGTGAGCAAGGACAAGAAGGCCATGACGTATTGATTTTTATTGTCCCTAGCTGAGTTGTCCAGCTGGAGATATAACTTCTTTGGAAGCGGACGTACAACATCCGGAGCATCCGTTGCATCGGGGAGGGAAGATCGGCATCTGCACACAAAAGGGACCAGAAAATGGAGGTTTAGTTGGAGGCTGCGGGCATCGGGAGGCCTCCCGATATAAAGGAAGGAGGCCAGCCATGGGAGGAGAAAGAGGGAGCATCGGGAGGCCTCCCGATGAGAAGGACCCAATGACGTGAATGACAATGTTGGACAAAAAGAATTAAGAACTTACCGAGATTTACCCCATAGAAGTTTATCAAAATAATCGTTCAATGGAGGATCTTGAAACAACATTCTGGAATTTCGAACAGGAGGTTTCTCCAACGCACGGAGGCACCTGGCAAGGGACGAAATGGTGAAGTTGGAATCCTTGGACCACAAGTCGGTTGCGTAGTGGGCATATGCGCCGTCGCCGTGGCCATGAGTGACCATGCCAGTGAGGCTGACCGGAAGTTGAAACAGCCCTGCAGTGGCCTTCGTGATGACACGAAGTCGGGGGATTGCTGTTTTGTTTGTGTCCATGCCGTCGTGGATGATAGCCAGAACCTCGCGGGGATTAATTTTGGACTCATGGCGCCATGCATGATAGAGATTGCGGCATGAACCATGGTGGTTGTTGTGCTTTCTCAACTCCCTCTTGAGATTCTCCCTCTCTTCACTGCCTTTGATACTCATGTCAATCAAGTCTTTGTAGTGTTCGCATTCAGAGCACTTTGAGAAATTGAAGCCGCCTTTTCGAACGTCAACGTTTCGAAATAGACTATTCCGAAGGCGACTGACAGTGGACTGAGATACACTTTGTATTCCAAAGGACGTGGAGGTCTGTAGAAGCAATAAATAATGAAATAAATCATGAGTAATAAAAAAAATTATACCGTAGAAGTAATAAGCAATGAAGGGATCGGGAGCCCTCCCGATGCTTGACACAAACTGGACACGGATGGAAAAACAAAAATATTGAACTAAATAATGGAATAATGGCTAATGAACCATGGCAACATGATTTCAGGAGATGACGTGACATCGGTTACATATACTAGGCACGTGCGAATTCGGCCAAATCATCGGGAGACCTCCCCATGCAACATACACGATGGCGATATCATAATAATTATTTGATTACATGTAATCCGAATTAAAGAGAAGATGCCGCGTATCAGATTCACATAACATGATGACCCCACAGATCATGTGCACATACGTGCAATGCCAAGAAAATCTTACGTCTTAATGATAGGTGGGAAAGGGAATGATGTCCCGTGACAATAGAAACGCTTATAAGGGAGGCCCCCAGACATCGCAGAAACACCAACATCCATTGCTGTAGGAGTCGATTGCAAATTCTACTCAATTTGCATATCCAACTCATAGACGACCTTAACAAACCCGGCAGAATGACAAGAAAGGAGGGAAGGGGCAGCTGTGGCGGGAGGAGTTCGAAGAAATCTAAAGTAGATGAGAGCACATGAAGCGACACAGAGAACAACCGAGTGGTGTGGAATTCGAAGAATTCCACCAGGGAAACCGCAAGTTCCCGAGAGGGAGGGGGAGAGAATTCGCTGCATACCAGCGAGGGAGCATCCAACAATGCTGGAGGCGATCGCGACACTGAAGAATGGAGGATTTACGAGGAGTTCTTCGCTCATCATCTAGAGGAAGAGCAGAAAGGCGGCGATGGGGATGACGAAGACGAAGACGAGGAGGAGGAGGAGGATGAAGACGACGACGAGGAGAAACAAGTGTCGGAAGATGAAGAAACCTACGCCAGGGACAACGGCGAGTATGGAGTCTTCGACGACCGAACACCTCGCACCGAATCTGACGAAGAGCGCTACGAGAGCTCGGCAACCCAGGATTCGAGTAGCGGGTCGTAGTTCAGTGTCAAGTCGTAGTTCAATGGATAGAGAGTAGAATAGGATGGAGCCTCAAATGTAAGAAATTTTTGTATATGAATACATACAGACTCTGAACAGAGTCTTTGCAAATCCATCGTTGCAAACAAATTTTGTATATGAATAAATACAGACTATGAACAGAGTGCTTGCGAAAACATCCATTGTTCAAAATGCATGTCCACTGTCTGAAAAGAAAGTTGAATGCCAAAAGAAAACGAAAAACGGAAAGAAATGCAAGGCCATGGCCATCGGGAGGCCTCCCGATGGTCATGGATCACCCTATGTAGACACAGAAGAGAAGTAAAAAAATATAATGAAATGGCCTTCGAATCCAAAAGTAATAAATATAAATCGAGGAAAGGAACACAAACAGAGAAGAAATAGAACAGCGGAAACGAAATTCCAACAGGAGTTCTACACGAGAAATGCATAGAATCGGGAGACCTCCCGATGCTATGCGTGACAGTGGACCAAAACAAATATGCAGAAGATTTCAATATCTGCCTGGACTGCATGACAGAGGTATGCACTAATCACAGAAACAGGGCTGGACATCGGGAGGTCTCCCGATGTTGAGGATTCCTTAAAGACAATAAATAATGTGGACGTCTTCTCACCTCATTAACTTCCTCCCGCACCTTCTCCCAGGTGAGGTGAGCAGGGAGAACTTTGCGAATATCCTGCCGTCTATGTCCAGTTCCTTTCATCTGATGGGGCATTTGATCAGCATTCATGCGAATGATGGACTCCATAGTCGCTTGAGCTTGGATGGTCCTCGCTCTAGGTTTTCGCATGCCCTTGTTGCCATGAGTTGACGATCTCTTTCCATTTCTATATCGTTGCTTGTAAGTCATGAACGTTGCACAAGATACGCCATGAATTTTCCACCAAGCACAGAGACAGACAATTTTGCCTTCTAACACAACTCCATGTCCCGATCCCATGGGTTGCATCCTACTAAAAACCTCCGTACCCCATTCCCTCCGTTCATCAAAGGACTTTCTCCAGTAGTTCACTCTGACATGTTGGGTGGACGACCATGGAAACAATTGACAACAGTTCATCGAGCAACATTCTTGCGCACTTACAGCGCGAATAGACGCCAAGTCGAGGAGACGACCAATTTTGGACGCCTTCTCCGGTGTTTTCTTTTTGCGAATGGAACCGCGATAAGCAGATTTCTTAACACCTGCGAAGAATTCTTCTTCGCTCTCACTCGATGGATTGTCACAAAGGTGCTGGTCCACCTCAGAGAGTAGGAGACCATCCAGGAAACGGGTTTCCTTTAATGGCCACAATCTCATGGACATTATCTGGTCCCCATTTCCTGGAATCGAACTGATGACCATCACGCCAACGTGATCGGGTCCAATCATATCCATGACAAATACCTCTTCTGGCAAGCAAGCATAGATTCGGCCTGTCGCCAACACAGCACCTGTGCTGTCCTCCAAGTTGCAAATTTTGTGTCTCCACTCCGTCCGCGAGGGGTAAGAAGCTTCCATCGGATGCGATGGCGTCGACATTGGGAGAATCAATTCGTTCGGTTCTGGAGAACTTGGCAACAAAGGCTCGGAATTCTGGGGATCCTCCATTTCTTCGTCATCATCTTCGAATACAGTGAGATCCTCTGACGAATCAATGGAGGACTCCACAACGTCCCCGACACACACCACAAGATTCTCAAGGGCCCATGGAATTGGACCTCCCACCGAGTCGCCAATGCAATCACCAACATTCGGGTAGTCGATTACGATCTGGTCGAGGCCGTAGTGCACACGCAGTGCTTTGATGAATACTTGCCCTAGCAAAGGAGGATCTTGAATGCACCCGCCATCCACCACTACGCCTATACCTACCTGGATGTCATTCAATCTGAAATAGACTTTCTGGCCTGCGCTAAAAGCCATGTCCACAAATCATTCAAGATCGGGAGGCCTCCCGATCCTGTATGAACAACAATGACTAGGATGTGCTAGGGGGGTGGTAAACGTGCATCGGGAGGTCTCCCGATGCTTGGTCGGGTGTTCCAAAAATCTCAGCTAAAGTACCCAACTCTACGAGCATCGGGAGACCTCCCGATCCATTGATTGGGAGTTGAACATACTAAACCCTGATCGACGGAATCGGGAGACCTCCCGATCCTGTTGGTGTTCCAGGATAAGAAAACAATGTCACAACTCAGATCATCGGGAGACCTCCCGGTCTTGCGTCACAGTGTCCACTGCTGACGTCACTGAGGATGAATGAGAGGGATGAATACTGTGGATGAATAAGAGGGATGAATACTGTGGATGAATGAATATCAGAGAATGAAAGCTTGTGAATGAAAGTCTCGGGATGAATGTGTGCGAATGAAAGTAAGTGTGACCTGCGAGAAACTTGCGTATTGATGCAGCAAGAGGATTGTACACTACACAAGGACATACACGGGACGTAGCGGAATGAAGCGTCAAGCACGCACAATGAAGCGTTAGAAATGAGGAGTCGCAACCTCAGAATGAAGAGGTGTAGAGGGATTTTTGTGGAGGTCATTGTGATATCGGCCTAATCCAAAAGATGCCTTCTCTTCTACTGTATTGGATCCATTGGATTACTTTTTGTTGTTTATCTATTTTGGGATTCTTATCGCTTTGGTTCTTCCACCACTTGTTCTCGCAGAAGGCCTCGTCATCATTAATGGTCATCGTTCAACCATAGCGCCGAGCCCTGACATTCTTGTCTCCATCGAAACGACAATTGAGCTTAGAATGGGGTAAGTGATTTCATAATTCCAAATTTTGAATCCGGTCAACATTGTTTTCTAAATTCATTTTTTTTTGCGTGAATCCGGTCTTGAGATGCTGGATTCATGTAGTTCCGCATTCAATTTCTATACCCTCCACGCTGCTCTATTACCCTGAAGCAAGAATCCTGACATTCTGTCAGTTTTTGTCTGCATCGGGAGGCCTCCCGATATTGTCGGATGGATGTCAAAGGATATATTCACTCGCTGTAAACTTTATTCACAAGCATTATTACCGCTTGTAATTTTTGAGAAGGCGCTAGAATATGGCTATATTTAGCTCTCCTATGATAGAGGGTTGTCGGCCACTCGTCGCCATTTCAGTTAGACGACAGGAGTTTTGGAATCATGCCAGAGAAAGTGTTGGAATGCGTGACGAATAAAGTGTTGATTGAAGACGGCGATTTGATGGCGAGTGGCACATGCGACAGTGACAATGCAGACGCCATTGGCGTGCAAAGTGGTGGCGATTGGAGCCGTTGGCGCCCTTATTAAGTGCACGACGTGATCATTAAACAGAGTGTGCTAAGAGATTAGGAACCTAATCTCTGTGGACAGCAACCTGCAGTCACATCGCGATGTAGTCCACACGTTGTATAGCTGACGTAGGGAAGAAATAGGGTTTAGGATGTCGGCTCCGAAGCAGTATATATGAGGAACTCTCCCGGAGCCATTTGCAATACTTGCTCCACGGCGAAGCCCTGCTGCATTCTGGAGTGAGCACATAGAGGACGTTCAGACTCTCCTCCATGACATGAACGCATAGTTCATCCATCCTTGCACAGAATTTATCATCCATCCGCATCATTTATCATCCATCCACATTACTCTCATCCATGTGGTAATTTTTGAACGTGCAGTGCGAGGTAGAGGGTTGGAGCACACGGAGGTGTCGCGTGGAGCACACGGAGGTGGAGCACACGGAGGTGTCGCACACAGAGCGTGGAGTAGCCGCACATATCTACTGGTGAGTTGTTGCAGTGGAAATTTTCGTTTGTTGGCCATTATATTTCACTACCGGGAGGTCTCCCGATGTCAATTGGATTGCACGAAAAATGTTTCCGCATACATGAATTTTTGCAAGTACTCGAAATTGAATTTTCATTCCCAAACCCCCAGCATCGGGAGGCCTCCCGATGCCTGTACTCGAAATTCAATTGTCATTCCCAAACCCCCAGCATCGGGAGGCCTCCCGATCCCTGTACTCGAAATTCAATTGTCATTCCCATTCACCCAGCATCGGGAGGCCTCCCGATGCAAGTACACCAAATTGAATTCTCATTCGCAATCCCCCAGCATCGGGAGGCCTCCCGATGCTGAATGATTTCTATAAATTTATATTTGAATTTGGTCTCTCGTAACATGTTTAGAAGCTCACAATGTCTTGTTTGAATCAGAGACGATATGGGCACCTTGCGGTTGAAGCATCTGGTGTCTGAAAAGATTGGAGAGAATGTAGGTCTTTTCGAGCCACCTTCTATGACCTCCTATGTAGTCAAGAACCAGGTTGAGAAGTGGGGCGCTGAGGTTGTGGAGGACACCTCTCAACAAAGGTTGAAAATTAGGTTTGTCTATGTGGTCGGTGGGAAGGTCACGTCACCGACCTCAGTTGATGTCGTTGATTGTAAGGAGTATTCAGATGCCTGCGTCATCTTGAACCTTTGCGAATCCTCCCCCACCGTGGCCACGAATTATGTGGGCCTGGTGGTTCCCGTCGCGAAATTAGACACAGATATTTGTGGGAGATCGACAGATTTTGGCTTCATGTGGCTCCCCGACGACGAGAAGCTGCCAAGCGACGTGCGTGAAAGGTTTGTGTCTATGGTGGAGGATTTGAAGGCCATCGTCATCCCGCCAACACAGAAGAAGGCGAGGAGGGGTTCCACACCAAGATCGGGAGACCTCCCGGTCTCCAGAGGCTCCACTCCTGGTTCGACTCCAGGTGGGACTCCGGAGAGACAGAGGAGGGCAGCCTCCAGGCCACCTAAGACCGCAAAAGAAGCTAGCCTCGAAGATCTTTTGCGCATGCAGAAGAGCTCCAGGACCGACCCCAAGAAGCTGGAAATCATCAACTAGGCCATCCACAACCATCTTGAGCCATTGTACGTTTGGGGCTGCGAGCCACTCGACGACGCCGATGGTCGGAGGGTCAAGGTGCCATTGCACCGGCTGCACTGCGCACCGGCTACTTGGGTGCACAGGCAAGTCACAATGGGGCGACGCCAACAGTTGATGGACGAAGTCATCGCGCTCCATGGATCCAGGGCTAAGCAACCAGTGTTTGTCATGCCAATTGTATTTGATAACACATTGAACGAGTTCAAGCCTTTCGATTTGAAACCGACCGTGAAAGATGATATGCGGGAATGCGACTTTTGGATTATTGGTGGCCAACACACAATTCAGGCCATGAAAGAGGTAATGGCCATGCCAGAGCTCGCCTCCAAGCAGGACATGAAGACCTATTGCGAGAATCACGAGATTGTCGTGGTGTGGTCCCTGGACAAGGAGAAAGTTATGTACATGTCCAAAGTGTTGAACCTCAAAATTCACGACAAAGACGCCAAGCCTACATTCTTCGAGGACGTGACTCAAAGGCGTGCAATCTGGAAAGACCACAACCAACCACAACCTGCTAAGTTGGGTGGCATACACTCTCCTGAATGGAATGTAAGTACTATTCTCCTCAATATTATTGTTCGAGTTTTGAGATACATATCCATTTATCGGGAGGCCTCCCGATGCCTTTAGCTTACTGTTTCTATTGTCACATATTCTGACGTCGCTCTACACCATGTCCAGAAATTCAAGCATGCAGTGACAACAACATTCCACGACACTGGAAGTATCAAAGAGTGTCTCCCCCTTGTCATATGCAGCGAAATGACGTTTACCACTTGGAGATTGGTGTTTGACAACTGGGTTGATGGGAACATTCCCGACGGTCACGGGGTCATTCTTACCGGGACATCAAAACGACCTCCCCTCACCAAATCCGATGTTAGCAGAATTCAGGGCCTCCCTGACGATATGCTCCAGGAGATTGGCAACCTCATTCTCAAAGGGAAAGTGTGTTGCAAATCTTTGCAGCCTGGTGTTGCAGGTCTTGTCTCCCTCACTGATATGTGCGACGAGAAGAAGGACGAGATGGTCATTAGGCAAGAGGTGATGACAAAGTTCGGCTGGGAGAGACCACACAAGGGGAAAGGATACAAGGCTTGGACCTATTCGGAATGGGAAGCCGTGGCCAAAGAGCACAAATTCGATGCCGCTTTCATGGCCATGATGCGTAAGCTTGTCAGGGGAACAGAAGCTGGGAAAGCTTGGTTGAAGGAGAGGAAAGACTTGATGAAAATCTCCCAGGAACCTGCTCTTCCTGATTTCTGGGATGCTTACAATGCTTACCTGCAGGGGGCAACTTCGACGCCGCGTGCAGATGATGCCATCAGGTCAAAACACCTTGTCATCAAGGCGAAGGGCGCTGAAGATATTCTTCATGCTGTGCGCGCTTGGAATATCTCTGATGATCCTTACATTGTCAGTGCCTCCAATTTCTGGGACAGAAAAAGAGGCGTCCCTTCCAAACATCCTATAACTCCAGAATTCCTAGAGGTCTTCGAGGAAAACTCTTCAACTTTGGGGGTCCACTATTTCTTTTGCTCCTTCCCGACCGCTTCAGAATTTGCCATGTGGGTGAGTAATTCGTCCGTCTGGGATTATCACATAGTCGTGTATTCCCCACACAAGGAACAGAAATTTTTTGTTACTCCCGCCCATGAGACACAGGTGCTCGTGTACATCTTGGTTGTATTCCCGAGGGTTGACGAGGATGTTGATAGCGCGAAACATTTGCGGAGGATTTTCGGTTCACCCAAGCTACCCACCTTTGTGGATGCCAAGTCCCTCGAGCAATCTGATTTGGGAAACTGGACGACCCTACACGCAGATTTGAGCGTCGCCTCACTCGACGCAATTATGGGTGGTGTTCTTAAACCCGACAGGATTCTCCTGAACATACAATGCGGGGGAAATTTGACGATTTTGGGTCTCCATAAACTTGTACCCACTGCGGACATCGCCCAGGACAATGTGAGTTACAGTCGGGCCACAGATTTGGGAGAACGGATCATTCAATTTCTGCAAGGGCTGGCGCTGAAACAACTTGTTCGTGCCTCCAGGAAGGACAAGAAGAAGAAAAAGGTCGTGGAACTGGACGAACCCACCCCTGCTGAAGACTCAGACGATGAGATGGAGGTTATTCACCTTGGTGACTGTGAGCAGCCAGGCGATAGAGGAGGCCCCTCTCACCTCGGTGATCCATCGGGCGACCTCCCGATGGCCGAAGACGTCGCGCCCGACTTTGTTGCTTCGCCCACTCACTCTGCCATTGGCCCAAGCAACGTTTCTCGTGCACCCTCACCTCCTCGGGCATCGGGAGACCTCCCGATGCCTCTACCCGCAACAATGTCTCCTCCAACCGCGCAACCTCAATCGCTTATCCTCGTTGATGACCAGGATCTTGACATGGATGTTGCTGCGGATGAAGCCATGCAGAATGAATTCGTCAATGATATTTCTACTGCAGTAGATGTTGATGACAGGAGTTTTTCTCCCCCTCACCCTCTTCGCCAGAAGCTTAAGTCCCAAGTGGTTGGTGGTCCCATGCCCATGGGCAGTTCGGGCTCGCATTCACCCAAACTAAGATCTAGGCGCACCGCCACTACTAACAGAGAACAACGTAGCGTGGAGTCTGTCGCTGCGGATGCTGCTATCCTCCAGGAGACTCCGGCCATTGAAATGTCCCCCCGAGGTGAGTTCTTTCTCACTTTAATACTCTTTTGCAATATTCTCTTTGAGGACCGGGAGGTCTCCCGATGATGGATCTCCATAGATATACTTTTATTGTATGAGGTTCATGTAACCTTGTTCTGAAATTATGTTCCATTGTCTTGCAGCAACGACTGACTTGCCTCCGCAGTCCATTAGTGTGCCATCGGTAAGATATTTCCTAGTCTTTGATCTCAACGGGCTCCTTTTGCGTAACAAAAATGACAAGACCCTTTTGCGGAGTGGTGCCCGTGAACTCCTAGATTGGTTGTACGAGAAGGCTGACGTCTTGTTCTGGACTTCAACCCGGAAGCAGAAAGCCTTGCAGATGGTTGATGCTCTTATGCAGGATTGCAGGCGATTCAAGCTTGGTCGCCTTGATATTCCCTTTGATGACTATGGATTCTTTTATCAGGATCATTGCACTGTCTCCAAGCATAGGGATAATCCCGACCAACCCATTTTGATGAAGGATCTCACACTTAGGGTTTTCAAAAAACTTCCTAATGCTACCTTACGTAATGTTTTGCTTATGGATGACTCCCCGGATAAAAATTGTCCTAACCACTGGAGTCAGGCCATCCATCCTCCCACGTTTAGGCCTGAATTCCTACATGAGGATAATTACCTTCTCCGGACTTTGTTTGAGTGGTTGAAAAATCTCTTGGCCTCAAACATGGATGTGTGAAAGTTTGTTGAAAAAAACCCCCTCCCGGATGGAAAGGCCCAGCTCCGTAAGTCTGACTCTCGCTACGTTAAGCTTATGGCTGGCTACTCCAAGAGGTATAAGCCAGATGATGTGGACAGAGCGCCAGAGTTTCAACCCAAGTATTGACATCGGGAGACCTCCCGATGCTTTGCCCAGCGTCTCACGGTGTTCCCATTTTTTTCAGGTGTCAGAGGGAAGAAGGCCACTCAAAAGAAAGGAAAGAGGTGATTCCACGTTGCCCCTTCAGGTGTCCCAGAAAATTGCCAATATTCTGGGTTCTCCAACGTCACCTGCTGTCCTTGGACATGTTCCTGGTTACTCTGGGTTCTCTGGAAGTATCCATACTGGCCAGTTGCTCTCAGAGTGCGGTTCTGCGCATCTTCGGCAGATTTCCATGTCCTCTGGCTCCCCTGAATCTGTCACGGAGGTGGGCTTGGGTTGACGCTAAGTTTCTCTTTTGGATTTCCTCATTTCTTTGTTTTGGGTTTCATTTTTTTGGGTGCCCTTCTTCCATCTAACATTTTGGACATGCAACCAGCAACCAAACACCGTTATTCATGTTTTTAAGTACTCTCATGTCTTTGTAATAACTTCCTCGTTTCTTACCAACCTGTTCATTTCTTGTGTCGTGAATGTGTTTGTAATTGTGTTACTCGTTGAATGAAATTTTTTCATCATGCATTGTCAACATTTCCCCCGCCGTTTCTCTCTTCATATTCTCTTCGGGAGGCCTCCCGGTGCCTCTCATGTGCAGGGTTTTGAGGTTTCTATTACTCCTGTGCGCCCTCGATTCCAACCTAAACCCAAGCCCTTCAAGTTGATTGTTCTCTCCGTCGATGGTCTTCTTTGTAGGCGCGCCCCGGAGAGGGTTCGAACCAAGTGCTTCGCGCGTTTCGGGGGCAACAGCGGCCTTTTCATGGACAAGCTATGGGATCTCGAAGTCCGTCCCGGGTTGAGAGAGTTCATGTCCCTACTCCTATGCGATTTCCATGTCGCTATCTGGTCGTGCATGGAAGATTCAGTTCTCCACACTGTCCTTCGCCGCCTCTTTCGCGAAAACGTCATATCTGCGCTCAAGTTTGTCTGGGGTAAATCCATGTGCACGAATACAAACGGTTTCATTAGTAAGGACGTCCATTTCCTCCTTAAAGAAAAACAAGTCCTCCTCAGTCACCATGCAAATTATTTCGGATGTAGGGAGGGCAATATATTGTTTGTCGACGACCAACCCAGCCGTCATATTAGGAACAAACCCTCCGACTGTTGCTATTTCCCTCACACTTGGCCGGGTCACAAAGTCATCGATAACATCACAACCGCATTGTACCCTTACATCGAGGGACTCATACACGCACCAAATGTTCCTCTCTATTTGCATAATCATATCACAAACGGACAACCCCCACTCCCACGTTACCATAAATGGTTTAGCCCATTCGTGACCGCCAATTGCGCGCCATACTCCGTCCATTCTCGCGACACTTTCCGTATGTGCTTCATACACGCCTCCTCTTCCAATACTTTCAATTCATTCTCACTTCAATTCTTTTTCCCCTGTTTGATTTTGCTTTTCATTTCCTAAATTCACACCGGGAGACCTCCCGATCGATGATGTTCGCTCACCCTCTCTCATGTTTCTAACATACTTTAACTTTCGCTTTTGTCGTCTGGAGTGTCCTCGAGCGCGGCACTTTTGGGGACCACATTTTTGAAACCAAAAAAATCTCCCAAGAAGCGAGTCGAATTGAAGCCCACCAAGAGTTCAACCTGTAACTCCTATGCTGCTTACCGCCTATTGCAAATCAAGGCAGCCAATTCATCAATTCCACACTGGAGGAGATTTTCAGTTAAACGCCGCCTTCAACTTTCTCCAGGTACTTCACGTCTCTTTTTTTAATCTCATTTGGTATTGCTTTCTGCATGTGCTAACCTCTTCATGTTTCCTCACATTTTTCGTTTTTTGCATTTGCAGGCTCAACTATGTCATCCCCATCTCGGACATCCTCGGGTTCCCACGCCTCTAGGTTCTGCCCAGAACGAATCGACCACTGATGCTCCGTCGCTCATCCCTTCATTCGCACCGGGAGCCCTCCCGGTCCTATGGTCTACCCAGACGTAGTCCGGGAAGTTGTACTGCTTCAATACTTAGAGATTTAAACGCTTAGCCTTCCCGTTGTTCAATTCTGGTGCTACAAGCATTTTTCAAGTATGGATGTTGGATTCTAATTTTATGTTCTATTTTCCGTGCATGGCTTGTCAATGACAATGCACGGCTTTGGTTCAAGAATTCATTGATTACTATGTACAATAACATGTCCATCGTTTTATGTATTGTTCACTGTCTTGTAATTGAATTTTTCTGGATGGGGAGATCTCCCGATGTTCTTGTATACATCACTGCCTTGTTTTTTCTATCATTTTTGTGCATGCTTCCCACTCATTGCCATCGGGAGACTACCCGATCCCCCTCCGTGGCACGATATATTGCGAGCCGCTTTCATTTAATTTATACATTAATGATCTATTAATCATGCTTATTTAATTATAAATTAAATTTAGACTCCTTAATTGTCTAAATTTACTTAAATATGTGTTTCATGTCTCCACCACCTAGTTAAAATTAAGGTTTAAATAAGGTCATCAACAAGAACTTAGCTAACTATTTGTTCAATTTTGGTTCGATTCTTTATTGTGATGACATGTGTTTGTGCCAAATAGGTTAGTGTTGTCCATGGATATATCTTTATTTCATCTAAATTAAGTCACATTGAATATATTTTTTGTGTTTTTCTTGTTCTTTATTTGAAAACCACGTCCTTAAATAATCTCAAAATCATGAAAAAGTTTCCAATTACCAAATGAAGAGTTTTGTGGGCTTTTGAGGCAATATTTAGAGATAATTAGCATGTGCATTATACAAATTGTAACATCACTTTGTCTTGTACAGGTTGTGCAGAGCCAATCTTATATTTCGATAGCCCTCGGCCTGCATTGATTGCAACAATATGGCAAATGTTTATGTGTGTGGGCCTTCAAAGGTCATTCTTATTATGTGACTTCTATATTTCATGGCTAGGTTTGTAGTAAGGAATGAACGCAAAACAATGTGTGTTACAGTGGGATTGGACTTAATGTGCTCAAAATACAGACACCATTCTAGATTCAATCGTTGAGAGATCACTCAAAATGAAAGGAAGCAATGACTTTGACCCTCTATAACTTTTGCACTTTAACCCTGATTTTAGAACTTGAAATTACGACAATTTGTGTGATTCATAATTGTTATCTAGGTGAGGTAATATCCCAATTTATCCAAGCTCAAATGTTTTGCAGGTCGAGAAGTGCCACTATAGGGTAACACACCTTAGCTTGATTGAAATGGAACATTGGAATATTTTTGCATGTGGAATTGTTAGTCACATCCAAATCTATGCCGACAAATGAGTTCGTAACAAAGTGTTGAAATGGATTCATTTTTGTCACATTTGGGGATTCTTTCTTGCCCACAAACCACAACTTGTCATTCTTGTGTTATGCCTTGATGGTGCACCTTTGGAAGCATTGAATCTTATGGGACGATGCATGATTTGAATTGCACGACATGTTTACAACTAAGGTATGTTGAGGCTAGCTCCCGGTTAGCTTGGCCCCCCCCCATCCTAGAAAGACAAGCTATTTGAGTACGATAATCTAAGCATTGAGAAATTTCTAATGAACATTTGCATAAGTTCTGAAACTCGCATTCTAGCCAACACAATTGGAATTTGGTGCCAACATTTTAAGAATAACTTTAATGAATGATGCGAATTGAAAGCTCTGTTTATAATTTATCACTATATTCATTAATTTTAGACTTTCTCTTGTCTCAAATTAATATATGGACCACAACAACATGGTCTAATGTTTGAGTCGTCCTACCTAAACCACCTTAATATGAGTTCTTAATTGGGTTCTTGATATGAACACCCGCTTCAAAGTATTTGCATCTTACAACATTCTCCAAAATCTGTGTGATTTTATCCATGTTCTTATATTTGTAACTGTCTCAAAATGCCAAAAAAGTCCCAAATTAATGAATATAATGATATTTAAGATATGCCTACCTTACATGGTTAATCATCATGATTGAACACCTATACCTATTTGAGTGATCGTTTATCCCAAGGTTTTCTTTATAGAAGAGCTTGACACCCTAAAGGAATCTATGTGTTAGTAATATGAAATTGAACTATGTGTTCAGAATATATTTACTAATCAAAGGTGCAATATTGTTGGGAGGGCTAGACTGTATTGCCTTGGCAAAGTTGGATCCATAATCAACCATTTTACATATAATGTTGACAAATAATGAACACTCATCAATTATGGCATCACGCAATCACTTAATGAAAAACAAGATTATCATTGCGTCCTCCATGATTGTTGCATCGCAACTTTGGCTTTGACATTTGGAATGATAACATGTAAGATGTGCAATTGCTAACACAATTGTCAAATTGATCCAACCAAAATTTAGGACCACATTGAAGCCTGAGACCCTCAACCGTATAACACAATGGGTAAACAAGTTAATGACAGACCAAAGGCCCTCAATATGTAGTGTAAAGTGGCCCTTAGTGTCACCCATGTATGCAATTTTACTCGCAATGACACTACCTAAGGTAAGCTATCTTAAAATCGATACCCCCAAGATTTTTGTTGAATTTATGTTTCTCATCATTTTTGAAAATCTTAAGTTTAATGTAGGTAAGCAAATGGGTTAGAAACATGCTCATCAAAGAATATTTTGAAAAATATTTTTGGTAGACCCCAATAAAGGAGGGGCTGGAGAATGGAGAGGTATTGAATGGGAATATGTTGGTGCATGCAGGGCATGGACTTCACAACCGACAAGCTTCGGTCTCTGGTGCGCAAGTGGCAGAGTCTGATCGAGGCTCATGTTGACGTGAAGAACCCAGACAACCTCATGCTTCGCATTTTTTTCACTCCGTTCACGAAGAAGAGGCCCAACCAGATCAAGCGAACATGTTACGCACAGAGCAGCCAGATTCATCAGGTGCGATTATCACATGGGATCCCCTGAGAGTTTCGGGAACCAAAGGCACAGAGAATTTGAAGAATGATGAGCAATTGTTACCGATTACCTTTCGTCCAGAACAATGAATGCAGTACAGGAATGTTTGGCCTGGGATTTATGTTAGGGTTAGGTGTGAACTGTGTGAATGAGCAAATGACGCAAATGTGAATTTGTGGGCCTGAATTGCAGATCAGGCGAAAGTTGAGAGAAATCATGGTGCGTGAAGCTCAGACGTGCGACTTGAAGGAGTTGGTGGCGAAATTCATCCCGGAGGTGATTGGAAAAGAGATCGAGAAGGCGACACAAGGAATCTACCCACTCCAGAACGCTTGCATCAGGAAGGTTAAGATTCTGAAGGCACCCAAGTTCGACCTCATGAAGTTGACGGAGGTGAGTGATGGACATGCGGGAAGGCCATGCTCAAATTTGAACAAGTAGAGTTTTGCTGGAGTGCTGATGTTGGAGTTGCAGTGCGGGTATTTAGTTGCGAGTATGGAGCAACGTGCTAACATGTGCTTATTTGAGTGGGCAGGTACACGGTGATTACAGCGAGGAGGTTGGAGCCAAGATTGATAGGCCAGTGGTGGGGGATGATGCAGAGCCTGATGCTGCAGAGGCTGTGCCCGTCCCCGTAGCTTAGATTTTAGTGTGCAGTCTGACGAGATGTCCAATTGATAGGCAATATGTGGGATGCAACTAGTTGAGTTTGCATTGCCCCTGGAGGATGACGGGATTTCCTTGTTTGAATACAGAATCTGACGCTTCAATGAAGTACACCAATTTTCAACATTCGAGTCTAGAGATGTTGTGAAAATGTCTTCATTCAGTTCGACTTCCTCTAACGATCTTTACTGTATTTTGTGCACTGGGGTCGTCCTGCATTGTGAGGAACCCAATCACAGGATTAGCGGTGAAGTGGCCATGAGCGTGTTTTGATGTGGTTTCCATTGTGGGGTCATAAAATGGTTTTGAAATGTGGTACGTTTGGGATTACATAGTTTTCATGCAAGAGATTGGTCTCCACAAATTCTTTTGACGAATTTGGGGTTGTGACTTCTGTTGCTAGGTTTAAAGTTGTCATCTTGAAACTTGAGTACTAGAAACTTCAGGACGTGCGGGTAGAAGGGGTTTGTGGAATGGGATGCTGTATACAGGAATTTCTTGTTGATCGTGCATCGTGAGATCAGTTCTTGATCACTGAAACATGAGGGAAGCGCAACATTGGAGAGTTTGACGATTGAAGCACATTGATGCAATCAATGATCCAAATTTATGTAAGGATCAATCTCAATTTCAATTGGACCCCTTCTAGCTTTTGCATTTTGACTCCAATTTTGAAACTTGGAACCACTATCTTCAGGATTGGAAAACCGGATGAGCCAATTCTTGATTCAATCCCATGAATGAAGTCGTCTGTAAATTGTCTCATCCGGTTAACAATTGTGAATCATGAATATTACCTCAGTGAAAGATGTTTCTGGTCTATTTCTCCTTGCCTGTATTTGATCATTAGAAGGCTTGGAGCTATATGACAATACACGAAACTGTACTATAATTTTATATTTTATTAATTGAAATCCAATCAACTCTATAAGTAATACATTGTACACCAAGCTCCAAACCCTAAAGGGTCGGATTCTTGCCAACCTCCGTGAACAACTTATCTAGCCGGAGAGTACGTATGAAAATACATGCATTTACCTCCATCAAGAACACTATTCATAAACAATAACGAGGAATGGTCTTTGTCTTGTCTCAGGATTCCTCACCACAAACACTAATTGCAACATGAAATATACCAAATAGCACAACCCGCTTGCTGGCCAGTAGCAAGCACAGTATAGTGGCACATATATGCATGCAACCTTGACGAAGATGTTTCTCGGAGCTCCATTACTCGTTATTTGTTGTGGCAGCTTGCACGAACACGAGATCCCCCGCTGACAAGAAGTGGCAGGCTTCTTCTCCACGAGCAATGTGCAGTGCCGCGAAAGCAGGGTGGCGTGACAACCACAAAGTTGTGTCCATGTGGCACATTGCGGTAGCTCGAATCTGATTGTTGCTTGGAATTGCTTGATCTGTTGCACTTGCAAGGCTGACATCGATAACTTTGACGCCCGTCACACGATGACAGTAATACATCGCGCTCGGAAACAGTATTTCGTGACACACGACCACACGTTTCCCGTCTTCGATAGAGTGCTTGCGGTAACCCATCACCTTCACTGGCGCGGTGGATGTTGAAGCTGGAGCCGACTCCGCAGGTGCTCCGGTCGTGGCCAAGAGTTGTACATTCTGGCCGAGGTGAGTTGTAGCAAACGCCACGATATCTGCGAAAGAGACGGCGCATGCCCTCTCTTCTCCTGGCAAAGCAGGGTCCCCGCACAAGCGGGCGGTTGTCTCAATCATGCTGGCCATGGGTGTCCCATATCGAATTCCAAATATTTCAAGAATTTTGCCGAGGTTGTGAGTGTTGATCGATGGTAACGCTTCGGCAATGGCACCTGGCAAGAATGATCGGGTTGGAAAAGGAGATCCTAAATTTCGGTCCAAAGACATCTCGGATCCCAAGACTAGGGACGACTCTACAAAGAAATTTCTTTGCAAATCATTGATTGTCTCGATTTGAGAAGAGGTGACGTCATTGAAGGCATGAATGTTCACAAACTCGTCACAAATCAAGCCGGCCGCTTGACATTTGCGGGAATCCACGATCATGTTGTAAGCAGGGTCCACCAAATTTGCTCGCGATTTTCCATGGCCAAGGGTTGTTGAAAGGTGAAATGCACTCTCCGAATTTGCACTATGCATCTTCCCCAACACATCAAGCACCGCCATGTTTGCTGTTATGGTCGGGGTGCGCTTGAAAAAGACTTCGTTTGTGCACGAAGCAACTTCGTCGACAAAGCCCCCATATGGTCGTCCGCATGAGATCTACAAAAGCACAAGTGAAATGTCATGTAGTTTAGTTGACAATATTTGGATCACAAACAGTTAAGCATTCAAAAATGCATCCTACTATGTTGTGAGCTTGGAAACTTTCACTCCTTGGGAAAGATAAACACCATATGTTGAAAATATATAATAATTCAATGAATCAATGGATAGATTGTTTAACATAAGCTTGCTCACCTAGTGAGATGCAAAAGTTGTTGCCATATCACACGAGATTTGCAACAATGGAGGGATATCCAACATAAATAGAAATTGCTAAAAATATTGAACCAAATCAATGAGAAAGCCTATGATATTGAATTGGAGATTGGCATGAAGAATTGTACCTCGCCCATGAGATTGCTCATGACGAGCATGATTGAGAACAAGATGCCGGAAGGCGGCTTGTTGAATATGAACATCGTCATGATCAGATGTAGCACACACCTCCACCAAATAGCAAGGACTAGGATGAGATGACTCGGTGATGAAGTGATGAGGAGTTGATTCAAAGTGTGTGTAGACTCAAGTTTGCTCACGGATACTCAAAAGGATGAGGAATGAAGAGAAAATGGGATGTCTTTATAGGCCGAGAGCTTGTGCCAAAAGCATCGAGCGTACCACATCTTCATTCCCACACAAATTCGAAGGTTGTGGTTGCATGTCATCTCAACTTTGTTATTTTTGTGGTCCAAGATGTGACATTTTGTTTCTCCCTCGATTCAATCAATTGACTCACTTTGCTATTCACAAGAAGTTACGTAATATTTTGAAACATTTCCAACCTTAAAGATCCAAGGAATGTCTTTACCATCTGGGCTTTAATTTCGATTACTTTCATGACTTGAGCGAGTGAAAAAAACAATTAGTGTATCACTCCCAAGTTGTGCACTTGAAAAGTGAATCTTGGAAGCTCCTAAAGACAATTGAGGCATGATTTCTAAGGATCAAAGCTCGTGCGTTGTTTGTGTCGATGCTTGAGCACATGGTTGGGCAAATTATTTCGTGCACACAACACAAGAGTGTAGAAGGATGTGTGTATCAACATAAACCCACAAAGGAAACGGATGAAACCTATCATATATCTACATGATTCCAAGGTCCTATATTTATGGTATGTAGGTGAGTACATTCATTAGATCTCCACCATATATGTGGCTTGGGCTAGGTGGCGCCTACTTAAACTTTTCCATTTGGGATGAAGGGATTTAAAAAAAAACAAGGCCGTTGTAAATTGACGGATGATTCGTTCCGATTTTCCAACCAGACCACATTAGACTAAGTTTGTGGTTTCCAATACCATTTCTAAGACCAAATCAATTGAAGTGTCATATTTCCCAGGATAAATGTAATTTGTCATGTTTACACCTACTCAATGGATGTGTGTACCTAGATACAATGAAGTTCTATGCCATATGTGCCAAGATTTAGACCACAAATCATGGTCAAATGGAAAGAAATGCAAGAAAACACAATTGATACCAACGGTTTGCATAATCCATCAAAGGCACCTCCAATCTATATCACACCCTTTACTTTAATTACCTAGTGTGGATTGCCATTTCAAACCATTTCAAAGCACACAATTTTCTAACTTCAAAAAATATATAACATCCTACTATTTAATTGTAGTAGGATATGATATTTGAAAGTGCACATTATCTATTTCTATGATTGTCCATGTACAAATTGCATAAACACTTATAACACTACAAAACTCCGAAAATGACTATAATTGAGATCCCCACTAAGTGAAATAAAAGGTCACTGGAATAGCAACTACTCCTAACTTTGTTGCTTTCAACATATGATCAGTTTCAATAATAAACCTAGATTTTCACTGTGACCAAAAATGTAATGGTTGTGAGAAAGCTACAAGTGGGGGACCCACACCCAAGTATGTGGCCCTATTGTGGACATTTCCAACTCCACAACCTCATTTGAATATCAGATCGGATCTATGGACATTGTTCTCTTCCGGTTAACAATTGCAAATCACATATATTGCTATTTGGAGGTTCAAAATCGGGATTTAGATGAAAAAGCCATAGGAGCAAAAATTGAAGATTCATGTACTCTGTAAGTGATCCCTTAGGCCCTCCCAATTGCCAATGACTATTGAAAATTAGAATGGTCGATGTATTATGAGCACATAGTGTAATTTCACCATAACACATATATTTCTAGTGTCCATTCTTAACTACATTGATATGTACAATTAGGTTGTTCATGCTAATGTATCAAAGACACACTATTTTGAATATTTATGGACACAATAACAATATAGAAATCAAATACTCGTTGGTTTATTTTATTGTGGTTGATATTATATGGATAACTAAACAAAGTTATAAGTTTTTGCGATCAAACTCATAATGACCCAAGGTAGCATGAGTAAACATGCAAGTTGTTCACAAAAGCAACCTAATTGCACATGATATTAGTGTATAAGCCCCATGGTTTTTTTTGGGGGGGGAGGGGGGAGGGGATCTCCACCAACATTCCTTTAGAAAACAGTGTGTGATAAAAGAGAGGATGTCATATATTTGTGCTGGGTGGATTTCATAAATGAAGTAGGTCCATACAAGCATCCCATATATGTATGGTCTACCTTTATACATAATGTAGGGCTTCCAGTTAGAAGGAGAACCACCTGGATTCTAGAAGTAATGAACCATGGGCTATAAGTGTTAAATGTAATGAACACAATTCAAGGACTCCGCGTCATCAATGTACATGAGAAACCGCATCCACTAAATCGGTAGATTTGATGTTGGTTTAGGGTTTGCATCCAAAATTTCATCCAAATTTGTGTAAAACTGCAATCTTACAATTTCTAATAATTGTAGGGTGTAGACAAATACATGCTTTAGCCATTCATAACAAGGTCCCCAAACATACCTCGTCTTAGAAAAATCATTCTCATAATTCAAGGACGTTAAGAAATTCTCCTGGAAAAACATAATATTCCCTCCTAACCCCCCCCTCCCCCCGCAATGAATAACCCCATTTGTCGCACTCGACCCTTAAATCACACGAGAGTTCACCGCTGCCTCCCAAGGAATAAGCCCTGCAGTTGCCATCTACCATTCACATCCACGTGTCCGATCGATAATTTCAGGTCGTCGCCGTCAATGTTGGACAAAACCGTTGATGATCAGTCAAGAAGAGGCTTCCCTTAGATTTTGTGGGGGTGGTGCTCCGAATTTGACGTTGGCCGATCCGTTGTGGGTGTAGACACTCGGAAAGCGTCTTTGGTCACAAAGTTTGCATGCGTTTTGGGCGATGCCACCATGGGAATCTCAATATAATTGATGCAACCAATTCGCATAACGGAAAGGCGTTCTCGAATCACCCCTCACCAAATGACTAGCCTGGGAGCCATCACATACGATATTTAGTTTTACGAGTGAGCACGAAGAGCACCACTCGTATGAGCAACTTCATCGAGGTAGGCGTGTGGCGCAATTTCTTGCCGTTGGATCGGATCGAAGATTGCATCATCCAGTTAGCGACTGTGGTGAATTACATGGATGGTCATTTGAGGTTTGAAAAAGCGGGGTTCGAATGCAAAAGTTATGGAAGGTGGAAGTGAAGATCCTATTTATTCTTTGACGCATCTAACCGAGTTTGATAACTGGAATTAAAATTAGACCGGTTAACTTGATTTGAGCACATCCTCCAACGTCAACCAAATCCAAGTGATCATCGTTTGATGTGACGTCAATGTTGTTACTGTATCCTTTAGGGATTTATATATGTTTTTAATGTAGCAACTCAACATTTAGGCTAATGATTCACTCAACGTTGATTCAAATGACATTTCATGGGACTTGTAAGATCTGTCAATTATCAGATGTCAATACATAGAATCAATTTCAATCCCTATGTTTAGTAGGCAATTTGTAGATCCATATACCTCACTTACTATGAAATCAATGTTGATATATGGATCTCGAGGCCCCATGTGATGAGTGGGATTAAAACTTGTATACCTATTGTGTTATACAATTGAGGGTTTAAGGCCTCAATGTGTTTAATAATTATCCACATAAGTAACTCAAATCAGCCAAAATCAAGACAGTTATAGACTGCACTGAAGTTATGATAGTTATAGGGAGTGAGGTATGTGGCCTCATTGTGGGGGATTTCAAGTTCCACATATGATAGTTGGACCAAATTGGGAATTGTGTTTGCGGTTAGCAATCCTGCATGTTATAATTTCAAGTTGCATAATGAGGTCCGAGGTGCAATAATCATAGGAGGCCGTAGTAGAAAATCTTCTTTTTCATTAAGTGATTGCACGATGCCATATATGATGAGGGTTCATCATTGGTCAACATATATGTAAAATGATCGATTATGGATCCAATTGTTGCGATAATTGCTCCGCCAAGGGAATACGGCTAGGGCCTCCCAACAATGTTAAGTCTTGAACCTTTGATTGGTAAATATATTTTGAACAAATTGTGCGGTCTCATTTTACTAACACGTAGATTCCTTTAAGTCTCAAGTTCTAAAGTAGAAAACCTTGCTATAAACCACTCAAATAGGTATAGCTATCCAATCAAGATGATTGGCCACATAAGGCTCACATGCCTTAAATATAAACAAGGTTTACAAATCATATCATTCGTTAGGGTTATTCATAAAGTTTTGGTATGGAACTCCCATTGTGTTGGTTGCAATGTGAGTTTGAGAACTTATGCCTAAAGTTATCAAAGTTTTCTTAATGCTTAAATTACCATACTCAAGAGCAAGGTGGGCTATAAAAAACTAGTTTTCTAGCTTGCCTTATTAGGATGGGTGGGCCAAGCTTCCCTTGCATAACTTGAATGTAAACAAATCTTACAAATCACATCACGCATTGTCCCATAAAATTCGATGTTTTCGAAGGGGCACCATCAAGGCATAACACAAGAATGACAGTTGCAGTTTGTGGGCAACGAAGGATCCCCAAACGCGACCAAAACGAATCCATTTGAGCACTTTGTTACCGACTCATCTGTCGGCGTAGATTTGTATGTGATTGTTAGAACCGCATGCAAAAATAGTTTGATGTTCCATTCAATCACACTAGCGTGTGTTCCCGTATTGTGGCACTTCCTACACTGCAAAAGAATTTGAGCTTGGATCAGACCGAGAGAGTTTCTCACATGGATTGTAATTTTGGATCACACAGATTGTCAAAATTTCAAGTTCTAAAATCGGGGTCGAGGTGCAAAAGTTATTGAAGGTCAAAGACATCCTTTCTTTTCTCTTTGAGTGATGACACATGTCCTTTTGATTGGCTTGACAATTGAAGTTAGAACAATGTTTATATTTTGAGCACATTCAATCCAATCTCACCGTAACACATGTCGCTTTGATTTCCATTCCTTGCTACAAACCTTGCCATGAAATATAGAGGTCAAATTATAAGAGCGAGCTTTGAAGGCCCACACACCTTGATATTTGCCATATTGTTGTCATTAATGGGGGCCTAGAGCAATCCAAAATTTAAAATTTGCTTCCCACAACTCATACAAGACAAAATCATGACACAATTTGTATAATTCAACATGTTAGTTGTCTCTAACTATTCTCTCAACAACCCACTTACAAATAAGATTCGTTACATGGACACTACACCAAGTATTGTATTTAGTGTCACCAATTCTAATTGTCTCGCTCAATCATAAATGTAAATTCCAGTGCAGTGTCACCAACACTAAATGTTAACCTCACGTTATTTGTCATTCCTTATAAATTGTTTTGAGCATTATAAAATTTAAAGTGTTGCAATTACTATCACTTACTAAGTGATTTTTTCATCCATATTTGAATCATCCGTGACAATATTTCATCACAGGTTTGTTACGATGCAAACTTTGTTTCATTAATTGGCCATTGGACGAACTGAAAGCAAGTTGAGATGTTAATAGACAAATTGGTGACCAATTTTTGTGGCTAAGGGGCACCGAATTATGCTAGCGGCTTGAGGCCCCGTGAGTTGTGACCATTGAAATCTAAAAAAAAATTCATAACTAGAAAATTGACTTTATATGCCACATGTCCATTTCTATACAATACCAATTACATACTAGAGCTTAACATTCTAGAGCTGCATTGGATAGCTTCCATAATATCTCCAAATAATTGAACAATAAAAAAGGGCTCAATTTCTTGCCATTGGCTTAGATCGAAGGTTTCATCACCCGGTGGTGAGCGGTTGTGAATCACGTAGATTGTCATTTGAAGTTTGAGAATCGAAGTTGAGATGCACAAGTTATGGGAGGTGAGAGTGAAGGTTCTTATTTCTCTCTAATTGATCGCATAGGTCTTGCCAATTTTGTTAATTGCAATGAACATAGAATGGCTCATTCCATTTGAGCACATACTCCAATTTTGTACAATGTGTTACACATATTTGTATGGTATTCTTGGATCTTGGTTTTCAAGTGTACGATGAGGCCCCCTTAAAGTTTCTCAAAGGAGGGGTTCATTTAATCCAACATTTCCATATTAACCCCTTCCCCACCTCTCCCGATGGTTCATATGTATTCATTTATGAAGTAATATGTGTCACTCCCTATGTCATACTTCCATGGGCAGGGCACTCTATAGGATTTTTGTGCACCATGTGCATGGGAGGGGTATTTGTTTAGGGGCTATTTACCTCTAGTGCATGAATTAAAGGTTCTCTATAATTACTTAATTCTCTAAAACGACCTACTTGTTTGCACCGTACCATTATTTATATTTCCCATGCCTATGCAATCTATTATAGTTTATATTCCTTTTAAGTAATAAAAAAGTAATCCATGTCCATACATACCATTTCATATATACAATAATCTTGTTCATACATACTATTGCAAACACAGTTCCATACAAGCCATCCTTGAAAACTTGTGCTTAAGATTCATATTACAGAACACAACAACACTATTTGGCCAAATAATACAATCCTAGACCAAAACACTAACTCCCATGTGTTTACACCTCGGACTCTAGACCCTAAGATCCTAAAATTCAACCCCTATATCAATCTATTCGTTAATTTGGGACTTTTCCGACATTTTGAGACATTTACAAATACAAGAACATGGATAACATCACACAGATATTGGAGAATGTTGTAAGATGCAAGTACTTTGAAGCGGGTGTTCATATCAAGAACCCAATTAAGAACTCATATCAAGATGGTTTAGGTAGGACAATCCAAACATTAGACCATATTGAAGGGGAAATCATATACACTCATATTATTGCAAATAGAATATACAACATATGGCATGTAAATTGAATAGCATACTAACGCCACAAATCCATTGGATAGTGTGATCTAAAATCATCCTACCTATGCACAATGTCTACGCCTACGATGGCCTATCTAGCCTTGGTTTAGGTAGGACAATCCAAACATTAGACCATATTGAAGGGGAAATCGTATAACACTCATATTATTGCAAATAGAATATACAACGTATGGCATGTAAATTAAATAGCATACTAATAGCACACATCCATTGGATAGTGCGACCTAAAATCATCATGCTTATGGCCCAAACCCCTACGCCTACAATGGCCTATCTAGCTTTGGAGACCGCATCTTTTTCTTTTGCCGCTGATTCTTTTGCTCGCATGGCTTCAACATTCTTGAAAATCTCTGCCCCGCAACTATACCCAAGGGCAAGATGTGGGCCCACCATAACACATTTTGGAGTCCGTCGAGCGCCTGAATTATAGGACAAAGAATTCGAATACAATGAAGTGGATTGTCTGGCATTTCTACGCATGGCGTAGAAACGCTCCAACTCGATGGACGCACTGGACCGCGGAGGTGCTCTATCCAATGTGTTTTTGTTGGTGAAGTTGGTGTCAAATGCTCTACCCAATGTGCTTATGTTGGCCAACCATTGATTTTGGGATACTAGGACTGATAATATATTTGAGATTGTTGACAATATAGTTTCGGGCGACTTCATGTTGTTGTGGTCCATATATTAATTTGAGACAAGAGAAAGTCTCAAATTAACGAATATAGTGTTCTATATCAATTCTACTAAAAAGTAATGGCCCTCATTTTATACCCATCTTCTTTACTTGTAATGGGATTGTTTACTTTTAATGGACCCTTCATTCCTTCGAATTCCTTCATGATTTTTATTTTAGATGAATTCAATCCCTCGTATATTATTGTAGGCTGATAACCGGTCCGGTATAAAATAATTCTACAAATAAATGTCCGATTATTTTGAAAATGATAGACATAATTTGTAGGAATTACTTTAATTTACTTTATGTTTTTGCTTAAATATGGTAAATTCTCACTTTACACAAGCTTATGTAGTGTTAATAATCCACTACGGATCTTTACATAGAGGAGAGATTTGCATTATATTTCAAGCTGAAGTCAAGGCAGCTGAACACAACTCATCAGCTGAGTAATGTTATGGGGGCTTCATCTCTCAAGTTACATATACACCTGGATTGTGGACACCTCATGGGGAGGACTTATATACTAAAATGTATTGCAAATGTAGTGTGTGGTGTCAACACCCTATATTACCTATTTGATGGGATATTCATAAGCTTGCAAGAAATGAAAACTAAAATTCCAAGTTTTAAGAATCAAATTTGAGGTGCCAAATTTATAAGAAATCCAAATGGATATTTGTTTTCTTAATCAATCATCACATAGCCATTCTAATCTTGTTGATTTGTAAACTTGGAATGTTTCATATTTTTTGAGCACATCATCCAGTTTCATCAGCAATACACTTGTCGTAAAGAGAGCCCGTAAATATACTCCAGAGCCCAACATCTCAATATCAAAGTAACCATCATTTACTACAAAGTCATTGTCATTACATGCCCTTGAGGGTTTAATGTCTTTTATTGGAATCAATAGGAGATAAGATTGTACAAGCATAGACATCTATACAAAGGCATATGAACAATGCTTGGAATGAGATGGTCTCATGCTCTCTTTGCTTTGTTTTTTATTGTTTTTCTTCTCTTCATTGGTTCATACAAATAATATGGGATAACTCTTATCCCTCTTCGGACTAGCATGGTAGCTTTATTCTAACCTTATTCTTTCTCATGCCTCTTCCATTATATGTCTATAGATTACGAGCAATCTAATGCTCTACCTTCTACACTCCCACTTTGCGAGTAGTCAAAGGCTTCTAAACCCATTGCCTTTGTTAATGTTTGATGCCTATCATTTCCAAGTGGTTTGGTTAGCACGTCCGCTATTATATCCTCCGTTGGACAATACTTCAAACATACATCTTGGTTTTTTAGTTTCTCTCTAATGAAGTGATGTTATACATCGATATGTTTGGTGTAAGAATGGTGTGTGGGATTCTTTGCAAGTGTTATGCATCCTTGATTGTCACACATAATAGATGTCGGTCCTTCTTGCACATATCCTACATCCGCCAAAAGTTGTCTGAGCCAAACCGCTTCCTTAATACAATGGCTAGTAGTCATGTACTCCGCCTCCGTCGTAGATAATGCAATGGTTGGTTGTTTCTTGCATTTCCACAAAATGACTCCAACACCAATAAAAAATATGTACCCCGTGGTGGATCGCCGGTCATTTGCATCTCCCGCCCAATCCGCATCGCAAAAACCTCTAAGGACATTATCTTTGCTTATGAGGCATAATTTGAAGTCCAAAGTGCCCTTTAAATATCTCATGATGCGTTTCACGGCCATCCAATACGGTGGACCGGTGTTCGACATGAATTGGCTCACCGTACTCACTGCAAATGCAATATCGGCCCTCGTGGCCATCATTGTATACATGAAAGATCCTACTCCGGCCTTGTATGGAACACCTTTCATTTTCCTTTGCACATTCACAAATTCTTCATCTGAAAGTTTTAACAATTTTAAATTCGCATCGAACGGAGTTCCGATTGGTTTGCATTTTTCTATGTGAAAACGCTTGAAGACCTCTTCGATGTACCTTCTTTGGTTTATGGTAATAGTACGGGCTTCTCTATTCCTCTCAAATTCCACTCTAAGACAATAATGCATTTCTCCGATATCGCTCATGTCAAATTCCTACTCGAGCTCCGATTTTAGCCACTTCAATTGGATTACATTACTTGCCCATATGATTAAATCATCCACATAGAGGATTGCCACCAATAAATATTCACCCATTTATTTGACGTACAATGAATGATCCGCATGACTCTTACAAAAACCTTCGTTAATGAAGAATGAGTTGATACGGTGGTACCACGTCCTTGGTGATTGCTTGAGCCCGTACAAAGTTTTCTTAAGTTTACACACAAGATCTTTTTTCTCCTCTTGTACGAAATCCTCCGGTTGATCCATATAAATCTCTACCTCCAATATTCCATTCAAAAATACCGTTTTTACATCCATTTGGTGGATCTCCCAATCCAAGGTTGTTCCTAGTCCAATAATGCATCTAATGGTGATAAATTTGGCCACGGGAACAAAGGTCTCATTCAAATCTACTCCGGCAATTTGAGAATATCTCTTTGCTACTAACCGTGCCTTATACCTAACAATTTCACCCAATACATTATTTTTGGTGCAGAACACTCATTTGCACTCTACACTCTTGCGATCCTTTGGAAGGTTGGTCAATTCCCACGTACCGTTGCCTATGACCGAGTCGTACTCTTCTTGTATTGCGGACTCCCACTTGCTCGCATCTTTGAATCTCAACGTTTCGCACAAATTCAAATGATCATCTAACAATCTCATATTGACCCGTTTTTCACCGTGTTATGGTGGAATATGATTCTTCCACCACTCTCCGGGCGGACGCCGCTCCCTCTTCGGATATCTTCCATCCTTTCCAAATCTCTTAACGCGGCTATCATTCTCCGCGAGGATTTCGATTGCCTCTTCATTTCTAACCAAGTGATCTCCCACTTGCTCCTCGCACTCCTCATCATCATCACACGAAGATGATTTGGAAGATTCATCCGCAACAACCGCCGGGGAGCTTTCATTTTTCCTACTTGGACGCATCTCCAAAGTTTTCCCAATGTTCGTGTCATCTTCCATGAATACCACATCTCTATTTTATATGATCTTTTTAGTTTGTAAACACATTAGTCTATAGGCCTTAGTCCCCTCACAATAACCCAAAAATAAACATTTTATTCCCTTTGCATCGAGCTTAGTCCTTTGTTCATCCGGCACCATTACGTAGGCGACGCATCCAAACACACGCATGTATACAATGCAAGGCCTCCCTCCGCTCTACGCTTCCTAGGGCGTAATGGAATCCAACGCCATTGTTGGACAACAGTTTCGTATATAAACCGCATTAACCACCGTTTCCGCCCAAAACGATTTGTTGAAGTTTGGAGCATGAAATATGCTCCTTGCCATCTCCACAATGGTACGATTCGTACGCTTCGCTACTCCATTTTGTTGAGGCGTATACGGGGTAGACATTTGCTTCTCGATACCATGATCATTTAAAAATTGGTTGAATATCTTGGAAATGAATTCCCCGCCATTGTTCGACCGAAATGTTTTGATTTTGTGCTCCAATTACGCCTCTACGGATGCCTTGAACTCCTTGAACTTTTCAAAGCAATCCCCTTTGAATTTCAACACATACAACCATAACTTCCTTGAAAAACATCAATGAAGGTGACAAAATGTCTTGCACCACCCATGGATGTAGTCCTCATAGGGCCACAAACGTCGGAATGCACAGTTTCCAAAGGCTTAGTTGCTCGCCTTTCCCTTTCATTCAAAAACGCAACCCTATGTTGTTTGCCTTTGATACACGATTCACAAAGCAACGAAGATGTGGGGACAAGAAAATTTGCCAATGTTCATACCATTCACCATATTTTGGAGGGTACAAACACCCTTCACATTCAAATGGCCAAGGCGTCAGTGCCAAAGCTCGAGCGCGCCATCTCCCGTTGAAGATTGCACCAAGTTGGCCGCTTCTGCTTCGTACACCTTCACAAAATTGATTTCGTACAAGTTTTGTTCGCCTGATGCAATTGCAATGGCTTCAACATCGCAAAATTTGACAATGCATTCGTTTAGGTTGAATTAGACATTTAAACCGTTCAACACAAGTTTGCTCACCGAGAGCAAATTGGCATGCAATTTGTATACGTGGAGCACATCTTTCATACGAATTTGGTTAATTTTATCTTCTAAAATTATTTCCACGACAATAGATCCCATTCCGATAGCTTGGACAATGCTATTATCACCCAAATGCACATTGCATGGAGTGATTACCTCATATATATCAAATACGGCCCTATGCGAAGTCATGTGCTTAGAGGCTCCCGAATCCATGATCCACTTGCACACGTTTTTGGAATGTGTTTTATTACGCATGACAAATATGTAGTCGTCATCATCCTTCGCATTCTTCGTTTGTTCTCTCTCTTTATTCTTTGTTTTGTGGCAAAAACGCGCAATGTGGCCCGGTTTGCCACAATAGAAACAAAATTTTATACCTTGGCACGGAAATGAGTCGCCGCCTTTGCTTTGTCGCAACAACATGATGGCATCCTCACCTTGTGCTCTTTCTCCTTGCGGTTCGACATCTCGTGCATCAAACACGCCGTCACGTAGTCCATCGTAAGTTCCTTCATCGGCATCGTCTTCAAAGCAGTGATCAAGTATTCAAACGACATTGGCAAGCTCTCGAACAAGGTCATGACAATGTCTTCGTCTCTCACAGGTATCTCCAAACAAGCGAGTTGATCCGCGAGTGCCTTGGCCTTGTTGATGTGGTCCAATAAATCATCGCCCTCTTACATCTTGCATGTAAAAAACTTGCGGCGAATGAAGAGGATGTTGGACAAACTCTTCGTCTTGTGAATGTTGCAAAGGGTCTTCCATACCTTTACGGGTTTTTTATAACTTTTGATATGCGCAAGTTGGTTGTCCGCCAAGTTGAGGCCGATAATGGACATGGCCTTGTTGACGCGTCTTTGATACTCCTTCAATACTTTGGGATCCGCATTTGAAGATGAAGGTTCCTTGGATCTGTCCACAATATCCCAAAGATCTATGGATGCCAACAACATTTCAATTTTGAACTTCCAAATGTTGAATTTTCCCCCATTGAACTTGTCAATGATTCTATGATCACTATATTCGTTAATTTGGGACTTTTTTGGCATTTTGAGACAGTTACAAATATAAGAACATGGATAAAATCACACAGATGCTGAAGAATGTTGTAAGATGCAAATTCTTTGAAGCGGGTGTTCATATCAAGAACCCAATTAAGAACTCATATCAAGATGGTTTAGGTAGGACGATCCAAACATTAGACCATGTTGTTGTAGTCCATATATTAATTTGAGACAAGAGAAAATCTCAAATTAACGAGTATAATGATTATGGCCTCGCTCTCAAATGATGTCATCGTACGCTCGGATATACGTTCAAATCATTCAAATAAGATTTTATTTACCTCAAATGCCTTACACTCTCAAATCATTCAAATAAGATTTTTTACACCTCAAGAGAGTTCTAAAGACATTCAAATCACTCAAATAAGATCTTCTTCACCTCAAATGTCTTACACTCTCAAATCATTCAAATAAGATTTTCTACACCTCAAGAGAGTTCTAAGAACACTCAAATCACTCAAATAAGATCTTCTTCACCTCAAATACCTTATACTATCAAATCATTCAAATAAGATTTTCTACACCTCAAGAGGGTTCTAAGGACACTCAAATCACTCAAATAATGTGCTATTGGAATCTAAATACCTTCAAAGCTTTCAAAGAAATCCTTGAACACTCAAAACACTCAAGTCAAATGCTTGAAGTCTAAACAACTCCAAATCTCTTAAATAAATATCTCAACACTCAAGAAACTCAAATCACATGCTCTTGCATCAAACATACATTCAAGCAAAAACAAAAACAAAAAAATACTTACAATAATAAAATGCGCCCTTGGACACCTCCAACGCTCCGAAGCGCCAACTCCTCAAGATTCACTCCGCAAACTCAAATGCAATCAAATCTTTAGGCACTTCACTTGCATGATGGGCCCATAACCTATTGGAATCAATAGGAGATAAGATTGCACAAGCATAAACACCTATACAAAGGCATATGAACAATGTTTGGAGTGAGATGGTCTCATGCTCTCTTTGCTTTGCCTTTTATTGCTTTTATTCTCTTCATTGGTTTATACAAACAATATGGGATAACTCTTATCCCTCTTCGGACTAGCATGGTAGCCTTATTCTAACCTTATTCTTTCTCATGCCTCTTCCATTATATGTCTATTGACTACGAGCAATCTAATGCTCTACCTTCTACATCTTTTATGTAGTATCTCAACATTGATTCAATTGACATTTCAGTAGAATCTTATGAGATCCATCAACCATGAGATGTGAATGAAAGGCCTATGTTTAGTATGCATATGTAGTTCGATATACGTCATTTACCATGAAATCAATGTTGATATATGAATCTAGAAGCCCTCTATGATGAGTGGGATTAAAAGTTGTATATCTATTGTATTATACGGTTGAGGGTTTTAGGCTTCAATGGGGTCCATATAACAAACACCATAAAAACACATGTTTCAAGATATTGGAGTGAGATCGTTTGACAGGCACCTCACAGATGAAATTGAAGTTCGCTCTCCTCGTTTGATTGCAAGCTTTTGGAAACTGCATATCGAGGACTGGCACTTACAGATTCTCCATGTGCATAACATCGGCCGATCCACCTCAACATAGGCAGGCTTCAAATAATCTGAAGTTAAGCTTGACAAATGGAGGTTTTGTTGGGATTCCAACGGCCACCATGGCAACCGTATTGAGACTATTTTCCCGAAAAGCTCTGCCGACTCTCGTCGTTCGAGCTTTTCAAGAAGTGCTGCTCCCCAGCCTCAAGTTTCCATCAAAGAGCGAGTTGCAGGGATGCTGAACCTTCACAGACACAGCAAATTCCAAGAGTTGCACTTGCAACACTCACCTAACTTAGACAAGTTGGCAACTTGCCACACAAATCAGACATACAATGAACAAATATGCCTGCCGCTCCAGCTCTTCGGAAGGATATGGCCCGTCCAGTAACGTACGGAACTGTGTCTCCAGCAATGGAGACATCGGCCTGGACAATTATTGCAACATACACATGTGCAATACCTCACGAGCGGGTCAGAGTAAGTGTAAATTGAATGTTTCTTCAGTTGTCGGAGATTTGGGAATTTATAGTGTGTGTTTTCCTGAGATTGTATAAAGATGAATATAGGACGAGCTCGTCTAATATTGAGAAACAGTTGTACTTGACCAAGTGTTCATAAACGGTTAAAAGATCCCGGCTGTGAAATCTCCTCTCTACTTGACAGAAACTTGCCATGTGGTTAACTGCCTCCTGTGCTTTGGCGTTGGCCTGTCGGCCTTCTATCTCAAAAAAAAAACATAAACGGTTAAAAGAAATGTATTAAACAAAACTTAGCAATTGAGTACATGTAAACTACTTGAAAGTCATTCACACACGGCTAGGGATTCGTGGTGTCAACGTCAACTCATCCAACGCAGTCATTTATAGTATAACCTGCAAAGGGGCCTTTATTGACTGCAATTATATAGAAATTTGCTTTCAAGTTATAATGTAATTGACCCCTGATGTCGCTAAGATTGGGTTCTTTACTAAAAATTAGTACAGCTGGGGGTTGGGCCAGTTTCCGGGGAGATTTTTGGGCATAATCGGTCGAGATCGTAGTGTTCCAAGTCCAACCGGTTACATGTTGACATCTTTTGGGTTTTCTTATGAATTTGGGGTATATTCTCTAAAGTGATCGGCGGTTTTCCTGAAGTCTTGAACTTCAACCAGCTCCTCTGTAACTAACTAGCGGTCGGTTCTCCCCGTTCATAGGGCTAGGCATGTCATTTGTAAAAGAAATGACACTTCAAATCTTCTAAAATCTTAACAGGTTGGTCATGGGGTGTTTCATGTAAATCCAGCCTTCCTGCAATTGGGAGGCTCTCTTTATTGGTTTTGTTCCAAACTTGGGATAGACTGGCATTCGAGGTCTCTCTTGAACACGTATACGTTTTGGAGAATCCATTGTAGGGTGGATGACAGTTTAATAACAACATTCTCAGAGTTCTACACAATTGATCAATATAAAAGTTTAGTCATGCCTCCAATTTATGATATGAGCCAAGAATCTTAATTTCATAGCCTAGATATGTGTACTATGACAACTCATGTTGGGATTATTTTAGAAAATGGTTCTACAATACATTTCTAGATAATTTGATATCATATTTAGATTTCCACATCCCAAATTAGCTCAGATGTATATATCATAAGGTTTGGCAAGCACATCCCTTGCACTATCATATAAGCAATTGAAAGTTTATGCACTATGCCAAGGTACCCAAGCTACATCAAGTAAGGTAGATGTGCCTAGTTCAATTACCTATCTTAATGAGACACCTATATTTTCAGTAGTATATGGCTTGGCGTGGCTTTGAAAACGGATATCAAAGAGACATGTCACTAAAAGAGAGTGGACTGCATTCTCAAAAAATAATATAAGGGTCCATTCACAATTGGGGTACTACTTTTGGGACAAAGGAACCAAGGACTATGTTGCATTGGATCTCGACGTTTTATTATTATTTAATTGATAAATTTTAAATAGATAAGTATATAGGTCATAGGACTTATCAAGAAATATATTATTTATTACTAAATAATAACCAATAATAGATAATCCTTTATGAATGAGTAGAGAGGTCATAGGACTTGTAGAGAGGTCATAGGACTTGTTTGGGCCATATCAATAGCAATTTCATTATTGAAATGTACATCGGAGGTGAATTATTTCCTATTTTCCATCCTAGTACCTTGGTGTAAGTGTCATGTGTCCATACATATATTTTATTATGTCCAATTCTATTTCTAAATGTTCCTTTTTTATGTAGCCATGTTATTGTATAATGTGGCCCATGTTTGGTGTCATACTAAAAGTTATACAATTGGTATGCAATACATCTTTAGTTCTATTGGTACACAATTGAATGATAAGTGTGAGGAAGAAAATTGGGATCATTTCCATTGATTTTTGTTGTCCTCTTCATTCCTTAATCCTAAGGTCAACAGTTCTAATTAACAACAACCATAGATAACAATTAAGGAATCAAAATGATATCTTAGATAACCCTAATCCTTGTACATTAACTTTGTCGCTATATTGATTATAGAATATTAAATGTAGGTATGATCCAAAATATGCTCCACAATACAAATCTAAGCACACCAACTATGCAAAGTTATCTACTTTAGTCCGTTTTCCATTAGACACTCATTCTTGGCACCCCAATCGTGAATGTCCCCATAAACATAGTTGGAGGGACATACAGTAACTCACAAAAGTACTTGGCCGCTACTTGTGATCGTGAAAATTGGACAAAAGCCCTTAGACTAGTGAGAAATAATAAGCAAGATTTGTCATAGATACCATGCAAGTTGTGAAGAACATGTTATCAAAATTTTGTGAAAAAAAATTGAAATGGTAAAAAGAAATTGAAAGAAGTATGCAAAAAGCATGGCCAAGAACTTATGTTGATTAAGTAGGAAATCATGATAACACAAAGAAAACTCAAAATGAAAAGCTAGTAAGTAGCAAATGCTACATATGTACAACAACTACATGCCTACCAACGTGTGTATCCACCCTTAGCCGCAAGAAGATCAACCACCCTTGTTGGCATTGTGCGGATTAGCTTCTGCACAAATTCTACTTCAATGTTTTGCCAAACAACCTAGATCTTCTCCCACAAGTCATCTCTACTTTTGGGTGAATCACCAAACAATCGTAAGCGTCTATCTACTTCATTCCACAAGTGTTCGATAGGATTTAGGTCGGGAGATTGTGGTGGCCACTCCATCACAAAGAAATCTTGTTGACCTAGCCATCGTTGTAGAAGACCAGATGTATGCTTCGGGTCGTTATCATGCTAAAAAATCACTTCTGCCTCATCAAGACCTTGTCTCTCAATAGTACACAACAATTGCGAATCTAAAATGTCAAGATAAACTTGCGAATTCAGATTGCCATCAATGCGGTGAAGGTTTCCTACACCTGCCCAACTCATGCATCCCCATACCATGATGCTACCTCCACCATGTTTAACCGTATGTTGCACATGACAATCGCGAAGAGGCTCTGTAGGATTTCTCCAACACCATTGACGGCCATCTGAACCAAAAACGTTGAACTTGGATTCATCTAACCAAATGACATGACTCCAGTTTTCTACATCACAGTCCTGTGAAATCTTCGCCCACTGTAAACGCTTCTGCCTATGCCTCTTTGTCAACAATGGTTTCTTCCTCTTCACTCTAGCACCAAGCCCTTGCCTCCAAAAACTTCTACGGACAGTCTCATCAGACAAACAAAGACCTTGAGCTCTCAAACTACGACCTACAACTGCCGCAGTCCTTGATTTCGGTTGATTGAGAGTCCTCACAGCAAGCCTATCATCCCGAATGCTCAAAAGACGTGGTCTCCCAGATCTTGGACAATCAAACACCTCCCCATTTTCTCTGAACCGAACTAGAATGTGGCCAACTGTGCTACGAGGAATGTGAAGATGGCCGGCTATGAAACGTTGTGAAAATCCTTGCTCACTCAATGCTATGACTTGGGAACGCTCATGAAAACTTGTTTTCTTCATTGTGACCGCTAGAAATGTGAAGAATCTCAACTTAAGACTATTGGAAGCTCTCAAAGATCTATACACTCAATGGAAACACTATTGTCAACATATGTAGTTGGCCACTCTTGAGATTATTTGAACCACTCCCACAAAAATGTACTACTTGGATTACCCAAAGGAAGCCACCTAATACTGCATTAAATGATGTTGATTAACCCTAATTAATTTGGGAGGCGGCTTCATTAACCTCTCTCTACAATTGCATGCCAAATGGATTCACAAGTAGTGGCCAAGTACTTTTGTGAGTCACTGTATATGACCATTTAATGGACACAATAATCTTCACTTTGATAATGAATAAGATATTCATATGAGTTCCAAAATTATGAGGGAAGTGGCTATGGCCTCAATGTAGATTTGCTAATTATCTTGTACTGCTACATATCCTAGGAGAAGAGGGCTAGTTGGCAAGAGTAAGTATTTAGGACGCATCTACCTTATGTGAATGAGTGTGAACAATATCATTGGGCGCCACATGGCAACAATCGGGAGGGTGTCAATATGAATTGCACCAACTATTATCAAAGTATCACCAACAATTTTATATCTTATTAATATTCGTTGTATAATTCACACCAATATGCATACTCAACATAATCAGTTGTGTTTTTTTACCTTGTACATGTAGGTGTTGATATATCTAAAAAAGAACAATTCCGGGCTCTATATCTAGTGTTCAATGTTTTCACCTTCCATGTTAGTAGATAGGGTATGTGGGTGTTAATTGATCGTTTTCATGTTCTCCAACCTCTACCAATTAGATTTACACAACAAAACTCGTGTTGCATTAGCACATCTACGATAAAACATCTGCAAAAATTTAATTGAAAATCATGCCTCCCCTCATATACTTAGAGTTATTGGAAGTGCATGTTTGTTGATTTCTTGAATGGTGTACATAGGTCCTCACAATTGTGTTCATTATTGAGTGTAGAGAGGTTATTAATATAGCAAGACATCGTCCAATCTCTTTTAAACATGTGTCTTTATGATGTTTACTCTTTGATCCTCACCGAATCACATACCAATCAAATATAGGGGTTTGATTAAGAAAAGAAGCCACTTCAGATCAATCTACCGGGGTCCGAGACGACCCTAAACTATTGGATGATGGTGGAGAGATACCCAAATCTCAAGGGAGAGGTTGGCGGTTCGATTCCCGGCTGTGAAATCTCCTCTCTACTTGACAAAAACTTTCCAAGTGGCCAACTGCCTCCTGTGCTTTGGCATTGGCCTATCGGCCTTCTGTCTCAAAAATAATAATAATAATAATAATAAATTTAAAAAAATCCATCTACCGTATTGTGAATGTTTACCCCATTCTAAGCCATGTAGAATGAATATTGGGTACTCTATGAGCTAGGCTATAGAGAAAAGTCTTAAACACTTCAATCTTCTCAAAAGACCCTAGAAGCTTTTAGAAAGTTTTAAATACTATAAGTATACCAAAGACTAGAAGCTTTTAGGCTTCCAATTCTGCCTCAGTATATTGAAGCATTCTAGAGAAGAGGCGGCCATGACCGATCGCTTTAGATATTTTGCGCCAAATCTGGAGAAGTATAGGGCGGTGTAAATTTTTTCTGTGTAGGAAAATAGAAATCAAGGGGACTGCAAAAACATTAGTTATTTTTTATTTCTTAAACTGAAATTACTATGTATTTTTTAAGTCAAAAGTTGGCCCGAACACATTACCAATGTCTAGAGTATGTCATAACCACTCTTTTGAGGCGAATTCTTCCTCACTTTAGCACTGAAAACTGGGGATATGTATAATGGCCCTATCGATATCATTGTGATACCTACCATAACTGAAGTTGGAGACTTAGGGTTAGTTTCCATGTAGGCCACTTCACCACCAAATTCTAGCGGAAATGTAGATTCCACTTTCCATGTAGGCCACTTCACCACCAAATTCTAGCGGAAATGTACATTCCACTTGGTGGAATCTACATTTCCGCTAGAATTTGGTGGCGAAGTGGCCTACATGGAAACTTACTTTTTTTAAACCCGTGAAACATGGAATCTTATTTTAACCACCCACGAAAAGAAATTATTGAAATCAAACCCAATTTGATCAAAATTAGGCACCCTATGGATTTATGATGGGGTTTTGATCGGGAATAGGTGGTTTTACTCTACGTGGGTCTCATTTGGTAAAGATAACCTTAGGTCACATCAAAATGGTACAAAGGGGTTTTGGGCGGTGGGGTTGTTGGATGTCCAACTCATCCAACCAATAAAGGTGAGATTTGCTTTCAAAGTGTGCATGATGACGAGATAAAAAATTTGCAATCTAAACATATGTATAGAGCAACATGACTCATAAGGAGTGCACTCTAAACTCCATAATATCATGCATGTGGCAACCAAAAGTGCATGTGGTGTTAAGGTGTTTGGTAGTGTTATCATGGAAGCGTGATAAAAGAAAATTAGTGGAGGATGTAACGTAATGAATTAACATAAAGTTAACATTGCAATAATTCTAATGACGACAACATGATGTGTGTGACCGCGTGATTTGAATTCTTTGGTGGTTTACTTTGCTATCAAACTTGTGATATACGGGAGGCAAACTTGACAACAACGAGTGAGATTTAAATTGAGAATATTTGTTCCCTAGAGTTTTGGGATATAGGAGAAGAGGTGATATTAAAGTGGTTGATATTACAAAGTTTAAAATGCATTACTATGGTGAAGTAGGTTTTGGCTTGATTTAACCACTTCATTTAGAATCTACTTCCTATTGACTTTATAACACCACCAATGGCACACAAGCTTTATACTAAGTTTAGTTCAAAGGCATTGGAGGCTCCATGGTTTGATCATCCTATAAATTTCTAGTGGGTGGAAGCATGGTAAAGTGGACAGCTCTTGACCCTTGCTCAGGTTTAAGTGAAATTGATCCAAAACTACATACTAACTTTGAATTTTATGAAATAGAAATTCATAAACATTTAGAAAACATATGAATCTACAAAGCCAAGCAATTTATGTTCAAAAAAAACAATTTCAAACAACGTATATGTATTTTAGAAGACGGTGCAAGTGGTGGTGCAAGTGGGTGTCATTGAAAAGATAATTGTCAAAAACTTGTTTAAAATACAATTACATTACATTAAATTGATGAATTTTTGAAGAAAAAAAATACGATGACCTCAAGTTTATAATGAATTCAAGGAATATGAAAAGAAATTCCAAGTTCAAAATATTTAAGGTCATGAAATTTACGTTCAAAACTATATTTAGTCAGTTACTTTTACGCGTCACTTTTGATGATAGGTTTTGAAGATCTCATATTGATATTCTATATTTGAGTACCTAACTTAACAATAGAGGCCATCATGAAAAATAATCTATTTTCAACAACATTTTGCTACTACTTATAGGCGTTTGACCAAGAAAATCATGGCTTTCATATACCGGAGCACTTTTTTGGTCCACTTTACTATGCTTGCACCCTAGTATATAATAGTAATATGCATACTCAACAAGTTAATTAATTGTGTTTTACCTTGTACATAGGATTGTTCGATACTTGGTGATGAGAATTAATTTGGTATACAAAAATATGGCCATACATTTACAATCCAATTTCATTAAAAATATTGTACAAATCACAACATACAACAATAAATATTAATAACATTCAAAATTTTCTACATGTTGTCTATATTTAGTATAAATAAATAAAAATGATCATGTGAATGTCATATAAGGATTCATAGAAAACACTACTGTGAGAGTAGAGCCTCACGTGGCGAGCCGCTTGTTCTACTTACCTCATGCAATGAATTTCCTTATTAAATTTGGAAGGGGGAGGAGAAAAAGGAAAAGAAAAAAAGAAAAAAGAAACAACAACAACAACAACAACAACAACAACAACAATCAAAAATTTAAAATATTTTATTATTTAATACCCTAAAATTTTATATTCCAAATTTCATTTGCCTCCAAAGCTCGTAATATTACTCAGTGATGTGGGCCCATGTAACAAGAGCTACACGCTGAGTAATGTTATGTTGTCATCAAAGACTCCAACTTTGTTTGAATGAAGGTCCCACTAGAGTGCATCAGCCTTTAAAGGATTTTACCACAACCCTATGATCCATTAATGGAAGAGTTTATGTGAATGTTAAGAAGCCCTAACTTGTTCCAAAATTTGGTAAAGACGTTGTGGCTAAGTCACTTGGCGTGTTCATGGGCCCAACACTAACCTACAAATAGGGTTTCAATCGTTGGTGGGTGAATAGCAACACCTTCAAGAATTTGATATTATCTAAACTCTTTGTGCGTCCATGAGCCATGGTTCCAAACAAATATGGCTCTTATCCATCGAGACCAAAATCATTTCCCTTCTACATTTCAAGTCAATCGGGTCATTCTTTGGGTAGGAGTAGGGAGGTCAATTTTCAATTCTAAATGTAAACGGAGATTTTGAGCTTTACAAAACTGTCATTTATGATTGGAGTTGAAACATAAATAAATTCTACCCCTCAAAAAAAGGAAAGACCAACATTGGGATGGGGCTCCCCAAAGTTTGGTACACAACATGAAAGCATGGGACCAATTTTGGACACGCCTATCATCCATTAATTTATAGTTTGTTCATAAGGTGTTTACAAGCTATAATCTACACTAAATATGCTATTTAGTGTCACCAATTCTATTTGTCTTGCTCAATACTAATTGACAACCCCGGTGTAGAGTCACCAACACTAAATGTTGACCTAACAATATTTGTCATCCTCTGTAAAAACATTTAAAAAAGAAAAAAAAAGCATTATAGATTTACAGTGTTGCAAGTATTGTCACTTACTAGTGATTTTTCATCCAAATTTCAATCATCTACGAGAATATTTCATCACAGGTTTGTTAGGATGCAAATTAGACCAGAGTTTGTTTCAATAATTGGCAAATGGATGAACTGAAAGTAAGTTGGAATGACAATATATATTTGCAAAGTTATTCATAGAAAGTGTCACTAAAAAGTTACCGTGGTGACATAAAATGCCACATGACACTAAATATCATATTTAGTGTACTTAGATTTGTTGAATTGTTTTTCAATCAACTAGCAATAATAAAGCTCAATTAGTGATAGCATTTGTGCCTATAGGCCAATGCTTAAAAATATGATTATAGGTGTACTCATCATACCATAGTTTGGTTTCCAACCAAAAGAATGAACCACAAAGCACTTAGTAAACAATGTTTCGTAGCTGACGAGGCTTTGTTGGGCCAATAGAAGTGAAATTGATGGACAACTCATCCACATCCTTGCAATGCAAAGTTGGCAGATTCAATGTATCTTCCTCCAACACGACGAATAATACAAAACAAACACGGCAATCGGTTTGCAAACACCATCAACTTTAAAAAAAGAGTACCAAGTGCAGAGTGTGATGTTGCAGGCATGGGTAGCCACAAAACGTGGTGAACAAATATCACACGCCAGTGTACCAACATTGGTGTTCCTTTTTCTTTTCTAGATTGTGATGTCCCTTGGGATGTACGATACTCCTTCAAAGTTACAAGCAAGCTTGACATCCGTGTGCTACTAGGCATTGGCAACTCATTTATCCATCCTTTTTCAATTTTGTTTCCAAGCTCTTGTGCAAAATGGGAGATGAGTTCTAAGTGGCCACTAGAAAGCCATCAAAGACTTGGGTACAACAATTTGCACGTCATGAGTTAAGGATGGAAAAATTAGCATTCAAGGTGATCGGGAGGTAATCACATGGTGAATGATTTCTCGTTTTGATTGTGAAATTGATCTTCAAGATTACACCATTTATGGTAATTACTGTCAAGGCTACTATTTGTGAATTGCCACAGTAAATTACTACAATCCTAGAAATGCCGCATTCACTGAATATCAACATAATTTTTTTGTTTTGCATGGATAAATTTTCACAATTTGACATTTAGTGACATAAGTAAGGAATGAGCATAGTAAATATGATATTTAGTGTCACTTACTATTTGGAGCTACATTGTGCAATTACATAGTTCACAGTGTTGCAATTATTGTCACTTACCAAGTGATTTTTCATCCAAATTCAATCATCCACGGACCATATCTCATCACAAGTTGCTCACAAGAGAAGGTAGGGTTGGGCCAATGGATGAACACATCCATCATCCATGACAGTATTTGTTCATAAGAAGTGTCATCTGAAAAGTTACCATAGTGACATAAAATACCATATGACTCACCGAATACCATATTTAGTGTAGCAGGCGTTCATTGAGCCTAAGCTATGTCATGTGGGTTGCAGAGTCATTGACAATTGAATGTTTAGGGCATTTTGTGTGGCTTGTTTTATTGTGTTGACAATGAGAAGGCTCTAATCGCCTTCAATTCTTAAGGGCACGTGGGCCCAAAAGCAACACCACTTCCAGCTTCGTCACCTTGTCCTCCTAATTTGGAAGAATAGTGTGATGAGCCTTCAGACTAAGCCTAGAAATTCGAAATTTCATAAGGCTTTCAACCGTAAGGCCTAAATTTATAGTTCAATATGGATTCAATGGTGGCTTCCATTTCCACATGGAGTGGGCATGTGCTCACGTATTACGGAAATAGGTGATCATAGTCAAAAGGAGCATACTTCAATCATGTTGGATACATGTATTCATTTGAGATAATTCTTCAACTTTCATAGAACCATTTTTGTAACTATTCAAGAATGAGCTACAGTTTTGTTATTTTTCCAACCCTACAACTTATAAATATAATAGTAGGTGAACACTAGCCTATCCTTACCTGTCCCACGACTACATGTCAATTAGAGCATGTCATTGGTGATCTGGAATGTTCAACTGATGATTTTCACCCGCCCGCGGGGGGGGGGGTTTGTGCTCAATATAGTTCAAATGATGTACAAAAGGGTGTTTGACGAGAAATTGGCTTGTAAAGTATACATATGAGATGGACTATTTTTCCTTCTAATAATTTAAAATAAATAAATAAGGTGGTATGAATTTTGGGGAGAGGTAATTGTCCCCTGAGTTCACCCTAGGGTTCTCCCATGAAGAATCTATTTTATTCCAACACACCTTATATGCCCTAAAGATCATATGTGTTCATCTATGGAGCAATAAATTTTGTCATCCTTTGTCAACCAAAAAAATGGAGTCCCATTTCCACAGCAAATCCAATCATGTATGCATAATTGACATATTTTACTTTTTTTTAAATTACATTTTCGTCTATGTACATGAGACTATTATATTCTACGGCCATGAAGATACTTATACAAGGGGTTTACATAATAGCCCTTGCACGCAAGTAGTTCTCACTCCCAAAGAATAGTGCTCCCACCCCCACCAAAAGATTCCATATGTGGGAGTCCGAAAATCCACGGAAGTACGGATTGGCTTCCGAACCGGGTTAAAATCCGGATAATACCCTGAGATTGTTATTAAAGTAGGGTTTCCTAGGGTAGGTTAGTTGTTTTAGAAAATAAGGTTCTAGGCATCCGCCTTACGCGTTAAAATGGTTAAAACGGATACTTTGGCCGGACCGGAAATTAGCCTGAGAAGACCGTTTGGGAACGGTCCGGTCCGGAGCGTCCGGACCGTTAAACGGTTACAACGGAATCCGAACGGTTACAAGGAGACGGTTGAGGAACCAGACCCGTTGGGAGAGAGGGAAAGTACTTAAATGAGTTTTTCTCCTTCTCCGGGCCATTTGCGCGAGCGGCATTGTTGAGAGAACGAGTGGTGAGTTGCTTTTTCGAGTCACCAGCAGTTGGATTGCTGGGATTCTGTAGTGATTAGCGGGCAGAGTTCCGGAGGGAAGAATCCGGGTATTGTTGAGAGCTTTGTGCCGCGAAGTAAAATGCCGGAAGCAAGAGAGGGAGATGAGAGGGAGCAGGTCCCCATTCCAGTGAAACCCGTATCACCAGCCGTCCCAACGAGAGAATCGGAGTTAAATGAGCTGGTAGAGGATCTTAGCCGGATGGGTTGTGAGGGATTGCTCTCCAAGCCCTGGAATCTCAGGGCGGAGGCCACTTTGCGGGAATTCTTGTTCGAGAGGGGCAACCAATGGTTTAGGACAGTTCGGCAGGATCCGGAAAAGTGGACATCAGAGGTATGGGCTGCAGTTTACGGATTTCCGCGAGGAAAGGGTGAGGGCTGGGCTAGCCGCAGGGATAATTTTTATTTAGGGAAATTCCGAACGGAGCCGGACCCAAAAGACGGATTCCATCCTGGGAATTGCCGGAATCACCGAGAGCGGAGAGTCATAGAATTCATCCTGCCCATCCTTAGTCCGGAAAAGCCTAAACGTCTTAGCATCACCATGGCCAATACCCTGTTTGGAGCAATGTCAGGGGTCCGAGCTGTAAATTGGGGTCGCTTAATTCAGGAATACGTAGAGAAGTCCATCCCCCACATTGGCCGGAAACCCTCCTATCTCTCTCCCTACATCCTCCATCTCTACCAGCACCAGGGCTGCATCAATGAAGCGGAAGAGGATATGCTGACGATTGCAGAGGACGAGGTGGCGTACAGGATCGATCCGGAAGCAGGGGTTGCAGAAGCCGGAACGGAAGATTCCAGTGACACAGCGGTTCCGGAACCGCCTTCCGCTCCGTCCCCTCCAAAAGTCCGGAAGCCAGTCTCACCACCACCACAACAGGAAGCCGGTACCAGCCGGGAAGTGCCCTGGAGAGACATCGACCTCTCCACGTTTGAGTTTCCGGAATCCCCCTTCAAGCGTGTCCGGGGAGAGTTGACGGCACTCCAGGAACTGTACTTCCGGATGGAGCACATCATTCGAGGAGTGAACCGGGCCTTGGACCACTGTGGGCCCGGAAATATCCTCCGGGAATTGGCCAAGCGGACGGATCGGAAACAGGTGGAGACCCTGGAGACGGAAAAGGCACAGCTCATAGCACAGGTGGCTGCTATGACCCGGGAGCTCACCCAGAAGAGCGAGGAGATCCGGAAGCACCAGGCGGAGCAAGCAGTAGTCCTGAGCCGGGTCCGGGAGTTGGTGGGTCATCCGGGAGAGGTCGTCAACAAGGCGCACCTCTATGACCAATTGATGGAGTCAGCAGATCCGTCTTCTGCCCATCAAACACTGCAGATCATGGTAAAGTACTCCCGCTCGATGAAGGACCTACTCAAGGAAATCCAGAAGCTCCTGCCCTCAGGTGGGACCCCCAGGCGGGTACTTTATCCGGGCCCACCCGGATCGCCAACGGGAACACTATATGAGGTAGTAGGGGAGGTGGAGTTAGTTCAGGCCTCTCCAGCAGGCGCAGGACCCAGTCAGCCAGCCGGAACTCCCCAGCCACCGGAATCCGGAAGATTTCCGGATCGGGAGAAGACCCCTGTTCCGCAACGAACACACTCCTCCCAGGTTCGACGGAAGAGCACCGAACGGTCGGCCAGATCAGGACGAGGGCAATCACCAAATCCGGATCGGGGCAGGACATCAGCTCGGTCCAGAACACCGGAGAGGGCCAGGACTCCAGCACGGATGAGGACGCCGGATCGGACGAAGTCTCCGGACCGGGGTAAGGCAACCATGTCGCCGGCCGCTCCATCACCTGCTCTGGAGTGCATGATCGTGGAGCAGTGGGCGCCTGCACCCTCACGAGTAGTGTCCGCCAGAGGTCCACAAGCGACTTCAGCTTCCACCGGCCGAAACAGGGAGAGAACCACCGGAGGCGATCCCTTAGCCGTCCAGCGCCCTCGGAAGGCGAAGAAGGCTTCCAGACCAGCGCGATCCGGATCAGGTGACGGATCGGAGGAGGATCCGTCCACTGCAGGAGACTCCGAGGAAGAGATCGCTCCTTCCCCAAACATGCGAAGGGTATTTACGAGGCTGCAAGAGCGTCGACTTTTGACCCCCGGGGGAGGTTCCTCCGCCATCAGCGGACCCGCGAGTCACACCAAGGAAGAGACGGCTTCGAAGAAGCATCGCACCAGCTAGGGTAGGCTTAGGCATGCAGTTGTAGTTAGATCAGAATTAGGAAAAGCAGGAATAGGCAGATTTTGACTTTTGGCAAACTTGTAATTCAAAATTCTGTCAGCGCAAAAAGCGGATCGAGATCCGGAATTTCCGCAAAGGGCGAAGTTCCGGATTTCTCGCAGTTAGGGGTTTTCTGAGGGCGGCCAACTTCGCCGCCACCTTCAGTTAGGGATTACAGCCTCTACTTAAGGCTGAATAAGGGGCATGAGAAGGGTTCCCCTCTCCATTGTTGTATTATGTTGCTCCCCACTCAATAAAGCTCTAGTTCTCAATCTATTCTGACTTGTTTTGTGCACGGACTGTTAGGAGAATGTTGCAAATCTAGAGGGAATGAATGAGTAGGAAGTACGGATAGAACAAAGGAGAGGAAACCCGGATCGGATCCGACTGCAGTACTATGGCTCCTTTCTGAGTGTAGTGGGAAGGAAACCTCATTATTCCGGATGTCTGGGTAACGCCCATGTGAGATAGCCGTTGTTAGGACTGGGTAAGATCAGGGAGGTGCCGGACTTACGCCATCCGATCTTCTGAAGAGGTCTCACTGTCCTTGGGCGAGACAATCCGGAAAGTGGTACGGATCGCCCAGTTATCTCAGATTCAGTAGAGCCTAAGTTCGCTGTAGCCGGATCGGTCTGTCGGAAGGAGGAGAGAAACCGGAACGGTTAGGATTCCGGTCCGGAGGATCTCTCCGGCGTGTAGTGGGAAGGAAACCTCATTATTCCGGATGCCTGGGTAACGTCCATGTGAGATAGCCGTCGTTAGGACTGGGTAGGATCCGGAGGTGCCGGACTTACGCCATCCGATCTTCTGAAGAGGTCTCACTGTCCTTGGGCGGGGCAATCCGGAAAGTGGTACGAATCGCCCAGTTATCCCGGATTGACAGATCTCCGGACGAATCTTGACCTTTCTGTCGTTGTAGTTCCGGTTCACCATCCGGATCCTCTGTGTGACCTGCCAGGAAAGATTAGGCCGATCCGGACTGGTTGTGAGAGAATCCGGATTCTGACCATACAGAAACGTCTTCGCCGGATGAACCCAATCATCATTGGAGGTAGGATATAGGTAGGTAGATATTGAGGAGAGAGTTATGTAGGAGTAAGACTTATTGGTAGAGGTTCAATCCGGAAGGCAAGTCCCGGGATAAGGACTTCCAAAGGGCCATCCGGATCCGGAAAGCAGATCCGGCCGGTGGTCGACTTTCAAGCAGGAAAAGAGGGTCCTTGACATCCTGCACTTCACAGAATCCCTGGACGATACTCGGATCATCCGGACAGACCGGATTAGGCACTGAAAAGCGCCTATCCGGAACTTTTGGTGTCCGTGTGCTCCCACACCATACCTACTACATTGAATATTGTATTTAGTGTCACCAAGTCTATTTGTCTTGCTCATTATTAATTGTAAATACCGCCCATGTATCATCACCAACACTAAACGTAAACCTAGTATTATTAGTCATTGCTTGTATAAGAATTTGTATATTGTGTATTGATAATGTTGCAACTATTGTCACTTACTAAGAATTATTTCACCCGAATATTGACATCCATGATGGAATTATTCATTACAAAAGTGGATGAGCAAAAAGTAGATTGGGATGACAGTATCGTACACCTATTAATAAGAAATGTCATTAAAAAAGTTGAGACGGTGAGATAAAATACCATATGACATTAAATACACAAAGAAAAGAAAAGAAAAAAGAAAAAAGAACGCCCGTATCTAAGTACCAGCGTGAATGTGAGCCCGTTAACCTGATGTTGATCACGGTTGTCTATGATGCAACTTGAGGTATTTCATCACTAAATACACAAATGTAGTGTAGTGCCTCTTGGTTGTGTATGTTGGGTATTTGGACATTACTTGTTGGGCATGTGCAGTAATTGTGGATGACGGTTTTGGACCCAACAAAACCAGAGGTGTTTATATTGGGCTCACATGAAACCCTTCAAGGCCAACACACCAACTTAGGGCCACTTCACACACGAGACTGAGGGCCCGTTTCCAGTACACTTCAAGCACTCTCATTGGTGGAAAAAGCGGAGCCGGTCCAAGTTCGCTTCACACTATGCTTGAGGGACCAACGGAGGGAGTATGAATGCAAGATGGATGTAAAGTCCACATGGATTCATTCCTACATGGTATCGAATGGATCATGTTTAATTACTTTCAAGGTGTAGAGTTTTGAATTTTATGTAATTGTATAGCTAGATTTGTTGACACATTTTTCATTTGGTATAATTTGCAAATTTGCATTAAATTTAGATAAATCTTCATCACTCATAATATATTTCATTTTCTATTTTTATGTTTTATATATATTCTTATTTTGCATGACTTTTGTCTCATTTTTTAACCTCTTGACACAAGGGATTAGTTTTTTCTTAAGAAAGTTATGTTGTCCTTGATGCAGTCAATTGGTGGAATGGGATTACTACACTAAATATCGTATTAAGTGTTGCCAATTTCATTTGTCTTGCTCGATATTACTTGTAAACCGCCCACTTTGTGTCACTAATATTAAATGTAAAGCCCAACACTATTTGTCTTTCCTTGTAATAAACTTTACACGGTATAGATTTACGATGTTGAAATTATTGTCAATTATTAAATAAATTTCCTATCCAAGGGAGGGAATAAAATACATGTGAGGACCAACATTACAACTTAGAAAGAATATGCTAGGATGCAGAATAATACCAAACTAAAAGTGGATGAACTAAAAGTAAGTTGGGATGACAGTACTTGTACAGTCAAGACTCTATAAGTGTTACCCCTATAAGCGTTATAATTTCATATATGTTAAGAAAATTTTACTCCCCTACAAAAACACAATTGGTAAGACTAGTAAGTGTTATGTGTTAAGTGTTATAACATGCTCTACTCCCTTATGTGTTAATTGCACCTCTATAAGTGTTAATTTTGAGAAAATCAAGGTAATAATATGTGAGAGTATACATTTTAAACATGTAATCACATTTATCCCATATTCTTTGCAAACAAAGTCAAATATTCTCTCTTATTTAGAGATCCTTCCTCCTTGTGCACTTTCAAGCAATTTGGGAGAGGAGATGGCAGACAGAGAAGGTTTGGGAGTTGGGGTGCTTGCTGGGTGCTAGTTTGCTAGTTGGGGCTTACAATATGTCAGCCATAAACCCCCACCCTTATGCGTCTGTAGTCCGGGTGGGAGCCCATGACTCACATGAACTTCACTGGCTTTAGTAATCAGTTGTAACTTATATCCATTCTAATTGGTGAATCAATGTACTTAACACCTCCTCCTTTATTAACTCAAACTCAAGTGTTTACAAACACTAGAGTATCACACTCACACAAATCAAAGAAAACTTCAAGTTCAAGGTTGTAGGCTAAATAATATCAACCTAGAGATCTAATGATATAATGCCTCTCACTGAGGTTCATTACTTGATCACAATACACATAGCATATTACCACACTTATCACTAAGCCTACTCCAACCCCGTCATTCAACCTTCATAGGATTTATGAACCCTTTGCTAACATTCCTATTATTTCCTTCTAAGAGCTTTGTGCCTTCATCTACCTAGTGAGGGAGAGAGAGAGAAGTAGTCCTAATTGCAAGAGTGAGAGAGTGAGAATGAGCCTCCTCCCTTCCCTTCGGGGGACTACTCCCTTTCATCACCAAGCCTTACCGGCCGTAGATCTAACCATACATCTAACGGTTGGAATTGCCGGCCGTCATACTCTAGTCGTCATCCCTAAAATTCCTAGATCCAACGGCCTTGGTCTTTCATCCACTTGATCCGACGGTCTTCATCGGACTACCTCCTTCCATCACCAAACCTTACCGGCCGTAGATCTAACCATACATCTAACGGTTGGAATTGCCGGCCGTCATACTCTAGCCGTCATCCCTAAAATCCCTAGATCCAACGGTCTTGGTCTTCCATCCACTTGATCAAATGGTCTTCATCCGTCCGGCTTCATCCGCTTAGCATCATCCACCGTTCGTTGCCATCCTTCATTCGTTCGTCTTCATCCTCCGTTCGTTGCCATCCTAATGTCCTTCGCAAGTATCTTGACTTCTTCATACGAATTACTTAACTTAAATATAATTTGACTCACTAACCTCCTTTCTAATTAACCCGCGAACCTTCATAAACCGTGAGCGGTTAGGTGAATATAAATAAAATGCTTCTAAAAAATGAAAAGTAATTGAGAAGGTTCTACTTACACATATGTAGTGACTTCTTCTCCGTATCCGCCTACAGACTATTCCTGCTTTTACCACTAGCTCATCTTGGGATAGCACCAGTCAATGGAACCAACCGGATTCGAACCCGGGTCGGTCCAGACCTTAATCCAGTCTCTTACACACAACTCGCATCCACAGGCGGATGTACCAAAATCCAGTGACTATCTATATAGGTTAACAAAACCCCGTTTACTAAGCTTAAGCCTTTAAGCCTAGGAACCCCATTAACCCACCTCTAAATAACTCTAATAATTCCTAGTAGCATTTAAGTACTAACACCCTAGCTTCAACTTAATTCAACTAATAACTAAGAACACAACTTGTTTTTATGTTTTTGAATATTTGAACACAACTAAAAGTCCGAGTTTTGTTAATCCTTGCGATTAAGAACACATGTGGGCACCATATTGGGCTCACATAATTGGCGACCATCTGGGACTGAATCCAGTATCTCTTGCTGGAGGGCAAGTCGCCATCACGCCATGTACTCCTTGCATCGACTGCCGGATGTGCGAGTTGGGAAGTTCTCCCCATTCAATGTCTCCAATTGAAGTGAGTTGTTCGGAAATGCCTCCCGAACGAGGTAAGGACCCAACCAAACCGCATCAAAATTACCCGGAAATTCGAGTTTTCTAGCATCTTGAATAAGCACCATCATACCTGGCAGTAGGGCCCTCTTCTTGTGATGTTTGTCGAAGGTGATTTTCCTTCGCCGTTGAATGACTTCAATGTGTTGAGCCGCCATTCTTCTCCTCTCATCCAACTCCTCTAGGTCTGTCAGTCGATTCTTCAAGGACTGACCATCCGTAAGGCGTGAGCCAATGGCGACTCTAAGTGACTCCACCTCAAACTCAATGGGAAGTGTGGCTTCCAATCCGGACACCAATGAAAATGGGGTTGCCTGAGTTGTCACCTTAAAGGTCGTCCGATACGCCCACAATGCCGCTGTCAGCTTAACATCCCAATCCCTCTTAGAATCAAGAATCGTTTTGCGAAGGATACTCACCAATGTGCCGTTGACCCGCTCCGTCTGACCATTAGTCTGCGGATGATAAGGAGTGGTTTTCCTATGGTCTATCTGAAACCTGTCTGTCATTTCTCGAATTAAAGAATTCAAAAAATGAGTTCCCCTGTCACTCACTAGAATCTTCGGGCATCCAAATCTCGAGATGATGTTCTCGTACATAAAGGTGGCCGCATGTGCGGCTGTATCCGTCTTGACAGCCCTAGCTTCTGCCCACTTGGTTAAGTACTCGGTGGCGACCACGATATAAGCCATTCCCTTTGAGGAATGGGGATGAACCTCGCCAACATAATCGATTCCCCATTTCTCAAAAGGGACTAAGGGTAAGGATACATGGAGTGGCATCTCCATGCGGAGGTCATTCCTCGCGTACCTCTGGCAAGCGTCACAACGCTTAACATAATCATGTGCATCCTTAAACAAGGTCGGCCAAAAGTATCCTGCTCTAAGAATCTTTTGGCCGGTGAGTTGGCCAGAAAAATGTCCCCCACATGCACTGTCATGACATGCGGCCAAGATGGAGGGCACTTCAACCTCCGACACACACCTTCTCAACAATCCATCAACTCCCCTCCTAAACAACCTATGTCCTATCACTGCGAAGTGCCTACTATTGACTCTAACTTTTCTCCTATCCTCCTTTGTCCATTCTCCAGGCAATTGTTGAGTTGTCAGGAACTCCACAATGCCCGCATACCACTCGGGTCGGGCGGTAACCACAAAGAGATTGTCGTCCAGCAATCTATCATCCACTGGACTCTCCCCCATCTCCTCCGACAATCTCGACAAGTGGTCGGCTTGTAAATGCATGCGACCAGGCTTGTATTCAACGGTGTAATCAAACTCCTCCAACAACAAGACCCACCTAGCTAGCCTTCCGCTCAACTCCGCCTTGTTGACTAAGTACTTGATGGCCATGTGATCCACAAAGAAAACAACCGGGTTGCACATGAGGTAATGGCGAAACTTCTTAACTGAAAACACCATGGCTAAGCACTCCCTCTCTGTGGTAGAATAATTCCTCTCGGATGGTGTCAATTGCTTACTAGCATAAGCAACGGGTTGGTCCTTACCCTTTTCACATGTTGACTGACAAAGTGCACTACCTACAGCTACATTGCTAGCATCACAAAACACATGGAAAGGTTTGTTCCAATCGGGTGGCCTCAACACCGGATAAGTGCTCAGCTTATCCCTCAACTCCTCAAATGCCCTTTGGCATGCCTCGGTCCACTCAAACCTACAATCCTTCCTAAGCAACTGAGTGATAGGAACCGCAATTTTAGCGTAATCCGGGATCAAGTCCCGGTACCACCCCACATGGCCTAGCAACTTAGCAATCCCCTTGGCATTGGTTGGTGTTGCCAACTCACTTATGACCCCAATCTTTTCCGGATCCGGTTCCCTGCCTTTCTCACTCACCACATACCCAAGTAACACCCCCCGACTCACACCCAAGAAGGTCTTATCCGGGTTTAACGCTAGCTGCATCTTCCTACATCTAATCAAGGCTTCCCTAACACACTGTAAATGGTCGCTAGCGTTACTCTGAGTGCTAAAATCATCCACAAAGACGGTCATGGACTTTAACAATAAGTCGGTGAAGATGTACATGACCAATCTTTGAAATGTGGCCGGGGCATTACATAATCCAAATGGCATGACCACCCAAACGAAAGTCCCCCAAGGAGTGGTGAAAGCCGTCTTGTGGATGTCTTGAAGGGCAATAGAAATTTGGTTATAGCCCGCATATCCATCCATGAATGTGTACCTCGCATGACCACCTACCTCCTCTAACAATAGTGTGATGAATGGTAGAGGAAAATGGTCTTTTTGTGTGCACGCATTTAACTTCCTATAATCCACACACACCCTCAACTTTCCATTCTTTTTCTTCACCAACACCATCGGAGAGACCCAATCCGTAATTTCCACCGGTTTGATAAACCCGGCCTTCAACAACCTTTCCAACTCCGCCTAGGGATTACACGTCACGTCGCGTCACGTCGCGTCACGTCCTGTGACAGCGACGTGACGGCAGACCTGAAAACGTCACGTCCGCGGGGGGGTAAATCCGGCAGTTACCCCAGGGGTAAACTGACGCGGTCAACCCCCTGGTCAACCCCTTGGTCGACTGCTAAGTCGACTGCAGATAGCAGTCGACCTAGCAGTCGACTGCTAAGTCGATTGCAAAAAAAAAAATTAAAAAATTCCAAAAAACATTCTGGACCGTCAGATCTTCTTGGCAAGAAGATCTGACGGTCCAGAATTTTTTTTGGAATTTTTTAATTTTTTTCTGGCAGTCGATTGCTAATTCGACTGCTATTTGCAGTCGACTTAGCAGTCGACTGCAAAAAAATTAAAAAACATTAAAAAAAATTAAAAAAAATTCTGGACCGTCAGATCTTCTTGCCAAGAAGATCTGACGGTCCAGAATTTTTTTTGGAATTTTTTAATTTAATGTTTTTTTGCAGTCGACTGCTAGGTCGACTGCTGTTTGCAGTCGTTTGCTAAGTCGACTGCTAATAGCAGTCGACTTAGCAGTCGACTACAAAAAATTACTTTTGCAGTCGACTTCAAGGAAAACCTAAAAATAAATAAAATCAAAAAATTCTAAAAAAAATCATGAACCGTTAGATCTTCAATCCAAGAAGATCTAACGGTTCAGATTTTTTAATAGATTTTTTTAAATTTTGTTTTCTGAAGTCGACTGCTCGTAGCAGTCGACTAGAGCAGTCGTCCAAAAAAATAAAAAAAAGTTACAAAAAATTGGTACAGTAACTTTTTTTTACCACGTCAGTGCGCGTCACGCCCCGACGTGACGTGACGTGACGGCGTCACGTCATTTGTGACGCGACGTGACGCAAAAAGGCCGCGTCACGTCCATTTGCACATCCCTGACTCCGCCTTAACCAACAATTGTAATTGTGGGTTCATTCTTCTCTCCTTTTGTCTAATTGGCCTAGCGCCCGGGATCAAAGGAATGCGATGCTCCACCATCTCTCTCGGAATCCCCCTAAGCTCATCATACGACCAAGCAAAGGTGTCACTAAACTCATCCACCAAATCGCCATATTCCTTGATTTCCTTCTCCCCCAACTTAGACCCCATTTTCATTTGTCTAACCGTCCCATTTTTCATTCTCACATCCACATACTTCCAATCCGCCTCCGACACATGTGTTTGCTCATCCTTGTTTCTATACCAATCCGGAGGTACCTTTGGATAATCCTTAACATCTTGACCCGCCACAATGTCCGTTGACGTGGTCTTGAAGTGCACAGGTTCTTCCAACTTTCCAGCTTCAATGACGGCCCCCTCATCTTGGATCCCATCCACATGTACGACATTCACGTCGCTCTCATCCACGCTATCTACCCAAGGTGTCAATCCTCCTCTGATCCACTCCTCCTCGGTCAACACCTCGCATGGCTCCAACAAGGAATATTCCGCCTCCCTTGAGCTAAGCCTCTCCTCACTCAAACATTCATGATGGAATGTCATCATAATGTCATACTCCGACTCGGGATAGTCTCTCAACCACTGCGCATACTCCCCATTATCACCATGGAAATAGAAACTAGGACCCAAACTACCTGACACTGAATCTATATAAGTCCCTTGTCCGCCTGGATGGACTACTCCCACTAGTGTCTCATTCTTTTTGTCACCATCTCCACCTTCTTCCTTGCCCTCCACCTCTTCATCCGAAGATGAAGAGATTTGCTCTCTCACCCAACCTCCTAACGATCCTATAGAAACTTTGACTCTATTGTCCTTAGGACCATAAGTAATGGACGGCTTCACTCCTCCCCAATCTACTACCGCATCCGACATCCTCAACCAAGGCCTACCCAACAAGATGGGAAATGCATCCTTGTTAGAATGCATTTTGATGACATGAAAAGTGACCACATACTCCTCCCCTCCAGTGCTAATCCTACAATCCTTAATCATTCCCAAAGGCACCGCCGGAGTTTGATTCGCCATGTTGATGATGAAAGGTGACGGACCCGTAAGGCTAAGACCCAACCTCTTCATGGTGTGCTCCGGCAAGATGTTCAACCCACTACCTCCATCAACTAACACATTCGGAACCACCTTGTCCACCACCATAACTTCTATCTCAATTGCCTTGACGTCACGCCCTCCTCCTTGTAGTTGGGCTCTGGCAGCCACCCTAGTCTTCACTTTCCTAGTCCTCCTAGTCACCGGCATCCCCTCTTTAAGAGTCTTACGAGCCATGGGTGAGATTTCTAACAACTGACCGAAGGTTATGTCGGCCTTCAGTGAGCTAAGGTCGGCCTACAAATCATATCCTTCTTGTCTCTCAACCTTGGTCTTCTCTACTCTATCAAACTCATCCAAAGGAATGCTAGGTCCTTCCCATTCTTCCATTTCACTATCGTGTAAATCATGAATGACATTTGGCCTCTTCCTATCCTGAACAATCTCATTCTCCTTCCCTAATTCCCTAGTGGCTCTCCTAGCTACCCTAGCTACTCTATCCAAGTCTGACAGGTTAGGACCTTCGTCTGAGAAGCACTCCTCATGTCCTTCAACATCATTTTCTGCTTCAATGTTTCCCCGCATAGCTCTAGTGGTGACCGCTAACGCAGAAGCCTTATGAGTGACTTCATCATCAAAACTCTTTAACTCATAGGTGATGGCGTTGGTGTGTGGAGGCCATTGATCTTGCTCGTCTCCGACACCCATTTGATAAGCCATAGACTCATCATGATGAGGCTCAGTGACACCATCCACAAACCTAACATCCTGAGAATTCGATGGACCCGGATCGGTGGGAGGAGCTGGCCTCCTATTGTCGAACTGCTGTGGAACACCTGGCCTATTATGAATTGGAATGTATCCATTTGCCGTTTGCAATCCCGTCGGGGGATGGAATGTCTGTCTCGCATTCTGTGAGGCCAAACCCCCCACCCTTAAGCGTCCGTAGTCCGAGTAGTGGGTTTGGGCTCACATTCCTCCGCGGTATTGGATTTGGACTTGGATGAGTCCATAGTGCAAGGTTCACCCTTCAAGTGGTCTTGGATTTAACTGGAATTTCACTTTTAACAACTCAATGTACGATTTCAATACGTATGTGGAGAATGCACAAGTTAACTATGTTATTTTAACCTCCTTATGCTCGGGTGCTATTTTGTCTTTGTTTGCTTCTAACGTCCATCCGGCCGCTTTAGCTACACAAGCCCTTAAGGATATCCCTCTCCTAAATGGAGTCCGTGCCGTTGACTCTATACTACCACTTGAACTATCACTTGTGTATTCCGTATCGCTACTATAAGAGGTCTCACTTGGTGTCTCCATACCGTACATAAGCCTTTAAGTATTAAGAAATACTTATGTGACTTATGTCAATCTCTCCCTCGCACCTTTGGTCTTTGCTTCCTTTGTCTTGCCATCGCGAGAGTGCTCCACATTCTCCATTAATTTGTGCACGTGGTTTATTTTTAAAGAGAGGATGCAAGTGTTAAAAAACACTATTCTCTATAGTCAATCTCAAATACATTTACTTGTGAAAGCCACACATAACACTAACTAGCATAATGTAACTAACTACTTGTCTATGAGCTAATTAAGTAGGCTATCTACTAAGCTCCTTCATGAACCCAGCTCTTTACTTTCTAACTAAACAAACCCAGCTCCTTCATAAACCCAGCTCCTTCATGAACCCACAACTTTGTAGTTGTAATCCCCAACTACCTCACTAATTATTCAAGCCCTTAACTAATCTTCCTACCTAATTTTCCTAATTCTACTAACAACCCCTTTCTAATCACACAATTCTTCTCTAATCCTAAAATCCTAAAATCCTAGAGAGGAGAGGGGGAGAGAGAATTTCCTAACTTCACTAAGACTAACTAATCCACACAAGTATATTTTTGCACTCATCACAACCTCAAGTGCTCAACTCTTAAACATGGAACTTGCAACCACGTGTATTCAAAACATGAACTTCAAGTACCACAAATTGGAATCATGAATTAACTTTAAAATCCTTCACGTCAACACTAATTCTACCAAGAGGTCAAGCCCTCTTCAAGGCTAACAAGCCTTGGCTCTCAAACTAAAAACTAAGCACACACATGTGCTCCAATATGGCTTCCCACACCCACACTTATAACTCGTGGGGTGCCTTGGAGCACAAAGGAAAGAGAGGATGAGTGAGGGAAGAATGAGGGATTATATAGTAAGCTTGAGGGGGTGAGCACCCTCAAGGCTCACGATAAGCCCTTGAGATTTCCTCCTACTTAGTAGGCGCCAATCCTATCTTCTAAGCCTTCCTCCCTCAAATGATCAACAAGGATCCTAATTCGAACATTTAACTAGCCTTGGCTTTCTACCTACCACACTTTACCAAACTTGGGATGCTTCAACCCAAACTTAGCCTCCTTCGCTTTCCGCCGCCATAACTTTCTCCCCTTACTTTCCCAAATCGTCGCTCACCACTTAATTCAAACCACGATGCTTAACTCGTGATTTGATTGGTGCTTTGAGAATTTGCTTATCCTCCACCTTGCATTCTTCCTTGGACCTTCCCCATTAAGTGGCCATGATGAGGTGGTCCACTTGTGCGCTCCATGTGATCCTCCATTCATCCCAATTCGAATGCACTTGCCTCTTGAGTCACTTTGGTTGTCTCCATCCATTTGTACTAGCCTACTCACTAACTACTCAATCCAAGTTCTCCTTACCTATCCTCATTCACTCAAATCCTTCCGAAGGTAAAAACAAAATAACAACTCGCATCCTAGCCTCTTACAACATGGTACTTCTAAGACTAACATTTCACTCTTTTTATATTTTTGTGAAGTAACATGCTACTTCAAAGTGCATCAACTAACGTTTCAAGGGTCTAAGACTAAATGTGGGCACCCTTTTGGGCTCACATAATTGGCGACCATCGGGGGATGAATCCAAACATCTCTTGCTCCAAGGGTAAGTTGCCTAGTCAAGCTCGGTACTCCTTACATCTACTTCCCGATGTACGGGTAGGAAAGAGCTCACCATTCAACGTTTCCAATTGAATTGAATTATTAGGAAAGACCTCATAGACAAGGTAAGGTCCTAACCATATTGCATCGAATTTCGCCGGAAATTCAAGCTTTCGTGCGTCTTGAATCATGACCATCATTCCCGGTGTTAGGGCCCTTCTCTTATGTCGTTTGTCGAAAGTAATCTTTCTCCTTCTTTGGATTGCCTCAATATGTTGAGCCGCCATTCTCCTCCCTTCGTCAAGTGCTTCCAAATCGGTTAGTCGATTTCGTAAGGATTGACTTTCGGTAAGTCTCGTACTCACGGCCACCCTAAGTGACTCGACTTCATATTCGATTGGTAGTGTCGCTTCAAGACCATAGACTAAGGAAAATGGTGTAGCACACGTAGTTACCTTATAGGTTGTACGGTATGCCCAAAGTGCCGCCGTTAGTTTCGTATCCCAATCCCGCTTCGAGTCTATAACCGTCTTGCGTAGTATACTCACCAAAATTCCGTTAACCCTTTCCGTTTGTCCATTGGTTTGTGGGTGGTAGGGAGTAGTCTTCCGGTGATCAATTTTAAATTTCTCTGTCATCTCTCGAATCAAGTCATTCAAAAAGTGAGTACCCCTATCGCTTACTAGGATCTTCGGCACCCCGAACCGCGAAATTATGTTTTCGTACATAAATGTTGCCGCGTGTTCCGCCGTGTCGGTCTTCACCGCTTTGGCTTCCGCCCACTTGGTGAGGTACTCGGTTGCCACCACAATATATTTCATTCCTTTTGAAGATTGGGGATGGACCTCACCCACATAGTCGATGCCCCATTTTTCGAAAGGAACTAAGGGTAATGATACATGTAAAGGCATCTCCATTCTAAGGTCGTTTCGGGCATACCGTTGGCAAGCGTCGCATTTCCTTACATAGTCATGGGCGTCCTTAAATAGTGTAGGCCAAAAGTAGCCCGCTCTAAGTATTTTTTGCCCGGTGAGTTGACCCGAGAAGTGACCGCCGCAAGCGCTATCGTGGCAAGCGATTAAAATCGCTTCAACCTCCGTTTTTGACACGCATCGTCGTAAAATACCATCGGACCCCCTTCTAAACAACCTATGGCCCACTACAACAAATTGCCTACTATTTACCCTCACCTTCCTTCTCTCTTCTTTTGTCCACTCTTTGGGCAACTTGTGGGTTGTTAGAAATTCCACTATGCCCGCATACCACTCCGGTGTAGAAGTGACCACAAAGAGGCTATCATCTACTAACATATCATTTACCGGATTTTTTCCTATCTCCTCCGACAACCTAGACAAGTGGTCCGCTTGTAAATGCATACGACCCGGTTTATATTCCACCGTGTAGTCGAATTCTTCTAATAACAAAACCCACCTAGCTAACCTACCACTTAACTCCGCCTTGTTAACTAGATACTTGATAGCCATGTGGTCAACAAAAAATACAACCGGGTTGCACATGAGGTAATGCCTAAACTTTTTAACGGAAAACACCATGGCTAGGCACTCCCTCTCCGTTGTAGAGTAGTTTCTTTCGGCGGGGGTCAATTGCTTACTCGCATAAGCTATAGGTTGATCCTTCTCTTTTTCTCCCGTTGCTTGACAAAGCGCACTCCCTATTGCCACATTACTAGCATCACAATAGACGTGAAAAGGTTTACCCCAATTGGGTGGTATCAACACCGGATAGGTGCTCAACCTATCCCGCAATTCCTCAAAGGCTTTTTGACAAGCATCCGTCCACTCGAATTTGACATCCTTTTTGAGCAAATGGGTAATGGGCACCGCTATCTTTAAAAAATTAGGAATAAGTTCCCGGTACCATCCCACATGTCCTAACAACTTAGAGATCCCCTTGGAATTGGTTGGAGTTGCCAAGTCGCTTATGGCCGCAATCTTATCCGGATCGGGTTCTCTACCTTTCTCACTAACAACATAACCCAACAACACTCCCTTATTCACTCCCAAAAATGTCTTATCCGGGTTCAATGCTAACCTCATCTTCCTACACCTAACCAATGCCTCCCTAACACAATGTAGGTGATCGTCCACATTACTTTGTGTGCTAAAATCGTCCACAAAGACGGTCATGGATTTGAACAACAAGTCGGTGAAGATATACATTACTAATCGTTGGAAAGTAGCCGGGGCATTACATAACCCAAATGGCATCACTACCCACACAAAAGTACCCCAAGGTGTAGTAAAAGCCGTTTTATGGATATCTTGGAGGGCTATGGAAATTTGATTATAACCCGCATACCCATCCATAAAGGTATATCGCGAATGACCTCCAACCTCCTCAAGCAACAAGGTGATAAAAGGTAAGGGGAAGTGATCCTTTTGTGTGCACGAATTCAATTTCCTATAGTCGACACAAACCCTTAATTTCCCATTTTTTTTCTTTACTAAGACCATAGGAGAAACCCAATCCGTGATTTCCACCGGCTTGATAAACCCGGCCTTCAATAACCTTTCCAATTCCGCTTTCACCAACAATTGCAATTGAGGATTCATCCTCCTCTCCTTTTGTCTAATTGGCCTCGCCCCCGGAATTAAAGGAATCCGGTGCTCTACCATTTCCCTAGGAATTCCCTTAAGCTCATCGTAGGACCATGCAAAAGTATCACTAAACTCATCCACCAAATTGCTATACTCCCTAACCTCTTTCTCCCCCAATTTGGAACCCATCTTCATTTGTCGGGTTTTTCCATTCTTTAATTTCACATCCACGCACCGCCAATCCGCTTCCGACACATGTGCTTGTTCCTCTTTGTTCCGATACCAATCGGAAGGCACATTGGGGTAATCTTTCACATCTTGACCTACAACTATCCCCGTAGACGTGGTCTTGAAATGTAAAGGCTCCTCCAATTTCGATGACTCAATAATCACATCCTCCTCTTGAGTCCCATCTACATGAATTAAACTAACCTCACCCTCTTCCACGTCATCTACCCAAGGTGTTAACCCACCGCTAACCCACTCTTCCTCGGTGAGCACCTCACATGGCTCCAACAATGAGCCCTCTCCTAAACTAACACTAGGAAATTCACTCCCTAAGCCTACTTGGTGAAATGTAACCATTACATCAACCTCGGACTCGGGGTACTCCCTTAGCCATTGGGCATAATCCCCATTATCCCCATAATTGTAAAAATTAGGACCTAGACTTCCCGAGCCCGAATCTATAACAACCCTTTGACCTTCGGGATGGACGACTCCCACCAATGCCTTGCCAATCTCATTCTCGTTTAAGTCATCAATTTCCTTCTCCAATGGCAAATACATCTCCTTCTTCATCCATCCTTCTAATGAACCAATGGACACTATGACCCTATTACCCTCCGGACCATAAGTGATGGATGGTTTAGGTCCACCCCAATTGACCATAGCATTCGCCATCCGCAACCAAGGCCTACCTAGCAAAATGGGGAAGGTGTCCTTGTTGGAGTGCATTTTAATGACATGGAAGGTGACCAAGTACTCCTTGCCTCCCGTAGTCATTCTACAATCCTTGATCATCCCCAAAGGCGTAGTCGAACTTTGATTTGCCATATTTATGACCAAAGGTGAAGGCCCCGTGAGTCCAAGTCCCAATTTTTTCATAGTATCCTCCGGTAGTATATTTAGACTACTCCCTCCGTCGACTAGCACATTAGGAACCACCTTATCTACTATAACAACTTCTATTTCTATAGCTTTCACGTCTCTTCCACCTTGTGATTGGATCCTAGCGGCTATTTTAGCTTTCACCTTCCTCATCCTCTTGTGTACCGGCATTCCCTCCTTTAATGTTTTCCTTGCCGTGGGTGAAATTTCCAATAGTTGGCCGAAAGTAATATCCGCCTTGAGTGTACTAAGGTCCGCCCACAAGTCGTACCCGGTAGATCTTTCCACCTTAGAATTACCCACTACGTCGAATTCGTCTACGGGAACCCCCGGTCCTTCCCATTCACCCACATCGCTATTATCCAAGTCATGTACCGCATTAGTCCTCTCCCTATCTTGTAAAATTATATTTTCCCTCTCCACATCCTTAGTAGCTCTTCTAGCTACCCTATCCAACTCGGAGAGATTAATCTCTTCATCCGAAGAGTAATTTCCTTGCTCTCCTATTCCTACCTCCAACGGGGCATCCCCTCTCCTAGCCCTAGTAGTTACCGCTAGTGCAGGTGCTTCTTCAACCACACCCTTACCCTTCACTAACTCATATGTAATAGCATTGGTGTGAGGAGGCCATTGACTTTGCTCCTCTCCAATTCTCGTTGGGAGAGGAAGCATGTCATCACATGTGGCCTCCAACACTCCATCCATGAACCTAACATCTTGGGAGTTAGATGGTCCCGGATCCGTTGGAGGCGCTTGTCTCCCGTTACTACCATTAGGTGGAACTCCTTGTCTATTTTGTATTGGAATGTAACCGGTTGTAGTTTGCAAGCCCGCCGGTGGATGAAAAGTTTGCCTAGCATTACTATGGTCATAGTATAAGTTAGGTGGCCTAAGTTCATTGGCCGGTACTCCTTGTGGCCTAGCACCTCGCATATTATCCCTTGCTTGTTGTTGTGGATTAGCCACCGGGTAAGGGACATTAATTATTTTGTCCGGTTGGCGACACGTATCCGAGGGATGACTTCCTCCACAATTGCTACAATTAAACTCTTGACCTTCGGACCAACATTGTCCTTGAGCGTGCCACCTTCCACAAAAGGGATGAAATTCCTTCTTCTCTAAATTTTGGCCACCTTGCCCTCTAGGTTGTGGTCCTCTATTGCTTCCATTTCCATAGTGAGGTGGCGCTTGACCTCGTTGATTTTGTTGAGGTGGGTTACCGTTTCCTCTTTGGTCACGGTTTTGTCCACTTCTACAAAATTGACGCGTGTGGCCCGGTTGGCCACATTGGACACACCATAATCCGGAAGAATGCCTACCCGACTCAACCGGGGGTGGAGGCCCCGGTTGTTGACTCCGGATCATTAATGACATTTGATCCGTGAGGCTTTGCATTTGTTTTATCATAGCCTCTTGGAATCCTAGTTGGCTAGCACCTAGTCTTCTCTCAACCTCCTCCAAGTGTGGATCCGTTCTAGGGGCCGGTAGTGCCAAAAGAGGTGCCGGTTCCCTAACCGCTAAAGGTCGGGGGCCGGTGTCCACAATGGCATATGGAATTTGGTTCTCATACTTAGCGGGTTCTACCGCTACCACCCTAGGGCGTATGGGGATGAATTGTGGGATCAATTCATCCTCCCTTCTCCATAGCCTTTCGTGATCTTTATCCAAGTTTTCAATATCTCTAGCCGCACGCTTGGCATCCGCCAAGGTCAAGGGATTCCTTTCTAGAACACCCCTAATAGTTCCGGACTTAAAAAACCCTTGAATGAAAAATTGCTTTAGCGTGTCGTCGTTGAGCATGGTACCCACAAATCTAGTGCACACTAAATCAAACCTCCTAATGTAAGCCGAAATTTCTTCCTCCCTTCCTTGCTTCAATGACGACAATGCCCTTAATGCGGTACTTTGACCCACTTCCGGCCTAAATTCGTTAAGAAACTCCCTTTGTAATTGTTCCCATCCCCTAAAATGTCCCTCGGCATGATCCCGATACCATTCATAGGCTTCCCCCTCTAGAGTGGTAGGAAACCACACTAACCAATAACCCGGGTCGGTTATGAGGAAGCTAGCCAACCGTTCGATATACCGTTCCATGTGCCGAGAGGGGTCCTCATCCTTGGTCCCATAAAATTTAGGGAGATGAGATGGCATATCCATCGCCGCTAAATTTTGTGGAACCACAATTGGTAGGCCTCTTGGCCTAACCAATGGGTCTATTGGAGGTATAGGAGGTATGGGCGGAATTGGGGGTATGGGTGGTGGATCCATCCCCCGTTCCTCGGCCATGGTGACCGGTGAACTATTCAACAATCCCCTATCAACTTCTACCGGGAATTCTTCTCTAAGTGTGTAATTTTCCGAAGAAGTTTCACCACTCAATTTGGAGGGAGTGATCTCCTCTTCAAGTTGAGCTCCAAGTTCTAAGGTGTCTAGAATTGACCTAGTCCTAGGTTCGACGTTCAAACAACTCTCTATTCTAACATTATCTTGTTCTAATCTATCACTGATTTTAGAGGACCGCCTCTTTCGAGTAGATTTCTCTAGTCCTACTATCAAACTTGGTTTTTGTGAGCGAGTCCTACCTTGCATTCCATAAGAATCGATCGACCCTCACTTGACCACACATAATCCTAGCAATTCCCCTCTTAATATTTTCACTTGTCTTGGTGTGGTTATAATTTTTTTAGGAGGTGAGGAAAAGAACCTGCAAGCCCACTTAGGTGAAAGAATCCCAATAGGGGATAGGCATGTTCATGTTAATTTTTTGGTTAAGTCGGAGCATCACCTCCGCACCTTCCCGCAAATTAACACTCACCACAATACCGATTGTGAGGGGGTGACCTTCCGAGTAGATTATGTTAAAAGTCGAGGCTTCACCCTTCAACTTCTCACACCATCCACAATTCGGGAATTACCCTCTACAACGGATAACAACAATCACGAGTACAAAAGGCATTCCTTAATTAGTTAATGAGTTCACTTTGAAGAAATAAACATACCTTGAGCAATCGCATCCCCCTGTGAGTTAGCACTCCCCTCAATCGTGACTCAATGTAACAACACCATAAACTTTGTGAAATATTAATTTAATCTAGAGCATGAAATGACAACTCCCAAAACTTTGAGACTCACCCCGAGGTGAGTGTCAAAGTTCAATGTCCTAAGGTGAATTTACCCTCTAATGTTTTAATGAGCTACTCGGTTATAGGTTCCTTTTAAGTTCTTAGCAAATCCCCAAAAAGGTTGAGGACGTACCTTCGCCGCGCTCCTTCCTCAAAAATGAATTTGCGTAATTGACAATGCAATTCATTCCAAGGAATAGTTGAAATACAATGAATTCAAATGTAACCCAAAGAGAGAATACTTACCGAGTTTCGGGTGCTCCTTCCCTTCTCTCAAGTTTGTGTCTCCAATTTTTCCTAGTTGCCTCCAAGTCTCCTAGTCGCCTCCAAGTCTTGTAACTACCTTCCGCTTCGCTCCCGGCAGACGCATCAATTATGTGAGGCCAAACCCCCCACCCTTAAGCGTCCGTAGTCCGAGTAGTGGGTTTGGGCTCACATTCCTCCGCGGTATTGGATTTGGACTTGGATGAGTCCATAGTGCAAGGTTCACCCTTCAAGTGGTCTTGGATTTAACTAGCTCCTTCATAAACCCAACTCCTTCATGAACCCAACTCCTTAGCTTCTAACTAAATAAACCCAGCTCCTTCATAAACCCAGCTCCTTCATGAACCCAGCTCCTTAGCTTCTAACTAAACAAACCCAGGTCCTTCATAAACCCAGCTCTTTACTTTCTAACTAAACAAACCCAGCTCCTTCATAAACCCAGCTCCTTCATGAACCCACAACTTTGTAGTTGTAATCCCCAACTACCTCACTAATTATTCAAGCCCTTAACTAATCTTCCTACCTAATTTTCCTAATTCTACTAACAACCCCTTTCTAATCACACAATTCTTCTCTAATCCTAAAATCCTAAAATCCTAGAGAGGAGAGGGGGAGAGAGAATTTCCTAACTTCACTAAGACTAACTAATCCACACAAGTATATTTTTGCACTCATCACAACCTCAAGTGCTCAACTCTTAAACATGGAACTTGCAACCACGTGTATTCAAAACATGAACTTTAAGTACCACAAATTGGAATCATGAATTAACTTTAAAATCCTTCACGTCAACACTAATTCTACCAAGAGGTCAAGCCCTCTTCAAGGCTAACAAGCCTTGGCTCTCAAACTAAAAACTAAGCACACACATGTGCTCCAATATGGCTTCCCACACCCACACTTATAACTCGTGGGGTGCCTTGGAGCACAAAGGAAAGAGAGGATGAGTGAGGGAAGAATGAGGGATTATATAGTAAGCTTGAGGGGGTGAGCACCCTCAAGGCTCACGATAAGCCCTTGAGATTTCCTCCTACTTAGTAGGCGCCAATCCTATCTTCTAAGCCTTCCTCCCTCAAATGATCAACAAGGATCCTAATTCGAACATTTAACTAGCCTTGGCTTTCTACCTACCACACTTTACCAAACTTGGGATGCTTCAACCCAAACTTAGCCTCCTTCGCTTTCCGCCGCCATAACTTTCTCCCCTTACTTTCCCAAATCGTCGCTCACCACTTAATTCAAACCACGATGCTTAACTCGTGATTTGATTGGTGCTTTGAGAATTTGCTTATCCTCCACCTTGCATTCTTCCTTGGACCTTCCCCATTAAGTGGCCATGATGAGGTGGTCCACTTGTGCGCTCCATGTGATCCTCCATTCATCCCAATTCGAATGCACTTGCCTCTTGAGTCACTTTGGTAGTCTCCATCCATTTGTACTAGCCTACTCACTAACTACTCAATCCAAGTTCTCCTTACCTATCCTCATTCACTCAAATCCTTCCGAAGGTAAAAACAAAATAACAACTCGCATCCTAGCCTCTTACAACATGGTACTTCTAAGACTAACATTTCACTCTTTTTATATTTTTGTGAAGTAACATGCTACTTCAAAGTGCATCAACTAACGTTTCAAGGGTCTAAGACTAAATGTGGGCACCCTTTTGGGCTCACAACGGACTGTTAGGAGAATGTTGCAGATCTAGAGGAAATGAATGAGTAGGAAGTACGGATAGGACAAAGGAGAGGAAACCCGGATCAGATCTGACTGCAGTACTACGGATCCTTTCTGAGTGTAGTGGGAAGGAAACCTCATTATTCCAGATGCCTGGGTAACGTCCATGTGAGATAACCGTCGTTAGGACTGGGTAAGATCAGGGAGGTGCCGGACTTACGCCATCCGATCTTCAGAAGAGGTCTCACTGTCCTTGGGCGGGGCAATCCGGAAAGTGGTACGGATCGCCCAGTTATCTCAGACTTAGTAGAGCCTAAGTTCATTGTAGCCGGATCGGTCTGTCGGAAGGAGGAGAGAAACCGGAACAGTTAGGATCCGGTCCAGAGGTCATTTCTGGTGTGTAGTGGGAAGGAAACCTCATTATTCCGGATGCCTGGGTAACGTCCATGTGAGATAGCCGTCGTTAGGACTGGGTAAGATCAGGGAGGTGCCGGACTTACGCCATCCGACCTTCTGAAGAGGTCTCACAACCCTTGGGCGGGGCAATCCGGAAAGTGGCACGGATCGCCCAGTTATCCCGGATTAACAAGATCTCCAAACGAATCTTGACTTTTCTGTCGTTGTAGTTCTGGCGCACCATCCGGATCCTCTATGTGACCTGCCAGGAAAGATTAGGCTGATCCGGACTGGTTGTGAGAGAATCCGGATTCTGACCATACAGGGATGTCTTCACCGGATGAACCAAATCATCATTGGAGGTAGGATATAGGTAGGTAGATATTGAGGAAAGAGGCATGTAGGAGTAAGACTTAATTATAGAGCTTCAATCCGGAAGGCAAGTCCCGGGACAAGGACTTCCAAAGGACTATCTGGATCAGGAAAGCAGATCCGGCCGGTGGTCGATTTTTCAAGTAGGAAAAGAGGGTCCTTGACATCCTGCACTTCACAGAATCCCTGGACGATACTCGGATCATCCGGACAGACTGGATTAGGCATCGAAAAATGCCTATCCGGAAATTTTTGGTGTTCGTGTGCTCCCACACAATAACACCCTAACACCTGTTGTGTTGATTTCATTATTTATTGCAAACCTTGCCATGAAATATAGATGTCAAATAATAAGAATGAGGTTTGAAGGCCCACACACCTCAATATTTGTCATGTTGTTGTTATTCTAGAGGCATCAAAATTTAAGGTCCGCTTCCCATAGCCCGCTCAACACAAAATGATGTTACAATTTGTAACAATATAGCATATTAGTTACCCGGGGGGTGCATTCCATTGTCAAGTTGAACACCACGTGCGATAAAAAAAATTCTATTTTTTACATAAAGCATCACCAAAATGGGTCAAAATTTTATCATTTTTTTTCCATGAGTAGATATACACAGTATCTATTACATAGTAAAAAAATGTAACCGAATTTGATGATTTGTTATTTTTTTATAAAACATACCGTTTCTAACTAGAATGACACATAATTGAACTAAAACAATTACTACAAAATGAAGATGACTAAAAATTTCAAAAAAAAAATACAAAAGATATTATCAATGGTTGTGTATATGTAGAAAAAATGTCATAATTTTTAAAATTATCTATGGCATATAAGATAGGGTAGCAAACTATTATCACACCTTGGTATGAAATGTAAGGGGTTGTGATCGCCCCGAGATTAGTTATCTCTAATTATTCCCACAACAACTCACTAGATTCATTACATGGTCACTAGTTTGTAACACAACGGACATTTGAAGTGTCTTCCACGTCCTTATTGCCTTCCTGGCATTGATGCCAGGCCAGCCCTGGATTTTCAAAGGCTCGACGACGACAGGGTTGAACTGTGCATCCCCCTCAAAACTGACAATCTTCTTCTCCTTTACGAAGTTGGAGAAGGTACGCGCTGTGTGCTCAGGAAGCGCCCGGTTCTTCCCGCCTTTTACCAACTAGGACCTCAGGAAGTCTTCCCCTGCCTCCTTGATCAGAGCCGCCATGGACGCATTGGTGAACTTGTATTCGCCCTTGAAGGCTCTCTAGTGCACCTCGTTCACCTCGCCATCCACGAATATGTTCTTCTCCGGCACTAGCTTGTGCAGCTCCTGGACGATAGTTGTCTTCTTCTTCCTATTTTATGTCCATTCCTTCATTGTGTAGCATGAAGGAACGAACGTTTTGGGCTTGGAGAAGACAATTTTGGGGTGAACCCAACGTCTCTTAGCTGTCGGCGTGACGTGCAGGATGTGCGTTGCCGCCTTTCCCATCTCCGTTTCCGAAAGGCCTTGGAGAGTTCTAAAGAACTATCTCATCAAAGGCTTCACTTGCTTGAAACACGAGGTCCAGTTGAAAAATAGGCATGTGTCGGGATCGATCAGATTTCCCGTCTCATGTTTTTCAAACACGTTCTTCCACTTCAACCAGACAATTTCGGATGCCGTTATTAAATAAATCTCTCCTCTCAACTCGTTATATTTTTTCTGCTTATGACTCGCGTTATTGATAGAGGAGAATTTATTTATCATCTGGTATTTGAACAACTGCATATACCCGTTCCGTCTCAAAATATGGATGAGAAGTGAAAAAACGATTAGGGTCAATCTTAACACAATTCACTTAAGATGGAATTATGTATCTTAAAGTCATGTTTTTGTCCATGGAGAGACCCGAAAGGGAATCTGAGATGCTTGGGGGTTATAAGACACTGATGATCAATTTATGTGAGTAAGGGGCACCAAATTATGCTAGAGCTTGAGGCCCCATGTCGTGACCATTTTTAGAACGAGAAAAGGACAAGACCATAGATGGTAATCAACATCTATTACACATTTCTTGGAGTTATGTGAGGTTTTGAATCCTCTTACACAACCGAAAAAAAGGGTGTGGCTACTTCAAAGATACGTGCATGTACATCAACTGGCGTCTTTTCGCTCTCTATCAAGAATTTCCCAATATGTGGGCCTTAAGAATTATTTGGGGTCATTAGTATGGGAGGCTCAAATCATTAACAATATAAATAACAAGGAGTAGTGAGAGTAAGGGGGAATGAGTGCTATGGAAGTTAGGAATAAGAATTGGTGTATTCCTAGCACAATCATGACAATTAAAACTATTATGAATGATGCTTTGAACTAAAGCCGTCAAGCTAGTAATTCTTATGTTAAAATATATTTGCATGTTGTTTCCTATTATTGAAATTGTTTGCTTTGGTGGTTTTTGAAACTCTACATCTTGCTTTGAAACACATATACGTATTAGACCAAGATTTCAGTTTTCAAGGTATATTATAATTTGTTACGTGTTTACCTAGATCCAATGGATGAGTTTATCTAGACATAGTGAAGCTCTAGGCCATATGCACCAAGATTTAGACCACAAATGCAGACAAAGGGAAAGAAATATAACAAAGCACACATGATACCACCGGCTACCACATAATCCATCAAAGACACCTTAGACCGTTCACTTCAATTACCCACTGTGGGTCACCATTTCAATACACACAATGTAATAACTTACAAAGATTATAGTATTTTATCATGGAATTTATTGTAGGCTCTATAGAGTGCACATTATCTATTTTTATCATTGTGCTTGTATAAAATTGCATAAAAACTTCAAATAACTCCAAATGAAAATTCCCACTACACGGTTTACGATATTTAGTGTGACTTACTATTTGGACTTACGTTGTGCTACAACTTTTTATTGTATTGTTTTACCAACAAAGATCAACTTGGTTGCTTGGACACTAAAGAAGATTAACATCTTTACTTAGTAAAAACTTACATTAATAATAAAATGTTATAACAATGCGTAACTCCAAATAATAAATGACACTAAATTATCATAAATGGTGTAGTTGGAAATAATAGGTGGCTTGAATAACAACTACTCATGAGTTTGTTTCTTTTTGACCTTTGATTAATTTCGAAGTTCAAGTTGGGTTTCGTTGTGACTAGAAATGTAATGGTCGTGATTAACATACAAATGGAGGATCCACACCAAGATACTTGGCCCTATTGTGGACACTTGCAAGTCCACCAACATTCGTGAGTGTTGGATCGGATTTGCCGGAATCAACTCATCTGGTCAATGGTTGCGAATCACATCTAGATCACCATTAATCAAGCTTCGAAATTGGGGTTTGGATGAAATCGCCATGAGAGAGAAAAGTGAAACTTATTTGTACTAGACTTCAAGCGATTGCATACAATAGGCTCTCTCCCAGTTGCCAATCACCATTCAACCTAGATTGGTCTTCTCCGTGTTATGAACGCATAATATAATATAATATAATGTCAGCGTAATAATAAAGTGTCTGTTCTTAATTGCATTGATAGGACATGCGATTAGGTTGTCGACCCACACTAATTTATCACCATTCCTCACTATTCTTAATATTTTCTACCACAATTCCACATAGAATGAGAATGAAAACAAATTGTGCTTGCCACAATAACAGAGGAGGAAACTAAGTTCCGAGTTCTTGTGATCGGACTCATTAGGCAGCCTATTCGCAAACTTGGCAACCGAATTCACGAGCGGATGAGCCTTCCAGTAACTGCCATGCACCACTCACATCCAGACATGACTGTCCGATGCCTCCGGGCAGCGGCTGCTGTCCACGTCCGACACAAGCGTGGACGAGTCGAGATCGAAGAGGCTGTGGCTTAGATTGTGTGGGACTCACTCGCAGAGAGCCGTGCTCCCCATTCGATGTTGGACGATATCTGTCGGTAGAGGAGGCAGTTGAAAACCTTTTCATCGATTGGCCTCGGAGGCACGAGTCACAAATTTTGCATGCGAATTGGGCAGTCTCTCTCACAATGGTAGAGAGGTTGCTCACGGCACCAATTCAAATAACTGAAAGGCATTCTCAAATCTCCGCATGCACAGGATTGTCACTCACCAGATCACTAGATTTGGAGCATCACGATAGGTAGATATTTTCATGCAGGAGTGGGCAAGGTAGGTGGTAAATTAATCTTACCATGTACCAAGGGAGCTCACTCTTGAATAAGATAGGGTCAAACGGGTTCAAAATCACGTCCGTAGCTAATACCGATGGTCCATAATCTGTTCTATTCTATAAGAGCGAGCACGGATCATATGAAGAACTTTATTAAGGTGGGTATGTGCCCCTATTGTGGTCACTTTCAACTCGTTAGTCCATGCTTAGATTGATTAGATCAAAGACTTGTGTCCGGGTGGTCAGCGGTTGTGAATCACGTAGATTCTCATTTGAAGTTTGAGATTCGAAGTTGAGAAGAAAAAGTTATGGGAGGTGAAAGTGAGGTTTTCACTTCTCTCTAAATAATTGCATTGCACTTGCCAATTTTGTTAATTGTATTGAAAACTAGTATGCTTGATTTCATTTGAGCACATAGTCCAATTTCATTGTTAGTCTTGTGCAATGAGTTACAAATCGTTGTAATTGGGTCTTGGATCTTGGTTTTCAAATGCACGGTGGGGCTCGCTTAAGGTTTCTCACATGAGGGGTTTATTGAATCCAAACTTATCTTATTAACCCCCTCTCCACCTCCCCCAATGGTTTATGTGTATGCATTTATTATTGGAATCAATAGGAGATAATATTGCACAAGCATAGACACCTATACAAAGGCATAAGAACAATGCTTGGAGTGAGATGATCTCATGCTCTCCTTGCTTTACCTTTTATTGCTTTTCTTCTCTTCATTGGTTCATACAAACAATATGGGATAAGTCTTATCCCTTTTTGGACTAGCATGGTAGCCTTATTCTAACCTTATTCTTTCTCATGCCTCTTCCATTATATTTCTATTGACTACGAGCAATCTAATGCTCTACTCTCTACATTTATGAAGCAATATTTGGCACTCCTTGTGTCATACTTCAATAACTTTGTCCAATTGAAAAGGAAAATTTTGAGCACATATAATGAAAGCACTTACTTAGCTTGCACCCGCTTGTCATGCGTAACCATAATTGGCGTAATTTTACTCTAAGAATTCAAAATTCTTGTATACATATGTACACGGGGCTAAAGATGTTGTTTATGGTTTGTATGTATCGTCTTTCTTTTGGCCATGAAATTATTTGTATATAGGAGGTTTTAGTCTGGGGTCCCGATTCAAGTGGCTCCCACTCTCAAAGGAAAGTGCATCTCCTGTGTATTTTGACCTTGTTAATCTTTTTTATTATTGGCCAATGCAAACATCTCAACCTACCCTCAATGTATGGTAACTGTGTTTATAGTGTTTTACTATGCAAGCAAAAAATGCATTTGCAATGCCTAACACTATTCATGATACAAACGGGTAAATGCGAATTCCAATAAAAGCATGAAGTGAAAATTTAGGATATTGTTAAAGATGGTTTGTTGTTGGAAGGACAAATGAATATCATGGAGTCACGCATAGAAACTTGTAACCCGATAACCTTGTCAGTTCCACTAAAAAACATAACCGTCACAATCGTGTGGGCGCTTGAGAGCCCCCACTTTGGGCAAAGCCTGCTTTGCCCCCACATGTCGAGCTCAACTGTCCAAGTTGTTGGGGTCCACCAACATGTCGACATTTTTTTATCATGACACGGCAATGTTTTTGGTGGGGATGGGCAACAACTCACACCTATGCCTTGTGTTGAAGAAGAAAAAAAAAGATGAAGAACTCTTGTCTATGGAGCTTGAATCCCCCACAATAAGGCCACAAACCTCATCTCTTATAAATATCACTACTTTAGTGTGGTGTATGATCGTCTTGATTTTGGCTTATTTAAGTTACCTATGTGGATGATTATACCAACTTATGGACTACAATTAAGCCTAAAACCCTCTGAAACCATACAACACAAGGGGTATAGAAATTTTGATCCCACTCATCACAAAGAACATGTAGATCCATATATTGACAATAATTTCATAGTAATACAGTCTAACCTCGTTAATACGACACTCATTTATACGACATCCTCGATATTATGACACATTTTTGCGCGACCAAACTTTTTAGTTTAAAACTCCCTCTTTTATACGACTACAACGCTCGATAATACGACATTAGAATCTCCGTTTTGTCATACTAAAGAGGTAATTAATGCAAAATTCCTTTCATCTATGTTATGTACATCTAAAATACATCCATTTTCACTTGGGAACTTCACTTATCATTTGGGAACTTAATGATAATTAGGGTTACTAGTGTAGAATGGACTTGGTTAGGGTTAAAGTGGCCTCCTTTCTATTCTTTTGTCAAATTATGAGTCCGAAGATGTTTACAACATGGATTGGACTGGATTGTATTTTAGAGCACATCCTAATAAAACATTAGCACAAGGGAAGGTGAAGGGTCGAAAGTTATAAAAGGAGCGTGTAACACTTGCTCTTGCAATTAATTCAATTGGGACTGATAAGTTGACGTTGCTTGTGATTTATATGTCTAAACAACCACGATGTTTTGGAAGGTGACAACGTGACAACCTCGTGAGTATGTTTGGTGGCACTCAAATAAAACAACTTGGATAAAGGGGGATATATTTGAAGTTTGGATTTTGCAGCTCAACAATCAGTTCAAAGGCCAAAATCGAAAGGTGATTATGATTTTGGATAATGCACCTTCACATGTTGTTAGCTCTACCAAAGTTGGTAAGTCTCGTGGTTTTTCAACCTTGGAATTGAGCAACATGAATTTGGTATTCCTTCCTCCCAATGTTACAAGCGTAGTTCAACCTTTGGATCAAGGTATAATAGCATCTTTCAAAATTCTGTACAAGAAGAAACTTTTGCAGTGGGTTTTATCACAATATGATGATGCTACATTAAGGAAGGTGGTGCCCATCATTAGACACGCTATCATGTGGGGTTATGAAGTATGGAGTGAGTTGGATGCACAGATAGCCAGGAATTGTTGGAGGATGGCGCGTATATTACCTGCAACATGGAATGTTTATTTTGCCCTAGTTGATGAAAGGGAGAAGAATAGAATGCAAGAAGAATCAGATGAACTTGGTGTTCTGCTTTCAAAGTTACGATTGGGTGATGATGAAATGTCAATCGAGACTTACATTTAGATGGAAGGGGAAAAGATTACTGAGCTAGAATTGAGTATTGATGAGTTGGTGGATGTTGCTTTGGGAATCAATTATGCACAAGGCTTTGATCTTAATGTTGATCTACATTCAATAGATGTGGATGATGTTACTCCACCTACAGTAAAGCTTAGTGATGCTAAACATCATGCATCATTGTTGTCTAATTTCTTATTAGACAACTCTTTACATTTTGGTGTTAATGAAATTATTAGTTTTCAAAAGCTAGTAGGAAATTTAGATAAGATGACAATTGCTAACATGGGTAGGCAGCACCAGAGATATTTGAACTCCTATTTCAAGAGTTCTTGAGAATATTTATATTTGTTTGGAATTATAAGTTATTATTTCATACAATCTATATTGCTTAAACTCGTTGTATATATTTTTAAGCTCAAATTGCTTATGTTTTTGTATTCCCTCAATAATTTGACAGTTTTACGCCATTTTTCATATCAACGAGAAGACGACACCTCGATAATACGACATTTTTTGTGTTTCCCAAACGTGTCATACTAAAGAGGGAGAACAATAGACGCATATATATCGACCTACAAATGCCTACTAAACATAGGGTTTGAATTTCACATCTTATAGTTGACATGTTTTGTAAGAGTCTAATGAAATGTCATTTGAATCTATGTTGAATGAATCATTAGCCTAAATGCTAAGGTGTGACATACAAAACAATCAACCTTGAAGGGTGTCTAATGACAATGACTTTGCAATTAACAATGGTCACTTGGATTTTGAGATGTTGGGGTCTAGAATAAATTTACTGTTCACCTCTCTTTGCCACACATGCATTACAATCAAACCGGATTATGTGCTCAAAATACATGAAACATTCAAGTTTCATTTCTATTGTGTACACTTCCAACTCCACAACCTTCTATGAATATTGGATTGGATCCGCAGATATTGCATCATCCGATTAACAATTGCAAATAATATATAAAGCTATTTTTAGGTTCAAATTCATGATTTAGATGAAAAAGCCATAAGAACCAAAATTGAAGATTCACATACTTCTTTAAGTGATCCCATAAGCCCTCCCAATTGCCAATGACTATTGAACCTAGAATGGTCAATGTATTATGAGCACATAGTGTAATGTCATCATAACACATACTATTGTGGTAACCATTCTTAGCGACATTGATATGTACAATCAGGTGGCTCAAGCTAACCCACACTATTTTGTATATTTATTAACATAACAACAAATGACAATTAAAATAATATATTACAATAATCTAGTTTATTTTATTGTGGTTGATGTAAGGACGACTAAACAAAGTTATAAGTTTTGTGATCTAGCTTATATTGACCCAAGGTAGCTTAGGTGAATAGGCAACCTATTTATGAAAGCAACTAAATTGCACATAGTATTAGTGTGTGAGCCATGTGTCGGGAGGGGGGGCACCAATCTTCTATTAGGAAACAACGTGTAATAAAAGAAAGAGAGTCATTTATTAATGTGGGGGTGAAGTGTAAACGTGAAGGAGGTCAACATAGGCATCCCATATATGTATGGTCTACCTTTAAAAACAACATATGGCTTCTAGTAAGAAGAACAATTACTTGGATTCTAGAAGTAATGAACAATGGGTTTAAAGTGTCACAAGTTGTTGGGATCCACCAACATGTCGACATGTTCTATCGTGACACAACAATTCTTTTGGTGGGGATGGGCAACAACTCACACCTAACTTTGTGTTGAAGAAGATAAAAAAACATGAAATACTCCGGTCTTCAAGGCACCTCCAAGTTCAATCAAATCAACATGCTAAGGGAGGCAAAATCCATGTGACGACCGACATTGGGATTGAAAGGTTGTCCTTTAATTTTGTCATAGTTATTTACAAGCACTAGTAGAAAACTATGTCAAAAACAACCGTAGTTGTTTTCCCATTGCGGTTCTTTTGACCACCCTGATCTGTAGTCGCTAAATGACTACACATTTTTATTTTTTTGTTTTGTGACTGAAATTTTAAAATTTTCGGGGCGTGTAATATACCGTTGGAAAAGTATTTTCAAGACCTTTCCAACGGTATATTACAAGCACCCAAATTCCAAAAAATAATAATTGGTAAACCAAAAAGACAAATATGCAGTCGTTGAGTGGCTGCAGAGCAGGCTGGTCAAAAGAATCGCAATAGGAAAACGACTGCGGTTCTTTTTCGCATAGTTTTCTACTAGTAAAGCCACCCACATGTGAACCTCCTAACGTTCAAGGTGCTTTGTCAAATGGGATACATCAATCGCCTTTGTCGTAGCCTTTGACGTCTTCCACAAGCTATGGTCATCACATAGTTTCATGGTCATATTAAGTTCTACTTATTTCATATCAGAGGTCTATATTGAATTTTACATTGGAATGGTTGAATTACAACTTAGAAAGAATTGGATTGACTCCCATACACCTACCAAAAGTGAGTCCATAACAATGAACGGGGGACCGACCGCTGGTTACGATTGAACTGGTTGAGTTTGAGAAATAACATGTTCAAATTCAAGGCATCGGAAAAATTACCAATCGATGTGGAGGAATCTATGAAATATACCTCAAATTAGTGGGAAAAAATCAAAAGATCACAACGTGTAACCGGTTGGATTTGGAAACCACTAAGACTTTGACCAATTAGACCCAAAAATCTCCATGGACATTGGTTCATAATGTACAATTTATAGGCTCAATTTAATAAGGCTAATTTATAGTGGTAGAATGCATCAAAAAGGGCAAAACAATCATCATAATATTACTCAATGACATAGGTTCTCACAATATAATAGTGGAATGTTGGGAGCTTTGCTTGAATGTGAGCCTTCTTGCACAACTTTTCGAGCATCCAACTGTTATATAACATAACATAACAAGAGTTGCCCACATAACAAGAGTTGAACATTGAGTAACGATATGGTATACATACATGACACTACTATTTAGTCTAGAATGTGTTTTGGTTTGTAGTGGTTTTGAATAAGGGGTCACAACACACAAAAGACTTGCCTTCACAAAGAAGACTGTGCTACCCTTGGAGAGATGGAAAATGTAATATGTATTGTGGGCCCTTATTTACAACTAGCATTTCGTATAAAAAATTCATATGCTACTACACTAACTATTGTATTTAGTGTCATAGGGTATACTATGCCACTATAGTAACTTTTCTAATGACACTTCTTGTGAATGGGCTTACAGTCAAGACTCTATAAATGTTACAGGTCGGGAGTAGCAAAAAAATAACATATATAGAATTATAACAAGTAACACTTATAGAATTCATACCGATGATTAATAACATTTATAGAAATAATACTTAAAATTCCAAAAAATGAAGAACATAACGTTTTATAAAAATAAAAAATGAAAGTACAAATGATAATACATAATTCAACTAAACTAATTGAAAGAAATAATCTATATAGTAGTAACTTGACGAGATTCTTCCAACTAAACTAGCCGAAAGAAAGAGTCTATAGTAGTTCGACGAGAAGCTTCCAAATGATGAGATGAAACTTCCTTCTGGAGTCCTTGAATGCTCTTGATGTGTGATAGGGCATCATTGGTCTTTGTTCAAAGTATTTCTTCAAAGTCTCTAGAGAATGGTCAACAATACTCAATCCTACAACTTCTTCTACCACATCAACCATAACCTCATCAACATCAATTTCTTGATGTTATGAGGAATACATATCCAAAAACTCCTCATCAGTAGGTTCATAGGGGTTGTTTAAATCAAACTCCATCTCATAATTGAGGTATTCATGAGCATTCATCACCTCACCCACCTCACTATTAGATGACAACAACGTCAGTTGATGAAGTAGAGTAGCAACTTCATCAACCTCTACCAAGCGCCTAGCTTCCTTTATCTCCCTCTCAATAGAGATCGAAAGAACACCCGCCTGATTGTTGACCCTGATTGTTGCGCCTGAAAGATGCTATATCAAGTATTGTGTGAGCCCAATATGGTGCCCACATGTGTTCTTAATCGCAAGGATTAACAAAACTCGGACTTTTAGTTGTGTTCAAATATTCAAAAACATAAAAACAAGTTGTGTTCTTAGTTATTAGTTGAATTAAGTTGAAGCTAGGGTGTTAGTACTTAAATGCTACTAGGAATTATTAGAGTTATTTAGAGGTGGGTTAATGGGGTTCCTAGGCTTAAAGGCTTAAGCTTAGTAAACGGGGTTTTGTTAACCTATATAGATAGTCACTGGATTTTGGCACATCCGCCTGTGGATGCGAGTTGTGTGTAAGAGACTGGATTAAGGTCTGGACCGACCCGGGTTCGAATCCGGTTGGTTCCATTGACTGGTGCTATCCCAAGATGAGCTAGTGGTAAAAGCAGGAATAGTCTGTAGGCGGATACGGAGAAGAAGTCACTACATATGTGTAAGTAGAACCTTCTCAATTACTTTTCATTTTTTAGAAGCATTTTATTTATATTCACCTAACCGCTCACGGTTTATGAAGGTTCGCGGGTTAATTAGAAAGGAGGTTAGTGAGTCAAATTATATTTAAGTTAAGTAATTCGTATGAAGAAGTCAAGATACTTGCGAAGGACATTAGGATGGCAACGAACGGAGGATGAAGACGAACGAATGAAGGATGGCAACGAACGGTGGATGATGCTAAGCGGATGAAGCCGGACGGATGAAGACCATTTGATCAAGTGGATGGAAGACCAAGACCGTTGGATCTAGGGATTTTAGGGATGACGGCTAGAGTATGACGGCCGGCAATTCCAACCGTTAGATGTATGGTTAGATCTACGGCCGGTAAGGTTTGGTGATGGAAGGAGGTAGTCCGATGAAGACCGTCGGATCAAGTGGATGAAAGACCAAGGCCGTTGGATCTAGGAATTTTAGGGATGACGACTAGAGTATGACGGCCGGCAATTCCAACCGTTAGATGTATGGTTAGATCTACGGCCAGTAAGGCTTGGTGATGAAAGGGAGTAGTCCCCCGAAGGGAAGGGAGGAGGCTCATTCTCACTCTCTCACTCTTGCAATTAGGACTACTTCTCTCTCTTTCCCTCACTAGGTAGATGAAGGCACAAAACTCTTAGAAGGAAATAATAGGAATGTTAGCAAAGGGTTCATAAATCCTATGAAGGTTGAATGACGGGGTTGGAGTAGGCTTAGTGATAAGTGTGGTAATATGCTATGTGTATTGTGATCAAGTAATGAACCTCAGTGAGAGGCATTATATCATTAGATCTCTAGGTTGATATTATTTAGCCTACAACCTTGAACTTGAAGTTTTCTTTGATTTGTGTGAGTGTGATACTCTAGTGTTTGTAAACACTTGAGTTTGAGTTAATAAAGGAGGAGGTGTTAAGTACATTGATTCACCAATTAGAATGGATATAAGTTACAACTGATTACTAAAGCCAGTGAAGTTCATGTGAGTCATGGGCTCCCACCCGGACTACAGACGCATAAGGGTGGGGGTTTATGGCTGACATAAATGGTGCGTCTGCTGGGAGCGAAGCGGTATTAGGAGGATTGGAAGCTTGGAGGCACGAACTTGAGGGTGAGGAAGGAGCACGTAGTGCAAGGTGAGTATTTTGCTTGGGTTTGGATTTTTTGCCATTGATTAGGATAGTTGAATTTTCTTTTCTTTGGAATGAATTGCAATTTCATTTAAGCATTTGAGGAAGGAGCGCGGCTTGAGGTACGACCCTAAACCCTCTTGGGATGGCATAAGAATATAACATTAATAGTGCGATCATTAGCTCACTAAATCTTAGAGGGATAATTAATTTTAGGAAGAGTCAACTTTGATACTCACCTCGAGGTGAGTGTCCAAGTTAAGGGATTTTAAATTTGATGTTTTAGATTAGAATTGTTGATTGAGAATTGTTGTGGTCGATGTCATATTGAGTCACGGTCGAGGGTGAGTACTAACTTGCAGGGGGAAGCGAATTGCTTGAGGTATGACATTTTTCAAAGTGAACTCATTAATTAATTAAGGAATGATTTTAGTACTTGTCTTTGTCGTTATCCGTTGGGGAGGGTAATTCCCTAGTCATCGCATCGTGTTGAAGGCGAGAGGGTGATGCCTCGGTCTTCGATGTGGTGCATGGCGAAGGTCAGCCCCTCAACCTCGGTATTGTAGTAAGTGTCAATTTGAGGGAAGAGTTTGGAGGTGATGCTCCGGCTCGACTGATAATTGACATGAACATGCCTATCCCATGTTTGGGATTTTTCATCTAAGTTGGCTTGCAGGGTCTCTTTCCTCACCTCCTCAATTTTAAATACACATCCAGAAAAGTGAAAACATTAAAAAGAGTGAAGGTAGCAAGGGGTATGTGTGGTCAAGTGAGGGTTGATCGAATGTGCATGAATGCAAGGTAAGACTCGATCCCACAAACCTCAATTGGAGTTAGGATTAGGAAAGGTTACACGTAGGAAGAGATTGTCGAAGATTAGTGAAGTTGTGGAGGAAAAAGAAGTTGGGCTAGAAAGTTGTTTGAAGGTGGAACCTATTGCTAGTCCAGTGTTAGAAGGTTTAGAAGTAGATGCTCAACTTGAGGAAGAAGCTACTTCCTTCAAGTTGAGTAGCGAGACATTGGCAGGAACAGAGACAGTTAGGCAAGAAATTCCTGTAGAAGTTGATAGCGGAATAGGAATGGACACACCTGTCACCATGGCTCAGGAGGGAGAGGGTCCACCTCCCTTTCCACCCATTGATCCATTGATTAGGCCGAGAGGTTTACCCATTGTGGTTCCACAAAACTTGGCGGCGGTGGATATGCCATCCCACCTCCCTAAGTTTTATGGAACTAAGGATGAGGATCCCTCTAGGCACATGGAGAGGTACATTGAGAGGTTGGCTAGTTCTCTTGTAACGAACCCGAGATATTGGTTGGTGTGGTTTCCTACCACTCTAGAGGGAGAAGCTTATGAGTGGTATAGAGATCATGCAGAGGGCCATTTTAGAGGATGGGAACAAATACAGAGAGAGTTTTTGAATGAGTTTAGGCCCGAAGTTGGTCAGAGCACGGCTCTTAGAGCGTTGGCATCCTTGAAGCAAGGAAGGGAAGAGGAGATTTCGGCATACATTAGGAGGTTTGATTTGGTGTGTACACGCTTTGTGGGTACGATGCTCAACGATGACACCCTTAAACAATTCTTCATCCAATGATTTTTTAAGGCGGGTACCATTAGAGGTGTGTTGGAAAGGAATCCTCAGACATTGGCGGATGCTAAGGCAGCGGCTAGAGAGATGGAGCACATAGATAGAGATTATGAGAGGTTGTGGCGAAGGGAGGATGAATCCATACCTCAATTCATCCCCATTCGTCCGAGGGTAGCAGAGGGAGAGCCAAGTAGACAGGGGAGTCAGGTTCCGTATGCTCTCATTGACACAGGTCCACGTCCTCTAGCGGTTAGAGAACCTGCACCACTCTTAGCATTGCCTGCTCCTAGAGTCGACACACACATTGAGGAGGTGGAGAAAAGGTTGGGTGCTAGTCAATTGGGATTTCAGGAGGCTATGATTAAGCAAATGCAGAGTCTTACGGATCAGATGTCATTGATGATTAGAAGTCAGCAGCCTGGTCCTCCTCCTCCAGTTGAGTCGGGTAGACATGCCTCAGGATTGTGGTGTGTTCAGTGCGGGCAACCTGGACATACTAGGCAGTTTTGTCGAGTGGGGCAGAATCGTGATCAAAGGAACAATGGTGGTCCACCTCAACAAAACCAACGGGGTCAAGGACAAATTCAGTATGGACAGGGCAATTATAGGGGGCATCCCCCTAGAGGACAAGGTGGTCAGAATGTGGAGAGAAGGGAGTTTCATTCTTTTTGTGGGAGATGGCACGCACCGGGTCAGTGTTGGTCCGAAGGACAAGGCTATGGTTGTAGCAACTGTGGGGGAAATCATCCTTCGGACGAGTGTCGTCAACCTGATAAAGTCATTAGCATGCCCAACCCGGTAGCCAACCCACAACAACAAGCTAGAGACAACATGAGAGGGGCTAGGCCATAGGGCGGACCTCCTAATGAGTTTAGGCCACCCAATCTATACTATGATCACGGGAATGTGTGAGCCCAAAAGGGTGCCCACATTTAGTCTTAGACCCTTGAAACGTTAGTTGATGCACTTTGAAGTAGCATGTTACTTCACAAAAATATAAAAAGAGTGAAATATTAGTCTTAGAAGTACCATGTTGTAAGAGGCTAGGATGTGAGTTGTTATTGTGTTTTTTTCTTCGGAAGGATTTGAGTGAATGAGGATAGGTAAGGAGAACTTGGATTGAGTAGTTAGTGAGTAGGCTAGTACAAATGGATGGAGACAACCAAAGTGACTCAAGAGGCAAGTGCATTCGAATTGGGATGAATGGAGGATCACATGGAGCGCACAAGTGGACCACCTCATCATGGCCACTTAATGGGGAAGGTCCAAGGAAGAATGCAAGGTGGAGGATAAGCAAATTCTCAAAGCACCAATCAAATCACGAGTTAAGCATCGTGGTTTGAATTAAGTGGTGAGCGACGATTTGGGAAAGTAAGGGGAGAAAGTTATGGCGGCGGAAAGCGAAGGAGGCTAAGTTTGGGTTGAAGCATCCCAAGTTTGGTAAAGTGTGGTAGGTAGAAAGCCAAGGCTAGTTAAATGTTCGAATTAGGATCCTTGTTGATCATTTGAGGGAGGAAGGCTTAGAAGATAGGATTGGCGCCTACTAAGTAGGAGGAAATCTCAAGGGCTTATCGTGAGCCTTGAGGGTGCTCACCCCCTCAAGCTTACTATATAATCCCTCATTCTTCCCTCACTCATCCTCTCTTTCCTTTGTGCTCCAAGGCACCCCACGAGTTATAAGTGTGGGTGTGGGAAGCCATATTGGAGCACATGTGTGTGCTTAGTTTTTAGTTTGAGAGCCAAGGCTTGTTAGCCTTGAAGAGGGCTTGACCTCTTGGTAGAATTAGTGTTGACGTGAAGGATTTTAAAGTTAATTCATGATTCCAATTTGTGGTACTTAAAGTTCATGTTTTGAATACACGTGGTTGCAAGTTCCATGTTTAAGAGTTGAGCACTTGAGGTTGTGATGAGTGCAAAAATATACTTGTGTGGATTAGTTAGTCTTAGTGAAGTTAGGAAATTCTCTCTCCCCCTCTCCTCTCTAGGATTTTAGGATTTTAGGATTAGAGAAGAATTGTGTGATTAGAAAGGGGTTGTTAGTAGAATTAGGAAAATTAGGTAGGAAGATTAGTTAAGGGCTTGAATAATTAGTGAGGTAGTTGGGGATTACAACTACAAAGTTGTGGGTTCATGAAGGAGCTGGGTTTATGAAGGAGCTGGGTTTGTTTAGTTAGAAAGTAAAGAGCTGGGTTCATGAAGGAGCTTAGTAGATAGCCTACTTAATTAGCTCATAGACAAGTAGTTAGTTACATTATGCTAGTTAGTGTTATGTGTGGCTTTCACAAGTAAATGTATTTGAGATTGACTATAGAGAATAGTGTTTTTTAACACTTGCATCCTCTCTTTAAAAATAAACCACGTGCACAAATTAATGGAGAATGTGGAGCACTCTCGCGATGGCAAGACAAAGGAAGCAAAGACCAAAGGTGCGAGGGAGAGATTGACATAAGTCACATAAGTATTTCTTAATACTTAAAGGCTTATGTACGGTATGGAGACACCAAGTGAGACCTCTTATAGTAGCGATACGGAATACACAAGTGATAGTTCAAGTGGTAGTATAGAGTCAACGGCACGGACTCCATTTAGGAGAGGGATATCCTTAAGGGCTTGTGTAGCTAAAGCGGCCGGATGGACGTTAGAAGCAAACAAAGACAAAATAGCACCCGAGCATAAGGAGGTTAAAATAACATAGTTAACTTGTGCATTCTCCACATACGTATTGAAATCGTACATTGAGTTGTTAAAAGTGAAATTCCAGTTAAATCCAAGACCACTTGAAGGGTGAACCTTGCACTATGGACTCATCCAAGTCCAAATCCAATACCGCGGAGGAATGTGAGCCCAAACCCACTACTCGGACTACGGACGCTTAAGGGTGGGGGGTTTGGCCTCACATAATTGGTGCGTCCGCCGGGAGCGAAGCGGAAGGTAGTTACAAGACTTGGAGGCGACTAGGAGACTTGGAGGCAACTAGGAAAAATTGGAGACACAAACTTGAGAGAAGGGAAGGAGCACCCGAAACTCGGTAAGTATTCTCTCTTTGGGTTACATTTGAATTCATTGTATTTCAACTATTCCTTGGAATGAATTGCATTGTCAATTACGCAAATTCATTTTTGAGGAAGGAGCGCGGCGAAGGTACGTCCTCAACCTTTTTGGGGATTTGCTAAGAACTTAAAAGGAACCTATAACCGAGTAGCTCATTAAAACATTAGAGGGTAAATTTACCTTAGGACATTGAACTTTGACACTCACCTCGTGGTGAGTCTCAAAGTTTTGGGAGTTGTCATTTCATGCTCTAGATTAAATTAATATTTCACAAAGTTTATGGTGTTGTTACATTGAGTCACGATTGAGGGGAGTGCTAACTCACAGGGGGATGCGATTGCTCAAGGTATGTTTATTTCTTCAAAGTGAACTCATTAACTAATTAAGGAATGCCTTTTGTACTCGTGATTGTTGTTATCCGTTGTAGAGGGTAATTCCCGAATTGTGGATGGTGTGAGAAGTTGAAGGGTGAAGCCTCGACTTTTAACATAATCTACTCGGAAGGTCACCCCCTCACAATCGGTATTGTGGTGAGTGTTAATTTGCGGGAAGGTACGGAGGTGATGCTCCGACTTAACCAAAAAATTAACATGAACATGCCTATCCCCTATTGGGATTCTTTCACCTAAGTGGGCTTGCAGGTTCTTTTCCTCACCTCCTAAAAAAAATTATAACCACACCAAGACAAGTGAAAATATTAAGAGGGGAATTGCTAGGATTATGTGTGGTCAAGTGAGGGTCGATCGATTCTTATGGAATGCAAGGTAGGACTCGCTCACAAAAACCAAGTTTGATAGTAGGACTAGAGAAATCTACTCGAAAGAGGCGGTCCTCTAAAATCAGTGATAGATTAGAACAAGATAATGTTAGAATAGAGAGTTGTTTGAACGTCGAACCTAGGACTAGGTCAATTCTAGACACCTTAGAACTTGGAGCTCAACTTGAAGAGGAGATCACTCCCTCCAAATTGAGTGGTGAAACTTCTTCGGAAAATTACACACTTAGAGAAGAATTCCCGGTAGAAGTTGATAGGGGATTGTTGAATAGTTCACCGGTCACCATGGCCGAGGAACGGGGGATGGATCCACCACCCATACCCCCAATTCCGCCCATACCTCCTATACCTCCAATAGACCCATTGGTTAGGCCAAGAGGCCTACCAATTGTGGTTCCACAAAATTTAGCGGCGATGGATATGCCATCTCATCTCCCTAAATTTTATGGGACCAAGGATGAGGACCCCTCTCGGCACATGGAACGGTATATCGAACGGTTGGCTAGCTTCCTCATAACCGACCCGTGTTATTGGTTAGTGTGGTTTCCTACCACTCTAGAGGGGGAAGCCTATGAATGGTATCGGGATCATGCCGAGGGACATTTTAGGGGATGGGAACAATTACAAAGGGAGTTTCTTAACGAATTTAGGCCGGAAGTGGGTCAAAGTACCGCATTAAGGGCATTGTCGTCATTGAAGCAAGGAAGGGAGGAAGAAATTTCGGCTTACATTAGGAGGTTTGATTTAGTGTGCACTAGATTTGTGGGTACCATGCTCAACGACGACACGCTAAAGCAATTTTTCATTCAAGGGTTTTTTAAGTCCGGAACTATTAGGGGTGTTCTAGAAAGGAATCCCTTGACCTTGGCGGATGCCAAGCGTGCGGCTAGAGATATTGAAAACTTGGATAAAGATCACGAAAGGCTATGGAGAAGGGAGGATGAATTGATCCCACAATTCATCCCCATACGCCCTAGGGTGGTAGCGGTAGAACCCGCTAAGTATGAGAACCAAATTCCATATGCCATTGTGGACACCGGCCCCCGACCTTTAGCGGTTAGGGAACCGGCACCTCTTTTGGCACTACCGGCCCCTAGAACGGATCCACACTTGGAGGAGGTTGAGAGAAGACTAGGTGCTAGCCAACTAGGATTCCAAGAGGCTATGATAAAACAAATGCAAAGCCTCACGGATCAAATGTCATTAATGATCCGGAGTCAACAACCGGGGCCTCCACCCCCGGTTGAGTCGGGTAGGCATTCTTCCGGATTATGGTGTGTCCAATGTGGCCAACCGGGCCACACGCGTCAATTTTGTAGAAGTGGACAAAACCGTGACCAAAGAGGAAACGGTAACCCACCTCAACAAAATCAACGAGGTCAAGCGCCACCTCACTATGGAAATGGAAGCAATAGAGGACCACAACCTAGAGGGCAAGGTGGCCAAAATTTAGAGAAGAAGGAATTTCATCCCTTTTGTGGAAGGTGGCACGCTCAAGGACAATGTTGGTCCGAAGGTCAAGAGTTTAATTGTAGCAATTGTGGAGGAAGTCATCCCTCGGATACGTGTCGCCAACCGGACAAAATAATTAATGTCCCTTACCCGGTGGCTAATCCACAACAACAAGCAAGGGATAATATGCGAGGTGCTAGGCCACAAGGAGTACCGGCCAATGAACTTAGGCCACCTAACTTATACTATGACCATAGTAATGCTAGGCAAACTTTTCATCCACCGGCGGGCTTGCAAACTACAACCGGTTACATTCCAATACAAAATAGACAAGGAGTTCCACCTAATGGTAGTAACGGGAGACAAGCGCCTCCAACGGATCCGGGACCATCTAACTCCCAAGATGTTAGGTTCATGGATGGAGTGTTGGAGGCCACATGTGATGACATGCTTCCTCTCCCAACGAGAATTGGAGAGGAGCAAAGTCAATGGCCTCCTCACACCAATGCTATTACATATGAGTTAGTGAAGGGTAAGGGTGTGGTTGAAGAAGCACCTGCACTAGCGGTAACTACTAGGGCTAGGAGAGGGGATGCCCCGTTGGAGGTAGGAATAGGAGAGCAAGGAAATTACTCTTCGGATGAAGAGATTAATCTCTCCGAGTTGGATAGGGTAGCTAGAAGAGCTACTAAGGATGTGGAGAGGGAAAATATAATTTTACAAGATAGGGAGAGGACTAATGCGGTACATGACTTGGATAATAGCGATGTGGGTGAATGGGAAGGACCGGGGGTTCCCGTAGACGAATTCGACGTAGTGGGTAATTCTAAGGTGGAAAGATCTACCGGGTACGACTTGTGGGCGGACCTTAGTACACTCAAGGCGGATATTACTTTCGGCCAACTATTGGAAATTTCACCCACGGCAAGGAAAACATTAAAGGAGGGAATGCCGGTACACAAGAGGATGAGGAAGGTGAAAGCTAAAATAGCCGCTAGGATCCAATCACAAGGTGGAAGAGACGTGAAAGCTATAGAAATAGAAGTTGTTATAGTAGATAAGGTGGTTCCTAATGTGCTAGTCGACGGAGGGAGTAGTCTAAATATACTACCGGAGGATACTATGAAAAAATTGGGACTTGGACTCACGGGGCCTTCACCTTTGGTCATAAATATGGCAAATCAAAGTTCGACTACGCCTTTGGGGATGATCAAGGATTGTAGAATGACTACGGGAGGCAAGGAGTACTTGGTCACCTTCCATGTCATTAAAATGCACTCCAACAAGGACACCTTCCCCATTTTGCTAGGTAGGCCTTGGTTGCGGATGGCGAATGCTATGGTCAATTGGGGTGGACCTAAACCATCCATCACTTATGGTCCGGAGGGTAATAGGGTCATAGTGTCCATTGGTTCATTAGAAGGATGGATGAAGAAGGAGATGTATTTGCCATTGGAGAAGGAAATTGATGACTTAAACGAGAATGAGATTGGCAAGGCATTGGTGGGAGTCGTCCATCCCGAAGGTCAAAGGGTTGTTATAGATTCGGGCTCGGGAAGTCTAGGTCCTAATTTTTACAATTATGGGGATAATGGGGATTATGCCCAATGGCTAAGGGAGTACCCCGAGTCCGAGGTTGATGTAATGGTTACATTTCACCAAGTAGGCTTAGGGAGTGAATTTCCTAGTGTTAGTTTAGGAGAGGGCTCATTGTTGGAGCCATGTGAGGTGCTCACCGAGGAAGAGTGGGTTAGCGGTGGGTTAACACCTTGGGTAGATGACGTGGAAGAGGGTGAGGTTAGTTTAATTCATGTAGATGGGACTCAAGAGGAGGATGTGATTATTGAGTCATCGAAATTGGAGGAGCCTTTACATTTCAAGACCACGTCTACGGGGATAGTTGTAGGTCAAGATGTGAAAGATTACCCCAATGTGCCTTCCGATTGGTATCGGAACAAAGAGGAACAAGCACATGTGTCGGAAGCGGATTGGCGGTGCGTGGATGTGAAATTAAAGAATGGAAAAACCCGACAAATGAAGATGGGTTCCAAATTGGGGGAGAAAGAGGTTAGGGAGTATAGCAATTTGGTGGATGAGTTTAGTGATACTTTTGCATGGTCCTACGATGAGCTTAAGGGAATTCCTAGGGAAATGGTAGAGCACCGGATTCCTTTAATTCCGGGGGCGAGGCCAATTAGACAAAAGGAGAGGAGGATGAATCCTCAATTGCAATTGTTGGTGAAAGCGGAATTGGAAAGGTTATTGAAGGCCGGGTTTATCAAGCCGGTGGAAATCACGGATTGGGTTTCTCCTATGGTCTTAGTAAAGAAAAAAAATGGGAAATTAAGGGTTTGTGTCGACTATAGGAAATTGAATTCGTGCACACAAAAGGATCACTTCCCCTTACCTTTTATCACCTTGTTGCTTGAGGAGGTTGGAGGTCATTCGCGATATACCTTTATGGATGGGTATGCGGGTTATAATCAAATTTCCATAGCCCTCCAAGATATCCATAAAACGGCTTTTACTACACCTTGGGGTACTTTTGTGTGGGTAGTGATGCCATTTGGGTTATGTAATGCCCCGGCTACTTTCCAACGATTAGTAATGTATATCTTCACCGACTTGTTGTTCAAATCCATGACCGTCTTTGTGGACGATTTTAGCACACAAAGTAATGTGGACGATCACCTACATTGTGTTAGGGAGGCATTGGTTAGGTGTAGGAAGATGAGGTTAGCATTGAACCCGGATAAGACATTTTTGGGAGTGAATAAGGGAGTGTTGTTGGGTTATGTTGTTAGTGAGAAAGGTAGAGAACCCGATCCGGATAAGATTGCGGCCATAAGCGACTTGGCAACTCCAACCAATTCCAAGGGGATCTCTAAGTTGTTAGGACATGTGGGATGGTACCGGGAACTTATTCCTAATTTTTTAAAGATAGCGGTGCCCATTACCCATTTGCTCAAAAAGGATGTCAAATTCGAGTGGACGGATGCTTGTCAAAAAGCCTTTGAGGAATTGCGGGATAGGTTGAGCACCTATCCGGTGTTGATACCACCCAATTGGGGTAAACCTTTTCACGTCTATTGTGATGCTAGTAATGTGGCAATAGGGAGTGCGCTTTGTCAAGCAACGGGAGAAAAAGAGAAGGATCAACCTATAGCTTATGCGAGTAAGCAATTGACCCCCGCCGAAAGAAACTACTCTACAACGGAGAGGGAGTGCCTAGCCATGGTGTTTTCCGTTAAAAAGTTTAGGCATTACCTCATGTGCAACCCGGTTGTATTTTTTGTTGACCACATGGCTATCAAGTATCTAGTTAACAAGGCGGAGTTAAGTGGTAGGTTAGCTAGGTGGGTTTTGTTATTAGAAGAATTCGACTACACGGTGGAATATAAACCGGGTCGTATGCATTTACAAGCGGACCACTTGTCTAGGTTGTCGGAGGAGATAGGAAAAAATCCGGTAAATGATATGTTAGTAGATGATAGCCTCTTTGTGGTCACTTCTACACCGGAGTGGTATGCGGGCATAGTGGAATTTCTAACAACCCACAAGTTGCCCAAAGAGTGGACAAAAGAAGAGAGAAGGAAGGTGAGGGTAAATAGTAGGCAATTTGTTGTAGTGGGCCATAGGTTGTTTAGAAGGGGGTCCGATGGTATTTTACGACGATGCGTGTCAAAAACGGAGGTTGAAGCGATTTTAATCGCTTGCCACGATAGCGCTTGCGGCGGTCACTTCTCGGGTCAACTCACCGGGCAAAAAATACTTAGAGCGGGCTACTTTTGGCCTACACTATTTAAGGACGCCCATGACTATGTAAGGAAATGCGACGCTTGCCAACGGTATGCCCGAAACGACCTTAGAATGGAGATGCCTTTACATGTATCATTACCCTTAGTTCCTTTCGAAAAATGGGGCATCGACTATGTGGGTGAGGTCCATCCCCAATCTTCAAAAGGAATGAAATATATTGTGGTGGCAACCGAGTACCTCACCAAGTGGGCGGAAGCCAAAGCGGTGAAGACCGACACGGCGGAACACGCGGCAACATTTATGTACGAAAACATAATTTCGCGGTTCGGGGTGCCGAAGATCCTAGTAAGCGATAGGGGTACTCACTTTTTGAATGACTTGATTCGAGAGATGACAGAGAAATTTAAAATTGATCACCGGAAGACTACTCCCTACCACCCACAAACCAATGGACAAACGGAAAGGGTTAACGGAATTTTGGTGAGTATACTACGCAAGACGGTTATAGACTCGAAGCGGGATTGGGATACGAAACTAACGGCGGCACTTTGGGCATACCGTACAACCTATAAGGTAACTACGTGTGCTACACCATTTTCCTTAGTCTATGGTCTTGAAGCGACACTACCAATCGAATATGAAGTCGAGTCACTTAGGGTGGCCGTGAGTACGAGACTTACCGAAAGTCAATCCTTACGAAATCGACTAACCGATTTGGAAGCACTTGACGAAGGGAGGAGAATGGCGGCTCAACATATTGAGGCAATCCAAAGAAGGAGAAAGATTACTTTCGACAAACGACATAAGAGAAGGGCCCTAACACCGGGAATGATGGTCATGATTCAAGACGCACGAAAGCTTGAATTTCCGGCGAAATTCGATGCAATATGGTTAGGACCTTACCTTGTCTATGAGGTCTTTCCTAATAATTCAATTCAATTGGAAACGTTGAATGGTGAGCTCTTTCCTACCCGTACATCGGGAAGTAGATGTAAGGAGTACCGAGCTTGACTAGGCAACTTACCCTTGGAGCAAGAGATGTTTGGATTCATCCCCCGATGGTCGCCAATTATGTGAGCCCGAAAGGGTGCCCACATTTAGTCTTAGACCCTTGAAACGTTAGTTGATGCACTTTGAAGTAGCATGTTACTTCACAAAAATATAAAAAGAGTGAAATATTAGTCTTAGAAGTACCATGTTGTAAGAGGCTAGGATGTGAGTTGTTATTGTGTTTTTACCTTCGGAAGGATTTGAGTGAATGAGGATAGGTAAGGAGAACTTGGATTGAGTAGTTAGTGAGTAGGCTAGTACAAATGGATGGAGACAACCAAAGTGACTCAAGAGGCAAGTGCATTCGAATTGGGATGAATGGAGGATCACATGGAGCGCACAAGTGGACCACCTCATCATGGCCACTTAATGGGGAAGGTCCAAGGAAGAATGCAAGGTGGAGGATAAGCAAATTCTCAAAGCACCAATCAAATCACGAGTTAAGCATCGTGGTTTGAATTAAGTGGTGAGCGACGATTTGGGAAAGTAAGGGGAGAAAGTTATGGCGGCGGAAAGCGAAGGAGGCTAAGTTTGGGTTGAAGCATCCCAAGTTTGGTAAAGTGTGGTAGGTAGAAAGCCAAGGCTAGTTAAATGTTCGAATTAGGATCCTTGTTGATCATTTGAGGGAGGAAGGCTTAGAAGATAGGATTGGCGCCTACTAAGTAGGAGGAAATCTCAAGGGCTTATCGTGAGCCTTGAGGGTGCTCACCCCCTCAAGCTTACTATATAATCCCTCATTCTTCCCTCACTCATCCTCTCTTTCCTTTGTGCTCCAAGGCACCCCACGAGTTATAAGTGTGGGTGTGGGAAGCCATATTGGAGCACATGTGTGTGCTTAGTTTTTAGTTTGAGAGCCAAGGCTTGTTAGCCTTGAAGAGGGCTTGACCTCTTGGTAGAATTAGTGTTGACGTGAAGGATTTTAAAGTTAATTCATGATTCCAATTTGTGGTACTTAAAGTTCATGTTTTGAATACACGTGGTTGCAAGTTCCATGTTTAAGAGTTGAGCACTTGAGGTTGTGATGAGTGCAAAAATATACTTGTGTGGATTAGTTAGTCTTAGTGAAGTTAGGAAATTCTCTCTCCCCCTCTCCTCTCTAGGATTTTAGGATTTTAGGATTAGAGAAGAATTGTGTGATTAGAAAGGGGTTGTTAGTAGAATTAGGAAAATTAGGTAGGAAGATTAGTTAAGGGCTTGAATAATTAGTGAGGTAGTTGGGGATTACAACTACAAAGTTGTGGGTTCATGAAGGAGCTGGGTTTATGAAGGAGCTGGGTTTGTTTAGTTAGAAAGTAAAGAGCTGGGTTTATGAAGGACTTGGGTTTGTTTAGTTAGAAGCTAAGGAGCTGGGTTCATGAAGGAGCTGGGTTTATGAAGGAGCTGGGTTTATTTAGTTAGAAGCTAAGGAGTTGGGTTCATGAAGGAGTTGGGTTTATGAAGGAGCTAGTTAAATCCAAGACCACTTGAAGGATGAACCTTGCACTATGGACTCATCCAAGTCCAAATCCAATACCGCGGAGGAATGTGAGCCCAAACCCACTACTCGGACTACGGACGCTTAAGGGTGGGGGGTTTGGCCTCACATCCGTGCACAAAACAAATCAGAATAGATTGAGAACTAGAGCTTTATTGAGTGGGGAGCGACAAAATACAACAATGGAGAAGAGAACACTTCTCCTGCTCCTTATTCAGCCTTAAGTAGAGGCTGTAATCCCTAACTGAAGGTGGCGGCGAAGTTGGCCGCCCTCAGAAAATCCCTAACTACGAGAAAACCGGAACTTCGTCCTTCGCGGAATTTCCGGATCTCGATCCGCTTTTTGCGCTGATAACATTTTGAATTACAGTTTTGCCAAAACTCAAAGGCAGCCTAAATCCTATCTGCCTAATTCTTATCTACCTACAGCCACATGCCTAAGTCTAATCTAACTGGTACGATGCTTCTTCGAAGCCGTCCCGTCCTTGGATTGGCCTGCTGGCCCACTGATTCCGGACACCTGTCTGACCTGCTGGCCCACTGATTCCGGACGCATGTCTGACCTGCTGGCCCATTGATTTTGGATGCTCCTCCACCTGGGGTCAGGTGGTAACCATTTTATTTCTGTATAGCTGTCATCATTCCGGCTTTTCCGGATTTGACAGTTATCTCACGGTATTTTTGGTCCGGTTCCAGCTTGGTCAAAGAGTCTGTTTTAACCATTTTAATGCATAAGGCGGATGTCTAGAACCTTATTTCCTAAAACAACTAACCTACCCTAGGGAACCCTACCTTAACAACAATCTCAGGGTATTATCCGGGTATTAATCCGGTTAGGAAGCCAATCCGGACTTCCGTGGATTTTTGGGCTCCCACATATTGCATTAAACATCCTCAAAATAAAGACATCATTATAGATTCAATCATTGAAACCTACTTACTCAAAAAGAAAGGAATCAATAACTTTGACCCTCCATACCTTTTGCACCTCAGTCCCAATTCTAGAAGTTGAAATTGACAATTTATGTGATCCAAAATTGCCATCCGGGTGAGACAATATCCTTATTTTATCCAAGCTGAAATTGTTTCACAATGTGAGAAGTGCCACAATAGGGGAACACACCTTAGCCTGATTGAAATGGAACATCACAATAATTTTGGACGCAATTTTTGTTAATCACATGCAAGTCTATGCCGACAAATGAGTTGGTAACAAAGTGCTGAAATGGATTCATTTTTGTCATATTTGGGGATCCTTCATTTGCCCACAAACTGCAACCGTCATTCCTCTGTTATGCCTTGATGGTGCACCTTTGAAGGCATCGAATCTTATGGGACAATGCGTAATGTGGATTGTAAGATATGTTTCTATTCAAGGTATGCAAGGCTAGCTTGGCCCACCCATTGTAGTAAGACAAGCTAGAAATCTAGTTTTTTATTAGCACGCCATGCTCCTTGAATATGATCATTTAAGCATCAATAAATTTTTGATGATTTTTTGCATAAGTTCTCAAATTCACATTTCAGCCAACACAATGGGAGTTTGATGCCGAAACATTATGAAGAACTCTAATGAATGGTGTGAATTGAAAGCTTTGTTTAAATGTAAGGCATGTGGACCTTGTCTAGTCACTCACCTAGATTGGACACCTATACCTATTTGAGTGGTTTGTGGCAAGGTTTTCTAGTTAAGAGCTTGATACTTAAAAGAATCTACATGTTAAGAAAATGAAATTGCACTATGTGTTCAAAATATATTTAGTAATCAAAGGTCTGAGACTTAACATTGTTGGGAGGACCCGACCAAATTCCTTTGGGGGAGTGTTCAACACGTTATTTGGATCTATAGTCAACCAAATTACATATCATGTTGACCAATGACAAATGCCCATCATTTATGGCACCATGCGATCACTTGGGGATCACTTAATGGAGAACAAAATTCTTTTGCAATCTCCTATGATTGTTGCATCTCACCTTTCATTTCAAAACTTGAAATGGTAACATGCGGGATTTGCAGTTGGCAAACAGCTAACACAATTTCCAATTTGGCTCAACCATCAAAAGTTTCTGTGGGTGTCACCAAAAATCCTCCACCCTTCGATTTCGTCCTAGCCCGAGTGGAAAAGTTTATAATGACATGTAGAGACTTCTCTCTTTGTAACCCAATATATAATTCCAATCTACCCTTGGAATATACACAACTTGATTAACACCACACTATGTAGTTTTACATCCCTTAATGTCGGGCAAGGTTATATCCTTAGCCTTTTCTAATGTCCACCCGGCCGCTTTGGCCACGCATGCCTTCAAAGATATTCCTCTTGTGAATCGAGTCCTTGCCGTCGACTCCACACTACTACATGAGTTCTCGCTTATTGATTCCGTGCTATCACATGTCATCGTGGTTGATTCCGTATTGGTACATGACACTTCGCTTGTGGATTCCATGAGCACATAGGCTTTAAATACAAGTATTAAAAAATACTTATATACTTATCTTTGCCCTTCCTTCTCTAAGTTCTTCTTGATGTAAATCTCTATCAATGTCTTCCTACTAAACTTCAGAATAGTATAACTCCCACCCAACTTATGTTCTTCAAGTGAAATTTGGTACACTTGTTAAGTACCTTATCAAAAATCTCCACACCAAATTTTGGCACAAACAGAGTTCATATGCAAAAGTTATATATGAAATTCTAACTCTAACTACTTAGTATGAATGCTGTGATAAAGCATCCGGTCATTAAAACTCTAATAACTTCCAACTCCTACGTCCAATCAATCTAAAATTTTGACAAAAGATAGATATATAAGTTCAAAAGGTAGTGTCAAATTTTGGTATCCATATCTATAACCCTCTAAGAGATACATATTTTCAAACCTTGTTGCTTTGTTCCTAGACACCCTCCCCTTCAACTTTTAATAACTCTTTCATCCCAATGACTGAAGCCCTCAAATTTTTACCAGAACTCCCATACTTTATAATAAACAATCCCTCAAATTTTCATACCCATTGAACACTGTGATCATCCATAATTGACAAATCTCTCACTATAAAGTTCTGCTCAAGTTCATAACTAATAAAACACTACAAGTAGTGCACCTAGTACAATCTAGTCACTCTAAATGCCACAAGTTTAAACAAGTTTGAACTCTCTCACTTCAATATGAATCTCAATGCAACAAGTTGAAGTTTACAATCAAACTCCAAATTCCTTAAACCCAATCTACTTCTAACAAGAGGTCAATCCCTCTTCAAGGCTAAATAGCCTTGGCTCTTCTCCTAAGAACTAAGCACACACATGTGCTCCTATCTTGCTTCCCACACACCCACACTTATAATCCGTGGGGTGCTTAAGGAGCACGAAGGAAAGAGAGGATGAGTGAGGGAAGAATGAGGGATTATATAGTGAGTTGAGAGGGAGAGAGGGCATGAGGTAAGGATAGGGTGAGAGGATTAGAGCCTCTAATCACAACCCCTTAACCTTTTCCTTCTAAGTAGGGACTCATCCCATCCACAAGGCTCACGATAAGCCTTCGAAATCTCCTCCTACTTTGTAGGCTCTCATCTTATCTCCTAAACCTTCCTCCCTCAAATGATCAACAAAGATCCTAATTCAAACATTTAACTAACCTTGGCTTTCTACCTACCACACTTTACCAAGGTATGTCCTCATACTACTTAAGTCCACTCCACACAAGCCTAATGCTTCAAACTTAGTTTTCTTCAAGCTTCACTCTTTTTATATTTTTGTGAATAATCATAAATCAACAAAATGCTACTTGTAATGTTTTACAAGTGTTAACTACACATGTGAGCATCAATTTGGGCTCACAGTGGGCCTTGAAGTTCCAACAATAAGATCACATGCCTCACTCCATATAAATATCATCATTTCAATGTGCTCTATGACCGTCTTGATTTGGGCTTACTTGAGTTACTAAGGTGGAATGTTTCTAGGTCCAATTATATGAACCGCATTGGAGCCTACAACCCTCAACCGTATAACACAATAGGTATACAAGTTTTGATCCCACTCTTCACAAAGGACCTCTAGATCCACATATCAATATTGAAATTTATTGAACCACAAGTTTGCGTCTTAAACGTAGCGTTTGAATTTGATCATATGTAATTACATCTTATAATTGACAAATCTAAGAGCCTAATGCAATATGATATGAGCCAATGTTGAATGATTCATTGGCCTAGGTAATGTTGGGTAATTGCATAAAAGTTATAAAACCATGAAGGACATGTATAACATTGACTTCACATCAAACAACAATCATTTGGATTTTAAGATGTTGCCAAACTTTCCGGGAGTGGACTCTTCATACAAACTAATGTCAGTGTAAGAAGGGGCATTATTTGAGGCATTAACATACATAGTATACATAAGGGAGGGGTATTATTTTTATCTAATGTGTACATCTAAAAAGGCTATTAAGAATTTTGAAATGAAGGTAGATGTACAAAAAGGGGGCGTTAAGGTCTAGAGAATCAATTGACAATGGACGTTTTAGTTTCATCCAATTCACATTTTCATTCATTATTCACATATGGTAATAGTCCTCAATGACTACCTTGTCCAATATTTTTTTAAGGTTTGCATTTGGGTTCTAAGTTTACACAAACTGTAGGATCTTGAAACGCTCATGGGCTCCCTTAAGTTTGCTCTCCGGATTGTGGCTAAGGTATTGCACTCTTGTCTCTATTAGTTTGATGCAATTGTTGATTTACGTGCTATGAATGAAAAATGTTTAATAACTTTCTCTTTGGAAAGTGAAGGTGAAGTTTATATGTAATAAAGGCCTAGTGAATCCATGATTTATACTTTGTGAATGTAGTGGAGGCATTCATCACATTAAATTGCAAAGCTATGTATGAATACATTAGTCCATTTCATAACATGTCGTTAGTATGTATATACTTGTTTTTCTCTATAAACTTCTCGTATATAGGGGGGTTTAATTTCGTAGCAACCCACGCACGTCATTTAGGTTTCCAATGAAGAGTCCATCCCCCATGCCACACCCTAGAACAAATGTAGATTGCACCCATGTTTGCAACACTTGGTTCATATTGCATTTTTTATGCAAACCTGGATTAATTTTGAATGCACAGTTGCGGTCTCTATCTAAACTTGTGAACCCTACATTTATGATGACCGCGGCTTTCTTGGCAACACTAGCATTTGTATCAAGATATATTCCAGCACTACCACGTACACTACAACATAAAAGCATGTGCACATACTCACATATGCTTTTATCACATAAGTAGTGGTCATGGAAACCGTTCTTCACTTGTAATTGCAACATATTGTAATGCATTTACAAAATTATGCCAACAAGTGTAGAGGTTGTGGCCATAAAACTTGAGCATCACAATGATGCATCATACCAATGCATGAGTGAACTACATTGAGCATCGCAATGATGTTATATTTTACCCTTCGGAAAAACCAACACAAAATCTACCACTTAGATGGAAGAAATTTCTCATGCACATTCAACGACATGGAGTCCCTAAATTGTGTTCATTATATTCAACACTTATGGCCCATGATTATGAGTATGTAGCTCAAATGCATGCATTTGTAAATTGGCATGTCCATGTAGAGTCTCTTGGACACTTAAGGGATGAACACTCATGGTGGTTCTATATTACGGTCCATCACCAAAGAAACTCCAAAATCGAGCTATCCTATTAGTCAAGAGCAAAAGTTTATACATGAGGAGATTAGGGTCCGGTCCAATGTTTGGAAAAGAAAAAGAAATAAAGAAGAAGAAGAAAAGGAAAAAAGTGGTGCTAATGTGCCATCATTTTCTTACTGGACATTGGCAGTCCCCACTCATAAAAATTATTTCCTTAATATGAGAGACCACTTGTGAAGTTGGGGTACGATCTTGAGTCAAAAAAGTAAGAATCCATCCAGTGGTGTTTTAGATCACAAGTTTCGTGCACTTGGACCTACCCTTCCAGTTGTAGCCTTTGTAGAACATAATACTCTAGTTTTAAAATTACTAGTGTGAAGTTTGTTGCTTTGGCACATGTTATAGTAAATGACAAAATTGACATAATATGGAAGAGATTGATCCAGAGAAGGATTTCTATATGAATCGATGGACAAAGAAAGTATATCATAAGATTTGTAGGCAACTTGTAGTGCCTAGCAATGGACCTACAACTACCAAGATAGAACCAAAGATAGAATCATGGGTAGGATATATTTACTATCCCCATAAAAATAGGCTCGGGAGAGACACGAGAGGACCCTTTATTTCTCTCCTATGGTCAGGTGGGTCAACTGTATGACAAAACCACCATGTTGGTATTAAGCTATGAAGCTATCTTGCTAATGCAATGAGAGAGAAAGCTAATGTTTCTTGTGTCTCTCTACACAAATTATTATTGTATTGTTAACCCTCAAACGTATGAGAGGCCAAGATTGGGCATGTCCATGCACATATACGTATTGGATCAATTCTTTCATCAAGTTGAATATTTGAATGCCAAATTTAGGTTGAAACACACAACACGGGTGTCCTTGGATAAGACTACATGCTTTTTATTTTTATTGTTAATCCTACATATGAACGTATATTATATTATATTCTTGACATAAGATAATGAACTAATAAAATTCTAAACATCCTAGTTTTGAGAAACTAATTGTATTCTAACTTTTGCTTAGGCTCGTATAAATTGTGCGTATACCTGTATGTCATACATTGAACCCTACGGTCTTTCAGGGTTAAGGGTACGAAGCACTGTGATTGACGACGATTTTCCTTTTCATCGACGCGCCGGTGTGAACGGGTGAGTGCGGATTAGGGTTTCGAGGGTGCGGCTTGACAAAGGGGGAGCAGGCTTCGAGGGTCTCTCTTTCGCCTGACTCTTGCTCCGGCTCGCAGCACAGGCCCTCAGCCATGGCGGTCGGCAAGAACAAGCGTATTTCCAAGGGAAAGAAGGGAGGCAAGAAGAAAATTGTCGACCCCTTCTCCAAGAAGGACTGGTATGACATCAAGGCGCCCACTACCTTCACGCAGCGGTCTTTGGGCAAGACGCTCGTCACCCGTACCCAGGGAACCAAGGTGAGTTGTTGTGCTATTTCTGCCGGTGTGTTTGTTAGGTAGGGTTTGGAATGTCTGTGATTGCTTGGTGGCTGTTGTCGTGTGGAGGAGCGTGGGAGTGACGAGGAGTGTGTTGGGGTGGTTTGCAGATTGCCTCGGACGGTCTGAAGGGCCGAGTGTTCGAGGTGTCTCTGGCCGACTTGCAGCAGGATGAGGATCAGGCTTACCGCAAGATCAAGCTGAGGGCCGAGGATGTGCAGGGCAAGAATGTCCTGACGAACTTCTGGGTGCGTGGACGCTTACACTCCTGTGGGTTGGGGTGGGGTTATATTAGGGTTAGGGTAGGGTTTGATAGAAATGCGGGCTTATAGCAATAAGCCGGGCTTGTGTGTCTGTAATGGGAGTATAGAGGTTGTGCCGCACAGAAAATTAGGGCTAAACGTGCAAATAGATGGTGGCAAGGCATTCATTAACGAACGAGGGCCTTGAGAAAGGAGAAGTATTGAATGGGAATATGTTGTGCATGCAGGGCATGGACTTCACAACCGACAAGCTTCGGTCTCTGGTGCGCAAGTGGCAGAGTCTGATCGAGGCTCATGTTGACGTGAAGACCACAGACAACTACATGCTTCGCATTTTTTGCATTGCGTTCACGAAGAAGAGGCCCAACCAGATCAAGCGAACATGTTACGCACAGAGCAGCCAAATTCGTCAGGTACGATTATCACATGGGATGCCCTGAGAGTTTTTGGAACCAAAGGCACATAGAATTTGAAGAATGATGAGAAATCAATGCAGAAGAGGAATGTTTGGCCTGGGATTTCTGTTAGGGTTAGTTGTGAGCTGTGTGAATGACTAAATGGTGCAAATGTGAATTCGTTGGCCTGAATTGCAGATCAGGCGAAAGATGAGAGAAATCATGGTGCGTGAAGCTCAGACCTGTGACTTGAAGGAGTTGGTGGCGAAGTTCATCCCGGAGGTAATTGGAAAGGAGATTGAGAAGGCGACACAAGGAATCTACCCACTCCAGAACGCGTGCATCAGGAAGGTTAAGATTCTGAAGGCACCCAAGTTCGACCTCATGAAGTTGATGGAGGTGAGTGATGGACATGCATAAAGTGCATCCTCAAATGAAATTAAGTAATGTTTGCTGGAGTGCTGATGTTGGAGTTGCAGTGCGGATTAATTGCGAGTGTGATGTGATATGCTAACTTGTAGTGTTTTGATTGGACAGGTACACGGTGATTACAGTGAGGAGGTTGGAGCCAAGATTGATAGGCCCGTGGTGGGAGATGATGCAGAGCCTGATGCTGCTGAGGCTGTGCCCGTCCCCGGAGCTTAGATTTTAGTGTGCAGTCTGACGAAATCTCCAATTGATAGCCAATATGTGGAATGCAACTAGCTGACTTTGCATTGCCCCTAGAGGATGACGAAATTTCCTTGCATGAATACAGATACAATGATGCTTCAATGAAGTGCACCAATTTTCAACATTTGAGTCCAGCCATGTTGTGAAAGAATGTTTGCTCAATCACACTTCTTATGATGATTTTGGGCAAAAATTCTAGAGTGGAGTTTCATGCTGTATTGTGAGGAACCCATTGACAGGGATTGTGGTGGAGGAGAATTTACATTTGTAAAGCACAGTATGCTGATTTGGTTTTCCTTGGGGATCCAACAAATATAACAACCATGCTTTCTAAACTTTTATGATCACTTTGTTTTCCCTGCCAGTGATTAGTCCCTCTAATATCTTTTGAAGTTGTCATTTCGGCAGCTCCAGTGAACTCAAAGCACTGATGTTGTTCACAGTGAGATGGCACTTCAAACTTCTATGAGATAACAAAAGGGTTTCTGCAATTTATCTCATACTTGTAATCTCTAGCAAATATGTTCTGAACTGGTTTTCATGTCGAGAAACAGATTTTTGTATTTTGGTATAGAGTTATGTAGATCTATTCATCTTTAGTACCCTGGAAGCAAAGTGTATAAGGGCAGTTCTCTACAGAGTTGGTTGTATGTGATTCTAAGTTAGGTCTGGGTATGGTTTGTGGGCTTTTGGTGGTCACTCTTTCCAATCGTTCACCTGTGGAAGAAGTGTGTTATGATGAGATTGGACTATGGGCACGAAATATATCAATTCTTTGTTGCTTGAGACTTTCTGTTGTGTTCAAATACATCATGCACCCTCAATTCCATCTTTTGATATTTTACAGGAAGCTAAAGAGCGTTATTGATATAATCTACACATTACATGATGTTACAATATTATTGTTAACAAACCATGAAATAATCTTTCTTAAATTGTGGCAGTAATGACAGGAAACAAAAAATCTTAGAAATCTCACAAATTATGGAAACGCATATATAAAGACACATTATACACCTACGTCAAACTAATGAAATATTCTTAAGTGCAAAAATTTGCTGGAAAAGACACAATGTAATAGAAGGTATCTGCATTTTCAAGAACATTCAGGAAATGAGATCTGGATTGAATGGTTTCTGAAACATTAACAAAACATGGAATTGAATCTTCTATGTAAGGTCATGCTGCGATGCAGATGAAATTAGGTTGCCTTGATATTATGTAGGGATATTTATCATATGTAGACTTATGACATGCCTCAACCCCTAATGTCCCATGAGGATGTTTTACTCCAAAAGAGCACTTTTGGAAGGGTGGATACAAATAAACTTGGAAGTGGTTGCCACTTGATTTTGGTGGCAACCACTTGATATGTATTTATTGGTGACTACTAAATGAAACAAAAGTTCCGTATCATTTTTATCACAAATATGTTGAAAGTCGGTGTGCAACCGGTGAATGTTTAGTGCAACAAAAACACAAGTAATACATGGTACAAAGAGGTTTTCATGTCCAACTTGCACTTCTCCAAAATCAAGAAGTTCATAATGAATTCTTATAGAACAAATTCATTCATTTTATTTATAGAATAAAACACATCAAATCATAAATGAGTAACACATGACATAAAGGATTATATTCATGATCGTGTATAACATATAAAACATATACACGTACATGTTTGTAATACATATCATTTTTTATTCGAACCAAATGTTTCTTTTTGTAGCATCCATGTACAGGCAAAATCAAATCTCATATGTCAATAGGTCAAGATCTTCCTTGTGGCTGGAACACCAAAACATTTCAACTAAAAACAATGTGCCCTCCATTTACAAGGCATTTAATTACTTCTAAACGAAAGATTGTTGCATAAATTGTACCAAATTATTAGAGAACACTAATCGTATGAAAGTGAGCTTTAGATGATTCTTAACAAGTTTGTTGGACAAAGTATTTAACTTTCTAGCCTTTCAACCTTCATTTAATAGCACATGAACAATTTTTGTTTGTGTAGAGGCTTGGTGTTGTACGAATAAAGGTCCATAGAAATATACAATGAGATATATTGAGTGTGAACAACATTTGTTAATGAATATAACAACTTGTTATTCAACCGATCAAAAAAATATGTTTTTTTATAGTTTTTTTGTGATGCATACATGATCAATTAGATAATACATGCACCAAGTTCAAAACATTATTATTATTATTATTATTATTATTATTTCTTATGAATTATATAGGTTAAATGCTCAAAAATCGAATTTAAAGAAGAAGAAATTTTCTTACTTTCAAATTAACTCAAGAATGGAGAAAATTGTTCTTGATGACTCTTCTTTGGAGAGAAACTTCATTTGAGAATGGAAAGTCAATTCTTTTAATGAACATACAATCTCTATTGGGAACCCATTCACCAATGGGGATGAGGTTATGAACTCAAAGGAATACCGTAGTAATATAGTATCCCTAAATAAGCTTTTCCAAACATCTATCAGGAGTAAACCTTGAACACATCAAAAGCCAACATGGATTCCAAGGGTCAACATCCTCCTCCCGATTTTTGCTTGAATGATAGATAGGTGCATTGTTCCATCACAAGCCCTAACACTGCCTAACGTGCTTTCATGCCCATGTTGAACATGATTCAGTTCAATGTTGAACACAATTAACAGGGCCTACATGGTTGTTTACATTGTACTCTATTTTATTGATTTTGTATTTTTAAGTGTCGTTCATTTTGATTCTTGATTGACAATGTTCATGATATGTAATTGGGACTATTTAGACAATTATTTGAGATTGATCTGATTATTGTTAATGATTGTGGAAATGCCCACAATTAAGGCCATAATTAGCACGTGGTTGTTGTCAAGTGCTAACATAATTCACCATATTAGTTGTTAAATTATGCACTCCCATAGTAAGATATTGGATCACATGGTCATGGTGCCCCTTATGAACCCGATGCTCACCTTGGGTAATTATGGGCTAGTTAGAGTTCGTAATTATCAAATTTAGTGGTTCAATAATTTAGATTTGAACACAAAACCAACACATGTTTTGATAGTGTCCTTTGTCATTAAGATCATGTGAGTAACAAATGGGAAAACATAAAATAATAGTCTTACAGTGAAACACTACAACATTAGTACAATGTTATGATGAAACACAACCATGTTACGTAACACTGCACCAAATTTGAGATTTAGTGTCATATGGCATTTAATGTCACTACGGTAACTTTTCAGATGATGCTTCTTATGGATGAGTGAACAACTATTGTCATGGATGATGGATGAGTTCATCCATTGGCCAAAACCCTACCTTCTCTTGTCAGCAACTTGTGATGAAACATTGTTATGGATGATTGAAAGTTGGATGAAAAATCACTTAGAATGTGACAGTAGTTGCAACACTGTAAATCTATAATCCCCCCAAAAATTATAAGGAATGACAAATAATGCTAGATTAACATTTAGTGCTGGTGACACTACACCGTGGTTTACAATCAGTATTGAGCAAGACAATTAGAATTGGTGACACTAAATATCATATTTAGTGTACCAATGTTATGAAACACTACCAATGTTACATATTATTGGGTGTTGAACAAAGGACAATGGGTGTATCTATTTATTTATTGCATGGAAGTTCAAAATCAAAGAAGTAAAAATATGGCCACAAGGATACATATAATCCTAAAGGGGCTTCATGAGAGGTGCCCATGAGAAGACACAAAGACTACACTAGATATGTTATTTAGTGGCATATGTTATTTTATGTCATCATGGAAACTTTCTTAATGACACCTTTTATGAATAAGTTAAACTATTGTCATCCCAACTTTACAAGTACGGTATGTCTCGCATCCTGACATCTATGTAATAAAATATCGTCATGGGTGATTGACATTTGGATGAAAAATCACTTAAACACATATTTAAGTAAATTTAGACAATTAAGGAGTCTAAATTTAATTTTTAATTAAATAAACATGATTAATAGTTCATTAATGTATAAATTAAATGAAAGCGGCTCGCAACATATCGTGCCACGGAGGTGGATCGGGTAGCCTCCCGATGGCAATGTGTGGGAAGCATGCACAAAAATGGTGGAAAAAACAAGGCACTGATGTATACAAGAACATCGGGAGATCTCCCCATCCAGAAAAATTCAATTACAAGACAGTGAACAATAGTACATAAAACGATGGACATGTTATTGTAGATAGTAATCAATGAATTCTTGAACCAAAGCCGTGCATTGTCATTGACATTGCACGGAAAATACAACATAACATGAGAATCCAACATCCATACTTGAAAAATGCTTGTAGCACCAGAATTGAACAACGGGAAGGCTAAGCGTTTAAATCTCTAAGTATTGAAGCAGTACAACTTCAGGGACTATGTCTGGGTAGACCATAGGACCGGGAGGGCTCCCGGTGCGAATGAAGGGATGAGCGACGGAGCATCAGTGGTCGATTCGTTGTGGGCAGAACCTAGAGGCGTGGGAACCCGAGGATGTCCGAGACGGGGATGACATAGTTGAGCCTGCAAATGCAACAAACGAAAAATGTGAGGAAACATGAAGAGATAGCACATTTAGAAAGCAATACAAAATGAGATTTAAAAAAAAAGAAGTGAAGTACCGTGAGAAAGTTGAAGGTGGCGTTTAACTGGAAATCTCCTCCATTGTGGAATTGATGAATTGGCTGCCTTGATTTGCAATAGGCAGTAAGCAGCATAGGAGTTACAGGTTGAAATCTTGGTGGGTTTCAATTCGACTCGCTTCTTGGGAGATTTCTTTGGTTTCAAAAATGTGGTCCCCAAAAGTGCCGCGCTCGAGGACACTCCAGACGAAAAAAACGAAAGGTAAAGTATGTTAGAAAAATGAGAGAGGGTGAGCGAACATCATCGATCGGGAGGTCTCCCGGTGTGAATTTAGGATATGAAAAGAAAAATCAAACAGGGGAGAAAGAATTGAAGTGAGAATGAATTGAAAGCATTGGAAGGGGAGGCGTGTATGAAGCACATACTGAAAGTGTCGCGAGAATGGACGGAGTTTGGCGCGCAATTGGCGGTCACGAATGGGCTAAACCATTTATGGTAACGTGGGAGTGGGGGTTGTCCGTCTGTGATATGATTATGCAAATAGAGAGGAACATTTGGTGCGTGTATGAGTCCCTCGATGTAAGGGTACAATGCGGTTGTGATATTATCGATGACTCTGGGACCGGGCCAAGTGTGAGGGAAATAGCAATAGTCGGAGGGTATGTTCCTAATATGACGGCTGGGTTGGTCGTCGACAAACAATATATTGCCCTCCCTACATCCGAAATACTTTGCATGGTGACTAAGGAGGATTTTTTTTTCTTTAAAGAGAAAAGGGACGTCCTTACTAATGAAACCGTTTGTATTCGTGCACATGGATTTACCCCAGACAAACTTGAGCGCAGATATGATGTTTTCGCGAAAGAGGCGGCGAAGGACAGCGTGGAGGACAAAATCTTCCATGCACGACCAGACAACGACATGGAAATCGCGTAGGAGTAGGGACATGAACTCTCTCAACCCGGGACGGACTTGGAGATCTCATAGCTTGTCCATGAAAAGGTTGCCATTGCCCCCGAAACGCGCGAAGCACTTGGCTCGAACCCTCTCCGGGGAGCGCCTACAGAGAAGACCATCGACGGAGAGAACAATCAACTTGAAGGGCTTGGGTTTGGGTTGGAATCGAGGGCGCACAGGAGTAACAGAAACCTCAAAACCCTGCACATGAGAGGCACCGGGAGGTCTCCCGAAGAGAATATGAAGAAAGAAACGGCGGGGGAAATATCGACAATGCATGATGAAAAAAAATCATTCAACGAGTAACATATTTACAAACACATTCAAGACGCAGGAAATGAACAGGTTGGTAACAAACGAGGAAGTTATTACAAAGACATGAGAGTACTTAAAAACATGAATAACGGTGTTTGGTTGGTGGTTGCATGTCCAAAATGTTAGATGGAAGAATGACACCCAAAAAAATGAAACCCAAAACAAAGAAATGAGGAAATCCAAAAGAGAAACTTAGCGTCAACCCAAGCCCACCTCCGTGACAGATTCGGGGGAGCCAGAGGACATAGAAATCTGTCGAAGATGCGCAGAACCGCACTCCGAGAGCAACTGGCCAGTATGGATACTTCCAGAGAACCCAGAGTAACCAGGAACATGGCCAGCCGACTGGACAGCGGGTGACGCTGGAGAACCCAGAATATTGGCAATTTTTTGGGACACATGAAGGGGCAACAAGGAATCACCTTTTTTTTTTTTGAGTGGCCTTCTTTCCTCTGACACCTGAAAAAAATGGGAACACCGTGAGACGCTGGGCAAAGCATCGGGAGGTCTCCCGATGTCAATACTTGGGTTGAAACTGAGGCGCTCTGTCCACATCATCTGGCTTAAACCTCCTGGAGTAGCCAGCCATAAGCTTAACGTAGCGAGAGTCAGACTTACGGAGCTGGGCCTTTCCATCCGGGAGGGGGTTCTTTTCAACAAACTTCCGCACATCCATGTTTGAGGCCAAGAGATTTTTCAACCAGCCAAACAAAGTCCGGAGAAGGTAATTATCCTCATGTAGGAATTCAGGCCTAAACGTGGGAGGATGGATGGCCTGACTCCAGTGGTTAGGACAATTTTTATCCGGGGAGTCATCAATAAGCAGAACATTACGTAAGGTAGCATTAGGAAGTTTTTTCAAAAACCCTAAATGTGAGATCCTTCATGAAAATGGGTTGGTCGGGATTATCCCTATGCTTGGAGACAGTGCAATGATCATGATAAAAGAATCCATAGTCATCAAGGGGAATATCAAGGCGACCAAGCTTGAATCGCCTGCAATCCACCATAAGAGCATCAACCATCTGCAAGGCTTTGTGCTTCCGGGTTGAAGTCCAGAACAAGACGTCAGCCTTCTCGTACAACCAATCTAGGAGTTCACGGGCACCACTCCGCAAAAAGGTCTTGTCATCTTTGTTACGCGGTTTAGAACAAAGGAGCCCGTTGAGATCAAAGACTAGGAAATATCTTACCGATGGCACACTAATGGACTGCGGAGGCAAGACAGTCGTTGCTGCAAGACAATGAAACATAATTTCAGAACAAGGTTACATGAACCTCATACAATTAAAGTATATCTATGGAGATCCATCATCGGGAGACCTCCCGGTCCTCAAAGAGAATATTGCAAAAGAGTATTAAAGTGAGAAAGAACTCACCTCGGGGGCACATTTGAGTGGCCGGAGTCTCCTGGAGGATAGCAGTATCCGCAACGACAGACTCCACGGTATGCTGTCCTCTGTCAGCAGTGGCGGTGCGCCTAGATATCGGTTTGGGTGAATGCGAACCCGAACTGCCAATGGGTATGGGACCACCAACCACTTGGGACTTCAACTTTTGGCGAACAGGGGGAGGGAGGGGAGGGGGAGTAAAACTCGTGTCATCACCATCTAGTGGGGTAGAAATATCATGGAGGAATTCATTCTGCATGGCTTCATCCGCAACAATATCCATGTCAAGATCGTCGTCATCAACGAGGATAGGCAATGGAGGTCGCGCAGGTGGAGGAGACATTCGTGGGGGTAGAGGCATCGGGGGGTCTCCCGATGCCCGAGGAGGTGAGGCTGGAGGAGAAACGTAGCGTGGGCCACTGGCAGAGTGAGTTGGCGAAGCTACAATGGCGGGCGTGACGTCTTCGGCCATCAGGAGGTCGCCCGATGGATCACCTAGGTGAGAGGGGCCTCCTTTATCGCCTGGTTGTTCCCAATCACCAAGGTTAACAACCTCCATGTCAGTGTCTGAGTCTTCAGCAGGGGTGGGTTCGTCCAGTTCCACGACCTTTTTCTTCTTCTTGTCCTTCCTGGAGGCACGAGCAAGTTGTTTCTGCGCTAGCCCAAGCAGATATTGAATGATCCGTTCTCCCATCTCTGTGGCATGAGTGTGACTCACATTGTCCTGGACGATGTCCGCAGTGGGGACAAGTTTATGGAGACCCAAAATCGTCAAATTTCCCCCGCATTGTATGTTCAAGAGAATCATGTCGGGTTTAAGAACACCCCCCATAATTGCATCGAGGGAGGCGATGGTGAGCTCTGCGCCTTGGGACGACCAGTTTCCCAATTCAGGTTGGTCAAGGGAATTGGCATCCACAAAGTCGACGAGTTACAGCGACTGCTACTAGGCAGTCGACACACTGAATCGACTGCTAAAGGGCAGTCGTATAGGTGTGTCGACTGCTGACGGCAGTCGAATTTCCATGTCGACTGCTCAAGAGCAGTCGACTACCATAACTAGTCGACTGCTATTAGCAGTCGACTTGGGTTGTCGACGGCTCTTGGGCAGTCGACATGGAAATTCGACTGCTATTAGCAGTCGACGACAGGCGGGCGACTGCTTGTGAGCAGTCGTCTGCCCTTCAAGTCGACTGCTATTAGCAGTCGACTTGGACTGTCGACTGCCCAACTGCAGTCGACAACCCAAGTCGACTGCTGTTGAGTGACAACATATTTGAGTAGCAAATGGTACTAACAATCAAGACAAACAAAGAGCTAAGCAATGGTACTAACAATCAAGACAAACAAGGAGCGGCACTGAAATGAAGAGGAGCTGGAGGAGCTCTCAACCTCGGCCATGGAGCCGACCACGGCCTTAGGGCCCCTTTCCCACGGCATTACGCGACTAACGCGCGGCTATAGGGTCCGCTACCCACGGAGATAGGAAACCCAGCTCCTTTACAAAGAGAGCTTAGTTATTAGAGGTGCATATTAAGGGAGGTATTAAAGGAATATTAGGGGCATATTAAGGGGAGTATTAGGAGTATATTAAGGGTGAATTAAGAAGGTTATAAAGATATATTAGAGTATAGGATTTTGAGGATGAATGTCTATCCGAAGAACATGATTATGGAATTTTGAAGAAGCATGATTATGATTATGATAAGAATTTTAGATTCTTATGATACAAAAACATTATGAAGATGCATTATGAGCATGTAGGACAAGGATAGATTCTACTAGTATGATTAATACAAATCATTGAAATCAAGCAAATGTGAAGACTTGATTACATTCCCAAAAGGAATTAGAATGTAGCCACAACAAAGATATAGTGGAATCTTGGAAAGAGGAACATTAAGGTGATGAAACGGTTATAACCGTTTAGGATAGGAATCATCTACATATTTTGAAAATAGATAGTTATTTAGAAAAGTGGAGATCACAACCACTCTTAATGTAGATTTTGGATTAGGAAGAGAAGACTATAAGGGAAGCAATTTAGGAGATCTATACCTCATTTTCTACACAACGAAGTTATCTTAAATTTGAGTGTCAAGAATCACTTGAAGCTTTTGTAACTCTCCTCTCGAGGAACTTTTGCAATATACTTATCTTTTCTACAATACGAGTGATCTCTCTTACCTCTCCCTCTCAATTTGAACTACGAGTCGTCAATGGTACTTTGTAGCTTAAGTGATTGAGCAACCGAGAGTAGAGTAGATTGAGTAGACTCTTTTGAGAAAGAACTCAAAAAGATAGTGTGAGGGTGAGAACAAAGCGCTCAAGACATTTTGGAGAATCAATGGGACTTTGAGAGAGATTGAATTGAGAAAGCGATTGTCAAACTTGAGTGAAGGAAACAAGATTATCTCTCAAAGCGGAACTTATCATTGATCTCCTCAAAAGGGAATTATAAATATACATGTGATTGAATGATTGAAGAATTATATGCATGTTATGCTTTAAGCAAAACCACTTAACGATTACAAACTCCTTCAAAAGAGGAGGAACTTATTATCATAAACTACATAATTGACTTACAAGTATTATGCATATTATATTATATAACATATGTTGGAGTATCGAACTTATTTTATGATTAACAAGAATGATGAAGACATAAATTTACATCAAAGTGTGAATCTATATGAATGAAGTAATATTGATATGAAATAATCTACTTACTACAATTGTTATTGAAACTTCTTTCTTTAAGTTTCTTTGTGAGTTGTTGGATGTCATTACAATTTGAAGGATTATCTATTCAAGAGAAGATCTCTCTCTCTCTCTTGAGCAAAACTCAAGAGAGATAGGTTTACTTCTCGTCATCAAGAAACACTTTGTAGTAAAAGTGCTTCTTCTCTTAAGATTCGTTGTGAGTTGTTGGATGTCATTACAAGTGAAGGATCAACTATCAAAGAGAAGAGTTCTCTCTCTTGAGTAAAACTCAAGAGAGTTATAATTACTATCGTCATCAACAAAACCCTTGGAAGTTCAACGTGACATTGCAAAACAAGTAATGTTGTGTTCATGAATTATAACTACTATATGCATATATGTCAAGTTACAATATTATAAGTAGTAACACTTGAGCTGAAAAAGGAAGACTCAAGAACATGAGATCTTCTTCCTCACTATAAAAGTAATATTACAATTGTGCGATTGATGTTATGTACTACGAGCTCTAAATTGCTCACCTATAACTTATTAGAAAATATATTGTTATCAAGGATATTGTTATACCTCTTGAAACCTTCTCTAATCTAAGGATTCTTATAATCAATGATGCCTTACATTGAGAATGAGAATTTAAGATAATGAGATTGGGTTCACTCTGATTATATATTCATATCATAAGGAGAAGAGAGGAATTATTAATTAGAGGACCGAACATATTAATGAGGCACGGTAGTTCTCAAGCGAATATAAATTTACGTGATGTCTCACCGTGAGTCTTCTTGAGCTAAATTGCAAGGGAACGACCCACGGCGTCCATCAACTGCTAATAGCAGTCGACAAAGTCCGGACGACTGCTGGTGGGCAGTCGCACCCCTTCGTCGACTGCTAATAGCAGTCGACTTGAAGGGCAGACGACTGCTGGTGGGTAGTCGCACCCCTTTGTCGACTGTTAATAGCAGTCGACGAAGGGATGCGACTGCTTACAAGCAGTCGTCTGCCCTTCAAGTCGACTGCTATTAGCAGTCGACTTGGACAGTCGATTGTCCAACTGCAGTCGACAACCCAAGTCGACTGCTAATAGCAGTCGACAAAGTGCGGACGACTGCTGGTGGGCAGTCGCACCCCTTCGTCGACTGCTATTAGCAGTTGACGAAGAAGGGCAGACGACTACTGGTGGGCAGTCGCACCCCTTCGTCGACTGCTAATAGCAGTCGACGAAGGGATGCGACTGCTTACAAGCAGTCGTCTGCCCTTCAAGTCGACTGCTATTAGCAGTCGACTTGGACAGTCGACTGCCCAACTGCAGTCGACAACCCAAGTCGACTGCTAATAGCAGTCGACAAAGTGCGGACGACTGCTGGTGGGCAGTCGCACCCTATGGTCGACTGCTATCAGCAGTCGACTTGAATGGGTTGCGACTGCTCGTGAGCAGTCGCACCCCATGGTCGACTGCTAATAGCAGTCGACGAAGGAGTGCGACTGCTCACGAGCAGTCGCGTAGAGACACCCATGGGCACGTGGCGTCCATGGGTTGGTCCAGGGGGCGTCTAATCGAAAGGACGCCTCCTTGGGGTATATATGGACCCCACTTCCCTCATTCCCTCACTCCCACCTCCCTCCATTTGGGCCTAGGTTGTTAATCAGCCCTTGCCATTTGGAGATAGAGGTGAGCTGGAGGGCTACAGGTGGACATACGTACTGAAATACATATACGGGACAAACGGTATACTATATCTGCCTACTATCTGTATTGTACTGCAACCCACCTACATACGGTATACATTGTACCCCATTGCGGTTAGTTTGAACCATACCGGAAATTGTTATATGTGAACACTTATTTTGAAAGTGGTTTACATCTAATTATGTAGTTTGAACTTTGAACGGCCTTAATTTGGATTTAGTGGATTGGAAAAAAAAATTGTGGGTGGTGGCGCTTATTTTGGAAGTGCTACCATATTAGGTTTAATTTATAGTAGGCATACAAAGCTAGGGGTTAGGGGCAACGATGGCAGACGAAGATAACTTGCCGCCGGAACCTCCACGTGGCGGGGATTTGGATCCGGGGGGGACTCCGCAAGCGACACCGGGGTCGGCAGGCGCTAGAAGACGCGGCAATGCGCCGAGGGGCAGGCCGCAACCAATCAATTTGGAGGTGGCGCGGGACCCGAACATTCTCGCCAATCCCGGCTGGAAAAATGAGAGGGGCATGTGGTTGTATAGCACGGTCCGAAGGTACGTAGAGTGGACCCATTTGACGAGGATGTTCGTTCCTAGCGCGAATGCTGAACGGATGTCTAGACAACGCTATGGCATATGGAGGGAGGTGAGCCATCAAATATTTGGAGAACGGTGCAAGGAGGTGTGGGATTTCTTGTGGGGTGCACCGAGGGAATTTGATCGCGGGCATATGCTAATGTGGTTATGCCAAATGGTCTACGCGGAGGTAATTTTGGGAGTGGATATCGACTGGTCCACCATACTCCGCACGAGCCCGGACTTGAGGCAGGCACGCCGGGTCACGGTCATACCAAGTGCCGTGCTAGGACGGAACGCTGGCCATCCGATTCCATTGGCATGGCAAACTCCAATGAATCCTTTGAGGGTCCGATCTTATTTTGATTTCCTTGCGGGACCAGATCATCAAATTGTGGGGACTCCACCGGCCGCCGAGTCAAACATGGACGAGCACAACATTGCCATAGGGTTGCCGGTTGAACCACCTAGCCGGCGACAAAGGGTCCACGTGACACCGCCACATGGTTCCCGGTTGGTTTGTCCTCCATCTTCGCCCGTTGATGTGGAGATGGCATCGGCGGTGCCATCCCCACCACTGGTAGTTGCCGACAACGACGTTGTGGAGGCGTTGAGGGCGGAGTTGGCAAAATGCAAATCTGACCACGAACGGGAATTGGAGATGGTCCGACGTGCACACGCCGAGGAGGTCCAAGGGTTGAAGGCCGAGATTGCACGTTTGACCAACCTTGAACTTGCGAGGGCTGATGCGCCACAACTGCCGCAAGCAATGTCTGGTAGTGATGGACAAGGGCGGGAGCCGTCGCCCACAACAAACTTGGAGGCAATGAGGGTTGATTACGACCGGGTCATTAGGAGGAACCGGTTGTTGGAGGACGACTACATGGGCATGGTCACAGCCACTATCATGTTCGCCACGCGTGAGAGGGCATTGATGGACGAGCTGACACACTATAGGGACCACGGCGAACAGTGGCCCGAACGACGGCTTCTTTTTACCTCGTGGCCGCCATTGGATTTCATGTATCCTGAGAACCTCCCGGTCGATGACGACCATTACCCCAGTATTGCGTGGACCAAGAGGCCCGAGGATGAATTCCAATGGGATACCGCAGTATCATCCCGCATCGTGATACCCCCGGCCAGACCAGCCTTGTTGTGGCCATGCGTCCCCGATTGGATCAAGGACGGGAGCATGTGCCCCATTTGTTCCAATCCTTGGGGACCCGAAGGCGCATGGATCGTTGGGTCGTGCGGTCACATGGTCCACCCGAATTGTTTGTTGCCACACATGTTGCAAACACGCCGTTGTCCTACGTGCCAAGCCCCTCTGCATCGAAGGTTGTACGAGCAATTCGGAGTGCAATGGGGAATGCCTCCCGATTTTGAATACACAATAATCCATGGTGTGCCGCCCGTAGAATACGGCGATCCTCCTGCTTATAGCTGGCGTGCACGGAGGTATTTGAAGGACCTGCGAGGCTACCCGACAAACTTCACGCCTGAAATGTACACAAGGGTTGCTCATGAGTTTTATCCCGGCTCCTCTCCTCAGGCCGTAGGTTTGAGGGCATTTTTGTACCGTGTTGTGGGTGGGCATGCCGGAGAGACGGGTGAATACGTCCCAGGTCCTCACCCCCACGGATACGTGTATGACTCCAACGGCAATGTGACAGTAGGGGTATTACCACGGGAACCGGTCCCGGGCGAGGAAACAACTTGGGATGTGGAACACGTGTTGGACACAACAAGTTTTGAGGCCGGTCTGGAGAGGCAGGAGGCCGTTACACAAAAGGGTAGCTTCAATGAGGTGGACGTCCAAATCCGGATGAATGAGTGGAAATACGTCAACGGCCTATTGGACATCCGTGACGGGGCCTCTAGCCCACCATGCAAGACGTCCTGCGCCATCCGAATGCCGCGAGGGGGTTGCACATTGGAGACCGCGCGCGCGCTCGTGCCCCGGGGAAGTCACTGTCGAAAATTTAGATAACTATGAGAGAACAAATATAGGGTGACATTTATTCATGGTTGATAAAAATTATATTTTTTTTTGATATACCATAGCCTTGAAGAAATGTGAGGTAGCACATTATATATAATATAGGATCACTTGTAATACCCAAAATTATGTTTATAGTATTTCTAAAATAGCATTATAGTAATTGGTAGAGAATTTATTATTATTTTTAGGTTCAGTTTAGGGTAAGAAAAATTTAAGAACTGGATGAAAATTGATCACAAATCCATCTGCAAAATGGATGAACTCGTTGAATGAGGGTTATTAAGTGTACTTTTGAGGAACATTTCATTGACATTTGTATAATTCTCTGGTTGATCCTCCCACGCAAGACAAGAATTCTATCATCGTGCATTGACCCCTACGCGTTTAAAGGGCTCCACGGGGCCATATTTGGTGAATCTGTGGTGGATTGATGGATTTGTTCTAGGCGAGAGGCTGTGGCATCTTTTGTGATGATCGTTTTTCAATTTTCACGTAGGACTCATAAGTAGGCATTTCAAATTGTCTTCACACTTTGCATGATAACATGTGCAATGTTAGTGCAACTGTGTTAGTGAACACATTATGGACACTTTAGTGATGCTGGTTTGTTTTGGAATTTGTGGACTTCTTTCAATGTTTGGATGAAACAATTAAGTACGCCATTATCAATGGGCTTAGACATGTAACCAATTATGTAAATAACATGCTTCTTGTATACATAGCTTAATTTTTGTTGCGTGATGAATTCCATTCTAATGCTATAGTACAATGCTATTATCCACGAAGAAAAATTCAAATAAATATAAATAATGAAGGGTCTGAAATATTATGAAGAATTTAATTTATAATTACACATAGGGTGGTAAGAAATTGAAGAAAGTAGAATTATTAAAAAATATAGGGTCCACTAAAATGTAGTAAATGAGCTACATAGCCCCCCAAAAAATATGTGTTGTACGCTCATGTGTCCCCAAAGAATACACTAAGTGACTTCCCCGAGGCTCGTGCACAAGCTGACCGGGAGACTGCGGCGCAAGAACTATGGGCCATCACCGAGAGCAGGCGTGAGGCGAGGCGCCGGACACTACGGCCACCAAATCTGAACGGTGCAAGCTCAAGCCGCGGACCCCCCATTCCATTGGATAGTGATTCGGAGCCGGATTAGGAATGTTGGCTAGTGTTTGCAGGAATGCTACGATGTGAGCGGTGAGCGGTGAGCAGATCTCGTGAGCAGAAAATCAAAATTTAAAACTCCATTTAACGAAAGTTAGGACCCCTATGACCGTGGATTTTGCACATATTTCAAGTTTAATTTTGGAATTATGAGGCCGATATTTATGGAGTGCCTAATTTTTAGGACCAAAAGTTTCCTAAAATTACCAACGAGTCCCTATGGCCGTGGGAAAATTCAGTGTGGTTGAGAAGATGGTGGACCTATGGGAAGAGGCCTCGGATCCGAGGCCTCTTAGTTGTGGGTAGCTTATGCTTGAAAATCAAAATGTTATGTATATTTGAGTTGGCTACTTGTCTTTGCATTTGGCCATTTCTTGTATGTCTAGCATGAGGAGGAGGTTTGGAAAGAGGCCTCGGATCCGAGGCCTCTTTTTTGTGGGTAGGATATGCTTGAGAAATCAAAATGTTTTGTATATTTGAGTTGGCTACTTGTTTTTGCATTTGGCCATTTCTTGTATGTTCTAGCATGAGGAGGAGGTTTGGAAAGAGGCCTCGGATCCGAGGCCTCTTTCTTGTGGGTAGGATATGCATGAGAAATCAAAATGTTAGGTGTATTTGGTTTGGCTACTTGTCTTTAGATTGTCTACTAGTTGACGACCACAAAAGTGTAGTGTTATTTGAGAACAACGACAAGATGCATTCAACAAGACAATTGGAATATTAAAAACCACACCACACTTTATAAATCCAAATACCAATCAATCAAACCAAAAATCAATCAACAATGAGGTTGTCACTACTAGATTCCCTACTTCCAAAGATACTCCCCTCATGGCCGCCCTCATCTGAAGTGGAATCTAAGGTATGGCATTCATTATCCACCTCTGCAAGAAGCTCGAAGAAGTCTAAGGCACGGGGGTCATAACGTGGAGACGGGGTACTAGCTTTGCTAGGAGAAGGTTGTGCCGCTAGTACCATCGCCATATCATGGGCATAGATTGGCAAAGTGAATCCCTTGGTAGGCGTACCAAACACATCTGCTCCAAGGCCAAGTCTGAAAACAAGCATGAAAATTGTAAGAAAGAGGATGGAAAGTGTAAAAGCTGAGTGGACAAGGAAAAGAAGCAACTTAGAAGGTCATCATACTCACTTACTGCGAGGACTCTGGCCTCGATCGCTTCAAGGCCGGCGGCCTCTTCTGCATGCCTTGTGAAGCCTGCGTGGAAGCAACAACAATGGATGGAGCCTTCACCGGATGCTTAACACTCTGAAGTGGCTTAAGGACACGGTTGAAGATGTCCTCGTCCTCCTCGAGAGCAACGATATGGCGCCCAAGTTTCCTGCATGCATGGACAGAAGTCCCTGTTGCAGAGGAATGGTTAGCAAACATAAATAAAAGCAAAGGTAGAAAATAAAAACCAAGATATGATGGCAAGTGAAGTAGGACATACCAACGCCTGCATTAACGTCAACCACGACCTGCCCGATGTCAGTAGTTGCCATGATCAAGGAGGACATGAAAGAAATATCTTTCTCACGGGGACCACGCCAAGCTTTGGAGCCATCCATGAGAGGGGTTGTGATATAATTCATAATGGCATCATCCATGTCCAGCTCAATGCCAAGAGCCTTGAGCTCATTGGCATCGCGAAGGCGAAATGACGAGTGCCGGGGCCGCTTATCAAGGTCGGATCCAATTGTTTTCGTGGCACGAACAAGTAGCACAACTTGGAACATGTTAGTGGTCTTATCCACATGTTTAGCTGAATGAAGGCGAAGACGGTTGACTCCCAACCACTCCTTAAAGATGGTGAAGCCAAAAGCAGCGAAGTGGTCTTGAATGCTCTCCTTGAAGTCACCATTGTCATCTGGATGAAAGAGGAGGAGAGCTCCATCGTCATGCAGGATCTCATCCGCAAAATCGAAGAGCTCACCTAGAAAATCGGTATCCAATGCATTCCAGGAAGGTACACTATAGCAAGGATCGGAGACATTGGGTACTGTCACCAAAAATCCTCCTCCCTTCGATTTCATCCTACCCCGAGTGGAAAAGTTTATAATGACATGTAGAGACTTCTCTCTTTGTAACCCAATATATAATTCCAATCTACCCTTAGAATATACACAACTTGATTAACACCACACTATGTAGTTTTACATTCCTTAATGTCGGACAAGGTTATATCCTTAGCCTTTTCTAATGTCCACCCGGCCTCTTTGGCCACGCATGCCTTCAAAAATATCCCTCTTGTGAATCGAGTCCTTGCCGTCGACTCCACACTACTACATGAGTTCTCGCTTATTGATTACGTGCCAGGGATTACACGTCACGTCGCGTCACGTCCTGTGACAGCGACGTGACGGCAGACCTGAAAACGTCACGTCCGCGGGGGGGGTAAATCCGGCAGTTACCCCAGGGGTAAACTGACGCAGTCAACCCCCTGGTCAACCCCTTGGTCAACTGCTAAGTCGACTGCAAAAAAAAATTAAAAAATTCCAAAAAAAATTCTGGACCGTCAGATCTTCTTGGCAAGAAGATTTGACGGTCCAGAATTTTTTTTGGAATTTTTAATTTTTTCTGGCAGTCGATTGCTAATTCAACTACTATTTGCAGTCGACTTAGCAGTCGTCTGCAAAAAAATTAAAAAAAATTAAAAAAATTCTGGACCGTCAGATCTTCTTGCCAAGAAGATCTGACGGTCCAGAATTTTTTTTGGAATTTTTTAATTTAATGTTTTTTTGCAGTCGACTGCTAGGTCGACTGCTATTTGCAGTCGTTTGCTAAGTCGACTGCAAAAAATTACTTTTGCAGTCGACCAAGACCAGTCGACTGCTATTAGTAGTCGACTAACTGGTCGACTGCTTAAAGCAGTCGACTTCAAGGAAAACCTAAAAATAAATAAAATCAAAAAATTCTAAAAAAAATCATGGACCGTTAGATCTTCAATCCAAGAAGAACTAACGGTTCAGATTTTTTAATAGATTTTTTTAATTTTTGTTTTCTGAAGTCGACTGCTCGTAGGAGTCGACTAGAGCAGTCGTCCAAAAAAGTAAAAAAAAAATTACAAAAAATTGGTACAATAACTTTTTTTTACCACATCAGTGCGCGTCACGTCCCGACGTGACGTGACGTGACGGCGTCACGTCATTTGTGATGCGACGTGACGCAAAAAGGCCGCGTCACGTCCATTTGCACATCCCTGTTCCGTGCTATCACATGTCATCGTGATTGATTCCGTATTGGTACATGACACTTCGCTTGTGGATTCCATGAGCACATAGGCTTTAAATACAAGTATTAAAAAATACTTATATACTTATCTTTGCCCTTCCTTCTCTAAGTTCTTCTTGATGTAAATCTCTATCAATGTCTTCCTACTAAACTTCAGAATAGTATAACTCCCACCCAACTTATGTTCTTCAAGTGAAATTTGGTACACTTGTTAAGTACCTTATCAAAAATCTCCACACCAAATTTTGGCACAAACAGAGTTCATATGCAAAAGTTATACATGAAATTCTAACTCTAACTACTTAGTATGAATGCTGTGATAAAGCATCCGGTCATTAAAACTCTAATAACTTCCAACTCCTACGTCCAATCAATCTAAAATTTTGACAAAAGATAGATATATAAGTTCAAAAGGTAGTGTCAAATTTTGGTATCCATATCTATAACCCTCTAAGAGATACATATTTTCAAACCTTGTTGTTTTGTTCCTAGACACCCTCCCCTTCAACTTTTAATAACTCTTTCATCCCAATGACTGAAGCTCTCAAATTTTTACCAGAACTCCCATACTTTATAATAAACAATCCCTCAAATTTTCATACCCATTGAACACTGTGATCATCCATAATTGACAAATCTCTCACTATAAAGTTCTGCTCAAGTTCATAACTAATAAAACACTACAAGTAATGCACCTAGTACAATCTAGTCACTCTAAATGCCACAAGTTTAAACAAGTTTGAACTCTCTCACTTCAATATGAATCTCAATGCAACAAGTTGAAGTTTACAATCAAACTCCAAATTCCTTAAACCCAATCTACTTCTAACAAGAGGTCAATCCCTCTTCAAGGCTAAATAGCCTTGGCTCTTCTCCTAAGAACTAAGCACACACATGTGCTCCTATCTTGCTTCCCACACACCCACACTTATAACCCGTGGGGTGCTTAAGGAACACGAAGGAAAGAGAGGATGAGTGAGGGAAGAATGAGGGATTATATAGTGAGTTGAGAGGGAGAGAGGGCATGAGGTAAGGATAGGGTGAGAGGATTAGAGCCTCTAATCACAACCCCTTAACCTTTTCCTTCTAAGTAGGGATTCATCCCATCCACAAGGCTCACGATAAGCCTTCGAAATCTCCTCCTACTTTGTAGGCTCTCATCTTATCTCCTAAGCCTTCCTCCCTCAAATGATCAACAAAGATCCTAATTCAAACATTTAACTAACCTTGGCTTTCTACCTACCACACTTTACCAAGGTATGTCCTCATACTACTTAAGTCCACTCCACACAAGCCTAATGCTTCAAACTTAGCTTTCTTCAAGCTTCACTCTTTTTATATTTTTGTGAATAATCATAAATTAACAAAACACCACTTGTAATGTATTACAAGTGTTAACAACACATGTGAGCATCAATTTGGGCTCACAATGTGTTGAAACCAGGGGGTGGAAATCGAAAGCCTTCTCTAGAAGTTTCACTGGGATTCCACCACCGAAGAAAACGAACCTTGTGGTTTGGTTGGACCACACATGTAGATATCCTTTGAAGTTTCTCCAATGTCATCTAGGGTTTTTCATTGGCGCTGTAATCAGGGATGTGCAAATGGACGTGACGCGGCCTTTTTGCGTCATGTTGCGTCACAAATGACGTGACGCGGTCACGTCACGTCACGTCGGGGCGTGACGCGCACTGACGTGCTAAAAAAAAGTTACTCTACCAATTTTTTGTAATTTTTTTTAACTTTTTTGGACGACTGCTCTAGTCGACTGCTACGAGCAGTCGACTTCAGAAAACAAAAATTAAAAAAATTAAAAAAATCTATTAAAAAATCTGAACCGTTAGATCTTCTTGGATTGAAGATCTAACGGTCCATGATTTTTTTTAGAATTTTTTGATTTATTTATTTTTTAGGTTTTCCTTGAAGTCGACTGCCTTTAGCAGTGGACCCGCTAGTCGACTGCTAATAGCAGTCGACTGGTCTTGGTCGACTGCAAAAGTAATTTTTTGCAGTCGACTAGAAAGTCGACTGCTATTAGCAGTCGACCTAGCAAACGACTGCAAATAGCAGTCGACCTAGCAGTCGACTGCCAAAAAAATAAAATTAAAAAATTCCAAAAAAAATTCTGGACCGTCAGATCTTCTTGGCAAGAAGATCTGACGGTCCAGAATTGTTTTTAAATTTTTTAAATTTTTTTGCGGTCGACTGCCAAGTCGACTGCAAATAGTAGTCGAATTAGCAATCGACTGCCAAAAAAAATTAAAAAATTCCAAAAAAAATTCTGGACCGTCACATCTTCTTGCCAAGAAGATCTGACGGTCCAGAATTTTTTTTGGAATTTTTTTTTGTTTTTTTTAGTTTTTTGCAGTCGACTGCCAGGGATGTGCAAATGGACGTGACGCGGCCTTTTTGCGTCACGTCGCGTCACAAATGACGTGACGCCGTCACGTCACGTCACGTCAGGGCGTGACGCGCACTGACGTGGTAAAAAAAAGTTACTGTACCAATTTTTTGTAACTTTTTTTTTACTTTTTTGGACGACTGCTCTAGTCGACTGCTACGAGCAGTCGACTTCAGAAAACAAAAATTACAAAAATCTATTAAAAAATCTGAACCGTTAGATCTTTTTGGATTGAAGATGTAACGGTCCATGATTTTTTTTAGAATTTTTTGATTTTTTTTTTTAGGTTTCCCTTGAAGTCGACTGCTAATAGCAGTCGACTGGTCTTGGTCGACTGCAAAAGTAATTTTTTTGCAGTCGACTGGCAAGTCGACTGCTATTAGCAGTCGACTTAGCAAACGACTGCAAATAGCAGTCGACCTAGCAGTCGACTGCAAAAAACATTAAATTAAAAAATTCCAAAAAAAGTTCTGGACTGTTAGATCTTCTTGAAAAGAAGATCTGACGGTCCAGAATTTTTTTTAATATTTTTTAATTTTTTTGCAGTCGACTGCTAAGTCGACAGCAAATAGGAGTCGAATTAGCAATCGATTGCCAGAAAAAATTAAAAAATTCCAAAAAAAATTCTGGACCGTCAGATCTTCTTGGCAAGAAGATTTGACGGTCCAGAATTTTTTTTGGAATTTTTAATTTTTTCTGGCAGTCGATTGCTAATTCAACTACTATTTGCAGTCGACTTAGCAGTCGTCTGCAAAAAAATTAAAAAAAATTAAAAAAATTCTGGACCGTCAGATCTTCTTGCCAAGAAGATCTGACGGTCCAGAATTTTTTTTGGAATTTTTTAATTTAATGTTTTTTTGCAGTCGACTGCTAGGTCGACTGCTATTTGCAGTCGTTTGCTAAGTCGACTGCAAAAAATTACTTTTGCAGTCGACCAAGACCAGTCGACTGCTATTAGTAGTCGACTAACTGGTCGACTGCTTAAAGCAGTCGACTTCAAGGAAAACCTAAAAATAAATAAAATCAAAAAATTCTAAAAAAAATCATGGACCGTTAGATCTTCAATCCAAGAAGAACTAACGGTTCAGATTTTTTAATAGATTTTTTTAATTTTTGTTTTCTGAAGTCGACTGCTCGTAGGAGTCGACTAGAGCAGTCGTCCAAAAAAGTAAAAAAAAAATTACAAAAAATTGGTACAATAACTTTTTTTTACCACATCAGTGCGCGTCACGTCCCGACGTGACGTGACGTGACGGCGTCACGTCATTTGTGATGCGACGTGACGCAAAAAGGCCGCGTCACGTCCATTTGCACATCCCTGTTCCGTGCTATCACATGTCATCGTGATTGATTCCGTATTGGTACATGACACTTCGCTTGTGGATTCCATGAGCACATAGGCTTTAAATACAAGTATTAAAAAATACTTATATACTTATCTTTGCCCTTCCTTCTCTAAGTTCTTCTTGATGTAAATCTCTATCAATGTCTTCCTACTAAACTTCAGAATAGTATAACTCCCACCCAACTTATGTTCTTCAAGTGAAATTTGGTACACTTGTTAAGTACCTTATCAAAAATCTCCACACCAAATTTTGGCACAAACAGAGTTCATATGCAAAAGTTATACATGAAATTCTAACTCTAACTACTTAGTATGAATGCTGTGATAAAGCATCCGGTCATTAAAACTCTAATAACTTCCAACTCCTACGTCCAATCAATCTAAAATTTTGACAAAAGATAGATATATAAGTTCAAAAGGTAGTGTCAAATTTTGGTATCCATATCTATAACCCTCTAAGAGATACATATTTTCAAACCTTGTTGTTTTGTTCCTAGACACCCTCCCCTTCAACTTTTAATAACTCTTTCATCCCAATGACTGAAGCTCTCAAATTTTTACCAGAACTCCCATACTTTATAATAAACAATCCCTCAAATTTTCATACCCATTGAACACTGTGATCATCCATAATTGACAAATCTCTCACTATAAAGTTCTGCTCAAGTTCATAACTAATAAAACACTACAAGTAATGCACCTAGTACAATCTAGTCACTCTAAATGCCACAAGTTTAAACAAGTTTGAACTCTCTCACTTCAATATGAATCTCAATGCAACAAGTTGAAGTTTACAATCAAACTCCAAATTCCTTAAACCCAATCTACTTCTAACAAGAGGTCAATCCCTCTTCAAGGCTAAATAGCCTTGGCTCTTCTCCTAAGAACTAAGCACACACATGTGCTCCTATCTTGCTTCCCACACACCCACACTTATAACCCGTGGGGTGCTTAAGGAACACGAAGGAAAGAGAGGATGAGTGAGGGAAGAATGAGGGATTATATAGTGAGTTGAGAGGGAGAGAGGGCATGAGGTAAGGATAGGGTGAGAGGATTAGAGCCTCTAATCACAACCCCTTAACCTTTTCCTTCTAAGTAGGGATTCATCCCATCCACAAGGCTCACGATAAGCCTTCGAAATCTCCTCCTACTTTGTAGGCTCTCATCTTATCTCCTAAGCCTTCCTCCCTCAAATGATCAACAAAGATCCTAATTCAAACATTTAACTAACCTTGGCTTTCTACCTACCACACTTTACCAAGGTATGTCCTCATACTACTTAAGTCCACTCCACACAAGCCTAATGCTTCAAACTTAGCTTTCTTCAAGCTTCACTCTTTTTATATTTTTGTGAATAATCATAAATTAACAAAACACCACTTGTAATGTATTACAAGTGTTAACAACACATGTGAGCATCAATTTGGGCTCACAATGTGTTGAAACCAGGGGGTGGAAATCGAAAGCCTTCTCTAGAAGTTTCACTGGGATTCCACCACCGAAGAAAACGAACCTTGTGGTTTGGTTGGACCACACATGTAGATATCCTTTGAAGTTTCTCCAATGTCATCTAGGGTTTTTCATTGGCGCTGTAATCAGGGATGTGCAAATGGACGTGACGCGGCCTTTTTGCGTCATGTTGCGTCACAAATGACGTGACGCGGTCACGTCACGTCACGTCGGGGCGTGACGCGCACTGACGTGCTAAAAAAAAGTTACTCTACCAATTTTTTGTAATTTTTTTTAACTTTTTTGGACGACTGCTCTAGTCGACTGCTACGAGCAGTCGACTTCAGAAAACAAAAATTAAAAAAATTAAAAAAATCTATTAAAAAATCTGAACCGTTAGATCTTCTTGGATTGAAGATCTAACGGTCCATGATTTTTTTTAGAATTTTTTGATTTATTTATTTTTTAGGTTTTCCTTGAAGTCGACTGCCTTTAGCAGTGGACCCGCTAGTCGACTGCTAATAGCAGTCGACTGGTCTTGGTCGACTGCAAAAGTAATTTTTTGCAGTCGACTAGAAAGTCGACTGCTATTAGCAGTCGACCTAGCAAACGACTGCAAATAGCAGTCGACCTAGCAGTCGACTGCCAAAAAAATAAAATTAAAAAATTCCAAAAAAAATTCTGGACCGTCAGATCTTCTTGGCAAGAAGATCTGACGGTCCAGAATTGTTTTTAAATTTTTTAAATTTTTTTGCGGTCGACTGCCAAGTCGACTGCAAATAGTAGTCGAATTAGCAATCGACTGCCAAAAAAAATTAAAAAATTCCAAAAAAAATTCTGGACCGTCACATCTTCTTGCCAAGAAGATCTGACGGTCCAGAATTTTTTTTGGAATTTTTTTTTGTTTTTTTTAGTTTTTTGCAGTCGACTGCCAGGGATGTGCAAATGGACGTGACGCGGCCTTTTTGCGTCACGTCGCGTCACAAATGACGTGACGCCGTCACGTCACGTCACGTCAGGGCGTGACGCGCACTGACGTGGTAAAAAAAAGTTACTGTACCAATTTTTTGTAACTTTTTTTTTACTTTTTTGGACGACTGCTCTAGTCGACTGCTACGAGCAGTCGACTTCAGAAAACAAAAATTACAAAAATCTATTAAAAAATCTGAACCGTTAGATCTTTTTGGATTGAAGATGTAACGGTCCATGATTTTTTTTAGAATTTTTTGATTTTTTTTTTTAGGTTTCCCTTGAAGTCGACTGCTAATAGCAGTCGACTGGTCTTGGTCGACTGCAAAAGTAATTTTTTTGCAGTCGACTGGCAAGTCGACTGCTATTAGCAGTCGACTTAGCAAACGACTGCAAATAGCAGTCGACCTAGCAGTCGACTGCAAAAAACATTAAATTAAAAAATTCCAAAAAAAGTTCTGGACTGTTAGATCTTCTTGAAAAGAAGATCTGACGGTCCAGAATTTTTTTTAATATTTTTTAATTTTTTTGCAGTCGACTGCTAAGTCGACAGCAAATAGGAGTCGAATTAGCAATCGATTGCCAGAAAAAATTAAAAAATTCCAAAAAAAATTCTGGACCGTCAGATCTTCTTGGCAAGAAGATTTGACGGTCCAGAATTTTTTTTGGAATTTTTAATTTTTTCTGGCAGTCGATTGCTAATTCAACTACTATTTGCAGTCGACTTAGCAGTCGTCTGCAAAAAAATTAAAAAAAATTAAAAAAATTCTGGACCGTCAGATCTTCTTGCCAAGAAGATCTGACGGTCCAGAATTTTTTTTGGAATTTTTTAATTTAATGTTTTTTTGCAGTCGACTGCTAGGTCGACTGCTATTTGCAGTCGTTTGCTAAGTCGACTGCAAAAAATTACTTTTGCAGTCGACCAAGACCAGTCGACTGCTATTAGTAGTCGACTAACTGGTCGACTGCTTAAAGCAGTCGACTTCAAGGAAAACCTAAAAATAAATAAAATCAAAAAATTCTAAAAAAAATCATGGACCGTTAGATCTTCAATCCAAGAAGAACTAACGGTTCAGATTTTTTAATAGATTTTTTTAATTGTTGTTTTCTGAAGTCGACTGCTCGTAGGAGTCGACTAGAGCAGTCGTCCAAAAAAGTAAAAAAAAAATTACAAAAAATTGGTACAATAACTTTTTTTTACCACATCAGTGCGCGTCACATCCCGACGTGACGTGACGTGACGGCGTCACGTCATTTGTGATGCGACGTGACGCAAAAAGGCCGCGTCACGTCCATTTGCACATCCCTGTTCCGTGCTATCACATGTCATCGTGATTGATTCCGTATTGGTACATGACACTTCGCTTGTGGATTCCATGAGCACATAGGCTTTAAATACAAGTATTAAAAAATACTTATATACTTATCTTTGCCCTTCCTTCTCTAAGTTCTTCTTGATGTAAATCTCTATCAATGTCTTCCTACTAAACTTCAGAATAGTATAACTCCCACCCAACTTATGTTCTTCAAGTGAAATTTGGTACACTTGTTAAGTACCTTATCAAAAATCTCCACACCAAATTTTGGCACAAACAGAGTTCATATGCAAAAGTTATACATGAAATTCTAACTCTAACTACTTAGTATGAATGCTGTGATAAAGCATCCGGTCATTAAAACTCTAATAACTTCCAACTCCTACGTCCAATCAATCTAAAATTTTGACAAAAGATAGATATATAAGTTCAAAAGGTAGTGTCAAATTTTGGTATCCATATCTATAACCCTCTAAGAGATACATATTTTCAAACCTTGTTGTTTTGTTCCTAGACACCCTCCCCTTCAACTTTTAATAACTCTTTCATCCCAATGACTGAAGCTCTCAAATTTTTACCAGAACTCCCATACTTTATAATAAACAATCCCTCAAATTTTCATACCCATTGAACACTGTGATCATCCATAATTGACAAATCTCTCACTATAAAGTTCTGCTCAAGTTCATAACTAATAAAACACTACAAGTAATGCACCTAGTACAATCTAGTCACTCTAAATGCCACAAGTTTAAACAAGTTTGAACTCTCTCACTTCAATATGAATCTCAATGCAACAAGTTGAAGTTTACAATCAAACTCCAAATTCCTTAAACCCAATCTACTTCTAACAAGAGGTCAATCCCTCTTCAAGGCTAAATAGCCTTGGCTCTTCTCCTAAGAACTAAGCACACACATGTGCTCCTATCTTGCTTCCCACACACCCACACTTATAACCCGTGGGGTGCTTAAGGAGCACGAAGGAAAGAGAGGATGAGTGAGGGAAGAATGAGGGATTATATAGTGAGTTGAGAGGGAGAGAGGGCATGAGGTAAGGATAGGGTGAGAGGATTAGAGCCTCTAATCACAACCCCTTAACCTTTTCCTTCTAAGTAGGGATTCATCCCATCCACAAGGCTCACGATAAGCCTTCGAAATCTCCTCCTACTTTGTAGGCTCTCATCTTATCTCCTAAGCCTTCCTCCCTCAAATGATCAACAAAGATCCTAATTCAAACATTTAACTAACCTTGGCTTTCTACCTACCACACTTTACCAAGGTATGTCCTCATACTACTTAAGTCCACTCCACACAAGCCTAATGCTTCAAACTTAGCTTTCTTCAAGCTTCACTCTTTTTATATTTTTGTGAATAATCATAAATTAACAAAACACCACTTGTAATGTATTACAAGTGTTAACAACACATGTGAGCATCAATTTGGGCTCACAATGTGTTGAAACCAGGGGGTGGAAATCGAAAGCCTTCTCTAGAAGTTTCACTGGGATTCCACCACCGAAGAAAACGAACCTTGTGGTTTGGTTGGACCACACATGTAGATATCCTTTGAAGTTTCTCCAATGTCATCTAGGGTTTTTCATTGGCGCTGTAATCAGGGATGTGCAAATGGACGTGACGCGGCCTTTTTGCGTCATGTTGCGTCACAAATGACGTGACGCGGTCACGTCACGTCACGTCGGGGCGTGACGCGCACTGACGTGCTAAAAAAAAGTTACTCTACCAATTTTTTGTAATTTTTTTTAACTTTTTTGGACGACTGCTCTAGTCGACTGCTACGAGCAGTCGACTTCAGAAAACAAAAATTAAAAAAATTAAAAAAATCTATTAAAAAATCTGAACCGTTAGATCTTCTTGGATTGAAGATCTAACGGTCCATGATTTTTTTTAGAATTTTTTGATTTATTTATTTTTTAGGTTTTCCTTGAAGTCGACTGCCTTTAGCAGTGGACCCGCTAGTCGACTGCTAATAGCAGTCGACTGGTCTTGGTCGACTGCAAAAGTAATTTTTTGCAGTCGACTAGAAAGTCGACTGCTATTAGCAGTCGACCTAGCAAACGACTGCAAATAGCAGTCGACCTAGCAGTCGACTGCCAAAAAAATAAAATTAAAAAATTCCAAAAAAAATTCTGGACCGTCAGATCTTCTTGGCAAGAAGATCTGACGGTCCAGAATTGTTTTTAAATTTTTTAAATTTTTTTGCGGTCGACTGCCAAGTCGACTGCAAATAGTAGTCGAATTAGCAATCGACTGCCAAAAAAAATTAAAAAATTCCAAAAAAAATTCTGGACCGTCACATCTTCTTGCCAAGAAGATCTGACGGTCCAGAATTTTTTTTGGAATTTTTTTTTGTTTTTTTTAGTTTTTTGCAGTCGACTGCCAGGGATGTGCAAATGGACGTGACGCGGCCTTTTTGCGTCACGTCGCGTCACAAATGACGTGACGCCGTCACGTCACGTCACGTCAGGGCGTGACGCGCACTGACGTGGTAAAAAAAAGTTACTGTACCAATTTTTTGTAACTTTTTTTTTACTTTTTTGGACGACTGCTCTAGTCGACTGCTACGAGCAGTCGACTTCAGAAAACAAAAATTACAAAAATCTATTAAAAAATCTGAACCGTTAGATCTTTTTGGATTGAAGATGTAACGGTCCATGATTTTTTTTAGAATTTTTTGATTTTTTTTTTTAGGTTTCCCTTGAAGTCGACTGCTAATAGCAGTCGACTGGTCTTGGTCGACTGCAAAAGTAATTTTTTTGCAGTCGACTGGCAAGTCGACTGCTATTAGCAGTCGACTTAGCAAACGACTGCAAATAGCAGTCGACCTAGCAGTCGACTGCAAAAAACATTAAATTAAAAAATTCCAAAAAAAGTTCTGGACTGTTAGATCTTCTTGAAAAGAAGATCTGACGGTCCAGAATTTTTTTTAATATTTTTTAATTTTTTTGCAGTCGACTGCTAAGTCGACAGCAAATAGGAGTCGAATTAGCAATCGATTGCCAGAAAAAATTAAAAAATTCCAAAAAAAATTCTGGACCGTCAGATCTTCTTGCCAAGAAGATCTGACGGTCCAGAATTTTTTTTGGAATTTTTTAATTTTTTTTTTTGCAGTCGACTGCTAGGTCGACTGCTATCTGCAGTCGACTTAGCAGTCGACCAGGGGGTTGACCAAAGGGTTGACCGCGTCAGTTTACCCCTGGGGTAACTGGTGGATTTACCCCCCCGCGGACGTGACCTTTTGAGGTCTGCCGTCACGTCGCTGTCACAGGACGTGACGCGACGTGATGTGTAATCCCTGTCGACTGCTAGGTCGACTGCTATTTGCAGTCGACCAGGGGGTTGACCAGGGGTTTGACCGCGTCAGTTTACCCTTGGGGTAACTGCCGGATTTACCCCCCCGCGGACGTGACGTTTTTTGGTCAGCCGGCACGTCGCTGTCACAAAATGTGACGTGACGTGACGTGCAATCCCTGGCTGTAATGCAAGTTAATCTGAAAATTTGAAAGTGGACATTATAGTCAAAACTAAAGACAAAACCAAAACCAAAACCAAAGCCAAAAACAAACCAAAACCAAAACCAAAACTAAAACCAAAACAAAAAATAAACATGAAAATTATTCATTTGCAAATAAATAGAATTACATACCTCTTCTAGAAATCCAACGCCATTTTTTGGATTTGCAACAGCTAATTGCTTATCAAACTCTGTTCGAAAAGCTTTGGTAGCTGCAGTGGCAGCTTGGATCATAACATCATGAACTCCCTTTAGAGTGCGGTCTTTTGGTTCTGTTTTTTCATAATACGCTCGTACTGCTGCATCTGAAATAGTAGCAATCTCTTGCTGCACATGAAAATAAAATTAGTAAATTAATGTAAAATGAATTATACAAATGACAACAATAAAATGAATTCTTTTTGCAAACATATGACTTACCCGGTGAAGGAATTGTATGAAGACTTTTGATGTCAATGGATACCAAACACCTGGTAGTTTTCTATTTTTGCATTTCTTGTAATCCTCATCGTTTAAGAGATCCTTGAACTCTTCTAATTTTAAGTTGCCATAGGTACTCATCCTATGTAATTGCTGAGCCAAGTTGCTCTTAACATGAGAATGCTCAATAGACCTATAAAACCAATGAAAATAGAATACAAGATAAATAAATTGATAAACATAGAAAACAACAACAAATCAAAATAAAAAAATTGGTGAAGAATGAAAAATAATGTGGACCAGATTTTGAAACTTACCAATTGATGTCGTTCATAGCCTCCAATAGCATGCATGTGCGACCTTCTGATACCAAAAATATACAATCAACCCGGAAATGCCACTTGCGATCATAACGATGCATCTTATGAATGTAGGCATACCAAGCTGCCAATCTATAGTTACCATCCTATACGAAGAACATGTGGTTAGACAAATACGAAATGGAAGGCTGAGACTTCAACCAACATTCAAATTGATCATCTTCTTGTATCCAGCATTCATCCCATGTCTCCACAATCTCAGGAGTCACCAACTTGCAAACTCCCTTGTCATTTGTTGTTGATACATAAAGTACACGATCACCTGGTCGATATCCACGAGCAAAGTCTGCCTCCAAACGTTTCACTTGACTTTGAAGAAGTGGACGCACCAAGGGAAGGCCAATCATCCTGCATAAAGGAATATAAAATCGAGATGAAGGCCCTCCACCATTGAAAAACATGATGTTGATGATAGCATTGGAGTCGAATTTTTGACCAATTCGTACATCGTGCTCCACCTCTTCTATTGTTTTCCCTTCAAAAGTGGGATTATCACTTTGACTTTGAATGGTGGTAGAAGTCTATAATGAACAGTACATGAAAAACAAAGTGTAGTCAATAAAACGAAAAGTAAAATTTGTAGCATATAAATAAGATAGAGAACAATTGAAATATGAGGCCTCGTCAACGAGGCCATGTTCTCCAGCAAAAACCAAGAAAACCAACATGAACCAGCAAAAACCAACAAGACCAGCAAAACTAGCAAAAACCAGCAAAACCAGCGTAAACCAGCAAAACCAACATAAACCAGCAAAAACTAGCAAAAACTAACAAGAAAGAAAAAATGAGATAAGATGCATATTGAACTTATACCATTCTAATGAGACATAAAATGACCCAAAATAGATGCCTCGTCAACGAGCCCAAGTTTCAGAGTGTAAACATGAAATCCCAAAAGAAAATTTAAAAATCTGTCTTTAAACTTTTGTTATCCCAATGAAACCCCAAAGAACTGAAATTTGAGGCCTCGTCAACGAGGCCATGCTCTTGAACACAAAGCAACAACAAAAATAAAATGAGATAAAATGCATTTTGAACTTATACCATTCTAATGAGACAGAAAATGATCCAAAATTGACGCCTCGTCAACGAGCCTAAGTTTCAGAGTGTAAGCATGAAATCCCCAAAAAATGAAAAAATGTGCCCTTAAACTTTTGCTATTCTAATGAAACCAGAAACAACTGACATTTGAGGCCTCGTCAACGAGGCCATGCTCTTCAACACAAAGCAGCAACAAACCTCATTGTTAGTTTCGGTGGCTCCAATCTTCAAATCATGTGCGCCCTCGATGCATTCAAGGACACCCTCCCCACCATCGCCACGCTCCTGTCCGCCTTCCCCATCATCGCCGCGCTCCTATCTGCCCTCCCCATCATCGCCGCGCTCTTGTCCATCCTTCCGCATTACAACGCTCCTCAAGTTCATTATTGAAGCAACAATGAACAATGCGCACCTAAACGCAACGATGCAAAAGGAGAAGACTATGCAAAAGCAAACCCTAGCATACCATGTGAAGTTAGGCTTCGGTCTCTAAAAGTTTTTTATTTATTTTAAAAACAAGTAAAAAATTGGTAGATTTGGGCCAAAAGAATCTTTTAGATATATCCTATCATTTTACATATTATAAGGCCATTTTTTGTCCAAGCATACATTCTAACCTCACAAATCACCTCGATTTTTTTCAAATTTTTTGGATTCAATGGTGATTTTACAAAAATCGGCAAAGTCTTCTTAAAATATTCGGGTAAGATTTCGCCCAAAAATCTTATGATTTTGAAGATTTCTCTCAAGATTCCAAGATGCTCTTTTCGTTTTTGGGCCGTAAAAAATTCAAAACTTTTCCGTTTTTTGCGTGCAATATACCGTTGGAATCGTCTTCTCGAGCTTCACGACATGGGATTTGGTATCAAATTCACCTCTAAGAAGAAGAAAAACATGTACACATAAATTTAAATCCTTCCAATCTAATGGTTATGGTTTTGGCAACAAATACATAAACTTACCACTTCTGTGCTTGTGGGAGATATGACATTCGTAGCTGGACTAGATTCGCCTCCGTTTTCTTCAATTTCATCCTCATAATCGACCTCGGCAATATCCATTGTTTCATTGTTTTGTATCGAGCTCTCCCCACATTGAAAATGTCCAACTTCATGATCCTCATAGGACAAGGTCCGAATGATGCTACTAATCTCATCACCATTGGCCTTCTGCAAGCGTCTAACCATCCTTAATTTTTCTAACTGTTCCTTACTAGAAAAGAGAAGACCAGCCTTGCGTCTCTTCCTATGAAAATCCTTTGGCATCCCTGCAACTGGAAACACTACATGATAAATAATTCTACTATTTGGTCACAACTATGCAATATATAACGCTCCTGTAGTGTAATGAATGTATCATCATCCGATTATTTATGGCTTCTTAGAAATGAATGATATCTATTTACATACATATAAACGGATTTGTAAAGGAGACATACGATTTCTCGTCTATAAATGATATCTACCTATCTGGATGTAAACGTTCATTTCTAAAGGAGGCGCTTCCAATAATTTATAATTCGAAACATTCTATAATAGTCACTGAAGTCACATGAAATCTTTGTATGTCAGATGTATCAATTCAAATTTTAAATCACTACTACCTAACATCACGCAACGGAAATATTTGGTTGTCACTATTTTATAGTCATTTCTTTTCTATCACAAAAAACTTCCATATAACCCTCTCATACAATGACATTGAACATGACTTTGTAGGTTGTACGCACATGCAAGTATGGACATGACATTTGTTCGTGGTGACGCCTTTAGCATTCCAATTTCTTTTCCCTGCAGTGATGATGGTATGACATGGGTATCTACATTGATTCTCAATGTAAGATTCAACTTGGATTTGTCGTCCTTATGGGTGGAGGAGGAGTTTTTTTATTCAAAAGGAGTTCAAGTCGTATCTACAGTCATGTTGCTAAAGATCGAGACTGACTCAAGATGCGGTTGGAGGCTTCCTCCAGGCAAGTACCATGTTTTTGGTACTCCAAGAGTTACTAGGTCGATATCGATAGAAATTCTCACACCTAGGTCTGCAACCTCCACTGTTCAGATGCCTTGGGGAACTCGTGTGAAGGTAGAGTCTCCAAGTCAAATTTATATTGATCTTACTGAATCTTCCGATGATGATGTAGTTGTTATCAATGATGCGAATCGCAAGCTATCTCCTATACATGAGAAATGTGAAGACATTTTTCTAAGTGTACATCACATGGATCATCATAGCACGTTGAATCCTTCTGTTCATAAAAAAACATCTAAATTTGTGAGCATCTTGGAATGCCTTAGAGATATGCAAAGTCGTCCACGTGCACGGAATGAATTGAAATTTATAAACCTCAATACAATCCGTTGTGAGGCAGTCCGTCATCTTCCTCAATCATTTAATGGAGATGTGTTTTTTGAGTTACCTCCTCTTCCTTCTTCGGCATCCCCTTCTAGAAGTGGAGCCAACTCAATTTCATCATCTTCTGTAGGTCGACATCTAGAAGGCATGGATCGTAAGTTCGATAGCCACAATTGGACACACACACACACCACAAACATTGCAAATGATTTCGGCCTAAAGTTCCGCTATTCATTGTGTGTGGGCCATTTGGTTTGCGAGAACACAACTTGCCCTAGACTGCGGCGAAGTGGCAACAAAAATGAGACAGAATGGGAGGGATCGTCACCTGTTGTCTTTGATGTGGGACAACAATCTCCTGTAAAGTCTAATCTCGTATGTCGGATCTGTAAAGAAGTCCCATCCTGCATAGCTCCATGCCCTTGCCGCATGTATAGGGTCTTGAACTCAATAGGTTTTCCAAGAGCTTGTATCCATGTTGGTATTCACGATCATCCAGTGGATAAAGGGATTTGTCGTGATTCTGTTCATCGAACAACATCTTTGATTAGTCAAGAGATATCAAAGACACCAACTGCAACAAATTCCGCCATTCGGCTTGCTGCTAGCAAGGAATTTCTTGCATCTGAATTGTTTGGAGAAGAAGGATCACACAACGACCGAAAGCCCCTCTGCGGAGAGGCCCTTGAGGCTGTCATGGACAAATTCCGGATACTCAGTTCACCGACTATTCGAAATACCATCTCTAGTTTCCGTCACAATACAAACGGGGGACCCATTGACAACATTATCTCATTGAAAATGAAAAGTACATATTCTTTTATTCAAGATAGTGTGTTCCCAGGCCAAGGTAAGGATAAAGTTTACCTTTTCAAGATGTCTGAGGAAGGACCGGGAAGCGGGGTGGATTTGGTAAGGCGAATGCAATCTGGTGGAGACTTGCAGAACTCTTGGTGCATGTTCGATCATGTTAAGAGGGTGAAAGGATGGACGTCAATGGCTGCCCATGTCTATGACCCTGAGTTTTGTCGAGTCCAAACTATTTGTGTTTGCGACATGATGAGTGAGGATGCTCAGTCACAACAACAAATGTGGAGATCCCTCAATTCTGTCATGGTGCGCCATGGGATTTCATCTCCAAACTTCAAGGGTTTCATGGCTGACAATGCAATGGCCAACTGGCATGCTGTTCGTGTGGTGTATGGAAGTGGCAACAAGCAAGAGCCAATGCAAGATCGAGAGCGCTCTTGTCTACTTCATTGGACAACTTCGCTAAATAGACATACAGAGAAGCTCATTTGACTAGAGTTCCAAGAAACTCACAAGAGGCTTTGCAAACAATACAAGGATGCAAAATCAATGGCAGAAGCAGAAGAGAGACCTTGGAATCAAGGGTTGGTGGCTTTCTTCAAGAGCTGCATCGGAGGATTCTTTGCGAGAACTAGATGACTGGCTGGGTTTTTGGCACTTTCGATACCGGCAGTGGGGTGGATTTTTAGAATTGGTAAGTTATATACTACCTTGAATTTGAATTTTCCTTCTTTATTGCTCAACTGTTATTCATGGACAAGTTGCTTTAGTATCCCTAACGTATGTGGTTTTGTTTAATTGTTTTCCTTCACATCTATAATATTTACACAAGTTTGGGTTCAACTACTCTTATTATGGAAACATGATTTTGGAAACCAATGAAACCTTACTTTATCATTCAAAATCATTCTTATTGTTGCAGAACCTCAATTTAGAAGAGCTAGCCGAGATGCCTTCATGCAATTTGGCAAAGACAGTTCACAACAAGTGGTTGCAAATGTCTGGGAAGAGGGGAACCTGTTTGTACGTCGCCACAACCGATGACATGATGCGGGCTATTCAACAATCGACTAATTATTGGGCATACCTCCAAGGGTATGCATCTGGCACTGGTCCCCATTTGGATGAACTTCGCCTTCGAGCTGCAAGACGAACGAGAAATCCAACAAAATTTGCCGAGGCTGTCGCCAAACTACCAGATGCTCACCTATTAGCCACGCGGGTTCCCCACTTGGAAGGTGAAAAAATATTTGGCTCCTCAAAGCGCAAACTGAATTTGCCTCCTGGATCAGACGGCGACTCTCATCGCCACGATACAGTGAATTTTTCTGCACCTAGAGTTCAGACTCGGTCAATCAAAACACGCACAGAAGGAGATGCATTGACAACAATACCAACGCCAACGCCAACGCCAACGCCAGTATCAACACAAGAAGGAGAACCAAACACAGTATGTCGACATGCTACCAAAATACTTGAAACAAACTGCAACCCTTCCCTATGGCACATTGCTAGGTGTAAAAAAGAAGGGAAGACTTGTCACGGAGTTCAAATCGGGATGAAGAAGAGATGTGGGGCCAAGATAAACAAGTCAAGCAAGAGTGGAACGGTAGCACCTACCTACAACGGCTGCATGACAGAATATGGAACCAAGGCCATTATCAACTTTGATTTCTGGTTTTGTGCAGATGACCTATTGCGTTGTGTTGGAGGCTCTAATGTTAAGTGGGTTCACGATTGTTAAAGGGGGTTCCCCTCTACGTTCAATCGGTACCACCCTACTTCCGGTAGTACCTTACAGGTAGTACCTTACCGGTAGTACCTTACCGGTAGTACCTTACCGGTACGCGAACAGACTTAGTCCAGTTTTCCTTACCGGCATCCTAAGGTACTGCCCGCTACCGCTTTTGTTGGATGTCTCACTCCATGCATCCATCTTAGTCTCCATGCCTCTCCTTGGGGTATCCCACGCTTCTACTGGTCTTAAGGTTGGTACACCTCTTATGCCAGTAGAGTCGACCAGTATCCCTACCGGATTCTCCTACCGAATTCTCGGAGGATCGACCAAGTTCCCTACCTGGTTCTCAACCGGGTTTCCTAGGGAATCTACCGGTTTCTCTGCCGGATTCGTGACCAGGTTCCTTGGGGGTCTACCGGTTCCACTACCGGGTTCCTAACCAAGTTCCCTAGAAATCTACCGGTTCCACTACCGGTTCCTAACCGGGTTTCCTGAGATCTACCGGTTTAGCCGTACTACCTCCAATACCGTGGTTACAAGAGTTCTAACATCCTACCACGAGTTTTCCCTTTACCCAACTTCACAACTGGGTTTAACCGTTTTTATAACCGTATTACTGTTAGCGTATTACTTACCCTACTACTAAGATAGATGATACATCCTACCGAACTCCCTTCTTAGCACTCCTGACTGTTTCTCTTTTATACTACCACTCTCATAGTCCATGTACAATCCACTCTTTACCAGGACTCAATGTTGTAGTATGAAAACTCAACTAAGAGAATACCATTCCCTTCATTCAGTGTATACATCTGGTACTACTATCCCACAAGACTTCTCTAAAGACAACCCCCTCCATGCGTTAGCTACTTGTACACGACTCTTTTGGTAACATAAGTAGTCCATTGCCAACTTCTCTTCCACACCACAATAATTACCAGAAGTAAGGCAACCACCATTACAAGAAAACCACAAGTTCCTTATCTCAGACTCAACAGTATCTTACTCAAGCAATCCAATACTCTTATCTATATGAATCCTAGTACACATTCCTTAAGAATGAGAGAGAGAGAGAGAAAGACAACTCTCCCTTAAGTACTTTCTCCTCATCACTTTAAATCCATACTAACCACTCACTGGGATTACCCTATCCACTACTCTTCTACTCCTTATCTGCAACTACGGCACCATCTTATCCCTAATTGCTATTTCTGATACTACTACCAAAAGTAACTTAAAAGCCACTTCAACCTGATATTGCTAAAAATTACTGTTTACTAACCTCCTTTAACAACGATTGGCCTCCTCTTTCAAATGTCTGGCCTATTGCATGTGGGACACATCTCACAAAATCAGAGATTCTTTTTCTACAGGAAGCAGGATTTCATTTGCAAACTGAAGATGTAGGCGAACCAACACTCCACCTCTTCAATCAACGGTGCTAGAGTGTGAGCGGGGAGCAACGAGCATTGAGCGTTGAGTGCTCAGTGAGCAACTAGTTTTGAGCGCTTAGTGCAGTGATTTATATTTAAAATAGAAAAATTAAATTAATAAAGAATATTCTCAAGCCTAAATATAGTAATGTCAAATATTACAAAATCACAAAAATTACAAAATTTTATTCAAAATAATAAAATTTTCAATCAATTGTTGTATAAATCAAAATGATTGAAAAACCAACATCTCCCACAACAACAAGATTTCACCACGAGAGATTTGGTAAACAAATGAAATTTATCCATATCATTCATTCATCATCCATATCATCCATATCATTCATTCATCATCCATATCATTCATTCATCATTCATTCACCATTCATCCAAAAAGAACTTTCTTTGGACATTGCTAAAGATGTCTTGAAAAAATGAATGATTTTTTTTGCTTATTTTAAAAAATCATTTACAAAAAATATTTGCTTTATTGACTGCAAAAACTTTGTTAACTATCCCAGAGGTTGGTTTAATGTGTTTTGGAACCAAAGAATACCTTGAAGGTTCATTTGGAGATATGTAACAAACAATTTTACAATGTTGTTTGGATGTGGTTAAGTGTTCCTTAGAACTGAGGAGCTCTCTCAAGATTCATTTGTAGCATAGTAACATTTCATCCTACAATATTGTGAGGCTAAATTCAGCCTTTTCTTATATCTTTATTTCATGTTTACAATTTTACAAAATCCGGAGAGCAAACTTAAGGGAGCCCATGAGCGTTTCAAGATCCTACAGTTTGTGTAAACTTAGAACCCAAATGCAAACCTTAAAAAAATATTGGACAAGGCAGTCGTTGAGGACTATTACCATATGTGAATAATGAATGAAAATGTGAATTGGATGAAACTAAAACGTCCATTGTCAATTGATTCTCTAAACCTTAACGCCCCCTTTTTGTACATCTACCTTCATTTCAAAATTCTTAATAGCCTTTTTAGATGTACACATTAGATAAAAATAATACCCCTCTGTGAGCCCAAAGCGGTGCCCACATTTAGTCTTAATCTTTAGAAAATATTAGTCGGTGTGCTTTGAAGTGGTATGTCACTTCACAAAAATATAAAAAGAGTGAATTGTTAGCCTTAGGAGTACAATGTTATAAGGGGCTTGAAGTGGAGAGGTTAGTGTGTTTTTACCTTAGGAAAGGATTTGAGTGAATAGGGATAGGTAAGAAGAACTTGGATTGAGTAGTTAGTGAGTAGGCTAGTACAAATGGATGGAGACAACCAAGGTGACTCAAGAGGCAAGTGTATTCGAATTGGGATGAATGGAGGATCACATTGAACGCACAAGTGGACCACCTCATCGTGGCCACTTAATGGGGAAGGTCCAAGGAAGAACGCAAGGTGGAGGATAAGCAAATTCTAAAAGCACCAATCAAATTACGATTTAAGCATCGTGGTTTGAATTAAAGTGGTGAGTGACAATTTGGGAAGGTAAGGGGAGAAAGTTATGGCGGCGGAAAGTGAAGGAGGCTAAGTTTGGGTTGAGCATCCCAAGGGGGTCCGAGGTAAGGTGGGGGATTCTCTCATTTTCTCTCTCGATCTCTCGTGTGTGGTGTTAGGAATTGGAGCTCTTAGAGCTCATGAGGAGATTGTGAATTAGTTGGTAGGAAAGACTCTTAAACTTAGCGACAATGTGTGGGAAATTAGCGGAGTTAATTAGTGTAGTTAGTTGGTCTCTCTCTCTCTCAAGTGCTCTCAAGGGAGCGAGTTCTTAAGAAGCTTGAAGCTATGTGTGTGGGTGTGTGTGGAGCAAGAAGGGTGCACGTGTGGTGCAAGGTTCTAGGTAGAGAACCGAGGCAAACTAGTTTTTAGATTGGTTTTGCATTGCTTAGATATAGTATTTGACTTAAGGCATTTAGTGATAGTGTTTAGTTCATAGTGTTCACCTCATAGCATTTAGTTTATAGAGCTTAGTTTGAACCATTAAATTGGCGCACTCAGTTAGTGTTAGATGATGGTACTTATTTTGAATGGTTTAATATTTGGCCAAAGGCCTGAATTGTTGAAGAAGGAGCTGGGCTTTTGGAGAAGGTGCTGGGAGTCCGAGACTGGGTAAGCTGTAAGCTGGGATTAGCTCTGCAGCTGGGCCTAGTCAGCTGCAGTTGCTGGTTAAAGCCACTTCACACATGAGCCAAGAGCCGTGACCTTGTAATGCAGAGCCGAGACTGTGAACTGGGTTAGCTGCGCCTGAATTGGGAACCGTAGCGGCCAGAGCCAAGGGAGCTGCACTAATCAAGCTGAGATTGAGGAGATTACCCGACGGCAGCTAATTAAGGGAAGGTGGCTGTGAGCACCAAAATTGCCCCCAACGGCAATTTGGCTCACAATTGAGGGCTTTTTGCAAAATCATTAGATTAGACTAGGAAAATTTGGCCAAAAAGCCATTTAGATTAAGGTAGGTTGGCTAGAAGTGTTTTATCTTTGGGGTAAAACTCTTGGACAAGTAGAAATTAGAAACCGAAGGGGTAAAAGGGAAATGCCCTTTACCCGAATCGGAAGTATGAAAGTAGTGGGCTAGTAAATAGGTAGGTTAAGTTAGGAACAACTAATTCAAGCAAGCAAAGTCAAGCGGCGGCAAAAAAAGAGTGCTTCCGGTAGCGGCCAACGAAGAAAAAAAAAGGTGACAACTACAAATGTAAAGGATTTTGCCAACTAGGGCAAGGGGGCCATGTTGCCACCCTTGCCACCAAAAATGAAATTCAAACCAAAATGGAAAAGCCTTTCTAAGGGCTTAGACAAGTGGGTGCGAGGTGGCCTTTCCCCACTTCATTCACCACCGAGGGCTTTGTTGCCACCGTTCAAGGGACGGGACCCCTCGGTTGAACGGAAGGGAGAAGGGGTCCGACCCTTCATTGAAGGGTGATAAAAACCCCCTCTTCTTCTCTTCGTTCTCTCTCCGAATTTTCATTTTTAACACGGCGAAGCCCTCTAGGATTGTAGCTAGAAGGAGAGAGCATTTTCATTCATACAATATAGGCATAAGTTAGAATTCTATGGTTAGAACTCTTGAGAGAAGGTAGTGTGTTTTTGAACACACCCCTAAGTAGCTGTGCCACATTCAATCAAGTGTAGTGGACACACAAATTTCAATTTAGCTTTCAGATTTTGAGTGGATATAGCCCTTTATGTTAGCTTCCCAAAAAGCCTAAGCTTATTAGAATCAGAGTTAGGGATCAAAAGTTATGAGTGTTTGAGTAGAGGTATCTCAGCTGCCACTCAATTTACAAGCGCTGACTTTGCAAGCGCATAACTAAACGACATTTTGTTCAATTGTTTTGGTATTTAAGTATGTTATAGATGTTGTTATTAGCTTTCTAGAATGTGTAAGCTTATAGAAATCTAAGTTGATGTGTAAAAGTTATGAGTAGTTGAGTGAAGATGTCTCAAACTGCCTCTTAAATTGTAAGCGCTGACTTTGCAAGCGCATAACTAAGAGAAAATTTATTCAGTTGTTTTGGTATTTAAGTATGTTATAGATGTTGTTGTTAGCTTTCTAGAATGTATAAGCTTGCTGGAATCTAATTTGATGTGTAAAAGTTATAAGTGTTTTAATGAAGGTGTCTCAGCTACCTCTCCAACTATAAGTACTAACTTTACAAGCGCATAACTAAAAGAGAAATTATTCAGTTGCTTTGAGACTTAGATGCATTATAGTTCTTCTTGTTAGTTTTTTAGAAAGTATAAGTTTGTGACAATCGGATTTAAGGAGTGAGAGTTATGAATTTTTGAATGAAGGTATCCCAGCTGCCTCTTGAATTCTAAGAGCCGACTTTGTGAGCTCATATCTTTAAGGGGATACATGCAGTTATTTTGATAATTGGATGGGTTATAGTTATTGTTGTTAGCTTTCCAAATTACTAACAATTGTTCCAATTGAGGCTTGTGAGAGGAAGTTGTGGCCGTTCAAGCAAAGGGGTGTCTACTGCCTTACGATAAGAGGTTCGTCCATCCAAGGTTGGCGAGTTGGCGTTGTGGGCGGCCGAACGTTGGAGTAGGGGTTCCGCACCAACCATCGCCAAATCAAGATGGGAGCCAATCGGTAAGTCTTTTTAGCCCTACACCTTTCGATTTAGGAATGGAGGGAGCGCGGCAAAGGTATATTCTAAACCCAACCCAACTATCCATGTAAGGCTAGGGGGGCATCACCCACCTAGCCGCCGAGGGGGGATTCCAACTCCCATGTGTGCGGAGCCCCTCGGTTAAGTGTTGTGGTAGTAGCTTCCATTCATAACTCGTTCGTGTGTGGTGAAGCCGGGTTAATCACCGGCATGACCACTCTGCATGTTTGTAGGTGGTAAGGTGGGAGTAATGACCCACGAAACCACCATCATGTTGTTGGCCCCAAGGGTTGGAGGTGATGGCCCCAACCCTTGAAGATTGTACAACAGGTCGAACACACAGGTTGCCTTATTCCCCGGTCCCATTAAGTTGAATTTTTGTGGTCAACCCGTGTTAAACTAATTAATAACCAATAAAATTCGTACAACCCCCGTGGGCAAAAAACCAACCGGGAACTTAACTCGGAAGATTGATACTACCCCTTCGGCGGCAAAGATCGGAGGGTGTAAGTATCAATCAACCTTCAAGAGACCCGCACAGGGCCTTGAAGGGTTCGGATTAAGGTGTGCACCAACCAGGTAAGCGGTGATGCCATAATTTATGAACTTAGTAACCTAGGTTTTGTTCAATCAACCATAACTAAGAATGAAGGTTGGAAAGGTGGAACTTAATCAAGGTCCCCTTTAGAGAATTTAATCCATAAGAATTAAGGAATTAGGTGTGGCCAAGGTAAGAGGTAAGGTTCTTTTATCCATTAGAGTTAGGTTGCCTTGATTTCAAGGCTGGTGCGTCTGCGCGTAGACTAGGATAGATTAGGCATTAGGTAAGAGAAATTGATAATCACCTTAGATACTTATGATCTAGGCACAACCTACCGGAAGGATACGACGCGATTATCAAATCCCTCCACAACCCAAAACATTCATTAAATACTGGGTTCGGCTTAGGCACCTGCTAAGGCAGGCCACCCTCACCGAAGGGCTTATGCGGTACTTTTAGGCTCCCTCGGAGGGGGGTGCCCAAAAGCACCACAGTGGCTATGATCAGGGAGAACCGACAGTTGGTTACAAGTTGTTTAAGGGACATCTAGGCCAATCATGGGCCATGCTAATTAGGAGTTAGGCTAATTGCGGGTTAGGCTAACTAGGAGCTGGCAAGTTAGAAGATGGACTATTTGCAGCTAGGCTAGTTAGGAGCTAGCTACCTAGGAGCTGGTTAATTAAGGGCCGAGCAAATAAGGAGCTAGCTAATTCGAGGCTAGCCTAACTTGAGAAGGGCTAACAAAGAGCTGATCTCTGTCTGCGGGAAACAGGTGCCTCAAGGAAGAAATTGACGGGCGGTGACGGGCGTCAATCTGCATCGAACAGCGTAGAATTTCGGAGTGAGATTTTACTTTGCTGCAAAAAGGACGAGCTAGGGTGAGACTGATTGTTGTTATGCATCGGGGAATGCATTTGATTAGTAAAGTAATGGTGTGTGGCTTGAGAAATTAGGTAGATCATTGAATTTGCAAGACCAACTTTGGTGGTGTTCAAGCCAAAGGTTGGGATTTGAACTAGTATGGGGAATGTAGTTTGGTGTGACACATTTAGAGTAGTTTGGCTCAAGGAGTGCTAAGTTAATTAAATTGAGGATGGTGTGATGTGGGAAATTTGATGTGAAAAGTATTTGTTAATACTTTGCATTGATAACCGCATAAATAAATTAAAAAATGAGTTGTTCCACATTCATGGATTGGTATGTGAAGTAGTTTAGAACAAAGTCACATGAAGAGTTGATCCTTGCACTATGGACTCACCCACTAAGCCCAGTGAGGAGCTCAAGGACCCTAAGGAAGTAAAGGTGATCAATGGTAAAAGAAAGAGAGGAATATCCGCTTGGGCTTGCGCGTACAAGGCAAGGAATTGGACACTTGAGTCATCAAAGGACTCATCCAAGCCCAAGGCCAATGCCACGGAAGAATGTGAGCCCAAGGCCAATGCCACGGAAGAATGTGAGCCCAAACCCACTACTCGGACTACGAACGCTTAAGGGTGGGGGGTTTGGCCTCACATAATTGGTGCGTCCGCCGGGAGTGAAGCGGGAAGTAGTTACAAGACTTGGAGGCAACTAGGAAAGTTTGGAGACACAAACTTGAGAGAGGGGAAGGAGCACCCGAGACTCGGTAAGTGTTCTCTCTTTGGGTTTACATTTGAATTTATTAGATTAATTGTATTTCAATTATTCCTTGGAATGGATTGCATTGTCAATTACGCAAATTCATTTTTGAGGAAGGAGCGCGGCGAAGGTACGTCCTCAACCTTTTTGGGGATTTGCTAAGAACTTAAAAAGAACCTATAACCGAGTAGCTCATTAAAACATTAGAGGGTAAATTCACCTTAGGACATTGAACTTTGACACTCACCTCGGGGTGAGTCTCAAAGTTTCGGGAGTTGTCATTTCATGCTCTAGATTAAATTAATATTTTACGAAGTTTGTTGTGTTGTCACATTGAGTCACGATTGAGGGGAGTGCTAACTCACAGGGGGATGCGATTGCTCAAGGTACGTTTGTTTCTTCAAAGTGAAAGTATTAACTAATTAAGGAATGCCTTTTGTATTCGTGATTGTCGTTATCCGTTGTAGAGGGTAATTCCCGAATTGTGGATAGTGTGAGAAGTCGAAGGGTGAAGCCTCGACTTTTTAACATAATCTACAAGGAAGGTCACCCCCTCACAATCGGTATTGTGGCAAGTGTTTAATTTGCGGAAAAGTGCGGAGGTGATGCTCCGGCTTAACCAAAAATTAACATGAGCATGCCTATCCCCTATTGGGATTTCTTCACTTAAGTGGGCTTGCAGGGTCTTTTTCCTCACCTCCTAAAAATTTAAATCACACCAAGATAAGTGGAAATATTAAGAGGGGAGGGTTGTGAGAAATGCGATTGGTCAAGTGAGGGTTGATCGTCTTATGGGGAATGCAAGGTAAGACTCGATCCCAAAAACCGAGTTTAGTGTTAGGATTAGAAAAATCTACACGTAAGAGAAGGACTTCTAGAATTAGTGAAGTTGTAGGTGAAGCTCATGTTAGATTAGAGAGTTGCTTAAATATTGAGCCTAGTGTTAGTTTGTTAGTGGAGACATTAGGAGTGGACACTCAACTTGAGGAAGAGGTAACTCCTTCCAAGTTGGGTAGAGAAACCTCATCGGAGGCACATAAATTAACAAAGGAAAATTTTATAGGCTTGGGTGAGGGGATAGAAAATACCTTACCAGACACTATGGCCGAGGAGCGGGGGATGGATCCGCCACCCATACCCCCAATTCCGCCTATACCTCCGATACCTCCTATAGACCCATTGGTTAGGCCAAGAGGCCTACCCATTGTGGTCCCACAAAATTTAGCGGCGATGGATATGCCATCTCATCTCCCTAAATTTTATGGGACCAAGGATGAGGATCCCTCTCGCCACATGGAACGGTATATCGAACGGTTGGCTAGCTCCCTCATAACCAACCCGGGTTATTGGTTAGTGTGGTTTCCGACCACTTTAGAGGGAGAAGCCTATGAATGGTATCGGGACCATGCTGAGGGTCATTTTAGGGGATGGGAACAATTACAACGGGAATTCCTAAATGAATTTAGGCCGGAAGTGGGTCAAAGTACCGCCTTAAGGGCATTATTCTCATTAAAGCAAGGAAGGGAGGAAGAAATTTTGGCTTACATTAGGAGGTTTGATTTAGTGTGCACTAGGTTCGTGGGTACTATGCTCAACGACGATACACTAAAACAATTTTTTATCCAAGGGTTTTTCAAGTCCGGAACTATTAGGGGTGTTCTAGAAAGAAATCCCTTAACCTTAGCGGATGCCAAGCGGGCGGCTAGGGATATTGAAAATTTGGATAAGGATCACGAAAGATTATGGAGAAGGGAGGATGAATTAATCCCTCAATTCATCCCCATCCGACCTAGAGTAGTTTCGGGAGAACCGGTTAAATACGAAGGTCAAATTCCCTATGCTATGGTGGATACCGGTCCCCGACCTTTAGCGGTTAGGGAACCGGCACCTCTTTTGGCACTACCGGCCCCTAGAACGGATCCACACTTAGAAGAGGTTGAGAGGAGATTAGGTGCTAGCCAACTAGGATTCCAAGAGGTTATGATAAAACAAATGCAAAGCCTCACGGATCAAATGTCATTAATGATCCGGAGTCAACAACCGGGACTTCCACCCCCGGTTGAGTCGGGGAGGCATTCCTCCGGATTATGGTGTGTCCAATGTGGCCAACCGGGCCACACTCGTCAATTTTGTCGAGGTGGACAAAACCGTGACCAAAGGGGAAACGGTAATCCACCTCAACAAAATCAACGAGGTCAAGCGCCACCTCACTATGGAAATGGGAACAATAGAGGACCACCACCTAGAGGGCAAGGTGGTCAAAACTTAGAAAAAAAAGAATTTCACCCATTTTGTGGTAGGTGGCACGCTCAAGGACAATGTTGGTCCGAAGGTCAAGGGTTTAATTGTAGTAATTGCGGAGGGAGTCATCCCTCGGATGAGTGTCGCCAACCGGACAAAATAATTAATGTACCCTACCCGGTGGCTAATCCACAACAACAAGCAAGAGATAATATGCGAGGTGCTAGGCCACAAGGAATACCGGCCAACGAGCTTAGGCCACCTAACTTATACTATGACCATAGTAATGCTAGGCAAACCTTTCACCCACCGGCGGGCTTGCAAACTACAACCGGGTACATTCCAATACAAAATCGACAAGGAGGTCCACCTAATGGTAACAACGGAAGACAAGCGCCTCCAACGGATCCGGGTCCATCTAACTCACAAGACGTAAGGTTTATGGATGGTGTGTTGGAGGCCACATGTGATGACATGCTTCCTCTCCCAATGGGAATTGGAGAGGAGCAAAGTCAATGGCCTCCTCACACCAATGCTATTACGTATGAATTAGTGAAGGGCAAGGGTGTAGTTGAAGAAGCACCCGCATTAGCGGTAACTACTAGAGCTAGGAGAAGGGATGCCCCATTGGAGGTAGGGATAGGAGAGCAAGGAAATTACTCTTCGGATGAAGAGCTTAATCTCTCCGAATTAGATAGGGTAGCTAAGAGGGCTACTAAGGATGTAGAAAGGGAGAACGTAATTCTACAAGCTAGGGAGAGGCCTAATGGAGTACATGACTTGGATGGTAGCGATGTGGGTGAATGGGATGGACCGGGAATTCCCTTGGATGAATTCGACGGAGTGGGTAATTCGAAGGTGGACAAGTCTACCGGGTACGATTTGTGGGCGGACCTTAGTACACTCAAGGCGGATATTACTTTCGGCCAACTATTGGAAATTTCACCCGCGGCAAGGAAAACATTAAAGGAAGGGATGCCGGTACATAGGAGGGCTAGGAAGGTAAAAGCCAAAGTAGCCGCTAGAATCCAATCACAAGGTGGAAGAGATGTAAAAGCCATAGAAATTGAGGTTGTGATAGTAGACAAAGTAGTGCCGAATGTTTTGGTGGACGGTGGGAGTAGTTTAAATATACTACCGGAGCATACTATGAAGAAGTTAGGACTTGGACTCACGGGGCCTTCACCTTTGGTCATTAATATGGCAAATCAAAGTTCAACTACACCTTTGGGGATGATCAAGGATTGTAGGATGACTACCGGGGGTGAAGAGTACTTAGTGACCTTCCATGTCATTAAAATGCACTCCAACAAGGACACCTTTCCCATTTTGCTAGGAAGGCCTTGGTTACGGATGGCGAATGCTATGGTTAATTGGGGTGGACCAAAACCATCCATAACTTATGGACCGGAGGGTAATAGGGTCATAGTGTCCATTGGTTCATTGGGAGGTTGGATGAAGAAGGATATGTATTTGCCATCGGAGGATGAAATTGAGGAATTAAACAAGGACGCGGTTGGCGAGGCATTGGTAGGAGTTGTACACCCCGAGGGTGAAAGAATTGTTATGGATTCGGGTTCGGGAGGCCTAGGTCCTAATTTCTACCATTATGGGGATAATGGGGATTATGCCCAATGGTTAAGGGAGTACCCCGAGTCGGAATTTGATGTAATGGTTACATCTCACCAAGTAGGCTTAGGGAGCGATTTTCCTAGTGTTAGTGTAGGAGAGGGTTCATTGTTGGAGATATGTGAGGTGCTCACCGAGGAAGAATGGGTTAGCGGTGGGTTAACACCTTGGGTAGATGACGTGGAAGAGGGTGAGGTTAGTTTAATTCATGTGGATGGAACTCAAGAGAATGATGTGATTATTGATTCATCGAAATTGGAGGAGCCTTTACATTTTAAGACCACTTCTACGGGGATAGTTGTAGGTCAAGATGTAAAAGATTACCCCAATGTGCCTTCCGATTGGTATCGGAATAAAGATGAACAAGCACATGTGTCCGAAGCGGATTGGCGGTACGTGGAAGTAAAATTGAAGAATGGCAAGGTGCGACAAATGAAAATGGGATCCAAATTGGGGGAGAAAGAGGTTAGGGAGTATAGCAATTTGGTGGATGAGTTTAGTGACACCTTTGCTTGGTCTTACGATGAGCTTAAGGGGATTCCTAGGGAGATGGTGGAGCACCGGATTCCTTTAATTCCGGGTGCTAAACCGATTAGACAAAAGGAGCGGAGGATGAATCCTCAATTGCAATTGTTGGTGAAAGCGGAATTGGAGAGGTTGTTGAAGGCTGGGTTTATTAAGCCGGTGGAAATTACGGATTGGGTTTCTCCTATGGTCCTAGTGAAGAAAAAGAATGGGAAACTAAGGGTGTGTGTGGATTATAGAAAATTAAATTCGTGCACACAAAAGGACCACTTCCCCTTACCTTTCATCACCTTATTGCTTGAAGAGGTGGGAGGTCATGCGAGGTATACTTTTATGGATGGGTATGCGGGATATAATCAAATTTCCATAGCCCTTCAAGATATCCATAAGACGGCCTTTACCACACCATGGGGAACCTTTGTATGGATTGTGATGCCATTTGGGTTATGTAATGCCCCTGCCACTTTCCAAAGGTTGGTGATGTATATTTTCACCGACTTGTTGTTTAAATCCATGACCGTGTTTGTGGATGATTTTAGTACACAAAGTAATGTGGATGAGCACTTACATTGTGTTAAGGAGGCATTGGTTAGGTGTAGGAAGATGAGGTTAGCATTGAACCCGGATAAGACATTTTTGGGTGTCAATAGGGGAGTGTTATTGGGTTATGTAGTTAGTGAGAAAGGGAGAGAACCGGATCCGGAAAAAGTTGCGGCCATAAGCGAATTGGCAACTCCAACCAATTCCAAGGGGATATCTAAATTGTTAGGGCATGTGGGTTGGTACCGGGAGCTCATTCCTAATTTTTCAAAGATAGCGGTGCCCATTACACAATTGCTCAAAAAGGATGTGAAATTTGAGTGGACGGATGCGTGTCAAATAGCCTTTGAAGAATTACGGGATAGGTTGAGCACTTACCCGGTATTGATGCCACCAAATTGGAGTAAGCCTTTTCATGTTTATTGCGATGCGAGCAATGTGGCGGTTGGGAGTGCTCTTTGTCAAGCGACGGGGGAAAACGAGAAAGATCAACCTATAGCTTATGCAAGTAAGCAACTAACACCGGCGGAGCGAAATTACTCAACTACGGAGCGTGAATGCCTAGCAATGGTATTTTCGGTTAAAAAATTTAGGCATTACCTTATGTGTAATCCGGTTGTATTTTTCGTTGACCACATGGCTATCAAGTATCTAGTTAACAAGGCGGAATTAAGTGGTAGGTTAGCTAGGTGGGTCTTGCTATTAGAGGAGTTTGACTACACGGTAGAATACAAGCCGGGTCGCATGCATTTACAAGCGGACCACTTGTCTAGGTTGTCGGAGGAGATAGGAAAAAATCCGGTAGATGATAGATTGGTAGATGATAGCCTATTCATAGTTACTTCGACACCGGAATGGTATGCCGGAATTGTGGAGTTCCTAACAACCCACAAGTTGCCCGAAGAATGGACAAAGGAGGAGAGAAGAAAAGTAAGGGTAAATAGTAGGCAATTTGTTGTGGTAGGCCATAGGTTATTTAGGAGGGGATCCGATGGTCTTTTACGACAATGTGTGTCGAAAACGGAGGTTGAAGCGATTTTAATCGCTTGCCACGATAGCGCATGTGGCGGGCACTTCTCGGGTCAACTTACCGGGCAAAAAATCCTTAGGGCGGGTTATTTTTGGCCCACACTATTTAAGGATGCACACGATTATGTGAGAAAATGCGATGCTTGTCAACGTTATGCCCGGAACGACCTAAGGATGGAAATGCCACTCCATGTGTCATTGCCTTTAATTCCCTTTGAGAAATGGGGAATTGATTATGTGGGTAAGGTGCACCCTCAATCTACAAAAGGAATGAAATATATTGTGGTTGCTACGGAGTACCTTACGAAGTGGGCGGAAGCCAAAGCGGTAAAGACCGATACGGCGGAACATGCGGCAACTTTTATGTACGAAAATATTATTTCTCGGTTCGGAGTGCCGAAAATTCTAGTAAGTGATCGGGGTACTCACTTTTTGAACGACTTAATCCGGGAGATGACCGAGAGGTTTCAAATCGATCGCCGGAAGACCACTCCTTACCACCCACAAACAAATGGACAAACGGAACGAGTCAACGGTATTTTGGTAAGTATTCTACGCAAAACAATTTTAGACTCGAAGCGGGATTGGGATACAAAATTGACGGCGGCACTTTGGGCATATCGCACAACCTACAAGGTAACTACGCGTGCTACACCATTTTCCTTAGTCTATGGCCTCGAGGCGACACTTCCAATCGAATATGAAGTCGAATCACTTAGGGTGGCCGTGAGTGCAAGACTTACCGAAAGTCAATCCTTACGAAATCGACTAACCGATTTAGAAGCACTTGACGAAAGGAGGAGAATGGCGGCTCAACATATTGAAGCGATCCAAAGAAGGCAAAAAATAACCTTTGATAAACGACATAAGAAAAGGGCCTTAACACCGGGGATGATGGTCATGATTCAAGATGCACGGAAGCTTGAATTTCCGGCAAAATTTGATGCGGTATGGTTAGGACCTTACCTTGTCTATGAGGTCTTTCCTAATAATTCAATTCAATTGGAGACATTGAATGGTGAGCTCTTTCCTACCCGCACATCGGGAAGTAGATGTAAGGAGTACCGAGCTTGACAAGGCAACTTACCTTTGGAGCAAGTGATTTTTGGGATTCATCCCCCGATAGTCGCCAATTATGTGAGCCCAAAGCGGCGCCCACATTTAGTCTTAATCTTTAGAAAATATTAGTCGGTGTGCTTTGAAGTGGTATGTCACTTCACAAAAATATAAAAAGAGTGAATTGTTAGCCTTAGGAGTACAATGTTATAAGGGGCTTGAAGTGGAGAGGTTAGTGTGTTTTTACCTTAGGAAAGGATTTGAGTGAATAGGGATAGGTAAGAAGAACTTGGATTGAGTAGTTAGTGAGTAGGCTAGTACAAATGGATGGAGACAACCAAGGTGACTCAAGAGGCAAGTGTATTCGAATTGGGATGAATGGAGGATCACATTGAACGCACAAGTGGACCACCTCATCGTGGCCACTTAATGGGGAAGGTCCAAGGAAGAACGCAAGGTGGAGGATAAGCAAATTCTAAAAGCACCAATCAAATTACGATTTAAGCATCGTGGTTTGAATTAAAGTGGTGAGTGACAATTTGGGAAGGTAAGGGGAGAAAGTTATGGCGGCGGAAAGTGAAGGAGGCTAAGTTTGGGTTGAGCATCCCAAGGGGGTCCAAGGTAAGGTGGGGGATTCTCTCATTTTCTCTCTCGATCTCTCGTGTGTGGTGTTAGGAATTGGAGCTCTTAGAGCTCATGAGGAGATTGTGAATTAGTTGGTAGGAAAGACTCTTAAACTTAGCGACAATGTGTGGGAAATTAGCGGAGTTAATTAGTGTAGTTAGTTGGTCTCTCTCTCTCTCAAGTGCTCTCAAGGGAGCGAGCTCTTAAGAAGCTTGAAGCTATGTGTGTGGGTGTGTGTGGAGCAAGAAGGGTGCACGTGTGGTGCAAGGTTCTAGGTAGAGAACCGAGGCAAACTAGTTTTTAGATTGGTTTTGCATTGCTTAGATATAGTATTTGACTTAAGGCATTTAGTGATAGTGTTTAGTTCATAGTGTTCACCTCATAGCATTTAGTTTATAGAGCTTAGTTTGAACCATTAAATTGGCGCACTCAGTTAGTGTTAGATGATGGTACTTATTTTGAATGGTTTAATATTTGGCCAAAGGCCTGAATTGTTGAAGAAGGAGCTGGGCTTTTGGAGAAGGTGCTGGGAGTCCGAGACTGGGTAAGCTGTAAGCTGGGATTAGCTCTGCAGCTGGGCCTAGTCAGCTGCAGTTGCTGGTTAAAGCCACTTCACACATGAGCCAAGAGCCGTGACCTTGTAATGCAGAGCCGAGACTGTGAACTGGGTTAGCTGCGCCTGAATTGGGAACCGTAGCGGCCAGAGCCAAGGGAGCTGCACTAATCAAGCTGAGATTGAGGAGATTACCCGACGGCAGCTAATTAAGGGAAGGTGGCTATGATCAGGGAGAACCGACAGTTGGTTACAAGTTGTTTAAGGGACATCTAGGCCAATCATGGGCCATGCTAATTAGGAGTTAGGCTAATTGCGGGTTAGGCTAACTAGGAGCTGGCAAGTTAGAAGATGGACTATTTGCAGCTAGGCTAGTTAGGAGCTAGCTACCTAGGAGCTGGTTAATTAAGGGCCGAGCAAATAAGGAGCTAGCTAATTCGAGGCTAGCCTAACTTGAGAAGGGCTAACAAAGAGCTGATCTCTGTCTGCGGGAAACAGGTGCCTCAAGGAAGAAATTGACGGGCGGTGACGGGCGTCAATCTGCATCGAACAGCGTAGAATTTCGGAGTGAGATTTTACTTTGCTGCAAAAAGGACGAGCTAGGGTGAGACTGATTGTTGTTATGCATCGGGGAATGCATTTGATTAGTAAAGTAATGGTGTGTGGCTTGAGAAATTAGGTAGATCATTGAATTTGCAAGACCAACTTTGGTGGTGTTCAAGCCAAAGGTTGGGATTTGAACTAGTATGGGGAATGTAGTTTGGTGTGACACATTTAGAGTAGTTTGGCTCAAGGAGTGCTAAGTTAATTAAATTGAGGATGGTGTGATGTGGGAAATTTGATGTGAAAAGTATTTGTTAATACTTTGCATTGATAACCGCATAAATAAATTAAAAAATGAGTTGTTCCACATTCATGGATTGGTATGTGAAGTAGTTTAGAACAAAGTCACATGAAGAGTTGATCCTTGCACTATGGACTCACCCACTAAGCCCAGTGAGGAGCTCAAGGACCCTAAGGAAGTAAAGGTGATCAATGGTAAAAGAAAGAGAGGAATATCCGCTTGGGCTTGCGCGTACAAGGCAAGGAATTGGACACTTGAGTCATCAAAGGACTCATCCAAGCCCAAGGCCAATGCCACGGAAGAATGTGAGCCCAAGGCCAATGCCACGGAAGAATGTGAGCCCAAACCCACTACTCGGACTACGAACGCTTAAGGGTGGGGGGTTTGGCCTCACACCCTCCCTTATGTATACTATGTATGTTAATGCCTCAAATAATGCCCCTTCTTACACTGACATTAGTTTGTATGAAGAGTCCACTCCCGGAAAGTTTGGCAACATCTTAAAATCCAAATGATTGTTGTTTGATGTGAAGTCAATGTTATACATGTCCTTCATGGTTTTATAACTTTTATGCAATTACCCAACATTACCTAGGCCAATGAATCATTCAACATTGGCTCATATCATATTGCATTAGGCTCTTAGATTTGTCAATTATAAGATGTAATTACATATGATCAAATTCAAACGCTACGTTTAGGACGCAAACTTGTGGTTCAATAAATTTCAATATTGATATGTGGATCTAGAGGTCCTTTGTGAAGAGTGGGATCAAAACTTGTATACCTATTGTGTTATACGGTTGAGGGTTGTAGGCTCCAATGCGGTTCATATAATTGGACCTAGAAACATTCCACCTTAGTAACTCAAGTAAGCCCAAATCAAGACGGTCATAGAGCACATTGAAATGATGATATTTATATGGAGTGAGGCATGTGATCTTATTGTTGGAACTTCAAGGCCCACTGTGAGCCCAAATTGATGCCCACATGTGTCGTTAACACTTGTAAAACATTACAAGTAGTATTTTGTTGATTTATGATTATTCACAAAAATATAAAAAGAGTGAAGCTTGAAGAAAACTAAGTTTGAAGCATTAGGCTTGTGTGGAGTGGACTTAAGTAGTATGAGGACATACCTTGGTAAAGTGTGGTAGGTAGAAAGCCAAGGTTAGTTAAATGTTTGAATTAGGATCTTTGTTGATCATTTGAGGGAGGAAGGCTTAGGAGATAAGATGAGAGCCTACAAAGTAGGAGGAGATTTCGAAGGCTTATCGTGAGCCTTGTGGATGGGATGAGTCCCTACTTAGAAGGAAAAGGTTAAGGGATTGTGATTAGAGGCTCTAATCCTCTCACCCTATCCTTACCTCATGCCCTCTCTCCCTCTCAACTCACTATATAATCCCTCATTCTTCCCTCACTCATCCTCTCTTTCCTTCGTGCTCCTTAAGCACCCCACGGGTTATAAGTGTGGGTGTGTGGGAAGCAAGATAGGAGCACATGTGTGTGCTTAGTTCTTAGGAGAAGAGCCAAGGCTATTTAGCCTTGAAGAGGGATTGACCTCTTGTTAGAAGTAGATTGGGTTTAAGGAATTTGGAGTTTGATTGTAAACTTCAACTTGTTGCATTGAGATTCATATTGAAGTGAGAGAGTTCAAACTTGTTTAAACTTGTGGCATTTAGAGTGACTAGATTGTACTAGGTGCATTACTTGTAGTGTTTTATTAGTTATGAACTTGAGCAGAACTTTATAGTGAGAGATTTGTCAATTATGGATGATCACAGTGTTCAATGGGTATGAAAATTTGAGGGATTGTTTATTATAAAGTATGGGAGTTCTGGTAAAAATTTGAGAGCTTCAGTCATTGGGATGAAAGAGTTATTAAAAGTTGAAGGGGAGGGTGTCTAGGAACAAAACAACAAGGTTTGAAAATATGTATCTCTTAGAGGGTTATAGATATGGATACCAAAATTTGACACTACCTTTTGAACTTATATATCTATCTTTTGTCAAAATTTTAGATTGATTGGACGTAGGAGTTGGAAGTTATTAGAGTTTTAATGACCGGATGCTTTATCACAGCATTCATACTAAGTAGTTAGAGTTAGAATTTCATGTATAACTTTTGCATATGAACTCTGTTTGTGCCAAAATTTGGTGTGGAAATTTTTGATAAGGTACTTAACAAGTGTACCAAATTTCACTTGAAGAACATAAGTTGGGTGGGAGTTATACTATTCTGAAGTTTAGTAGGAAGACATTGATAGAGATTTACATCAAGAAGAACTTAGAGAAGGAAGGGCAAAGATAAGTATATAAGTATTTTTTAATACTTGTATTTAAAGCCTATGTGCTCATGGAATCCACAAGCGAAGTGTCATGTACCAATACGGAATCAACCACGATGACATGTGATAGCACGGAATCAATAAGCGAGAACTCATGTAGTAGTGTGGAGTCGACGGCAAGGACTCGATTCACAAGAGGAATATCTTTGAAGGCATGCGTGGCCAAAGCGGCCGGGTGGACATTAGAAAAGGCTAAGGATATAACCTTGCCCGACATTAAGGGATGTAAAACTACATAGTGTGGTGTTAATCAAGTTGTGTATATTCCAAGGGTAGATTGGAATTATATATTGGGTTACAAAGAGAGAAGTCTCTACATGTCATTATAAACTTTTCCACTCGGGCTAGGACGAAATCGAAGGGTGGAGGATTTTTGGTGACATAAATGGTGCGTCCGCCGGGAGTTTCGAGTTTGGAGCTTGGAGCTTGGAGAGCGGGCGACGGAAGTCTTGGAAGGCGGTAGGAGAGGCGAAACGTGAAGATCGATTAAAAGACGGAGCGCTCGTGAGAGGTATGGTTTGAATTTAGTATTTATTTCATGCAATTTCAATTTGAGGAAGGAGAACGGCAAAGGTGCGCCTACTAAACCTTCTTGGGATGGCATAACGAAGATCACCTTAATAGGACCCGCACTAGAAAATTAAGAGGTAGAGGGATAATTAAAGAATTAGGATCTCAAACTTTAAATACTCACTCGGTTGTGAGAGTTTAAAGTTTTTAAACTAGAGGGTTTTAGTGTTTTTTTAAATTACAATTATTTGAGTGTTATATGTTTAGCAATTCGATCGAGGGGAGAGACGTAACAAAACAAGAGGAAGCGAGAGCTTGAGGTAAGCAAAATCTCTTCCAATTGAAAAAATATTAAATTAAAAAAGGATTTTCGTAATTGTCTTTGTCGTGACGAACGGAGAGGGTAATTCCAAACTTGGACGTATAGTGCAAGGAATCGAAGGGTGAACCTCGATTCCAAGCACGGTACCCAAGAATGGTCAGCCCCTCACGAAGAGTCTTGTTGCAAGTGTTGAGCGTAAGGGGGTGTGACGAGGTGATACTCGCACTAACCCTGAAACTAACATGAGCTTTCCATCCCCTATTGGGATTGTTCATTGAAAATTGTATGTCTCTATTTCCTCACCTCCAAAACAATGATCACACGAACTAAGCGGAAATATTAAAGAGAGAACTTGTGAGGCTTTGGTTGGTCAATGTGAGGGTTGAACGGTGAATGATGGATGCAAGGATACACGAGGTCCCAGAAACCTAAGTTAGCATTAGGACTAAAGAAAAATGTTACTAAACGAAGATCTTCTAATATAGAGGAAGTGGTAGAAAGGGTAGGCACTAGTGTAGAGGGTGGCTTTAGGGGTGAACCATTGGTAGAAGTATCTCCGGTCACTACTCGACTAGAGGAAGGAGATATTCCTTCCCTATTGAGTGAAGAATTAGTGGAAGAACCTAATAGGACTAGAGAAGAGAGTAGTGTAAGCTCTAGAGAATCTAGTGAAGGAGGGCCACGAAACACCATGGATGATTTAGGGGGAGGTGGAATTCCACCTCCCATATTACCAATCCCCCCCATCGATCCATTGGTTAGGCCGCGAGGCCTACCAATAATCGTACCTCAAGGGTTACCTTCGTTAGACATACCTTCGAACCTCCCGAAGTTCTACGGGACTAAAGATGAAGACCCGTCTAGACATATGGAGAGGTTCGTTGAGAGGGTAATTAGCTCACTAATTACAAACCAACAATATTGGCTAGTTTGGTTCCCTACGACTTTAGAGGGGGAAGCCTATGAGTGGTATAGAGACCACGATGAGGGCCACTTCCAAACGTGGGTCCAATTACAACGGGAGTTCCTTAATGAGTTTCGACCCGAAGTCGGTCAAAGTATGGCTTTTAGAGCCTTAATGACAATGAGGCAAGGAAGAGATGAAGAGATTTCCGCATACATTAGAAGATTTGATTGGGTATGCGCAAGGTGGGTAGGTGATTTATTCAACGATGATACTTTAATGCAATTTTTCATGAGAGGGTTTGTTAAAGCGACTACAATTAGGGGTGTATTACAAAGGAACCCTCGCACCCTAGCCGAGGCTAAGGTAGCCGCTAGGGATATGGAACATATTGAGAGTGATTATGAGCGGCTATGGAGGAAAGAGGATGAGTTGATCCCTCAATTCATCCCTCTCCTACCTAAGACGGGAATGGACCCGATTAGGCCGCATAATCGCCCTCCATATGTCGCCATTGAAGCGGCCTCAATTCCCTTAGCGGTAACGGCTCCCCCAACCATGTTAGCATTACTGGCCCCTAGGGTAGACCCTCAAATTGAAGAGATAGAGCAACGACTAGGTGCTACTCAACTAGGGTTCCAAGAGACAATGTTAAAACAATTTCAAAATCTAACGGACCAAATGGCATTGTTGATCAAAAATCAACAACCCGGTCCTCCACCTCAAATAGAGTCGGGAAACCACACATCGGGATTTTGGTGCACTAATTGTCAACAACACGGTCATACACTACAATTTTGTAGAAACGGGCCGAACCGCAATCAACGAACGAACAATAATGGGCATCAACAAAACTTAAGGGGTCCGAGTCAACACCAAGGGAATAATCGGGGCCCTCCGCCACGTGGACAAACTAACCAAAGTACCGAAAAAAAGGATTTTCACCATCTTTGCGGTAGATACCACGTCATAGGGCAATGTTGGTCCGAAAACCAAGGTCAAGTGTGTAATAATTGTGGGGGGCCACACGCTTCTAACCAATGTCGTCATCCGGACAAGGTAAGTGGAGCACCGAACCCTCCAACTAACCCAACCCAACCGGATCAAGAGAATACGAGGGGTTCACAAAATGAAGGTAATAATACCCTTAAACCTTCTAACTTCTATTATGATGGGAATACGAATCTTTCGGGGCAAGTTACACAATCACCTAAACAAATGGGACCGTCTACATCTCAAGATGTCCGATTTATGGATTCTTCTACCGTTCCGGTAAATTTAGAAATGTCCACAAATGGTCAAGGTTCATGTCTTCCACATGCTAACTCCATTTCATACGAGTTAAAAAGTCTTAAGGAGGAAATTGTGCATAAGGCTCCGGCATTAGCCGTTACCACTAGAGCAATGAGGGGTAATGCACCATTAGAAGTAGAGGAGGAGGAGGAAGAAGAGGAAAATCCATTGGGGGAAATTCCTTATTTTTCGGATTTGGAGAATGTAACTAGAGAGGCTAGGAAGGCCACTAAGGCATTAGAGAGAGAAAATGAAATTGCCAATGAGAGGGAGAGGTCTAATGTCATCCATGATTTAGAGGGTGGTGATGTAGGAGAGTGGGAAGGTCCGGGCATTCCCGTAGAGGAGTTTGATAGTGTTAGAAGGCCTAAGGCCGATAGAGTAGATGGATACGACCTTTGGGCCGACCTTAGCTCACTAAAGGCCGATATCACCTTTGGCCAATTGTTAGAAATTTCACCGGTAGCTAGGAAAACTTTGAAGGACGGGATGCCCGTGAATAGGAGGGCCAAGAGGCCAAAAACTGGAGTGTCGGCAAGGGTCCAAATGCAAGGAAGAACTCGGGAAGTCAAGGCGGTGGAGATTGAAGTAACAATAGTGGACAAGGTGGTTCCTCATGTTTTGGTGGATGGTGGAAGTAGTCTCAATATTCTACCCGAGCACACTAAACACTATATTCGTTAATTGGAGACTTTTGAAAGTCTCAAAATAAAATACGCCCATAGTTTGGGATGCCAATACTGTGAGCATATGGAACATTGGGAACATCGGGAACTTGACGGTTTACAACTCCGCACGCAAAGAATATTCTCATCGCCAAAAATAGTAAGTTTTAAAATCATAATCAAAACATGAACTATAAGTGGAAAATAACAATCGAATCCCAAAAACTAATGCTTTTATGTCATTATAAAGTTTAGGGTGCGCATCCCATATATAAGGGTCTCATGGATTTGGATGGCACATCCCAAATGTGAGTATAAATTTGAATGTAGCCGCAATCCCACCAAGTCTACAAAGTGCCCCTATTTTCCACATTAATTCCAACCCCTGTTAGGTTTCCCCATCTCCATCTTCCGCTTCATATCCATTATCGGCGTCATTTTCCGCGGTTGCAATACGTGCCAAGTTGTCTTTGGCAAAATCTATATGTTTTTGGGGGATGGTCATGGTTTCCGATTTGGAACCCTTGCGCGGCTTCCAAGCACAAAGGATGGTATCCGTGTTTATCCAAACCGGTCCGTACGCAGAGTCCACTGTCCACTTGAAACCTTTTTTGGTGTCCCAACCTAAATAAGTGCGGAGCACGTTTTGGTCTTTGGTGCTCGGACGGCAATATTCCACTTCAATTTGGCGAAAGTTGGGGCTAGTTCGAACAAAATTGGGTGAAGACAATGCTTTCACCAACCATATTGGCTTCGGGTGTTCCTCATCTCCTGCTCGTACGAGCACCATATAACCTTCATGGCAATCAACACCCACACGAAACGAAGGAGCCGGACGATTGCGCGCAGGGCCAACGTAATGCTCGTCCATTGCGAACTCTTCACGGACGTCTCCATTGCTAAAGAACATGGCATCGGACTCCATAACTGTCAAACGACTTTGTGGCCAAAATTTGTGTCAAAGTCGTACGGGTGTCGACACCAACGGTCATCAAGGCTGAGCGAATGCGATCCCAATACGCGATCAACGGTTCATGAGTATCCCTAACACGTCTGGTGATATCTTCCTCACACAACTCTTTCCAATACTCAATGAATCCGGATATGCCTTTGATGATTTCCGGCCCATTCCTCATGGGGTCGGGTTTGCACGGCTTTGGATCCCCATCCAGGAGCAAACATTTCCCATCCTTGTCTTGATGCCACACGAGTATACCATCCTCCGGGCCCCAATTAGGGGATGTGCACAAAAGCTTGAACTGCATGGCGGGGACACCATCATCCCTCATATAGAAGCGGAATTGTTGTGCTTTGGTATGTCCCACCAAACGGTCCACTCCCTTCAACATGTATGGCTTGATGAAGGCCTTGAAATTTGGTATTTCTTCAATCATGTGCGGGATCACCGGCACATTGTCCAAATCCATGTATGATTTCATGAGAAGTGGTATGGTGGGAAAATCCTCTTCATGCAACTTCATGCTCCAACGGCCAAATGAGGCATCAATATCGTCGTGCGTGTGCCCCACCATCAAGAAAGACACAAACACCTCTTTGAAGATGTCTTTTGCCACGAGCATCGACCAAAAACAAAACACGTATCGACATTTGTTGTCTTTAGCACAATTATCAAGTTGAACGTGGAGAGTTGGAGGCAAGGGTTTTGCAATAATGGGTTCTCCGGGTGGTTCCGGCAATGAAGACATACAAACCTCCTTCCCTTGTAGCACTGCCTCATAAAGGGGTGTCGTTCCACAACCATCGAAAAGGGCACGGGAAGAGTGTACCGGTGGCTTTTCGAGATCGCGCAATAGTTTTGCAATTGAACCGACCGTGTGGTTGGCATCGCCAGGATAAAAATCCAAACCATAATGGGCATATTTGACATCCACATGTCCATGGGCGATCATACCTAAGAAAAACAAACGATGCGTGAACAACAAAAATATGAAAAAACTACAAAGCGGATGGATGAAGTTGGACATTTGGAAAACACAACCAATGCAAATTGGAGAGACTTTCAACACACATGTGGGATTCTATACAAACATGTGACAGCTACGGGCAACTTGAAGATACCATCTGTGGCCTTTATTTTGCGTGCATAACAAGGGCATGCGGTCTTCGCATGGTCCATTTTATCATGGATGATTGTTAGAACCTCCGCGGGCCTCATTATGGATAGTGCACGGTTCTTGTAGTAATCTTGACGGTGTGCCTCCTGGTTGTTGACATGCTCAATGTATTTTCTCTGGTGTCTTGTATGGGATTCAGTGCCTATAGGGTGGGCATCTCGAAGACCTTTGTATTTCTCACACGCCGTACACCTGGCGAACTTGTCCCCAGGTCTCTTCAAAATGTATTCCGCAAACTGTTGGTTTTTAATTACACTCAACTTGGACAATGAAATGGGCCCACATCCCGCTGTGCGACCCACTTCATTTATGTCCGTTAAGATGTTCTTCCATTTTGTGCCCGTGGGTAACACCATTTGCACAACTTTCTCCCCTGCTGACAATGTCCTCGTCTTGTGGGGCATTGCATCGGCCAATGGCACTATGATGGTGGAGAGTGTTGCGGATGCTTGGAGTGTCGCCTCCCTAGGTTTCTTTGTGCCAGAGTTGCCATGAAATCGAGAGCGGCGACCCAACAAAGAATACTTCCGAAACCTATAAAAGTCAGCCTTGGAGACCCCGTGAATGATATACCATGCTGTGCAACACACTTCCACATTCTCAAGGGTCACCACCTTATGGCCATGGGTATCAATGTGCAAGTTTCTATGGACCTCGAGTTTCTTAGCCGACCGCATACGAAAATCCGCAAGCCACAACTCTTGACGGAGAGACCTAATTTTTTCGCGAGGAAAAAATTGGCAACATTTCCTCTCGCAACAGTCCTTTGCGGACACAAGGCGGATAGAATCGTCTCCCAATATGGAATCCCGCCGTCGCTCCTTATCTCCGCGAGACACGCGACTAGAATCATACCTGCGTAGACCTTTGCGAGGACGCATTGTGGCCAACAAAGCAGACTGCGTCTGTTTATGTCGCCGGCCATGATTCCACAAGCTTACCCCGTCATGGAGAACTTGACGAAGGGGCCATCGACGCAAGGAGAATCTCCACGTCAAAGGGACCTCAGACGGAAGCAAAGTGTTCAAGATGCACACGCCGACATCGTCGAGACCAAGGGGGTGGGCATCAACACATTCACGGGGATCAGAGTTCCTGCATATGCCGTCTGCCACTGGGACACCAAGCTCGTTAAGTAGAACAACATCAAGTCCCACCCATTGCTCCCTCCCGAAACCGGTACACAATGGAATGTCATCATGGTCATCCCCGGAATGATGAGATTGGTCATGCACTTCGAAAGATCCATCGGAGGTTGTATCCACAGACACACCCACCACGTTTGTTCCGTCAACATTGACTGCCGACGGGGAAGAGAGTTCACATTCACTATCCGAGGATGATGCATTTGTCGACAACTCAAAGGCAATATCTCCCACATCCATTGCCATCCCACCTAAAAAACAACCATGGAATGACCAACCACACAACCACACAACCGATGAAATGCATACAAAAGCGGACACACTATCTGTATATATACACGGCCCGATATACACACAATATCTGCGTATATATATGGCCCGAAATACAGAAACAAGTATTGGGGTACCATTGGAGGACCTCATACATAAACAAGTACGGATTTCCCGAAACAATATGAGTATGGCCTGGGATATACGAAAGGCCGTTCGTATACCTTCCCACAGATATCTTAGGGTATACTTACGAAAGGCCGTACCTTGGTCCCAGGCCGTACTGCCTATGCCAACTAAAAGATGGACTCGCAATTGTGGTATTTACGTAAGTCCGTAAACGGTTGCTATCGTTTGTGCATGGGGAAAATGGATACGTATGGGAAATACAAACAACCGTTCGTAATTCTTTACATAGCATATTTACGAACGCCCGCTCGTAATTCACGAGGCCATATTGTGCGTCTGAATAGATGTATGGACATTTATGGATGTGGTTGGATGCCTATGCCATAATCCCAGGATATCTTCACGAACACAATTTAGTATACCCGACCATCCCAAGTGTTTTTGGGGCATATGGATGTGTGTACGACATACGAACGCCCGTTCGTAAATACTTGGAATAGCATATTTACGAACGACCGTTCGTAAACCTACCTTGCCATACAGTGCATGCATAGATGTATATGAATAGACGTGGCTGGATGCATAGACCACTCAGGTGGGATTTACGAACGCACGTTCGTAAACTCGACAAACATAAGTGTATTCGAGGAAAATGCATGCCTGTGACATACGGAAATCCGTTCCAAAATCGCGGGAATATCATTTTTACGAACGCCCGTTCGTATATATCGATGCCATAATGTGTGCATAGATGTGTATCTGTATGGATGTTCCTGGATGCATACTCCATACTCTGTGGTATTTACGAACGCACGTTCGTAAACCACCATCATGTGTATATGGGGAAAATGGATGCGTGCGCTATTTACGAACGTCCGTTCGTCAATATTTGTAATAGCATATTTACGAACAACCGTTCGTAAACCCACGATGCCATGCTGTGGATGCCTAGATGTATGTATGATGTGGAAGGAAGCATAGACCACCCAGGTGGTATTTACGAACGCACGTTCGTAAAAGTCGACAAACCCGAGAATATTTGGGGAAATGCATGCGTGCGCGACACACGACATATTTGGAATATCATATATACGAACGTGCGTTCGTATATATCGATGCCATGGTGTATGTCTGCATACATGTATGTATATGTATGGATGTTGCTGGATGCATAAACCATACTCTCAGGTGGTATTTACGAACGGACGTTCGTAAACTCGACCATCCTGTTCATATGGGGCAAATGGATGCGTGTGCAACGTACGAACGTCCAATCGTGAATATTTGGAATAGCATATTTACGAACGCACGTTCGTATATCTCGATGTCATTCTATTTGTGTGCATGGATGCATGTATATGTCAATGTTGCTAGGAGCATATACCACACTCATGTGGTATTTACGAACGCACGTTCGTAAACTCGTCAAATCCTCTGAAAAATTACCACAAATGCGTTGACTCCAACTTTACGAACGAGCGTTCGTAAAGTTCCGGTATTTGCGGCGGTATAATCGGGGGTTGTATACTACTGTACCTGGGAGGTGTACTGTGGACGCACAGGATGATGGCTTCAGCGCGCTCCGCCGGATCTGTGCAGCGCACACTGGGCCTCTGCCGCGAAAAAGAGCTCTCAAGTGGGGGGAGGAACTTTAAGTACTTCTCTAGGGTGGTTCAAAATCCCTTGGATGCTCTTTAAAAAGCGGATTCCCGCCGCTCACTCTGACCTAATATGCCATTCTATCTATGCGCGTCATACATGACGCTATGTATGGAACATGTATGGCATGCACGCAACATATTGAAATATGTACATGGGTCTCACACCTTTGGTTTTACCAAGGTCTAATGAATCAATATATATATGTACTAAAATAGGTAAATAGAATTTAAACGTGCGGTTGTTTAACATAGAATAAATGATTTACGACCAAGGTGTGAATTCCAAGTTTTTTAGCAATTATTCATACCTAGTATATTATGTTAGCAAGGTCTAAGTGATATATATATATATATATATACATATATATTATATGCATATATATACATATATATTATATGCATATATATACATATATATACACACACACATTGAGGTGATCCCCCTCCCCACCTGACTTGAGGTAAGCCTAAAAGTTGGTTTAGGGAAACACAACCCTCACACCATCCACACTAGTATATAGTGCCCAGCCTAGTTGGTGGTATTAGGGTTTATTGCTGTTTTTTAGGGTGTTTTAGAGTTGAATCATTTTGGAGCTTCGAAGCTCCCATTTCATTCCGGAAATGAGTTTGCAACGTGCTGGAAAGCGAAAGGGGGAAGCTCCGCGTCTGAATGATCATCAACGTATGGAAATCATAGCAATGTTTGACAAACCCAAGCCACCCTCAATGCGAAGTATTGCTCCAGAATATGGAGTCGATGAGAAAGGCATTTGGGGATGGGACAAAAACTATCCAACATTCATTGTTGGGTAGATAAAACAACGCCCATGTGTGAAAGCTACTTAACTAAAACCTAAACCCTAAACCACTATCACCGAGGGAGCTTTACCCGGTTTTTGGGAAACTTAAGACTTCGGTCATTTGGTGAAGTCACAAGGGGGCATAAGAGTGGGTCAAAATCGGTTGTGGAAGCCCCTAACATTGTAGGTATCATGTGATTCACATAAAAACATGCCCGTAATATGCTCCCCCCAATCTCAAATTGGGTCCTTTATGAAGCTAATAATTATTTGAGGAACCATTGAACAACTTGAAAGATATTTCTTTTCTGAAAACACTATATTCCAAAACACTATATGAACATCCTTTATGAGTTCACTATGAGGTACTAGGGGGATGCGGGAAAACAAATTCATGTATTTATACTAAGCTCTTCAAATTAATGAATTCTAACCATACCAGGTATAATCACACTAATTGCGTGTTTTGCATCCTACGAGAAGTCAATTCATAGCTAAAATTGTTCGTTTAAACTTAAGACATGCATGTTCTAATAAGATGAAGTATGGATTGTGTGATCAAAATGCACTCAACACTATTAAGGTGAACGAGGGAGAATTTCTAACTCCACTATAATTGACCACAAACAAAGTTGTATCATGAAATCCAATTTTGAATCTTGAAATGACAAACGGCACGATTCTCAATAGTTGCTATTAACCGAATGAAGCAATAATTCCAAATCCTAGCAACATCAGTACACCAGTTGGACATGCCCGCGGACGATCACATGTCCACATATCTTAAAGGTTGGTGAAATTTAAAGATTTAGGGATGTAGGGTTTAGGGTTTGGGGTTAGGGTTTAGGGTTCCTGAACGGCTTAGCGTGAAAGGTAGTTATTACAATAGATTACACAAACAATATTCACTAAATTAATCATATCGCACGTACTTATTTTATGTGTAATGCACATTTCATGTTGGCAAAACATCTGACTTCATGGCTCAAATGCACTGGTTCAAGTTCAATTTAAAGTTCATTACACTATACAAATGTTAGTGGAAGTTGACACCCAATTGAATGAATTGAGGACCTCTTGGAATTTGAATTTTTCTTCCACCACTTGTAATAAAATGGACACCCATCTCAAATTGGGTCCTTTATGAAGTAATCAATAATTTGTGGAACCATTGCACAACTTGAAAGATATTTCAAGTTTGGAAACACTATATTTCAAAAGACCATATTATGCACATCCTTACTGATGGATTCATCATCGATTCCACCCTAAATGACATGGATTGTTTTAGATGCAGTTTCACAAAACATGGCATAACTTGTGAGGTGTTTGAAGTTATGTTGCCCTTGACCAAGTTGTTAATACAACATTGTCAAAATTTCAATACAAATTATGAAGATTTAGATTGCCTTAAGCACGTTTGAAATTTTTAATAAGCAGCTGTCAACAGCTAATTAAGATTGTTGTAAGCACCAAAATAAATTAGTTATAGAATACTCACATGAAATAAAACTAATTAGATATTGAATATATGATATAGACAAACTTTTGGCGAAGAAAAAATGTGAATTGCTAATCATTTCATTTTGTAATGTAATTTCAAAGTCAAGGTGGTACAATTTTTAAGGACTGTCAACACGTCCTTTGGCTCATTAAACCGGAACTGCACCCCTATATACTTGAAGTTTACAAAGGAACCAAATGTATAGGTGCTTAAATGGAATGCGGCAAAAGAAATTGTTGTATTTATATTAAGCTCTTCAAACTAATGTGAAACGCCTCCACTACATATACATATTACAAAGCATGAATTAAACATGCCTATATTACTTATACATCCAACTTTCATTTTCATGCGAGAGAGTCATTGAACGTTTGTCCATCCTAACAATAATGGACATGGTAGTCATGTATGACTACCTCCATAATATGGCAACAATTCATGTCACAAAGTTGAATGAAACCAACACATTTGAGTGTTAAAACACAACACATCCCCCTACCCCCATCCCATCCCATCCCCCCACCCCCTTCGCATCCCCCACCCCATCCCCCCATCCCAGCCCATCCCATCCCCCCAGCCCATCCCGTCCCATCCCCCCACACCCATCCCATTCAATCCCCCCACCCCATCCCACCCCATCCCCCATACCCCATCCAAGCCCTGCCCAGTGGGAGGCGGCCATGTGGCGGCGGCGGGGAAACCCTAGCGGCGCCGGCTACCTCCCTGCGCCCCTTCCTCTACTCTCCTCATTGTCAGTTGCAGCAGAGAGAGGAGCGGAGCGCCGAGCAGATGCAGAGCGAAGCTCTTGCCATTTTTAGTTATACATCTTTGATAATAGTTTTGTCGGCGCTAGTGTGTTGAATTGCAAGTTTCCCTTGAGAGTTGGGATATTGGCAGTAGCTAGCTTGGGAGTTGCAAGCTTCGGAGTTGCTAGCATTAGGGTAGCAAGGTTGAGAGCTACAAGCTTGACAATCGCACGCTTGGGAGTTGCACGCACATCAGAGTAGTTGCTAGGGTTTGTACATAACGTGCGAGGGCTTCAGTGTGTGGGAGGATTGAGTGGTGCGAGGATTGAGTGGATGACCTGAGTTTTCATTTGTGAGCTTTTCTGGTTTTTTGAGTAAGGGAAGAAGAGCAGATTTTGTGAGTACAGTAAGGGAGGAAGAACATTGTGAGCAGAGTAAACCTTCTGAACTCATTTGCCTCACATTCTGATATTTGTTCATTGTTGAATTCCATGTGTTGCCAGAGCTGAATGTGTTTTGTATGCATGTGTTCTTCATTTTGGTTTCTCCCTGACATTCTGAAACTCACTTATGTGCTGATTCAATTTTTTTCTTCAATTTCTATCATTCTGGCCAAGCATTGCAAAAAACATTGCAAGGATTCCTGAAACACAGATCCATGTCTGTGTGAAACATATACGTATATGTATTTATACGTATACGTATACGTACGGATCCAACATAATATTATACATAAAATACAGGCACCCAGTTACGAACGCACGTTCGTAAAGTCCAAACCATCGCATGACATATTAATAATTTTAAAAAGGAAATGGACACCCAGTTACGAACGGGCGTTCGTAAACGTCTGCATGACACCAGAAGGCTACATATTTACGAACGTGCGTTCGTAACTATATGCAACAGACAAAAGAAGCTGAATGCCAACCAACAATATTTGGAGACTAAACAATATGAACATACACATTATATTGCAGCCTTTACAAAATATTTTAGTTTGTAAGAATGAACAAAAACAATTACGAACGTCTTTACGAACACTCGTTCGTAAATGTGATCGAATTACACAATACACCTACTTACGAACGGCCGTTCGTAAATAATCTACACCTCAAGAATTTCAATGCGATTACATTCTGATTTCACAGTTCCAACATACAACTGCATATCCTGTCCACGATGTTACGAGTACATAGTTTCGCGGCTGTTACGAACGAACGTTCGTAAAAACGATCCTAACCTTGTTTCGTATCATGCAGATGGCGAGAACAAGTAGAAACCCCATCGAAATGTTCGCAGTGCCGGCGGATAGCCTGCCGGCAACCGTGAAGGACATAAACGGCAACGATAGCTATGTCCCCAAGGACAACTTCATGGGAGAATGGACGGCCATACCAACTAAACTCGAAGACGGCCTTTTTGCGCTGCGATTCACTTACGAGCTGCAGACGAGGCCAGACCAGCCAGAACAATGGGTGCAAATGAAGTCGTGGGAGATAGAGTCCATAGAGGCCCAAGGAGATTTTGTTATTCTGGATATGAAATACAAAAATGACCACATAAATCTCCTCCTACATTACTTGTTACACTCCTTCTCCTACGTATACGCATGCCTGAATGTTGGACCAGATGCAAAGCACTTCAACCTGGATGGCCTCTTCACAAAGTACGTCCTCAGCCAATTCTGGACTGCAAGGAAATTGACCGCACTGGCGTTGAACATCTCCAAATACAACAGTGCGATGGCTGAGGCAAACAAAAAGAAGAAGAGTCCAAGAAAACCATCTCCCTCAGGGGCAGGAGGTTCAAGAAGCGCACCTAAGCCGGTGCCTTCCGCGAGCAGGCTGACCCAGGGGACCAGCAGACAGTCCACGCCATCCAAGAGGTCCAGGGACGACATGGAGAAGTCTGGAGTCACTGAGGCCCTTGAAGTGAGCTCGCCGCCAGTGATGCCTACCCCTTTGAAAAAGGGAGAGACCCCAGATGCTGTGAAGGCTACCAGGATCCTACGCGACTTCAACAACTATTCCAAGGATTGCTGGCCCATGGGACGCCACTTCACATTCAACGTGGACTGCTTCAAGTGCGAGAAATCTCCTAACAAGTGGGTGGTTAGGTCTCGCGAAAGCGGGGGTGTGAAGTGGCAGATAAATAATCTCATGAACAACGTAAAGTGGGATAGGCAGACTGTCTGTGTCATGCCTAAGGGATTGACTTCTCGTCCCTCGGAGAAGGACTGGCCTCGAATCCAGAATGGAGAGTTCTGGATTATAGACGGTCAGCACAGCTTGGAGGCGTCGCAAATCATCCTCAAGGATGATAACTTCCAGCACGAGCTCAAGGCGGAACTTCGGTACTGGAAGGCATTCCTGGTGTGGTCGGACGACTGGGACAAGCTCAGAAAAATATCGACGTTTCTCAATTCGGGGAACAAGATCAAGGCGTTTGAGGCGTCCTGGGCTGCCAATATAGTGGCTGCAAGAGACGTCTGGGTCGCACACGGGTGCCCTCCAAAGGAGAGGGAGAACGCAAAGATCCAGTCGCCACAATGGAAGGTGGGTTTACGAACGAGCGTTCGTATATTTCCTACACTTTCATTCTGTGCTTTAGTATTTCAATTTACGAACGTGCGTTCGTATGTAATGGAAAACACTGACACCCTTGATGTGCATTGCAGGCGTTCTGTGATGCGATGGTGGACAAATTCTCCTCCATCGACATGAAGTCCACAACAACCAAATCAGTCCTGGAGCTCAAGGGCGAGCTCCGACTGATATGCTGCAACAACGACACATGGGAGTTGTGGACCCATTTCTTCGACGCCCACAGCTCGGGTGATTTGGTCAACCCCGACACTGAGGAAAAATACAGCGTCGACAAGAGCGCCGAGGCCCCTCCACTGCTGAGGGAGTTTCTCAGGCCACTGCAAGGGCTGACAGAGTCAGAGTTGCAGCGATGCGCAGTACACCTTCTTGGGAACACGGTGGGAAGGACCATCCCCTACCCCAAGATATTTTTGAAGAGGCCGAAGTACAAGCCCGGGACATACTCCGTAAAGGAGTGGTGCGACCACAGGAAACTGAAGACGGGCGCGATGCGGGAGTTAAATGGGCTCATGCCAGAGAGGGAGCTCTTCCACGCCGACGGCGAAGTCAACTGGGCCAAGTGGAAAGAGTTCAAGGTGCTGTACAACATCAACGGTGCCTCAAGCGTAGTCTGGTTAGGGAGCATGCCTCCGTTTTGAAGCTCAAGGGGAACAAACGCTCGAAGAAGTCCGAGACTGAACCCCAGGAGCTGCAGAAATACATCTCCTTCTTGGAGAGGAAGAGGAGCGCCAAGTTTGACGGCTTAGCGCGATTTTGCCTGATAACCACAGGGATGGAGAGGACAACATTCTCCAAATGGGATGGCACCATCAGCAGGGCTGAGGTGAGGGAGGACCGGAGGGGTTGTCCCTTCGCAATCATAGATTTTCGGGGTATCCCTGGTGCATCAAGGCAGGGGGCGAAGGGGGTCCCCTTTTACAACCCCTTCATGGCGAAGTTCATGGAGTACAAATCGCCAGCCATGAAGGAACCACACGTATGGTTGTGGGTTGTTGAACAGGACAAGGTCTCCGTGGTGACCGAGCTTTACGAGGAGACAATAAAGTTCGAATACAACATCTTCCACAGCACATACGTGCCTGCAAAGACTAAAGGGATAGTGGCCATCAACGAGGCCAGGGGGAGCAAGCAGGTGGGAGCTGTGAGTCTCATCTTCCTGACGTACAATTTGGTTAGGAATGGGCGCGCACCCATCAAGGCGAACAGCACGTTCAAGAAAATCTACACCGTCGCTCACCCCCCTCCCAAAGATCTCTTCCAAGAAACGTTGTACACTGTCTTCCCGGCCCTTGAACTCAGGATGGAGTTCTACATCTCTGTTTTGCAGAGTTTGGCAATGCATGGCGAGACCGTGTACAACGTTTGTGGAGGCAGCAAATTTATGTACGCTGCCATGGTAAGCCATCCCAACTTTTACGAACGCTCGTTCGTAAACATTGTATGTTGCCTTTTTCAAACATCTTCAACATTCAATATCATATTATGTGTTCGTTTATTATTTTACATCAATCTTTACGCTGATATTTACGAACGCGCGTTCGTATATGTCTGACCAATTTCTTTCCGTGTCTCAGATGCTGGGATTGTGCGTCAACTCTTACGTTGACGCCATCGACGAAGAGGAGTACAAGGTCCATCGATCGAAGGCGTCGATGATGGACCTGGGTGATATGGCTGTGCCAAGGCTCGACATCAGCATGTCCGTTGACGAGAACATGCCCGACTTGGAGTTAGAGGACAAAGACCCTGTCCTCCCCGTCGAAAGGGATACAGATGCACATACCCTCAGCATCCCCCCTCTGAGAATGTTGGCGCCAGCGGGAATTCCATCCGAGCCGCAGGGGACTCCGGGTGGCTATACGGGGTCATCGGCGGGCACCACCCAAGACGTCCTCCCCGCGCGAACATCTGGCGCGGAACCGTTCGGCACGCCTGGAGGTTGTTCGACGTCGGTATCCCCCCGACCCAAGCTGGTGGTGCCCAAAATGGAGGATCTCGATGTCCTCGATCAACGCTCCCGCCCGTCCTTGGACCACTTCCGCAACACGCGTCAGAGGATGAAGAAGACCCCGTACGTGGAGTTGCCGGAGGGCGCCATCATCGATGTCTCCGATGAGGACGAGGGGGACATGGACATCATGGTCGAGCTGGGGGTGGAGTTCGACAAGAACAAGCGGGTGAAGGAGGAGGCGCCCTCCGTCGCCGAGCTCAACGCCAAGCTCGAGCAGAAGATGAAGGACGACATGGCGGCTGCTGCAGCAGAGAATGCGCGGAAGATGTCTGTCATCCAGGAGGAGCTGAGGGCCTCCAACGCGAAGACGGATGCCATTCTAGAGATGCTGAGCAGGATGCAGAGCTTTGCGGCGTCTCCACAGCCATCCTACCCCTTCCATCTGGGATACCCATCCGGCCAATACCCCCCACATCTCCCTTATGCTGGAGGACCGTCCTTCCCGGTTCCACCCCACCCGACACCGGTGGGGACTCCTCCACTCCCGCCGGCCACCACCATCACCCACGATGCCGTCGCGGCGGCCATCCAGGAGGGCGAGGATTTACGAACGCTCGTTCGTGAGTCTTCAGGTCCGGCAGTCCTCACCCCTCCCCCGTCAAGGGTAAGACTGCCTTCAGACACGGACACGGCCCCTTCCACCGTCATCCCCAGGGTTGTAGATAGACAGGGCGATGAAACTGCGCGACACACTGACATGGTCATTGTGAGGGACACGCAGGGGAGCCCGAATGACACGGCAGGTGCATAAAGAATGGATGTCGAGGACAGCCCGGAACGTCAGCCCTCCGCATACATGGAGGATGTCGACATGGATGCACTAGACCTGGGTGGCGACGACCACGGTGCGGAGACCATCCAGCAGACCCAGGCGTCCCAGGCGGAGCGGGCGGACGATGTCATGGAGACGGAGGCGTCTGCGGCGGTGGTTACGAACGAGCGTTCGTTAATCACTGAGGAGGGAGCGGCTCCTCGGTCCAGCACCGGTGCCCCTCCCCCCGATGACGAGGTAACTCATCTCTGAGAATACGAACGCTCGTTCGTAACACTCCTAACCGCCTGTGTTGTTTTTTTGGCGCATTCTCTACATCGACACCCCGACCTGCGCGAGACTTTTTTGCGTGCTCCTGTAGGCCGATAGATTTTGTAGATCACGGCATCATGTTGCCTTAGGAACCTGTGTGATAAACTATCACCCGAGACAAATTGTACATATTGAGCTAATTAATATATAAGCAAATGAGCTTTCGATCCCAAACTTTGCATCGACTCGTATTTATTGTGGTGTGTATGTTCATGTTCTTTCATTTTGATCCTGGTAGTGCCCATTCGTTCACGAACGGGCGTTCGTAAAAAGGTGCGACCCCGTGTCCACATCCTTCACGAACGACCGCTCGTGAATGTTCATCAAGCCGCGCTCACGAACGAGCGTTCGTAAATAATGCGCCTTGCCATTGTCGGCCTTCATTCACGAACGAGCGTTCGTGAATGTACCCTTCCACATTTTCCTTGCACTGCTATTATCGCTCTTCGTCCTTGAACCCTCCTAATGCATCTTCATGTTTGTCTTCATCATCTTCATAATCACTTCACTGGATCATAGCATTAAACTAGTCGAATTGTTAATCACAGGACCTCCCGGAGATAGGTCGCAACCCCTCGACCAGTGGACTTGAGACCCGACAGAAACCGTTCCTAGTTTTTGACCTCAACGGGGTGTTGTGTCACACCAAACACATCCCCAGGGTCCCCACGCGTCCCTTCCGTCATCCCGACGAGAAAGACTACGACGGCGAGCTCGACACCCTCATAAACCGCAAGGCTGTCCGCGCCCGTCCCGGCGTGCGAGACTTTCTTCGAGAGGTGCTCGGCTTAGCTCACGTCGTCGTGTGGAGCTCTATGGTCTTGGAGAACACGGAGCCCATCGTCGACTTCCTCTTCCGTGACCTCCCCAGCCCTTGCCTCGTCCTCGGCCAAGAGGCATGCGATGAACTTCTCGACGAGAAGGGATTTCCGGTTCCCAAGTTCGGCGGTCGAGGCGGAGGGCAACAATTCCTCAAGGTCCTCGGGTCCAGACTGTGGCGCGGCATCCCCCCGCTCGAGGGGGTACCCCACGGGTGGTGGCCAACTGCGGAGAGCACCCTCCTCATCGACGACAGCCCCACCAAGAGCGTTCTCAACCCCCCGGGCAACGTCATCTTCCCCGACCCTTGGACCGGCGATATGAAGGACACATTTTTGTTAGATAGGCTAGCACCTTACCTTAGAAGGCTTGTGCTCCACACCGGGAGCGTCCCGGATTTTGTTAGGTCCAACCCCATCGGCAACGCGGCATTAAGCCCCCGCGATAATGTATATAGGAGCATCGTTCGGCTCGCAAAATTTAATAAATTGATTTGAGAAACCTCCTTGCATGTGTTTGTGTCCTTGTGTTTCACATATCTAATGCTTTATTCCATGTTTGGATGTCTTTTTTTGTTGCCCATAGTTTGCCCCCCTATGTGACACCCCTGTCCTCGACGGCCCTCCCCGTCCCCCCTCGTCCCCTGGCTCCCCTTCCCGCGGCGTGACGGATTTCCAAATCCCATCCCTCTACCATTTCTCGGCGGTGGACGCAGCCTCGGCCGTGGATTACTCCCCGGACGTCGGCATCGACGACGGCGTTGTGAACAGCCCGCCCCCCAAAGTTGCCGCCCGCGCGTATGCCCCGTCGCCCTCTCCCCTCTCCAAGGGGAAGCGAACGCTCGTTCGCTTAGGGCGTGTGTCGCCATCGAGCAACGACGGCGTCGCTCGTCGTGGCCCGAGCCGACGTCTCCGCATGGAAGCTCCCCGGTGCGACCCCTCCCCCGCCGACTCCGCTCCTCCTCCCGTAAAGTCATCCGCCATCGTCGGCCCTCCATGCCTTCGTTCCCCCCCGTCATCCAACAATGCCGCATTTCAATCGGCTCCGGACGCTCCCGTCGACGGCCTCCCAGTGCCCATCGTGCCCCGCACCGACGTCCCCAAATCCAAGGTGCCCTTCTTCGTCCCCTCCCCCTTTTTCACCGTTGCTTTCCTTATCTTGGATCTGCGTACCGGGAACTTTACGAACGCCCATCCCAAACCGCCCTCATTATTTTCCCCACTCCATTCTTATTCTTTTTGTCACATGGTGTTGTTTCGCAGGTCACTCCCCGCTCGCTTGGTGGCCGGCCCTCCTCAACTTCTTCATTGGATAGGCACGCCCTCAAGGCCGCATCGTCCGAGTCCGATCGTTGGTCGGCCCTCCGAAGAAGTGCAAGGCTTTCCCTCTCGCAAACGCCCTCGTATTCCACTTACAATACCACTTCGTACAATTTGGGAGCGCGTCCGGATATTTGGAAGAACGACACATATTCCGGGCCAGTCTACAAAAATGGCTACAGCCGCGGGCCGGAGATTTTCAGGGCCATGGAGGCCGCCAAAAACAAGGACTTGGCCACGGAAAAAAAGTAGTGGGACGTACAAGTGTGACTAGAAATGTCTACTTGGTCCCTAAATGCATGTAGGGGTAGAACGTAGTGCTTGGTTATTTATTCTATTTGAAGGTCTTCAAGACGTTGATGGTATTTCCATTATATTTGTATTTCAAACCCATTTAATATATTCAATTTCCAATCATTCTCCGCATCTTCCCTTCCATTGGCAACAATTTCTCATATCATACGCAAATGTTGTCATGTATGCTTTACATTTTTGCTCACTTTGATGCATTTATGTCTAATAATTGTTCCCAAATTTATCAATATGGGATTCTGATGTTCTCATTACTGGTCCAAATTTGAAAAGCACGTTCTTGAATAGTCTCAAAATCATCAAAAAGTCTCCGATTAACGAATATAGTGTTACTATGCGGAAATTGGGCTTAAGTTTGACGGGTCCGTCGCCATTTGTGATTAATATGGCCAATCAAAGTCCGGTGGTTCCGGTGGGGATTATCAAAGATTGTCGGCTTAACACGGGAGGTGAAGAATACATTGTGACCTTCCAAGTCATTAAAATGCACGACAATAAGGATGCATTCCCCATTTTGTTAGGGCGACCTTGGTTAAGGATGTCTAACGCCGTAGTAGATTGGGGAGGACACAAACCTTCTATCACCTATGGTCCCGTAGATAATAGAGTCAAGGTCTCTATTGCACCTTTAGGTGGTTGGGTTAGGGAGGAGATTGATCCAATGTCGGATGAAGAGGAAAATGGTGGAATTAAGGAGGATTTTGAGGATACATTGGTGGAAGTTGTTCAAGACAAGGAGAAGGCTAAAATGTATTCTTCTAGCGGGTTCTTAGGTCCTAATTTTTACAATCAAGATGTTGATGGAGATTTTATACATTGGTCAAGACAATACACGGAGTCCATTAGCGACGTCATGATGATGACTCATAGTTGTATTCTCCAAGATAGGGTGTCTAGAGAGGCTTATTTGTCCTTAGAGCCGTGTGAGGTTCTCACGGAGGAAGAATGGGTGAAGGGAGGACTCACTCCATGGTTAGATGATATTGAGTTGAGTGATGTGAGTTTGGTACATGTAGATGGGACTCAAGATGAGGAGGCCATGTTAGAACTCTCAAAATTAGAGCCCGCTTTGCATTTTAAAACTACTTCTACGGGCATTATAGCGGGTCATGATATCAAGGATTATCCTTATGTCCCCAACAATTGGTATAGAGATACCGAGGAGCAAACACGAGTGGTCGAAGAAGATTGGAAGTTTGTGGATGTCAAAATGAAGAATGGCAAGGTTAGACCAATGAAGATGGGTTCTAAACTCGATGACGAGGAGATCAAAGAGTATAGCGATTTGATAGATGAGTTTAGTGATACCTTTGCATGGTCATACGATGAACTCAAGGGGATTCCTAGAGAGATGGTTGAGCATCGTATTCCATTAGTTCCGGGCTCTAAACCGGTGAGACAAAAAGAGAGAAGGATGAATCCTAGATTGCAATTATTAGTCAAAGCAGAATTAGAGAGGTTGTTGCAGGCTGGGTTTATAAAGCCGGTAGAGATTACGGATTGAGTTTCTCCCATGGTGTTAGTGAAAAAGAAAAATGGGAAGCTTAGAGTTTGTGTAGACTATAGGAAGCTCAATGATTGTACGCAAAAGGATCACTTTCCTTTGCCATTCATTACCTTGTTGTTAGAGGAGGTAGGGGGTCATGAGCGGTATACATTCATGGATGGATACGCCGGCTACAACCAAGTAGCCATAGCATTAGCGGATTTACACAAGACGGCATTTACAACACCTTGGGGGACTTTCATATGGGTGGTGATGCCATTTGGTTTATGCAACGCACCGGCTACATTTCAACGACTAGTCATGTATATCTTCAGCGACTTGCTCTTCAAATCCATGACAGTTTATATTGATGATTTTAGTATCCAATCTAGCACTAAGGAGCATGTGCATTGTGTGAGGGAGGCCTTAGTTAGGTGTAGGCAAATGCGGTTGGCATTAAATCCGGACAAGACATTCCTAGGGGTACAAAGGGGAGTTTTGTTGGGTTATGTTGTGAGCCAAAAGGGAAGAGAACCGGATCCCGACAAGATAGCGGTCATTGACGGGTTAGAAACTCCGAAAAATGCCAAGGGGATCTCTAAGTTGTTAGGACATGTGGGGTGGTATAGAGAGTTGATTCCGGATTTTGCAAAGATAGCGGTCCCTATCACTCAATTGCCACTGGATTGGGAAAAGCCTTTTCATGTGTATTGTGATGCTAGCAACGTAGCGGTGGGTAGTGCCTTGTGTCAATCCACGGGAGAGAAGGGGAAGGATCTACCCGTAGCTTATGCTAGTAAGCAATTGACTTCCGCGGAGAGGAATTACTCCACTACGGAGAGAGAGTGTCTAGCCATGGTATTTTCGGTCAAGAAGTTTAGGCACTATCTTATTTGTAATCCGGTAGTGTTTTTTGTGGATCACATGGCCATTAAATATTTGGTCAACAAGCCGGAGTTGAGTGGAAGGTTGGCTAGGTGGGTCTTGTTACTCTAAGAGTTTGATTACACGGTGGAATATAAACCGGGCCGCATCATTTACAAGCCGACCACTTGTCTAGATTGTCGGAGGAGATGGGCACTACGCCAATAGATGATAGCCTCATGGATGATAGATTGTTTGTAGTCACGTCTACACCGGATTGGTATGCCGGAATTGTAGAGTTCTTGACCACTCAACAATTACCAACCAAATGGACGAAAGAGGAGAAAAGAAAGGTTAGAGTCAATAGTAGGCACTTTGCAGTGATAGGCAATAGATTGTTCAGGAGAGGAGCGGACACCATCTTGAGAAGATGTGTATCGCAAGTAGAGGTTCCGGATATTCTAGAGGCTTGTCATGATAGTGCTTGTGGAGGGCATTTTTCTGGTCAACTTACCGGCCAGAAAATCCTTAGAGCAGGTTACTTTTGGCCTACATTGTTTCAGGCCTACATTACTTTTGGCCTACATTGAGCCCAAATTGATGCCCACATGTGTTGTTAACACTTGTAAAACATTACAAGTAGTATTTTGTTGATTTATGATTATTCACAAAAATATAAAAAGAGTGAAGCTTGAAGAAAACTAAGTTTGAAGCATTAGGCTTGTGTGGAGTGGACTTAAGTAGTATGAGGACATACCTTGGTAAAGTGTGGTAGGTAGAAAGCCAAGGTTAGTTAAATGTTTGAATTAGGATCTTTGTTGATCATTTGAGGGAGGAAGGCTTAGGAGATAAGATGAGAGCCTACAAAGTAGGAGGAGATTTCGAAGGCTTATCGTGAGCCTTGTGGATGGGATGAATCCCTACTTAGAAGGAAAAGGTTAAGGGGTTGTGATTAGAGGCTCTAATCCTCTCACCCTATCCTTACCTCATGCCCTCTCTCCCTCTCAACTCACTATATAATCCCTCATTCTTCCCTCACTCATCCTCTCTTTCCTTCGTGCTCCTTAAGCACCCCACGGGTTATAAGTGTGGGTGTGTGGGAAGCAAGATAGGAGCACATGTGTGTGCTTAGTTCTTAGGAGAAGAGCCAAGGCTATTTAGCCTTGAAGAGGGATTGACCTCTTGTTAGAAGTAGATTGGGTTTAAGGAATTTGGAGTTTGATTGTAAACTTCAACTTGTTGCATTGAGATTCATATTGAAGTGAGAGAGTTCAAACTTGTTTAAACTTGTGGCATTTAGAGTGACTAGATTGTACTAGGTGCATTACTTGTAGTGTTTTATTAGTTATGAACTTGAGCAGAACTTTATAGTGAGAGATTTGTCAATTATGGATGATCACAGTGTTCAATGGGTATGAAAATTTGAGGGATTGTTTATTATAAAGTATGGGAGTTCTGGTAAAAATTTGAGAGCTTCAGTCATTGGGATGAAAGAGTTATTAAAAGTTGAAGGGGAGGGTGTCTAGGAACAAAACAACAAGGTTTGAAAATATGTATCTCTTAGAGGGTTATAGATATGGATACCAAAATTTGACACTACCTTTTGAACTTATATATCTATCTTTTGTCAAAATTTTAGATTGATTGGACGTAGGAGTTGGAAGTTATTAGAGTTTTAATGACCGGATGCTTTATCACAGCATTCATACTAAGTAGTTAGAGTTAGAATTTCATGTATAACTTTTGCATATGAACTCTGTTTGTGCCAAAATTTGGTGTGGAGATTTTTGATAAGGTACTTAACAAGTGTACCAAATTTCACTTGAAGAACATAAGTTGGGTGGGAGTTATACTATTCTGAAGTTTAGTAGGAAGACATTGATAGAGATTTACATCAAGAAGAACTTAGAGAAGGAAGGGCAAAGATAAGTATATAAGTATTTTTTAATACTTGTATTTAAAGCCTATGTGCTCATGGAATCCACAAGCGAAGTGTCATGTACCAATACGGAATCAACCACGATGACATGTGATAGCACGGAATCAATAAGCGAGAACTCATGTAGTAGTGTGGAGTCGACGGCAAGGACTCGATTCACAAGAGGAATATCTTTGAAGGCATGCGTGGCCAAAGCGGCCGGGTGGACATTAGAAAAGGCTAAGGATATAACCTTGCCCGACATTAAGGGATGTAAAACTACATAGTGTGGTGTTAATCAAGTTGTGTATATTCCAAGGGTAGATTGGAATTATATATTGGGTTACAAAGAGAGAAGTCTCTACATGTCATTATAAACTTTTCCACTCGGGCTAGGACGAAATCGAAGGGTGGAGGATTTTTGGTGACATATGTTTAGGATCTGCAATGGAAAGTTGTTTCTTCAGTTTCGAGTAGGAAGTCAATCTTACCCTATCACACTAGAAGAAAACTTGTCCATTCCAACCCTCCTTGTGACTAGGCCATCGCGACTCCCACCAAGAAAATGCATAAACAAATCAATTCGGTTGGGAATCGGGGGGCACCTTCCATGAGTACACCACGGGTACCTTCCGGTTGCCTACCAATTGCATTGCTTATGCATTTTCTTGGTGCGAGTCGCAATGGCCTAGGGTTGAAATGAACACATTTTCGTCTAGTGTCAACAGCTTTGGAAATCCATTTATCAACTGCACTTAAAGTCCAATGCGCATGATCTGGGTACTTCTCATAAAATTTTCTTTGAGCAGCAACAACATCCCCCAACTCTTGCTACACCAAGAAAAAAACATATAAGAATATGAAAAATTGCACATAGTAAAAATGAGATGCAATAAAAATATGATAGTAAAAATCCAAATGAATAAGTATGAAGGAAATATACAAGAAGTGAAAAAAATATGCAAGGAAAATTGATATTTCAGAGAAAATAACCTGGTATAGAAATCCATTAAGAGCCTCAACTGCCAAAGTGAACCAAGTTCTATGTTTGGATTTTTATTTGGCATTAGCAGTAGGAAGGTCTTCTTTGGAGACAAGTTTTTTAAAATATGAAAGTGGTTGCCTAGCAATGCTTTGAATGCAGAAAAGCTTATGAACAAGATTTATAGAAATATGAGATTTTTGGCTCCTCATAACAAAATAAAACAAACAATGATAAGTTATAGAAAATGAACATCCAATAGAAAAATAAACTTAAAAATAAGAAGCCAAATGAAAAAAAATAAAAAAATGAAGGAATTACCAATTGACTTCATGCAAGGCTGCCAATATAGTTGCAATATCTCCCTTGACGTCCAAAATAATACTTTCAACAACATAATGTCAAATAGAATCATGTGTGTGGTCTTGATTAATAATGGACAGCCATGTTTGCAAATGGTGGTTGCCGTCCCAGACCATGAACATTTTGCCAGAGAAAACTTTGAGCTCCTCATCATTTTGCAATATTTTCTCAAAGGCAGCAATTGTCCGCACCCAGTTGTCACTCCATGATTCAATTATAATATCAATAACATCTATTGTATTGCCCTCATTGTTCTCCAAGGCTACGTAAAAAACTCCATTGTCTTCCATATAACCACATGCAACAAAATGTGCAGCCATGTTCATAATATCATTTTTCAAGAAAGGCCTAACAACTGGCAATGGAACCGTTCGACAAAGTAAAATATTGAATTTTGATTTTACCCTTGGTTGATACCTTAACCATTAAAGATGGAAAGAGGTGTTGACAATTTCTTTTTTTTAAAATGCATATAATTGCAACTCTAAGCAATTTTCAGAAAGAGGTACAACTTCTATATGGGAAGCACAAAAAGTGCCACCCATATGAAAAGAGAAAAAATATTAATAGGAATGTTTACATACGAAAGAAATCACATATGCAAAGTAAAATGAAATGCAAATTAGGGTGGCCATTAATAGCCACCCTTATGGAAGAAGAAAAAATTTAAAGTAAGTGTATACATGTGTAAGAAATCACATATACAAAGTAGAATGAAATCTAAAAACAATGGCCGTTAACGACCACCCTTATAAAAGGAGACAAAAATGATGAAAGTGAGTGTTAAGATGTGAAAGATAATACATCTTCAAAGCACACTGAAATGCAAATAAGGACATCAAAAATAATGAATATCAATGTTTATATGTAAAAGAAACTATATATACAAACAAAATAAAAATGTAAAAAAAAATAACCGTTAACGGCCACTCGTATCGAAAGAATTGCTTTTAAGAAAGTGAGTGTGCACATCTGGAAGAAACTACATATGCAAAACAAAATGAAATGAAAAAATGATAGCCGTTAACGGCCACCCTTAAGAAGAATAAAAATTGAATAAATGAGTGTGTACATGTGGAAGAAATCACATATGTAAAACAAATTGAAATGAAAAGAAAGTGCCCGTCAACGGCCACCCTTTAGAAGAAGAAGAAATTGAATAAGTGAGTGTGTACATGTTGACGAATTCACCTATGCAAAATAAAGTGAAATGAAAAAAGGTGGCCGTTAATGGCCATCCGTATGGATGGATTTTTTTTCATGAGAATGAGTGTTTATATGTAGAAAATACCAAATATGCAAAACAAAGTGAAATGAAAAATGGGTGGCCCTTAACGGCCATCCATAAGAAAGGAAATTGTTTTAAAGAAATTAAGTGTTTATATGTGGAGCAAACCACATATGTAAAACAAAGTGTCATGAAAAAAGGTACCCATTGCTGGCCACCCTTTAGGAAGACAAATATTTTGTGAAAGTGATTGTTTATGTGTGGAAGAAACCACATATGTAAAAAAAAGTGCCATGAAAAAGAGAGGCCGTTAACGGCCACCCTTGTAGAAGTCAATTTCTATTATGAAAGTGAGTGTTTATGTGTGGAAGAAACCACATATGTAAAACAAACATACATGAAAAAATGGTAGCCGTTAACGGCCACCCTTTGGAAGATAATTGTTTTCTACTAAAAGGGAGTATTTCTGTGTGGAAGAAATCCCATATGCAAAACAAACTGACATGAAAAAAGAGTGGCCATTAACGGCCACCCTTTGGAAGACAATTTTTCTCTTGTAGAAATTAGTGTTTATGTGTGGAAGAAACCACAAATGTAAAACATACTTACATGAAAAAAAAGGTGGCCGTTAACAGCCACCCTTTTGAAAGGAAATTTTTCTTAAGAAAGTGATTGTTGATATATAAAAAAAACCACATATTAAAAAAAATTGACATGAAAAAAAAGGGTGGCCGCTAACGGCCACCCTTTGGAAAACAACTTTTGTTTTGTAAAAATGAGTGTTTATGTGTGGAAGAAACCACATGTGTAAAATAGACTTACATGAAAAAAGGGTGGCCGTTGACGGCCACCATTTTAGAAGGAAAATTTTCTTAAGAAAGTGATTGTTGATCTATAGAAAAAATCACAAATAAAAAAAACTAACATAAAAAAAAGGGTGGCCGTTAACGGCCACCCTTTGGAAGACAACTTTTGTTTTGTAAAAATGAGTGTTTATGTGTGGAAGAAACCACATGTGTAAAACAAACTTACAAGAAAAAAGGGTGGCCGTTAACGGCCACCCTTTTAGAAGGAAATTTTTCTTAAGAAAATGATTGTTGATATATACAAAAAACCACATATTAAAAAAAACTGACATGAAAAAAAGGGTGGCCGTTAACGGCCACCCTTTGGAAGACAACTTTTATTTTGTAAAAATGAGTGTTTATGTGTGGAAGAAACCACATGTGTAAAACAGACTTACATGAAAAAAGGGTGGCCGTTAACGGCCACTCTTTTAGAAGGAAATTTTTCTTAAGAAAGTGATTGTTGATATATAGAAAAAACCACAAATAAAAAAAACTGACATGAAAAAAAAAGGTGGCCGTTAACGGCCACCCTTTGGAAGACAACTTCTTTTTGTAAAGATGAGTGTTTACGTGTGGAAGAAACCATTTATGGAAAACAAACTTACATGAAAAAAGGGTGGCCGTTAACGGCCACCCTTTTGGAAGGAAATTTTCTTAAGAAAGTGAGTGTTTATATGTAAAAAAAACCAAATATGTAAAAAAAAATTGACATGAAAAAAGGGTGGCCGTTAACGGCCACTCTTTTGGATGGAAATTTTTCTTAACAAATTTATTGTTTATATGTAAAAATAACCAAATATGCAAAAAAACTAACAGAAAAAGGATGGCCGTTAATATCCACCCTTTTGGAAGGAAATTTTCTTAAGAAAGTGAGTGTTTATATGTAAAAAAAACCACATATGCAAAAAAAACTAACATGAAAAAAGGGTGGCCGTTAACGGCCACTCTTTTGGAAAGAAGTTTTCTTAACAAAAGTGAGTGTTTATATGTAGAGAAAACCACATATGCAAAATAAAGTGGAATGAAAAAAGGGTGGTTGTTAATGGCGACCCATATGGAAGGAATTGTTTTTATGAAAGTGAGTGTTTATATGTACAATAATATCACATATATAGAATAAATTGCAATAAAAAAAATAATGGTTGTTAACGGCCATTCTCTTGGAAAAAAAGAAAATGATTCATTTGTATGATTTTAATTCAGAGAAATGATGTTGTTAAATGTAGACTGAAACCTTAGAAGGGGAGGCCATCAACAGCTATCCTAAACCAGAACTAAAAAAATGGGACTTAAAAAAGGGTGGCCGTTAACGGCTACCCTTTTGGAAGAAAGAGACAAAAAATGAAATTCACCTTCATCGTTGTGAATTTTTCAAATTTTCATATTTATTTTTAAAAAAAATTTGGTGTATAGATAATATCATTTGTATTCACTCCAAGTTTTTTCAAAATTTTTGTACATAATTTTAATTTTACATAAATCGCCAAACTCTGCTAAAATTAATATAGTTAACAGCAAGACTTATTGAAGACAAATTTTTTTGTAAGAGTGAGTGTTTATGAAATTATGTGTGTAATAAACCACATATGTAAGACAAAGTGACATGATAAAAGGGTGGCCGTTAACGGCTATCCTTTTGGAAGAGAGAGAAAAAAAATGAAATTCACCTTCATCGTTGTGAATTTTTCAAATTGTCATATTTAATTTTGAAATTTTTTTGGTGTACAGATTATATCATTTGTATTCACTCCAAGTTTTTTGAAAATTTTTGTACATAATTTTAATTTTACATAAATCGCCAAACTCTACTAAAATTAATATAGATAACTGCAAGACTTATGGAAGACAATTTTTTTTGTAAGAGTGAGTGTTTATGTATGTAATGAACTACATATGTAAGACAAAGTGACATGATAAAAGGGTGGCCGTTAACGGCTACCCTTTTGGAAGAGAGAGAGAAAAAATTAAATTCACCTTGATCATTGTGAATTTTTCAAATTTTCATATTTATTTTTCAAATTTTTTTGGTGTATAGATTATATCATTTTTATTCATTCCAAGTTTTTTTCAAAATTTTTGTACATAATTTCAATTTTAAATAAATTGCCAAACTCTACTAAAATTAATATAGTTAACAACAAGAGTTATGGAAGACAAATTTTTTTGTAATAGTGAGTATTTATCTGTGTAATAAATCACATATATAAGACAAAGTGACATGATAAAAGGGTGGCCGTTAACGCTACCCTTTTGGAAGAGAGAGAGAAAAAATAAAATTCACCTTCATCGTTGTGAATTTTTCAAATTTTCATATTTATTTTTTTTAAAAATTTGGTGTATAAATTATATCATTTGTATTCACTTCAAGTTTTTTTAAGAATTTTATACATAATTTCAATTTTACAGAAATCGCCAAACTCTACTAAAATTAATATGTTTAGATTTCCTCTAAAAATCTTCAATTTTTGAAGATTTTTGGTCACATTCTAAGATGCTGCGATTGTTTTTTGGCTCTAAAACACACAAAATATTATCATTGTTTTTCGTGCTATATACTGTTGGAATCGTATTTTTGATGTGCACAATACGATGTATATGATATATCTTCAAATTTATTTTCATTTCCGGGTTATTCTCCTACCATTTCGTTCGTACTTCCTGCCTCCATTTCCGGCTCAGATGGTTGTTCCTCCTCTTTATATTGTGTCGTTTTCTTTCCGTCGATGTCTTTGTTATCATCTTCCTCCTCTTCCTCCTTCTCATTGCATCTAGAGAGAATTTTGTGGTTGAGCTTCACATATACTGGTTTCATGTTCAAAGACATCTTTTTTTATGGCTTCACATGCTACAATATCTTTCTACGTCAAATTTCTTATTGTGTTTGATAGGTCCATTTCTATCATTCGAGGAACATGTCTATGTATTCTAGCCCTTGACAATTGTTTTGTATTTGAAAAAAAAAATTACTTTTCTTCCTATTTTTTCTCCTATACTCCACTGGAGTGACCACTGCCAACAATCGACAAATAACGTTCTCTTACATCTAAACACATTTAGCTTCCCTCTTCACTACATCATCCATTCTCAACAATATGCATTTTTCTATATTGTTTCATTTCCATTTGTGAATTTTTATATTACATGATGGTCTTTATTACTAGCCCACCTCATTGCATGACTAATAGTTGTAAAAGTATAGCCATTAACATATACACTTAGTTTATTTAATATTCTTAAGTTATATACATGTATACATGTACATATTGGATCAACGTGCATCATAAATTGTTAGTGCCAGTTGTAATAGTGCCAGTTCTAATATTGCCAATTGTAATAGTGCAAGTTCTAATAGTGTCAGTTTTAATATTGCCAATTGTAATAATACCAGTTGTGATAGTGCCAGTTCTAATACTGCTAGTTGCTAGTTCTAATAGTATCCGTTCTAATAGTATCATTTGTAATATTGCCATTTGTAATGGTGTCAGTTGTAATATTGTCATTTGTAATATTATGTGTTGAAATAATACTACTTATAATAGTTGTCAATGCCAATTGTAAATCTTGCCTAAATTAATAACTTCCATAATACACGAACTATGTCACACCCCTCGTTTGGCCCATTACTTGCAAATGAAAGGTTATGTACTGTGTTGATTACAACCATTATATTTTGTTAATATCTCTTCACGCTGCATAACTTTTATTTTCAAATGATATACAATATTTTCTTCTATACCCAAATATTGTATAATATTTAATATCATACAATTTCCTTTTGTTTGGTTCAACCCTTCTAATTTCTCATTCTTTATATTTACAATCTTTCCATTAACCAATACTGTTATTTGCTTCTCCTCATGTCTTTGTGTTCTTGTGGCTTGTCGGTAGTTTTTTGTTATCTCTTTTAAACCTTTCCCTATGGTTACTATTGTTGCAATAGGTCATGAGGTCCCATTCGTTTTACCATTAGATGCCAAAGGCTTTGTATATGTGCATGCCCATGTCTTTCATGTCCATTTTGGATTCTCCCCTCCTATTGTTGTACAGTAAGAAGTATCAGGTGACTCTGGTACTCTCAAAGAATCTATCTTCCAATCAAGATACAATGATTATGAAGGCTTCTACTAGCTTTTTCATGCATGACGCTATAAAGTTTATGGTATCTCCTCAAAGCTCTTCGCAACTTCAATCGAAATACTAACTCTCATTTCTCGTACATCTAGTGTTAAATACCCATTGTTATGTCCAGTACGAGTGAAATCTTCATCAAATGTCCGTTCAGATAATACTATCCTCATCAATCTCCAAAGAATTAAACATGAGTCCCAAGAACCTTTAATAGAGTTACCATCCAGTGATTCTGAAGGTATCCAAACTGTGGTGGAAACAAATTGTGATACATCGGAATGACACATAACAAGAATCTTACACAAATCAAAAAAATGATGTCACGCCATTTAAAAACACACACAAGCCAAATGCAAGTTGTTGGTTGTTAGGCATGGGAAACCCACTGATGCCTCTACTTACAAAGGACAAAAACGTGAATATAAGGACACAACAATTGAAATTGTGGAGTTTTGGTTTTATCTAGACCAAATTGCGCGTTGTGTCATGGGACCCAAGCGTTCCCATGTTCTTATACGACCCGAAATCCTTGAAGTTTGGTATGTTTTTACTGGTACCAATCTTACTTGTACTGAAGTCATCGAGCTTGAAGAAGTTGGGTTTTGCCTACAATCCAGTGTGCCCATTTCCCCTCGACAACTTCTCTCCTTGTCTAGGGTATTTCAACATGTTTTGTGGACTCATCCTCGACCAACACATGTTGAAAGAATCGCTTCTCTTTGGAATGGCAAACATTTTTGTCAAAGTTGTAAGGCACCCACCAAAAATCATCGCAATCAGTGGGAGAGTGCAAGGAATGTAATTGGAATTATTACCGGGGGGAACCTCCTTCCTTACCATGGACTTGGTGCTATTATCATACTTTTGTTCAAGACTGTTTCTAATGAGAAAGTTTATAACATCACCCTTTGTAATTTTCCACCTTGTACTTGTTCCCATTATGGAAGCATGAACAACACATCCATTGGAAGCGTGGCATGTACATAAACTACAAACATTTCTATTACATCTTGTGTTATTTATGCAAATTGGATTACAAGAAAAACACGTTCATCCACACTCCTACCCTCAGTTGGGATGAAGTTAAGCAAGTTCTTGTTGTTGCCGGAATCATCAAGACGTGTGAGTGAGCAAGATAGTTGATAGATATTAGACTGCTATCAAGTAGATATATCATACCGATATATTATATTCAAATACCTAAATTCCAATAGCCAAATATTATATTTATAGTCCAATATGTATCCCTTGCTATAATATAATTATATTTTTATTTTGTATACGATGTTCCACATCCTATGGTGTTTTCACAACGCTCCCTCTCATCCTCAAAATTGCCTTTAAATTATTTGTACTATGACTTGGTCAGCCCACTTTGGGATGGCCTCCCTGAACATGATATAAATTTTAAAACATGCAATAGCATCACCTTGCGAGGTTTATTTGATCTAAAATCCACGGTCATGGGTCATGTGGTAACATGTATTTTAAATAAATATAATATTTTTTAATTGAAAAACATCAATTTTTTGATTTGTTAACCAATTTTTTTTAGAAATTACATCATTTTGAAATTTTTGAGGTTGTGGGCTCATACAATCCCTGCTCACCACTCTTAGGCTCACACAATCCCTGCTCACCGCTCTTAGGCTCACGCTCGCATGCTCACATCCTAGCGTCGTTGTCACAACATGTAACCGGTTGGATTTGGAAACCACTAAGACTTTGACCGATTAGACCCAAAAATCTCCCTGGACACCGGTCCATAATGTACAATTTATAGGTCCAATTTAATAAGGTTAATTTATAATGGTAGAATGCATCAAAAAGGGCAAAACAATCATCATAACATTACTCAACGACATGGGTCCTCAAAATATAATAGTGGGATGTTGGGAGCTTTGTTTGAATTTGGGTCTTCTTGCGCAAACTTTCAAGCATCCAACTGTTATATTTTGAGGGCCCACATAACAAGAGTTGAACATTGAGTAACAATATGGTATACATACATGACACTACTATTTAGTCTAGAATGTGTTTTCGTTTGTAGTGGTTTTGAATAAGGGATCACAACACACAAAAGACTTGCCTTCACAAAGAAGACTGTGCTACCCTCAGAGAGATGGAAAATGTGTTTTTTTTATAACTACCATTTCGTATAAAAAATTCATATGCTACTGGGTGCAAGCACGGTAAAGTGGACAGCTCTTGATCCTTGCTCAGGTTTAAGTGAAAGTGATCCAAAACAATATACTAACTTTGAATTTTATGAAATAAAAATTCATAAACATTTAGAAAACATATGAATCTACAAAGCCAAGCAATTTATGTTCACAAAAAACAATTTCAAACAACGTATATATGTGTTTTAGAAGACGGTGCAAGTGGTGGTGCAAGTGGTGGTGCAAGTGGGTGTCATTGAAAAGATAATTGTCAAAAACTTGTTTAAAATACAATTACATTACATAAAATTGATGAATTTTTGAAAAAAAATTATGATGACCTCAAGTTTATAATGAATCCAAGGAATATGAAAAGAAATTCCAAGTTCAAAATATTTAAGGTCATGAAATTTATGTTCAAAACTATATTTAGTCAGTTGCTTTTACGCGTCACTTTTGATGATAGGTTTTGAAGATCTCATATTGATATTCTATATTTGACTACCTAACTTAACAATAGAGGTCATCATGAAAAATAATCTATTTTAAACAACATTTTGCTACTACTTATAGGCATTTGACCAAGAAAATCATGGCTTTCATATACCGGAGCACTTTTTTGGTCCACTTTACTATGCTTGCACCCTACTACACTAACCACTGTATTCAATGTCATAGGGTATTCTATGTCACTATGGTAACTTTTCTAATGACACTTCTTATGAATGTTCTTACAAGTACAGTCTAACCTCGATAATGTCACCCTTGTTTATAGAACACCTTGATATTGTCACCCAAAACTTCGAAACCAAATTTTCTAGTGTAAAACTCCCTCGTTATTATCCCTATCACCCTTGATAATGTCACTATTTTTTTTCTTTCCAAAATTTGCAATGTAAGTGTGATAATAACAAGTAATATGGATGAAAAAAGGCCGAATGGACAACAACTTTTGAATTTTATGGCTAGTCAAGGTTCTCAAATTTTCAACACTATGGAGTTGTTAGGAATGGAAAAAAATCCATGACAAGCTCATTAGAATTGGTGTTGCACATTTAACATCAATGTCAACAAAACAATGTGACATTAGGAGCTTCTTTGTCTCTAGTGACAGGTCTTTACCTGATCTCAATGACACATTATGATGTGCTATCTTTGTTATTCAAGCCTTTGAATTTGATTTTATATTTAAAAACATTGAATTCTCATCTTTGTTATTTTCTTTTGAACATTGTAATTTTTATTTGTTTTTCTACCTATTTCTGTGATAATATCACATTATGCATAAATCTTCCAAATGTGACATTATCAAATATGTCACACCTTGTTTATATCACACTTTTTGGTGAAACGGATGGTGTGACATTATCGAGGTTAGGGTGTATTATAACCGAAATTCCAGACCTAGTTTTGTAGCAGCAATGCAATGCAATATTAAGCACTACTGCAGTGGGTCAAACATTGCCCATTCTAAGGAGTCCCGGTGGGAGTGACAATATGCCATGCATCCGTTCACAAAACACATTCAATTGCCAACGACTCTTGCAACCCACATGACGTAGCTTAGGCTCCATGAACGCCTGCTACACTAAATACGGTATTCAGTGTGTCATATGGTATTTTATGTCACTATGGTAACTTTTCGGATGACACTTCTAATGAATAAGTGAACAAATGGTATACTGTCGTGGATGATGGATGAGTTCATCCATTGGCCCAAACCCTACCTTCTCTTGTGAGCAACTTGTGATGAGATATTGTCCGTGGATGATTGAATTTGGATGAAAAATCACTTGGTAAGTGACAGTAATTGCAACACTGTAAGCTATGTAATTGCACAATGTAACTCCAAATAGTAAGTGACACTAAATATCATATTTACTATGCTCATTCCTCACTTGCGTCACGGAATGTCAAATTGTGAAAAATTATCCATGCAAAACAAAAAATTATGTTGATATCCAGTGAATGCGGCATTTCTAGGATTGTAGTAATTTACTGTGGTCATTCACAAATAGTGTCCTTGACACTAATTACCATAAATAGTGTAATCTTGAAGATCAATTTCACAATTCAAACGAAAAGTCATCCACCATGTGATTACCTCCCGATCACCTTGAATGCTATTTTTTCCATCCTTAACTCATGACGTGCAAATTGTTGTACCCAAGTCTTTGATGGCTTTCTAGTTGCCACTTAGAACTCATCTCCCATTTTGCACAAGAGCTTGGAAACAAAATTGAAAAAGGATGGATAAATGAGTTGCCCATGCCTAGTAACACACGGATGTCAAGCTAGCTTGTAACTTTGAAGGAGTATCGTACATCCCAAGGGACATCACAATCTAGAAAAGAAAAAGGAACACCAATGTTAGTACATTGGCGTGTGATATTTGTTCACCACATTTTGTGGCTACCCATCCCTGCAACATCACACTCTGCACTTGGTACTCTCTTTTAAAGTTGATGGTGTTTGCAAACCGATTGCCATGTTAGAAGACACCACGATTGTTTGTTTTGTATTATTCGTTGTGTTGGAGGAGGATATATTGAATCTGCCAACTTTGCATTGCAAGGATGTGGATGAGTTGTCCATCAATTTCAATGCCAGTGATGTGATGCACTTCTATTGGCCCAACAAAGCCTCATCAGCTACGAAACATTGTTTACTAAGTGCTTTGTGCTTCATTTTTTTGGTTGGAAACCAAACTTTGGTATGATGAGTACACCTATAATCATATTTTTAAGCATTGGCCTATAGGCACAAATGCTATCACTCATTGAGCTTTATTATTGCTGATTGATTGAAAAACAATTCAACAAATCCAAGTACACTAAATATGATATTTAGTGTCGCATGGCATTTTATGTCACTGTGGTAACTTTTTAGTGAGACTTTCTATGAATCAGTTTGCAAATATATATTGTCATTCCAACTTACTTTCAGTTCATCCAAATGCCAATTATTGAAACAAACTCTGGTATAATTTGCATCGTAACAAATCTGTGATGAAATATTGTCATGGATGATTGAAATTTGGATGAAAAATCACTTAGTAAGTGATAGTACTTGCAACACTGTAAATCTATAATTCCCAAATTTTTTTACCAGAGAATGACAAATATTGTTAGGTCAACATTTAGTGTTGGTGACTCTACACCGGGGTTGTCAATTAGCATTGAGCAAGACAAATAGAATTGGTGACACTGAATATCATATTTAGTGTAGCATAATGTAGCTTGTAAACACCTTATGAACAAACTATAAATGAATGGCTGATAGGCATGTCCAAAATTGGTCCCATGCTTTCATGTTGTGTACCAAACTTTGGGGAGCCCCATCCCAATGTTGGTCTTTCCTTTTCTTGAGGGGTAGAATTTATTTATGTTTCAACTCCAATCATAAATGACGGTTTTGTAAAGCTCAAAATTCCCGTTTACGTTTAGAATTGAAAATTGACCTCCCTACTCCTACCCAAAGAATGACCCGATTGACTTGAAATATAGAAGGGAAATATTTTGGTTTCGATGGATAAGAGCTATATTTGTTTGGAACCATGGCTCATGGACGCACAAAGAGTTTAGATAATGTCAAATTCTTGAAGGTGTTGCTATTCACCCACCAACGATTGAAACCCTATTTGTAGGTTAGTGTTGGGCCCATGAACACGCCAAGTGACTTAGCCACAACGTCTTTACCAAATTTTGAAACAGGTTAGGGCTTCTTAACATTCACATAAACTCTTCCATTAATGGATCATAGGGTTGTGGTAAAATCCTTTGAAGGCCGATGCACTCAAGTGGGACCTCATTCAAACAAAGTTGGAGTTTTTGATGACAACATAACATTACTTAGCGTGTAGCTCTTGTTACATGGGCCCACATCACTGAGTAATGTTACAAGTTTTGGGGGCAATTGAAATTTGGAATATAAAAATTTAGGGTATTAAATAATGAAATATTTTAAATTTTAAATTGTTGTTGTTGTTGTTGTTGTTCGTTTTTCTTCTTCTTTTCTTTTCTTTCTTCTCCCCCCTCCAAATTTAATAAGGAAATTTGTTGCATGAGGTAAGTAGAACAAGCGGCTCACCACGTGAGGCTCTATTCTCACATTAGTGTTTTCTATGAATCCTTATATTACATTCACATGATCATTTTATTTATTTATACCAAATATAGACAACATGTAGACAACTTTGAATGTTATTAATATTTATCGTTGTATGTTGTGATTTTGTACAATATTTTGAATGAAATTGGATTGTAAATATTTGGCCATATTTTCGTATACCAAATTAATTCTCATCACCAAGTGTCAAACAATCCTATGTACAAGGTAAAATACAATTAATTAACTTGTTGAGTATGCATATTACTATTATATAACTAGAAATTTATAGGATGATCACACCATGGAGCCCTTCAATGCCTTTGAACGAAAGTTAGTACAAAGCTTGTGTGCCACTGGTGGTGTTATAAAGTCAATAGGAAGTAGATTCTAAATGAAATGGTTAAATCAAGCCAAAACCTACTTCACCATATTAATACATTCTAAACTTCGTAACATCAACCACTTTAATGTCACCTCTTCTCCTATATTCCAAAACTCTAGGGAACAAATGTTCTCAATTTAAATCTCACTCTTTGTTCCAAGTTTCCCTCCCATATATCACAAATTTGATAGCAAAATAAATCACCAAAGAATTCAAATCACACGGTCACACGCATCATGCTGTTGTCATTGTAATTATTGTCATTATTGCAATGTTGACTTTGTGTTAATCCATTATGTTACATCCTCCACTAATTCTCTTTTATCACGCATCCATGATAACACTACCAAACCCTAGCAACATCACGTGCACTTTTGGTTGCCACATGCGTGATATTATGGAGTTTAGAGTGCACTCCTTATGAGTTATGTTGCTCTATACATATGTTTAGATTGCAAAAAATTTATCTCGTCACCATGCACACTTTGAAAGCAAATCTCACCTTTATTGGTTGGATGAGTTGGACATCCAACAACCCCACCGTCCAAAACGCCTTTGTACCATTTTGATGTGACCTAAGGTTATCTTTACCAAATGAGACCCACGTAGAGTAAAACCACCTATTCATGATCAGAACGCCATCATGAATTCATAGGGTGCCATAATTTTGATCAAGTTGGGTTTGATTTCAATAATTTCTTTTCGTGGGTGGTTAAAATAAGATTCCATGTTTCATGGGTTTTTAGGAGTTAGTTTCCATATAGGCCACTTGCCCACCAAATTCTAGTGGAAATCTAGATGCCACCAAGTGGAATCTACATTTCCACTAGAATTTGGTAGCGAAGTGGCCTACATGGAAACTAACCCTAAGACTCCAGCTTCGGTTATGGTATCACCATGATATCAATAGGGCCATGACACATATCCCCAATTTTTAATGCTAAAGTGAGGAGGAATTCGCCACAAAAGAGTGGTTATGGCAAACTCTAGACATTGGTAATGTGTTCAGGCCAACTTTTGACTTAAAAAATTCATAATAATTTTAGTTTAAGAAATAAAAAATAACTATTTTTTTTCCGGTACCATTGATTTCTATTTTCTTGCATGGAATGAATTTACACCGCCCTATAATTCTCCAGATTTGGCGCAAAATATCTTAAGCGATCGGTCATGGCCGCCTCTACTCTAGAATGCTTCAATATGCTGAGGCAGAATTGGAAGCCTAAAAGATTCTAGTCTTTGGTATAATTATAGATTTTGAACTTTCTAAAAGCTTCTAGGGTCTTTAGAAAAGATTGAAGTATTTAAGACTTTTCTTTGTAGCCTAGCTCATAGAGTACCCAATATCCATTCTACATGGCTTAGGGGCGCTTCACACTGTGGCCGAAGGTCGAGAGGCCGTCGATTTCCACCAATCAAATTGCAAGAAATCAAGAGTTCGGCCTCTCGACCCTTCACACTATGGCCAAAGTCCAAAGGCCGTCGCAATTTAAAATGATTACTTTTTGAAGAAGGCGACGGACTCTCGAAGGAAGTTTGGGTCGGACGCGAATAGAAACCCAAACTATGGTCGAGAGGCCGTCGGTTTTTTTTCATTAAAAAATCAATCATTGACAAGATCTTGGCCATTAGATTGGAGGGGTTATTTTGAGCAAGGAATAAAGTAGAATGCTCCTTTGGGTTTGGACTTTGGGCTTGGCCTTTGGAAGCTTCACACTATGGCCATCCAAGTCGAGAGGCCGTGGGAGTTCATGGCCGACGGTTTGGACTTTGGGCTTGGCCTTTGGAGGCTTCACACTATGCCCGGCCGAAGGCTCCACTTACTATATTTTATTGGCTATTTTCAGCCCATTTCTTTGGACTCTCAACAAAGTTTGGCCACTCAATCCCATAGCCTCTCGACTTGGACGGCCATAGTGTGAAGCGGCCCTTAGAATGGGGTAAATATTCACAGTACGGTAGATGGATCTGAAGTGGCTTCTTTTCTTAATCGGACCCCTATATTTGATTGGTATGTGATTTGGTGAGGATCAAAGAGTAAACATCATAAAGACACATGTTTAAAAGAGATTGGACAATGTTTTGCTATATTAATAACCTCTCTACACTCAATAGTGGACACAATTGTGACGACCTATGTATCCATTCAAGAAATCAACAAACATGCACTTCCAATAACTCTAAGTATATGAAGGGAGGCTTGGTTTTCAATCCATTTTTTGTAGATGTGCTAATGCAACACGAGTTTTGTTGAGTAAATCTAATTGGTAGAGGTTGGAGAACATGAAAACGATCAATTAACACCCACATACCCTATCTACTAACAAGGACAGTGAAAACATTGAACACTAGATATAGAGCCTGGAATTGTTCTTTTTTAGATATATCAACACCTACATGTACAAGGTACAATGCCTAATTGATTATGTTGAGTATGCATATTAGTGTGAATTATACAGCTAATAAAAATAAAAATAAAAATTGTTGGTGATACTTTGATAATAGTTGGTGCACCTCATATTGAGACCCTCCCGATTGTTGCCATGTGGCACACAATGGTAGTGTTCACACTCTTTCACATAAGGTAGATGTGTCCTCAATGGTTACTCTTGCCAACTAGCCCTCTTCTCCTAGGATATGTAGTAGTACAGATAATTAGCAAATCTACATTTTGAGGCCATAGCCACTTCCCTCATAATTTTGGAGCTCATACGAATATCTTATTCATTATCAAAGTGAAGATTTTTGTGTCCATTAAATGGCCATATAGGTCCCTCCAATTATGTTTATATTATTTTTTGAGGATGCGGTCCACTCTATTTTAAAGACATGATGTCTCTTTGATATCCGTTTTCAGAGCCACGCCAAGCCATATACCACTAAGAATATAGGTGTCTAATTAAGATACATAACCGAACTAAGGCACATCTACCTTACTTGATGTAGTTTGGGTACTTTGGCATATTGCATAAACTGTCAATTGCTTATATGATAGTGTAAGGGATTCGCTTGCCAAATCTTATGATATACACATCTGAGTTAATTTGGGATGTGGAAATCTAAATATGATATCACATTATCTAGAAATATAATGTAGAACCACTTTCTAAAATAATCCCAACATGAGTTGTCATAGTACACATATCTAGGCTATGAAATTAAGATTCTTGGCTCATATCATAAATTGGAGGCATGACTAGACTTTATATTGATCAATTGTGTAGAACTCTGAGAATGTTGTTATTAAACTGTCATCCACCTTACTATGGATTCTCCAAAACCTATATGTGTTCAAGAGAGACCTCGAATGCCAGTCTATCCCAAGTTTGGAACAAAACCAATAAAGAGAGCCTCCCAATTGCAGGAAGGTTGAATTTACATGAAACACCCCATGACCGACCTGTTAAGGTTTTAGGAGATTTGAAGTGTCATTTCTTTTACAAATGACATGCCTAGCCCTATGAACGGGGAGAACCAACCGCTAGTTAGTTACAGAGGAGTTGGTTGAAGTTCAAGACTTCAGGAAACCGCCGATCACTTTAGAGAATATACCCCAAATTCATAAGAAAACCCAAAAGATGTCAACATGCAACCGGTTGGACTTGGAACACTACGATCTCGACCAATTATGCCCAAAAATCTCCCCGGAAACTGGCCCAACCCCCAGCTGTAAGAATTCTTAGCAAAGAACCCAATCTTAGCGACACCAGGGGCCAAATTACATTATAACTTGAAAGCAAATTTCTATATAATTGCAGTCAATGAAGGCCCCTTTGCAGGTTATACTATAATTGACTGCGTTGGATGAGGTTACGTAGACACCACAAATCCCTAGCCGTGTGTGAATGACTTTCAAGTAGTTTTTGTGTACTCAATTGCTAAGTATTGTTTGATACATTTCTTTTAACCAATTTATGAACACCTGGTCCAGTACAACTTTTTCTCAATATTAGGCGAGCTCATCCTATATTCATCTTTATACAGTCTCAGAAAAACACACACTATAATTCCCAGAATCTCCAACAACTGAAGAAACATTCGATTTACACCTACTCGTGAGGTATTGCACATGTGTACGTTGCAATAATTGTCGAGGCCAATGTCTCCATTGTTGGAGACACAGTTCCGTCCGTTACTGGATGGGCCATATCCTTCCGAAGAGCTCGAGCGGCAGGCATATTGTTCATTGTATCTCTGGTTTGTGTGGCAAGTTGCCAACGTGTCTAAGTTAGTCCGGTGTAGCAAGTGCAGCTCTTGGAATTTGCTGCGTCTGTGAAGGTTCAGCATCCCTGCAGCTCACTCTTTGATGGAAACTTGAGGCTGGGAAGCAGCACTTCTTGAAAGGCTCGAATGACACGAGTCGGCAGAGCTTTTCGGGAAAAGTGCTCTCACTACGGTTGCCATGGTGGCCGTTGGAATCCCGACAAGACCTCCATTGTCAAGCTTAACTTCAGATTATTTGAAGCATGCCTGTGTTGAGGTGGATCGGCTGATGTTATGCAAGAATCTGTAAGTGCCAGTCCTCGATATGCAGTTTCCAAAAGCTTGAAATCAAACAAGGAGAGTGAACTTCAATTTCATCAGTGAGGTGCCTGTCGAACAGTCTCATTTTCAAAATAATCGGACATTTATTTGTCTAGTTATTTTGTACCGGACCGGTTATCAATCTACAGTATTATGGGGAGGATTAAATTCATCTAAAATAAAAATTATGAAGGAATTCGAAATAATGAAGGGTCCATTAGACGTAGACAATCCCACTACAAGTAAAGTAGATGGGTATAAAATGAGGGCCATAACTTTTTAGTAGAATTGATATATGGGTTGAATTTTAGGATCTTAGGGTCTAGGGTCCGAAGTGTAAACACATCGGAGTTAGTGTTTTGGTCTAGGATTGTATTATTTGGCCAAATAGTGTTGTTGTGTCCTATAAAATGATTCTCAAGCACAAGTTTTCAGGGATGGCTTGTATGGAACCGTGTTTACAATAGTATGTATGAACAAGGTTATTGTATATATGAAATGGTATGTATGGACATGGATTACTTTTATTATTATTTAAAAGGAATATAATATATAATAAATTGCATTGGCATGGGAAATATAAATAATGATAGGGTGCAAACAAATAGGTCGTTTTAGAGAATTAGGTAATTTTAGAGAACCTTTAATTCATGTCCTGGAGGTAAATAGCCCCTAAACAAATAGCCCTCCCATGCACATGGTGCACAAGAATCCTATAGAGTGCCATGCCCATGGAAGTATGACACAGGAAGTGACACATATTACTTCATAAACGAATACATATGAACCATCGGGGGAGGTGGGGAAGGGGTTAATACGGAAAGGCCAGATCACATGAACCCCTCCTTTGAGAAACTTTAAGGGGCCCTCATCGTACACTTGAAAACCAAGATCCAAGAACACCATACAAATATGTGTAACACATTGTACACAATTGGAGTATGTGCTCAAATGAAATGAATCATTCTATTTTCATTGCAGTTAACAAAAATGGCAAGACCTATGCGATCAATTAGAGAGAAATAGAATCTTCACTTTCACCTCCCATAACTTGCGCATCTCAACTTCGATTTTCAAACTTCAAATGATGATCTACGTGATTCACAACCACTGACCACTGGGTGACGAAATCTTCGATCTAAGCCAATGGCAAGAAATTGTACGTGGACTAACAAGTCGAAAGTGCCTATTCTACAACCACATACATACCTACCTTAATGAAGTTCTTCACATGGTCAGTGCTTTTCGAGCTCACTCCTGCAAGAGAAGGAAAAAAACAAAAACAAATGAACATTGATATTAGTTACCACTGTGATGTTGAAACCCATTGACCCTAGTATCTTGTTCAAGAGTGCCCTTGTCCACATCAATGTTTGCTGCCTATTTTGTTCACGAGCCCCTCCTGCACAAAAAGGCTCCTGCACAAAAACAACTACCTATCGTGACGGCTCCAAATCTAGTGATGTGGTGAGCGGCGGAGACTCGAGAATGCCTTTCACTTATGTGATACGATTCCATCAATCAATGCTGATACTCCCATGGTGACACTGTCCCAGATGACACCGCAAAATTTGTGACTGAAAACGTCCTAGGCTGGCTGCCTTCACCAACAGGCCAGCCAACATCAAACTGGGAGGACCACTCCCTGCAAGTGAGTCCCACACAATCTCAGCGAAGCTTCTTCTTCTTAGCTCGTCAATGCTTTTGTCGAACATGGATAGCAGCAGCCGGCCAATAGGTATCAACCAGTGTTGGAATGGGTAATGTATTTTTTAATACCATTTGGGTATCTATAATGAGGATTTCACACTTTTTGATATCAGGGTGCAAGCATAGTAAAGTGGACCAAAAAAGTGCTCCGGTATATGAAAGTCATGATTTTCTTGGTCAAACGCCTATAAGTAGTAGCAAAATTTTGTTTAAAATAGATTATTTTTCATGATGACTCTATTATTAAGTTAGGTACTCAAATATAGAATATCAATATGAGATCTTCAAAACCTATCATCAAAAGTGACGCGTAAAGGCAACTGACTAAATATAGTTTTGAACGTAGATTTCATGACCTTAAATATTTTGAACTTGGAATTTCTTTTCATATTCCTTGAATTCATTATAAACTTGAGGTCATCGTAAATTTTTTTTCAAAAATTCATCAATTTAATGTAATGTAATTGTATTTTAAACAAGTTTTTGACAATTATCTTTTCAATGACACCCACTTGCACCACCACTTGCACCGTCTTCTAAAATACATATATGTTGTTTGAAATTGTTTTTTGTGAACATAAATTGCTTGGCTTTGTAGATTCATATGTTTTCTAAATGTTTATGAATTTTTATTTCATAAAATTCAAAGTTAGTATATTGTTTTGGATCACTTTCACTTAAACCTGAGCAAGGATCAAGAGCTGTCCACTTTACCGTGCTTGCACCCATCAGTAGGGCATGGGTATTTGACGGAATTTTTGTTTTCGATACCATTCGGGTTTATATACCATGCAAGAACTTTCATATCTAGGTACAATCATCTCAATATCAATATGGTTTAAGATTGTATTGACCCGGGGATAACTCGGGGAGACAAAGATTCTTTCATCTTGACATACCCACCGGATATCGATATTTGAGAGGCGTTACAATTTCAATACCCACAAGTAGGTTCTTTGATACATAATGGATGTTGATTATTGATTCCATGCATTCACCTATATACCGGTCCAACATTGGTATTGACATTTGGATTTGAGTGACCTACATGGCTAATTGTGCAAAGTTCATACACTCATAAATTAGGTACATGTGCAATGAGGTTGCCAAGGTTTAAGAAATAGTTTGCATGCCTCTTTCCCCATGCAAATTACCTTGGGGGCAAATGAGTCGGGTCACAATAACTTGTAACTTTGTTTATTCATCCATTAATATGAAAGTCACGTTTTCCATTATTACTATATTTGGAGATAATGGTAGTAAATATTGAAATCGTGGGTTGACAACCTTATCATGTAGGTCCGAGATGACCCTAAACTACCGGATGATGGTGGAGAGATACCCAAATCTCAAGGAAGAGGTTGGCGGTTCGAATCCCGGCTGTGAAATCTCCTCTCTACCTGATGGAAACTTGCCAGGTGGTCAACTGCCTCCTGTGCTTTGGCGTTGGCCTGTCGGCCTTCTGTCTCCAAAAAAAGAAAAAAGAAAAAAAAAGACAACCTTATCATGTGTCATATCAAATTAACAAGGTATGATGACCAACCAAAAAGACACTTCTGATGATGACATTACATTAATATGTGCTCATAGTATGTTGACTAATTTAGGTGGAATGGTGATTGGCAACTCGGAGGATCTATGCGATCACTTAAAGAGTCGAAGAGAGTTTTCACATTTCTCTCTCATAATATTTTCATCCGAACCCCAATTTTGAATCTTGATCTGGCAATCTAGATGTGATTCGCAATGTTAACTGGATGAGACAATTTCCGCGGATTCGATTCAACACCCAAACTTGTTTGCGGAGTTGGAAGTGTCCACAATAGGGTCACATATCTTGGTGTGGGTCCTCCGTTTGTAGGTTACTCGTGGAACCATTGTATTTCTAGTCACAATGGAAACCCCTGGGGTAGCAACTACTTTGAAGTGAATTATTGCCAATAATCCTACCAAACTAGTGTAAATCTATAGCAAAGCATCTTTTTTCACAACTTCATGTGGATTGTTATAGTGTTAGTTGAGTGCTTTCATAATTTGTAATAAATTTTTATTTGGAATATGTGTGCATATAATAATATATAAATAAGAAAAATTAAATATGTACTATGTGGACAACCCAAGGGGACAATCCAATGTAATACAATTGTCCCAACCCTTCCGTATGATTTGTATTTATCTACTAGAATTTGTTGTGGAGGTCACCTTCAACCCTCAGCCTTAGACGGTGTAACCCGCTACTAAACCGGTTTACACAGACATTACTCCCACCCAAATTAGCACGCTTTAGATTTCCATTCTGAAGGTGGTCTGATGCATTCTAATCCAATGCTCAAAATGATGTTCTCTTCTAATGAATCTCTAACGAGTAGGTGCCCTAGGTTTCAAATTAATGTTCCCCTAAATCCTAATGTCAAGGTTAAGTGTTCTTAGAGGAAAACCATTCTTATGTCTAATATCTTGTAGAGTTATTCCACTCTCTTTCATGGTTTGAATGACTTGCAACTATTCTTATTCCATTCAATATTCCAAGAATGTTCCATCAAGAGAGTTATAAAGACTTGGTATAATGTAAGCATACTCCCTCGCTAAGGTAAATCTTACACAATACCCAAGTACGAGAATTTCTCATTCATTCATCATTTCCTAAATGCAACATCAATCTCATTACATTGAAGTGTTTTAACAATATTCCGGGTATGTTTTAATATCCCGTACTCCCTACACATCTTCCATACTTATCCAAAGATCTCTTTAGATAATGGAGAGAGTGTTGAGAACTTAGTTTAAACTCAATTGCATGATACTTGAATAAATTCGTATCGCCGGCTTAGGCTTTCCTCGTCACTTGGATCCACTCTTCTCTTCCAAGGAATTCAAGTATTTAAAATCCTCTTTATGTTTTCAAAATATCTTGAAATCTCTTTGCTTCCTAAAGTTGGGAAGTTTCCCTTATCCTTGGTCTTCAAAGGTTTTGTGAGAACTTTAATCTTCTAAGGTTTGTGAAAACCCTTAGTCTTCCGATGTTCTCAAATCCTTAGTCTTCGAAGGTTTTGTGAAAACCTTTAATCTTCAAAGGTTCGCGAAAACCCTTAGTCTTTAAAGGATGTTGAAAATCCCTTAGTCTCTCAAGGGTGTTGAAATCCCTTAGACTCTCAAAGGACTTGTTGTTGTGTCAAAACTTCTTCTAAGTATTTCAATATTTCTTCGTCTTCAAGTCTTCTCGGATTCCGGCGAAGTCTTTATCTTCTTGAAGTCCAAGCCTCGTACTCTTGAAAGGTCTTTGCGGCAATTGTGCGCTCCCGATAGTCTTCGCGGCAGTCGTTCACTCCCGATAGGCTTCGCGGCGCTCACGTGAATTTGATCGATGAAAATGAGCTCCTATAGGCCTCCTTTGTGCCTCCTTAAATAGGTTTTAATATCTACCATTTAGTTGATAATATGGCGGTTAGGTACCCTTCCCCTAATGCCAAATGTATGATTCGGCTATTTTTAGCCCTGGATGTAGCTGCAGTCTAATTTTAGAACATGCGGATCTATTTACAGTAATGGTCACGTGTTATAATTGGATGTACTTGTGGTGTGCATTTGGTATATTTACTTGTTTTCCTAGATGTGCCATGTGATTCGGTTGGCTCCCGCATACTCCATCCATCCAAAATCCATACATTCATTTAAGGTAGTTAAAGAAGTTTGTGTTCATCCAAAGAGATTATCATCCCTCTAGGGTATGTCCCTTCATCTACACCTCTTCAAAGTAACTAAGTGCTCACTAGTTTCTAACTAGTCTATTCTACTAATGTGGACGTCCACGTTCCCTTGTTGCGTTCCCGAGCCACCCGGTTGTGTTCCCGAGCCACCCGGTTGCGTCCCCGAGGTACTACCCTAATATCCAGCTCCCAAGCCGGCTCTCGGTTGCTCCAGTACCCGGGCTCCCAGTTCCCAGTCCAGGCCTTTGCTATCCCTCCTCGCGGTCCTCGTCTCTCTCGCTCTCCGCTGCTCGTCCTCGCAGTGCTCGGCTCGCTCTGTTGGCTCTCTCTCTCTCTCCCTGTGCTGCTCGTCCTCGTGATCCTCGTCGACTCTGCTGCTCCTTGGTGGCTATACATTTGTAAATAATTCATGTAGATTATAACATGAGGTTTGTACCTAATGTGAAGATCATGTATCTTATGGGAAGGCCATCTACCACAAAGCTTTTGCAATTGTGAATATTAGTTCCATTATAAGATTAAACATCAAAGTCTAGAACTAACTTATGAATTTTTATTTCACACAATTTGAAGATTATGTATCTAAATTATCTATAGTTATTCATTGCTTTGAAGAACATCTGGCCATGTCCTAATATAATTACCTGGTATAGTTGCTACCCGGGGTGAAAACCGAGCTTGATTCTTGAAATCCATCATATGTCAAAAAAAGAAACAAACTTATGGGTGGTTTTATTCATGCAATCTTTTATACTTCCCAATTAGTGCGAATGTACATATGAAGCTATCTAGTGCTAAAAGCTTCTATACAATTATGTACTTGTATAATGATTAAAATATTGGATAATGTGCACTATATAGAGCCTACAATATATTTTATGACAGAATACTACAATCTTTGTAACTTATAACATTGTGTGATTTCAAATGGTATCCCACCGTGGTAATTGAAGTGAAAGGTGTGAGGTGCATCTGATGGATTACACAGTAGCTTGTGGCATCAGGTGACCTTCGTTGCAAATTTTCTTTCCATTTGTCCACAATTGTGGTCTAAATCTTGGCGCATATGGACTAGAACTTGATTTTGTCTAGGTGAACTCATCCATTGAGTTGGTAGAGACATAACAAATAACATTTACATAGGAGAATTGGAATTTTGGTTGATTGTGTATATGTGTTTCAAAATAAAATGTATGCTCGCAAAAAATATATAAATGAAGAACTAAAAGTTAATAAAAAAGTTAATACAATATTTTATAAGTTAGTACAATTATTTGTTAACATAAGAAACACTAGCTTGATGGAACCTTGAACGGGTCTATATACCATGCAAGAACTTTCATACTTATGTGAAATTGCCATAGTATCAATATGGTTCAGAATGGTATTGACTCATAATAACCCAGGCATGCAAAGATTCTCTCACCTTGACATACCCACCAAATATCAATATTTGAGAGGCGTTACAATTTTGATACCCACAAGTAGGTTCTTTGAACCATAATGGATGTTGATTATTGATACCATGCATTCACCTATATATACTGGTCCAACATTGGCATTGACATTTGGATTTGGGTGACCGACATGACAACTCTCACCCTCCACGGAAAAACCAAACTGATTAAAAATAGAAGCTGGGTTGAGTTTGCTAAAAATCGTGTTTTATTGGTTGTTGCATTCTTGACGCCCTTTTGGACGCGTGGCTATGTTTAGGCAGTTTACTTTTTCCTTTGTTAGAAATCGAGTTTTATTGTTTTACTACATTCTTGACGCCCTTTTGGACGCATGCTATTTTTAACCAGTTTGGTTTTTCCGTGGAGGGTGAGAACTGTGCAAAGCTCAGACACTCATAAATGGCCAGGGCGAACCGACCCATACATTGGTACCTTACCGGATGTCTAGTGATGTCACATTTGAATGAATCGGCCCTCAACCCCATAGGGGGTCTTTTTGTATTGGAGCCACTTCATCCACGATATGTAGGATGGTTGATTTTAAGTGAGTGCCACGAATCCCCAGCCGTTCACCCTCCCCGGTAAGGTACCAATATACGGGTTGGTTCGCCCCAGCCCTCATAAATTAGGTGCATGTGCAATGAGGTTGCCAAGGTTTAAGAAATAGTTTGCATGCCTCTTTCCCCATGCAAATTACCTTGGGGGCAAATGAGTCGGGTCACAATAACTTGTAACCTTGTTTATTCATCCGTTAATATGAAAGTCACGTTTTCCATTATTACTATATTTGGAGATCATGGTAATAAATATTGAAAATAGTGCGGAATGGCAATAAACTACTGTGGGTTGATAACCTTATCGTCTGTCATATGAATGCAATTCAGAACGGACAACCAAAAAGACACTTGTTACGATGGCATTACAGTATGTGCTCATAGTATGTTGACTAATTTAGGTGGAATGATGATTGGCAACTGGGAGGGCCTATGCGATTGCTTAAAGAACTAATAGACTAGACTACAATGTTGTGAAAATGTCCACTATTAGTGGACTAGAGTCTAGTCTAGTCTATTAGTGGACTCTAGTCTAGTCTATTAGTCTAGTCTATTTAATGGACTCTAGTAGACTAGACATTTTCACAACATCTCTATTAATGGACTTTTTTGAAAAGTAGCTAGACTACAATGTTGAAAATTGATGTACTTCATTGAAGCATCAGATTCTGTATGCAAACAAGGAAATCCCGTCATCCTCCAGGGGCAATGCAAACTCAACTAGTTGCATCCCACATATTGCCTATCAATTGGACATCTCATCAGACTGCACACTAAAATCTAAGCTCCGCGGACGGGCACAGCCTCTGCAGCATCAGGCTCTGGATCATCTCCCACCACTGGCCTATCAATCTTGGCTCCAACCTCCTTGCTGTAATCACCGTGTACCTGTCCATTCAAATAAGTACATGTTAGCATGGTGCTCGACACTCCCAACTAAACACCCGCACTGCAACTCCAACATCAGCACTCCAGCAAAACTTTACTTGTTCAAAATTTGAGCATGGCCTTTCCTCATGCCTATTACTCACCTCCATCAGCTTCATGAGGTCGAATTTGGGGGCCTTCAGAATCTTAACCTTCCTGATGCAAGCGTTCTGGAGTTGGTAGATTCCTTGTGTCACCTTCTCGATCTCTTTTCCAATCACCTCCGGGATGAATTTCGCCACCAACTCCTTCAAGTCGGACGTCTGAGCTTCACGCACCATGATTTCTCTCATCTTTCGCCTGATCTGCAATTCAGGTCAACGAATTCACATTTGCGTCATTTGCTCATTCATACAGTTCACACCTAACCCTAACATAAATCCCAGGCCAATCATTCCTCTACTGCATTCATTGTTCTGGACGAAAGGTATTCGGTAACAATTGCTCATCGTCCTTCAAATTCTATGTGCCTTTGATTCCCAAAACTCTCAGGGCATCCCATGTGATAATCGCACCTGACGAATTTGGCTGCTCTGTGAGTAACATGTTCGCTTGATCTGGTTGGGCCTCTTCTTCGTGAACGAAATGCAAAAAAATGCAAAGCATGAGGTTGTCTGTGGTCTTCACGTCAACGTGAGCCTCGATCAGACTCTGGCACTAGCGCACCAGAGACCGAAGCTTGTTGGTTGTGAAGTCCATGCCCTGCATGCACAACATATTCCCATTCAATACTTCTCCATTCTCCAGCCCCTCTATTGGGTCTATCAAAGCTACTTTTCAAAAAATCCTTTGATGAGCCTGTTTCTAACCCATTTGCTTACCTAGGTTAGACTTGAAATTTTCAAATATGGCAAGAAACATAAATTCAACAAAAATCCTGGGGGTATCGATTTTTAGACCGCTTATTTTAGGTAGTGTGATTGTGAGTAAAATTGCATACATGGGTGACGACACTAAGGGCCACTTTACACTACAGATTGAGGGCCTTTGACCTGTCAATACGCTTTCAAGGCCTAACTCCTGAGGGACCAAAGAAATTTAATTGGACTAAATATCTACATGACATCTTGCATGACAACAAGTGCATAATTTTCCATGGTCTACCAAATATTGTGTCGCGCCCATCAAAAAGAGATGGGTTTGGCGCAAAACCAAGGGCAGTGGTACTCAATTGGGCAGTGGTGTGTGGCCCTATTGTGGGCACTTCCAACTCGATACTCCTCACACAACTTCTTGATGTTGAATTGGATCTTGTGTCATCTAGTTAGCCACGTGAATTGTCATTTGAAGTTTAGAAATCGGAATTCAGATGCAAAAGTTATGGAAGGTGGAAGTGAAGATCCTATTTATTCTTGAAACGACCTCATAGTATTTGCCAAGATTGTTAAGTGTAATTGAGAGTAGAATGGTATAAATACTTCAAGCACATACTCCAACCCCAACCAAATCTGGTTGACCATCAATTGATGTGGAGCCAATGTTGTTACTTCAGGGTTTTATATCTTTTATGAAGTGACTCAACATTTAGGCTAGTAATTCATTCAAGATTGGCTCAGATCATATTTCATTAGGCTCTTGGATCTATCAACTATAAATTGTCGATTGCATATGATCAAATTCAAATTCTATGTTTACGAGACAAATTTCGTAGTTCGATATACTATAATTGCTATGAAATCCGTGTTGAGATGTGGATCTAGAGGTCATTCATGATGAGTGGGATCAATACTTGTCTACCTATTCTGTTATATTGTGGAGGGTCTCAAGCTTCAATGTGGTCGTAAATGTTGGTTGGATCAATTTGACAATTGTGTTTAGGAATTGCACATCTTGCATGTTGTGAGGCCCCATGAGTCGTGACCATTGAAATCTACCCGAAATCTACAATGTTGCATATTAACTAGAATATGTCAAAACCATAGATGGTAATCAACAGTTATTACACATTTCTTGTAGTTATATGAGGTTGTGAATTGTCTTACACACCCAAAAAAACATCGTAGAGTTATTGTAGAGATTCGTGCATGTATATCAAATGTTATAAACTGGCGTCTTTTCTCTCTCTATGACCAATTTTCTAGTATGTGGGCCTTAAGACCCATTTGGGTCATTAATATGAGAACCCCAGAAACATTAACATCATAATAAACAACAGGTAGCAAGAGTAAGGGACAATGAGGGGTTATGGAAGTTAGGAATAAGAATGGGCAAATTAAATCATGTACATGTTCATGGTGCAATTATGACTATTAGAACTATATTGAATGATGCTTTGAACCAAGGCCATCAAATGGAAATTCCCACTAGTTGAGGTTATAAAAGATTGCATGAACAAAAACTTCTCAAAAGTTTGTTGCATTTTGGCTTATGATCAACTTCACAATTCAAGCTGAGTTCTCATTACGACCATAATTATAATGATTCCAATGAGTAACCTACAATGTTGTAATGTTGTACCCAGAACAAGATATATGGCCCTGTTGTGAACACTTCCAACTCCACAAACATTTTTGAGTGTCGGATTGGATCCACGGGAACTGCCTCATCCGATCAACGATTGCGCGTCACATCTAGATTGCCATTGCAAGGTTCGAAATTAAGATTCGGATGAAAATGAAAGAGAAAAAGTGAAAATTCGCTTGTACTAGACTTTCAGCAATTGAAAATTCCATGTTGCCAATCACTGTTCAACCTAGATTGGTCAACGCGTTATGAGCACACAATGTAAACACAATATTCAAAATTTTGAGAGGGTGGGATCCTCTGAAAATAATATTGTCCATTTGTCAACTTAAAAGTCATGTTAGGTTGATAAATACTAGATTACACTTTAGATGTGTAGTTTCCGTTAAAATAAGAGTATGTTGAGCTGGGGAATCGACTCATTTAGGTTGAGTCGACCTAAAGAGGACAATATGTTAGTCAATTTAAGTTGAGTCGACCTAAATGAGGACAATAAGTTTGTCAATTTAGGTTGAGTCGACTAAATGAGGACAATATGTTAATAAATTTAGGTTGAGTCGACCTAAATGGTCAATTTTAGGCAGCACATCACTCCGTAATTTACGGTGGGAAATCAAATGTTATTTTTTTTCTTGAACTCTACAGCTCTCCACTGGTTTTCACTTCATTCTTGGAAAAATAGTTTGCTTTGTGTACTCTCAATTCATTGGAAAACTCTCAAAATTTTGAATATTGTGTTTGTAGTGTCATCGTAATAAGTGCCTTATTAGCGTGTTCCTAATTTCATTGATACGGAATGAGATTAGATTGTCGACCCACACTAATTTATCACCCATCCACACAAGTTTTCAATATTCACTACCACGATTTCCAAATATAGTCATAATGAGAAGAAAATGAAGTGTGATTGCTATATTCATGGACGAAGAAACACAGCTACAAGTTCTTGTGACTTGACTCGTTTGGACCCAAAGTAATTTGCATGCGGAAAGAGGCAGGCAACCTAAGGTAGATGGGTGTGAAGTGGCTCATTTTCTTAATTGGCCCTATATTTGATTGGTATCTGGTTTGGTGAGGATCAAAAAGCAAACATGGTAAAGACACATGTTCACGAGATTTTGGACTATGCTTCCAAATACTAATAACTATTTTTCACTCAATATTGAACATAATTGGGAGGACTCATATATCCAATTAAAGAAATCAACAAACGTACACTTCCGATATCCATAATTAAATCAGGATAGGTCTGATTTTCGCATATGTTTCATCGTAGATTTACGAATGCGGCACGAGTTTTTAGATTTACTAATGCAGCACGAGTTTTGTTACGTAAATCTAATCCGTAGAAGTTGGAGAACATGAAAACTGAACCAAATAACACCCACACATACCTTATTCGCAAACTTGGCAACCTAATTTATGAGTGTTTTTGAGCCTTGCAGTTGCCACATATCTACCACTCAAATCTCGATGTCCGATACTCTTACCTGCTGCTGTCCACGTTCGACCAAAGTGTGGATGAGTCAAGATCGAAGAGGCTTTGGCTTAGATTGTGTGGGACACACTTGCAGAAAGCGGTGCTCCTGATTCAATTTGATGTTGGATGATCTGTCGGTGTAGGAGGCAGTTGAAAACCTCTTTGTCAGTCGGCCTCGATCGGAGGCAGATGTGGCAAATTTTGCATGCGCACTGAGCAGCCTCACTCACAATGGTATAGAGGTCATTCACAGCACCAATTCAAATAACTGAAAGGCGTTCTCGAATCTCTGCGTGCGTGGGATTGCCACTCACCACATCACTAGATTCGGATCCACGACGATCGGTAGTTATATCCGTCCAGGAGTAAGCAAGGTAGGTGGTAAATTAACTCTACACTGTACAAGGGATCTCTTGAACAAGATAGGATCAACAGGTTCAAAATCACATCAGCAACTAATACCGATGGTCATTGTTCTGTTCTTTTCTGTAGGAGCGAGCACGAAAAACACTAATCACATAAAACACTTCATGAAGGTGGGTATGTGGCCGTATTGTGGGTATTTGTGACTTGTTTGTCCACACGATTTTATGCCATTGGATCAGATCAAAGATTTTGTCACTTGGTGGTGAGCGTTGTGAATCACGTTGATTTTCATTTGAAGTTTGAGAATCAAAGCTGAGATGCATAAGTTATGGGAGGTGAATGTGCAGATTCTTTTCATCTCTAAATGGTCGCATAGGTCCTACCAGTTTCGTTAACTGCAATGAAAACTAGAATGGTTAATTTCATTTGAGCGCATAGTCCAATTTCATTCTCAATTTTGTACAATGAATTACACATATTTGTACGATGTTCTAGGATCTCGGTTTTCAAGTGTTCGATGAAGCCCCCTTCAAGTTTCTCAGATGAGGAGTTTATTCAATCCAAACTTATTTTATTAACCTCTTGCCTTCCCTAGGTATGCAACTCCCATATTATACGCAAGGGGCATCAGCATTAAAACGGCTTAAAGGATGGCTTTTGTAAAAAATATATCAAACTATTCAAAAATAAAAGGACCAAAAAGTTGGGTGAAAATCAAATTAAATAAAATGAGATGTAGAAAAATTTGGGTTGCATATATATATATATATATATATATATTTTTTTTTATTTTTTTTTTTTAAACTCCACAACGTATATAAAAAATTGAAACACCTGGTTTTTTAAAACCTTGTAGAGCGTTTGATTTTAAAAGATCCACACGAGTAGTTGCCTCCAATTAAAATTAAAAGTCATTGGCAATGTTTCATTTATAATAAAAATCTTAATTTTTTATTAAAAAGCCCAAAAAGTTGGATAGTTTGGCCTATGGTACATGTATTAAAAAAACTCATATAATTAGATTGTTAATGCAATTATATGCTTAAAAGAATATTCATTTCCTATATAAAAATACATTTTTGGATTCCTTGTTTGAAGGGCAACAAGATTTTCCTATATTAAAGCAAATTATATCACTCAAGATTTGACTAAAATGCATTATAAGTGATTATAATCAGGGCATACAATACGGGAGTTTTGTACCTGGGTATGAACCACATTGAAGCCCCGGGTACGCAACTCCATATTATATGCAGGGGGCATCGGCATTAAAATGACTTAGAGGATGGCTTTTGTAAAAATTATATCAAATTTTATGAAAATAAAAAGACCAAAAATTTGGGTGAAGATCAAATTAAATAAAATGAGATGTAAAAAAAGTTGGGTTGCATTTTTTTTCAATCTACAACGTATATAAAAAATTGAAACACATGTTTTTTTAAATCTTGTAGAGCATTTAATTTTAAAAACTCCACACAAGTAGTTGCCTCCAATTAAAACTAAAAATCATTGATAATTTTTTATTTATTAAAAAATATTAAAATTTTAATTTAAAAAATCCAAAAAGTTGGCTAGTTTGGCCTATGGTACATGTATTAAAAAAACTTATATAATTAGATTTTTAACTTCTGGACATGAGACATCTCAATCTACCTTCAATGTATTATAAGTACGTTTGTATTATGTTATAAACGCAAACAAAAGCATTCATTTTTCATGACTAACATTATTCATGATACAAACTAATACATGCAAATTTAAGTAAAAAGTATGAAGTGAAAATTTAGGATATTATTGAAGGGGGTCCATTGCTGGAAGGACAAATGAATATTCTAGAGTCACGCATAGAAACTTGTAACGTGATAACCAGGTCAGTTCCACTAAAAAACACAAACTTCACAATCGTATGGGTACTTGAGGCCTACATTTAATGCAATGCCTCATTTTGCCCCACATGTCGAGTTCAACCGCCCAAGTTGTCGGGATCCACCAACATGTCAACATTTTTTATCGTGACACGGCGATTCTTTTGTTGTGGATAGGCAACAACTCACACCTACTCTTTGTGCTTTGAGTGTTTGTGATTAGATATATTGGAATTGCTTCACATCGATGAATGTTTGACGGCTCTACGGGACCAAAATGAGTAGAAATACGTTCACAAGCCCCTACCTAAAGTGAAATGAAATATAGGGGAGTCCAAGTTTTTCATGACATGCATTAGAATTTGTTAATTAACTTCATAATTTGTAAATGGATTAGAAACAAATCATCATTGTAGAATGAGCTTGCCAATTGAACAAACTAATAAATTAGCTGATAAAATGTCAAAGGAGCCAAAGCAACCAAATTTGGGGTCTATTGATCTACATTAATCACGCGCATCATTTAAATATGCTTGAAGAGAATAATTAAAAATGTGGTAATGATGTGTGATATCCATGTTAGGGGTTTGGTATAAATCCCTTAAAGAGTACAACTTCATTGAACTCCATTTAATCTCATCTAACCAATTCAAGGAGTCTAATGCTAATTTGTGGGTTAAATATGTTCTTAAGATATACAATTTTTGAATTCCAAGGAATTTCCATGATTTTCACTCAATGTCACAAACCCCTTGATTGACAACTAGTATGCAAGAATACAAAAAATAAAAGCATCAATGCAAAACATTTTTTTAATTCTATCAGTTTGTAATAATATAAACATCTTCTGTTTTTTCAAGCTCGTGTATATGTAGTCAAAACATTCACGTACAAAAGACTTCATATTCTTACCAAAATTTTGTAAAAGCTACATGTAACTACAAACATATATTAACTAAAAAACGTGCACTTGTTGAATTCATGATCCCAACGAACTTGGTTTTTTTTTAATAAATATGCAACCCAAAATTTTGAACTTCTCATTTTGTTTAATTGGATCTTCACCCAACTTTTTGGTCCTTTTACGGTCCTCTAAGCCATTTTAATGCCAAAAATGTAATTTTATATGGAAAATGAATATTTTTAAGCATATAATTGCATTAACAACCTAATTATATGAATTTTTTTAATACATGTACCATAGGCCAAACTACCCAACTTTTTGGGTTTTTAAATAATATTTTAAGATTTTTATTATAAATAAAACATTGCCGATGACTTTTAATTTTAATTGGAGGCAACTACTCGTGTGAACCTTTTGAAATCAAACACTCTACAAGGTCTTAAAAACCTAGGTGTTTCAAATTTTTATATATGTTATGGAGTTTTTTTCAAATAAATATACAACCCAAATTTTTCTACATCTCATTTTATTTAATTTGATCTTCACCCAACTTTTTGGTCCTTTTACTTTTGTATAATTTGATATAATTTTTACAAAATCCATCCTTTAAGTTGTTTTAATGCTGATGCACCTTGCGTAAAATATGGGAGTTGCGTACCCGGGGGTCTATATAATTGACAATAATCATCCACATAAGAAATTCAAATTAATTTTAATCAAGATGGTCATACATCACACTAAAGTTTTGATACTCTTAAAGAGTGGCCCTATTGTGAGTGATTCAAGCTCCCGGGGGTGGACTATTCATTAGAAACCTAAATGACATGTGTGGGTTGCAATGAAATTAAACCCCCTATATATGACAAGATCATACACAAAAACAAATGTATACATACTAATGAAAGTCAATGAACCCTAATACTTACCTCATTCTCATTTTGTACACTATGTACATTAATGCCTCAAACAATACCCTTCTCACACTCACATTAGATCATACTTGGTACGAAGAGCCTCCCTCCTAGGTTCAAGCTCCACAAACATTTTGATGGTTGGATGAAATTGGGAATTATGTGAATTGTATAGCAATTGACGTACCTCATGATGTCATTTCAAAGTGGAGATACAACAAGTATAGGAGGTCGTAACGATTTTTTATTTTCAATAGGTGATCACATGAATCATGTCATAAATGATGAGTTTCATCCTTGGATTGCGTTATATTTAAATTGGTTGAATATAGACTATGCTAATGCATTGAACACAAGGGTGTAAGTGGTGTTCCACTAGAAAACGTGGCACAATACAAATAAACACAAGAGGATCTCATTTGAATTTTCAAGATGAAATCATTAAATTATATTTAAACCGAGGTACCGAAAATTCATCTTGAAATGTTATAGGCATATTCCAAAAAATTCATAATATATGCAAAATATCCTATAAAATGCACATTACTACATAGTACCCCCCTAGTGCCCGGGAAGTTGTTGGGCATAGTCGGTCAAGATCCTACTGATTCTAAACCCAGCCGGTTACATGTTGACATCTTCCGGCTTGCTTTATTCATTTGAGGTATATTCCATAGATTCCTCTTAAATGATCGGTAATTCTCCTGAAGTCTCCAACTTCAACTGGTGATTTCTCAAACTCAACCGGTTCATCTGTAACTAACCGCCGGTTCTCCCCGAGCAGTGTACCCCCCCCACCCCAAAAAAATCCCACCATTGGTCTTGACCCTATTAATTACAAGGGAGTTATGTTCCCGTGGTTAAGCATTCCACCAACAAAATGCGGCCGAGCCCTCCTAATTGTATTAACAATTGAGCCTTTGATTAGTTAATACATTTTGAACACATAGTGAATCTCATTGTATTCACCCACTTGCTCTTTTGGAGTTCGTATGAAAATCTTATTCATTGTCAAAGTGAAGATTCTTTGAGTCATGAAATGATCCCAATTATGTCGACAATTGCGTCATAACAATTGACAAATTTTGAGCATGTAGTCCAATCTCTTTGCAACACACATCTTTTTGGTGTACGTTCTTAGATTCATTCCAACCATACAACATTCAAATATAGGTATAATTATATGAGTTTTCTGACAATTAGTCAAATTATACTAATTATCAAATTATACTAATTGTCGAAAGTGCCTAATCTAGAGCCACATACCTACCTAAATGAAGTTCTTCACATGGTCAGTGCTTTTCGTGCTCACTTTTCACTTTTCATCCACTCTCTCAAAATGGAATTGGCAATCTTGTCATCAAGTGTATTGTCTGCGGACAAGCAAGACCGGGGACGGGGCATCAATATAGCCCGTACAGTGGCACATAGGTGTGCAACATGGTATTTAATAAGGATTTGGCTTACAAAGTGTATAGGTTTTGTCCCACCTAATTTTGTAAAATTTAATAGGGTGACAAAACACTATTGGGGAGAGGTAGTTGTACCCTAAGACACCCTCAAGTTTTTGATATTTTTTTGATTTCATCCATATATACCTTATATCTTAAATATATTCATATGTGCTCATCTATGCTCATTTGTGAAGCAATATTTCTCGTCCACCCCCACAGGGGGGGGCGCATTGGCAGTATTTTAGAAACAATGTGCGATAAAATATAGGGCATTTAATATTCATTCGAGGTAAAAATTTGAAGAATTCTATATAAAATATAAGGGGCGAATCAATGTTGGAAACCTCTTAAACAAATACCATTCAATATAACATGTGTAATTTTATTATATTTTTATTTAAAATAGCCTTGAATAAGGGTATCCTAAGTTGAATGCTATCTAGGCTCAAATGGAACGGATGAAAATTACTTTTATCTAGTCTAAATCTGTACATGAATCGTGGTTTTAGGATTTTGGGTGAGCCAAGGGGGTCGGTTGTCTCGACAGCGGTGTTCTTTTCTATGCATTCTCCATTACAATCTTGTTGGTGTAATTAATTTCTATTGTGTTTTCTTCTTGCCATACCACAAATATGCAATCCCGTTGTTAAAATGCCAATTCACAATGCACCCCCCCTTCGGCTAAAAATTAAAGGCTATCAAAAATTTGTAAGAAAAATAGGGTATTTCATATTGAATGCATTCTAGATTTCTAATTACCAATAGGGCATTAAAATTGTAAGCTCAGTATATTTTTCTATTTTAAGGACTTCTAATATTCTAATTCCTAAAGATAATACCCCCTTGAAAATAAGTGATTATCGCAAGTGTCTCCAAATATTTACTATGAGTGCCCCCCTGCGGGTAGATTTGCCAATGCAACACGAGTTTTATTGTGCAAATCTTATTGGTAGAGGTTGGAGAACAGGAAAAAGGAACCAAATAACACCCACATACCTTAAACCATTGACCACGAGGGTTGTGTGAGTGGGAGGACGGGGGTAGCTAATTTAGGATGGTAGCCCTTTTTTATTGTTCAATTATTTGGAGATATTATGGAAGCTATCCAATACAGCTCTAGAATGTTACGCTCTAGTATGTAATTGCAATTGTATAGAAATGGACGTGTGGCATATAAAGTCAATTTTCTAGTTATGAATTTTTTTTAGATTTCGATGGTCACAATTCACGGGGGCCTCAAGCCGCTAGCATAATTTGGTGCCCCTTAGCAACAAAAATTGGTCACCAATTTGTCTAATAACTCTTAAGCATCTAAGATTCCCTATCTAGGTCTCTCCAGGCGTAAAATAAGAACGGGAGATACATAATCCCGGCCAGGGCGAACCGACCCATACATTGGTACCTTACCGGATGTCTAGTGATGTCACATTTGAATGAATCGGCCCTCAACCTCATAGGGGGTCTTTTTGTATTGGAGCCACTTCATCCACGATATGTAGGATGGTTGATTTTAAGTGAGTGCCACGAATCCCTAGCCGTTCGCCCTCCCCGGTAAGGTACGAATATAGGGGTTGGTTCGCCCCAGCCCATAATCCCATTTTAGGCCAACTGTGTCTAAAGTGACCGAGGAGTCGACTTTTCACTTTTCATCCCACTTCTCAAAATGGAATATTAGGTGTAGATGAGACTTGGGGTGTCCGTTGTGTTCCAAACTGCACTAACTATTGTATTTAGTGTCATATGGTATTTTATGTTACTACGGTACACTCTTCTAGAGACACTTTTTATAAACGAGTTTACAATTATTGTCATCTCAACTTACTTTCAGTTCATCCAAATGTCAATTATTGAAACAAAGTTTGGTATAATTTGCATCATAACAAATTTGTGATGAAATATTGTCATGGATGATTGAAATATGGATGAAAAAACCTCTTAGTAAGTGACGGTAATTGCAACACTCTAAATTTTATATTGCCAAAACAATTTATAAAGAATGACAAATAATGTTAGGTTAACATTTAGTGTTGGTGACATTTGCACTGGGGTTTATATTTATAATTGAGCAAGACAATTAGAATTGGTGACACTAAATACAATACTTAGTGTAGTGACCACGTAACAAATCTTATTTGTAAGTGGGTTGTTGAGAGAATAGTTAGAGACAACTAACATATTGAATTATACAAATTGTGACATGATTTTGTCTTGTATGGGTTGTGAGGAGCAGATCTTAAATTTTGGATTGCTCTAAGCCCCCCTATTAATGACAACAATATGGCTCACTGGCGACGTGCCCCTCTGCACGATATGGAGCTCTTGAGACCGGGGTTGCATTAGCGACCAAGTCTATTGCGTGATCAACTTCCCTTACTGGTGGCAATTCATTTATTTCATCTGCAAATACATCATTAAATTCATCTAGAAATAACTTTTTGTAGTTCAAAATAACCTTTTTTTCCTTGTTGACTTTGGTTTGATCACGTAGTTCTATCACATGCACCAAAAATATTTCATGGCATTTCTTAATTGACCTCTTCATTTGCAAATGAGAAAGCATAGGAATCTTTGGTAATAAACGTTTGCCTTTGATGAAAAATGATTTTCCATTTGAAAGTTTGCCACGTATTGCACCTTCTTTGCATGCAATGTGCGTGCCCACTTGACACAACCACGTCATTCCTAAGATGACATCGTATCGCGCTCCACTCCAAATTTCAAAGTCAGCTAAAGTGTGGACTCCCTGAATGTTCACCAACACCTTCAACATGCGGTAGTTGATAACACTAGAGTCATTCTTTGGTGGACTTCACTTTGGCATTCTCATGAGCAGGGCATACACATTCAACATGAATGGGTTAAGGTACTTTAGGGATATTTGGGACCCAGGGAGATACGATTTCTTGAACTAGGAGGATGCTATAGATAAATTCTCCTTAGAAGAAGTTCACCATGACTTTTGGCTTAAACTTATGGAATTCTACGGACCTTTCCGTGAAAGGATGCTCAACCAACAAAATGCCCAGCTCACCTCACAAGAATGGGTTGGTCTCTATAGGAACATGGAGGATGCACTGCCTGAATGGGTCGTTTGCGCCGGTTATCTCAAGGAATTTAGCCCTAGACCTGTTCAATTTACTGCCAAATTTATGGGCACTTTTCCCAAATCTACAGTGGGATCACAATATTTCACCCTCACCGAGATTAAACCTAACACTAAGAATGCACCACCACCAACAACTTTCAGTGGTTGGATGATACGCGTTAGGATTGATAGGCTCACCAGAGGTAGTAGCAAAACTCAGTTCAACCTTTTTTTGGGGAAACTCAATCAACTTTTTTTCGACCCCACTTGCTGGTGGTGGCCAGAGGTCACCCCCTTCTTCGCTTACTCGGCCAAAGAAGGGAGGAAGTGGATCACTAAGCAAATAGGCCTCAAGAAGTCAATTTTGCACAAGTGGCGGAACGAAATTCCCCCCTCCACCTCCCCCAGGTGGAATACCATCTGGCACAAAGCTAAGGCACAGAAAGAGGCGGCATTCCTTTGGTCGGTTATCCATAAGGCAGTGGCAGTTAACAAGTGGCGCGGTAAAATCTCAGTGGAGATCGACCAAAGCTGCCTCCATTGTGGCCCTCGATCGGTTGAATCGGTGGAGCACATGTTCTACAATTGTCTCCTTGCTCAACACGTGTGGAAATACGCTGCCAACATCATTTGGCAACTCTTTGCCAAAAAAGGGAATCTCGGCCCACGCAAGTATTTTTCCATGTTGCAATGTCTTTTTTATCAACCTTTGTGCAAAACACTCAAACGGTTTAGTCGCATCTGGTTCTTCTTAAGAAGTGGTTTTCCGTGGATCATCTAGTGACAACGGAATGATTTGATTTTTAATAATCTGCAATGGCCCATTGAGAAAACACTTCAAATCATTTGGGATACCTTGCAGGATTACGGGAGGATTGAATGGAAACGGACGCTTAGGGACTTGGAAAAAGCCCCGAACGTGGCCTACCATGACATTCTTAACAAATTTGATTTGACTTGGGGGGTCAAAGGTTTTGTTGTGACCCGTAGCAACTTAGTCGTTACTTGGAAGGATAGGCCTCAGATGAGCATTATTTCTTGATTTCCACTTGGGCCACGTTGTTTTGGCCGGGTTGGTTGTATTTTGGGTTCTCTCTGCAATTGAATCTTCAATTTGTGCCAAAAAAAAATAGAGTCATTCTTTGGTAATAGTACAAAACATGCTTGTACTAGAACTAGGGGAAACCCTAGTTTCTTAGCAAAATAGGCCGACATCATATTATGTGTACTTTTTGAATCAACTAGAATCATGCATGGGTGGGAAGAGCTCAAGTATCTTGTAATTTGAACTACCATCGGTTCGTGCTCTACGGCCATGTTCATCACAGCCATAGAAACTTGAATCAAATCACTTCCATCATATTTTTAGGCTTCTACCAAACCCTCCATGTGAGCCCAATTATGTGCCCACAAGTGAATTTAGCTCTAGGAATGCCAAGAACTTAGAATTTGCATTTAATTGAGTTAGTGAGTAAGACACAAAAGGAGTGAAGTTTTAAAGTTTAGATTGAATTGAATTAAGTGTTCCAGGTCTAGGAATTATTAAAGGAAAAAATCAAAACGAAATAAAGTAAGTAAATTAGTTTTGGTTAGAAGTTTAGTTGTGCTCAATTCTAAAAGGCTCGGAGCCAGTGAAATTGTTCGTTTTAGGGGGGGCCCCTGGGGTTAAGGGGATTATCTCTGAACTCTGTGGTTGAGGAGGGCCGAGAGTTCCGATTCTCTGTTTTTTCTAGCAGGGCCCTATCTCGGAGGAGAAGGGGGGAGCTGCTCTGCGCGGAAAGGAGGAGAAGCAGGGCAGGGCGACAGAATGTGAGGGGTGATGACTCCTCGAAGAATGCGAAGCTCTGATTTGGATTCGGAGGCTCTGATTTGGATTATGAGGCTTCGAAGTTGATTCTGATGCTTCGAAGTTGATTCTGAGGCTTCGAAGTTGAATGCGAAGCTCTGATTTGGACTCTGAGGCCTCGAAGTTGATTCTGAGGCTTCGAAGTTGAATGCGAAGCTCTGATTTGAACTCTGAGGCTCCGAAGTGGATTCTGAGGCCTCGAAGTTGAAGACGAGGCTCTGATTTGGATTATGAGGCTTCGAAGTTGATTCTGAGGCTTCGAAGTGGACTCCGAGGCTCTGAAGGGAAATGTGAAGTTCCTGGGTGAATTGTGAGGCTCTAATTTGGACTCTGAGGCTCCAAAGTGGAATGCAAGGCTCCTGAGTTGGACCGAGAGCTGCGAAGCTGAGGCTCCCAGCAATGTGGCAAGGCAGGGAGTGGGATTAGTAAGGGGTACAGTTAAGTCAGGTTTTAATGAACCTCTAATGTGGAAGGAGGTGCCTTAGGGTGCTAGGAGTTAGATTAATTAGTTGGATAGCACATAGATTATATAGGAGATTAGAATAGGAAGAGGATGTTAGTGTAGTTGTGGTGTAATAATTGTCATAGGTGCTTGAGTATTTTTCAATACTAATGCCTTGTGGAGTTGAATAAAAAGAGTGTGCTTAATATTTAGTTTTAATTGGAGTACGAGCAAGGGGTTTCCGAAGCTAAGGAGTCAGCAAGGACATGTGAGCCATGGACCTCCACCTGGACTACAGACGCAAAAGGGTGGGGGTTTATGGCTGACACTCCACTCCAAGGTTGTCATTTGTCGTTTCTTTCTCTTAGGGCACTTGAATGATCTAAGTCCATGTTCATGGCACACAAAACAAAGTTTTTTTTGGCGGTATTCCTCTTGTTCTTTTTCACTCAACTTAATGGTCTTGCTATCTTCGCCACTATCATGATCCTTTCTAGGGAATTTAAAGGATGTGAAAAATCGACTTTGAGAGCTATATCCTATAGGTCTTTTTCCAAGTCGACTAGTCTCAGCTGCCCTATCTTGTTTTTCAAAGTTTGCAGCCAAACGATATGCTTCACTTAATAAGACATGGGCGTAGGCCTTGATTTTAAACCCAATAGAATCCCTCAAAGCTTCCACAAAAAATTCCACTTGATCCATCTCTGTCCATGAAGGAAAGTAGGTAGAGTGCTCGTCAAACTTAGACTTAAATTCTCCAACAGACATCCCTCCCTATGATACTTAAACCTATGGTGAGACGAAGCAGATAAGTTAGACGCACTCTAGAAGATAGAATTAGGCCCATCACTAGATGATGTAGACAATGGAGAAGCTACTCTTGGTTTGAATGCATAAGATCTCCTTTGCCTTTCACGACTCCTGGACCTTGATTTTTCTTCATGACTATTTCGTGTTGGACTAGAAGATCTCGAACGCCTACTGTGGCTCCTTACCAGAGTCGGAGATGATCGGAGTTTATCGGCATCGTCGGGAGTAGACAATACCGCGCCTGATCACCGTCGACGTGCCTTCTCTGTTTCCTAGTTTTTGAGCGATCACCTCTCGCATCATTCCCATAATCTCCTCTCTCATTGCAGGAGTTATAACCATGGTGGTTGTGGTGTCACCCACGATTTCTACAATATCAATTCAATCTCTTGCTCTGATACCAATTTGTCATGTACCTCAATCGCTCATCAATAATACAAGAACAATTATACTCCAGAAAACAATTGTGAACTTTCAATACAATATATTATAAAAACTTTCTCTTAACAAATACAACATGCTTCTATAAGCTTGAACCACCCGACCATAGGAGGGAGACAAAAGAAAGATCCCCTCTCCTCCCCCAAGCTCATTGTAAAAATGAAGGGAGACTCTTGATTATAATGATTTGCATACTGAGTCATTTGGTGAGGGGTAATTTGAGAACGCCTTTCCGTTATGTGAATCGGTTCCATCAATTATATTAAGATTCCCATGGTGACATCGCCCAATATGCATGCAAGCTTTGTGACCAAAAACGTTTTTTGAGAGTCTACACCCACAACGGATCGGCCAACCCCAAATTCAGAGCACCACTCCCACAAAATCTAAGTGAAGCCTCTTCTTGACTAAGTGAAATCTTCTTCTAAGTGAAATCATCAAGGGTTTTGTCGAACATGGATGGCGACAACCCGAAATTATCGAGCGGACACGTGGATGTGAGTGGCAACTGCAAGGCTTATACCTCGGGAGGCGGCGGTGAACTCTCGTGTAATTTGAGGGTCGAGTGCGATAAATGGGGTTATTCAATGTGGGGGAAGGGGGGGGAGGTAGGGAGTATTATGTTTTTCCGGGAGAATTCTTAATGTCCGTGAATTATGATAGTGGTTTTTTTAAGATTAGGTATGTTTTCGGATCTTGTTGGTTTTCACGAATGGCTAAAGCATGTATTTTTCTACACCTTACAGTTATTAGAAATTGTAAGATTGTATTTCTACACAAATTTGGATGAAATTTTGGATGCAAACCCTAAACCAACATAAAATCTACCACTTTAGTGGGTGCGGTTTCTCATGCACATTGATGACGTGGACTCCTTGAATTGTGGTCATTATATTCAACACTTATAGCCCATGGTTCATTACTTCTAGAATCCAGGTGGTTCTCCTTCTAACTGGAAGCCCTAAATTATGTATAAAATCCACCCAACACGAATATATGACACCCTCTCTTTTATCACACACCGTTTTCTAAAGGACGTTGGTGGACCTCCCCCCCCCCAAAAAAAAAACCATGGAGCTTATACACTAATATCATGTGCAATTAGATTGCTTTTGTGAACAACTTGCATGTTTACTCATGCTACCTTGGGTCATTATGAGTTAGATCGCAAAAACTTATAACTTTGTTTAGTTATCCATATATCAACCACAATAAAATAAACCAACGAGTATTTGATTCCTATATTATTATTGTGTCCATAAATATTCAAAATAGTGTGTTATTGATAAATTAGTGTGGGCAACCTAATCATACATAGTAGTGTAGCTAAGAATGGACACTAGAAATATATGTGTTATAGTGAAATTACACTATGTGCTCATAATACATTGACCATTCTAATCTTCAATAGTCATTGGCAATTGGGAGGGCCTAATGGATCACTTACAAAGTACGTGAATCTTCAATTTTTGCTCCTATGGCTTTTTCATCTAAATCCCGATTTTGAACCTCCAAATAGCAATATATGTGATTTGCAATTGTTAACCGGAAGAGAACAATGTCCATAGATCCGTTCCGATATTCAAATGAGGTTGTGGAGTCGGAAGTTGGTTGGAAGTGTCCACAATAGGGCCACATACTTGGGTGTGGATCCCCCACTTGTAGCTTTCTCACAACCATTACATTTTTGGTCACATTGAAAATCCAGGTTTAATATTGAAACTGATCATATGTTGAATAGCAACAAATTATGAGTAGTTGTTATTCCAATCTCCTTTTATTTCACTTAGTGTGGATCTCAATTATAGTCGTTTTTGGAGTTTTTTAGTGTTATAAGTGTTTATGCAATTTGGACATGGACAATCGTAGAAATAGATAATGTGCACTTTCAAATATCATACCCTACTACAATTTAAATAGTAGGATGTTATGTTTTTTTGGAAGTTAGAAAATTGTGTGCTTTGAAATGGTTCAAAATGGTAATTCACACTAGGCAATTGAAGTAAAGGGTGTGACATAGATTCGAGGTGCCTTTGATGGATTATGCAGAAACCGTTGGTATCAATTGTGTTTTCTTGCATTTCTTTCCATTTGACCATGATTTGTGGTCTAAATCTTGGCACATATGGCATAGAACTTCATTGTATCTAGGTACACCACATCCATTGAGTAGGTGAAAACATGACAAATTACATTTATCCTGGGAAATATGACATTTCAATTGATTTGGTCTTAGAAATGGTATTAGAAACCACGAACTTAGTCTAATGTGGTCCGGATGGAAAATGGGAACGAATCAACCGTCAATTTACAATGGCCTGGTTTTTTTTAAATCCCTTCATCCCAAATGGAAAAGTTTAAGTAGGCGCCACCTAGCCCAAGCCACATATATGGTGGAGATCTAATGAATGTACTCACCTACATACCATTAATATAGAACCTTGGAATCATGTAGATATATGATAGGTTTCATCCGTTTCCTTTGTGGGTTTATGTTGATACACACATCCTCCTACACACTTGTGTTGTGTGCAAGAAATAATTTGTCCAACCATGTGCTGAAGCATCACCACAAACAATGCACGAGCTTTGATCCTTAGAAATCATGCCCCAAATGTCTTTAGGAGCTTCCAAGATTCACTTAAATTCAAGTGCACAACTCGGGAGTGATACACTAATCATTTTCTTCACTCGCTCAAATCATGAAAGTAATTGAAATTAAAGCCCAAATGGTAGAGACGTTCCTTGGATATTTAAGGTTGGAAAAGTTTCAAAACATTACGTAACTTCTTGTGAATAGCAAAGTGAACCAATTGATTGAATTGAGGGAGAAACAAAATGTCACATCTTGGACCACAAAAATAACAAAGTTGAGATGACATGCAACCACAACCTTCAAATTTGGGTGGGAACGAAATGTTCTTCGCTTGATGCTTTTGGCACAAGCTCTCGGCCTATAAAGACATCCCATTTTCTCTTCATTCCTCATCCTTTTGAGTCTCCGTGAGCAAACTTAAGTCTACACACACTTTGAATCAACTCCTCATCACTTCATCACCGAGTCATCTCATCCTAGTCCTTGCTATTTGGTGGAGGTGTGGGCTACATCTAATCATGACAATGTTCATATTCAACAAGCCGCCTTCTGGCATCTTGTTCACAATCATGCTCGTCATGAGTGTGATGATCCGCGAGGTACAATTCTTCATGCCAATCTCCAATTCAATATGATAGGCTTTCTCATTGATTTGGTTCAATATTTTTAGCAATTTCTATTTATGTTGGATATCCCTCCATTGTTGCAAATCTGGTGTGATATAGCAACAACTTTTGCATCTCACTAGGTGAACAAGCTTATGTTAAACAGTCTATCCATTGATTCATTGAAATATTATATATTTTCAACATATGGTGTTTATCTTTCCCAAGGAGTGAAAGTTTCCAAGCTCACAACATAGTAGGATGCATTTCTGAATGCTTAACTATTTGTGATCCAAATATTGTCAACTAAACTACATGACATTTCACTTGTGCTTTTGTAGACCTCATGCGGACGACCATATGGAGGCTTTGTCGACGAAGTTGTTTCGTGCACAAACGAAGTCTTTTTCAAGCGCACCCCGACCATAACGGCAAACATGGCGGTGCTTGATGTGTTGGGGAAGATGCATAGTGCAAATTCGGAGAGTGCATTTCACCTTTCAACAACCCTTGGCCATGGAACATCGCGAGCAAATTTGGTGGACCCAGCTTACAACATGATCGTGGATTCCCGCAAATGCCAAGCGGCCGGCTTGATTTGTGACGAGTTTGTGAACATTCATGCCTTCAATGACGTCACCTCTCCTCAAATCGAGACTATTAATGATTTACAAAGAAATTTCTTTGTAGAATCGTCCCTGGTCTTGGGATCCGAGATGTCTCTCGACCGAAATTTGGGATCTCCTTTTCCAACCCGATCATTCTTGTCGAGTGCCATTGCCAAAGCGTTACCATCGATCAACACTCACAACCTCGGCAAAATTCTTGAAATATTTGGAATTCGATATGGGACGCCCATGGCGAGCATGATCGAGACAACCGCCCGCTTGTGCGGGGACCCCGCTTTGCCGGGAGAAGAGAGGGCATGTGCAGTCTCTTTCGAAGAAATCATGGCGTTTGCTACAACTCACCTCGGCGAGAATGTACAACTCTTGGCCACGACCGGAGCACCTGCGGAGTCGGCTCCAGCTTCAACATCCACCGCGCCAGTGAAGGTGATGGGTTACCGCAAGCACTCTGTCGAAGACGGGAAACGTGCAGTCGTGTGTCACGAGCTGCTATTTCCGAGCGCGATGTATTACTGTCATCGTGTGACGGGCGTCAAAGTTATCGATGTCAACCTTGCAAGTGCAACGAATCGAGCAATTCCAAGCAACAATCAGATTCAAGCTACCGCAATGTGCCACATGGACACAACTTTGTGGTTGTCACGCCACCCTGCTTTCGCGGCACTGCACATCGCTCGTGGTGATGAAGCGTGCCACTTCTTGTCGGCGGGGGATTTCGTGTTCGTGCAAGCTGCTACGACAAACGACGAGTAATGAAGCTCTGAGAAACATCTTCATCAAGGTTGCATGCATATAAGTGCCACTATACTATGCTTGCTACTGGCCAGCAAGGGGATTGTGCTATTTGTTATATTTCATGTTGCAATTAGTGTTTGTGGTGAGGAATCGTGAGACAAGACAAACAGGATTCCTCGTTATTGTTTGTGTATAGTGTTCTTGATGGAGGTAAATGCATGTGTTTTCATAGATATTCTCCGGCTAGATAAGTTGTGCACGGAGGTTGGCAAGGATCCGACCCTTCGGGGTTTGGAGCTTGGTGTACAATGTATTACTTATAGAGTTGATTGGATTTCAATTAATAAGATATAAAATTATAGTACAGTTTCGTGTATTGTCATATGGCTCCTAGCTTTCTAATGATCGATACAGGCAAGGAGAAATAGACCAGAAACATCTTTAACTGAGGCAATATTCATGATGCACAATTGCTAACCGGATGAGACAATTTACAGACGACTTCATTCATGGGATTGAATCGAGAATTGGCTCATCCGGTTTTCCATCCTGAAGATTGTGCTTCCAAGTTTGAAAATTGGAGTCAAAATGCAAAAGCTAGAAGAGGTCCAATTGAAATTGAGATTGATCCTTACATAAATTTGGATCATTGATTGCATCAATGTGCTTCAATCGTCAAACTCTCCAATGTTGCGCTTCCCGCATGTTTCAGTGATCAAGAACTGATCTCACGATGAACGATCAAAAAGAAATTCCTGTATACAGCATCCCATTCTACAAACCCCTTCTACCCGCACGTCCTGAAGTTTCTAGTACTCAAGTTTCAAGATGACAACTTAAAACCTAGCAACAGAAGTCACAACCCCAAATTCGTCAAAAGAATTTGTGGAGACCAATCTCTTGCATGAAAACTATAACATCCCAGACGCACCACATTTCAAAACCATTTTATGACCCCACAATGGAAACCACATCAGAACACTCTCATGGCCACTTCACCGCTAATCCTGTAATTGGGTTCCTCACAATGCAGGACGACCCCAGTGCACAATATACAGTAAAGATCGTTAGAGGAAGTCGAACTGAACGAAGACATTTTCACAACATCTCTAGACTCGAATGTTGAAAATTGGTGTACTTCATTGAAGCATCAGATTCTGTATTCAAACAAGGAAATCCCGTCATCCTCCAGGGGCAATGCAAACTCAACTAGTTGCATCCCACATATTGCCTATCAATTGGACATCTCGTCAGACTGCACACTAAAATCTAAGCTCCGGGGATGGGCACAGCCTCTGCAGCATCAGGCTCTGCATCATCCCCCACCACTGGCCTATCAATCTTGGCTCCAACCTCCTCGCTATAATCACCGTGTACCTGTGCACTCAAATAAGCACATGTTAGCACGTTGCTCCATACTCGCAACTAAATACCCGCACTGCAACTCCAACATCAGCACTCCAGCAAAACTCTACTTGTTCAAATTTGAGCATGGCCTTCCCGCATGTCCATCACTCACCTCCGTCAACTTCATGAGGTCGAACTTGGGTGCCTTCAGAATCTTAACCTTCCTGATGCAAGCGTTCTGGAGTGGGTAGATTCCTTGTGTCGCCTTCTCGATCTCCTTTCCAATCACCTCCGGGATGAATTTCGCCACCAACTCCTTCAAGTCGCACGTCTGAGCTTCACGCACCATGATTTCTCTCATCTTTCGCCTGATCTGCAATTCAGGCCCACAAATTCACATTTGCGTCATTTGCTCATTCACACAGTTCACACCTAACCCTAACATAAATCCCAGGCCAAACATTCCTCTACTGCATTCATTGTTCTGGACGAAAGGTAATCGGTAACAATTGCTCATCATTCTTCAAATTCTCTGTGCCTTTGGTTCCCGAAACTCTCAGGGGATCCCATGTGATAATCGCACCTGATGAATCTGGCTGCTCTGTGCCTAACATGTTCGCTTGATCTGGTTGGGCCTCTTCTTCGTGAACGCAATGCAGAAAATGCGAAGCATGAGGTTGTCTGGGGTCTTCACGTCAACGTGAGCCTCGATCAGACTCTGCCACTTGCGCACCAGAGACCGAAGCTTGTCGGTTGTGAAGTCCATGCCCTGCATGCACCAACATATTCCCATTCAATACTTCTCCATTCTCCAGCCCCTCCTTCATTAATCCACCAAAGCTATTTTTCAAAAATCCTTTGATGACCATGTTTCTAACCCATTTGCTTACCTAGGTTAGACTTGAAATTTACAAATATGGCAAAAAACATAAATTCAACAAAAATCTTGGGGGTATTTATTTTTAGACCGCTTATTTTAGGTAGTGTGATTGTGAGTAAAATTGCATACATGGGTGACAACACTAAGGGCCACTTTACACTACAGATTGAGGGCCTTTGACCTGTCAATACGCCTTCAAAGCCTAACTCCTGAGGGACCAAAGAAATTTAATGGGGCTAAATATCTACATGAAATCTCGCATGACAACAAGTGCATAATTTTCTATGGTCTACCAAATATTGTGTCGTGCCCATCAAAAAGAGATGGGTGTGGTGCAAAACCAAGGGCAGTGGTACTCAATTGGGCAATGGTGTGTGGCCCTATTGTGGGCACTTCCAACTCAATACTACTCACACAACTTCTTGATGTTGAATCGGATCTTGTGTCATCCAGTTAGCGGTAGTGAACCACGTGAATTGTCATTTGAAGTTTGAAAATCGGTGTTTAGATGCAAAAATTACGGAAGGTAGCAGTGAAGATCCTATTTATTCTTGAAACGATCTCATAGTATTTGCCAAGATTGTTAAGTGTAATTGAGATTAAAATAGTATAATTACTTTCAGCACATTTTCCAACCTCAACCAAATCCGATCAACCATCAATTGATGTGGAGTGAATGTTGTTACTTTGGGGTTTTATATCTTTTATGTAGTGACTCAACATTTATACAGTGACTCAATATTTAGCACCTCCTTGCATATGTGCTCAAACTTTTCCTTTTTCAATTGGACAAAGTCAGAGAAGTATGCTCGGGTGGGGCACTTGGTGCATTTTACAAACAACATGTGGCATACTGTAGGTTGACAGCCGGTCCATCACAACTATGTTGAATAGTCATTTAAAGTGCCAAAAGTTGGTCTAGCACTTCAAAATAGTAATTTCAAAAAAATTGACATTTTCTTGTGAGTTTTTTACAATGTGTGCTAGCCTACAAATATCCCATCAATAGGTATAAGGTGTTGACACTACACACTATATTAGCAATATGTTTTAGTATATTAGTCCTCCCTATGAGGTGTCCATGTTTATATGTAACTTGAGAGATGAAGCCCCCATAACATTACTCAACTGATGAATTGTGTTCACCTGCCTTGACTTTAGCTTGAAATATGTAAAGACCCACACCGGATCATTAACACTACATAAGCTTGTGTAGAGTGAGAATTTACCATATTATGGCAAAAGCATGAAGTGAATTAAAGTAATTCCGACAAGTTGTGTCTATCATTCTCAAAATAATCGGACATTTATTTGTAGAATTATTTTGTACTAGAACGGTTATCAACCTACAGTAATATAGGAGGAATTAAATTCATCTAAAATAAAAATCATGAAGGAATTCAAAATAATGAAAGGTTCATTAAAAGTAGACAATCCCACTACAAGTAAAGTAGATGGAACACTATATTCGTTAAATTGAGACTTTCTCTAGTCTCAAATTAATATATGGATCAAACAACATGAAGATGCCCGGAACTATATTGTCAACAATCTCAAATATATTATATGTTCTAATACCCCAAATCTATGATGTGCGGACATAAGCACATATGGTAGAGCACTCGACACCAACTTCATCAACAAAAACACATTGGGTAGAGCACTCCAAACAAAATTCACCCAAAAAACATATAAACCGATTTCTATTATTAGCATGGTCAATAAAATATAAACATTGCAACATACGAAGTGCATGTAATAAATGCATATTTCTTCAATGGACAATTTAGTCCCAAACTTAATAATAAGATGAACTTCACATTTGTTTTGAAATATAGTAAATGGATATTCATCCATCCCCAAACAATATAGCATTCGTAAGTTCAATCCAAACTCTACCCCAATTTTGAAGAGCACACATATGAGTAATATATATTGCTAGAATTACATATGAAACTATAATCATGCTTACACAATCCTACCAACTCTCTCATTCAACGTGGGTTGCTTCTTGTGTGATCCGAGCAAGGTTGTCTTTTGCAAAAGTTATGTACTTTTGAGGGATGGACACTGATCCACTATGATTTTTCCGTGGTTTCCATGCTATGAATATGGAATTTGTATCCACCCAAGATGGACCGTGCTCAGAATCCACCTTCCACCGAAAATTATGGTTTGTATCCCAGCCTGCATAATGCCGAATCACATCTTCGTTCCGTGCTGTCGGTCTGTAGTACTCCACTTGTATTTGTCGAAAATGAGGGCTGGAAGTTGCAAAATTTGGTTTAGACAAAGCTCTGGCCACCCACACTGGCTTCGCATATGTCTCATCTCCAGGACGCAAAATGAGCATATAATCTTCATGACAATCCACCGCAATGCGGAATGAAGGTGGGGGACGTTGACTAGCAGGCCCAACGTAATGGTCGTCCACATCAAACTCCTCACGAACCTCTCCATTTTCCAAAAGGCAAGCCTCCGAAGCTTGTACTTCGACACGAGTTTGTGGCCAAAACCCGTGCCTCAATGTATGAGGGCTATCTTGGTGTAGGTCTGACAAGGCGGCACGAACACGTGTAAAATAATGTATCCAACTCCCGTAACGATGCCAACATGATCCACCAACATCCGCTATCTTCAAACTCTCCCAATATTGTATGAAGCCTGATATACCTTTCAAAATATCCTCCAAATTCTTCATGGGTATTGGCTTGCAAGGCCTAGGCTCTCCATCCGGTAACATCGTCTTTCCATCCGCATCCACGCGCCAGACAAGGAGACCTTCCGGCGGGCTCCAGTCTTGTGTCGTGCACAACAACTTGTATTGCATGGCGGGTACACCATCGTCACGCATGTAGAAGCGGAATTGTTGTGCCTTCGTATGCCCGATCAATCGGTGAGCTCCGCTTCGAATAAATGGTTCTATAAATGCCTTGAAGTCTGGCACCTCCTCAATCATATGGGGGATGACGGGAACGTTCTCCAAATCCATGTACGACTTCATCAATAAGGGGATTGTTGGAAAATCCTCCTCCCTCAACTTCATGCTCCACCGCCCAAAAGATGCATCAATATCATCGTGCGTGTGGCCTACCAGTAGGAAGGACACAAAAACCTCCTTGAAAATGCCTTTCGCAACCAACAACGACCAATATGCAAATACATATCTACTTTTATTGTCCTTGGCACAATTGTCCAATTGGACACGCAAAGTGGGGGGCAACTTCTTGGCAATCACGGGTTCACTGGGTGGCTCTGGCAACGAATGCAAGCATACATCTTTTCCATCCAACACCGCTTCATATAAAGGTGTTGAACCCGTATTTTCAAATAACAATCCTGAAGAATAGGCCGGCGGTTTCTCCAAATCACGTAAAAGCCTTGCGAATGACCCTATCGTGTGGTTTGAATCCGCTGGATACAAATCAAGAGCATAATGAGCAAACTTGACATCCCCATGTCCATGTGCAATCATTCCTGCAATGCCAACCCAATGTGATTAGTATCTATGAATAAATAAACCAATTTGAGGGAATCCATGTTCTCAAGCACATCACGTAATAAAACACCACAACATTTAGGGTATGCGATGACATTGTTTCCAAATTCACCTGTAACCAATACAAGCAGCTTAAAAAGTCCATCCGTGGCCTTGATTCGATTTGCAAAACATGGGGAGGCTGTTTTGGCATGATCCATTTTGTCATGGATGACCGTAAGAACCTCCAAGGGTCTGGAGATGGACAAAGCTCTATTTGTGTAGTAATCATTACGGTGTGCCTCTTGCATGTTTACATGCTTGAAATAGTTCAATTGATGTGCCGCATATGACTCGGTGCCCATCGTGTGTGCATCGCGAAGGCGCTTCAACTTCTCGCAATTAGAGCAACGGGCAAATTTGTCCCCTCGTCTTTTTGTAATGTATTCGCTAAAGTTTGCTTTCTTGATTGCACTCAATTTTGACAATGAAATTGGCTCCAAACCGACCTTCTCGCCAACTGCATTCACGTCCAACAATATGTCTTTCCATTTTGTGCCTGTGGGAAGAACTTTCTCCACAACCTTTTCCCCGGTTGTGAGTGTGCGTGTTTTGTGTGGCATTGCATCGGCAAGGGGGACGATGATGGTCGCCAGAGTGGCCGTTGCTTGCCTTGTTGCTTCCCTGGGTTTCTTTAAACCCACGTTCCCATGGTGACGGGAACGGCGGCCTTCCTTGGCATAAGCAGCTTGTCTATAAAAGTCCGCTTTTGACACACCGTGAATGGTGTACCATGCCTTACAACACACGTCTATGCTTTCAATGGTGATGACCTTGCGACCCGTCCCATTCACATGTATCGCCCTATGGACATCAAGTTTTTTGGTGGATCTTAGACGGAAATCTCCAAGCCACATTTCTTCGCGGATGGCCTTCAATTTATCCCTTGGAAACAATTGGCAACAACGATGCACACAACAATCCTTTGTGGCAACTTCTCTAATGGACTCCTCGCCGAGCAACCTTTGGCGTTTACAATCAGTTGCAGAGGGAGTAGGACGTGCCAATGTCTCGTACTTTCGTAAGCCTTTGCGGGGCCGAATGTTTGCTTGGAGCTCCATTTGGTTTTGCATGTATTGTCGTTCATGGTCACGCAAGCTAACTCCATCAATCGTGACATTCCTCAATGGCCACCTGCGGAGGGAGAACCTATGAGTGGGATCCACCTCGGAATGAATGAGTGACTCCAATATGACAACCCCAACGTCCTCTGTGCCAAGTGGGTTCTCATCAATGCAATCTTGTGGATGGGTGTTACGACAAATACCATCCGCCACAGCAACTCCACTATCATTAACGAGCACCACCTCCAAATTCACCCACGAAGCCCTTGAAAGTCCCGTACATTCAACAATGGTTTGGTGCGCTACGGAAGGCGAAGGTAAATCCAAATGATCTTCGTCTGCACTGTCATCCATAGTAGCCTCCCCGACGATGTCTAGCTCATCCTCAGATGCAGATGGCCAAGTGGCCATGTCTTCAGATGACCAATCCCCTCTTTCACTAAACCCATCCATTGTGCCTACACACATGAACATACCACCTTGTCAAAAAAATCACAAAAATTGTAGATTCCAAACGAAGAATACAAAAACCAACTTATATAATCAAAATTGCAAATACTCAGTGCTCATACATGTTCATATGACAGCTATGCCATTGGGTTTGCAAAGGTTTGGGTTGTCCAGCGGACACACTGTCATCCAGAGCCCATCCACACTGTGGGGATGGCTTTGGGTCGAGCGGCCCAAACCTTGTGGCAGGATGGGTTCATGGTCTTCCAGAGCCCATCCACAATGTGGGGATGGGCTTGGGTCGAGCGACCCAAACCTTTTGGGGGGATGGGTTCATGGTCATCCAGAGCCCATTCACAATGTGGGGATGGGTTTGGGTCGAGCGACCCAAACCTTGTTGGCGCAGGATGGGTTCATGGTCTTCCAGAGCCCATCCACAATGTGGGGATGGGCTTGGGTCGAGCGACCCAAACCTTTTGGGGGGATGGGTTCATGGTCATCCAGAGCCCATTCACAATGTGGGGATGGGTTTGGGTCGAGCGACCCAAACCTTGTTGGCGCAGGATGGGTGTAGGCTCATCACAGAGAGCACCCACACTGTGGGGATGGGTTTGGGTCGAGCGACCCAAACCTTTTGGCGGGACGGGTTCATGGTCATCCAGAGCCCATCCACAATGTGGGGATGGGTTTGGGTCGAGCGACCCAAACCTTGTTGGCGCAGGATGGGTGTAGGCTCATCACAGAGAGCACCCACACTGTGGGGATGGGTTTGGGTCGAGCGACCCAAACCTTTTGGCGGGACGGGTTCATGGTCATCCAGAGCCCATCCACAATGTGGGGATGGGTTTGGGTCGAGCGACCCAAACCTTGTTGGCGCAGGATGGGTGTAGGCTCATCACAGAGAGCACCCACACTGTGGGGATGGGTTTGGGTCGAGCGACCCAAACCTTTTGGCGGGACGGGTTCATGGTCATCCAGAGCCCATCCACAATGTGGGGATGGGTTTGAGTCGAGCGACCCAAACCTTTTGGGGGGATGTGTTCATGGGCATCCAGAGCCCATCCGCAATGTGGGGATGGGTTTGAGTCGACCGACTCAAACCTTTTGGCGGGATGGGATCATGGTCATCCAGAACCCTGCCCACACTGGTTAAATGGGTTTGGGTCTATCAGGGTCAAACTAAAAACCGCCCACACTAGGGCAGGTGTTTGGGTCGACCGACCCAAACTTTAGAAGGGTCATACTAAAAACCGCCAACACTAGTGTAGGGGTTTGGGTCGACCGACCCAAACCCACCGCAGAATCCGGCGTATAATGTGGCGGAAATTGCGAGGTGGGATGAATTTGAGCTCATTCCGAAGTTCACAGTGGGGTTGCATGCTGTGGATAGCTGCTCGTGAACGGCAGCGTGCACGAACCTTGAAGTACAGCTCCGACTGAGAGTTCTCCCTACGATTTCAGGAGTGGGAGAAGAGCAAAAAGAACCGACTTTTGGGGGGTGCGCCCCTTTATACTATCCACCTCCGCTTCCCCAACTTCCTCATTGGATGCCTTTCCCGCCTAGTTCTCCTGCAAAGGTTATTTTCAAACCTCCTTACAGAATTCCCCGCCTTTTGTTAATTATAAAAAAATGCGAATCTAACCTAGCTCTTGGATACCCCAACTGTCATCTGACTTTGTGTGTGTTGAGAATGTCTATTGAAAGTAATGTGGATATTTAATCCGTTTCATATTGTTTTGTGTGGATATGACATGCACCATTGGAAGGAAGGGTGGCGGCCACATGTATTTTTCCAAGTGTCATGAGGAGAAAAGGTTTGGGATAAGTGATTTATATTAAAGACTTCTAGAATGTCACTCTAATGCATCATATACATATTAAATCATGATACTAATCTACTTGATCTCAAACATTACGGTATATTTTAACCAATATGTAGACAAAAGAAGTCTAAACATTGTGTAACGCCTTATGGTAAGAGTCACTAAATACAATAGTTAAAGTAGTTATTAAGATCCTCGCATGAGGAATTATATAATGATTGCATACAACATTGCTCTATTCTCTCGCATGCAAGTGTGGCAATGACGAACGTATGTGGACGTCGTTAAGGGGATACTAACCACCAATGTCGCTTTTTAGTTCAATCTTTCAATGATATTTGAATCTAATATCCTCAAGTTCACTTCAAGTTTACTAATGTGTGTGAGCAAAACATCCAAAGTTGGACCCTAAACCCTTATAACATCCACAACATGAAATGTGTATTGAATAAACACAAGACCAATTAGTATATCATGTTTAAACGTCCCAAATAACATATTAACACGATCAAGATTGTATTTACTCTAACCTTCCTATTAGACTCTTCTTCATATACAAACAACATCTATTATATCTTGCGCCATTATGTAATATACGTGGAGGGGACATTGAATAAGAACATGATTGCGTGAATGGCTTCATTTGATGTTGTGCTTCTCCGATTTACTTTTATATCACATTCCATATATTACATATATCATAAACCATGGTTTATTGGCAACTATGTGATTCATCAAAGTGAGCAAAACATCCAAAGTTGGACCCTAATAACATCCACAACATGAAATGGCATTTGAATAAATACAAGAACTATCAGTGTATCACGTTTAAACGTCCCAAATAACATATTAACATAATCAAGATTGTCTTTACCATAACCTTCCTATAAGACTCTTCCAAACCTTGGACAACTAACTAAGTGGCCAGCTATTTAGTTAGCTAAAAGCTCCAACTAGCTAAAGCTACGTAGGAATTTGGTGCCTCAAAAGAATAGCTAGCTAAAACTAAGTGCCATAATCTGGGCGAGGAAAGGTAGCTAGCTAAAGCTAGCTAATAGCTAGTTGCAATGTAAAACATACATTATTTTTTTAATATTAGGGGGGATCCCATATAGCAAAAACCTTGTTGTCCAAATTGACACCCACTTAGTTAGTTGTCCCATGGCTACAGTTTAGGTTTCGATTATGGTATCTGCAATCAATTTTCTGTAGGCCATTTTCAAGCTAATTCTTTTGGAAACTCTCAATTTTTACATTGAGATGTTTGTGTAGAAATCTCAATACACATGGCACGGTCTTCACTGTTCCTAATAGTCAATAGTCACATAGGAATCTAGTAAGATCATTAGTGTTAGCCGCTCACCCTAAGTGGGCATTTCATTAGGAACAATCTTCTAGATTAGTTAGTCAAGCTTATAATTAGGAACAATCTTCTAGGTAGGTTAGTCAAGCTCATGGTTGGGCTCACTTGTATATATATAATGAGCAATGTAGCACCAATGCCAGTTGAAAGTGAGGAAGCCAATGTATACGTGTGGATTTTAAAAATTCAAGTTTCCTTGTGCACCAACATGAAAATAGAGAGGCAACCACGAGCAATACAACCAACTATATATTGTTTGGTTTCGTGTGAATGGATTTCTCTTTGGTTTAGAATGAATATGCATGTCACACAACTTTCTAGCTAGTTGAAGCTAAGTGAAAATGAGAGTTCCGAAAAATTTAGCTAGCTAAAGCTAAGTAGGAATCCTAGGTTCGGTGAACCTAGCTAGCTAAAGCTAAGTGACAAATAGGGGCCCGACCTATTTAGCATGATGGTGATACAAGTTGGCCAACTATCCAAGGTCTGGACTCTTCTCACCAAAATGCACAATGTTACCCGTTAATATTGGATAGATTAATATGTTATAACCCTAACCCCGTACCCCCTAAACCCTAAACCCTTAACACCAAATATCGTAGTTGATCACTGATGCCTCCATATACAAACAACATCCATTATATCTTGCGCCATTATGTAATATACGTGGAGGGGACATTGAATAAGAACATGATTGCGTGAATGGCTTCATTTGATGTTGTGCTTCTCCGATTTACTTTTATTTCACATTCCATATATTAAATATATCATGAACCATGGTTTATTGGCGACTATGTGATTCGTCAAAGTGAGCAAAACATCCAAAGTTGGACCCTAATAACATCCACAACATGAAATGGCAATTGAATAAATACAAGACCAATAAATACAAGACCGATTTACTTTTATATCACATTCCAAGTAAATATATGATCATCAATGGTTTATTGGCGACTATGTGATTCATCAAAGTGAATATATAAGGGATTTACAAAAAACTTGAGCATGTTAGCATTTTGAACTAAGGATCATGCAATTCAAAATCCTTACAAAATGCACTTGGGGAAGGCATTCATTTAGGCTCCACACTGAAGTATTCTAAATTTCCGAATTTCATGTTGGGGGGTGGGGGTTATATTTCTTATTCATTGAATAATGTGTGAGTTGTTGGCATCATTGGTAAAGTCTAAAAGTCAATGATTACATCGTTAAATGTCACGCAATTGTATTATTTTTCTAACGTGCTCAAACAAAAGAGAAACAAATGACTTCAACTTGTTTGGAAAATTTAGGGGTTAAGTATTAGTTTTAGCATAAAGTTACGTTGTAAAAATGCATTAGTTGTATAAATGGTTAGTCTTGTAGAATACCGCATTTGATGTAGCACCTAAGGGTACTCCAAAGTGTCTTCAAATAACTAATGCCCGCTAAGGGGTTAGAGTTAGGGTTTAGGATTTAGGGTTCCCCGTAACCCTATTTCCGTTGGTGCCCTAATCATGTGGGCACCCAATTCCCGAGGCAAACAAAACCCCAGCCGCCACAGTTTCTCCTCCTTTCTCTCTCTCTCCGCGCCAAGCATTCGCTCCGCGTGTCTCTTGGAAGCGCCGCCTCTCCTGAAGCGCCGCTTTCACGAAGCGCCGCTTTCGCGAAGCGCCGTGGCTATTCAGGGCGGCATTTGATTCCTTCTCTCTCTCCCGCCTAGTGTTTCTTCTCCTTCCCTCCCTTCTCTTGCTCTTAATCTTAGAAGCTAGGAGGTGTTTCCAATAGAACAGAAACCTACGGAGGAAGTTAGTCGAAGATTGTTGAAGGGTTTTCGAGCATTGTGTGGGAGCTTTAGCGAGTGCTTGCGAAGTCATGTGTTTGTAGATTATTTTTCTTTTGGAGTTTGTATTGTATTTGGAGTGTTTGTGAGATTCAGGAGTTCTATAAGATAATCAGGAGGTGTTTGAGACATATAGAAGTGATTTGAGAGCTTCAGTTCTTGTTGGAGTGATTCAGTTGTTGTTTGAAAGATTTAGCTGTTGTTTAGAGAGATTAAGCTGTTGTTTTGAGAGATTCAGTTGTTGTTTTGAGAGATTCAAAAGTGCGTTGAAAGCCTGAGGAGTTGTATGAGAGATTCAGGCTTTATTTGAGAGAAGTAAGAATTATTTGAAAGCTTTAGTAGTTGTTTGGGAGTTTAGCGTGTGTCCGAATCACATTCAGCTGTTTGTGTGTTACTGGACGAAGAACACCAGCTCTACTCCTCAGTTTTTGCAACAACAACTTTAAAAGGTAATATCTTTTGTTATACCCAACATGTATTAACTAATTCATGGTGCTGTAGCATACACAACGCATAAGCATTGTATATGCTCTGTACCAACCTTTAAAATATATATTAAATAGAACAGTTTGGGGAGACGACCCAAACACGTCCTGCTGTTTGGGTCGGTCGACCTAAACCCAGCCTCCTATTTGGAACGCTCGGCCCAAAAACATCCTCATGTTTGGGTCGCTCGATCCAAACATGGCATGATGTTTGGGTCGCTCAACCCAAACCCAGCCTAATGTTTGGGTCGCTCGACCCAAACCCGTCATGATGATTGGGTCGCTCGACCCAAACCCAGCCTGATGTTTGGGTCGGTCGACCTTAACCCAGCCTCCTATTTGGTACGCTCGGCCAAACACATCATCATGTTTGGGTCGCTCGACCTAAACCAATATTCATATTTGGTACGCTCGGCCCAAACACATCATCATGTTTGGGTCGGTCGACCCAAACCCAACCTCTAAATTATTATTTTATCAATAAATCCATGATGTTAAACACAATATAAAATGAAAATCCACCCAAAAAATAACAAAATAACATATCACCATACAAATGATGTTCACATATATAACAGTGCACAATCCACCAAAATATATGCGCCAATCCATTAAATTTCCCTTAAATCAATTGAAAGAAGTTTGGGTCGAACGACCGAAACTAACATTAAGCTTGAAGAAGTTTAAACTATCCATTAAGCTTGAAGAAGTTTGGGTCGAACGACCGAAACTAACATGGTTTATTCTTTCCTTACAGATGGCCCCAAAGAAAAGACCCGGTGAAAGGTGGTTCATGCTTGCGCCAGACATGTTATGGCAGGAGCACGAAACACCGCAGGATGACTCCTATGTTCCAAAGGACAATCTTATCCTCGCTTGGTCAATTCAAGTGGTCAAAGCCTCGCAATACAAAATGATATTTGTATTGAAAGTTGGCACCATGGAGAACCATACATGGGCCACAGTCACGGGGTGGGAGGTGGCATCGGTTCAGTCGCTTGGTGACTACGTGGACGTCATCCTAGAGAACTCCGCGGTGCAGAATGTCCATATGTTCATGCACCAGTTCTCCGAGCCGTTCGACGCAATCTACGTAAAGGAGTCCTGTGTTGAGCCAGACGTCATCAAACCGAAGTCGATATTTATCGATAGCAGTATATCGAACACCAAGGTCTCTAGCCGGTTTACAAAATTAAAACATGCAATCACCGTGCTGAACAAGGCCATGCAGAGCAAAACAAAAAGTCAGCAACCTGCGAGGCGGAAAGCAACAACTGAGGAGGGTGCAGGGTCGTCAAGGCCTCAAACGGTGAGGAAGCCGCGACCAGTACCGTCTGACTCAAGACGGACGACTCCCTCAGAGACACCGGCGGATAGCGAGACGCCTACGCCTTCTGCCAGCCGCCAAACAACACCATCGAAAAGGGCGAGAGAGTCATCTGTGATGACCGAGGAGCCAGTTTCACCTGAGCTGCGCATGCCAAAGCCCGGGCAAGAGGTGGATGCGGGGGAGATACAGAAAATCGTGAACAATTTCACGTCCAAGTGCTCCCACTGTTTCTTCATGGGTAGAGATTTCAAGTTCGATGTCAACATCAGCCAGTGCCATCTAGCGCCACCAGAAAAGTGCGTCCGGGCAAAAGAAGACGCCTACGTCGACTGGATAATCGCGCAGATCGTCAGCGAACAATTCAAAGACGACAGGCAAACAATTGTAGTCATGCCCCAGGGACAGAAGAAAATGCCTACCCCTGAAATGTGGCCTACAATTCAGAAAGGCGATTTTTGGCTGATAGACGGCCAGCACAGTGTGGAGGCATCAAAGAAAATCCAACTGATGACCGAGTGGGATGATCCCAACCATCAGAAGGAAAAGCTGAAGGTCTGGAAGGCATTGGTGGTGTGGTCCGACGACGAGACCAGACTCAGCGATATCTCCCGATACTTCAACATGGGGAACAAGAAGAGGGCCTACCAAGCTTCCTGGATAAGGAATATCATGGCCTCACGGGAGGTATGGGAGTTCTATGGCAGGCCTCCCAAAGAGAGGGAGAACGCCAAGGACAAGAATCCAAAGTGGGAGGTGAGTATTGTTTGGGTCGATCGACCCAAACTCTTGTTTGTAGCCTCGTTTTTTAGTTTGGGTCGATCGACCCAAACTCTTGTTGCAGTTATTGTTCATGATATGTCTTGGAAATCACATGTACATATCTAACACGCATTCAAATGGTTTGTTTTGGGGAAATGCAGGATTTCAAATACCAGATGATAAATAAATTCTCCTCAATTGACAATGCTAGTCAAAAGCAGAAGAAATACAACGATCTAAGAGGGGAGATTTATTTAATCACAGCTTCCGATTTCGTTTGGATGAAATGGAGGAGTGTATTTGAAAAGCATGAGGCGGGTGAGCTAATCGACCCCGACACTGGCATGCTCTTCAACCAGGCATCGCGCTTCAAGCAGATGAAGCCTCTCGTGAGGGAGTTCTTCAGAACTCTTCAAGGGCTGTCGGAGGCAGAGATGGGGAAGGCGGCATCCCACATCTTGCACATGCAGCCGACGGTGAAGAGATGTTGGGTCCACCCGAAGATCGTCTTCAGCAAGCCCAAATGCTTCGTCCCTTCATGCTACACCATGAAGGAATGGACGGAGAACAGGAAGAAGAAAACGACCATCGTCCAGGAGCTGCACAAGCTAGTTCCTGAGAAGAAGCTTATCGTGGATGGAGAGGTTCACGAGGCGCACTGGAGGGCGTTCAAAGCCGAGTATAAGTTCACCAGTGCGTCCATGGCGGCACTCATGAGGGAGGCGGGAGACGACTTCCTCAGGTCGAAGCTCGTGAAGGGGGGGAAGAACCGGGCGCTTCCCGAGCACTCCGCGCGTGCCTTCTCCAACTTCGTAAAGGAGAAGCAGATCGTCAGTTTCGAGGGCGACGCGCATTTCAACTTGGTCACCCTCGACCCTCTAAAGATCCAAGGCTGGCCGGGGTCTGATGCCAGGAAGGCCATCAGGACGAAAGCCGGGGACCGCTTCCCCTTCGGAATGATAGACTTCAGGAACATCCCTGGAAGCTCATTCGAGGGGACAATGAGCACCCCGTTTTACGAGCCATTCCTGTCAAAGTTCGTGGACTACAACAACCCCAAATTTCGGGAGGTCGACATCTGGTTGTGGATTGTCGAGGACAGGAGGGCGGAGCAGGTGTACGGGATCGTGCGGAAATTGCAGCCAGAGTACGCCGTCTCGAAATCGCACTACGTTGCTGCACCGGCGGAGGGGGCGTACAACACTTTGAAAGACAAGAAGACGAAGGTCGTCAACGTGCTGTGCTTGTACTTCGTGTACAAAGCTGAGCTGCTGAAGGTGCCAAACCATCCCATAGGCCGGATGGAAAAACTTTTCCAAGTCCCAGAAGGGTTGGGTACCAGTAGGAGCTTGTACGATGAAGCGAAGTACGCCAACTACCCCGCGGATGAGCTGCGGATGGAGTTCTACCTGCGGATGATGAGGACCCTCACGAAGAGAGGGGACTGCATCTTCAACGTCTTCGGGGGCTCCAAACCAATTTTTTCTGCTATGGTAAGTAGCTCTAAATAAATTGTCGACAGTTTGGGTCGAGCGACCCAAACTACACACTGCCTGCTCAGAGTGGAGCAACCTAATCTACACAAAGCCAAGTTTGGGTCGAGCGACCCAAACCAGGCATTGTATAGGTTGGGTTGCTCCACTCTGAGCAGGCAGTGTGTAGTCTGGGTTGCTTTGTGTAGTCTGGGTCGGTCGACCCAGACTCCACACTGGCTGGTCTGAGTGGAGCAACGCAACCTACACAAAGCCTACTTTGGGTCGCTCGTCCCAAACTTGGCTTCGTGTAGGTTCGGTTGCTCCATCCAGACTAGTGAGTGTGTAGTCTGGGTCGACCGACCCCCAGACTAGACACTGTCTGGTGTGAGTGGAGCAACCCAACCTACACAAAGCCTACTTTGGGTCGAGCGATCCAAACTAGGCATTGTGTAGGTTCGGTTGCTCCATCCAGACCAGGCAGTGTCTAGTCTGGGTTGCTTTGTGTACTCTGGGTCGAGCAACCCAGACTACACACTGACTGGTCTGAGTGGAGCAACGCAATCTACACAAAACCTACTTTGGGTCGAGCGACCCAAACTAGGCATTGTGTAAATTGGGTTGCTCCATCCAGACCAGGCAGTGTCTAGTCTGGGTTGCTTTGTGTACTCTAGGTCGAGCAACCCGGACTACACACTGCCTGCCCTGAGTGGAACAACGCTATCTACACAAAGCCAACTTTGGGTCGAGCGACCCAAACTAGGCATTGTGTAGGTTGGGTTGCTCCATCTAGACTAGTCAGTGTGTAGTTTGGGTCGCTCGACCCAAACTATGCAGTGTTTTTGTGAGATGGATGCCGATGTTTTTGTTTTCATTTTCTTTAGATTTGGTGTAAATCTAATGCAAGTGATCTGGGAATGTGCAGATGTTGGGGTTGACCATCTATTCGTACATAGATGACGCCGATGTTTTTTTCTACAGAACGCAGAAAGCGTTGGCGAGAAAAATGGACATCTTCGATTGGATCCCCGGAAGCTACGCCGAGGAGATTGTTGAAGGGGGCGAGAACCCTTTGGATAGGGCGAGGCGGACCAACCCGGAGGAGTTCGTTACTCAGGCCCCCGTCGCAATTCCCGAACCCCTGGTGGAATTGCATCCTGGCACCTCGTCACGGGGCCCAGGTGATGAAGCGGGAGAGGACGAAGAAGAGGAAGAAGAGGACCCCAAGGCGGAGGGCGAGGTGGAGGAAGGGGCAACGGGGTTCACGCAGGAATCTGAAGCCCCCCAACGAAAGAAGGCTATGCGGGTGGCAACTCCGCAAAGTAAGCTGGTGCCCGTCCTCATTGTGGACGACGCGAGGGACATGTACTCCAGGGATGCGACCGCCGCGTTCAGGGAGAGGAGGAGGCTGAAGGGGAAGAAGCTCTACGGCGACTACGCGGTGGAAGAGACCATCGCCATTAGCAGCGAGGACAAGGACGACATGGAGCTCGCCAAACGGCTCAGGTCGGATCCCCCCTCCCCCACAGCGTTTGCCGGCATGGTGAGGGTGAAACCCGAAGTCCTCACTGTGGACGAGTCTAATGAAAAGATGCGGAGGGACGAGGAGCAGCGCGTCCGGCTGGAAAAGGCTGCCGCCGAGGAACCCTCGGTCCGCAACGAAGTCGCGGAGTTGAGGGCTCTCCTCTTGGAGCAGGAGCGGCAAAGGGCGATGGCCCAACCTCCGTCCAGCGCGGACCTGATCACGCAAGTGATTCAGGGCATGTTGGCGCAGGGGTTGGTGATGGCTCCCCCGAGTGCATTTCCGCACTTGCCCGCCGGCTTCCCTCCCCATAATATCAACCCACCGCCCGCACCGCAGCAGTCCTTCACCTTCGGCCCTATGCTGCAGCCGCAAGCCCGCCCGTACGCACCCGTCCAGCAGGTGGACGACCCCAGCCTTTGGCGCGTCCCCGGAGCTTCAAGTCCCTTGGGCCCCCCCCCCCGCTTCGGCCTCCCATCCTCGTGCCCCCACACCACCAACAGGACGACCCCCACATGTTTGGGTCGTCCGACCCAAACACTGCCGCCCTTGCACCGCCAGCCATCGACCCGCTCGAAGCAGGAGGGTTTGGGTCGGCCGACCCAAACCCTGTCTCAGCGACGGCCCCGGTGGACGAGCCCATGCTAGATGTTGAAGGCCCGCAAGGGCCTGGTGATACCTCTACTCCTAACCCAGTCGATGAACCAATGCATGATGCGCATGCGGAGGTTGGGTTGGGACAAAGGCCTGACAGTCAGCCTTTGTAGGAGCAGGTTGCTGCTGACGTCGCCGGACCAGGCGTTGGTGACGCAATTGGGGAAGCGCACGCGTTGGCGGCGTCAACGGCGTCAAGGCACGACCAAGGCGAGGTAATGCACTGACCCCACTCAGTTTGGGTCGCTCGACCCAAACTCCCTGGGTGTTTGTCTTCTTGCCTTGGTCGTGTCCCCTAGCTAGGAAGAACCGACCCACCTGTCCCCCCCCCCTTCTTCGCCCCACCCCATCCCCGCATTCGCCCCCCCTTTCGTCACCCCCCCGACCATCCGTTTCGGGCCCCCCCCCACCCCGGCTTGCGACGAAGTCCTCATCACGGCGGCTCGTCATTCAAATTTTGTTAGATGTAGACTTAGGCTAGTTTGAACGCATCGTTCAACGTGGCTCTCCCCCAATATCAAAATGTACATGGAGCATTGTATAATATAAAATCACCATTGTTTACTCCCATATATTTGTATCTTCGGTTTGAATGTATACTATATGCTCTTGCCTCTCTTGTATCCCTTGTTCCCCCCCCCCGGGCCAATGAATCAAATGGTTTTGTGTATGCACCGAGTGCAAATAAATTTCCTTAATTCTTCGTTTGGACATAGCATGACATAAGTCGCCCCCGTTTTCTCTCGATCGTCCCCGCAGGGCTTGGAGCATAGCGTAGCGGCTCCCCAACGCTCTTCTCCCAGGAGCGGAGAGGGCAGCGCGGCGGCGCCCCCGGTTCTGCCCGCCCTGCGCGCGCTGCGGAAGGAACGATTCCTGGTGTTAGACCTTAACGGGGTCCTCGTCCAGTGCGTCCATTGTCCCAGGGTCCCCACGGTGCCCTTTTGCAAGCCCGAGGACGCGAACTACGACGGGCCGCCCACGCACATTAAGACCAAGCTGGTGCACCTCCGCCCGTGGCTTCGGCGCTTCCTGCAGATCGCCCAAAACAAATGGTGGGTGGTCGTGTGGAGCTCCATGACGGCCGAGAACACCAATGCGGTCGTGGAGTTCATCTTCAAGGGCTTCGAGCCCCCCTGCTTGGTCCTAGCACAGGAAGCGTGTAGAATATTGTACACACCGGACGGCAAAGTCGTCAAAAAACCAAACAACCCCGCGTCCCCCCAATATCTCAAGGTCTTGAAGCCGATTTTTTGGGACCAGCGACCGTCCTTGATAGGCGTCCCCTACGACGTCCGTCCCACCCGCGAGAACACGCTCATGGTGGACGACAGCGCTTCCAAGAACTTATTGAACCCGACGGCCAACTTCATTGTTTGCCCTACGTGGACGATCGAGAAGGTCCGGGACCGATTTTTGTTAGACCTTGTTAAGTACTTGCAGACGCTCTGCGGTAGCGGGCTGCCCGTAAACCAGTTTGTTAGGAGTAATCCCATAGGCGAGAGATACTTGGATCCACGAGACCATTTGTACAGAGAGTTGTTCTCCCACGCGAAATTTAACAAGCTCATTTGAGAGAGTACGTGTGTGTGTGTGTGTGTGTTTGTGTGTTTGTGTGTTTGTGTGTGGGGGCGCCCCCACTTTGTGTAATATATTCTTCATATGTATCTTGATTTTCACATGCTCTATCTCTCCCTCTTCCCTTTGGGTTATGTTTTGTTTTGTTTCCATTTTGGCGCCAGCGTTTGGAGCCCTCGATTGACATCGTCAGTGACTCAAACTTGGGGAGCTTCTTCTATGAGACCGTTTATGACGCCGCTTCAACCATTGACTACTCCAAGGAGCCTATTGACGCCGGCGTCGTCGATAGCCCCCCGCCCAAGCAAATGTTCCGGCAGTCTCCGTCTCCGTCGCCACTCAAGGGCACAAAGCGCGGCTGCGTCCGGACGTCCCCCTCTCGCCCCGGCGGCGCCGTTGCACCCCGACGACGACTGGCGATGGGCGCTCGGCCTGCAAAGAGTGGACCCCTGCATGTCCCTTTGCGCGACGCTTTCCCCGTCCTATCCAACTCGGACGCGAGCGCCCCTACTGCCAAGGTGATCGCCCACAATACATTACAATCCCTCTCCCTTAAGTGGGGCGTGCAATATATATATGGGTTTGAGTCTTTCTCCTCAAACTAACCCGTGTTTTTTTTGGTTTTCTTTGATCACTTCCAGGTTGCGTCCAGCCCCAAACCTCCGCGGGCCAATGCGTCCATTGAGCTGGAGCGTCACTACGCCATGCGCCGATATGCCGGACAGTCTACGTCGTCGTATTCGAATTCCTCGTCTTATAATTCGGGCGGTCGACACAATCTAAAATGTGTTATGGTGGGCCCACATCCAAAACTCGGCTATAGTCGAGGGCCAGAGATTCTCAGAAATGTTGAGGCGATGCGAGCTAAACAAGCGGCGGCAAAAGAAAAAGATGCGGTCTCCCAGCCTAGATAGGCAATTGTAGGGCGTAGACATTGCATGTAGGCGGGATGATTTTAGGCCGCACTATCCAATGGATTTGTGCCATTAGTATGCTATTCAGTTTCTCATGCCATACATTGTATATGGTACTTGCAATAATATAAGTGTTATGGGATTACCCCTTCAATATGGTCTACGGTTTGGATTGCCCTACCTAAACCATATTCATACAAGCTCTCATATTTTGTGTGCAATAATATGAATGTTTTGAGATTACATGTTCAATATGGTCTCAGGTTTAGATTGCCCACCCTAAACCATCACAAATATGAGTTATTAATGGGCTTCTTGGTATGAACACCCGCTTCAAAGTGTTCCAATCTTACAACTTTCTCCAATATGTGTTCCATTTATCCTTGTTCTTATTTATGTTAATGTCTCAAAATGCCCAAAAAGTCTCAATTTAACGAATATAGTGTTATGGGTATAAAATGAGGGCTATTATTTCTTAGTAGAATTAATATAGGGATTGAATTATAGGATCTTAGGGTTTAGGGTCCGGAGTCAGCGTTTTGGTCTAGGATTGTATCATTTGGCCAAATAGTATTGTTGTGTTCTGCAATATGATCCTCAAGCACAAGTTTTATGGGATGGCTTGTATAGAACCGTGTTTGTAATAGTATGTATGAACAAGATTTTTGTATATATGAAATGGTATGTATGGACATGGATTACTTTTTATCACTTAAAAGGAAAAGAAAATACAATATATTACATTGGCATGGGAAATATAAATAATGGTAGGGTGCAAACAAATAGGTCGTTTTAGAGAATTAAGTAATAATTAAAGGGAACCTTTGATTCATGCCCTGGAGGTAAATAGCCCCTAAACAAATACCCCTCCCATGCACGTGGTGCACAAAAATCCTATAGAGTGCCCTGCCCATGGGAGTATGACACGGGGAGTGACACATATTACTTCATAAATGAATACATATGAACCATTGGAGGAGGTGGGGAAGGGGTTAATAAGGAAAGGCTGCATTACATGAACCCCTCCTTTGAGAAACTTTAAGGGGGCCTCATCGTACACTCGAAAACCAAGATCCAAGCACACCGTACAAATATGCGTAACACATTGTACAAAATTGATGATGAAATTGGAGTATGTGCTCAAATGAAATGAACCATTCTATTTTCATTGCAGTTAACAAAAATGACAAGACCTATGCGATCAATAAGAAAGAAATAGAATCATCACTTTCACCTCCCATAACTTACACATCTCAACTTCGATTCTCAAACTTCAAATGACAATCTACGTGATTCACAACCACTCACCACCGGGTGACGAAACTTCAATCTAAACCAATGGCAAGAAATTGTGCATGGACTAACAAGTAGAAAGTGCCTATTCTACAGCCACATACCTAACTTAATGAAGTTCTTCACATGGTTGGTGCTTTTCGTGCTCGCTCCTGCAGAAGAAGAAAATAAAAAATAAAAGAAAAGAACATCGATATTAGCTACCACCGTAATGTTGAACTTGTTGACCCTATCTTGTTCAAGAGTTCCCTTGTCCACAGCAATGTTTCCTGCCTGTTTTGTTCATGAGCCCCTCCTCCACAAAAATAACTACTGATCGTGATAGCTCCAAATCTAGTGATGTGGTGAGCGGCGGAGACCCGAGAACGTGTTTCAGTTATGTGAATCGGTGCCCTGAATGACCTCTATGCCATTGTGAGTGACACTGCTCAGTGCGCATGCAAAATTTGTGACATCTGCCTCCAATCGAGGCTGACCGATGAAAAGGCTTTCACCTGCCCCCGGGGTGGCAACACCTGTATAAGAAGCAGGGGTCACCGGTTTAAGAAGAGGAATTGAAGCCGAAATTTATAATATAAAAACTTATAATAAGCTTATTATAAATTATAATAAGAGACTTGAAGAAAAGAGCTGCACCTCCTAATTCTAATAAATTATGGTTGAGAAATCACAATTTAGGGATAGCAAGTGCGGTGGAATAAACTTACTGGACTACTCATACTCTAATGTTGTGAAAGCATGGAACGACATCTTCTCCAAAGCTGGTGGGAAGGACTTGTACTACTTTATCATGGGGGAATCACGTGTCTGAGATACCATGGACTTCAAACTTATAATTGCAACTTCGACTTCATAACTTACACCTTAGAAGCTTCAACTTCAAATTTCACACTCACGTGGTCTGGTCCTCTTGGACTTACTTCGTGCTTCAATGAACTACCATCATCTCGGTGCTCAAATTGTAGCAAAGGTGGCAAATTTTTGGTGGTGAAATCTTTCAGATGTCGAAGATCTGATCTAGTGTTGGTGTTTTAAGACTCAATTGCTTTAAAGATTTGACTTTGATCATTTCAGTGATCACAGCTTCAACTCCAAACTTAGAGATGCAACTTCAACTTGACACTCTAGTGCTTTAGATCTTTGAGATCTGCTTCACTTCAGTAACCTGGTAAAATTTCGGTGCTCTAGACTATAAACTTTGTGGCTTCAGAGATCTCCATGTGCTTGGATATTCTATAATTCGGTCGCAAGCTTCGGTGGTGTAGCCCTTTATCCTGTTCTTCCCCTACTGATGGATCCTACTATGGAGTCAAGGGAGTGCACACAACAGAAAGGAAACATCGAATCATCACAATCTACCGAGACCAGGATTAGGGTAAAGTCTTCGGAGCAAAAGTTTACCTCATTCAGTCGGAGGTTGCGGTGACCCTGTTCGGCTACTACCGAATCAAACATTGATGAAGAGCCGAAATCGAAGAATTGGTCCGCAATCGCCCAGAACCTCCAACCTTGCAATCGCTCAAAACCTTGCAAGTGACGAGACTCCCGTTTCTGCGTTTCCAACGGCAACTCAACCCTAACCTCGCCAAACCCTAAGTCCTCTGTAAGCTGTCACTTTAAGAAAAAAATTATAATAAAAAATTCCAAGTTATTATAAATTCTAAGAAAAGAAATACAAAGCTGGGGGGTCTGGACGGTGACCCCTGCATAAGAAAAAACCCTTCTAATAAGTTCTAAAACCCATTTTTGAAGGTCAAAAACTTTTCTGATCCAAACATACTTGGTGTCATTGGATTCCTCTCAATGTCTACTTTCTAGGCATGTAGTTTGTCGTTACATAATAACAAATTGTAAACTCTTAGATGCATTAGAAGGAAATAATAAGGAGCTGTACTTGAAAGAAGAGTTGCCACCCCGGGCACCTGCCTCCTCCACCGACAGATCGTCCAACATCAAATTGGGAGCATCGCTCTCTGTGAGTGAGTCCCACACAATCTAAGCCAAAGCCTCTTCGATCTTGACTCACCCACGCTTTTGTCGAATGTGGACGGCAGCAGGTAAGAGTATCGGACATCCAGATTTGAGTGGTAGATATGTGACAATCTATGTGATTCACAACGCTCACCACTGGATGATGAAATCTTTGATCCGATCCACTGGCAAGAAATCGTGTGGACTAACGAGTCATAAATAACCACAATACGGTCACATACCCACCTGAATGAAGTTCTTTAGAAGATCGGTGCTTTTCGTGCTCACTCCTACAGAAAAGAACAAAACCATGACCTTCGGTAATAGCTGCCGATGTGATTTTGAACCCGTTGACCTTCTCTTGTTCAAGAGTTCCCTTGTACAGGGTAGAGTTAATTTACCACCTACCTTGCTCACTCCTGCATGAATATAACTACCGATCGTGATGGCTCCAAATCTAGTGATGTGGTGAGTGGCAATCCCACGCACGCAGAGATCCGAGACTGTGTGTCAGTCATGTGGATCGATTCCATCAATTATATTGATACTCCCATGGTGATGCTGTCCCAGTTTGCATGCAAAATTTGTGACCAAAAACGTCCTAGGCCGACCCAAGACGCTTTCAGCCGCCTTCACCAACAAACCAGCCAACATCAATAAACGGAATTAAATATGTACCACCTGGAGGGCCCAAGGGGACCGTTCATAATACAATCATCCCAACCCTTACTTATGATTTGCATTTATCTACTATATATTGTAAATAAATTATGTAGATTCTAATATGAGGTTTGTACCTAATGTGAAGATCGCATATCCAATGTGAAGGCAATCTACCACAAGGCTTTTGCAATTGTGAATTTTAATTTCATTATAAGATTATCGAAATCTAGAATTAACTTGTAAGTTTTTATTTCACAAATTGAAGATTATGTATCTTAATTGTTTGTAGTTATTCATTGCTTTAAGAAAATCCGGCCATTATCCTAATATAATTAATTGGTGTAATTGCTCCCCGGGGTGAAAACCCTGCTTGATTCTTGAAATTCATCATATGCCAAAAAAGAAGCAACAAACTTATGGGTGGTTTTACTCATGCAATATTTTATAATTCCAATTAATGCGAATGTATATATGAAGTTATCTAGTGCTAAAAGCTTTTATACAATTTTGTACATGCACAATGATCGAAATATTAGATAATGTGCGCTCTAAGAGCCTACAATATATTATATGATAAAATACTACAATCTTTGTAACTTATAACATTGTGTGATTTGAAATGGCAACCCACCGTGGGTAATTGAAATGAAAGGTGTGAGCTGCATTTGATGCATTAGACAATAGCATGTAGTACCGGGTTTCTTGCAAATTACCTTTTCATTTGTTGCATATGGCCTGGAGCTTGATTCCGTCTACGTAAACTCATCAATTGAGTTGGTAAAGACAAAACAAATACCATTTTACTGAGGAGAGTTGGAATTGTGGTTGATTGCATACATGTGTTTCAACATAAAATGTACGCTTGCAAAACAAAGACAATGAAGAACTAAAAGGCAATAAAAATAAATAATACAGTTATTTCTCAACATAAGAAACACTAGCTTGATGGCCTCAGTTCAAAGCATCATTCAATGTAGTTTTAATTATCATAAGTGTGCCAAGAACTTAGGTGCCATCTCATTCACCCATTCTTAATTCCCAACTTCCATAGCCCTCACTCCCCCTTACTCTCGCTGGTTGTTGTGAGTTAGATTGTGATTGTTTTTGGGGCTCCATATTAATGACCCTCAAGGAATAAGACACCCATAGTGGGAAGTTTGTCATGGAGAGCAGAAAGATGGACATGCACGTAGTATCTCTAAAGTAGCTCTACAATGTTTTTTTTTGGGTGGTCTAAATATGATTCAAAACCTCACATAACTACCAACATAGTGAAATACGTGTGAATTACCATCTATGGTCTTGTCAATTTCTAGTTATGAAATTTTTTAGATTTCAATGGTCACGACTCACGGGGCCTCAAGCTGTTGTCTAATAACCCTAAAGCATCTAAGACTCCCTATCCATGACTAAAATAAGAACGGGAGATACAGTCTAACCTCGATAATGTCACTCTTGTTTATAGAACACCTTGATATTGTCACCCAAAACTTCGAAACCAAATTTTCTAGTGTAAAACTCCCTCGTTATTATCCCTATCACCCTTGATGATGTTACTATTTTTTTCCAAAATTTGTAGTGTAAGTGTGATAATAACGAGTAATATGGATGAAAAAAGGCCGGGTGGACAACAAATTCTATGGATGACGTCGGCAACATTGAATTTGGGCTTTGATGTCCAAGGCAAGCCTCTAGAGAAGCTCTCCATTGGAGTACGTAAACATGGAAGGTGAAGATGATTTTGAGGTGGAGTATTCTACTGAGGAGCTTGTGCAATTAGTGCAAGATGGCCAGGAGGTACATGATCCCGTAGAAGTAGACCCATTGATTGATGATAGCAATGATGTTGAGTCTAAGGTAGTGAAGTTAAGTGATGCACAAAAATCTATTAAAGATGTTTTGAATTTTATGGCTAGTCAAGGTTCTCAAATTTTCAACACTGTGAAGTTGTTAGGAATGGAAAAAATCCATGACAAGCTCATTAGAATTGGTGTTGCACATTTAACATCAATGTCAACAAAACAATGTGACATTAGGAGCTTCTTTGTCTCTAGTGAGAGGTCTTTACTTGATCTCAATGACACATTATGATGTGCTATCTTTGTTATTCAAGCTTTTGAATTTAATTTTATATTTAAAAACATTGAATTCTTATCTTTGTTATTTTCTTTTGAACATTGTAATTTTTATTTGTTTTTCTACCTATTTATTTGATAATATCACATTATGCATAAATCTTCCAAATGTGACATTATCAAATATGTCACACCTTGTTTATATCACACTTTTTGGTGAAACGGATGGTCTGACATTATCAAGGTTAGATTGTACATGATTCCATTTTAAGCCAATTGTGTCTAAAATGACCAAGTCTACTCTCCAGTTTTCATCCACTCTCAAAATGGAACAGGTGTGGACAGCGAATAAAATTGAAGGGTTGTAGCCGTTATTCTGGGGTGCAGCCGTTCACTTTCCTTTCAACAGCTGGGCCAACCATTCAAAAGGGACCGGCAGAAATTCCAGGAAACCTTCAAAGGGAAGGGCATTTTTAAAACAACCGGTCCCTTGGGCCTTCATATCCTCGGGAGATCCGGCTAGCTCATTTCCCTGCAGGCTCCGGCTTGTGGTTGATGCAGTCGACTGGGGATTCGTGGCACTCACTAAGGAACATCCATCCAAGATATCGTGGATGAAGTGGCTCCAATAAAAAAAGCTCCCCTATGGGGTTGAGGGCCGATTCATTCGAATGTGACATCACTAGACTAATTTGGAGCCTTTGACTCTATTTCTGGAATCAAATTGCCTTAAAATAGTCATTTAGATGATTAGTGCATTTTTTCATCCGCATGGATGATTTTACTTGAGTGCCACGAATCCCCGGCCGATGCAGTCTTGCAAATACGCTCATACCCTCAGGAGAACCGTAGATACCCTCCCACCCCCGGTGAGAACTACAGGTCGCGAAATCCAAGCAGATGCCTGAGTGAGTGAGTGAGTGAGTGGGAGTGTGTGAATGCCACCATCCAGCGTAACTTATCATTGCACATTATTATTGTGCAGGAAAGAAGTTTCATCTGAGTGCTTTTGATTCGTAGGAGCTTGCAGGGAGGTTGATAAGATAAGAAAGGGCTTATTGCAGCATGTGCATTTTTACAGCAAACACTTTTAATGTGTCAACTCTGAAATGACAGACACAATGTGTTTGTATTAGTATAAGGTAGAAATACCATAACCCGTTAACCACCCAATAGCGGTGCACTAGACCGCCTCATAATGGTAAAGTGCCATGTCTTAAATGGAGCGGCAACTTCAATGCAGTGTAGCCAATGGGAGGCAAGATCTAACGTACTCATGATTAACGGGTTTAGGTGATGTTCTGTATCGAAATGCGGAGAGCCTAGTGGACCGGAAGTGGGTTGGACAAACTTTCCACTTTGAAAAATTGTGAAACTTTTTGTACAAGGCAGAAAAATACGAAACAACTTGCATTCTTCATGAATCCTTCTCGTCTATCTTGGAAAATTATCTCATGATTGTCGGACCAGATCTTCAATGCGAATCACCTTATTTTAACGGGTTATGGTATTTCTACCTTATTTGTGGCCATTTTCAAGCTTTGGTGATGTCCTTACACACTGGCCACGAGGTATTAAGCACACTCTGAATATAAATTGGGTTGTGTCTCGCGGATTGCTTCCAGGGCATGACTGAATGAATGTACCTGAGAGGGTGTGTCCGGACTCTTCCCGGTGAAAGCTTCTGTCTGTAAGATTGGAGCATTTGAGGTGCGCACAAATTTTGCAGTGGAGTTGATAGGCATGGATGCCGCGATTTCGAACATTTGGAGCAATGGTGTGGCCATATGATTCGCTTCGGTGTGTCGACTGGGCATGACATTGTGGCAACCTCAGCATTGAGCACTTTGAAGGTGGATTTTTCTCTCTTAATGGGCTCGTCATCTTTAGGTTTTAGTAGGATCGTCCATCACACTTGAAAGGGCGCCTGCAACGATGGAGGTTCTCTGTCACTGCATTTTCGGTGCATTATGTTGATGATTTCTTAGAACAGGGATTCTAGGTAACAAGGACCCCCTGCGTCTTTAATCTCGTTCAGCAACACTAAGTATTGAATGAAGCACCTACTGCGAAATGTGGCTCGATTCTTCACCTTGAGGATATTTGCTTCCAAAAGACTCCGGAGATGATACTCTTTCCTTCGTTGTTTTGTTCATTTGGGTCACATCTAATTTTCTTAAGGATCACCGGTAACCCCAAAGGGAATTGAAGTCACGCTTGTGACCCCTTTCTTTCTATCTTTTTTGGCAATCTTTTGCTTCCTGCAGCAAAACTCACAAGCACGAAACAGAGCCCACCCACATTGCCGCTATCATGATGCAATTGGTTGAGTCTGTGATTTTAGGTTTCCACATTCCTTGAATGACTATCCTGTGAGTTCAGAAACGGACGCCTCAATTGATCCTAGATTTTTGGATACTTCGGTGTCCATAGATGCCATTTTCGTCGCTCAGTAGGACTAAGTCCATTGCTGAGTTTGAAGAATAAGCATCACTTGAGCAAGATATTTGTATTCGTTACGGGATGCCCCTGCATTTACAAGTCATCAATGTGATATTGTGAATGTTTCGTAGAGTGCTCTTGGGGAGAGTGAAATACTCGTAGAGAGGAATGCCTTCTTTTATTGAGTGTTACAGATTTATCCGAGTCGCTGCTTGGCTTCCAAATCTCAATATATGGCCCATGATCAGCTGGTGCACTGGTGCAGAGCGGAAGAGCGTGCAGTGGAGCTGTCAGAATCTGTGATCTAGTTTTCATGAATGATATACAGTGACGCAGGCAGGGAGCACCAAGTATTTTCCAATTGCAAAGGGACTCGGGACTTGGGAGGTTGGGCCAGAGGTGAGTATAAATTTTCTTGACTTAGGGTTTGCTTCATTAGATATTCGTTGGTGGGTGAAGCACAGTAGCAAGTACACACGTTTTGTACATTAATTTAAGGTTTTGGACCCTTGGGTAAGTAACCAGATTTTCTGGTGGTTGTTGTACCGAATTAGATGTTAATTCTTTAGGGTTTGATGTGTGCATTAATCTGACTAATTTTAGAAAGATTTCAAAGTTCTATTGTTTCTTTTATGATGAGTTCGCTATTTAGAACTACTTCTAACATTGTAATAGTCCAGGTATATGTGGATATTCTGATGCGCATCTTGAGCTGCATCAAATCTTGTATCTTATTTGTACAGTACTATGATCAATTAAATTATTAGGTATCCAGTTTGATTATCATGGTTGCCAGTTGGGTGATAGGATTTCATGTTTTAATTTTTTCCTGTGGTTTTACAATGATGTGGAAGTTGAATGGTCTCTTTCTACTTGAATTACCTATTTCTATGTGAGTCAAGGTAAGCATTTCTCTTCATTCAATTTAGATTTCATGTATTTAATTTTTTTATTCATTTTAGGATGATTTCGGAGATGTAATTTTTTCATGGTCATGGCTTACCTACTTCTGTTTCAAATTTGCAGCATGGGCCGCAGAAAGGTCATGATACAACCCACACTCACAGGATTCATGAAGAGAGCTAGGGTTGAAGAGAATTCACATAACTCCATTGTCTGCAGCAATGATGAGTCCGCCATTGGAGGTGAAAATTCAAATGCAGATGGGAATTTGGATTTAAACCTTCTTGTTCAAGAGGATTCATTTCAGGAGCAGTTGTCACCTACAAGAGAATAATCATCTCAGCTCCAACCATCATCCACATGAGAGGAGTCATCTAAGCCCCAGGCCATGTGTAATCAAGTTATATATGAACAATCTCACATGCCCATGTTGGACATTCTTGCAGTTGGAGATGGAGAGAAGAGTTTGACAGCCAAAGAGCGTGGATTTTGAGATCAATGGAAACTTCAATTTCCATGGATACGCCCAATCATGGTAAATGGTCTCACTCGTGTAAAATGTATTTATTGTGAAAGATTTCAAGTCAAGGGTTCTCTTGAAAAAAATGAGGGTTATAGAAATTTGCAACGAGGAGCATTCAATGACTACAACAAGTCCACCCACCATTGCTATGCGCAAATAAGATGGCTCTCTATGAATGGACAATGTAAGCCCATTCCACAACATATGTCTTCTACAATTAAAGGTATGAAAGCCAAAATCATAACCACAATGAAATTCATGTATTTTATTGTACTCAATTATTGCCTTTTTATGCCTTGTTACACGTCCATGTGCAACTTTGCAAAAGAAATGGACTTTGAAGGCTTATCTGGCAGTAAAAACTATACAACCTATGCAAATGCTATTTCGGGAAGGAAGTTCGTGATTGCTATTGCTCAACATATTGAATCAAATCAGATAGAGGAGGTAAGGAATAGCCCTTGTTATTCTTTGCTTTTAGATGAATCAACAGATAGAGCACTTGAATTCCATCTTATTGTGTATCTTTCATATCTTGACAAGGGTGGATTAGGTCAATCAAAGAGCTTATTTCTTTCACTCTCTACAATTTGTGATGGCACTGCACAATCTATTTATGATGCATGGACAAATACATGTACTATACATGTATAGATTATAGAGTTCAAAACTTGTGGGCCTAGCTACAGATGGAGCAACAACTATGTTAGGAGTACATAATGGCTTTGCAGCAAAGCTGAAAAGGGACATAGCAGGATTATTTAGTGTCCACTATATTGCTCATCGGGAGGCCTTAGCTGCATCAGATGCCTTCAAAAAACTAAATAATTAGCCTTTCTTAAGAGACTAGCAAATAGAGTGTATGGTTGGGTTGGTATGTCCTCTCTTCGAAATGGAGAATTACATGGTTTATTGAAGATCATGGATTTGGAGAAGGTGAAACTACTTCATGTGCATACTGTGAGATGGCTTAGCGTGGGACAAGTCATGATGCGGTTTGCAGATATCTTGCCAGCCTTGTAGACATTATTTAGGTATGTATGTATTTTTTTCTATTTCATATTTGAATTATTATAATACATCTCATCAAACAGAAATACATAGAATATTTATTTGAATTTTTTCATATTTGATTTCAAGATTTGGTGACTTCTAACACAAGTGTATTTGGAATTTACAATCCATGTGCGCAAGGACAATGACCAACAATTATGCAATGATTTAAGAATCTTCAAAGTGGTATTTTACATTTATTTGTTGGCAGATGTGCTACACGAGCTAAACATTTTGAACAAGATTTTCCAAATTGAAAATGTGGATCTCAGTCAATTGGGGGCACAGATTGAGTTAACAACACGCTCATTGACACGGATGTTCTTAGATGCTGAGAACTTTGGTGTTGATTCTAAGTATGTCAAGATTTTTATGGATGTTGCACAAGATGGAACCATCGAGTATAGAGACAAGACTGGTACACTCTCATTCTTTGCTTTTTCAAGAAATTCCAAATTGTGGAGATTCGGGAGGTTCTTTTGATGTTTGCAAGGAATTGGCACAAGAATATGTACAAGTTGTTATCGATGCATTACATGTTAGATTCCCTGATATGCGGGTATTCAATACCACTAAAATTTTCAGCCCTATTTCTTATCCCATGGAGTTGCCACTTTTATATCAGAATGCACAATTATGGTTACAAATTTTGTTTAATCATTTCAGTGTAGAACGATCCAGACTTGTAAATCGTGATGGATGTATTTTTGAACTGAAGAGTTTTGTAGATACTCTTCAAGTTGCTTGTGCAAGATTAAAGATGCACCATGCATGGTCAATCTTTGCTTCTATAGATGATTATTTGAGCAGGTTTCCGCATATGACACAATTGTGGCAGGTGGTATTGACTCTTCCTGCAAGCACAGCTACTTGTGAGAGGGGATTCTCAACTCAAAATCATATTAAATCCTCTAGAAGATGTGCTCTAAACATTAGCACCTTGGAGGCACTAATGAGGATCGCAATGGCTAAGATTCCCATGGAGTCTCTTGATTTTGAGGATATTTGAGAGAGATGGATGAGTGTGAAGGATAGAAGATTTCAAGAGTGATTGTAGTATTCATCATAGCATGTGATTTTATCACATGTTTGTGTTTTTCGACACAAAATTGCTTTTGTTATGTGAGCTCTATACATGAAATAAATATATGTTCTAATCATATTTCTTTTCAGATTTTGTTCCATGTAAATTATATTTCACTTCAGTTTACAATATAACCTAAGATTCAAACATTACATTGTGCATTTTTGAAAGAAAAAAATCGTAAATATGTGAAGGGCAATTTTTGAAGTAACCCTTCATTTTGAAAGGCAAAATTTTAAGTAACCCTTCCCCATGAAATACGAGTAACCCTTCAAATTTTCTTGCTGGGTGTGGAAGAGACTTGGGGTGTCCGTTGTGTTACAAACTGCACTAACTATAATTGGGTTTAGTGTCATATTGTATTTTATATTACTACGATAATTTTTTTAGAGACACTTTTTTAAAACAAGTTTACAAATGTTGTCATCTCAACTTACTTTCAGTTCGTCCAATTGCCAGTTATTGAAACAAAGTTTGGTATAATTTGCATCCTAACAAATCTCTGATGAAATTGTCAAGGATGATTGAAATTTGGATGAAAAATCATTTAGTAAGTGACAGTGATTGCAACACTGTAAATTTGATATTGCCCAAAACAATTTATAAGGAATGACAAATAACGTTAGGTTAACATTTAGTGTTGGTGACATTGCACTTGGGTTCACACTTAATATTGAGCGAGACAATTAGAATTGGTGACACTAAATACAATACTTAGTGTAGTGACCACGTAACGAATCTTATTTGTAAATGGGTTGTTGAGAGAATAGTTAGAGACAACTAACATGTTGAATTATACAAATTGTGACATGATTTTGTCTTGTATGGGTTGTGGGAAGCAGATCCTACATTTTGGATTGCTCTAGGCCCCCCAATTAATGACAACAATATGGCAAATATCAAGGTGTGTGGGCCTTCAAAGCTCACTATTATAATTTGACCGCTATATTTCATGGCAAGGTTTGTAGCAAGGAATGGAAAGCGACATGTGTTACGGTGAGATTGGATGAAATGTGCTCAAACAATAGCTTATATTAAATTACAACCTGTCATAATTTTCTACCCACGTTAACTTTGAACCCACATCTATAGGTGTAATTGGTGTAGTTATGAACAAGCATTGATGACCAATTTATGTGACTAACATGTACTTCATGCTAGAGGTTTAGGGTCTCTAGACTGTGTCCTTTGAAATGCAAAATCTCTCATGGTTGGAAAATGATGAGACCATCCCAGCTTGGGTGCAGTTTGACATGTATGAAGGACGTACATGACATGAAATGGATAGCATTCATGGTCTACTAGATTTTGCGTCGAGCCCACCTCAAAGAGGTGGGTCTAACACATAATTGAGAGATCATAACACTTCAAAATCTCACAACCCTTGATTTATTATAACTAATTCTTGAAATGCCCCCCATGAGTAGATGGCAGTGATATAGCATTGGCTATAGAGCCCAATTGCATATGTCTTTATCTACTTCAAGTCCCACAATCCCACAAAATTCAAAAGGAGGCGGCGGCATGAATAAGGGGCTCGATTGCAAAAATTAGAAAAATGTGAGTTAAAAAAAGAGGTCAAATCTATTCTTGAGAGTTATAGTTTACTAAAGCCAAATTAAACAAAATTTCAATCATATATAACAAAGCAATCTAGACAATGCTTGAAGTCTATTTTCAGTTTTTCAAACGTAATATAGAGTTAATAAATGTCCTTGATTCACACCGTTGGTTACAAGTCACACATAATAACTTGTTTCTTAGAAACAATGCAAGTTACATTGAAAGCCACAAATGTAGCATCACCATGGCCCATTCGGGGTCCCATATTCTTTGTAGGACATCCTTTACGTTAAATTGACAACATCGGTTGCCCTTGCAAATGTTGTCAAGACCGCCAACATGTCAACATTCCTTAAAGTGTCACGCCAAGAGTATGGTGGGATAGGCACCATCTCATTCTAACACTTTGTGCTTTAGAAGTACCGTAGCTCTCTAGCAACTTGGGCACCTTTCTGCCTAATAATTAATCAAAGTGCAAAAGTAAGTTAGGCAGCCCAAAAAATAATATTCTAAAATTGGGCAAATTCAACAAGTAATTTAAAATAAGTTAGACATTCATTCCCGTTTGCTTGTCTCATTCCCGTTTTTATGGTAGTGTGTTAGCATGACTTGTGGAGCAAATTCATGCTTGTATTGTTTTTACACCATAAGTGAGATTGAGGGCCACTTCACACATGGGTGGTTGCATGCTTTGGTGTCTCAATAACGGTGTCACATTGCTATTTTCAGGAAGGGGTATGTATTGCAAGGTCCAAATATCACAAACTACTGTGTTTTCTTTGGCAATTTTTTTGTGAGATAGTTAAAAACTTTGCTATAAAGACATTTAAGTAGTGTGTTAGGCGCACAAGGGTCTGAAACAATGGTGTATGGACTTTCAAACATTAATGTATGGACTTGTCACAGCTGTCAAAAAATTTCAATATGGACTTTTAAAACAAAGTAGTCAAGTCAAAATGCTTGATAGTGACTACATTTAAGATGGACTACATCATTGTTAATTCAAAAATGTGGGTTTCTTTGTGGCATTATTGTTATATATGTAGAAATGGACTTTTATAGAGTGAAAATGGTGTTTAGTTTTTGAAGGTACTATTTGATATGATAAATTTTTATTTTTATTTTATTTTTTCCCCTTTGCATATGGTATTTAAGCCTCTACATGGGCCTCTTTTTCAAAAAAATTAAATTGTACTCATAATTGTACATATAGCCAACATCAATGAGTTGGTCCCTATAACGGTTTTTTTATTGACTCCACGCATGCCGATAGTGAGACACCAAACCATGCAACCACCCACATGAGCCAAGAGTCGTGACCTTGTACGGGTGAGGACCCTTGACTCTCATCCAAAGGGTGTTGGGAAAGCCGTTTTATGTAGTCACGGGCCCTCAAGCATAGTGTGAAGTGAGAGTGGACCATGTTGCGGGACCATTGCATATTTTGTTGGCGGAAAAAGAAGGGAGGATTTGGTTTAATATAATATGTCTCAAACTCTATCAATTTAAGAGAATTACTTGGTGGTGTTTGTCTGTCCTGGAATCTATTCTTGAATTTGCCCTGCAATATGTCATGAAATTTGTCTTGCTGGAAAAAAATATGAAAAAAATTCATGGTCTCCCAGAATTTGCGTCAGGCCCACCTCTTGGAGGTGGGCTTGGCGAAAATTCCGGAAGACCATGAAACCTTATCCATAGTCCACCATGTAGGACTCCATGTAGACTTTTCATCCATGAAGTCTTCTTTGGTCATTTAGGCCTTCACCTTCGTGTGTGAAGTGAACTTGGACGGTCTCCGCCCTTTTGACCAATGAGAGCTCTTAGATTGCAATGGCCACAGGTTTGTAATCTTGTGTGTGAAGTGGCCCTGATGCCACGTGAAGACATTGTTGAAGTTATATGATGCTACCTTGTTGGATTCCACTGAATGTCACTTGCATTATCGTGATTTTAGGCACTCTTTGAATTTATTTTTTTGGACACTCAACAAAATTAATTTCCTAGAAATTTAGGCGCCTTTCAATTTAATTATTTTTTGCCCAAGCTGCTAGAGAGCTACGGTACCAACTTTGGAGTTCCATTCCAATAGAAGAAAAATATGACTCAAATTTTGGTGAATGGATGATGTGATGAGGTAGTATTATCCTATTGTATACTGTATTCAAAGGCGCACATATTCACTAGCATAAGGCATGTGGTAGAGCACATTTTCATCATATTAGGAGTTATATGTATTCCCATTTCAAATGTCGTTTCTTCCATGTCATTGATAACAATTTATCTCTTATAGGAGAATTCGCTTCCACAAACATTTCCATCCTCCACTGGACAAGACATGGTACATTCTACGGACTGCAAACAACGAAAGTTAATTAGAAATTGTTTATAAGGTTATCATAGGTTAATACATGGTTTTTAAGATCACATTGTGTGTAAATGACTAAAGGGTTGAGGAACTCTAATTTCGAAAGTGGTAGCAACAACAATTACATGTATATGCCATTCAGTCTAAATCAAGATTAAGCATATTCTTAGAGAGGATGTGTCAAAAGAATGGATACTCCTCCACTTAAACGTTGCCTTTGTATTGGCAACTAGTTATATGAGTGGTTTATGTAAAGGAAAAGTTTATGGTAACACATCGTCCTTCATGGTAACAAAAGTAGTAGTCCATTTCGTTTTGAAAAGTGGATAATTTGTTGTTTGGATAATTAGATGAATGTCACTTTGGATACACATGCAATTAACATGAGGGTGAGAACATGATGAAACGGAGTATTTAACAATACTTGAAGACGTATAAGATGTATAGATGGACCTTTTAAATTCCAACAATATGTCATTATATATTTGTTTTTGTTTAAAACATGGTAATGGCTCTTTGGATGAGCAACTTTGGATTGCAAGGGGTTTGGAACATCTCCACCTTCCAATTACTAAGTTTTTCCATACATCCTTGGCTAAGGAACATGTAGAAATACATCAAATCAAAATGCCAATAATAATAATTATTATTATTGTGGAAACACAAGGGAAATCCATATCTCCTAGTATAAACCACCTTAAAAGTAAATAAATGAATACTTTCTATAATTAAAGATGCTAGCACACTATTTCATGGTATTTAAATGACAATTGTTTATCTACCACCCAAGTGGACTCATGACCTCCACCTGATATGTCGTTTCGGCTTCGTGGCGTCTACCGTAAAGTCATCCATTGTGGATGAAGGGATTCCATTAAAAAGAAGGCCTCTATAGAATGAGGGTTGATCCATTTCAATATCCAACTAGACCACTCTAGATTACTTTTGAGGTTTCTAATAGCCTTATCAAGGAGATGACACGTTCCATTTTCACATGCTCAATAGATGTGTCTACATCTAGACACCACAAAGCTCTTGGCCATTTGTACCAAATTTCGAGTGCAAATGTGGACAAATGGAAAGAATTCAAAGAAGCACACTTGATACCCATGATAATTACATAATCCATCAAACGTACCTCTAGTTTATCTCACCCCAAATTGCACTTCAATCACTTAGCATGGATGAACGTTTGAAATTACAGAATGGTATAACTTCTTACAAATGTTTAAAGAATGTAATATTTTAGTATGGAAGTTATATTAGGCTCTATAAAAATGTGCATAATCTATTTCTGCAACTGTACACATACGAAATGCATAAAAATTTATAACACTATATAGGTCCACACTATTTGAAATTAAAAAATCTACCAATAATAACTAATCATTAAAATATTGTTTGTTGGCATATGATCAATTTCAAAAGTCAAGCTAGACTTGTATTCTAATCAATAACCTAACGGTTGGAGTGTCGGATCGGATCTCTTGGCTTTGTCTCATCCGATTAGCATGGGAGGCAGTCACAAAATTTGCTGTCGATTTTTCCGACAAAAGCCTTGCAGACTTGAGAGGATTAGATTTAGTGGGACTCACTCACTTGCGGAGCATCCGAACCGATACTCTCGGTGTTGGCAGTTAAAAAAGCTTTTTGGTCGGCATCGGGTGGCACCCACAAATTTTGCTGTCAATTTTCGACAAAACCATCGAGGACTTAAGAGGCGCATAGTAGAGGCACCCATAACCGATCGCTTAAGAGATTGTGTGTGAGCCCAAAAGGGTGCCCACATTTAGTCTTAGACCCTTGAAACGTTAGTTGATGCACTTTGAAGTAGCATGTTACTTCACAAAAATATAAAAAGAGTGAAATGTTAGTCTTAGAAGTACCATGTTGTAAGAGGCTAGGATGTGAGTTGTTATTGTGTTTTTACCTTCGGAAGGATTTGAGTGAATGAGGATAGGTAAGGAGAACTTGGATTGAGTAGTTAGTGAGTAGGCTAGTACAAATGGATGGAGACAACCAAAGTGACTCAAGAGGCAAGTGCATTCGAATTGGGATGAATGGAGGATCACATGGAGCGCACAAGTGGACCACCTCATCATGGCCACTTAATGGGGAAGGTCCAAGGAAGAATGCAAGGTGGAGGATAAGCAAATTCTCAAAGCACCAATCAAATCACGAGTTAAGCATCGTGGTTTGAATTAAGTGGTGAGCAACGATTTGGGAAAGTAAGGGGAGAAAGTTATGGCGGCGGAAAGCGAAGGAGGCTAAGTTTGGGTTGAAGCATCCCAAGTTTGGTAAAGTGTGGTAGGTAGAAAGCCAAGGCTAGTTAAATGTTCGAATTAGGATCCTTGTTGATCATTTGAGGGAGGAAGGCTTAGAAGATAGGATTGGCGCCTACTAAGTAGGAGGAAATCTCAAGGGCTTATCGTGAGCCTTGAGGGTGCTCACCCCCTCAAGCTTACTATATAATCCCTCATTCTTCCCTCACTCATCCTCTCTTTCCTTTGTGCTCCAAGGCACCCCACGAGTTATAAGTGTGGGTGTGGGAAGCCATATTGGAGCACATGTGTGTGCTTAGTTTTTAGTTTGAGAGCCAAGGCTTGTTAGCCTTGAAGAGGGCTTGACCTCTTGGTAGAATTAGTGTTGACGTGAAGGATTTTAAAGTTAATTCATGATTCCAATTTGTGTTACTTAAAGTTCATGTTTTGAATACACGTGGTTGCAAGTTCCATGTTTAAGAGTTGAGCACTTGAGGTTGTGATGAGTGCAAAAATATACTTGTGTGGACTAGTTAGTCTTAGTGAAGTTAGGAAATTCTCTCTCCCCCTCTCCTCTCTAGGATTTTAGGATTTTAGGATTAGAGAAGAATTGTGTGATTAGAAAGGGGTTGTTAGTAGAATTAGGAAAATTAGGTAGGAAGATTAGTTAAGGGCTTGAATAATTAGTGAGGTAGTTGGGGATTACAACTACAAAGTTGTGGGTTCATGAAGGAGTTGGGTTTATGAAGGAGCTAGGTTTATGTAATTAGAAAGTAAAGAGATGGGTTCATGAAGGAGCTTAGTAGATAGCCTACTTAATTAGCTCATAGACAAGTAGTTAGTTACATTATGCTAGTTAGTGTTATGTGTGGCTTTCACAAGTAAATGTATTTGAGATTGACTATAGAGAATAGTGTTTTTTAACACTTGCATCCTCTCTTTAAAAATAAACCACGTGCACAAATTAATGGAGAATGTGGAGCACTCTCGCGATGGCAAGACAAAGGAAGCAAAGACCAAAGGTGCGAGGGAGAGATTGACATAAGTCACATAAGTATTTCTTAATACTTAAAGGCTTATGTACGGTATGGAGACACCAAGTGAGACCTCTTATAGTAGCGATACGGAATACACAAGTGATAGTTCAAGTGGTAGTATAGAGTCAACGGCACGGACTCCATTTAGGAGAGGGATATCCTTAAGGGCTTGTGTAGCTAAAGCGGCCGGATGGACGTTAGAAGCAAACAAAGACAAAATAGCACCCGAGCATAAGGAGGTTAAAATAACATAGTTAACTTGTGCATTCTCCACATACGTATTGAAATCGTACATTGAGTTGTTAAAAGTGAAATTCCAGTTAAATCCAAGACCACTTGAAGGGTGAACCTTGCACTATGGACTCATCCAAGTCCAAATCCAATACCGCGGAGGAATGTGAGCCCAAACCCACTACTCGGACTACGGACGCTTAAGGGTGGGGGGTTTGGCCTCACATTGTGCCCCAAGTCTGGAGGAGTATAAGGTGATGCATAAAGTATTTTCCATGTAGGAAGATAGAAATCAGGAGAAATGTAAATTTTTCAGTAATTTTATTCCTTGAATTGAATTCACTATGGATTTTTGAAGCCAAAAGTTGGCTCGAGCGTATTACCGATATCTAGAGTCTACCATAACCGCTCATTCCTCCTCACTTTAGCACTCAAAACCAAGGCATGTGTCAGGACACTATTGGTTCTGGCCTAATCAAAATTGAGTCCTAGCCTGATTGAAATCACAATACCCTACTCTAGATTCTTGTGGGTCTCGACTCAGATGCGGAGTGGTGCATCGTAAATTTGATGCTATCGGCGTTGACAGTTTTTTTTAAAGGCTTTTTGGTCAACATGGGAGGCTGTCACTAAATTTGCTATAGATTTTCGGCAAACCCATTGAAGACATAATAATATGCTTAAATTTTGAGGGACGCAGTTGCTTCTAGTTCGATATATCCAATTTGATACTATCAGTGGTGACAGTTGAAAGGCTTTTTGGTCGGCATGGGAGGTGGTCGCAAATTTTGCAAAGTCATTTATGTTTTATGATGTCCAAACAAGCTATTGAACTTTCATTAGTAAAAATTGAACCCCTGATTCCACTGCATAATTTTGAATAGTAACACACACTAATTGGAATAACCAATGTAGACGAAGAGCCATATTTACACGACACCAAGTTTTTGCGGTCCGATGAGCACGAAAAAGTTGCACCTTCCAACCTTTTACTCCAAACATACTTTCTTGCCGTAGGATCGGATCGTAGATTGTCTCGTCCGATTAGCAAATGCGAATCACGCAAATTGCGAAATGAAGTTTGAGATTCGAAGTTGAGAAGATGCAAAAGTTCTAGGAGGTGAAGGTGGCGACTCTTTTTCCTTTTTAGGTGAACGCATAGTTCCTCCTCATTTTGCTCATAATTTGAAATTAGAATGCCGGATGATGGAAATCAAACATTTAGTTCAATCTCATTGATCAAATCAACTTTCACAATTGCTAAAGGGAGGGGGTCCACTATTGGAGGGTAAATAAATTTAGTTGAGTCACACATAGACATTTTGTTTTCAATAACCTTATCACTTCCATTTAAAGCCACAAACACTACCATCAAAAGGGCCCCATTGAGAGTCCCACATTTCGTGCAAATCCACCATTTTCTTTATGGTGTCGAGCTCAAATCGCAATGTCCATGTTAAGGGGTCCACTAGTATGTCGATGTTGTTCATAGTGACACGGCAATGGTGTTGGGTTGATCGATATGGGCAACAACTCGCACCTACTCCTTTAAAAGTACACGCTTTGGGGGTTTCATTATCATAGAAGAAAAGTCGAAGTCGCAATTGTAGAAGGGATGTGATCATGCCATCTTACATGAAAGTGATTCTCAAATCTCCACGGGGGCGGGATTACCACCGACCAAAATCTCAAATTGACAATTCAAATTTGAGAATCAAAGTCGAGAAGATGCAAAACTTATAGGGGGTGAAAGTGACAATTCTCTTTTTCTTTAAGCGATCACATAGTTCCTCTCATTTGTGCTAATGATTAAAATTTAGAATGGATTATGTAAATTGAGCACGTAGTCCAATCTTCTCGTCAAGTGTATAGTTTGCGAACAGGCAAGACCGGAGAAGGGGCATCAATGTAGCCTGTACAATATCACGTGGGTGTGCAACATGGTATTTAATAAGGATTTGGTTTACAAAGTGTATAGGTTTCGTCCCACCTAATTTTGTAAAATTTAATAGGGTGATAAGAAACTATTGGGGAGAGGTATTTGTACCCTAAGACACCCTCAAGTTTTTCGATCTTTTTTGGGTTTCATTCATATATACCTTATACCTCAAATGAATTCAAATGTGGCCATCTGTGCTCATTTGTGAAGCAATATTTGTCATCCACCATGCCATATTCAATATTTTTGATCATGAAAGAATGATTTATGAATGTACATATACAAGTAATGCCTATTCTATTATGATTTTTCCCAGCCATTTATGTTTTGTGTACAATGTTTAGACAATTTACTCTAGGATTTTGAATCTTTGTATACATAAATGAGACTAGTCTGTGGTCTAAGATTTGTATTTGTAGTCTTTTTTTTATCATGAACATTTGGTACATGGGACCTACTCTCCACTACAAAAGAGAAGTATGCCCCCTCGTGAGACTGTACAATGAGCTACACATATATTTATAGAATTTTCTTGATTGCAATGGACATGCCTATGTTTCTTGAAGAATTTGATGATAAATCCTAAATGGTTGAGATAACCATTATAGGAATTTCAAATTGACAAACTTCAACCAACAAGGTGGTGCGGGGGAATAAATTTGATGAACTCCATAAACCATAATTTGAATTCAAATTTCCACTCCATTCAATTGACTTTATATGCCACACGTCCATTTCTATACAATTGCAATTACATACTAGAGCATAACATTCTAGAGCTGCATTGGATAGCTTCCATGATATCTCCAAATAACTAAACAATGAAAAAAGGGCTACCATCCTAAATGAACTACCTCCATGCCCCCATTCACACAACCCTCATGGTCAATGGTTTAAGGTATGTGGGTGTTATTTGGTTCCTTTTTTCCTTTTCTCCAACCTCTACCGATAAGATTTGCACAACAAAACTCATATTGCATTGGCAAATCTACGATGAAACATATGTAAAAATTGGATTGAAAATCGGATCTCCTCTTATTTATTTTTGGTTATTGGAAGTGCAAGTTTGTTGATTTCTTAACAGGATACACAAGTCCTCCCAATTGTGTACACTATTGAGTGTAGAGTAGTTATTTATATTTGAAGATGCAGGCCAATCTCTTTTAAACATGTGACTGTATGGTGTTGCTCTTTGATCCTCACCGAACCACATACCAATCAAATCTAGGGGCTCGATTAAGAAAACGAGCCACCTAAGACCCATTTACCATAGTATTTGCTGACAACTGAGATAGGGCACCTAACACCAACACACTTATGCCTTCCCGAATGAATGAAAGGGTTCATTTAGTATGTAAATCTAGGACTTTTAAGAATTTATGTTTCATTTAAAGTCTCATAAACGAAAGATCCTTGGAGGTCCTAAATTTACATTTTAAAACAAAGTCCCACCTTCCATTTGCATGGTCATAGGTTTGGTATTGATGTTGGTGTTGGGTTGAGTTACCTTGGTGTAATTAAACTAGGTGCATGAAAAAATGCATGTCTCCTTATCAAAGTTGTTTATAGCCCATAGACGTAGACTATGGTCATGTCATTTTCTAGTTATGAATTGTTCTTAGATTTCAATGGTCACGACTCACGGGGCCTCAAGCCGCTACCATAATTTGGTGCCCCTTAGCCACAAAAATTGGTCACCAATTTGTCTATTAACCCTTATGCATCTAAGACTCCCTATCCAGGACCAAAATAAGAACGGGAGATACATAATCCCATTTTAAGTCAATTGTGTCTAAAGTGGCCAAGTCGACTTTTCACTTTTCATCCCACTTTGTTCACCACGTTTTGTGGCTACCCATCCCTGCAACATCACACTCTACACTTTGTACTCTCTTTTAAAGTTGATGGTGTTTGCAAACCGATTGCCGTGTTTGTTTTGTATTATTTGTTGTGTTGGAGGAAAGTACATTGCATCTACCAACTTTGCATTGCAAAGATGTGAATGAGTCGTCCATCTATTTCAATGCCAGTGACTTGATGCACTTCTATTGGCCCAACAAAGCCTCGTCAGCTGCGAAACATTGTTTACTAAGTGCTTTGTGCTTCATTTTTTTGGAAACCAAACTATGGTATGATGAGTACACCTATAATCGTATTTTTAAGCATTGGCCTATAGGCACAAATGCTATCACTAATTGAGCTTTATTATTGCTAGTTGATTGAAAAACAATTCAACAAATCTAAGTACACTAAATATGATATTTAGTGTCATGTGGCATTTTATGTCACCACGGTAACTTTTTAGTGAGACTTTCTATGAATAAGTTTGCAAATATATATTGTCATTCCAACTTACTTTCAGTTCATCCATTTGCCAATTATTGAAACAAACTCTGGTATAATTTGCATCCTAACAAATCTGCGATGAAATATTGTCATGGATGATTGAAATTTGGATGAAAACCACTTAGTAAGTGACAATACTTGCAACACTGTAAAGCTATAATGCCCAAAGTTTTTTTTAACAGAGAATGACAAATATTGTTAGGTCAACATTTAGTGTTGGTGACTCTACACCGCGGTTGTCAATTAGTATTGAGCAAGACAAATAGAATTGGTGATACTAAATATCATATTTAGTGTAGCATAATATAGCTTGTAAACACCTTATGAACAAACTATAAATTAATGGCGGATAGGCGTGTCCAAAATTGGTCCCATGCTTTCATGTTGTGTACCAAACTTTGGGGAGCCTTATCCCAATGTTGGTCTTTCCTTTTTTTGAGGGGTAGAATTTATTTATGTTTCAACTCCAATCATAAATGACGGTTTTGTAAAGCTCAAAATTCCCGTTTACGTTTAGAATTGAAAATTGACCTCCCTACTCCTACCACGTGAACACCACGTGCGTTAAGACAAAATCTACTTTTTCTAAAGGGCATCACCAAAATGGGTCAAATTTTTATCAATTTTTTTCATGAGTAGATATAAACGGTATCTATCACATAGTAAAAAATGGTAACCGAATTTGATGATCTTTTTTTCTTATAAAACATACCGTTTCTAACTAGAATGACACATAATTGAACTAAAAAATTACTACAAAAAATGAAGATGACTAAAAATTTCAATATATATATATATATATATATATATATAAGATACTATCAATGGTTATGTATATGTAGAAAAAATATCATAATTTTTGAAATTATCTATGGCATGTAATATAGGGGTAGCAAACTTTTAACACACGTGGTGTTCAACTTGACAATGGAGTGACCTCCCTAGGACTCCTACTTAAAGAATGACCTAACCAACTTGAAATGTAGCAGGGAAATGATTTTGGTTTCGATGGATAAGAGCCATATTTGTTTTGAACCATGGCTCATGAACGCACAAAGAGTTTAGATAATGTCAAATTCTTGAAGGTGTTGCTATTCACCCACCAACGATGGAAACCCTATTTGTAGGTTAGTGTTGGGCCCATGAACATGCCAAGTGACTTAGCCACATCATCTTTACCAAAAAATTTGAAACGGGTTGGAAACTTGGAGCTTCTTAACGTTCACATAAACTCATCCATGCATGGATCATAGGGTTGTGGCAAAATCCTTTGAAGGCCGATGCACTCAAGTGGAACCTCATTCAAACAAAGTTGGAGTCTTTGATGACAACATAACATTACTCAGCGTGTAGCTCTTGTTACATGGGCCCACATCGCTGAGTAATGTTACGAATTTTGGAGGCAAATGAAATTTGAAATATAAAATTTTAGAGTATTAAATAATGAAATATTTTAAAATTTAAATTGTTGTTGTTGTTGTTGTTGTTGTTGTTTTCTCTTTTTTCTTTTCTTTCTTTTGCCCCCCTCCAAATTCAAAAAGGAAATTCATTGCATGAGGTAAGTAGAACAAGCGGCTCACCATGTGAGGCTCTATTCTTACATAAATGTTTTCTATGAATCCTTATATTACATTCACATGATCATTTTTATTTATTTATACTAAATATAAAAAACATGTATGCAACTTTGAATGTTATTAATATTTATTGTTATATGTTGTGATTTTGTACAATGTTTTGAATGAAATTGAATTGTAAATGTTTGGCCATATTTTTGTATACCAAATTAATTCTCATCACCAAGTATCGAACAATCCTATGTACAAGGTAAAACACAATTAATTAACTTGTTAAGTATGCATATTACTATTATATAACTAGAAATTTATAGGATGATCAAACCATGGAGCCCTTCAATGCCTTTGAACCAAAGTTAATACAAAGCTTGTGTGCCACTGGTGGTGTTATAAAGTCAATAGGAAGTAGATTCTAAATGAAATGGTTAAATCAAGCCAAACCTACTTCACCATAGTAATACATTCTAAACATCGTAATATCAACCACTTTAATGTCACCTCTTCTCCTATATCCCAAAACTCTAGGCAAACAAATGTTCTCAATTTAAATCCCACTCCTTGTTGCCAAGTTTTCCTCCCATATATCACAGGTATGATAGCAAAGTAAACCACCAAAGAATTCAAATCACACGGTCACACACATCATGTTGTCGTCATTGTAATTATTGTAATTATTGTGATGTTGACTTTGTGTTAATCCATTATGTTACATCCTCCACTAATTCTCTTTTACAGGGTTGTCTATTGTCTCGTGACGGAGGCTAATCTCGGCATAATGTCCTGTCGTCACAACACGTATCCGTCACGACATTATGCCGGATGATGTCTTTATCATGACGGACTTGAATTTTACCGAATTCTGTGTGTAATTACATTACCCCATTTCGGACACGTAGGATGTAAGATGTCCACGTGTGATGACATGTCAGCAAAGTAGAGGTAAAGTGGGAAAAAAATTACTAGCCCTCGTCCGCCCCCCCGTCTGCCCCTTTGTTCCCAGCGTCCGGCCCCCGTTCCCCGTCATGCGGCCCCGGTTCTCTACCGTCCGCCCCCGTTCACCCCCCCCCCCGCGTCCGCCCCCCCGTTCCCCCCCGTCCGCCCTGCCGTTCCCAACCATCAAGAACGTGTTCCCCGTCGTCCGCCCCAATTTGACCTCTTCACCTTTGAAGGGCCCTAGCAGCCTCATTTTTCATCCGTTTGTTGCGTTTGAGGATATTTTCGGCATCTACATTTCATGAGGATGTCCAAAATGTCCTCAAAATCAACATTTGGATCCAAAATGAGGCTGCTAGAGCCTCCCAAACCTCCCATCCGCCCCCCCGTCCGCCCCCGTCCGCCCCCGTCCGCCTCCAAGTTTGGGAGGCTCTAGCAGCCTCATTTTTCATCTGTTTATTGCGTTTGAGGACATTTTCGGCATCTACATTTCATGAGGATGTCCAAAATGTCCTCAAAATCAACATTTGGATCCAAAATGATGCTGCTAGAGCCTCAAAAACCTCCCGTCCGCCCCCCCGTCTGCCTCCAAGTTTGGGAGGCTCTAGCAGCCTCATTTTTCATCTGTTTATTGTGTTTGAGGACATTTTCGGCATCTAAATTTCATGAGGATGTCCAAAATGTCCTTAAAATCAACATTTGGATAAAAAATGAGGCTACTAGAGCCTCCCAAACTTGGAGGCGGACGGGGGCGGACGGGGGGGCGGACGGGAGGTTTGGGAGGCTCTAGCAGCCTCATTTTGGATCCAAATGTTGATTTTGAGGACATTTTGGACATCCTCATAAAATGTAGGTGCCGAAAATGTCCTCAAACGCAACAAACGGATGAAAAATGAGGCTGCTAAGGCCCTTCAAAGGTGAAGGGGTCAAATTGGGGCGGACGACGGGGAACGCATTCCCGATGGTTGGGAACGGCGGGGCCGACGGGGGGGGGGGGGGGGGGGGGCGGACGGGGGGGAACGGGGGCGGACAAGCGGGGAACAGGGGGGCAGACGGGGGGGGAACGGGGGCGGACGCTGGGAACAAAGGGGCGGACGGGGTGGGCGGACGAGGGCTAGTAATTGTTTCCCCACATTCCCCGTCCGCCCCAGCCACCCTCGTCCCCCGTCCGCCCCACACCCTCCTTACTCAAATTTTACTACTTTGATTTTAACAGAATGATAAACATAATGGTAAAATGGTTTACCTGGCGCTAGGCATATCCACATCCACGTCGGCCTTTTCTGGCACATAGGACGCCACCTTGGCAAGAAGGTAAGTATTTTACCCACCCTACTAGCTTCCCCCTAGGTTGACCCTACGTGGACCCTATGGTGTCGTGACGGAGGGGTCCGTCACGACACAACACGTCATGACGTCGGGATAGACAACCCTGCTCTTTTATCACGCATCCATGATAACACTACCAAACTCCTTAACATCACGTGCACTTTTGGTTGCCTCATACATGATATTATGGAGGTTATGAATTATGTTGCTCTATATATATGTTTAGATTGCAAAAAAATTATCTCATCACCATGCACACTTTGAAAGCAAATCTCATCTTTATTGGTTGGATGAGTTGGACATCCAACAACCCCACCGTCCAAAAGGTCTTTGTACCATTTTGATGTGACCTAAGGTTAGCTTTACCAAATGAGACCCACCACTAGTAGAAAAAAACAGTGACCAATTTAACAAAACTCAACACAAAAGTGTTGATTTTTTTTGTTGATTAGGACGTATTAATTTGGGTATTTTTTAACATAAAACTGTTAATTTTTTAACAAAAAAGTGTCAAAGTTTAACAAAACAGTGTTCATTTTCTAACAAAAAAGTGTTGATTTTGACCTCTAGGGCGGTGCCACGTGTCCAACAATCCAACTTCCACACGGGATGATACCCTAGTGCCACATCACAACATCCACATGGAAAGTGAGGCCTCCCGGGTTCGAACCGGAAATATCATGGTTAGAGGCCTTAGCTCTTGCCAAGGCACCAACCACTCACTATGTGTGACATATACGGGATTGAGATTTTACTTAACTAGTTTTTCGGGTTTCTTCCAATTCTTTTTAAAAGTCAGCAGACTTTAGAGGCGATTCAGACCTAGTAAAAGATTTTTTTGGAAAAACTTCGAACTAAAAAAAGTTGACAAATCAAGTTTGTCAACTTTTTCTAGTTCGAAGTTTTTCAAAAAAAAATCTTTTACTAGGTCTGAATCGCCTTGACAAATCAAGTTTGTCAACTTTTTCTAGTTCAAAGTTTTTCCAAAAAAAATCTTTTACTAGGTCTGAATCGCCTCTGAAGTCTGCTGACTTTAATAAACACCGAATTGTGTACTTATTTTATTCTTAAATCGACATTGTATATTGAAGATTTTTAAAAGTTTATAAATTTTTTTAATAATTCAAAACTTTTTCAAAAGATTCTAAAAGATTTCCGATGTGGTAATTGCACTATCCAAATCAACAAAAAAAAATGACAATTTTTTGTTAATTTGGGTACAATTAACAAAAATTTGTGAAAATGGACGTTACAGTATCCAAATTAACAAAAAATTGTTAATGTTTTGTTAATTTGGACACTGTTTTTCTAGTAGTGCACGTAGAGTAAAACCACCTATTCTTGATCAAGACCCCATCATGAATCCATAGGGTGCCAAAATTTTGACCAAGTTGGGTTTGATTTTAAAATTTTCTTTTTGTGGGTGGTTAAAATAAGATTCCATGTTTCACGGGTTTTTAAGAGTTAGTTTTCATGTAGGCCACTTGCCCACCAAATTCTAATGGAAATGTAGATGCCACCAAGTGGAATCTACAATTCCACTAGAATTTCATGGCGAAGTGGCCTACATGGAAACTAACCCTAAGTCTCCAACTTCGGTTATGATATCACCATGATATTGATAGGGCCATGACACATATCCCCATATTTCAGTGCTAAAGTGAGGAGGAATTCGCCTCAAAAGAGTGGTTATGGTAGACTCTAGACATTGGTAATATGTTCAGGCAAACTCTTGACTCAAAAAATTCATAGTAATTTTAGTTTAAGAAATAAAAAATAACTAAAAAAATTTTCCAGTACCATTGATTTCTATTTTCTTACACCCAAAAAATTTACACCGCCCTATACTTCTCCAGATTTGGTGCAAAATATCTTAAGCGATTGGACATGGCCGCCTCTACTCTAGAATGCTTCAATACGCTAAGGCAGATTTGGAAGCCCAAAAGCTTCTAGTCTTTGGTATAATTATAGTATTTTAAACTTTCTAAAAGCTCCTAGGGTCTTTTGAAAAGATTGAAGTATTTAAGACTTTTCTCTAAAGCCTAGCTCGTAGAGTACCCAATATTCATTCTACATGGCTTAGAATGGGGTGAACATTCACAGTATGGTAGATGGATCTGAAGTGGCTTCTTTTCTTGATCGGACCCCTATATTTGATTGGTATATGATTCGGTGAGGATCAAAGAGTAAACATCATAAAGACACATGTTTAAAAGAGATTGGACAATGTCTTGCTATATTAATAACCTCTCTACAATCAATAGTGAACAAAATTCCAAGGACCTATGTATCCATTCAAGAAATCAACAAACATGCACTTCCAATAACTCTAAGTATATGAGGGAAGGCCTGATTTTCAATCCAGCTCTTGCAGATGTTTTATCGTAGATGTGCTAATGCAACACGAGTTTTGTTGTGTAAATCTAATTGGAAGAGGTTGGAGAACATGAAAACGATCAATTAACACCCACTGTCCCTATCTACCAACAGGGAAGGTGAAAACATTGAACACTAGATATAGAGCCTGGAATTGTTCTTTTTGGATATATCAACACCTACATGTACAAGGTAAAAAACACAATTGATTATGTTGAGTATGCATATTTATGTGAATTATACAGCTGATAAAAATTAAAATTAAAATTATTCGTGATACTTTGATAATAGTTGGTGCACCTCATATTGACACCCTCCGATTGTTGCCATGTGGCGCCCAATGATATTGTTCACACTCTTTCACATAAGGTAGATGTGTCCTCAATGGTTACTCTTGCCAACCAGCCCTCTTCTCCTAGGATATGTAGTAGTACAAGATAATTAGCAAATCTACATTGAGGCCATAGCCACTTCCCTCATAATTTTGGAACTCATATGAATATCTTATTCATTATCAAAGTGAAGATTCTTGTGTCCATTAAATGGTCATATAGGTCCCTCCAACTATGTTTATATTATTTTCTGAGCATGCAGTCCACTCTCTTTTAAATACATGTCTCTTTGATATCCGTTTTTAGAGCCACGCCACGCCATATACCACTGAAAATACAGGTGTCTCATTAAGATAAGTAACCAAACTAGGCAAATCTACCTTACTTGATGTAGCTTGGGTACTTTGGCATATTGCATAAACCTTCAATTGCTTATATGATAGTGCAAGGGATTTGCTTGCCAAACCTTATGATATACACATCTGAGCTAATTTGGGATGTGGAAATCTAAATATGATATCAAATTATTTAGAAATATAATGTAGAACCATTTTCTAAAATAATTCCAGCATGAGTTGTCATAGTACACATATCTAGGGTATAAAATTAAGATTCTTGGCTCATATCATAAATTGGAGGCATGAGTGGACTTTTATATTAAAAAATTGGTTTGAACTCTGAGAATGTTGTTATTAAACAGTCATCCACCCTACTATGGATTCTCCAAAACCTGTGCGTGTTCAAGAGAGACCCCGAATGCCAGTCTATCCCAAGTTTGGAACAAAACCAATAAAGACAACCTCCCAATTGCAAGAAGGTTGGCTGTTTAGATTTTAGGAGATTTGAAGTGTCATTTCTTTTGCAAATGACATGCCTAGCCCTATGAACGGGGAGAACCGACCGCTAGTTAGTTACAGAGGAGCTGGTTGAAGTTCAAGACTTCAGGAAAACCGCCAATCACTTTAGAGATATACCCCAAATTCATAAGAAAACCCAAAAGATGTCAACATGTAACCGGTTGGACTTGGAACATGTCCAACCAGTTACATGTTGACATCTTTTGGGGTTTCTTATAAATTTGGGGTATATTTGGTGACATAAAATGCCATACCACACTAAATATCATATTTAGTGTACTTAGATTTGTTGAATTGTTTTTCAATCAACTAGCAATAATAAAGCTCAATTAGTGATAGCATTTGTGGCTATAGGCCAATGTTTAAAAATATGATTATAGGTGTACTCATCATACCAAAGTTTGGTTTCCAACCAAAAAAATGAAGCACAAAGCACTTAGTAAACAATGTTTCGTAGCTGACGAGGCTTTGTTGGGCCAATAGAAGTGCATCACGTCACTGGCATTGAAATTGATGGACAACTCATCCACATCCTTGCAATACTAAGTTGGCAGATTCAATGTACTTTACTCCAACACGACGAATAATATGAAACAAACACGGCAATCGGTTTGCAAACACCATCAACTTTAAAGAGAGAGTACCAAGTGCAGAGTGTGATGTTGCAGGCATGGGTAGCCACAAAACGTGGTGAACAAATATCACACGCCAGTGTACCAACATTGGTGTTCCTTTTTCTTTTCTAGATTGTGATGTCCCTTGGGATGTACGATACTCCTTCAAAGTTACAAGCAAGCTTGACATCCGTGTGTTACTAGGCATTGGCAACTCATTTATCCATCCTTTTTCAATTTTGTTTCCAAACTCTTGTGCAAAATGGGAGATGAGTTCTAAGTGGCCACTAGAAAGCCATCAAAGACTTGGGTACAACAATTTGCACGTCATGAGTTAAGGATGGAAAAATTAGCATTCAAGGTGATCGGGAGGTAATCACATGGTGAATGATTGCTCGTTTGAATTGTGAAATTGATCTTCAAGATTACACTATTCATGGTAATTAGTGTCAAGGACACTATTTGTGAATGGCCACAGTAAATTACTACAATCCTAGAAATGCCGCATTCACTAGATATCAACATAATTTTTTTGTTTTTCATGGATAATTTTTCACAATTTGACATTCCGTGACGCAAGTGAGGAATGAGCATAGTAAATATGATATTTAGTGTCACTTACTATTTGGAGTTACGTTGTGCAATTACATAGTTTACGATGCTGCAATTACTGTCACTTACCAAGTGGTTTTTCATCCAAATTTCAATCATCCACGGACCATATCTCATCACAAGTTGCTCACAAGAGAAGGTAGGGTTGGGCCCAGGGATTACACGTCACGTCGCGTCACGTCGCGTCACGTCCTGTGACAGCGACGTGACGGCAGACCTGAAAACGTCACGTCCGCGGGGGGGTAAATCCGGCAGTTACCCCAGGGGTAAACTGACGCGGTCAACCCCCTGGTCAACCCCTTGGTCGACTGCTAAGTCGACTGCAGATAGCAGTCGACCTAGCAGTCGACTGCAAAAAAACATTAAATTAAAAAATTCCAAAAAAAATTCTGGACCGTCAGATCTTCTTGCCAAGAAGATCTGACGGTCCAGAATTTTTTTTGGAATTTTTTAATTTAATGTTTTTTTGCAGTCGACTGCTAGGTCGACTGCTGTTTGCAGTCGTTTGCTAAGTCGACTGCAAAAAATTACTTTTGCAGTCGACCAAGACCAGTCGACTGCTAAAAGCAGTCGACTTCAAGGAAATCCTAAAAAAAAATCAAAAAATTCTAAAAAAAATCATGGACCGTTAGATCTTCAATCCAAGAAGATCTAACGGTTCAGATTTTTTAATAGATTTTTTAAATTTTTGTTTTCTGAAGTCGACTGCTCGTAGCAGTCGACTAGAGCAGTCGTCCAAAAAAGTAAAAAAAAAGTTACAAAAAATTGGTACAGTAATTTTTTTTTACCACGTCAGTGCGCGTCACGCCCCGACGTGACGTGACGTGACGGCGTCACGTCATTTGTGACGCGACGTGACGCAAAAAGGCCGCGTCACGTCCATTTGCACATCCCTGGTTGGGCCAATGGATGAACACATCCATCATCCATGACAGAATTTGTTCATAAGAAGTGTCATCTGAAAAGTTACCATAGTGACATAAAATACCATATGACACACCAAATACCATATTTAGTGTAGCAGGCGTTCATTGAGCCTAAGCTATGTCATGTGGGTTGCAGAGTCATTGACAATTGAATGTTTAGGGCATTGTGTGTGGCTTGTTTTATTGTGTTGACAATGAGAAGGCTCTAATCGCCTTCAGCTCTTAAGGGCACGTGGGCCCAAAAGCAACACTACTTCCAGCTTTGTGACCTTGTCCTCCTAATTTGGAAGAATAGTGTGACGAGCCTTCAGACTAAGCCCATAAATTCAAAATTTCATAAGGCCTAAATTTATAGTTCAATATGGATTCAATGGTGGCTTCCATTTCCACATGGAGTGGGCATGTGGTCACGTATTACGGAAATAGGTGATCATAGTCAAAAGGAGCATACTTCAATCATGCTGAATACATGTATTCATTTGAGATAATTCTTCAACTTTCATAGAACCATTCTTGCAACTATTCAAGAATGAGCTACAGTTTTGTTATTTTTCCAACCCTACAACTTATAAACATAATAGTAGGTGAGCACTAGCCTATCCTTACTTGTCCCACGACTACATGTCAATTAGAGCATTTCACCGGTGATCTGGAATGTTCAACTGATGATTTTCACTTGCCAAGGGGGGTTGGGCTCAATATAGTTCAAATGATGTACAAAAGGGTGTTTGATGAGAAATTGGTTTGTAAAATATACATATGAGATGGATTGTTTTTCCCTCTGACAATTTAAAATAAATAAATAGGGTAGTATGAATTTTGGGGAGAGGTAATTGTCCCCTGAAGTCACCCTAGGGTTTCTCCCATGAAGAATCTATTTTATTCCAACACACCTTATATGCCCTAAAGTTCATACGTGTTCATCTATGAAGCAATAAATTTTGTCATCCTTTGTCAACCAAAAAAACGGAGCCCCATTTCCCCAGCAAATCCAACCATGTATGCATAATTGACATATTTTACTCTTAAAAAATTTACATTTTCGTCTATGTACATGAGACCAACTATTTCAACTATTAGTTAACTAGTTGCCTTTCATAACTATAGTTGTTCGCGATTTGACCTGCCAAAAAATGTAGTTAACTATAGTTATATCTAGTTAACTAAAGTTGAGCGCAGTCTGTTCACAAAATTCTATTGTAGTGTTGTAGTGTGACTAGTGTGTTATTTGTGTTGGTGGTGTACATGGAGGTTGTTCTAGAGCCCAACATTGTGAGTGATCATATAAAGGCATTTCTTGATGATCCTCAGTGGCCCGAGCATATTAAAGACCCTCAACTGAAGCAAATCAAGAAGCAAACTTCTTCCAATATATAATAATACTTGAAATTTTTCTAGTTAACTATAAGTGTTCTTAAATTTGGTCTTCATTTTTTTTAGTTAACTATAGTTGTTCTTCAAATCGGTTTGAAATTTTTCTAGTTAACTATAGTTGTTCCCTAAAATGTATTAAAAAAATCTAGTTAACTATAGTTATTTTGGCAGTTGTCCAAGGTTTGAAGAGTTCCCTTGGTACGTGGGAAGGTTCATTTACCTTGCTCACTCCTGCATGAAAATATCTACCGATCGTGATGGCTCCAAATCTAGTGATCTGGTGAGTGGCAATCCCGCGCACGCGGAGATTCGAGAATGCCTTTCAGTTATTAGAATTGGTGCCGTGAATGATGTCACCTCTCTACCATTGTGAGAGAGACTGCCCAATTCGCATGCAAAATTTGCGTCACGTGCCTCCGAGGCCGATCGACGAAAAGGTTTTCAACTGCCTCCTCTACCGACAGATCGTCCAACATCAAAGCGGGAGCACGGCTCTCTGCGAGTGAGTCCCACACAATCTAAGCCACAGCCTCTTCGATCTCGACTCGCCCACGCTTTTGTCGGACGTGGACAGCAGCCGCCGCCCGGAGGCATCGGACAGCCATGTCTGGATTTGAGTGGGGCATGGCAGTTACTGGAAGGCTCATCCGCTCATAATACCAGTTGCCAAGTTTGTGAATAGGCTACCTAATGAGTCCGATCACAAGAACTCGGAACTTAGTTTCCTCCTCTGTTATTGTGGCAAGCACAATTTGTTTTCATTCTCATTCTATGTGGAATTGTGGTAGAAAATATTAAGAATAGTGAGGAATGGTGATAAATTAGCATGGGCTAACAACCTAATCGCATGTCCTATCAATGCAATTAAGAACGGGCACTTTATTATTATGCTGACATTATATTATATTATGCGCTCATAACACGCAGACCAATCTAGGTTGAATGGTGATTGGCAACTGGGAGAGAGCCTATGCAATCGCTTGAAGTCTAGTACAAATAAGTTTCATTTTTCTCTCTCATGGCGATTTCATCCAAACCCCGATTTCGAAGCTTGATTAATGGTGATCTAGATGTGATTCGCAACCATTGACCAGATGAGACGATTCCTGCAGATCCCATCCAACACTCACGAATGTTGGTGGACTTGGAAGTGTGCACAATAGGGCCAAGTATCTTGGTGTGGATCCTCCATTTGTAGGCTACTCATGACCATTACATTTCTAGTCACAATGAAACCCAACATGAACTTTGAAACTGATCATAGGATAAAAAACAACAAACTTATGAGTACTTGTTATTCAAGCCACCTTTTCTTTCCATTACATTGTTCATGATAATTTAGTGTCACTTATTATTTGGAGTTACGCATTGTTATAGCATTTTATTGTTGATGTAAGTTTTTACTAAGATGTTAATGTTCTATAGTGTCCAAGCAACCAATTTGACCTGTGTTGGTGAAAAATAGATCCATAATAAAAAAGTTATAGCACAACGTAAGTCCAAATAGAAAGTCACACTAAATATCGTAACCTGTGTAGTGGGAATTTTTATTTGGAGTTATTTGAAGTATTTATGCAATTTTATACAAGTACATTGATCAAAACAGATACCGTGCACATCATAGAGCCTACAATAAGTTTTATGATAAAATAATATAATCTTTGTAAGTTATTACATTGCGTGTATTGAAATGGTAACCCACAGTGGGTAATTGAAGTGAACGGTCTAAGGTATCTTTGATGGATTATGTGGTAACCGGTGGTATCATGTGTGCTTTGTTATATTTCTTTCCCTTAGTCTGCATTTGTGGTCTAAATCTTGGTGCATATGGCCTAGAACTTCACTATGTCTACGTAAACTCATCCATTGGATAGGTAAACACGTGACAAATTATAATATACCTAGGAAAATTGAAATCTTGGTTGAATACGTATATGTGTTTCAAAGCAAGATGTATAGTTTCAAAAACCATCAAAGCACATAAATTCAATAATAGAAAACAATATGCAAATACATTTTAACATAAGAATTACTAGCTTGACGGCTTTGGTTCAAAGCATCATTCATAATAGTTTTAATTGTCATGATTGTGCTACGAATACACCCATTCTTATTCCTAACTTCCATAGCACGCATTCCCCCTTACTCTCACTACTCCTTGTAATTTATATTGTTAATGATTTGAGCCTCCCATACTAATGACCCCAACATATTGGGAAATCCTTGAAAGAGAGCGAAAAGACGCCAGTTTATAACGCTTGATATGCATCATGTACGTATCTCTAAATTAGCTGCACCATTTCTTCGGTTATGTAAGAGGATTCAAAACCTCACATAACTCCAAGAAATGTGTAATAGGTGTTGATTGCCATCTATGGTCTTGTCCTTTTCTAGTTCTAAAAATTTGTAGATTTCAATGGTCACAACTCATGGGTCCTCAAGCTCTAGCATAATTTGGTGCCCCTTACTCACAAAAATTGATCATCAGTGTCTTATAACCCCTAAGCATCTCAGATTCCCTATTCGGGTCTCTCCGTGAACAAAATATGACTTTAAGATACATAATTCCATTTCAAGTTAATTGTGTTAAAATTGACCCTAATCGTTTTTTCACTTCTCATCCACACTTTGAAACGGAACGGGTGTCACGGGGGGGTCACTCCATTGTCAAGTAGAATGCCACGTGCGAGACAAAAAAATCTACTTTTTCCTAAAAACATCACCAAAATGGGTCAAAATTTTATCAATTTTTTTTCATGTGTAGCTATACACGGTTTCTATTACATAGTAAAAAATGGTAACCAAATTTGATGTTCTGTTTTTTTAATAAAACATGCCGTTTCTAACTAGAATGACGCAGAATTGAGCTAAAACAATTACTAAAAAAACTGAAGATGACTAAAAAATTCAAAAAAATATACAAAAGATATTATCAATGGTTATGTATATGTAGAAAAAAAATCATAATTTTTAAAATTGTCTATGGCATATAATATAGGGTAACAAAATTGTCTCGCACGTGGTATTCACTCGACAATGGAGTGACCCCCCCGTGACGGGTGTGGAAGACACTTCAAATGTCCGTTATGTTACAAACTAGTGACCATGTAATGAATCTAGTGGGTTGTTGAGGGAATAAATTAGAGATCGGGGTGATCACACCCCCTTATGTTTCATAACCACGTGCGATAAAAGCTTGCTACCCTATCTTATATGCCATAGATAATTTTTAAAATTATGATATTTTTTCTACACATACACAACCATTGATAATATCTTTTGTATATTTTTGAAATTTTTAGTCATCTTCATTGTTTTAAGTAATTGTTTTCGTTCAATTCTATGTCATTCTACTTAGAAACGGTATGTTTTATAAAAATAAAATAAATAAATAAAAATCATCAAATTTGGTTACTAATTTTTAGTATGTAATAGATAACGTGTATATCTACTCATGACAAAAAAATTGATAAAATTTTGACCCATTTTGGTGTTGCATTATGTAAAAAGTAGATTTTTTTATCACACGTGGTGTTCAACTTGACAATGGAATGCACCCCCCGGGTAACTAATATGCTACATTGTTACAAATTGTAACATCATTTTGTCTTGAGCGGGTTGTGGGAAGCGGACCTTAATTTTGATGCCTCTAGAATAACAACAACATGAAAAATATCGAGGTGTGTGGTCCTTCAAACCTCATTCTTATTATTTGACTTCTATATTTCATGGCAAGGTTTGTAGTAAATAATGACATCAATACAACAAGTGTTAGGGTGTTATTGCATTAAACATCCTCAAAATAAAGACATCATTATAGATTCAATTGTTGAAACCTTACTCAAAAAGAAAGGAAACAATGACTTTGACCCTCTATACCTTTTGCACCTCGGTCCCGATTTTAGAAGTTGAAATTGACAATTTATGTGATCCGGAATTGCCATCTAGGTGAGACAATATCCTAATTTTATCCAAGCTCAAACTGTTTCACAAGGTGAGAAGTGCCACAATAGGGGAAACACCTTAGCCTGATTGAAATGGAACATCACAATAATTTTGCATGCAATTTTTGTTAATCACATGCAAGTCTATGCCAACAAATGAGTTGGTAACAAAGTGCTAAAATGGATTCGTTTTGGTCACGTTTGGGGATCCTTCGTTTGCCCACAAACTACAACCATCATTCCTTTGTTATGCCTTGATGGTGCACCTTTGAAGGCATTGAATCTTATGGACAATGCATAACTTGGATTGTAGATATATTTCTATTCAAGGTATGCAAGGCTAGCTTGGCCCACCCATCGTAGTAAGACAAGCTAGAAATCTAGTTTTTTATTAGCCCGCCATGCTCCTTGAATATGATAAGTTAAGCATCAAGAAAAATTTTATGACTTTTTGCATAAGTTCTCAAATTCACATTTTAGCCAACACAATGGGAGTTTGATGCCAAAACATTATGAAGAACTCTAATGAATGGTGTGAAAGCTTTGTTTAAATGTAAGGCATGTGGACCTTGTGCGGTCACTCGCATGGATTGGACACCTATTTGAGTGGTTTGTGGCAAGGTTTTCTAGTTAAGAGCTTGATACTTAAAAGAATCTACGTGTTAGGAAAATGAAATTGCACTATGTGTTCAAAATATATTTAGTAATCAAAGGTTCAAGACTTAACATTGTTGGGAGGACCCGACCATATTCCTTTGGGGGAGTGTTCAAGACATTAGTTGGATCCATAGTCAACCAAATTACATATCATGTTGACCAATAACAAACGCCCATCATTTATGGCACCATGCGATCACTTGGGGATCGCTTAATCAAGAACAAATTTCTTTTGGGACCTCCTATGATTGTTGCATCTCACCTTTCATTTTAAAACTTGAAATGGTAACATGCGGGATTTGCAATTGGCAAACCGCTAACACAATTCCCAATTTGGCTCAACCATCAAAAGTTTGTGTGGGGCTTGAAGTTCCCACAATAAGGTGTGAGCCCAAAAGGGTGCCCACATTTAGTCTTAGACCCTTGAAACGTTAGTTGATGCACTTTGAAGTAGCATGTTACTTCACAAAAATATAAAAAGAGTGAAATGTTAGTCTTAGAAGTACCATGTTGTAAGAGGCTAGGATGTGAGTTGTTATTGTGTTTTTACCTTCGGAAGGATTTGAGTGAATGAGGATAGGTAAGGAGAACTTGGATTGAGTAGTTAGTGAGTAGGCTAGTACAAATGGATGGAGACAACCAAAGTGACTCAAGAGGCAAGTGCATTCGAATTGGGATGAATGGAGGATCACATGGAGCGCACAAGTGGACCACCTCATCATGGCCACTTAATGGGGAAGGTCCAAGGAAGAATGCAAGGTGGAGGATAAGCAAATTCTCAAAGCACCAATCAAATCACGAGTTAAGCATCGTGGTTTGAATTAAGTGGTGAGCGACGATTTGGGAAAGTAAGGGGAGAAAGTTATGGCGGCAGAAAGCGAAGGAGGCTAAGTTTGGGTTGAAGCATCCCAAGTTTGGTAAAGTGTGGTAGGTAGAAAACCAAGGCTAGTTAAATGTTCGAATTAGGATCCTTGTTGATCATTTGAGGGAGGAAGGCTTAGAAGATAGGATTGGCGCCTACTAAGTAGGAGGAAATCTCAAGGGCTTATCGTGAGCCTTGAGGGTGCTCACCCCCTCAAGCTTACTATATAATCCCTCATTCTTCCCTCACTCACTCTCTCTTTCCTTTGTGCTCCAAGGCACCCCACGAGTTATAAGTGTGGGTGTGGGAAGCCATATTGGAGCACATGTGTGTGCTTAGTTTTTAGTTTGAGAGCCAAGGCTTGTTAGCCTTGAAGAGGGCTTGACCTCTTGGTAGAATTAGTGTTGACGTGAAGGATTTTAAAGTTAATTCATGATTCCAATTTGTGGTACTTAAAGTTCATGTTTTGAATACACGTGGTTGCAAGTTCCATGTTTAAGAGTTGAGCACTTGAGGTTGTGATGAGTGCAAAAATATACTTGTGTGGATTAGTTAGTCTTAGTGAAGTTAGGAAATTCTCTCTCCCCCTCTCCTCTCTAGGATTTTAGGATTTTAGGATTAGAGAAGAATTGTGTGATTAGAAAGGGGTTGTTAGTAGAATTAGGAAAATTAGGTAGGAAGATTAGTTAAGGGCTTGAATAATTAGTGAGGTAGTTGGGGATTACAACTACAAAGTTGTGGGTTTATGAAGGAGCTGGGTTTGTTTAGTTAGAAAGTAAAGAGCTGGGTTTATGAAGGACCTGGGTTTGTTTAGTTAGAAGCTAAGAAGCTGGGTTTATGAAGGAGCTGGGTTCATGAAAGAGCTTAGTAGATAGCCTACTTAATTAGCTCATAGACAAGTAGTTAGTTACATTATGCTAGTTAGTGTTATGTGTGGCTTTCACAAGTAAATGTATTTGAGATTGACTATAGAGAATAGTGTTTTTTAACACTTGCATCCTCTCTTTAAAAATAAACCACGTGCACAAATTAATGGAGAATGTGGAGCACTCTCGCGATGGCAAGACAAAGGAAGCAAAGACCAAAGTGAAATTCCAGTTAAATCCAAGACCACTTGAAGGGTGAACCTTGCACTATGGACTCATCCAAGTCCAAATCCAATACCGCGGAGGAATGTGAGCCCAAACCCACTACTCGGACTACGGACGCTTAAGGGTGGGGGGTTTGGCCTCACATAATTGGTGCGTCCGCCGGGAGCGAAGCGGAAGGTAGTTACAAGACTTGGAGGCGACTAGGAGACTTGGAGGCAACTAGGAAAAATTGGAGACACAAACTTGAGAGAAGGGAAGGAGCACCCAAAACTCGGTAAGTATTCTCTCTTTGGGTTACATTTGAATTCATTGTATTTCAACTATTCCTTGGAATGAATTGCATTGTCAATTACGCAAATTCATTTTTGAGGAAGGAGCGCGGCGAAGGTACGTCCTCAACCTTTTTGGGGATTTGCTAAGAACTTAAAAGGAACCTATAACCGAGTAGCTCATTAAAACATTAGAGGGTAAATTCACCTTAGGACATTGAACTTTGACACTCACCTCGGGGTGAGTCTCAAAGTTTTGGGAGTTGTCATTTCATGCTCTAGATTAAATTAATATTTCACAAAGTTTATGGTGTTGTTACATTGAGTCACGATTGAGGGGAGTGCTAACTCACAGGGGGATGCGATTGCTCAAGGTATGTTTATTTCTTCAAAGTGAACTCATTAACTAATTAAGGAATGCCTTTTGTACTCGTGATTGTTGTTATCCGTTGTAGAGGGTAATTCCCGAATTGTGGATGGTGTGAGAAGTTGAAGGGTGAAGCCTCGACTTTTAACATAATCTACTCGGAAGGTCACCCCCTCACAATCGGTATTGTGGTGAGTGTTAATTTGCGGGAAGGTGCGGAGGTGATGCTCCGACTTAACCAAAAAATTAACATGAACATGCCTATCCCCTATTGGGATTCTTTCACCTAAGTGGGCTTGCAGGTTCTTTTCCTCACCTCCTAAAAAAATTATAACCACACCAAGACAAGTGAAAATATTAAGAGGGGAATTGCTAGGATTATGTGTGGTCAAGTGAGGGTCGATCGATTCTTATGGAATGCAAGGTAGGACTCGCTCACAAAAACCAAGTTTGATAGTAGGACTAGAGAAATCTACTCGAAAGAGGCGGTCCTCTAAAATCAGTGATAGATTAGAACAAGATAATGTTAGAATAGAGAGTTGTTTGAACGTCGAACCTAGGACTAGGTCAATTCTAGACACCTTAGGACTTGGAGCTCAACTTGAAGAGGAGATCACTCCCTCCAAATTGAGTGGTGAAACTTCTTCGGAAAATTACACACTTAGAGAAGAATTCCCGGTAGAAGTTGATAGGGGATTGTTGAATAGTTCACCGGTCACCATGGCCGAGGAACGGGGGATGGATCCACCACCCATACCCCCAATTCCGCCCATACCTCCTATACCTCCAATAGACCCATTGGTTAGGCCAAGAGGCCTACCAATTGTGGTTCCACAAAATTTAGCGGCGATGGATATGCCATCTCATCTCCCTAAATTTTATGGGACCAAGGATGAGGACCCCTCTCGGCACATGGAACGGTATATCGAACGGTTGGCTAGCTTCCTCATAACCGACCCGGGTTATTGGTTAGTGTGGTTTCCTACCACTCTAGAGGGGGAAGCCTATGAATGGTATCGGGATCATGCCGAGGGACATTTTAGGGGATGGGAACAATTACAAAGGGAGTTTCTTAACGAATTTAGGCCGGAAGTGGGTCAAAGTACCGCATTAAGGGCATTGTCGTCATTGAAGCAAGGAAGGGAGGAAGAAATTTCGGCTTACATTAGGAGGTTTGATTTAGTGTGCACTAGATTTGTGGGTACCATGCTCAACGACGACACGCTAAAGCAATTTTTCATTCAAGGGTTTTTTAAGTCCGGAACTATTAGGGGTGTTCTAGAAAGGAATCCCTTGACCTTGGCGGATGCCAAGCGTGCGGCTAGAGATATTGAAAACTTGGATAAAGATCACGAAAGGCTATGGAGAAGGGAGGATGAATTGATCCCACAATTCATCCCCATACGCCCTAGGGTGGTAGCGGTAGAACCCGCTAAGTATGAGAACCAAATTCCATATGCCATTGTGGACACCGGCCCCCGACCTTTAGCGGTTAGGGAACCGGCACCTCTTTTGGCACTACCGGCCCCTAGAACGGATCCACACTTGGAGGAGGTTGAGAGAAGACTAGGTGCTAGCCAACTAGGATTCCAAGAGGCTATGATAAAACAAATGCAAAGCCTCACGGATCAAATGTCATTAATGATCCGGAGTCAACAACCGGGGCCTCCACCCCCGGTTGAGTCGGGTAGGCATTCTTCCGGATTATGGTGTGTCCAATGTGGCCAACCGGGCCACACGCGTCAATTTTGTAGAAGTGGACAAAACCGTGACCAAAGAGGAAACGGTAACCCACCTCAACAAAATCAACGAGGTCAAGCGCCACCTCACTATGGAAATGGAAGCAATAGAGGACCACAACCTAGAGGGCAAGGTGGCCAAAAATTAGAGAAGAAGGAATTTCATCCCTTTTGTGGAAGGTGGCACGCTCAAGGACAATGTTGGTCCGAAGGTCAAGAGTTTAATTGTAGCAATTGTGGAGGAAGTCATCCCTCGGATACGTGTCGCCAACCGGACAAAATAATTAATGTCCCTTACCCGGTGGCTAATCCACAACAACAAGCAAGGGATAATATGCGAGGTGCTAGGCCACAAGGAGTACCGGCCAATGAACTTAGGCCACCTAACTTATACTATGACCATAGTAATGCTAGGCAAACTTTTCATCCACCGGCGGGCTTGCAAACTACAACCGGTTACATTCCAATACAAAATAGACAAGGAGTTCCACCTAATGGTAGTAACGGGAGACAAGCGCCTCCAACGGATCCGGGACCATCTAACTCCCAAGATGTTAGGTTCATGGATGGAGTGTTGGAGGCCACATGTGATGACATGCTTCCTCTCCCAACGAGAATTGGAGAGGAGCAAAGTCAATGGCCTCCTCACACCAATGCTATTACATATGAGTTAGTGAAGGGTAAGGGTGTGGTTGAAGAAGCACCTGCACTAGCGGTAACTACTAGGGCTAGGAGAGGGGATGCCCCGTTGGAGGTAGGAATAGGAGAGCAAGGAAATTACTCTTCGGATGAAGAGATTAATCTCTCCGAGTTGGATAGGGTAGCTAGAAGAGCTACTAAGGATGTGGAGAGGGAAAATATAATTTTACAAGATAGGGAGAGGACTAATGCGGTACATGACTTGGATAATAGCGATGTGGGTGAATGGGAAGGACCGGGGGTTCCCGTAGACGAATTCGACGTAGTGGGTAATTCTAAGGTGGAAAGATCTACCGGGTACAACTTGTGGGCGGACCTTAGTACACTCAAGGCGGATATTACTTTCGGCCAACTATTGGAAATTTCACCCACGGCAAGGAAAACATTAAAGGAGGGAATGCCGGTACACAAGAGGATGAGGAAGGTGAAAGCTAAAATAGCCGCTAGGATCCAATCACAAGGTGGAAGAGACGTGAAAGCTATAGAAATAGAAGTTGTTATAGTAGATAAGGTGGTTCCTAATGTGCTAGTCGACGGAGGGAGTAGTCTAAATATACTACCGGAGGATACTATGAAAAAATTGGGACTTGGACTCACGGGGCCTTCACCTTTGGTCATAAATATGGCAAATCAAAGTTCGACTACGCCTTTGGGGATGATCAAGGATTGTAGAATGACTACGGGAGGCGAGGAGTACTTGGTCACCTTCCATGTCATTAAAATGCACTCCAACAAGGACACCTTCCCCATTTTGCTAGGTAGGCCTTGGTTGCGGATGGCGAATGCTATGGTCAATTGGGGTGGACCTAAACCATCCATCACTTATGGTCCGGAGGGTAATAGGGTCATAGTGTCCATTGGTTCATTAGAAGGATGGATGAAGAAGGAGATGTATTTGCCATTGGAGAAGGAAATTGATGACTTAAACGAGAATGAGATTGGCAAGGCATTGGTGGGAGTCGTCCATCCCGAAGGTCAAAGGGTCGTTATAGATTCGGGCTCGGGAAGTCTAGGTCCTAATTTTTACAATTATGGGGATAATGGGGATTATGCCCAATGGCTAAGGGAGTACCCCGAGTCCGAGGTTGATGTAATGGTTACATTTCACCAAGTAGGCTTAGGGAGTGAATTTCCTAGTGTTAGTTTAGGAGAGGGCTCATTGTTGGAGCCATGTGAGGTGCTCACCGAGGAAGAGTGGGTTAGCGGTGGGTTAACACCTTGGGTAGATGACGTGGAAGAGGGTGAGGTTAGTTTAATTCATGTAGATGGGACTCAAGAGGAGGATGTGATTATTGAGTCATCGAAATTGGAGGAGCCTTTACATTTCAAGACCACGTCTACGGGGATAGTTGTAGGTCAAGATGTGAAAGATTACCCCAATGTGCCTTCCGATTGGTATCGGAACAAAGAGGAACAAGCACATGTGTCGGAAGCGGATTGGCGGTACGTGGATGTGAAATTAAAGAATGGAAAAACCCGACAAATGAAGATGGGTTCCAAATTGGGGGAGAAAGAGGTTAGGGAGTATAGCAATTTGGTGGATGAGTTTAGTGATACTTTTGCATGGTCCTACGATGAGCTTAAGGGAATTCCTAGGGAAATGGTAGAGCACCGGATTCCTTTAATTCCGGGGGCGAGGCCAATTAGACAAAAGGAGAGGAGGATGAATCCTCAATTGCAATTGTTGGTGAAAGCGGAATTGGAAAGGTTATTGAAGGCCGGGTTTATCAAGCCGGTGGAAATCACGGATTGGGTTTCTCCTATGGTCTTAGTAAAGAAAAAAAAAGGGAAATTAAGGGTTTGTGTCGACTATAGGAAATTGAATTCGTGCACACAAAAGGATCACTTCCCCTTACCTTTTATCACCTTGTTGCTTGAGGAGGTTGGAGGTCATTCGCGATATACCTTTATGGATGGGTATGCGGGTTATAATCAAATTTCCATAGCCCTCCAAGATATCCATAAAACGGCTTTTACTACACCTTGGGGTACTTTTGTGTGGGTAGTGATGCCATTTGGGTTATGTAATGCCCCGGCTACTTTCCAACGATTAGTAATGTATATCTTCACCGACTTGTTGTTCAAATCCATGACCGTCTTTGTGGACGATTTTAGCACACAAAGTAATGTGGACGATCACCTACATTGTGTTAGGGAGGCATTGGTTAGGTGTAGGAAGATGAGGTTAGCATTGAACCCGGATAAGACATTTTTGGGAGTGAATAAGGGAGTGTTGTTGGGTTATGTTGTTAGTGAGAAAGGTAGAGAACCCGATCCGGATAAGATTGCGGCCATAAGCGACTTGGCAACTCCAACCAATTCCAAGGGGATCTCTAAGTTGTTAGGACATGTGGGATGGTACCGGGAACTTATTCCTAATTTTTCAAAGATAGCGGTGCCCATTACCCATTTGCTCAAAAAGGATGTCAAATTCGAGTGGACGGATGCTTGTCAAAAAGCCTTTGAGGAATTGCGGGATAGGTTGAGCACCTATCCGGTGTTGATACCACCCAATTGGGGTAAACCTTTTCACGTCTATTGTGATGCTAGTAATGTGGCAATAGGGAGTGCGCTTTGTCAAGCAACGGGAGAAAAAGAGAAGGATCAACCTATAGCTTATGCGAGTAAGCAATTGACCCCCGCCGAAAGAAACTACTCTACAACGGAGAGGGAGTGCCTAGCCATGGTGTTTTCCGTTAAAAAGTTTAGGCATTACCTCATGTGCAACCCGGTTGTATTTTTTGTTGACCACATGGCTATCAAGTATCTAGTTAACAAGGCGGAGTTAAGTGGTAGGTTAGCTAGGTGGGTTTTGTTATTAGAAGAATTCGACTACACGGTGGAATATAAACCGGGTCGTATGCATTTACAAGCGGACCACTTGTCTAGGTTGTCGGAGGAGATAGGAAAAAATCCGGTAAATGATATGTTAGTAGATGATAGCCTCTTTGTGGTCACTTCTACACCGGAGTGGTATGCGGGCATAGTGGAATTTCTAACAACCCACAAGTTGCCCAAAGAGTGGACAAAAGAAGAGAGAAGGAAGGTGAGGGTAAATAGTAGGCAATTTGTTGTAGTGGGCCATAGGTTGTTTAGAAGGGGGTCCGATGGTATTTTACGACGATGCGTGTCAAAAACGGAGGTTGAAGCGATTTTAATCGCTTGCCACGATAGCGCTTGCGGCGGTCACTTCTCGGGTCAACTCACCGGGCAAAAAATACTTAGAGCGGGCTACTTTTGGCCTACACTATTTAAGGACGCCCATGACTATGTAAGGAAATGCGACGCTTGCCAACGGTATGCCCGAAACGACCTTAGAATGGAGATGCCTTTACATGTATCATTACCCTTAATTCCTTTCGAAAAATGGGGCATCGACTATGTGGGTGAGGTCCATCCCCAATCTTCAAAAGGAATGAAATATATTGTGGTGGCAACCGAGTACCTCACCAAGTGGGCGGAAGCCAAAGCGGTGAAGACCGACACGGCGGAACACGCGGCAACATTTATGTACGAAAACATAATTTCGCGGTTCGGGGTGCCGAAGATCCTAGTAAGCGATAGGGGTACTCACTTTTTGAATGACTTGATTCGAGAGATGACAGAGAAATTTAAAATTGATCACCGGAAGACTACTCCCTACCACCCACAAACCAATGGACAAACGGAAAGGGTTAACGGAATTTTGGTGAGTATACTACGCAAGACGGTTATAGACTCGAAGCGGGATTGGGATACGAAACTAACGGCGGCACTTTGGGCATACCGTACAACCTATAAGGTAACTACGCGTGCTACACCATTTTCCTTAGTCTATGGTCTTGAAGCGACACTACCAATCGAATATGAAGTCGAGTCACTTAGGGTGGCCGTGAGTACGAGACTTACCGAAAGTCAATCCTTACGAAATCGACTAACCGATTTGGAAGCACTTGACGAAGGGAGGAGAATGGCGGCTCAACATATTGAGGCAATCCAAAGAAGGAGAAAGATTACTTTCGACAAACGACATAAGAGAAGGGCCCTAACACCGGGAATGATGGTCATGATTCAAGACGCACGAAAGCTTGAATTTCCGGCGAAATTCGATGCAATATGGTTAGGACCTTACCTTGTCTATGAGGTCTTTCCTAATAATTCAATTCAATTGGAAACGTTGAATGGTGAGCTCTTTCCTACCCGTACATCGGGAAGTAGATGTAAGGAGTACCGAGCTTGACTAGGCAACTTACCCTTGGAGCAAGAGATGTTTGGATTCATCCCCCGATGGTCGCCAATTATGTGAGCCCAAAAGGGTGCCCACATTTAGTCTTAGACCCTTGAAACGTTAGTTGATGCACTTTGAAGTAGCATGTTACTTCACAAAAATATAAAAAGAGTGAAATGTTAGTCTTAGAAGTACCATGTTGTAAGAGGCTAGGATGTGAGTTGTTATTGTGTTTTTACCTTCGGAAGGATTTGAGTGAATGAGGATAGGTAAGGAGAACTTGGATTGAGTAGTTAGTGAGTAGGCTAGTACAAATGGATGGAGACAACCAAAGTGACTCAAGAGGCAAGTGCATTCGAATTGGGATGAATGGAGGATCACATGGAGCGCACAAGTGGACCACCTCATCATGGCCACTTAATGGGGAAGGTCCAAGGAAGAATGCAAGGTGGAGGATAAGCAAATTCTCAAAGCACCAATCAAATCACGAGTTAAGCATCGTGGTTTGAATTAAGTGGTGAGCGACGATTTGGGAAAGTAAGGGGAGAAAGTTATGGCGGCGGAAAGCGAAGGAGGCTAAGTTTGGGTTGAAGCATCCCAAGTTTGGTAAAGTGTGGTAGGTAGAAAACCAAGGCTAGTTAAATGTTCGAATTAGGATCCTTGTTGATCATTTGAGGGAGGAAGGCTTAGAAGATAGGATTGGCGCCTACTAAGTAGGAGGAAATCTCAAGGGCTTATCGTGAGCCTTGAGGGTGCTCACCCCCTCAAGCTTACTATATAATCCCTCATTCTTCCCTCACTCACTCTCTCTTTCCTTTGTGCTCCAAGGCACCCCACGAGTTATAAGTGTGGGTGTGGGAAGCCATATTGGAGCACATGTGTGTGCTTAGTTTTTAGTTTGAGAGCCAAGGCTTGTTAGCCTTGAAGAGGGCTTGACCTCTTGGTAGAATTAGTGTTGACGTGAAGGATTTTAAAGTTAATTCATGATTCCAATTTGTGGTACTTAAAGTTCATGTTTTGAATACACGTGGTTGCAAGTTCCATGTTTAAGAGTTGAGCACTTGAGGTTGTGATGAGTGCAAAAATATACTTGTGTGGATTAGTTAGTCTTAGTGAAGTTAGGAAATTCTCTCTCCCCCTCTCCTCTCTAGGATTTTAGGATTTTAGGATTAGAGAAGAATTGTGTGATTAGAAAGGGGTTGTTAGTAGAATTAGGAAAATTAGGTAGGAAGATTAGTTAAGGGCTTGAATAATTAGTGAGGTAGTTGGGGATTACAACTACAAAGTTGTGGGTTTATGAAGGAGCTGGGTTTGTTTAGTTAGAAAGTAAAGAGCTGGGTTTATGAAGGACCTGGGTTTGTTTAGTTAGAAGCTAAGAAGCTGGGTTTATGAAGGAGCTGGGTTCATGAAAGAGCTTAGTAGATAGCCTACTTAATTAGCTCATAGACAAGTAGTTAGTTACATTATGCTAGTTAGTGTTATGTGTGGCTTTCACAAGTAAATGTATTTGAGATTGACTATAGAGAATAGTGTTTTTTAACACTTGCATCCTCTCTTTAAAAATAAACCACGTGCACAAATTAATGGAGAATGTGGAGCACTCTCGCGATGGCAAGACAAAGGAAGCAAAGACCAAAGTGAAATTCCAGTTAAATCCAAGACCACTTGAAGGGTGAACCTTGCACTATGGACTCATCCAAGTCCAAATCCAATACCGCGGAGGAATGTGAGCCCAAACCCACTACTCGGACTACGGACGCTTAAGGGTGGGGGGTTTGGCCTCACATAAGGTCACATGCCTCACCCCATATAAATAACATAATTTCAATGTGCTCTATGACCATCTTGATTTGGGCTTACTTGAGTTACTAAGGTGGAAGGTTTCTAGGTCCAATTATGTGAACCATATTGAAGCCTCCAACCCTCAACCATATAACACAATAGGTATACAAGTTTTGATCCCACTCATCACAAAGGACCTCTAGATCCACATATCAACATTGATTCCATAGTAATTGAAGTATATTGAACCACAAGTTTGCCTCCTGAACATAGTGTTTGAATTTGATCATATTCATTTACATCTTATAAATGACAAATCTAAGAGCCTAATGAAATATAATATGAGCCAATGTTGACTGACTCATTGGCCTAGGTGATGTTGGGTAATTGCATAAAAGTTATAAAACCATGAATGACATGTATAACATTGACTTCACATCAAACAAGAGTCATTTGGATTTTAAGATGTTGCCAAACTTTCCGGAGTGGACTCTTCATACAAACTAATGTGAGTGTAAGAAGGGGCATTATTTGAGGCATTAGCATACATAGTATACATAAGGGAGGGGTATTATTTTTCTCTAGTGTGTACATCTAAAAGGCTCTTAAGAATTTTGAAATAAAGGTAGATGTACAAAAAGGGGGCTTAAAGGTCTAGAGAATCAATTGACAATAGACGTTTTAGTTTCATCCAATTCACATTTTCATTCATTATTCACATATGGTAATAGTCCTCAATGACTACCATGTCCAATATTTTTTTTTAAGGTTTGCATTTAGGTTCTAAGTTTTTACAACCTATAGGATCTTGGAGCTCCCTTAAGTTTGCTCTCCAGATTGTGGCTAAGGTATTGCACTGTTGTCTCTAATATTAGTTTGATGCAATTGTTGATTTACGTGCTAAAATGAAAAATGCAAGTTATATTCCAGCACTACCACATGCACTACTACATACACTACAACATAAAAGCATGTGCACATACTCACATATGCTTTTATCACATAAGTAGTGGTCATGGAAACCATTCTTCACTTGTAATTGCAACGTACATGTAATGCATTTACAAAATTATGCCAGCAAGTGTAGAGGTTGTAGTCATAAAACTTGAGCATCACAATGATGCATCATACCAATGCATGAGTGAACTACATTGAGCATCACAATGATGTTATATTTTACCCTACGGAAAAACCAACACAAAACCTGCCACTTAGATGGAAGAAATTTCTCATGCACATTCAACAACGTGGAGCCCCTAAATTGTGTTCATTATATTCAACACTTATGACCCATGATTCATTACTTCTAAAATCTAGGTAACTCTCTTTCTTATTTGAAGCCCTACATTATCTATAAAGGCATGCCATACATATGTGGGATGCTTGTGTAGACCTAGTTCAATTATTTTACCCCACATGAATAAACGGCACCCTCTCTTTGATCACACGCCGTATGCTGATGGAAAGTTGGTGAACCCCCCCCCCTCACCCCCCAGGCTTATAGATAGATGTTATTGAGGTTGCTTTTGTGCATAGGTTGCCTATTTACCCATGCTACCTAGGGTCAGGATGAGTCAAATCACAAAAACTTATAACTTTGTTAAGTCATCCACATATCAATCACAAAAAAAGAAACTAACAATTATCGTATTTTGTTATTGTATTAGTAAATACTCAAAAATAGTGTGGGTTATTGATAAATCAACATGGTCAACCTAATTACACATATCAATGTACTAGGAATGGACACCACAAATAATACATATGTGCTATGGTAACATTATTCTATGTGCTCATAAAAATTGACCACTCTAGGTCAATAGTCATTGGCACTTGGCAGGCCTATGGGATCCCTTAAAGAGAACATGAATCTTCACTTCTTCCTCCTATGATCTTTTCATCTAAATCCCGATTTTGAACCTTCAAATAGCAATATATGTGATTTACATTTGTTAACCAGGTGAAACAATATGCATGGATTTGACCTAAAATTCAGACAAGGTCATAGAGTTGGAAGTGTCCACAATAGGGCCACATACATTGGTGTGGGTCCTCCTTTTACAAATTACTCACAACTATTGGTCACAATGAAAATCCACCTTGAAATTTGAAAATGATCATATGTTGAAACCAACAAACTTAAGAGCGATTGTTATCCAAGTGACCTACTCTTCCAAATGGTGGGGATTGGAAAAAAGTGGAAGGTAAAATAGCCTTAGAGATCATAAAGTATTTCTCTCAAGAAGAAATTCAACTCAAAATTTAGCATGAGCTGCATAAGCCTAAATTATATAAGGGGTAGGTTTTACCCAAACCCCCAACATGGTTATCACACATCATTTTGGCGTTATATTTTATTCTCTCCATTGAGCTTATAATTTACTATGTGAATCGAGTTCATGATTACAATATATCAATAGACCCCAAACTTGGCTACATACGGCAACACTAATCGTTTTTTTCACTCACTCAAATCATGAAAGTAAATGAAATTAAGGCCCAAATGGTAGAGGCTTTCCTTGGATCTTTTAGATTGGAAAAAGTTTCACAACATTACGTAACTTCTTGTGAATAGCAAAGTGCACCAATTGATTGAATTGAGGGAGAAGCAAAATGTCACATCTTGGACCACAAAAATAACAAAGTTGAGATGACATGCAACCACAACCTTCGAATTTGTGTGGGAACGAAGATGTGGTACGCTCGATGCTTTTGGCACAAGCTCTCGGCCTATAAAGACATCCCATTTTCTCTTCATTCCTCATCCTTTTGAGTCTCCGTGAGCAAACTTGAGTCTACACACACTTTAAATCAACTCCTCATCACTTCATCACCGAGTCATCTCATCCTAGTCCTTGCCATTGGGTGGAGGTGTGGGCTACATCTGATCATGACAATGCTCATATTCAACAAGCCGCCTTCCGGCATCTTGTTCACCATCATGCTCGTCATGAGCAATCTCATGGGCCAGGTGCAATTCTTCATGCCAATCTCCAATTCAATATCATACGTTTTCTCATTGATTTGGTTCAATATTTTAGCAATTTCTATTTATGGTTGAATATTCCTCCATTGTTGCAAGTCTTGTGTAATATGACAACAACTTTTGCATCTCACTAGGTGAACAAGCTCGTAAACAATCTATCCATTGATTAATTGAATTATTATATAATTTCAACATATGGTGTTTATCTTTCCCAAGGAGTGAAAGTTTCCAAGCTCACAACATAGTAGGATGCATGTTTGAATGCTTAACTATTTGTGATCCAAATATTGCCAACTAATCTACATGACATTTCACTTGTGCTTTTGTAGACCTTATGCGGGCGACCATATGGGGGCTTAGTCGACGAAGTTGCTTCGTGCACAAACGAAGTCTTTCTCAAGCGCACCCCGACCATAACGGCAAACATGGCGGTGCTTGATGTGTTGGGGAAGATGCATAGTGCAAATTCGGAGAGTGCATTTCACTTTTCACCAACCCTTGGTCATGGAGTGTCGCGAGCAAATTTGGTGGACCCGGCTTACAACATGATCGTGGATTCCCGCAAATGTCAAGCGGCCGGCTTGATTTGTGACGAGTTTGTGAACATTCATGCCTTCAATGACGTCACCTCTCCTCAAATCGAAACCATAAACGATCTCCAGAGGAATTTCTTTGTAGAGTCGTCCCTAGTCTTGGGATCCGAGATGTCTCTGGACCGAAATTTGGGATCTCCTTTTCCAACGCGATCATTCTTGTCGGGTGCCATTGCCGAAGCGTTACCATCGATCAACACTCACAACCTCGGCAAGATTCTTGAAATATTTGGAATTCGATCTGGGACGCCCATGGCGAGCATGATTGAGACAACCGCCCGCTTGTGCGGAGACCCCGCTTTGCCAGGAGAAGAGAGGGCATGCGCCGTCTCTTTCGAAGAAATCCTGGCATTTGCTACAACTTACCTTGGCAAGAATGTACAACTCTTGGCCACGACCGGAGCACCTGCGGAGTCAGCACCTGCTTCAACATCCACCGCGCCAGTGAAGGTGATGGGTTACCGCAAGCACTCTATCGAAGACGGAAAACGTGTGGTCGTATGTCACGACGTAATGTTTCCCAGTGCAATGTATTACTGTCATCGTGTGACGGGCGTCAAAGTTATCGATGTCAGCCTTGCAAGTGCAACGGATCAGGCAATTCCAAGCAACAATCAGATTCAGGCTACCGCAATGTGCCACATGGACACAACTTTGTGGTTGTCACGCCACCCTGCTTTCGCAGCACTGCACATCGCTCGTGGAGAAGAAGCCTGCCACTTCTTGTCAGCGGGGGATCTCGTGTTCGTGCAAGCTGCTACAACAAACGACGAGTAATGGAGCTCCGAGAAACATCTTCATCAAGGTTGCATGCATATATGTGCAACAATACGGTGCTTGCTACTGGCCAGCAAGGGGATTGTGCTATTTGTTATATTTCATGTTGCAATTAGTGTTTGTGCCGAGGAATCGTGAGACAAGACAAAGACCATTCCTCTTTATTGTTTATGAATAGTGTTCTTCATGGAGGTAAATGCATGTGCTTTCATACATACTCTCCAGCTAGATAAGTCACGGAGGTTGGCAAGAATTCGACCCTTCGGGGTTTGGAGCTTGGTGTACAATGTATTACTTGTAGAGTTGATTGGATTTCAATTAATAAAATATAAAATTATAGTAAAGTATCGTGTATTGTCATACGGCTCCTAGCTTTCTAATCATCAATTCCGGCCAAGGAGAAGTAGACCAGAAACATCATTAACTGAGGCAATATTCATGACTCACAATTGCTAACCGGATCAGACAATTTCCGGACGACATCGTTCATGGGATTGGATCGAGAATTGGCTCATGCAATTTTGAACTTCAAAGATTATGATTTCGAAACTGGCGTCAAAATACAAAACCTAGAAGAATTCAAAATCAAAAACTACAATGCTACGCTTTGAAATGCACTGTACTTAGTGGAATTGGATGGAAATATACCCCTAAATGGTTACCCTCCAAACGACCAACACTTTCAGACATTATAAACCCTGAGGCCTGGAACAGACAAAGTCTTCTAGTAGCATTGTCCTGAAGTTCGAGTGCATCTTTAGTGTCACATACAGTTGAGACCTGCTTCTTACTTTACTGGCTCCTAAGTACTCCCAGCTGATTCACATTTCGTTTTCTTCAGTTCTTAATATTTGACAGTATTCTATCACCATGAGAAGGTCATTGGCAGCACAAGAGTAGTGAAGGGAACCACGCTACAGAAGCAAATCAAATAGGAATAAAAGAATGCGGTTTTCATTAACAGGCTTAATATACCAACCACCGATGAAATACACACAGCAGAGAGGGGTAATTCTGATTCTCATCAAAATTGGATCCATGTCATTGAATAACCGCAGAGAAACTCAAGTAAGATTTAGGATCCTTTGTCCAGAACCTAAGAAGTGTAGGTAATGGGCGCCAAGGTCCCTTGCAATGAGCTGAGCTGCTCCTCCACACGCTTCGTTGCCTTCAGGCGGAGCTGCACCAGTTGCTTCTTGCGCTCATAGAAGACCTTCGACTTGGCCTTACGCTTCTCCTCCAACTCCTGTAAACTCAAGAATCAACAAAATATTAGGGGCATAAATTTTCTTTATATATACATGATTCCCCCCACAAAATGTGCATGGATACTAGACAACCAATTGATGTTTGTGCAAAATGAGGAAACGAGCATCTGCCACAAAATGCAAGCCCCAGAAAGTAGAACGGTCTCCATAATCAAATAGAGTCATCATGACGGGACCCACCTTGATAGTGTCATAATGGTGCCATCCGACCTCCTCAGATAGACGTCCCAACAGACAGAATTTGTGCCCAGGTTGCAGCCTCAACACCCTGAACAGTTCAACACATGTCAGCCACAGGCTGAGACGATTCTTTATACAAACAAGACAAGTAGGGTACATTTTCAGTCCTCAACTGTGCAACTAGGTTACATGTGCGAAAATAACACTTGCTGCAGGATAATAGTGGTATGGTAAACGCTTACTTCAGGGCATCAGGAATGACCATCCTCTTCATCTTGTCATAAGGTGGAGGAACTCCTTCAAAAGCCTTCAACCGCTCCAGTGCAGCTGCTCCTCTCTTGGTCTTGTGAGGGATCATACTGCAAGGAAGTAAATAATCAGCTCCTAGTCAACTCAACACAGTCAACCCTTATATCCCTTGACACAATGCACTTCATGCCCAAGCAGACATAACCATCACACTTAAAGGCCGAAAATATGTAAAGTACGTTTGAAGATTCGACATGCTGTCCATGAATTCCATGCAAACGTTCCAATCTGAAATACGTCTCAATTTCCTACGTAAAAGCCAGGCAGTGTATCAAGACCTAATCATCTACACATGCCAGTTGTTGATAGTGTCATGGCTGCATCAGAACGTGGATCTTTGGCAACAGATTGTTACATAGTTAAGGTAGTTACACGTATCATCAAGTGGAAACCCTAATACACCTGCTTCTCCATCCCCAATAGGACTACTGCTTAGGGTAGAGTATACGTAAGTAATTAATAAAACCACAGTTTGCTCAAATTTTCCAGGAAGATAGCCAAAGTGAGAAACGCTTACCCTCGGATAGTCCTCCACAAAATGCGAGCAGGTGCCCTGAAATGGATGGGGCCCTTGCTGGGCTTCGTGTTCATGCGCTTCCTCAAAAACCTCAAGTATTTCATTTTTTGCCTCACGAGGCCACCTGACAAACAGATCTCCTCGGACCGGACGACCACCTGATGCCATCAAACACAGTCTTCAGAATTCTAATAACCGCACACAACAACCACCTTCCAGAGTTACGTATTCCAGCCGCAAAGACCGTAACGTAACGAGATTAGGTTAAACATTTCTAAAACCCTAATCTCACTGCAGTAGTCATATTTTTTGATTACCCTTGGAACACTTCGATTCGCCTGATACGTCGAATAGCGGTTTGGCAATGAGCCTAGGGACGGGAGGAGGGGAGATGGCGAAAACGAAGGAAGAAATACTTACCACGCGTTGGCCATTGAGGAGCTCCTTGGCGAGGATGGAAGCCAAGCGGCCTAGCATATGGTGGCGGGCATCGACCACGACCACCTTGGCGCACAGGCCTGAACCCGACACCATGACTGCGAGCCTCCTTGCGTGAGCTTGCAACAAACCCTAGCTATGGCGTCCGCGAGCGAGGCGAAAAGACTGCCCTCTTCACCTCAGCCGCCCTTCAACCCCCACTCTCTCGCCTAGGCTCGGCAGCCTCAGCTTCGGCTCTTGCCTCGGTTCTAGCCTCGGCTCAACGCTGTGTGATGTGGAACAGTCTTAGAGTATCTCCACCCTTGCGCGTCAAGGCAGACTCTCGAAATGTGCTTTGAAGGGCTCCAAGCATGCACTAAATTTTTTTAGGGTGGCACTCCCCCACCCTTACCTTGCATACCGGCTCTTCAACCCGAAAAACCGTCAGGAATATTCCCTGTAAAGTGGCTTCAACCCAAAAGTGGCACGATTCAAAGATCGCAAGTGGATGAGGTCCCGGAATTTGGGCGCAGCAAGAGCAACGCTCACCCGGGAGGATAGTGAGTGGAGTCGAAAGTTTGAAGAGCCCGGCAAGAGGGGTGGGGCAGATTTTTCTGCCATGCCGCATCAAAGGGCTTGCCAAGACCCTTTGACGCGCAAGGGTGGAGATGCTCTTAGTGTTTATGTTTTATTGTTGCAAAATCAGGTATACCTGCCGTCTCTCTCTCTCATTGATGGGTTCAGTTGAATTTAATTTTAATGACATTTCTTGAATCCATTGAATATAAAACCCTAGGGCTCACAAATTAAAGTTGTAGGGTTTAGGATGTTCATACTAATTGTGTACTCGCCCTTTATATTGAATTTATGTTATCTTTGTGTCCGTGTATCAAGAAGGATAGCCTTACAAGACAACAACCTGTCACTATCTATCAAAAGTCATATCAAAAAAAATCTTTCACATTGTATAAATACAAAACATCATATGTATGAGATGTCCAAATTGGGTTCCAAAAGCATTTAAGGGTTAAAAAAAACTCATCCTATGACCTACAACACATGAGTTTATTGAGTCAGTACCAAATCTTAAGATCATTGTTTGACATTTACGAGCCTTGCCACTTATTTGGTATATTGTTATCCCTCGAGTACAAAATGTTTTTAGTCATAAGAGAAATCGATGATCAAAATATTCAATGTGTGCGTGCATCCAAGGGCACCCAACTAATTTGTTTGAACCTCAGTCTTCACTTACATTAAGATATTTGACAAGTTTTCCATGTGATTTCAATGAATGACTTCGATATACACATGCGGTTTTTTTTACATAATTAGCTTACATTAAAGTATGTAGCTTAAATGCATGCATTTGTAAATTGGCATGTCCATGTAGAGCCTCTTGGATGCTTAAGGGATGAGCACTCACGGTGGTTCTATATTACGGTCCATGACCAAAGAAACTCCAAAATTGAGCTATCATATTAGTCAAGAGCAAAAGTTTAGACATGAGGAGATTAGGGTCCGGTCCAATGTCTGGAAAAGAAAAAGAAAAAGAAAAAAAGTGGTGCTAATGTGGCATCACTTTCCTACTGGACATTGGCAATCCCCACTCATAAAAATTATTTCCTTAATATGAGAGACCACTTGTGAAGTTGGGGTACAATCTTGAGTCAAAAAAGTAAGGATCCATCCAATGGTGTTTTAGATCACATGTTTCTTGCGCTTGGACCTACCCTTCCGGTTGTAGCCTTTGTAGAACATAATACTCTAGTTTTAAATTACTAGTGTGAAGTTTGTTGCTTTGGCACATGTTATAGTCAATGACAAAATTGACATAATATGGAAGAGATTGATCCAGAGAAGGATTTCTATATGAATTGATGGACAAAGGAAGTATATCATGAGACTTATAAGCAAACGATAATAAGACTTGTAGTGACTAACAATGGAACTACAACTACCAAGATAGAATCATGGATAGGAGATATTTACTATCCCCATAAAAATAGGCTTGGGAGAGGACATGAGAGGACCCTTTATTTCTCTCTTATGGTCGGGTAGGTCAACCGTATGACAAAACCACCATGTTGGTATTAAGCTATGAAGCTATCTTGCTAATGCATTGAGAGAGAAAGATCAAACGTATGAGAGACCAAGATTAGGCGTGTCCATGCACATATACGTGTTGGATCATTTTTTTCATCAGTTGAACATTTGAATGTCAAATTTAGGTTCAAAGACACAACACGGGATACAACTACATGCTTTGTAATTTTATTGTTAATCCTACATATGAACGTATATTATATATTTTTATTGACATAAGATTATGAACTAAATAAAAATCTAAACATCCTAGTTTTGAGAAACTAACTATATTTTAACTTTCGGTTAGGCTCGTATAAATTGTGCGTATATGTCATACATTGAACCCTACGGTCTTTCAGGGTTAAGGGTACGAAACACTCTGATTGACGACAATTTTCCTTTTCATCGACGCGCCGGTGTGAACGGGTGAGTGCGGATTAGGGTTTCGAGGGTGCGGCTGGACAAAGGGGGAGCAGGCTTCGAGGCTCTCTCTTTCGCCTGACTCTTGCTCCGGCTCGCAGCACAGGCCCTCAGCCATGGCGGTCGGCAAGAACAAGCGTATTTCCAAGGGAAAGAAGGGAGGCAAGAAGAAAATTGTCGACCCCTTCTCCAAGAAAGACTGGTATGACATCAAGGCGCCCACCACCTTCACGCAGCGGTCTCTGGGCAAGACGCTCGTCACCCGTACCCAGGGCACCAAGGTGAGTTGTTGTGCTATTTCCGCCGGTGTGTTTGTTAGGTAGGGTTTGGAATGTCTGTGATTGCTTGGTGGCCGCTGTCGCGTGGAGGAGCGTGGGAGTGACGAGGAGTGTGTTGGGGTGGTTTGCAGATTGCCTCCGACGGGCTGAAGGGCCGAGTGTTCGAGGTGTCTCTGGCCGACTTGCAGCAGGATGAGGACCAGGCTTACCGCAAGATCAAGCTGAGGGCCGAGGATGTGCAGGGCAAGAATGTCCTGACGAACTTCTGGGTGCGTGGACACTTTCACTCCTGGGGGTTGGGGTGGGGTTATATTAGGGTTAGGGTAGGGTTTGATAGAAATGCGGGCTTATAGCAATAAGCCGGGCTTGTGTGTCTGTAATGGGAGCATAGAGGTTGTGCCGCACAGAAAATTAGGGTTAAACGTGGAAATAGATGATGGCAAGGCATTCATTAACGAATGAGGGCCTTGAGAAAGGAGAAGTATTGAATGGGAATATGTTGTGCATGCAGGGCATGGACTTCACAACCGACAAGCTTCGGTCTCTGGTGCGCAAGTGGCAGAGTCTGATCGAGGCTCACGTTGACGTGAAGACCACAGACAACTACATGCTTCGCATTTTTTGCATTGCGTTCACGAAGAAGAGGCCCAACCAGATCAAGCGAACATGTTACGCACAGAGCAGCCAAATTCGTCAGGTACGATTATCACATGGGATGCCCTGAGAGTTCTGGGAACCAAAGGCACATAGAATTTGAAGAACGATGAGCAATTGTTACCGAATACCTTTCGTCCAGAACAATAAATGCAGAAGAGGAATGTTTGGCCTGGGATTTCTGTTAGGGTTAGTTGTGAGCTGTGTGAATGACTAAATGGTGCAAATGTGAATTCGTTGGCCTGAATTGCAGATCAGGCGAAAGATGAGAGAAATCATGGTGCGTGAAGCTCAGACCTGTGACTTGAAGGAGTTGGTGGCGAAATTCATCCCGGAGGTAATTGGAAAGGAGATTGAGAAGGCGACACAAGGAATCTACCCACTCCAGAACGCGTGCATCAGGAAGGTTAAGATTCTGAAGGCACCCAAGTTCGACCTCATGAAGTTGATGGAGGTGAGTGATGGACATGCATAAAGTGCATTCTCAAATGAAATTAAGTAATGTTTGCACGAGTGCTGATGTTGGAGTTGCAGTGTGGATAATTAGTTGCAAGTTTGAAGTGATATGCTAACTTGTAGTGTTTTGATTGGACAGGTACACGGTGATTACAGTGAGGAGGTTGGAGCCAAGATTGATAGGCCTGTGGTGGGAGATGATGCAGAGCCTGATGCTGCTGAGGCTGTGCCCGTCCCTGGAGCTTAGATTTAAGTGTGCAGTCTGACGAAATCTCCAATTGATAGCCAATATGTGGAATGCAACTAGCTGACTAGCATTGCCCCTAGAGGATGACGAGATTTCCTTGCATGAATACAGAATCTGATGCTTCAATGAAGTGCACCAATTTTCAACATTTGAGTCCAGCCATGTTGTGAAATCACACTTCTTATGATGATTTTGAGCAAAAATTCTAGAGTGGAGTTTCATGCTGTATGGTGAGGAACCCATTGACAGGGATCGTGGTGGAGGAGAATTTACATTTGGAAATCACAGTATGCCGATTTGGTTTTCCTTGGGGATCCAACAAATATAACAACCATGCTTTCTAAACATTTATGATCACTTTGTTTTCCCTGCCAGTGATTAGTCCCTCTAATATCTTTTGAAGTTGTCATCTCGGCAGCTCCAGTGAACTCAAAGCACTGATGTTGTTCACAGTGTGATGGCACTTCAAACTTCTATGAAATAATGAAAGGGTTTCTGCAATTTATCTCATACTTGTAATCTCTAGCAAATATGTTCTGAACTGGTTTTCATGTCGAGAAACAGATTTTTGTATTTTGGTATAGAGTTATGTAGATCTATTCATCTTTAGTACCCTGGAAGCAAAGTGTATAAGGACAGTTCTCGACAGAGTTGGTTTGTATGTGATTCTATGTAACTTACTACAAAATTAAGTTAGGCCTGGGTATGGTTTGTGGGGCTTTGGTGGTCACTCTTTCCAATCGTTGACCTGTGGAAGAGGTGTGTTATGATGAGATTGGACTATGGGCATGAAATATATCAATTCTTTGTTGCTTGAGACTTTCTATCCTGTTCAAATACATCGTGCACCCTCAATTCCATCTTTATGATATTGTACAGGAAGCTAAAGAGCGTTATTGATATAATCTACACATTACATGGTGTTACAATATTATTGTTAACAAACCGTAAAACAATCTTTCTTAAATCGTGGCAATAATGACAGGAATCAAAAAATCTTAGAAATTTCACAAATTATGGAACGCATATATAAAGACACGTTATACACCTACATCAAACTAATGAAATATTCTTAAGTGCAAAAATTTGCTGGAAGAGACACAATGTACCAGAAGGCATCTGCATTTTCAAGATCATTCAGGAAATGAGATCTGGATCGAATGGTTTCTGAAACATTAACAAAACATGGAGTTGAATCTTCTATGTAAGGTCATGCTGCCATGCAGATGAAATTAGCTTGCCTTGATAATATGTACGCATATTTATCAGATGTAGACTTATGACATGTCTCAACCCCTAATGTCCCATGAGGATGTTTCACTCCAAAAAAGCATTTTTGGAAGGGTGGATGCAAGTAAACTCAATTTTGCCAACTTTTTGGTGGCAACCACTTGATATGTATTTATTGGTGACTACTAAATGAAACAAAAGTTCCGTATCATTTTTATCACAAATATGTTGAAAGTCGGTGTGCAACTGGTGAATGTTTAGTGCAATAAAAAACACAAGTAATACATGGTACAAAGAGGTTTTCATGTCCAAATTGCACTTCTCCAAAATCAAGAAGTAGAACACATTCATTCATGTTATTCAATGAAAAAAGAACATCAAATCATAAATGAATAACATATGACATAAAGGATTATATTCACAATCATGTATAACATATAATATATATATATACACACATACATGTTTGAAATTCATATCATTTTTTATTCGATCTAGATGTTTCTTTTTGTAGCATCTATGTACATGCACAATCAAATCTCCTATGTCAATAAGTCATGATCTTCTTTGTGGCTGGAACACCAAAAAATTTCAACAAAAAACTATGTGCCCTTCATTTATGAGGAATTCAATTACTTCTAAACTAAAGATTGTTGCATAAATTGCACCAAATTATTAGAGAACACTAATCGTATGAAAGTGAACTTTAAATGGTTCTTAACAAGTTTGTTGGACAAAGTTCTTTACTTTCTAGCCTTACAACCTTCATTTAATAGCACATGAACAATTGTTTGTTTATGTAAAGGCTTGGTGTTGTAAGAATTAAGGTCCATGAAAATATACCATGAGATATATTGAGTGTGAACAACAAGTGTTAACGAATATAACTTGTTATTTAGTTGATCAAAAAACATGTTTTGTTTGTCCTTTCTTGTAATGCATACATGATCAATCATATAATACACACACCAAGTTCAAAACATATATGATGTTATCATTATTTCTTATGACTTATATAAGATAAATGCTTAAAAATTTAAAGAATGAGAATTTTCTTACTTTCAAATTAATTCAAGAATGAAGAAAAATGTTCTTGACGACTCTTCTTTGGAGAGAAACTTCATTTGAGAATGGAAAGTCAATTCTTTTAATGAATATATAGTTTGTATTAGGAATCCGTTCAACAATGGGGATGATGGTTATGAACTCAAATGAATACTGTAGTAATATAGTATCCCTAAATAAGCTTTTTCCAAACATCTATCAGGAGTAAACCTTGAACACATCAATAGCCAACATGGATTCCAAGGGCCAACATCCTCCTCCTGGTTTTTGCTTGAATGATAGATATTTCATCACAAGCCCTAACACTGCCTAACTCGATTTCATGCCCATGTTGAACGGGATTAAGTTCAACGTTGAACACAATTAGGAGGGCCTACATGACTGTTCACATTGTACTCTATTTTATCGATTTGTATTTCTCAGTGTTGTTCATTTTGCCTCTTGATTGACAATGTTCATGATATGTAATTGGGACTATTTAGACAATTATTGAGATGGATATGATTATCGTTAATGGTAGTGGAAATGCCCGCAATTAAGGCCATGGTTGGCATGTGGTTGTTGTTGGGGTTGAACATAATTCACCACATTAGTTGTTAATTTATGCACTCCCATAATAAGATATTGGATCACGTGCCCATGGTGCCCCTTGTGAAAGGAGCCCGACGGTCACCTTGGGTAAATATGGGGTAATTAGAACTGGTAATTATTACATTTAGTGGCTCAATTAATTTAGATTTGAACACAAAACCAACACATGCTTTGATAGTGTCGTTTGTCATTAAGAGCATGTGAGCAACAATTGGGAACACATGATACAATAGTCTTATAGTGAAACACTACAACATTAGTACAATTTTATGATGATGCACAACCAATGTTATGTAACACTACACCAAATATGATATTTAGTGTCATATGCTATTTGATATCACTACGGTAACTTTTCAGATGACACTTGTTATGAATAAGTGAACAGATATTGTCATGTATGATGGATGAGTTCATCCATTGGCCAAAACCCTACATTCTCTTGTCAGCAACTCGTGATGAAACATTGTTATGGATGATTGAAATTTGAATGAAAAATCACTTGGTAAGTGACAGTAATTGCAACACTGTAAATCTATAATCCCCCAAAAAAATTATAAGGAGTGACGAATAATGTTGGGTTAACATTTAGTGTTGGTGACACTATACCACAATTTACAATCAGTATTGAGCAAGACAATTAGAATCGGTGACACTAAATATCATATTTAGTGTACCAATGTTATGAAACACTACCAATGTTACATATTATTGGGGGTTGAACAAAGGACAATGGGTGTATCTATTTATTTATTGCATGGAAGTTCAAAATCAAAGAAGTAAAAATATGCCCACAAGGACACATATAATCCTAAAGGGGCTTTTTTAGAGGTGTCCGTAAGAAGACATGAAGACTACACTAGATATTTTATTTTAGTGTCATATGTTATTTTATGTCATTGTGGAAACTTTCCTAATGGCACTTCTTATGAATGAGTTAAACCATTGTCATCCCAACTCCACAAGTACGCTATGTCTTGCATCCTAACATCTATGTAATAAAATATTGTCATGGATGATTGACATTTGGATGAAAAATCACTTAGTAAGTGATAGTAACTGCAACATTGTAAATCTACAATGCCCAATGCTTTTTACAAGGAGTGACAAACAATGTTAGGTTTACATTTAGTGTTGGTGAGACTACACGGGTGGTTAACATTTGGTATTGAGCAAGACCAACATAATTGGTGACACTAAATGCAATATTTAGTGTAACACTCATAGTAACCAAGGAACCCGAAAAGGAAAACACCAACGAAGACAATCTTGTGACACACAATGGATGAGATGTTAGAAAGAAAAAGAGGATAAAACTTAATCAAATGAATGCCTTCTTGGGTGGTCCCTATGCAAGATGGGCATGTTAAAACAAAGGCACTAACAATGAGAAAAAAAAACAATATTGTGTTGGTCGTCGGTTCATTTTGATCATGTGAAACATGTGGAGGAAACACCACTCATATGTGAACAAGAACATACACATTGATAACTATTTGTATTGTGTAGGGAGGCTGACACCCAAGCAAGCTATTCATTGTGACACTTAGATGCTTGAAAAATGAAAGGCGTATTATTCCATGTACTATTTGGGGCACTCTATTAACATTGCACACCCATTGGTAAATGTTTTAGGAAAGGAAACCCACAAACATACACGTCACCAGTGCTAACTGTTTTTTCACAAAAAGCTTTGAGTAACAAGTACGGCAAAGTCACCGTCACCAACATCATGCTTCAATGCACTACTTATTTGTTGCTTGCAATTTAAATTTCTTTATAATTGTATTAGAAAATAATGCACGATGACAATTGAGCGCATTAAGAATATCATGAGATTCGAACAAAATTCATGATACAACTAAGCAATAAAGCAACCTTCAATTGTCCACAAAGCTATTTCTAGAATTTCTCTCTAGAAATTATGGAGCTCTAGAAAGCTTACTTTTTAGATGATCTAATGGAACCACGATATGTTCTAGGAAGTTAAGGGTTAAAGATTGTACCATAATTTAACAATAATTTTGACAATGAGAGTAAAAATACGTGAAGATTGTGGCAATCATTGGCGCTCACAATTTTGTATTATCAAGAACTACTCCTCCTGCTCATTGGTCTCTTTCATCAATCACCATATCTAAATCCTTTCACTCACATTGAAGGAGCCTTGAAATGCTCTCTCTCTCTCTCTCTGACATATTCCACCATGCCTACAACAATCTCAATGCTTTGAAGCAATGGGAGGCGAAGAAGCCATTGAGATAACATTTATCCTCACCACCTTGTGAATATGGGAATTGCAAGCCCAAACCAACCGCCACCACGTATTCGCATGCCACTTGGCACAAGGACATTGTCCCACCCCCTGAAAACCAACCACCCCCCCTTGACCAATCACACAGATGGTCCTGTAAATATATTGACCCTACCACCCCCACTAATGCTTGGAGCGAGGTTCCACCTATTATATGCACTTAAAAACATTTTTTTCAATATGTTTTTTCATGTCCACTAATTATCTTAATTATTTATGTCCTTTATTGGCAAGTATTTTGCTTTCGTGACGCATTAACTTTTGCATGTGTTCTCACCAACAAAAATGTGACATGTGGCACATTCACTCTATTAAATTACTAGTTTGTGCCGAAACCAATAAGATATTAGGATAGTGCAATCACAAATTTGAACATGAGCTATGTGATTGAGAAATCTGATACTTTTGCCATGTTATGGATTCCTTGTTTTCATTTTTTTTTGTTTTGCTAAATCTTTTTGAAAGGGAGACAACTATTAATGATTCAAGTTTCGGTAAGGACCCGACAAACAAATTTTTAACTTGTGAGCAATAGCATTTGGATGAAAATATTTCACTCTTTTTGCTAATTACTAAGCCCGCGATTTGTAATGTGGATTTCATAAACGTAACCCAAATCAAATGAAACTCTATTTTCTTTCAAAAGAATCCTCAAAGTAAAACGGTCAGACAAGTGCGCTTTATTTGAATTTGGTCATTTGAAAGATATCATAATAGGAAACACATATACTGCACTCATTATCTCAATTAGTGCGTGTTATTAATCGACTTACGTAATGCGATAACATCTTACTCAAGGGTTCAATTTTTACTAGCAAGTATTCAATAGGTTGTTTGTACATTATAGAACATAAATGACTTTGCTTGGTTGAATATTAAGCTTGCATTCTCATTAGATAGTTATAGCACTGCGTAACTCCGATTAGGAACACACTCTAATTTGGATAATCACACATCACAGCATTGAGCCGAGGCTAATACCGAGGCAAGTGCCTAAGCTGAGGCTGCCGAGCCTAGACGGGGGTGTGGGGCTTAAGGGCGGCTGAGGCAAAGAGGGCAGTCTTTTCGCCTCGCTCGCGGACGCCATAGCTAGGGTTTGCTGCAAGCTCGCGTAAGGAGGCTCGCAGTCATGGTGTCGGGTTCAGGCCTGTGCGCCAAGGTGGTCGTGGTCGATGCCCGCCACCATATGCTAGGCCGCTTGGCCTCTATTCTCGCCAAGGAGCTCCTCAATGGCCAACGCGTGGTAAGTATTTCTTCCTTCTTTTTCGCCATCTCCGCTTCCTCCCGTCCCTAGGCTCATTGCCAAGCCGCCAATCGGCGCATCAGATGAATCGAAGTGCTCCAAGGTTAATCAGAAAATATGACTACTGCAGCTGAGATTAGGGTTTAAGAAATGTTTAACCTAGTCTCGTTATGTCATGTCTATGTGGCTGGAATAAGTACCCCTGTGAGGAGTTGTTGCGTGCGGTTGTTAGCGTTCTGAAGATTACGTGTTTGATGGCATCAGGTGGTCGTCCGGTCCGAGGAGATCTGTTTGTCAGGTGGCCTCGTGAGGCAGAAAATGAAATACTTGAGGTTCTTGAGGAAGCGCATGAACACGAAGCCCAGCAAGGGCCCCATCCATTTCAGGGCACCTGCTCGCATTCTGTGGAGGACTATCCGAGGGTAAGCGTTTCTCACTTTGGCTATCTTCCTGGAAATTCGAGTATACTGTGGTTTTATTAATTACTTACGTATACTCTACCCTAAGCAGTAGTCCTATCGGGGTTGGAGAAGCAGGTGTATTAGGGTTTCCACTTCATGATACGTGTAGCTACCTTAACTATGTAACAATCTGTTGCCAAAGATCCACGTACTGATGCAGCCATGACACTATCAACAACTGGCATGTGTAGATGATTAGGTCTTGATACACTGCCTGGCTTTTACGTAGGAAATTGAGACGTATTTCAGATTGGAACGTTTGCATGGAATTCAGGGACAGAATGTTGAATTTTTGAATGTACTTTACATATTTTCGGCCTTTAAGTGTGATGGTTATGTCTGCTTGGGCATGAAGTGCATTGTGTGAAGGGATCCGAGGATTGACTGTGTTGAGTTGACTAGGAGCTGATTATTTACTTCCTTGCAGTATGATCCCTCACAAGACCAAGAGAGGAGCAGCTGCACTGGAGCGGTTGAAGGCTTTTGAAGGAGTTCCTCCACCTTATGACAAGATGAAGAGGATGGTGATTCCTGATGCCCTGAAGTAAGCGTTTACCATACCACTATTATCCTGCAGCAAGTGTTGTTTTCGGATATGTAACCTAGCTGCACAGTTGAGAACTGAAAATGTACCCTACTTGTCTTGTTTGTATAAAGAGTCGTCTAAGCCTGTGGCTGACATGTGTTGGAACTGTTCAGGGTGTTGAGGCTGCAACCTGGGCACAAATTCTGTCTGTTGGGACGTCTATCTGAGGAGGTCGGATGGCACCATTATGACACTATCAAGGTGGGTCCCGTCATGATGACTCTATTTGATTATGGAGACCGTTCTATTTTCTGGGGTTTGCATTTTGTGGCAGATACTCGTTTCCTCATTTTGCACAAACATCAATTAGTTGTCTAGTGTCCATACACATTTTGTGAGGGAAATCATGTATATATAAAGAAAATCTGTACCCCTAATATTTTGTTGATTCCTGGGTTTACAGGAGTTGGAGGAGAAGCGTAAGGCCAAGTCGAAGGTCTTCTACGAGCGCAAGAAGCAACTGGTGCAGCTCCGCCTGAAGGCAACGAAGCGTGTGGAGGAGCAGCTCAGCTCATTGCAAGGGACCTTGGCGCCCATTACCTATACTTCTTAGGTTGTGGACAAAGGAATCTTACTTGAGTTTCTCTGCGGTTATTCAATGACATGGATCCAATTTTGATGAGAATCAGAATTACCTCTCTCTGCTGTGTGTATTTCATCGGTGGTTGGTATATTAAGCCTGTTAATGAAGACCGCATTCTTTTATTCCTATTCGATTTGCTTCTGTAGCGTGGTTTCCTTCACTACTCTTGTACTGCCAATGACCTTCTCATGGTGATAGAATACTGTCAAATATTAAGAACTGAAGAAAACTGTGAATCAGTTGGGAGTACTTAGGAGCCAGTGAAGTAAGCAGTAGGTCTCAATTGTATGTGACACTAAAGATACACTCGAACTTCAGGACAATGCTACTAGAAGACTTCGTCTGTTCCTCGGGATTTAAACTGTCTGAAAACGTTGGTCGTTTGGAGGGTAACCATTTAGGGGTACATTTCCATCCAATCCCACTAAGTACAGTACATTCCAAAGCGAGGGATTGTAAATTTTGATTTTGAATACTCCTACGTTTTGTATTTTGACGCCAGTTTTGAAATCATAATCTTTGAGGTTCAAAACTCTGAACTGCATGAGCCAATTCTCGATCCAATCCCATGAACGATGTCGTCCGTAAATTGTGTGATCCGGTTAGCAATTGTTAATCATGAATATTGGCTCAGTTAACGATGTTTCTGGTCTATTTCTCCTTGTCCGGAATTGATCATTAGAAAGCTAGGAGCCATATGACAATACACGATACTGTACTATAATTTTATATTTTATTAATTGAAATCCAATCAACTCTATAAGTAATACATTGTACACCAAGCTCCAAACCCCGAAGGGTCGGATTCTTGCCAACCTCCGTGAACAACTGGGATTCTAGCCGGAGAGTATGTGTGAAAACACATGCATTTACCTCCATGAAGAACACTATTCATAAACAATAACGAGGAATGGTCTTTGTCTTGTCTCACGATTCCTCACCACGAACACTAATTGCAACATGAAATATAACAAATAGCACAATCCCCTTGCTGGCCAGTAGCAAGCACAGTATTGTTGCACTTATATGCATGCAACCTGATGAAGGTGTTTCTGGGAGCTTCATTACTCGTTTGTTGTAGCAGCTTGCACGAACACGAGATCCCCCGCTGACAAGAAGTGGCAGGCTTCTTCTCCACGAGCGATGTGCAGTGCTGCGAAAGCAGGGTGGCGTGACAACCACAAAGTTGTGTCCATGTGGCACATTGCGGTAGCCTGAATCTGATTGTTGCTTGGAATTGCCTGATCTGTTGCACTTGCAAGGCTGACATCGATAACTTTGACTCCCGTCACACGATGACAGTAATACATTGCACTTGGAAACATTACGTCGTGACATACGACCACACGTTTTCCGTCTTCGATAGAGTGCTTGCGGTAACCCATCACCTTCACTGGCGCGGTGGATGTTGAAGCAGGTGCCGACTCCGCAGGTGCTCCGGTCGTGGCCAAGAGTTGTACATTCTTGCCGAGGTAAGTTGTAGCAAATGCCAGGATTTCTTCGAAAGAGACGGCGCATGCCCTCTCTTCTCCTGGCAAAGCAGGGTCTCCGCACAAGCGGGCGGTTGTCTCAATCATGCTCGCCATGGGCGTCCCAGATCGAATTCCAAATATTTCAAGAATCTTGCCGAGGTTGTGAGTGTTGATCGATGGTAACGCTTCGGCAATGGCACCCGACAAGAATGATCGCGTTGGAAAAGGAGATCCCAAATTTCGGTCCAGAGACATCTCAGATCCCAAGACTAGGGACGACTCTACAAAGAAATTCCTCTGGAGATCGTTTATGGTTTCGATTTGAGGAGAGGTGACGTCATTGAAGGCATGAATGTTCACAAACTCGTCACAAATCAAGCCGGCCGCTTGACATTTGCGGGAATCCACGATCATGTTGTAAGCCGGGTCCACCAAATTTGTTCGTGACACTCGATGACCAAAGGTTGGTGAAAAGTGAAATGCACTCTCCGAATTTGCACTATGCATCTTCCCCAACACATCAAGCACCGCCATGTTTGCCGTTATGGTGGCGGTGCGCTTGACAAAGACTTCATTCGTGCATGAAGCAACTTCGTCGAATGAGCCCCCATACGGTCGCCCGCATAAGGTCTACAAAAGCACAAGTGAAATGTCATGTAGTTTAGTTGACAATATTTGATCACAAATAGTTAAGCATTCAAAAATGCATCCTACTATGTTGTGAGCTTGGAAACTTTCACTCCTTGGGAAAGATAAACACCATATGTTGAAATTATAAAATAATTCAATGAATCAATGGATGAATCGTTTGCAAGCTTGTTCACCTAGTGAGATGCAAAAGTTGTTGTCATATTACACAAGACTTGCAACAATGGAGGAATATTCAACCATAAATAGAAATTGCTAAAATATTGAACCAAATCAATGAGAAAACATATGATATTGACTTGGAGATTGGCATGAAGAATTGTACCTCGCCCATGAGATTGCTTATGACGAGCATGATGGTGAACAAGATGCCGGAAGGCGGCTTGTTGAATATGAATGTTGTCATGATCGGATGTAGCCCACACCTCCACCAAATGGCAACGACTAGGATGAGATGACTCGGTGATGAAGTGATGAGGAGTTGATTCAAAGTGCGTGTAGACTCAAGTTTGCTCACAGAGACTCAAAAGGATGAGGAATGAAGAGAAAATGGGATGTCTTTATAGGCCGAGAGCTTGTGCCAAAAGCATCGAGCGTACCACATCTTCGTTCCCACACAAATTCGAAGGTTGTGGTTGCATGTCATCTCAACTTTGTTATTTTTGTGGTCCAAGATGTGACATTTTGTTTCTCCCTCAATTCAATCAATTGGTTCACTTTGCTATTCACAAGAAGTTACGTAATGTTGTGAAACTTTTTCCAATCTTAAAGATCCAGGGAAAGCCTCTACCATTTGGGCCTTAATTTCAATTACTTTCATGATTTGAGCGAGTGAAGAAAACGATTAGTGTTGCCATATTTAGCCAAGTTTGGGGCCTATTGATATATTGTAATTATGAACTCGATTCACATAGTAAATTATAAGCTCAATGGAGAGAATAAAATATAATGCCAAAATGATGTGTAATAACCATGTTGGGGGTTTGGGTAAAACGTACCCCTTATATAATTTAGGCTTATGCATGTCAATTTAATCTCACATTCTTGAGGTCTCTAATGCTAAATTTTGAGTTGAATTTCTTCTTGAGAGAAATACTTTATGATCTCTAAGGCTATTTTACCTTCCACTTTTTTCCAATCCCCACCATTTGGAATAATAGGTCACTTGGATAACAATTGTTGTTAAGTTTGTTGGTCTCAACATATGATCATTTTCAAATTTCAAGGTGGATTTCACTATAAGAAAACTGCGTTTTTGATGATGAAAACTGCGTTGTTGATGACGTTTCTGGACAACACAGACGATTTTAGGCGACATCCAATAGAACATCCAAATGTCAATAATGACGTCCACTGTAACATCTGGATGTTCTATTGGATGTCGCCTAAAATTTCAAAAACATCATCAAAAAACGCAGTTTTGTTATAGTGATTTTCATTGTGACTAATAGTTGTGAGTAATTTGTAAATGGAGGACCCACACCAAGGTATGTGACCCTATTGTGGACACTTCCAACTCTATGACCTTGTTTGAATTTTAGGTCAAATCCGTGCATGTTGTTTCACCTGGTTAACAAATGTAAATCGCATATTTTGCTATTTGAAGGTTCAAAATCGGGATTTAGATGAAAAGATCATTAGGAGCAATAAGTGAAGATTCATGTTCTCTTTAAGGGATCCCATAGGCCTGCCAAGTGCCAATGACTATTGACCTAGAGTGGTCAATTTTTATGAGCACATAGAATAATGTTACCATAGCACGTATGTATTATTTGTGGTGTCCATTCCTAGTACATTGACATGTGCAATTAGGTTGACCACGTTGATTTATCAACAACCCACACTATTTTGAGTATTTACTAATACAATAACAAAATACGATAATTGTTAGTTTCTTTTTTGTGATTGATATGTGGATGACTAAACAAAGTTATAAGTTTTTGTGATTTAACTCTTTCTGAGCCCAGATAGCATGGGTAAATAGGCAACCTATGCACAAAAGCAACCTCAATAACATCTATCTATAAGCCTGGGGGGTGAGGGGGGAGGTTCACCGACTTTCCATCAGGATACGGCATGTGATCAAAGAGAGGGTGCCGTTTATTCATGTGGGGTAAAATAATTGAAGTAGGTCTACAAAAGCATCCCACATATGTATGGCATGCCTTTATAGATAATGTAGGGCTTCAAATAAGAAAGAGAGTTACCAAGATTTTAGAAGTAATGAATCATGGGTCATAAGTGTTAAATATAATGAACACAACTTAGGGACTCCACATCGTTGAATGTGCATGAAGTTTTATGACTACAACCTCTACACTTGCTGGCATAATTTTGTAAATGCATTACATGTACGTTGCAATTACAAGTGAAGAATGGTTTCCATGACCACTACTTATGTGAAAAAAGCATATGTGAGTATGTGCACATGCTTTTATGTTGTAGTGTATGTAGTAGTGTATATGGCAGTGCTGGAATATAACTTGATACAAATGCTAGTGTTGCCAAGAAAGCCGCGGTCATCATAAACGTAATGTTCACAAGTTTAGATAGAGACCGCAATTGTGCATTCAAAATTAATCCAGGTTTGCATAAAAGTGCAATACGAACCAAGTGTTGCAAACATGGGTGCAATCTAGATTTGTTGTAGAGTTTGGTTTGGAAGGTGGACTCTTCATTGGAAACCTACATGACGTGTGTGGGTTAGTATGAAATCAAACCCCCTTATATACAAGACGTTTATAAAGAAAAACAAGTATATACATACTAATGGAATGTTATGAAATGGACTAATGTATTCATACCGAGCTTTGCAATTCAATGTGATGAATGCCTCCACTACATTCACGAGGTATAAATCATGGATTCACTAGGCCTTTATTACATGTAGCTTCACCTTCACTTTCCAATGAGAAAGTTATTAAACATTTTTCATTCATAGCATGTAAATCAACAATTGCATCAAACTAATATTAGAGACAAGTGTGCAATACCTTAGCCACAATCCGGAGAGCAAACTTAAGGGAGCCCATGAGCACTCCAAGATCCTACAGTTTGTGAAAACTTAGAACCCAAATGCAAACCTTAAAAATAATATTGGACATGGTAGTCATTGAGGACTATTACCTTATGTGAATAATGAATGAAAATGTGAATTGGATGCAACTAAAACGTCCATTGTCAATTGATTCTCTAGACCTTAAGGCCCCCTTTTTGTACATCTACCTTTATTTCAAAATTCTTAATAGCCTTTTTAGATGCACACATTAGATAAAAATAATACCCCTCCCTTATGTATACTATGTATGCTAATGCCTCAAATAATGCCCCTTCTTACACTCACATTAGTTTGTATGAAGAGTCCACTCCCGGGGAGTTTAGCAACATCTTAAAATCCAAATGACTGTCATTTGATGTGAAGTCAATGTTATACATGTCCTTCATGGATTTATAACTAATATGCAATTACCCAACATTACCTAGGCCAATGAGTCATTCAACATTGGCTCATATCATATTTCATTAGGCTCTTAGATTTGTCAATTATAAGCTGTAATTACATACGATCAAATTCAAACGCTACGTTTAGGACGCAAACTTGTGGTTCAATATATTTCAATATTGATATGTGGATCTAGAGGTTCTTTGTGATGAGTGGGATCAAAACTTGTATACCTATTGTGTTATATGGTTGAGGGTTGGAGGCTTCAATATGGTTCACATAATTGGACCTAGAAACCTTCCACCTTAGTAACTCAAGTAAGCCAAAATCAAGACGGTCATAGAGCACATTGAAATAATGATATTTATATGGGGTGAGGCATGTGACCTAATTGTGGGAACTTCAAGCCCCACACAAACTTTTGATGGTTGAGCCAAATTGGATATTGTGTTAGCGGTTTGTCAATTGCAAATCCCGCATGTTACCATTTCAAGTTTTCAAATAAAAGGTGAGATGCAACAATCATAGGAGGTCCCAAAAGAAATTTGTTCTTGATTAAGCGATCCCCAAGTGATCGCATGGTGCCATAAATGATGGGCGTTTGTCATTGGTCAACATGATATGTAATTTGGTTGACTATGGATCCAACTAATGTCTTGAACACTCCCCCAAAGGAATATGATCGGGTCCTCCCAACAATGTTAAGTCTTGAACCTTTGATTACTAAATATATTTTGAACACATAGTGCAATTTCATTTTCCTAACACGTAGATTCTTTTAAGTATGAAGTTCTTAACTAGAAAACCTTGCCACAAACCACTCAAACAAGTATAGTTGTCCAATCCAGGTGAGTGACCACACAAGGTCCACATGCCTTAAATTTAAACAAAGCTTTCAATTCACACCATTCATTAGAGTTCTTCGTAATGTTTTGGCATCAAACTCCCATGATGTTGGCTAAAATGTGAATTTGAGAACTTATGCAAAAAGTCATCAAAATTTTCTTGATGCTTAAATTATCATATTCAAGGAGCATGGCGGGCTATTAAACACTGAATTTCTAGCTTGTCTTACTACGATGGGTGGGCCAAGCTAGCCTTGCATACCTTGAATAGAAACATATCTTACAATCCACGTTATGCATTGTCCCATAAGATTCGATGCCTTCAAAGGTGCACCATCAAGGCATAACACAAGAATAATAGTTGCAGTTTGTGGGCAAACGAAGGATGCCCAAACATGACCAAAACGAATCCATTTTAACACTTCGTTACCGACTCATTTGTCGGCATAGACTTGCATGTGATTAAGAAAAATTGCATGCAAAATTATTGTGATGTTCCATTTCAATCATGCTAAGGTGTGTCTATTGTGGCACTTCTCACCTTGTGAAACAGTTTGAGCTTAGATAAAATTAGGATATTGTCTCACCCAGATGGCAATTCCGGATCACATAAATTGTCAATTTCAACTTCTAGAATTGGGATTGAGGTGCAAAAGGTATAGAGGGTCAAAGTCATTGTTTCCTTTCTTTTTGAGTAAGGTTTCAACGATTGAATCTATAATGATGTCTATATAATGAGGATGTTCAATGCAATAACACCGTAACACCTGTCCTATTGATTTCATTATTTACTACAAACCTTGCCATGAAATATAGAAGTCAAATAATAAGAATGAGGTTTGAAGGCCCACACACCTCAATATTTGTCATATTAATGGAAGCCTAGAGGCATCAAAATTTAAGATTTGCTTCCCACAACCCGCTCAAGACAAAATGATGTTACAATTTGTAACAATGTATTGTAGCATATTAGTTATCTCTAATTATTCCCTCAACAACCGACTAGATTCAATACATGGTCACTAGTTTGTAACACAATGGACATTTGAAGTGTCTTCCACACCCGTTCTGTTTCAAAAATGTGGATGAGAAGTGAAAAAATGATTAGGGTCAATTTTAACACAATTGACTTAAAATGGAATTATGTATCTTAAAGTCATATTTTGTTCACGGAGAGACCCGAAAGGGAATCTGAGATGCTGAGGGGTTATAAGACACTGATGATCAATTTTTGTGAGTAAGGGGCACCAAATTATGCTAGAGCTTGAGGACCCATGAGTTGTGACCATTGAAATCTACAAATTTTTAGAATTAGAAAAGGACAAGACCATAGATGGCAATCACCACCTATTACACATTTCTTGGAGTTATGTGAGGTTTTGAATCCTCTTACATAACCGAAGAAATGGTGCAGCTCATTTAAAGATACGTACATGCATATCAAGCGTTATAAACTGGCGTCATTTCGCTCTCTTTCAAGGATTTCCCAATATTAGGGCCTTAAGAACTATTTGGGGTCATTGATATGGGAGGCTCAAAATATTAACAATATAAATAACAAGGAGTAGTGAGAGTAAGGGGGAATGAGTGCTATGGAAGTTAGGAATAAGAATGAGTGTATTCCTAGCACAATTATGACAATTAAAAACTATTATGAATGATGCTTTGAACCAAAGCTGTCAAGCTAGTAATTCTTATGTTAACATATATTTGCATGTTGTTTCCTATTATTGAATTTATTTGCTTTGACGGTTCTTGAAACTATGCATTTTAGTTTGAAACACATATGCCTATTCAAATATACCTATTTGAAACACATATACCTATTAAAACGCATATATAAGATTTCAGTTTTTAGGGAATATTATAATTTGTTACGTGTTTACCTATCCAATGGATGAGTTTACCTAGACATAGTCACATAGTGAAGCTCTAGGTCATATGCACCAAGATTTAGACCACAAATGCGGACAAAGGGAAAGAAATATAACAAAGCACACATGATACCACTGGCTACCACATAATCCATCAAAGACACCTTAGACTGTTCACTTTAATTACCCACTGTGGGTTACCATTTCAATACACGCAATGTAATAACTTACAAAGATTATAGTATTTTATCATAAAATTTATTGTAGGCTCTATAGAGTGCACATTATCTATTTCGATCACTATACTCGTATAAAATTGCATAAATGCTCCAAATAACTCCAAATGAAAATTCACACTACACAGTTTACGATATTTAGTGTGACTTACTATTTGGACTTACGTTGTGCTATAACTTTTTATTATAGATATATTGTTTCACCAACAAAGGTCAAATTGGTTGCTTGGACACTAAAGACCATCAACAACTTTACTTAGTAAAAACTTACATTAATAATAAAATGTTATAACAATGCGTAACTCCAAATAATAAATGACACTAAATTATCATAAACGGTGTAGTTGGAAATAATAGGTGGCTTGAATAACAACTACTCATGAGTTTGTTGCTTTTTGACCTTTGATCAGTTTCAAAGTTCATGTTGGGTTTCAGTGTGACTAGAAATGTAATGGTCATGAGTAACCTACAATTGGAAGATCCACACCAAGATACTTGGCCCTATTGTGGACACTTGCAAGTCCACCAACATTCGTGAGTGTTGGATGGGATCTGCCGGAATCGTCTCATTTGGTCAACGGTTGCGAATCACATCTACATCACCATTAATCAAGCTTCGAAATCGGGGTATGATGAAATCGCCATGAGAGAGAAAAGTGAAACTTATTTGTACTAGACTTCAAGCAATCGCATAGGCTCTCTCCCAGTTGCCAATCACCATTCAACCTAGATTGGTCTGCGTGTTATGAGCGCATAATATAATATAATGTCAGCATAATAATAAAGTGCCCGTTCTTAATTGCATTGATAGGACATGTGATTAGGTTGTCGGCCCAAGCTAATTTATCTCCATTCCTTACTATTCTTAATATTCTCTACCACAATTTCCACATAGAATGAGAAATGAAAACAAATTGTGCTTGCTACAATAACAGAGGAGGAAACTAAGTTCCGAGTTCTTATGATCGGACTCATTAGGCAACCTATTCGCAAACTTGGTGACTGAATTCATGAGCGGATGAGCCTTCAGCAACTGCCATGCACCACTCACATCCAGACACTGTCCGATGCCTCCGGGCGGCTGCTGCTGTCCACGTCCGACAAAAGCGTGGATGAGTCGAGATCGAAGAGGCTGTGGCTTAGATTGTGTGGGACTCACTCGCAGAGAGCGGTGCTCCCGAATTGATTTGATGTTGGACAATCTGTCGGTGGAGGAGGCAGGTGAAAACCTTTTCATCGGTCAGCCTCGGAGGCACGAGTCGCAAATTTTGCATGCGAATTGGGCAGTCTCTCTCACAATGGTAGAGAGGTCATTCACGGCACCAATTCAAATAACTGAAAGGCATTCTCAAATCTCCGCATGCGCAGGATTGTCACTCACCAAATCACTAGATTTGGAGCCATCACGATCGGTAGATATTTTCATGCAGGAGTGAGCAAGGTAGGTGGTAAATTAATCTTACCATGTACCAAGGGAGCTCACTCTTGAATAAGATAGGGTCAACGGGTTCAAAATCACGTCCGTAGCTAATACCGATGATCCATTTTCTGTTCTATTCTACAAGAGTGAGCACGGATCATATGAAGAACTTTATTAAGGTGGGTATGTGCCCCTATTGTTGTCACTTTCAACTCGTTAGTCCATGCTTAGATTGATTAGATCAAAGAACTTGTGTCCGGGTGGTCAGCGGTTGTGAATCACATAGATTCTCATTTGAAGTTTGAGAATCAAAGTTCAGATGGAAAAGTTATGGGAGGTGAAAGTGAAGATTCCAATTCTCTTTAAATGATCCCATTGCACCAACCAAATTTGTTAACAAATATTTGTGGTTGGATTTTGAATCTTGGTTTTCAAGTGCACGGTGGGGCTCGCTTAAGGTATATCACATGAGGGGTTTATTGAATCCAAACTTACCTTATTAACCCCCTCCCCACCTCCCCCAATGGTTCATGTGTATTCATTTATGAAGTAATATTTGGCACTCCTTGTGTTATACTTCAATGACTTTGTCCAATCGAAAACAAAAACTTTGAGCGCTTACATAGCAATCACTTGCTTGTGTTGCGTAATTGTAATTGGCGTAAGTTTACTCTAGGAATTCAAATTTCTTGTATATATATGTACATGGGGCTAAATATGTTGTTTATGGTATGTATGTATAACCTTTCTTTTGGCCATGAAATTCTTTGTATATAGGAGGTTTTAGTCTGGGGTCCCGATTCAAGTGGCTCCCAATCTCAAAAGAAAGTGCATCCCCCATATATTTTGACCTTGTCAATCTTTTTATTATTGGCCTATGCAAACATCTCAACCTATACTCAATGTATGGTAAGTGTGTTTATAGCGTTTTACAATGTAAGCATAAAATGCATTTGCAATGCCTAACATTATTCGTGATATAAACGGATAAATGTGAATTTCAATAAAAGCATGAAGTGAAAATTAGGATATTGTTAAAGGTGGTCCATTTTTGGAAGGACACATGGATATCATGGAATCACGCATAGAAACTTATAACCTGATAATCTTGTCACTTCCACTTAAAAAACATAACCCTCACAATCGTGTGGGCGCTCGAGAGCCCCCACTTTGTGCAAAGCCTTCTTTGCCCCCACATGTTGAGCTCAACCGTCCAAGTTGTTGGGATCCACCAACATGTCGACATATTCTATCGTGACACGGCAATTGTTTTGGTGGGGATGGGCAACAACTCACACCTATGCCTTGTGTTGAAGAAGAAGAAAAAAGATGAAGAACTCTAGTCTGCTAAGCTTAATTCTATGTCGACACCGCATGCCGATTGTGCTTTAGAATTACCTACTTTGGAGTTTCATCCGCAAAGAATAAATTCTAAGTCACATTTGTTGAAGGGTCGTGATCATGAACCTTTTATTTTTTTAGAAGCTTCACCTAAAAGCACACCCATTCAATATAGTAATGTATGTGTCCGAATGGGGGGGGGGGGAGGAGGTGGTTAAACACTTTAGTGGAAACCTAGATGACGTGTGTAGGTGACTATGAAATGAATCCCCCATATACAAGAATTTTATAGAGAGAAACAAATGTATACTTACCAATGATATGCTAGAAAATACACTCATGTATTTATACCAAGCCTTTCAATTTAATGTGATAAATGCCTCCACTACATACACAAAATATAAATCATGAAATAGATAGGCATTTATTGCATATACAATCCACTTTCACGTTCCAATGAGAAAGTCATTGAACATTTTAAAAATCCATTTGATATAATCTCATAACAATATGACTCGAAAACACACATCATGGAAGTTAGAGGAATAATAAGTCAATTGAATGAAATGAAAACATCAATTGGATGAAACTAGCACTACTATTGTCATCTAAATAAAATAAAATCTTAAGGACCCTTTTTGTACATCTACCTTACTTCAAAACAAGAATAACCTTCTTAAATGTACACACTACAAAGAAATCAATACCTCTCCCTTATTTGACTATGTACGGTAATGCCTCATGTTAGTCCATACGTGGTATGAAGAGTCCATCCGACAAGTTCCAAATCATGGGGGTGCACTTTTCATAAAACCTATAAGTATTTGTGCCAATAAAATAAAATAAAATAAAATAAAAATATAACACCTATAAGTATACGTGAGTGTGCAAATCAGGCATAATTTGAACTTTTCCGTACTATGTATACACATGCTACACAAATTATAAGTCGTAGTTATGTTCATGTATGGAGGACCTCTACAAAACATATAACATTTGTACTTGTATGGTAGGGTCACTAGACTTTATGGGATAAGTATTTAATATTGGATGAAACTAGGATGAATAATCTTCTGATTTCCTTATCTCATCCATGTATGTATGGAAGAGGCAACATTAAGGTTTTGGAAGGGGTGGTTAAGTTGAGAACGAGGCCACTTCTTGCTTAGGGTTGCAAGAGGGACGCTTGGCACTCCTTTGTGGTTGATGCCTTTGTTAGATCATGGGTGGCATCAAAATTGTGAAGGTGTTGATTCCCATGTGGATTTTCTCTCAATTATTTTTGCATCGTTGATAAACCTACAATATGTGCAACAATTTGGATCAAGCATTTATATTACAACAATTGCAAGTTCTAAGGGTTGCAAGTTCTAGGATCAAGCATGGACATTGGTTATGTTGGTATCAATAAAGAACCAACAATAAGTGGACTTACAATCTTATGGATCATTTGATGGTAGATTTAGCAACATTAATTGCATTAGCTCTTAGATGGTTATGAGTTACATCCGGGGGATGAAAAAGTTTTCAACGACTTTATTAATGAATCTTGGGATTGTACATTATATATATGATAGGGGCTCATTATTATTCAAAAGTGTATTTGTGTACTTATGTTAATGTCTATATATGAATGTAAGTTGTTTTACGTGTACCTATTGTCATTGGCATTTTTTCATCGAAGTTGTACATGTATTGCTTGATTTTACACAAAAAGAAAAAACGTGTATATAGAGGGTTTTTAGACTATATTGCAAACACACGTGGTTCTTGGTTTTTACTGAAAGATGCAGCCCCTCGGATTCAACTTCATGAACTTCTAAGTCTACAAGGAATTTTGGCTTTGGGATTGAATTAGAAGCATCCCAAATAGTTACAATTGCAAGTGATGAAAAATAGAATTCCAAGTTCACAATCAAATTTGAGATGCAAAATTTATAGGAGTCTATCCATACGGAATTTTGTTTCCTTAATAAATCATCAAATAGGCATTCTAATCGTGTAAATTAATAAACTTGGATTGTTTCAAATATTATGAGCATATAATCTAGTCTCATTGTAATGCATGTGTGGCAAAAAGAGGTGAACTATAAATTCACTCAGGAGTACAACATTTCAAAATCCAAGCAACAATCGTTGATTGCAAAGTCATTGTTGTTAAACGCCCGTCATGGTTTAATGGCTTTTATGTAATATCTCAACATTTGGGGTAATGAATTATTCCACATAGATTCAAATGGCAATTTATTAGACTCTTATAAGGTCTATCAACTATAAGATGTAAATACATACGATCGAATTCAAACCCTATGAATAGTAGGTATTTGTAGTGCAATATATATACTTCAACCACCTTGAAATTAGTGTCCTATGGTAATGATTCCCAATGGCTACCTTGCCTATTTTTGTAGGATGTTGTATATGTCATAAAGATCTCCTTATTTCATGATTTATGTTTTGTACATGTAGTGAAGACATTTATCACGTTGAATTGAGGAGCTCAATACAAAATACATAAGCCTATTTTCTAGGCTACCGTTAGTACATGTACATTATTTTCACTCTCTAAATCCCTCGTATATAGAGGGTTTTAATTCATAGTCACCCACACATGTCATTCATATTCCAATAAAGAGTCCCCCCCAACAATCACAATGGCTATTCTAGGATGTACCCACTAAATGACACAATGTTAGAGGTTTTCCACAAAAGATGAACAACCTCAAAATTGTATGTGGAGCTTGAATCCCCCACAATAGGGCCACATACCTCATCTCTTATAAATATCACAACTTTAGTGTGGTGTATGACTGTCTTGATTTTGGATTATTTAAGTTATCTATGTGGATGATTTTACCAATTATATGGACTACAATGAAGCCTAAACACTACAACAAAACATGTCTTTTATTCCCGCACCCACTTCACTGCATGTCTTTTATTACTATAAACAGTGAACGGTTGAAATTGTTGAAATCCACCTTTACTGTCCTCATGTCTGAGTTTACTTCGGAAAGTCATGGTAGTCATGTGGGACAAGAATGTGCTTGGGAACGCACTTGAGAACGTGTTCGGGAACGTCAGAGAACGTTCATTACTACGGATAGTAAAGTGGTCGACTTCACTATGTCACTTCAAAATGTTATGTGTTTTTGGGTTTTCCATAGAATGCTCACAAAAGAATGGCCCATTTATTTTTGCTAACATATAATGAAATATACATATTCGACCACAATATGAGATTACCACATACTCAAGATTTTTTACTTTAATCTATCAGAGCATGATCATCTTCCTCAAGTGCAGCTTCGTCACCGTCTTCGCAAGACGGTTCATGGTCATCTGTGTTCAAAGCTGCTACCACCTCATCACTGCTTAGAGCCACAACCTCATCTAACATTGGGTCAGCTGGGGTTGTATCATTTTCTAATGATGTTGGTTTCAATCCACAATGGTCTCCCATACTGCCTAAAGATAGGCATCCTATATCTGGTATAGAATCTCTTGTAGAAATGACTCTTGCTCCCCTTGGCTCTTTTCGTAGAACCACCTTCCATCCATGATTGTTCAAATCCTCCGCAAAGAATACCTGCTCGACGTGTAGTGGAAATGCGAAGGATTCGGCTGATAGTGGCACTAATCTATCAAAATTCACTAGGCTAAAGCCATAATCGTCTCGCTTCATGGTAGCACTATGCCCAACCATGTTTGCCATCACCCAATTGCAATACAACACAACCAATTCATACCTACCATAATCCACGGCCAATATTTCCTCCACCCATCCCACATATTCAAGGTTTGCCGCCTTGAAGTTCTTGGCATGTACACTGGACCGGCAATGTTGTGAGAATGTGGCGGCCACGCCAGAGTCTACCGTGGTCAAATTTCCTTCCGCACTATGCACGCGGATATGATTTCCGAAGGCATACATGGAGCGGTACGATGTTGCTTGGCTAGACGGTGGAAGAGACAATACAAACACATCTTCATCAATCGCCTCTCCTGCTTCTTTGGCGCGAGAAATCTCTGATTTGAACCACTTGGAGAACACTTCATCTCGAAGGTCTTCAGGATAAACAATCCGACCATTTCGTTTTCTCCTCCGATATTCTGCACGTTCGAGTTTCCGTTGTGCCATACTTGCAGTGTGTCGCCTGTACAATAAAACATTTATGTGATACCTCGCATGTTTACTATAATTACTATCTCAATGCGTACATAAGGGGCTTCTAGATTTACTGAGTAGAGTTAGGAATATTATTCGTTCTTGCCAAATAATACTAGAGGCAGTGATGTGAACTAATATGACTTTGTCATGTTACTGCATAGAGTTTAAAATTTAGCCATTGTGATATGACATGTATGGTTACTACGTACAGTTATGGATATACTGAATTGCAGTTTGAGATTTCTACAGGCAGTGATCTTCTTGTAAGATGACTTTGTGTAGTGAGGTGCAAATGTTAGTAAGTGCAAGGATTTCACAATTGCAATGTCATGCCATACAAATAACATAATTTGTTGCTGTTTTTCACATTTGTAAACTACACATACTCTGAACATTAGTAAGTGACCTACATTGGTGGCACAATGTATATTTTTTTCCTCTCAAATGACATTCAATTCCGATGGACATAACAAACAATTAGATCACATTCATTTGTAAGTATCAATGCATTATGCATGTGTGGTAAAGTAACTTACTCTCTCCACGGCTCTAAGGGAGCCACATTATTGACCACAAACTCATGTATCCAGTCGCATATCTTTGGTGTGAGTATCCTTGGTCGCCCAACACCTTCGAGTATTTCGTCGTTCATTGTAGGGTCCTCTTTATCATCCCATACCCTACGACTTATAACGGTATATGATTGCATGTACTCTGTGCAAAAGCCAAGCGCTTCATCTATGGCATATCCTTCAGCCATACTAGCTTCGGGTCTTGCACGATTCCGAACATAGCCCTTCAAAGTTTTCAAGTACCTCTCCATAGGATACATCCAACGGACATGTACTGGCCCACAAATATCTAGTTCCTCCACCAAGTGCACCAAAAGGTGCGTCATGACGTCAAAAAATGCCGGTGAAAATTCTTTCTCGATCATGCACAATGTGATGGCCGTATCCTCTCGCAAGTCGTTCATTTCTGATGGGTTGATGGTTTTGGCGCACAATCGTTTGAATATCCTACTCAATCTTATTATGCATATACGGACCTCCTTTCTCATGATCGTGCGTACACAAAGAGGCAAAACTTGCTGCATAAGGACATGGTAATTATGAGATTTCAATCCTTTCAGACTCCCATCCACGTGGACTCTTTTTCTCAATTGGCCAACATAGTGAGTAGGGGTTTTCAACTGCCGCACAACATCCACAAACACCTCCTTCTCTTTCTTTGTCAGCACATATGGGGCTTGCGGCAATGTCAAGCTTCCTTGATTCTTCCCCGGTATGGGCCACAAATGCGACCTTATGTTGGCTTCTTTCAGGTCCATGCGAACCTTTAGTGTATCCTTCTCCCCAAATAGGAATTTCATAAGATTTTCCGTCATGTTTTTCTCGCAATGCATTACATCCAGCGTGTTGCGTATAAGAAGGCCCTGTTGCACCAAAAAATTCCAGGTTAACTGCATTGCTGGGTGTTGCATTCCTTACAACTGAATTATAGTACGTGCATCAACAATTGTTCCCCTTTATGACTATACCACTACTTAGTTAAGTAATGGAGAATGAACATAACTACCACTAGTCATGTTCAATGACTTCAAATAGTCATGTTCATTCACTTGTGATAGACATGTATTACTTCCCATAGTCTATTACTTCCCATAGAACATTACAATACCACTACTCAATTAAGTAACGGTATTTGAACATGACTACAACTAGTCATGTTCATTCACTTCTGATAGACATGTTTTACTTCCTATAGTAACGTTGGCCATTTACTTCGACTGTGATACAATCAAATTACCGCCTTCGTGAACTTCTGATGTTCAAATAAAACCCCTAACATATGCCCATCAATTCGGTTAAAACGAGTTTTCGGTATGCACCTTCCAATATGGTAACGCATAAAGTGCGTTCTTCCTCTTCACTCCATGCTCGTGGATTGGATCCATTTTGTCTCCCTCCTTATTGATCGGCGACTCTAGCAACCAATCTTGTCTTTCTTTAGCAAACCGTAAAATATCGCGTGGCAATAATATCTGCGGGGGGCCTCGGCGTTCCTCTCCTCCATCGAAACTACTTTTTAATCGTCTGTAAGGATGGTTCATTGTCAAATAACGACGATGACCAAGATAAACATTTTTTCCCAATGACCTGGACCTCCTCGTTGCCACATTTGGCCCACATGGAGGACAACCCCGGTACCCCTTCGTGACTTGCCCGGCAAGCAATCCATATGCCGGGAAGTCATGAATGCTCCACATAAGAATCGCTTTGAGCTTAAAATTGGGGTTCGTATTGTGTGTATCCTCTACGCTTTCATATGCCTTCTCCAAAATGGATCCGTCATTTGCAATCACCCCTTCCCACAATCTTTGTAGTTCCTCCACCAATGGTGCTAAGTATACATGTATGTTTTCCTCTTTCACACTTTCTTTGCCGGGAATGATTAGGGATAGCATCACAAAAAACCGCTTGGTGACCAACCAAGGTGGCAAGTTGTAGTTTAGCAATACAACTGGCCATGTAGAGTGACTTAAAGATTGGTTAGAGAAAGGGTTGACACCATCCAACGCTAGTGCCAAACGTAGATTCCGGGGCTCCTTCGCAAACTCCGGCCACCTTGCGTCCACGTGTTTCCATGCCTTTGAATCCACAATCGATCTTATGGTGGAATCCTTGCTTTCCCCCTCAATATGCCACGTCATAAGCTTGGCTAGTCGTTTGCAACGGTACATTCGGAGCAACCGAGGTATAAGAGGAAAGTGTCGCAACACTTTCACTGGAATGCTATCCGAATTCGGAACATACCGAGATTCCTTGCATTCCGGACACATTTTTGCGTCCTTGAGTTCGTTTCTAAATAAGCAATGGCCATTCTTGCACGCATGGATAGTATTGTAGCTCAAACCCAACTTCTTCAGCAATCTTTTGGCCTCGTAGTGTGATTGAGGACAAGTGTTCTCTCTTGGGAGTAGATCATGTTTTAGCAGTTTCAACAACTCGTCGACACATGCGTTGGAAACTCCAAAAATGGTGCACACATTAAGGATCATGAGAACTGCTTGTAACCGGTTGGTAGGGCTGTTCTTGAATAGTGGGGTGTTGGCTTCTTTCAATAAGTCCTCCGTGTTGTCGGCAATGCGTCATTGACCTCATCACCTACATGGGGATGTGTATTGGCCAATTCATCCAAATCTTCGTGAGTTCCCTGAAGTTCTTCATCAATTCCCTCTTCATTTGGAGTGGTATTTGTATATCCGGGCAAACCATCAAACCTCTCGAAACATTCGTGGACCATCCGGATTACCTCCACTTCCTCATTATTATCCCGCAACACTTTTGCATTTTCGTGTGCAACAATGTCTTCAGTTACTCCTATTTCCATATCAGTATTTCCTTGTGCCGTCATGTACCTCCATCCTTGGATTGCCATCCATATGTCTTTTTGGGCAATATAAATGTCATTGTTGACCTCCTACATGTGCACCATGGAGAAGAAAACAATACTTTTTCTCTTAGTAACCTTATGTATTTACAAACATTTGAGAATCTATAATTAATGACCATCCCAAAGGTAAAAAACAATCTTCTGTGCAAGCACGGTAAATTGGACAGGACCTGTAGCATTCTTGGAGTGTAAGTAGATTATTACTATATACAGTAATAGTAGGATTGTGGCAGCTTAAAAGCTATGCACCATTACTATGCACTACACCTATGCACCATTACTATGAACAGTAACACATTACTATGCACTATTACTAGTAACAGTAGCACATTACTATGCAGTATTACTATGAAAAGTAGCACATTACTATACACAGGTGAGATTAATATATGACACCCCATCACAACTCTTAGCTGCTCCAAATACAAGACATAGTGGTGAAATTGCTGATGCATTAAATTCGAAAAATGTCTCAACAAAATCGCAGGAATTTAATTCACGGAGTAATGCGTATACAGCTCTTCTCCTGCTTCTATATCCCTTGATGCAATTGTCATAACAAAACCCCACTCGTTCTCCTTCCAAGGTTTGGGAAGCATACTATACTCCCATACTACATTGCCAATTTCCTCTCGCCCTATGGAGCTGTTGATAAATCCAGCAACATTGCCCTTCTCCACACTCCCGTCTATGTAAATATCTTCCTCAGCTTTAAGGAGATAACTCTTGAAGCTTGGCACAAGACTTTTCATTTTCCTGTATTCTGACTTGCTATATTGGGGACCTACAAATGACAAGAGAATATCTCCTTCTTTTGCGGAGTCCATGGCAAACAAACCCCAGCCCATAAATGAAAATTTTGAAATTTTCACCACCCAGTGTCTTTGATGAAAACTGAAAGTGGTGAACTTCGGTATGGGCCCATTGCACCACTGCCCATCGAAAGCTCCACGCCTCCAATTCATCAATTTCAGCTCCTCCTTAGTGTAATTTCTCTTTTGGGGGACATGTTTTGGGGTTGTGGACTCTTTAAAAAACAATTGAATGGCCACCTTGGCCGCGGCCTCAACAAAGGGTCGTCTTTGTGCCTACACGAAGGGAATCAATGTTACGTCATAATTCAATTGCCTCGTTTACAATACAATATAATTCGAATATGACTATATATTTTACTCACCAATATGGATTTCGTAAATGCGGAGTCACGTTTGTATCGACGAAGATGTTTTCGTATGGTTGCTCTTGACAATATCTTCCCCCCTGCACACATACTACAAGGGCAACGATACTTTACCAATCTTCTTTTGTCCGCTTCTTTTTCTTCCAAGTCCCATAGCTCCAAGTCCAACATTGCGCGCCTCGATGTTGCATCCATTTTGATTCTGCATCAAATTAAATGAATTATAGTAGAAAGAATGTGACCTTCAATTAGCGGGTTAAAGATGTTGGCACAATTCAAAAATCAAATTCACCTACAACATCCTTTGCAACACATTTGTTGTAATTGGTCTGGAGATCTTAAATTATGGGTTCCTTTAACTTAAAGTCCACGTCTTTACTTCATGTAGTAAATGACATTACTTCACATTGTCACATTACTATGACATTACTTCATGGAGTAAATAACATTACTTCATGACATTACGTCATGAAGTCACATAGTGACATTACTTCACAGTTGAAAGGGCAATTATAGAACATGTGAATCCTAAATCAACACATTAAATCTTATTTTATTTAGTGTACATTGTATTGTCAAATACACCTGGGCTACTACTTGGAATTCCGCGTTGCTGCCGTTTTTACCGAGAGTGTCCTTTATCTTACAAATAAAATAAGTACTTAGCCTACAGACTGAATGATATGCTATAATTTAGTTTCTAAAAATAACTTCATGTAAAAGGTTTCAGCCTACACATCACTCCAAATGGTAACCTTCACTAATTCCACAACACAATGTAGTTATCAGGTAAAGTGAAAAATTACTTGAGGGTGCAAAAAAGTGAAAACTTACTTCAGAGTTCACCAACCGAAAACTCTGCCCTCTTGCGGTAAATAGTCTCCTACTCCCATGGCCACAGCAGTAGCAGTACGTAGTTGGTAAGCGTGGACTACGCACAGCAAAACTCCAGATGCTTTTGTCGGATATGCAAAGGAGACCTAGCCCCAGACGAGACGCAGGCGCAGGCGAGACGCAAGGGAGGGAGAGGTTGGTGTCGATTGTGGTTGGAATATTGCCGCGAGGAGGTCGGCGTGAGGTAGCTTAAGGCTTCAACGGCATTTAGCTAGAGATGGGATGGATGAATGTTGGTTGTTGGATTTCGAGCAGGTAGAGCTTAGGGTTTAGCAATGTTTCCTTGTTGCCGGCGATTGTTTCTTCAAGGGAGTTGTTTCTTCACTTTCTGAGCGCCAGTGACTTCCGATGCGTTGATGTAATACAAAGAGAGCGCACATCCTTAATCACTCGATTGGCCGCTACCGGAGGTGCAAGATCCTAAGGCGGTTCTCATTCTTCTGGTTCGGCACACTCCCCCTCTGCCTTCTTCATTTTCTTCTTTTCTCCCTTGCTTGAATAGGAGTTGCCAATCTCTACGTCTTCTATCTTGAAGTGCATTAACCACTAGTTAGCCCATCCAAAAGAAAGCAACTGCAAAGATTGGAGATCAGAGAATGATACAGTCCATTTTTTATTGTTTTCTCTTTCCTCTTGCTGTATAGGAATTGTCAAACTCTACCTCTTCTTTCAGAGTCGAAAGACGAATAGTTAGCCAATACAAAGAAGACAACTGCCAAGATTGGAGTTCAGAGAATGATCCAGTCCATTGAAAAGATAATCATCACGTAGTGATTGTGAAGTGTTTCGGGATGCTTTCATTTGATTGCAAACATGTGAGCGTTGACAAAGCTTTCGAAATGCCCCTGTGGAGCTAAAGCGGTGTTTGAAATTGTCGTTGGTAGTGCTATCTCCATCTTCGTCTCCAACGTTTTCTGTAGAGGAGAAGGCGTGATTCTTGAAGAAGTGAACTGAGATCCTAATTTCCATGTTGACAGCCAGGTTTGACAGGCGGGAGCGACGACTCATACGTGCAGCATTTTGCGCAACGCGCTCGCAGCCAGGGTTGGGTTGTGGTCGTCTTTAACAGCAGGGGTTGCGCAGAGGCTCCTGTCACTACCGCTCAGGTATCTCTCTTTCTCTTTGGAAGCTGTGGGTATTCTTTGTAGAGTATGTGGTCTTAAGTATGACTCAAGTATAGTTATTTAATAAAGAATAGTGACCACATAAGACCCACAATTCTCCTTCTCCGTCTTTTTTCTTATAAAAGGGTACCTAAAATGGAATGTACAATGCTTATGGGAAGTGTTTGGTCTTGTATGTGAGCTTGAGCTTGAGCTTGAGCTTGGGCTTGAACTTGATCTTGAACTTGAACTTGATCTTGAACTTGAACTTGATCTTGAACTTCAACTTGAGCTTGAGCTTGAACTTCTTGAACTTGAACTTGAGCTTGATGTGGTAGTAATTTTCAACCTTTTTGGTTCAGTTTTGGATTAAGTGTGATTAGAGCCTTTACTTATCTTGTTGTTATTTAAATGGATAAGTGAGAAGAGGCAATTGACTCGGAGAATTAGAAACAGTAACTAGTTAGGACAATGGTCTATGGCGGTTACGGAAGTTACTGGGCCTCGGCCGGCTCGTGTGGAAGATACAAGGGAGATGAAGACTCATAACTCTCTCTCGAACTCGGAGCAAAAGGCTGGGAGAGCCGCAAGATAGAATAAAAACTTTTACTTATGTTTTTGGTGAACATTTGAATGACTTTTTGCTAGTGTCTTGAATTCATTTCTACCTACAGGCTACAAATCTGTGAGATTACAGAGTGGTTGTGCTGGAATATAATATACAATTCCATTATATTGAGTATTTCGATTATATCAATCCGGGTGTGTGAGGCATTGTAATTGAAATCGGATCACGTCAGATAGTCTATTGTCTTGTGGTTGACTCACCTTACAGTTGAGAACTCAGTTTAGGAATTAACATTGTGATTGCTTGGCTATAATCTGGAGTTAATGTAGTGTCTGAATATGGAGCTAATAAGGCCGAGTGTCTATAAAGTGAGGGATTATTAATTTCCGTCAACTAGATCTATCACTGAGTCTATCGTCTGATTCTTCTGTAGTTGAATGTATCGCTGCAAAGTTGTACGACAGGGACCCTAGATTATGGTAATTACGGCAGATCACAAAGGAGGGTTAACCGAATTCTAAGTCAATGGACTCGCTGAATTAATTACAAGAAATACCCTTAGAAATCGCGAGAATGTGAGACCATTGTCTGTGAATGCTTGGGCTTGATACTTAACTCCTTATCCAGTGAGAATATCTACCATGATTTACACTGACGTCTTAAAATGAATGATAATTAGGGTCAGGTTCCTGTTAACTCTTCCCTGATAGCGCGAATGATTTGATTCAAGGCTATGGTCATTGAGTATTCATAAGGTAGAATATATAGACTGGAATGTTGATCTCCCCTTATACGACAGATTTGATTTGTTTACGATTAAAACTGAATTGATTGAGGGAATGATTATGGTGTAATCCCCTTCGACTATAGTCTTTGGCTCTTGAGTAGATGACGACTGTAGATACATTGGACTGCACCTTGTTGTTGTAATTTTCATAATATAATTAAGGACGTCAACGATGCGGTTCTCCATCCTTGGGTTGCCATCCATATCTAGTTCAAGATGTTGGATGGCCAACATGCATTTTTGTTTTTTTAAAACAAATGTAACATTTTATTCGTTTCAATATCTCAGCTATACACTTACAAACCTGCATAGGTTTGATTGCGTCACAGTTGACCTCCAAATGATGACTTGTGATTGTATGCAGCTGTTCTTCTTCCACACATCAACATTGTGATAGTCGGCATTGGAGCCCGCTATGCCTCCCAGGTTCTCCCTTCTTTCATTTGCCAAATTTTTGAAATCCCGGTGAAGAGACAGAGAGCCAATTAGACTCTACTCATGTCCAGCCTTTGTAATTATCTGCACACATGCTCCCGTCAAATATGCATATTGCACATTTCAATTGGGGGAGCGAGTAGAAAAAGAAGATTAAAACACTGTTTTGCAGCACTGTAGGAAACTGGTAATTGTAGAGGAGACGGAATATGAGCAACTGCGGCGGCTTAAAATTGAAAGAAACAGCAGGAAGCTGGAAAGCTTGGGCCTTCCAGCATTAGCGGCGGGGATCGCACCGGAACCTCGGAAAGATCGGTAAATCTACCCTATTATTCAAAGTACGTCATATCTTTGTCTTTGAAGTATGCACTAGGAACCATTGCGCCCTCAAACTTATCGCATGTATTTGTGTCATTACTGCAGTTCCCTTGTCGCAGTAGTACATGTGCCGCACCTCGACTTTGTATCCTTGCATACTTTAATATTCTACTCCTAGATTAGGGTGGTTTTTGTCAAATGCGAGTCGCTATTATGGATTTCAAGTTAACCACCTTACTCAATGAAATAGCTTCACTGTCCGATGAAGATGTCCAGAAGTTGTTTATTGAGGTTTCCCAATTCCCTGCAATACATGCTTGTATGATAACCAAAATGCAAGAGCTATTGGCTGATACCTTTGAGGATTCCAGGACAATCTCGGAGTCCTTGAAGCCACCTAGGAGGAGTTGCAGGTTATCAACTAAACCATCAACCTCAACGCACATAGAGGCACGATATACTAGCAATGAAGATGGTTCTTGCAGTGAGCGATTTGAAAAAACTGATAAGGATGCAGATTATGTTCTAGAATCGGAAACAAAGGCATCCGAAGAGGAGTGCAGAGAACCCATTGCACCACAAGCAAAATTGGTAAGTATCATGTTTTCCATGGCCGTTCATCATAGTTTTGTCTTTGCCTTTTCTAAGTTCTTCACCATGTATTGAGCTTTACTTTGTACAATATTATGCATAGTGCCACATTACTATGCGCAATAGGACATTACTATGTACTATAGTACATTATTTTGCACAATACTATTCACAGCAGGACATTACTTTCCATATTACTAGATACAGTAGGCCATTACTATGCGCAATAGGACAGTACTATGTACTCCAGGCCATTACTCTGCATAGTTGAAATCCACTTTGCACAGTAGAACAACACTAATTATAATATGACCGAGACGCCTTTATGAATTTGTTTTCAGACTCCTCACAATCCAAGAACTTGGTCAGTGAGGAAGAAGAAGATGGCTTCAAACCCTAGGGCGAAGAGAGCTCTACCCGTTGATGATGTTGGAGACTGGGATGAAGATCGCGACAACGAACATGATGGGGAGGAGGAAGGAGACGCGTATGATTGGAGCAAGCCAGTGTTGATGGAAGATTCCAGAAATTATGGTAGAATGCGGAGGAAGCAACCCCAAAGGGATGATGGTGCTTTGCACGAAGATGATGGTGCAGCCAAATTGGCGCTAGAAATAGAGAAGAAGGAGCTCAAAATCATGAAAAAAGAATTGGCTATGCAATCACGTCTTCACCCAGCGAGGTCGCATAGCAGCGATGAAGATTCAGACAGGATCGGCGAGGAATGGGTAGCGAGACGAAGAGAACCACACCACAACTCGCAAATGAAGGCCAAGCGGAAGGCTGCCAACAAAGCGTGTCGGGAGCAGTTTGAGGAGAGAGCCCGGGATGGAAAGCAAAAATTTGTTGTAGATCTAGATGATAATGGTAATCAATTTCCCTCTCCAATTCAATGTGATCTACCTACAACAGCTGAACATGACATGAATGCATTTTTGGTTTGTGTGTGGATTGGATCCTAGAGTAACACATTACTGCATACAGTAGAACAATCTAGTATCACATTACTATGAACAGTAATAAATTACTACGCCCAGTAAAGAAGTTACGTATAGAGTTGTACATTACTGCATACAGTAGAACATTCTAGTATCACATTACTATGGAGAGTAGTACATTACTACGCCCAGTGAGGAAATACTATATAGAGTTGTACATTACTGCATACAGTATAACATTCTACTATCAGATTACTATGCACAACATTACCTTACTAGGCACAGTAGGGATTTTCCAAGTTTGCATTTTCTAAGTTTGTGGAATGTTTTGTAGGTTTTCCCTCAGGTGTGTTCAGGCCACAGTGGCTGAATGCTCTGCGCGGGTACTCCTGCGACTTAGATTGGAGCATTGACAACGTCAACGACCAGGACGGGACAGCACTGGATAACATATATACGCGGATGTGCGAGAACTGGGAGTATCGAGGGTACGCAGGGGAACCGCGTACGCTCAGATATGAGGTATTTAAGAGTAACCTTGCACAACAACTGAAGAACAAAAGGGCTCAGATGAAAATGAGAATTCTGAAAGGTTTGTCCAAACCAGAAGCAATCCGGCTTGATCATTGGTGTAACATGGTCGAGCACACCCGGGATCCAAAAAAAATTGAGCAGGCAAATGTTATGAGGGAGGCACGGAAATGTGTGAAAAAAGTTTCAACATTCGGCCGGTCCGAGGGTGAGGTGCGGGCCCGGCTGGTAAGCACTTTGGCAATAGCGATACCATTTTTTAACGTTCATCGCACTAATAACTATGAAAGTAACAAATGATATCAATTTGTTGCTCTGATTTTTACTCACTCGCTTTCTTGGTGTAGGCGTTGTCTTTAAAGAGGGACCCCCGCCGCGAAGAGGTTGAGGAAGAGCTTGAAAGGCCCAAGAACATATCCCGGTCAAGAGGTGGCCATCATGCTTCTTCCACGTTGTCAAAGGGGGGGGGGAGGGGTAAGCGATGCACAATGGGGTTTAGGATTATCTCCTAATGCAAGTCGCACGAGGAGTGCAGATCTTGAGGAGGTAAGGGCAAAGGTTAAGAGGTTGGATGAAAAATTCAACTTTGTTCAGAGCTCGCTTCTTACGATGATGGTGAAGCTGGGGATCCCAATGGAAAAAGAGGTAGGCTCACCGTCACGTTTAGGACCCACTTGCAGTGTTGATGCGGCAAATCCAATTCTCGTGGCCCTGTATCTCCGCTTTCACGGTCAGCCTCAAAGGAGCCGACAAGCAAGGCATTAGAATCTACAGGTGCAGGCGATTTGCCAATCGTGGCGAGCCCGGAAACCCCCTCCGGATCCCAGAAAGCCTCTTCGGGTCATGAGGAGCATGAACAGGTATGTCATCTGGGCAGAATCTTGTGAAATCACCTTGAACTAAACTTTACTCCACATAGTTAAGTAGAGATTACTTCATAAAGTGAGATGTATGTGCCATAACTGGATTTGTTTACTATAAGCAGTAAACGGGTTTACTAGGTGTAGTAATGGATTTTGTTTGTTCTTGTCCACATTACTATTGGCAGTAATGACTGCAATGTAATTCACAGTGACATGACTGGTAGCAATTTCATAATATGACCAGGCTAGCATATATGGCCTTATGTATGTGTTGTCCTAAATCACAACTGCTGTGCATATGTCTAATGTGCGAACTGGAATTTGACATTCACAGGTAAAAGAGGTTTCTAGCGGTGTAGTTCGACCAGTTCGGGCGCCATCGAGTAGCCAAGGCATGAGTGCGCATAGTGGGGATGCCAAAAAAGATAGTGCCCCTAAACAGAAGCGTGCACGACTGACTGAAGGCGAGAAGTTGACATTGGAGGCTCTGCCAATTTTAAAGAAAGGCGATGTTGTAGAGAAACTGAGAAGTAGCCCATTAAAGAACAAACAGGTGGTAGAGAAACGCCGGGCGGATAAACCTCCCCTTGCCACCAAGGCTTCGAAGAAGACCAAACCCTGGATGGAATTGGTACGCACTTGCTAGGAAACATGCAATTCAATGTTGTTGTTGAATTCATAAGCTTGCCCTAATGTAATCCAAACACTAACATGTGGTTCTTGCACTTGTCCAGGCCCCGGGCGATGTGGTTCACATCTATGGTTATGAAGAGGAAGACTTGAAGACGACATTCATTGGAAAGGGTATTATGCATAACTTGCAGGGTGGGAAATGCCACAATAAGGTGATTGGCGAAGGCTACATATCTCTCACATTTACGGAGACATATAAGGATGACTATCCCCTATGCATTCCCCTCACTGACGACGACCCTCCAATCACTACGATTGGCAAGGCAAAAGGCCACTATGTGATTTGGCCAAATGATTGTGTTAGGTTGTATGCTCCTGCGTGAGTGTAGTGCGGACTTGTAGAGCAATGTTGATATTCAGACTTATAGTACCTCAGAGTGTAGTATTTATGATTGCTAGTAGTGAAATTCGGAATATGAATAACATACTATTTGTATCCTTATTCATTTGGAAGTAGAACTTGTTATATTTTGACTTGCTATATTGCTATACTGAGCATGCCATTAATATCTAACTATGATGAGTTGACCTCATGTTACTAGTTGTAGTAAGTACAGTCATATGCATCCAGAATATGTCACTTTGCAAAGCCATATAAAGTTCACTACTGGTTATACACAATAATGACATATGACAACGATCTTACTCCACAAAGTAAGCCAAATACTAATGGTTGATGCAAAAGTTACTTCACATAGTAAAGTAGGTCCACACGCCAAACAGTGCGATTGCTGGAGATGTTTACTAAAACCAGTCATATGCACTTACTATGCCGAGTTATGGATGTTATGCATTACTGTCCGTGATTACGCTTGGCAGTGACGTGGAGAATTCAATTCATTACACGTAAGATGACTTTGTGTAGTGAAGTGCAAATGTTGGTACACCCATATATGACTAGTTTACTCCACATAGTAAAGTAAATATTACGACGTAAAGTAAGAAGTATATGTCATTGCCGGAGAAGTTTACTAAAAGAAGTCACACGCACTTACTTCATAAAGTTATGATTCTCATTTTGTATGTTTGAGATTACTAGAGGGAGTGATATGGAGACTCTTATTAATTTCACATATATGACTTTGTGTAGTGAAGTGCAACAGTTAATACTAACTTACATGACTTAGTAACAATATCACTAGGCCTAGTTATGTGGTGACGTATATTATGTTGCTTATATTGACTCGGCATAGTGAAGTAGGACATGACTTTATGAAGTGAAGCACGCGGAGCACCCCAAACTTCACTGCCATTGGGAACGTGTCCATTGGGAACGTCTTGTCCGACATTACTATGACCAAACTTTACTGCTTGTCCGAAGCGACTGGTCGTTTTTTACGTCAGTAAAGTCTGGGTTTTCTCACTCGTAGGAGTGAAAAAACCCAGTTGTAAAAGACGTGTTTTGTTGTAGTGAAAACCCTTTGAAACCATACAACGGAAGAGGTATAGAAATTTTGATCCCATTTATCACAAAGAACATGTAGACCATATATCGACAATAATTTCATAGTAATAGACGCATATGTATCGACCTACATATGCCTACTAAACATAGGGTTTGAATTTCACATCTTATAGTTGACAGGTCTTGTAAGAGTCTAATGAAATGTCCTTTGAATCTATGTTGAATGAATCATTAGCCTAAATGCTGAGGTGTTACATAAAAGAACATTCAATGTTGAAGGGTGTGTAATGACAATGATTTTGTAGTTAACAATGGTCACTTGGATTTTGAGATGTTGGGGTTTAGAGTAAATTTACAAGTCACCTCTCTTTGCCACACATGCATTACAATCGGACCGGATTATGTGCTCAAAATATATGAAACATTCAAGTTTCATTTCTATTGTGTACACTTCTAGCTCCACAACCTTCTATGAATATTGGATTGGATCCGCGGATATTGCATCATCTAGTTAACAATTGCAAATAATATATAAATCTATTTCTAGGTTCAAAACCATGAATTAGATGAAAAAGTAATAGGAGCCAAAAGTGAAGATTCACGTACTTCTTCAAGTGATCCCATAAGCCCTCCCAATTGCCAATGACTATTGAACCTAGAATGGTCAATGTATTATGAGCACATAGTGTAATATCATCATAATACAAATAATTTTGGTATCCATTCTTAGCGACATTGATATGTACAATTAGGTGGCTCACGCTTACCCACACTATTTTGTATATTTACTAACATAACAACAGATAACAATTAAAAGAATACAATACAATAATCACTAGTTTATATTATTGTGGTTGATATAAGGATGATTGAACAAAGTTATAAGTTTTGTGATCTAGCTCATATTGACCCAAGGTAGCTTAGGTGAATAGGCAACCTATTCATGAAAGCAACTAAATTGCACATAGTATTAATGTGTGAGTCCTGTGCCGGGAGAGGGGGCACCAATATTCCATTAGAAAACAATATGTGATAAAAGAGAGGCATTTGTTTATTAATGTGGAGTGAGGTTTAAAAGTGAAGTAGGTCAACATAGGCATCCCATATATGTATTATCTACCTTTAAAAATAACGTATGGCTTCCAGTAAGAAGAACAATTACTTGGATTCTAGAAGTAATGAACCATGGGTTATAAGTGTTGAATATAATGAACAAAATTCAAGGACTCCAGGTCATAAAATGTGCATGAGATATAAAGATACAAGACTACTTCCAATAACTATAGGGTGTTGAATAATACATGCTTTTAGCCAATTTGTAAATATTGGTAGGGCCTCCAAAAATACCAAATCATAGAAATCACATAGTTCAAGGGTGTTAAGAATCTCCCCCAAAAAAATAATACTCTCCCCTCACCCCGCATTATATTACCCCACTTAACGCCTTAACCCTCAAACCCCTAAGTGCTCAAGCCTTAACATTTTATTTCAGGCTTTTCCAGAACCAATGTTGCAAATATATGTTATGTAGCAAAATAGAGATTGTTCTCTTAATATTTAACTGTTCTAGACTACTATATATTCTTGATAAAAAAAATTGTAAGTCAATCGGGTGGTGAGCGGTTGTGAATCATGTAGATTCTTATTTGAAGTTTGAGAATCGAAGTTGAGATGCAAAAGATATGGGAGGTGAAAGTGAAGATTCCATTTCTCTTTAAATAATCGCATTGCACCTGCTCATTTTGTAACTATATTGAAAATTAGAATGCTTGAATTCATTTGAGCACATAGTCCAATTTCATTGTCAGTCTTGTGCATTGAGTTACAAATATTTGTATTTGGGTCTTGGATCTTGGTTTTCAAGTGCATGGTGGGGCTCGCTTAAGGTTTCTCACATGAGGGGTTTATTGAATCCAAACTTACCTTATTAACCCCTTCCCCACCTCCCCCAATGGTTCATGTGTATTCATTTATAAAATAATATTTGGCACTCCTCGTGTCATACTTCGATGACTTTGTCCAATTGAAAAGAGAAATTTTGAGCATATATATAGAAAGTGCGTACTTATTCTCTAACTGCTTGTGTTTCGTGACTATAATTGGTGTAAGTTTGCTCTAGGACTTTAAATTTCTTGTATACATATGACATGGGGCTAAATATGTTGTTTATGGTTTGTATGTATAACCTTTCTTTTGGCCATGAAATTCTTTGTATATAGGAGGTTTTAGTCAAGGGTCCCAATGCAAGTGGCTCCCACTCCCAAAGGAAAGTACATTCACCATGTATTTTAACCTTATCAATCTTTTTATTATTGGCCACTCTAGACATCTCAAACTACCCTCAATATATGGTAAGTATGTTTATAGTGTTTTACAACTGCGAAAATAAAAATGCATTTGCAATGCCTAACAATATTCGTGATAAAACGGGTAAATGTGAATTTCAAGCATGAAATGAAAATTAAGGATATTGGTAAAGGTAGTCCGTTGTTGGAAGGACAAATGAATATCATTGAGTCACACATAAAAACTTGTAACTCGATAACCTTGTCACTTCCACTAAAAAACATAATCCTCACAATCGTGTGGGGGCTCGAGAGCCCCCACTTTGTGCAAAGCCTTCTTTACCCCCACATGTCGAGCTCAACCGTCCAAGTTGTTGGGATCCACCAACACTTCGACATTTTTCATCATGACACGGAAATTCTTTTGGTGGGGATGGGCACCAAGTCACACCTAACTTTGTGTTGAAGAAGATGAAATATCATGAAGAACTCTGGTCTTCAAGGCACTTCCAAGTTCAATCAAATCAACATGCTAAGGGAAGCAAAATTCATGTGACGACCGGCATTGGCATTGAAAGGTTATTCCTTAAATTTATCACAATTATTTACAAGCACTAGTAGAAAACTGTACGAAAAAAAACCATAGTGGTTTTTCCATTGCAGTTCTTTTGACCACCTTGATCTACAGTCGCTAAACGACTACAAATTGTTTTTTTCATCTTGGGACGGAAATTTTACAAATTTTGGTGCGTGTAGTATACCGTTGGAAAGGTATTTTCAAGACCTTTCCAACGGTATATTACAAGCCCCCAAATTCCTAAAATGTCAGTTGGTAAACTAAAAAGACAAGTCTGCAGTCATTTAGCAACTGCAAAGCAGGCTGGTCAAAAGAACCGCAATGAGAAAATGACTGCGGTTTTTTTTTTGCATAGTTTTTTACTAGTGAAGCCACCCACATAGGAACCTCCTAACATTCAAGGCACTTTGTCAAATGAGATACATCAATCACCTTTGTCGTAGCTTTTGACGCCTTCCACAAGCTATGGTCATCACATAGTTTCATGGTCATATTAAGTTATGCTTATTTCATATCAGAGGTCTACATTGAGTTTTAAATTGGAATGTTTGAGTACAACTTAGAAATAATTGTATTGACTCCCATACACTTACCAAAAGTGAGTCCATAACAATGAACGGGGAGACCGACTGCTGGTTACAATTGAACTGGTTGAGTTTGAGAAGTAACAGGTTCGAATTCAAGGCGTCGGAAAAATTACCCATCGATTTGGAGGAATCTATGAAATATACCTCAAATTAGTGCGGAAAAACCAAAAGATCACAACGTGTAACCGGTTGGATTTGGAAACCACTAAGACTTTGACCGATTAGACCCAAAAATCTTCCCGGACACTGGTCTGTAATGTACAATTTATGGGCTCAATTTAATAAGGTTAATTTATAGTGGTAGAATGCATCAAAAAGGGAAAACAATCATCATAATATTACTCAACGACGTGGGTCCTCAAAATATAATAGTGGGATGTTGGGAGCTTTGTTTGAATGTGAGCCTTCTTGCACAACTTTTCGAGCATCCAACTGTTATATTTTGAAGGCCCCCATAACAAGAGTTGAACATTGAGTAACAATATGATATACATACATGACACTACTATTTAGTCTAGAATGTATTTTGGTTTATAATGGTTTTGAATAAGGGGTCACCACAGACAAAAGGCTTGCCTTCACAAAGAAGACTGTGCTACCCTTGGAGAGATGGACAATGTGGTTTTTTACAACTACCATTTTGTATAAAAAAATTCATATGCTACTACACTAACTATTGTATTTAGTGTCATAGGGTATTTCTATGTCACTATGGTAACTTTTCTAGTGACACTTCTTATGAATGGGCTTACAAGTACTGTCATCCCAACGTACTTTTAGTTCATCCACTTTGAGTTTGGTATTATTCTGCATCCTAACATAATCTCTCTAAGTTGCAATGTCGGTCCTCACATATATTTTATTCCCTCCCTTGGATAGGAAAATTTATTTAATAATTGACAATCATTTCAACATTGTAAATCTATACCGTGTAAAGTTTATTACAAGGAAAGACAAACAATGTTGGGTTTTACATTTGATGTTAGTGGCACAACACGGGGCGGTTTACAAGTAATATCGAGCAAGACAAAATAGAATTGGCGACACTTAATACAATATTAGTGTAGTAATCCCATCCCACCAATTGACTGCATCAAGAACAACATATTTTTCTTGTTGTCATCAGAAAAAACTAATCCCTTGTATGAAGAGGTTAAAAAATGAGATAAAAGTCATGCAACATAAGAGAATATATATATATATATATATATATATATATACAACACATAAGAATAGTATATGAAATATATTATGAGTGATAAAGGTCCATCTAAATATAATGAAAATTCACAAATTATGCCAAATGAAAAATGTGTCAGCAAATCTAGCTATACAATTACGTAAAATTCAAAACTCTACACCTTGAAAGTAATAAACACGATCCATTCGAAGCCATGTAGGAATGAATCCATGTGGACTTTACATCCATCTTGCATTCACATACTCCCTCCGTTGGTCCCTCAAGCGTAGTGTGAAGCGAACTTGGACCGGCTCCGCCTTTTCCACCAATGAGAGTGCTTGAAGTGTACTGGTCACAGGCCCTCAGTGTCATGTGTGAAATGGCCCTAAGTTGGTGTGTTGGCCTTGAAGGGTTTCATGTGAGCCCAATATAAGACACCGATGGTTTTGTTGGGTCCAAAACCGTCATCCACAATTAGTGCACATGCCCAACAAGTAAAACAGGACCAAATGCCCAACATACAAAACCAAGAGGCACTACACTACATTTGTGTATATAGTGTCATATGGTATTTTATCTCACTGTCCCAACTTTTCTAATGACTTTTCTTTATTAATAGGTTTCATGATATTGTCATCCCAATTTACTTTTTGGTCATCCACTTTTGGTAATGAATAATTCCATCATGGATGTCAATATTTGGGTGAAATATTTCTTAGTAAGTGACAATAATTGCAATATTATCAATATTCAATATACAATGTTTTTTACAAGCAATGACTAATAATATTAGGTTTACGTTTAGTGTTGGTGATGATACATGGGCGGTATTTACAATTAATAATGAGCACGACAAATAGACTTGGTGACACTAAATACAATATTCAATGTAGTAGGTATGGAATCTTGTGGTGGGGGTGGGAGCACTATTCTTTGGGAGTGAGAACTACTTGCGTGCAAGGCCTGTTATGTAAACCCCCGGTATAAGTATCTTCATGGCCATATAATATAATAGTCTCATGTATGTAGATGAAAATGTAAATTTTTTAAGAGTAAAATATGTCAATTATGCATACATGGTTTGATTTGCTGGGGAAATGGGGCTCCATTTTTTTTGGTTGACAAAGGATGACAAAATTTATTGCTTCATAAATGAATACATATGAACTTTAGGGCATCTAAGGTGTGTTGGGATAAAATAGATTCTTCATGGGAAAAACCCTAGAATGACCGCAGGGGACAATTACCTCTCCCCAAAATTCATACTACCCTATTTATTTATTTTAAATTATTAGAAGGAAAAACAATCCATCTCATATGTATACTTTACAAACCAATTTCTCATCAAAGTTACCATAGTGACATAAAATACCATATGACACACTAAATACCATATGTAGTGTAGCATGCGTTCATTGAGCCTAAGCTATGTCATGTGGGTTGCTGAGTCATTGACAATTGAATGTTTAGGGCATTGTGTGTGGCGTGTTTTATTGTGTTGACAATGAGAAGGCTCTGATCACCTTCAACTCTTAAGGGCACGTGGGCCCAAAACCAACACTACTTCCAGCTTTGTCACCTTGTCCTCATGATTTGGAAGAATAGTGTGATGAGCCTTCAGACTAAGTCCAAAAATTTAAAATTTCATAAGGCTTCCAACCATAAGGCCTTAATTTATAGTTCAATATGGATTCAATGGTGGCTTCCATTTCCACATGGAGTGGGCATGTGCTCATGTGTATTACGGAAATAGGTGATCATAGTCAAAAGGAGCATACTTCAATCATGCCGACTACATGGTATTCATTTGAGTTAATTCTTCACCTTTCATAGAACAATTCTTGTAACTATTCAAGAATGAGCTACAATTTTGTTTAATTTCCAACCCTACAACTTATAAATATAATAGTAGGTGAGCACTAGCCTATCCTTACCTGTCCCACGACTTCATGTCAATTAGAGCATTTCACTGGTGATATGTGATCAAGGCTGATTTTTCACAAAGTTTTTACCCATCCACGTCCAAAAACCTCGAATTGAAAGGCAAAAAAAATTGCAACCTGTCCCAAAACCGGTAATTTCAAAACCAACCCGTCCAAGGAAAGGTTAAAGAAAAAACAACCCGTCCCAAAACCGGTAATTTCTAAACCAACCCGTCCATGAAAAGGTTAACGAAAAAACAATTTGATAAAGATAAACCGAAAGATGTCGGCATGTGATTGGTTGCACTTGGAAACAATAGTATCTTCCTTGAATTTTGTCAGTGTTCTGGCTTTAGCTATTTTAGTTGCCACCTGCCCCATTTCGTCCACATACTTCAGAGAAAGTTTTGATTCTCTGAGGCCCAGGTTCCCCCTCCAACAGTGTTCAAGCTCGGCACTTCCCCCTCCAGCAAGTATTCAAGCTCTTCTTCTGGGTTGTCAATATCTTCTCTCTGTATCTTCAACCGAGTCTCGAGATTGTGTTAGAACAATGATCAGGGAGATTTTTGGCCAACATAATCGGTTGAGATCCTAATGATTGCAAGTCCAACCAATTTAGGGTTGACAACCTCCGGTTTTCCTTCTTTAAATTTGGGTATATTCTATAAATCCCTCTAAAATGATCAGTACATTTCCTGCAATCTTGAACTTCAACAGGTTTTTTCTCAAACTCAACCAGTTCATTTGTAACTAACTGCCGGTTCTCCGTGATCATTGTTCCAGAAGGTCCAAGATGAAAGGTGTTATGGGCTTGTAGAGTTTGAGTTTTTGAATTCAATTTTGATTTAGACTGAGCAGGGATTGTTTCAGTGTCGTTCTAAACTACTCCTTCTTTCACCGATATCTATGTATGTTTGTATGTGCTAAATAATTTTGATTGTGTCCTTCATAGTCCCAATGATCCAGAACAAGAACAAGATTGGTGTCGGGGTGAAGTGTTTGGAGATGGTGGAGACCATGAGAGAGATGATCCCAAATAAGCCTTTATTTGAAGCTTGGGAGTTTGCAGGTACCACTCCAGAGTGGTCAATCAATTGGCTTGGTTTGAGTAACTTGTGGAGGAGAGTTATGGTGATCCCAGTGAGCACTGCAATATGTGAGAGGGGTTTTTCTAAACAAAACCTAATCAAAAGTCATCTACGTACTAGTTTGAAGTTAGAAACTTTAGATGCTTTGATGCGCATTTCATGTGCAAATATTCCAGTTGAAAACATCAATTGGAATGCAATGATGCTTGTTTGGAGAAACATGAAGGATAGGAGAATTCATCCACTTCTTTGAAGGGTAAGTAGCTCTTTGTTTTTAAAATTTTGAACATGTTTATATATACTAATCCTTATTCAATTACTAAGTTTACCTTCAATTATAATCTTTGACATTATGTTAAAAAAGTTCTAAATTTTGTGGTTGATGAATTAATGTATGCAGGTGAATCAAGCACTTCAAGATTGATATTTTGATTGGGCATTAGCAGGGATTACACGTCACGTCGCATCACGTCGCGTCACGTCCTGTGACAGCAACGTGACGGCAGACCTGAAAACGTCACGTCCGTTTGGGGGGGGGTAAAACAGTTTACCCTGTCGTCACACAGGGTAAACTGTCGTCAACAGTGTTGACTGCTAGTGGGCAGTCGACGAGTTACAGCGACTGCTACTAGGCAGTCGACACACTGAATCGACTGCTAAAGGGCAGTCGTATAGGTGTGTCGACTGCTGACGGCAGTCGAATTTCCATGTCGACTGCTCAAGAGCAGTCGACTACCATAACTAGTCGACTGCTATTAGCAGTCGACTTGGGTTGTCGACGGCTCTTGGGCAGTCGACATGGAAATTCGACTGCTATTAGTAGTCGACGACAGGCGGGCGACTGCTTGTGAGCAGTCGTCTGCCCTTCAAGTCGACTGCTATTAGCAGTCGACTTGGACTGTCGACTGCCCAACTGCAGTCGACAACCCAAGTCGACTGCTAATAGCAGTCGACAAAGTCCGGACGACTGCTGGTGGGCAGTCGCACCCCTTCGTCAACTGCTATTAGCAGTCGACGAAGAAGGGCAGACGACTGCTGGTGGGCAGTCGCACCCCTTCGTCGACTGCTATTAGCCGTCGACGAAGAAGGGCAGACGACTGCTATTAGCAGTCGACGAAGAAGGGCAGACGACTGCTGGTGGGCAGTTGCACCCCTTCGTCGACTGCTAATAGCAGTTGTCTGCCCTTCAAATCGACTGCTATTAGCAGTCGATTTGGACAGTCGACTGCCCAACTGCAGTCGACAACCCAAGTCGACTGCTAATAGCAGTCGACAAAGTGCGGACGACTGCTGGTGGGCAGTCGCACCCTATGGTCAACTGCTATCAGCAGTCGACTTGAATGGGTTGCGACTGCTCGTGAGCAGTCGCACCCCATGGTCGACTGCTAATAGCAGTCGACGAAGGGGTGCGACTACTCACGAGCAGTCGCGTAGAGACACCCATGGGCACGTGGCGTCCATGGGTTGGTCCAGGGGGCGTCTAATCGAAAGGACGCCTCCTTGGGGTATATATGGACCCCACTTCCCTCATTCCCTCATTCCCACCTCCCTCTATTTGGGCCTAGGTTGTTAATCAGCCCTTGCCATTTGGAGATAGAGGTGAGCTGGAGGGCTACAGGTGGACATACGTACTGAAATACATATACGGGACAAACGGTATACTATATCTGCCTACTATCTGTATTGTACTGCAACCCACCTACATACGGTATACATTGTACCCCATTGCGGTTAGTTTGAACCATACCGGAAATTGTTATATGTGAACACTTATTTTGAAAGTGGTTTACATCTAATTATGTAGTTTGAACTTTGAACGGCCTTAATTTGGATTTAGTGGATTGGAAAAAAAATTGTGGGTGGTGGCGCTTATTTTGGAAGTGCTACCATATTAGGTTTAATTTAGGGTAGGCATACAAAGCTAGGGGTTAGGGGCAACGATGGCAGACGAAGATAACTTGCCGCCGGAACCTCCACATGGCGGGGATTTGGATCCGGGGGGGACTCCGCAAGCAACACCGGGGTCGGCAGGCGCTAGAAGACGCGGCAATGCGCCGAGGGGCAGGCCGCAACCAATCAATTTGGAGGTGGCGCGGGACCCGAACATTCTCGTCAATCCCGGCTGGCAAAATGAGAGGGGCATGTGGTTGTATAGCACGGTCCGAAGGTACGTAGAGTGGACCCATTTGACGAGGATGTTCGATCCTAGCGCGAATGCTGAACGGATGTCTAGACAACGCTATGGCATATGGAGGGAGGTGAGCCATCAAATATTTGGAGAACGGTGCAAGGAGGTGTGGGATTTCTTGTGGGGTGCACCGAGGGAATTTGATCGCGGGCATATGCTAATGTGGTTATGCCAAATGGTCTACGCGGAGGTAATTTTGGGAGTGGATATCGACTGGTCCACCATACCCCGCACGAGCCCGGACTTGAGGCAGGCACGCCGGGTCACGGTCATACCAAGTGCCGTGCTAGGACGGAACGCTGGCCGTCCGATTCCATTGGCATGGCAAACTCCAATGAATCCTTTGAGGGTCCGATCTTATTTTGATTTCCTTGCGGGACCAGATCATCAAATTGTGGGGACTCCACCGGCCGCCGAGTCAAACATGGACGAGCACAACATTGCCATAGGGTTGCCGGTTGAACCACCTAGCCGGCGACAAAGGGTCCATGTGACACCGCCACATGGTTCCCGGTTGGTTTGTCCTCCATCTTCGCCCGTTGATGTGGAGATGGCATCGGCGGTGCCATCCCCACCACTGGTAGTTGCCGACAACGACGTTGTGGAGGCGTTGAGGGCGGAGTTGGCAAAATGCAAATCTGACCATGAACGGGAATTGGAGATGGTCCGACGTGCACACGCCGAGGAGGTCCAAGGGTTGAAGGCCGAGATTGCACGTTTGACCAACCTTGAACTTGCGAGGGCTGATGCGCCACAACTGCCGCAAGCAATGTTTGGTAGTGATGGACAAGGGCGGGAGCCGTCGCCCACAACAAACTTGGAGGCAATGAGGGTTGATTACGACCGGGTCATTAGGAGGAACCGGTTGTTGGAGGACGACTACATGGGCATGGTCACAACCACTATCATGTTCGCCACGCGTGAGAGGGCATTGATGGACGAGCTGACACACTATAGGGACCATGGCAAACAGTGGCCCGAACACCGGCTTCTTTTTACCTCGTGGCCGCCATTGGATTTTATGTATCCTGAGAACCTCCCGGTCGATGACGACCATTACCCCAGTATTGCGTGGACCAAGAGGCCCGAGGATGAATTCCAATGGGATACCGCAGTATCATCCCGCATCGTGATACCCCCGGCCAGACCAGCCTTGTTGTGGCCATGCGTCCCCGATTGGATCAAGGACGGGAGCATGTGCCCCATTTGTTCCAATCCTTGGGGACCCGAAGGCGCATGGATCGTTGGGTCGTGCGGTCACATGGTCCACCCGAATTGTTTGTTGCCACACATGTTGCAAACACGCCGTTGTCCTACGTGCCAAGCCCCTCTGCATCGAAGGTTGTACGAGCAATTCGGAGTGCAATGGGGAATGCCTCCCGATTTTGAATACACAATAATCCATGGTGTGCCGCCCGCAGAATACGGCGATCCTCTTGCTTATAGCTGGCGTGCACGGAGGTATTTGAAGGACCTGCGAGGCTACCCGACAAACTTCACGCCTGAAATGTACACAAGGGTTGCTCATGAGTTTTACCCCGGCTCCTCTCCTCATGCCGTAGGTTTGAGGGCATTTTTATACCGTGTTGTGGGTGGGCATGCCGGAGAGACGGGTGAATACGTCCCAGGTCCTCACCCCCACGGATACGTGTATGACTCCAACGGCAATGTGACAGTAGGGGTATTACCACGGGAACCGGTCCCGGGCGAGGAAACAACTTGGGATGTGGAACACGTGTTGGACACAACAAGTTTTGAGGCCGATCTGGAGAGGCAGGAGGCCATTACACAAGAGGGTAGCTTCAATGAGGTGGACGTCCAAATCCGGATGAATGAGTGGAAATACGTCAACGGCCTTTTGGACATCCGTGACGGGGCCTCTAGCCCCACCATGCAAGACGTCCTGCGCCATCCGAATGCCGCGAGGGGGTTGCACATTGGAGACCGTGCGCGCGCTCGTGCACAAGCTGACCGGCAGACTGCGGCGCAAGAACTATGGGCCATCACCGAGAGCAGGCGTGAGGCGAGGCGCCGGACACTACGGCCACCAAATCTGAACAGTGCAAGCTCAAGCCGCGGACCCCCCATTCCATTGGATAGTGATTCGGAGCCGGATTAGGAATGTTGGCTAGTGTTTGTGAGATAGGCGTTGGACTAGGATGCATTATTTGATACTGAATTGTACACAATGCGGGAAAAACCATGATTTTGGAAATGTTTATAAGTGAATTATTGTTCACTATCAATTTTGGGAGTAATGTACAAGTGTCGCACAATGATCATTTCTTATGTTTGCCCACACAATCGGTTGCCACAAACATCCAATTAAACCATGGACTTTGCATCTACATGCATTTGCACTTGAATCAAACACGTATCGATGCAAATAACTGTGACAATGATTCCATGTGGCATGATTATAAGTTCACACCAAGCGGAAAACATCACCGCAATATTGCTGGGAATTCATATATTGCGCATTTCCAACTTAACAACATACGTAAGTATACGTGCAAGTACAAATTTGATACTACGCTCTCACCATATTCGTGGGCAAATCTTACATTGACGATCTAAGTGTGTACTCTCTATACACCCGTTATTCCTTTTGGTGCGCGGTGCACCGGTTGAACCCCCAATGAATTGCGTCATGCACCGAGTGTTTTATGGTTTGGTAGAACCTCCACAAGGTCCCATAGTTTTTTCGAAAATACAATTGATTTTTCCCCTTCGTGAGAACGTCGCTAAGGTCCTGAAACAAGTGCCATGGGAAAAGTTTTTCCTTGTAACCGATGCGGCATGCGGGCCTTTCTTGGGCGTCCAAGTATCCGCGGTGGTGACGATCAACTTGTCTCCTAGGCAGTCGAACCCAATAGAATTCAGTGAACCCTTGAATCGGACGTAAAACACTGCGCAAATCGTCCTCATTTCGAATGTTCTCTGCAACCACCTCGGGTGTAAATTCGTCCGGTTCGTCCGGCAAGCCCCATGCGTGTCGGGGATTGTAATACATACTTCTTGACGCACCACCCGCATCCCGTATCTTGCCACTCCCAGCCATCGCAATCCTATGGATTGCCCACACCGTAGTTGATCTTGGGCAATGTATGCGACGCATACAAGGTCCTCAAAATCACTACGAGGCAAGGTGGCCTCATGGTGGGTAGCACACTTGATTTTATAGGGATATCGCAGTGTGGGCCCTCGGGTGGCATCCAATGAGTTGGCAGGTTGGGTTACGGGTGTGTCTAATTAGTTATCTAAATTAAGCTGCAAGGCAGTCGACTGCTGTGTAGTAGTCGACCATCCACAGTCGACTGCTGTGCAGCAGTCGACTGTGGATGGTCGACTGCTACACAGCAGTCGACTGTGGATGGTCGAATGCTACACAGCAGCCGACTATGCAAATCGACTGCTTCATAGCAGTCGACTATGTAAATCGACTGCTGGGCAGCAGTCGATTGATAAATGCCCAGCAGTCGACTGTGGCTGGTCGACTGCTACACAGCAGTCGACTATGTAAATCGACTGCTGGGCAGCAGTCGATTGATAAATGCCCAGCAGTCGACTGTGGCTGGTCGATTGCTACACAGCAGTCGACTGATAAAATCGACTGCTTCCTAGCAGTCGACTAAGATGGTCGACTGCTGGAAGGCAGTCATTCATCCACAGTCGACTGCCTTCCAGCAGTCGATTTTATCAGTCGACTGTTGTATAGCAGTCGACCATCCATAGTCGATTGATGTGTAGCAGTCGACCATCCACAGTCGACTGCTGCCCAGCAGTCGAATATGCGAATCGACTGCTGCCCAGCAGTCGAAATTAGGCGTTAGGATTTGGGAAGAGCGTTAGCTTAGTCAAATCATGCATTAAATGCATACAATCATGATAAAGGATGCATATATATAGCAATCCAACCTCCCATTTCCCTCATTCCCAAGTTCTCCATTGGCCATAGCCTGTTTTAGCAAGCTTTGCAAACGGAGAACAAAGGGAGAAGGAGCGGAGAAGCTGCTATTTTAGGGTTGTGCCAAACATGGCACCGTCGACCATTTTACCCGGATTGACCGCGGAAATTGTGGGGGAGCACATATTGCCGAAGGTCGTAGAGCCTATTTTGGAGCCATATCACCGAGGAGAGTATGGGCGGGGGTGTGAAGTGAGGGCGAATTTTTTAACTCTCATATGTATTTTTAAATACATGGGAGTTAACAAAGCTTGACGGGAACATTTTGGTATGGGAGAAGTCTACAATGCGTTGCGTATGTCGATTTGGGACGTAGACATACCAATGGGGCATCGATTTAGGGGCGTGAGAGGGACTTCGGAGCTCGCCGAATTGTTGCGAGCGTTCCGACTAAACCTCTTTATGTTCAGCCATACGCAACGCATTGCCATCCCAATTCGATGGCAAGTTCAGCATGCTCGGCTCAACGATATTTGGATAATGGAACTTGAATACTTGCGGGATAAGCTTGTGGAGAATGGAGAATATTGGCTTCAAGTCGACAAACGTTCTGCCGAATATCGTCGATGCACCAACTTTTGGATTTGTCCTTCGGAGCGACTATTGCCATTATAATTTTTCTATGTAGATGTAGCGGTTCATGTTCTATATAGTTCGCCGATTTAATCCTAGCAAACACAGTGTATATGTGTTTAGGCCTAGTGGATATAATCGCACTATGTAAAAGATATGATCCGTAATGTGAAATAAAAGTGGATCGCTATTTAAACAAATGATAACTTCCTTATTAGCTACACCCGTGTGCAATATGTATGTCTAACATGTATGGGTGTACATACAAATTGCAATATGTATGTGTATGTGCAATATATATGTGGGTTCCCGGTATACCGTATGTTCTATACGTATGCGCTATATATATAGATGTATGTGCAATATATATATATATTTGGGGGTATTTGCAATATATATATATGTGTGTGTGTGTGGACATTAATTCCATCCTCGCCCATGACATAGGGCCTATTGGCATTACAAATCAATTCCATATGTCCTACTCCTAACCTTAGTGCACATTGGACATTCATTTCATCCTCCCACATGACATAGGGCTAGAGGTGCATTTATTTTTACTTTATCTTAAAATACACATTTAAAATGCATTTAAAACTCCTCGACAAATTTCTACGGCATTTTTAAATTTTTTTTTTATAATTTCACGACTATAGCCAATCCATGGCAATAGGGCAAATATAGACACGCTCAACTTTGACAATTGTTCCATATTACCATATATCATTAGTACATTCAAACTCAATGGCAATGTTTGAGCCTTGAGCATTGCCACACAAATTGGCAAATATTGGAATACATAACGCCCCACATGGCACATCGGACAAGTCGTGAATGGTGGTCTGCATTTACAATGTCATCATTCTTGGATCAATATTTGGGCGGAGAAGAGCTCGATGACCTAATCCTAGAAGAGGGGAATGTTTTCGACAATGATTTGCCATAAAGGACCTCACGGATTGATGTCTTCGATGATTTTCAATAATAAAAACATAAAAATAGTCTTGAATATTCTTAAAAGTATTTTATAATGCCGCCTCCGACCTATAGAATAAAAAATGCAACACTACATAGGGCCTATTGGCATTACAAATCAATTCCATGTGTCCTACTCCTGAGTCCTAACCTTAGTTCACATTGGACATTCATTTCCTAAACCCTACATCATACATGTAGGCTCAATTTCTAGTCAACATCCAACATACAAATTTGAAATTCACATTATTTTTTCAACAAACATACCCAAAAATAGTTATTACAAAAATTGATCACCAATACAACTAAACCCATTGAACACCATAGGACATTTGACATTACTATAAATATTCATTCATGAAGGGGCATTATCGTTGTCTTGAGGAATAGAATTCCTTGTCCTGCGTGGCCCTCCCACAGCTACCCTTGGGGGCGGTGCTTGGTAATCACTATCATCGAGAGCTTCGCCTACGCCGGATTCATCGTCCGTGCTGGCATTGTCATCTGTTCGGGTGTCGGACTCGTGGCCATCAATTGCCGGGCCGGGAATTCGACTAAGCCGTGTGCCAGCCCTTGGCATTCTAATCGATACCATTGGTCTTGAACCCGTTGCATCCATAACGCCGTCAGTTTGTGGACGTGCAAGTGGGGTGGCCCCGGTAGTCCTCCATTCTCGCACATCCCTTTGTCGTTTTCTTTTTTGATCTCTCGTAGTCCGACCAAAGTTTGTCAATGCAATATTAGGGGGTGGCCTAGCCGGTGTGGGGCATGGGGCGCGCATGCCGATGGTGGCACCAACCAACCGGGAGCCCATGCGTGGTATTGTTAGGGCCCGACGCGCAATGTGTTGCGCCAATGTGTCATCCGAGTCGGATTCCAGTGCTCGTGCAACGGCCGGGCATTGCCCAATACCTCGCAATGGACTAGTGTTAAGGACAACATTGGACGTGCCCTCTCCGTGGGGCTCGGGAAAGGGTGGTGTAGTTTGCATGGGTTGTGCATATGTTGTCGGCACAATAGGAGTGGGCACAACATCCGTCGGTGGATGAATGGGGGAAGCATGTGGTGGGACTTCGTCCATGTCCATCCGGTTCGGAGCCGCTTCAAGAGCTTCATCCACATGTGGTTCGGCCACTACATATTCATCCACTACGGGTTGAATGTCTACCGGTACATCGGGTATTGTAGTTGTCGGCGTAGCGGGACGCACATGCGTAGTGGAGAGAAACTCCTGACCGGCTATGTTGGCCCACATGTGAAGATCACCATCGTCCTCGGCGTCAAGTCCATCGTATGCAAACGGATCATTGTGGTTGTCAAGGCCCAAATTCCCTCCACCATGTTCCCCATCGCTCTCGTTGTCCGAAGGGCCCGAGAAATCCCCGCCGGATCCCGCGGGGGGGTCACCATTTATATCCTCGTCGGCCGAATAGTCGGAGTCTTCGGACATCATGTTCACTAAATACCATGCGGCCGAGTCCCGATCAACCCTCTCCCGTGCCAACCGTGAATTGGTATAAATGTACACCAAATTTTCGGCCCTCGCCGAACTCAACCGGTTCCTAGTCTTGTTGTGCACAAACGAATAACTACTCCAATTCCTTTCGCAAGACGAAGAGGAGCACACTTGGGCCAATATTCGCTTTGCCAAAGGGGCCAAGTGGGTGCCACCTTCGCCCACGAGGTCCCACAACTCGTGGGGTGGAATGTTGGCTTCCATGGCTAGGGGCATATTGGCGAACGTGCCCCTACGCTCTTTGAATGCTTGAAATTCGGCCACAACCCGACCGTAATGACCGTCCTTGCCCGTGGTCAACCTCCTCATGGCGTCCAAGAATCCGGATTTAACGGCCGCGTCTTCGTGGACGACGTTGTCGTCCAATAAATAAGGATTCAAGATTGCACCGGCATGGTGTAGGTCCGTGGTCATTATACGCCACCGGCTGTAGAAATCTTCTTTGGCCAAGATAGCGAGGTTGTGTGCTAGGTTGAAAGGAGGATTCCTTAGGCTAAGCACATGTTTCTCCAAGTTCTTCATGGTCAACCAAGCCTTGCCCATTGCCGGTTCAACGCCATCAAACACTCTCAATGCTTTCAACACCTCCTCCGATATGTGGCGGTAATTATCGCAACTTGTCCAAAAATTGTCGTCATTAACCGTTGTCTTGATTTGACGTGCCTCCATTACACTTCTCCTTCGATCATCGCCTCCTCTATTTAATTTGTTCACGTAGGCGGTCCAATCGGGATGAATAACCGTTTGTTCCAAAGCATGTCTCACCTTTAGAAGCCGGTCAATCATGAGGAAGTTAGTGGCGAATCGTGTGGACCCGGGCATCTTCAAGCCCAAATTGGGCGAGTAGGTGAGGAAGACCGCCATCGGACATTGGTGGGCCCGGATGTATTTGACAATGTCCTTCGCCTTGTCTACGACGTCCTTCGTCCATCGTTGTTTACCCCAATCCTTCAACAACAAGTTCAAACAATGCGCCGCACACCCTTGCCAATATATGTGTGGCCATTCCCGGCTAATATTGCTCGCCGCGGTTTTTATGGCCGCCGTATTATCGAAGCAAACTTGAGCAACCTTTGTGGGGTCCACTCCAACGATGTAGCGTTTGACCTCGGTGGCCACGTAGGCGGCATCCTTTGTGCTACCGGTGGTGTCGATGGAACCAAGGAACACGTCGCCCGCCGGACAAATTTGCATGACGTTCATCAAAGGGCGGTGGACAACATTCTCCCATCCGTCCGAACAAATAGTGCACCCATATTTGTGGATGGATGATGTTGTCTTCAACTCCACGATTTTTTGTGTATTGAACCGTGCATCGTCAAGTAAACTCTTGCGCATTGCATGGTATGTTGGGAGTTTGTACATAATTCTAGCCTCGGCGGTTGCCTTAACAGCCTGGATGAACGCGGGATGGCGGACAATACTAATGGGGATATTAGCCTCATAAAAGGCTTGCGACCATTTTGTATCCAAGTCTCGTTTTGTCGAATTTTGCAACCCTTCCTTTAGTCCCATTTGCCGTTGGGAACGTCGGTGGGGTTCGAGAGTCGTCCCGGACACCAACTCCCTTGCCACTGACGGTGCGGGAGATGGTGGAGCGGTTTGGCTTCCGTTCGCGTTCGACAATGCACCGCATGACGCTTGTTGTTGGGACCCGACCACAACTTCTCCCCCGTCCTCAACGCACTCGTCCACAAAGTCATCCGGAATTGGCGGCCACGATCCGCCGCACCTCGAAAATAAAGACTTTACAATCGGCCCTTGACGTTGACACAATGCCACCCCCCGCATCTTGCCGTCATTTTTTTGGTATCCCAAATGGGCAACCATGCGGTCCTTCCTATAAACTAATTCCAACGCGCAAAATTTGTACTCGACCTTCTTGGACGTTGGAGTCCACTCCTTGGGCACAAACCAAGGCTTCCATTCGTTTCGCGTGCCCATCCCAATATAACCTACTACCTCTCTCCACTTGCAACGAATACCAAAAGACAATCAAGGCCAACTAGAGCGAGGGGGAATGATGAATGCTAATGAGCGGTGAACCCTTTATAGTCCCGACGCTTGAACGTGCACTAAATATAAAAGATGCTATGATATTAAAAGTGTTTAGAGTAATCTGCTATAGGATCCATTGTAAAAGCAATTTGTTTATGTTTGGAGGGGGGGAGGTCCAATGTCTGCCATTCGCAGCGGACTTCGGGGGTCGACTGCTACTCTGCAGTCAACGTGGCAGTCGACTTCCGGGGTCGACTGCAAACTAGCAGTCGACATGGCGGTCGACTGCCACATCGACTGCCATTCGCAGTCGACATAGGGGGTCGACTGCTGCTTGGCAGTCGAATTCCAGGGTCGATTGCAAACTACCAGTCGACATGGCAGTCAACCGCCACGTCGATTGCCACTCGCAGTCGACATCGGGGGTCGACTGCTGCTTGGCAGTCGACTTCCAGGGTCGACTGTAAACTAGCAGTCGACATGGCAGTCGACCCCCGCAGTCGACATGGCAGTCGACCCCCGCAGTCGACCGCTAGTTTGCAGTCGATGTGGCGGTCGACTGCCACGTCGATTGCCATTCGCAGTCGATATCGGGGGTCGACTGTTGCTTGGCAGTCGACGTGGCAGTCGACTTCCAGGGTCGACTGCAAACTAGCAGTCGACATGGCAGTCGACCCCCGCAGTCGACCCCCGCAGTCGACTGCTAAATGCAGTCGGCCCACACGTCGACTGCCACATAGCAGTCGACGCCGCGGTCGACTGCTAATTGTCGACTGCCTTATCCAGAGTCGACTGCTATCTGGCAGTCGACTGGATGGTCGACTGCCGTATAGCAGTCGACCAATCGTCGCATCCATCTTGGCCGTTGGATGATGCACGGTCCAACGGTCAGGATCCAGGGGCGCGGCGTCCGGTCGTACCGTCGGTGTGAGGCCCACCCAACCTATATATATAAGTGGGGAGGCCTCATTGACATCATTTTTCAACCACCCCTCCTCAAGCGGGACATTGGGACTAAGCATGCCTAGCATCCTTTGCCTAATGTTTTGAGAGGGCCTAGGGGGCGGTTGGAAGATTGGTTTAGGGTGCAAACTCTTGCCAATTTTGGATCCGATTTTTTGCGGTGGAGCGGTGTGAATACGGCCGTGTTTGTGAACACATTTGAGTTGTGTTTGTGAACACAATAATAGCGTGTTTTTAAACACGATGGAGGATCGAAGTTGGAGGATGCCGGAGGACGAGCCGGATGCACCCGGCAGGGTGCACAAACGGCCCCCTAAGCGGCAACGACATACCGATGTGGGATCAGGAAGTGCTTCGGGAACGGGAGCCAATATTACCCCCCGTTCAGATACTACCGTTCCCGTCCGCCCAAATGCCGGTGCCCCTACGAGCAGCCAAGGAGGGGCTTCCGCGGCCTCAGGGTCGTCGAGTAGGAGCGGGAAACCAAGGGTAAAATTCTCGGATGCGATAACGGCAAAGGTCCACCAAGCCATAGTTGACTGGTATTTGAGGAATGGGGAGGCCGGCATCAAATTCCGTTTTTTGGAGCATCCGAAACACAAAAGGGTTGAGATAATTAAAAGGGACATGGAGGTTGCTATTCGACAGGAAGTGGATGGCCCCGAGTTTAGCGGTGATAGGAATCTTGCGGGGTTCGATTCATGGGTGAAGAATAAGGCCCAAAATGGTATTTTCAACCTCAAGCAATTGGTTGAGAACATGTTCCCGGAGGGCGAAACAGGCGAGGTGTTGAGCCCTCGAGCTGTAAGAATCCGGGAAATATTTTTGTGGTGGGATCCCGTGGCCAAAGGATTGTCCAAGACGGCCTCCAAAATAATTCCTTGGAAGGCGGAGAAATTGGAGAAGTGGCTAAGGGTGTCGGGCCCATGCCAACTATTGTGGATTCCCGATACGGCAAATGTCGTGAGTTTGAAGAGCATTAAGAAGGTGGGGGGTTACGGAGAGGTGAGGAAGGTGAGGATCGAGGGCGACGATCGTCTCCTACCGGAGATTACGTGGGCTGAAAAGACCCCAAAGACGTCGGATAGGCAAAAAGCTCGTATCCAAGTAAGTGCGGAGGCATGCGTTTTAAAGAGCACGCATCCAGGTTTCATCAAGTTTTGGTTAATCAACAGTGTGTCCAATGCGGGCTATACACTATGGTAGAACGGGGACACTCTACGAGAGATGTTCATCCGGGATAGAGCCCACCGCCCAAATGCCAACATTTTGACAATGGACGCAACCGAATGGCAACTCTATGACCAAGTCCAAAAGTTCCGGGCGAAGAGGGTAAAGTTGGCTTGGGCATTGTTATGGATCATGGAGGCTTTGCACGCTGCAAATGTGCAACACAACGATCTATCCATTGACAACATTATGTTGCATTGGGAATCGGACGGGAGCCTCAAGATTGGGGTGTGAGATTGGGGATGTGCAACGCATTCGGGTGAGGATGTCCTATCGCTATGGCATGCGGAAACCGTAGAAGCGAAGGAAAAATTGAGGAAGGAGAAGTTTTGGGTGGCACCGGAACTGTTTTACATCCAAAACAAGAGACACCAGGATCCCGATGTATATTACACCGCGGAGGCTGAGTGTTATGCGGTCGGCATGATTGCTCGACAACTTTGCAACGATGGTGATGACCGAATACTCTTTGCCAATGAAGGAAGGAAAATTTGGGATGTCACTTTAAGTGCATTGACATGCGAGAACGTGTCCAACCGCATTTCATTGACCATCGCCAAACTACGGATGCAGATGCCGTTTGTGGGGTGGGATGAGCCCATAGACTGCTGGAGAACTGAGGTTAAGGATAGTGTTTAGTCTGTTTAGTTCTTTAGGCAACATCGTAGTGGTTAAGGTACTATGCGTGTATCATTGATATGGACAACCTTGTATATTTTTTATATCTTTACGATATACTTGTTTTAATACAACGCGGTTTTTTTTTCTTCTACATATCATTGTTGGCTTTAACCACATTTTTCCTAAACTACTTCCATCCATCCATATTCCACTATACCCAAACCATTAAAATTTAACCCAACAAACATATGATGTTGACTGCATTTGTCTGTTAATAGTATCAGTCGACGGCAATGGTCGACTGCTACAACTGTAGTCGACTATCTTCGTCGACGGCCAACATAGCAGTCGACTACCAACCATGGTCGACTGCCAATGTAGCAGTCGACTGCCATGGTCGACTGCTATGTTGGCCGTCGACGAAGATAGTCGACTGCTACATTGGCAGTCGACTACCATGGTCGACTGCTATACAGGCAGTCGACGGTGGTAGTCGACTGCTACATTGGCAGTCGACCAAGATAATCGACTGCCTATATGGCAGTCGACCATGGTAATCGACTGCCTATATAGCAGTCGACGGTGATAGTCGACTGCTACATTGGCAGTCGACCAAGGTAATCGACTGCCTATATGGCAGTCGACCATGGTAATCGACTGCCTATATAGCAGTCGACGGTGGTAGTCGACTGCTAAGTTAGCAGTCGATTAAGTGGTCGACTGCCTATATAGCAGTCGACCACTTAGTCGACTGCTACATTAGCAGTCGACCATTGTAGTCGACTGCTGAGTTAGCAGTCGATTAAGTGGTCGACTGCCTATATAGCAGTCGACCATGGTAGACGACTGCCTGTATTGATGTCGAAATAATTACTTATCTGAAGAAAAAAAAATCCCATTAGTAATTTTTTTTTACTACAGTAACGTCTGTTTGGCGTCACACCCTGGACGTGACGCGACGTGACGCGTTTAGGCCGCGTCACGTCCATTTGTACATCCCTGGGCATTAGTGGTTTGATTGCATTATGCTTATATTCACATGTCATATATGACATAATGTAATTGATATTTGCACCATTTATTTTTTGGAATAATTTTTTTTAAATGTTATTTTTAGAACCCGTCCAAAATGAATTTGACACGTCCCAAATCTGGTTCATTTTCTAAGAACCCGTCCACTGGAAATGTTTTTTTTTAATGAACATGTCCCTAGACATGTTAGGGACCTTGTGAAAAATCACCACTGTATGTGATGTTCAACTGATGATTTTCACCCGCAGCCGGGGGGGGGGAAGGGGGGTGGCTCAATGTAGTTCAAATGATGTACAAAAGGGTGTTTTTGGATGACACTTCTTATGAACAAATACTGTCATGGATGATGGATGAGTTCATCCATTGGCCCAAACCCTACCTTCTCTTCTGAGCAACTTGTGATGAGATATGGTCCGTGGATGATTGAAATTTGGATGAAAAATCACTTGGTAAGTGACAGTAATTGCAACACTGTAAACTATGTAATTGCACAATGTAGCTCTAAATAGCAAGTGACACTAAATATCATATTTAGTATGCTCATTCCTCACTTGTGTCACTGAATGTCAAATTGTGGAAATTTATCCATGCAAAACAAAAAAATTATGTTGATATTCAGTGAATGCGGCATTTCTAGGATTGTAGTAATTTACTGTGGCCATTCACAAATAGTGTCCTTGATACTAATTACCATAAATAGTGTAATCTTGAAGATCAATTTCCCAATTCAAACGAAAAATCATTCACCATGTGATTACCTCCCGATCACCTTGAATGCTATTTTTCCATCCTTAACTCATGATGTGCAAATTGTTGTACCCAAGTCTTTGATGGCTTTCTAGTGGCCACTTAGAACTCATCTCCCATTTTGCACAAGAGCTTGGAAACAAAATTGAAAAAGGATGGATAAATGAGTTGCCAATGCCTAGTAACACACGGATGTCGAGCTTGCTTGTAACTTTGAAGGAGTATCGTACATCCCAAGGGACATCACAATCTAGAAAAGAAAAAGGAACACCAATGTTGGTACACTGGCGTGTGATATTTGTTCACCACGTTTTGTGGCTACCCATCCCTGCAACATCACACTCTACACTTGGTACTCTCTCTTTAAAGTTGATGGTGTTTGCAAACCGATTGCCGTGTTAGAAGACACCACGATTGTTTGTTTTGAATTATTCGTTGTGTTGGAGGAAGATACATTGCATCTGCCAACTTTGTATTGCAAGGATGTGGATGAGTTGTCCATCAATTTCAATGCCAGTGACGTGATGCACTTCTATTGGCCCAACAAAGCCTTGTCAGCTACGAAACATTGTTTACTAAGTGCTTTGTGGTTCCTTGTTTTGGAATCCAAACTATGGTATGATGAGTACACCTATAATCATATTTTTGAAGCATTGGCCTATAGGCACAAATGCCGTCACTAATTGAGCTTTATGACTGTTGGTTAATTGAAAAACAATTCAACAAATCTAAGTACACTAAATATGATATTTAGTGTCGTATGGCATTTTATGTCACCGCAGTAACTTGTTTAGTGACACTTTCTATGAATAAGTCTACAAACATTGTCATCCCAACTTACTTTCAGTTCATCCAAATGCCAATTATTGAAACAAACTCTGGTATAATTTGCATCCTAACAAATCTGTGATGAAATATTGTCATAGATGATTGAAATTTGGATGAAAAATCACTTAGTAAGTGATAATACTTGCAACACTGTAAATCTACAATGCCCAAATTGTTTTTTTTTGTTTTTTTTTTTACAGAGAATGACAAAAATTGTTAGGTCAACATTTACTGTTGGTGACTCTACACTGCGGTTGTCAATTAGTATTGAGCAAGACAAATAGAATTGGTGACACTAAATATCATATTTACTGTAACATAATATAGCTTGTAAACACCTTATGAACAAACTATAAATTAATGGATGATAGGCGTGTCTAAAATTGGTCCCATGCTTTCATGTTGTGTACCAAACTTTGGGGAGCCCCATCCCAATGTTGGTCTTTCCTTTTTTTGAGGGGTAGAATTTTATGTTTCAACTCCAATCACAAATGATGGTTTTGAAAAGCTCAAAATCTTTGTTTACGTTTAGAATCAAAAATTGACCTCCCTACTCCTACCCAAAGAATGACCCGACTGACTTGAAATGTAGAAGGGAAAGATTATTTTGGTGTCAATGGATAAGAGCCATATTTGTTTTGAACCATGGCTCATGAACGCACAAAGAGTTTAGATAATGTCAAATTCTTGAAGGTGTTGCTTTTCACCCACCAACGATTGAAACCCTATTTGTAGGTTAGTGTTGGGCCCATGAACACGCCAAGTGACTTAGCCACATCATCTTTACAAAAAAATTGAAATGGGTTGGAGCTCCTTAACTTTCACATAAACTCATCCATGAATGGATCATAGGGTTGTGGTAAAATCCTTCAAGGGCCAATGCACTCTAGTGGGACCTCATTCAAACAAAATTAGAGTCTTTGATGACAACATAACATAACATTACTTAGCGTGTAGCTCTTGTTACATGGGCCCACATCGCTGAGTAATGTTACGAGTTCTGGGGGCAAATGAAATTTGGAATATAAAATTTTAGGGTATTAAATAATGAAATAATTTAAGATTTAAATTGTTGTTGTTGTTGTTGTTGTTGTTGTTGTTGTTGTTGTTGTTGTTGTTTTCTTCTCTTTCTTCTCCCCGCTCCAAATTTAATAAGGAAATTCATTGCATGAGGTAAGTAGAACAAGCAACTCGCCTTGTGAGGCTCTATTCTTACATTAGTGTTTTCTATGAATTCTTATATTACATTCACATGATCACATTTCATTTATTTATACTAAATATAGACAACATGTAGACAACTTTGAAGGTTATTATTATTTATTGTTGTATGTTGTGATTTTGTATAATATTTTGAATGAAATTGGATTGTAAATGTTTGGCCATATTTTTGTATGCCAAATTAATTCTCATCACCAAGTGTCAAACAATCCTATGTACAAGGTAAAACACATTAATTAACTTGTTGAGTATGCATATTACTATTATATAACTAGAAATTTATAGGATGATCAAACCATGGAGCCCCTCGAATGCCTTTGAACCAAAGTTAGTACAAAGCTTGTGTGCCATTGGTGGTGTTATAAAGGCAATAGGAAGTAGATTCTAAATGAAGTGGTTAAATCAATCCAAAACCTACTTCACCATAGTAATACATTCTAAACTTCAGAATATCAACCACTTTAATGTCACCTCTTCTCCTATATCCCAAAACTCTAGGCAACAAATGCTCTGAATTTAAATCTCACTCCTTGTTGCCAAGTTTCCCTTCCATATATCACAGGTTTGATAGCAAAGTAAACCACCAAAGAATTCAAATCACACAGTCACACGCATCATGCTATCATCATTGTAATTATTGTAATTATTGCAATGTTGGCTTTATGTTGATTCATTATGTTACATCCTCCACTAATTCTCTTTTATCACACATCCATGATAACACTACCAAACTCCTTAACATCACGTGCACGTTGGGTTGCCACATGCGTGATATTATGGAGTTCAGAGTGCACTCCTTATGAATTATGTTGCTCTATACGTATGTTTTAGATTGCAAAAAATTTATTTCGTCATCATGCACACTTTGAAAGAAAATCTCACCTTTATTGGTTGGATGAGTTGGACATCCAACAACCCCACCGTCCAAAAAACCTTTGTACCATTTTGATGTGACCTGAGGTTACCTTTACCAAATGAGACCCACGTAGAGGATAACCACCTATTCTTGATCAGAACCCCATCATGAATCCGTATGGTGCCATAATTTTGATCAAGTTGGGTTTGATTTCAATAATTTCTTTTCATGGATAGTTAAAATAAGATTCCATGTTTCATGGATTTTTAGGAGTTAGTTTCTATGTAGGCCACTTGCCCACCAATTCTAGTGGAAATGTAAATGCCACCAAGTGGAATCTACATTTCCACTAGAATTTGGTGGTGAAGTGGCCTACATGGAAACTAACCCTAAGTCTCCAACTTCAGTTATGGTATCACCATGATATTGATAGGGCCATGACACATATCCCCATTTTTTAGTGCTAAAGTGAGGAGGAATTCGCCTCAAAAGAGTGGTTATGGCAAACTCTAGACATTGGTGATGTGTTTGGGCCAACTTTTGACTTAAAAAATTCATAGTAATTTTAGGTTAAGAAATGAAAAAATAACAAAAGTTTTTGCAATCCCCTTGATTTCTATTTTCCTACACGGAAAAAATTTACACCGCCCTATACTTCTCCAAATTTGACGCAAAATATCTTAAGCAATCGGTCATGGCCACCTCTACTCTAGAATGCTTCAATATGCTGAGACAAAATTGGAAGCTTAAAAGCTTCTAGTCTTTGGTATAAAAGACTAGAAGATTTAAACTTTCTAAAAGATTCTAGGGTCTTTTGAAAAGATTGAAGTATTTAAGACTTTTCTTTGTAGCCTAGTAGCTCATAGAGTACCCAATGTTCATTCTACATGGCTTAGAATGGGGTAAACATTCACAATACGGTAGATGGATCTGAAGTGGCTTATTTTCTTAATCAGACCCCTATACTTGATCGGTATGTGGTTCAGTTAGGATCAAAGAGTAAACATCATAAAGACACATGTTTAAAAGAGATTGGACAATGTCTTGCTATATTAATAACCTCTCTACACTCAATATTGAACACAATTGTAAGGACCTATGTATCCATTCAAGAAATCAACAAACATGCACTTTCAATAACTCTCAGGGAGGTCACTAGCAAAAATCATAGAAACAACGTGCGATAAGAAATAGGGACTAATATATTCACTGTAGATAAATTTTGCAAAAAAACGTACATATAATATAAGGGGCTTTAATATAGTGAAACATGTTTACATGTAAAATACCATCACATATAATGGCCTCTTTTATCTAATCAGTACATGTAAAATAGCGTGAAAACAATTACTAGGGGTAGCGGGTCTAGGGTAGGGTCTGTGCTAGTGGATGAAAAGTGGTAACTTTCTTTGAAAAAGCTTGGATGGATGACTTTGCAGGTTGGCTGGATTGAACGTTATTGAACCAACGTATCCAATACAGTGGAGTTAATGTTCTCTACCTACGTGCCGGGAGGGAAAATTTCAACGCGTTGTTTGAGTTGCAATCTTATTTCCAATTTTCTTTGGCAGTATAAGTAAAATAGGGTATTTTTAAATGATTCCCCCAAAAAAATTATAATTAATGATAGGGTGTATTAAAATACAAACATTTACCTTTATTTGAAAAATACCTTACCTTATAATATTTTCTGCAAGGTAAATAGCCCCCCAATAAATAGGTGATGTGCGCACATGTATGCATTAATTAAAGAGGGAGTGACCTCCCCGAGCAATAACTCTAAGTATATGAGGGAAGGCCTGATTTTCAATCCAGCTCTTGCAGATGTTTTATCGTAGATGTGCTAATGCAACACGAGTTTTGTTGTGTAAATCTAATTGGTAGAGGTTGGAGAACATGAAAACAATCAATTAACACCCACAGACCCTATCTACTAACAGGGAAGGTGAAAACATTGAACACTAGATATAGAGCCCGGAATTGTTCTTTTTGGATATATCAACACCTACATGTACAAGGTAAAAACACAACTGATTATGTTGAGTATGCATATTAGTGTGAATTTTATAGCTAATAAATTTTAAATTTTAAAATTGTTGGTGATACTTTGATAATTGTTGGTGCACCTCATATTGACACCCTCCAATTGTTGCCATGTGGCAAACAATGATATTGTTCACACTCATTCACATAAGGTGGATGTGTCCTAAATGGTTACTCTTGCCAACTAGCCCTCTTCTCCTAAGATATGTAGTAGTACAAGATAATTAGCAAATCTACATTGAGGCCATAGCCACTTCCCTCATAATTTTGGAACTCATATGAATATCTTATTCATTATCAAAGTAAGATTATTGTGTCCATTAAATGGTCATATAGGTCCCTCCAACTATGTTTATATTGTTTTTTGAGCATGCGGTCCACTCTCTTTTTAAGACATGATGTCTCTTTGATATCCGTTTTCAGAGCCACGCCAAGCCATACACCACTGAGAATATAGGTGTCTCATTAAGATAAGTAAATGAGCTAGGCACATCTGCCTTACTTGATGTAGCTTGGGTGCTTTGGCATATTGCATAAACTTTCAATTGCTTATAGGATAGTGCAAGGGATTCGCTTGCCAAACCTTATGATATACACATCTGCGCTAATTCGGGATGTGGAAATCTAAATATGATATCAAATTATCTAGAAATATAATGTCGAACCATTTTCTATAATAATCCTAGCATTAGTTGTCATAGTACACATATCCAAACCTTTTACAGCCCATTATCTAGTTGGGCTAGCCCATATTTTTCAAGCCTCGATCTAGCCATAGCTGGGCTAACCCATATTTTTCAGGCCCTCGATTTAGCCATATAGCTAGGCTAGCTTACCTAAAAAGCTAGCTCAACTAGCTTATATGTTGAATTCAAGGAGGCGTCGTTTCATCAAGAACCTCACTGTGTGCTAGGTCACCCTAAACCCAATTGGATCCTCTTCTGTGCAGAGGAAGAAGTTGATTCTAGCTCAGTTGAATTGTTGAGCTTAAAGCTCTCCCCCACCTTGCGCTAACTTATGTCAGCTTGCTACTAAAGTCTTGGAAAAATGTGGTTTCAGGGGAGGCCATCTTCATAACAACTAGTGGTATTTGCAGTGTATATGAAGCAGAAGAAAAACTCCGCAGCAAAGAGAACCACTTCAGTGGTGGAGGGAGCGATACCAAAACTAGGAGACTAGTTTAGCAATAACCAGGAGAGGTTTAGAAGGTAGGGAGAAGACGGCAATGTTAGGGGTGACGTGGCAATTCCTCAACTAAAATGACCCACAAGTAGGAATACATATAAAATTAAAGCCAACCATTAAGTACCAGGGCCACAAAATAGCCCAAACCGAACTGCAGTGTGTGTGAACGGGCCCAACCCTACAAGTGGGGCAGGTTTTAGCATTTAAAACCACAACGCCCTAAAGTCAGGTGGGGTTGGGCCTTAGCTTGAGCCGATTGAGCTACCTGACCTATCTTTAGCTAGCTAATATTTTTCAGGCCTCGATCTAGCTATAGCCGGGCTAGCCCATTTTTTCAGATACCGTTTTCAGCCATAACTCTTAGCTATTGCGTCAACCGCTAGCCCAAAAAGTCCGTGGGCTAGCGGTTGTACAAGGTCTGAACACATAACATCTTTGTGCATCGGTGTTCGAGTGTATAAATTGAGCTCTTTCAGCCAACCAAAGATGTGAAAATAACAAGGGACATGGATGCTCACTCTTTCATGCCCCTCAGATATGTACTGATTGTGAATTTAGGTCGAACATCCTTATAGGCTCTCTTATTTGCAATGGCTTCTGGTGTTAAGCCAGGTAGCTGTTGTGGACCCTCAAACATCTGCATATTAGAAATCTAAGTAGAATTCCAAAGTTCTGTGTCAGCACTTTTGTGTGAATTTTGGGCTCTGATTTAAGAAGGGATGATCATATAACAGACTGCTTTGAGGGGGAGTCATAAAACAAACTGAAGATTATTACTGAATATTTACAATTTCCTATAAGCAATATGTACAGTATGCTCTTGATATGTAGTAGGTTGGAACTGTGCAATTATAGTGAGTCTCCCAGATTTGCGACCAACAAACCCCGAATAAAATGACAGTGTAGGAGAAGGTGTCTGCATTTGTGTCGAAAGGCTCCTTTCGATAAATCTCTGGAGCCATGTCCAGATCTAAACAACACGATCATACACATGGAACAATATTAGAGATTCTTCCATTTGAGTCTGCCGAACAAAGAGAGTACAGAACACTGGAAGTTGTCTAAGGCTCAGGAAGAACATACAAGATCCCATGTCAGTGCCATTAGATGACCCTTCATGAAGATTACTTCCAAGAAATTTAAAATCTGAAACCTTAAGTTGACCTGCTTCATCCTGTAGCAAGTTTCTGGGAAAATAACAATAATAATATTAATTGATTAATTAATTAATTAATTCAGTAAACATGGAGCAAACAAACTATGTCAACATCCTTGGTCAAATTAGGATTTTGACATGGTTCTCATGCACTTTCAAATATGCATAATCATAATAATAATCTCCCAATTATTCATGGATAACACACAATTATCTCTAAGTGGAGGTAAATAGCAGCACAACGTTTTACAATCCTTACTTTGGTTTCAAGTTTCCATGTGGAACAGGATCTCTGTGCTCGTGTAGGTAGTTGAGGCGTCTGCAACACAATCGTCACATAAGAAAGAATACTCATCCAACTCCGCCTCGGTATCTATGATTCATCAATTCTTGGAATTTGGAAGTTGAAGCCTTGAAAACTGTAACCTGATCTGACATCAGTTCAGGAGAGCTTACCGAGCAATATCAACTGCAAATTTGACAATTCGATTTGGAGGTATTGTATATGACCTTTTGTAAGTATGTGGTGTGAACTGCCCTGCAGTCACCTCCAATATGTTTGATGCAAAGAGAAATGTTCTAGCTAGTGGAGACATGAACTCATCTACCTATGGATGTTGGTCAACATAAGATGTTTCAGATTTAGTTCATTGTTTGACAATTTTATACCAACCTTTCTCACACAAAGCAGACATAAGCAACTGTGCTTCAGTTGACATCATAACATCAGAATATTCTTGAACCTTGTGAGGATGGGCCCTTTTCTATTTCCGCTGAAGGAACCAATCTCCATGACTGGGGTCTAGGAATGTAGATTGGACACATGTCTATGTCCTAGTCTATGTTCCCACAATTTTATTTTATTTAAAAAATGGCAGTGTAGTTCAAAAAAAGGAAAAAAGAGAAAAGAAAAAAATGGAATGCAATGGAAGGGTAGTTCATAACACAAGCAAAAGACTTATCCAATTGAGATTTTTATTACTGATATAGGTCGGGGATATGGGTGACATGTAATAGTGTACCCAAGGAAGGTATTCTGTGACAATCATGGGTGGATGGCTCTTTGTAACTGCACCATATTTGGATGTCACATTTGGTCAAGCAACAGGAGTGTTGCTTTAAGCTTGTTGCTAACTTCCTGATGCCACCAATGCACAAGGTCAAACATTTAATGAAGAACCACACTTTCTAGTCAATCCACCCTGGATATTGTCAAAAAAAATCACCAAACATCTTAAGATAGGAAACTATGGCATGTGATGGGTCTATTGCTAAATAAATAAATATTATGTAAGTTTCAGGGTGACAAATCCGCATATAAAATCTTAGAGTAGGGTTGGTGACATCTTTTTCAATTAGTCACTTCACACGGTTCTCTAACAGTTGTCAACTTGAAGCTAGAGTAGTAATGTGTTGATGCCGATGACTCCAACATGCGTCACATGAGTTCCTTGAACTTTGTGGCTATAAGTAAGGACATTGAATTGGCATTGTTTGCTTTTATATAAGACCCACAATATGAAGTTATTAATTACTAGTTGCTGGATATGGATATTAGATTGGACTCCTACTAGATAATACTCCAAGTGTGACCTTCAAGGCCTAATCTATTGGGTTTACATAGAATGACAACTGACAGAGCTCGCAGCTCGGCTTTTACAATGGAGGATAGGCCTCAGCTACTAAGATGAATATCTACAATGTGCGCAAAAGGAATAATGCTTGAGAGATTCATACCACCACAGTGGGATGCCAAGTAGCATTGCTCAATAATGTTATGCAAGTTGTGTGACATGTGGAAATTGATGAAAACGGTTTGACAACAATCACTTCTTGGAAAGATGCAACTTGCTTTGTGTCGGTAAACTTACAAAAGGTCAAGGTTTGTAGTGAATGGTGAGTAGAGAGTTCTCGATGCCACTTTGGTGCCTCACCAATTCACTACCTGCACTTCTTCAGTAATGCTCTGAAAGCAACAACATGGTGGTTTTCAATTGAAAATTAACAAAGATCTCCATGAAGACTTCTGAACATTGCATCACCATAATTGTATGAATGATGCTACGGTAGTGGTCAATTTGCATAACTTAAACTTTACATGCTTGGGAACTCAAAATGCATTGTACTTATAGAGTACATAACTGGGGAGAGGAGAGTGGATGACGAGCTGTGATTTCGACTCGTCATCCCTAAGACATCTACTCAAGCCGTTTATGGGACATAACCAATCGATCGTCGAAGAGTAGAAGGGTTATCAGAAGTCGCCACAATGTTTCATCCATGGAAGCACAATATCATCCATAGCCCTCAGACTTTAGTCCATGAGTTGATTAATTATGAACTAGATAACCATCAAGAGAAGAATGGATGACTGCAAGTCATCCACCTCCTCGAAGTTGGCTATCAACCACAACCGATCAACTCGTGGGCACGATCTTGAAAATATGGATGATATTGTGCCCCCGGGTATGCAACTCCCATATTATATGCAGGGGGCATCGTATTAAAAACGGCTTAGAGGACGGCTTTTGTAAAAATTATATCAAATTATAAAAAATTAAAAGGACCAAAAAGTTGGGTGAAGACCAAATTAAATAAAATGAGATGTAGAAAAAGTTGGGTTGCATATTAATTTATTTATAAAAAAATCCACAACATATATAAAGAATTGAAACTCCTATTCTTTAACCTATGCCTATGCATAATTTTAAAGGATCCTCACAAGTAGTTGCCTCCAATTAAAATTAAAAGTCATTGGCAATGTTTTATTTATAATAAACAAATCTTAAATTTTTATTAAAAATCCCAAAAAGTTGGGTAGTTTGACCTATGGTACCTGTATTAAAAAAACTCATATAATTAGATTTTTAATGCAATTTTATGCTTCAAGGAATATTCAATTCCTATATATAATTACATTTTTGGATTCCTTGTTAGAAGGGCTACAAGGGTTTCCTACATAAAAACAAATTATATCACTTGAGATTGGACTAAAATGCATTATAAGTAATTATAATCAGGGCCATATAATACGGGAGTTGCATACCCGGGATTGTGCCTACACAGATAAAATATTTTGATGAGTTTACATAACCCTTATGTTCTTGGATGAGTGAGATGTTATGATTGATAACCAACTCGAGTAGGTGGATGACTCGTTGCTCCCGCGGTTGTCGTCCACTCTCCTCTCATTAGTTATCTACTCCCATAACTGGTCTGCTCATGAACAAAAACTGGAGGTTATGAGTGAAATGTTGTGTGTGTGAATTAGATAAGTACAAGTCAACTGTTGGAAGTATTCTCCACTAGGATGAGCAACCGATAATGAGGTAAAAGTTTACAATCCAGAGAAAACAAATGGTCAGAGACGGAGTTGTTCATACCTCGCTCAGTGGAGGAATGTCATCAAGTGGTTCCAATTCCAAACGGTTGATCTCATATTGAATTGATGGGGTCAACATCATATAGAGGTCCCTGCTTTCTCTTATCCTGTTCCAGAAATACAGTACCAAAACAAGGTTGAATCACAAGAGCAACTCCTCTTTCCAAGGATGGCTTCGACATAAGCGTATCTTCTTGACAAATGCGTGCATGATCTTGAAATTTTGCCTATCTCAACATGAATCGGTTATATTGAAGATTCAGTGATTTCTGAACCATTTTCATAACAAGCTGCTAGACTTGCACCCATGATCTATACGGAAGATCATAGTGGAATGTAGACACCAAGAACTGATGTTCACCCTTAGTGATCTGCACTAGGTTTGAATAGGATGAGACATGCTCACCACTCACATGGGAGGGTTTGCCAACTCGAAACCATAACCAACACATAATTAAGTTTGCATCTTCTTGTGTTTTGGCCGATGGTGACCATTTCAAGTTGGTCACCATTGAATGAGCTTCAAATTTGAGGATGACCACCTTTAAGATGGTCATCATTGGTCAAAAACAAGTAGATGTAGATTCATGATGGAGAGTGAATTTGATGAGATTCATGTAGGAGAGATACTAGTGCACATTTGTAGAGAAGTGTAGGAAAGGTTAAAATATAACTTCATAGTACAGTTTCCAAATCATGAAAACCATATATAAAAACAACCCACAGCCACAGGATGTGTGTTGAGGTTCTTTCTGCTTTTCTACCAGACAGCAGAAGAAAACCTGGCTGAGAAAGGCATCAACTTGCATCATTTGTGCATTCAGGAACTTGAGATGTGCTGATGAGAATGTGCACATGTTATATGCAAAAATCTTAGGATACATTTGAAGTGGTGCACTTTTTCAAGACACTGCTCAAAATTTCAAAAGTGGTGCAATCTGACTATAGTCTATCCCAAATGAGAATGGGGAGTTGATACTGCAATATCAGAATCACCCAACACAGTAGCTTGTCAGGTATGCTAATTCAAACCATATAAATGTCTTCTTAACACTGTAGACTCAATTTGGCTTCTCAGGCTATCCTCAAATTTGTGCATCTGTGTGATTCCCAAATTGACATAACAAATATGTGTACAATGTATGTAAAATGGAGGATGAATATCCATTGTAGATCTCTTTTGTGGACCCTTCCCATCCAGACTTGATCGAACTCACCCTCACTTGCTCTGCAATTTTATAAGCAACGTGGGTAACAGAGAGCATCCCTCTGTAGTTGGAATTCATCTATCTGGGGCTTTTGTTTGCATTGGTGCTCACACATCTATTCCTGCAGCTTTTTCCCACAAGCTCCTGCACTCCACAAGAATAACCTTCACTGCAAGGTCATATTCTGCAGTTAGTCATTGGTGCTCCTAACAAATATGTTGGCCTCAGTACTGGTTCAAGATAATGGAAAGCAAAGTTGAGTCCTAAACACTTTGTACGCTATCGAGAGTAGAAACTGAATGTGTAGGGTATTTGAAATATCAGCAACTAATCTGAGTTATAAGTTATGAATGTGTGTTATAAGGTTCAAAATACAACCAATCTACATGAGTCTATGGACAGATATCGCCATCCCCAAAGCATCAGGAAAATTACCTGTAGAGGGCCAGCTGTTATATTGGCCACATCAGCATGTGATTGGTGTCATCAACCTTCAAGCTGGTATAGGATTGAACCCAGGAACACAAGAACCACATTGCCAACAAATTTGTAATCTCTGATCCCCATGCCTTGTACAATTGCTGTTACCAACATTTTTATTGATGCATATCTATGTTTCCTTTTTCTCATCTCGGCTTCGCCTCTTCATCCTGGTGAAAAGAACATCTATCAGCATGTCAGGTGGGACTGGATCAGTGTCCAAAAAGCCCTTCCGGTATTGTTTTATCTCCTCTGGCTTCAGGAAAGAGGCCACTTCCTTACCGTCCTGCGTAACAACAAGGTTTTTCCCATACTTTTGAATGATTTGATGTGAACTTGACTTGTGCTTCTTGGAAAGAGTATGAATTGCCGACCATCTAAGCTGGTAGTTGACTATTGACTTCACTTTTAGTAAATTGTCACAGCATGCATAGTAGTTCAACAGCCCCATACTGATATTCCGATACCACGCGACAATGCGATGATCCTTCTGACTCAGAACTGAGTCATTTGGTGTGGGTCTCTTCTGCTTCTCAGAAATAAACCCACGCGAATGAAGCAGCTCATATATCTCCTCAACAGGGGCTTCAACTTTCATCACAGATGTAGCCTCTTGATGGTCTCGTTGTTTATGCTCCCGATAATCCTCAATGTCTTCAGAATCTGCCAAGTCATCCTCTTCCCATTCATGATCTTCAGCAAATTCATGTTCTTCACAGCTCTCTAATTCTCCAAACTCTGCATCCTGGTCATTGTTCCAGTCAAACTTATGTACATTGGAACCATTCCTATCAGAAGAGTTGCTTCTTTCAGGTTCTCCACCAAAGTATCTCTCTGAACCCCCAGATATGTTTGACATCTTGATCCAACTCTGGCACGTGCGCTCTGACAATAGTGGCATTGTGTAGCCCTGCACAGTGTGCACTCCCCTTGAAAGTGAAATCAGGCCTTGCATGACATTCCGCACTGGACCCAGGCATGGCCATTGCAATGACGATGCAGCCAATGCCTTTGTGCCACAAACCATCTCCGGACCCCAAGTGCCAACATGCTCGCAACTTACTTCCTTGTTATGGCTTCTGCGAACGGACACTAAAAAATCAATTCACCCACCTTCACGACATTATCTACATGTCTGCATCTAAGAGAGCTGATACCATTGGATCATCACACCAGCTATGCCAATCTCCGGAAGTTGGAAGAGAGTCCAAGACATGGAGGCTCTCCGTAAGCCGGAGTTGCTGTAAGGCCTAGGCAATGGTGATAACGGTCTCTGTTCTTCGTCGGTGAAAAAGTGGAGTAAATAATGCTGCTAACAATTATATCGAAAAAAACTCAACGCACACATAAAGACCGCACGCTTCTTGCAATTCAGAATACGAATAGCATTTGCAACTTTCGATGAGCAAGACTATAGAACACATAATTACAGGTATTGCACATTGCAAGAACTGAGTACATCCTGATCAGATGAATCGTGAAGTTCAGTTTCATTGAGAAGTGGATCGGATAACCCAGACCCTAACCCTAACCAATAAAATTATCGGAGTAGAGATAAGAAGCTAACCTGGAGGATCCACAAATATTCATCAGCTCGAACAGTGGCTCTGATGCCAATATAGATACAAAGGAAGCTTCTCGTCGAACCTGCAACTTCAAAACACGAATCGAAACCAATGCCATCATTAGCGACCTGAAGGTTTACTTGTCGCAGCTAAATACTAGTCGAGGTTAATATGGCCTCTTTAGTACCACCTCACAACTTGCTCCCAATAACAACTGAACGCAATTCCTTGACCTCAATGGCTGCGACCATCACAGAATCATCGCAGTTCAACAACTCCACGGCCAAGTGCATATTACCCCAATTCCTCAAGACGACGCTCCAAAACAATTCGACAATCTCGTCTTAAACCCCCGAGACGAAATGCTCCGAACAATCCGAAGCTCACCTAAAACTTCCTCACTCAAAATGATGCGCAGCGCAAAGATAAACGCAATGTGCAAAGGCGGAATGACAGTAGCGAACCTTGGAAAGCGCGCGCCTCGCTTCCTTGTAAAATGCATGCGAGCGATCCATGGCGCTTCTGAGCCCGCCAAAGTCCAGATCCACAGCCAATTTCACTTCCAAGACGATTACCCCTACATTCAGAACGCCAAATCTCTATGCAATGTCAATACCAACATGAACAACAAAAAACAAAAACAGATGCCTACACCTTGCTCGCCATGACCAGGATCTTGCATTTTGGCTTGGCTATGTCGATGAACTTACCAGCACACCTCCAACAAGGCTAGGCGCAGACGCGCAACCCCGACAGCGGGAGATACAGGCCTACAACAAACGCAGACGCGCGGCCACGAGACCGGAAATAAACATTAGGTAAGGTATCCTTGCAATGAATGGGGAGAACCGGCCGCAAGCTACAGATGAACCGGTTGACTTTGGAAAATAGCCGGTTGACTTTTAGAAATAACCGGTTGATGTTCAATACTTCAGGAAAATAACCCATCATTTTAGAGGAATCTATGGACTACTCTTCAAATTAATAAAGAAAGCCGGAAAGATCACAACATGTGACCAATTGGATTTAGAAACACTAGGATTTTGACCGATTATGCCCAAACATCTCCCCGGACATTGGTATGTTGTCCTATTATAGAGGACTGCATCTTGAGTAATTTTTTTCTATTTATGTATAGTACATTGGCATCTAGCATGAATTTTTTCTCCTATATAGAATAATTGAATAAAAATAATCATAATATTATGAATTTACTATATCCTTTTTGAATTAGTTATGATTCTGGAAAGTGTGCTATGATAGATTTCAAAAGGCCTTGTTGTAGAATTACACAACTCTTACCATAAATCAAATATTGTTTATTCATTGCCTCTAAATTTATCTCTATACATTCATTGTGTGTCTTTGGAGCTGACACCTAGTGAGCTAATTACACACTAACTTGGCTCTAAATACCCTCACCAAGTGTCCGATATCTGACACCCTAGCCAACCAATCATAGCAAGGGAGTAGGAATGGGAAACACCACACTGCTTACCTTGTCACAATCAGCGAGACCGTGTTCTTATCTTTGGTACTTGCCTCTCCCTATAAGTGCTTCTAAATTTTTTGCATGGAGATGGGTTTCAACACCTCCCCTCCCTCATTAGTTTCACTACATTGGGAACTTTGGGAACCCTAGAACCCTATTTTTTGAATTGTTCCCTAGTGCTCAACAAAAGGGCACCCTCTCAATAATAGGACATCATACCTTACCCCGAATTAATAGTTGGGGGCCACTGTTAAAATTTACAAAATCAATTCAGAATGACCAATGGTAGGACGTATAAGAAGGGACTAGGTAATAAAGAGTCCTTTGTCAAGGCAAGGGAGGTTGAAGAAAAGATTCAAACCTTGAGTTCAACTAAGCCCCTCGCTACAAAAATTCAACTAAAGTGGCTAAACCTATTACCATCCAAACTTTGATGAACTAGGATCTCGAGACATGATGCATAATGTTAACTTTGAAATTAACATCACCATGTAAGAAATATCTTTTTTGCATTTCATTTTGATTTTTAAAATTATTTTCTAGAATCAAATCTACAATGAATACCTCATGAAAATACTACCAAGAGCTATTTATCCATGATACACATTTCTTACCCTCCAATGGACTGCAAACAACTTTCTATGATTTGGATTATGAGTGTTGATAACAATAGGTTATACGACGTTTTTCCCCTTTAAGTTACATGATAGCCACTTGTCCCATGAGAGCATTGAAGTTCTCCATTCTCCATTTTTTTTAGTGCGTTGGGTTTTAAGTAGGTTGGTTTTTTTGGCAGGAAGCACTTCTAAGTTGATGTCTAAGGTGTTGAACTAGATATTTAAGAACATAATTATTTTAACAAAATAAACGTTTCTGCCCTCCCCCTTGGTAGGTGTTATGAACCATTAACACGGAGAGAGGGAATTATTGTATACAAGCGTACCTTTCATTCATCCAATACTAAAATTTGACCCCCTATAGGTGTGTTGCTAATTCATCTCAAATGACCTTGAGTACACTAATTCGGGGTCTTTGAAACTAATTTCAATGTCAAATCAACTTTAAAGAGTAGCATCTGAGGTACATACTCTTTCAAGGCTTTTATGTTGAATGAATGAGAGGTATGCTCGTACTCTCTCTCTCTCTCTCTCTCTCTCTCTCTCTCTCTAGTTCTTGATTGATGCCATGTTACACAAAAGTTTCAATTTTAAACTTTTGAACTAATATACCTAGCAATGGTCATTTATGTAAAATAGGTGACTATAAATTCGGAAGATCCCAAGTCTACATACATGGAAAGAAATCATATTTACCATGAAATGGATGTAACAAAGATGTAGATGAATGGAGCAAAAATAGGGTTACGGGAACTTACCATGGGTAAGAACTTCAATATAAACCCTTAACCCTAACAAGAGCTTCTTTTTTACCATTCACGCAAGTGAGAGGTGCGGCGAGCTTTGTGTATACACATTAGGGTAATAGATACGTGCTAGAGGTAAGAGAAATTAGGGCTCATCACCAAGAGGAGTATTCTACTTGGAGTAACCCAAACATGGCCAAGGAACAGGTTTGAACACCCATATGTTGTTTTCCAATGAGTGTTGTATTTTGAAATACTTTGATGCATTTGAAATGAATTAAGTGTGTGCGACATGGATAACAACTGGGTCATGTTGTTATTTACATTGTGTACGTAACAAATCCTCAATTGTTTGTTGGTTGGTTGCATGGGCACAAGTGAGGCAGGCCCTTCACACATTCAATACAGTGATGTATTGTGATTATGACATTTTATGCACATCTATTGGTTGAGGTTACTAGGAACATCTCCTTTGTAAGTACCCCATACATGTGGTGGATTAGTTAGATGTACTTTGCAGAGAAGCAAGAAGGTAGATGATTAAATTCCAAAGCATGGGATAGTCAAACAGTTGGTAAGTGGATACCATATGATAGCAAGAGCTCTAAGTAAGGTATATATTCTTGCAAAGCCAACTAGACTATGACACAAAACATTTATGGATACAACACATCCAAGTATGCATAGTTGCAAGTGATTTTATTATGCAAAGTGTTATTATGCAAAGGGTTATTGTGTTATCAAATGGAAAGATGCAAAAGACATAGAAAGAGTTTTGTGGACATTCCCACCCACCCACCCATGTATTGCAATGAGGAAGAAATTGAAGGATTTGGCCTTTGAAAAGAGGAAGTTCAAACTTTGTAAAAGTTTTGAAAAGTCAGCTCTCTCTCTCTCTCTCTAACAATGTTCAAGATTGAAGCCCTCATATGAGTTTCATTTTGAAGGGCTCTCAAATTTCAACCTTTCAGTTGAAGGGCTCATTCAAATCCAAAACGTCAATCTAAGAATATAGAAATGAAATACAAAACTCATATTAGACTTGTGCATGAATTATATGGTACATGTTTTCAGTACAATGTGAAGAATTAAGAATCAACCATCTAACTCCACTTCTTGTAGTGACAATGCCCTACGCTTGTTGGTTCTTGTGGTTCAGTGTTCTTATATTGAGGACTTCAAGTGACGTCTTCATTTTCAATTTGGGGTTGCATTTTGAAGGGTTGTTTTGAGAGAGGTATATTTTGAAGGGCCAAATCGCGCTTGAAGGGCATTGAGACTTCAATCTTGAACACTGCTCTTTAACAACCACTCTCCAATATTCCAAAGATGCCCGCGCCACATGCCCAAAGTGCTTTGGAAATGCTCAATGATCAAGCAATTTGTCAAGAGAAATCTGGGAAGATCAAGTTTTGCAAGTAGGTGCCTATGTTGCTAGAGATGGGGTTACTTGAAGAGAGGGAACTATCATGTACGAGCATACCTCTCATTCATCCAACATGAAAGCCTTGAAATAGTATGCAACCCGGATGTCACTTTATTTGATTGACTTGACATGGGAGTTTATGTCTCTCCGGACCACTTAAAGAGTGGTTGGAACTTCGAAGCCTTGAAGTTGGCTAAAGTTTTCCAAGGTCTCGGGAATTTCACCATCCAAATTACTAGGTGGGTGCGATTGATTTTTAAGGATAGTGCGCTAAACATGTGATTTAGTGTGGCCCACACTAATCATCATTGACCAACACTAATGTGCGTGCAATCATTGGGTATCAACCGCACCGATATGTGCAATTAGGAGAGAGGGAATTATCATATAAAAGCGTCATCCAACAGTAAAGCTCGACCCCCTATAGATTTTGTTGGTGATTCATCTCAAATGACCTCGAGTAGACTAATTTGGGATCTTTAAAGCTAAATCCGGTGTCAAATCAAATATAAGCAACCTCGAGATTGCATGCTATGTTAGGGCTTTTTATGTTGGATGAATGAGAGGTATGCTCAGATACAATAACTCCCTCTCTCCGTGCAATAAGGTTGCACCCAGCTAATTTATCAACATCCCACACTATTTTGAATATTTATTACCACAGTAACAAAATATTTTAATCACATTTTAACTTTGGCAGCTATACATGATAATTAACAAAGTTCTAAGTATTTGTAATTATTTTTGCCCAAGGTAATTTACATGGGTAAAGGAGGCAACCTACTTACACATATCACTGTGAAATGGGTGGAATGACTTCGGAATACATTCAAATTTTGTCAATTTTTATAGAGTTATGGCTAACTCAATTGGGCTTTTCATTGGTGGTTGGTCCTTCTATAATTTCCCATTTTACACAAGATCAATAATTTCTTTCACATAGAGGGCATGTTTGAATTTGAATGAACAGCACAAACTATCTCAGTTTGTTAAGAGTCAAACACCTCTCAGCATGTCAAAATAAATTTGACCCAGCCACACCTTATATGGATACTTTTTCCTCCAATTAGTGCAAGATGTTTAGCAAATCCAAATTGTGCCCATAGCCATTTGCATCATAATTATTGAAGCTCGTATGAATATCATGAACATTATCAAAGTGAGGTTTCTTGTGCTCGTCAAGTGGTCATATAGGTCCCCTGATCATGTTGAGCACATTAGTCCAATCTCTTCTAAACACTTTTTTTTTTTGATGCCAGCACTTAGATCCAGACCTGAACCACATACCACTCAAATATAGGTGTCCAGGTTATTGTTGTGTTGGATTAGGCACGCCTACCTTAATGCATCTAACTTGCCTTCTTACATCACCTAAAAGCCCAACATCAAGTCGTAGAATCTGAAGCAAAGTGATACTGAAGTGGAAAGCTTTTTACTGTTCAAGTGAACACGCATTGTTCCGAGGAGCACAAAGAAATCTCCCTTCCACTCCAAGTCCTGCATTTGACCCAGATAGAAGCATGGCACATCAGGTAGCCTCCCCAAGGTTGTGTCGCGAACAGCTACTTTTTATGAAGAATCACCTAATTCAAGCTCGTGCCACAAATCTCCATGCACACATGCTTATAAGAGACCTCTGAACCAAGATACAATTTACAATACCACAGGTTCCTGCCAAGTTAAAGTTGCCCACTAAAAACCAGATCTCATTTAGTTAAAATTCGCAGTGTCAGTGGCGGTTGTTAGAATCGACGAGGGCTTCTACAGCTGCAGACCCACCTGCGGGAGAGCCTTACAGGTCTCAGCTGTGCACTCCACATCAGATGTGGTCATATTGTCCAATATATAAGGAGGAACTCAGTGATGGGCAAAAAAGGGGTTAGCTTGGCCCAAATATAGGAGTAGAGCTCTCTGTCTACATCAACTATTTCCATAACCTAACAGACTTGTCGTGACTAGCCGAGGCAACCATTCCGGTCGCAGCTGATGATGCAAGAGCCGCAATGAGGCCATCATGCGCCGGCACGGTCATGCTCTGCTTCTCAACCATGTTCCACAGCTCCAGTGACTGAAGTTCAAATCATCATGACAATTTAGTTCAGCTTTCATGAATTCTCAAATAACCATATCATACAGTACTTCACTCACACCACAAGGCTCAACACACATCTCTTCCCAAGAAAGAAAGTGTAAATCATCCTTACATATCATGGTTCTCTACATTATGGATACCCAATCAACCCACACACAAAAAAAAAGTTACCAGACAAGAGAAGAGTGAGAATTAAAAAAGAAAAAGTGTACCTGATAACAACCAATAACCAACAGAGAAGGATAATTTGGATGGAACACGCATGAGTGGAACTTATTGCCATTGCAACTAAGCTCGTGCAGACAATCCCCCTCAGAACCACCAGACCCCAAGTTCCAGACCCTCACAGAGTCCTCACTAACAGAAGCGACGAAGTCCCCAGAAGCATCCCAGCACACTGAATGTACAGGCTTGGTATGTCTCTGCAAAAAGATATCAAGAAATATTACATTTGAGTCAATACTGTACCTTGAAGCAACAATGTTTATCTGATGGTAGATACGACCATCAGCAACATGTCACTGCACAACCACTGAAGTTTCAAATTGCTTAGTTTTTCTTTTTTTAAATAAATACAGAAGCAATACAAGTGTGATTTCACTCCATATCCTCCACTTCTTAGACTTGACAGGCTATGACAAATACCTGCAGGGTATGGACGCAAGTTTCTGTCTCAACATCAAAAATTGACACAACATTCTCAGCTGCTGCTGCAAGCAACCTTCCCTGCCGCGGCTGAAATCTCATTTGTGTCATACCACCCTGCATCAAGTGTTTAAGTAGTGAGTACTATAATTCCCAGTCTTAGAAAAATCAGAAAATAAATTGAATTAGGACCATGACATATTCAAACAGTTCCATGTCTGTAACCAACACACCTTAAATACTCGTGTACACTGTCCTTGATTTACACTCCAGTACCGAATTTCACTGTCACCGTCGCAAGAGCAAAGAAGGTCCTCGTTGAGAGGATGGAAGTCTAGGGACATGACAGATGTTTGATGACCAGTAAACGTCCGCAAGGAGTAATTTGGCTGCAAGTATCCACAGAAAACATAAGGAAATCAGGCTTGCCAAGACTACTATTTGCATACATGGAGACATCAGAAGTAAATATCAGTGGAGAAAAGCATCTGACATGTTTGACAAAGACAATTACAAAGACAGACCCTAAGGTCTTAAATAGCAGCCTAAACCAAGAACGTAAAGTGACAAGACAACTATAAAGCATGCTCCTAGAGAAAGTACCATTGTGACTTACATTATCAGCATCCCACACTCTCACTGTTTTGTCGAAAGATGAAGTTGCAAGACGTGTTGAATTTGGACTAAACCGTACATCAGTGATGAGTAGAGAATGTTCTTCCAGGGAACTTTTGAGCTTCAACGTATCCATATTCCACAAAACAGCCTGGTACATACCCACAAGGGTGGAGATGAGCATATGCAGGTGGAAGCCATGTTCTTTTAAGATCAAAAAACATGAGACTGCAACCTAGAAAATAGAGCACAATGGTCACTGATGAAAACAAAATTAGACCCAAGACCGGAATCCCTTGAACAAAACCCACCTTCTTGTCATGGCCTGCACTGGCCAATAATTTTCCATCGGAAGAGAAATGACAACACACCACTTTGCTGGTACTTGCTCGCAAACAAGTCACCTCGTTGAATGAGAAACCTGTTGAGTGGATTTAACCTTGTCAGATTCCAAAATCCGATAAACCCACATATTGAACACAAATATTGACAAAATGTACACCATATAGCCTTAACATGCTGGAACTACACAAAACGTAAGATTTGAGAACTGAAGCACCTTTAGACACATCCATACTATGTCCAGCGGGACTTCGTTTACTGGTGCCAAACAGAGACTCCCGTGGGTCTGCCTCTTCATGTGAAAGGAAAGACTCCACATTATCATCCAAAGAACCATCTTCACCAAATCTATCCATTTCAGCCTGCCATTCAGAAATAAATTGGTATGATCATAAATACAAGATAAGAGACTTCTTGAAAACTCTTAATGTAGCATACAGGCAACAATGACAAAGCCAAGAGGAAGTGGATATTATATATACACTGAGCAATATCTGCGCTTTCTCATAAATCACTCCGACTTATGTCAAAAGAGTTGGCATTCAAGGACAGACCCAAAGTTTTAAAAGGCAGAAAGACTATGGTCACACTTTTCAATCCAAGGCAAAGTGCTTAGAGATAAAAACAGACGGGTAAGCACGGAGGGTAAGAAGGAACTCAGACCACACCAATCCACAGTTAATGGATGACAAGAACTACATCTCAAATCACAAGGGGCATACAAGATTGAGACCTGTAATGCTCTAAGGCTTCTACTGTATGTAAGTTCACAGCAAGCCAAAGCTCCCAGAAAGTCACACATCCCAGTCTACAACTCTCAACAGTACCAAAACAAACCAAAAAAAGAAAAGCAGGAAGATTTTGTTTCTAAAAAAGCTTGAAGGACTACAAGGAAACAGGAGGACACAAACTAACAGATGACCAGCTGGTTACCAGCTGATTAGATGGCGATGCCAACGTCCCAGTTCCATCAGCACCATACATAACTAAGGGCTTTGATATGCTGCCACTATGTTGTAAAGCTCCAGCCATGGACATGACATCCCCAGGTGTGTGAGTAGATGGGGTAGAAGGCGCCGAGTTTGGTGAAGGACCAGCTGTATTTGCAGTTCCTGTACTGTTTGCAGGGCCTGAGGATGATGCGGGCTGCTTTCTCTTTCTTGCACTTGGGGCACCTTTTGCAGCAGCCTTTTACCCACCCACACACATTTTTAGGTGAAACTCTCTAATCCTGTCTGTCTGTACAAAGCTCAAACCTGTCTTTGCATATAAACAGTACAAACTTACTTGGAGCCCATTTACTATCCCAAAGGTCATACTGCTCTTGAAATCGATAGGGTTGACACTTGACCTCCTACAGTAATTCGAACAAGAGCTACACTACTATCATTTAGACCAGAATGAGAAGATGAAACTCAGGCTTGCATACTCAACCCTGACGTGAGCCCCAGGAACTGATACCAAAAAGACAGCACTAGGATAGGACAGGTAACCAGTAAAATTCAACCAGCTCCTTGAGCAATCACCAAATAATCATATCTCATCATAAATAGTTCATAAAGAAGAAAAACGCTAACACCAAAAACAAGAACCGCCGCACATAATCAACAGATGACCACATAAGACATGATGACGACATAGGTCCTTAAAACAACAGTAATACCAAGATATTCTAATCTGTCAGCCTATGAGTCCTCAACCTATGTGCCAGAAGCAAAAGCTTGAATATTTCCAAGGACAAACAAGCACCTCATGCTGGCACTGAGAATCCAAGACATTTTTCAACTTCTATTCAAGAGAGAGACGTAACCAGGTTACTCAAAGATTACTACAACCACCTCGAATATAAATATTATATTGACAACAACTTATCAAATGTAAGAAGTGTTCTTTAAGTATCCAACCTATATATAGAATGCACGAGAACAAGTATAGTACCTTTCCAGTGCCTGTGCTATTAGTGCTGGGACTAGGCTCTAGACCACCATATACAGGGTCATTTGGACGAAATGAGTTCGACACATCCACAGTGACTCCCCCAAGGCGATCCTGTTGCTGTTGTTGCTGTTGTTGTTGTGGGGTGGCAGGTTGCTGCTGCTGATGGTTTCCAGCCTGTTGTTGTTGTTGAATTTGCGCAAGCTGCTTCATTTGCTTAAGAAGAAAGCACAAATAGTATACTCAGTTTCCGTGTGAGAAATTATGATTGATACATATGCAATAAAATTATCCAAGACTCAAGCCTGTTCTGTAGCCAACATTCCACTTGCTTGACAAACCAGGTGCAAGTTAGAACCTCTATCAAAGCAAAAGGTTACACACCAGATATTTATGGTTCTGATTTCAGGTCCCAAGGTCAAGTTTGTAATTGAATAATTTGTAGATTAATTTGAAAGCCCTATACATAATATGAACATATTCAGGTGTATTGTCTTCTTTGACTCTTCATACATTCTTCTCAAAATTGGACCAAGCTAGGAGTATATAATACTTCATTCTTGACTACAACATACATTTTTAGATTGTATACATATGGACAAAGGAGACCTAACTTGATTTCCATCAAAAACAATACAGCTTTGACCACTTTCAAGGATCAAGTACCACTTCCTATACACCTACAAAGGATAAGATGATGATGTGCAAATGAAGATAAAACATCATAGAAACTCATGGTCACTTCTTGAAGTGATGTATGTTAGAGGTATCCAGATAAAAATATACTAATCCAAAGCAGGAACTGTACACACCTTCATCATAAGCTCAGTCTGAGTCTGATCTTGAGGAGCACCACGAGGTAAAGGAGAAGCAGCTTGCATAGGAGAGCCAACACCACCTTGTGAAAGGTCACTACTTGCATTTGTTTGTCCATCTTTCAAGCCAGTCCTGCCTAAAAGAACTCGAAATCTGCGTGGGTCCATATCAGACAGTAGAGGAGAGCCTGACGACGATATATTGCCCTGGGCCTGGGCTTGTTGTAGATACAGTTGTTGCTGCTGAGGGCTGAGCAACTGGAAGTGATGATACTGCTGTGGTGCCTGGACAAAAGACTTCTGGGTAGAACCTGCTAACCCTGGTCGCAGTGGATCCATACCCTGTGATGAGGACAGACACTACAGTTTATTGGCATGGCCCAAATATCCTACATTGAATACAAAACATCTCCTCATGCATGAGTTGAGAGTTGCTTGAATACAATCCAATTAAAATCTGTAAACTAACAACATTTAGGATTCAATAACCAACAAGTGAAAGCCTTATCTTACATCAATTAACAGAACCACAAAACATGACATTACACAAACAATGAGCATAAAACAACTCTATCGATCAACATTCCCATGACATAAACTTGAAAGAAAATTGTAGAAAACAACATTATGCAAATCCTCAGAGGACCATGAAATCCACACAAACACAATCTGATAACTTCAAAACTTACAGTCAATGGCCACCCTTTCAAAGATGCTTGATTCACCCCCTGGTTGACACCTGCTACACATTCACAGGGTCAATGGTCAACTAGATAAATTGAACCTAGATTACAATTTGCTGCAAAGGTAACTCATCAGGTAAACTGGTGAGAGAGAAATACCTGGACTTAACAGAGCAGGCTTGGAATGCCCAACTCCTGGCACACCAAACATAGCTGTATCTGGAGCTGGAGATCTTTGATTTAGTACGTCATTCTTGTTATCCTGTATCACAAAAGACCTGATGTCAGCAATTGAATGGATAAACTATCATCTGAACCATGGAAATCATTCAGTTGGTATATTAGAGCTTGAAATATAGAGTCACTGCTCTGGGGGCAATAAAAATAGGCATTGCAAATACCTGTGAGGATCCTGACATTTGTGAGCGAGCCTGGGCCTGCTGCAAAGCTGCAGTTGCATTACCAGCGAGCAAAGGCCTGTGTACAACAGCCAAGGATCAAAATAACCACAAAAGGCCAGAAAGGAAACTCTGCTAGACTGCTGTGACGAGGATACAATAAACTACAAATCCAAGCAAAATCTATAACAAGCCTTACTACTGGTATAAGACATGGGGTTACACAGTCATTGCACTCTTGAGAAGTTCACATGTGATGAAGATCTTCATACCTCTGCAAAACCAAAAAAAACAAGTGTATCATTAGAGCAAGACAGCAACAAATACTTGTTTTTTCATATGCAACATGACTATAGAGGAGTTGCAAAGATAAACTTAGCACCATTTGAATCTCCTGCAACAAGCAGAAACTGTCGAAGAATAGCATTTAAAACATAATAGTCAAAATAGGAGGATCGTTGATATAAGAACTCATACTCATTGACTACTAACTTATACAAATGAAGTACCTTCATAGCAGTCTCGTCTAGTGCATCTCTCTGGTGTGGATGCTTTGATAAGCGCTCCTCATAGATCTTTGCTGCCATTGCATTAGCTGTTGGTTGTCGTACCATAGGGTCAGCACCTAGACCATTTGCAGAACCATTCAAAAGATGAGTGCTAGCATCTCTGCGCTGCTGCTGTGCATGACGTTGCTGTAAGATCTGAAGTTGCATCTGTTGTAACTGTGCTTGTTGCTGCTGCTGATGTTGTTGAGCTTGCGCCTGCTGTTGCTGATGCTGTTGTTGCTGTTGTGCTTGCTGTGCTTGCACCTGTTGCTGCTGTACTTGCTGCTGCTGGGCTTGTTGCTGCTGCACTTGCTGTTGTTGCTGCTGCGATTGCTGTTGCTGCACTTGTTGCTGCTGTTGCTGCTGAACCTGTTGTTGCTGTTGCTGCTGTTGCTGTTGCTGTTGTTGTTGCTGCTGCTGCTGCTGCAGTTGCTGCTGCTGTTGCTGCTGCTGCTCACGAGCCTTCAACTGCTGTGTCTGTGAAGTAAATCAGGCAGAGTTATGTCAACCACTTCTTCTTTTCAAGATCACTGTAGGTCTCAAGGTGATAAAAAGTAGCCACTGAGGTCAGCCACACTAGCCTCATGTGGTATTCACTCCTTACAAAGGATTTTTGTCTTTTACAAGTCAGTATCTACAGATGCACACTCTCAGAACAACCTAGTAGAGGTCCTACCATATCTGAATTCCTTAAGTTTTAGAGTTCTCTTTTAAGTTGTCCTATTGTCATGTAAAATAGTCATTGTGTGCCCTAAGATAGTCAACAATCTGCAGCCTCCTACAAGATGTGTCCATTTTCATATGCAATTCACCTATGTCAAGTTAATGCCTCGCGGGGTCATTTGTATGAATACCTTGGGGGTCACGAGCGACAACTGAATTCAATAATAGGTATCAAGCATTTGCATGTAAGACATAACAATTGTAAAGACTCATCAAAACAAGAGTCTTTGCAGTACTTAGAATGGTACTCTTGGTGACATTTCAAATAGAAACTTAAACTTCCATGACGAATAACCTATCCAATACAAACCAAACAAGTTGAACTTGCTCACGTCTAGTATATCCTGCCACTTGTCTTCCAGAACTTTTCATAGGACAGGAAATTTGAGTCTCATACCACACCACAGGCACACGTTTCAAGTTCATTGTCAGACCTTACTAGTTGAACACATCTACTCACCATTCAACCTAATAGATGTCAGGACCTATGTCCCCTTGTCAAGACCTGACCTTGGCACTGTGCTTGTGGAAAATGACAGGCTAACTTTACTTACCTCAATGTATGAGGCCGCCACCTCAGAATGTTTCTCATTTGTGCGGGCAATAAAGATGTCCCAAAATACCGACCACCACTCAAACAAGAAGCCTCCAGGTGCATCAATAGCTGGAAAAGAAATACATAGTTTTAGTGACAGAAAGGTTACAATGTCTCAGGTAGACATTTGAGTGTGTTGAGAGGGAATACATACCAACAGGATCAGAGGACACTTTGCCCTCATTTAAAAAAGCTTTGGCTGATGCTTGCAAATTCCTCTTAATAAGGTAGTCATATATATACACATCCAACCTGCAGCAAACACACCAAATCAATATAGTAAGTCCAGAAACACTTCTCTCCCCCTCAACTACCACAGCCCCTCAATGCTATGCAGAACACAAGTTTCATCCTCCTACAGCTGGCACAAGAGGGACGAAGAGACCCAAGTTGGATGCACTAGACAATCACTCAAAGTTCTTGTCAGCATTGGTTTACAGCAACAACATCACATCCTCCTCTAATCTGTGAATTAACATAAAAAAACACAACTTGATATTGTCTATAGAAATTGTATTTACAAATCCTCTAAACCTAGAGTTCAACGTACAAATAGGAGCTTCACATTTTGCAATGCAATTGCAAGCTTCATATACCAGCCTAAGAAACATCTACAACGAAACTAAGTCATTCTATAAAAATTCAAGCCTTCTTGTAGAATGAGTAAGTGCAGAGTCAAGCACGAAACCTTCAAGCCATAAAGGAGCTCATTCAGCTCAACCCCAGCTAATAATTGTTACCCAAACTACAGGAGCACTCTTTAGCCTTATTTCAGTGGTTTTTACAAAAACGGACCTAGATTTGTTACATTGGATGACAGCACTCCTGCATTTTGCAAGAGTAGGAACTTGCTGGGTAACTCAGTTTAGCCCATTGAGTTTAAAATTACCGAAATCAAAACCGACCTACGATCCGCCACCAGAGAGTGCCCCGTCTCTGACCACCACACCAGTTTAACGGCAGCTGCAAATTGCCTCCATCTTTCAACCTCTCTAAACTAATTTAACCAGCAACAGCCTCATAATAACTTATTGCCACTAACCCATATAAAGAATGTACTCCTTCAGAGACTTTTAAAGATTCCAAATAACTTCAGCAGGATTATAAAATCGAACAGCACAGCACATATAAGCAGCTTCACCTAACAGTAGGACAACCCCCATTTCTTCTGGAGAGAGTCCAATGTAAGATACAGAGGTAAGTAAAGAGCCCAGCTTCAAGTGAAGGTCCACACATTCTAGCCAACGCTGAGTCAAAATTGACCAGGAGGACTCAGAAAGCGAGCTAACTATTTTTTTTAAAACACATTTCTCTTACTATTCCTTACTAATAACAAGTGTCTCATACCCACGTAACTTTACTATCGCACTGAATCGTCATATGACAAACGACATGGATGCTAACTAAGGTTCAATCTCCTTTCCTGGAGTGTGACCCTCCCACAAGCACACGATACGAAAACTCGCGCACCTAGTACTCAGACTCTAGAAAACTCACGCCTTCTTCAAGTACAGATGTGGGGGAATTAAAAAAATCACCCTCGTTTAGACACACATCAAAGAGCCCTCTCCAAACCACATCGGTGCTCAATTGCAAGATGACCGGCCTATCCACTCGGGCACAAAATTGGAGGTACAATTGCAATTTTGCAAACTTCCGGACTCTCTTTCTCATTGGCATCAAAGATGTGCCAGATGCCTCAAACCTACAACTCCCATCTCAAACCACGACACAAGGAAGGAACCGCTAGAAACTGGGAGCTAAGCTGATACATCATCATCACGATTCATCAGCTCACAGAGCTCCCGCAACCGGGTTTCTCTCAAGAAAATCGATCAGACACATACACTTCCCAACCCATCTGCCGCCATCACAGCCACTTCACAAACAAGATGTGAACCTAATTCCACTACAAAAGCATATAACTTCGTCACCGCCCTCCCGGCCTCGATAATCCCTTCCTAACATCCACGTCACTCCTGAACTTAACCCCAGACATACACCATTCCCGGTAATCACAACCCTTCCCCTAAACCCGCGCACTTCCACACGTAACGAAGTCTAACTTATTTCAAAGAGTCTTGTGCAATAGCCACTACTCCCACAGCTAGGCCGTCCAGTCTGCCTTCCGATGCTTTCCTAAGTTGAACAGGGCAACCGGAGCTCCCAAACCCCAGGGTTATGCTGTATGCATGTTTCCCTTGCGTGCAATAGCAGATGTGACCCAAATTCGGTGAGAGTAGGGTCCAAATCGCTTACATTTTGTCAGCCTCCCAGTTGCTCTGCGCCATGGTAGCGCCGCGAACTGCCTGCGCTGCCTTCCCTCCCTCTCCCTCTCTCTCCCTCCCGCGATGGGCAGCTATGGCGTGTCTTGTGTCTCCCCCCTCGCAGTGACCTCCAAACAGTCTAGTGCCTCCGAAGAGCAGCAACCAAGGCAGCCAGGCAGCAGAAGGCAAACCACGGGCAGCGCACGGGCAGACGGGCAGGACGGGTGAGGGGGAGTCGGGCCAAGGGCAGGGGCGGGGGCAGGCAGGGTTTACAGGAAATGGCCAGGCGGCCGGGCAGCCCGGGAAACTACTAAGGCTCTGGACCGGGCAGCCGTGCCGTGCCGCGTAATCATTCGCTGCTACGTCTTGCACTTGCGGGGGCTCGGCTGGGCCAGATCCGCAAACGAGGTCCTGAGCTACGGAACACCATTTGTGTTATATCTCGCTGGGCTATGCAACCTCCTCAGGCCGTAGAAGTTACCTGTACCTCCGGTAATCAACCCTTTAAAGGCATGAGGGGAAAAGCGTCCTCTAAAAGCCCCCACGCCCCGCTTTACGGCGAGAGGGAGATTGTTGCATATGAGCGTACCTCTCCATCCATCCATGTTAAAAGCCTACCATTTATAGGCTTATAGTTTATTCGTTTTATTTGTGTCTTGTCGTACTAATTTGGTGTCTTTGAAGTTAATTTTGGAATCAAAATATCCAAAACCACTACCTTCAGCCTACGTGATGTTCCAGGTATTTTTGTCGATGAATGAGAGGTACGTTCTTGTGTAGTAATTTCTTCTCGCCCCCCTTTGCACTGCACCATTATGGTATTTAGTGTCACATGCATAATAGTGTTGTTGACCATATTTTGAGGTGTATGCTAGGTTATACTAATGATAAACAATTTCATCATTATTGTCACCTCATGACACTTGGCATTCATGTGTGCTTACTAATATCTTGACATGGGTGTATTCAATAATGGTATGAGGTGTATGCCTACCTTACACAATGGTCTACAAGTTGACTAACAGTGTATACAAATGACACTTGTCATCGATATGCTCAAAAATATCTTCCTCTTGCATACTAAAATGTAAACACATGACTCTTGCCATTAGTCAGTGTTGTCCTCTTGCATACTAAAATACAAAGCTATCATCTCAAGTATCCCAATGTACTACGCTAAATGTTATAATGCATATATTTTCTCACTTCAACAAGTTACTCATTTTGACAATAAGTATCATGTTGACAATTAGCACACAATCATGCCACTTTAAGACCTCTAGGCATCTAGTTCAAGTTGTTCGCCAATAGTGTGTGTGGCACTAAATACCATGAATGGTGTAAGGATTTGTTCAACCCTTAAAGGTTTAAGGGTTTGTTTATACGGGACATGTAGATTTGTTCAGACCCATGGCGAACCCTTAACAAGTGTTGAGTTGATATTTAATTTGGTGCAAGGCATTTTATAAAAAGGAAGTGAAAAGAATCGCACATACGAGGACAATGACTAGATATATGTGGTGTGTGTGTGTGTGTATTTGAATGTTCAAATCTTCCTATAGTGCATTGTAGATATATGCATGTTCCAAGTACATAATGCACGTGATGAATGGGTTAATTTTGGATAAGGTAGTTTTTAATGCTTCTAGCTTTAAATATTGGAAAGTATTTGTAAACCCCTTTGTATGACATTGTGAGGTTGGCATAGAGCCTCTCGAACCTTTAAGGATTAATAAGTTGGTACTTTGTTGGTAGTATTTTAACACTAGAGCTTGAGTTGAGAGTTCAAACTTGCAATTTTGGGAAGTATGGTGCTTAGAGTTTGCACTTTTAGGGAGTGCAAAGTGGTCGTGCTTGAAGTGTGAAGAAATGAGAAAATAAACAATAAAGAACATCATGGGCTAAAAAATGCTTGAAATTGCAAGGTTTCACAAAAACAAAAGTTTGAATGCTCAACAATCCTAAGCGACTTCCGTGAGGTGATTGTGGAGATGACAACTTATCATAAACGACCAAGAGTTCATCATAGTTGTTCCAAATGAGAACCATCAAGCTGCCATCTAAGTGTTTTAACCTTGGTTAAAAGTCCAAACTTTGAAGTTGAAAGCTCAAGCTATAAAGTGGACTTGAGTGAACAAATGGTTTTTTTATACCAATGAGAAAGGCTTCTTTATTTGAGCTCCCAACCTCCCTAGTGCATAGGGGGGCCTTAGGGTAGACTTCCATGTGTCGGTGGTTCTAGTGAAAGCAATTAACTTTGCCGACATTGGTGAAGCTTTGGATGGAATCTCCCAATATGTTTTTGGCCAAATATTTCGATGTCGAGTAGGTGGGTCAGCTTGTCTTGTTGTCGCACATGCAAATTGGAATGCAATCGTCATCTCGTTTATCTGGTTTTGGATGTTACATGATTGGGTTTACTGAACTTTACACATCAACATTTTTAGAAGGTCTGAATAATAAGAAAATGCATGTTAGCTAGATCAAAAAAAATTTGAGAGAAAACAATGACAAACCCACAGTCACATAGACAACTATTTTATGCTCAAATTCAACTCGCTTTCGATTTGGAATAAAGACATCAGTCACCCCCCCCCCCCTTCAAATCTCAGCTTCTCCCTACAATTGTGTCCATTTGTTTTTGTTCCTCACATAAATTAAGCACACCTTCATGTAAATAGGAGGGGTTGAATTTTTGCCATTTTAATGCATTTCGTCGACTTGGCTAGCACAATCATTTTTTTGTAGAAATAATATATCCAAGGGTTTCTTGAGATCTATCACAAAGGAAAGTTGTGTTGCACCATCAAAGGATCACACCCAATCAATTAACAATACAATCAATTCTAATGGATGAAAGATTAATAAACTTTGAGATATCATCATAATCACAAATCTCATTTTTCCGATTATGGGAAACTTGATATATCCTAGAGGATCAAAATTCACAATGTTACGATGAAGCTCGTGAAGGCAGCGGACAATTCCAATAACTACGCCTTGCTACCCTATTGCTAATAAAATCACTTACCTATTTGTGAACAAGATCTCATTGTTTGGAACCGGGAGTCCCATTTTGGGACATTTAAACCATTTGGTTGACTCATTAAAATTATTTGCAAAGCAAACTAGATGAAACCACGAGTTTATGAAAATTAACACAAAGTCACCATAGTTTTCTTGATGCTTAAATCACAATACACAAAAGTGGGGTTAGTCTAGCAAAGGCTAGCTTTCCAGCTTGTCCTACTTGGATGGGTGGGTCACGCTAGCCTTACATGGGCCGATCAAGGATTTAGGACAGCAAGTCCGCAACGCACATACCCTAGTTTAGATACTAAAATTCTCTTATAATTTGAGGAGTGAAAAAAGGAAGTCCCCAAAATTTCAACCAACTTTCAAAATAAGCTCCGATACATGACAAGCTAACGAGCTCTCAATAGAAAACTTAACAAGGATTAAACCCACGGTTTCCTTCCTCGTAACATTATTCATACCCATGACAGTGTTTTGTGGGACTGACATTATTTCGGAGAATATTCCTGGTATTTCACATTCAGACTGAATATGGGAAATATTCCCTGGAATATTGTGAGTCCCACAAAACACTGTCATGGGTTTGAATAATGTTATGCTCTTTGAGGGACTTCACGGATAACTTTGTTTTCTCCCCAATGTGCACTTCATTTGAGGAAGGAACTTTCAAACCACCACTGAAGTTGATGATGGCATTTAATCAATAACTCCAACCCTAACAGTGGAATGTGAATTAGCAAGAGTTTCCTGTCTTACAGTCTCGGGGAGATCACTCCATTGTCAAGTTGAACACCACGTGCGAACAAAGTTTGCTACCCCTATATTACATGTCATAAATAATTTTAAATTTTATGATATTTTTTCTACATATACACAACCATTGATGGTATCTTTTGTATATTTTTTTAAAATTTTTAGTCATCTTCATTTTTTGTAGCAATTTTTTTAGTTCAATTTTGCGTCATTCTAGTTAGAAACGGTATGTTTTATTAAAAAAACACATCATCAAATTTAGTCATCATTTTTTATTATGTAACAGGTACCATTTATATCTACTCATGGAAAAAATTTGATAAAATTGTGACCCGTTTTGGTGATGATTTTTACATTTTTTACATTTTTTACATCTAAAATGATCGCACGTGGTTGTTCAACTTTACAATGGAGTGATCTCCCCGAGCTTACAGTGGTAGGATTGAAAGTCAATGTTGGTCCTTCACAACACAAAACAATCTTGCAACATTCTTCAAACTTTCATCAAATCATACAAAGTTGCTCAAAAACATTGGTTTTGAAGGCAACTGAGTTGGTTGTGACCATAGCTCAAAGATTTCCTTTTCTTTTCTTGAGATGCAACAGAAAAATGTTTGTCTATGTGATGAACTTGCTCTCGTATTTGTGTTTTCGTGTTTTCTATATGAAAAATGAATCGGGGCAACCGAGAATGTTTCAGTTGTTTGCTGGATGACAATATGAAACAAAGGGTGGTAAGAGTGTGTCACACTTAGTTATCTTCCAAACCCAACTTTTCAGATTCTTTTTCTTTTTCTTTTCTTGCAGCCTGAGTGGAAATCAAGAAATAATGCTCATATGATGCCTATCCTTCCAAGTAACGACTAAGTTGCTCTGGGTTACAATAAGCCAACTTTTCAGATTCATTACAACCATTCATACGTATTATTGCTCATTCAAATCTTGATTTCAACCTTTTACATCTTTTATGCTTACTTAGCGCAAATGTCATGAAGGCGACATTTCCCGCTCTCATGTATTGTAGTATAGCATTTTGGGATTGTAAATGTTTCAAATCCCATGACCATGTTCTCGATTCTTACAAAGCTCACCTACAAATGACAAGCATTTCATGCTCTGTCCCAATTTGAAGCATACACACACATGGAAACCCAACTCGCCCCCTCTTTTAAGTGTCCATCCAGCAAGTTGTTAATGTTAAAAAAAAAAGACTAAAGTTGGATCACCAACCATCATATGCCAAAAACTCCATATGGTCAACACCATAATTTAACTGGGCACAAAATACACCTTTAAAGCCGCACCCTTCTCAATAGTTGCCATCAAAAACCTCAACTAAACAATGATACAAATGATCAAAAAAACACACACTCTCTGCTTCCACCCCCAACGCCATTGTCCAAACACCACAAAACCTCTTTGGCCCCGATGTCCATTCCTTCATACCCACATTTTGGCCTCTCAAATGTGCGAAGCCCTCAATGACAATGCCCGCTTGGGTATATATTGTAAAGGATCACCAGTGAACTAGGAAGCCTCCATACCCTCCCCAAACACACACCACAAGGATGTCTCCACTCCCTAACCACACGATCCTTGCAAATGATGCAAATTCTAAAATATTTCCCTCAAAACCAATGTCATCGACCACCAGTATCGCCCCTCACCCCTCAACAATCATGGCACAAGCCCACCTCCACCGCTTGCTTGGATGAAATTGAATAACTCTTCCATCCAATACTCCTCACCATTCTCATAGACATTAGTGACCCCACATGCATCTAAATCTTGAACCCTTAAACTTTGGCAAAGATACCTTGATTTTAATGACTTGTGGGAACCAAAAGAAAACCTCTTCAAAACCTTGAGGATTGCAACCCCAAACACAACAAACTCCTTCTTAAACAATAATAAATCCACACCAACACATGAGCATCTCCAAATATACACCACAAACACTACCTATAACCACAAACTTGGGACCTATAATACGTGGAAAAACTCTTCCACCTCCCCAATATTGAACTCCTAACCACATAATGTAATCCAAATACAAACATACACACCTCCATCCCCATCCCTTCTGCCTTGACTGTAATCCCACACCAACAATACAATGTAAAAAACTTGCATACCTAATAATGTCTCAAGGAAGATTCGTCTAGTGTCTACAATGATTAATGTCACACATGCTTAAGGAATCTTATAACAATCTAAGGTTCTTTCCTTTTCATTCTCATTTGGCAAGGTGCATGACTCGACATTCACCTCTTAGGAATCATTTATATTTATTTCAATCGTGAGTGAGTATGTCCTATATGAAGACTCCTAAAACTCCAATGACATGCTTTTAAGATTGTTGTGAAGTTTCTTTAGCTTGGGCAACAATCTTTAATTGGCAATAGTTTTTGTCACATGTGGCCATTGCATTTGAAAGGATTTTCATCCTATTGGGGCTAGTGTTTTTCCTTGATTAAGATGATCATTTAATGTCACCGATAGAAATATTTTAGCATTGCTATTTAAGTTCTCCTTTGATTATCTTTTATGAATGAAGTAACTTGTCTTAATCATAAATCAAGATGCATGCAAAGTATCTTAGGATGCAATTATTGCAAACACCCAAGGTAACATGCATATAGGCTATAGTTTTTGCTAGCATAAAGCTCAACCAACCTCTTACTCATCACATCATTGAAAATGAATATAATATCATTTTTGTTGTATAACTCTACCTACCTTTTGGCTTTAGGGCTATACACTTGATTGATCTAGAACTATCTCCACCCTAACTCCCAAAAACTTTTTTTCTTGCAATTTTGTCAACTCAACGGGATGGGCAACTCATCACATGTTCAACTCCACTATCTTCCATCACAACCTTTTCAAGTTTCATCCGTACTCTCATCTTATGTCTCTTCCTAATCTCACCTCTCACATGCTCTTGACAACTTTTTGGCTATGGCCATTGCAGTTGTCGTCTATGTGACATTGTAATTAGACAATGATCTCCTACAATCACCATGGTAAACACTATTGTAGTTATAGAGTTTTTTGCCTTTGATTTCACCCTTATTACATACAAGTGTATCTCTAAGCTTTTTGACATTGTTATTATAATGTATAAGACTTTGTTTTTCTCGCTTTTCACTTTGTGTTGGCTTTTGTCTCTTCTTTGTGACCTATCCTATACTATTGCATGCTTCACATCTCAATCTTGTTATGCATTTGCTCTATCTTCCCAACTTGTATATTGAACTTATTCCTTCATTCTTTCAACCCTTCATGTATCGCTCTTTTGTTACTTAATTTATAATTCTTAGTGTCAAGCACTTGCTCTCACTCATAAATCTCTCTCAAATGATGCATACACATGTTCAAATCTATTCTCTCTGCATTTTTAATACCTCTTGTCAAGGCTAATTGTATCAACATGTACATCAACTAAAAACTACAACAATAATCAATTTGTCCATTAACATGCTATATCCTTATGCACCCCTATCGTAATGGTAATTGCATTGATCATAATTCTACATGACACAACTGGAATCACAAACTATCTAAATGTCATCATAGGTTGGGTGCTTGATCACCTCAATCTAACTATGTTGCCATGAGGAACTTGCTAATAATGGCATGCCTCTGGTCTTGGGTGATAGCCTCTTATCATCTTCTTCTATGATCAATTACAACCACTTTCTAACCGATTATCATGCCTATTGCATGTTGGAACCACCTAAAAGTTGGCTTCCAATCAACTATTGTCAACAAAATTCTTTCTAATTTCAAAATGAAGAGTTCTATTCAAACCGTAGCCTGAAAATTCGTTCTACATTCACAACAACACCATCCATCCAAAACTAGCATTTAGATGATTTTGGAACTTTTGGCCTATTTTGGACTAAATTGCCGTCACATACCCGTTTCAATATCTTCACTATGGTGCTAAATGTTTGCACACATCATGTCCATAGTCATTTAGTATACAATCATCTACATAATGACTACGTGACGAGTACAAATCACGACGCTTGAAACACGAGTGTTCACATTTCCCAAAATTGCTTGCTTAATTCCGAACTCATTAAAAGTACATAATCACCTAAATACTATTGTAACTCCAAGTACCAAAACTCAAAGTTAAATACTTCAACGAGATGTACAAACTAACTCACTTAGCTTAGTTAGAGATACACCCTAAACTCTGTAATATCAACCTCCATAATGTCACTCACTCTCTAATATCCCGAAACCCTAGGGAACGGATGTTCAAATCCCACTCCTTATTGTCACCTTTCTCTCCCTTATATCACGAATTTTGTCATTAATGCAAACCACCAAAGAAGTCAACCCACACCCTTACATTGCGCCATGTGTCAATATGCGGAGTGATACCTTCTTATTCTCATTCTTCTTCTTCTTCTTATGCCACTTGTTGAATGTTGGTGCATGCATATGCCACATCGCCCGGGAAGGCCAAGTGGAGTGGACCACACCACACCATTTAATATGTTGCACTTTGTGTTATTCCATAGTGTCACGTGCTACACTAATTCACTAGTATCACGCATCCATGTTAACACTACAAAACTCCGTAATATCACGTGCACTTTGGTTGCCACATGTGTGATACTACGGAGTTTAGAGTGTATCAAAGACGTCAATGTGAGAGGCTTGGATATACATGACTAGGTTAGGCAGAGTATTATGGAAATAATTTACAAACCTAGATGTTTGCTATATTGTGACTCTACTTGCATCCACATTGATTCCCAAGTCTTACTTTCAAAATGGTTGGATTTGAACACAAAAAGATTAAACAACTAGGCACATTGATTACACTTTAGATGCCTAAGAGCTTGCAATCCCCCCCCCGACCCAAATTTTGAATTCTTTGTCATTGTCTTGGCCTTGAACACTTCAATACAATAAGGGGTTGTTTACACCAAGGACCATGAAGTTGTCCCAAGGCCCTGTAAAATCTATGATTGGTTGTTGAACTCGTCCCGGAACCACTTCAAGTTACACCGAGGAAAAAATGTCAGGGTGATCATGGAGTTCGAGGTCTCCAGAAGATATATTTTAAGGCCTACATTATCCATGGTCCAACGGGATTTGCGGTGGGAGAGGTGCTATGGTAGAAAAAGGCAAGGGCTCATGGCTAAGAAACATTATTATAATCAAATTTGAATGAATTTTTTTGGGGAAGAGAAGATGAAGACAAAAGAATGGTCAAATTTGAAGTTTTTCAAAACTGCTCTTTTGGACATATAATTTTTTTTAACACATTCATTTTTTGGTGCATGATCATTCCTCTTGGTCCACATTCAATTTACACCTAGTGAAGTCCCAAGGCTTTGTAAACTGATTTTAAAGAAATCGGACCTTGGAAGTCGGACCATGAAGTCGGACCATGGAAATAGGCCATCTTCCATGGCCCGACTTCATGGTCCATGGTGTAAACCGGCCCTAAGAACCACCTCCTCTAGTATAATTTGCACAACTTTTGGCTCCTAACCTTGGGAGGCTTGAAACGATTCAGATGATGCATACTCATACCACTCTTATTTCATGAAAGTCAATGTCAATCTAGGTCAATTAATCTTAGGATCCCTCATTGAAAGGTGATTACACTATAACTTCCTTAATATCATGCAAGTGATATTAAGGAGGTTTGCAATTCTAACACGGATGCATGATAATAGAGAATTAGTGTAGTGTGTGACGTTATGAAAGAACACGAAGTCAACATTGCAATAAAGACAATAATGACAACAATGACAATGTGATGCGTGTGAGCATGTGGTTCGAATTCTTTGGTGGATTATTTGAATGTCAAATCCCATTGTATATGAGAGGGAAATGTGACAACAAAGGAGGGAGATTTAAACCAAGCACATCCGTTCCCTAGGGTTTCGGGATTTAAGAGTGGGAGCGACATTACAGAGGGTGACATTACGAAGGTTAGGGTGTATCATGATTTCCAAGTAGTAAGTCTCTCTCTCTCTCTCTACCTTGATTATAACCACGAGCTCATATTTGAACCCGAAGCAAGTTTACTGAGCATAATTATGGGAGAAGTGCCTCAAGAAAGTCACATTAATGATATTTGTGATAGTAATAAAAATTGTTACAATATGAAGACAATACGTGAAACTATGATTGTAGATGTCTCTCTCGAGGATTTATATCTCTTGAGGAACAATACCACCATTGCAAATGAATGCTATCACAAGAAGACAAATTTGTTTGTTTTTTGGATTCTTGCTTCTCATCCTTACATCCAGTATATTGGACAACCATTGAATTCATATGGACACTTTGCACGATATAGATGTAAAATTGTGCGGCCCACTAAGGTCATCGTTTCTTCTCTCTCTCTCTAAAATTGTACATGTTCATTGCTGTGCATCTGAAATGATGAAACTCAAAAAACGCTTTCATGTAACTAAAACTTTGAGAATGCATCTGTTTGATTTCAAGGTTTGAGTTTCATACTACCAATTGCACCAAAGAAAACCCAAGACGAGACAATACCCCATACATACAATATGTCACACTATTTATAGCATATAGTGTCACAAAACTATTTGTAATTATGCATTGCTATACCTTTTAACTCGGACTACAAAATATTACTAAAGAAAGTTTTAAGTTCCTTAATGTCCAAACTAATGTTGTGCAATCATCTATGTTCTATCCGGGTCTCAATAAGGGTACATGTATGGGTACAAATCACTTGACCCAAGGGTTTCACATTCCTTGAATATCAATATTCGTTCCCACTTGATATTTGCACACATACCATTGCAAGATTCCATGCTATCACCTATATGTCTTTAGACCTTTTTTTGAAATATTTTTAATACCATGATTGTCATGCATCGGATTTTAAGTTTTCTTTCAATACCCTCGTCCACTAGTACACATGTACATACGTATGTACATACATACATTTAAAAGCTATATTCACACAACACATGTCCAAACTACACTAAACATCTGATTTTGTGTGGCATTAAGTTTGGTGTGTCATGTTACTTGAAGTTGTCTTCATGAATTGTGATGTAGCATCAAATGTCATATGACACCCTCTCTAGTTGCCATTAAGTGATTGCAAGACAACTTCTTCTTCTTCTTCTACTTCTTCTTCACACAACAAAACAATTCCAATGCAAAAGGATAAGAATGCAACCAAATGCCACATTTGTGACCCTAGCAAACACATATTGGAGGAGAGAGAGAATCGAGTAACCATAAACATGGATCAAGGGACCCACTACACTAAATATGATATTTAGTGTCACCAATTCTAATTGTCCTGCTCAATACTAACGTGGTGTAGTGTCTAGTGTCACCAACACTAAATGTTAACCCAACATTATTTGTCATTCCTTGTATTTTTTTTGGGGGGGGGGAGTATAGATTTTCATTGTTGCAATTACAGTCACTTACCAAGCGATATTTCATCCAAATTTCAATCATCCATGACAATGTTTCATCACAAGTTGCTGACAAGAGAAGGTAGGGTTTTGGCCAATGGATGAACTCATCCATCATCCATGACAATATTTGTTCACTTATTCATAAGAAGTGTCATCCGAAAAGTCACCATAGTGACATAAAGTACCATATGACACTAAATATCACATTTAGTGTAATATACTACTTCCACATGACCAACGGAACGGAGTGACGCTAAGCACATTGCAGAAAACCTTGGCTTAACCCCTAAACAATTTTAGCATGTTTGTACTTATTGTGCTCTCTCTCCTTATATTGGATGAAATGAAACTTTCATCAAACTCATTTCAAGTTGATTTTGTGGGTGTTAAAAAAATAACCTTGCGTGACAACAAGCTATCGTTATGTGCAAAAAGTCACATCACAATCTAAATTCACATTGTACAATTTCAAAATACCGTATGTATAAGAGGTCCAAATCATACTCCAAAAAACATCTACGGATTAACGAACACCCTCGAAGATTGGACACAACATGTTCCACTTCACCTTTTCCCTTTTCTGAAGAACAAGAGGCTTTTGTCAAGCTTTTCTTTGTATCATTCTTTGTAATTGTTCCAAAAACAATCAATGTCTATTGACGATGAATAGTGTGGACTGCATTAAATTAAACATTTAGGGGTGCTTCACACTATGGCCGAAGGTCGAGAGGCCGTCGATTTCCACCAATCAAATTGCAAGAAACCAAGAGTTCGGCCTCTCGACCCTTCACACTATGCCCAAAGTCCAAAGGCCGTCGCAATTTAAAATGATTACTTTTTGAAGAAGGCGACGGACTCTCGAAGGAAGTTTGGGTCGGACAGGAATGGAAACCCAAACTATGGTCGAGAGGCTGTCGGTTTTTTTTCATTAAAAAATCAATCATTGACAAGATCTTGGCCGCTAGATTGGAGGGGTTATTTTGAGCAAGGAATAAAGTGGAATGCTCCTTGGGCTTGGCCTTTGGAGGCTTCACACTATGGCCGTCCAAGTTGAGAGGCCGTGGGAGTTCATGGCCAAAGGTTTGGACTTTGGGTTTGGCCTTTGGAGGCTTCACACTATGCCCGGCCGAAGGCTCCACTTACTATATTTTATTGGCTATTTTCAGCGCATTTCTTTGGACTCTCAACAAAGTTTGGCCACTCAATCCCACGGCCTCTCAACTTGGACGGCCATAGTGTGAAGCGGCCCTTAGTGTACCTATTTACTATCATGTTCCAAGACAATCAATGTGGGTTGACGATGAATAGTGTGGGCCGCACTAAATTAGACGTTTAGTGTGCCTATTTACTATTGTATTTCATTCAAAGTAGAATGTTAGAGTTCTGAGTAACTCCAAATAGTAAGTGACGCTAAATACCATAAACATTGCAGTTACTACAGTAGTGACCGGGTTCTCATGATATTTAGGGCGGAAAGAGCTTTGAATGCTGAGGTGTGAATTCAACTGGGCGAAGGGGCCCACTAGCTAATCCAGGGTTAGTTTCTGACCACCTTGGAACTGCAGTTAATGATTGTGGAGAGGAAGAGAGTTTCTGCCCTAACTTGAGCTCTCTGTTCTCCCCCCCCCCCCTCCCGCGCTGCGGACTCAGCTCCTCTGGTGCGTCGAATTCCCATCTCTACACATGCGCCATCAATTTGTTTCGTGCTCTGCCTGAATTTTCTGTCTCCGCGATTTAATTCCCGACCGATTGATCTCTTTTTGTTGCAGTTTGGTTGATAATTGAGGTAGAAATAGCTGCGTCTGTTGTGTGAAACCCTCGTAGCGGGTTGACGAAGAAGCTATGGAGCAATGCTGAGTTCTGCGTTCGTTGTTTCTCGACCGTAGGTGAGATCTGTATGGCGGGTAGAGCAGATTGTGGATCGATTTTTTTCTTCGGAAGTTTTTATTTTTATTTTTATGAGCTCCAAATAGATAGCGTGTACCGCTTTTTTTGATTCGATCGTTCCATCTTGCACGAAGTCTTGGTAGCTCTCCGTGCGTTCACTGATGCTATCGATCGCCTCCTTCTTCCTGCAGTTCTTGTTACCATCCTCATTTTGCGATATGTGATTGTGATATACCCTAGAGCCACTTCAGAATGTAAGTGGGATAGTTGGCCAAGGAGTTAGGTTAAGCTAATCAGAAGTTAGCTTAAAATGGAAGCCTGTCGTCAACAGTCTGCATTGTGCTTTTTGAATGAGGAAAAATGAAGTTCATAAAGCCAGCATGTGATCATACCTTTGCGGACATCAATCCGAGTCACCTTTTTGTAAGTGAATGAATTGGTACAGTGTCTGGTGACAGCTCTACACTTTCTTATTTGATGGACGCTGTTCTGCTCGGAGTTTTCCATATTGCAATTTGTGGGTGAGATAAGAGGTAGAGAAGGGACACAAATTCTTAGAAGCTTGTGTGGAGAGCATAATTCGAGCAAATTATGTGGAGATCCTGCTACCGGTTACGTTTCCATATTAAACCAGTAGATTCATCTATTCAGATAGTAGAAAGCTGCAAGCAAATTCTCAAGAAAAAATGTGCAATCGCATTCTTGTAATGGTGCTTTTGTGGAAACCACCATAATGAAAGCCCTAAATGAATGGATCAATGTGTTTATGTACCACATGGTTACTGTGGCCCCATCGTCTTGAAGACTTTTGGCTGCTAGGAGAGCAATGTAATAAGCTGGCCTGACGAGTTCATCCTTGAGCATAATTGAGAACCCATAATAAATGTTCTATTAGACCATCTGGTAAGGCTGACAATTTTGCCTCCGAAAGATCCGAAGCCAGTACGTAAGCTTGTGTGGGTGTTTACTTGACGTTGCCGTGCATGAAAACTTTACATGCTTTTGGGAAACTTCAGTTGTGACCTAGACTTTGCCACTTTCTTTTTGATCGCAAATGTTTTGATTGTCGTGATTCTCTCTGCAAGTTGCTTCCTATTCCTGGTTCTTGTTACCAGCAAGCAGAACTGGTAGAAATTTGGTGTACAAACATGACAATGTTTAGAAATGTTTCTTCTCATTTTAAATTTCGTCTTATGTAGAGATGTTCATCTACCCTTACTTTTTGCACTCATGAAAGTCTTTCAAGAGACTTGTTTGTTGCTGACTTTTGGTTGTCATTGTCTTTTTTCTGTGGTTCCATTAGGTTGTTTTGTAGTTTTTATTGTTCCAACATGGCAGAGGCAGTGGAGACTGACCCTTCTGTGGAGGTCACTAAGGAGAGTAACTCCTCTTCTATTGGCCGATCATCTTCTGATATATCTGCACCAGATCAAAACACTTCACGTGTCTCAAACCAGCGATCTGCCTCCTTTTCTCACACTACTGGCGTGAAGACACCTGAGGAGGTGCCTGGGAAAGCCAGTCCGGCATCTGGTTTTTCTCAATGGGCAAGAGGGTTCAAGTTACCGACATCCTCAGAATCAGCTTCAGGGAGTGAGGGTGCTAAGATGTCACCATTCAGTTTACTTACCAGTGGATTTGGTAAACGTGTTCCGGCCAAGTCACCTGTTGTGGATACCCCAAATGAGGGCACTTCAACAGCTGTTCCCGTGCAGGAGGCCAATGCGTTTGGCACCTTTACCAAAGGCTTTCTAGATTCCTCGCGCAATGCTGTCAGAAATGTCCAGCTGAAGGCACGACATCTAGTCTCACAAAACAAGCGAAGGTATCAGGTAACCTAATCTTCTAAGCCCAAGAGTGTAGCACTTTTTCTTGTCTTAAGACAACACTATCTTGTTACAGTTCTCTCTAGTCCCTTACTATAAGGTGTGACCTGGCCGCAACAAGGCTCCGCAACTTTGATAGCCCTGTCAAGAACCTTGTTTGCAATAGTCTGATTCGTTCCATACCTTATTACATGTGCAATTGCTGGCTTTGGATATCTTTCTGTTTGGGTTTGCTGTGTGTTACTCATAGTTGACTTGACAGATTCTGCTGTTGCATGTTCTAAGTGTCGTACCAGACATGGATGTCTTTGGGTTTAAAAGAGCAGAGGCTGATGAGACTTTGATGGGATCTGTTGCAAGTTTTGAGTCTACACTACACCTGAAGTGTTGAACACTGGTCTTTGACAGGAAGGAGGATTTGATCTCGACATGGCATACATTACTGAGAACATCATTGCTATGGGCTTCCCTGCGGGTGACATGAGTTCTGGTCTTCTTGGTTATGTAGAGGTACTCTTCTAATGTGAACACTCCTTGTCATGGCTTTCTTTGTAGTGCACTTTGCAAATACGGCATGTAGCTGTTTGCAGACCTTCTTGAAGATCACAGTGATCTCTTGAAACGTGTGCATTTACAGAGGCAAGTTGATTTAGTGAAGCTTGACCTGTTGCTGAAAATAGTATTCAAAAGTGGTGATTAGCCTTGCTTCTCAAATCATTAGCCATAGGCATTGTGAGGTTTATCCTGCAATTGTACAGAGCCTTAGTGTGTATTCCTCAAAGTTGCAGTCTAGATTCAACTTGGATTTTAAGCCGCCATTGACCAGAAGTATTGGTGTGGATAATGTCTTGTGTAGTTATTGATCAGCTGCAGGCTCTATTGTTGTGTTTTCTTTCTTTAAGTCTCTTGAATCATTACCCTCTACTTATCCCAACCAATACTAGTCACATCATTACAAAGGTTCTGTGCATCATATCTCTCATGGTTTGTTTGGCTGACTTCAGGGATTTTATCGCAATCACATGGAGGAGGTTATGAAGTTTTTTGAAACTAACCATAAGGTATCATCTCCATTTTACTGCCTCTTTTTGGTTTCATTGGATTCTTTCTTTATCATTCTAGGGTGGTTTGTTTCGGCTATTTGTAGCCCAATAGCTCACCACTTTCTGATGTTTCAATCAAGAGGACCAAAGTACTTCATGCTTGTGTAAAATTGAGTATCCCTTTCAGGTTACCAAGTGAGCATGTACTGGTGATCATGTCTATGAAGGTCACTTGCAATTTGCTTCTTTAATTTTACTTAACACCATTCTACATGACATTTGTGCAGGGCAAGTACAAAGTCTACAATCTTTGCTCTGAGAGGCTTTATGATGCTTCCCTTTTTGAGGGAAAGGTAGGTGATGGAACTTCTCTTGACCTGTGCGCTTTAGGTTGGTATTATTGTGGATTGCAAGTCAGCAGAAAATTATTAGAGACTGTTGGGATTGGAGTGTGGTTCCTTTCACCAACAATTCTAGATGTAGTGTTTCCAGCTGGTCCGTCTCCAGTCTGTATGACGGGTTGCCTTGTATTTGCATTTGAGCTATACTAGAAAAGAGAATGGAACTATGAGTGTTGCAGTTTTTAAGATTTGCTTTGTGATCATGGCAGGTTGCCTGTTTTCCCTTTGACGATCACAATTGTCCTCCTCTGCAATTGATGGCTGCCTTCTGCCAGAGTGCATACTCATGGCTGAAAGGTGACTTGGAGAATGTTGTTGTAGTTCACTGCAAGGCTGGCATGGCACGTACTGGTCTTATGATCACATGCCTTCTCCTGTACCTCAAGGTACCTTTCTTTTAAATTTAAATTAGATTTAAACCCATAATTTTATGAATGTATATATATATATATATATATATACACACACACACACATGCAATTTTGAAGGATTATTGCGAAATTTATATTATTATGTACAGCTGCGTACATGGACAATTTCAATTAGAAAATCTAGGCAGTCCTTTTGTCTTCAGAATAGATTGTTACCAAGAATTGATTCAACGAATTTCAGATACTGCAGGATGGGGCGTCTGATTGATATGATCTTTGCTATTATGTTCAAAGAGCTAAATCTTTTGTTTGGCTGCAGTTTTTTCCAACTGCAGAGGAGTCCATAAACTACTACAATCAGAAGCGTTGTGTGGATGGCAAGGGCCTTGTTCTCCCAAGCCAGCTTGTGAGTGTTAATTAGTTTCTAGAATTTGTCATCTCGTGTATGTATTGAAACTTTACCAATCTAGGAAACCATTTTTATATGATTATTAGCCATGCAATTATTGCCTACTGTGGCTTGTGCAGAAGTGGGTGATGTCCACTTCATCTTCCATGAAATTTGCTAAATAAGCCATTCTGCAATGTGATCACTCATCGTTGTTATGATGTGCAGCGCTATGTGAAATACTTTGAGCGAGTGTTGAAGGACTTTAATGGAGAAACTCCTCAAGGCAGAAAGTGAGGCTTGTGTGCTACCCATGTCCTCCTTGTGTTTGGTTTCTTCTTTTTGAAGAAAGTATTGAGCAATAGTGTTCAGCAACTGTTCTTGCATCTTGTGGCATCAGGCCTCCTACTATGAAGAGATAATTAATGACATACTGAAAGAACACATGCACATGCTTACTCACTTGCATTTGTGTATTCTGTAACCGCAGGTGCATACTGAGGGGTATCCGGTTACACAAATGTCCATACTGGGTTCGACCTGCTATCACGATCTCTGATCACAATGGTGCAAACACACCTGCCTTTACATTATATTTCTAACTTTTTTAAACATCAGTCCAAACACTTCCTAACAGGAGAGGAGAGTTGCTTTAGTGTTGGCCGTGAAGCCAGGAGGATGACTAAACTGATCTTTCAAATTCGTTTTTGTCCAGGTGTCTTGTTTTCAAGCAAGAAGCATCCCCGAACAAAAGACCTATTGGTATGTTGCCAAGACTTTGGGATGTTAAGAGATGTAACAAATAGTTCGCAACTTTTAGTTATTCAAAAGCCCATCCACTAGAGTCATTTGTGGTGGTTAGCTCTAGTGCAAATTACCTTGTGCTTTTTGAAGATGTGAACAATTGGGTTCTAGATTCTGATCTGTGGGACTTGGTTTGAGGTTGACCATCCCTGTGGTCCTTTTGTGCACAGTCAGAGGATATATGGTTTAGTGCACCCAGGAAAGGTGTAGTTGTTTTTGCGCTTCCTGGTGAGCGATGCGTGGCAGATCTAAATGGGGACTTCAAAGTTCACTTCAATGACCGACATGGAGACTTTTACTGGTTGGTCCTGTAACCTGTTCCTCCATTCAATATGAATATCTCACATCCCTGATGTTTCCTTCTTGTCTCTACAGTTTCAGGTACGAATTGTGGGTGGATTCTAAACAATGATCAAAAACACTGGTGACATTAAGTTTTGCTGAAGTGCTCACTACCATTATGTTATCTGTATTAATGATAAAAATTGTGGTTTGAAAGTTTCCTTTTTAATCACATATTCTGATGTCTTGACATTGATAATGTTTATGTCTCTGCAGTTGGTTGAACACAAACATGATGGAAACAAGGCAAATCCTCCCTACCACTGAGCTGGATGGGTTCGAGAAGGTACGCACATTCTATGTAGATTGGTGTTTGAGGCTTTTTAATTTTGTGGTGAATACATGAATTATGGCATATAGTTTATGCCTGAACCTCCTGTTTTGAGAAGTCCCTGACAATGATCTGGGTTTGGATTATCAGAGGAGACTCCCATCTCCAGGCTTTCAAGTTGAGGTTGTCATTCTAGACCATGATGCACCCATTCCAAAGAAGAAGACCGCTGAATCAGCAGTCACCCAGTCTGCAGCTACTGGAACTGAACTGCCTACAACTTCCATGTCAAATGAGGCAATCACACAGGATACTACATCATCATCACCTGGAAATGATGTACCAGCTGATAGTAAAGATGGTGAAGAGGATATATTCACAGGTATAGCTCCTATTGCAATGTGCAAGTTCTATTGCAGTGGCTTCTGAATGGTTATATAGTATCTTGTTCTTTAGTTTATGAACATAGTTTATAGATGCACATGTTTAGAGATCTGAGAAGTGTTAAGGTCGCACAACAAAACTCATATCCACTATAGTTTATCTTAAGGATTTTTGAACTGTCACGGCTGAGGAATCTTTTGGGATTACAGATAGTGAGGGAGAGGATGAAGATGGCAACAAAGTGAAGATGCGTAGGAAGAGAAGCCTCACTAAGGACATGACTGGGCATGCAGGAAATTCAAGTTCTGGCCACGTAGGAGAGGATCCTCATGTGCCAGCTGTACCTGTTGAGATGACCGACGGTGCATCATATCAGAATACCAGTGATTTGGTGAGAGATGCTGTGAAGGATGACAGGGCCATAGTAGCAGAGAAAGTTGAAGATATCAATGTGAAAACTGCGGTGGGGCCTCAAAGCAATGCTAAAGTTGTTTCAGATGTGTCATTCAGACATGATGAGAGTCCAAAAAATGCAGCTGTTGCGCCCAGTGACTTCAAGGCAATTGCTGCTGCGAGTGCTGCAGATGCATCGGTCTTTACATTTGGCGACGATGATGACTATGACAGTGATGAGGATCAGCAATAAACTTGTCTTGTCTGTTGTGATACTGGATGACAGCCAGTGCTAGTGGTGGAGGGTGATTGAACTAACAGTGACGTCCAAACATCTGAGTTGAAGGTTCTTTGTTGAAGGTTGCCACATGATGCTCATTAGAACCGGCCAAGAGACTCCCAAATGCCCTCAAGCCATCTCTCGAGTCGGTGACTTTAAGTACAGCAGGTGCAGCTCATCATACAAAGAACCCACTGTGGCAAGGTGAAGCTTTGCAATTGGGAAGAACAGCAGATGGTTCATGTTCTTTCTGTATTCATTGTGGGTTGTGGTAGCCACCTTTCTCAGCAGTGGAACCTTCATCTACCGAAGCACCATGGGGAACGGTGGCAATATGCGATTGGAATGGAGTAAGGCATGATGTACAGATGGGTGATTGTCTCCCTACACTCGCTCATGTTTGTAGCTTGTGAAGTAGGCGGAAATTAATGCAGCTATGCATTTGCGAGTTGTTTGCCTACTCTTCTGTGGAAGAGAATAATTGGGGAGACTTTCTATTGTTTCCAGAAAGGTGTTGCTTCCAAGTCATGGGACACGACACGGGGAAGCATGTAAATAGCTTCTTCACAGGAAGAAGCTAGCGTTGCATTCTTAAAATGACATGAAATGTGCTGTAGACTCTTTCAGATTTCAATTGGATTTCTTCAGTATGTAGATCCAGCAATGTTCTAGGCACCCTCCCTTATGTTTTGTATACACGTGTGTTCACCTGGTATTGTTATGGGGGCTATTGTGTTGGATTCTAGGAAATTTGGAGACCCTTCAATCGTAAATAATTGCACTTTGGTCCAATTTTTGGTGCCCTTTCACCTAGAGTTAGCTCTGTAATACGAGTGGTGTAATTCAGTCTCATGCAAAATTTGGTGGGTCCAACATTACCCAAGAATTGTGTCAAACAAGGCACAACGTAATCTTGAAAACCAAATTTAGTTTGGAATTACACATGCAAGAGTTCCTAGCCCTACCAAGAGTTGTCTCTCCATGTGTTGAAACCCACTTTCAAATTGGGTTTGGCCAGTGGTTGGGTTTAGTTGTGGTTTGTGTTGGCCCACCTTCGTCATGTATTTGGCAACGAGTTCGGAACCTGGTACTGCCCAGTCTTGATAGCCACTTGCCATCATCATGGTTTATGCTAGCCTTACTGTAGATGCATTAGCATGCTCAATTTAAGTCACTATATTAGACTGCTAACTTAGACATCATGGCAGGCCCAAATGCACTGGTAGCCCCATGCCACTCCTATCATGATGCCCCAACTCATTTGGGTTGAGACCGGAGTTCAACATAACCCAAGATTTTTCCTTTTTCACCCCTTCTAATGAGTTACTCCCAATTTGTCATATTTTGCAGTGGAAGCTCATCACTCAATTGAATAATGTTATGTACCCGGAGGTGGAGATTTTACATATCTAAGGCATGATTTGTACCACCCAGTAAATTAACTTTTACATGGTAACTTATCACTTTGGTTTATTACTTTACCATTGATAAGTTACCAACATGGTTTTATGTGTGCACTAAATGGTAAATTACACTTACCTCTAATCGTATGTTGTAACACTTCGCATCAATGCTATCATATGTGTTAACATGAGGGGATGTTGTGCCACGTGTCACGTCTCCTTGAGCCATCTTGTTCACTCCCTGAATACCATCCCTCTAGTGGCAACTAAATCCTCTCGTCCCCATGTCCTAACTTACCAACATAAAAGAGGGATTTTCAATTGAAAATTTTACCAATGACAAGCCGTTACTTACCACTATGTTATTTAGTTAGCATAATGTTAGTTACCATCATGGTTTGGTGAGAAGCAAACTAATACCATCAATGTTAGCAAAACATTATAGGTGGTGCGAACCCTACTTATGTGTAGTGGTAAGGCTTAAACCTTAAACCCCTGCATTGGTCGATGAAATTCTCGGAGACTTACATTGAATGGGAATATGCTTTTCATTCATAACAACGTAGATCAATTTGTGATGGATTCAAATGCCCCAAATGTGCCCCCTGTTATGTGCCGTAGACTTAAGGACAATTCTAGGTGTCCTCCGCTTACCCATAGGAGGTGTGCACATGAATGCGCTTCTGGGACAGGAACGGGATTAGCACCCTCTATCTCATGCAAGTAAATTGTTGCTTGATTGTCCATTTGAACCACACATACCTCCAGGTAACCTATTCCTTTGTATGTCTGTTGTAAGAACTGTCAATTGCATAGGAACAAGTAAATACTATGTGCATATCTTCAAAAGGGCCGAATAGGTTTTTTATGGCAACTTTGTGCATTGTAACCCTTTCATATTTCGGAGCATAAATTAAGCTATTCAGCAAAATTGGTTTATGACAACAACGTTTTTGAATGTTCTAGATTGATACCAGCTATCTGAACAAAAGATGAGCAAAAACTTCGTGAACCACTTTGCATAAGATTTTTCTAAGCTGTCTACACTCAGGTATTGGATTTGGAATCATCCTTTCTATCTACAAATTGGCAATTGATCTTGATGTGTTTTTTGCCAGAGTAGTGTGATGAAATTGGGTACCTACTTGGGATGTTGGTATTTTTTCGCCCAGAGTGTTGAGGATTTTGTGGGAGTATTTGGGTCCTCTGACATTTTAAATACTTGTTACAGAATGCCATCTCCTTTGATTTGTCATGGACATTGTCCTTGCAAGTTGAGCAGGTGATCCTCAAAATTCTCTGTCTTCAAGTATCAGAGGTCCAACCATTGACCACACTGCACACCGACAACCCAAGGCTGCGAAGACATGTGAGTTGCTGGATGACACCTTTACTCTTAGCCGATTTTTGATTGACTGGAAGTCTTTTCTACACTAAGGTAAATGGCCCTAAATCAGACACTTCTCCTAGGAAATTAACATGTGATTAGTACAAGATGATTAATGAATCCAACTTGAAGCCATAGCCACTTTCCTCATGATTTTTGAAGTTCATCTGAACATCTTAAGGATAATCTTTCTTTTCTAAATGTCAAACGATCATATAATTAGCACCTACACCGATGTGTGCAATTAGGTTGCCCCACACTCCCATATCAACATTCCACTCTATTTTGAAAATTTATTACCACAGTAACACAATACATGATCGTGGTTTCAATATGGATGAATAAACAAAGTTATAAGATAATGTAATCTGATTTTGACCTAAAGTAATTTACAAGGGTAAAGAGGCATCCTATTCACCAAGGCAACCTAATTGCACATATCAGTGTGGATTACCTAGCAAATGTTGGTCACATAGTCCAATCTCTTTCACACACATGTGTTTTGTCCGTTCTTAGATCCACAGCTAATGACACACCACTCAAATATAGGCATCTGATTAAGATAAGTATCCAAATTAGGCCCGCTTACCTTATTTCCCTCTCCTTGGTCTCTTATGAGGGATGGACAGCCCATATGCCCTGCCTTTTTTATCCAGGATTACATTGTCCCATATTGAAGGTTATCAATCATAATCTTTCACGGGGCATCAGTTCCTTCGCCCCTTATTTACTACACACTTTGATTGACAAGAAAGAAGGATGCGGACTCATCCAAGAGTTCCTGTTTCCCTGAGATTAATGGCAGAGTTTTCAAGGGTCACATTTTGAGTACTCACCGTAAAGGCCCACTGCTAGCCACTCATTTACAATTTTCACCCACACACTTGTCCAACCAACATCAATACTCCACCTGAATATCGTACGAAACATATTTCATGTTAATGGTAGACACAGAAATATTGGGTGCATCATAGAAGTGATTGTTTATGTCCAATAACAAAGTCCTTTCAAATTTGTGGGAACTTCCATACTTGTGCATTGTTCGGTGTGGATTCCAGCCAATAAACAGCATGGCAAAGTACATTGCTCCTGTAGCAAATACAAAATGGAAATAACCATAACTATATGGGGCCTTGTTGTCTGTGCCACTCCCATCCTTTCGTGGTATCTTGAAGACAAGAAAGCAATGTCAGGTATCCGGAAAGCAATTCTGGTATCTTGATTTATATAAATGGTTGATTAATTGATGATGATGATGTCTAACCATACTTTGCTATACTTAACATGTGAGTTGGATGACTCCAGAGGAAGAAAATGTCCACAAGGGTTAGACAACACATGAACGAATTGTGCACGAGTTAGATTGCTCCCACAATGGAAGGTCTTTGTGTTGGAGTTAGACAACTCCCAACAAATGGATGAATTAAATTGGAATTAAATTATCCTAATTGAAAGATTAAAATTGAAACATAAGATGGTAAAAGATTTTAGAAGGACCAAAGATAGAGGATTTAAAGTAGAAATAAAAGTAGCACTATGAATAGTGGACATTTACTCACCAAGGTACAATCACAACTGCCACAACTGAGCATAGGATCATGATGCTAAGATTAGTCATGGGTGAGATGGCTTACAGAAAATGATTTCGAATCTATTCCAGTCGTGAATGTTGCCAACACAATGGCACAGAAACCAATCACAAATTCCTGCACTCTTAAGTGCACAGAATCAACTATGTCCACAATTCGTCCAGTTTATAAATTTCCTAAAGTACTAATTTGACAGGAAAGGACAAAAACAAACGCCCTCAGTGAAAGCTCTCCTACATGTTACTTGCAAATACTCGTTTGATACTGCCAACATGTAAACAATGAGACAATCGGGTAGCGGATTTTGGGTGATTGACAGCAAGTGTGGTGCTCTGATACACCACTCACACAGGCTTGGCAACTCGATTTGGCGACCGACACATAATTAATGTGTCTCTTCTTGATTTGGGTCAATCTTGACCATTTTGAGATGGTCACCATTGGCCGAAAACAAGAAGAAACATCATCAATTACGGGTGATAATGTGCCTTCTTGTATCCAATTACAATTGAAATGGCAGCAAAATTGCTAGGCCTGACCACCACAGTTGCTAGACATGAAGCTTGTGTTCTGGTCACTGTGTTCCATCCAAGGTGACCTGATGTGATAACACTGCAGAAGGTACAGGTGTCCTTACCAGAATGGTGAGCCAGTCTGTTTTGCCACCAGTCTGCAGGCGCGGACGTGAGTTGCAATTTGCTGAAAGCGGCTCACTGCTCCCACCACAACCTCCCCTTTTATCAGCTTGTGTACACCACATCAAATCAGAAGCTAACTATTACAGAATTTTACCAGCTGACGTGTACTGTTGTAATGCTATGGAACTTTTATGTGAAAATAATTAAAAACATAAAACGAGAAACCAACAACTCTTAACAGAATGCATATTCTTTTGACAGCGGAAAAGGTGATATCTCGAACCACATAAGTACCGTTTGGTGGTTGGTTGCATCGGAGTTATTTGAGACCTTAAGACTTTTAGACAGATATCAAGAGCTTCACAATATCGTTTATGACATCATGTCTGTCAAGGTGAAGACTGTGCCTTGTGATGGCGGACCAGCAGAGATACACGGTGTAAATGGCCATAAGGGCAGATGTCAAAAGACCTGCATTCACCTGGGCAGAAGAATTTGGGAACAATTTGAGGCACTTTAATTAATATTGTAGAGCAGTACAACAATCATCGGTCCGCAAATTTATTTTCGGACTCTAAATTGCGGTGTTAAGGCAGAAACAAAGCTCTAGTTCCACTCTCCTCCATCACATTCACAAACCCCCCAATTTGAAGCCACCAGGCTACAAATGAATACCGTCCAGTTCTTGAAACAATGGCTACCAAGAGAAAGACAACTTATTGAATGGTGCAATAGAAATATTTGACATGGGATACCGTAGTACCATAGCAGGTTCGTCCTAAAATAATTCTAAAAATAAAAAAACGTAAAAATTAGAAAATTCTGAAGACAAAAAAACGAAAATAGAATAAATTAGTTTTTGAAATATTTTGCTATTTCTAAGCTATTTAGGGTCATTTTTACTTATTTTTTGCTAAAAAACGAAAATTGAGAAATTCAGTTTTTGAGAGGCGAACCTTATTTTTTCAAAAAAATTAAATATTCGTTCGCCAGGTGGCGAACCTGCTATGGTGTTACGGTATACCTTTTGAAAACATGCTACTTGTGTTGTGAGGAACTTGTTTGGGTTAATTAAAGTGCAGAAAGTACCTTAGAATTCACAGAGACGGCAGTCATGGAGACAATGAGGACGAGAGTGAAGCTGATGAAGAAAATGTTGAGCTTGCAATGTTTATGTGGGGCAAACCACATAAACATTACGACAATAACAAAGAGCGAGGCAATGAATGAGAGAGCAGATATCAGCACCATAGGTATGCGGCTGCAACCACAGCCACGACAACAGAAACCTTATAAAATTGTCTCGATTTATAAGGTGTGGAACAGTGCTATGAATATTCTTACTTGTAGTCAAACGTCCATCCGTTTCAGTATGTCCCAAGTGTGACCCTGGCAGTGCATTATTCCAATCGGCAGGGGTATATCTAACGACGATGGGGTCAGCAATGTTGATTTTAGGTCATGGCAATATATTCATCTGTTCTTCACATAAAATGAAACAAATTTTCTTCTACACAATCAATCATCTTAGAATTGGATATCAATATCCTAGAGGAATTGTAAGACAGAGAGGACTTTAGGTAGATAAGAGTACCAGCGCCGCTCGTTTTTCTCTGTCAGCCAATCCTCATTCCAGAAATATATGAAGTTGATGACACCCACCAATTGAATCACTAGGAAAATTCTGGCCCCCGTCACCACCAGCACACCTCTAGATTAGCAAATTCCACTAAGTTCTTTTAGACCACGTTCACACTTTCTTCTGGTCGAAGATAGTTCAAATTTTAAGCGTCTGAGTAATCATAGGAGCTTGAGGAGTAGGATTAATATTAGAATCCACTGACAGTAATTCATTAGTAGCTGAAGGGCCACCTCATCGAAGAAACTTGCACAATTAATTACGTGGATTAACAAGTCTTGTTAATTAGGTTACTGAAACATCAATAACAAACTGTGCTCTTTTGAATATCACATGGACTTTGGTAAGCTATGTCCTTGAAGCCCACTATTGCAGTTGTTTGGGAAAATACCCAGCTCCATATCTTGCAACCTCCCCTGCACAACATGCAAAGCAAGTGTCATCAGAATCTGCCATCGTTCATAAGAAAACATACTCAGTGCAGAAGGAGTTAAATAATCTCTATATTTTCTATCAATGTCTTTAGATGTTCTTTTAATCCTGCAGATAGAGCATGTGCGGCAAAATTTATGCATGAAGTTGAGAGAAAGGAACACACCATAGATTTCAATGTATTGGGGGGGTATGAGAAAGGGCACCGCTATAAGGGTAATCCATAATATGGTTTTGACCGGCCACCACCCTGCATGCCAAGCATCTCTGATGTCCCTCGTACTTGAAGTCCCAACAGTTGTGAGAAACATTAAGAAAAAAAACATCTGGAAGGCTGTTAAGGACATCCCAAGGACAGCCGCAACATGGTCATATCATCATCTCATTATCTCATGAGCCTCGTGATACTCGAATGCACATTCTCACATGAAGCATAGGAGCGAATCACCATAAGTGCACCGTGGTTCAACCAACTTCACTTGTAATTTCAACTACCATAACTGCTTAGGATACAAAACAGCCGAAGCTAAGGCGAAGGACACCATCAGATCCTAAGCACTCCATACCGCCTCTACAAGCCTTCAGATCTGCACAAATTGACATGGACACACAGTGCCTCCTCAATTTAGCATAAGAGTGGGGAAATGATACATGCTGTGCTAAATGGCCACGACTTTCGGAATTTGAGACAACCATGAAAACAAAGAATACAGAGACAACGATTAACAGACATTAGTTTAACTCACGCTCTTTAACTCAATGAGTGTTTTTGTCAGGAGTTGGTTCCCGATGGTTTTCCATTGGTTGTGTTGCATGCAAAATCAATCATTTCATTCCACTTGTGGTGCATGCTCGGAGGTAGTGTTTGAATTTGAATGAAGAGCAACCTATTTCGGTTCATTGAGGGCCAAACTCATTAAATAACATCTTTTGGAATGCCAAAATGAGTTTGACCCCAAACGAACCGATATGGAATCTCTTTCGTTCAAACCTCAACACCACCTTCAAGCATGCACGTTGAGTTAGAAGATAACCCTGTAATTGTGTCGACTTTACGCAACAACTGTTCAATTCATAATGTAGGGGAAAAAGCAGATCACTTACAATGAAAGGGAGTGGATCCTTTATGGCTGTAATCGCGCACCATCCACGCCAGGACGTTGGTGAGAAGGAAGAAGATGCCATACACGTATCGTGCGGCCATCCGGTTTCGACCCACACATGACTGGCAGATGCATGTTGCAGCCAAACACTCTGTCAGACACATCTTCAAGGCACTTGTGCAAGAACTGGTCCACACAACTCCCTTTTTCTCGGAATGTTCTTCACTGCACCACACTCTCCATCTGCAATTGCATTTCCACGAGCAATTACAGTGAGCTAAATGTCAGCAGCCAAGGATGTGGTGAGCAAAGATGAGACAGAAATGCTCAGCACATGTTTATCCAGGATTGTTGGTCGCAAGGGTCTTCATGTGCCTTTGAGAAGTCAAAGTGAAAGACAGGTGCATCAACAGATACATTGGCAACATTAAGCATGGAGATACATGTAAAGGTCATGAGCAGTACATAAACTTCTCAGGAGTTTCAGGTCGATCATCATGGTGTGACGCCATTTGAAAGGTAGGGGACTCAGTATGTCAACTTATGGTTTCCAGGATTCTTTTGCCTTACAATTTGCAACGCTTGCTCTCATCCTTCTTTCTGTTGATATATATATTGCACATGACGTGCATTCATATCGATAAGTGGCGGAATGCATCATCTATTGAGAGGTGCTAATTCATAGGTACCTCTTTAAGAATTGTAGGAAGACATGTTGTTTTGCACCAGAGCTGGTCCGGTCTTGGTCCGAGTCTTACGTGAAACTCCAGAACTCAGGGTTGCCATATTGGACAGAAGAAAAGTCTGGCGAAGGGATACCGTCTCCTTCTCCGACCCCAGATCACCGGCTGGATGATGATGATGATGTGAAGACATTGCCGGAGGAACAATGCCACTTCTACTACGCAGTGAATCCAATCAGTGAAGCGGCATTGATCCTGCCTACTATTGTCAAACGAGGAGAACAAGAAACTGTGAAAGAGAGAGCACTTAACCCTACGGATGAATGAGAACAGCACCCGTTTGAAGGGCAAGAACTTTGCATGTTTTACTAGTAATTGGAGGTCTGTCCAGGACTCGTTCAACTGAATGAATGTCAAGTACGTGGAATAGTTAACATTGATTTCTCATTAAACCTTCGTCGTAGTTTACTGAAGAGAATATGGCATTAAAGAGAATGAACCCGCCCTTCAATATTCACCTATCTAACTTATGACGCAATCCAGTTCACCGCTGTGAGCTTCTCACCGGCATGTTGCGCATCTATCTTGATGTAGATGTACCTAACCCTATTTTGGGATTTTGAGATTCTGAGTGTTTCTCTTACTCCTGTTCTTCCAGTTCTTGTCCTGTTTTTCTGTTATAGATTGAGAAATTACCTAGATATGGCTTTTGGACTAAGAGTACCTATATAAGCCAAGTTCTTCAAATGCATGAGACTACCGGTGGCTGCACTTTGTGACCAATTTCCGGGTGATGCTTAACAAACGACACAATACTATGTTACCTTGTCTTCAAGCTCTGCCACGTTGTCGATACATGTCCTGCCAGTGCACTTTCTTTTCCTTCTCTCTGACTAGAGCTTCAGATCATGGGCATACCCAGGTGTTTTGAATGAACTAATACACATGATGAAATTGTGAAAAACTCTACTCATCTCTGAAACCAAGAACACTGTGGAGAAGTAGAATCGCATTGCTCACTGCAAAAAGCAGCATCAAGACATCCATACAAGAGATATACTTACGTACCTATGCATCATGATGTCACTGCTCACTGCAATCTCGATGTTTAGATGTACCTAACCCTAATTTGGGAAAGCTCTTCAAAATGCATGGCAGTATCGGTGGCTCATGCACTTTTCACCAATTGGCTGATGATGCTTAACAATGATTTCGGGAATGATACATACTCATACCTTGCTCTCAGGCTCTGCCACAAGTTTATGTCTTGCCAGTGCACTTAACTCTTTCCCTTCTGTCTGAGAGCCAATTCAGATGATGTTGGTACTAGGCGTATAGATTTTCATTTGAACGAAATGATGCACATGTATTGAATTCGTGTGAAGAAGAAAGCTATATTGATCAGGCTCTGGAGAATGCAAGCTGCCCATTGCATTTTTGAATTTTGCAGTACTTGGGTATCTAATCCTTTAAACTGTTCCCTGACAGTTTCAGAGGACCATTGATTCTGTCCAATTCCCCAACAGTGATGTTGTTGGAACTGAACGAATGACCAACTGGGCGGTATTCAAGTGCATCCAGAACACTTTTCGATTTCGGATCAAAAACTCGCGTGATTGGGTGGGCAGATAAGTACCATCAATACCGCAAAGTTGATACAAAGTCTGGCGTGATTACAAAATGTATATATGACTGTTGCATTGTGTGAGTGAGTATGAGTTTGCTGGGGCCGTGTTCTCAATTGTAGATATACATCACACAACCCCTCAAGAACATGTCGCAACCAGAACATGTTGCAACCTTCCGATCGCTTGGTTTTACAATTTTTGCAAGAAAACGTAATCCAACTTGTAGATATTGCACTGAGGTGAATGTGCGTTTTGTGGACACTTTAAGCATTTCAGGACCGTGTGTAGGAAATTGATGGCAATATGAAATTATTTGGTTTGCGTGTGCAGCATATGTGATCTGAGACTCGTACTTTTATGCAGTAGTGAGTGAACCGTCCGATCCCGTAGCAATAATAATAATAATGATAGTAATAATAATAATTTTATTATTGGACAGTAGTCCATTTAAAATACCTGGACTTCAAGTTGTGTGTGTGTATATACATAAAGTATCAAACATGGAAAAGCTCATGACTTAACTTATGTCTGGCTGCGGCTTGGAAGAATGGGGATGTGGTTTATATATTATATAGACTAGTCCTGTGGGGTGCACCTTTCATAACACATATGAGGGCCACTTCACACACGAGTCAAGAGCCGTGACCATGAAATTGTGAGAGCCCTAAAGAAAGTGTTCAAAGGCCGTCCCAAGACACCTCCAAAATCATGGAGTGTGGTCATGGACCCTCAAGTGTAGTGTGAAGCCATATGTGACCGGGCCCTCAACCAAATGCTATTTCAATGAATTTTTGTTCATGTGGGTCCTCACACATGATAGAATAGAATAAATCAACGGTTGTGAGTGTTCGGAGTGCCATGGTCTCCCGGTTTTGTGTTAGGCCTACTACCTCCAAGAGGTGGTTTTTGAAAATAGTCCAAGTGACCATGAAACATGATCCATTTGATGCCGTGTAGGAATCCATGTAGAATTTACATCCATCTTGCATTCACATACTCCCTTGGTTCCTCAAGCATAGTATGAAGTGAGCTTGGACCGGCTCCGCCTTTTCCACCAATGAGAGTGCTTGAATTGCAATGGTCACGGGCAATCAGTCTCGTGCGTGAAGTGGCCTTGAGTATACATGAATGCACAAAAGGGGCATGAATTTGAACTTTTCCGTATTACGTATACATATGCTACACAAATTGTAACTCATAGTTATGTACATGTATGGAGGATCTCTAGAAAATATATAACATTTGTAAGTCTTGTATGGTAGGGTCACTAGACTTAAAGGGATAATTATTTAATATTGAATGAAACTATTATGAATAATTTTCTCATTTCCTTATCTCATCCATGTATGTATGGAGGAGGCATCCATCCATGTATGATTAGGGTTTTGGAAGGGGTGGTCGAGCTAAGAACGAGGCCTTTTCTAGCTTAGGGTTGCAAGAGGAATAGCCAACACTTCTTTGTGGTTGATGCCTTTGCCAGATCGTGGGCGGCATTGAAATTGCGAAGATGTTGATTCCCAAGTGGATTTTCTCTCAATTGTTTTCGTATCATTAGTAAACCTCCAATGTGTGCAACAATTTGGATCAAGCATTTAGGGTCGCAATTGTTGCAAGTTCTAAGGGTTGCAAGTTCTAGGATGAAGCATGGAGATTGGTTTATGTTGGTATCAAAAAGGAACCAACAATAAGTGGACTTACGATCTTACGGATCATTTGATGCTAGATTTAGAAACAATAGTTGCATTAGCTTCTATAACATATATTATAGACTTAGATGCTTAGTGAGTTACATCCAAGGGTGAAAAAATCTTCAATGACTTTATTAATAAATGCTAGGCTTTTACATTATACATATGATAGGAATTCATTATGATTCAAAAGTGTATTTGTTTACTTATGTTAATGACTATACATGAATGTAATTTTTTTGCATATACATACTGTCACTTGTATTTTTATCATTGAAATTGTACGTGTATTGCTGGATTTTACAAAAAAAAAACTTGTATATATATGGGGTTTTTAGAGTATGTTGCCAACGCATGTGGTTATTGGTTTTGAATGAAAGGTGCACACCCCAGGAGACTAGTGTGATGAAAGTATCGTAAAGTACGAGCAACTTAAACGAAGACAACCCCTAAAGCCAACATCCTCAAAATCTTGCATAATAAGCACATGTTCATTTGAGAATGTAGACCAAGTGAACATCAACCCACCTGATAGTTTTGGGTGCCAACACAATTTTCACTTCAAAAATTTGTATTAAAATATTTCGGGGGGGGGGGGGGAGGACTTGCAGTACACATAGTCCCTTTTTTCTACCTGGATTTTTTTTTCCAGTTCATACAACTAACACATGCATGCCAAATACCTTCTCGGTTTAAGGTGCTCATACCTTAGAGGGCTCTCTATTTCAGCAAAAAGTTGTTATTTTCCCCTCAAGTTTTGTCACTTGTCAATCCTCCATGGTTGAGACATGTTGAATCCCATGTGGAAATTATAGTTGCCGGCACTAGGAAAGATGGAATCCAACGCCCTCTGCAGTAACTTAATCAATCTTCTGGGATCCGGCCTACAACTGGAGAATTGAATGAGGTAGGGCAGACGTTAAACACTCCCGCACGAACTTTTGGGGGTGTCAGATCCAGGCTGGGGTAGTCCTCTAGGAAATTTCTGAACCCGACCGAAAACTGTTGCCCGCCCCGCCCAACTTCAAAAAAAACATTGCCCTTGCATTCTTGAAGGCCGCTTGACTACAAATCCCATATTGAGTGCACTTCACCTTCAAGGTCTAAAATCCAATATATATGTGCACTTCCAATTAGTAAATAAGCAATTGATTGAATTTTCATTCCGGAAGTGAAACCATCAATGAAGCATGTAATAACTTGGAGGTCAAAAACATTACAAAATCCTCATTAACACTGAGGTTATAATTTTTGTGACTTACCATTCGAAATTGTCTTTTGTCATTCTAAAATGACACTTGAATTAGTGTGTTGATTTAATATATATATATATATATATATATTATAATATGTTAGGTAATGCCGGCTACTTTCAAGAGTATTCATACGCATTCAAACTAATTAAGTGTGATTGAATGTAATTAAGTCTAATTAATCTTGATTAATCAAAATAATTAAGCCCAAATAAATCAAACTTAATTAGTTTTATTAATCATGATTAATTAGACTTAATTACATTCAATCACACTTAATTAGTTTGAATGCGTATGAATACTTGTGAAAGTAGACGGCATTACCTAAAATATTATAAAATATAGATATTAAACCAGCACACTAATTTAAGTGTTATTTTAAAATGACAAAGACAATTTCGAATGGTAAGTCCCAAAAATTATAACCTCAATGTTAATGAGGATTTTGTAATGTTTTTGACCTCCAAGTTAATTACGTGCTTCATTGATGGTTCCACTTCCGGAATGAAATCCCAATCAATTGCTTATTTACTGATCGGAAGTGCACATATATATTGGATTTTAGACCTGGAGGTGAAGTGCACTCAATATGGGATTTATAATCAAGCGGCCTTCAAGAATGCAAGGGCAATGATTTTTTCGAAGTTGGAGGGGGCAGGCAGCAGTTTTTGGTCGGGTTCAAAAATTTCTTGGGGGGCTGCCCCAGCCCGGATATGACACCCCTGAAAGTTCGTGAGGGGGTGTTTAACGTCTGCTATGAGATGAGGTAGAGGCAGGCACTTGGCAGCCAAAGACGAGTCAGGCATGTTAACCTAATAATTGCTTAGACCTGACTTTGATGAGTCTGGCCCCAGCTTCCCACTAATACTTAACACTAAATTGAGTCAACTTAAATTAAATTAACCGAGTCCATGAAGGGGCCAAGAGGCTACACTTCACCCTAGATAAGGTAGAAAAGCCAAAAATGTGAAAATAAGGTGACTCGCATTGAAGATATGGTCTTACAATCATGAGATAATTTTCCAAGATAAAAGAGAAGGATTCATGAAGAATGCAAGTTGTTTCATATTTTTGTTCCTTGTAAAAAAAATTCTACAATTTTTCAAAGTGGAAAGTTTGTCAAACCCCCTACTCGTTCACTAGATTAATGACTAAATTTAGCATGACTAAATTTGGCTAAACTGACTGTACACGCATATCAAGCTGCCAACCTCGCAATTATAGGTTTCAGAAATGGCACTTCACTATTACGACGGAAGTCTACTGCACGGGTAGAGGGTAGTTCGTGGTTTATGGTATTTCTACCTTACGTGTTGCCCCCGATAAGTGTTAAAATTGCCTACCTTGTTAAGGTAAATTGTACTCCCTCAAAAAAATCCAAAAAATACGTTAGTAAGTGGTAATTTTTTGGTTCTTAAGAGACTTTATGAAAATTGTGGTCCCCTCTTCAATGAATTCACCTTGATAAGTGTTAATTTGGATGAAAGCGAGGCTATGAAATATCATAACTTGGATGAAGTGAATTAGGTCCATTATGTATTTGACTTCTACAAAGAGTGAAACTGGACCCACTATGAATGCACATGAGTTCATCAATTATGGATTGGAATTTGATCTAAACAATCCCTACATACTTATTGATTGAGAAAATTATAGGTTTGCCTTATGAACAAATGATGTAGTGGATAATGAGTTCATTGAAGAAGCTGTCAATGTGCAAATTGGTGATTTGGTGGTAGATCGAGTAGGATTCAAGGATGTTGAGTGTGCATTAGTGACCTTGAACAATTTTTGGAACAAAAGCCTAGTGATGTTACACCTCCCATCCAAAGCAAAAAGGAAATAAGATTTTGACATGCACAAGAATCTCATCAAATTACTTTAGATTCATTCTCCCATTATGCTGAGATGTATCATGACATACATATCTTGTGCAATTTCATCCTTTATTTATATAAGTGTTATTGTTTTTAACTCCAAAGTCACATAAATGTTATTCATGTAAGTGTTGTAAAGTGTCTATGCTAGCCCCAAATTCTAATAAGTGTTAAAGTGTTAACACCTCAAAACTATTACGAGTTTCCTTGCTCTGCAGTGTTAACATATAACGAAGGTGGACTGTAAAGGGTAGACTTCCGTGGACCCGTGTGTTGGACGTTCCAATGAAGCACTATAAACTTCGCCTAAGGTATGTGGGCCTTACTCATTTAGTTCATTTAACTAGACATCTATACTTTTAGTGGTATGTGGTTAGGTGTGATCTAAGAACGGACACCAAAAAGACATGTGTTTAGAAGAGTTTGGACTACGTATCATGTTCGTCTTTTACACAAAAATAATACAATCACATGCGTACATGAGACATCAATATTGTGAACTTTCAAACTTTGTACATTAGAAAAGTCTTACAACTTAACAACAATATTGTGATTGCCTATGAGCTCAAACCACCCGACCATAGGAGAGAGACAGAAGATCCTCTCTCCTCCCTTGAACTTCCTTTTTTTTTGCCAACAAACAACCACAACTTCAAATGTTTGTATTCCATGTTTACCAACCACCATATTTGTGCAGTTTTGGGGTAGTTTTGCGATCTAGTGTGTATCATATGGGCAATTGGACTTATTCAAAATTCATGCATAAATCCAAATATACTTAAATCCTAGTTAAGCCCTTTATGGGGTTGTCTAGCCCTTGCACACCATTCATGGGTTGTCTGGCCCATTTTTTGCTTTGAAGTTGTCTGACTCCAAACACATTATGCTCACATGCTAAGTACAACAAAGTACAATAAGTCATCATTCTTGCAAAATGGATCAATAAAGCTCTTAATCAAGGTATATGACACTACGAGCCAAAAATTTGTTAACCATTCTATGCATAATACTCAACATAATCAGGGGACCTACATGATTATTTCATGAGCATGGGGATCTCCACTTTGACAATGAATAAGATATTCATATGAACTCTAAGAAAACATGAGATAATTAACAACAACCATGATTTGGATTTGTCAATCATCTCACAATTATGATAGATGAGGCTAACTGGATGATGGTGGAGAGATACCCAAATCTTAAGGAAGAGGTTGGCAGTTCGATTCCCATCTGTGAAATCTCCTCTCTACTTCACAGAAACTTGCCAGGTGGTTAACTACCTCCTGTGCTTTGGTGCTGGCCTATCGGCCTTCTGTCCAAAAAAAATTTTAAAAGAAGAAGAAGAAGAGACAATGGAGCATAGGGAATTGATTCTTTACTCTCCAGCATTCGATGCTCAAACGGTGGTACTTTGGCTAGACCCGGTTAGGCCACTCTAAGGTAGAAATACCATAAAGCGTTAACCACCCAATAGCGGTGCACTAAACTGCCTCATAATGGAAAGTGCCATGTCTTAAATGGCGCGGCAACTTCAATGCAGTGTAGCCAATGGAAGGCAAGATCTAACGTACTCATGATTAACGGGTTTAGGTGATAATCTGTATCGGAATGCGGAGAGCCTAGTGAACGGGAAGTGGATTGGACAAACTTTCCACTTTGAAAAATTGTGGAACTTTTTGTACAAGGCAGAAAAATACGAAACAACTTGCATTCTTCATGAATCCTTCTCGTCTATCTTGGAAAATTATCTCATGATTGTCAGACCAGATCTTCAATGCGAATCGCCTTATTTTAATAGTTTATGGTATTTCTACCTTAAATATACCGTACTTTTAAACTCTGCACCTCTTGGTGTTTCAGAATTGCTTGGGATTACACTCAAACCTTGATAAAGTCACACCATCTGTTTCACCAAAAAATGTGATATAAACAAGGTGTGACATATTTGATAATGTCACATTTGGAAGATTTATGCATAATGTGATATTATCAAAGGAATAGGTAGAAAAACAAATAAAATTACAATGTTCAAAAGAAAATAACAAAGATGAGAATTCAATGTTTTTAAATATAAAATCAAATTCAAAAGCTTGAATAACAAAGATAGCACATCATAATGTGTCATTGAGATCAGGTAAAGACCTCTCACTAGAGACAAAGAAGCTCCTAATGCTCGGGGGGTAGTCATTGGTTGGAGTAGCAATATACGTGCGAACAAATGATAGGGTATTTTAAAAACATGGGGGCTAAAATTTATAAATGGACTTAAGAGTAATATAGGGTATCAAAAATGGCATTGGACATCTTTAAAGTACTATAGGGTATGGAATAATAGGTAATTTGGAATTATAAGTAATGCAAGCCATTTTTCTATTAACCCAAAGTAGAAATTGACATAATGATAGCATGTGAAAAAAAGAAGAGAATTGGAAGTAATACCCCCCTATAAAATAGTGGTTGTTCGCACCTATATCCTTAACTTTTTAACACACTGCCCCCCCCGAGTCCTAATGTCACTTTGGTTTGTTGACATTGATGTTAAATGTGCAACACCAATTCTAATGAGCTTGTCATGGATTTTTTCCATTCCTAACAACTCCATAGTGTTGAAAATTTGAGAACCTTGACTAGCCATAAAATTCAAAACACCTTTAATAGATTTTTTTGCATCACTTAACTTCACTACCTTAGACTCAACATCATTCCTATCATCAATCAATGGGTCTACTTCTACGGGATCATGTACCTCCTAGCCAAGCTCCTCAGTAGAATACTCCACCTCAAAATCATTTTCACCTTCCATGTTTACGTACTCCAATGGAGAAAGCTTCTCTAGAGGCTTGCCTTGGACATCAAAGCCTAAATTCAATGTTGCAACGAGATTTCCCAATTCCAAAGCTGCTTCCTCCATTTTGGGGATGCCGACGTCATCCATAGATTTTTTTGTCCATTTGGCCTTTTTTCATCCATATTACTTGTTATTATCACACTTACACTACAGATTTTGGAAAAAATAGTGACATTATCAAGGGTGATAGGGGTAATAATGAGGGAGTTTTACACTAGAAAATTTGGTTTCGAAGTTTTGGGTGAAAATATCAAGGTGTTCTATAAACAAGGGTGACATTATCGAGGTTAGAATGTATAAGTAAGGTAGATGTGCCTCATTTGGTTACTTGGTTTTTATTGTTGGATACGATATACTACTCGGAAATGTGAGGCTAAAATTTCTTTGTGTTCACAAACGAGAACCTAATGTAGACATGCCTAACTCGGATACTTTTCTCTTTGCACCCCACTTCTAGTAAGATATGAAACACACAATTAGTGCGAGATGACTAGCAAATCCAAATCGTGCATGAAGCCATTTGTCTTATAATTTTTGGAGCTCGTATGAATATCTTATTCATTTATCAAAATGGGGATTCCGGTGCTCGTTAAGTGGTCATATATGTCCCCCCAATCATGTTGACTATTCAGCTTAGAACGGTTAGCATATTTCGAGCACATAGTCCAATTTCTTTTAAACACATGTCTTTGTGGTATCACTATATTCGTTAATTTGAGACTTTCTCTTGTCTCAAATTAATATATGAACCACAACAACATGGTCTATTGTTTGGGTCGTCCTACCCAAACCATCTTGATATGAGTTCTTAATTGGGTTCTTGATATGAACACCCACTTCAAAGTATTTGCATCTTACACCATTCTCCAATATCTGTGTGATTTTATCCATGTCCTTATATTTGTAACTGTCTCAAAATGCCAAAAAAGTCCCAAATTAACGAATATAGTGATTGGTGTATGTTCTTGGATCCACACCTAACCACATACCACTCCATAGAGGTGTCCAAATTATTGCAATGTTGGAATTAGGCACGTCCACCTTATCTGGAGAAGTCAAGATTAATCCCAAAAAATTGTGGAACTAATCCGGAAATGTTATGGATTTTCATAGTCCAATTTTAGTGAACCGGGAAAAAGGCCACATAGGACCCCACCCAATTTATGTTCACTATCAAGCCTAGAACACATTTTGAGCATGAATTCCAATCTCTCTTAAGACACATGTCATTCTAGTGTCCTTTCTAGAATTTGCACCTACCTCACACACCACTCCAATATAGGTGTCCAATTAACAAAAGTAAGTGAATTAGGCTATGTTATATGGGCATGTTGTGTCACTGAGGCGCTGTGAATGCCTCATGTGTGGTCGGGACTAGGAAGATCTCGGTTGTTGATTGCGACCTGGCAAATCTAAAGGCTCCTATGTTGCCCCAAATTCTGGCTTCTCTTCCCCTTGAGTAGAGCTGTAAAACTTCACGTTGGATGAAGTCTTCACCTTCATCCACTCACTCACTCCGGGGAACTCCATTGAAAATTTAGGGAACCCTTTGGGAACCTTCAAAATCCCACACAAATGCTCTCATACGATCGGATGAACAATCAACTCCTTCATCTGGCAATAAATTGATTTTCATCCATTAAAATTTCATTCGTTAGAAGTTTTTTTTGGATTGCCCAAGCAATTTCGCAGACCGTAGGATGGGGCGCTGTAAATGGATGGCTTGGATGTGGTCTGCCCACAACCACACACCCTCCATTCACAACGCCTTAGTGACATGGATGTGCATGTAGCTTATAATAGATTTAAGTTGACGGTTATCACTCTTGTGCGATCCTTCCATCCATGATTTAGCGTCTACCTAGTAGAGTAATGTGTCACCTAGGCCACTTTGGCACTGTTTACTATGGTATTTTTAGATGATTTGGAGATTTACGAAATGTTCTTAGGACTCTAATTACATTAGGCTAAGTTTTGAAATTTGAATCTAGTGAAACTTAGATGTAGAAATTGAACCATTGTTGGGGCACACTGTCTCAAGTAAACTGACAATTAAGTAAGTCTAAAAGGTACAAATGGCATGTTCTAATCATGGCCTCTTTTAACGACCTTCACATTGAGGTGGACGCGAGTGAAACAAATCACGTACATGGGGGCAATATCAACTGAAATAACATGAATGGGGTTATAACCACATTTTTGTGCACCCGATTTCTATCGTATAAGTATGCAAGGTGTAAATCTCACCAAAAGAAGATTGGACAAGTATGAATACACAAGGTTATGTGTGATCTTTGCACACGTGAATGTGGTGTTGCTTTTGCTGCAAAATTCTTTGTGCATAGGGTTGTTAAACTCAAGGCCACGCATGCACATCACTTTCAATCCCAACAAAGAGTGCACCCCTCCCTCCCCCTTGAAGAATTACGATCACTTAAACATTCAAGACACACCAACCAATTCGCACACATGATTGATCAAGCAAATCACACTTCATATTATGGGGAAAACAGGGAGTCTGATTTGAGTCAATTCCTCCAAGAACCTCTCATGAATCACTCTAAGAAAGAAGCACGTCCAAACATCCTCCGAACCCAACCATCAGAACTCCACACTACAAATCAATGCCCAACTCTATGAAGCTATGCAAGATCTCTACAAAATGAAAATAGCCAGTGGAGAGCCTTGACCGCCAACATGTTGTAGGTGTGGTCGATTCGGTGACTAAGGGAAGGGGAACCCAGAGAAAGGGAACCCAGGGAAGGAACCATTGATTGCGGGCAAGGTGATGTTTAAGCCCGGGAAGGGGAACCCAGGGAAAGGGAACCCAGGGAAAGAACCATTGATTGCGGGCAAGGTGATGTTTAAGCCCGGGAAGGTACTGTTGATTGGGAAACCCAAACCGCCGCCTCCGAAAGGTCCTACTCCTCCAAAGGCTCCTACTCCCCCAAAACCGCCGCCTCCAAAAGGTCCTAGACCTCCAAGACCACCGCCTCCAAAAGGTCCAAGTCCTCTAAAACTACCTCCTAAACCGCTGCTGAAGGGTCCGAGTCCTCCAAAACCGCCTCCTAAACCACCGCCGAAGGGCCCGAGTCCTTTGAGACCGCCGCCACCAAAAGGTCTTCCTCGGCCCATTGGGAAGGGACCAAATCTATTACCTTCGACAGTTGATATGAGATTGACAATGACCAACATTAGACCTATGAACCAAGACATCTTAAGCAAGAATCGTGCAGCGTTTGCCATGATGAAGATACGTTGAAGCTCCAAAGTATTGCCAAACTTTTGGTTTAGCAAAATTAAGATTTAGACAAAAATCGAATTTTGACAAACTTGGAATTTGAACAAACTTGTGATTTAGACAAACGATGAAATAGACGGGTATTGGATGTGTGTAGCCTATTTATACACATGTATTTAACTTTTGATTCCATAAAAGTAAATAGAAGCTTTTGCTTTAACCAAATTAAAGGGCAACAAAAAGTGTCATTGGTCTTTTCCGTTTTCATTTCTTGTTTAACTTTTTCTTCATTATGGAGATGAAAGTTTTGGGCCAACAAAGTAATACTACCATTGGAGCTCTAATTCTAGGCCGGCAATGGTGTACACTTGGGGGGGTCGGGGGAGAGGTGGACTCTTCATTACCACGTACAGACTAACGTGAGTGTAGAAAATGGTATCATCTAAGGCATCACCATACACAATGTACGCTAGTTTGAACATGTGTTGTCCCGGCCCGTTGCACCCATGCATATGAACCAATAGCCCGGTCCACCCTGCAACCATATGCCCCCACACCCATGTGTATCCGCCTATGGAGGTATGCCCATGCCCATGAGCCGCCCCAACTTTTGCACATGTAGTCCCCCCACCTTCCCACATTTGCGTCCTCTTCTTCTGTTGCATGTTTGTTTTGCGAGGGATACTTTGAGATGTGGCTCTTTCTCTTTGGGGCTTATTGGTTTTGTGTTTTTTAGGCAAGAACAAGTGGGGAATGGTGGTGCAACGGGCTCACTACCACCTCTTCCGTTGTATGTAGATAAGCGGGAGGTATTGTTTTTCTCTAGAGCGTGCAAAGAAAAAGGCTATTGGAAACATTAAAGTGGAGGTAGATGTACAAAGTGGAATCCTAAGGCTTGGAGGAAAAAAAATGATATTAGATGTGCTAGTTCATCCAATTACTAATATTTTCCATCGAGTGATTTAAATTGGTGACCGTCCCCAATGACTACCCGGTCCACCCATGTTGGGAATTGTTTTTGTGTTCTAGGTTTCTCCAACATGGAGGGTTTGCGGGTGCTCTTTGGCTCTCTTCGGTTTTGCTCTCTGGAATGCACCATTGCTCATTGCTGCACATGATCATCTACATCTTTAAAAGCCTTTAACTACCCAAGCTTGGTATATTGCCTTTCCCAACAATATTGATACAACTTAGTACCGAAAGGTGCTCACGCTCATCAATACTTATGGTATGCATTTGGCTCACACCACAAGAGGCAAGCACATGTGCACTCCCATGCAACTCGCCTAGGGAAGGCACCTCTATAGAAAATTGGCATACAAGTCTTTGCCTTGGCAAATCAGTCTTTGAATTTTTTGGACCCTAGAATCATAAAAAATCCTACTTATCACCATTTTCCTCCACCATTTTTCAATAAATTGTGCCCTATTTTATTTATAAAAAGTAGGGGGTTCAATTTTTTCCCTCATGGTATTGGAGTGGATTTCCTTTGTTGTTGATATCTATCACATAAAGAAACATAGAAAAATGACCAAATGTCATAACAATCTAAAGATGGCGTCATTATGTGATTGACGGAGTTGTGCAAAATGACAATGGAAAGAGAAAACTAGCTCAATGTGCTTCTAACCCCAAAAATTTTGTTTCTTGTTTCATCCACAATGAACCAAAGTTCATCCACATCAAAACAAATTTCATCCATTGTGAATTGAAACCCATCCACAATGATTGAAACTCCATGCATGTTTCCAACAAAACCCTATTATTTCTTTAACATAACTTAAATTACCCTCTAAACATTACTCATCTTCCCAATAAAATTATTCATTCTAAATTTTGTAGGCTACTTTACAAAAAAGAAGAAGTAAATTAACACAGTTTATAATATCGTATGTTATATAAATTACTTATGGACATTTAATAAAGCCTAAATGTAGATCTAAACACAATTTAAATTCATGTCTTACGAATGTATTCCACCCTACCTTTTCTCACACATCGTTTCTACACAAATTGCCAGTGAACTCCCCTAGGCGACCTCCTTGTGCACACTGATTCATCCACATTCCAAATTTGATCAAGTGGGTAATTGTGTTTCCCATACAACTCCTCTAAATTCTTATAAGGTAGAGGGTGCTAAATCCAACACCCCATCCAAAACCAACACCTATAAACGCCTCCCAATTGCCAACACTCTACAACCTTGAACCGTTACCCGGCGGTGTAGGAGTGTTTGGGCCCACAGAGTGACGGTTTTAGGTGCCATTAGTGGTGCCACCTCATAGCAGCCTCCACTACTTCCACGTAGGGTAGGTAACGGGCTCCACTCTATCTCGGGTTGGTTCAAGGTGGGATTAGGGTGGCTTGTCAATGCCTATTCTAGCCATTCAATTCACAACGCCAAGGAGGTAGGCCCACAAAGCACAAAAGGGTCATTCCCCGGGATGCAAGGGGGTTGGTTCCCGGGATGCAAGGGGGTCAGTTCCCATGATGCAAGGTGATGGTTTTGCAAGCGAACCGGGTGGGATCATGGAGGTAGCCATGTGGCTTTGCATACCATTACTACTTGGGCTTTGATGTAGTTTGGGTCTAGTACCCAACTATGTTGTGATGGTTCTAGGCAATGAAGGTGGGGGTCCTCATCATATGCAAGGTTGCCATACATAGGGCCTATGGATTGGTTTAAGGAAGCTAGTAGTTTTGACTTTGAATATTCGTCAAATATTCAATTGAGACTAAATTTTTTCTTTCTTTCTTGATACCTATGTTTAGCCCAAAGGCTAATATGAATATTTTTTTTTTATTCAACCACATACCCATATGTATGTGCAATAGGTTAAAGTGTTGGTTTAAGCACCCTCTACCTTAGAGCAATTGCACATTCTCCATACACAAGCCTCTTGCCTTTCCCATGTCCAATTCTTGAGTCACACAAAGTGTAAGGTTTAGGTGATGGATGTGAAAACCATCTCACCCAACTTCAACCCAGCAAACATCCAGCCCAGGTGTCAGATACTCTTGAGTAATCTCCACCACTTTGATCCGGAGTTTGAGCCAAAGACAGTGGATGGCCAATGCTTGCCATCTTCTCCACAAATTTCACAATCTCCTCCTCCTCAATTGGGGTGAGCATTCCTTTCTTCCCCCCTCTTCCTCCCAATGATGGTGCCAAAGAGATGGTTCTTCAATGTACTAACCGGAATACAAAATTCCCTTGAGGCCATCAATACTCTTGACCCACCATCGTCGATCACCCGCAATGCATGCTTGAGTTGCTCATCACTCCAATTGCCAGTTTTCTGTGATTTAAGTCTTGTGCTTCTCCTCCCACCTGTTTCATGGACAGGAACATGGGGTGTCCATCCTTGCGGAGCTTGCTCTGACAACTGAACCTCAAACTGGATGGTGGGAGATGAGGGTGTGTACAATGCCCTGTGTGAAGTAGAGCATTGGGCCCTTTGATGCACCCATTGCTTGTGCATTATGTGGAATGGATCTCTGGTTCCTTCGAATACCGGCTGATTCTAGGTTTGTAGCTTTCGCACTCACATGGACACTGATATCAGTCTTGGGCAAGTTATGCACACCCACAGAGACATGGATCCTACCTGCCTCACAAACCAACATGGATTTCAAGCACTCAATTTCCTCGCGTATCTCAATTGCACATCCCAGACTCCCCGCTCCACCCAATGAGTGCCCATACCAAACGTAAATATCAATGCAAGTGGTCCAACAACAAGCAAGGAAGTCAAATTGATACCTGGACTGGACATTGAACCTCTGCAAGTTGCTTACAATGTCGAACCCAACTTGCCTCTTTCTCGACTTTGCTCCCAGCGCAGCTATAGCTGCAAGTTGCCGCCGTTGTGTGCTTGCATGCCGACCTGCCTACGAAGTTGCAGTCTTCTTTTGAGGCAATTGCATATTGTGGACAATGTCTTCTAGCTCCGAAGCAAGCTATGCTGACCTTAACCCCGGGCTTCGTCGAAAGAGTCATCCTCCGATCCACTACTGATGTCGCAGCCCTCATGAAACTCGGTCTGCTCGATTAGGTGCTCTCCGCCATCGCCACCTGAGTTGCTCTCACTGAGATTTTGAACCTCAAGATTGTTCGGCAAAAATCACCCACAACTGCAACTCTCTAAACTCAACATTCATCACACTTGGAATTGAAGAGGCAACTGATTTAACCGCTGGATGTTCACTTGTTGTGGGTGCTTGATTGAACTCTCCGATTCATGGTTTTTTTGATCTCTTAGAATCCTTAAATCGGTTCCCAATCTTTCTTGCAGTGGCAACGACTCCTTCCAATTTCAGCATGGGTCAACCTAGAAATCGTGAGCAAGCAGCATGATCAACAGAAATTGTGCTCGGATTTGTGTCCATTTTAGTACCTACTTTGTTCCTTTACCACCATAGAATAGGTGTCCATTTAAGGCCATTGTTCGAATTAGGCACATCCACCTTAGTCGTTTTATGGCTCTGACACTTTCGACTTTGAAAAATTGGGAAAAGAAAACATTGCAGCAACATGAGAGATTAGAAAACTCCATAGATTGTCACTAGAATCTCATGTCACATTCCTAGACCCAATAAAATTTGTAACTTTAAAATTTCAGTTGAGAACCATGGAAAACATCAAAAACTGACCATTTAAGACATGTTGACCCTATCTCCAAGCATCTTGTTGGCCAAACATTCCAATGTGGAGTAAGGGGGCAAACATAGGGGAGAGTAGATTTGCCCTATTGTAAAACATGCAAGTTCAAATGTGGCCACCATCACATTTACAGAAGTTTGAAAGTTGTATAAGTGAATTTACTCAAGAACTTGTTCTTGACATTCTAGAATATAATTTTGTTTGAAAATATTTATGAGAAGAATTGGCAAGGTTGGAGAAATAAGAATATGCTAGCATGGGAAAAACAAGTGTATGCCATCACGGAAAGAATCAACGTAAACTACCAAAAAAATTAAAAAAATTGGATCCACACCAACATGATTAGGCGTGTCTCAAAAATTATAGTCAAATCAAAGTTAATTTCCAGTTTAAAATAAAGAGGCAATCAACTCGACCTCCTCGAATTTCAACTTCCCCCTAGAATTAAGCCAACCACCAATTGTCATTTTCAAGGCAAAATATATGCACACTCTCATGTGGAAAGGTTTCAATGGTTTTTGTCACCTGGGCATCACATGTAAGTGTGCCCTAATGGGAGACCATTGACCAATAGTAGGCTTTGGACAAGTTAGGTAAGCTCATTGGTATGCTTTGAGGACAATTCGGTTACTAATGTGAGATTAGTGTGAGATGGGTATTTATCTCCAAATTGGGGGCACTAGAAATGAAGGAATAAACATTACTTTAATTGTACGTCAGTTCATTTAACCTTGTGAACTGATTGGAGGCAATCTCACTTATAGGTGACTTTGGACCAACATGTGGATATTTGTGCCCCTTAGCAAGTAGGGAAATCATTCCCCCTTAGAGTGGACACCACAACACCTACTAGATGCTTGAGAATGGGGGGCGTTTATTGAGTAGGTTAGGTAATCACCATAACACTTAGATGATTGACAGGGGCAGGAGGTCACACACGTTTTGGAACACAGATCAATGAATCAATGTAAGAAAAACTTGGCCTTGACATGTGCCTAACCTTTGAGAGCTTGGTTTCAAAGTTGGTCCCTCTTCTCTTAAGTAGAAATGTTCGTTTTGAGTATGTTATTGAGTTGGGAAACGTAGTCTCCTCAAAGCAAGTTGTGGAGATTTCGATGGCACCTTGATGGATCCCATGTAGAATGATTGTAACAAGGTTTGAGCTCTCATTTTATGGCCCTAGACCAATAGACTTTCCGGCATTCTTTGGATTGTCTTGAATTCCCCTTTGTTTGAAATTATTTTGCTCTCAACTAGGATTTAAGTATATTTGGATTTATGCATGAATTTTGAACTATTCCAACCATCCATATGACCTACACTAGATCGCAAAACTACACAAATATGGTGGTTGCTGAACATGGAATACAAACATTTGAAGTTGTGATTGTTATGTTGTTGCTTTTGTTCTTGGGGTTTGATGTTTTTGTCCCCACAAGTGCACATCCCTTACTTTTCTAGACAAGTGAAATATGCTTAAATGTCAATTTCTTCATATCCCACTTTGATCATGGCCACCCTCCACTCACTCAAACCAAGCTTATTGTAAGATTGAAACTTTGAGGATTGGTCGAAGGTCAAACTTCAAGGTTTGGCATGCATTGGGAATTGGTCAACGCTTTGGACGAAAGCTTGTCAATCCAAGCATCAAACTCGTCGAAATTGCGCTCTCAACTCGAGCACTAGTGTAAAGATGGCTCTCAAGTTGAAAGCTCGAGTGTAGAGCAAACATGAGTTAAAGAAACACTCCTTTCCGTCGATGGAAGAGCTCCTTTCTTGAAGCTCTCAATCTTCAATAGTTTGAGCTAGTTTGAGCATTATATGAAGCTTGTCATATCCAAGTCCTACACTCCCAAGCTCCTCAAATCGAAAGTTCAACTGTAAAGTGAACATGAGTGAACAGAGCTCCTTTCTTCAAGCTCTCAATCTTCAATAGTTTGAGCTAGTTTGAGCATTATATGAAGCTTGTCATATCCAAGTACTACGCTCCCAAGCTGCTCAAATCGAAAGCTCAGCTGTAAAGTGAACATGAGTGAACAAGCGTGTGTAACTGTCCAATTTCCAGCAATGAGGATGCTCCTTTCTTCAAGTTCTCATCCTCAGTCTGCTGTTGAGGGGGCCCTGTCATTAGAATGGTTTTGAGGATTGACTGGACCAGGTGCAACAGAGTCGGAGAATGCTTCCTGGCAAATGTTGAATCTCTTGAAGAAGCTCGCTCTGATGATCAGCTTTGCTTGCTATCCCCTTGAACCGGGAAATTTTAGCCCCCAGGACTTTGGGAGAAAGTGATCCCGGTCATGATGAATATTGTAAAGTATGTGTGGGCTTTGTGTGATCACTCTTCCTAATCGCACACCTATAGTTGACTAGTATATGGCAAGCTTTGCAGTTGAGAATGGACACCAAAATGACCAATGTTATGAGGAGATTGGACTGTGTGCTCAGAATACACACACAACTAGGTTTAATGATCAACATAATTGAAGGAAATAGGTGGCCTTTTAAAAAGAAGAACAATCTTCACTTTGGCCTCTAGCTATAACTGCTACATCTACATGTCCACTACTGACACACTGAAATCGTATCGCTAACTTAGGCCGAAACCACACGGGAGGAAACTTGCATGAACGGCAGTGAGTTGGATGAATAGCATTGGTTCAAATGAGCAAGTGGTTGTCACATGAGAGGAAGTATGGGGAGTGGCAACAATGACTTTTTAGCTTTGGATTTTGCTTTGGGTTTAGGGTTGGGATCTACTTGGCAATAAAGTGGAGTGACATGGCACAATAAATGTAGTTCAATACTACCGGGCACTAGTGCCTGGAATTCCACAGTTTAAGGAGAAAAACAAGGAAAAGGAGACTTTTCAAAAGCAAAGTGCCATGTTGGAGGAAGTTGTGAAACTTCCTCTGGCTCTCGTGTGGCATCGGCCTTACACTTGATTTGAGATGGCCAACCAGATGAGATGATTTTTTATCCAGCCAAATGGCCAGATTTATTACATGGGCAGTTGGAGCAGTGTCCAGGGAGATTTCTGGGCATAATCGGTCAAGATCCCAGTGCTTCCAAGTCCAACTGGTTACATGTTGTGATCTTTCAGTTTTTCTTTAATAATTTGAGGTATATTATATAGATTCCTCTAAATTGATCAATAATTTTCCTGAAGTCTCCAACTTCAACTACACCGTTTATGGTATTTAGTGTCATGTAAACTATTTGTGAAGGGCCTAAACTAAATGCCTAGAGGTCTCAAAGTGTCACACCCTCCAATTGCCAATATGATTCCATTCGTCAACATAAGTAACTTCTTTAAGTGAAAAAAATATCTACATTATGACATTTAGAGTAGCACATTGGGATACTTTAGATGATAGTCTTGTGTTTCAATATGGAAGGGGGAGATATTTTTGAGTGTATTGATGACAATTGTCATGTGTTGACATTTTAGTATGCAAGAGGAAGATATTCTTGAGCATACTAATGGCAAGTGTTGTTTGTGTACACTTTTGTCAACTTGTTGACCATTGTGTAGCATAGGCATGCAACTCATCACACTATTGAACATACTCATACATGGGTTTAACATGTCAATTGTCAATGACATGTTGTTGAATAATACTCATGTTAAGTATTGTTCATTTTGTAATGAAAGCCCCAAATAAAAGGGGCATAATGCCTAAAAAATTCATGGCCCCATGGTGCATCAACCTACACCTAAGTAATGTTATGTTGCATTGCAAAAAAATACAACATAATAACAAGACAACAACCTACACAATGTAAAATCACTATATTCGTTAATTTGGGACTTTTTTGGCATTTTGAGACAGTTACAAATATAAGAACATGGATAAAATCACACAGATATTGGAGAATGTTGTAAGATGCAAATACCGTGAAACATGTGTTCATATCAAGAACCCAATTAAGAACTCATATCAAGATGGTTTGGGTAGGACGACCCAAACATTAGACCATGTTGTCGTGGTCCATACATTAATTTGAGACAAGAGAAAGTCTCAAATTAACGAATATAGTGATTAAAGCAAAAATGATCATTATGATTTTAGACTTATATTAAAATAATTTAACAATCACCAGAGGGGGTTGGGGGGGAACTCTTGTATGACAACATGGTATTTGTGAAAACATCACTTGGCACATAAAAATGTCACATATGTCGTTTTCTCAAATACAAGAAAGGCTGACCTGAATTGGTCTTTGGAGGAAGTTTTTGCCAACTACACAAGTTTTCACCAACTACAACTTTCTCCAAAGTTCAAGTGCACTCCACAAGATTAGAAACTAGAGTCGGCCTTGAAAAAGAAATGTCACATGTGACTGTGATGTTTACACGAATACAATGCTATTATAATGAGAGTCAAAGCCATATGCATATATGGCCCCTTATGAACCCCCTATACACAAAGTGTCGTGACCAAAAAGTGGACCATACATACAAATCATAGACTACACAATAGGTTTATGCTTGTGTACGAAAATTTTAAACTCGTAGAGTAAATTGCCTCAATCATGCATACAAAATACAAGGGATTGGAATAAAATTGACATTTGTTGGATGTATGTTCATAAATCGCTTTCTTATGGTAAAGTTATTGGAGTATGACACGGGGGTGGCAATTACTACTTCATGGCTTAACACTTATGAACTTCTGGGGGGTATAAGATGTATCTTGATGAAATGAGAATGAAATCAACTCTCCTTGTGGAAATCTTAGGGAGATATAGGATACACTTACCTTCCCCAAAGAAATCATAATACTATATTTATTTGTAGAAACTAGGTGAAACAATGCCCCTCGCATATGTATGCTTTCACTACTAGCATATGAGTCCTACGCAATCGTCCTACGTCAATGAAAGAACAATGCAAATCTACCACTATGCTAGATTTGCAAATGTTCCAGTTACATAGGACACGTTCTAGTGACGTAGGTCAGTTGCCTAGGACTCATGTACTTGTAGTGTTTGTAAGCCAGATTCACCCTTTCATACACCACATGGTCTTGTACAAGCTACATTGAGTTTGTACCTCAACAACTTCCTCAACAACTCTTGGGGCACACCTCTCACTAACCTCTCAATATGCTTCAAAGAAATCACCCACACACAATACTTACACGTACTTCACATTATTATTATTATTTAGAATGGCCTTTTGGCATGTTATCGAGCTAGTACTATGTCGTGCTCTACAATCGTCCAACTTGGAACATTCATCAACAAGCATGTTGTTCTACGGGTCATGCTTTGTTGTGCACTAATGTGAAGCTCTCAAGTTTTAAGACCCCTTTAAAATCAAAGACTCGCTAGAAGAGAACTTGTCCACTGCAACTCGTGGTGAAAAAATGCATAGATAAATCATTTCAGTTGTCAACTGGAGGTTTTTGTTTGCCAATTCTCCAAAACCTCTAATTAACAACCAAAATAAATAATATATGCATTTTTCTTGCCATGAGTTGACAAGTTGCAACGGATAGTTGGAGTGGACACATTTTGTCCTAGTGTATGAAGTGGGATTGAATGCTCATTTCTTCAAGTTCATAACATGTCTATTTTAGCCTAAACTGGCATATAAGTATATTTAGACAAACCACTTATCCAAAAATAATAAGGGATGTGCACTTGTGGGGACAAAAATATCAATCTACAACATCAAATGCAACAACACAACAACCACAACTTCAAATGTTTGTATTTTATGTTCACCAACCATCATATTTGTGGAGATTTGAGATCCAATGTATGTCATATTGGTGGTTGGAATTGTCCAAAATTCATGCATAAATTCAAATTATACTTAAATCCTAATTACTATAATGCCTTAAATGTTTCAAAATGGGGTTTTGAATTTCAAATGGCCAAATCTTGCCCCAAAAACATTTATAAATAAATAAATAAATCAAGAAATTTATTTTTACTAGACATAGCTATTGAAATTGTCTATCATATTCAAAAGCTCAATCATGAAACTATGTGCATGGTTATCCTCTATCACTCATGAAGTGCTCACATCAAAAGAGATATGTTGACAATTTGATCAAATCAAGATAAGATGATTGTATGCTTGCAACTTTCCACCAATCTATAATATATATGTCCTTCAAACCAATCTTAGCAAGTTCATATCAAAACAATGATATTTGTTCTTGTGATGGATCTCTAAAGGTTATTACTAACTATATGAACTCGTGATTCCCGTAGCGAGATAAGTTAATGCACATGGACCTCATCTAATCACTCTCCTTAATTAGAGAGCTATATTTGAGTGGTATGTGGCAAGGTTTGTAGTTAAGAACAGACACCAAAAAGACAATGAGATCGAATTATGTGCTCAAAATATAAGCACCATTCTAGTTTGAGAGGACCTATGTGAACATTCTACAAAAGAAAATCAATCACTATTGTAATTGAAATGTATCCTTGCCCTAATTTTGAAACTTGCCAAAACAACAATTTTCATGATTTGCAATTGCTAAGACTGAAGACAATTCACAAGCCGATCTAGTAGCCCAAATGTTTATGGAGTTGGAAGTGCCCACAGTAGGGCCACATACCTTAGATATATTTGTTCATGTCGAATCTAATAGCCATCAGTACGGTAGATAGGTGGGATTTGTAACATCTACATAAACTCATCCACTGTGGATGAAGGGGCTTCATTAAAAAACCTCCCCTACAAGTTTGAGGGTTGATTCATGCCAATTTGACACTACACTAAAAAAGGATATTTAGTGTTTGATACACTAAATATGAACGCATACACTAAATGTCAATAACCCTATGAAAGTAAGTAACATTAAATGTAAACTCAAACACTAAATATCAACTATGGTAATATGTGGAAGTTACATGTTTGAATTTAGTGTTAGTAAGAATATGAAGAAAATGCCGTCAACTTCGGTAGACGAGAGATCAACGAGCAGGAACGTGGGGTGCCACACCTAAAATTGCAAGTCCAGTGAAATCCATGCTTCACAAGAAGGGAGGTGGCAGTAGGGAAGGTAGTGGCACATTTACGTCTAACACTAATTGTCAACGAATTGAAAATTAGTGTTGAGCAGGGTAGGGTGAAAACAACATTAAATATCATATTTAGTGTACTACACTACTAGAGCCAATAATCTAAAACTACTCATTTAAAGGTTATAATATAAGATCACTGCGTTTTCACCTTCCACAATGGATGAGTTTATGTAGACAAAACGAATCCCTAGCGAATTCAAGCTCAAATTGATCCAACTACAAGTTGGTCCAAATAAACTACCTCAACTAATGTCAGAAGACCGGCGTTACATTCAAAAACACCACCTAACCCCGACAAAGGATCAGATGCCCTAATTTTAGTATGAAAATAGAATGTAGAAGTTTGTTATAATAGCAGCGGCATTGAGGGTGCCATAACTACTTCTAGTGGTAGGTGATAAAGATGACTCGCATAATTAATCAAACATGAATGATGTTTGAATCTAACTTATGTCCGGGGAGAACCGGCGGTTAGTTACAGATGAACCGGTTGAGTTTGGGAATTCACCGGTTGAAGTTGGAGACTTCAGGAAAATTACCGATCGTTTTAGAGGAATCTATGGAATATACCTCAAATGAATAAAGCAAAACCGGAAGATGTCAACATGTAACCGGCTGGATTTAGAATCACTCGGATCTTGACCGACTATGCTCAAAAACTTCCCGGGCACTGGTTTGATTACCAAAAAATGCTTAATGATAAGGTATAAGGCTTTGGGAAACAATCACTATATGTCGAGTCTCATTAGCAAATACAAATAGTGACTTGAAAACTTTTCTTGGAAGTTACATGGCTCTATTATAGGCACTTTCAAGTCCACAAATAAAAGTAACACATAAAGGAACGCATGTGCTTTTGGGTACTTGTGTGATTATGTGATTATTTTCTTTTGTCAAGGAATTTTAACTCCACAAACATTCAGGATATCGGTTTGGAAATTGTCTCATTTGGTTGTATTCACAAATCTTTAGAATTGGAGTAGTGAAAAATTAGAAGATTCTATAGTGAGGATTGTCTTTCACTTTAACGATCGCATAGGCATGTCCAACTATATTCATTGTTGAAGATAAAATGTTTAATACATTTTGTGCACATAACTCAATCCCCATTGTAACACATGCCTTTGTAGGTGTTTGGTAACTTTATTGCCTTGTATTACTCAAAGCCTTGCCACATGGAGTCCTAATGTGAGACCACAAACGCATAGATGCTTGAGAAATGGAAGGCAGTTGTGCACGTATATTAGAAAGCAACTGTCTTCATGAGGAATTATGCTTTACACTCACAAGTTTGGCCTTGAGCCATGTGGCCAAGTGCAACTCCATGTTTGTCATGACATGAATCTAGGCTTGTTTTTCTCCCCTTTTACTAAACAATTTTGGCATGGGAGAAGGGTACTGGTACTAATGAATCAAGGTTCAATACATGATTCAACAAACTCAACTATAGTGGATACTCAAAAATAGGTATTCGATTAAAAAGAGTGACCACATAAGACCTTTACCACTAGGAGAAGATTTGTCCCTTCCCACCACCCATTGCAACCGGTCCATTGTGACTCATGGTGAGAATATACATAAATAAATGATTTTGGTTGAAAAATTGGGAGTTGGCAACCAAAAACTTGAGTGCAGCAACTGAAATGATTTATTTATGCATTTTCTCGCCATGAGTAACAGTGGACCACTTGCAACATGTGGTTGGAATGGACAAGTTTTCTCCAAGTGTACAATCGAGTGGATGTGGACTTCCATGGGTGAGCCGACCTTACATGTACAAGAGAGAAGTGCATGGTACGGGTGGCCAACATGAGTTTGATTGCCATTGCTAGCTACGTTTTTTGACACGCCTCAACTATACACTACTTATTGCTCATGGGGGAGAGATTGTGCACATCATTGAGAACTTTGTAAACAATTTGTTGGGTTTAACATTTCGTAGATGACGTGGATGTGCAATTTGAAGGTGTGGTTTTCTCTAAGAAACTTTGGTCGGAGGACATAATCCCCTAATGGAATATATGTGCATGTGAATAACTAGGAACGCCATGCCATTCTGTCAACACCATAAAACTCATTCATTTATACTACACTGATTATCCCATTTAGTGCGTGTGGTACTAATTCCCAAAACATGCAGTATTTTGCCAAGTCTCAAAATGAGTGAGGCTGGGGATTCGTGGCACTCACTAAGGAACATCCATCCAAGATATCGTGGATGAAGTGGCTCCAATAAAAAAAAGCCCCCCTATGGGGTTGAGGGCCGATTCATTCGAATGTGACGTCACTAGACTAATTCGGGGCCTTTGACTCTATTTCCGAAATCAAATTGCCTAAAAATAGTCATTTAGATGATTCCTGCGTTTTTTTCATCCGCATGGATGATTATACTTGAGTGCCACGAATCCCCGGCCAATTAGTGAGGGTGGTATTTTATACCAAGTGATACTAAATTCATGACTACGTGCTCATATACCATACATTTCAAGAAAATTTGTGCGCACTCTAACTTCTAAGGTGTTTGTAGAGTGATAAAAATATTACATGCAAACACATGATTGTGAGGATAGCATTACTCAACCCCATGGTCGAGTTCAGTTTCTATATTTAGCATCTAACAAGGGCCTCCACTATCTTACCTTTATGGGAAGAAAAATAGATAATAGGAAGAAGTTGATGCTGGTAGAAATAGTACAAACATTGTGAATGGTGCCAGTACTTTTAGTGCATTGTGTTGTGATGAAAAGTACTTTCAGAACATAGTGCAAAGATGAACGGTGTTAGTACTTTCAGTGGATAGTGTTGCCATAAATAATATTTTCAATGAATAGTGCCAGGATGATCAATGCTTCCTAGATCTTCTAGTGGCATTCATTTCATAGCATACAGAAAATCACTATCACCTTCACTAACTTCCCATTCAACCAACTTCTCAAACTAACCGCTCACAAACTTTCCCAAGTTGGTTTGTTTGGAAATCACGTCACTTTTAAGTACCCAAACTAGCCAAACTGTTAAGAATCGATGAAATAACCTTACATATAGTCTATCACGTACAAAATGGAATGGGAAAGTAAAATATGATAGATAGATAGATTCCACTCGGGGTGCACTGGCTCACCCGGGTTGGTTGTATTTTGGGTTCTTTTGCAATTGAATTTTCAATTTGTGCCAAAAAAGATAGATAGATAGATAGATAGATAGATAGATCTATGATAACAATAAATTGTGTTTGAGGTAGTGCCACAATAGACAAACTTTTTGACCTATTTTTTGTTTTTGTTTTGTTTTTTGCTTGCGAGTCTTCATATAAACTGTGGGAAGTAGTTAACAAATAAGGGTTGTGGCCCTATCATGGGAACTTCCAATGCCGCATATAGTGTGGACCGTTGGATCAAAGCATGAATTGTCTCATTCAACTATCAATTGCAAATCATGCATATAATTATTTTAAGTGGCATAACAAACAAAATCAAAGCGCAAAAAACTAAGGAGATGAAAGTGAATATCTTCTTTATCTTTCAATAATTACATAGACCCTCCCAATTATGTTAATTATCGAGCCTAAAATAATTAATAAATTTTGAAACTTATAGACCAATTTTATTGTGACATGTGTCTTTTTGATGTCCATTCTTGACAACAATCCTTGCCATTTACCATTCAATATAGGCGTGCATATAAGTGTTCATAAGAGTGACCACATAAGGCTCATGAGCTTAGAACGGTAACCGTATCACCTTTATGAACGATAAGTAGGTGTGTATGGAGAGAGGCTATAGTTTCGTGGTGCCTACATAAACTCATCCATTAGCACAGTGGAAATGCATTGAGCTATTTTATAGCATGAATTCAACTGCTCAAAGACTATTAGACTCCAAAAACGGTATCAGTGACCTTGAATTAGTCAACTAGATTCCAATTGGAACAAATCAGACCTCAACCTTGTAGGGGACTTGTTTTTTTACTAGAGCCCCTTCATCTACGATGTAAGAGTTTGCACATACGCTACAAACCCCAAGCCACAGAGGGAAGGAATTACCGTATACGAGCATACCTCTCATCCATCCAACGTAAAAACTTGTCCCCATATAATTTTGTTACAAATTCATTTCAAATGGCCTTAAATTCAATAACTCAAGGCCTTTAAAACTAATTCCGGTGTCAAATCAACTAAAAAGGCAACCTCCGGGCTGCGTACTATTCAAAGGGCACATATGTTGGATGAATGACAAGAGGTACGCTTGTATACGACAATTCCCTCTCTCTAGTGGGTACTAGGCTACGTAGCAAGGCAAGCTAAGAGGTGAATACAAGGCCCATTCTACGGGCGGAAGCTCCACGTGGCAAATTCCAAGGCTTCACTTCATGTGTCCAACATAAGAGCCATGAAGGTGACCATGACTTGGTCGGGAGTCGGGAACGTCTCTCTCATATGGTGTAAAGAGGCTTTAAGTTACACGGTTGTACCAATGCACCTTGGCAAATAGGTAACATTGTCTCATGTGACCTTAAGAAGCCTATATTTATGATTGTATTTATGATTGTACAAGAGTCCCATGTAACAAATTTCAACCCGTAAAAGCTCATACAAACTTTATGATCTAGACAATAAACTTTATTGGGGTGGGGGTGCCCGGGGGGGGGAGGGGGGATTTCATTTATGACAACTCTCATAAGGAGTTATGGTTTTCTTTTTTTTTGCTTTTTCTTTTTTCTTTTTCTTTTGTAGTAATTAATGATCACAATTGTTTGCAAAATCAATTTGTTGCTAAAGAACCCTTTCCCCATAGTTATGTTGAGATGGCACTTTTATAGTATATGCTACACACTAATCCTCATGCAGTTGAAAATTGCATAACATTATTAAGATCCATAATAGTGTTATGTGGGACAGACAGTATTTTGCGGAATATTCCATCATGCATACTGAATGTGAGGAATATTCCGTAGAATATTGTCAGTCCCACAAAACATTATTATGGATTTGAATAATGGTATGTGACGTGATTCAATTTTTCATTTCATTTTTTTTTGACCACTCTATTCCATGCTAGTCTTCACTATTTGAAATGAATGATGAAGCATCCTATGGTGTATGACCTCCAGCCAATATGGTGATTGTGTTCGTAGCTTGCAAAGGAAATAAAACAAAATACCGGGACATTATTAAAGACAAAATCCTCATATGTTTACAAATGGTGTTGTAAATGTGGTCCAAAATTATTATGGGGATGCTTCAGAAGCCAGAGCATTCCTAAGTAAAGTAAGGACAATCGTTTTTATTTTTAGCTTCAAGAGTAAATCCAAGAACCAAGAATCATTTTTATTTTTATATGCATGAATGCCAACCATTGTAGGTGGCAAGCTCTCATTAGTGGACACCAATCCTTAATTTTTAATTTTTTTGAAAAGTAGTAGGTTTGGTTACATGAACCTTATGGTGGGACACCAGTGTCCCACATAAACCGGAGCCAACAAAATGCATTAATTTTTTTTTAGGGTAGGGGGTATCTCCTATAGAGAGAGGGGGAAGGTGTTGGCACCTGCATCATTTGCAATGGCGTCAAAGAAGACCGAGGAGTACTGTGGTCAAGAGCTAAACAAGAGCATGTGGTTGTCAATGGTTGAAAATAAAAACCAACTTGAAACATCACATTGTGTATGTTGGGATAAGCTCAACGCCGCTTTGATTGCCTTCAACTGATCATTTTTGATGTTGACACGGGCTTTATGCGAGAAGCGGTGCATTGTGGGACACCGGGGTCCCGCCATAAGGTTCACATGTTGAGTTCAGAAGCAGTCAAGGTAGCGAGCATGAGAATTTTTTGTGGAGTTTAGGGTGGCTACATTTAGATGAATCAAAGGGAGTGTTTGGCGAATGCATAGAACCTATGTGTCAATTTGGGTGGCAATATAGTGGCGACCACCAGTGTGTTTCAATCCGAAGCTTCAAATCTGGTACCCAAATTTCTTAAACTCCACTACAATCAAAAGGTGGCGTCACCAATCACCCCTACATAAATAAAGAGGTTGCAAGGTATAAGCTAAGAGACCAAGAGGGTGGTGACTATAGAGGTGGAGAATGGAGGAGAATGTGGTGACACCACTCATCCCACCCAACTAAACCCTAGGCAACGTGAGCCCTCGGATGGGAGGATGGGCTCCATCTATGGCTCACATTGGAGCTCGTTGGCTACTACCAAGAATGGAGCTTAGAGGTGGGTCCCGATTTTTTGGCAACTCCACTCCACCCATGCAAAGGTAGTTGGCGCCACCTCTTACCCACAAAGAGTGGAGGTGGCACTTTAGAAGGAAAAAATTTCAATTTTTTAAACATGTGGGTGTAAATCAATTAACTTCACCATAGCAAAATGGCTACTAGTAGCCGGGAAAAAGGGCTGGTGGACACCTTATTGTTACGTATTTTTAGACAAAGATTTCTTCTATCTACTAGATCTACCCTTATTCAATTTGCATCTTGGCAAAAAAGTCTTTGAGTGCATACTCTCAAAGATGCTTATGTAGGATGAATACCCACTACACAACTTAACCTTAAAGGTCACCGAGGCCCCGATGGAGCTTTGGAGACAAGAAAAATCAAATTTTCTTGTTGAGAAAGATGAGTTTTAGTCAATGTTTAGAATAATAACCCTTATTGAAATAGTTTTATCCTTCTAGTGAACTTCTTAGAGTAAAAGATACATTTAAACTGGCCCAATAGGATGAAAATGAAAATGAAAATAATGAATATAATATAGTGTACAATTCTATGTAATTTATGATATTTTTAGCCACCATTAAACTACAAATGATTAAAAAATTTGAATCCTCCCAACTAATTTTTTATTAGGTTAGTTCGAGCCTGAGGAGATAAATACAATATAAAATATCTTGATGTAAAATGCTTATTGAATTTGCACATACTTATACATAGATACTCACCATGTCAAGATGTAATATTTAGATCTCCACCGTATGAATGTGCTCTTTGGGTGCTTTGTAGCAAATTTTGTTTTGGTGTGAGCAACATTTGAGCATGAAAAGTCGATCATCTTTAGCTATCTCACATTCAAGAAACAACCATGACCTTTAAGAATACTAAATCACAAACGCAAGGTAGAGCCCAAGTTGTGATAAAATTTTGTGGACCTTCATCATGAATTATTTATGCATGTATAAGAGTGAGGCATCTTGTGAAGTCTTTGAGTGAAATATGAGGGGTGGAGGCTAATACATGCACACCTGTATTGTACATGTTAGTGCGGAGAGTGTGGATTAGTACAACAAGAAAAGCATGTGTCATTCTCATCCGCATAAAGGTGAATGAGCCTAATGTGGACACCTCCTGCTCTGTGGAATCATCCAGCTGATTGGTTTGAGCATTTGAAGCTCGAGTTGTTAGCAATTGCGAATTAGGACTAAAGAATTTGAAATCATTGAAATCGGAGTTGAGGAAGGTGTTGATCTAGGCTCTAGAATCAAAGGTTCTCTACTTTTCAATGTGTTGTTATAGGGGGAAACTATTTTATTGTTCAATGTTGTGCAGGTGGACGACATCATTAGCAAATTCTACGTGGGTCATTTGCCAATGAGAACCAAGTTGAATGCCAATATTGGTTGTGTCATGTCTCTAAAGTGGTCATATGTTGCTGAATTGTTTTTCATTATAGAATACCCACAATACAAGCCGGTTGGCACCTCACATCCACATGTCGCCTCCTAATTTGCCCAAGTTGTTGCCTCCTAATTTGCCCACCTCGGACACAAAAATCAAGCGTGTCATAGCTTGGTGATAGCACTCCTCATTATGGAGGATGGTGGGTGTAGTTTGACTCTTGCGAAGGTGACTAACCCAAATATCATCAATGCAGCGGCTAAATCACCATGTATTACTCACCCACTGAATTAAAGCAATTGTACTACTGATTAAGAGCAAAATATAGGTGTTTAATTAAGGAAGCTAACCAAATTAGCCTCATCTACCTTACATATTAAGTCGCGTGTGGGTGAGTGGAGTTGTTGCAACATGTTGGGAATAAGTTGAGTTTGTTATAGCTAGCCATATTTCTTTCATGAACCTTGACCAACATTTCAAAAGCTGGGATTGGTGATGCCCCATAGGGGAATGCTATTATATGAGCCATGAGCAATGAACGATAACTTGTGAGCGGTGGAAGAGGGAAAATATGTGGAAATACACTTACTAGTATCCTATAGTTGCCGTATCTTGACATACATACTGTCAAACGATTTGGGTTATATGCCTCATGAGTTCGTCAAACAATTTGTTGTTAGAGCATAATGATGAATATATTTGTTAGTTCATTGTCCCCAAAATGATCCCAACACATTGAAAACTTCCAATACATATCCACTCTATATGTAAATAACATCAAAATTGAACCATACATAGAACTGACACATGCAAATTGCTCACACAAAACTGTGTTCACTGATTGTGGGTTATTGAAATAAAAGTGAACATCAAAACCCGAAAACATAATTCCAAATTATGAGCACACTTATATGCTTTATGTTATACTATGACTAGAACAATCCACACTATTGTTGTCATTTCATTGCAGAGACATTCCTTGTTTCTTGACATCTCTTTCAACCAAACCTTTGTGGGATTCACCTAGGTGTCACTAGACAAAAATTATAAAGTGATGTGCAAATAAATGTAGGGTAGACATCAACTTTTCTAGGTAGTGATGGTGAAATTATACATGGTTTTTATACATCCATCATAAATTATTCCATGAATATTCCCATCATTTGTATCACTTCATAGAGCGCCCCATAATACCTTGTTATCACATGTGGATTCTTTAAAATATATAGAATGGTTACCCAACAAACCCCAAACATCATATGTCTCACATATTTCTCACATATTTGAATTCATGTGTAACTGCGATGACCAATTTTTTGGAATACGTTCATGACCTCAAGTTAGATAAATGTAGCCCATTCACTACTCATTTGTGTAGCTCAGGTTGGAACACCACACTTCTGATCCTTGTTGTAGCCGACCTTAGAGGTGCAATTCATAACCCCTCAACAAAGCGAACTACTGGATGATGGTGGAGAGATACCCAAATCTCAAGGAAGAGGTTGGCAGTTCGATTCCCGGTTGTGAAATCTCCTCTCTACTTGATAGAAACTTGCCAGGTGGTCAACTGCCTCATGTGCTTTGGCGCTGGCCTGTCGGCCTTCTATCTCAAAAAAAAAACATAACATCTCAACAAAGCAATTGCAAGACTTTGACATCGCAATGCAAATCATCAAATTGTTCATGAAAACATGGATCATCATATTTTTAATGAAATACCATATTGAATCTTGTCATAACATTCTTCAGATACACACGCTTGTTTTGTGGGATTGACAGTATTCCACGTAGTATTCCCCACATTCAATCTCAACTATGTATCTATTAACCTCTACAAGTCCAAGTGGTTCATTATGGGCCTCAAAATGTCAAGTGTTTAAGGTTATTTATTGTTAAATCGTCAATCAATGTTCAAAGTGGCGGGCCCTCTCGAAATGAACTCATTATCAATTACATTATTCTTCCAATTGGAATGTTCATACATGTAGAAAAATACATATTTATAAAGGTTTGGTCCTTTATAAACGATTTAGATTTAAAAACACGCCACATGTATCTTACACCATTACTACATAAGATTGTATTTTCATCTCCTATTGTGGTATGTGTTATGCTAAACATAGAGTAAATATCATAGACTAAGTATTGATGACTTAATAACTATCATTTAGCTCTCCCCAACCACACATAACATTATTCAGATCCATAACAATGTTTTGTGGGACTGACAATATTCCGAGTAGTATTCTCAGATATTTTCCACATTCAGTCTGAATGTGGGGATTATCCGGAAATACTAGGTGGCATATTGTCAACCCCACAGAACACTGTTATGGATCTGAATAGTGTTATGACATTGCGAGACGTAGAGCCAAAATTGAAATAGCACAAAATATACGGTGTCGGGGACTTGTATAAACGGCTGGGGATTCGTGGCACTCACTTAAAATCATCCATCCTAGATATCGTGGATGAAGTGGCTCCAATAAAAAAAAGCCCCCCTATGGGGTTGGGGGCCGATTCATTCGAATGTGACATCACTAGACTAATTCGGGGCCTTTGACTCTATTTCCGGAATCAAATTGCCTTAAAATAGTCATTTAGATGATTCCTACATTTTTTTCATCCGCATGGATGATTTTAAGTGAGCGCCACGAATCCTTGGCCTGTATAAACTATTGCGTACGCCATAGAATGTAGAGTTGGTGCCTTGAATGGTCGGACGGATGGACGGACTTTCGGTAGATTGAAAAGCCTTCCTTACACGATGCTAAGGCTAATTTACTGCAGTAGGTACAAAAGTGGATCACACATGCACCCAAGGGCCAAGAAGCCTTACGCGGGGGTTAGTTAATGCAAGCACTGCATACCCGAAAGCCATGTAGGCTCGGGGCAGCTGAGTTAAATATGACAACTCAGACCAGATAAAAATCCTCGTCATCGTGAATCATTCAACAGGGACTCCTTTTGCAGGCAAAAAGGTGAAATGCACTCTCGGGTGTGGAGTTATTACTGCTGTCACTACCGCAGCTTATAAGTTAACCCCCCAAAGGTCCAAGCAAACGGTCCGAGACGACCCTAAACTACTGGATGATGGTGGAGAGATACCCAAATCTTAAGGAAGAGGTTGGCAGTTCGATTCCCGGATGTGAAATATCTTCTCTACTTGACAAAAACTTGTTAGGTGGTCAACTGCCTCCTGTGCTTTAGCGCTGGTCTGTCAGCCTTCTGTTTCAAAAAAAAAAGGTCCAAGAAAAACTGCACCAAAATCGCTTAAAACAGTTTAGTCTGACTTGGAAACTCATCATTGAAGAAGACCGGCACCTCTTATGGAAATTTGATTGTTATGGCTAAAAGCTTTGTAGAGTTAGGGCCACTTCACAAACGAGACTGAGCGCCCGTGACCATTACACTTCAAGCACTCTCATTGGTGGAAAAGGCAGAGCCGGTCCAAGTTCGCTTCACACTATGCTTGAGGGACCAACGGAGTATGTGAATGCAAGATGGATGTAAAGCGTACATGGATTCCTACATGGCATCGAATGGATCATGTTTCATGGTCACTTGGACTATTTTCAAAAACCACCTCTTGGAGGTAGGCTTTACACAAAACCATCGTGGGTGAGGACGTGCATGAATAGAAATTCGTTGAAATAGCATTTGGTTGAGTGCCCGGTCACATATGGCTTCACACTACACTCGAGGGTCCGTGACCACACTACATGATTTTGGAGGTGTGTTGGGACGGCCTTTGGACACTTTCTTTTGGGCTCTCACAATGTCATGGTCACGGCTCTTGGCTCGTGCGTGAAGTGGCCCTTCGAACATGTATCATAACACAAACTTGTATTGTTGGGACTCGTGCATCAATGACTACCAAATTAAAAACGTCTGTCTCTGATTTTAGGGATTAACCTCCTCAAATGGGCATGGACCATAACCGGTCATGACTCAGCTAGGAAGCACTAAGGTAGAAATACCCAAACCGGTTAACCACCCTCTACCCGTGCACTAGACTGCCGCCATAATAGTGAAGTGCCATTTCTGAAATTGATCATGGCGAGGCGGCAACTTCAATGCGTGTACATTTAGTGTAGCCAATGGGAGCCAAGTTTAATGTACTTATGAGTTAACCGGTTTAAGTGATGTTCTGTATGGGAATGCAGATTACCGTGTTCGGTGTAGGGAGAATCTAATGAACAAGTAGGAGGTTTGACAACTTTCCACTTTGAAAAATTGTAGAATTTTTTGTACAAGGCAGAAAAATATGAAACAACTTGCATTCTTCATGAATCCTTCTTGTCTATCTTGGAAAATTATCTCATGATTGTAAGACCATATCTTCAATGCGAATCACCTTATTTTCATGGGTTATGGTATTTCTACCTTACGAGCAACTTTCCTATGCTTTTGTATCCCTACAAATTAGAGCATGTCGAGTCTATAGGGCATCTATGACCTATGGTTTTTGTGCCATGAGTGGACCGATTACGCTCCATAGACAACTAGAGTAGGTCCAAGGAGATGGATGTCTTGTTGTTCTCATGGTTCATCATCCTTTCTCTGTTGTCATGTAGTTACGTGATCATAATGGGAATAATGAATAGCAATTTTCATGTGTTTTTCTAACACATGCAGAGAGCATGTCATCCATAATCTTCGATTTTTGCACATGCATAAGGTAGAAATACCATAACCCATGAAAATAAGGTGATTCACATTGAAGATATGGTCTTACAATCATGAGAGATAATTTTCCAAGGTAGAAGAGAAGGATTCATGACAAATGCAAGTTGTTTCATATTCTTTTTCCTTGTATAAAAAATTCTACAAATTTTCAAAGTGGAAAGTTGTCAGACCCCCTACTCGTTCATTAGATTCTCCCTACACCGAACACGGTAATCCACATTTCCATCAAAATATCACCTAAACCGGTTAACTCATGAGTACATTAAACATAACTAAATTTGGCTAAACTAATTGCACACACATTGAAGTTGTCAGCCTCGCCATAATTGGTTTCAGAAATGGCACTTCACTATTATGACGGCGGTCTACTGCATGGGTGGAGGGTGGTTAACCGGTTTGGGTATTTCTACCTTAACCGGTTACATCTCATGAATGGATCGAGTGGGTGGGTGTCTCATTGCTACCGTTATGGCTAGTCATCCACTCTCTTCTTGCCATAAGCTTATATAAGGGATTCGTACAATACAAGTATCAAAACACAAATGCCAAGCACACGGCCAAACAACTCCTTATGGTAACATTTACTAATAGTTTCCATGTGTTTTCCTATCCATGCAAAGAGCATGTTATCCATAATCTCTAGTTTATGTCCATGAGCAGACCAATTATGCCCATAAACGACTCAATTAGGTTTCTACTATCTCAACTTGTCATCTACTCTCCTATCATTGGTTAACTAGTCCATAGTTTGAAAGAATGATCTTGTATGATGAAATACGAAGCACAAACCAAAGCAAGGAGCATGTTATCCATAACATGTACTTTTTGTCCATGAGTAAACCGATTAAACCTCATAAACGATCAGAGTAGGTCACTACTTTTGTAACTTGTCATCCACAATTCCTCTTCTTCTTTTGCTTCTCATTGGAACTCTAATGACATGCATGGGTGACTATGAATATAAACCCCCATATATGAGAAATTTACACTTGAAAATAAAATAAAAGGTTGGAGCAACAACGGTTGCGGTGATGGGGGCCTACCCTAGCCCCTACCCTTTAAGGTTTGCAATTGCCAAGAGAAAGTAAGAGAGGGTAGATTAGAGGAGCAATGATGGCAACTAAACCCTAACCTTAACCCTAACCCTTGAAGCTTACCATTGGCCAAGATGGACTAAGGGGGGATGATATTCAAGATGAAGGTGTTGGGAGGTCATATATAATGTATGAGGATTATCAAAGGAGAAATGTTGAGTTGAAAATTGTATGTTTTGAGGGTGTTTCTAAGTGCTTCTGAGAGCATTGCCATTAGTAGGGGACTGAACTGCAAAACGGATGTAGAGTAGTTCAGTTCAGTTTGGAATTGCCCCACCCATTTGAAATTTGAATGAACTGAACGTCGAGGGCAGCCTCAGTGCAGTGATTGTCTTGGAAAACGGAGCAAGTTTTCAGTGCACCAAGCTGACATGAACTCCAATGAATCGAGAATAAGACAAGAGTATTATACTCCTCCAAGACTTACTTCCTAGTAAAAAAATTACTGGGTTTGAGGGTGCTCGTTGAAGTCGGACTCAAAAGCAAGTTTGTGGGTGGGGCATATGCCTCCTAGCTACCCAAACTGAACATGGATGAATCTCTGTTTTGTGTTTAAACTTTTGCAGTTCAACTTCATTCATGGGTGGTGATGCTCTTAGTGCTTTGAATGCCCGAGGGTGAGGAAGTGACTAGGGAGAGTGAGAGGATGCACTAAATTCCATAGTTGTATCTTTTACGTTTGATTTATGAAGTGGCAAAATCTGGGCACAATTTTTAGTGAAATGTGCATGATGGGAGTAACTTCTTAGTGCAAGGTTTTTATGACATGTATTACGGGTGTGCAATTTTTGAAAACATTGTTTGTTGTGGAGAGGAGATGTGGAGCATTGAAATGGTGGGGTCTAGAAACTATGGCAACTAAGTGACTCAATTTTGACGGCTTGGTTCTTAGCGTAATTCGTGTTTTTGGTTATGAGATTATGAGAGGAATTTTAAAGTTAACTTATCTTTTTCTATCAAAATCTTGAGGCAAGGGGAGTTAATACACTAAATATGATATTTAGTGTCATATGGCATTTATGTCGCTGCGGTAATTTTTTTAGTGCCACTTTCTATGAATAAGTTTACAAATATTGTAATCCCAACTTACTTTCAGTTCATCCAAATGCCAATTATTGAAACCAAGTTTGGGATAGTTTGCATCCTAACAAATCTATGATGAAATATTGTCATGGATGATTGAAATTTGGATGAACATCACTTAGTAAGTGACAATACTTGCAACTTTGCACATCTATAATGTCCAAATGTTTTTAGCTTAGGGTTGCAAGAGGAACGGCTAGCGCTTCTTTGATGGCGCTTCTTTGTGGTTGCTGCGGGTGGTTGGGGGTGGTTGATGCCTTCGTTAGATCATGAGCGGCATCAAAATTGCGAAGGTGTTGATGCATAAGTGTCTCAATTGTTTTCATACCATTAGTAAACCTCCGATGTGTGCAACAATTTGGATCAAGCATAGGATTGCATTTATTGCAAGTTCTAAGGGTTGCAAGTTCTAGGATCAAGCATGGAGATTGGTTTATGTTGGTATTAGAAAGGAACCAAGATATAAGTAGACTGACAATCTTACGGATCATTTGATGGTAGATTTAAAACAAAAATTGCATTAGCTTCTATGACATATATTGTAGACTTAAATGCTTATGAGTTGCATATGGGAAATGAAAAAGTCTTCAACAACTTTATAAATGCATGCTAGGCTTTTACATTATGCATATGATAAGGGCCCATTATTAGTCAAAAGTATATTTGTATACTTATGTTAATGACTATACACGTTTGCCACAACCCACTTGTATCCCAAAGGGAAACTACATTCTTGCACATGTGAAGATGAAATAGGGAGCCCTCTACGATAACTCATATGTAAGTTAACCAATTCTCAACTTGTCCAAGTTTTGAATATGACACTAATTATGATACATTATAATTTTGTGGCACACAACATTTGTGTTTTCATTATGCATAAAATAGAATAATAACATTGATCTAAATTTGGACATTGTATATGTTTTTATCATTAAAATACTATATTGATATTTAAAATCATATACTAATTTAGGACAATGTAAGAAATAGTGTGGTCCACCTCATAGCAGAATGGAGAAGGGATGGAGAAAATGAAGGTAGGCATTCAAGAAAAGAACTTGGGCTACTCATTTGTAAAAGGTAGTTAGCATTAGGGGTACGGATGAGTTAAGATTCCTCACAAAAGCAAGGTCCCAAAAGCTAGCTAACTTCTAGTTTGTAAAACTTTTATGTAAACCTTAATTTTAACTAGATGGTACAACCGTGAGATAGATTAGCTCTCATATAGGTTAGCTACCTCATATGTTAGCTAATTATCTTAACCAGGTAGTGTGGGCACAATATAAACTTAATTGAGTGGTTATTGACTCTCACTGGAGCCTTAAATGGGTTGTGCGGCTAGACTCTTAGAGTGCAAGGACTCTCAACTAAAAGCACAAACGACATTTTTAGAGAGTGTTAAGCACATTCTCCATAACCTCCAATTCTTGTCCATGAGCAAACCGATACACCCCATAAACATTTTGAATAGGTTAATACTTATGCAACTCATCATAATCTCTCTTTTTACAGGCAACTAAACTGTTTATGAGATTTAATGTCACTCACTATTTGGAAAGTGAAAGCACACTCAAAGGGGGTGCTCCCTCTTAGAATAAGCACACAATTGTGATAGCGTAGTATTTAACCGGGGGGGGGGTGGCTATTTACCTACTAGAATGGATTATAAGGCAAGCTCATTTTCTAAATAATGGTAGATTGTTGTGACTATTAGCACACTATGGGTAATTCTAGATTGTTAAATGACTAATTCAATGGTACCCTATAACACTTATATTATTAACAAAATCTCCAATTCTCCAAAGTCCTTAAAGTGTATCATAAACTATAAGCCCCATTCATTGGGCTGAAGCTCTTATGAAAGACAAAGAATAATGAAACCATGATCTAGTAGCCATTAGGGGTGATGGTTTCACAAGTGATGTCATCCATCCCTCAATTCTTCCAAAAAAAAAACCAGCATTCTACATCTTTGAATGCAAGGTATGTTATTTTTCATATCTAGTGCCTTATTTCCATGGTATGTTATATGTACCACTTAAGATTTTAACAATGTTCATTATTAAGTCAAATGCTATATTACATATAACAAATGATTCACACACCTAGAGCACCCTATACTACATGTAATTATTTTACAAATTTTACCCACAACCAATATATCCGACCCTATATTCTATTGCACGCAATTCCTACGTTTTTGCCAATCCCCTCCCCCTTCCCACCCAAGGAATTACACGATGCTATAACTTCTTGTTATAGTTCTCTTCTTACCCAACAAAGGATGAATAGGTTACAATTTAGGACACAAACGGCTTACCCCAAACTTGCATTCTAAGTAAAGTGTCATAGCACGGTGTCTAGTCCATAGTGTGAACGGGGCTCTAGCACGATGTGAGCAATGGTCGGGGAAAACCGACGGCTAGTTCATTATCAGCCGATGGATTTCGCCTCATGGCCGGTCCAAATTTCCAACCATCGGATGCCAATCCGACAGTAAATTCAATCCTCCGGCAATTAGCCAATAAACTAGAAAATTTCCCGGAAATGTAGCCGATTCTTCTTGTGAGTTACCGGATTTCAGACTTGATTCGGGATCCTTTGGGTCGTGACTTAGAGAGTGCTTTGGACTTTCAAAAAACTTATTCTGAAGCGGTTTGTAGTGCTTTAGAGGCAAGCAGGGTTGTCTATTGTGTCGTGACGGAGGCTTATCCCGGCATAATGTCGTGCCGTCACGACATTATGCCGGATTATGCCGGATGCTGTCTTTATCCTGCCGGACTTGAATTTTACCGATTTTTTTGTGTAATTACATTACCCAATTTCGGACACGTAGGATTTACATTGTCCACGTGTGACGACATGTCAGCAAAGTAAAGGGAAAGTGGGGAAAATTCTACTAGCGCCCGTCCGCCCCCCCGTCCGCCCCCCCGTCCGCCCCCGTTCCCAATCCCCGTTCCCACCCGTCCGCCCTCGTTCCCAATCCCCGTTCCACCCCGTCCGCTCCCGTTCCCAACCTCCGTCTGCCCACGTCCCCCGCCCCGCTCCCAACCCGTCCGCCCCCCCGTCCGCCCCCCCGTCCGCCCCCCCGTCCGCTCCCCCCACCTCCGTCCGCTCACCCGTCCGCTCCCCCGTCCGCCCCCCCCTCCCCCCGTCCGCTCCCCCGTCCGCTCCCCCGTCCGCTCCCCCGTCCGCTCCCCCGTCCGCTCCCCCCCCTCCGTCCGCTCCCCCGTCCGCCCCCCCTCCATCCGCTCCCCCGTCCGCCCCCCCCCCCCGTCCGCTCTCCCGTCCGCCCCCCCGTCTGCTCCCCCCCCCCTCCGTCCGCTCCCCCGTCCGCTCCCCCCCCCTCCGTCCGCTCCCCCGTCCGCACCCCCGTCCGCTCCCCCGTCCGCACCCCCGTCCGCTCCCACCCCTTCCGTCCGCTCCCCCGTCCGATTCGAACACTATAAATTGAGGGTGCAAGGTGCCATTTTTGCCTCCACTGACATAGTGTGTCTCAAGTCTTTTGATTCTCCTTTGAGGAGTGAGGATTGAATGCGTGAGACCCGAATGCAGAGTATACTTTGTCCAATCTAGTGTCTGTGAATTAGGGTTGCCCTCGTGGCACTCTTGAACATGACCTAGTATGCGATCAAAGTGACTTGCTCTAACTTGTTTGTATTTGCAGGTTTTGTTGAAGTCATGCCACGCCGAAACGATGCATGGGATCATTGGTACGAGGATAAGGGGAGGGTTCCCGGTAAATCACAAAGGCAGGTTAAATGTATGTTTTGCCCGTTCGTCATATCTTACCGAGGAGATAGAATGTTGGCCCACCTTGGTTATAGACCTCATGTAGGGGGTGCTTCTGATGTTTCCACATGTAGGATGGTACCCCCGCATATTAGGGCCTTGTTTGAACATTGCGGAGGCATTGTGCCCTTACATGTAGGCATTGTAAATGAGGACTCTCTGGTGGCAGATATTGTACCTTTGGAGCCTATTATAGCGGGCTCCGTAATTAGTGAAACAGAGCCTTTGCTTATGTCCCAAACCACTCAACATTCTGATGTTGTGATATATGGCACTCCTCCTCGTGAACTACGTCAACTCAACATAACGGAGGGGTTCAATGTGTCAACAAAACAACTCCTCGATAGAGCATGGGCAACGGCTTTTTATGAAGCTAACATTCCTTTCAACATTGTGAGACATCCTGCATTTGTTCATGCTGTGCGTGAAACTGCCCGTCATCGAATGCCAGCCTACACACCACCACCGTACAATGCCATCCGTACGAAGTTGTTAACTGATATAAAGGTTGACCTAGATAGGCAAGTGAAGGAGAAGCTGGGGAATTCCGTTGAAAAATACGGTGTTACAATATGTTGTGATGGATGGGACAACGTGCAAAACCGACCTCTCCTAAACGTTCTTCAATGTGGCACAAAGGGAGACATTTTCTTGGGTACCATTGACACCACGGGAAATCACAAGGATCATGTCTACGTTGCTGCTCAAATTCAACCATTTGTGGAAAAGGTTGGTCGACATAATGTGGTCCAAGTTTGCACCGACAATGCCCCAGTTATGGCCTCCGCTGCTCGCGACTTGATTCGAGCAAATCCCGATCTATATTTTCAAGGATGTGCTGCACATTGCCTAGATCTCCTCTTAGAAGATTGGGGGAAGGAGGAATGGGTGAAAAAATTGGTAAAAAAATCCCGCCATATTTGTGTATTTGTTAAAAACCATCATGCTTCTCAAGCTATATTCCGGAGGTTGTCACCAAATCTCTCACTCCGCCTACCTGTAGAGACCCGTTTTGCTACGAACTTCATCATGATTGAACGTCTTCTCCAAGTACGCAATGCTTTGGAAAGAATGGTGGTTGATGAGGATTGGATCACTCTAATGCGTGATATGAGGAGGAGATCTGGCACCTCTTACATGAAGGGCTCTGTTGTGCGAAGCTTTATACGTTCTGATGGATTCTGGAACACGTGCGAAAATTTCTTGTATATGGTGATCCCGGTTGTTAAAGCTCTTCGTGTATTTGACGGCAAGGCGCCTGCAATGGGAATGGCTTGGAGGATCATGCATGATTTACAAACCCATATTCGTGGATTCAGTAAACCTCCATTTCGCTTAAGCCCTGAGCTTGCTGCAAATGCTATGGTAACGTTTCAAAATAGATGGAGGTTGATGTTGAATGATCTACACTGGGCTGGAGCGATGTTAAATCCGCTTCTACGTGGTTGGGCCCCACTCCATGAGGATGACAATTCGAGGACAATCCTAAATCGAGTTCTTCGCAGGCTTGCTCAAGATGAGGACACTTATGTCCAAATCCTCCACCAGTACCAAGATTTTCTTGAAAATCGAGGGCCTTTTGCTGATTCTACTGACCCGAGCGTGCATGCCGCACCTCTCCATGAATGGTGGGATGCAATGGGAGGTGGAGCTAAAGCCCTCCAAACAATAGCAAGACGTATCCTTGCACAAGTATGTTCCGCATCCGCATGTGAACGCAATTGGAGCATGTACTCATACGTTCACAACAAGAGTCGCAATCGCTTGAAGCATAGTCGTGCTGAGGACCTCGTCTACATATATACCAATAGTAGGCTCATTCGACATCGGAGGGGCCCAAGACCTGCTCAATGGTACGAATTGAATGAGGTCTATTCTGACGATGACCTTGACGAAGAAGATGACAACGAAGATGACGTGGATCCAACTGATAGGGCTGGAAATGATGAAGACAACAATGTTGATGACATCGACTTTGATTTGGATGACCTCGATTCCGAGAATCATGGTTCAGAAGATGAGGATGGCAATGGTAGTGATGGAAACCTTGGGGTGTTTGAGTTTGATGAACCGGATGTCCCCCAACATAACGACGGAATGCATGACGATCATGAGGGGTCTATTGGAAGACCGCATGTTGAAACTCTCCACACTGGAGAAGGGTTTCCATCTGACCATAATGTTGCTATGGGGGCAAGTGAGAATGTGGGAATTGAAGTAGATTCTTTGCAACATCGGAGCGATTCTCTTTCATTTGGTGAAGGCGACAATGTACTACCCGTAAATGAGCCAACGCACGTCCAACATGATCCACTTCCAACCCGAGTACATTCTGAATCCATGGATGCCTCCCTCATATCCAACCATCGTATAGAAGATCCAACGCCCAATGTTCCTGAAATGCCTACAACTCGATTCCGTGCTCTTCAAAGGATTGCATCCACCTCTACGGTGCAATTGCATGCACAAGGTCAACATCGTCCTCTCACTCGAAGTATTGCCAATACTTCTAGATTGGGTGTTTCACGTGCAACTGCGGTGGGTGCTACTTTGGTTGCTATGCACAATGTTTCAAGAAATGTTACTATAGAGGCGCCACGTCGTCCTTCTGTACGACGACATGTTGTTGAGAACATACCAATTGCAATTCCACCCGCGTCTGTTTCACTTCCACACAGTCAATCCAATGGAAGAGGTGGTCTTGGAGTTGGAGGCGGAAGTACAACGGGGGATGCTTTTATAGATGGAAGTAGAGATGAAGTGCACTCAAGTCGTGGTACGGGTGGAGGGCGCCAGAGAACTACGAGAGGTGTCAAACGTACTAGGAAGAGGTATCAGGGACGATCGCTTCCGTTTACTGCTGAAGACTACAATGAAGATGAGGGTAGACCACATCTAGATGAAAATGGCATACAGGATGCAGATGGCTCCCGGCCGACCAAGAGGATAATTTTCTCACAACGTGACCGAGAGTTGCATCTTCGAAGCGCGACTCCCCAAACGGATGATGATTTCAGCACAGACGAGTCTGAAGAGGACCCAAGATGTGTCGAAGCAAATGATCCTACAGTACGGATTCGAACGTAATGGTTTTGCACAAATGTGTTCTTTCGGTGCTCCCACGTACTCCCATAATTTATTACTTCCGTCAAAATTGATACAAGTTACAACCTTAGGGCCTTCGGTAAGACATTTAGACCACAAAGCGAACGTTACGTTCGAAGTTGTATCATTTTATTATAGTAATAAAATTATTTATTGCATGTTTTTAAAATTATTTATTGCATATTTATATAATTATATCTTTATGTGGTATTCAATATTGACTATGTAGTCAATAGTACTTTTGGTTAGACTATCATATGAATTACAAATATTCAAGTGAGTTTTTAAAAGTTTCGAATAACATTAAAACATGTGACATCCATATGCTATCTTTTACACGATCTTAGAAATGACAACTTGTCGGTAACTCCTCTTTATATTACATATTCTTTGAACATGAAATATGTTCAATGTGTACAAAGTCTTCCTCCGTTCCTATACAACTTTCTAAACATGCTACAAAAATGCCTAATCCGAATCTGAATCGAGGTCTATTGCAGCTGAAGTAGATCCTCGTCGTGCTCGTGATGATTCCCCGGCTTCCATCATTCGCGTGGTTTCACGGGTGAGATATGGACGACTTCCAGGAGACGGTGGAGTGGCATTACGTGGTCTAGGCCCCCCATTTAGCCATCTCAATACCGCATCATCCGTAACTCTATTCAAGAGTGCTTCAACTGCCTCCAACTGCGTTCTGTGTTTGTGGTACGACTGCTCTAAGTGCGCTTCAAAATGAGAATCCCGTTCCATGGGCATCTCATGTGCATCTTCTTCCAACTCATGCTCCGATATTGATAGTTCACCACTTGCATTGTAAAAAGGAGGTTGAATGCCTCTCCGTAATTGCATGGTTGTCGCATCCCAATGCCAACCAAAAGTTTGGTACAAAAATCTTTTCATGCCATGGTTTGGGGGCTTGTTGGGAAACAACTCGTCTGCAACATACAAAATTTGACGTGGATTTTGTGTCCATTCGCCATCTTTGTTATCGTTCCAAAGTTCAACCGTTGCACGATTGAATAACCAATTCCACTCAACAGAAGTCCCATCAAACTCGCAAAGGTTGAAGGGATAGTCCGTTGGCCTTACCACCCAGTCCTTAGGCATGTAATCCCGAAGGCCAAATTGGAGGTACAAACGAGGGTGGAAGGGTGATCTGCAATGGGGACATTGCCGTCTCCTGATCATTGTCACTATCAGACATTGTGGATGGAATTGGCCCCCACACGATCCAACTTGAAAGCATCCCTCTGGGCCAAATGGACTGCCGCAAATCCCACATACGGATCCGTCGAAGACCATTGGATGTGGACCCGGCCATAACAACTCACCCCTCATGCTGTATGGATATTCATGCACTTGGGTCACATCCCAATGGTGATCGGAGTCGATCAGTTGCCGCCAATCCAAGCTCCCGTTAGGCAATTTCAAGTCATCCTCATCATCCCACCTACTAGGGTACATATGTTCTTGATCTGGCCATGACGTGAGCATCAAGTTCCGCAATCTATGATTGCGGTTCCATTCTCGCTGGATGCTCTCAAATTCAGCTTCATATTGACGAGCCTTGGCCATAGAAAGCAATGTCCCTGTCCTCATATTGGTTCGCTCCACGATCGCATCCGATAGAAATTTCCTCAACCTTGCATTCTGCTCCTCCAGTGTGCCAATCTTGGATTCGTGATCGACAACCACTTCATTGACCACTTGAAGTTGTTGTTGCATGTCCACCACCTCCTTTTGCAAAGCCTCCATCTTTCCTTGCATTACTTCATTCCTCGTACATACGTCCGCTGCTTGTGACTTTGCAATCATGGCCTCCTGTAAAGTTGTATCCCTCTCTGCTTCCAAAGACTGGATGTTAATTGGTGTACTACTTGAACTGCCAGCCTCCCCCATCGTAAGTGTTGCAAGTCGATTTTCCAGCTCGAGAATCCTTGCTTTATATTCACGAATTTCCTCGGCATGTTGCTGGCGCAATGCCTCCATTCTGCTCTCCATCATGTCCGCACCAAGTTGACGAGGGTTTACCTCGTTTAGGGCCTCGTTAACCACCTGGTTAACCAGCTCGTTAACCACATCGACATTTACCTCCATGCCCTCCTCATCCATATGCTCAAACGCCTCCTCGATGGCCATCTCCACGTCATTGGCTGGTCGTTTGCGAGTACGTGGTTTTTTTGGTTCCCGACCTTCTGGAATTGGTGCCCCAGGCTCATCCACTAGTTTAGGATTCTTCCTGAACCACTCCGGAACGGGAGTGTATGGAATATCCGGAACTGTGTATTTAGTGAATGCAATTCCAATACCCCCAAATTTTTGATCATGCAGAGCACCCAAACTTGACCAATCCACCCTAACTCGCAACACGTGCTCCGCATACATCATACACGCCACCGACTTTGGAATTGCACTTTTGGGCCATCTATCCAAATTGGAGATACTTCTAAGTATCGTTAGGAATCTCCATTTTGCCTCCACGTCTTCAAGCTGCGTATAGCTCGCATTGACGGCCTTGCAATGTCGCTCGTGACAATGTCTTGGCCACAACCGATCAAAGTGAGGGAAGCCCACGTACTGCATTGCAGTCTTCGCTGACCACGGTTGTGGTACATTCTCCCAACCTACCCTGGCTTTTTGGGAGGGATCATCGTAAACATTCCACTCCAAATCAGCGGCCTTGCGTCCATGTCCTCTGGAACACCCAGAACTAGATCCCACTTGCACTTGCCATGTCTCCAGTTCCTCCACTTGCCATGTCTGAAAATTGGAGTTTCTAATTCTAATTCCACCCAAATTGGAGTTTCTAATTCTAATCTAGAACTCTACTTTTTAAAATACTAATTGCACTTCATAATAGTGCTACAAAATATCCAAGCATACACTTCAAAATAGTGTTGCTGTGGAATTAGTTCAAAAATGTCCCTAAAAATTAAAGTTCAACTATTCGGCACACCCTTCGAGCACCCCGCTACCGGCGCTCACGCAGAGGCCAGTTGACTGGGCGCGTCACAAGGAATATGCCAAATAACGGCCACGTGGATCTACCAAAACCTGCCACAACCTGCCAAAAGTAGTGTAAAAGGATCCCAAAAAAGGGATCCTTAACTCCTCCGAGAGCCCCGCTACCCCGCACTCTGTGTTAGAGGAGGGTTGTCTGGGCGCCCAGAAGGAGTGGAGTAAGGTATGTAAGTGGTCCCCTCCACTTATATACCCCCGTCCGCCCCTCCATCCGCTCCCGCGTCCCCACCCGTTCGCACCCGTTCGCACCCGTTCGCATCCGTCCGCACCCGTTCCCGCCCGTCCGCCCCAGAGTCCCCCCCCCCGTCCGCACCCGTTCCCTCCCGTCCGCCCCCAGCGTTCCCCCCCGTCCGCACCCGTTCCCTCCCGTCCGCCCCCAGCGTTCCCCCCCGTCCGCTCCCACGCTCCCCTCCATACGCTCCTCTCCATACGCTCCAGCGTTCCCATCCCGTCCGCTCCTCGTTCCCATCCCGTCCGCTCCTCGTTCCCACCCATCCGCTCCTTGTTCCCCACCCGTCCGCCCCGCGTTCCTTCCCGTCCGCGCCACCGTTCCCCTGCCGTCCGCTCCGCGTTCCCCTGCCGTCCGCTCCGCGTTCCCCTGCCGTCCGCTCCGCGTTCCCCTGCCGTCCGCTCCGCGTTCCCCTTCCGTCCGCTCCGCGTTCCCCTGCCGTCCGCTCTGCGTTCCCTACGTCCGCTCCGCGTTCCCCTGCCGTCAGTTCCCCCCGTCCGCCCCCTGTTCCCCTCCCGTCCGCTCCATGTTCGCGGACGGGAGGGAACGCGGGGCGGACGGGTGGGGAACGCTGAGCGGACGGGTGGGAACGAGGAGCGGACGGTGGGGAACGAGGAGCGGACGGAGGGAACTCGGGGCGGACGGGTGGGGAACGCTGAGCGGACATATGGGAACGAAGAGCGGACGGTGGGGAACGAGGCGCGGACGGAGGGAACGTGGCGCGGAAGGGAGGGGAACGGGGCGGACGGGTGGGGAACGTGGACCGGACGGGGGGGAACGGATGAAAGATGGAACGATTAGCGGACGGGAGGGAACGGGGCGGCAGGGGAACAGCGTAGAATTGCGACCACATATGAATTGGACTTCATATGAATTTTTTAGAGCCAAAAAACGGACACTATAGTCACCATCTATAAATGTTAACCCTTGGGAGTGGATCAAAGTGCGATTGAGCGGCCCAACTTTGTTGAGAGTCCAAAGAAATGAACCCTAAATAGCCAATAAAATATAGTAAGGGTAGCCTTAGTTGGGCATAGTGTGAAGCCTCCAAAGGCCAAGCCCAAAAGTCCAAACTCAAAGGAGCATGCCACTTTATTACTTGCTCAAAATAACCCCTCCAATCTAACGGCCAAGATCTTGTCAATGATTGATTATTATAATGAAAAAAATGTAGGCATCGAAAAAAAAAGCAGGTGGGTTCGTTGGAAAGCTAGGAACCTAAACCCTCAAACCATGTATGGAAACACTTCTACATGAGTGTGAGAACAAATCAATGGCACATATGTGGTAGTAATTTGGAATGACGTAGGGTTTAGGGTTTAGGGGTTTAGGGTTTAGGGTTTATGAACCACTAAGGTTGAAGCACAAATTAATGATTTATTGAAGGAAAGTGCATTCGGATGGGTGACATCGGTTATGAAACCATATGAACCACTAAGGTTGAAGCACAAATTAATGATTTATTGAAGGAAAGTGCATTCGGATGGGTGACATCGGTTATGAAACCATATGAACCACTAAGGTTGAAGCACAAATTAATGATTTATTGAAGGAAAGTGCATTCGGATGGGTGACATCGGTTATGAAACCATATGAACCACTAAGGTTGAAGCACAAATTAATGATTTATTGAAGGAAAGTGCATTCGGATGGGTGACATCGGTTATGAAACCATATGAACCACTAAGGTTGAAGCACAAATTAATGATTTATTGAAGGAAAGTGCATTCGGATGGGTGACATCGGTTATGAAACCATATGAACCACTAAGGTTGAAGCACAAATTAATGATTTATTGAAGGAAAGTGCATTCGGATGGGTGACATCGGTTATGAAACCATATGAACCACTAAGGTTGAAGCACAAATTAATGATTTATTGAAGGAAAGTGCATTCGGATGGGTGACATCGGTTATGAAACCATATGAACCACTAAGGTTGAAGCACAAATTAATGATTTATTGAAGAAAAGTGCATTCGGATGGGTGACATCGGTTATGAAACCATATGAACCACTAAGGTTGAAGCACAAATTAATGATTTATTGAAGGAAAGTGCATTCGGATGGGTGACATCGGTTATGAAACCATATGAACCACTAAGGTTGAAGCACAAATTAATGATTTATTGAAGAAAAGTGCATTCGGATGGGTGACATCGGTTATGAAACCATATGAACCACTAAGGTTGAAGCACAAATTAATGATTTATTGAAGGAAAGTGCATTCGGATGGGTGACATCGGTTATGAAACCATATGAACCACTATGATTGAAGCACAAATTGGTGATTTGTTGAATGAGTGGGTAACTAATCAAATATGGAAAGTTCAAAGAGGTATCAAAGAGGTTTCCGATGCGGATGTCGGAAGATTTTTTCAAAAGTGTACATTTTTAACCTAACCAACTTTATTTTTATTCCGATTGCGTTGACTTTATCTTACTAACGAGAATTGGATCCTCTACATATTGGATTACATCAATTATTGGTCATGGTCATCAAGTCCTTAGAGGTCAATATATAAGTAGATCATTGAGACTCATACATATAACGAAGGTAGAGTATCATGGATAGGATGGGAAAGGGGAGAGTCATGTTTGAGGGTGTAGAATGCGATGAGGAGATACACAATTTAGACGATCCCCATATTCCATTCAATGCAACACCCGAGCGTGAGAGAGATGAGAGAAGTGCTAGGGATCGATTTCGTGATGAGTATGTCATGACTCCCTTCTCACAATCTACACAAGCTTGGAGGATGAGGGCGGCGGAGGAACAACGACGATATGCAGACAACTTTGAGATCGATGCGGTGGAGAAGGACCACACACAATGCGTGGGTGGAGATCTAAATGATCTAATTGATTTGTGTGCGGATATTTTGGAGAAGCCCGGGGATGTGGATGTGGATGTGGATGTGGATGTGGAGGAGACTTCAATCGACATTGAAATAGTCAAGGTAGCGGGGGAATCTTCAAAGACTATGTCTATTCGTAAGAAGAGGAGAGGATTGTCGCCTCATCGGCTACCATTGAAGGAACGGATGAAAGACCGAACGATTAGCTATTTTGATTTACTTCAGCCGAATCCTCTTCCAAAAATGGAGCCTCGCCGGAAGCCAGGAGCATCTACGAGGTTGGGATGACGGAATGAAGTGGAATATTATAGTTTGCATCGTTTGTTCATGTATATGATTAATAAAGGGCATTTATAACATTGTCGCAATAATAAAGTTATGACTTGTATAATATGTTGTACCACTTCTATGATTTATTTATTTATTTTTAATTCACCAACCGAACAGTTTCTGTTGAGATAAACAAGCATAAAGCAATATGAAACTATGCATCCACTTCTCAGTTCCAAGAGAAATTTTTTTAACCACTTTACGTTCACCCTTAGTTGATTATTGCTATTTTAGTGTACTTTATTATGTGGATGGGGGGACTATTATGTAGAGGACTTTTATTGCATATTCTTGTAGAGGACTTCATTACCTATCCATGGATACCAAGAACTCATTTTTTGGACTTCATATGAATTTTTGAGAGCCAAAAAACCGAGACTATGTCCAAACTTCCAAAAAAAAGTGATTGTGAATTATATAAATATAAATAAAAGCAATTGTGAAGTATGTGTGCAATATGTGTGGAGTACAAGAAAGAACATTTAGAGATGTTTAGGATCACGTGTACAACCGATATAACTATTGCAACATTGTGCTCAACTTTAGTTAACTAGATATAACTATAGTTGACTACATTTTGTGGCATACCAAAATTAGAATAAATATAGGTAATTGCATTTTGGCAAGACATATCACGAACAACTATAGTTAACTTGAACTTAGCACATGGATGTGATAACAACGATGTGAAAGAATGATGTGGCCTCACGAGAGGCAAGAACCTTGGTTAGTCTCCCATAGACTTCTTCTCGATTATGAAGCAAAAATCCTCATGGAGTATGAACATTGCACTAAGATCCATAAATCTCATACAATATACAAGTTGTGTATGAAAAAATGATGGTTTTATTTACATCTCCAACGGTTACAAAATTGGTATGATCCAAAATTGCTGCAAAGAAAACAAAAAAAAACTATTTTGCAGTGTCACGGAAGCACATTGTCGGGTTAACCATGTTGTGTGGAGGCGACTTCAACATGTTCACTACGTGTGTGATGGTTGACCTTTCCGCTGGATTGGGCTTCGTCAATGCATCCAATGCTATCTCAAACCGCATCTTCAAGCCATTTGGATCACTGTTTAGCTGAAACAACGAGGAAGTCGAATCCCTGGCATAAATCTTCTTTGCCAAAGCACCCACTGAGAAGGACTCCGAGAGAAACGTGTGCCTATGTTTCCGAGCCATCCTCACCGGAGAGGTAGATGTTCCACGCTGCCCTCGTACATGGAATAATTCTGGACCAGCACAGTTGTATTTTATGCGGTGCTTGTTCATCTCATCCACTGATTCTTTTCCATAGTTGGAGGGTGCGTCTTCATCTCCCCATGATGCCATCCCCCAATCACACACACCAATGAAAACCGTGTTCTCACGGTCTTGTGGGAAATGCAGCATGACATTGTTGGGATTAAGGTCATTGTGCAATACGTCATGCTTGTGCACTACATCCACAATGCACATTAGAGCCCATGCCAAATAAGCTCGATGCCTTCGATATACAACCAACCGTTTCCGTGCTTCAAAGTCTGCCCCAGGCATTTGAAGGATTGTGCGCTCGTGGGTTTCCGGAACTTGGTGGTCATAGAACCTCATGTTCTTCAAGGAGCCTCCATTCCACCACATCGAATAGGATTCGTATGTTTTCGGGTGGAGGTATTGTAGCTTGATTATCCCAGGATGATCTACTGGGCATGCCAATGCTTCAACCGAACGCTCCTTTCGGTTCTCCAGACTATTCGTGGCCTTCATGGTCTTCCCAGCCCACTCTATCCAGTTAGGGATGAATGATGCTCCATGAATTGTGACTCTCCGCACCACTCCGAAGGTCCCTTGGAAGATTTCCCTATCCAAGGGTTTGATCTCCACATTCCTAGGCAACCATATGACACCCTGCCGGCCCTGAGTGGCAATGTTGTCTGCCAGCTGCCTGTCAATAAAAACGGGAAGGTTGCGGGCGGATGTGCCTTTTGCTGCTATTACGCCTCTTTTCCAATTCTCTAGCTTAATGTACAGCTCGGACCTCCTCCCACCACTACTTCCCTCTCCAGGATGCATAGCCTCATATGACATCGTTGGATTGTAGATTGCTTCCACAGCTTGTTTTTCAATCCATGTGTTCCAATCGCTCATGCCCCTAGCTTCCTCAAACTCCGGTCCAGACGTGGCTTCCGTGAGAATAAGCATCAACTCGTTCCTCGCCAACTCTAAACCCTTTGTACCATCATTGAGGTATTTTTTCTCCAAATAAACCATGCTGTTACTTCTAAACCAATCCAACAACACGATCCTGCAATGATTTCGAGCCTCATCGGTCCGCGGGTCGCGTTTGCCTCTATGTTTCCTTTTCTTTGATTGCGAACCCGATGCCGCGGACCCGTCCTCCGTCCCTTCCGAAACTGCTGGGCGTTTTAATCCCCGTCTTTCAGTCTGCTCCGAACCCTGAGGTACATCACGTGCAGGGCTCTCCGGTCTTGATGTCCGCCGTGTCGGAGATTGTGGTGGCACGTTCTCCGAACGAGCCGGTGCATGTATTTCTGTGGAACTGCCTGAGCTTGGTCCCCTTCCAGTTCTCCCTCTATGTCCACTGTTTCCCCGACTCCCACGTGTTCCACGGCTTCCCCGTGTTTGGTTGCCTCCCGAATGACCAACAGCCAAGAACTCTTCGTCAAACTGAAAGGGATCTGGACGTGGTGGACGTGCTGCAGTACTTCCACTTCCAGGATCGCTTCCCGTACCCTCGGCAGTATTCGCCGATGCATTGCCTACGAGCCAAGCATGGTGCACCCTCAAATCCTCGTTCTCGTAAGGAGCAATGCCCTCCCCCTCCATCGTGATAAAAATCACGTGAGTGAGTGAATCTGAAAATGAGTCGTGATAAAAATAACGTGAATAAGTGAGTGTGAAAATCTCTCGTGATAAAAATCACGGGAGCGAGTGAATCTGAAAAAAAAATTGCGAGGGTTCCCCCACAATTTGCCCTGCCCTCCCAAACCCCTTGAGACCCGCGCGGTGATGCTGTCCTTTGGGACGCAACAAGGTCTCGGGTCCCTATGTGGTGGGAGGAGAGGAAAGTGGTAGGAACTAAAGCCTCACGGCTTTATATAGGCAACGAGGAGCCCAATCATTATGGGATCCCGGTCGGAATTAGGGTTTAGGGTACGAAAACGACGTATGGGGAACGTGGGAACTAGGGGCGGACGGGCGGGAACTAGGGGGCGGACGGAGGGAACGTGGGGGCGGACGGAGGGAACGTGGGGGCGGACGGAGGGAACGAGGAGCAGACGGATGGGGAACGCGATAGGGAACTCGGGCGGACGGGAGGGAACGAGGCGCGGACGGGAGGGGAACGGGCGGACGGAGGGAACGTGGAGCGGACGTGAAGGGAACTCGATAGGGAACGCGGGCGGACGGAAGGGATCGGAAAGCGGACGGGAGGGAACGCGGAGCGGACGTAGGGGAACTCCGAGCGGACGGGGGGAACGCGGGGCGGACGGGGGGAACGCGGGGCGGACGGGGGGAACGCGGGGCGGACGGGAGGGAACGGGTGCGGACAGGATGGGAACGGGGTACGGACGACGGGGAACGTGTGGCGGACGGAGGGAACGTGGAGCGGACGTGAGGGAATGCGTGCGGACGGGACAGGAACGTGGGGCGGACGGGAGGGAACGAGGAGCGGACGGTGGGGAACGTGTGTCGGACGGAGGGTAGCGGACGGGAGGGAACGCGGGGCGGACGGGTGGGACGGGTGGGACGCCCCACCCCCCCCCTCTCCCGTCCGCTCCACCCCCGTCCGTCCGCCCCACCCCCCTTCCCCCGTCCGCTCCACCCCCCCGTCCGTCCGCTCCACCCCCGTCCGTCCGCCCCACCCCCCCCCTCTCCCGTCCGCTCCACCCCCCTCCCCCGTCCGCTCCATCCCCCTCCTCCGTCCGCCCCTCCCCTCCTCCGTCCGTCCCACCCCCCCCTCTCCCGTCCGCTCCACCCCCGTCCGTCCGCCCCACCCCCCCCCTCCCCCGTCCGCTCCACACCCCCGTCCGTCCGCTCCACCCCCATCCACCGTCCGCACCACCCCCCCGTCCGTCCGCTCCACCCCCCTTCCCCGTCCGCACCACCCCCCTTCCCCGTCCGCCCCACACCCTCCTTAGTAATATTTTATTACTTTGATTTTAACACAATGATAAACACAATGGCAAAATGGTCTACGTGGCAGGGGAAATATGCACATCCACGTCGACGTTTTCTGCCACATAGGACGCCACCTTGGCAAGAAGGTAAGTATTTTACCCACCCTAGTCGGCTCCCCCTATGTTGACCCTACGTGGACCCTATTGTGTCGTGACGGAGGGGTCCGTCACGACACGACACGTCGTGACGGCACGACACCGTCACAACGGCGGGATAGACAACCCTGGAGGCAAGATTTGTTGATAATGACATTATAGATTGTTTCAAAATTCTTAATCCTTTACACATGCCTCGTAGACAAGTAGGTTTGGCTTCTTGGGGTGTTGTGGAGTTGGATAGGTTGTTGCAGCAATACGGTGTACAAAAAATGCAAGGAGTTCAAGTCCTTTCGCCGTTGGTGAATGCAACATTGTGTAAGCAAGAGTTTTTTGCTTTCAAGGTACAAGGAAGTACAGAGTGGATGGATCTTACTTTTGCAGATGTATGGACATCAATTTCTTGGTCTCCATCTTTGAAAGTGAAGTATTCTAACCTTCTGATTCTTGCTGAGATTGCTAAGTGCCAATGTGTGAGTACTGCAACATGTGAAAGGGTGTTTTCTGTTCAAAATACTATTAAACAAAAACTTCGTAATCGAATGTCTACATCTAACTTAGAAAGTATGATGCATGTTGCTATAGAAGGCCCAAACAATGATTTTGATGACATTCTAACAAGTGCTCTAGATCTTTGGAAGGATGCTGCTAAGTTTTGCTATTTGTATAGCAATCCAGAGCGCTATTTGTCTTGGGCATCAAATGATGCACTTGAGGAAGTACCCTAAACCTTAAACTTTTTGAATTATGCAACCTTTTCATGACCAAATCCAATTGCTTCTATGAAGAATTGGGGGATCCTTGGCCTTCAACCGGTGAAGGCATTGCTAGGTTCAATTCCTGCCAAGGATATTAACTCTTCAAATTTAAAGTTTTGAACATGCCTTTCTTTTCACTTATTCAAGATTTTGTACTAAGAAATGATTTCTAATAAATTTTCATACATTTTTTAAACAATTAGTGCCGATATGAATTCCATTTAATCGGATATTGGCCAATGAAAATATGAAAATGTAGGCAATTGGCCGATTGATTTTACAAAAGACCGGATCTTGCCGATGTAAATTGGAAAAAATCCGACCCTTTGTATCAACTACCGGCAATTAGCCACTAAGGCTTCAAAAACTTCCCGAACTCTGGATGTGAGTACAAATGCACAACCCTTATCCAGATAGCCAAAAATGTTATTCATTAAGTTAAGCTTACTTCCTGTGGTTGTCCTTGAGAAGGTTTGTTACGGCCCATGGGTCGAGGACGTTGCTACTTCCGCAACTTGTCATGCACTCCTCTCGTTTGGTTGGCAGGGAAGTAAGGGCCACTTTCACACACGAGACTAAGAGCCTGTGACCGTTACACTTCAAGCACTCTCATTGGTGGAAAAGGCGGAGCCGGTCCAAGTTCATGTCACACTACGCTTGAGGGACCAGCGGAGTAGGTGAATGCAAGATGGATGTAAAGTCTACATGGATTCCTACATGGCATCAAATGGATCATGTTTCATGGTCACTTGGACTATTTCCAAAACCACTTCTTGGAGGTAGGCCTAACACAAAACCGGGAGACCATGGCACTCCGAGTGCTCTCGATCGTTGGTCTATTCTATTTTATCATGTGTGAAAACCCACATGAATAGAAATTCATTGAAATAGCACTTGGTTGAGGACCCGGTCACATATGACTTCACACTACACTTGAGGGTCCGTGACCACACTACATGATTTTGGAGGTGTCTTGGGACGGCCTTTGGGCGCTTTCTTTTGGGCTCAGACTCACAATTTCATGGTCACACCTCTTGGCTCTTGTGTGAAGTGGCCCTAAGTTAGCTAGACTTCTACAGTGGGAAGAGTGCTCAACTTGTGAGTACTATATAAAAGCACAAACAACAAACATAGAGCCAAAGGCCAATAGCTGATGAAGGATGCCAACCGATGGGTAGCGAATAACTCCATAATATGAAAGGGAGATCTCGTACGATGTGAGTACTCTGAAAACACACAAATATGTTTAAAGCAATGTTTAACTATGTATAAAGCAAATGTAGACTTTATGCATGAAGTTCAAACAAAATGAAATTTTATATGTTCACTTCTATCAACGGATTTTATGACATAAATGACAGCAACTAATCCTAGACGCGGATTGCATTGCTTGTTGTAGCACCTGTTAGTTGCATGCACATTGTGTTATTTGTAAGAAAATGTACGTCTAGAGGAAACTTTTTCTTCTTCTCAAAGTATGTATAATTGGGGTTTTTGGATTTTTTTTCATTATTCTTTTACAACATGCATGTTCCAATTGTGCAAAAGAAAAATTTTAGATGCATTATTTATTTTTGGACAAGTCTTTTGTCCACATTTACTTAAATCCTAGTTATGTCATCACTTAAGAGAACAAAGAGGGTGTTCTTCATAGCCTCTGGCATGGGGCGGCGGCTCCAATATCATAAGAGCAATGTTATAGAATAGTACACCACATATAGTGTGAGCGCCTTAACCTAAATATGTCATGGATTTACATATTTAAAGAAGCGATCTAACAATATTTTCATCCATTTTCAATTTTTTTTTGCAAAACATGCATTTAGACATGCTTTATAAGAAATCATAAGTCTAGAATATGAAAACTTATGACACGTGTCATAAGAAAGGGACAACCTAGTCATTTTTGACAACTTTCTACATAATTATAATAACTTCTAATTTATTCAAAAAAATTATGCAATATAATGTCTTATGATACATTATGATACTTATCATTTTACACTTATGATATGCATATGGTATACTTATTATACGTTATCATATGTTCAAAGATCCAACTGATTTCCACCTATTCTACATGGTCATATGTGTTGATAAGATGGGAGCTCCCACTTGGGTCCCCTGGTTTATGTCCATGACCATACTAGTTTCATCCCCATAAATGAAGGGCACTTCCAACAATTCTCATGTGTTTCTATCCGCGAGGCAACATTTTATCCATAACTTGTAGCATACATCCATGAGCAGGTTGGTTATGACCATAACACCAACTCAAGGAGGTGGACGACCAGCCGCGAAAGCAGCTCGTCATTCGCTCTCCCTCTGAATGATTATCTAGCGTACAACCGATAGCTCATCCAAGAGTAGAAGGGTTACCATAACACGATGCAATGTCACATCCACGGAGACACGATTTCGTTTGTAATTGTCAGATTCTAACCATGAGTTGATCGGTTACGCCTGATAACCAACTCGAATAGATGGATAACTCCCCCCTTCTCTCGCGGCTCGTCGTCCACTCTCTTCTCGCTAGTTATCTTGTCCAAAAACTAAATGTCTCGAAGAGGTTGCTACTTCCGCAACTCTCGTCATGTACGAGTTCCTCCTCTCTCACCTCATCGGCATGTCCGCAAGTTAGCTAGACTTCCTCCACCACCGTGTGAAGGGGGGGTTCACTACGAGAGCACAAATGTCAAAAACATGCACAGCCCAGGGCCAAGAGCTGATGATGAATGCCAGCAGCTGGGTAGCAGCTGCGTGGCGAGAGGCAGCCATTACTAACTTAACTCATGGCAGCAGCCGATCACTTCACCTCTCGGAGACGCAATAATTGGTTTGACGTGCAGCGGCAGAGCCGCCATTAAGGCCCCGCCCAGCGTCCTCAACCACCCCCAGCCCTGCAATCGCATCATCACTCAGATCAGCTCAGTTCACCTCACCTCCATTCAACCTTAACTTAACTTAACTTAGCAAGCTGCTACCTCGCAGCTGCCTAGCTCGTCGCTTATTACCTCACAAATATCATCCGGAGCTGAAACTGCAGTGGATCCATCCACTGCAGCAATTCATGGAAGAGCTCGCAGACTCAGCCAAGGTCGATGGGTCAGTAACTTCCACCGCCTCACACCTGCAGCAGGGTAGGTTAAGTATAGGTACATGATGATTCAGGAGCTACCTCGTTCTTATTGCTGCATGCGCCCGCATCAGCCTCTGGATCATCAGAGCTGCTGGTGTTGTCGACGCTGTTAGCTTAATAAGCACTTTTTTCAAGTGACTTTGATTGTTGTGAGTTTAGCGCTGGTGTTGCATTAATAAGCGTAAATACTTGTACTCCAGGGCGGTTCACTGTGTCCCACCGCTGCTGGCTAGGCTGTCCAAGTTAACCTTGGTAGCTGGTGCATGCTGAATGATCGATTGGGTAGGTTACTGTGGAAGGGTCGATGATGTACTACTACTACTACTACTACTACTACCACCACTACATCAAGTAGTGTGTGGGCGGTCCTAATGCCTGCAGTACTACCGCTTGTCGTCGATGGGTATTGGCATTTTGCATACATCATCAGTAGTACCAGTACCAGGGATCGACTGTGAAGTAGAATTTTCTTCATTCCTGCCAGGGCGCTGTCTTTCGTTCGAGGCGCCATCTCTAGTCATCGCGCAATGTCATCCTGATTCTGTGTTTCTATGAGTTGCCTTCTTATAGCCCGAAGTGAGTAGTCTCCGTGGCGGGAAGCAGCTGCTGAGCTGGCCCTGTGCTAGCCCTGAGCTGCCGAAGCTTGGGTTGAAGGCTGGGTCGCAGCATTTTGGCAGCAGTAACACATGTGCAGAATTTTGCAAGGCTTTTCTCCGTGAGCCTCTGATGCAATGTCTTCATTTGTTTCCAAGGGTGTTGATGCCTAACCCGAAGTGATTCACTCTTTGTGGTGGGAAGCTGAAGTAGAGGTGAGTTACTGTGAAGATTAGAAGCTGTGGTGATCAAAGCATTATAGTCGTGGGGATTCCGTGTCCCCATTGCTGCCTGAATAAGCACAGAGTTGGCATCATTGAGATTTGTGATTTTTGGGGGAAGCCCTGTTATACGTGGTGTTCAAATGTAGCTGGCCTCTTGCCAGCCTGAACCCGAGCTTGTTCTTACTTCTCAAGCATTTTACACCGGTGCTCCTCGATTAACACCGGAAGCATGGATATTCTAGCGCCTGAGCATTTGATATCTGCCCTACCGGAATGGGTGCAAGGAGGTCGGTTCCAGCTACTCACCATGTGCTCGGTGACATTAGCATTGCTGAGCTCGATGTTCCTGTTCCTCCGTCTCCAGAAGCCACTCAAGCTTCCCCCGGGTCCGAAGGGGCTTCCCATCGTCGGTAACCTCTTGCAAATGGGGTCACACCCCCACAGGGCCATCACCGCCATGCAAAAAAAATTTGGCCACATCCTGTATATCCGTCTGGGGGCGGTGCCCACACTCGTGATTGACAGCCCCGGGCTCATCTCCGAGATCACCAAGGAGCAGGACAATGTGTTTTCGTCCCGCCCCCACCTGACGTTCACGGAGATAGTGGCCTACGATGCACATGACTTCGCCATGGCTCCATATGGTGCCCATTGGCGTCATGTGAGACGGATATGTGTACACGAGCTGCTAACCCCCAAACGCTTGGAGAGCACCGCGAGAGAGCGGAGGCAAGAGTCCCTGTGCATGGTGGGAGCGGTTGCGGAGGCTGCAAGGAAGCGGAAGGTGATTGACCTCCGGGATGTGTTTGCTGAAGTGTCGATGAATGTCATGTGTCGGATGCTTCTAGGGCGAAGGGAGTTCGCTGCGACAGGGGAGAAGCCAAAGGACTTCAAGCATCTCATACATGAGCTTTTTCGGCTGATGGGTGCTTTGAACCTGAGGGATTTTGTGCCGCTTCTTGGATGGCTTGACCTGAATGGCTTCGAGAGAGACATGCACAAGGTATGGATTACCATCATTAGAAATAACGTCTTGTCGTTCGGTATCATAATTAACTTGTTCGGAGGTGATTTTGAGCAACTGCAGAGAATCACAGTGATTGTTTACATCCTTATCCCTACACACAATGGTAAGACAATAGTCCCTTCGACAAAGAATTGCAAAATTTGGTTGCGAGGAATGCAAGTTTATCAAACTGTACTTTAATGGCGTGATCCTGAAGGTGCTCATGAAGAGGGGATGTAGATTCTTCTGTGATAAAACACTGGTGCTCCCGAACACTTATAGAGATATAGATTGTAAACTGTCAGATTCTGGATGAATTTGATAGTCCTCTACGGCTCTGAGCTCTTTGTTTCATTGTCAACCCATCTTAGATCAGTTATGGTAGAATGACAAATCCAGAGTCTGCATGTACACTAATCTCAACCCAGCAAAGAAAAAAGTTTGGGAGGAGTTGGAGGTTTTGCGTCTATACACAAAAACGAAAGGGTTCGCTTCGCATATTTGGAAATGTGATGCGTACTTGGGAAGCTAAATTTACTAGAATCTGAGCAGGTAATGCTTCACTCTCTGTTGTGGGTTCAGTAACCCTAAGGTGTAGAACGAGCATAAAGAAGATGCAATCTTGAAGTGACTTGAACTATGTAGCTTCTATGCATGCGAGCATGTCTTAACATTTTTACTGCAATCTGGCAGCTACGAAATGAATTCGATGAAGTGCTAGATGCCATCATCCAAGAGCACAGAGACCTGGCATCTGGCAAGCGGGCTGGACAAAAGCCAAACGATTTCATCAGCGTTCTGCTTGACCTTCCAGGAGAGAATGGAGCGCCTCATCTTGATGAAAAAACTATCAAGGCATTGATAATTGCAAGTGACATCCTCAACTCTGGCAAGCTGCCATCATTGTGTTCCAGTACTACTTGGAGATGCAGTCCCAAAAATGTAGACTACATAATCAATCGTCCTTTCTATGCAGGCTCAAACCTAAATCCCCAACATGGAAGATTAGATTATGTTTGGAAGGTTCCGTGTGTTTATTGCTCTCATGATCCAAGGTCTAACCCTAATTATGTATAATTCCACAGGACATGATGGCAGGAGCAACAGACACATCGGCAGTGACTAACGAGTGGGCGTTGGCAGAGATCATAAGAAACCCCGAGATCCAGCGCAAGATTCAGGATGAAATCGACTCCGTGGTTGGAGTCGATCGTAATGTGGAGGAGTCCGACCTAAGCAAGCTTCCTTACCTCATGTGTGTAATCAAAGAAACCTTCCGGCTGCACCCAGCTGGCCCATTCTCCATCCCCAGAGAAACAATGACCGACACCAAACTCGCAGGCTACCACATCCCGAAAGGCACTCGTGTGCTTATCAACATCTTCTCCCTCGGCCGAAGTGCTGAGACTTGGAGCGAGCCTCTCAAGTTTCAACCGGAGAGATGGGCCAACGAAAATCTGTCTGTGATTCAGGACCCTGCGTTCCGGATCTTGCCATTTGGCCATGGCCGAAGGGGATGCCCGGGCTCGAATTTGGGCACTACAATGGTGCTACTCGCACTTTCTCGCCTCCTCCACGCATTCAATTGGTCCCTACCACCTGGGATTACCTCCGAAACCATCGACATGGCGGAAGATTATGGTTGCACCACACCGATGCGAACTCGCCTCTACGCCATGGCAAGCCCCCGTCTCGCCCCCCATTTATATGCGTAGCCCTGTGATTTGCTTATGCTTACAAGCTATGGCTTTATTGTATGTAGCTACGCCGCTCTTCGCATCATGAGAAAGAATTCCTCGGGAGTTAGTGGTCCTACGAATTCCTGGGAGTTTCTTCTCATGATGTGAAGTGCTGAATTCAATTAACTTAACCCCACACAATAATTGATAGAAGAAGAATATTACAGAATGCAAGGAAAAAGGGAGTAGGGGAAGAATCATCATCATCATCTCGCATCACCACAAGCCGATCAATTGTGACTTCGTGGTGGTGGTTGGGGTAGAATTGCACCCTTGTTGTGGAGGAGGGTATGCACAGGACAAAAATTTAGTTGAGCAATTCTGTGAGGGTTTTCTAGAGGTCATCGGGCAGCAACAAACTCCCACCGCGATCTGTCATTGCAGGTAGTAGAAGGATGATCTTACTGAAAGAAAAAAGAGCTCGCCCTCTTTTAAACTAATGGTCAGGAGCTCTGACTTAGGCGTCTGTGGCTACTCTCGGTGCTGGCCATGGCAGACAGCAACATCATGTATCCCCTCGTGTAAATTCATAATAAAAATTATAATCTCACGAGGTTCAATCTTCATCATGGTCTTCCCAAAACTCTTAACATTTGCGAAGCTTGTTGTGTACGTGTTCTGATTGTGTAATCTACTTCACAGAGGTTAGCGAAACATTGTACAGCATGCATTTTCACATATCTTCCGTCATATCATACACTTATATACCATTGTATCATACATGCCCATTGGAGCAGATGTACAGAACTACATATGATGTAAGATATGTGCTGCAGTGAAAATTATCACTCTTGATTCACCTTGAAGCTTAATTATCACATCAGTGTACGTCTTTGCACATAATCTTCTACACTAGTCTTCACTTTGTGCATCCATAATGTATGTGGGGCCCAGCTGAAGGAAGACTTCCAACTATACCATGATGCGTTTTGATTGAGTTAATGTCACCTTAGTGCGCACTTTAATGTCACAAAGTGGACATTTTCTCAGTGGAAGCTTAGAATGTCCACTTTGTGACATTATAGTGTGCAGTAAGGTGATATTAACTCAGTCAAAACACACTAGTATCAATTACAGAATAAATTTCAAGCTTACAACGTTCTTTGTACTGTTTCCCGAATACTGTTCACGAAGCTTATTGTGTATGTGATCTGGTTTATATAACATACTTCACAGGTTTGCAAAAATTCTATATTGTGAGAAAGTGGAGAGTGGCAACAGGAAGGTCACATCTGTTCTTCGAATTGTGCCACTTGCAATCAGTCACTAGATAGGGTGGTTGTCACTTGATTTTCATTTCCAGATAGGATGCGTACACACAGGAGTATATATGATGTGATATCTGCAGTGGATATTGTCATTTTTTGTTTGTATACTCATCAAGCGCTACAAATTGAGCAGTTACGATATTTGTGACACCTTGAAGCTTTAACATAACAATATTGTACCTCTTCTCATGTAATCTTCTACACTGGTACCCTCACTTTGTGCATTCATTAAGTATATTGGGATCCAGCTGGGTGTATATACTATATACAGGCTGTGAAACTCAGCAGTCATGATTTTGTAATTTAACCTGAAGAGTGCAGGAGCATAAATTTCTGGAGCACTGATGTGCAAGATGTACACTGAAAATCTGAGCATGCATTGCAAAGTTGCAAAATTTTCAAGTTTCAATCAGTGCAATTTAAGGCTTGCATTAAGCCTGTAAATATATGTAAATTAATAGAGATTCAGTATCATTCAAGCATCGCACAAGACTCAAGTAAGGCTTGCAAAGCTTTTATCGGTCAGCAATTAGACTTGAATGACTTGAATGCTTCAAATGAATCATTGGACAGTTTGCCACTTTATTGTTTGTCTGTGATGAAAGCTGCAAGTGGAAAGCAAGCCTCAAGGTAACCAATGAATAAGTTGTTGGAAAGGACATGGAAAGGACGCTCCATGAGTCATGGTGTGGAAATGCAATGTACATTTGTTGGTGTTTGGTGGGAGGACTTGTTGCATTTATCATTGTAGATATTGCCCCACCAGAACCCAGTACCAACCTTTTTGAGGGGGCTGTTCGGGGAGATTTTTGGGCATAATCCGTCAAAATACTAGTGCTTCCAAGTCCAACCGGTTGCGTGTTGTGATCTTTCGGTTTTTCTTTGTATTCCATAGATTTCTCTAGAATGATTGGTAATTTTCCTGAAGTCTTGAACTTCAACCTGTTAATTCTCAAACAAAACCAGTTCATCTGTAACTAGCAGTCAGTTCTCCCCATTCTTTAGGGGCTAAACGTAGCCAAAGACTACCAAAAAAAAAGTATGTGGGGAAAGGTATTGTTTACAAAACCATGTTCACACTTACTCTATAGTGCCAAATGGCCACTGAGCGCCGTTGTGACCAAAGTCATGGCCAACATGTCCCCCACCACGTCCACCTTGCCCAAAAAGAGCCTGTTGGTTTGGCACCCCATTGCGAAGTAGATGGGGCCATTCTTTAGGATAGATCGCCAAGGGCTCACCCCCCCCCCCCTACCCCTTTTCATGAATGCGTTTTGCCCATAGAGCCCCTTCATCCGCAACTTCATACTCTCACGAAGTTAGTAATTTGTACCAATTGCACTACACATACAACAAGAAACAATGAGAGCAACCAAGGAGGATGCAAGGTGGGTTTGTGGCTTGGAGTGTTTAGGTTTAAGTGCAAGGTGCTATTATGTATACCTAGTTTATTTCGATGGTTTTGGTTGCCCTATCATGCATTGAGAGTTCCTCTCTTACCCCTCAGGCGCCCTTTCAATGCTATAGTGATCCTTCTCTTACCTATTGGCCCTCTTTTACCTTTCATTTGTCCTCATTGTGATTCCAAGTTTGTTGGTTGGTGCCGAGGTATCTTGGTCGCGCCATTGTCGAGGTTAGTGACTTTGTCTACCCCCCCCCCCTTTCTTACTGGGTCTCTCTCTTACCTTTCCGCTGCAGCTACCCTCTTGGTGGTTGTTGTTGCCCTCTTTGTGCACCCTAATGCCTTCTTGCCACCCAATCTGTGCATCTTGCCACAATGTCGGGCTCCTCTACTCCATTGTTGAAGGCTTTCAAGGCCAGAAAAACCATTGTCTTTAAGAATTTACTTCATAAACATCGGGCCATTGTACATGCCTCCTACATCCCATGATAAGTGCACAAAAGATATTTTATTTGCCTCTTCATATAGTAGCTAGCCTAAGGACATTTCCAGCACATTACAAGAGCCAATTTAGCCGGTAAGCTCATATGCCTTGGTGGCCTACCATCCAACCCAAATCTCGGTCCTCATCCATTTGTGTAAAGTTTGAGTTTGAAGAGGTGATCAATGTGGTAGACTCCAAGGAACCTACAACTAAGAAAAATAATAAATAAAATAAATAATTTTTTGCTAAATCGTAAGTATGAAGATAATTGGCTTTTGCCCATCCATGGGCAGAGATGTTGTAAGCTCGGAAAGGATCCACTGGGTTCAATGATTGTGTGCATTTCTATGAAAGGCAAACCTATAGGTAAGAATAATATGTACGCAGGTAGTGGCGTACAAATAGAATCGGTGCTCCGGCTGGAGATTTGGAATGTTGAATGAATCCTTTGGCTAAATTTTCATCAATGTATTCTCGCAAGGCCGCTAGCTCTATTTATGAAAGATTATAAATAGGTCCAAATGGAGGTTGTGTACCTTCTTGTAGTTCGATGGCGCAATCATAGGGTCGATGTTTTGGTAGCAAATATGCATTTTACTTTTCAAATACATCTTCAAAGTCTTGATATTGCGGTGGAATGCCCTCTATTATTTCATCGTTTGAAATACTCATTGGAATAGCATAAACTGTAAATGCAACATCTTTTTTGCAACTTGTATAAATGTGTTAGCTCTTAGAAATAAATATCGAGGTTGAATTATATTTTTATTTCTTGGTCTTGAAGAAATTCTTTGTAAATACCAATCGATGTCAGTGTTGTATAGCTCAAACCATGGAAGGCCAAGGATTACATGATTTGTAAGACTTTGAATGATGTTGAAAATAACATTCGATATTTGATTATCAAGTGTCACCTTTAATGGTTGGATTTCTTCTATAATATCTCCAAAGGCAAATGGTCATCCATCAATAACTTTAACATATGTAAGTCAAATTTTCTTAATAAACGTCAAGTTGTATTGTAATACAGATTTATTATCCATAAAACAAACTGAGGTTTCAATGTCTAAAAATATTTTGGTAAAAATCTTGCAATCCAATTATTGAATATCTACATAAATATAAAGCATGACGTAAAATTTGGAGGCATAGTAAGACATTTAAAAAAAAATTAGGTTGAATGTTGTCCAGCCATATAGTTTCTACTATGACTAGATGTCCATGTTTTCCGAATCTTTTTCTATTGTCATCATATTTCGTATCTTGAAATCATTTGATTTTATTGTACAATTCTTTGTCTAATGATTTGGCTTCCCGCAATATAAACACAAGTCTTCTCGTTGTTGTCTTTATTTTTTTTTGAGTTAGGCGTATGTAACGAATTGCATCGATTTGCATGGGCTCTAGTCTAGATTTTTGGTTCTTTAATATCCTTACAAAAGTTGCTTATGTGTCTTGATATATCTATCTCCACCCTAATCGTTGCTTTTGTCGTCTCTCAAACAGTCGGTTATCACAAGAAATTGCTTGTGTGATAAATTCTTCCAATGTATGGACTTTTGGCATTGTAAGTAATAGATCTTTTATATTGTTATTTAATTTATACTGAAACTATTGATGAAGGTCTTATCATTTCAATCTAGGTCACATATAAGTTGTTGAAATTCAGCAACATAAGTAGCAGCCGAACGTGATCATTATCTTAGATTTTGTATTTTTATCTTGACAACCATTTCCCGATAACTATCTCCAAATGTAGATGTAAATGTCCCTATAAATTTGTCCAGATTGTTTAGGAGTGGCAAGTTTTTTTTTCATCAATGGGACAAACCAAAAGAGAGCATTTCATGATAAAATGATTTCTATAAATCCAACTTGAGTACCTCCATTGGGATATCGTAAAGGATGTAGTCGCAAAAATAACTTAATTTGCTGTAGAAAATATTGGAATTTTGATCTGGTTCTATCAAATTTTTTTAGTAGGCTGACCTTGGGTTCCTTCTCGAAACTGCTATCGGCGCTCTTTCATACACTTAGATTGGTAATACTCGTTTGTTTTAATTAAAAGATATTTTGGCATAATTGTTGAATTTCCCTACCTATTTCATCTAATGGTGTGGCAGTTAGTCCTCCAACATCTTAATTACTAAGACGGGTTATCTATTCTCGAACAACATTAAAAAAATTTCTTTAAATCTGTAATTGTTACTACTCTCTCCTCGGCAACTTTATGTACTGGCTCCATACTTGACTTTCTAGCTCTTTATTATAGTCACGAAACACACAAATAAGAAGAATAATTTGAAATTTAAAGGAGGGTAATCCGCAACCTCCAAAATATTTAGATACTTTTAGAAGAGGGATATTCCATTTTCTTTTTGAAAATATAAGACCTAAAAATTTGTCAATTTAGAGGAGGATAATCCGCAACCTCTAAATTGTCGTGAGTCTTTCAAGTAGAGGATTTTCTACTTTCGTTACAAAAAAGTCACGCTTTGATAAAATAGTCGGTAACAATAATAATACCAATTCAAAAGAAGGTAATCTGCAACCTCTAAAATATAGGGCTATTTTCGAGAAAAATGGATAATCTACACTCTTATCGAGAAAAAACTAAGTTTTGATATTGTTATGGCAGTCTCGCCAAACTATTACGGATACAAGAAACAAGAACTAGACACGAAATGATCTCAAAGGATTAGCCGCCAAGGAACTAATGTTAAGCAAGAAGAAATACAAAGATTTAAACAAGACAACATTATGGATATGTTTCACAACTTGTGTTGGCGAGACTAAGGGGTCCCTCGTCTCGCCTCCTACTTATACTAGACATAGATTGGTAGAAGCTTCTAAATCTATGAGTTTCTAGAACTATCTAAAGAATTATGAAAACCTACAATGGGCTATAGAAGCATCCAAAAGATTATGGAAGCTTCTAGAACATTATGAAAGCTTCCGAAAGACTTTGGAAGTTTTTAGAAAATTCTAAAAGGTTCTAAAAGGTACAATGAACTATGGAGGTTTCTGTATGTCCGTAACACCCCTTGCCTTTACTTTTATTGTCCATTTTCAATTTGGTTCATAAAAACAATATGAGATAATTTTTCTCCCACTACAGACCAACCTTGTAGGCTTATTACAAACTTATTCCTTCTAGTATTACATGTTTATGACTAAAAGCAATATAATGCTCCACCTTTAACAACCTAAAATCTATTTTTTTTTAAATATACCACATTTCAACAAAATTCATAAAAGAAAAATAAAATTTTGGGTGATTTCCTAGGTAATAAGGCCATTGGAATGTGGGTTATGAAGGGTAGGCCAAACCATCTCCTCATTTCCACATTATGCATACATTTGAGGCAATGGCCCGGGGGGGGGGGGACAAAGGAAAATGGATGGTGAGGGAAGGGGGCTCTAATCAACCATGATGGAGGACCAAGGATCGAGGCAAGCAATAGAAATGGAGTGAGAATGGTGAAGGGAGGGGAGGGGAAGTACCAAAGGAGGTGGTTGATCAGGCGGCTTGTGAGGGAGGCACATCGGATAGCATTGCTCGGAGCGTCGGCTAGCGATGGCAAAGTGGCAACTGGCGTGGATATGGAGCTGGTGAAGCCAACATCCACACCTCTTCCAAAACAATGACAAGTGAGTTTCTCAATGTTTAGGGTTTAGGATAGCACAATCCTTGAGCAAGCTTGAGGTGGATTGAAGTCGCACAATGCTCCAAATCATGTGCTCTTTTTGTGGTGTTTTACACAACGTTCTTCTTCCATTTGGTGGGAATGGCGAAATCTACATATCTCTAGGTTATGACTTTGAGATAGAAAAAATAAGGTAACAATCTGATAAGAATTGGGAATCTATATTTTGGAAAGATATACTAGTATCCTCATCTCCCGCCTATGTCCAAGTTAAAGTGGTGCTACAAAGTTGCCACATTTGTGCACATTCAACAATTGACACTTGTATCTCCAACATGTAGAAACAACGTTAGGGAATTGTTCATGTATTGTGTGATTTATCTTTCATGTAGCAGTAGGTGTAATTTGACCTTAAGTTACAACCATGTTATGTATCATAATCAAAACAAGTTATGCAATGTTGACATATCATTTCCAAACAACATCAACATATTTTCTTTCTAGAAGTCGAAGGATCCCAAGTGCCACCTGCCACCACTCCAAAATTACTGACAATCAAGGTGCTACTTATCTTATATGTTCAATTTCTTCATTTAAAGCGAGGAGATTGTTGCAAGTGTCGTGTGTGAGCAAGTATTCAAATTCAACTTGAACATGTATGAATTTATCATGTACATAATCATGAGTGGAATATTCTTGCACCACTTGAGAATAATTCTCTTGCTAGAAAAAACATGAATGATACTTAGTAATTTTATGAACTCAAATGTTCTCATTTACAACCCAGTTACAACTCAAGAAGTGTTGGTGCACCTTTTATTTCAATGGGGGTGGATGGTCTCTTGGAATCATAATCTATGAGAATCTACAACACAAAGAAACTATACACACAACCAAGTTTTTATGGTGATAAGTTACATTGTGTGCAAGAAGTTATAACAATGTGCAATTTCACACTAACTTTAGTAATCGGTATAGTTGCCTTTGAATGATTTCTTATTAGTTTGGAGTTGTGCCATCTTAGCCTGTTGCACCGTTTTCTCAACATGCAACCATTGATAGCCAACTACTAAAAAAAAGGTTAATGTCAACAACACCCGTTCAACATGTCCAAAATGTACATAAGATTTATTTACTTAAGTTTAGATGAACTTGACCTTTTACTTCCATTTTATATCTATGAGATCCACTCATGGCTCGCATTATCATCTAAGCTATAGATTGTTTATGATATTTAGTGTCACTTACTATTCGGACTTACGAAATGTTGTAGCTTTTTGTTAGGAATGTAAGATTTCACCAAATCAAGTTATTTATGTTGTGTATTGTCCTTACAACCTATTTAATCTTTGTTGGCAAAAAATGAAATCTATAATAACATGTTGCAACCTTGCGTAACTCCAAATAGTAAGTGACACTAAATACCATGAACAACTTTAAGTACATTGATTGTCCCAATTAGTGCGTGTTACTATTCGGAGTTACGCACTGCTATAACTATTTAATGAGAATGTAATATTTTATCACGTAAAGTCATATATGTTCTATAATGTTTGAACAACTTATGAAACTTCCGTTAGTGAAAATTGAACTCCTGAGTAAGATGTTATTGCACTGCGTAACTCCAAACAGTAACACACACTAATTGGGATAATCAGTGTAGTCCTGTTGGAAATGAGGTTGGTATGTGTTGCGAACTCATAGTCTCATGAGATCCATGAAGAACTCCGTGATGAAACAAGTGTCAAGAATCTATCAACAAAAAAGAATTCTACTTTCTTCTCGATTTCCTGAGGAATATGAGCCAAGTAACTTACATTCATGCCCTGATCACACCAAGGTTTCTGTCTAGTTTTCAACCGTGAACTTTTTTGGGGATTATGTTGAGAAATAGATGTTTGCCCAATGCTTTTCATACTATTACAGCTGGAGAGGCTGACAGATGGTGCTAGAAGTGGTTGGTGGCCCAATGTAATTAACCCCTCAAACAAGGCTCATCCTTGAGATCCATGATGTGGCATATTAAGGGTGAGTTTCCATGTAGTCTGTTTGCCCACTAGATTATATTGTGAATAAGGACAAACATGCCCAAATGTAGAGGGAATCTAGGGGGTAGGGTTCATATGTGCCAACTAGTTACTCCCATCTTCTCAAATCTGGGCCCACCTACTAACCTCCTCCTCCTTTTAAATCCGGTCTTCAAAACCTTCGGTGACTAGCACTTGTAGGTTGAAGATTCTTTAGTGAATGTATGGAAGTCTAGTGGCCCATGTTCACAACCCTCCACATTCTAGTGGACCACCAAATGTGGTTGGATGTCAGCTTGCGCTTAAGTACATGTGAACGCCTCCGACCCACTATTTTCTAGAATCTAGTGGGCAAGCGGCCTACATGGAAACTCACCCTAAGCATACCTCTAGTAAATAAGACCCAAATTGACTTGAATAAATAGTAGGATTGGTGGGGCCCTAGTTCAAAGAAAAAAAATTCTAACAATAATTGACCTTGAAGGGTTAAGGTAGATGGGTCCTAAATGATTACTTTATGCAACTAGCCCATTTCTCCTAGGCTAATTAACACACAATTAGCACAAGATGGTTAGCAAATCTAAATTGAGGCCGTAGCCACTTTCCTCATGAATTCTGGAGCTCATGTGAATATCCTCTTCATTATCAAAGTGGAAGATTCTTGTGTTCATTAACTAGTCATATAGGTCCTCTAGTTGTGTTGACTATTGAGCCTAGGAGTTAGCCATCATTGCTAGTGTAGAGTGGTGTGTTGGTGAATGTTTCTTGATTTCTTGAGTTAAAACTCATACATGATCGAAATGGGTTTTCTCTCGGATACTGTAGCTCTCCAATAACTTGGGCAGAAAATAATTAATTTTAAAGGTGCCTAAATTTTTGGGATATTAATTTCGTTGAGTGTCCACATAAAAATTTAAAAAAATTCAAAGAGTGCCTAAAATCACAATAATGCAAGTGACAATCACTGGAATCCAACAGAGGAGTCTCTAACAAAGACCACTCCGTATAACTCTCACACAAAGCAAAATTTGTCGCCAAGCAAAACCCTGACATACAAGTAAAAAACAAACTTTAGGGCAAGGAATGTTGGTTAAGGGAAGTGTTTAGGTTAATTGTAGCCGCCATAGATGAAATTAGGAAAACCATCCATGAATTATAGAAATGACTTGGATGAATGCCTAACTTATTTTAAATTACTTTTTGAAATTTTCCAATTTTAGAATTTTATTTTTTGGGCTGCCTAACTTACTTTTGCACTTCAATTAAATATTAGGCAGAAAGGTGCCCAAGCTGCTAGAGAGCTACAGTATGTGCTTTTTAATCTTGGATAGGCATGTACTTACATGCAACATGTATTTTTTGACAAAGTTTTTGCAAGTTTTTGACATTTGACACACAAAAACTTGCACAAAAATAAACTGCACGTCAATTGACACGCATAATTTAGATTTTGACATGTAGTTTGACTTGTGAAGAAAAAAATCACACGTCAATTGACACTTTTAAAATTGAAATGACACGTGGGTGGATGCATGGTTGAGTGGACCAATACCGGACCATATCCATTTTTTGAAGTCCATATCCATTTTTTGTATATGCAATTGATTATTTTTAAATTTATTTTACACACATTCTTTGAAGCATATAAAACTCAAATCAAAAGAAAAAATTGTAATACCTTCATTTTATATTTATTTATAATATTTTGAAAAACTGATCAAAATTTGCTTTAAATATATAAATAATTCTAAAGACAATTAAGTATTTCTAAATAGAAGCCCACCTAAAGCCACGGGGGGTTCACTCCATGTCAAGTTGAACACCACGTGCGGCCAAAGTTTGCTACCCCTATATTACATGGAATAGATAAATTTAAAAATTATGATATTTTTTCTACATATACATAACCATTGATAATATCTTTTGTGTATTTTTTGAAAATTTTAGTCATCTTCATTTTTTTGTAGTAATTATTTTAGTTCAATTCTGCGTCATTCTAGTTAGAAACAATATGTTTTATTAAAAAAATAGATTATCAAATTTGGTTACCGTTTTTTACTATGTAATAGATACCGTGTATATCTGCCCATGAAAAAAAATTGATAAAATTTTGACCCATTTTGGTGATGCAACTTACCAAAAGTAGATTTTTTTTGGCCGCACGTGGTGTTCAACTTGACAATGGAGTGACCCCCCCGTGCCTAAAGCTTATAGATCTTAACACTCATAAAAAAACTTGCCTCCGCAAACCTCTATTATGGACCTATTATGGACTTCCAAAAATATGACCACATTCAGCCTCTTCAAAAGTCCATAACTATCATTTTAATAGCAATATTATTAAAAAATGCTTTAGCTCCAAACTATTCTATCTATACTACAACACATAGTGAGTCACTACCATAATAATGTAATCATATACTTATTGAAAAAGCTACATTCATAAAAATATTTACTGGTGACCATAGTCCATACTTTTACTTTAAAAGTCCCATATTCTTTATTTATAGAACAAAATTTAAAGACAAAATTTTATTTGTAAAGACACTTAAGTTAACAAGCTATGCCCAAAGTTTCAAAAGGATTTATCGGGTAGATTTTTTTTAATTCAACTTACAATACAAAGAGGTATCCTGAAAAATGGCTGTGACACGAAAAGTGGTCCACTCAACCATGCATTCACCCACGTACTACTAGGCATGTGACATTGAGGTGACATTTAGAAGAAAATGTAGATGTCAATTGACATTCATTTTCATTTTTGAAAACGTCACATGACACGTTGGATTTGAAGTTGAACGTCAAACTAGCCACTCAGGGCCCAGGATCCAATGTCCACATCCAACCCATTCATCAAGGCTTGATACTTACCCTCAGTTTCACCAATGAACTTGGCCAACATGGTGACCGCCTTTTGCAACCCATACATGTGCCAAAACAATCAAAGCACATTAATGCAATTCTTCCTCACATCTTCCTCACATGAATATGAAGAGTGTTTCTTACTTGTGACAATCGACTTTTCTGAGTGTCAAGTGGGCCATCAATTGAAAATATTCCCTCGATAGTACGTGCAAATTTTCATACTAGACTCTTCTCTCTCCCTATGTGCAGGATATATATGAAGTGCATTGGAATGCAATATTTAGAGGCAATTCGCAATCTCAGTAATCAAGGCTTTTCACCAATACGTTGAACTATACATATTACCTTCGTCCCATATGAAGAGATGGAGGAGGAAATGGCTTTGGACGATTGGTTTCTTCGCCAGAATTCCAAAGCTTGAAAAATAGGAGTAGCTTTGGAAGAGGGAGAACCAAGTGAACATAGTGAGTATAGGATTTTTCCATGGTGAAAGTGTTTTGGAATTAATTACAAGAATAAAACATGAACGGAAAGAAAACTAAGAATCGAAACCAATGATAAGACATAATAGAATCTTGTAACCATATAGTTTCTTTAGTGGCAATACATGCTGCGATATATTCGGCTTCTGTAGTAGAAATAGCAGTACACTTATGGGCTTGGATGTTCCATGATATCAAACCTACCCCAAGTTGAAACACATAGCCTGTGCGGGACGGCAAACTTGTGTCTATGCCACTGCCAAAATCTGCATCATAAAACCCTTGAATTGTGTCTGAAACGAAATTTGTGGAATAAACAATACCAAAACTAGCAGTGCCTTTGAGGTATCGAAGAATTCACTTCATAGTAGTCCAATGTTGAACACGAGGGTTTTTGGAATACTTAGCCACTATTTTGACATAGTAGGTTATTTCAGGACAAGTAAGAATAGATAGACACATAAGAGATCTGACAACCTCTTTGTAAGGAACATGAATCGGAGTAGTTCATTCGGTATCGTCAGGATGAATAGTTAGCTAAACATTTGGGTATGCTAGTGTAGAGACTTGGATGGCAGTCTTGCGTACCGACTCTATTGAGAATGCGGTGAGTATACCGTGTTTGATGTAGGAGAGTAATGCCATGATCAATAGAACGAGTTACTTTCAAACCGATATAGTATCCCAAATCACCGCGAGTGATTTTGAAGGTTTTGTCTAAATCTTGAAGAATAGACTCCATTCTTTCTTGGTTGGTAGAACAAATAAATCCACCATCAACGAAAATACCAAGAACAAGAGGCGGGAACCCCAACTGGCTCTAAGCCCCGAGCTATCAGGGAACGTGGGGAACGTAGGATGACATGGCCGCCTCATAGGGCAGCATTTCTGGACGGCACTTCAAGGCTCCTCCTCGATGAAATTTGTCAAACATACACACAGCTTACATGTATGGTGGAGTGTGCAGTTGGCGTGGCGTGTAGAGTGGTTGGGTGGGTGTGCTCCAAAACCCTGAACCCTAAGAAATCCACTGTGTGTGTTGTGTGTCTCTTCTGCTCTCTCTGTTGACTGAGTGACGCCGAAGTTGCAGCGAGCGAGAGGCTATGGTGGTGGCTGGGACCGGGTCACATGCTGCTGCTGGCGGATGGAGCTAGCCATCATCGCCAGGCTGCCGCCGTGCATGGCCTCCTCCACACGCCTGCTGCACACCCGCCTCCGACCCCCAGCAAATCATCGCCACACCCGCTCAACATACTCTTCTCCTCCTTCTCCTGCCATAGTTTTGAGGTCTCACAGCGTCACCTCCTCCTTGCGGGTAGAAGAATGTCTTGACCACTCCTCCTCCTCCTCCTCCTTAGAGTTGCGAGGATTCGGCAGGCGGTGGGAGTGGACGGAGGGTTCGACCGGCAAGGGAGCTTGTCGCGGTCCGGGGGTTAGGATTTGGGCGAACGGCGGGCAGGCGCATTCCGGGAAGCGGTGGGCTCTTGCCAGTGTAAGTGGTAAGCAAAGAAGCTTCCCCAGTCTCGGAAGAATCAATTAAACTATACCATGTGTATTTTGGCGCCACAAACTTCAGCTCATTTGACGCCTCTTATGTGTATGTGTGTGGGGTTTAGATTTAACCCCAAAACCGTGCGTCATAGTGGCTGAATTGTTACGAACTTGGAGCTGAGGGGAAAAAAGTACACAAAATTTCTTATTTATTGACAATTCGGTGGAACTTTCTCCTTCCTCTGTGTTTGTGTTTATGCGGGTTTCTGGGGCGTGGTCGAGTTCTTGGGCCTTAGTCTAAATCCCAGAACCTTGCGTCATTTTGGCCGAATTGTTACGAATTTGGAGATAGGAGGAAAGAAGTAGCCACGATTTCTAACGTGTCGACAATTTGGCGGAACTTTTCTAAGCTTTAGTCGTTCCTCTTTCTCTCCTTTGTACTATTCCCAGGTCAATGTTGGGGTTTATGTGAATCGAGATCAACTCCCTGAATTTGAGATGGTGGCAAAGCCTTCCGGGGATGTAATGTCGCTGAACTCTTGAGAGATGTGCTTGTCCTTATAATTTTGCTTGCAGTACCGACGATTTCTTACGTGTCTACAATTTTGTAAACTTTCTCAGACTTTTCGTTCCTCTTTCTCTCTTTTGCCGAGGTCAATGCTGTTGAGGGTTTATGTGAGCCAAAACATTTCGCTGAATTTTGGAGCTGGTGGGAAAATGTACGTCGCTGAACTCTTAAGAATTGTCCTTGTTCTTATGATTTGGGGTTCTCGCTATTCTTCCAAGGTTTGGAATCCTCAGGGTGGCCTTAAATCCTGAACATGTGACTTGCAGTGCCGACGATTTCTCAAGTGTCGACAATTCAGCGGAATCTCCCCAGACTATCCGTTCCCCTTTCTCTCTTTTGTACTATTTCTAGGTCAATGCTGTTGGGGTTTATCTGGGCCCGGATGTTCTCTGAATTTGGAGCTGGTGGCAAATAATTCCGGGGATGTATGTCGCTGAGCTCTTGAGAGATATGCTTGCCCTCATGACTTTGGGTTCTTGGTTCTCCAAGGTTTGGAATTTTCTGGGATGCCTTACATCGTGAACATGTTCCTTGCGCCAGTACCCAAGATTTCTTGTGTGTATTTGGGGCAACTTTCCCAGATTATTCATTCCAGACTAAGTGGCTTCATTGTAAAGTTGTGACACTTCCAGACCTTTTATAGACGCCCGCCTAGTCAAACTAGGCACTTATTTCTCATATAGCAACTACAGACAGTCTGCCTAGTCACTTTATTTCTCAGATGGCAACTGTAGACAGTCTGCCTAGTCACTTATATCTCACAAGATCAACTGTCGACAGTTGACTAAACAAGCGTTTTGCCTAGTCAAAAACTACAAGTTGTTAGTGCCTATAAAAGGTCTGGACACTTCGCAATTGCTCTACTCTGTCAAAGTTCTCTTCCAATGTGTTGTTTCAAATTTTTGTACAATGTCTTTTTCTCTTTTGCCCCATTCTCGCCTCAATGCTGTGGAGGTTTTATGTGAGCCGAAGTTTTTGCATTTCTCCGAAATGTTCGCCTGCATTTTGAGCTGGTGGCAAATCCGGGAATGTATGTTGCTGAACGCTTGAGAGATGTGCTTGTCCTTATTATTTTGGGTTCTTGTTATTTCCAAGGCTGGAATCTTCAGGGTGGCCTCAAACAAGGGAACATGTGGCTTTCGCAACTTATGGTGGATTTTGAGAACGTTGAATGTGAAAATGTGCACAGTGAGTGCAATTTGTGATAGTCGGTATTGTGAGTGTTGCAGGATCCCTGCCGTTTGTTTATTCAAGGACGGTGTTGGATTATTTCTTCTATTTCCATGCTAAATTGCAAGATCTGATTCATTCTCCACATTCCTTTGGAATATATTTGCAGCTTTACACGCATTCTCTGACTTAGAATAGACTAGAATATACTAAGACTAATTAGTTAATTTTCCTAGGATCTCTGTCTAGAGACAGTTCAAGAGGTCATTAGGCTCCAACAGAACCAAGTCTTTTCGACAACTTCTGTGTCATACTCAGCGATGTTGGTAATTTTTCTTTGTTGGTCAGTATGTTTTTGTGTGCACTGGTTGGGTTTGAAATTATCAGTGGTGGTCAATTGATTCTATTGCAGGGGATGTCACCAAGAATGCAGTTGTAAGTCAACCTGAACACAGGGACAGCAATAATAGCTTGGAGCAAGATGGAGGTGATGTAGTGAGGAGCAAGAGGACATGGAGCCTTGCCAAGTCTGGGTTAAAGAACGAGGGTTTTAAAAGTGCAGAGGCCAAAGTTCACTCCAGCAGGAAGTTGCACCAATTTGGCAGCCACACCTCCACGTCCAGCAGACAAACAAATACTTCAGGTATGCATAATAGCAGGGTAAAGATTTATTTATTTGAAAGCGATGTCACCCAACCCTGAAATGAAATGCCATGTCAGAGCTTCTTATTAATCAGGATCAATAACTCATAATATTTCACACGTATCATTCTCAAAAGTTTGTAGTCTTGCAACCTGAAAGATATTGACAAGGACTGGTGGCATTGTGAACTTTGATAATTATTTGTTCATATTGTTAGTGGAACTGGTACTATGTCATAGAATGTCCTCATTTCTTTATCCTATACTCTTTGCCCATCTAAGGTGATGTGGTCACACTTGCTAAGTCTTTTAGAACTGGTAGTGCAACTTAACAATACATGTATTTCTAGTGAAATCCACCAAAAGAGTTTTGTGGTCCTAAATACCAAGCATCGTACTTTATTGAAAATTTAAGATTAAACATTGAAGTCCTAATTCGTTATCCACAACGCTTGTCACTGAGGTAGAATTGAAAGTGGGGCACACAACCTTGGGTAACATCCTTAAATGATTGGAATCAGATATTGAAGTACATTTAAACTTTGGGGTGAGGAGATTGTACCCCAACCATGTCAGTTAGAGATCATTCAGGCCCCGGGGGTGCAGTAGAATATCCCGTATGGAACCATGTGAGTGAACAAAAGGGGTATTAATTGTGGGCTTTAAAAATATACATGAGCTTAGGGTATTACTTTGGTCAATTTCGTAAATATACATAGCTTATTTTTAATGTGATAAGAATTGTAAATTTACGCATAGGGCCATTCCCTTATAACATGTAGGTAAGAAGTAACTCTTAGTCCTCTTCATTGAAAAAAATGAAGGCTGACTAGAATTAAATTTGGTATGTTATATACCAAGCCTGAGAAGTAAATATCAAGAGTTGGTGATAATGATTTCAGTTTGAAATTGGGATGTGATTGTGTTGTGGCTTTTGTCACTGAGGCAACGATTGAAAAGATTAAAAAAAGAGGAAGGCCAAGCAAATCAAAAGCATTGACCACTAAAACTTGGTATTTAGGAAGGATTTATAGAATGCGTAGAAAAATTGCTAATAGGTGGGTTGAATATAGAGAACCAATTGATTTGTTGGATCGACCATCTCATATGGAGATTGGATTGTGTTGGTACCAAAAAAATCATGGATCACTATGGACTTATGACTTGACAAATCATATCATGGTAGACTTAGAAACTATTATTGCTCTAGCTACAATAACTTTTGTAGTAGAAAAAAACTTGTATGAGTTACATCCTACAGATGAAAAAGTGTTTAATGATTTTATCAATGATAAATAAATACTTTTAAAGTGAAAAAATTTCAGGCCTTTTGTGTAGACCATGTTTTTCATTGTATACGTATGTTAAGCTTTTACTTTTTTAATTTACTTTGAACATGCATACATACATTAGGCTACTTTTAAGTTATATATATGTATGTATATCATTTTTTTAATGAACGAAAAACTGTATATAGGGGTTTTAATTTGGAGGTGATGCACGCACATTATACCTGACTTTTAACACTAAGTGGACTCTCCGGGCATTCAGGCGGAGCCTACCTCATCAATACTTTCTCCTTGCACAAATCTTGTTGACATGGTCAAGGGGGATGGGCTTGCAGATATTGAAGCTAAAGAAATTATAAATAAAAATAGTGGAAGTGTAACTGCCAAGATGGAGAAAAATGGCAAGGGACACAAGCGATCTGCTCCCATTGACCAACAGGGAGCAGATGAAAGAAAGAGCAAGAAGAAGAATATGTCAGCCGAGTCACAACTTCGAAGATCCCTTGATATGTGCTCGAAGCATGGAGATGTAATGCTGGCTCTTGAAATTTACGATAAATTGACTTCAGATGGAACATCAGTCCTGAATCAGTATAATTACAACATCCTCCTTTATCTATGCTCTTCAGCAGCAACTGGTGCATTGAAGAGGGGGAAGAGTGGCAATGAGAAGTTGAAAAGTGAGTGCAGACTAACCTTGTGCAAACAAATGAGTACAATTAACAATTCGTTTTTTAAAGTATGCAAATGGGTTGCACCTAGATACGTATGTTTTGATATTGCTTTCCCTCTTTATAGATATTTGTGCAGCCATCTTGATGATAATTCTCAGCACTCAAAATGTTACCAAACTAGTAGAATATGAAAGACACTGGACCTTGGTAACCTCTTCGCTGGTTCAGGGATTGGACAGGATGTAGTGACGTTGGTTTAGTCAAGACAAGGAATTTAAATGTTTATTCCCAAGCTTGATTAAATTAACCTTCACTGTAGAAAGTGATGACTACAGTATTGTGGAATCCAGGTATGGTTAAGAGATGATGAAAGTGGAAATTGAGTGCCTAGTTATGAAATCTAGCTGTGAATGAAGATGACAATTTTGCAACGGACTTGAATCTTATATCAGGTAGTGGACAGGAGAAACTGGTAAATAATGCCGAAGACGATTCCAATGGTACTGTTGCAACTGAAATTAAGGCTGAGGCAACTCAAACTGGTGAGGTGGTAATGGTTACGGATGAAGAAAAGCAGCTCTGCTTGAATCGGGGTTTTGAGATATATGAAGCAATGAAATTGCGAGGGGTTCCTCCCAATGAGGCCACTTTCACTGCGGTTGCACGACTTGCAGAAGCAAGGGAAGATGGGAATTTGGCTTTTGAAATGGTCAAGAGGATGGCAGAAGCCAACATTGCTCCCAGGTAACCTATAATCCCTAAAGATGAGTTTTTGTGCATCTAATGCTACTTTTGTATGAGGGTGGGGTACTTAACCCAGGTTGCTCTCACACAATACACCTGAGGTTATGTCTGGCATCCTGGATTTGTGCCCTTCTCTAGAATGTTGTCTTAGGTTCAATCAGGAAAATTTGGCCACCAGCTAAAAAAAGAAGAGATTACTTCAATGTTGCCACGCGCGTAAAATCACAATGTTGATTAATCTTCAAGCTAGTTTAATTGTATATGTAATTATACAACAGTTATCAGGAGAAGTAGAGGGACCTTGAAGAAAACTGCCTCCATTCAAAGGTGAACACCTTGAATGGGTGAACAAGTCGGCTTACACCTAATCTTCCCCAAAGGCAAGCCCCTAGGTTCCCACACGGTTAGCTGAAATATCCAGTTCATATATACAATTTCTACAAGCCTCACCAAGTCTAAAAATGATACATTGTATACTTATGGGTTTGAAATCTTACTTAATACATCATCTTATGTCAAGGAGAAAATAAAAATGTACTCACATGTGACATTGATGATCAAAATACTAGGCATGTTCTCGCATCCAAAGGAAACCAGCTGTGGATTTTAACCCAAATCTTCAATACCATTAAGATACTTACTGATTCAAAAAGTGCACTAGAAGAGTGACTTAATTTTAGGTAGGGTAATTTTTGATATTATGGCCAAAAATAGAATTTTGTAGCTCAAATACACATTTTTGTGCATGGAGAGTCCCACATTGGGCCTCTGAGATGCTTAGGCGTAAACTTCGAGTTCCCATGGGTTCCTGGTTAAGGCCTTGGGTTTTAACCACCCATTGGCCACTAGCTCAACATTAAAGGTCATTCACTTTTAAACTCTTGAGTATGATGTTTGCTCTACTGTTTGTGTGTGCTCCAGATTAAGGTCATATGGTCCAGCACTGTACACCTACTGCAAATTGAAGGATGTCGACAAAGCATTTGAGGTTGACAAGCACATGGAAGCCGCAGGTGTCGCCCTTGAAGAAATGGAATTGAAAGCACTACTAAAACTGAGCGCAGATGCAGGACTGGAAGACAAAGTTTACGCTCTCCTTCACCGGTTGCGGACAACGGTGAGGGAGCTGTCTCCCTCAACTGTAGAAGTTATTCAACAGTGGTTCCAAAGCAGCTCTGCAGCACATGCTGGCAGCGCAAACTGGGAAACTTTACCTGGGCCTGAGATTGTGAAGGCGGCTACAGAATGCTGTGGAGGCGGGTGGCATGGCTTGGGCTGGCTTGGGAAAGGTGCATGGACAGTCAAGCCCAGCCTACTTGACAAGGGAGGAGTTTGTCATGAATGTGGGGAGCAGCTTGTTACCATCGATATTGACCCAAAAGAGACAGAGATGTTTGCAGAGTCTTTATCGACACTGGCGTGCCAACGTGAGGCCAGAAACAATGAGTTCAAAAAGTTTCAAGTAAGACCATCTGGTTAACCCTTAACCTCTAAAGAGGCCCAATCCGGGCCTTTCCATCCACAAAAACATGTACTTGAGCTACATGCCCCAATTTTAGTCAATTGTGTCAAAAGTGACCCTATCTAAAATTAACTCATTCGTTTAGTGCACTTGTTAAAACAATTGAATACCATAATGTTGTTGAAGATTTGAGGGATGTTGTTATTTTCAAGTACTGAAGCAAAAAAATCGGAGTGGAAATGAATATCATTCTGTGCATACATACTGTTTCTTGAGAATAAAGTGGGTAGATGCGTGGAACTGGATGCTGTCAAGAAACAAGGGTTTATGTTTTTAATATGGTTGAAATATCTCATGCAGGCATGGCTTGATCGGCATGGCCCGTTTGATGTTATTGTGGATGGTGCCAATATAGGACTTTACAATCAAAACTTTAGTGATGGTGGCTTCAACTTTTTCCAGGTTTGTGACTCCATTGATGAAGCTGTGAATTTTTGGCTCATGCAAGTTCTTGTAGAGGTGATTTCACAGCTTCTTGATGTTTTCAGATTGTTGTTGTCATTCTGTTCTCCATGGTTTTTTCTGCTCATAGTTTAATCCTGCATTCTCAGAGTGCAAAATGTCGGGTTGCAGTTGAACTCAGTGGTGAACGGGATCAAAGTAAAGTTAGGTCTCAAGAAAGAACCTCTTATATTGTTGCATCACAAACGTACCAAAGGAGGGGCAGCTGCATCTCCATATGGCAGCAAAACCCTCAACAGATGGAAAGAGGCTAATTCTATCTACACAACACCAACAGGATCTAATGATGATTGGTATGTAGAAATGGCGCCCTTCTCCCTCTCTTCAAGACATGACTATTTTTTGGTTCACCTGAAAAAAACAATGTGCAATTTGGACTCCTGCTCAGATACTTTCCTAGATGGTTGGTAAAACTGTTTAAAAGAGGAGAATTGCTTTCTCATAGAAATCTGGATGGTAGCTGCTCTGCTGTGATTCCAGTACAACATGAAAGAATCACAGCGCTTCAAAAATGCTGGCCACAAAAAAAGGAAAAAGAAAAGAAAAGGATAACACTATGTTTGTTTACACTAGCATGAATATTCAATGAAATCTCAGGTAACACAATATCACAATTTCAGGAATATTCATAATTTTAGAGGTGCCCATATGCTACTGCCTTAATTAAGAGGTGGACTTTTTCTAACAACCGTAACGGGGTTACTGGATTGCCCATTGTTCCTTCCCTACTAGGCTTGTGAGCCCTTCCATACCCACAACTTCTAAGATGACCGGTTGACCTGGTGACCCCCACTTTGATTGGGTGGACCATGATGGGTAAACACTAGCATGGCTCGGTGGAGAATGGAACCCAGTGCCCACACTCTTTGCAAGTGGAGATAAGTCCCAACCACTCAAGCTGTTGGCTTGATGCCCCTAATAATTGGACGGATTTGCAGGTATTGGCTGTATGCAGCAGTAAGGTACAAGTGCATGCTTGTTACCAATGATGAGATGCGTGACCACTTGTTCCAGCTCCTTGGCAACGATTTCTTTCCGAAGTGGAAAGAGCGACATCAGGTTTTCATCTCTTCACGACCTATGATGTCATTTGTTTGTGATTTATATCATGTTCTTTTTCCACTAACATACATCTTTCATTCGGTTGAAGTTACCATGCTTGCTTTCTCTGCATCAATGTTTCTTATATTGGAACAACAAAGATAGTAGTTGCTGAACTGACAGTCTTTTTGCAAATTGGCAGGTCCGATATACATTTAGCAAGGAGGGACCAATCTTCCACATGCCTCCTCCTTACTCAATCTTGATACAGGTTGGTGCTTTCTCCCTTGACTCACGCCTTTATCATTTTAATTCCTGAGCATTCCTTTTGTTGAGTTTGCTTCTGTTTGGGGAGTACATAAGTGGTGCGAGCAACAAAAAGTGCCTAGATAAGACATGTAGATATAGGTGGCAAAGCAAATAGGATTCTTAGTTGTATAATTACGAAATACATTAGTTCCTAAAAAGAGGCCTCCAAGACTTTCTGATTACACTCAAAATGGAAGAATCCACCCAATAGTTTCCTGCTTTCCTTACGATTAAATCTATTGTGTCTCAGGAATCTGAAAAAGGATCATGGCATATCCCCAAAAGCGGTGGAGATGACATCTCATCCTCGCGAGAATGGTTGTGTGTAACGCGGCCAAGCATTGTAACAACCCAGAATGGGACATCAAAAGAAATCTTGAGAGAGAGTTCCAAAAGTGTATCCAAGGAATGTGAGCCCCTCGCTGAGGATAGTTTGCAACTGAATGAATCATCTGTCTCTGTGAAAACGCTTGCAAAGTCACCCAAAAAGCTACAGTCACCTAAAATTGTATTGGACAAGTCTCAGCCTCTTGAAGTATCAGGAATCGAAGACAATCCAACTTCTCCAAAAAAAGTGCGGGCTTATACCAGGAGGTCACGATCACCGAAGTCCACTTCAACTTTAGAGACAGCTCGGGAAGTATTGGAGGTTGAAGATGCTATTAAGAAAGTGCAGTCACCAGTGAAAAGGGTACGATCACCAAAGTCGCCTTCGACATTAGACAGGATTAAGGCTTCGGAGAGGAAAGGCGACTATGAAAAGATATCCATTGACTTTCAAATTTGATAGGCTTGACAAAGTAACATAGACATCTGATTGTAGAGCAACAAACAGGAGTAGTGAAGGTGGAGTTTTGGACCTTCTGCATCACAGATCTGCGTTTGTTGCCACGGGAAAGCAGCAAATAGGAGGCAAGCAGTTAGTATCACAAGAATGTGATCTACTTGCTCAGTACAATTCCACGCCTCCGATTATGGTGTTGTACAACTTCTTTAGCCTCAAATGAGATTCTTGTTCATAGGTCACATTGATTGGGATGATAAGTTCTTATTGTCTATATCCACATCCAAGACCAATGGAAAACCTCTTCAAGTCCAAACTGGAGCATTCTATTAAAGTATGTGGCCCTATTGTGGGCATTTCCAACTCCAGACAGTTTTGGTGGTGGATTGAGTTGGAAATTGTATCATATGGCTAGCAATTGTGAACCACTGGAAGATTGCCATTTTAACTTGAAATTCAAAATCAATTGGAGGTCAAGAGGAGGATTCTCTTTCTCTTTTAGTGATCACATAGTCCCTCCCAGGTGTGTTAACTATGAACCTAGAATGATGTCTATACTTTGAGCACACAGTTCAAATTCATTGTAATACATGTCAGTTTGGTGTTTGTTCTTAAGCACAAGCCTTGCCGTATACCACTCAAATATAGGTGTCCAATTAAGAGTGACCACATAGGGCTCACATACCTTAGCCAAGAGATTGGGCTACCCAAGATTGTTGGAGTTAGGTTAGTTGCAGCTTGATGGTCTGCAACCTGATGTGGTTGGGACTGTAGGTGGTCAAGGAAGCATATGCACTAGATCGACAATAAAAACTTGTGAGCAGTACACCCAGCTAATCTACATTCATTTTTTCACTTTCACCATGTAACTATCCTATCAAGAGACTGAAAATGTTCTGCTTCAATGATCTTGGCAAGCAAAGGCAAATGCAAGGGCGCCCAAAGTTGTGGTCCACTATACATGTTTCACAGCCTTCTGCCTTCTTTGGCCTTCGTCCTTCATCATGATTGTGTTGATGTAATCATGTCTAAAAATAAAACCACCATAACCATTCAAGGTCTGCAACTCCTTGTTTCAATAACATTTTAAAGGTCTTTGGCTATGTACTTATATATGCAATTACTCCAAGCTTTGCATACATGGAAGAGTAATTACTTGCAAAGTCCTTCAAAGAGGCACCAAACTCCTAGACCTTGAAACCCTGAATTTTCCAATATTGTCTTTTACATGCCTCCCTGAAGGACTTTTCTATTAACACTCCATTGGAGGTTCTTGTGTCAGACTAATTTTGAACAGTGGTGAAACTCCTTTGACCTATTTTTTCATTGCAAAAACCCATGGGAGAACTTTAGGATACAAATGAGTCTCTCACATTAACACTGTACAGACAAGGTTTAGATTTTAAAGCTATCTTTGAAAGTGGGAAAGCCAAACATTTAAGGTTTGAATGTCAACTTGTCACATGTCAATCCATGTGCAGGAGCTGAATTTGTAGCAAAAAACCATTTTCAGGAGTGTCTACATCAATTTGAAGCTAATGTAAATATTCAAGGATTCTTCATTGTTCACAATTATGATTCGAATTGGGACCCAGCAGAATAAGTTCTTTTATTTCTTCCAGCAACCTCAAAAGGTAATCCACATCTCCAAATCCCCTTGTATCAAGCCATCTGTTGCAACACAGCCAGCCAGTAATCTAGACTAAAAATAGCCACAGAAGCTATGAGTTGGTAATTAGCAACAAAAATGTTGCTGGAAACCTGTTGGAACATAGTGGACAAAAATTCATGTGTAATTGATGCTTTTGGTACATATGCTGCCTTACTGAAATAACCACGGCTTTAAAGGGAAGGCTTTACTTGCAAGATCCAGTCATTCTGCAATGCCGCACCCTTGTTTGGACCCTCGATTCCCTAGATTGGGAACTCAATCACTTCTCTCTCTTGATGTTGAATGCTCTGCAAAAATTGCTGAAATTTTAAATCTGCGTGTCATGTAATAAAATATCACCAGCTGAAGCATCACATCTCTTCCACCAATTCTTTAAGGTGCTTTTGCATCACAGCATTTTAATTCCAACCCCTTGGATTCTCCTAGGAGAAGATCAAATGTAGTTTTCCTGTCGCCTTGGGGAAGATTTTAGCCTATCCTTGACCTCGATAAGTCTTCGGGTGCATGAAAGTATTCATGAGCATCTTCCTCCCAAACATCATCCAAAGTATCATGCCTAAGGCGGGAACCGCTTTCTTCATCATCATCATCAGATGAAAGAGCATCGGCAGGCCCCTTCCAAGACTTGAATCCTGTGGTAATCCGATTCTCCAACTCAGGATCCATCATCATCTCGGGCGTGATGGCTATGGCTTCCAACAGCTCAACCCCCATGGCATGATGGCCATAGTATTCTCCTGCGTCCATTATCACAGCCGCCTTTCTTCGCAAAAAATAGGCTGTTGCACCTGTTAATATAACAAGGCCCCCGCACCAGACCTCATAGCTCCAGAACAATGCAATAGCGCATGATGTTCCAAGTGATAAGACAGAGGAGCCCAAGAAGATAGCAAGAAGCACGTAAGTTATCAAGAATGAAATATTAAGAGTCGAAAGACACCTCACACCTCCTGCACAGCAACAAAAAAACCACCAAGTGAGGCCTATTGCACACCTAGTTTTAGTGTCTCAAACTCGCCCATTTCTAAACCACTACACCATGTAAGTTGATACCATACACAACAAAGTTAGCTGGTCAAACAACAGTATTGTGGTTATAAAGTGGACTCAATACTCTGGAACAATATGCACTCAAAATGTACACTATTATCTCACACCACCGTTTTTCAAAAGAGGTTTCATCTACTAAACCCATATGTTGCTTAGAATCGGATTTTCTTTTTTTAATCAAGTTTTGCTCGAATTGCTCTACAAAACCCTGTCTCTGATTCTGACAAATAAAGCCTTCTAATCTTCTTGGAATCTCTTCTTGCACTGCTGAACAAGCGAATATGACATCTTGCTTCACATACCTCGCCTTGATGCACAGCAGTTGTTTTCCACAACCTTTAAGCAGCCATGCCTCTGTGGAGCTGTATAGGCCACTGAAATCCCTGCATTACAACACACAAACAAGTAATGAATGTCTCAAAATGTATGTGTATCCTTGGAATTCATCCTTTGGCTAAGTGGACTGATCAGCAGCGCAAGTGTCACATGTCAGGCACAAAAAGGATACTTCTTTCAACATGATAAAACCTCATGATGTACAAGATCGTCCCACCAAAACCTAGTAGTTCTTTGACAGGAATTCAATGACTCCCTTCAAATATAATTTAAAAAAATTCATGCCTTACAAAGAATTGAGCACATAAGCTCCTTCCTCATATTATATAGGTGCACACATCCTTTTTACCTCTAGAGTTCTGATTTTCACATTCATTTGTAATATCCCTACCACACCCTTTAAAGACATTGTGAACCTCACAAAACCAAATATTCTCAATAATGGGAGATTTTTGAACAGGTACAGGCTGGTGACGCAACATGACCTAATGAGCATATACAAACACGCTGCTATCACATCCCATTAACTATGTTATCAATGTCATCAAGTTTGAGAACTTCATATGTCTCTTGATCATGTCACTTAAGGACATGACAAAGGGATGATAGAAGTGGTAAATTTCTAGCTTACAAATGGAAAAGAAGTAGAGAAGGCAATTCCTTACACTATGTTGTGATTATCATCAAGCATTGAGAACTTCATAGGTATGAGAATGATCATGTCATTTTAGGACATGACAAAGAGGTGATGGAAGTGCTGAATTTCCAGCTAAGTAATATGCAATCGGAAAAGAGGTTATTCTGGGATATCCAAATGATCATATCACTTGAGGACATGACAAAGAGATGATGAAAATGATACCACCTAAGGTGCTATACAATCGTGAAAGAAGCAATACTGGGGTAGCCAAACCCTAATTCATAGGTGTCCAAATGATCATGTCACTCGAGAACATGCTAAAGAGGTGATGAAAGTCCTGAACTTCCAGCTAAGCTAAGGTGCTATGCAATTGGAGAAATAGAAGATCTGGGGGAGCCAATCCCTAATTGAGCGAAGAAGGACCAACCTGCAAAGAGGTGGAGAATGGAGGAGGAAATCCCATAACCTATATTGTCATGAAGCATTGAGAAATTCATAGGTATTCGAATGATCATATCGCTTGAGGATATGATAAAGGGGTGGTAAAAGTGCTGAATTTCTAGGTTACAATTGGAAAAGAAGCAATTCGGGGTAGCCAACCCCTAATTGAGGGAAGGAGGACCAAACTGCAAAGAGGTAGAGTGTGGAGAAGGCAAAGATCTTTGAGAACTTCGTAGGTGTCCAATTGATCATGCCACTTAAGGACATGACAAGAAGATAATGAAAATCCTGAATTTCCATATTAGGTTATATGCATTTGGAAATAAAGCAATCCTGGGGTAGATAAACCGGGATTCAGGGAAGCAGGACCACCCTGCAAGGAGAGTGGAGAAGGTAATCCATAAACTATGTTGTGATTATCATCAAGCATTGAGAACTTCATAGGTATGCTAATGATCATGTCATTTTAGGACATGACAAAGAAGTGATGGAAGTGCTGAATTTCCAGCTTAGGTGCTAGGCAATTGAAAAAGAAGCAATTCTGGGGTAGCCAAACCTTATTCAGGGAAGGAGGACCAACCTGCAAGGAGGTAGAGAGTGGAGAAGGCAAATACAGCCGAAGATGGAAGAAAGACCGCGAACCAAAAGAATTGCACCACTTGATCCTCCGTATACGCATACGAGGGCGTGTCATCATCGTCCTTTCCCAGACTGGCAGGAGCTGCAGCCATCATCCCAAAGGAAGTGAGGCGCCGCTTTTGGCAGAAGGGGTAATCCTGGCCACTAACCCCAAACACTATGTCCACCATGACCATGGACGCAACCACCACAATGGTCCACACAACTGCGATTGCCGCCAAGCATAGGGGGCGTTGCAGCTTTCGCCATGCCTTCTCCTCCTCTCTTAGCCCATTGTAATCTTCGGCTGACATAAACGCCTGCCGCAAAGCATCCCCCGCCGTGTTCTTCATGTTCGGAAACATCTTTACCCTACCCTTACCCTATGTCTTGGGTTTCCAAAATTCGTGCGCAGTAGTGACCTAGCAGCAATTCAAGCCACTTTCGCAAAATCATCGGCTGCGTTTCTCTCTCAGCTTGTAATCAAATACCCTTCCTCTCAGTGTAGCTAAGAATCATTCCATCGCCGACCTGACTCCACCGAACTCACGCTACAAAGCTCCAAAAATTGCAAAAAAGATCTCAGAAAAATGGGTGGAGAGTGCAAGGGCGCAGGGTCGGAGAAGATTTCTTGCTGGCGAGATTTGCGACGTCCTGAGTCCAAATTGGAGTACGAGAGAAGGCGAAGAGACCCAAATCGCGAGAACTCCAATGCGCAGCCGTGTATGTCTTTTGTAAGTAATACGTACTATGAGTCCACATGGAATTGTTTTCCTTCATCTTTTCTCTTTAGCAGGAAACTAAAAGCTAGGTAGGTATGTGTCATTAGCAGGTAACTTTCGAATTTCACTGAGTAGATAAGAATATGGTATCCTAGCCTATGACCGAGAGCTACACATTGGTGAATTTTCACAATGACCTCTTCTATGGTAATGAACGATTTAAAATTTTTCATGCAAGGTAAAATGATATATTTGTCTATTTCAAAAATTTGGAAATTTTTAAAATTAATTTTGAATTAAATATGATTTTTTAAGATGTTCCCTAGGGTATCTTATGATAGACCTAAAGAAGTTTGACGTCAATGCTAATACAACTTATGAGCATTCTATAATTATCCACAAGCAAGTAGAGGTTGTAAGAAATCCAACATATAAGAACTGTAGACTGACTTTGACCTTACTATGTCAAGAGACATCCTAAACGAACAACTAATCTCATCCAACACGTTGTGGCAAGGTCTCATGTGCCTTGAACCGAGACCTATGGGCCTTGAACCGAGTCCCTCCTCCTTCCCCCTCTTCCTCCTCCTCCTTCCCCCTCTTCCTCCTCCTCCTCCTCCTCCTTCCTCCTTCCCCACCCCCCCCCCCTCTCTCTCTCTCCCTCCACGACATTAAATGCATTAATGTGAGGTTAGTTGAGCTAGGGACATGTCATCCACCTAGGGAACATTATTTCTAATTTGTTCCCTAGAGCTCGGTTTAAGGTCACATATCGGTAATAGGCTAGGATACCATAGATAGTAACGCTTCTTATGCCCCCTTCCCACCTGACTTTACCAAATAACCAAAGTCTTTCTTAAAAACTGGGTAAAGCTCTTTGGGTTATAGTGGAGGCATCCGGCTATCCCAATGCACCTACAGAAAGTTGCTCCGGAGATTTTCAAGTAGGTTTTTGTTAAGTAGTTTTTCACACACGTTCGTTGTTTTATTAACCAAGCAATGAATGTTGGATAGTTTTTGTCCCATTTTCAAATGCCTTACCACTCATCTATCTTACCATCAGTTTTTGTTAATGAAGTTCCTCATGCCCTCATAGCTAAGACTAAAAGCAACCAATCACAAGGGCCGGAGGCGACACTTTTAAAGGTCCTACATTCTTGCCTCATGTCTAGGTACCGATGGGAGGGTCGGTGCTTGAGGCTTAAAACCTCTACTTTAAAACCATGCCACATCATTTGCCAACTAGGCTCAGGACTAAATAGTGTCAATGGTGTGAAGGCTGTGTTTTTAGAACCAACTTTTAGGCTTAGCTAAAGTCAAGTGGGAAGGGGGCATTAGTCCTTTTTCAACAATGTTTTGTTTCTTTCTTTGTTTTATATGAACGTCTGTTTCGTTTGCCTCATTCGTAACATTGCTAAGCCCCGTGCTCCCTTGCCTTTTCTAAATGCCATGATCCATGGGGACCTTGCCATGGTACTAAGACTTGGTGCACATGAGAGAATTCTATTGGGACAGTAATGTACAAAATATGCTTAGCCTAATATGCATATTGTGAAAGAGAAAGATATAAATATAAATATAAATATATATATATGTATATATATATATGTATATATATATATATGTATATATATATATGTATATATATATATATGTATATATATATGTATATATATATATGTATATATATATATGTATATGTATATATGTATATATATATGTATATATATATATATGTATATATATATATGTATATATATATATATGTATATATATATATATGTATATATATATGTATATATGTATATGTATATATGTATATGTATATATGTATATGTATATATGTATATATATATATATATGGGAGGGCTTAAAAGGCCTTTCTAGAAATGAAATAGAAAGGTAGGGTTTCAAGTCGTTTATTTTAAAGACTAGGGGATGGATGGCAAAATGGATCAAAAAAGTTGGACATAAGGGGCTTGAATGGAAAATTCAAATGGAAATTTGTAGGTGTAGTGTTGGGGGCGGACATGGACCAGGTTTCCTGAGGGTAGGGAGGATCCTTCCCGAGTGCCCTCATGGTATCATAAGGGTGTTGGCAACAAATGGTCTTACAATTCAAGTGATCACATCTTGATGATAGACTCAGACATTGTCATTGTGTTGGCTAACATGACGTATAGCTTGGATACAAATACCTATGAACTTCGAATTTCCACTTTGAATAACGAAAAAGTCTTCAACAACTTTAGAAGTGGATATTAGATCTCATACTTATATAAATGTAGGGCTTATTTGTCCCTCTTGCACAATTACCACATCCTTATCATATGACCAATATTTTATTGATTTTATTATATTGTGCACACATCTTGAGCTCATTTCTTGCATACTGTAAATGTATATCTATTTGGTTTTTTTACTACAAGTGTTTTGTATATAGGGGGGTTTTTAAATACCCTATGAATGCACATGTTTCCATATATTAGAGAGGGGTGCACCTTCCAAAGTAGCAATGGATGTTGCATTCTCTAAGTGCGGTGTTAGGACCCAACAATGTGCTCAAATCACAGCTTTTGAGCCTTCTAGCCTAATATATGTGACATTGTTATTTTAAAAGTTAGAGCTTCACACTCGATTCAACTGCAACATTATGTGAAGACAAGTGCGCACAATGTGTGCTTTAATTTCTCTTCAGAAGATGACTACCTCGTAAACAATTGGAACCACAAGAACAATGTGGACGGTATTACCTAATTTGATGTATGTTGTAAAAGGTGCGCATGAAGCACCTATGTAGACAACATGTAGCAACCTACCTATCAACCAACTAATCCACCCATCCCCCTATCTATTTACCTAGAAAGAGAGAGACGACACTAGCCTCTTAAGGTTAGCATGAATGAGGGACGCTTCACCTTGATCATAGCCGCGAGCTCACATGCTATTTACCTACATACCTATGTACTCTTCCATATATCTATCACATGTTCATATTCTAAACTTAAATATTAGTAAGTAGTGTTGTGGAGGCAAGACACATGCCACACAAGATACAAGCTTGTTAAAACCAACCACATTAATTTACAAAGTTTATCAATTCAAATGCATGGGTGCCATGTGGCGATATGGCACATGCCAAACTAGTACTTTACAATTCTCTATCCCTACCCACAGAATGCTACATTATGAATGTATAAGCAAGAGGGATATAGTCGAATGATGTGCAGTGCGCATAACATTATTCAGCTAAGTAGCAGAACTTAGTTTCCAAACACAAATGCTATGTCCTCAAATGGGGGAAAATCCAGCCATGGTTGGGTTGCAACAGCCAATACAGGAGACAAGCTGGTTGGTCAAGCAGTTGAAACCCCAAACATGTTATGCTATTGTAAGAACCGGGTGGGTGAGCAGCTTAGTCGAGTCCATTGTGGCGAATTCGAATGCCTTGAGTATTAAGATTCCACACTGGATCTTGTATACAAGGAGCATGATCTTCAAAAAATAATCCATGTTCAGATCGTGGATTATCTCGAGCCGACTTGCATTATGTGAAAGTTTCAAGTTGCACACTATGAAATTTTATCTTTGCTGTAGCTGCATCAGGATCATAAATCAACCAGCTGGGAGACTGCAAGGGGTGGCATGTGCTAATAACATGTCTGAATTCGGGGACAGTTCACTGATTATTCCAGGCCCAAAGTCGAAGTGTGGACAAGAGCTGATGAGCAATGTTACGCAAAATTTGACAATAAAGTTGCGCATTACAAATTCTTATGATGATCTTCGCCTCTGCGTCAGGATCATGAACTCAGCCAGTGTGGCTGCAAGGGCGGCAGGAGGCAACATGTCTGCCCTGTCACTGAGAAGTCCGGACATTGAGATGGCAAGCTCTCCAGGCCTTTCCATGGAGGGAGTGGTGGCAGCCGAGTAATTAGAATCCCGCATTGGCGGTGGCTCGCTCATCATGGGGTTTGAAGAGGATGAGCTGAGACCCGACATGCACCGCCGGCACCAATCGTCCATTTTCCTCTGGAACATGAGGTCTTTGAGCCGAGTGCGCATACTTCTGTAGAACTGATCCAAGCGTTCCTGCAGCACCAAAAAAGCTACTGTAAATGTGTTGGAATTTGTAGAGTTTAAGGTAGCTCAAACAAGAAGTCTCAAGTGACCTTAAACATTCTAGATGAGAAGATATCAAGCGATTGGTGTTCTAGTATCTTGACATGAAGTGTCAAGAGACCAAGGTATATTAACAACCAAGTGATTGGTGTTTTAGTATCTTATTCTTGACAGGAAGTGTCAACTGAGACTATGTGTGATTCTTATATAGATATAAAAAAGGCTCGGGGGTGAGAGGAAGATCATCAACTTATGTGACTCTCTTCTCTATGACTGGGTGGAGAGCCTTTCTCACAATTCTCTTTCTATCTCGGTTTCTAACAAAATGATCCAACTTGCCTTGAGAACTAGAATGTCCAATTAATCTATCAGCAACTAAGCAACACATTTGATGCTAGAACTCTAAAATCCCCATAAAAATGTATCAAAAATTCAGATGCACACATTCATGTAAAAAGAATACAGAACCCCAGATCCAAACCCTAATTAAACGTTTCAAGCTTTCATTGCATGGTCTACATGATAGTTGTGCAACCCTGTAGCAATTATTAATTGAAGCGAGTTTTCATTGCCTCTATGGCATGGAAACTATATTTAACCCCAACATGTTACAAAGAGGAAGTGAAATTATGGTTATATATGACAATGGCAAGGCTTGGCATTCAAGGTGGCCATGTTAGGGTTGGGCCTAGGAAATACATGGACTCCATGGACCGTCTATGGATTTGCAATTGATTCATCCCAACTTAGTATCCCCACACCAATTCAAAGTTTTTGATGTTAATTCTAGGCTCCAATTACCTCAAAAAAGGAAATTCTAGGCTACAAAAAGTTCCCAACATTTTCATCTTCATGACTACCACAAACATGTGGCCCAATGATGATCAAATATACGTTATATATGTCTAAATCTAGGTCTTTTGTATGAGACCACATCTCTATATATTTCCTTTTCATACATGCACTTAGTCCAACTAGAGGAATGAAATTGATAAAATAAATGTTTTAGATGGGTAGCTTTTGACATCACTAGCCAAAGTTAATAGTAAGTAACCTTAGACACCTCTCCATATGATGCCTTGAAGCCAAGATTAAGCATCTGGGACTGCACTAGGACCTTTAAAGGTTTTTTTCTTTCCTTCAAAGGATTTTGCACTGAGACCACAAAGAATTTTTCTTTGATTTCCCTTGAGCCCCAACATTTAAATTGACCCAAAACTGAAATATATGCACCATGTTCAAGCACATTGGGTGGGTGGGGGGGCACCGTGGAATAGACTGCAAGGCTAATATTGTGATTGGCTAGAAGGATGGGGGCTTCAATTTTATGGGCTTGCCAGGTTGGTGGGCAACCACATCAGCGCAGTGCTAGCGGTAGCTGCCTACTTGGTTTGGAAGTTGCCATCGTTAGGTGAGGAAGTTGATGTGCAAGTACATGTGGCGAGAGCATTGTTAATGTTGCAAAGGAGGGCAACAAAGGCAAATGGAAAGTCTAGGCAATGGCAATGCATGTATATTCTTGAGGGGATGCTTGGGAACTCTTTCTTTATTTGTTGGAAGATGAGGGGGTTGCAACAAGCTAAGCATGCATGCAACTAGGCCGTGCTAGGTTGTGTACTTGGTTTAGGTTGAATAAGGTTTCTTTATATATCTATGGCTGACATATGTTTTGTGCAGCCTGCTTTTTTGGCTTTCGCTTTAAGCAAGTATTAATATAATCAACTACCAAATATATACCTAAGAAGGGATCACTAATTATACTGATTACTCACATAAATCAATTTGATATTTTAACATACAACTACATAGATTATTAGAGTTATCCGTAAAGGCCTTCAAAGAGGGACGAAACCGTCAGTTTGATCCTTCTTTGAGAGAACTTTCTATTAAGAGCTATGTAGCTCATCGTGTATCGAAGTCTATTTTAAAAGTTGGGTGAAACTTTTGGGACCTCCTCTTTCCCCCTCTCAAACTTTGAGAGGATTAAGATCTTAAATGAAATATGCACATGGGACCTGCTGTCCAAATTATGGATCGGCCTATGCAAGGCTAGCTTGGCCCACCCAACCTATAGGACAAGCTAGAAAACCGGTTTATAATAGCTCTACACCACTCTTTACTTATGGTGATTTAAGCATTAAGAAAACTTGAATGACTTTGTGTTAATATTCATAAATCAACAATTCAGTCTAAACCCATGGTTTCATCTGCTTTACTTTTCAAATAACTCTACTGAAGTCCAATATCTCGACAAAGAGAGTCAGTTAATCACATGCTCAACATACCAGATCTGCGTCAGAGGCGGACTCCATACGCCACTCCCACTCCTCGATCGCTTGTTTCTTGTGGCTCGATGCTCGCCCTTGGTCTGAAGAAGACCCACAGTCACTACTTCCATCAGCATAAGGACTTGCACCTCCAGGTTGCTGTGGTGGGAAAGTTTTAAAATCTCCATAAATGGCAGCATGGAGTGTCTCCGAGTACCTTCTCAGTCCTGCCAGCTCCTTTTTCACTGCACTGACCTCTTCTGAATCAGCTGCTGGTAGCTGGTTCCCAGAATTACTACACTCGTACCTTGAACCCGCCCCTGCAACCACTGTTGGTCTGGTTATATAGGTGGATGCATGGCATCAATAATCTAACAATGGTATCCAAGAATCTACTCAAGGGTATCAAAATTGCACTACTAGTCAAATATGGCTGGGGCGAAACAACCCGTACACTGGTTCCTTGGAGGCAAGGGTTTAGGCATCCAACAAGGAACGAGTGTATGGGTTGGTTCGCCCAAACTGTCAAATATTGATATCTAGTGGGCATGTCAAGGTGAGAGAATCTTTATAAATCTGAGTTTTTGTTTAGTTGATATCATTTTAAACCCATCTTAACCAAATTGATACTAAGACGATTTAATCTAGATATGAAGGTTCTTACATGATGTATAGACTTGAATGGTATTGAAAACAAAAATACAATTGAATACCCTATCTGTATAAAAAAATGTGAACTCATTCTGGACGACGATATTAGACCAACACTGGTATCAAAAACAAAACAAATGTTTAAGAAACTCCTAAAGTTCCTGACTAGAATTCATGGGGTTCTTTCTTCATGTTGACTGATTGCACTGATTCCACTGAAAAGGACACCAGATTTGGGTGCACTATTAGTTCTATGGCATACTCTTTTAACCCTCAATTTCCTAAGTTCACTTCAACCCCAGACTGTTCCATTAGGGACGTCATCTTTGAAGACACGAGGTGCAAGATCTGCAATATGTCATGAACATCTGTACATATGGAAATCCTTGCCAAGGTAGCTTCCACCTCTGGGAAAAACTCCACCATTCAAATGTTCACCAATATCTCTTAATGGAAATGTCTCAGGTGGTTTTTGGCAGGGTAATTTATGCAAATATTTTTGGGCTACTTTCATGAAGAGTTTGGATGACTGGTTAGTGGTTGATGAAGTTCATCCATAATGATCTCATGCTCTTAAAGATGCATATGAAATTTACCAATTGAGCCATTTTCACCTAGTCCATGTTCATGTGATTTTTTGAAGAAGCTTGTAATGATGTTGGGAGATTTTATGCACCCCTCACAATGAGCATACAAGATAGTTGTAATTCAATAGTAGATGTTTATATGGGATCTATACTATGTGATTAGTACTTCTAAGTCGTTCGACTTGAATTATGTTACTAAAAATGGATGTCAAAGTTAAAACATTCATCTCTCCAAACGGCCACTTTGGGCTACTTTCATGCCACTCTCAAAATTCTAGATATTACATATTCATATTTTATTTTCAATCTTCCTATTGCAAAAGGTTTCAAGCAAAAATCAATTATTAACACTATACTAGTAAAATTAACCTCATCATTTGCGAAATTTCCATGTTCAATTGGTCACTTTTGTAAGGGTTAATAGAGTTGAGCACTTCAAACCTGCAACTTTTTTTGGAGGCTTCATCGGTGCTTCCCCTTGGTCCATCGACCCCACCCTACTCGACGCCCGGCTCAATGACCTCCGCAGATCAAACCCCATTGGATACAAAGAACTTGTCATGAGCTTACTTCCAGCTTTCGCCCCAGGGTTTACCCATGGTGCCGTAGAGGAGGACGAGGAGGAGGGGACCAAGGATGCCGGTGGCCACACCACCGGACATGGGAACCAGGTATCCGAAACATGCCCTAACCCCAATGCCCCACTCTTGCCCCGCCCCCATGCCCATATTTCCCGCCCCCCATTGGCAAGTGTCACTGTGTGTGCCACCCCACATGCAATGCCCTTAGACCCCGTGACCGGGTGACAATTAGCCGAACTATACCCAAACACGCGCACGGGGACCAAGGCATCTCCGGTCCGAGCATCGGGGGTCTCGATGCTAGGGCATAACCCTAAACCCCCTTCCATGCCCCACACCCATACATCCCCGGTCTCCGTAACCACACTTGTGTAAAACTGCCCGCACGCCACTGTTCGGAGGCGCTCATTTGGGAGCCCCTCCACGGGAGCAGGGTAGGCTTGGTTCAAGACTGTGCCATGGCCGAGCTGGCCACTCTCCCCTTGCCCGAAGGTCCAGCAAACCGAAACCCTAGATTCCAAGTTGAAGGGCTCGGTGGACTTATTGTTGTTGTTGGAGTACTGCCCGAGGCTACGGTTGGAAGAGACGCGGGACGAGCCCCATGCCGTGGACTTGATGGAGGAGCTTGTCTCGCTCAGCCGCTGCAGCTGCTCTGACTGTCGTGGGCGGAGTTTCGCGGCTTCGAAGCTGAGTTCCGCCATTTGGCGGGATCTGTGCAGAAACCCCAGTCACAATAGCATGTGAGCCTTTGAAAACAGGCACTAAGGTAGAAATACCATAACCCATGAAAATAAGGTGATTCGCATTGAAGATATGGTCTTACAATCATGAGATAATTTTCCAAGATAGACGAGAAGGATCCATGAAGAATGCAAGTTGTTTCATATTTTTCTGCCTTGTACAAAAAATTCTACAATTTTTCAAAGTGGAAAGTTGTCAAACCCCTACTCATTCACTAGATTCTCCCTACATTGAACACGGTAATCCGCATTTCCATACAAAATATCACCTAAACCGGTTAACTTATGAGTACATCAAACTTGACTCCCATTGGCTACACTAAGTGTACACGCATTGAAGTTGCCACCTTGCCATGATCGGTTTCAGAAATGACACTTCACTATTATGACGACGGTCTAGTGCACAGGTATAGGATGGTTAACTGGTTTGGGTATTCCTACCTTAATTGGCCATCTATGAAGAAACGGGTCTACTGGAGTGCCATGATGGGAGCTTTGACACATTAATTAAATATGTTCGTGAAACCCAAAAAAAGAGTGCTACGTGTCACACAAGTAGTGACTGAAACACACAATAAAGTTGACATGGCACAAAATACATTACAGTTCAATGCAACGTGTTGCACCTAAAATACATGTACGATGGTACTCTATGCTCACATGAGGTTAAAGGGCCTAATTCGGCTTCTCACCTTGATCGGACACTTGTACTTGAGTGATATGTGCTTAGGTGTGGATCCAAGAATAATCACCAAAAATATGTGTTTGAAAGAGATTGGACTACGTTTATGGACCCATGTTTAGTGTATAAATATGCTTTGGGTCTTAAGGGCATATGTCCTAAACCTAAAGTGGTGGCCCATGACACTCTCAAGCAATGAGAATTCAAGGATTCTCAAGCCATGGCCTAATTCAATGGCTTTGGTGTAAACATTCCCCAAGGGCCAATTTAGATTATGGTGAAGAGGTGCACCGGTCAAGAATTATAGGGGAAGGGAGCAATATGATTGGCTATGAAATGGGTTCTTCACCGGCCGGGGTTTACATTATGACCAAGTCGTCTCCGGTGGAGAACTTCAAAGATGGTACCACTTTTTGCTAGGGGAGTTTTCGGAGGTCAAGTTTCTTGGGCAACCTCAAACCCTCAGACAAGAAAGTTGGCCTCCGGAGAACTCCAACTTGAGGCACTTTTAAAATTATGTTTTTTTCCATCTTGTCCGCCATGGCAACCGTTGCCTGAAATAATCTTGTCTTGGGTTGAAATTCTTGACCAACCAATGTACTTCTTCACCACATTCTAAACTGGCTCTAAGAGCATGTTCACATGTTATCAATACATGGCCCACAACAAGACAGTGTTGGGTTTAGCCCGAGAGTTGGACCCACATGTCAGGCCCAACCGCTATTGTACCATTGGCAAGGCTTGAAAAGCTCTCCTGAGCGGGAATAGCTTGGGTCTATTGAGGCCCAACTTTCAACCCCTCTATAAGAAAATCACCTATCAATACCTCATAATCTTTGACCAAATAGAATCTTAGCTTCAACTATTTCTATGTGAAGCCTTGTGTACGGTAAGATATTAGTTTCAATCACATGACCCACAGTTCACGAAGCTCATATAGAGTGAACGTGTGATACATATAATGAGACTACTCCCCATTAAAATAGTGTTACCCGATTTAGCACCCCTTTATGTTTGCGTTTGGTGTACAACGTGTGAACATGCCCTAAGTAGCTACACTAAATATGATATTTAGTATCACCAATTTGGATTGTCTTGCTCAATACGGTACAGTGTCACCACCACTAAATGTTAACTCAACATGTTCATCATTCCTTGTAAATTGGGGGGGGGGGTTTATAGATTTACAGTATTGCAATTACTATCACTTACCAAGCTATTTTTCATCCAACTTTCAATCATCCATGACAATATTTCATCACAAGTTGTTGCTTGGAGAAGGTACAGTAATCTCCCGCTTAAGTATGCACTTTAAACCGGAGCCGTTGGTGCATACTTAGTTGGTAGGTGTGTACTTTACTTTGCGTAGTTGGTATGAGCGGTTTTTAAAAGATCAATGACGCAAACAACAAAGAATATTTTGTTGTTATGTTGGAGGACATTGATGAAGTTTTGGAGACGATGCGAATTGAAGAAGAACCACCTATCGATGACGAAATCCAACCTATTGAGACACTTGTTGAATCTAAAAGTGCTACCAACTTCAAAGGCCTTGAAGCTCTACACAACATTGTCCTTGACATCGACGACCAATTGTTTTGCTTTGATGTTCAAACGGAAGCTGGACAAATGTATGATGAACTGCGACGATCGTTTGAGACGTTTCAACGAAACGTTAACAAATTGACATTGAATGTCAAGTGTAAAAAATTCATGCATTCATGACAAATGACTTTGCATGACATGTTCAACAATAAAGTATGAACCTTGACTTTTGTGGAAAAAATTGCGCACTTAACCGGGATGTGTACTTAATCGGGAGATTACTGTAGTCTTTTGGCCAATGGATTAGCTCCTCCATGACAGTATTTGTGCACTTGTTCATAAGAAGTGTCATCCGAAAAGCTACCATAGTGACACAAAGCACCATATGACACTAAACATCAGACTTAGTGTAGGACCTCACCTTCCTCCCGGTGAGCTGCAAGACTCGTGCATGATGTGAGCGGCCGCCGCCAGCGCGGGCCTGATCGTTCGCCCTCCTGAATGAGCTGATCCCTGCGGCGACTCCGAGGGCTCCAGCACCAGATCCGCAGGCTGGTCGCCCCGCACAGCCAGAACGGCGCTATGGAATGCCCCACAAGCTAGATCCACAATGGACCCAACGGCCGACGCGGCCAGGCGTTTCACCACCTGCGGATACGCTCGGTCTTTCGTATCGCCCAACCCCAGCTGGCCATACGAGTTGCTGCCCCACGCGTAACAGTCGTTCTCGGTGTCATCCCTGCCTTCAACTAGTGCAAGAATGTGCTCGTTCCCGCAGGCAACTCGGTACACGCGCAGTCCCATCAGCTCCTGCACTCGCTCCGGCCTCTCTGTGTTGGAGATCAAGGAGAAGTCACGTGCCCTGCTGCTTTGGTGGTGGTGGTGGTGGTGGCCCGATGGGGTGGGGATGGCGCCCCACAGCCACAGGCAGCCGTCTAAGTCTACGGCGGAGGAGACCATGCCTCCGGCCTCCACCATGATGATCTGAAGCAGCAACGACCAGCAAAACAGGCATTTTGAATATTATGAGCACGGACGCTTCTGGGCTGGAAGATGTCCGCAATGAAATCCTCTACCACGTGTCCCAAAGGGTTTGATTGTGTGTTTGCAAATGTGGATTCCGGTTTCTCGAATCTTAGCTTGGCAGCTCTACACCTGAAGCTAGTAACACTTCTGGATCTCTGAAGTGCGGCAGCATCAAGTGTGGTGCTACATAAATAAGAGCAATGAGCAATCTATCTTGAACATGAACGTTTCCAACGCAATGAACTGATGTCAATCACAACTTATTGAAAAATCGTTATTCTCGAATGATGATGCCAAGCAGGGTGTAAGGAATTAGTGGCACAATGCATGTGAAGATGAGTACGCACCTTGGGCTGGTTGACCTCACCACCATTTGAGCGCTTACTCCGCGAACTAATCCCTCGCTTTCTACTTTCCTCCTTGGATTTTGTGTGGGTGAAAACGACAGGCGAGGGCTGCGATGCGGCCATTTCACGACCAAGCTGGCCGTCCATGTATCAATTAAGGAAAAGCACTCCCAATGCATTGAAGAATACAGATTTTTTTAATATTCAGCCTAACCAATCACATTAATCCCTTGGAAGGCAGCAAACCTCACCATCAATCTCGCCTTACTTCTTACACTACCTAAAGAGCATATTGATAACCCATTTGCTAATAATTGAACCAAAAAGTGCATATATACTTCGACATAACAAGAACAGGGAAGTGCAAGATGTTAGTACAACTGCGCACAAATGAATTGTAGAAAATTGATATGGATGAAGACTCGCTTCAACACTTTCACGCCTCATTGCTTTCATCTAGTTTCAGTGAGTTCAGCTGAAAGAGACATTGACACAACTGTCAAGGACATACACTCACGAGTCACAATGATGAGACTTTGTAACTCTCTTTGCATATACAATCTTGACACAGCTGAGTCTTTTTCTCTGTACAATGTTGCTTTTCCTTTTATGCTCTAATATGAATATCAGAGACCGCAAATTCTGGAGGTTTGACTCGAGCAGGATACAGGCATTGTAACCCCATGACCACACCGTGCCGTCCACTGTCAACCCACCAGAAGAAAAAGAATTCCAAGTGAGGAATTTTGTCATGAATTTTTAACGAAGGAATGCCGACAACAGACAGCCGGTTGATCACTTTGACACAGTTAGTACTTGGGTTACGAAGCCACGAAACTCCATCACCAACAAGTATCCGAGCAACAATGTCCTAAATTCAAGCTAGTAAATCTAATTGAGATTCAACTGAAGAGAACCGCCTCCGGGAATCTGAGCTCCCCACGATATCATCACAAACCTCTAGATTTATATACCAACATCGATTTAACGTTGATCAATCACATCAAACTAAAACATTCGATCCATACCTATTGAACATATGGTTGCACATGTAGTATTTTGAATCTATATATTATAGCTCCAAGACCCAAATAGTTGAATTATGAGTCGAGGCAATGTTGAATGTACCACTGGCTAAACAAGAAGTTAGTCCTGAAGAGATATGAAACCATGAAGTGCAGGTATCAACACTATCTGAACAGTAGATAATGGTCACTTGCAATTTGAGATTCATGATACTATAGGAGCTCTTGGTATGGGGAGAGCATTCCATTGAACACAGAAGAATGGTATTAGTATGCAGGAGAGTTAGAGTAGATGGTGGCATTAGCACCTGCTAGGGCGAGGCTATGGTGTGCCCCCGAGGCGACTTGGGTGATCTTCGCTCGGTATCCACCATCTTTGTACACCCGGCTGTCTTCTCTGCTCGACACGCTGCCCAGCTGCCCCCAGCTTGTGGTCGAGTTTTCGTCGTCGTCGGGGCTCACCCCGATCGCGACGTAAGTGGGAACGAGGTCGTCCTGGAAGACACTCATGCCCGGACGCCCGGACAGACCTCGACCCCATGTGTACACACTCCCGGCCGCTGCACGCAGACAGACAGCAATATGAGGTCCTCACTCAGGACGCAGGACTATTTGTAGATACTAAACTGACTAGCCAACCCTGGGTGGCAACTCTCCCTTTTAGACCAGTTGTTTCTAAATCACTTCTAATACTTCTAATGGGTTGGTGACTTGTTCTTTCACAAAGAGGAGAAACATGCTTTGGAAAGAGAGCATTGGGAGGAATCCAATGATATGATATCTGTCTGAATCAGAAAGGTTTTGCACCTTCAAATGTCACTTTTAGATTCAATCAGAAGCAATCTTTCTGTAAACAGGGGTCACCATCCAGACCCCCAGGTATTCTCAAAAATATTCATAAAATTTCTTACAATGTGAGGTCTTGAAAATGCTTATAATACGAAAGTAGCTCCCAAATATGCTTCTTTGAAATGGCTTAGAGGTTCCAAACCGAGTTCTAAAGACGGTGATCCTGCGACTGCTACAGATAGTTGCCACCCGGCTAACTAATCTGTCAGCCTGACGTTGATTATTAAGCAGCTTCGTAAGAATGTTATGTGGGAATCCAGGAATGCAAGGCATTTTGATGCAAGCGCCAAACGCCATCTACGAGGATATAATTGTGTGATTTTAAGCGTCACTCAGAAAGTGTGAAGCACAATGGGGTGAGGATTATTAGAAGCTGCACAGACAGACAGCACGTCCTCGCTCAGGATGCAGGGTTGTAGAAATTGAACTTTGATATGTCAGCATAAAATTACTTATTAAAGTTGGTTGCAATTGAAGTAAACTTGGTGTTGATGTTTTGAAATGGAACTTATTCTGAAGCTTCAACACGGCAATTCCCGTACAATCAGTACCCTTAATGGCATCCAGCCACATAAGGGTCATAGTCCAGAAAAATGTCCTGTCTGAGGCGAACTTAAGGCTACGATGCCGGATCTACCCAATCTGTAGAGCTGACAAAAGCTCCATACGGCCTTTGCAAAAGGCGATTAAGATTCTGCCATCCCTCCAGCTGTGAGGGAAAGTACTACATTAATAAGTCTCCAGTTGCAGGAAACGCCTGAAGGAGGTGCAAGAGGATACCAGTAGGGAGAGAGCCCAGAGTACTCTGAGACAGGGATCTAAAGACTTTCAAAAGCGTGGCCTCGCTAAGGTGACCCATCATGTTGCCCTAAACAGACTAGGCACTGCCGACTCAGAGCTCTGCTGCCTGCAGATCAATATCACCATCTGTGATCTCTCGTCAACCAAGCCTCACTCAGCCTCTCTAATCTTGATTGATTTTTCACCTACCGAACCTTCAAAGACTACATTGTGAAGTGGAGGTTTACAGAAATGTCCTGATTTCGGTAGAAATGGGACCTTCATCAGACAAAGTACAAGCCTCCACTAAGTGCCTACTAAACATGTTGTACTCGCAAGACTTGCTTTGAGTAACTTAGATTCCTCAAATGTGAAGGAACCCAACATTCTAAATTACTGCTGAGCCACACCACCACCCCCACGTTTTTAGGATTCATGTTGTTGTCATATTCCCCTCAAGGTCTATGGTTGTAGTAGACCAGAGGGCACCATCGAGGATACCTGTGAGAACAAGAATGTGGGCCTCTCCAGCTGCAATTAATTAAGCCCAGTAAGCCCAATAATCCTCACTTAGCCGTTCCTTTCTTTGTGATTCTTCACCAACAGAACCTTCGATCAAAGACTTCATTTCGAAGTGGAGGTTTACAAATGTGTCCTGATTTGGGTTGAAATAGGACCTTCGTCGGACAAATTACAAACCTCCACTAGCTACGAGTGACTAAACATGCATTATGCAACTTAGGTTCCTCAAAGTTGAAGGAATCCTAACATTCTAACTGCTGACTCGCACCTCAACCAGTCAACCGCCCACATTATTTCTAAACTTCCATGCCGTCACACCTCCCTCTCTGTGATTGTAATAGACCACCAAAGGGCATACATCCTCGAGGGTTAACCTTGAACGCACCTGTAAGCGCAAGAGTGTGAGCCTCTCCAGCTGCAACCTGCACTACTGTAATCCTCGCATCCTCTGCACGAGCCTCTGCGGAGTCCATCGTTCCAGCCATAACAGCTCCTCTCTGCCTCTAGTGTTGCTGCAGATCTCCCGCCGACTCCCCAAATATGACTCCTCCTCACTCCTACTACCTCCCTAATAATTCCTCCACCTCCTCCTCCTCCTCCGAATGGAAACCTTCCTGCCGCGGTGACTAGTATGGTCTGTCCTGTCACTGCCATGAGACCCCCGAAAGGGATGCATCAGCGTCCCCTCTACACCAACTTCCCTTTACAAGAGTAAGGTACCTGTAATAAGTAACCATTGAGCTCCGCCATCGCTACCAAAGCTCCTGGCAGCAATATGCATCACCTTTATATATGCCCTGCAAATTACACCGCTGGAAACAACGATCTAGTGAGCAGTCGGAGGGCAGACCACCACCATCACCAGTCTGGACTCAGTCCTTGGAGGTATATAAGTTAGTTCACATTCCGGCACTGCTTATTAACCCACCCCCGCCGACGTATCCTTCAATCAACCACAACAATCTATCAATCAATCTTCCTTCTGCTGCAACAAAACAGCATCAGCAGCTGCACCGAGTAGTTACAAGTACAAACAATCGCTAGCTCAAACTCAGAGAATTGTTAAGTAGCCTAGCCCAGCCCGTGATGCGAAGTTTGTCGTGATGAAGCTTGCTATGTTAGGTATATTTTAACTTGAATTGTGGTTCCGGTGATCACGTGACAGTGGGATGGGGAATTAATTTAGCAGGGACCACCAGGTAGTTGTAACCGAACCGCTTTCGATGAATGGGGGATGGGAAGTTAGGAAAAACTATAGGTGAACCAGTCAAAAGTGCGAACTTTGGGTGGCGTGCTAGAGTACAAAGGTGGAATTATGTACGTTCCGAAAAATGAATGAAGCTTTCGACTGCAGAAGTTACATATAGGTAGCGACTCGAGAGGGAAGTACGTCCTTACGTGTGGGTCATATTAGGTGTGAGTTATTTAAATTTGGGCGAAAAAAAAGGTGTCACGTGTCATCATGTGAGTGGTTGGAGACTTTTAAAAGATGACATGGAAATTGAATTTAAGTAAAGATGTGTCCAAAGTCACAATCATATATGAATGAATGATAGTATAGCAATACTATATAGGATAGAGATATTCCACCTACACAACATGTTAAGGATTAAAATTTAGGATAGGGGGAGAGAGGCCTTGTTGATACTTGTTTTTTCGTATTTGTAAAGTGGGTAGTCATCCTGACAATATTTGTCATCGGAGTGAAGGAGAGTCTTTTCTATCCGTACTATTTGGATGAAAAATACATATGTTCTGGAGATTTTGTTCCCTTTTTTTCAATGCATGGGAAAACTTTGATTCATTCATTGAAATCTGTAGAATTTCAAATGGATAATTTTCTTCAACAAAATGCATGTGGCCGACTGAGAGGTTTTTGCTTTAACATTTAACATTGATTCAACGCAATTGTGTAGGTTGAAGGATGGAATAGCAGGGAACATTGGGCCGGCCTTCATGACTTTGACATTTTTCTTTTTGTGTTGGCTTGAGGTTTGAACCCCAGGATAAGCATCAAAGGCCGTGAATTGGTCTATAGAAATTACAGGGGTTGGGATGAATCACCCACAAAAGTTGAAGGGGGAAGTTTTTACTGGAGTCCCTAAGCTACCAGCTGCACGTAAGAGCATCCCCACCAGACCGGGCATACGCCAAATGGAGTATATAATATTTTATACCTTTGGCGAGCCCTCCATCTTTGGCGGGGCAGCTCATCTTGAGTCAAGCCCACCAAAGCCTAGGCATACCCCCGCCATAATTAGGAAGCAATCAATAAGACAACGACACCTATTATCTGACACGGGATAAAGTGGGATAAAATAGGATATCAGAGTATATGTTACTAAAATAATCTCTTGGCGGGCCGGAGGATGACCGCTATATGAACCATTTATGGCAGGGGAAGGCCCTTACTATACCCGGGCCGGTTCTAAATTATGGGGGACCGGCCATTGGTGGGCTTCACTTTATGCCGGTACCGCCACCAAAGAACCCGGGATGCCCCATTTATGGCGTTGGCATGCCTCATGCCCGGTCTGGTGGGGACGCTCTAACATCACTACCAGCTCTGCTCTGCTTTGCCTTGGCCTCCTCAACAAAATCATGAGAACGCAATCAGAAACTCAAATTTGATTATGGGAACGTCCAGACCTTAGGTGAAGCATGCTCCTCTTTTTTACAGGCTACTTGGAGAAAGCCCTAAAACGTATGATTGTCAGTTTAAGGCAACCAATACTTGGAGGCATTTAATAAAGTGTTAAATCATGGCAAGTCCTGACATAACATTATTCATATCTATAATAGTGTTATGTGGGACTGACAGTATTCCACAAAATATTTTCCACATTCAGTCTGGATGTGGGAATATTTCGTGGAATATTGTCAATCCCACAGAAGATTGTTACGGATCTAAATAATGTTATGGAAGACCCTATATGCACATTGGAGTAAGTTGATCACTTTCTGCGGGATTTTGTTTAACTAACATAAAACATTTGCAGCGACAAAACTACACATACTTAAGTTAACTTTCTCCATGGTGAGAGGCTGATCACACTAGCAGCCACTTCTGGCACCATCCGTCAACATCTCTGATTGTAATAGTGTGAAAAATGGTGGGCCAACATCTAATTCTAAACATAATCCCATCAATTTCACGGCCAGAACCAGACAAAAAATTTGGTGTGATTGGGGCATGAGGGGTTGATCACACCAGCCAGTTCTAACACCATCTGTCGGCATCCTCGACTGTAATAGTGTGAAAAAGTGGTGGGCTAGCATCTATTTCTCAACATAATCCCGAGCAATTTCACGGCCGGAACCGGACGGAAATTTTGGTGTGATCGGGGCATGAGACAGCAGCTGGGATAACAAGAAGTTGGTGACTGCAGGAACTATGTACAGTACAGTAATCGGCTGCCCATAACTTTGTATAAGAAACCCACAGGTGTAGATTTTGTTGATGTCCACGTTCTGACAAAATACTGCTGGAAGGAAGCACTTATCATAATGTAAATGTAAGTTGGCAACTTGGCAAGGATTGAGGCCCTGTTGTGACTGTCACAAAGTGTACACATGTGTAAGGCTGATGACTCGAGGGTGCCTAACTTAGACAGAGAGAACCTCGAGCCCATGAGCACAGCTTTAACTTATTATACTGCAAAGAAGACATCCTCTCAGTCTGTGTCAGCTGTTGATTGTTTTTGAAACCTTGGGTAACAGGTATCACTTAAGTTAGAGCAAACTTCCTTGCATGTGCCGGCTGGGCCATGGAAGCAAAGGAAAAAAGTAAGTTAGACTTCGTTAATATCAGCCAAGCTTTGGGCAGGATCTCTTCACATTATGTTCTCCGAGCATTTTCATGTGGGAGGGGGGGACATATGAGAGAGCATATTTATCTTATTTACAAACAAGCAAGTTCAAATGTGGATGTCATCGTATTTAAATGCTCATTTTCAATGTTGCATGAGTGGATTATTGGATTTTATATCTTCAATTTTTTAGAATGATGGGGATACAACCTGAAACATCAAAAACAAATTTGAATAATGAGTTAGCACGACAAAATTTCAAGTGAATACAACAACCTTGGGTCCACATCAACATGATGTCTCTACACAACAAAATGTGTTGCTCAAATGAAAGGCACTTTTTGGTTTCGAAATGGAGAGGGGGTCAGTTCCCCTTACTCAACCCTTACCTTCCCCCACGATAGTGTCAACTATTGCTACTCATTCTTCAATTCCAAAATTGAGCATAATTCATGTGGAAGGGGGTCAATATTTTTGTCAATTAGTGATTTTCTCCAACTTGGTCAGCACATGGTAATGTGTCCTAACTTCTAAGCCCCCTCTATACTAGAGCTTGAGTTGAGAGGTCATACTTGCAATTTATGGGAGTTTAGAACTTGTTTCAGTGCAAACATAAGGAAAACATCCACAACCAACAATGAATCAACGAGAATTAACAATTGGGCACAATTGTGCATAATTTCAATGACTAAAACAATTGTGCACAATCTGGACTAATTTGTTCAAAAGACAAAGGGAGATGGATGTGCATGCAAAAACCAAGCATTGTTGGCAATGAAGAGTGTTGGAATTTTTTTTTTGGTTATTCTCTTGCAATTGAATTTTCAATTTGTGCCAAAAAAAAAGTTTTGGAATTTGGTACAAAGCATAGAGGTGGCAAAAACCTAATGAATGCAATTTGCACTTGTTGGGAATCCACTCTTTGAAACAAATCTAGTGTCTTCCTGAAAGGACTACCATAGTACCATGGTGGGTTCAACACTACACATGTCGATTCTAAATTTATATTTGTCACGTCAACTTTATCACATGTTCCAATCCATGATTTTGTGGCACGTGGCAAGTTTTCCTTTTAGTATCAAAGTCGCCATAGTACTATGGTATATGGTGAGTTGCAAGATGGGTGAGCTCATCATAGCATGCAGTAAGAAAAAATTGTTGCATATGAACATACCTCTCATTCATCCAACAAAAGTACTTTGAAATAGCATGTATGATTGTACCAAGGTGGTTAACCTTTTGAGTCGATTTAAGTTGAAATTAGCTTCAAAGATCTCAATTTGATTTGGTGGAGCATAATTGAGATGGATTAGCCACCAACTTGTAGGGAGCATGTTTTTAACATGGATGGATAAGATGTACACTTGAGATGCAATAATTTCCCTCTTGCGATTGCATGCGTGTGTGATAACCACCTTGTCCAACCAACCTGGGAGGTGATCATAAGTGGCATACACGTAGGATTGGCAAAAAGGGTCCATTTTCATAAGTACCAATGTTGCCCTTTGCTTTCTTCCTTTTACTGAATGTAGATATTGTACCTTAGAGTATTACATTGATATGTGTCAAGTAATCTCACAAGATCGTATGAAACTAACATTTGGCATTCAACATCTGCATGATTAATATCTTATTATAAATATCAAATATAATCCATCATACCAACCCCACCAAAAATTACACTTGATGCTCTCAAAGAAGATATTATTGCTTGAGAATATAATTGATTTTTCCTTACATGAGTAAAATTGGACTATCTTAGCATCATGGACTAGCCCAGATATGAATGCGAGGACCATATAATATTTCATAATAATGAATGTCATTGTCCCAACATAAATTTATTCTTATTGCACCTAAAAATAAAATATATGCACATTAAAACAAATAGATTGACAACTGCCTAATGCAAGGGAGGACAACTTAATGTGGTTGTACACTATGCTCTTCAAATGTAATTCAAAATTAAGCTCGGTTCCATTGTAGAGTGACTTCTTCATGAGTCCGTTTTAGAGACATGTCATCTTTTATTTTCCACATTGCACAACGTAGTGCTAGGCAGGACCTCAAGTATTCATTTCAACGTGATCACATGTGCAATTTGAGCAATTACCTCATATCAGTTATTGCATTCTAGTAGTATAGTGAATTAGCCTCAATAGTGACTCCAAGTTGATGTTCCTTGATTCTCATAAACCTTTCGGCTTTCCAAGGCTCTAATGTTCGTTTCATATCATTTCAGGTAGAAAATGACAAAAATGTTGCCTCAAATGTCCTCAAAGGGCCCCTTTATACACACTACTCAAATGTTTGTGGTTGTGGTCATGATCCAAGTCCATATTCAACCACAATTCCAATTTCTTTTTGTAAATAGGGTTGATGAGTGAACTTTGCCTCAATGATCGCCCCTCCTATTGATGCAATCTATATAGAGGAAACAAATAAATTATGGATTCTAGCATTTTTTTTGGTCATAGAGTAATTTCCTCTTACAATTCTTCTCCCATTCTTTGACTTGACATTTCACGTGGTGTCACATAGTAATTAGTTATTACAACCAAAATAGAACCAAAGAAGTTAAGTCCAACCATCAATACCACCCTAAACTACACCTTCTATAGTAGTTGGTGGGATAAGAGTAATTGTGATTGTGATCATAATTTATGCATCTTATCCCCTTTTCACAATCCTTAAAAAAATAGGCCCAAAGAAAGTAAACTAATGTACATGTGCCTAAAGTGGACACTTCCAACATTCCAACGTATGTAGGGGTTTGACAATCCCTACATATGTTAGCATAAGAAAACTTACATAAACACATTAGCGAATCCAAATGAGGAACATGATAGTCGGTCTTGCTATTTTGAAAATGAAAGTGATTGGCTTAAGAATTTTTGAAGTGGTGATCATAGATTTTTGAAGTGGTAGATGATTTTCTTTCAAATGTGTACATTTCAGACTTGAATATCTATTTATATGCTTAGAAACCATTAAAGATCACATACCACATTAGGCCACACACCTTATGACCATCAAGTTTCCACCACCATGGTTAGGTTATTTGTAAACGACCCTTCATCTTTAAAACAAAACTTGCTTATGAAGGTGGTTTTCAACATGAGACATGAAGATCTGAAATCTATTACAAACTACGTTTATTAATGGTAATTAGGAGCTACCTTTATTGAAGTAGCATAAAGTAGAAGTAAATAGAAAGATATAAGGATTAGTCGAAAAGAGGATTAGATAAGGATAAGATAGTCTAAGGCTCCGCGGGAGAAGAACTATTGTTGAAGGAACGGTTAGGACTTGAAGTAGGGAAGTTGAGATAGAGTTAGGAAAAGCATTTAGATGGGAGTGAACATTATTGAGGTGACATACTTTGTATGAAGACTCCATGTTAGGTTACCATTTTGGATGAATGTGTTGGAGCACTTTCAAAACATATGTATCTTAGAGAGAGTGTTGGTTATGTTGAATGTCTTGACTTGAGTGAATGTGTAAAATAGTAGTATTAGACTGTTGTCTTAAATTGTATTAAGCAGTAATAAAGGAAGTCAATCAAGTAGACGAGATCTCGGTAAGTTAGCTTAAATGAATTGTCTTCCTTTTTTTGGCACAAATTGAAAGCTTAAGCGAATTGTCACAACTACATAACTCTAGCAAGGGTAGGGAGTAGTTCATGAGCACAAGTTGGAAGTAGTATAAGATAAGGAGAGGAATTATAAGGTGTGGAACCATAAACCAAGGTTCCTTGTAGGGATCATGGGATAATTGACCCTTAGGGTATCTTAAGTATGGAACAATATTGGTTGTTGAACTGGTAGCTTTCTTGGATAAGAGATTAATACTACCAAGACAATGGTGTAAGAAAATAGTGAGTAATATCGAATAAGGTAATTCCACTACCGGTTAGTAGAATGTTAGTACTTGGAGGTACTTCTTACTACTAGAACTTTTTTTTGAGACAGAAGGCCGACAGGCCAACGCCAAAGCACGGGAAGCAGTTAACCACCTGGCAAGTTTTTTGTCAAGTAGAAAGGAGATTTCACAGCCAGGAATCGAACCGCCAACCTCCTCCTTGAGATTTGGGTATCTCTCCACCATCATCCGGTAGTTTAGGGTCATCTCAGACCAATACTTAGAACTTATAGCACTACCGGAAATGTTACGTTAAAGTAGTACGTAAGGTGGGTGACGTCATGTGATGAATACAAAAGAATAAAGGTAAAGTTACAAGGACGGGTCAATACCAATAGAAAGGGAGGAGCCGGTAGCTCCCCCAAGAGTGCATAAATTTGACTACTTACTCTCCTATTCACAGAAAAAGTAAAGGACATGATTCTTTTGCTCTTGCTATTCACTGGGACAAGCTCCCAGAATTTATCTTTTCATGAGCCTTGCTTTCAAATATTCATTGAACATTGACGAATCACAATTTGTAAGTTGAAATATCAACTCAATTGAAACATTCAATACAACCTAACCAAAAAGCTCTTGAACTAATCACGAAACCGCCTGTATGTTGCTTTGCTGACCCATGTTGCCCAAGCAGCCTCAAAATCAAGTGACTCAAGTGGAATGCTTGCCATTGCTATCCTCATGTGAGCTTCTAATGTGTCCAAATTCAAACTACAACGAAGGGATGACTTGATGTAATTTTGAGTAGAAAAACCTCTCTCACAACAAGCAATACTAGTTGGAATTGTAAGCATTGCTTGCCATAATCTTGTCATGTGTGGAAATCTTCCAACATAATCTGCATTTGAATAGTAAATCATCCATGCTTGATGCATTCGCAAACCAGAACATGAAACTTGTATAGTGTCAACAAAGCTGCACAACTCCAATTGGCAACCCTGACTGTTCATGAAGTTTGATCCTTCAATACAGAAATGATCAAGGAAAATTCGCAGCCATAACTGCGCATTTCTATACAATAAGACTTCATCATCAGGATAAGATATGGGGCTAAACAACTTTGTTGCATTGAAGACACTTACATCTGGAAATCGTTCCTCCAAACATTTGATCACTTTTTGCACATACTCTCTCGCCAGTTGTCTGCAACCACGTAACGATCCACCATAACTGCAATCAAGAAGAGGTTCATAATGTAGATGGTGGGAATGAACTATCCCTGTGGAGTCCTGAAAATCAATTACACCATTGCATGTAATCTCCAAAAAGTCCTTCATGAATGTGCTATCCAATCCAAACTCATCGTCATGAACCAAAAATTTCCTCTTCAATGATCGAATTGTGGTCTCAATTGCTGCACCAATCTCTGCCAAATCCAGGTTTTGAGCTTGGAACTTCTTATTCAAAATATTTAAATCTCCCAAAACATCTGCCAATAAATGAATGAAGAACAAGACTGAAAAATTTGTGAAGTCATGGTACAATTGCTCATCTGTTTGTGCAAATAATGTAAGCACTGCAGGGATGATTGAAGCCAATTTCTGCATCACTAGTCCCATAGACAACCATCACACATTGATGACATGCAATACTTTAAGCCTTTCCATTTCCATCAATTTGAGCAAACTCTGAAGCTGTTCATTTCTCAAGGATGATCTTCCAATCCAACCGTGAAGACGATTTGCCAATTTCTCAACAAAAACTAATGCTTTCACATCTTCAAAAGCATCCTTGGCAGCAAGAGCTTCCCTGTGAGCTATACAATGCACACGGAATAAACGAGGAACCTCTCGTTTCACCTTTGTTGAAAAACCTTCACGTACACCGGCCATGGTTGGACATCCATCAGTAGCCAAGCCAACCAATTTTTTTTTCTCCAACTTGTGATGTTCTCATGTTAATGCCCATGCATCAAATATGGATTGCGCTTTGCCGTCATGGATCCCAACTAAGTTCAAGAAAATGGTTTTCGGTTGACCTAACCCTCCTTTTTCCAAGTATGTTATGTAAATGATGAGGTGCGATTCTAAAGACCTATATGTGGATTCATCCAACAAGAAAGAGAAGAAAGGGCTTGCCAAAATTTCTTGAATGTGAAGTGCTTCTAAATAATCCGATATGGATAGCAAAAACTCCTTTCTAGAAACTTGGTTAGTATAAGTGCCGTAATCATCTTGTGCAGGCATTCCTTGGACACCAAGAGTTCTTGCAAGGTTGCACAATTCCGGATAAGAAGCCAAAGGAAAACCATTACATGGTATCCAATACACTAATTTCATAGTAGTGATAATTTTGGCTTTAACAGATTCCGAAATCACCTGAACATGTTGTTCAATAGGTTTGCCAATTCTCCCTTGCTCGGCCAACCATCGTGTCCTTGAGAACTTGTGAATTTGAGTATCATTGTGGCCCTTCAAAGCTGCTCGTTGCAAGCTTTTTGCACCCTTACCAAACCCCCAAGGACTATTCACTCCAAACCTTTCGCAATACATGCATTTGAGCCCCGTGATGCCATCCACGCCAATTGGTCTTACCCAAGGAAATTCAAGCTTCCACTGCTCTCTAAAACTCCTCTCTTTTAGACTTGAAGCACCAAATGAACCTACTTCCAAATATACTGCATCAATATGTGATTGCTCTTGATTTTGATTCTCATTTGCATCACTGTCCTCACATCTATGCTCACTCCCAACTATTGAGACAATGCCCTCATCAATGTTAGAATTCTCTCCTTGCCTCTCATTCTCTTAGACATTGAAACTCAAATCAAAAGCAACCTCTCGTGGTCTTGATTTCTTGAGGAAACCAGCAAGGGTAGGTTGATTCAAAGAACTCTTCCTTTTCCTACCCATGATCACAACTTCTCTAGAGACCAACAATATCAATAAAAACGTGACAAATTTCGCAAGACAATGAAGAGTAGCAAGCCAACTCAAAAGAGGAAGAGCAACAATGCATCACCGCAAACATGTTACCTAACCTAAAACCATTAGAAGAACCCTAAACCATTAAAAGTGAGTCGGCCGCTGGCCGAATCACTAACTTCGTAACCCTAAACCATAATAACGACTTGGTAGCCAAAACCCTAACTTTATATTATATAACATGGATAGGAGGGACTAGCTGAAAAAAAAACTTTTCATTTTGAAAAGATTCCCTATTTTTCTCTTTTCACAAATGAAAAGATTCTCTCAGAATTACTTTTCATTGACATGAATTTGGCTTCGGGACAAGCTGTGGCTTGTCAAATTTATGCCCTGACCCCCAAGGACATAGTCTTGGTAGCTAGTCTAAGTCATTCAATACTCGATACGGTAGGAGTAGGATCAACTAATGATGGGATAGAACCATAGCAATATTATGTGTGCTAATAGTTGGTAATATGCTAGAACCGGTAGCTTGGTAGCTCGGTAGGGTAGAAAACAACGATTTTAGTAGAACTTAGTACAAAATGGGTGGTAGAGGTAGTATTCTGGTAAGGTAAAGAAAGCACTGGCAAATAAGGAAAGGGGTAGAGTCCAATAAGAATGCATGGTGCTACTAGGGGTAGAATAAATTATTCTTTAACAATGTTCGTGATCTTATTTGGCAAGGCTATAGGGCAAGAGGAAAATAATGCTTAGGAGCATACCTCTATTCTAGCTAATCCTAAAATATGAAAGTGAATTCGATAATTCGATAATGGTGAGGTCGGGTGTGGGTATTAGTGGTCCAAGTTGTTCAATTGCTGCACTTTGGATGTATCAATGCACGGTCATAAATTTGCTAGGCATGTGCATTGTGTGGTGTTGCATGTAAATTTAGGATCCATGGTGGAATGGTGTTGTCTTTGGGGGTTTCTGCTTCATTGGTGAGTGTGCGGGAGCATGTGTGCATGCATGACTTCAAGAGTTTATTGATTTGATGAGTAGCGGCATTATGTTGCACAATTCTAAGGCCATGAAGGGAATTTATTTCCACATAGGGAAAATAGTAGGTGCGGCCATGTGTCTTTGTTGTTCTTGTGGCATGGTGTGCAATTATTTAAGGTTGGTGTATGTTCAGGGCTACATAAGGTTTTTGTGATTACCCATATATTGGGAAAATCAATTTTTTAATATTTGTGTAATAAATGCATCGATGATTTTAGTGTTTTCTAAAAGTAGTTAGAGAGTTTGTGGTTGAGTTGATTGTTAGAGACCCATGTATCCATATATTGGATATGTTTGGCTTTTTCAAGGATGAGTTTGTCGTGTTTTTTTTTCCGTGAAGGATTCTAGGTTTTGTATTATTCCTATTAGATTGGTTCATGACGGTGGTTTTACCAGTCTATATGGTATGATGTGAGCTTTATGTATGTGGGGTATGCGGTGATGGTATCCTTGGTGGTGCCTTCGTTTGCAAGTGAGTTTGCTCATTCATTTCTTTGGATATTGTGTGAGCTCCAACTTTCTAGATTGTAATATAATATCGGAACCATGTAATGAGATGGAGAGTTCAATGCTATGAGGAGTTTGCTGGGGGTGGTTGTGTTGAGATACGAGGGATGTGTTATGTGGTTGTTTATGAGGTAGATATTATTTAGATTGTTGGTGAAAATGTAAATGTTATCGGGGTGCTTTTTGTGTTGGCAAGTGCTAGCCATGTGGCGTAGAGTTCCACTCGTAGTATGTTTTGGAATCCGGGTAGTCTTTCAGCAAATTGCATGTTGTTAATTAGGCTATATACTCTTGATCATGCAAGATTTCCATGCCTTTTTTGTCTAAGAAAATAAAATAGTTTCTCATGTATATTCTCTTGAGTGGGTCATATTTGGGTGAGTGTATGGTGTAAAACTCTTATGGAATTGGGGGGGGGGGTTTGAGGGTGGCACATTGAGAGGGTATGGTGGTCTTGGAGAGTTTGTCCATTTATCCGAGGTGTTTATTTTATATGGTTTTATGGTGTTTGTGGGGGTTGGTGTTGGTATACTTTGGTTGTGGACTTCTTGTATGGCTTGTTATAGTTGTAGAGTGTAATGTATAGTTTGCAAGCGAGGTTGCTTGGCTATGTATGCACACAATTCTTGTTAGAGAGGTTTCTAGTTGGTGTAGTATGTGGGCCATTGTGTGCGGGTGAAGGCCGCTACTACATCAACGTCCACACGTCTTTGTTTCAAACTTCCAAAACTTGAAGTGCTCATATAGATGAATGCACACGAAGTGACATGTAGAAGTGTTACTCTCCTCTAACCTAAAGTCACCAAATTCAACACCCCTTGACGTTAGTGCTTGGTGTACAATGTGTGGTCATGTACTCCTTAGAGTGAATTGTAGATCTTTGAGAAGCCACAAGGCATGTTTGTAAGTTGTATAAGGCAGATAGGTCGTAAGTGACTCATTTTCTTAATCAGACCCCTACATTTGATTGGGTATGTGGTTCAGTGAGGATCAAAGAGCAAACATCATAAGACACATGTTCACAAGAGATTGGACTACATCTCCAAACACTAATAATTACTCTAACCTCAATAGTGAATACAACTGGGAGGACCTATGTATCCAATTAAGAAATCAACAAACATACACTTCCGATAACCATAACTAAATAAGGGGAGATCCAATCCAATCCGGTTTTTGCATATATTTCATTCTAGATTTGCTGATGCAACACAAGTTTGGTTGTATAAATCTAATCAGTAGAAGTTGGAGAATATGTGACAAAACAAAGCGAATCACACCCACGTGCCTTATAGATCAACAACTGACGAAGGCCATAGCCCACAACTCACATGTCCCTTGAGACTTGAACCACGTCCATCTCGATCACAAGTTTGAAAGCTATGGCCCCCTAAACCTACTTCCAACTCCACATACATCTTCACCCAGCCGCATCCCTGCAGCAAAACATGGATGGCAGATCCGGATCACATGTTTCAAGCATTTAATATAAGCACCTGAACAGAAAAGCTGCCACCCAAGGTGCATGCATGCAAGGATGAAGAAAAATCTTTGTTATGCTTATCACCTCCAGCAAGCATGCATGGCAATGTAACTTATGGCAGTGATGATGCTGAAACAAAATTGCCCCAAAGTCGTTCAGAGCAGTTCAGTCGATTTAGAAGCTCGTTAAAGAAAATCGGAACCTCTGATGATGGATTGGACTATATGGATAGAAGCTTTGTAGAGTTAAGGGGGTTGTTTACACCATGGACCATGAAGCCGTCTCAAGGCCCCACAAAATTTGTGATTGGTTGTTGGACTTGTCCTAGGACCACTTTCGTTTACACCTCCGGAAAAATGTCAGTGTGACCATGGAGTTCGAGGTCCCTGAAAGACACAATTTAAGGCCTACATTATCTAGTGACATGGTCCAACATGTTTTGCAGTGGGAGAGGCAAAAGAGGTGCTCTGGTAGAAAAAGGCAAGGGCCCATGGCAGAGAAATATTGTTAGAATATATTTTTTTATTTTTTATTTTTTTGGGGGGTGAGGAGAGAGAGAAGATGAAGACAAGAGAAGACAAAAGAATGTTCAAACTTGAATTTTTTTTCAAAACTATCATTTTTGGACATATTTAAAAAAAACCAACACATTCACTTTTTGGTGCATGGTCATTCCTCTTGGTCCACATTCGGTGTACACCTAGCGAGGGGCCCAAAGGCTTTGTAGATTAATTTCTTAAGAAATCGGACCATGGAAGTTGGACCATGAAGTCGGACCATGGAAAAAATACCTATCTTCCATGGTCCGACTTCATGGCCCATGGTGTAAATCGACTCTAAGATTGTTCACACAAATATTTAGTACTCCACATGTCCATGATTAGAAGACTATAACATGAACGTGTAAGTTGGTATTGCCATGCAACAATGATGCATGGACAAAAGCATCCGCCTTGGCTTTTAGGGGATAATTTAAACCCTTCTCCACTTGGCTTTATCTAGAAATGATGTTCTTTTGTACAACCCTGCATTCAAAATAGGAGACACCCAATCACACAGCTAGGAGGCGTGCCCACAACATTTTGGTTAGGCAGATTTTAACTTATTCTTAGGGGCGGTTTACACTATGGACCATGAAGTTGTCCCACGGCGATGTAAGAGCGCTGATTGGCTGCTGAACTCGTCCCGGGACAACTTCGGTTTACACTAGAGAAAAAATGGCAGAGGGACCACGGAGGTCGAGGTCCCCAAAATGTAATTTTTAAAGCGTAATAAATGCACTGACATGGTCCAACGGGTTTTTCGTTGAGAGAGGCAAGAGAGGTGGTCTGGTAGGAAAAGGCAAGGGCCCATGGCAGAGAATCACCATTTTAATAATTCTTTAACGAATCTACCCTCTATGTGCCCTTAATCATAGCATGGCCCATGAGACATACCAGCACTACCTCGTTTTCCCCCTTATACCGGCTCCCACGTGTTTCACCAAACAACGTGGGACATCTAGAACTCAAGAATTTGAGTGCATATTTGTTTTTTGCTCTACCAACTGCAATATTTGGAATTTTGGGGCTTGTAATATACCATTGGAAAGGTCTTGAAAATACCTTCCCAACGGTATGTTACACGCCCCCCAAAATTTAAAATTACAGTTGAAAAAGAAAAAAGAAAAATCTGTAGTTGTTTAGTGACTGCAGATCAGGGTGGTCAAAAGAACCGCAATGGGAAATCTTCTAACACTAATTAACACTATTTTTGCTCTACCAACTGCAATATTTGGAATTTTGGGGCTTGTAATATACCATTGGAAAGGTCTTGAAAATACCTTTCCAACGGTATATTACACGCCCCAAAAAAATTTAAAATTATAGTTGAAAAAGAAAAAAGAAAAATCTGTAGTTGTTTAGTGACTGCAGATCAGGGTGGTCAAAAGAACCGCAATGGGAAATCTTCTAACACTAATTATCAAAGAATTGAACTTTAGTGTTGAGCAAGTTAGGGTGGTAACAACATTAAATATAATCAAACACTAAATATCCTATTTAGTGTAGTGACAACACAAGGTACATGTCACATGTAAATTACATTGAACATGTACAAATTTAATCGCTCATTTTTTTTGTAAAATTGTTGTGAGAAGATTTGCAAGCCACATCTTCGACACATTTAACAAGAAGTGAAGACAAGTGAAGCCCAAGAGAAGACAAGAGAATGGTCAAACTTGAATTTTTTTTCAAAATTGCCCTTTTTGGGCATGTATTAAAAAAATCAGCACCTTCACTTTTTGGTGCATGGTCATTCTTCTTGGTCCACATTCGATTTACACCTAGTGAAGGGCCCATGAACCATGAAAACTAATATTTTAGTAACTCGGACCATGGAAGTCGTCCCATGAAGTCGTCCCACGCAAAATAGGCCTCTTACGTGGGACGACTTCATGGTCCATAGTGTAAACCACCCCTTAGTCCCCACTTGGTTGGAGTTTTGCCAAGTCGTCATAAGATGACATAAGATTGACTAGATAAAGTAGAGGCACTCATAACCGATCACTTAAGAGATTATGCGCCAAATTTGGAGAAGTATAAGGCGGTGCAAATTTTTCCCATGTAGGAAGATAGAAATCAAGAGGACTGCAATTTTTTTGGTAATTTAACTCCTTATATCAAAATTAGTTTAAATTTGTGAAGCCAAAAGTTGCCCTGAACATATTACCAATGTCTAGAGTTTGTCATAACCACTCATTTTACTCATTCCTCCTTGTTTTAACACTCAAAACCATGACATGTGTCATGGCACTATTGGTTTTGGCATGACCGAAATTTAGTCTTGGCATGATCGAAATTTTGGTATCCAATAGATTGTTGATGGAGTCGTGGTCGGGAATAGACGCCTCTACTAAAATCTTCTTGACATCACTTTGAGAAAGGTAGATGGGTCTTAAATTGTTAGTTTTCCTGACTAGCCTGTCTCTCTTAAGATACGAAACACACGATTAGTACGAGACACTTAGCAAATCCAAATTGAGGCCTTCGCCACCTCCCTTGACATAAATTTTGGAGCTTGTATGAATATTTTAGTTAAACCTTTTGTTTTTGAACCTTGCCACGTCCTTTGTTAGCTAGGCTCGGGACTAGATAGCATCAATGGTATGGAGGCCAAGTTTTTTTTTTTAAATCGTTTAGGCTACGTGAGGATTTGTTAAAGTTAGGTGGGGAGGGGGCATAATGCATGTATCATTGTTCATACACTCATGTTTCATAAAGTAGTCAAACTTATTTTTGACACTTTGGCGAGTTTGCCCATGCTTATTATGTTGTTGGAAGTTTGATTCGGAAGCCACACAACTCATAAAATTTGAATCATATCTTCACTGTCACCAAAAGTTTTATGTGGAATGTACTAGAATCCAATGTGTTTTGTATAGGCTTTTATTTTTATTTTATTTTATTTTTATTTTGAGACAGAAGGCCGACATGCCAGCGCCAAAACACAGGAGGCAATTGACCACCTAGCAAGTTTTTCCATCAAGTAGAGAGGATATTTCACAGCCAGGAATCGAACCGCCAACCTCTTCCTTAAGATTTGGGTATCTCTCCACCATCATCCGGTAGTTTAGGGTCATCTCGGACCTATAGGCTTTTAATGTGGTGCTATATCCATCGAGGTCTTTGTCCCACCTTTCACATGGATTAAGGTGCTTCTAGAGTAATATATTATAGTGCATTATATTATATTTCGAGATAAAGTGTCAAAAAACCAACGCCAAATCATGCATGTTATAACCTATTATGATATTGTCTAAGCCTCGTGAACGTGAGAATGTGAGACAACCGTTACTTATATAATGCCCTAGTACATGGTTCTTTAAAGCGTGAGGTTGTCAAGGTCATGGCATTGCTTATATTGGAGCATCTACTCACTTGTCTTTGACCCTCTTGTGCTAAATGGTGGTGGAGTGGACGTGCCATATGTGCACACAATTCGATGCATGCATCCGCTCGGTAGGCACATTGAGCGGATTATAATGTGGTTCTACATTTTGAGTGTTGAATCACAATTTCCACTTGAAATTTTGTAGAGTCCAAGCCAATGAGATAGCAACACATGACAAATTCCATCCTAACATTTTAGTTTATTTTAAAAAAAATGTTGAACCATATAAGCAACTACAATATGCTTTGTGCCCTTAACACCTAAAACATAAGTATTTGTAATGGGAGACTATCTTATGTTCTTGGGTAGCTTAACCCCCAAATGCCTACTATGCCCCAAAATGACTTTGAAGATCTAACACCATCTCCCTATCCTCAATTATCATCCTAAAATCTTGCACTATAAGTGCATATTGGCTCTAAGAATGTCCACCACTGAAGCAACATTGGATTCATGTGTAGGTTTGGGGTCATATATCAATAAAACTTTGAACCCTTATAACTTTTCGCACATAAATTCCATATAGGACATACTTTGTTGCATTGGAATACCTTGTCAATTTATAACCATGATTATCTATAACTTTTTTAATTGATTATGCTATTGTTTATGTTCAACACTTAAAGTGACGATTATAGCACTGACAACCTTATTATGCTTTCGGTCTACAAGTTGACCTTGGCAATATTTATCAATGAAACATTTGAGTTGTCCATAAAGTCCCTCACAGTGGGACGAAACCGTGGGTTTGATCCTTCTTTGAGAAAACCTTCTACTAAGAGAGCTCGTTACCTCGTCGTACATTGGAGCCTATTTTGAAAGTTGGGTGAAGCTTTTGGGACCTCCTCTTTCCAACTCTCAAACTTTGAGAGGATTTTAAATTTCGAGATGTAAAATAAAGTATACACATGGGACCCGATGTCCTAAATCCCAGATCGACCTATGCAAGGCTAGCTTGGCCCACCATCCTAGTAGGACAAGTTAGAAAACTAGTTTTTAACAGCATGACACCACTCTTTGTGTATGGTAATTTGAGCATTAAGAAAACTTGAGTGGTTTTGTGTTGATTCTCATAATTTCAAAGTTTGGGACTAAACCAATTGTTTCATTTGCTTTCATAACATCATTCAACAGTGTGCATTTGTTCATGTGGGTCCTGAGAACATAACCATGGGATGCCCCAAACCTAGTGTAGATTCAGACTTAATCTGAGTCTCTCTGCACTAGATTGGGGCATCCCATGGTTATATTCTCAGGGCCCACATGAACAAATGCACATTGCTTGATAATGTTATGTTACTATGCAAATAACTCTATTGGGTTGTGTATTTTTCTAGAACAAGGATAGCAACCTTGAATGCCCAGGTTGTAGGAGGCAGCGAATAAAATTGAAGGGCTATACCCCTTATTCTGGGTGCAACCCTTCACTTTCCCTTCAACAGCTGGGCCAACCCTTCAAAAGGGACCGGCAAAAATTCCAGGAAACCTTCAAAGGGAAGGGTAGAAATTCCAAGAAACCTTCAAAGGGAAGGGCATTTTTAAAACAACCAGTCCCTTGGGCCTTCATACCCTCGGGAGATCCGACTAGCTCATTTCCCTGGAGGCTCCGGCTTGTGGCTGATGCAGTCTTGCAGATACGCTCATACCCTCAGGAGAACCGTAGATACCCTCCCACACCCGGTGAGAACTACATGCCGCTCTTATCCTTGGGGCCTGGGCGACGGGAGGATGTTTTTCGACACAAAATTGCTTTTGTTATGTGAGCTCTATACATGAAATAAATATATGTTCTAATCATATTTCTTTTCGGATTTTGTTCCATGTAAATTACATTTCACTTCAGTTTACAATATAACCTAAGATTCAAACATTACATTGTGCATTTTTGAAAGAAAAAAATTGTAAATATGTGAAGGGCAATTTTTGAAGTAACCCTTCATTTTGAAAGGCAAAATTTTAAGTAACCCTTCCCCATGAAATACGAGTAACCCTTAAATTTTCTCGCTGGTAGGAGGTGCAAGGCTCTGTCCAAGAATCTACACTAACGTGCTACTTTATGACAGGTGACAGCTAGGACATCTGACATCAATAACCTAGGTGATACGTGAGCCTAGTAAATTGGATGCGTTTCTTCAGCATTTACTAAGGAAGAGACACCATAAACCGTGAAAATGAGGTGATTCGCATTGAAGATATGGTCTTACAATCATGAGATAATTTTCCAAGATAGACAAGAAGGATTCATGAAGAATGCAAGTTGTTTCATATTTTTGTTCCCTGTAAACAAAATTATACAATTTTTCAAAGTGGAAAGTTTGTTAAACTCTCTACTCGTTCACTAGATTCTTCTTACACTGAACACAATAATCCTCATTTCCATACAGAACATCACCTAAACCGGTTAACTCATGAGTACATTAAACATGACTAAATTTGGCTAAACTAACTGTACACGCATTGAAATTGGCAGCCTCGCAATGATCAGTTTCATAAATGGCACTTCTCTATTATGATGGAAGTCTATTGCACGGGTAGAGGGTAGTTAACCGGTTTGGGTATTTCTACCTTAATGCATTGTCTGAGGAAATTTTTGGGCATACTCGGCTAAAATCCAAGTGTTTCCAAGTTCAACTGGTGACATGTTGTGATTTTCCTGTTTTTGTATATTGATTTGAGGTATATTCTACAAATTATTCTAAAATGATTGGTGATTTTCATGAAGTCTTGAACCCTAACCGGTTATATCTCAAACTCAATTGGTTCATCTGTAATTAGCGGTCAATTCTCCCCATCCATTGTACTAATGTACAATATATTTAGATTTGCATTCTCAAACGAATATACGTGTTCCTTTTTAGAAGAATGTGACCACCTTGTAATCAATGTATGTGTTCGGCTCGTGTATCTTAGGTGTCTAGTTCACTTGGATACCCCACTAGGATTGGGTGAACCGATGTGGTAAGGTGAATGGGAAATCAAGTGCCAACAATTAGGTCACCCATCCGAGTACTATTATGGCAGTAGGTGGCTTAACCTTGGAGTTCCTATGGGGTCACCTGCAAGTACGACTTGGATTTGCTAACTAGCTCACATTAGTTATTTGTTTCATACCCTATGAGAAGTGGGTGGAGAGAGGAAATTATTTGAATAACATGCGTCCACGTGATTTTGAGCCCCTTGATCTTTTAAGGGTTAACAAACAATGTGATTGCAACACCCACTGTGTGAGGAAAACACACCCAATAGGATACTTGGACCTTCTTCAATTGTTTATCTCAATTGCACACCTACATTTGAGTGGTGTGTGGTTAGATTATATCCAAGAAAGGAACCAAACAAGACATGTGTTTTAGAGAGTTTGGACTACGTTCTCAAAATTTATCAAGCATTCTACATTCAATAGACATCACAATTGGGAGGGGGGGGGGACTCTAGGTATTTATTTACAAAATCTACACACTTGCATTTATGTTGATGTGTCATTGTAGACTTGCTAAAGCAACGCAACTTTCATTGCATAAGTTGGAGAACATGAAAAATGAGCCACTTAAGACCAACATGCCTTAATGGGCTCCAACAAAGGTAGAACCCGCATAAGTTCATGACCCATGTCCATTGCACCAATTGTTTTTTTAAATGAAAAACAAAAATCCTTAATATCAAGGCTTGCCAAAATGTGATCACAAAATTTTGATCTCACACGATGCTTGTTCTCACATCTCACATCTCAATGAATTACTTGTTGCTATTCCTTTTTTAGTACAAGTTAATTCTTACATGTCGAAGCAAAATTGCCCCAAGATTGTCTAAAACAATTCAATCCAATTCATAACCTCATTAAAGAAAACCTCTAATTCTTATGGTAAAACTAACTATACAAATGGAGGTTTTGTAGAGTTGAAACTGTTCACACAAATTTCAACCATCGTCATCTCAAAGAACATAAGTTTTTAACCTACATATGTATGCTAGTATTGTTAGACAACAATGATTGCTCGGACAAAAATGTTTGCCTCGGCCTTGAAAGATTAAGACTACTAATATGTATAGCATAGTGGGCATATTAAACGTTCTTCTGTCTTAAGGCATAGACTAGTCAATCGATAGTTATTCCCATAATATTATGAAACCAAAGCTATCTTTAGCCTTGACATTAAGGTCAATGCTCAATGAACTTACTATAATTGTTCATGCTTTAGGACATGTTATAGGTATTCTACCAAGTCAAATAGATTTTGCTTGTTTGTTGGATTTCATTCAACCAATCTGGTGGCATGGCCCTCATGTACCCTACACCACTTTGTTGCCCCGGGCTAGATCACATCTTCATTCGGATGGGCCCCGTCCCTCCCACGCCTCCTTCATTGCCTGGTCTTCCTGCCCGCACCTACATGGGAACTCTTCCCCGTTGGGAGCCTATGTGATAATACCTGGTCACTTAAGCCATTAAGCTCCTTTGGCATATGAAGGTACTCCATCAATTAACTTGGGAATAATGAGAATGATGTCAACTTGAATATTTGTAATTTTGATCGGGTATTGTCACATTGGTTCCCAATGAGGAAGAGTTCCCACGCAGGTGCGGGCAGGATGACTGGGCAGTGAAGGAGGCGTGGGAGAGGCGGGACCCAGCCAAATGAAGATGTGATCTAGCCCAGGATCACTTTGTTGATCTCTTACATTTATACCCTAACAAGTTCACAAGTTTGTCCTTTGTGGGCTACATATCTCATTGCATATGTTGGATTCTACCAGAAATTGAAAATTGTCTTGGCATTTCCAAAACAATGAATCAATCGGTTGAATGTGTAGGGGCTTGAATTAGAATATGGACTAAGAAACAAAGAGCTCGAGAAGAAAATCTACCCGAGGCTCACTTCATTTTTTTTTGTTTTTCTTATTTTTTTCACAATCATGTATATCATAGCAGAACACAACTGGGCCAACCTGGTTTTCATTTATTTGGGATACACGTTCATTCCACGCTTGCTTCCCCCAATGAGCTACACTGTTCTGTCTAATTAGTGTGGGTTATCATTTGAAGTTACGCATTGCTATAACATTGTACTGAGAGTATCATTTTTTACCCAAATAACATAAGTAGTTAGTATGCACACCAAAGAATATGATATAACTTAGTTGGTAAAAAACAATCATGTCAGTAAAATGCTATAGCAACACGTCACTTCGAATGGTAACCCACACTAATTAGACAATTCAATGTACACCATTTATGGTATTTATTGTCACATGTGTAATAGTGTCACTTACCCTATTTTGAGGCGTATGGTAGGTTACATTAATGATAATCAACAACTTCACCGTTAGTGTCACATTATGACACGTGGTGTTCAAGTGCGGTTACTAATATTTTGGCACGAGTATGATCAACGGTGTTATGAGGTCTATGCCTATGTTACACAATGGACTACAAGTTAACTAAAGTGTGCACAAATGACACTTGGCATTAGTATGCTCAAGGATATCTTCCTCTTGCATACTAACATGTAAACACATGACACTTGCCATCACTATGCTCAAGAATAACTTCCATTTGCATACTAAAATGCAAAACTATCATCTCAAGTATCCTAATGTGCTACGCTAAATGTCATTGTGTGAGCAATCTTTCACTTAAATTTTTTCCTTATGTTGACAAAGAGTATCATATTGGCAATTAGCAGTAGCGACACTTTGAGACCTCTAGGAATCTACATCAAATATGATATTTAGTATCACCAATTCTAATTGTCTTGCTCAATAGTAGTTGTAAACCTTGGTATTGTCGCAACCCTTGCTAGCGCCCCTTAACTATCTTGGTCATTTTTCACTTCTAGGAAGCATCACGAGCACTAACCCTTAGCATTCCCTGCATGCTAATGGTTAGCTTTCCATACCATGTACTTTTAAGTTCATAGGAGGGGGACCAACCTTCCTACACTTGCATTCGGGACTCACGCCTTAATCAGTAACCAATTCTTAGATGTGAACTTCCATCCATGGAAGTCCAATCTTATGTTGATCATCGCGTTGCCGGAGCAACACTACAACAACCCGAAACATACTAGGCAACTATGCCCCCACGTTGGGCCAATGCCCGTGGAGGCCATGCCGTTCGGCCTCGGGTGGGTTCGGCCAGCCACACCGCCTCACCCATATAAGCCTCTAGGACTCTAGGCAGGGCCCCTACCCCACCGTCAAGTAATCTTTCGTCTCTCTCCCAACACTTGGGGCCAAGTAGACATTTTTCCTTAGCCGTTGGGGCTGGAAGCCCCCAGCAGCTTTAGACCTTCATAACTTCTTTGTATGATCTTTGATGCTATCATATGACCACTCCATCGTCATCTACGTTTCACATAGATGCCGATGGACTCTTCACTTGCCCCATTTAGGCAAGTATTGAGGAAGTTATGCCTATTCAAACCTTGACAACCATGGGAGCCACTCCCAAGTAACTCATGTACCAGGGTACCAGGGCGTTGTCCCTGGACAATGCCCCACTCAAATTGCCATATCTCCTAGCTCACACCTCCGATTGAGGTGTTCTTGAGCATTCTAGAATCCGCACACCATAAGCTACGCATAGCTTATGGCCTTACCCTCGTGACTCCTAGTCTCCGTGGATGGGAGGCGTTCCCAATGCCTGAGGCCCTCACCCACACTAGGATCACTTGGGCCCTCTCACCAATGGCGCCACAAGTCCTGGGTGTCACTCCGGGGTCCCCCTTGTGCCCATGGTGTTTCGGACACTCCTCATGGAGAGGTACGCGATAGGTATGGTGCCACCAACACTAAATATTAACCCAACATTATTTGTCATTCCTTGTAAATTTTTGGGGGATTAGAGATTTACAATGTTGCAATTACTGTCACTTACCAAGTTATTTTTCATCCAAATTTCAATTATCACCACAAGTTGCTGACAAGAGAAAGTAAGGTTTTGGCCAACGGATGAACTCATCCATCATCCATGACAATACATGTTCACTTTTTCATCAGAAGTGTCATCCGAAAAGTTACCATAGTGACATAAAATACCATATGACACTAAATATCATATTTAGTGTAGTTTGGCCCCTCTGCAAATAGTGTTTGTAACACTAGAGTTGTCCACAACGTCCCTCAAAGAAGGACGACACTATGGGTTTGATCCTTCTTTGAGAAAACTCTCTATTAAGAGCTTTGAAGCTCGTCGTGTATTGGATCCTAATTCAAAATTTGGGTGAAACTTTTGGGACCTCCTCTTTCCATCTCTCAAACTTTGAGAGAAATTTAAGATTTGAAACATGATACATATATGGGATCCATTGTCCTATATCCTAATTTGGCCTATGCAAAGAAAACTCGAACGACTTTATGTGAATTCTCATAAACTCAAGATCTGGGACTAAACCCATGGTTTCATCTACTTTACTTTACAAATAATCGTACTGAGCAAACCATAAGGCATGAGGGTGTTAGTTGATTAGTTTCTTACTCATACACTTAAATTCAATTGGTGTGTGGTTATATGAGGATCAAATAACAAACACCATGAAGACACGTGTTTAAACGAGATTGGCCTACTTCTTCAAATTTTATTAAGTACTCCAATTTAATAATGAACATAATTGGGAGGACTTATCAATAAAATTGTAATTCCAACAACCATAACTACATTACGGGAGGGTCCAATTTTTGTTGTTGATGTTTTATTGTGGATATGCTAATACAACACAAACTTCATTGTGTAAATATAATCAGGAGAAGTTGAACATGAATACAAATGGAATAACACCCACATATGTTAATGGTTGAGTAATGTCATGGCTACACTTTGAACCCAAGTGTTTTATGCTTTCATTCTTGGTACACTACACCGTCTATGGTTTTTGGTGTCATGTACACTATTTGCAAATGGCCTAAACTAGATGTCTAGAGGTCTCAAAGTGTCACGTCCACTAATTGCCAATATGATACTATTCTTCAACATAAGTAATTTCCATTATCATTTACATTTACATTATCACAATCAGTGTAGAACATTGGAATACTTGAGATAATTGTTTTGCGTTGAAGTATGTAGTGAGAAGATATTTTTGTGGATATTAATGCCAAGTGTCAATTATGTAGTCAACTTGTAGACCATTGTGTCACACATGCATACACCTCATAACACTACTGTACATACACATGCCAAGATATTAGTAAGCGCACATTTTCATTCATGAATGTAGATCTAGATGCGGGAATCACTAGCCTTGCTATCAATAAGAATTTTGTTTTGGCTCCTAAGAAACTAAGCACAACTAAGAAACAAAAATGTTGTTGTCCTCAACAATCAAGTCCAATTGATAAATGCATTGGTTATCCCATTTAGTGTGTGTGGTACTAATTCCCGAAACACACACCTTTTTGCCAAATCTCAAAATTAGTGAGGGTCAAAAAATTTACTGAGTGATACTAAATTCATGAGTACATGCTCATTTAGTATACATTTCTAGGAAATTAGTGCGTGCTCTAAGGTGTTTGTAGAGCACATAATTTGTTTTGGTTAACTTGAAGAGGCTTCTTCTTCTTTTATTAAGTCAGCGCCACTCAATCCTAAGACGTCTCCTAACACTAAGAAACCGAAGAGAGCTTGCATTGAGAGTTTCCGGTGTTTTAACACTTTGGACCCCAAAACCCGAGATCTTATAGTGGCACTGATTTCATAGCGTACAAAATTTTAGTATCACCTTCACTAATTTCCCATGTGCACTATTAGCCAATAAAAGGATATTCAATGTAGGCAATCCTAAAGGAGAGTATATGTATTCATCCAAAGGGCGGCTAAACCCTAGGCTTTAAACCATACCCCATGGGAACTCCAAAGTTAAGCTGCTAAAGCCGGAATAGTACTCAGATGGGTGACCTTCCTAGTACTTGATTTTCGGTGCACCCTACCACCTATGACCCACCCAATCATGGTGGGGGTATATAGGTGAACCACATATTTTCAACCAACCATGTGGGAACAGAGAAACTTGCCCTTGGGGAAGAAAGGTGTTGGCCGGCCTGTCGACGCTTGTTCAAGGTGTTCACCTATGAAAAGAGATAGTAGTCGTTGAGGGCCCTCTATCTTGTATTGCCCATTTCAAAATTACATATAGATTCAAACCAACTTGAAAAATGATGCAACACCATTTATTTAAGCCGGTGGCAACGTCATGGTCATCTTCCTTTCTTACATTCATTCATATAAGCTAAGAATTGACCTCTTTCAAAAAAATCCAGTCCTAATGGCCCCTTCCCACCTGACTTTAGCTAAGACTAAAAGTTGGTTCTAACAACCCGGCCTTCACACCATCGACATTATCTAGTGCCGAGCCTAGTTGGCAAATGATGTGGCATGGCTTAAAAGTGGAGGTTTTAAGCCTCAAGCACCGACCCTCCCATCGGTACCTAAACATGAGGCAAGAATATAGGACCTTTAAAAGTGTCGCCTCCCGCCCTTGTGATTGGTTGTTTTTTAGTCTTAGCTATGAGGGCATGAGGAGCTTCATTAGCAAAAACCGATGGTAAGATAGGTGAGTAGTAAGGCATTTGGGGATGGGACAAAAACTACCCAACATTTATTGCTTGGTAGATAAAACAATGAACATATGTGAAAGCTACTTAACTAAAACCTACTTGAAAATCTCCGGAGCAAGTTCTTGTAGGTGCATTGGGATAGTTGGATGCCTCCGCTATAACCGAGGGAGCTTTACCCCGTTTTTAGGAAATACTTTGGGTCTTAGCTAAAGTCAGATGGGAAACATAGCATTATTTAGATCCATATCAGCGTTCTGTGGGACTGACAATATTCTGAATGTGGGTCTAATATTGTCAGTCCCACAGAACGCTGATATGGATCTAAATAATGTTATGAAGGGGCATAAGTAGTATTAAAGTTATATTGTAATGTTACATGTCTGTCGAAAATGTTCAATGCAAATTTAGCCCATTGTCTAAGTTGAAAATCTGAAATGCGGCTACAGAAAACTTGCAGAAATGATTGAACAGTACAAAAGCTCTATATATTAAAAATAGGTTAACTAAGGGCTTTCCCACCACTGTCCGGGAAGAACTGGCGGTTTAGTTACAGATGAACCGGTTGAGTTTGAGAAATAACCGGTTGAAGTTGGAGACTTCAGGAGAATTACCAATCATTTAAGAGGAATCTATAGAATATGCCTCAAATGAATAAAGCAAGACTGGAAGATGTTAACATGTAACCGGCTGGATTTAGAATCACTAGGATCTTGACCGACTATGCCCAAAAACTTCCCCAGCATTGTTTCCCACACTCTTTGGAGCAGCTATGTAAGGTAGTTGACCCATTCCCGATCAATTAATCAATTTAGCATTTGTGCAATTTAGGTATGATGAGAGAAAATTTTCTCATGTAGAGAAATAGAAATAGGAATCAATTCATGTTTTTTCATTTTATATATATATATATATATATATATATTGCAATAATAAAATTATGATGAATTTTTAAAGTAAATATTCTCTCCAACCTATACTTGTAATATAGGTCACCCTCTTCCAATCACCAATCGGTTACAAAACATGTCTGCTTGATTTTTGTTATTGATAATTTTGGTGCCTAAATTTGCTTGCAAACTAAACCGAGCTGTCAACTTAGACAGTAGCATTTGGCTAAGTTGGATTTCAACCATGACATGTTAACAATGATCAAAGGTTGATAGTGTGATGCACTGAAATAGGTTGGCCTAAGCTGTGAAAATGGGGTGGTGGTCGGGAATGGGTTGGCCACCTTACACTCATATGTGCAAATGGGTTGCCTCTTCACCCATGCGAATTACCTTGGATCAAAATCATAATACAAAAACTTGAAACTTTGTTTATTCATTTGTATAACCACCGCATACATAAATTATTCATCCTTTTTTCATCCAATATTAAATACTTGTTCCATAAAGTCTACTAACCCTATCATACAAGTACAAATGATATATATTTTCTAGAGGTCCTCCATACATGTACATAATTACGAGTTATAATTTGTGTAGGATATGTATTCGTAGTACAAAAAAGTTCAAATTAACACCCCTTTTGTGCATTCACGAGTACCGTACGTTCAGGTCACTTTCGACAGACAGGTGTCGAAATTTTTATTTTAAGGGCGTACTGTATTCGGCAACTTTTTGGGAGATTACCCAGGGTTTCGGCACCAAGTTGGCAGGTTTTTTCGTCAGAGTTGCCGGGTTTTTTTTAGCACACCTGTAGGGCGGAGCTGCCATGTTTTTTTTAGCAGAGCTGGAGGGCGGAGCTGCCAGGTTTTTTTTAGCAGAGCTGAAGGGCGGAGCTGCCAGGTCTTTTTTAGCAGAGCTGGAGGGCGGAGCTGCCAGGTCTTTTTTAGGTGTGCACAGGTACCGCATCTCTATTCCATTTTGTGTTTGAGAAGTTTTGAGTGCACTTATGGACAATGACGCAAGTGTAACAATAGTTTGTTCTTGCTTGAATTGTGTTTTAGAAAATAAGCATGTTGTATACGTTCCAGGTTTAGGACATTGTAGGTGTGTGTTGAAGATCTGTAGAGCTTTATCACTTGTGGATGCAATCAGAGAGAGGGCTAGGAAATGCAAGTGTAGAAAACAAAGAACCTTACCCCCTTCTTTTTGTTGTAGAAAGAGAAAGAAAGTTGTGACTGTAGAAAGTGAGCATTCTGATGTGGAAGACCTTGAGAATGTAGAGTGATTGTTAGGCCTTCCACTATTACAATGGCTGCAAAACAAACTTCTTTGAAAAGATTCTTGAGAACTTGGAGTGAGGATGATACAAAATTAGAGTTTGAGAAGCTCACTGTCAACCTTGAGATGGAAGCTGCAAGGAAGACAGTATTAGAACTTGATGTGCTTCCTAAATCAAAGCGACCAGTTGGGAGGCCTCGCAAAGTGCTACCTCAAATGACCCTCTTGAGTCTTTCAATGCCAGTTCTTGCAGGTACATGTATGACTTAGCTGTATATAAATTTTTGCAAATATTTCTCATTTTTTTGAAAATTTGTTATTATTAAATTCTTAGTTATGTTGTTTTGAATTTTGTTTTGTATCTGAGGAATTATGGGCAATTGTTTATAATACAAATGCTTTGCATGAAATCATGTAGATATCCCACCACCTGTACGTCAACTCCAGAAGCCAAGAAAGAAGAGCAGAGGAACTTACGTGAATTGGTTTGCTGAAGATAAATGGCCTTTCATCGAAGCTGCAGTGAAGAAGCATCGAAGCTTGTCTGCAGCTCTACACTACCTGAAATTAACTCACAGGTATGCTTCCTAAACCCATCTTAGGTTCTTTTACATTCTCATTTAACAATGAAATCCTTTCATGTCTGTGTAGATGTTTATGAACAATTACTTTGTTTCTGATTTCACTTCCATTTTGTTATGTACAGAAAACCTGGGACAAACGAAGGGCCATTTGATAAATTGGCAAGAAGCTCATTGTACACATGGTTCACACCAGAAGGGCAGTTAAAACCGAAGTACATCCCACATGTGCAAAAAAAATGTTATTTTACTCCATCTCCCTCACAAACTGGGCCTCTTGCAGAGAAACCTAAGTTGGTGGAAGAGCTGTGCGATTTACTTCTACAAATTCGAGATGCTGGTCAAGCTTTGAATATTGGGACAATACAACCAATTATTTTGGGATTTATACAGGCACGTGCACCTGAGCTCTTGGGTAAGTGGAAGGTAACTTTGCAATGGACACGGAAATTCATAAAGAATCATTTGAATTGGAGTTATCGACGAGCTACCACAGCATGTGGAAAACTTCCACAAGATTGGGAGACACAAGGGAAATTAATGGCTTACAGAGTAGCCTATTTGGTGAAGGCTTATGATATTCCTCCAAATTTGGTAGTGAATACGGATCAGACTGGTGAGTGAACTTCAAAACTTAACATGTTTATATGTTCAAAACATAAGATTTTGAGTTTATTCATCAATGTTTGAGTTTCAAGAACTCTCATATGTTTGTTTGTAAATGTTGTGCAGGTATTCACCTTGTACCCATGGGTAGGGAGTGCACTTGGGAAAAAAAAGGCTCTAAGGATATCAAAGTAACTGGAATGGAGGATAAGCGTCAAGTTACATGTTGTGTATCCTCAGCAGCAAACGGAGTATTACTTCCAATGCAAATCATCTTTATTGGTAAAACAGTAAGGTGTTTACCTAAAACCCATGCTGCAAGGATTTGTTTAGATTATGGATTCCACTTGACTATGAGTACCAATCACTGGTCAAACCTACAGACGTGTCAGCAGTTTGTGCGTTGTATTCTTGTTCCGTATTTTGAGCATGTCGTGAAAGAGATGGGATTGCCCCAAAGTCAAAAAATGATTTGGTTACTAGATTGTTGGTCGGTACACAAATCTGAGGCATTCTTGACTTGGATGAAGAAAGAATACCCTAGCATTTGTGTTCTGTTTATACCAGCTAATTGCACATCAAAGCTCCAACCAGCAGACGTTATTCTTCAAAGACCTATCAAGTGTGGCTTCACAAGGTGTTATAAACAATGGTCCTCAACATGCATTCAACAACAACTGGAGAATAATGTCTCTGATGTTCAACTGGATTTGAAGATAGGTACATTACGTGAAGAGTTATGTACTTGGCTTTTACAAACTTGGAAAGAGGTAGGCTCTCGAACAGGTATGATTGTGAAAGGATGGGATAAATGTGGGTTGCTCAGATCATTTGAGAGAAACTTTCAAGCAGAGGCTATGGAATCACATGCATACAATTCTTTATTCACTGGGGTGGATGATCAAAATGAGGATGTGGAAGACATACAAGAATTGGACGAATTGTTTGAGACTGATGATATTCTTGAAATGATGGCCAAGTGTGCAGTTAGTGATGAAGTTGGCAGTAGTTAAGTGTGTAGTTAGTAAAGCTTCGGGTGCAAAATTTAGTTAATATGTAGATGTAGACTTGATTCACATGGGTGTTTACACCATATTTTGTGTTTTAAATATAATTCCAATTGTACTTTGTTGCTCTATTGGTTATCCATATTTGTCAAATTATTACTTTTGAATTATATGTTTATGATTTGCCTAATTGATTTCAAGTTCAACAACCAACAATTTTCACAAATTCAGACACTCTGGTCTAAAAATTTAATATTTATTTCGGACACAATTCTTAGATTTTCTGAAAATTTTAGACATTCTCCATTTAGAATTAATTATGTACGAAAGTGACCCGTACGTAGGGTACTCATATGTGTTATGAAAGGTGCAACCCCCAGGGAGATGCTAGCAAAATGATGAGTTATGCAGCCTATTGATCCAACTGCCATTGCGTCTATGGAGTTGGAAATGCCACAATAGGCTCACATACCTTACAAGAATCCGACCACATGCAGTTTTATTTTATTTTTATTTGTCCAAGCTTGTTCTATAGTGGAACAAAAACTTTAAGCTTCATCACTGGGAGTCAAAGGGGGGAAGTTAAACCTCCCCCCTACGAGCTTTTAGGGGGAGCTGGATAGGGGCCAGGGCAACCCCCATAAATCTATCATGTGTGAATGTGAATTTTATTATTTGAACGGTTAAGTAAGGGAATGGTACAAGCAGACCGGATTGTTCTTGTATTACTCCTTGTATATACATTATTGTAGTCTTGCTAGGCATGTGCATCTTTGTTGTTTGGCAAGAGCATTCAAGGAGCCATGGTGGGATGGTGTTGCCTTGGGGTTGGTTTTCATTGTTGCCAACATTTGTGAGTTTGTAGTGTCTTGCGTGCACACTTGATTTAAGTAGGATGGTAGTTTGTTGGCCCACACTGTTATGTCTTGATAGTATGAGGACTTCGAGGAACTTGTGGTTGCACGAGGGTAATAGGTGCGGCCACGTATCTTTGTTGTTATTTTGGCATAATGTGCAATTGGGATTAAGAAACTTATTAGGCCAAAATAGTTTTTTCATGTAATTTCCCATGTATTGAGTTGACATGAACTTTAAGATTTATGTGATTTGGGTGTTTGTGGTTTATTGTGTCTTCCATAACAAGCTAGATAGTTCATGGCGAATTTGGTCATTGGAGATCCATTTTTCAACGTAGTGAAATTGTTTGCCTTTTTCTACATTGAGTCTATTATGTTCTTTATTTATAAATGTCTTTAGACTGCATATTATCCATGCGTGGTTAGTTTTGAGGGTGGTTTAGCTAGTTTGTATTGTATGGTGTGGGCTATGTGTATGTGTGGCACTAGAGAGATGGCATGTTTAGTTCTCCCATTGTTAACTAGTATGTTTGCTTGATCATTGCCATGGATGCCTATGTGGAATATTTGTTTAGATTGTGATTTGTGTCGGGACTAAATTGAGGTGTATGATTGAGACTACGAGGAGTTTATGAAGATGGTTATGTTTGGAGGATGGATGCCTTATGTGGTTATTTAAGATGTTGTTTTAGTTGTCGATAAATATGCATATCGTGGGATAGGTTTTGTGTGTTAGCTAGGGCTAGCCAAATGACACATAGCTCGGCACCTAGCATGTTTTGGAAATGTGCTAGTGAATATGCTATTTGTATGTCTTTAATTAGGTTGTATATTCTTGAGCATGCTTTGTTACCGATGCCTTTATTGTTCGTTGGTACAAAAGACACCATCTATGTATATGAGGTCGTATTTTAAAGAGATCATGATGTAGAATTTTGGCGGGTTTATTTGATAGCAAATAATAAGGAGACCCATGCATTTGAACAAGTTATGGCCCGTGACTACCACATGGTGTGATTTTGAATGCAGTCCATGGGCCTTTGTGCCAAGGTAAGGAGAAGGTAAGTATTTGAAATGAAGCGGATCCAAGTCAAGTTTGGCCCTATTAACCCGAGCTTGTAAAAAAACCATATTTTGTGGTGATGGTTTGCATTATTCAATTATCGACGAACTTGTCACCATGAGATTCAAGGATATATTGTAATCCACACTAATGGTTGTGGGTGACATCCCATGATGCAAATACAAGTTATTTATGTTCTCAAAGTTTACAATAAACATGAATTTCAATGTTAAACTGTTATTTTTTGGAGCAACAACTCGTTGGAATATTGGGTATCAACTAGGCAACAAAACTATGTTTGTGCATGAATTTTGGATATTGACCTTGATATGTTTAGGGGTTCAATCATTTCATTCCAACAAATATCGAAATGATGGATCGCTCGTATCATGCTCCTTCAGAGTCGCTCTTGTTTATAGTTTGAGCATTTGAAAGATGTGACCATGGCTAACATTTGAAAGGATAAAACCACAATTTCATGCCAATAGCAAATAATATACAATGTGAATTATTGATTGTTGTGATACGCAATCCGAAGATGTTACGACCCAACTATGATTTAGACAACTCCTTGTGATCAAGATCACCCAACAACACATGTAATTGTGGTAGCAGTTTCAACACAAAAACCTTACAAGAATTAGATATACACAATATAATTGAGGATGTTGAAACACAATACCATGTCACTCTATGTTGGTGGTTGTATTCTAGTGCGGTCACAAAGGAAGGCTTCCCCAATCTTTCAAAATAGTCGAGATCATGGCCTTTCTCTTACATACAAAGAAATGGTCACATGCTCTTGGTAGGTTCTTAGGGCGAGGTTCCATGTACTGGTCCTGGTTCATTTAAAAAATAATAAATGGGTGGGCGGGTGGGAAAAGAGTGGTGCCATGTGCCTATCCCCCCCTCACCCAAGGACCGGTACCCCACATGGATGGGTGTCATGCATTGTATGTTGTGCAAGGACATGTGCCAAAGGACGAGCCGTCCTAACGGTCAAGAGAAGGACATGTGCCGGTTAGAGAGCTCCACTGACTGGATCAATCAGTCACCTTGGGTACACCCTTGGGTACTATAGGCCATATTGTTCTTCAAGTCTTTTCTTTTGAGGGGTACTCCTAGAGCCTCTTGCGGTATAGTGGTACTCTTTTGTGAAGGGCAAGGTACACATCAATCACCTACATGAGATTTTGCAAGTGTGATGTAATATTAGTGTTAATTATTACTCTCTTGAGTTTATTGCAATGCATGAACAATTGTTTAGTTACTATTCAAATGAAAAGGAAAGAAGAGATAAAAGACGATTGTATGTTATATTGTCAGAGTTCTCATCGTGAACTAAAGTAAACTCGTGGGAACGTGTATCTCATGATGTTTTCAAGAATTTGGATTTTAATAACATACATACATACATACATACATACATACATACATACATACATACATACATATATGCAATGTGATAGTAAGTGTCGAGTTTAATAAAAAAATCAAAGACTATTCAAATGTATCAAAAATCACTTATAAATAACAAACAATCACAATTTCAACTAAAAGTAAAATATGTATATATTTATGTATTTCCATAGATGACATCGGTACCAACTTGTGGACACCAAGAACATATAATTTGGAATTCATTCAATAAGTTCATGTGCAAATCAAATATCAAAAGTTAAATGTTGATGACCTTCATTACTGGTCACCTTCATAAATTGTGATATTTTATCACTCACCAAATTTGGTGAAAAAATAGGAAATCAGAATAAACCGACACCCCAGATAGAAGTACCCCTCCATTAAATGGGTGACATCACCCATTTTTTTGATGATGTCACCCATTTTTCACCCACTTAAAAAATGGACGGGGACCGGTACATGGAACTTGGCCCTTAGGGAGGAGAACTAATACGTGCATCCAACAACCCAACCTAAGATACACAAAGTACATACATTGCAAGTCTACAATCTAGTAGCTAAGGTTCCTATTCAAAATTTGGCTTACAAAGCATACATGTGGGAGAGGCATTACTCCACCTAGTTATGTACAAATCAATAAGGTGCTATGGTTTTTTTGGGAGAGATAAGTATGTTCTTTGGACACCACAAATTAAATAGCATGGGTGTATAAAAAGGGATTTTAAAGGCACTGATGTTTACAATATATGTACATGGGAGTTATTGTTTATTATAGTTTGTTGTTGTCTACAAATAAAATGCTATTGAGATTTTTAAAGTAGAGGTAGATGTATAAATCACAATCCTAAAGTTTGTTAAAAATTGATAGTAACTGTGCTTATATTATGACTTGAACAATTATTTGTTAGTAATTTAGATTCTATCATTTCCCTAGCTTCAATGACGCATGGTCAAATTCTCAAGAGCTACATCACATGGATTCAAACATCTTTATAGCCTTTCTCAAATTTGAAAACAAAAGTGAATTGGGGATGAGGTATTGAATTTGTAAGCGAACCTTGAGGTCAGATATTTAATCTAAAAGATGTTGGTTCCCAACTCCAAAACTTGGCACAATCCAATGCACATACTACAAAGCATAGTAACAAATGGGAGAGTAGAACACTTACAACATATGCCACGGTGAGGAAGAAATGCCAATGGATTCTACTACCAACACATGTGTATCATATATTCATGTATCTATATGCAAGGTTGACTACATGATGGCAAACACCTTCGTGTATACATTTGTGATTTTGAACTACAACAAGGTCATGCGCATCATGCCCGAATGATACAGGGTTGCAACTATTGTTGAGCACTAATAGTCAGTAATACATAATTAGGATGTGATGTTGATATGTAAATTTTATGAACTTTCAATATACATAGTTAATTGTACTTATTTCCAATTTCCATTTACTAATATTCGAGCTACAATAATATATTATGGCTTATTTATAGATCTACAAATATCATGTTGATTACATGGTAATAGACCCCTTGACAATATGTAGCGCATGAATTTCACGTTAATAGGGTGTGTTTTTCAAATGTCAAATGTCCCCTTGTATTTCATTTACAACCAAACTATTCAAATTATATAGAACTTTTTCTAAAAATGAAAACTTATGTCTTATGTTATTGCTCATTGCTCACATGTTATCGTTCACCGCTCACATGCTCGTGAGTGGTCAGATTATAATTTCATATGCAAATTAAATTATATGGTAATATGACATATATTTTTTCATTAGTTTTCATTCATCCTCAAATCATTTTGTCGATTTAACATCAAAAGATGGCACCATGTAGTGTCGTTAACACTAAATGTGAACCAAACATTAATTGTCATTTTATTTTTTTATTTTTTTTGGCACTATAGACTTACAATGTTGTAGTAAGTATCGTCACTTATTAAGTAATTTTCATTCATCCATAACAAAATTTCATTGCATAATTGCTAGGATGCAAAAACTACCAAACTTTGTTTCAGTAATTAGTATGGATTTCATCCAAATTTCAATCATCGACGACATTTGTAAACTTATTTATAGGAAGTGTCATCAGAAAAGTTACCACAATGACATAAAATATTACATGACACTAAATACAATATGAACAATGTTGCCTTGCCAAAAGTATGAGGAAAATGGCTACAACCTCAATTTGCATTTTGCTAATCATCTAAATTGCATTAATCATGTGTTTAAGGCCCTAGCTGCACTATCACTCCGTGTTTAAAGAAGTAGGTGTATAGCTAAAAATGTCGCTTTTAGGCCTCTTAAACCTTAGGGATGAGTTATTCAAGTTAGGTCCAGACCCAAGGTTGAAGATTGAGTACACAAACTAGGAGTATTTTCTTGAGTGGGGACCGCCAAGTTTGGTAGGAAAGTAATGCACATTAGTCGCACTTCCTTTTCTCATGCCTTGGACTTGGATCCTAGTGTAAACTCCTTTGCCCTCGACAATTAGGATCGCTCCATTTGTTTCTCAATCATTGGCCTAACTCACATACATATTTCTTTATACGAGTTGGTAGTGAGTGGGGGAGGTGATCTATAAGGTAGAAATACCATAAACCATGAAAATAAGGTGATTCACATTGAAGATACGGTCTTAAAAATCATGAGATAATTTTCCAAGATAGAAGAGAAGGATTCACGAAGAATGCAAGTTGTTTCATATTTTTATGCCATGTAAAAAAAATTCTACAATTTTTCAAAGTGGAGAGTTTGTCAAACCCCCTACTCGTTCACTAGATTCTCCTTAAACCGAACACGGTAATGCTCATTTCCACACAGAATATCACCTAACCCGTTAACTCATGAGTACATTAAACTATGATTGATGATATCCAAACATGACTAAATTTGGCTAAACTAATTGTACACGCATATCAAGCTGCCGGCCTCGCAATTATCGGTTTCAGAATTGGCACTTCACTATTCTAACGGAAGTCTACTGCATGGGTAGAGAGTAGTTCACAGTTTATGGTATTTCTACCTTAAAGCCCTGCCGCAAATTCCATGTTGTAATGAGCGGACCCCATATATCACGGCGGAGTATTCTCTATAACCGCATCTGAACGGTCGATCACGTACTGGATCGAACGGATCAAATTTCTTGGCAAGCTTTACAGTCGATAAGACCCTAGGGCCACAACTTTCCGTAAATAAGGGCCCGCCCATGGGTTTCGTTTTACCATGTTTTGTTTGTACAAGTCATCTATCAGTTGACAGTTTGTGAGGGACCTAGGCAGGGAATCCGGGAGCCAATCAGGAGCCTAGTCTACATATTCTCATCTTATACCATGCCCACACTAGGACTAACGACTGGTCCACACCATTTGGAGGACTTCCATCTTGATAGGAGTTTCTTGTCTTGTACGCATTGGCAAAAATTGCATTACGTTACACCTACTGAGGTTACTGTGAGTAGGACGAACAATCCTTACTGGAAGTAGTAACTTTTGGAAAGAGGTGCACTTTCCCTTATCAAGAAAGACTGCTCCTACTACGAGTGACTAGTGACCGGCCCTATTGTAGGCATGGTATTACACTGCTTATGGTCTTTAGTGTTACGTGCACAGTAATGTCACTTACCCCATTTTGAGGGGTATGCTAGGTCATACTAATGTTCAACAACTTCACCATTAGTGTCACCTTATGACACTTGGCATTCAAGTGCGCTTACTAAAATCTTGGCATGAGTATGCTTAATAGTGTTGTGAGGTGTATGCTACACAATGGTCTACAAGTTGACTAAAGTGTATGCAAATGACACTTGGCAACAATATGCTCAAGAATATCTTCCTCTTGCATGTAACTAAAACTTAAACACATGACACTTGACATTAGTATGCTCAATGATATCCTCCCCTTGCATACAAAAACGCAAAACTATCATCTCAAGTATTCCAATGTGCTACGCTAAATGCCATCCTGTAAATAATTTTGTACTTAATTTTCTTTTTGCTTATGTTGATGAATAATACCATATTGACAATGAGCGGACGTGACACTTTAAAACGTCCAGGCATCCAGTTTAGGCTCTTTGGAAATAGTGTACGTGGCACTGAATGGTGTGACACCAATTAGCGATTTGTAAATCCCTGCTGCAAATTTCACATTAAGGAAGAAATACCATAACCCGTTAACCACCCACTAGCGGTGCACTAGACCGCCTCATAATGGTAAAGTGCCATGTCTTAAATGGAGCATGGCTCGGCGGCAACTTCAATGTAGTGCAGCCATTGGTCCGAGACAACCCTAAACTACCGGATGATGGTGGAGGGATACCCAAATCTCAAGGAAGAGGTCGGCGGTTCGAATCCCGACTGTGAAATCTCCTCTCTACGTGATGGAAAACTTGCCAAGTGGTCAACTGCCTCATGTGCTTTGGCGTTGGCCTGTCGGCCTTCTGTCTAAAAAAAAAACAATGCAGTGCAACCAATGGGAGGCAAGGTCTAATGTACTCATGATTAACTGGTTTAGGTGATGTCCTGTATCGAAATGCGGAGAACCTAGTGAACCGGAAGTGGGTTGGACAAACTTTCCACTTTGAAAAATTGTGGAACTTTTTGTACAAGGCAGAAAAATACGAAACAGCTTGCATATTCTTCATGAATCCTTCTCGTCTGTCTTGGAAAATTATCTCATGATTGTCAGACCAGATCTTCAATGCGAATCACCTTATTTTATCGGGTTATGGTATTTCTACCTTATATTGAGCAAACTCTTTATATCACGTGATTGCCTGCCGTAGTTCTTGGCAAGACAATCTGTGTAAGTGCATCTGATCACATCTTGGCTCGATCGGATGAATTGAATTCCCCGCGCGAGGGTTTAAGATATTAGCTGTTCCCATGTACATATGAGTCAGCCATCAGTCGGCTGTCAGCAAGGGACGTTGGCAGGGATGAGCCAGTCACGAGCCAGTCTTAGGGCCGCTTTACACCTAGAAGCCGGGCCAATTCGTTGTGTGCGAGGCTTGAAATCCTCACTTGTGATTGGCCAACAGGCTGAAATTGGTCCCAACCCCTTTACACCTAGAGGCCGGGCCGATTTGGTGGTATGATTTTTTTAATTACAAAATGTACAATGACAAACAAAACTGAGTACAACTTTGACTCACTTCCATTTGAAAAATCATGTCATAAGCATGAGTGGGCAAGATCCAAGTGTGTTCAAATGAAAGTTGTAGTACATGATGTACTACATAGTGCCAAAAAGTTTGAAGTGGATTTTAATTAGGGTGTGAAAGATATAAAATGTCAAAATTGGCTCTTTCAAATACTCAGTGTTGTTTGAAATTGTCTAGAAAGCCTTCAAAACATACAAGACTTCGAACAAAGCCAAACTTCTGGGATGCTGCCTCTATGGTAGTGTCAAACATCATGTTAAACATGCGTGTGTCCTTTATCAATGGAAATCAGCATTTGTATGCTTCCAATAAAATTCAAATTGTCAAAAAAATAGATAAATCACATTAGAATGGCAATTGACAATCCTTCATGGAATTGATGGCATGGGGTTGTAGTGGACATCATAAAAGACCTCTAAGTACTAATATGGGCCATTGTTGTGTCTATTTCAACTTGTATTTGAATTTTTTTCAATATTGAAACAAATCCTTTATAATCTAAGTTTCTTTTAATGGAATATTACGATGTTTTCTTTTCAAAATTTATTTATATTCCAATATTGATTGATGTAAGCTTTCTATCCACCACATTTGTGTTCACTTGTTTGTGCTTATATACAGTTGTTTCATAAAATAACTAATGCCATATTTTATTCTTTTTTCAAAGTTTATACTAAGATGCATTTTAAATTGAATTTTTGATACAATTGAGGTTAATAACAACTATAAGATTGGAACATAGCAGAAACTCAAATTAAAAAGCATTTTAGTATAAATTTTGCAAAAGGAGTAAAATACGACTTTAGTTATTTTATAAAATACATGTATATAAGCACAAACAAGTGAACACAAATGTGGTGGATAGAAAGCTTACATCAATCAATATTGGAACATAAATAAATTTTGGAAAGAAAACATCATAATATTCCATTAAAAGAAGCTTAGATTATAAAGGATTTTTTTTAATATTGAAAAATTCAAATACAAGTTGGAATAGACACAACAATGGCCCATATTAGTACTTGGAGGTCTTTTATGATGTCCACTACAACCCCATGCCATCAATTCCATGAAGGATTGTCAAATGCCATTCTAATGTGATTTATCTATTTTTTGACAATTTTAATTTTATTGGAAGCATACAAATGCCGATTTCCATTGATAAAGGACACACGCATGTTTAACATGATGTTTGACACTACCATAGAGGCAACATCCCAGAAGTTTGGCTTCGTTCCAAGTCTTGTATGTTTTGAAGGCTTTCTAGACAATTTCAAACAATACCGAGTATTTGAAAGAGCCAATTTTGACATTTTATATCTTTCAAATCATAATTAAAATCCACTTCAAACTTTTTGGCATTATGTAGTACAACTTTTTGGCATCATGTACTACAACTTTCATTTGAATGCACTTGGATCTTGCCCACTCATGCTTATGGTATGATTTTTCAAATGAAAGTGAGTCAGAGTTGTACTCAATTTTGTTTGTCACTGTATGTTATGACACGGCCTGAGCTCGTTGAATTGGGTGCACCCAAAATGGAGGGCCAATTCTTGGCCTCAGGGCCAATGTCATATTTCACTAAAAAAAACCTTCTTAAATAAAGTATGACTTTTTAGCGAACTAGATCTATTGGATTATGTGGAAATCTAAACGGCTCTATGCTAGATTATGCTAGATCCGTTGGATTATGCTAGATTTATTGAATTGGCCTAGCTTCTTGGCCCTAAGGCCTTTACATATGGGAAAATTGGCCCATGTTATAATCTTATTATAATGTGTAGTTGAGGCCGGCCTCCAACCCAAAAAGGGCTGAAATTTCATGCAATCGGCCTCAAGGGGGTTTGGCCTAGCCTCTAGGTGTAAAGCAGCCCTTAGGGCCACTTCACACCTAGAGGCCGGGCCAATTTGTTGTGTAAGAGGCTTGAAATCCTCACTTGTGATTGGCCAAAAGGCTCAAATCGGTCCCAACCCCTTTACACCTTAGAGGCTGGGCCGATTTGGTGGTATGATTTTTTAATCAAAAAAATGCATGGTCTGACATGGCCCGAGCTCATTGAATTGGGTGCACCAAAAATGGAGGGCCAATTCTTGGCCTTGGGGTCAATGTCATATTTCAAAAAAAAATTACAATAAAATATAAATTTTTCGCGAACTAGATTCGTTGGATTATGTGGAAATATGAACGGCTCTATGCTAGATTATGCTAGATCCGTTGGACTATGCTAGATTTATTGAATCGGCCTGGCTTCTTGGCTCTAAGGCCTTTACATATGGGAAAATTGGCCCTTGTTATAATCTTATTGTAATGTGTAGTTGAGGCCGGCCTCCAACCCGAAAGGGGCTAAAATTTCATGCAATCGGCCTCAAGGGGAATTGGCCCGGCCTCTAGGTGTAAGCGGCCCTTAGGGCCACTTCACACACGAGCCAATAGCCGTGACCACGAAATTGTGAGAGCCCAAAAGAAAGTGTCCAAAGGCCGTCCCAACACACCTCCAAACTCATGTAGTGTGGTCACAAATCCTCAAGTGTAGTGTGAAGCCATATGTAACCGGGCCCTCAGCCAAATGCTATTTCAATGAATTTCTATTCATGTGGGTCCTCACACATGATAAAATAGAATAAATCAACGGTTGTGAGTGTTCGGAGTGCCATGGTCTCCTAGTGTTGTGTTAGGCCTACCTCCAAGAGGTGGTTTTTGAAAATAGTCCAAGGGACCATGAAACATGATCCATTTGATGCTATGTAGGAATCCATGTAGACTTTACATCCATCTTGCATTCACATACTTCGTTGGTCCCCTCAAGCATAGTGTGATGCGAACTTGGACCGGCTCCGCCTTTTCCATCAATGAGAGTGCTTGATGTGTAATGGTCACGGGCTCTTAGTCTCGTGTGTGAAGTGGCCCTTACCTACTGCCATCTTAGGGCCACTTCACACACAAGCCAAGAGCAGTGACTATGGAATTGTGAGAGCCCAAAAGAAGTGTCCGAAGGCCGTCCCAAGATAGTCATGTAGTGTGGTTGTGGGCCTTCAAATGTAGTGTGACATCATATGTGATTGGCCCCTCAACCAAATGCTATGTCAATGAATTTCTATTCAGGTCCTCACATATGATGAACTATAACACATGATGAATTATAATAAATGAACGGTTCTGAGATTTCGGAATGCCATGGTCTCCCGGTTATGTGTTGGGCCTATCTCCAAGAGGTGGATATTAAAAATAGTCCAAGCAACCATGAAACATGATCCATTCGATGCCACGTAGGAATCCATCTAGACTTTACATCCATCTTGCATTCACTTACTCATTTGGTCCCTCAAGCCTAACGTGAAGCGAACTTGACCCGGCCCCGCCTTTTCCACCAATGAGAGTACTTGACGGGCAACGGTCACGGGCCGTCAGTCTCGCGTGTGAAGCGGTCCTTAGAACCATTCGGCGATGTTTCAACTTTCAAACTTTCACGCGGGAGGCCCGGAGTCCAAGCGTTTCATAGCTTAAGCAGTAGATGCTAACTGATTACTAGCTAGAAAGTCAAGTAGAGGTTCAAACTCACAAAAAAATGCTAGCTGCTCGGAATTCGCCACCCAAATGCAACAACTTCCAGGAAATATTCCGGAGAAGAATCTTGTATCTTAAATAATATGACGATTCTCCTATGTCCACCGGAGTCACCTTTGAATGGCAGTCTTGGATAGGGTAGTAAGTGTTCGGCGATAAAAGAGAAGCCGGGCTCGTTTCTGTGAGGCAGGTGCAGGGAAGTTTCTTCGGCCCCGACTTTCTGTGGGGCATCCGTGGATCATCGGAAGTTTCTGATTTAAAGAGGATGGAGGATGGGTTGCTTGTTCGAGCTGAGCTGAACACGGGGTTGCAAAATTCAATACGCTGCTGAGCTCACGTGGTGCGTGCGGACTAGATAGAAGCTGTGGCAGCAGGGTTTTGCGACGAGCCTGTTTGACTAATGGAGGGTTATAGTCAGCGACTACCATCATCATGTGCCTTACTTACATCGACGAGGAGAGAACGAGTCGTCTTCTGCTTCTCCGAAAAAGCTCTTCGTCTGCTTGTATGTAAGCTTAAGTACGAATTTTGAACTTGCAATAATTTGTTTTCAAGGCCAGTGCGGCCTTTCCTAGTTGTTAGCTAATTAGTTCTGAGGGGTGTATGCGGCGGGATATAATTAGGGAAGTAATTTTAGTAGACTTGCCATAGGCACGCATGTGTGCAGTGCGGACCTGTCGCTACGTTGGAGTTGAATGTGATCTTGAATCCGCTCCAGGGCTGCTTATTGATCATCCGCTGGCAAATAAAACTTCTTCACCTTGGCACCTCTTGTAACTTTGTGATGAAATTCTGGCCGAAAATCTGCGCATTTGCAATACTGGGGAACTTTCGTAGAGCGCATCTAGGTTGCACAAGATGAGAATTTTTGTTTTAGAGATTTTCTTGCATGATTGATTCATCTTCTTCTTCTTCAGTTTGGCGTCAGGAACTTATACGGTACTTGACAATTCCTGGGAGGAAGATTCAGATCCAAAAGGAGCGAGGAGGAAGGATTTAAGGAACATTTAGCTTTGAATTGGCTTTCGACTTTTGAGTTTTGAGGACAGGTGATGTGTGGTTTGAAGCGATGATTTCTAAACCCACGGGACTACTTCACCAGATCACGCGATGGTCGCCTCCGGGCATTCCTTCGCGCTATGTATCTGTTCGAACAACTTCGATTCTGGCGCTTCTGGGACTGGGGCTTATCATCGTTACCCTGGTTCCCCGCACTTCGGTGATGGTGCAACCGGCACCTACACCGATATTCAATCCCCTGCCAGAGGAGAAGGCGCACGTGGTTGACGTTGCCTCTCTCATCGACTCAATCCGGAACGCAAGCAAACACGCACTCCAGGGCAGGCCAGAGCCGGAGTTCAGTGCGAGCGACAGGAATCTCTGGCGGCAGAGGAACCCTTGCAAGAGCAGGGAACAGCTGCAGCCTCTCTACGCACTTCGGAAGCTCACGAAAGATGTGGCACCGAATTCGAAGTGGAAGCAGGTGTTCGATGATTACGAGAAGCTGCATCGAATATGCACGCAGAATATCGGAAATGACATGTCAGAGTATTTTTTGAGCAAGAGCAACAGCAGCGGGTGTCGCTTCCTTGTTGGAGGGATTCCCCCAAGGGCAGGGTTAGGGAACAAGGTGTTGTCCATGGTGTCAGGCCTGTTATATGCAATCTTAACGCAGAGGGTGTTCTTGGTGCCAGATGAGACTCTGGTTCCGGGGATCATGTGTGAGCCTTTTGAAGGCTCATCATGGCTGCTTGACACCAAGCATCAGTTCACCCCAGAATACGGTCCAGGCAAGGATAAGTTCTGGAGCATGAAGCATGTGTTCTACAAAGTTGTTGATGAGGCTGAAACCTTAAAAACTTCGGATGGAGTGAGTGCCATACATGCCCTTGTGGCGAACGATGAATGGTGTCAGCCGGGTGCAAGATTCTTCTGCGACACCGAACAATCTTATTTAGGTCACATCCCTTGGCTCTACGTTAATGGCTGCCTCTACTTCCTGCCGAAGCTCTTCGCCATCCCTTCGTTCCGCCCCGTGTTGGAGGAACTTTTCCCAGACAGGATGGCTCTGACACATCTTCTTCGCTCTGCCATGCTCCCCTCTGACGCGGTATGGCGAAGAGTGGAGCAGATTTACTCTGTCTACATGAAAACTGCAGACCGCCTTGTCGGCATCCAAGTCCGCTACCGCGATGGGGAGGAAGACTACAAAAAGAATCATCAAATGATTGAAGAGCGAGTTCTGAAATGTGCGTTGGATAATAATATCCTTCCTAAGACAAATCCAGCACCGAAAGTTGCCGAGGCTGCCCCGTCGACAGAGATCAAGCAAACTAGGGTTTACATCACCTCTCTGTTCTCAAGCCTACACGATTTCCTCTCTGAGATTTACAACCGAAACCCTCCGCCGATGGAGTACGTTGGGATAACGCAGGTCACGCACGGGACACAGCAGCATTTCAACCTGGAAGAAGATAAGCAAGCTCTTGCGGAAGTTTTGAGTTTGAGTTTTTCAGATTACCTCTTTGTCACGCCGTTGTCAACATTCGGTGGATTAGCGCAGGGCTATGGCGGTCTCACCCCTTGGTTTATCGACAACCGAGTTGACAGCAACGAGGCTTGCATTCGCGCTCAAACTGCGGATACTTGCTACCAAATTCCTGTGGACAATTTCAAGTGCCCTTATGATCACAATGTGGACGGCAAGCTCGTTCTGGACACCGTCCCTTACTTGAAGAATTGTCTACCGGTGGATGCCCGACATGGCATTCAGTTGATCACTCAAACAACAACATAAGTAGCTCATTTTCTAGGTTAAAGTGTTGCTGAGGGGACTCAATCTCTCTCTGCCCTTAAATTCCAACAGGGCTATGGCGGTCTCACCCCTTGGTTCATCGACAGCCGAGTTGAGAGCACCGAGGCTTGTATTCGTGCTCAAACTGCGGATACTTGCTACCAAATTCCGGTGGACAATCTCAAGTGTCCTCATGATCACAATGTGGTGGGCAAGGGCGTTCTGGACACCATCCCTTTCTTGAAGAATTGTCTAGCGGTGGATGCCCGACATGGCATTCAGTTGATCACTTAACATAGGTAGCTCAATTTCCAGGGCATCCCATCTCTCTCTGCCCTTAGTTTCCTTGGGGCATGCCCTACAATGTAAACCCTACAGAGCAGAGCGATCGAGGGCCGAATGATCGCCATCAAAATAGTTGAACAATGAGCAGGTAGAAGGTGAGCAGTAGGGTGGTAGTGAGATTTTAAGGTTGCAGGAGGCGGCGACCCCAAAAAACGGTGGGCGGAGATGGATGAGGTCCTCTTTGCAGCACTTGGCTTCACATTCTTTCATTCATGATGGTTCCCATCGGCTGTCGAGAGCTACTAGTAGAACTGGTACTATTTTCGGGAGGCTGAAGCGGGTTCCGAAGATGGTGTTTATAGTATATATCCTGATTGGAGTTCAAGTGAATGTATATCAAATGGGTGGAGTGTTGTAGAGGGGACCTCATCTCTCTCTTTGCCCCTAGTTTCTTGGGGTAGGTTGCTCGTAAGTTAGCATGCTAAACCCTACAGAGCGGAGCAAGCATAGTTTGCAAAGGTCGAATGGCAATGTATGCCATCCTGTTTAAAGGTTCTTGCATGGAATCTTAAGGGTTGACCCTACATGTTTGGATTTGTTTTTAGTGAACAATGAGCAGGTAAAAGGTGAGTAGTAAGGAGGTAGAGAAATTAGAAGGTTGCAAGAGGCGGCAACCAAAGAAACAACAGGCGGAGAGGGATGGGGACCTTGAACCTGAAGAGTTATCGCAGGAGATTAATCTTCCATATTGGACTCCAAGTGAGTATCTTCAATGACCATGCTCCACTGCTTCTGTGAGCCAGCCTCACACGCCCGAATTGATCTGGTAAGTGGTCCAGATTACATTGCAATTTGTTCCAACTTTTTTGTTTTCTGGATACAATTGGTGTTTGATCTAATTGAAACTAAAAGTACACCACATTGGCACTCCATTTGCCCTGAGTCGGGTTAAAGAGGGAGACCAAGACAAAGACACACAACAACACAAACTCACAATCGAGTAACACCACAAGTGTCACTTATGAGCTACCAAAGAACCAAAAGCCAAAGCCGCTATGGTAATGACCATTAGCTTCCCTACAAATCGATAGTTGGGTGCATCAAAAGCGCAAATTGTACTTTGATGAAATTATGGGTTGCTAGAGGTGTCATGTGCACATGAAATGGTTAGAGTCGCATGGAATGTTAAACCATGTGTGAACAGAGGTGTAAGATGAGGAAGGTTGTGAGCAAGGTGTGGGTGGCTTTTCGTGCTTTCATGTGCATGTTTTCCTTCTTTCGATTTACCTGACAATTTGTCTCATCTTTCTGCTCTGCTGAAAGAAAACATGAAGAGATTTGTTCAGATGCTCGCAGGTGGGACTAGGGTAATGCCACTCACTTGGCATTACCTTAGTCTCTTGTTTCTGCTCCTGAAGAGATTTTTTTTCTCCCCAGTATTGGAATGTTGGGAGGTGCATGTGCGTGGTTATATAAGCCTTGTCAGGGCCACATTTCAATCCTTATGGCTACTGATTTGAGGTCAAGTTGGGTGAATTCTGCATCCATGCTCAATCTCTTTGTATGAAGGCAATTGAAGAACTGCAAATTAGCATTTGTCTGAGTTGTGCTCTCATGTTAGGCTACTTGATCATTGGTCACCGAGTTGAGTCAAGTTGGGTGACGTCTGCATCCTTAGCTTAATTTCTTTGTATGAATGCAAATCAAGGACTCCAAGTTATCGTTTGTCTGAGCTGTGCTGTCATGTTAGGCTACTTGATTCCTTCAGGTTTAGCTGACTATAGTGTTGTTTATGTTCTGCATCTCTCATTGACTTTCTGCAATTTGACTCCTTTGGTGGTTGCAGGCTGCTCACTTGGTAAACATCAAGAGGTTGGATGTTGTGCTTCAAATATTTGTGCAGACAGACTTGTTCTGCTGTCTGAGCAATGCTGAAGATTTCTCTGTTAATAATGATTCTCCTAAACGTTAAAAGCTTGATGCGAGGTAGATGTAGAATCACATACCTAGCCGCAAACTTCCTGACATGTTGAGTTTGTTAAGAATGTTGAACATGGAGTTGAAGCCTCTTTTGACACCAACAGGAGAGGTGGATCAACAACAACAATGCAGTCACTGTATATTCTGCACAGATTTGATACTTCAAATTTGGTGGGTTGATGATCATCAAAATACATAGATATTTGGAAGCGAGAAACCCATGGAAGCTATTGTATCTTAGTGCCTTGAAGAACTTACAACTGGAGGGCAAATTAGGGGGTCAAGTTTTTATGTTTGATGATGAGAGGTATGCTCATATACACTAAATTGCCTCTCCATACAAAACATCACATGTCAAATTAGGTAAATTTACGGTTGATATTATGTTGTAACATATGAGCTCTTCAATTACTTCATTCGAGTAAGAGCAAGATACCCTAATTGGATATCGCAGATGACTTGGATTAGACTAATTCTGGTTTCAAATAAACTAAAAACAGCAACATTCAGGCTGCACACTATTTCAGGCTGAATGTCGTATTTGATCATTCCCTCTCTGTTTTTGAATGGCTAGGAAAAATAATTTGTGCTAATGAGGTAAGAAGTACCTTATCAGCAAGCCATCCTCGAGGAACTCTTGGAAGTGATAAGGTAGAGGGTGCTTAAACCAACACTTTAAGCTATTGCACATACATATGGGTATGTGGTTGATATAAAAAATATATATTCATATTAGCCTTTGGGCTAAACATAGGTATCAAGAAAGAAAAAATATTTCTTAGTCTCAATTGAATATTTGATGAATATTCAAAGTCAAAACTACTAGCTTCCTTAAACCAATCCATAGGCCCCGTATATGGCAACCTTGTGTATGATGAGGACCCCCACCTTCATTGCCTAGAACCATCACAACATAGTTGGGTACTAGACCCAACTACATCAAAGCCCAAGTAGTAATGGTATGCAAAGCCACACGGCTACCTCCATGATCCCACCCGGTTCGCTTGCAAAACCATCACCTTGCATCCCGGGAACCGACCCCCTTGCATCCCGGGGAATGACCCTTTTGTGCTTTGTGGGCCTACCTCCTTGGCGTTGTGAATAGAATGGCTAGAATAGGCATTGACAAGCCACCCTAATCCCACCTTGAACCAACCCGAGATAGAGTGGAGCCCATTACCTACCCTATGTGGAAGTAGTGGAGGCTGCTATGACTAATGGCACCTAAAACCGTCACTCCGTGGGCCCAGACACTCCTACACCGCCGGGTAACGGTTCAAGGTTGTAGAGTGTTGGCAATTGGGAGGCGTTTATAGGTGTTGGTTTTGGATGGGGTGTTGAATTTAGCACCCTCTAGCTTAGATGTTGGGCACATTGTGGGTTACAATGTTGCCCATGACTTATAACTTCCTTAAAAGGCTTATAATAAATTCATCCCAAATCCCTCTAAACGTGTGTGGCCCTTCCAACTCACAGCAACATTTCTGGCCCTTGAATTGGCTCGGGAATTGTCTCATTCAATTTGCAGAAATTCAATGTATACAACATTATTGCATGTTGTGATTACACAACCCCAAAATGGTTCACATCGGTAATTGACCTGCAATTGAATGAGTCAGTTAGTTATGTGAAATTGCTAGTTCAAAATAAATTCCCTGGACAAGGATCCTAAGAGAGCTCACTACATGCGGGAAATTGACTCCTTGAAAGAAAAAATAACTAGAAGATTTGTCAAGTAATTAGTGTAAGAGGTTGCAAATTGAGCACCGACACTACACTAAATAGGATATTTAGTGTTTGATTATTTAGTGTTGTTACCATCCTACCCTGCTCAACACTAATTTTCAATTTCTTGATAATTAGTGTTAGACATAAATGTGCTGCTACTTTCCCTACTATAACCTCTCTTATTATATCTTTTTTTTAATATCCTTACCAACACTAAATTCAAACATGTAACTTCCGCATATTACCATAGTTAATATTTAGTGTTGAGTTTACATTTGATGTTACTTACTTTCATAGGGTTATTGATATATAGTGTATGCATTCGTATTTAGTGTATCAAACACTAACTATCTTATTTAATGTAGTAGGAAGAGAGGATCTTTGGGATGTTGTGTTTGGCATTAGAAGGACATAAATGATCCATCATGACATGTGTGGTTAGTTGAGGCAACATATGTCAAATATCAATCTTGAATCTGTGCTACTTTTTGTTCGGCCGTTGTATTTTTAAATTTTTAAACATTAACAAATTCTTCATCTTGACATGGTAATATTTTGGTTCGTGGTAATTTTGGTCCACTTAATTTTTTAACTTTTTAAAATTAAATAATTATATTTACCTCATAGACGAGCCTACATAGCATGTTGGTGGGCCTCCACCTACGTGATTCTTAAGTACATAGCCATCTAGAAGGGTATGCCAAGGAATGTGGCCAATGGATTGAATCTTGGATGTCATGGCCACTACTTGGCCCACTCTATATGAAAGGACCACTTTGGAACTAAGGTAGAAATACCCAAACCGGTTAACCACCCTCTACCCGTGCAGTAGACCGCCGTCAGAATAGTGAAGTGCCATTTCTGAAACCGATCATGGCGAGGCTGGCAACTTCAATGTGTGTACACTTAGTTTAGCCAAATTTAGTCATGTTTAATGTACTCATGAGTTAACCGATTTAGGTGATGTTCTGTATGGAAATGAGGATTACCGTGTTCGGTGTAAGGAAAATCTAGTGAACGAGTAGGGTGTTCGACAACTTTCCACTTTGAAAAATTGTAGATTTTTTTGTACATGGCAGAAAAATATGAAACAACTTGCATTCTTCATGAATCCTTCTCGTCTATCTTGGGAAATCATCTCATGATTGTCAGACCAGATCTTCAATGCAAATCACCTTATTTTCACGGGTTATGGTATTTCTACCTTAACATCGACAAACTTCAAGTCCCCCCTAACCCCCCCCCCCCAATTTTAATGGGTACATTGCACTAAATTCTCATATTAATGAACATTATCAAAAGGAATAATTTTTTTAAATATTGATTTTCAAATAAGAGTTTAAATTGGAGCATGTTAGGATTTGATGGACAATTTAGTGACCAAGATGACCAAGAGACTATCATAGTCAGTCCACATGGGATCTAATAAAGCACCATCCGCATATTTGCAAACCCCCTAAAAAAATTCAAGCTTCCAAATGAAATGCTCACCTGACGAAAAACTTGCCAGGTGGTCAACTGCCTCTTGTGCTTTGGCGCTGGCCTGTCGGCCTTCTGTCTCAAAAAAATTTTAAAAATGAAATGCTCATGTATAAACTCGACTTTTGTGATTAAACATGCGTAAGAAGCTTCCAACAAAATGAGAAGGCTTCTTTCTTCTCAACCTCTCTACACCATCTATGATATTTGTTTGTAATGACACTAAATATTTTAGTGTCATGTGGTATCTTATGTCACTATGCTAACTTTTCGGATATCGCTTCTTATGAACAAGTGAACAAATATTGTCATGGATGATGGATGAGTTCATCCGTTGGCCAAAACCCTACCTTCTCCGGTCAGCAACTTCTGATGAAATATTGTCATGGATGATTGAAATTTGGATGAAAAGTCACTTGGTAAGTGACAGTAATTGCAACACTATAAATCTATAATCCCTTAAAAATTTTTACAAGGAGTGACAAATAATGTTGGGCTAACATGTCGTGTTGGTGATACTTCACCACGGTTTACAATTAGTATTGAGCAAGACAATTAGAATTGGTGACATTAAATATCATATTTAGTGTAATTATTCGGAGTATTGACGAGCTATAAATGTTACCTTGAAATCTAAGTTCTTACCAAGTAAAGTCTTTTATGGTCTATATTGTCCAACAATCTATATGATGGTGGTCGGTGAAAAATAAAGTCTTTTACTAATAATTTATAGCACTTTGTAATGTCAAATTAAAAACTTGACACTAAATACCATAAAACAATGTAGTGATATATCACATGTAAATACCATTCATAAGGTTGAGTTAAACGAATGGGAGCAAGCACAATCAAGTGTATAGAAAAAGTGCTCTAGTATACTAAAACCATAAATTGTTTTGGTCAAATGCCTAAAAGTAGCAGCAAAGTGTTGTTTAAATTGGATTTTTTTTCATGGCACCCTCTATTGTTATGTTAGGTACTCAAATATACAATATCAAGATGAAATCTTCAAAAATTATCATTAAAAGTATTGCTCAAAAGGTAGTGGCTAAATCTAGTTTTGGACATAGATTTGATGACATTAAATATTTTGAAGTTTTTTTGTCATAACCCTGGAATTCATTATGAACTTGAGGGTACCATTACAAAAATTTGTAGATAAACATCAATTTAATGTACTTCTATCATATTTTAAACAAATTTTAGACAATTACATGTTCAATATACCTACTTGCACACTACTTGCACCATCTTCTAAAATATGTAGACTTTTCTAAGAAAAAAACTTGTCCACATAAATTGATTGGCTTTCTGGATCAATGTGTTTTCAAATGTTTACGAATTTTTTCTTCACAAAATTCAAAGTTGGTAGACAATTTTGAATCACTTTCACTTAAGCCTATGCAGGGAAGTGGAGCTCTATACTTGACCGTGCTTGCACTTGAATGCACATTAACCCTTAAACGTCGGAGAGGCCCTATCAGGGCCTCGTTGACCCTAAACTATTTGACCATAAGATAGCGTCAAAACATGTCGGAATTGCAAAAAAAATTCCCCCAAAATGTGTATCTCAAAATTCCATATCTAAATATATATGCCGATCGCACTAAAAGAATTACATGGAGGTCTGAAATGGGGTAAACATAGGCTGATGGGAGAGGCCCTCTCACCCCCCCTTGGACGTTTAAGGGTTAATGAAGAGAGGAAATTACGAGCGTACCTCTTATGCATTTAACATATTAACTTGTCCCTTGTAGATTTTTGGCCAATTCATCTCAATTGGTTTGGAATAGACTATTTTGGAGTCTTTAAACCTAAATCCGGTTTTCAAATAACTAATAATAGTAACCACTGCACCGCATACTATTTCAATGCTTCTATGTTGGATGAATGAGAGATACGTTTGTATGTGATACTTCCCTCTCTCCCACATTACTAACTTGGGAAGGTGACTCACATCAACAGTTCGATAAATCATCATTTGGAAAAGAGGATATAGACAAGAAGATCTTTAAACTAAACAAAAGATGGAACATTCCTTTATAAAAAATCAATAATAAACATGCAATCTAGTAAGTAAGCTTGAATGAGTAGCCGAAAATATAACAAGACCTTCAAGGACCTTTCGCATGACAATGATATTATACAACTCCCTCATATGGAAGAAAAACAACTAAACACTGTTCATCCACTCATGGTCATGACACAAAAAGTTTTCATGTCAAGGGGACAATATGACAAGCTTGCTAAGCTTGAATCACCAAACTCTCAAGGAAACAACAAGGAAGAGAAGTGTTTGTTATGGCATGAATCAACCCACCATAGAGCCATGAGGAAGATGGCTCCTTGCAAACCTTCCTCATGCAAATTGCTCACCTTTCTAAGTTTAAGAGGAGTTGCCACTAGTTAGTTCCCACTAATTGGATTGTCAACAACGCTTACGGCTAATGTTCCTTAATAGTGTCGCTTACACTACTAGTGGTATTGTGGCTTTGCAACTAGTTAGCTCCCACTAGTATGATTGCCGCCAATCCTTATGGCTAAGGCTTCTTAATAGCCTTGTTTACACTACGGGCACATTACAACCCGTCAAAAGAACCCCTCTTCCTATGGGTGCTATTAGGAGGGGTCAACGACATATGAAGTGCCCTCCCAAGGGTGAAGAGGTTTAGGGCCACTTCACACACGAGCCAAGAGCCATGACCATGAAATTGTGAGAGCCCAAAAGAAACTGTCCAAAGGCCATCCCAACACACCTCCAAAAAACATGTAGTGTGGTCACGGACCCTCAAGTGTAGTGTGAAGTCATGTACTCGGGCCCTCAACCGAAGGCTATTTCAATGAATTTCTATTCATGCAGGTCCTCACACATTATAAAATAGAATAAATCAACGGTTGTGAGCATTCGGAGTGCCATGGTCTCCTGGTGTTGTGTTAAGCCTACCTCCAAGAGGTGGTTTTTGAAAATAGTCCAAGTGACCATGAAACATGATCCATTTGATGCCATGTAGGAATCCATGTAGGCTTTACATCCATCTTGCATTCACATACTCCATTGGTCCCTCAAGTGTAGTGTGAAGAGAACTTGGACCGGCTCCGCCTTTTCCACCAATGAGAGTGCTTGAAGTGTAATGGTCGTGGGCTCTTAGTTTCATGTGTGAAGTGGCCCTTAGACTAGGTAGGAGGGGGTGGGAGCCGGTCCAAGTTTGCTTCACACTACGCTTGAGGGAGCAACAAAGTATGTGAATGCAAGATGGATGTAAAGTCTACATGGATTCCTACATGGCATCAAATGGATCATGTTTCGTGGTCACTTGGACTATTTTCAAAAACCACCTCTTGGAGGTAGGCTTAACACAACACCATGCGATCATGGCACTCCAAATGCTCACAACCGTTGATTTATTCTATTTTATCATGTGTGAGGACCTGCATGAATAGAAATTCATTGAAATAGCCTTTGGTTGAGGGCCCGAGTACATGACTTCACACTACACTTGAGGGTCCGTGACCACACTACATGTTTTTTGGAGGTGTGTTGGGATGGCCTTTGGACAGTTTCTTTTAGGCTCTCACAATTTCATGGTCACGGCTCTTGGCTCGTGTGTGAAGTGGCCCTCCGGCACATGAATGAGACTTAATACTATACACAATAATTAAAGTGTGTCGTACTATATCCAAAAGAAGGTGTAATATCCTTGACAAAAGTGAGGCATCATTACAGCTTATCTTTACTTAAGTTATTTCACCTCTGCTTCCGAGAATGGACTCACCCCCCTAGAAATAACTATGTAAATATTACTTAAAGAATCTCTTTTTACCAAGTGCCACATCATTAGACATAAAGTTAATACATGTGCTCTCAATCTGAACAAAATATACACAAAATCCCATGCATCTTCTCATTCTTCCTTCCTCCATTCTTCTAAACTCTTCTACTTAATCACTATATTCATTAATTAGAGACTTTGGAAAGTCTCAAAATAAATGCAAATGGTTTAATATCTAGTTCAATTTCTTATTGTGATGACATGTATTTGTGCCAAATTGGTTAGTGCCATCCATGCAAATTACTTTATTAAGTCACATAGAATATATTTTTGTGTTTTTCTTGTGCTCTATTTGAAACCCTCGTTCTTAAATAGTCTCGAAATCATGAATAAGTCTCCGATTACCAAATATAGTGATACTTTTCCTGAGCATCATGCCTTCCTTGTGCCTATATTGTGCTCCTTGTGAGAGGAGTGCTATCATGTGTGGTGAACGATGAGAAGCAACATATGAGCAGTGAGCAAGAAAATGTTCATGATTTTACATACACTAATATCCTATAACCATGGTATTTTTACCTAGAAATTGCCCTGGATGCACATAGAATGGTATATTCACAAAATTTGAACATTTTCCTTTTAGGTAGGAGTTTCAAAATGAAGTCATTGTGTTAGAACCATGTAATTGGTGAGCTCCGTAAGATTGAACATGAACAATTGGAATCCCAACACATTGGAACTCCGAATTTGCATATAAACATCGTGGGAGCTTGACCCAAAAATTGAATAAAATGGAGCAATAAATGAGGCTTGAATTGTGGACACAAAACCATTTCCATTGATGGTCGATGATTTGAACAAACATGAAAGCAGGAACATCAAAATAAAATCAAGACCAAATCAACAACGTGTGTCTACGACCTACTATGGTCACTATCATCTTCTTTTCCCTCCTTTGCCTCGTCATCTACAACATGATTACAAATCCTCAGTTTGGACCTTTGACATACATGTGTTGAGGTGGTTGTCATAACCTTAGCAACATTCTCTATGTTCCATCCAATTCAGTTCCATCCAATTCAGACACTCACCCCAGCACCCGGTACCCCAAGACAGCTTGGCACAATCCAAGTGCACAAACTACAGAGCATGGGAACAAATGAGAGGGTACAACACTTACAACATATGCCATAGTGGGGAAGAAATGCCAATAGGTTATACTACAACCATATGAGTATAATGCATTAATGTATCTATGCAAGGTTGACTACATGATGGAGAACCCTTCATGTATGCGGATGTAATTCTAAACTACAACAAGGTCATGCGCAACATACCCACATCATATAGGGTTGCAACTATTGCCGAACATTATTAGTTAATAATATATAATCAGGATGTGATGTTAGTACATTGTTGATGTATAGATTTAATGAACTTTCAACATATGTAGGTAATTGTAGTTGTTTTCGAGGCCCACTTACTAACATTCAAGCTACATTAATATATTTAGGGTTATTTCTAGATCTACAAATGCCAGGTTGATTACATGATAATATTCTCCTTGACAAGATGTAAAGCATGAATTTCATGATAATAGGGTTCATTTCTTGAATACCAAATGTCCCCTTGCATTCCATTTATAGCCAAACTATCCGATTTTCATGGAATATATTCTGAAAATGAAAACCTATATCTCATGTTATTGCTCACTACTCATTGCTCAGCGCTAGCTGCCATGTCCTTGCGAGTATGCTATGCAAGCCAAAATACATAGGTGGATGACTCTAACATTGAAGTTCATAAGTAATGCAATATAATTGAAGATTCCACATAAGTTTGGCTATAAATGGCCATGCAACCCAGATAAATAAGTGGATGGCCATGGTTGAAGTACATACACCTAGTCCATTATTATGCCCTTCCCTTAGCCTTTTTAAACCCCTCCAAGCTTGCTCTCATTGATGCACCTCCTATAATATAAGCTCAATTTAAGTTATGAATTTATAAGGGACCCTCCTCTACTTATAACACAAAATTGAACAAGGGGCACATTATAACCTTGCTAAGCCTTGTGCTCTCTCAGCTTAGGTATGATAATAATATGGTCAAGGGCTAGGAGTAAACATCATGTGATTCTCCAAAAATGACAACTCAAGTCTTGGTATCACTGCAAGATCTCCATGAAACATGGAATCTTTTTTATTTAGAAAGGGTGAGAGGCATGAAACTTAACAATGTTATGATACTATTAAGGTAGATATACAAATAATGGTGAAAGTAAGTTGATTTAGCAAGAAAAAATGGCTTGAAATTTGTGGAATATTTTCTAAAGATGGAGCAGTTGAAATGATGAGGAATGCAAGTTGGTTCATAATTTTATTCCACGTACATAATTTATCACATTTCAAAGAGGCAAATAAGTCAAACCCCCTACTTGTATAGTAGAGTCTCCCTAATTTGAGCATCAAAATTTCCTACTCTGCATACAAATGCACACAAAATGGTTAACTCAATGACATAAGGCCACCACTTTCACAAGTAGCCATTTTGGGTCCACACAAGAATCATTCTACCCCTAGTCTAGTGCACTAGCAGTGGTCATTTGCCATTTTTAGTTTTTCTACCTTAACTTTATTTTATAAGGTGAAGGCATGAGTTCTATAAACTTTTATCCAGAGAGCCTCGATTTATGGATAAGGTAGATATACAAACAAATAATGGTGCAAATAAGCTAATTTGGCCAAAAAGAGTGGCTTAAAATTTGTGCAATATTTTTCAAAGGTGGAATAGGGGAAATGATGAGGAATGCAAGTTGTTTCATAATTTATTCCTGTAAATATTTAGTTATGTTTTCCCAAAGAGGCAATTAAGTAAAAACCCCTATTTTTACACTAGAGTCTCCCTAATGTGAGCATTAAAATATGGCACTTTACATACAAATGCACACAAAACGGTTTACTCAATGGCACCCAAAAGTGATTGCAAGTGGTGTGAAACAACACCTATCCAACCAATCACTGCATCCTTTTCAGGCCACCACTTTTATAATTAACCATTTTGGGTCCACACAAGAATCATTCTACCCCTAGTATAGTGCACAAGTACACTATTTGTCTAATTAGTGTGGGTTACCATTTGAGTTACGTGTTGCTGTAACTTTTACCGACACAATCATTTTTACCAACTAAGTTGTATCATATTCTCTGGTGTGCATGTTAACTACTTATATTTATTGGGTAACATGTAACATGGTAAAAATTTATAACAACACATTACTCCAAATGGTAACCCACACTAATTAGACAACATAAGTAGTGGTCATTCACCGTGTTCGGTTTTTCTACCTCATGGCCAACCAATGGGAGGATGGCTCAACATCCGCATCGAGATTAGTGCAAAAAGGGTAGAGTGTTGCTCATGCTCCTAATTTAAGTATAAGATTTGACTTATGTAATGTGTCTACAACATCACGATGTGTAACTCAACTTGTCCGATGTTTGGAAACACAATAACCTAAACATATATTCCTTAAAAAAATGTAGGTGATTTGACTTTGAAATTGAAATCAAAGACTTCAAATTAGTCTAATGGAGATCAAGTGGTATGAATCAACCCTCAACCTACAAAATGAGCAAATCTAATTTGATTATTCATCTTAAATGGACACTCAAATTTGATGGTTCAAGGGTAGGTGTGAATCTAAGAATGGATATCAAAAAACACGTGTTTTAAATGAATCAGACTACATACTCCAAATGTATTGTCCATTTTAAACTCGACAATCAACATAAGATCTCTATGATCATTTCCTAATGAAGAGGATCTTATCTTTCACAATAAACATGATATTAATACGAGCTTCATAAGTTACGAGGAAAATGGATTATGGGCATGATTTGGATTTGCTAATCATATTGCACTAATTGTGTGTTTCTTTCCTTTCAAGAAGTGGGTGTAGGGTTGTACGAGGCCCGTTTAGGGCTTGATAAGAGTATCCCCAAGAGAGGGTACAATACCACTAAGTTTAAATTAAAATAATTCAGACGAGGTGCCCGGCTTGGGTCATTGGGAAACTACTTCATAGATTAGGTGAGGAGACCCACCAAAGTGCAGCCATTTGATCCAGTTTCGATATGTTGGGCCCTTTCTCAAACTTGGGTTCGACCATTTCCCATGAAGTTTGCAGGCTACCCGAATGCTTGCCCGACACAGTGTGACATCACTATTGAAGTACCTATCGATGTATTCTTCACGTTCATGATGCACTTTATGTATTGTAAAGTAAACGCAATGTTTTTGGGGTGGCAATTGTTTGTTTTACATGTACATTTGTGCCAATGTGTAAAACAATGTGTGCCTCGGCTCACACATCGCGGGGAATGGGCTACTTTGTCTATGTTCTTGTCTTAACTAATATTCGTGAACACCACAATATATGCAAAGCCTTATTTTAATTCATTTTATTGTCTCATCCATTTTTGGGTCTAGCAATAGTTACATGGGATGCCAATTGAACTCTTTTGGGCCACACGTTTAGGCCATCTAGGATTCCAACAACAAACTTGGATATTGAAATAAAAATTTGCCACATGCAATTGCCTAAAGATCCAATGTGCACAACCGGCATAGTGTAGTGCCCCTATAAATTGCAACACATGATGCGTGTATGCCACTTCAAGCCTTATATGAATCACTATATTCGTTAATTTAGGACTTTTTCGGCATTTTGAGACAGTTACAAATATAAGAACATGGATAAAATCACACAGATATTGGAGAATGTTGTAAGATGCAAATACTTTGAAGCGGGTGTTCATATCAAGAACCCAATTAAGAACTCATATCAAGATGGTTTAGGTAGGACGACCCAAACATTAGACCATGTTGTTGTGGTCCATATATTAATTTGAGACAAGAGAAAGTCTCAAATTAACGAATATAGTGATATGATTTTCATAGTGGTTTTGGATTTAGCCTTCCATCCTCTCTCCTTTTCATTCAATAGCTTAACCCTGGCTCTCTTATTCTCCATTAGGCTCAATCCATTTTAGGATTTATGCTTAATATTCTCTTCGTTGGTTTTTTTTGGTGTGTTAATCCTCTCAACCAATTCAGTTTCTTTATTTGACTCTCCAATGTTGAAACGTTGGAAAAGGTATAACCAAACAATTAAGGAGAATCTTTGGGACGATGAGATTGAGGAATTTGTAATGAGAACACTAGCCCAACAATATGACAATGATTCTAGTGATGACAAGCCAAAACAAAAGGGTGGAAGTTGGCCCGGGAGAAGGGCAAATAAAGTGCATTTAGTTGAGATGTACGATGGTTTGCTCTTCAAGGACTATTTCTCACAAAAACCCATCTTTGATGACATTGGTTTTAGACGTGTGCATCACATTTGAAGACCTTTTTTCTTGTGTATATTGGAGGTTGTCACCGACACTAGCCATTGCTTTATAAAAAAAAGTGAATGTTGCAGGCAAGTTGGGATTCATCAGTCTTTAGAAGGCCACAACTTTAATGCGGGATATCTTCGAAATTCCAAGAGGAACACACTAAGATGGCTGAGAGCACTGCCCAAGAGGCGATATTGAGATGGTACCGGGGGGTGAGACGGATGTTTTACCATGTATTATTTGTGGGATCCTTCACCAAATGATGTTGTGAAACAAATGGAGATCAACTAGGACCGGGGATGGCCGAGTATGTTCGGTTCTATGGACTGTATGTATTGGAAATGGAAATTATGTCCAATTGCATTACAATGGGCCTTTCAAGATAAAGATTAAAAAAGGAGTGCAATCCTAGAAGCAATATGCAATCAAAGTTTATGGATATGGCATGCATTATTTGGCCTCCTGGGTGGCAACAAAGACTTGAATGTATTGGATTGTAGTCCCCTCACACGCAAGCTAGTAGAGGGCAATGCCAATAATATTGGCTTATGGGTAAAAGGGACCTAATATGAAAAAAATTATCTCCTCACCAACAACATTTACCCCAAGTGGAGTTGCTTCGTGCAATCCCTTCAAGACCCCGAAGACCATAAAGAAATCAATTTCTTTGGAGCACATGAATATGCATGCAAGGATGTTGAATGATGTTTTGGAGTTATGCAACCTATGTGAAATAAGGCAGACATTGCTAATGTTATGTATGTATGCATTATAATGCATAATATGATTATGGAGGATGAAAGAGGCAAAGACTTGGAATTTGTACACCATAGGTTGCATTTTCATCCTCTGTGTGGCCACAGAGAGGTTTCATCTTTGCAAATTTAACTCAAGAAATTGCCCTAATTGAGGACACCAATACTTACTACAACTTGCATGACAATCTTGTAGAACACCTATGGGAACATAAAGGGTCAAATTGCTATTGACCATACACGTTTGTGTATATTTGTTGGATTCGCCCGCTTCATGTACTGCACTATGCTAATTTTTTTCCAATATTGGTTGGTTTTATGGAAATATTTTGTGGTTTTATTAAATTTTGAGTGGGTTTCTTGAAATTCTATGTGGTTTTATTAAATTCTTGTGTGGCCAAATGCTTGTGGATGTGGGCTAGTTGTTGAAGCAATCTTTATGCAATGTTAATGCAGTGGTAATGCTTGCTTATGCTTGTGATTGCTACCAATCTTTATTGTTTCATGTTGTCATTGGCAATTTTGAATTGGTAGAGTGTATTATAGATGCAAAGTGTTTTGTTTTAAAGCAATTTCAACTTAACTTTCAAAATTCAAGGCAATTGTGGTGGATACAACATGTTCAAATGCGCAAGGATGCTCAATTGGAAACCATATGCTCAAAATGCTAACATTACCATTCATTGTATGATATATACCAAGATGATACACCTTGTTGGAGCAAGCAACCAATCCTTCAAGGTTGCAGCCAACCAAACCACAACTGCAAACAATCCTAGAAGGTATTAGCTGCAAGCTGCAAGCTAGTAGCCAATCTTCCAAAAAAAAAGACCCTAAACCCATGCATGCAAACAAATTGATGAGGCAACATGAATGAAACCAAGAAAAAATGAGACAAAAAAAAACAAACTGAGGCATTTATTGAAAGGCATAATGTTGCCATGGGCACATGCACTCATGCATGAATTTTTGAATACAATGAATACAATCCCTAAAACCTAAATTACTAGCTTGAGTTGCCCAAGACTGGGATGTGCAATGACTACCAATGGGGGGAGGGATAGTGTTGGAGGGGGGCATGCACGGGGGGGTCACTCCATTGTCAAGTTGAACACCACGCGCGGCCAAAAAAAATCTACTTTTGGTAAGTTGCATCACCAAAATGGGTCAAAATTTTATCAAATTTTTTTCATGGGTAGATATACACGGTATCTATTACATAGTGAAAAAAATGGTAACTAAATTTGATGATCTATTTTTTTAATAAAACATACCGTTTCTAACTAGAATGACACAGAATTGAACTAAAATAATTACTACAAAAATGAAGATGACTAAAAATTTCAAAAAAATATTCAAAAGATATTATCAATGGTTATGTATATGTAGAAAAAATATCATAAATTTTAAATTTATCTATTCCATGTAATATAGGGGTAGCAAACTTTGGCCGCACGTGGTGTTCAACTTGACATGGAGTGAACCCCCCGTGGGGGCATGGCAATGAACAAAATACTGGAGGCATAGTTGGAAGATAGGGTTTCATTCCACAAGACTTCAAGTGATGTAGCAAGGAAAACAAAGTTTGGGTTGGGATGATCGCTAGTGTGGCAAGGTTGCAGAGGAGTGGCCCCCAAATCTGACCCTTGGGTTTCGGTCACCACCTGGTTGTGACTTCAATCCTTTCTAAAGATATTGAGGTGACATCCATACCGCTCCCATTTCTCTTGGTTTGTCATGGCTTGCACAAGAGCATGTTGCATGTAGAGGTTGGGACTAGGTTGCCGGTAATGTTGGTAACCGCTCATAGTTATAGCCCTCCTTGTTTTCAACCTTAAGATCTTCGTTGTCGGACAAACCATCATTGGCCTTGTTTAAATTTGGGTGCAAGTGTGGCGAAAGAGAATGGGGATTTAAGGTGGTACCAATGGATGCAGTTGCGCATCCAAGGAAAGTCGGTATGTGGACACGCACATACCAACAGTCAGAGCAACAACCTCTTGTTTAGCCACCCTTTCGGCATTGTCGTCTACCGCTATGTCTTTCTCCAACCATTTGAGCTTTTGCCTGTGGTGGAGAAAGATCCATTGCCCTGCTACACTACATGTTATGAGGGAGTCCTCCAATGTGAAGAGGCCAAAGGCATTTTGTTGGGCAATGTGCTCAACCTTTTTTAACGTGGCTAGCGCAAACTCAACAGTTGCCCTCACATTCGCCCCCAAGGTTGGTTCCTTTACCTTGATGTCATCGTGATTTCACTTATCCAACTTGCTAATCAAGGCTAATGTTTGTTTGAGGTTGTTGTTGCCCAATTTGAGTGTTGGCCTCTTTCCTGTCAATGGGCAAGTTTGATGCATCCACACATCCCGCCTTGCATTTCAACCCCATGGCCCTGAAGATGGTTGCAAACCGCATGTGATCTTGGAAGAGGAGCCAACAATGTTTGTGTGCTAAGGGTTTTGCAACCTTCTGGAAAAGAATTGCAAAGCATCAACAATGATGTCATCATCTGTTCGCCCACTCTTGTCCAAGGCCTTGATATGCTCATAGCAACCCACAAACTTGGCGATGCTCGCCTTCAAATCACCCCATTAGGTTTCGAAACTCCTAGAAGGTCTCTCCAACTTGATGCAAGCTTGTTTTTTGCATAATGCGCGGCCATAACTATCCAAAACACAACCTTTTTCTGCCCTATCCATTGCCGCACGTTGGTTAAGACATACATAAAACTCATGTAACATTGGTCTTCCATATTGGGCAGGAAATTCTTTCCCTTCAATCCGTAGTGCTTCGGCCCACCCATGATGACATTCACATCGTGCAACCCTGACATACCTAAATTTGTCTCCTTTGATTGGTAGCAGGGGAAAGTTAAGCATGGAAATCAAGGCCAATTTGGCGGAAAACTCATATGATTATGCCCGTCCACTCGCCTCTTATGTCATTGGCGGGCCTTCGTGGGGATCCACCTTTCACGGTCCCAAGGGCTATAAACCCGGCATGTCATTACCCACCAACTTGGTAAAATTGGTGAGGATGCTCTAATTACCTTAGGTATTAGGGGGCTTTGTACTAGTGGAGGGCCCCATAAAAGTGCTCTATCCACAACTTGGAGGTAGGTATACAAGAAAATGGTGAAAATAAGATGATTCGGCCAAAAAAAAAGGCTTGAATATTGTGCAACATTTTTCAGAGATGGAGTAGAAGGAATGATGAGGAATGCAAGTTGTTTCATAATTTCATTGCATGTAAATAATTAGTTTCATTTTCCCAAAGAGAAAAAATAAATCAAACCTCCTACTTGTACAATAGAGTCTCCTTAATTTGAGCATCAAAATATCCTACTTTGCATACAAATGCACACAAAACTCAATGGCACCCAAAAGTGATCGTAAGTGGTGTGAAACAACACATGTCCGGCCAATCATTGCATCCCATCTATTACTACATCCTTTTTGGGCCACCACTTTCATAATTAGCCATTTTGGGTCCACACAATAATCCTACCCCTAGTCTAGTGCATCAATGGAGTAGAGGCGTCTATTCCCAATCAAGACCCCATCGGGAACCTATAGGGTGCCATAATTTCGATCATGCTGGGTTTGAATTTTGAATAGGTCAAAACCAATAGTGCCATGACACATGTCCCCGGTTTGAGTGGTAAAGTGAGGAGGAATGAGCAATTAAAATGAGCGGTTATGGCAGACTCTAGACATTGGTAATATGTTCGGGCCAATTTTTGGCTTCAAAAATTCACAATAATTTCAATTTAAGAAATAAAATACTGGAAAATTTACAATCCTCCTAATTTCTATCTTCCTACACGGGAAAAACTTGCGCCGCCTTGTACTTCTCCATATTTGGTGCATAATCTCTTAAATGATCAATTATAGATGCCTCTACTCTAGTGGTCATTCTCCATTTTTGGTTTTTCCTACCTTAAGGGTAAGCTACCATTTGCATGCACAAGTGCTCCTGCAAGTGAGCGATTGCCAAGTTTGGCCCTCCTTGAAAACTCATGTATTTGCTAACTATGATAACCAATCCTGGTTGAACTATTATTCTTTTTGTGAATCTAACAATAAGGTAGAAGTGTGTTATTTGGAAACTTTTCTCTCTGCATCCACTTTCTATCAGGATACGAAACATGCAATTAGTGTGAGACGATTAGCAAATTCAAATCGTGCCCGTATCTCTTTGCCTCCTATTTTAGCTCATATGAATATCTTATTAATTATCAAAGTGAAGGTTCACATGCTCATTAAGTGGTCATACATGCCCCCCCAATCATGTTCGTTGTTGAGCTTAGAATGGTTAGCATATTTCGAGCATGCGGGACAATCTTTGTAAAAACACATATCTTATTTACGTTTGTTTTAAGATCCATAGATGATCATATACCACTAAAATGTAGGTGTCAAAATTATTGTTATGTTGGATGTAGGCACATCTACCTTAAGTAAAGTTACACAATATACCTCATCCCAACCATATTATTGAGATTGCCGAGAGGGAATAATTGCATATGAGGGTACATTCCACCCTTGATATTTGTTAACAATTTGGAGCATGGAAACTTATAATACTTATGTGGTGTTAACACTTTAACACTTATCATGGGTAGCATTGGCAATTTGTAACACTTATGTGACTTTGGAATTTTAAAAATAACACTTATACAAATAAATGATGAAAATACATAAGATATAAATGTCACTATACATCTAAGCATAATGGAAGAACAAATCTATAGTGGTTTGGTGAGATTCTTGTGCACACCAAGATCCTATTTCTTTTTTAAGTGTTCGAATGCTTTGGGTGAAAGGTGTAACATCAATAGGTCTTTGTTTCAAAATTTGTTACAAGGTCACTAATGCACTTTTAGCATCCTTGAATCATACTCTATCTACCACCACATCACTAATTTGCACATTGTCAACTTCTTCAATGGGTTCATTGTCAGTTGCATCACCTCCTCCATCAAGGATGCCTATAATTTCCTCCACAATAGGTATGTAGGGATTGCTTAAATCAAAATCTAGTTCATAATTGATGAACTCATGTGCATTCATGGTGGGCCCACTTTCACTCTCTTTAGATACCAATGCTAGGTGTTCTAGTAAGGTAGTAATTTCTTCCAACTCTTTCATGTGTATTGCCTCATGAGTTTTTCTATCTCTCATGATTGCCTCCTCTACTTCCATATTGTCAAAAAACCTCAAAAGAATACATATATGTTTCCAGCAATTCATGATTGTTGATGCATTAACTCTAAGCAAAAAAATAAACCTACTAGGGCGTAAGCATGTTCAAGTACACAACTCCATTACGTTGCATAGGTTTAAGTGAAAGTGATTCAAACTATTTGCTAACTTTGAATTTTGTGAAGGAAAAAACCATAAACATTTGAAAAAACACATTAATCTACAAAGCCAAGCAATTTGTGTTGCCAAAAAAAATTCAAGAAAAGTCTACATATTTTGGAAGATGGTGCAAATAGTGTGCAAGTAGATATATTGAATACATTATTGTCTAGAATTTTTTTAAACATGATAAATTTACATTAGTTTGATGTTTTTCTATTAATTTTTGTAATGCTCCCTTCAAGTCTATAATGAATACAAGGAACATGAAAAAGAATCCAACGTCAAAATATCTAAGGTCATCAAATCTACATCTAAAACCATAATTAGCCTTCACCTTTTGAGCAATACTTCTAATGATAAGTTTTGAAGATCTCATCTTGATATTCTTTATATGAGTACCTAACACAACAATAAAGGGCACCATGAAATAAATCCAATTTAAACAGTAATTTGCTACTACTTCTAGAAGTTTGACCAAAAAATTGATGGTTTTAGTATACCGGAGCACTTTTTCCGTATACTTGATTGTGCTTGCTCCCACTATACATTTAAAAGTGATTGTGTGCATGATGTATGCATGTAACAATAACTTCATCCAATTAATAAAACTTTGTAGCCTCACTTTCATCCAAGTTAACACTTATTGAGGTGAATTCATTGAAGAGGGGAGTGTAATTTTTCTAAATTGTCTAAGTTAATAGTTAACACTTACTAGTGTATTTTTGGAGGTTTTTTAGGGAGCGCAATTTTCCTTTACACATATGCAATTTTAACAATTATTGGGGTAACACTTATCGAGAGTGGAATGTACCTCTCATACATATAACATAGAAACTTGACCCATATCGATATTATGTTTGTGGATGATTCATCTCAATAACCTTGGACTAGACTAATTCGGGACCTTTAGAGCTAATTCTAGTGTCATAACTTAAAAAAGTAACATCCATATTTATTCTCTCGGATGATTGAGAGGTATACTTGTGGTCGATAGGTAATGCCCTCTCGCCATTGAGATGCAAGACTATTGAGTAGTGCCTTAAGGTATGTGTGCCTTATAGTGTCCCATGTATTTCATCCTTAAAGGATTGAACAAGTGAGTGTGACGGTGCATTAAGTAAGCCAAAGATAAAGGCCACTAATCATATGCGGCATTATGTACAAAATAGCACCACCTCGCCCAATCATGGTGGTGTATGAAGGATGGAAGGAGTTAAGGGTAGGTTTACATCAAGTCTCAGGTCCCAAGTCCCACTCATGTCAACAAGTCCCAACTTGGAGGCAAAGTCTCAACTTTTGAGCCTCAAGAGCCTATTAAAGTATGGTTTTTATGCAAAAAACTCAAGACTTTTGTTGCGAGTTGGGTCTAGCTTTTTGTCTCAAACCTCACCTCCAAAAGTTGTTGCCATGTAGGCATCCATGTCATACTTGGGTCAGGACTTGGGACCCCATGTGAAGTGGTAAGCCCAACTTCCATGCTCTCAATGGCTGAGATTGCACAGATAAACTCAAGTGAACTAAACTTAGGACTTGGGACCCCATGTGAACTAGCCCTAAGAAGAGCACCAACTTTGGGCAATCACAATAACTAATCTAAGATCTACTTACGTAAAAAGCTGGTGTAAGAAGTGTTTCATAATAGATGAACAATACCCTTGTTTAATAGAAGACTCGTATGCATTAGTATAAAGTTGGTTTATATTTAACAATCCAACATTTGTAGACGCCCCCTATATGATACCAAAAGACCCAATGTTGCAGTGCACTTTGATGATTTATAAGAGTTACCCAAAAAGGAAAAAAAAGCAACTCTTTTAGAAATGCATGTTTCTGACCTGTTTTTCTAATCTACATTAATTTTCTTGAATGTTTCCAAAAATATTAAAAGCCCAAAATCAACTAAAATCGTGGGGGCGACACTTTGAGGACTCTAAGATTTCATTAGACAAACCTGGAGGAGGCTAAATCCCCTGTAGTAATGCACAGCTGGCTCGCACGTGGCCACCGTGGCACGTGGGCCCCGCAGGGGTGCCTAGCCCATTTTACTCCCCCAAGGTGACAAATACGGCCATAATTCGCTGACGCTTGGGACACTGCGCAGTGTCCCGAACCCGAGTCGCCGGAACACTGCAACGCCGGAACACTAACGTGTGTGGGCATGGCTGGGCATGACTGCTTGACTACAAATCCCATATCGAATGCACTTCACCTTCAAGGTTTAAAATCCAATATATATGTGCACTTCCAATTAGTAAATAAGCAATTGATTGGGATTTCATTCCAGAAGTGAAACCATCAATGAAGCACGTAATTAGCTTGGAGGTTAAAAACATTACAAAATCCTCATTAACATTGAGGTTATAATTTTGTGACTTACCATTTGAAATTATAAATACGGCCATAATTCGCTGACGCTTGGGACACTACACAGTTTCCCGAACTCGAGTCGCTGGAACACTGCAACGCCGGAACACTAACGTGTGTGGGCATGGCTGGGCATGACCGCTTGACTACAAATTCCATATCGAATGCACTTCACCTTCAAGGTCTAAAATCCAATATATATGTGCACTTCCAATTAGTAAATAAGCAATTCATTGGGATTTCATTTTGGAAGTGACTCAAACCATCAATGAAGCACGTAATTAACTTGGAGGTCAAAAACATTACAAAATCCTCATTAACATTGAGGTTATAATTTTTGTCATTTACCATTTGAAATTGTCTTTGTCATTCTAAAATGATACTGAAATTAGTGTGCTGAAATTAGTGTGCTGATTTATTATGATATTTTAGGTAATGCCGCCTACTTTTACAAGTATTCATACGCATTCAAACTAATTAAGTGTGATTGAATGTAATTAATCCTAATTAATCCTTATTAATCCTAATTAAATCCAAATAAATCAAAAAGTATGCTTACCAAATTAAGTGAGCCTAATTAATTATAGAATGTACTTATTGGATTTAATTCTAATGATTAATTAATTCCAGCAAGTACATTTTACAATTAATTGCGTATGAATACTTGTAAAAGTAGACGGCAATACCTAAAATATCATAAAATTTACGTACTAAATCAACACACTAATTTAAGTGTCATTTTAGAATGACAAAGACAATTTCAAATGGTAAATGACAAAAATTATAACCTCAATGTTAATGAGGATTTTGTAATGTTTTTGACCTCCAAGTTAATTACGTGCTTCATTGATGGTTTGAGTCACTTCCAAAATGAAATCCCAATGAATTGCTTATTTACTAATTGGAAGTGCACATATATATTGGATTTTAGACCTTGAAGGTGAAGTGCATTCGATATGGAATTTGTAGTCAAGCGGTCATGCCCAGCCATGCCCACACACGTTAGTGTTCCGGCGTTGCAGTGTTCCAGCGACTCGGGTTCGGGAAACTGCGCAGTGTCCCAAGCGTCAGCGAATTATGGCCGTATTTATAATTTCAAATGATAAGTCACAAAATTATAACCTCAATGTTAATGAGGATTTTGTAATGTTTTTAACCTCCAAGCTAATTACGTGCTTCATTGATGGTTTCACTTCTGGAATGAAATTCCAATTAATTGCTTATTTACTAATTGGAAGTGCACATATATATTGGATTTTAGACCTTGAAGGTGAAGTGCATTCGATATGGAATTTGTAGTCAAGCGGTCATGCCCAGCCATGCCCACACACGTTAGTGTTCCGGCGTTGCAGTGTTCTGACGACTCGGGTTCGGGAAACTGCGCAGTGTCCCAAGCGTCAGCGAATTATGGCCGTATTTATAATTTCAAATGATAAGTCACAAAATTATAACCTCAATGTTAATGAGGATTTTGTAATGTTTTTAACCTCCAAGCTAATTACGTGCTTCATTGATGGTTTCACTTCTGGAATGAAATTCCAATTAATTGCTTATTTACTAATTGGAAGTGCACATATATATTGGATTTTAGACCTTGAAGGTGAAGTGCATTCGATATGGAATTTGTAGTCAAGCGGTCATGCCCAGCCATGCCCACACACGTTAGTGTTCCGGCGTTGCAGTGTTCCAGCGACTCGAGTTCGGGAAACTGTGTAGTGTCCCAAGCGTCAGCGAATTATGGCCGTATTTATAATTTCAAATGGTAAGTCACAAAATTATAACCTCAATGTTAATGAGGATTTTGTAATGTTTTTAACCTCCAAGCTAATTACGTGCTTCATTGATGGTTTCACTTCTGGAATGAAATCCCAATCAATTGCTTATTTACTAATTGGAAGTGCACATATATATTGGATTTTAGACCTTGAAGGTGAAGTGCATTCGATATGGAATTTGTAGTCAAGCGGTCATGCCCAGCCATGCCCACACACGTTAGTGTTCCGGCGTTGCAGTGTTCTGACGACTCGGGTTCGGGACACTGCGCAGTGTCCCAAGCGTCAGCGAATTACGGCCGTATTTGTCACCTTGGGGGAGTAAAATGGGCTAGGCACCCCTGCGGGGCCCGCGTGCCACGGTGGCCACGTGCGAGCCAGCTGTGCATTACTACAGGGGATTTAGCCTCCTCCGACAAACCTTCTTGTAACCCAAGTTCTCACAATCCACTTGCATATAAATTCTTGAAGGAAGGAAGGAAGGATTTGATCTTCAATCTTCTGGACATCATGTTTTGTGGTGATCTACTATCCAACTCTCCATCTGACCTTAATTGTGGGCCTTATGTGGTCACTCTTCTTAATCAGACACCTAGAGTAGACAGACCCATTTCCGATAACTTAAGCAATTTCGCATATGTGTAGTACAGGTGTGATACATGAGTGATTTTTCACTGTTTTGGATATTGATATCACAACGTTTAACCAAAAAGATCACACTTTATTTTCAAAATCTAAAATTACTTTGAAATTCCAAAGACAAGGTTCTCTCCCAACCCATATTCACAGCATAGGTCGACCTATTTCCGATAACTCGGAGATGAAAACTTAAGTACAAAATCCTTCTCAAGGAACCCAAATCCGTGCCCTTTTAGATTACTGTTTTCTCACGCCGAATGAGATGGCTACATGTGTGGAAGTTCCATAGCTTTAGGGGACTCTATATACTAAGATTGGGGGAGGGGGAGGGTGATTGGAAATGGGTCTATCTACTCTATATTTGAGTGATATATGACAAAGCTTGTAGTTAAGAACAAACACTTAAAAAGACACATGTTAAAATTTGATTGGACTATGTGCTCAACACATAGACACCAATATACTACGTACACTAGTTAACCCTTAAAGGTCGGAGAGGCCCTCTCAGGGCCTCGTTGACCCTGAACTATTTGACCATAAGATAGCGTCAAAACATGTCGGAATTGCAAAAAAAAAAATTCCCTAAAATGTGTATCTCAAAATTCCATATCTAAATATATATGCCGATCGCACTAAAAAAATTACATGGAGGTCTGAAATGGGGTAAACATAGGCTGATGGGAGAGGCCCTCTCACCCCCCCCCCCCCCTTGACCTTTAAGGGTTAACATTATTGGGAGGGCCTACGTGATCGTTTTAAAGAGAAAGAGAGGGCTCACCTTGATTTCTTGTAACTTTTACATCTCACCTCCAAACCTGAAACTTGAAACGACCATATATATACTACTTCATGATTTGCAATTGCTAATGGGATCATGGATGGGACAAGCCCCAATTCAATACAACCGGCCAGAAATATCTGAGGAGTTGGAAGTGCCCACAATATGAGTTAGCAACCATGCCATTCTACATCCCTTCCACTCCTAGAGAATGGTCAGATTGGTGCATGCAGCCAGCAGGACACGCAAAGTGGGAAAGGATTCAACAAATTTTGTGGTGAGGCCGGGTGCATTGCAGGGACTCTAGAGGGATCGCTCATTGATTGAAAAACTATGGGTGCTAAGGTGCAAGAAATACTGCCAGGGTTCTGAAAATGACACTGAAGCTGCAGGGTAGAGATTTAGATTTTGGGTGGAAGAAGAAGTTTTTTCGTGGAATGACATGATCATGAGTGCAGCAACATTTCCACTTCTGCGGAGACTGCAGCTGCAGATATTTAAGTTGATTTATGGAATCATGTATTGGGAACATTTTTCCTCGAATAAATCCCAGCCCCACATTTTTAGAGAAAACATGTTCCATGCACGTTTGCTAACTAATGGCTTCAATCTCATGAAGATTATTCTAAACACCCTGAATCCCAGCCCCATTTGGACCCATTTACATGTACAGAGTTGGGTGGGTTTGGGTAAATCAGGGTTCAAGGTCATCTAAAGCACACAGGAAAATTCACACAGAGCTTGATCAGGTAAAGAAATCCCCTCTTCCGAATCACACAGGTCTTGGTCCGAGATGACCCTAAACTACCGGATGATGGTGGAGAGATACCCAAATCTCAAGGAAGAGGTTGGCGGTTCGAATCCCAGCTGTGAAATCTCCTCTCTACCTGACGGAAACTTGCCAGGTAGTCAACTGCCTCCTGTGCTTTGGCGCTGGCCTGTCGGCCTTCTGTCTCAAAAAAAAAAAAAAAATCACACAGGTCAAGAAACATTCCAGGCGTTGTAAGTAAATGCTTAAAAAGAAGGAAACTTGTGCTGTGTCCATAGATCCAAATTAAAAGTCCAATCCTAATAATCAGGGGTTTAACTAATTACCACATCCAAATTTGACACTTCACGTCACACGTTTGCACCTCAGATTCTACGAATATATAAGGGCTCTAACCTTTCCATCCATCAGATCCATCCACTACATAACCATCAGTGGGGTGGGGCTAAGCCTTGAGGTTCCACGTCATGTAAATTACACAGGTAAAATCACACCAAGCTTGAATAGGTAAGTAAGTAAATCGCATCTTCGGAATCACATTCCGAAGATAGTCAGAAACATTCCAGGCGCCGTTTACTTGTGCCATGTCCATATATCCAAATTAGAAGTTCTAATTCTACTAATTCGGGGTTTATCTTATTACCAGATCCTAATTTGACACTTCACATCACGCGTTTCACCCCAGATTCGACGGATATATAAGGGCTCTGACCTTTCCATCCATCAGATGATATTTAGATGATCAGTGGGGTGGGTTTAGCACTCACACATGAAAAATCACACCAAGCTTGACCAGGTAAGTAAGTAAATCCCCTCTCCAAAATCACACAAGTCAAAAACAATCCAGGCCCTGCTAGTAAATGCTAAAAATGGAGGAAACTTGTGGCATGTCGATGCTCCAAATTAGAAGTTCTAAGCCTGCTAATTAGAGTGTTAACTTATTACCAGATCCTAATTTGAAACATCACGTCGAGTCACACGTTTGAGCCCCAGATTCGAAGAATAAGGGGCTTCCGTCCTTTCCATCCACCAGATGATATGCTTATAGAATGATCAGTGAACTCATCAAAAAGATATGCAGCCTAAAGAATATTTGGTTGGCTGTTTTTAGGCTCATCACTAACCCTCCCTCACCTATTTTACTGGGACAGTAGTGCTCTGACACAGCCTACCCATCCTATTTTTACTCCGCACTTGTGCAAATAACCAACCCATGATCATGGTGATCCTGCGCCATGGCCATGACGGTTGCTGTAGCCTCCTGCTCATCATGACCGGAGAAAATGTGGATCTCTTTTTGCGATCGGCCGGTAATATTAGACTCCTCAATATGCTCTCAAATTTAGTCTCCTCAAAGTCCACTACGGAGTCCACTACTTATTAGTAGGTTGCACATGTTTGCGCAAACAGTTGATCGGCTACGTTTAGCCCCTACTTCCTAGCTGAGATAACCTTGCAGGCTTGCAGGCGATAGATAGTGGATTCAGCCCAGTGTGGTAGCTGACCGTAGCAGTACGCACTCTTGCCGAATCTAGTCTACAAACAATTCTTTCCAAAAATGGAGCCTGGCTCCACAATGCCAAGCCATATACTGAACCCCGCCAAGTGGCTTGTCAAGTATCCTTTGCTGCTAACTTTTCTGCCCTCCGCCAAAACTCATCAGGATCCCCACATTGGGACTATATTGTACTTGCAGATACTAATTACCTTGAACCTGTAGCGCAATGCACCATTTTTGAAGTATATTGTCTTGCCTCGAATTTGTTGTTGCCGCCTGATCAGCCGAGCACATGAAAATTCTCTGCTTTTCCAGTTTCTGGTGGAAAACAATTCTGAGGCCCGCCTAATCTACCGGCCAGCTAGGGGAATGAGTTCTTTTTGGGGTTGAAACTTTTGTTTTCTTGTGCACATGCCACTCTTATGTGCGGTGAGCCATATCCCTTAGAATGCCAAGTTGCTGTTTCCATGGCGGTGGTTTAAGGCCGTGGATGAAGAAGCAAGATTTTTCACTGTAGTTACGAGTTATGAATCTACTCAATACATTAACTCCCAGAGGTTTAAGAGCCTAAAAGGCTGAAGTTTCAAAATGTTTGAGGTTTCGTGGCGATGATCTCGTTACTGTGATAATCACTAGTAGTTAGGGTTCGTGACATTTGAATCTCAAGTGTGGGTACCACGATGACTTCAACACTAGTTAATATTTAAGAGCAAGCACTGCACGCAAGAGTCGTGACGATCGATAGTGGGAGATGAACTTGCATTCACGTTTGGAGAAAGTAATTAATCACAGAACGGTTGACAAGCAGCGGCGATTCAAATGCTTGCTTCAAGTATAGCGTAGATTCTCATCCTAAACTAGTAGTGAAGCTTATAAGCTGCCCCTTTGCAACTCAACCCAACGAAGTGGGTATGATGTGAGCTGACACACACGAACACAGCCCTCCACTTACCAACTCAGAAGCTGCGTCGACCACCGAGACATAACGGGCCATATTGCACGTTCTTGAGCTAGCATGCACACGATGTTGAGCTGCTGAATAAAGGAAGGCTGGGTCACATGATCTTCTTCTATGTATTTTTCCTTTCGCTTTTGATGGAGGAGGCCAATAAGCCAACGCGCCAAGAATAAATTAAGTACTCTTGAATGCAATTTCATGGCTCTAAGCTTAGTACAAGCAAACTATGTGGGTCTAAACGAAACCCCGGACCAAAAATGACCAAAATGACATTGCAGGATCACAAGGGACTCATTTCTAATGTCAAAATGATTATAACTTGTCCCTTGTGAGCAGGTCTAACATATGACACAGTTGTAATGTTAATTTGGTCATTTTGCACCGTTCTCATTTAGAGCCATGTTTGCTTCTAGTGAGCTCCCACAAGGGCCCTAAGCCCTTGTTGTGGGGGTCAATAGTTCCAGTTTTCTAGGGTTAAGACTAGGGCTGGCAGTGAATAACTTACACCATATGACCACACCCCAAGAACGTGACGTAACGTTATTAGAAGGCACTCAATGACCCACACCCCAAGAATTTTCGGGATAGTCACTTCCTACTGCCCACCACCACTACCCTACACGACTCTTGGCCCCCCCTAAAGTTCACCACCTCTCTCCCAATATCTAGGAGAGGAATAGATGTACCACTTGCAGAAGTCGTGCCATCTACACGTGTCCTAGATACTGAACAGAGGTGAGGTGATGAGCTCAGGGCCCTTGTCTCACTGCAGGTTAACCGGTTCAAGTCGCCGGTTACCAGTTGCCCCCCACCCGCCTAAACCCACGCCCCCTACTACCTAGTACCTACACCCCCCTTTCTCCCGCCACAGGGCCCTAAAGTTCATCAACACTACCCCAATATCTAGGTATTAGATAGATGCACCAGTATCACCAGTGGCTCCATCTACACTCCTCCTAGATATAGGAACACAGGTGATGAAGTTCAGGGCCCTTGTGATGATGATGGGCCACTGCTGCTACTACTACAACTACTACATTACCCAGGTGCGAAGCTTGCATTAATCAATGCCAAGCGCCTGCACGCACTCTCATTTCTACCTGCATACCGCCATCGTGCCTGCTCCAAGTAAGGTAAGGTGGTGCTCGATCGCCAACATGGGTGCTCGTGGTAGTTAGTTTCCACTAGCTATAGATGATGATGATACAGTTGGACTAATATATAAGTTTGCAATCACAGCTCTCCTACTAGCCTTGCCTGTGTGTGGATCTCTCTCGTTATTCCCCGCATTCATCCAGGCACTCCTCATGCCTCACAGCATGCACGCCAGGTCTTTAATGCTGGGTGCAGGGGTAGCCCTCTATATATTCATCTCCCATTCCAACTTCATACCAAGTTCGAGTGTCGATCGAGATAGAGAGATAGAGATAGAGTCGAGATGCCGAGGATAAGTCTAAGTCTTGACACAAGTTCTGCCCGTCTCTAGGGTTGGAGATCGTAGAGTGAATCCTGATCACTTAAGCTTAGACTCTAGTATAAAATTCTGTTGTGTGCTTGAACGCAGATTCTAGACCTTCTTCGTTCGGTGTAGTTTGTGTTGATGAACATGTGAGCTAAAGTAAAAGACCTTCCCTTCTTGTGAAACCAGGAAGGGTCCATCGATTCTCGTTCACATCGAAGTCGTGCAGTCTTATGAGTAGCGATATGCACAAGTGGATTTGGAATGCCCATAGTAAAATAAGTTACATTCATACAGTCGTTGTTGAGATTATGTCCCCTATAGTTTCTCGGGAGGGTTGGACGCTCCACAAAAACATGAATTCATTCGCGTTTCGATGGAATGAGTGCATTAAGATTTTGTCAGTAATTCCTGCACTACAGACCCCGTTTATGTGGTGTCTTGTGAGAACTCCCACTCCAGCTTCATAACAAGTTCAAGTGTCGATTGAGATAGATAGATGGATACCGAGGAGAAGTTTAAGTCTGCATACCTACTTCTGCCTGTCTCTAGGGTTAGAGATTGTAGACTGATCATCACAGCTTAGACTCTTGTGTGACATTAGAGTGTCTTCTTGAGTACGGTTTTCAGACTTTCTTCGGTGTAGTTGGTGCACAACATGTGACCTGTGAGAGGCCGGACTTGAGCTAAAGTAAGTAAATCCTTTTTCATCAGACCGGCAGAGATGTCAGAGATGTAGTTTGTGGACTCGGAATGCCCATAGTATCAGTTGCATTCATGTAGCTCTCGTTCTAGAGGTTGATCTTTCAGGCTATTTCCCGGTAGAGTAGGTGGATGCCCCACAATACCATGAATTCAATCATGTTCCGATAGGATAGATTGTATAGTGAGTGAAACGACACTTTGTCGGTAACTCCTGCTGCATTACAGGAACTCTATATATGTGGTGATTTTTGAGAGCCACCACGACTTTGGCAGAGGAAACTTGGCTGTGAACGTGTCTAGTCTCCGTGTTGGAATGTTTTTCGGTGAATAGTGGTCCAGTGATGGGTGTTATCAAATACCACAGCTCCTATGTCTTGCAGGCTTGTACGGCGGATCTTCCATCAACCTGACCACTGGATCGGAGGCAGATCAACGTCATCACAGTTTGTAGCTCATTTACATCTTGGAGTACTGCATCTTCCTTTCCGTCGCCTCCGGAACGTGTCACCCACCATGCATCAAGGCTGAATCTGAATTGAATTGAATCTAAATAGAATAGGTAATATCGAACGGGGAAATTAGGTGGGAGATCAAGTAGTAGGTGCAGGTTTCTTGGGTTTAAGGGGCAGGGTGGCTCATTCTGAGCAAGATAGATCATTGAAAGAAAGTTTAATTTCTTGAATGAAGGTTCACAATGGGGATAAAGTTTAATCATGATGACTCACTCCTTTGAGCATGGCAAAGTGGGGGGGCTCGATTCGGGAGTCTCACGGTTGTGGAGATGCAGCACTACAAGAAGTGCATGGGCTACAAGCTACTATTTTCAACTGCCAGATCCTTCAACTACAAATGATTCAAATGCGTCCAAGTTCATATTCTGGATGCACCTCCACAAGGCATTTAGCGCTCTCACTTCAGTACTTTCACGGTCATCCCTGCACTGTTTTAGCAACTCAGAATTCTGGCACACATCAACCACAACTTTTGTCTTTTCCTTTTTCTTTTTCTTTGAATTGTTTGTTAGTATCTCCTTGTGTTTGACATAATGTCCATAAAGGCATGGTTAGATTAGTTTTTAGGTTCTGAGATCCCTTGTGGGATGGTAGCAGGGACGTTTGTAGGCAGAAGAGGAGCGTGCAACATGGCGAGAACATAGCAAAGGGTTTGGGAACCAGCAGAAGGGTCTCGGAACGTCTGGTTTTTAGGCTTGAAAAGGATAGTTGCCTCGGGCGCTCTTGGATTATGGGGTTGGGAGCTCGGGCTCCACCCCTCATTCCCAGACCCTCTACTCCACGAACGCCCTCTTCAGCTACCCTTCTCCTCTACAAGAACATCTGAACTGATTACGAATGATCGTTGTGTGTCATGATGCAGGGACTAGGTAGAGTTCTCCGACTTCAGCAACTTCCAAGTTTCGAAAGTCCATATCCAAGATGCTATGATTTTCTCATTGGTGGAGAACTTAGTGTTCGCTCTGAATTTATCAGCCCAAAATCCTTTAATCAAAGGATATACATGTTGTTTAGATGTGAAGTAATAAAAAATTGGCAATGCAGGTGATTCATTAATTGTAGCAGAATGAATTTCCAGCTCATTTCCTGTGATGGTTCATATTGATCTGTACAATAAAACATTTGTGAGAATCAAGCAACACAATCTTCAAAGATTGATGGCAGTGTGATCATGAATGCTACTGTTTTTTATTGTACAAATAGAGATTCACATGTCACTATTGTCGACCAGCCGTTACCATGCCGCAACTCTTGATTGAGTAATGATGTAGTTTTGTTGTTACAAGTATTGATGGTGAAGCTGTTATTAGGATCTTAAGTCCTTGACAAAAGCCACACTAGTAATTCTCATCATTGGGTGAGATCTGCCCTTCCATGCTTTGGACACTTCACAGTACCCTAGGCCAGCAGCATTGTTAATCTTTTTGGACACTCTCCACAAGGCAAATCCTACTTGGTTCTTATTAAATTTGGTAGTATGGTGATTCGAAATGCGCAATTCTTATCCGCACAATTCCCCTTTCAACTGGCACTAGTCTCATCACGATCAGCAACAAACAAATGGCTACTGGAGCCGTTTGGTTGAACATAATAGGCCATGCTGTTTGTGTATTCATAATTAATCTTTTGTGAAGGGATGCACTTGGCGGCGTGTACTTTAAGTATGGCCACATGTAGCATTAACAAATTCAAATTGACACCAATTTTTTGGTATCAGAATTTTGGAATAGCTTTTTTGAAATGGAAAAAGGGTTCTGAGTCAAAAGGTTTGCTACCCTATCCTAACTTGTGCCTCAGCTAGCCTACTTGGGATTGACAGAAATCCTCTTTACATCTTGAACGAGGCTGACCCAGGTTGGGAGACAACTTATATCACTTGGTATTATTATCGTCTGACCCCATAACTAATTTACCAAACGCCTCATCTAATAGGTTAATTGTGCATATTCCCTTTTGAAAGTTTCACCCTACTAAGCTGGCAAGTAGATATAATTCTCTGCTGAATGAAGGCGTTGTCCTGTATGAGCTCGCATTACAAGCATACAGATTCCTGTAGCATATAGATTGGCTGCCAGGAGAGATGTAAGAATCAGCTCAACCCTCCAACTGAAATTGTAGTTGTTGGAAACAATGAACAGGAAGTTTAGACAGCTAGTTGCAGATGAGCAAGTTCGTTTTCCTAAATTATAGACTCAAGATCAAAATTTTAGACATTTCATCGAATCATATTTCATGAAGTCTTTATTTTAAGTAAACTTACAAGGCATAACCCATTGGAAGTTTTAGTGAATAACCGACTGATAATGAAGTAGTAGAGATAGCGGCAAAGCTGGCACAAATTCCCCCCCTTTTACTCGTTGGAGAACCATTTATGAAACCTCGATTTGGGTGCTTCAATAGGTTAGTTTGGGTACTAGAAACATTATATAAGCAAGCGGGAGAAGAATATTTTGCGATGCACTCAGTATCAAAGGACAGGAGCAAAGTGGCTAACAATCATTTAGTTTGGTATCTAGTAGGCATTCCTTGACTGATTCCTAAAGGCTCTTTGGAATTTTACACATTCAATTGGTGTGGAAATTGGGATTCTTGCGAGATTTGTCAATAGGATAATAAAGCCCAAAAATTTGTCAACTATGACTCATCATCCTCGCACTTGATGTGTCTGTAATGCCACCCCACTCTTTTAGGTCTAACAATTTAAGTAATCCACCTAGGCATGTGACCCTATTGTGGACGCTTCCAACTCCCCATGGAATTTTGGTTCATGAATCAGATTGAGAATTGTCTCATCTAGTTTGCAATTGCGAATTGCAAAGATGGTCATTCCAAGTTTTAAAATTGGAGTTGAGATGCACAAAAATATAAGAAATTAAAATGAAATTCATGTTTTTTCTACAAACACATAAGAATCTCCCAATGATGTTGGTTATTGAACCTTAAATGATGTCTATAATTTTGAGCACAAGAGCACATTTCTCATTCTAACACCTGTCTTTGCAATGTCCGTTTGTAACAACAAGGCATATATACCGCTCGATTAGGTATAGGTGTTTAATTACGAAGAGTGACCACATGCCCAGGTCATCTGGCACCAGGCTTGCCCTGCTCAATCAGCATCGGGCAAGAGTTTCAGGATTCTGAAAAACCTATGAAGATCCCGAAACGTTTAAAATCTGTCATGGTGCCAATGTGTGCAGCCACAGTATTTTAAACACTAGCTTGACACTTGCCTCCCAAGATTTCTATCGGTTGAACGGACAAGAACTGCCTCCTCATGGTCATTAAGCATCCCATGGCTCCACCATTCTTTTGAATATTTCAATTTGGTTCTCCCTGATTAACGGAAGGTTGCAGCATGGCGATATTGTGGACAGAGAGTAAGACAAGTTATAAGCCGCGTTCATTCCTGCAGCCTGCAATCTTGACGTACAATGATCGCATTGCTTAAAGAAACTAAGTCTATAATAGTAATATATTGCCCACCATTCAATTTTTCAAACAAGGAATGATGAGAAACTCGAGAAAAATGCTTCCATTTGTTTTTCAAAAAATGAAAATAAACTAAGGAATGATGAACATCCTTTTATCCCAGAAATCCCACCAGGATCACGACTCTGATACCACTGTGTTAATGCTCCTGCTCCTGCTCCGGCTCTCGCTCTCTCGTGTGCACCACCAATGGCTTTAACTTCTTCACCCAAGCGCACGGTATCTGCAAGCAACTGCCTTCCATTGCACCAGTACTAAACTATGCATCTGATTTAGTGCAGATCACACTATTCATCATTGATCCAAATTAAGTTTCTTACAATCAGTGGAATGGCAACTAACTTAGAGGATCATAGAGTTATCCGTAAAGTCACTCAAAGAGGGACGAAATCGTGGGTTTGTTCCTTCTTTGGGAAAACGTTCTATTGAGAGCTCCTAAGTTCGTCATGTATCGGAGCCTACTTTGAAAGTTGGGTGACATTTTTGGGACCTCCTCTTTTTACCTCTCAAACTTTAAGAGAATTTTAGGATCTAAACTAGGGTATGCACATGGGACTCGTTGTCATGAATCTTGGATCGGCCTATCCAAGGTTAGCTTGGCCCACCTATTCTAGTAAGACAAGCTAGAAAACCGGTTTCTAATAGCCAACAACACTCTTTGTGTATGGTAATTTAAGCATAAAGAAAACTTGGATGACTTTGTCTCATAAACTCAAGATTTGGGACTAAACCCATGGTTTCATTTGCTTTACTTTACGGTTTAACTTTGATGTCACATGGCTCTTGGTGCTACATGTTGACCATTGACAAGACTACCTCAATTAACATGACACACCAATTTTAATGCCAAACTAAAATAGTTATGTAGTGTACTCATTGTTGATGAAAAATGGATTCATTGTAATCTCATGAGTTTCAGCCAAATATGCACAATTATAAGTGCATTTACAAATGCTAGGGCCAATATTAAAATTGGCACCAAACCCATGTCAGTTATCGGGGTTGTTCTTCAACTTCATAACCATACTTCTTAAAGACTAAATCACAATACTTGATTCATAAACCTCGGGAAATACATAGTCGTGCCATTAGTAGTTACAGTGCATTTTGGTGTTGGAATGTCACATGCCATTGACTTCAACATTTGGTAAGAACTGTAGTGGAAGAGAATCCATGCTAGGGGATACTTTCGAATACCAAAAATTCAACGTTTTGCAAAACTAGGTTATATAGTTTTTTTGCAAAATCTGCAAAAATCCAATTATTACAAGATTTCATAAACCCTCATGGTGGAAATGGAGCATATATTTCACAACCTTTATGTAAAACCATTTATGTAAAACCTCGATCATTCACTAGAGTTATCCTTAAAGTTTCTCAAAACTTCATGTTTTGCTGGGGACTTTTGTTATTTAAGAATGCTTGAGTGTTCAAGAGCACCATAATTTGTAAATGTCTTTAAGAGCTACAATGAAATTTAGTTTCATATAGATGTCTTTTAGCCAAAGTCAAGCGCCTCCCCTTCATTTCATCAAAAGTGGGGTTTTGGCACCACTTGAACACTCCCTAAATATTATAAAATGTCAAAAGTAAGCAAGACTCCTCATCAAAATATAAATTCTTGAGAGACTTTAGGGATAACTCTATTGTGCTCTAAGTCTTCCACTTCTAGTTGTGAATAAGCTATCAAATCAAAGTTGTTGAGAATATGAATCCAAAGACCAATCTTTCTTTTAAATCCAAGTTTTGAGGGGAAAAAAACATCCAAAATTGACATGAGAAAGCGGCCCCTCTTTGAATGGTTATTGCACCCAAATGACTTTAAAGAGATAAATGTTGTCTATGAAGTGAGATCGATAAGGCAAATCTAAAGAGACAAATCTCATGTGCACGGTCTAAGAAATGAGGGAGAAAACATCAAACAACAACATGGAGAGGACTTTGGACATTGAATGCCCAAACGCTAGGAGTTAGAATACAATCTTGGTATCTATGAAAAGAGAGTGAAAAGATCTAGAATATGAATTCTTGTTTTCAAGGAGATGTCATTTGTTTGAAGTGGCTAAAAGTGCATCTTGAAGGTAGGTTTTGGTGGCGAGCACTTCCTATAATGAACACGTGTTCAGTTTAAGGTGAGAATACTACTTGTCAAAATCCCTTGAGCAAGTGTGCTTTAATAATGTTATTGAATAATCTAAGGAATAGTAAATGAAAACATATGTAAAATCATCATTTTTCCGTAGAGGTATCATCCCATGCCAATTCAAAATATTTTAGCAATGTCAACATACAATTTTCAAGAGGGCATGACAATTTAATGATGAGCATTGAGTTTGTACCATATAGCTAGTTCAAGTGGCATTGCTGAGTGGCATGAGCCAATGCACTTTGCACCTTGTTGTTGGGTCCCCTATCAAAACTTGATTTATTTTGAATAAATATAATTTTTTTTGATGTCAAGGGCATTTGAGACCACTACTACCAACATTTTTTTTATCAGCTAATTTTATGTGGAAGCCAACTCCATAACAAAGATATTAGAAGATAAGTACCTTCACTACAACATAAATTGAGAAAATCCAATAGTCACAAAGTTGAAGTTTTCAAGTAAGGACAGTAGTGACAATCAATATTTTAAGAAAAAGATTGGATGACAAGTTGAATGAGATTACATTATATGAATATAAAAAAATCTATTCCATTAAAATGCATACATCATGTGTAGGAATTTGAATTTTTAAATTTGGATATCATATGCCTCTTCTAGAGGTCATCAAAGTCCACTGACTGGATGATAAGTGTCTCTTATTTGGACTTGAATGCCATCTTTGATGCATATTTGATTAAAAAAAATTGGGGTATTGCCCCAAATGCTATATATCTAGTTGATTTTCACAATTGACAATGCCTATAGGCAAAAAAGTTTGCCTCCTTGCCAAATCTTAGCGATCTTCTACAAGCATCAAATTCACTTCGGAACAGCATTCTTCTCTAATAAAAGTGAAATCCAATGAGACTTACGTCCATCTAGTCTTGAAACATACAACAATCTCCATGCTAAGTGGGGACTTGGATAATGACTTGGGATGGTGATCTAGAATACTCTTCCACTAAAGATGACCCCTTGGATCACCATGACCAATTAAAGGTTAAAGATTACCCACCTTGGACCCATGAACACCACCCTACAATTAAGAGAATTAGATTACTTATGAGTTAATGAGGTTTTACACAATAAAATTATGTTCACACCATCCTCACCACCTAGTTAGGGTAATTAGCTAACCATACGAGCTACACTAAATAGGATATTTAGTGTTTGATACACCAAATACAAACACATGCACTAAATATCAATAATCTTATGAAAGTAAGTAACATTAAATGTAAACTCAACCACTAAATATCAACTATGGTAATATGTGGAAGTTACATGTTTGAATTTAGTGTTAGTAAGGATATGAAAAAAAGGATATAATAAGGGAGGTGGCAGTAGGGAAGGTAGCGACACATTTATGTCTAACACTAATTGTCAAGGAATTGGAAATTAGTGTTGAGCAGAGTAGGGTGGTAACAACACTAAATATAATCAAACACTAAATATCCTATTTAGTGTAGTGAATCGATTAACAACTCTCATACCCACACCATCCACATACGCAAGATAATATGTTAATCAAAGATATTGTTATCACCTCTTCACACCGTCACTACAAGGAATTGGCGCCCCAAGGCACTAGACCAAGTCACTTTGTGGTTCATGTCACTAGAGTATTGGAAATATTGGTATGGAACTCCAAAGTGATTGTCCCATGTCAATGTTTTTAGGGTTCTATCAAATTTGGACACCAACAATGCACATAAATAGAGTGTATTCCCAACAATTTTCATGTCCTCCCAAATACATGTAAAATTTTAAGAAGTAAAGTGCCCAAATGGTCCAATGTCATTGTGACCAATAAGAGTAACATGCACAAGTGCACAATATCTCAAAATTAATTGTGCAATTCTACCGTTTGCGCATCAAATAATGTAGGTTTACGTATGCATCTCATAGTATATGTATGATCAACCCTTAGAAATAATGTAGGGTTTTAGATATAAGAAAGCAATTTACCTTTTTTTTTTGAAGTAATGAACCACGGAGAATAACTTCTGAGTAAAATGAAGAAAAAAAATGGAAGAATCCATGTCATTAAACGTGGATAAGAAATTGTAGATGTCATCAAGTTAACACTAGATGAATATTAGATGACATGTAAAGGCTCTTTCTTGGGATGTTTTAGGGCTACGCTTGTTTGATAGTTTAGGGTTTGGAAGGGAGGGTGACATCTCAATTGTCACAAGAGTATCGGAACTTGGAACCAAGAACATGTGACTTTGATGCAACTTCCTTGTAGTGAGTGATGGGCACACACTAAGGGCCACTTCACACACGAGACTGAGAGCCCGTGCCCAATACACATCAAGCACTCTCATTGGTGGAAAAGGCGGAGCTGGTCCAAGTTCGCTTCACACTACGCTTGAGGGACCAACAGAGTATGTGAATGCAAGATGGATGTAAAGTCTACATGGATTCCTACATGGCATCGAATGGATCGTGTTTCATGGTCACTTTGACTATTTTCAAAAACCACCTCTTGGAGGGTAGGCCTAACACAACACCGGGAGACCATGGCACTCCAAATGCTCACAACCGTTGATTTATTCTATTTCATCATTTGTGAGGACATGTATGAATAAAAATTTATTGAAATAGCATTTGGTTGAGGGCCCGGTCACATATGACCTCACACTACATTTGAGGATCCGTGACCACACTACAATATTTTGGAGGTGTTTTCACTAGTAGAAAAAAAACAGTGACTAATTTAACAAAACTCAACACAAAAGTGTTGATTTTTTTTGTTGATTAGGACGTGTTAATTTGGGTATTTTTTAACACAAAACTGTTACTTTTTTAACAAAAAATTGTCAAAGTTTAACAAAACAGTGTTTCATTTTTTAACAAAACAGTGTTTCGTTTTTTAACAAAAAAGTGTTGATTTCATCATCTAGGGCAGTGCCACGTGTCCAACAATCCAACTGCCACGTGGGTGGACACCCATGTGCCACGTCACAACGGCCACATGGAAAGTGAGGCCTCCCGGGTTCGAACCGGAGACCTCGTGGTTAGAGGCCAACGCTCTTGCCAACGCACCAACCACTCACAAGTGACATATATCGGATTTAGAATCTACTTAACTAGCTTTTCGGGTTTCTTCCTTTTTTTAAAAAAAATCAGCAGACTTCAGAGGCGATTCAGACCTAGTAAAAAAAAATTTGGAAAAACTTCTAACTAGAAAAAGTTGACAAATCAAATTTGTCAACTTTTTCTAGTTAGAAGTTTTTCCAAAAAAAAATTTTTACTAGGTCTGAATCGCTTCTGAAGTCTGCTGACTTTTTTAAGCACCGAATTGTGTACTTATTCTTAAATCTACATTGTATATTGAAGATTTTTAAAGGTTTATAAATATTTTTAATAAATCAAAGCTTTATCAAAAGATTCAAAAAGATTCCCAATATGGTAATTGCACTATCCAAATCAACAAAAAAGAATGACAATTTTTTGTTAATTTGGGTACAATTAACAAAAATTTGTGAAAATGGACGTTACAATATCCAAATTAACAAAAAATTGTTAGTTTTTTGTTAATTTGGACTCTGTTTTTCTAGTAGTGTTTGGGACGGTCTTTGGTCACTTTCTTTTGGGCTCTCACAATTTCATGGTCATGGCTCTTGGCTCGTGTGTGAAATGGCCCTAAGGACCACTTCACACACTAGATTGAAGGCCCGTGACCACTGCATTTAAGTTCTCTCATTGGTTGGAAAGGTGGACATTGTCCAAGTTCACTTCACACTAAAAGGTGAAGGTCTAAGGGTCCAAAGAAACTATTATGAATGAAAAGTCTACATGGATTCCTACGTGACATACTATACATAATGTTTCACGGTCCGCCAGAATTTGCGTCAGGCTCACCTCCAAGGGGTAGACCTGATGCAACTCTTGGCATGCCATGTCAATGGTTCGGCCATTGGATGAGAATCGAGGGCCCCTCACAACTACATGGTCACGGCCCTTGGGCCGAGCGTGAAGTGGCCCTAAATTCCACACAAATTTATCTCCACCCATACTCCGGCAGAAATACCGTGTTTGTCTTTCTTTTATGGATGATGAAGTGAACCATATGGCGGGACCCTAGGGTCCCATCAACCCCTAGCTCTCACATAAACTCTGTAGCACCGTTAACATAACTCCAATTCTTCCTACAAAGGCGGCAATCGACTGCTCACATCATGAGCTACACGGGACATTCAAATTAAAAAATAATAATGGTGACGCAATCAGTCATTTTTAGGGGTATCGTGCTCATTTTTTAGATGGATTTTTGGAGAAACATTTAAGAACAGATCTTTTGAGTGAAGTTATTAAAAGGGAAACTTAGTTGAGAGCAAAAGTGATCCAACGGTACGCTGCGAGATGCAGTAATGACTTCTAGCCAACATCTACAGGTTTAGGTTTAGGTTTAGGTTTATGTTGCAACATAAGCACTCCAGCAAAATGAACAATTAATGATGTTTTGAGACGGAGTCTATGCGGGGCCCTGGGGTCCCGCCACAAGATTCAAGTGTCTTTCTTGGCACCACATGCCAATCTTTGGGAGGAGCAACTTCACTCTTGCTAACTTCACTCTGCATGCAAATTCCAAGATAACTTGTGGTTCCAAGAAGTTTGTCCAAATTATTATCTTGGACGGAACGCCATTATTTAAGTGCAATTGATTTCATCATTTCCGGAGGAAAAAAAACCTTGAAGCCATTTCTTTTGGATGGTACACTATTTAGCGTCATAGGGTATTCTATGTCATTGTGGTAGCTTTTCTATTGATGCTACTTGTGAATAAGGTTGCAAGTATTGTTATGAACCCACCTTACTTTTAGTTCATCCATTGTCCAAAACCCTACATACTCTACAGGGCTGTTGATGTGCGGTTGCGTGCATGCTCTTGCTCGTCCACTCTTTTGTGGCATAATAAGTGAAATTTTAGACCAATTACTGAAACAAAGTTTTTATTTTATTTTATGTTTTTGTATCCTAACATTCTACAAATGAAAAATTTGGATGCAAAGTCACTTAGTAAGTGACGGTCTTTGCAACATTGTAAATCCATAATGCCCGAAATAATGTACAAGGAATGAAAAAATCACCATTAGGTTTACATTTAGTGTCGGTGACACTACTCGTGCAATTTACAATTAGTATTGAGCAAGACAAATGGAATCGGTGACACTAAATACAATATTTAGTGTAGTTTTTATTAGTGACTTACTAGTCTTCTCACCCACATAAAATGACTGGGAATTACACGAGTTTCAAACTCGCATGCAAGAGAGGGACGCTATGCTTGCTCCCAGTGTGTATTTTTTACAAAGTTTTTGCAAGTTTTTGATATTTGACACGCAAAAACTCACACAAAAATAAAAATGCACTTCAATTGACACACACAGTCTAGATTTTGACATGTAGTGTGACTTGTGAAGAAAAAAATCACACATCAATTGACACTTTACAAATTGAAATGACACATACTACTAGGCATATGACATTGAGGTGACATTTTAGAAGAGAATGTAGATGTCAATTGACATTCGTTTTTGTTTTTGAAAACGTCACGTGACACTTTGGATTTGAAGTTGAACGTCAAATGAAATTTGTCAAACATACACACTGCTTGCTCCTACAAACATTTGTAGTGCAAGGTCTATTGGCTGGATAAGCCATGGGACCCACAACCCACAAACCTCAGGCAAACCTAGCCAAAATTTATGTCAAAAAATATTTATTTTCCTGAAAATGATGCATGCCCGTGCGACTTGGAAAAAAAATGGTCTTTGTAATATTGAAGGACCGCCTTGCCCACAAAATCCATGATGAGTGCACCTCACCTTGAAGACTTAAGATCCAATATATGTCCACTTCCACTTGGTAAATACTCAGGGTGATCACACCCCCTTAGGTTTTGTAACCACGTGCGAACAAAGTTTGCTACCCCTATTTTATATGCCATAGATAATTTTTAAATTATGATATTTTTCTACATATACATAGCCATTGATAATATCTTTTGCACATTTTTTGAAATTTATAGTCATCTTCATTTTTGTAGTAATTGTTTTAGTTCAATTTTGTGTCATTCTAGTTAGAAACGGTATGTTTTATAATAATAAAAAGATCATCAAATTTGGTTATTTTTTTTACTATGTAATAGATACCGTGTATATCTACTCATGAAAAACATTTGATAAAATTTTGACCCATTTTGGTGATGCTTTAGCAAAAAAGTAGATTTTTTTTGTTCACACGTGGTGTTCAACTTGACGATGGAGTGCACCCCCCCCCCGGGAGTAAATAAGCAAATGACTTGGTTTTGTATTTATGAGATGAAATCGTCAATAAGGCATTCCTTTAACTTGGAAGTATAAATAAATAAATAAATAAGTAATTGAAAATTTGAAAAACCTCATCAGCAATGAGGTCATTAGTAACGTGGTCTTAGTGATCTTGAAAATCAACTTGAATTTTAGCCTTAAGGTCTAAGTCTCAAAATATTATGTGGAGTCTTGGGCTCGTGTAAATGACCATACCCATTTATACATCACATATCATTTATATATGTTTATCTTCACAACCTTCTAAAATAGGTTGTGTTGAATATGGATTCAATATCATAGACCAAATACAAAACTATTTCAACACTTATTGGGGCTTCATACAAATTGTTGTGTATTTGGTACATACACACACATGGTCTTTCAAGGGTTAATCCTCAATTTTCTAAGGGGCCTTGTCTAGAATGTTCTTCATGCACAAACATGTGCATTTGAGCTACATACCCTTTTTACAACTAATAAAGCGACCCTATCTAAAATCAACTCGTTCCTAAAGTGAACATTTTCAATTAGTCAAGTTCCCAAATTTAATTGAAGATTGAAGATTAATTACGCAACATGGGTACCCCTTGGATGCGATTACATACTTAGTACATTGATCATCAATGTGATGTACGACTTGATTTTTATTTTCTCCTTGACATAAAATTAACATGCTAAACAAAATATCAAGCCCATAAACATAAAAATCGTGACTCCAAGACTTGGTGAACTCGTAAAAATTGTGTCTATAGATCGTCTATTGAGCACCATGGTCGTTCAAAGGTTAGGGTGTGTTACCTATTGCAGGCACTTCTAACTCATGCTAAAAATGAATTGTCATTGGATTGAGCTAGGAATTTTCTCATCAAGTCAACAATTGTAAACTACATGGATCATTTGAAGCCTCTGAACTGAAGTAGACATGCCAATTTAGTTAAGGTAAGTGTGCCAATGACTGAACGCAACCCAAGGGCCGCACACCCACCACACAAATTTCATTCATGAGAACTCCCGAGGGAACTTCGGCACCATCGCTATTAGGTGTTTTATTATAGGTACCGCACGGTGTGTGGTGAAGGGCTCAGTAAGCTTTTGAGATCCACCTGTGTATGTATGGATTCAATTTGTGATAGCTTTCACAAATCATAATATCTTTTATTTTTATTTTTTGTAGGAGAATCCCCACTTTACAATTAACAATCCTTCAAAATTTGAAATGATTTAAGCTTGTAAATTATTATTTACAAGGATTTGAAGATTGACCGTGCGGTCATTGGCACACTTACCTTACAGGATTTGTCAAAGTGAGAATTTTCCTATGACTAAATATGTAAATGGCATGGGCTAAGACTCTTAAACCTATTTTAGATTTTCCTCTATGCAAAGGAAGATATCCTCAAGAACTTTGACCATTTTCTCGGGACGAGGGATGTCATGTTCCTCTTTTTACACACAAATGATGCAATCAAGAATGCACGTAAGATACTAGATTGTGAACTTTCAAACTTTGCACATTACAAAAGCTTTACAACTTAAGCCCAAGATTGTGATTGCCTATGAGCTCGAACCACTTGACCATAGGAGAGAGACAAAATATATTTTCTCCTTGCCCAAGCTCCCTTCTATGCCTAAGGCATCTTGAGCTTTATCCCTCTTTATCCATAGTATATAAGAGATACTTTTTGAAGTCTCAAGTCTTACTAAATGTAGACTGAAACTTCCTTATTTATATACATATATCATTTGACCGTATGATTAGTTCTAATATGAGCTTTCCATCCTTTGGCCCAATTACAATCCTCTAATTGGAACTATCTAATTCCAACTTGATGCATTCATCCATTCTTCCAGTTGGAATTGTCTTATTCCAACTAAATTCATTTATTCATTGAGAGTTGTCTAGCTTCATTGAATAACATCCATCCACCGGGAGTTGTCTAACTCCAACACAAATATCTTCCAGAGGGAGGTGTCTAACTCCCATGCACAATTCCTTCATGGGTTGTCTAGCCTTTGTGGACCATTCTTTCTTGGGTTGTCTGGCCCAATTATGATTTGGAGTAGTTTGACTCCAAATACCATATGCTCACATGCCAAATACAACAAACATAGTTAGTCTTCTTTCTTGCATAACCGAACATCTCTTAATCCCAAGTATATCACAAGGGAGGTTTTTTGCCATCGGAAAGACCTTAAAATTAACTGGAACTGGAAGATCCCAAACTTCATAGGGGGTGTGTTTTGTGATTTGTGGTGGTTTGGGGGTTGCCGTTGGTTGGTGGTTTTGGGGATTGTCCTTGGTGGTTTGTCCTTTGGTTCCTTTTACGTGGCGGTGTGACATACTTGAGGGGCTCCGCCTCCCCTCCAAGTGGGCATATCTTCTTGTTTCTTAAGTCATTGAGCTCTTATCTCAACCACACAACAATACGCAACTCCTTGCCTACATTAAGTGGGACCAACTTTCACATGAGCATATTTCTCCTTAATTCCAGGATATCCCATTTATGGGGAGCCCCGGGTTGTGTATTGTGAACATCTCAACAAACAACTGTAAATTATTAGAGTATTTAATCGCAACCTCAATGTTCAAAAGAAGACCATCATGTAGTTGCTTAATAATGTTATGCAAGGGAAAAAATAATGTTTTTACAATGTAGAGTTCACTTTTACAGTTGTGTGTTACTTCATGGTTAACAATTGGCATTGCACATACATAGCCTCCTTTAGTAGGTTAGCAACATGTTTGAGGTAGCCAACCCATCCTCAACCACCACCCCGTTTTCGCATCTTAGGCCAACCTATTTCCCATGCATCACAATATCAATCTCTAATCAATGTTGACATTTCATGGTCGAAATCCAACTTAGCCAAATGTCAGTGGCTAAGTTGATAATTAGGTTTAAATTGCAAGCAAATTTAGGTGCTGCAATTATCGATTACAAGAATCAAGCGTTCTTGATTTTGCAGATGATCAATGATTGGAAATAAGGTACCCTATATCATGTGTATAAGTCAAAGAGAATATCCACTTAAAAATTCATAGTAATTTGGCTATTGCGAAAAACATTATAAAAATATGGGGATTTTTAATATGGGGACTTCTTTCATCTATTTCTCTACATGGGGATTTTGAATTCTTTGATCCAATACCTTAACTGCATATATGCTAAATTGCTTGACTAGTCAAGAATGGGTCAGCTACCTTATACAATCCTACTTTTTGTATACTTAAGGGAGTCATCCTTCAATTGCTGGAAAATATTAGTCTTTCTTCCATCGGCTTACTACACATGTAACGTTCTTGCTTATTTGTAGCATTTCCAAGTCCAACCGGTTACACCCTAAACTCCGTAATATCAACCTCCATAATGTCACATACTCTCTAATATCCCCAAACCCTAGGGAACGGATGTTCGTAATTCAAATCTTACTCCTTATTGTCACATTTCTCTCCCTTATATCACAAAATTTGTCATTAATGCAAACCTCCCAAGAAGTCAACCCACACCCTCGCATTGCGCCATGTGTCAACATGTGGAGTATCACCTTCTTATTATTCTTCTTCTTCTTATGCCACTTGTTGAATGTTGGTGCATGCGTCTGCCACATCGCCCGGGAAGGCCAAGTGGAGTGGACCACACTAGCGTAGGTGACGGGAGAACGAATCCAAATTGTCCTCACATCTCCTTTGTGTTATTCCATAATGTCATATGCTACACTAATTCACTAGTATCACGCATCCATGTTAACACTACAAAACTCCGTAATATCACATGCACTTTGGTTGTCACAAGTGTGATACTACGGAGTTTAGAGTGCACATGTAGTGATTTTTTGGTTTTTCTTTTATTGAATGTAGGTATATTCTACATATTCCTCTAAATCAATAGATAATTATCATGAAGTCTTCAACTTCAACCAGTTATTTCTCAAACTGAACTGGTTCATCTGTAACTAGCAGTCGGTTCTCCCAGTTCATTGATACCGTAGCCTCCACTCAATTCTTGAATGAATTAGTCTTGCCTACATTAAATATGAAGGTGCACAATCATTGCTTAGGCTTGAAAAATATAGACCTTATAACATTCTTCATGCATGCAAAGTTGTTCTCATTCTAGTACGAGTAAAACCCTACTTCCTTCCTCCTCACACACTTCAATTCAGATCGAAAGTCTTGGAGATTCCGGTGTAGTTAGCACTTTGGTTTTGGCAAGAGGGAAATATTGCATATGAGTACTTCTCATTCCATTTAACATTTAAGTCTTAAGATAGTATGTAGTTGAAGGTTGGCTTTTTTGGTTGATTTGAGATTGAAATTAGTTTAAAATAACTTGAAATAGTCCATGCGAAGTCATTTGAAATAAATCAACCACAAACTTATAGGGGGGTTAAACTTTATGTTGGATGGATGAGAGGTATGTTTGTATTCGTCAATTCCCTCTCAGCTTTTGGTTTGAGCATGTGAATGGTATCTTGGTTTTCTCAAAAGTGAACATGTGCCAGATCTTATTGAAAAATGTGATGTAAGGTGGATGGGCCTAAATTGGATTATCTCCAAACATGTATTTGAGTGGTGTGTGGTTAGGTGTGGAATTAAAAATTGGTACAAAATTTACAAGTGTTAAAAAAGAATTTGGACTACGTGTTCAAAGTATGCTAATTATTCTAGGTTTAGAATGATGTGAGGAGAATTTGTTGTGATGATGGGAAGTGTTGTGTAAGTATTTTAGTGTGAGAGATCTTGTAGTCCGTGCCCAAAAGAACCTGCCAGACATGAGACCATTTAATGGTGATACCTACACTAAATATGATATTTAGTGTCACCGAGTCTAATTGTCTTGTTCAATACTAATTGTAAAATGCAGTATAGAGTCACCAACATTACTAAATGTTAACCCAACATTATTTGTCATTCCTCAGTAATTTTTTGGAGGGATTATAATGTTGCAATTAACATCACTTACTAAGTGATTTTTCATCCAAATTTCAATCATCCATGACAATATTCATCACAAATTTCTTAGGATGCAAATTATACCAAACCTTGTTTCAGTTATTGGCAAGGATTTCATGCATAGACCCCACTAACAAACAACAACATACACATACATAAATTGGGGCACTTAATTGATAGGAATTTTGAACGACTTGTGGTAGAGATCATTTCCAAAAAAACTCTTCAAGATGGACAATCACACAATGACAACATTGTCTTTCTTTCCTAATAGAATTGTGAGAAGCTTAAAAGGCAACTAATAATATCATTGTCAATTAACATAATGTGCAACAAATTTGGTTGTTGCTAGCAACACATGTTTATCGTTTCCCTTGAAGGCCCATCGCAACTACAAATTAATTCCCTTCAAGAAAATCTCCTAATAACCTCCCCTAGTAGTTGCAAGACTTGGTTCAAATCTAGAGATCCCACAAGAAAGTGTTCTTATCCATATGCCAACTTCACCTGCCCAAACAACGACACCAAGGATAAGCTCATCTTGTACAATAACTTGGAGGAGAAACATTCCAGAGGCATATGATCATCATTCATGGAAAGAAAGACCTACCAAACTTCTTGTAAATCACATGCAGCATAGTCATTTTTGAGGTAGGTGATCATCACGAATGAATATCCTACCAAACTTCTTGCAAATTACATGGAACAAAAACATTCATGAGATGATTGATCATTGCTTATGGAAACCCTACCAAACCGATTGCAAATTACATGGAGTAGAAACATTCATGAGGTGATCGATCATCAATCAAAGAAATCCTACATCCTTTTCGTAAATTACATGGGGCATAAACATTTATGACGTGGTTTATCATGATTCATGGGAATCTTACCAAACATGTTGTGGGGTTCGTTGAACTCCACCCAAGGTTGCTGAGAAACCAATGATCAAACTTGACACTATGCGGAAATAACAACATTCAGCTTATGATATTGGACCAAAATTACTAGATAAATTTAATCACTAAAAAGAACAAGTGAGAAGATACCCTCACATAGCTCCACATGCCTCCACGTGTCAAAAAATGAAGTTGACTTTATCTCAGCAACCTGGAATCACAAGTTGACATAATAAGTCACTATACTCAAAACATCACACTAATGACCCTATTTAGTGTAGATATAACAAGTTTGTTCACATGATGTTCAAGCATTTATAAACTAAACTCAAACTATTCACAACAAAAGATCGCTTCTTGGGCACTGACATGTCGGCTTGGCTCCGCGTCAGGAGCGGCAGACCTGGCTCCAGAGCCCAACATTTTCCTTTGAATTTGTACCCATACCTAGACCATAACCATCAGCAACGACCTATGCCCACCCATGCTATTAAAATTGCGCCCATGTATTCAAAAATTGTGTAATGTGTATCACCCGCCTACACCAAGTCTTGGTTGGATCAGACAAATAAAAGGTCGTTCACTGTCGTTGGCTTCAGCCCAGAGCGCTTCTTGGTTAGTGTATTCCCTGCATCCAAGAAGTTTGACTCCGATTTGGATCTGGATGCCCACCCATGAACAATAATATCGAACCCATGCCCACCCAAAACCCATGGGCATGGCTGGGTTTGGGCATGGGTATGGGCACCCAATGTAGGGCTCTACCTGGCTCATATGGGTATGTTTAACGTCCGCCATTGAAAAATGGTGCTACATGGAATAAACACTATGTTTTGTACTCATGTATCTCATATTGTACTCGAGTTTATAGAGAGAAGGAAGAGAACACATTGTGGAGAGAGGTGAGTCATAATAGAGTTACCCAATAGTATATCAATATTACATAGTGGGAAGCTAAAGGTTCACCTAGTTACCTTTCAAAATACACTAGATAATGACAATCCAACAATGCAGTTAAGTAAACTAAATAATGTATTTTTAGTGTCACTGATTCTATTTGTCTTGCTCAAAACTAATCATAAATCGCCTGTGTAGCAGTGTCACCAAACATTGAATGTAAACCTAACATTATTTGTCAGTCTTTGCAAAACTTTTTGGGCACTATATATTTACAATGTTGTAAACTTTAACTTACTAAAGTCTTATGCCTGCCAAGTGCCTTCCAATGTGAAGCAAATAGTTGCGTGCCTTGATTGCATTTTCATCCAAATTTCAATCATTCATGACAATTGTTATGTCGACCACACATTGGTTAAAACGGCCACAATCAATGTGTAAGGTGTCGATTAGGCTTTGACTTGTCATCCACGTTGGAAACTAATCATAAATCGCCTGTGTAGCAGTGTCACCAAACATTGAATGTAAACCTAACATTATTTGTCAGTCTTTGTAAAACTTTTTGGGCACTATAAATTTACAATGTTGTAAACTTGAACTTACTAAAGTCTTATGCCTGCCAAGTGCCTTCCAATGTGAAGCAAATAGTTGCGTGCCTTGATTGCATTTTCATCCAAATTTCAATCATTCATGACAATTGTTATGTCGACCACACATTGGTTAAAACGGCCACAATCAATGTGTAAGGTGTCGATTAGGCTTTGACTTGTCATCCAAGTTGGCCAAGTTTATTAATAATAATACAAAGCTGATATCTTGCTCCCCTTCATGTGTGTGATAAAAACTCAAACTTTGACAAGTCATGTGACCACGCGACGCGTCTTTGTGGTCGTTTTAACAAACTACGTGACCGATTTAACTGAACCTGAAATTGTTAGGATACAAAATATACCATACTTGATAGGTTGGGATGTCAATACAATACTCTTCCGCTTAAGTACACACTTTGAACCGGAGCTGTTGGTGCGCACTTAGTTGGTAGGTGCGTACTTTACTCATATATCTTTCTAGATCCTCTGATTCGATGAATTGCAACCAGAAACGGATGAAACTTGAGGCAACCCACTTGACCGAAGCCCTACGATGTGAAATCATTGCAAAGTTGAGAAAACCAAACACGCCAAGCAAGCGGGCACTGGGGCGGGAGTATGAAGTCAGTGAAGGCGCCATCCGGAAAGTCTGGGACAATTGGGAGAACATACTGCAATGAAATCCAGCCTATCGAGACATTTGCTGAATTTGAAAGTGCTACCGACTTTAAAGGCTTTGAAGCTCTACACAACATTGTCCTCGACATCTCCGATGTTCAAACGGAAGGTGAACATGATGAACTGCGACGATTGTTTGAGACGTTTCAACGAAACGTTAACAAACTAACATTGAATTTTAATCGTAAAAAATTCATGCATTTGCGGCAAATGACTCTGCATGACATGTTCAAACAATAAAATATGAACCCTAATTTTTGTCAAAAAAATTGCGCACTTAACCGGGATGCGTACTTAAACGGGTGTGTACTTAAGCGGGAGATTACTATACTTGTAAACTTATTCATAAAAAGTGTCATTAGAAAAGTTACCAAAGTGACACAAAATACCATATGACACTAAATACAAAGTGACACAAAATACCATGTGATACTAAATGCATTTTTAGTGTAGTACTTATTTGGATAACAAGGTTGGAAAATGGTGCCACATGGACTCCCAAATTAGCATTATGTTTTGCACTTGATCATGTAAACTCCAATTGAGCTCAAGCTTGGAGAGAGAGAGAGAGAGAGAGGAGTAACTTAGGATGGAGTTTGCCAAAACCCTAAGAAGCGAGAGGAGTGCACAGACACGAACAAGAGTGCGGAAGGGATGGTGATGGCGGAGGAGGTTGGCATTGCGCACCTTGCCCGCTTCGTTGTGTCGCACAGGGCACTAAAACACCATACAGAATAGCGCGCAGATGGGGCAGCGGCGGGGATGGGAGAGATCGGCGAAGGGAGGAGGAAGAATAGCAGGCAGGTGTTGAGGTTGGAATTGGGGGTAGGAGAAGGAGAAGGAGGAGAAGAGGGAGAGGAAGAGAAGGAGGGTAGGCGAGATGGAACCCGAGGTGAGAATAGAGGGAGGGAGCATGGTGCGAGTGGCGATTATAGCTGTGGGGGATATGCCAGCAGCTCAGTTCCGGGACTACACAGCGATGTTGGTGGAGCACACGAAGATCCCACTCGCAAGCGTGACGCCACATTACACCGAGCATCAGAAGAGCCCGTTTTCGCAGCAGCCATGGGATACAGGCAGCTTGTATTTGAAGTTTATGGTGGGAGGCGCAGCGAGGAGCCCCTGGGAGGATTTTCAGGCGCAGAGGAAAATTCTGGGAGTGATTGGGGTGTGCCATTGCCCTAACTCACCGGACGTGGGAGCTGCGTATGAGCAATTCTCGACTGTGTGCAAGTTGTATCCATCCGCACATGTGAACCGCTGCTTTGCATTCCACCCCACGGAAGCGCAAATTGAGAAGGCTGATGAGAAGAGGAATGAGTATCTGGTAATGTTTCCCTCCACGGACCGTCAGCAGCTGGGGCATCACATGGAAACCCTAATGCACGACTTTGCGGCCTCGTTGCTAATGGCATTCGAGAGCTGGGTGCTGCATTTGAAGCCGGTGGGGCTCACCACGCCCTTAGACTCGCAGGTAAATGTGTTGGTGTTTAGTCAACTTTTTTTCGTTTGGTTGTGTTTGCTCTCCATCATATCATCTGGAGAACTTATGACGATGAGTAGAAAATTAATGGATATGCGGTGTGATGTGATTCCTGGTGTGTAGTAGTCTATGGAGAGTCGATGCTACACAATAGGAAACTGGTTAATCTGCACCACATAAAACCTCGGTTGAAGGGTTGCAGCTGAAATTATTCTAACAATTAACCTTTGCATGTGTACTTGCCATCCATCAGATGTCGCTCAATTCAGACGAGATCACCAAGAAAAGAAACTAGGTGGAGATGATGATGGGTAGAAAATTAATGTATACGTGGTGTGATGTGATCCCAGGGGTGTAGTAGTCTATAGAGAGTCGATGTTATACATTAGGAAACTCGTTAATCTGCACCACATATAAAACCTCGGTTAAAGGGTTGCAGCTGGGATCCTTCTAACTCTAACCTTTGCATGCTACTTGCCATCCATCAGGTGTCGCTCAATTCGGATGAGGTCAACAAGAAAAGGAAACTAGGTCGAGTGCAAAAGACAATTGGGGACTACTGCTTGCTTGCAGGCTCGCCTTTAGATGCAAATGCGCATTACTCTACTGCTATTGAATTAGCCCGCCTCACAGGTGACGTCCTCTGGCATGCAGGGGCCATAGAGGGTCATGTGTGTGCCCTTGTTTTGGATCGGGCGACGGTTCACAAGAACGAGATTCTGGAACAGGAGGTGCAATTCCGGTATTCTGAGGTTCTTCAGCTCTACCGCAGGGCAACAGCATTGTCGTTTGAATTAGAGGCTACCTTAAAACTTGCCAGATTTCTCTGCAGAAAGGAGCTGGCGAGAGATGTCGTGGAGCTAGTAATGGGAGCTGTAGAGGGATCAAAAGCTCTGTTGGATGCCAGTGATCGCCTGGTAGTCAATGTGGAAGCAGCCCGGATATTCAGTGCACTTGGTTATGAACGCAAGGCAGCATTCTATGGACGGCAAGTTGCTCTGTTATACCAACAGCAACACAGCTACTGGGCTGCTGTGAGTGCCCTACAAGTGATGTCCCTCACTGCAGAATCTTACAAGTGTCTCAGTAAAGCTGAAGGCAGAGATAAGCAGATCGGTGAGTGGAGTACATTGCAAGTAGATGTGTTGAATGATATGCTCTCTGCCGCGGTGCGAGCAGGTGATGCATTGGCAGCTTGGAATGCTGCAGCACAGCTGCTCAGAAATCATTATCCACTTATTACCCCTAACTCTCAAGTAGCATTAGCAACTGCTTTATCCATGTCGGCGGAGCGCCTAGCTCCTGGCACAAGATCCTCTAACCCTGCTCTTCCCTTTGTAAGACTAAATGCCTATGCACCAGTGCCACCTGAAAGAGAGATTGTCAAGAGGACAGCCAACAAAAAGGAATGGTGGATGGGGCGCACTTCCACTGGACCCTTCATTTACACTCCTTTTGTTGCCAAAGGAGATACCAACACCAAAATTCCAGTAGTCTGGATAGTAGGTGAGCCTGTGGAAGTCCATGTGGAGCTTGCCAATCCCTGTGCATTCGAGGTCACTGTGGAAAGCATTTCTCTGTCTGTGGACCATAGGGTGTTCGAAGCTTTTCCTGTGTCGGTCACATTACCTCCAAATTCTGGGCAAATGCTGACATTGTCCGGGTTGCCACTTTCAGTAGGAGAAATCACTTTGAGGGGGTGTATTGTGAAATGCTTTGGAGTGATTGCAGAGCATTTGTTTGAAGAAGTCACTGAATGGAGTGCAGCAAAAGGAACAGCATTGGGTGATCCTTTTAGAAATGGTCACCGAGGGCGTCAGCCAGCCCTATGTGACAAGGTGGAGGTGGTCCAGCCATTGCCTCTCTTGGTAGCCCAAGTTGTGGGTGGAGAGGGGGCTGCTGTTCTCTATGAGGGTGAAATCCGGGAGATGCAAATTAGTCTCTCCAATGCTGGAGTTGTCCCAGTAGTGGAGGCCCACATGACTTTAACTGGCAAGCAACTGCAACATGTGGTGTCCATAGGGCACAGCGTGTTGGAGGATGCACTGCCCTTGCCACCTGGTGCGACGGTTGTTGTGCCAGTTACCCTGAAAGCAGGCCCACCTACTACAAATACAGATTTGCAAGCTGGGGTGAAGCCTTCAAAGGATGCCATCAGTCCCATGCTTGTCATCCACTATGCGGGACCTTCCATGGAAGGAACAGAAGCACCTCCAGGTAGGCGCGTAGCTTTACCATTGCAGCTACATGTGCAGAGAGGCCTGTGTCTGGTGCAAGCCAGGTTGCTGACAATGGAAGTTGCTGCCAACATCAGCAGCTCACTTCCAGATCCGAGCTCCTGCGAGCAAGCACGGGAGAGTGGGGAAAGCTTGGTGAAAATGGATCCTTATAGAGGTAGTTGGGGTATGCGGCTTTTGGAGCTGGAGCTCTGGAATGCAACTGATGTGGTTTTCGAAATTACTGTCAGCAGAAAGGATGCTGGAGATAATGAGAAGCTGGAGGATGGAGAGTGTTTATACCCAACAACAAGAATAGATAGAGATTACTCTGCACGCGTGCTTATACCTCTTGAGCGGTTTAAATTGGCTGGTTTGGATAAAGCGAGTTTGGCACGGGCTTCTGCCATTCAGTACGATGTCAAGTCCAAGGATGGAGCTGAGCGACAAGCCAAAGCCGAGCTGAACACCGCGATTGAGGAACTCAGTTCAAAGATTTGTGTGCAGTGGCACTCAGGTCGGAACAGTGCGGGGGAGCTACCCATCAAGGATGCTCTTCGAGAAGCCCTGCAGGCATCCGTCCTGAAAATTCTCTTGCCTGATCCCCTGACATTTGGTTTCCGACTGGCAAAGACCTCTATTATGTCTCCAGCAGTGAGAAGTGCTAGGGACAGCTCCGACATCGACAACCTTCCTGGATCACCCAGGATAGGTCTTCAAAAAGTGGAGGCAGATGACGGAGTGGTAGCCGCGGACAGTAAGGGTGGAATTGGTGTGAGGGAATTGACACCTATTGAAATGCTTGTAAGGAACAATACAAATGAGGCCATGAAGATGACGCTGAATGTGACTTGTCGGGACGTTACTGGTACAAGTTGCTTGGGTGCTACTGGCAGCAAGGCGACTGTGCTTTGGGCTGGTGAGTTCCAAGTCCATCCTTACTCGGGAGGTCTTTTACCACCATAAAATTCTGTCTTCTGGGTGTTTAAGGATTTTGTTCATTGTTGTTTCTTGAAGAGTTTGAGCTCTGGTCCACTATGGAATGCTTGTGTATATATTTCTACAGGCAGAGGATATAGTGATGAGATCAAATAAAATCAGAGCTTGCATGTTGGTGGCAGCTATATTGATTGATAAAAGAGTGGGCTCTTTTAACAGTTTTTTTTCTAGATTCATTCTGTGTATGTGTGTCTGTTGCATGTACATCAACTTTCTTTGTGCTGTTTGTAGTTCAGTGTGCAATTATTGCAATTGTGTACTAGGCTGCCAGTAATCACAGAGGGGCTTTGGTGAAACGAGATTCTTGATTGATTAACGGAGAAATACTTGTGTGTGTAGGAACGCTTGATGGAGTGGTGGAAGTGGGAGCATTGGGCGAAGTTGTGCATCGGTTTGCCCTATGCTTCTTGGTCCCTGGGCAATACACCTTACTGGGTTCAGCTCATATTGCTTCTAAGCCTCCCCATGAGCCATTGAGTTACACCGGGCCTCCCTTTGCAGTGCATGTGGTAGGAACAAGTTAACTATTTCTCAATGTGAGCTGTCTGAACTTGACAAGCTTGAAAACAAAGGTCTACATCCTCTTCTTGCCTGATTGCCTCTTTCAAGTGCGTGGAGATCTTCACATGTCCCAGGTGATTGCAGCTTGTGGCTATTTGTCAACCATCAGACAGGACCAAGCATTTTACTGCATGGCACTGTTGAAATTGGCTGTTCCACATTCAACAAGGCATCACCAACACATTTATACATAACAGAATTCTTGAGAGTACAGTGGGTTGAAGAACTTTCAGAAAAGGTATGCACATTGGTTTCCATACTGCATTAGGGTGGAAAACAGTAGGAATTGGAATCCTCTGCTAGGTTCACGAGGTTCAACAGATTCTTATCATAGACATTTTTGAGGCTTCTTTTACGAAGGTATTTTAGGGCGGTGTTGAAACCCGGTTAGCTTGGTGGGATGCCAGTAAGCCTGGACTGGACACACACATTGAAAGGAGGCGTTTCTTGGTGTCTAGGATTACTTTCTTGGCATAGTCACTGCTGATGAGATATTCTCAGAAGCCAGTAGAATTTTAGACATAAGCTTATTCAGAATTACCCAACTTCTAAGTGATCTAGGTCAGAATCACAGGGTATGTAATATGTTAGGTTTTGCCTCTGTGGCTACAAGCAGCTGGGTACTGCAGTTACAAATGTTTCTGAACATAGGACACGAGGTTACTGTCCTCATGACAAGGCATGGACGTCTACTTCATCCTGAAATATCACATTTTTGCCACAAATATACCGTTTCCAAATTACTTGCAAATTTAGTAAGCATGTTAATGACGATAGCCTTGATTCCTAGGTTACTAGGTTAGAGGCAATAAATAAAAAGTACGTCTGATTTTGTCAGACAAAAAGGCTTCCATAACCGGGACTCGAACCCGGGTCGCCTGGGTGAAAGCCAGGTATCCTAACCATCTAGACTATTATGGAATTTCGATGTTTAGTCATGTAAATGAAAGTACTATAGATTGACAATATTTTTTTAATCAACCAAATCTAAAATATCTAATAGGAAAGGGCCGTTTCAGACATGGTTAGTACTGTAATGTAAGTTATGTTACAGTCGTGGGCCAATCCTCAAGCTCTCAATTGTTTGAACAAGTCGAAAGTGGTCACTCTCAAAGTGAATAATTAAGGAGGAAAGGGTGCTAAACAAAGGAGAATGCTTGAAAGTCCATTGGTATAGGGCCCCATTGGCATGATGCTTAGGATTTTGAGTGAGAGCTTGTTGTAGTCATTCCACATGGGATCCATCAAGGTGCGATCTAAATATTGTAAGCCCAAAAGGGTGGCTTAAACCCAATGCCTTAACCCAGATCCTATGGGAACTCTGAGGTTAAGTGGCCTAAGGCTGGAATAGTACTTAAATGGCTGACCTTCTTAGCACTTGATTTCCAATGCACCCTATCGTTTATGTTCCACCCAATTATATATGAACCAAAAAGTTTCAACCAACCATGTGGGAACCTAGGGGCTTGCCCTTGGGGGCGGTAGGTGCCAATGGGCTTGTCCATGCCCGTTTCAAGGTGTTTACCTTTGAAAGGAGGCAGTAGACTTGAGGGCCCCTCTAATTGCCCCTCTAATTCTTGTCATGTTAGTTCTGGGATTCCATATAGACCTACTTGAAAATGAAGCAACACTATATTATTATTCATGTTGGTGGCAACATTGTTGTCATCTTTCTTTCTTTATTGTAAGCCCAGTAAAAAGTCCAAACTTTCAAGTTGAAAGCTCAAGTGTAAAGTGGAGTTGAGTGAAGAAGCTTTGAGTAAGAGGGTCTTGGCCAATGAAAAGGCTCCTATCTTCAAGTTCAACCTATTAACCTCTCCGGTGTAAATGGGGGTCTAAACACCATAACTTATGCCAATTGGATGACAGTGAAAAGGAGTAACTTCATGCTCTCAGTTAAAAAAACAGCTGAAAGGTCACCTCTAACTCAACCTTTCAAATGTTTCCAGCTTCTTCATTTCCCTCATTTACCCCAAACCCTAGTGTGAGATGCATGCCAAGAAGCTTCTTTTGTCAGGGTACATAGAACCTTGCAGATACTGTGTCTCCTCTGTTCATGGACAACATCATGATCATAGTTGCTGTATTAAGTGGGTCGGAGTTGTATTGGAAAACAAGCACTGTTTGTGACCCTAATCCTAGGTTTTCATTGTTTGGGGAGCATATGTAACTAGTCCTCGAACTTTGGTGCATCTGTTCGTGACAATGTTCATGAAATAATAGCCTGTGCATTTAGTAACTAAGAGCATGTATATATATGTCGCTATAGTTCCGAACGATGCAGGATGGACTTGAGCTTGGGGAGGATGTTGAAATCAGTCTCCTGAGGCTTGAAACGCAATTTTATGCACACGTAGAGCAAAGAAAGTTGCCAAAGTCTTCTTGTGGGAAAGAGAAGCGGCAGAAAACATCGGAACCAAGTCACTCGAACGTGCGGAAAAGGGAGAAGAAGTATAATCCTCAAGGCCACGCCACCGATGCGCAGCAGAAAACTGCAGATCAGGGCTCGAGCCAACAACGGAAAGGGCAAGGAGCGGGGAAGGAGATCGAGGACAGGAAATACAAGGCGCCGGGGGAAGTGCGGGGGACCCAAAAAGCCCCATGGCACGTGTATTATGATGGGGCTTCGGTGATGGATCGGACTCATTCGGGGTCGGGGGCTGTCCTCCACGACCACGATGGGATGACGGTGGACGAAGTGAGCCAATACATGGGTGCTCAATCGATGAATGTGGCCGATTACGTGGGATTGATCGAGGGCCTCCGGCTTGCGTATCTTTGGAAAGTTGACAACTTGGTGTGTCACGGCGATTCACTTGTTGTGCACAAGCAGGTTCTTCGCTCTCCTCCATCGTTGTTATACCTATTACAGTTGTTCGAGAGCACCATTCTACTGTAGGTGCCTTCTAAAGTCTGCCATGAAATTTGCGTATGTTTTACATAACCTTCTTCTGGCCAAAGTCAAACGCCTCCCCTTCATTTCAGTAAAATTGGGGGTTTTTGCCACCCACTTGAACACTTCCTAAACATTAATAAACTGTCAAAAGCGGGTGCAAACTCCCTACCAAACCATGAGTTCTTGAGAGACCTGAAAGATAACTCTATTCCACCCAAAAACCAAATTCAAGTTCAACAAGTACCACTTGGCTCATAGCCTAGCTCTGTAACTCCGTTTCAGGATCACATATGAGCCTAGTCTATGCCCAATGGTGAAGTGTCTCTCAGTCACATCAACCCCTGGTTGTTGTCATTTCTCTTTCTCTTTCTCTCTTTTTGATACACATTGTTTAGTGCTCAATCAATGAATGTGGCCAATTGTGTGGGATCGATCGAGGAAAGATTCATTTGTCATGCACAACTAAGTTTTTGGCTCTCTTTCGTTGTGATGTTTTGCAAAATGAAAATCGATATTATTCAGCAACAACACTTGACTCATAGCCTAGCTTTGTATGAGCCTAGTCTATGCCCAAGGGTGAAGTCTCCTCTCTGTCAGTCAAGTCAACCCCTTTGGAAGCTGATATGCAACCTGTTTTTAGATTGTCGACTAAACCCTATTTTAGAATGCACGATGTTGTGTGGGTGTTGAAAAGATGGAGGGCATGAGAAAGGGTTATGGCGTGTTCCTGAGAAGCCTTGCACAACAATTCTTGAGGGCTTGTAACTAAAGTGTGAAATTTGTGCACATGGAGGGGAGGCACATATGCAATCCATTTTAGTTTGTTGACTGAAAACCCTAATCTAGGAAGCACCGTTGTTGACATATAGGTGTTAAAAAGATGGAGGGCACGAGAAAGGAAGATGGTGTTTCTTAAAGGTATTGTTCACCAGTTCTTAGGGGTGTTCGCAAGTGTGAAATTTGTGCACATAAAAAGGCGGCACAATTTGCATGCAACCCGGCTTGCCCATGAGGCCATCACTCGGCAGTTTGAGAAAGAAGCTGCAAGTGCATCCGAGAGTGAAGAGGAGAAAGAGCCCACAAAGGGCACCGATGAGCTTAGTGATGAAGATTACTACGAGCACCCACGAGGCATCAAGAAAGAGCCGTCATCAATGCGGAAGAGAAAGTCTAGGACGAAACATGCAACTCCCAAACCTGCTCCTGAGAATAGGAAACAACATGAATTGAAGCTGAAATTGCATAGAAAAATATGCCATCAATCAAATACATTTTGGCCCTCCCCAAAAAACAAGGTTGTTGCCAACCTCCTAGGCTAGCATAAATTAGGTATTAAACTAAACCCTAACCCAAACAAGGTCCCATTAACCTAGTGAAATCTCAAGGGTTACTTCTTTCTTTGGTTACCCTAATTACATCTTTTGATCCACCCCTAAAATATATCTGCAATCAAAAGCCTCCCCTTCTTACATGGACCTGCCTTATTGGCCTCTAAATGCCAAAGTAAGTAAGGCATTGGATAAGTGACCGTTTGCCCAAGCAAAGTTACGACTAGGTACTAGGAAGATCAAGAGATCAAAAGTGTGCAACCGTCCAAACAATATTCCAAATTCCACTTCATCGGTTGCCTTTGTGGCTTCGGGAAGATGTTTATTTTTCACACATTAGCCCACTCAAACTTAAGTTTTGAAAGAGCGAAACCAAATTGGAGCTAGTTCGGTTTTGGGCAAAAGACTTGTCTTCCGACTCATAATGGCATCACATCATAATCCATTGCAAAGAAACACTACAAAATGTAACTAATTAGACGGGAAAGAGGGAGGGTACTATTGTTTGGCACAATCCCTTGGTTTGAAATGAAGTGGTCTTCGTTTGAAGAATGAAGAACTATGGTTGTCATGTGATGCTTCATAAGATTCACACTTATGTATCATAATGTGAAGAATGTAGCTATTTAATGATTGAATTCTAATTTTATTGATTGATATATTAGGATGACTCTAGCCTTTGGTTGCATATGATGGGATAAAAGATGCCTCACCATTGACTAAGCTCATATATAACCCGAGGGGTGCATGCTACGTTGCATTGTACACATGGGAGAGATGTTTTTGAAGGTAAGGTTTGCATATATATCTTGGGTTATTACGTGATGCTTCTAATATGTAAAAATGCAACTTAGGTGCATCATTAGGACTCTAGCTATAAGTTGGTTCATATATTTTGAACTAGTACGTATTTGAGGCTATGTGTAATCTCTAATTTTGTGTGTATGTTCTTGTTTTGTTGCCAAAAAAGAAGAAGTGTATATAGGAGTATTAATTTGAAGGTGACACATGCATGTTATTTTCCATCCTAATGAAGAGTGCACTTCCCATGTTCTTTTTAAAATAGCAAATCAACACACGGAAAACCAAGATAATCTTGTTAATGTTGGTATAATCTCAAAGGGTAAAATCACTATCATCCTACAACTAGCCTAGATCCCGTCCACTATCAATGACAAAATTGACCCAATTTAAACACTTCCATGTGGTGAAACGTTGGATGTTATCTCAATTTCGGCCTTACAACCATCTTACACCCTTCCCACCATACCCCATTCATGCCAACAAACCACTTGGAGCCATGCACTTGAACGACCCTTGCATCCCCTCCATACCACATTTTCCCATGTGGTATGAATCATGTCACCTTGCGCCACCCATCTCCGGTGGTGCCAAACACATGCATGTCTCATGGAGTCCATGCTCCAAGCCCCCGGGTAGCCTACTCCACCGGCTTCTTTCGCATGGCCTTGGCCTTAAGTAGAATCTACGATGTTGTAGTTTTTTAGCTTTGGACTTTTAGGGTTTATCGGAAAAGATTAGCACATGTGGTGGTCCTCACTCCCAAGCATTGTTGCATAAGCTACACACTAGTTGTTGAAGTGATCTCGCATTTTTACAAACAAAAAAATCATGAGATTCCGCAGGGGTTTTTAAAACCAACCTAGAATTTCTCTACGCAAGTTGCCTGCTGACCACTTTAAAATCCAAACCTAACCATAAACCATTCTAATATGGGTGTCGATTTAAGATGTGTAATTGAATTAGGCTTTGCTTACCTTAGGGCCACTTCACACACGAGACCGAAGGCCCGTGACTATCGCGTTCTAAGATCTCTCATTGGTTGAAAAGGTTGAAATTGTCCAAGTTCATTTCATGCTAGAAGGTGAAGGCCTGAGAGCCCAAATAAATTATCATGGATGAAAAGTTTACATGGATTCCTGCATGGTGGATTATAAATAATGTTTCACAATATGCCAAAATTTGCATCAAGCCCACCTCCAAGAGGTAGGCCTGATATATATTATGACAAACCATGTCAATTTCTACAAAAATAGCTTTCTCATTTCTCATGGTACGACCTCTAGATGAGAGTCAAGGGCCTACACAATTACATGGTCACTGCCCTTGGCTCGTGTGTTAAGTGGCTCTTAGGGCCGGTTTACACTATGGACCATGAAGTTGGACCAGGGCTCTGCAAGGCAGCTGATTGGCTGTTGAAGTTGTCCCGGGACAACTTCGGTTTACGCTAAGGAAAAAATGTCAAAGGGACCATGGAGGTCGAGGTCCCCAAAATATAAATTTTAAGGCCTAATAAATGCATTGACATGGTCCAACGGGTTTTGCGGTGAGAGAGGCAAGAGAGGTGGTCTGGTAGGAAAAGGCAAGGGCCCATGGTAGAGAAATGCCATTTTAATCAATTTTTAATGAATCTACACTCTATGCACCTTAATTGTAGCATAGCCCATGAGACATACCATAACTACCTTGTTTTTCCCCTTATACCGGCTCCCACGTGTTTCACCAAACAACGTGGGACATCTAGAACTCAAGAATTTGAGTGCATATTTGTTTTTTTGCTCTACCAACTGCAATGTTTGGAATTTGGGGGACTTGTAATATACCGTTGGAAAGGTCTTGAAAATACCTTTCCAACGGTATATTACATGTCCCAAAAAATGTTTAAATTACAGTTGCAAAACAAAAAAGAAATCTATGTAGTTGTTTAGTGACTGTAGATCAGGGTGGTCAAAAGAACCGCAATGGGAAATCTTCTAACACTAATTATCAAAGAATTGAACTTTAGTGTTGAGCAAGGTAGGGTGGTAACAACATTAAATGTAATCAAACACTAAATATCCTATTTAGTGTAGTGACAACACAAGGCACATGTCACATGTAAATTACATTGAACATGTACAAATTAAATCGCTCATTATTTTTTGTAAAAATTGTTGTGAGAAGATTTGCAAGCCACATCTTCGACACATTTAACAAGAAGTGAAGACAAGTGAAGCCCAAGAGAAGACAAGAGAATGGTCAAACTTGGATTTTTTTTCAAAATTGCCCTTTTTGGGCATGTATTAAAAAAATCAGCACCTTCACTTTTGGTGCATGGTCATTCTTCTTGGTCCACATTCGGTTTACACCTAGTGAGGGGCCCATGGCTCTTAAAACTAATTTTTTATGAACTCGGACCAAGGAAGTCGGACCACGAACTCGGACCATTGACAAACGCCATCTTCCATGGTCCGACTTCATGGTCCATAGTGTAAACCGGCCCTTAGTGGGTGTGCCATCCACTTTTCTCCTGGGGATTTGGAGTACAGGGCTCGCATGCAGGCCCGGATGCAGGGTGAGTGGTATTACACTGCTGAAGTGGCCCTGTTCTTGTTACAGGGGACTCATGGAGAGAGCCTCCGGGTGACCCTGCGAAATGGAGGGTGGCCCGGGCGGTTTACACCTAGTGAGGGGCCCATGGCTCTTAAAACTAATTTTTTATGAACTCGGACCAAGGAAGTCGGACCACGAACTCGGACCATTGACAAACGCCATCTTCCATGGTCCGACTTCATGGTCCATAGTGTAAACCGGCCCTTAGTGGGTGTGCCATCCACTTTTCTCCTGGGGATTTGGAGTACAGGGCTCGCATGCAGGCCCGGATGCAGGGTGAGTGGTATTACACTGCTGAAGTGGCCCTGTTCTTGTTACAGGGGACTCATGGAGAGAGCCTCCGGGTGACCCTGCGAAATGGAGGGTGGCCCGGGCGCCAAGCCCTAATCGGCTAGGGCAGGGGTAAAGCCACGGAGGGCGTCAACCTCGTTCTCTTTCTCTTCGCGCTAGCTCCGCACGCTTGCCGCACCTCACGACGAGTGCAATTTTTGTCCAAACTCATTCCGTCTACGCGCGCAAGCAAGATGGTAAGTTCCTGTGTTGTCAATGTTTTTTTTGTGTTTTTTTTCCCCTTAGAATCTCGCTTTATTAGCCTCAGTCCCCCTCGTCTTGGATGTTTTCTAATTCTCGGAGCATCCTTGGCGGCAAGGAAAACCCTCATCTCTCCAACCTAGCCCCGAACACTGAGTAGATATACCCGCGTTCTGGTGATCAACAGTGGACGTGAAATGAGTTGGCACTGGTATCGTTGTCTTTATGTAAAGCTGGCGGTTGTGGAGGTTTAAGTCTCTGGTGTATACGGCAAGAAATAAGCATTTGGTTAAGTAACTATCGATGGATGACGACATGGAAGTTTGTGTCCCGTTTATTCCTTCTTCAGCATTGCCGTGTTTGCGGGGGAGTATTTCCACTGTTTCAGGGCTCCGAGTTCGTGAAATATCTCTATGGTGAAGAAGATAGGATTATCTTGTAGATAGAGTTGGTTTTTGATAGAGTACGTCATTAGGCAGCTGTGACGTGTGAATAGTCTGAAATTATCACGAATTTGATGGTCTTGGGGATTTTGCTAATTGTGTGAGGATTCTGTGGTGGGGCAGGTGCTTTCAAACGATATTGACTTGCTGCACCCTCCAGCGGAATTAGAGAAGAGGAAGCATAAGTTGAAAAGGCTTGTGCAGTCTCCCAACTCGTTCTTCATGGTAATCCTCTAGCATGAACAAATTGCCTTTCAATGAATTTTACCTGCTGGGATATTGTTTAAGAGCTTCAGTTCTCACCTTTAAGGACATCGTGACGCCCAGTATCACCGACAATATGCTCATTCACTTCATTAATTAGGTTGTTCGTGTCTAAATACTTCATTAGGTTCTTAGTACCAAATTAGTGCAAGGAGTATAGTTCTTGCGTCGTATCTAGGTCATTCTTGGGCACTGATGTGGGACCTCACTCAAAGTATGTTAGACAAAGGTAATTCTATCTCCCTGAGCGGATCATATGATGGGAGAAAGTATCATGAGAAGGTGTATGACATCATGGGCAGTGCAGAGTCAAACAATATTTGGAGAGTCTGAAATCTCCTTACACATCTGCAAGGATGGAATAGTATGGGGCATGTCCATTATGGTTGCTTATGAAAACGGTTGCCAAGTGCTTCTACCTCGTACAGTGGAGTCTGACCTGAAAAGCAGAGCTTTCTGAGTAATTAGGTTCTAGTCTGGGTGGAAAAGTATTAAGCATTACCTCTTACCTAATGTTGATGTAATGTGTGCGCTTTGATGCAGGACGTGAAGTGTCAGGGATGTTTCAGCATGTGAGTTCCCTTCTCTTTGGAATCTCTCTATCCTTCATTTGTGACCTAAATCTAGTTTTGCAGTTTGGTGTCAGAGGGTAACTTAACCCAATTAGGTTCTCGGAAGTAGAGACCAAAGATCGATTTTGAATCCAGGAGCAAAATATAATATCTAGTAGCACTATATTTCTATGTTTCTATGAGTTGTCTGGATATTGAAAGCTGTGGGCTATTTGTTTCTGTGCAGTACCACTGTGTTCAGCCACTCGCAGACAGTTGTGCTGTGCGGTGGGTGCTCAACAGTTCTTTGCCAGCCCACTGGTGGAAGGGCTCGCTTGACTGAAGGTTGCTCTTTCAGGAAGAAAGGCGAGTAGGTTTGTAGTTCTGGCTTCTCTGAAATCAAGCAGACAGATAGAGTCTGAAATGTCAGGGCTGTACTATTTGACAGCAGGATCAGTTGCAGTAATTGCCAGCATGGCTGGCTGAGGTATTGTCTAGGTGATTGCCTAAGTTATGGGTGTCAATGAGAGGTTTCAAGGATCCAAAACACTTTGGATATACCTGAATTTTATTTTGTGGACATCATGTGACATAAATCGTAGTGGCTTTGGTGGCTGCAATCAGGCTTGCCCCCAGTGTTGAGATATTGTCTATGAGTATCAGCATGTGATTCCTGGATGCTTGTTCCTTGTCTTGTGTTCACAAGGAGAGCAATCCCTGAATTCTTTAGAATATATCAATATCTTTGCAGAAGTTCCTCTTTCAATAATTTTACTTCGTATCCACAGCCATCTATCTTGAAGTAGACTGGAATGCGAATGTATTATTTCCTTTGCAGACTAATGCATTACAATATGGTCTATTTAATGGTGTTTTGGGATTGAGGTTGTTGCAGATGTAAATCACCTGATAAGTGTTCCAAATGAAAAGTGGTAGATTTGAGTAAAGTGGGTTGCTTGACAAGCACGTTTTTGAGAGCCAAACGACTTCAAGGTCATTGAGAAGTGACATCACACTCAGAATATGTGCTTTTCTTTACACATTGAGCTCTTGACAAGTGGCCATTTGGAAATATTTTTGGGCTTTTTCCACGAACTGTTGCTTACACCCCAAAAGCCTGGGGGTTTCAGTCCGAATCATAGATGTACTAAGCGCATACAAGAGAAATTTTGGACCACATCCATACAGTTGGAATAAGGATCGTTATCTTCAATGATCGGGGAGAACCAGCAGTTAGGTACAAATGAACTGGTTGAGTTTGAGAAATAACTGATCATTTGAGAGGAATTTATAGAATATACCCCAATTTAATGAAGGAAAACCGGAGGGTGTCAACATGTAACCGGTTGGACTTGCAAACACTAGGATCTCAACTGATTATGCCCAAAAATCTCCCTGATCACTGGTTATCTTTGATCTTTGCCAAATCATTTTAGAAACAATTTCTTTCAAAAATCAACTAAAATGTGAATGTGTATCAAGAGTACATGATCTTTGATGTGATTGGCGCAAATCATAAGCTTCATGATTTGGTGGGAAAATTCAAAAATATTCATGTCACTGACGTTGTTACTTCCCCAAATACTGAATTTTGTAACAAAGAAAAATCAAGGGTCCCAACCAATGTTGGATTGGTATCGTCTTTTTCTTATACCATTTGTGTATCTTTAATGAAGATTTCACACATTTTGATACCAACATGGTATGGGTATTTGATTGTATTCATGTTTTTGATACCATTTGGGTCTATACCATCCAAGAATTTTCTTATGTAGGTAAAATCACCCTAGTATCAATATGGTTTAGAATGGTATTGACCCAAATAATAACTCGGGTATACAAAGATTCTCTCACCTTGACATACCCATCAAACATCAATATTTGATGCGTATTACAATTTTGATACCCATGTGTAGGTTCTTTGATACCATTATTGATGTTGATTATTGATACCATGCATTCACCTGTATACCAATCCAACTTTGGCCCCAACCACTTCAAGATCCATATCTCATAGTTGGTCATAGATAATTTCGATCGGTTGCTCTAGATGGTCTAGAACTTTATTAGTTCAAATTGCAAGAACATAAATACAACAAAACAAAAAAGGTTTGCATTGAGAAATGTATCTATTGATAAATGCTTGCAATCACTTTTTGGCTTTAGACATCATGGGTTAAATGTTGACCTTGTCATGAGGACTCTGGTTTGAGAATAGTCAAGAAGTTTGGAGGGAAGATATGCATCTCAAACCAACTCCCATGGAATAGGGGAAAAGTTATACTTCTACACCACACATATGGTGCACTCTACATTAGGATAAAAAAATCACATGTGTGCGTTGCTTACAAATTGCAAGAATATAAATATATACATACAAGTGTAGAGATTACACATAGCCTCAAATACATGCATTATAGTCCAAAATATATGCACCTATCAACCCACTCATGGCTGACCGCTAGAACTATAGTTTTGTATAACCTACATGAATGGCGGGCCTGTTGTGTTTTCACATATAGAAACATCACATAAAAATTCGAAACTTACAAAGCTCAAACCTTGCCTTCGACAATATCCCTCCTATGTGTACAATGTACAAGACTTCAATTAACACCCCTTTTGTGCACCCACATGGGTAGGTACTGCAACGTAGCTTGCACGCCCTAGGGATCTGCCAGCTTTGAACATCTACCAAAGACTTTGAAAAATAAAATCTCCTATGAAATTTTTGCACATTTTAATGGCAAAGAAAAACTATGCGTTGTTAGGCCCAAACAAGGAGGAAGGCCAACAATTTTGGAACCTTTTGAAACTCGAAGCTCAAAACTCTTAATGATCAAAATCTTCATCTCACTCCTTGAGTGTAACCAGCGTTACAAATCAAAAAGTTTATGGTTGCTATAAAGTCTTATGACAAAATGTGCAAGTCAAAAGCCCGGGAGAAGAAGTTTCATAAAGTCTTAATGGCTTCTCTAGTGGCATGGTAGGAGCTAGAAAAGTGGGGAGGGAGCAAGTGGGGAGGATTGCCATGATCGGTCAAAATTTTAGTGTTTCCAAGTCCAACCGGTTACATGTTGTGATTTTTTGGTTTTTTTTCATTAATTTGAGGTATATTTTTATACATCCCTCTAAAAGGATTGGTAATTTTCCTGCAGTCTTGAACTTCAATCGGTTATTTCTCAAACTCGACCGGTTCATCTATAACTAGTGGTCATGGTCATTCTTCATCATGCCTTCTTCACCTTGGTGTTGCTGCTCTCATGCCCGGATGTATGAGAGCATACTTACAAACAATATCAAAGGGGTTTTTTTTACCAAGGGTGGCAACAGTTCGCATTATAATACATAATTATTAAATTGTATATCATTTTATAACGGTATTAGCATGATTATTAACTTAGCAATTCATATATGTTGAGAAAGTCAAGATGAAACCAATGGTATCAAAATTTATGTAAACACACAAGTTATAATATACAATATAATGATATAATTTTTTATGATAAAGTATTTTTATATTATGGGGGTCCTAGTCTGGACCTTGAGCTTTTTTTCATATGATTGATGCTTATAATAATATATTTTAATTAAACAATCATAGTATAATATACAAGCATCATAGTATTCTCAATCTAACTCTTGTTTTGAAATCTCCTATGATAACTCTATAATACATCATTATAGAACCATTACCAACTCTCAAATGGTCTTATTATCCGAGGACCCCTGTAATATATCCAAGTTGTTGCCACCCCAGGGGTTTTTGGACACCTATCCAGTCCTATCCCACTTGAGATGTTGATAGATGTTCTTTTCACCAAGATGAAGAGGCGAAGCCAAGATGGGGATAAAGGCAACATATATCATCCATCAAATAATGGTTGCCAATATGCAAAGGCAATTGCACCAAAAACATGTGGATTAGAGATTGTATTTCAATTTCGATGGCCATGTTGGTTTTGGTGTTCCTGAAATCCATCCTACACTAGCTCAAATGTCGATGAGGCCAATCGACACGTGGTAATGTTGTCGATACAATAACTGGCTTTTCCACAAGAAATCTTTTTGAGACTTTGGAGGATGGTGTGATAGCTGTCCATTGGCTCATGTAGATTGGTTATTGGTCCGAGATGACCCTAAAACTACCAGGTGATAGTGGAGAGGTACCCATTTCCGAACGGAGTGGTTGGCGGTTCGATTTCTGCTGTGAAATCTTCTCTCTACTTGACAGAAAAAACTAGCTAGGTAAGGTAGGAAGCCAAGAGCCCACCCACCTCAAGGTAGGCAGTAAACCCCACCCTGCAAGTGGATTCTTGAGCAGGGTAGGGCCAACAAGCTCAAATTCATATTGGATTGCCCGACGTTGGTTATTTATTTATTTATTAGATCGGTTGTATATTGTTATAACTTATAAGGAGTGCAACCTATTTCAATTGCCCTACACATTCAGTTTCTACTCATGATAGCATACACAATGTTCAGGACTCGACTTTGCTTTCGACTATTTTAAACCAACGCTAAGGGTAACACAATTGCATAACATTATTCAGTTGTTATCAGCCATTCTAATGATATGTAGTGAAAGTGCTTCACCCGAGTTTATCAGGTTGAATTTGTTCTGCTAAGAGAATAACCATGGGATAGTTCCGAATACTATTTGGAAGGGTCTGCAAAAAGGGCTATACATAGGATACTCATCCTCTAGTTTGCTCTCAGTGTACTTCATATTTGTTATGTCAACCCGGGGGTCACATGTACACATAAATTGGAGGTCACTTAACATGCCAAATTGAGTGTACGATGTTGAGGACACTTATGTGGTTTGAATTGCACCGTTTTTGGTATTTAGTGTCACGTGTGCAATAGTGTCACTTTCCCTATTTTAAGGGTGTATGTTGCGCTGCACTAATGATCAACATCTCCATCATTAGTGTCATCTCATGACACTTGGCGTTCAAGTGCGCTTACTAATATCTTGGCATGAGTATGTTCAGTAATGGTATGAGGTGTATGTCTATGTTACACAAAGGTCTACGAGTTGACTAAAGTGTACACACATGACACTTGGCATTGGTATGCTCAAGAATATCTTCCCCTTGCATATTAAAACACAAAACTATGATCTCAAGTATTCTAGTGTGTTATGCTAATTATCATAATGTAATTATTTTTTCACTTCAAATATTTATTTGTTATGATGAATAGTACACTCTAACCTCCCTAATATCATGCATGTGGCAACCAAAGTGCACATGATATTAAGGAGATTTGTAATGTTAACATGGATGCATGATAATAGAGAATTAGTGTAGCATGTGACATTATGGAATAACACAAAGTCAACACTATAATAATGATAATGATGACAAAGTGATGTGTGTGGTTGCTATTTGACACCCCCCCACTTGGTAGGTGGTGTGAAGAGAGGGAATTATCATATACAAGTGTACCTCTTAGGGTGAGGCTGCTCGCCCACCAAATTTTAGTGGAAAATGTAGATTCCACCAAGTGGCATGTACATTCCGCTAGAATCTGGTGGGCAAATGGCCTACATGGAAACTCATCCTTATTCATCCAACATAAAAGCCCTGAAATAGTATCCAACCCAAAGGTTACTTTTTGTAGTTGATTTGATACCGGAAATGCCTTTAAAGACCCCAAATTAGTCTACTTGAGGTTGTTTCAGATGAATCCGCAACAACCTAAAGGAGGTCGAGTTTTATGTTGGATGGATGAGAGGTTCGCTCATATATGATAATACCCTCCCTCCATGGTGTGCACCATATAATAAAATAAAATAAAATAAAATAAAAGTAACATCGGAGTTTGCTTTTACTCCGACGTGAAGTGTGCACCATAAATCCGAATGGGAGGGGGGAAGGGAACATAGATTTTACCTACTTATATATAGTCAACTTTCCATTGATGCCAGTCAGTGTTCAATATTGAAGTCTTCAACACCTGTCAAATGCCATTTTGGCCATCAAAATGGCACTTCACAAAAATGTTTGAAAGTTTGAGTGAAGTGTGATTATTTTGAAGCTCTTCACATTGAAATGCATGTGCACACTTCAAACTTGAACATTGATGCCAGTGCCACCTCTATTATAGTATTTTCATTCTCTAGATATTAAATACTGTTAAAGGGGGCTTCAATTTTGGAAGACTGAACAAAATATGTTCCAGAGGATAACTCATGTCATTGGTTTTCAACTAGGCGAGGAAGATTGCCAACCTTGGACAACTAACCAACTAATTCAACTATTAGTTAACTAGTTGCCTTTCGTAACTATAGTTGTTCGTGATTTGACCTGCCAAAAATTGTAGTTAACTATAGTTATATCTAGTTAACTGAAGATTGAGTGCAACCTATAGTGTAGTACCGATCAAAACATCTATATCTTTTCCTTTTCCTTTTATTCATAATTTTAAATATGGGACCTAATTCCATTTGTGACTTGGACTCAATCAATACCCAATGAGCATGACCTCATTATCTATAAGTAACTTAAAGTATAATGGGTTCAACTGTTGCAAGGAATGGTGGGTTCTATTCCTTCTTGGGATGGGCCAACATGGGTGACAGGCATTGATTCTAACATAAGGTCCCTTTAAAAAGTTATTATAATATATTTCATTTCATTTTTTGAGATAAATGAAAGAACTCGCTGGTTGGCTCCTTACAGATTTTGGGACTCTCAAGTTATAGTTGTCTGAAATTTTTCTAGTTAACTATAGTTGTTTTTGAATCTGGTCTTTAAATTTCTCCAGTTAACTATAGTTGTTCTTCAAATCGGTTTTAAAAATTTATAGTGAACTATAGTTGTTCCCTAAAATGTATTGAAAAAAATCTAGTTAAACTATAGTTATTTTGGCAGTTGTCCAAGGTTTGGAAGATTGCTTTCTCATACATGGTGCGGAGTAGAATCCATGTGCGGCGGTGGTGCCAGTAAGTGAAGTCTACTTTGCAATGGAATTCCAATTGTGATAGCCGAATGTCATCAAAATTAGTTCCACAGTGAGACTCTCCATGTGACGTTGCAGTTGCTAAGCCAAACTCGGTTTGCATTCAAACTTTGGAGAAAGACATGATTGCTCTCTCATACGTGGTGCAGACTACCTAAAGTCGTTCAAAACTAAAATTCTCTTCTGTCTGTCAAGAAAAACTGTAGAGCCGGCACCCTTGCTGCGGGTGGTGTCGACTCCCTCACAATGGAGGTTCCTGTATCTATTTATCTATCAATGATTTCTATGATTTGAGTAAGTTACCCTCACGTAGTATACAAAAAGTTCGTAACACGTGGCTACAGGTCAAATGTGTAAGCTCACAATCCAATAAACTCAATTAGCTGGCTCTTCACCAGACAAGGAGATGCCGAAGTTTCCGCAATTGATTCAAGAGTTGTTGCTTTCGTGACCTCACTGGATCTTACAGATGCTGAAAGTACCGAGCTCTCCATCTCTTCATCAGCCTCGCAAATGCTTGCCGTTGATAAAACTTGCAGATGCCGGAGTTGCCTAAGTTTCGGCAATAATTCAAAAATTGTTGATATCTTGCTCAGACTAGAGGCTTGCAGATGCCGAACTCAAAGAGCTCTCCATCCCTTCATCAGGCTAGCAGATGTATGCAGTTGACAGAACTCGCAGATGCCGAAGATGCCTAAAGGTCGGGAACAATTCAAATTGTTGCTTCCGTGATCAGTCCAGAATCTTACAGATGCCGAAATTATCGAACTCAAAGCGCTCTCCGTCTCGTCACGAGACTAGTAAATGCAGGCCGTTGACATAAACATGCAGATTCCGAAGATGCCGAAGTATCAGCAACAATTCAAGAAGCTGATTAAGATGCCGAAGATACCGAACTCGGTCTAGCTCCACCTGTTCATCAGAATAGCAAATGCATGCCGTTGATTAAACTTGTAGACGCCAAAGATGCCGAAGATTCAAGAGATCGGCTCTCTAGACCAGACTAGCAAGTGCATTCCATTGTTACAACTTATAGATGCCGAAGACGCCGAAATCAAGCAACAATTTATTTAGAGCTGCTCTCTTGATCAGATTAGGATGCCGAGGATGCCTTGTGTCGGCATCCAGTGTAAGTAAGGTGCAAAAGCTTTCGCCAGCCATGCGAAAGTACTATTCTGTAAACTTGAGGATTTGCAGAAAGGATCTCTGAAATCAAGGAGTCGAAGTAACGTCTGGTCGGAAGGAGATTGGTGCCAAAAACCGGGAAGACGTCACAGCAGCCGGGTGCTTCTTGTTGGCCCGCGGCACCTTGCGCCACGAATTGGTTGCAAGGTTGTACGCGACAACGAGCTCACCAGCGTCGCTCATTACAAAAATCTCGTCACCGCCGCTACTGGAGAAGCATGCGCCCCAGAAGCCGATGTCTCGATGCATCGCCTCCGGCATGGAGGCGACCAGCTGCCACCGCGAGGCTGTGTCCAGCACAAAGATTTGGCCCGCGGGGCCATCGGCGTCCACGGGAGCCACGGCCACGGCAATACCGCGGCCGCCACCGCACACCAACGGCGTTTGGCAAGAACTGCTGTCCGGAAGAGCCTTAGAAACCACCTTCCAAACTCCTTTGCAAACGTCGTAGGCCACCATCACATCGGTACTCCTGCTGGACAGCGTCTCCGAATGTTGTTGTTGTTGCTGCTGCGGCGGCGAAAAAACTTGTGCGGTGCAATAGAGAAGGCCGCTCTCGTAAGCGGCGTCTTGCGTCTCAAGGTAGAATCCTAGCGGAAGGCCTCCGGCCTCCCACTTGTCGCTGCTAGAATTATAGACCTCGGTGATGCGTGACCGGCCACAGCCACCGCTGCGAGGATAAGCTTCCGTCCCCGCCATAACGATGATGTAGGAGTTTGTCTCCTCGTCGGCGATCATGTGCGTCACGCACGGCCATCGCCACTTATGATTCATTGGCGGGAGCTCCCGCCATTGTTTCGTCACGGGATTGCACACCACGAGCCGGTCTGTGTTTTCTCGGTTGTAGAAACAGAGCAATCCGGATGCACCGGCCCAGACTTTCTTGCCTGCGAGGCAGGGGAGGGAGAGCGGAGGCATTTTTTGCCATTTGTTCGTCGCAGCGGAGTAGCCCGACCACCGAAACTCACCGCTCTCCGATGCTTCGTTGTAGTATCGGAGAGGGCAGAACGAAGGCCAGGAGAGCTGGTTGCGTGATCGCGTGAGGCGGAGGTGCGGGCTCTGAGTTATATCTCGCCATTGCTTGCAAATTGTGCAGCATCGGAAGAGGTTCGGGAACGGGAGGAACGACAGTACGTGCTCCAGAAGCTCATCCGGGAGCTCCTTCCATATCGCTTCGTCCAATTTGGCAGTGTTGGCGCGCATCCATTCCAGTGATTTTCGTTGCGAGTCATTCTTCGTAACCTTCAGCCTATCACAAACACGAGTGGACAGTGCGGTGAGCTGAGAGTCAACACAGCATGACGCAGCGATTTGAAATAGATATGCTAATTAGCATTACTAAAAGCCCAAACTCCGAACGGCGTTCTAAACGCGGCGACATTACGCTGCCCTCATATTGTGAACGAAAATTTAATTCAACAATTCTACCAGGGAAATCCTCCTTCACTCCACAGGTAACAAGTTTGAGGAGAAGGAACCTTTGCGAAACTCTCTCTCTCTCTCTCTCTCTCTCTCTCTCTCTCTCTCTCTCTCTCTCTCTCTCTCTCTCTCTCTCTCTCTCTCTCTCTCTCTCTCTCTCTCTCTCTCTCTCTCTCTCTCTCTCTCTCTCTCTCTCTTCACAGGTTTAAACTCGATAACAGAGCACTAACCCTCTCGTCGAACAGAGTGAAGGAGACGGAAATATATGCCCTTCAGATTCCACTGTAAATATCTACCAACAAGGGAAGATTCACCGATCCAACACATATATTCAAGATTCGCAATTTCGTTATCCTCGGCGGATAGAAGAACCCCTGTGTTGGGAGCTCATCTTCTTGCTAGTAGGTACCTGCTACTGTGCAATGCGGATCTGTCACACTCAACACGACGATCCTTTCCTCGTGTGTTCTGAGCAGTTCTGAGCAGGGCCAATCCCATCACTCAAATTTCTATGAAGAGATAAATTACTGCTTGGGGTTCGTTTGTAGGCCAGCCTCACGAAGTCAAGAAAGAAAACTCGAACACCAATAGACTGGATTTTGCTGGGATGCAGGAAATCTTCTAAAGTGCGTTCTCTAAATCCACTAGACGAAGCAACATCCGCAGAACGCAGATACAAGGCGTACGAATAACCCGCTCGAAACCAAGAAATTTCAACAAGATTGCCAGAGAAAAAACAACAGTTGCTCGTACTTGAACCTTCTGCTGCTCCTTCATATTACCCAGAGGCAGGAGAGCATGATGCAAGAATCGTTGAGCCCAAGCAACCAGAAGCAATGATGACCCAATGCGACCTAGAGATTTAAAAAGGAGTTCAGCCATCACCCGCAGGTAAAAAAAATCATTCTGCGGTAGGTACCCACGAAACTCAAGATGATCCCACCTTCAAGCTGCGCGGTGTCGAATCTTATCATCACGCGTCATACTAGCTCAAGACCACTGAGTAATTACATATCAAACCTCTTCCAAATTCTTCAGTACCCCTCTCTCTCTCGCTCTCTCTCTTGACGTAACCCCCACCGCCACACATGCAGGGGAAAATCCGAACTTCCCGCGAACACGATGGGTTCAAACCTCCAAAGGAAATTCATCACCCAAGAACCGACCCAGCCCCACAGATATCTCGAAGCTTGAAACCATCTGAAAACCTCGACCCGCACAAGTGAGCAAGGGGGACGATGATGGGAGCAATGCGAAAGACTACAGAAGAAACCCAAGAGCGGTGAAAGTCACCTACCCGTGGAGGAGAGGGGAAGTGCTTTTGGTGCACTTCTTCAAGCACCAGAGCTTGAGAGCTTTGAGAGGAGGCACATCGGCAGCTGTGGGTCGATTGTCGACCTCATTTGCTGCATCATCACTCTTGCTGTTGCTGCTGCTTCTTCTACTTCGCGTTAACATTGCTCCTCTCGTCTGCTTCTTTTGCTGGGTTTGATTAAGATCGTACACGAAGCAGCTTATTGGCCCTACACTGGTCTCACAGAATTGAAATCTTGGTCATACTCGTTGTTGCTGTCATTACAGCAAGCGACCGAGCGGCGAGGTGCATTGAAGGTAATGAACAAGGAGCAGCGACAATAAGAGCTGCCGCCGGATGGTATGAAGCTTTCATCCACCCGCCCCAGAGTGCATCCATCCTTTTGTTTCATCTATCCAGATGTTTATTGCTGATTTGGTGGTTTTACTCCTACCAATGCACGTTCTAACTTTTTGTTGCACATGCATGTTATGTTAGGACGCATTTCCATTGAAGAGCGAACCTTCAATTAGGTTATCGTAGACAAAGCATTTTATATTTGCCACATTGGTTTCATACTAACAAAGTCTTGCTTATAGGTTACTTGTTATCACAACTACTGTAGTGGGGAGGTGCATTCGAGGTCAATAAATAACAACAATAAGAGTTGTCACGTAACATAGCTAATCATAGTAGTCTTTCATGCACAGCCATAGCAAGGCATGGACCAAATGCATTGGTACTCCTTGGTCCAAGAAGATCAACGGTCATCTTGAGTAAATAAACCTAGTAATTATCATATTCAGTGTTTCAATGTTTTATCATTAAGTGTTTCAAAATCACAAGATTTGGTGTTTTTTTCTAGAAGAATTTGAGATGCTCGTATATGAAATATGTTGTATGAAAATGGCAATTTAGTGTTACGTGGGTGCATGTGAGGGGGGGAGTTTTGAGCTAGCATCTTTCCCTTTCCCAAAGCCCACATTGGGTGATCACACATTGGTGCACTATTCTTTTGCAATGAAAATTTTCATTCATGTCAATTAATTTTTTTAAATAAATTAAAACCCCGTATTGGCCATGCTAACCACCTATTCATTAGCGAGATTCAAATGATGGAAACCTCTCTAAGAACATGAATCATAAAAGAACAAGGATGGAGAATGCCATGGAGAATGCCATGGAGAACACCCAAATACACTCTCACCTTGTTCTTTTATCATTAAAGAACATGTAAAGATCCAATGAAAATGCAAAACACTATTATAATGAAACACTCCAACATTATAATGGAACATTGCCACTATTACATTTACTAAGAAGGAGATATTGAACATGATAATATTGTACCCTAACCCTGAGGTGGGCCATAGCGCTCTCTCTCTCTCTCTCTCTCTCTACCAACTACCTACTATTTGCTCACACATGTACTTGTATCAACATGTTGTTTAGCCATATATGGCACATGCCAAGGGAGACATTAGTATTTTAACCTTTCTCCAAGGCCCCTCACATTTTCCATGGTCAATCTTTATTTTATTTTTTATTTTTTCCCATACTCCCATTTTGTGACCCCCCCCCCCCCTCCCCCATGTTATGTGCCAATTACCAATATGCAATCTACTAGGTACATGTACCTTCTAAATAATCAAGCAAAGAATTTGGGCAACACATCTTGCATTGATCAAACTTGAATTATTTTGTTTGCTTCTAAATAAGTAGATTTCAAACATGAATTCCATATTGCTTTTGTTAAAAAAACAGATTAAAAAAAATCAGTGTATTGTTCTTGCATATGCATTGGGTACTAAATTATGAAATACAAATGGTGTGGGCCACAAGAATCACAACATTCATAATCTATGTTATGTTCAAAACTTGTTGAACATTACTAAGCCTACCCCCTCTACACCTTTTCTGAAGGGGGGAGGGGTAGGCCTAGTAGCCCACCATTAGCCATGACTTAACCCTTAAACGTCGGAGAGGCCCTATCAGGGCCTCGTTGACCCAAAACTATTTGACCATAAGATAGCGTCAAAACATGTCGGAATTGCAAATTTTTTTTCCCCAAAATGTGTATCTCAAAATTCCATATCTAAATATATATGCCGATCGCACTAAAAGAATTACATGGATGTCTGAAATGGGGTAAACATAGGCTGATGGGAGAGGCCCTCTCACCCCCCCCCCTGGACGTTTAAGGGTTAAGGTCATGATGCTTGCATGATTCTCTAATATGGCAGGTTGGGTCAAGTGCCCATCTCCACATGGGGCGGGTAGGCATGCACATGCCCCTTGATTCCCAACAAACATGTTTTATTTTGTTTTAAAAATCATGTATTGATGTTCGTAAGCCAAGCCCAAATGTCAGTTTGTTGTCAGTAAGGTATATTAGAATGAGCATTCTTCAACCTGACAACTGTTCATTTTGTAAGAATGATCCAACATAAAAGGGACATTTTCTCGCAACTCCCTATCCCCACAATGCATCATCATTTTCGAGTAGTGTTATGTGGGCAAGTTAGGTAAAACTTTGTTGGACAACACTAAATTGTCGCTTAAGTTGGTCAACCTTTGGTTAGTCATAAACTAAGCGGTGCAAGTGTGACTCATAACATCAATTAACTACAATAAATATGATATTTAGTGTCACTTACTATTTGGATTTACTATTTGGTGATGTTCATCTATCATTTTTCAGGCACCCTCCATGTGGTACTTGCCACTGCAAAGCTTGCAAGAAGCACAACATGAGATTCCAAAATTTTCTCACATTTTGCCAACATTTCGTAGCGTGCTCAACCATGCATATATTGACATAAGGGAAACCTCTAATATTTATGATTAGCAACCAACTAGAGTATACAAGTTATATTTGGTTGTTTTCCTTAATTGGACACCTATATTTGATTGGTGCGGGGTTAAGTGAGAATCAAAGAACAAACACCACAAAGACACACGTCTAAAAGAGATTGGACTACGTCTTCAAATTTTATTAACTACTCCGAACTCAATAGTGAACACAATCGGGAGGACCTATGTATCCAGCTAAAGAATTAACAAACATGCACTTCCCATAACTATAACTAATTCATGGGAGATCCAATTTACAATCCACTTTTTGTTGATACCTCATCATAGATTTACTATTGAAACACGAGCTTTGTTGTTTAAATCTAAGGGCCACTTCACACACAACAATGAGAGCCCGTGACAAGTAAACTTCAAGCACTCTCATTGGTGGAAAAGGCGGAGCCGGTCCAAGTTCGCTTCACACTACACTTGAGGGACCAACGGAGTATGTGAATGCAAGATGGATGTAAAGTCTACATGGATTCCTACATGACATCAAATGGATCATGTTTCATGGTCACTTGGACTATTTTCAAAAACCACCTCTTGGAGGTAGGCCTAACACAAAACCGGGAGACCATGGCACTCCGAACGCTCACTACCGTTGGTTTATTCTATTTTATCATGTGTGAGGACCCGCATGAATAGAAATTCATTGAAATAGCATTTGGTTGAGGGCATGGTCACATCTCACCCTCCACGGAAAAACTAAAATGGTTAAAAATAGCCATGCGTCCAAAACAACGTCAAGAATGCAGTAAAACAATAAAACTCGATTTCTAGCAAAGGAAATAGTGAACTAGCTAAACATAGTCACGCATCCAAAAGGGTGTCAAGAATGTAGCAAACAATAAAACTCGATTTTTAGCAAAGGCAACCTAGCTTCTATTTTTAACCAGTTTAGTTTTTCCGTGGAGGGTGAGACATATGACTTCACACTACACTTGAGGGTCCGTGACCACACTACATGACTTTGGAGGTGTCTTGGGACGGTCTTTGGACACTTTCTTTTGGTCTCTCACAATTTCATGGTCACGGCTCTTGGCTCGTGTGTGAAGTGGCCCTAATTGATAGAAGTTGAAGAACATGAAACACAAACCAAATAACACACACTTAAATGGGAATGTGGTTTATTGTCGCATGTGCAAGAAGCTGGTTCCTTGTACACAAATAATTGCAAACAGTGTTGGCGAGTCGTGCCAACAAGCACCTCTAGAAGCCCCGGTCTTGTTTGGATGAATAAGTCCAGAATTCACACTTTTAATAGTAAGTGTCCAGGTCAACTTACAAATATTCAAGGAAATTCAACAAGTCAATGAGTTCCATGGCTGCAATTAGTATGGCACAACAGTGACTGCTCAAGTTTTATACTGTTCTCCCTCTTTAGTACGACACGTTTGGGAAACACAAAAAAGGTCGTATTATCGAGGTGTCGTCTTCTCGTTAATATGACAAATGGCGTAAAATTGTTGTACTATCGAGGGAATACAAAAACATAAGCAATATGAGCTGAAAAGTATATACAACGAGTTTAAGCAATATAGATTGTATGAAATAATAACTTATAAATCCAAACAAATGCAAACATTCTCAAGAACTCTTGAAATAGGAGTTCAAGGATCTCTGGTGTTGCCTACCCAAGTTAGCATTTGTCATCTTATCTAAATTCCCTACTAGCTTTTGAGAACTAAAAATTTCATTAACACCAAAATGTAAAGAGTTGTCTAATAAGAAATTGGACAACAATGATGCATGACGTTTAGCATCACTAAGCTTTACTGTAGGTGGAGCAACATCATCCACATCTACTGCATGTAGATCAACATTAAGATCAAAGCCTTGTGCATAATTGATTCCCAAAGAAGCATCCACCAACTCATGAGTACTCAATTCTAGCTTAGTAATCTCTTCCCCTTCCATCTGAATGTAAGTCTCGATTGACATCTCATCATCACCCAATCGCAACTTTGAAATCAAAGCACCAAGTTCATCTGATTCTTGCATTCTATTCTTCTCCCTTTCATCAACTAGGGCAAAATCAACATTCCATGTTGCATGTAATATACGCGCCATCCTCCAACAATTCCTTACTATCTATGCATCCAACTCACTCCATACTTCATAACTCCACATGATAGCATGTCTGATGTTGGGCACCACCTTCCTTAAGTCCTTCAATGTAGCATCATCATATTGTGATAAAACCCACTGCAAAAGTTTCTTCTTGTACTGAACTTTGAAAGATGCTATTATACCTTGATCCAAAGGTTGAACTACGCTTGTAACATTGGGAGGAAGGAAAACCAAATTCATGTTGCTCAATTCCAAGGTTGAAAAAACACGAGACTTACCAACTTTGGCAAAGCTAACAACATGTGAAGATGCATTATCCAAAATCATAATCACCTTTCGATTTTGGCCTTCGAATTGATTGTTGAGCTGCAAAATCCAAGCTTCAAATATATCCCCCTTCATCCAAGTTGTTTTATTTGAGTGCCACCTTCCAAAACATCGTGGTTGCTTAGACATATAAATCACAAGCAACTTCAACTTATCAGTCCCAGTTGAATTAACAACAAGAGCAAGTGTTACACGCTCCTTCTGTAACTTCCAACCCTTCACCTTCCCTTGTGCTAATGTTTTATTAGGATGTGCTCTAAAATACAATCCAATCTCATCCATGTTGTAAACATCTTCAGGCTCATAATCTGACAGAAGAATAGGAAAGGAGGCCACTCTAACCCTAACCAAGTCTATTCTACACTAGTAACCCTAATTATCATTACGTTTCCAATGATAAGTGAAGTTCTCAAGTAGTTCCCAAGTAGTTCCCAAGTGAAAATGGATGTATTTTAGATGTACATAACATAGATAAAAGGAATGTTAGCATTAATTACCTCTTTAATATGACAAAACGGAGATTCTAAATGTCGCATTATCAAGTGTCGTAGTTGTATAAACGAGAAAGTTTGAACTAAAAAGTTTGGTCGCGCAAAAATGTGTCGTAATATCAAGGGTGTCGTATAAACGAGTGTTGTATTAATGAGGTTAGACTGTAGACACAAGCCACTTGGCCATTCTATCCTTCTTTCAAGTTGACAACAACTCAAAGGCTTGTCCAACTCTCCAACTCTCAAGTCCTCTCCTTTTTCTTTTTTTTTAAAACATAAATTACGGGACTGCATTCAAGCTAGGAGAGCTTGGAGGTGGGTTGCATTCATCATGCATGAACTCTATGGGGGTAAGAACTAGCAATTATGATTGTTTTCATTTATTTGGGGAAAGGATCCCTAAGAAATTCGTCAAGCAAATCAAAATCTGGCACCTTCTCCGTGGTATTACGCTATGGACTATCTGGATTGAGCACAATGATAAGGTGTTCAATCATGAACAATGTCACGAGTCTAAGGTTAAACACCTCATCAGGGATGACCTCATCATGTGCGCCAAGGCAACTTGGGAACATGTGGTCAAGCAAGTCAAGATTAACATCTTCTCCACTGAAGCTATGCTCCAAGGCTTTGACCAAACATGAGGTGCTAGGAATGTCCTTTGTAGAAGGGACAATATGAAAATCACTTGGAATTGGAAATGGCAGCGCAATTAGGTAGCTCAGCTTTTGGTAGGTCTTTTTGGTGGCTTGGGGGGGGTGTCATTGGATGGTGGGGTGGGGGGTGTCCTTGGATGGTGGGGTGGGGGTGTCCTTGGTATGGTGGGTCTGGGGGGCTATATGTGGTGGGGTTGTGTTGGTGTTACTTCTTACGTGGCGGTGTTTCGCGTCCAAGGGCCCCCGCCTCCCCTCATTGTGGGCACATTTTCCTCTTGTTCTTTATGCATTTGGCATTGGTTTTTGGCAATTTGTCTCAAAATAAATAAATAAATCCTCTCGTTTTCAAATGTCAAAGATAGGAATATTTTTGTTCCAAAATATATTTATATGATTTGTCAAATTTCAATCTCCATACACATATTTCAATGGATGAAATCATTCAAATAGATCATTACTACATTGATTCTCGCAATTGGTGCGTGTGGTGCTACACTATTTATGGTTTGTAGTGTCACTTATTGTTTGGAGTTACGCAATGCTATAACTATTTATTGAGAATGTAAGAGTTCACCAAGCAAAGTCATTTATGTTTTGTAATGTCCAAACAACCTATTCAACTTCCATGAGTAAATATTGAAGTCATGAGTAAGAAGTTACTGCATTGCGTGATTTCAAGTAGTAAGTGACACTAAATACCATAAACGGTGTAATTCATGAAACACACACTATTCTACCAAGTCTCGAAATTAGTGAGTACTGAAATTTCCACTGGGTGATACTAAATTGATGAATACATGCTCATTTACCATAAAATCAAGAACATTAGTGCGTGCTTTGAGGTTCTTGTAGAGTGATAAAAAAGTTATATGCAAACACATGCTTGTCAGTGAATAGGCCGGTACTTTCAATGAGAAGTGATGCCATAAATAATATTTTTGTGAATAGTGTTGATATGAATAGTATTTTTAGTGAATAATGTTGAGATGAACAGGTCTTCCTAGATCTCTTGGTGGCACTAATTTCAAAGCGTAAAGAAATTTAGTATCACCTTCACTAATTTCCCACACTCACTAATTGGGATAATCAGTGTAGTAAATTGTAGTGAATGTAACATTATTTCAAGTAACACCAACTTGCGCCTAGAATGTGAAAGTGATGTTTTCCTTCCCTTTTATTCTGGCCACCTGCATTGGCAATGTGTTTTTGCAATCAAGGGAGAAATTCCAACAAAATTTGTTGAATTTATTAATATAATATTGTGTTTGTGAGATTGGTACTTAACATCACATAGTTCCTTGATTGCGTTGCATGAGACCAAGTATCAAATGAGCATAATTATTCTTTAATTCCAAGATTCCTCATTTATGGGGAGAACTCATGTTGTAACTCGTGAACTTTTTGACAGGCAAGTGTAAGTTATCCAGGTCTTTTAATTGCAGCCTCTTTCTTTGGAAAGAAACCATCATGTAGTTGTTTAATAATGTCGTGTACATTGTGGATGTCCACAACATGTAAATGCCACTCAAGTGCATTCCTCATGTACCCACAATTAGTTGTCGTCCACACCACTACTAGCCACCTTGAGTTAGGTCATGAGAGTTCTTTGTGGCCACGCCACCTTTATACACAACTTTACCTACTAAACAAAATGAAAACTTAGGAGTAAATAGATATGAAGGTCAAATTCCACTATGGAACAAGCATGAGCAAACATCGATTATCGCAATTGGTGCGTGTGGTACTACAATGTTTATGGTATTTAGTGTCACTCATTGTTTAGAGTTACGCAATGCTATAACTATTTATTGAGAATGTAAAAGTTGCCAAACAGAGTATTTCTATTCTATAATGTCCAAACAACCTATTCAACTTTCATGAGTAAAAATTGAAGTCATGAGTAAAAAGTTATTGCATTGCCTGATTTCAAATAGGAAGTGACACTAAATACCATAAATGGTGTAATTCCCAAAACACGCACTATTTTACCAAGTCTCAAAATTAGCGAGTATTGAAATTTCTATTGAGTGATGTAAAATTCATGAATATACGCTCATTTACCATAAATTTCAATGCGTGTTCTGAGGTGCTTGTAGAGTGATAAAAAAATTATATGCAAACACATGCTTGTCAGTGAATAATGCCGGTACTTCAATGAGAAGTGATGCTATAAATAACATTTTTCTATGAATAGTGCTAATATAAATAATGTTTTTAGTGAATAGTGTTGAGATGAACATTACCTCCTAGATCTTTTGGTGGCACTAATTTCCCACACTCACTATTAGCCCTCCCTCACTAATTGGGATAATTAGTGTAGTAAATTGTGGTGAATGTAACATTATATTCAAGTCTCGTCACAAAATATGTATTTCACTATGATGTGCAGGCCTAGTTATACTCGAGTGTCTAAGAATGTCATATTCTAGAGTTTAGAATGGGCACACCAACTTGCGCCTAGAATGTGAAAGCAATATTTTCCTTCCCTTTTATTGTTGTCACATGCATCGACAATGCATAACATTATTCAGACCCATGACAGTGTTCTGTGGGATTGACAATATTCCATGGAATATTTTCACATTCAATATGAATATGGGGAATATTCCCTGGAATACTATCAGTCCCACAGAACATTGTCATGGGTTTGAATAATGTTATGTGTGTTTCTACAATTAAGGGAGAAATTCCAACAAAATATGTTGGATTTTTAATATAATCTTGTGCTTGGTGAGATTGGTGCTTAACATTACATAGTTCCTTGGTTGCGCATGGGACCAAGTATTAGATGAGCATAATTATCTATTAATTATGGGATTCCTCATTCATGGGGGAATACTCATGTTGTAGCCCGTGAACTTTTCGATAAGCAACTGTAAGTTATCTGGGTCTTTTAATTGCAGCCTCCTTCTTTGGAAAGAGACCATCATGTAGTTGTTTAATAATGTCGTGTACGTTGTGGATGTTCACAACATGTAAATGCCACTCAAGTGCATTCCTCATGTGACCACAGTTTGTTGTCATCCACACCACTACTAGCCGCCTTGAGTTAGGTCATGAGAGTTCTTTGTGGCCGGGCCACCTTTATACACAACTTTACCTACTAAACAAGATGAAAACATAGGAGTAAATAGATGTGAAGGTCAAACTCCACTATGGAACAAGTATGAGTGAAGAGCCTCTTTGCACGCATGCATTTGCCCTCTTTTGGAAGTGGATTGGAAAATAACATACATTGCTCACTATTTGGCCTCTCCTTCCTACGAGGGTTGTAGCCCGCCTCTAACTTAACTTAACACCGACCACAAACTTTGCAATTGGGTTATGCCACATAAGGTAGACATGCCTAATATTAACACAACATATATAGTTGACACCTATGTTTGAGGGATATGTGGTAAGGTGTGGATATAAGAACGGACACCATAAAACATCTGTTTGAATGGGATTGGACTACATGCTCGAACACACTAACCATTTAGGCATGGTTCAGATGAGAGTGTGGGCAAGAGATTGCCAAAGGTCATTGGCTGAAATAACAACTTCATCCAATGCGTTGTTCAAACCTAGGATTTGTCCACTTCGTCAACCCACCGCGTCACCAACCAATGTAAGCACCTTGGTGGACAAGATGGAGAAGTTTAGGGTCTTGGTTTGGGGGTGGCTCCAAACTTCTCCGGTGGAGGAACACTCTTGCTTGTCCAATTAGGATTGATGGCATTTGAAGTTGCATTTGATGAACCAGATGGCACACACAATGACCTAGTGATGTCTCAGCTCTTTTTCTTTGGGGGGGGGACGAAAGATTGGCCAGGGTGACACTATTCACGCTTTGTCTGGGTGCTTGTATGAAACAAACATGATACTCAATCGTCAATATGATTAGGGGGACCTATGTGACCACTTAAATGAGCACATGAACCTTCACTTTGATAATGAATAAGATATCCATATGAGCTCTAAAAATTATGCGGCAGATGGCTACCCGCGTCACTGAGGCAGAATGAACACTTCCCGTGTGGTCAGGGGCTAGGAAGATCTTAGCCATCGATTGTGATCTGACAAATCTAAAGGCTCCTATGTTGCCCCAACTTCTAGCTTCTCTTCCCATTGGGTAGAGCTTGAAAAACTTCATGTTGGATGAAATCTCCACCTCCATCCACTCACGAATATTGGATGAAAATTTTCAAATTGAATCCTTCATTAAAAGGACTTGCAGAGGAAATGATGCCAACATGGGGGTTCGAACTCCTATCTCTTCCTTTTGAAAGGTAGAACCAAAGGTACTAGCCAGCAATTCCAAACCCCTTTTGATGACCGACCTTGAAATGAAATGAAATTTAACCAGTTGTATGAGAGCATTTTGTGTGGGATTTTGAAGGTTCCCAAAGGGTTCCCTAAGTTCCCAATGGAGTTCCTTGAAGGGAAGGGGAACTCCATTAGAAACTTAGGGAAACCTATGGGAACCTTCAAAATCCCACACAAATGCTCTCATACAATGGGATGAACAATCAACCCCTTCATCTTGCAAACATTGATTTTTTATTTGCCAAAATTTCATCCGTCGAATTTTTGTTAAAAAACCAGGCTACCCGAGCAGTTTCGTAGACTGTATGTAGGATGAGGCTATGTGAATGGATGGCTTGGATGTGGTCTGCCCACGACCACACACCCTCCATTCACAGCGCCTCAGTGACATGGAATGACTACGGGCGATATTTGGGTTTGCTAATTGTGAGCCAATTTTTTGGTCATTTAGTGAAACTATGGACAAATAGTTAAAACTTGGATGAAAGAGCATCCAAATAGATGAACATAGTTGAACCATAGGCTAGGAAGTTAGTTATAACTATAGGCACGGCCGTAGGCGGCCTAAGTTGGTTACTGTAACCATCGTCCTCTTCCCCGCCGAGCTAAGAGGGTTGGCGAGGGGGAAGAAGGTAGACATTCCTTAGATTCTTTTTGAACGCATAGTTGAACTTATGGGCTTGTCTCCCTCATTTCAAAGTTGTGTGAGGTTTTCATTGTTAAACTATCTTCTAAAGTAAGACTTTGTGATCACCGCAGTGATTGCGGGACACAAGTTGCTGTGGAAGCTTATTGTTAATTTTGATTTTGAATATATTGAAGGGTCGAAGTATGTCAAACTATTTCCTCTTGTCGCAGCGTTATTTGAACTGTGAACTATTGTCCGGTGTTGAAGTTATCATCGATTGAGTGAGCGTTTGAGAACATAGTTGATCAAGACAGAGTGTGTGTCTGTAGCAATTGAGTGAGTGAGAGATTATAACCTATTGTCAGTATTATATTGCGACTGATAGAGCGTGTGATTGTGATAGAAATTGAGTGAAGTAAAATGATAAAGAATGAGCGCCGAGAGTTATTGAGAGTATAATCAATGTGGACAGAAAAACAAAGCAAGTGTGAGAAGATGAGAGATACTGGAAGTGTGAGGAAGAAGTCATAAGTGAGGGATTAAGAGCCAAATGTCAGAGTGAAAACTATTGTCGTGAGAAATCGAGCATTGTATAACCATAGCTTAAGCATGAGGTCCTAAACATAGTTGAACTTGCTGGAATGTAACCCAGAGCCTGAAGATGGTCGTACGAGAGAGATATTGACTGAGTGAGGAGTCTAAGTAATTTGAGAGATAGAAGTTGCAAGTTAAGAACATTAAAGAGAAAGAGTTGAGTTGAACTATGGACGGAGAGCCATTTGTGTTAGAGCATATGTGAAATCATTGGCCGAAGTAGGTGACAGAAATAAGGAAAGTTGAGAGAACAATTACCTCGTAGTGAAGCGGGTAGAACTATAAGTTGGGTCGCTGAAGAGCAGAGTTCTGAGCGACCAAGGCACATTGAGGGTTAGGCTGAGAGAGCCGAAACCTAATTGAAGCCCATAGTTAAGTAAAGCTATCGTCTCCTGTGAGAGGGATGAATCGGGACAGTCAAGGGTTAGTCCGAGAAGGAAACTATTGGCTATAGTGTTACTTACTATAGGATGGGAGGAGGCCGGGAGGCCAAGTGTCAGTTTGAAGTCGAACAATGGACGATTGTTAAGACCTGTGAGAGGCAGTGAGGAAGAAGAAAGAGCATATTGTTCAGCCATATGAGATTATAGTTGAATCATGATTTTAGGCTGATAGATTTATAATTGAGAATAATGGAATTTATGAGAGAATCTCAATCAATTGATATGATGAGAGAAAGATTCTGATCAATTGATTAATGAAGGGATTAAGGAACATAAGTTAGGATAAACTTTGGATTATCAAGGAAATTTAGGCATAAGTTATCCTAGACTTGATTGGAGTTTTATATGATTATGTAGTCTAGAGAATTGATCTTTGAGTGTGAGATGCAAGCTAACCCAATCAACTATTGTCTTGTGTGTTACCCTGGTTGTTGTTGTTGCAGGTTGTGTAGGGCCACTAAGACTATAGCTTGACTTGCCGATTGTTGTTAGTTGCATGAGTTGTGAGTAATGATTAAATCTTGGAATTAATAAATGAACAAGTTGTCTTGCATTGAAATTAACATTGACCAATTAATGAAGGAGTTGTTGTGATTTGAAGATGCATTGGCCAATGGTTACCAAAGACAATTGTGATACTCAAAGACTATTGTTCTCGAAAGACTATTGTTATACAATCTCATGACGAGATGGTTACTACTGTGACAGACACACATGCCCCACTGAATGAAACACAGTGAGAGGAAACCCTGTGAGAAAGGAGAGTAAAAGATGGATAAGAGATGTTTTAGAGTGAAGATAGCATACCTATTGTCTGATTAATGAACTATAATGTGACAAATGCATGTAATAGACACTAGTTAAGCCTTCCTTGAGAGTCTGTACCTTGGGTTTTTGTTTATTCAGTCATAGCAAAAAACTAACTACACTAATCATCTCACATTAATGGCGTGTTTCCTATCACACAAGAAATGAGTGCAGTGTTGTTACATGACGGTATTTCGTGTCCGAGGGGCCCCTCCCCTCGATGTGAGTGCGTTTTCTTGGTTCTTAATTCATTTGGCGTTGGTTGTGTTGGTCTTTTGTCTAAAAAAAATTTTTTTGAAAAGAAATAAGAAGAAAAAAGAAGAAGAAGAAGTGAGTACAGTGAGAAAAGTATCCATCTTGTTACGTCTATCCTCGTGAGCCCATCTCGTGCAGATATTTATTATATTATATTTTCATGCAACGAATTAGGACAGGCTACTGTTGGAAAGTTTTCGGGCAGGCCAAAATCTAGCCACTCGCATTTAGCAAAATCTGTGCAAGTGGGGCTGGATTGAGGCCGGACTCTGTGCATCGAGAATCTATGCATTTCCCACTCATAGTGAGCGTACTATATTTGCACCCTGGATAAATTAAGGGCCCCAATGAAATAGAGGTCTTCTTCTTGGACCTGGGGCCCCACCAATCTAAAGGCTATGGTGAATACATAGTCAAACCACTACACTCTAAACTCCGTAGTATCACACCTGTGGCAACCAAAGTGCACGTGATATTACAGAGTTTTGTAGTGTTAACATGGATGTGTGATACTAGTGAATTAGTGTAGCATGTGACACTATGGAATATCACAAAGTGCAACATATTAAATGGTGTGGTGTTGTCCACTCCACTTGGTCTTCCTGGGCGATGTGGCATATGCATGCACCAACATTCAACAAGTGGCATAAGAAGAAGAAGAAGAATGAGAATAAGAAGGTGACACTCCGCATATTGACACATGGCACAATGCAAGGGTGTGGGTTGACTTTCTTTGGTGGTTTGCATTAATGACAAAATTCGTGATATAAGGGAGAGAAAGGTGACACTAAGGAGTGAGATTTGAACTATGCACATCTGTTCCCTAGGTTTCAGGATATTAGAGAGTGAGTGACATTATGGAGGTTGACATTACGGAGTTTAGGGTGTATATTGTAATAAGTAATTTAATTTCTTCAGTTCATTAATCATGACTTCAATTTTACTCACAAAAGTTGAATAGGTTGTTTGGACATTGTAGAACATAAATGACTTTGCTTGGTAAACTTTTACATTCTCAATAAATAGTTATAGCATTGCATAATTTAAAATAGTAAATGACACTAAATAGGATAAATAGTGTACTCCTATAAGCGTCCATAACATTACTGATCTCCTTGGTTGCGTTCCATGGGGCCAAGTATTAGGTGAGAATAATTTTGGGTTCCATGTTTATGGGGAGCACTCAAATTTGGTTGTCATGTGGAGTTTCTAACAAGCAACTATAAATTTATAATTTTTTTAATAGCAACCTCGTTCATTGGACACAAGACCATCATCTAACTACTTAGTAATGTTATGTCATTTCACCATTTGAGTATGTTCTCTATTACTACACTTTTAAGTGTTTGTTGGGTCTTCTTGATAAGGGAAAGAAGATCTCCATACTTCTTAGTGTGTGGTTTTTGGACAACATTTGGTAAGATTATGAATTTACGGTGTTGATACATATGTTCATCCCCATAGTGGAATATCCTTTTGTTTGTGTGATGAAGAGTGTCCTTCCGCATGCCCATTTAACTTTAAGAAGGATTTACTTCAAACAATGATTATTACTAAGCCTATGTTTTTACCAAGAGGTTAACATGGTGCTTCCAACTTTCAGATATGGTGCTAAAATATTGAACGGAGACTTGAAAAACTCACTTGAAGGTTTTTGAGAAAGGCATGAAGATACATATGATGTCTCACATCAAAGTGCATTCTCCAACAACTTACCATATTTTGTTGACCATATTTGGAGAACTTACCATGGAATTAGATCTCTTAAGCTAACTATGGATTTCAACAACGGCTAACCAGCCTAACCCCCTCTTGGGTAGTCAATCAAGTAGCCTTGCTCTCCTGAAACCTTGTCAAACAAGGATTTAACACCTTGCACAAATCGACAACAATACGGAAAACATCATGGAGTCCATCTCGTGGGGAAACCCATGATAACCCAACACCATCGAAATCAAAATTGATGATCTCAAGGCGGTTTTTCTTGCTAAAAAGTGGAAATCTTTCCATCTCTTGGGGGAGAAACTAGATTACCTCCACCTCAAGGATTTCTCAAATATGAACGTGAATTGTACTTGAAGCAACCATTGACACCACCAATGCAGATCATGATTGTTGCTTACTGCACCTCGAATCATAGACTTGCCATTGAAACTGGGTGGTTGATTATTCTTATCCCTAGAGATAATATATTATGCCACTTTGCTAATGCAGTTGAAACTTAGGCATACATTGTGGTGGAGTGTCTTCTATATAACTCCATTAGGGATAAGTTCCAATCACTTGGTATTAGGTAGTCTTGAGTCTTTCTTTGAATTGGACCATCAAGCTGATATTAGCCATCTCATGGAGGTTATCACATTCCACCACTCTAGGGAATTAGTTGGTTTGAAACCATCTTGATATACTTCTAGTCCCATAAGCCTTTTTGGCTTCCCAAACTCTAAAATCATTTCATTTCATTTCAGTTCAATGGACATCGTATCCCTTGTTGGCATGCCAATAATCCTACATCTACCCAACATGATTGCTCACACACAACCTCAAAGATACATTGAAGAAGAACAACTTAGCCACACGATATCCTAAGCTACTAGCACATACCCAAATGTGGATAAATGCTAACAATTTTGAGGATTACCCCGAATGGTCCAACCTTTTTTGGAACCCACACAAACATTGAACGCCCAAATCACTTCAACACTTAAATTAAGACACGGAAGATATATAGGCTTTTAGGGCTTTTATGTTGGATATTACTCCCATATGCAACGTTTCCTCTCTCATGTGTTTACTCTACCTCTTTACCTGAATAAAGTTGGTGGGGGGGACCAACTCAAAAGGCACACCTTCTACACTTATGACTACGGCCCACTATAATTTTGTCATACCATAATTATTTTGTCAATGTAACTTTTCTCGACCCATGCCATTTTTGGGCCATGACATTTATATGGTAAAAATAGGAATATAGAATCAACATTGTTCACATGAACATAAGATGAACTATATAGGATCAAGATCATACAAAAAAACATCAGTTTTTTGATATTCTATCATTTTGTATTCGAATGTTGATACTCTATTAATGAATAAGCCACCTTAATTTTCAATTCACACATAAAATACAAGTGGACCACAATACTTTCAACCCACATTAATTTTAGGCCCCAATGTGCCAAGGCTAGACACCTACCTCTTTGAATTGGACCCCACCAACAATATTGATAGAAAGGGAGTCTAGTAAAAAACCTAGTCATGTATATTTGTGGTTAACCCATCTCAAGGAAGTCCACGTATACTAATTTAGGATCCCTGATGCTACACTAAACATGATATTTAGTGTCACTTACTATTTAGAGTTACACAATGCTATATCTTTTTGTACTATTTGATGTTTTTTTTTCCTTTTACCAAGTAAAGTTGTTCATGTTCTATAATGTCCAAGAAGTCAATTTGGGTAAACAATGAGATATATAGTAAATAGAATATAGCATCGAGGAATTTCAAATAGCAAGTGACACCAGGGCTAGGGCAAACCGACCCATACATTGGTACCTTACCGGATGTGTAGTGATGTCACATTCGAATGAATCGGCCCTCAACCTCATAGGGGGTCTTTTTGTATTGGAGCCACTTCATCCATGATATGTAGGATGGTTGATTTTAAGTGAGTGCCACGAATCCCCAGCCGTTCGCCCTCCCCGGTAAGGTACGGATATATGGGTTGGTTCGCCCCAGCCGTGACCCCAGATACCATATCTATTGTTCTAGAACCACCTCGATTGTCCAGCAAAAAAAGAGTAAAAAATACATGCTATAATAGAATCGACTGCGTTTTCACCTTGGATTATGTTGGTGGAGGGCCCAGCTCAATGAGGGTGGCCCCAACAAATGACAGGTGTAAAAGGTCCAGGCCTATTTGAGGACGGGAAGTTGCCATATATGTTGACGGCCGAGGTTGCGCCGGCGGGCCCCACAGACACATAAGAAGACACAACAGATTCCGCATGCGAGCGAGCGAGGTGGGCCCCACCAGTTGCTGGCTTTTGGGGTGGGCCCGGTGAGGTGGCGACATGGGAGCCTTTGGTCCAAAGAGTAGGAAGAGGCTTGGAAGGCGCTCCTTTGGAATATGCATATACATGTGTATATAAATAGGGTTTCCAAAGGTCAAAAGGCTCCCAGATTCAGCAGCAGTGACCTTGGAGTGCTTTTTGGAATGATGAATCTATACTTTACTTATTATGGATCGTATGGGCGGTGTCCCAGGAGATTTTTGGGCACAATCGGTCAAAAGCCTAGTGTTTTTTTGAAGTCTAACCGCTGACTTTTTTTTTCCTTTTTTTTGGCTTTGTCTGTAGGACAGAGACTACCGTAGTACCATAGCAGGTTCGTCCTAAAATAATTCTAAAAATAAAAAACGTAAAAATTAGAAAATTCTGAAGACAAAAAAACGAAAATAGAATAAATTAGTTTTTGAAATATTTTTCTATTTCTAAGCTATTTAGGGTCATTTTTACTTATTTTTTGCTAAAAAACGAAAATTGAGAAATTCAGTTTTTGAGAGGCGAACCTTATTTTTTCAAAAAAATTAAATATTCGTTCGCCAGGTGGCGAACCTGCTATGGTGTTACGGTATGCATCGACTTCTATGTTGCAAGAGAAAATTTCCTAACCACTTTGCGTTCACACTTGGACGTTACTTGTTCCTGCTATTTTTGGTCCAGTTTATTTAATGTGGATGGTGAAAGCTTGCATACCTTGGACAACTAACCGACTAATTCAACTATTAGTTAACTACACTATTGTGTCTAATTAGTGTGGGTGGGAAATGCACGTGGGTTGGAAATTAGTGTGGCCCACACTAAATTTCAAGTGTTTGGGTCACTTTGGATGAAAAATGTAATGTCATCCATCCGTGTGTGTTAGGGTTCTCCGCAAACAACCTCCGTTAGGTCAATGTGGGGAAAGTCTTCAAACACAATTGGATGGAATTATGAAGTTTCATCCAATTGTGGAAACGACAAAACCCACACAAAATTTTCACCTTTGAAATTAGTGTGGGCCACTCTAAATTATAATTTGAAATTAGCGTGTTTTATTAGGAATTAGTGTGGCCCACACTAATTAGACACAATAGTGTAGTTGCCTTTCGTAACTATAAATGTTCGTGATTTGACCTCCCAAAAAATGTAGTTAACTATAGTTGTTCTAAAATCTAGTTAACTATAGTTGTTCCCTAAAATGTATTGAAAAAAATCTAATTGACTATAGTTATAGTAAATAGCCATGGACTAGCATGAGCAAATTGTACAGCTACAGTTATAGTCTTTCATAAGAAAGGACAGAGCCTCACGGTTCTACCATTTTTTTTTTAAATTTTTTTTGAGACAGAAGGCCGACAGGCCAGCGCCAAAGCACAAGAGGCAGTTGACCACCTGGCAAGTTTTCCGTCAAGTAGAGAGGAGATTTCACAACCGGGAATTGAACCGCCAACCTCTTCCTTAAGATTTGGGTATCTCTCCACCATCATCCGGTAGTTTAGGGTCGTCTCAGACCACTAACCGGTGACATGTTGTGACATAACATTACTTAGGGAGGTTTGTTCACACCATGAACCATGAAGTCGTCCCAATGCCCTGTAAAATCTGTGATTGGCTGTTGAACTTGTCCCGGGACCGCTTCGGTCTACACCGAGGGAAAAATGTCTGAGTGACCGTGGAGTTTGAGGTCCCCAAAGACATATTTTAAGGCCTACATTATCCACCGACATGATCCAACGGGTTTTGCAATGGGAGAGGCGAAGGAGATGCTTTGGGTAGAATACGGCAAGGGTCCATGCTTGAGAAATATTGTTATCATAAATTTGTAATGATTTTTTTGGGGGGGATCATCATCAAAAAATTCTTCCATTGTCACCGGATTGCGAGCTTTCTTCTTCAACCCTAGAAATTGCATGCAATCCTTCTTCCTCTCTGTAGTACCCACATCTATTTTGAATTTTGGAGTTGAGCCTAAAATAGTTTTAAGTTCTAAACATTCTACTGGAGTTGCTTTCGGATTGTATGCATATTTGCTTATGGAGGTGTTCACATGTAGTTAAGCACAAGCCACCATCCAACCACATTTTGGCGGTCTGCTAGAATGTGGGGGACCGTGTACACGGGCCGCTAGACGTCCATGTGTCCACTAAAAAATCTTTAACCTACAAATGTTCGTCACCATACAATTAAGATTGGTTGAAGACTGAAGAGAATCGATGTCGGTCTAGAACTCCATCCTTGGTAGCTGGGAGGAGGAGGTTAGTAGGTGGGCTTAGATTCGAGAAGATGGGAGTAGCTACTTGACACATACGAACCATACCCTGCCATATTCCCTCTACATTTGGACAGGTTTGTCCTTATCCACACTAGAATTTGGTGGACAAGCAGCCTACATGGAAACTTACCCTTAGCAACGCAAAAGAGGAATCCTATTGAACAAGGTTGTTGATTTTCTTCTAAATATGTGTGCACACTGCAAGATCCCTTCCATTTTTTAAGCATTTAAATTTTGCGGTGACCTCCTAGCTACTTAAGAGCCCTTTTCCTCAAATCACTACATGCAACTATCCACATGTCCATTCACTTTCACCTACAAGTGTTGCTTCCTCCCTAACACTCGCGGGGTCACATGAACCGACGAACAACGAGAGATTGTTTATTCCCCGTTACTTGACAAGTGCCGCCATTTTAAAAGGAAATATGGCATCTCACATACACACCATTTCTTAACAATGTGTATGCTCGCTTTGTGGGCCTGGAATATGCAACTGTATGCCCTCATCAAACACAAAATATGCTTGAAATTGGTCCAAGTCAATCCGAGTTCTTACATGGTATGAAGCAACTGCGGAGCTGGGTGTGTAGATCTATGTGAAAGGCGGGAGTGATCCACGACTCTTGTTCGGTGAGCATTGTAGATCTACATGATTGTCTATAAATTCTATCGAGGAATAGTAAAGAGAGCATCTCTTCATTGCTTAGAGCCACTTCACACACGAGCCAAGAGCCATGACCATGAAATTGTGAGAGCCCAAAAGAAAGTGTCCAAAGGCCGTCCCAACACACCTCCAAATTCATGTAGTGTGGTCACGGACCCTCAATTGTAGTGTGAAGTCATATATGACAAGGCCCTCAACCAAATGCTATTTCAATGAATTTCTATTCATGTGGGTCCTCACACATGATAAAATAGAACAAACCAACGGTTGTGAGCGATCGGAGTGCCATGGTCTCCCAGTTTTGTGTTAGGCCTACCTCCAAGAGGTGGTTTTTGAAAATAGTCCAAATGACCATGAAGCATAATCCATTCGATGCCATGTAGGAATCCATGTAGACTTTACATCCATCTTGCATTCACATACTCTATTGGTCCCTCAAGCATAGTGTGAAGCAAACTTGGACCGGCTCTGCATTTTCCACCAATTACAGTGTTTGAAGTGTAATGGTCATGGGCTCTCAGTATCCTGTGTGAAGTGGCCCTTAGTAATGTTATGTATGGTTCGATTCAACCAAATGAATGGGGAGAACCGACGGTTACAGTGTTTTGTCTAATTAGTGTGGGTTACCATTTAGAGTTACACATTGTTGTAACATTTTATTGAGGGTATCATTTTTTACCAACTAAGTTATTTCATGTTCTTCGGTCTGCATACTAACTACCTATGTTATTTGGGTAAAAAAATGATACTCTCACTAAAGTGTTTTAGCAATGTGTAACTCCGAATGGTAGCCCACACTAATTTGACAAAATAGTGTAGTTACAGATGAACTGGTTGAGTTTGAGAAATAACCAATTGACGTTCCAGAGTTCAGGAAAATTACCGATCACATTAGATTAATCTATGGAATATACCCTACATTAGTAAAGAAAAACCAAATGATCACAACATGTCACCGGTTGGACTTGGAAACACTAGGATCTTGACCAATCATGCCCACAAATCTGCCCAGACACTGATCCACCCCCTATCTTTCTTAATGCTAGATCCGGCGAGTCCAAGACCTCTTTCTTTTCTTTTCGTTTCTTTTCTTTTGGGCAAATGTCACTTGGTAATCAACATACAACGCCTGGCCTTTATTCTCCACCCCAAGTTCCAACACTACCCATGTGATCATTGAATGGGGAGAACCATCTACTACACTAAATAGTCCTATTACTGTGGGCCACAATAATTTTCTAGAGCTCACGCTAATTTTCATAATGAGAATTAATGTGGGCCACACTAGTTTACAACCCACGCTAAATTTCTAATAAAGAATTAGCATAGGCCACAATAATTGTTTTTCTAGAAAATCCCAGACGGTGGACTCTTCATACCACATACAAACTAACGTGAGTGTAAGAAGGGGTGTTATTTGAGGTATTAGCACACATAGTATACACAAGGGGGAGGTATTATTTTTCTCTAGTTTGTACAATAGGGTCCAAAAATATTTCGAATTTTTGGCCTGGAGTTGAATGAGAATGAAAACTACAAACTTTGAAAACCTCTTGTAGGCTCAAAAATTCATCAATTCACAAACCGTAAATTGTGTTGGAAAGATAATAGAGTCTACTTTGACAATATGAAAAATTTGCATTACAAAAGTAGAAAATAATACATTTAAAAAAACTTATCATAATATAGTATTTACCATCTAGTGCTACCACCTCTTGCTGAAATAACTGCTTGCATTCTATCAAGCATAGTTCTAATCAAAGTTTGGAGTTGCTCCAAAGATATTGTATCCCATGTTGATTGAATAGTTTGTGCCATTTCCTCCTTGTTTTTGGGACTAGGACGATGTTGTAACAAATCTTTGACAATCTTCCATAAATTTTCTATGGGATTCAAATCTGGAGAGTTTGCAGGCCAAATTAGTTTTGCCATACCATGAGCTTGTCTCCATTGCAACGTAAGTGAGCTATGGTGGACTGGAGCACCATCTTCTATAAGTTTCAATTGTTGAGGGTGATCATGTAAATTGTTGTGTCACATTCAATAGGCTTGATAATTCCAACAATGGTTGTCTTCTATCATCTCTAACATAACATGCCAACGCTCTAGCATCGCGATCACTCAACTTCCGATGCCTACCACATCGGAGTTTCAAAGATTCTACACTCCCTCGGACCTTCCAATTTGTCAAGATAGTAGAAATAGTTGACTGTGGAACATTCAATACAGATGCAATGTTTGAACTCTTCATTCCACTCTCACGCATTCCCACAATGTGACCCCTTTCTTCATCACTCAAGATTTTATACAGCATGGTACCTCTTGATGACCCAATGCACAATCTAAAAATCAATAGATTCAATCACCAACATAACAACAAAGGCAACTCCAATGTTGCTGGCCAAACTACCTCCGAAACAACTTCAAGCCACCATATCTCATATGTGCAAGCCAATTTCCATTGCAATAACACTCCATGTTGTAATCTTGAACTATGTAGACTAAACCTTGCAATGAATACATGCCATCAAAACAACGAGGTGGCACCATGAGCTCCAAAAGGGAAGTTGCATGTTTGAGCTCTTGACAACACAATTTTCTAATTACAACCAAATCGTTAAATTTTTGACATGTGCTCATGATTAAGAGGTGGTGACTAAAGACCACTAATGACTTCACAAGTTGCAATTGATTTGGTGAAAAAAGTATATAGAATGAGGTAGCTACATGCAATTGAATGCAACTAGTTTTGAAGCACAAAATTGGGAGTACATCCAAAATTTGAAATATTTTTGGACCCTATTGTACATCTAAAAAAACCATTCAATTTTATGAATTAAAGGTAGATGTGTAAAAGGGGGCCTTTTAAGATTTAGAAAACATATCGGCAATAGATGTGTTAGTTTCATCTAGTTCACGTTTTCATCCTTTGTTGACAAATAGTCAAAGTCCTCAATGACTACTACGTATGTTCTTGTTAGAGTTTGCATTTGGGTTCCAATTTTTTACAAACTAGAGGCTTTTGGAGCGCTCATAGGCTTCCATGAGTTATGCTCTCCGGTTTGTGACTAAGTTATTGTGCTCTTGTCTTTGTTTGTTTGATACAATCATTAAGTTACATGCTATGGATGAAAATGATTTTTCAAAGGAAAGTGAAATTGGATTTCATGTGTAATAAAGGCCTATTTAATTCATGATGTATATTTTTGTATATGTAATGGAGGCATTTATCACATGAGCTTGAAAAGCTTGGTATAAATACATGAGTCCATTTCATAGCATGCCGTTAGTCTCTTCCTCTTTGTAATCGCCATGCCCAAGCTATGTCATTAGGGGAGGAATGGACTCAAAAGGTGCCCGCGAGTTTGGTCCCAAAAATGGGTTTTCTCTAATATAAAGTCCTCAAAACTCAATGGATAATGAGGTTCGCCTCAAAGGTACCATAAATCGGAACCACTAAACTATTGACACGTTAGGGTGTGGACTCGTCATGGTGTAGTCCTCTAGTACTTGTGATGTTGCCGTGGCCTCCACAATGTACCCACTACCTTGTACCAGGAAACTCCCACTTGAGGTGCATCCACCCAAGCATCACTCCATTGGCCGGACCTAGGTCCAAAACCACATGGCACCTTATGTGCCATGTGAGCAAACTGGTACACGCCCGTGTACCTCGGTACCCTAAATAGGCAAAATGGATTTTTCGGGATATTACAAAGGCGGCAACCTTTTGAGTCCATTCCTCCCCTAATGCCCACTTCTTCATCGTCTTATGAGACCTTCATATTCTTCTTACTTCGACTATTCTTCTTCTTCTTCTTCTTTCTATGTTTTATTTCTCATTTTCTAAGCCTTCGTGTTTTAATTATGACCACTTTTTAATACTTGTTACAAGTATGTGTAAAGTTTTCTTTGTGCAAAATAAACAATTGAATAATCAAACATAATTTTGCTATAATGATATGTCATAATGACTTGCTAGATGTTACAAATGTGAGCACCTACGTTATTGATCGAAATAGCTACGTGGAATCCAATGCCACATTTGGCCTTGATGACAACTCATGGAAGGTTAGAATATAAGCGTAAAGTATCCAAAGCCACATCATGGCCCCTTCCTACTTATTTGCTATTTATAAAACAACAAATGCTTCATAATAGCTAAGAGGGGATAAAGACGTCTTACGTGCCAACTCGAAGGTGCTTACCTACACTAAGCTCCATCCAAACTTCTTAATGAACTCATCCAGTTTTTTTTGCCAAATGACTTTACTTGAGTGCCATGAATCCCCAACCATGTTTCTCTACAAACTTCTCGTATATAGGGGGTTTTAATTTCATAGTGACCCTTGCACGTCATTTACGTTTCCAATGAAGAGTCTCCCCCCCCAAGTAGAAAATTAGTGTGGGTGATTATTTTATTTTCTGCTATTTCTGTCTTATAAGTAATATTCAATGTGTTGGTTGAAAGTCTTAAGACCTTGGACAACTGCCAAAATAACTATAGTTAACTAGATTTTTTTCATTACATTTTAGGGAACAACTATAGTTAACTAGAAAAATTTCAAACCGATTTGAAGAACAACTATAGTTAACTAAAAACATTTAAGACCATATTCAAGAACAACTATAATTAACTAGAAAAATTCCAAGTATTATTATATATTCGAAGAAATTCGCCTCTTGATTTGCTTCAGTTGAGGGTCTTTAATATGCTCGGCCACTAAGGATCTGTCGTACGAATTTTTTGATTTTTAAAGCCTAAATGCATTTTAAGTGTGAATAGCCACTTCATGAACTAGAAAGGATAGAACTTGGTGGTGTGAAACGACTATTGTCTCGTGATACGTGAAACTAAGCCATGTGAAGTCTATGGTTTGGTTTGAAGAGACAAAGACGGTTATAACTAATTTTGTGGAGGAAGAGAAGGAGGGGGAGGCCATTCAGTGTGTGTGTGTCTTGTAGGCGAGAGGCCGAGAGCGTGAGTGAATTTTTTTTGAACCTTCTGACTCTTGTGTGAAATTTATTTTTGTGAAGACATTTTTGAATATTAATGTTTATTTGTAGCACATGCGTGGGATGCGCATATGTTAAGTCTGTTGTGGTTGTTGTTATAATTTCAGTAGCTCCAGGGTGATTTTACTGGAAATTGAAAGTAAGTGTTTTTTTTGAGCAAAGCGTGCTGGTTTAATTGTAACTCTGCCATTTCTGATTCTTGAGCTTTAACTGTCTGCTGTGATATGAAACTATGTCTCGACTGTATCAGTCCTTTCATTTCATATTTAATGCTGATTAAGTAAACGGAAAGTCTATTGTCTGAGATGGTAGTTCTCTGTGCTGAAAGCCTATTGTCTCAGTGTGTCTCCCGGGTGAAGCTATTTCGCAGGGGTTGATTATTGGAAGGAATTTTCTGGTTATGTAATATGAAAGGAATCATGGCAGATCTGTTTATAGGCCGGGTAGCATTTTAATTGAGAGAGGAATTATAAGTTTACAGGTGGGATCTCTGAATTGGGTATGTCTTTGCAAACTGTTGATTTCCTTCCCTGTTCGCAGACACTGAGTAATTTACGAGTGAGACTATGGTCTGAAGTTGAATTGAACTGGTTTACTTCATAGATGGTCTTAAACTGTTATCTATCTGACGCAATCGTACAACAGCCGAGTCGCAGAATAATTGGCATTCAATACTTACTATATAAGAAAATCAATATATTTGAGATGGCAGGGAATTTGACCATAGCCTGTTAGGTTTGCCCTTTACTACAGGTTTACGAAGTTGTCTGTTCTCAAATTGATTATTTCACTGTGAAAGTGTATTCCCTGTTGTGAGAGTTGGATTAGCACCTGAAGTCAATACTAGTGCCCAGGTAATGATGGCTGTTTCTGTAATAAGGTCCGATAAACCGGATTTAATTTAAGTTACAGAAAAGTTACTGAGGTTTAATAAATTTGTTTTAGGCCATGGTCTCAGACGTTGCGACTTCCGTACCAGGATGATAATTAATCGAGACTATGGTTTGGTTTACGTCTGCGCGTAATCAATATGGCTTTTTATATATTTTAAGGTTGCGTAACTTAGAGGTCAGTGAGCATCGTCCACGTTAATAAGTTGATAATCTCGGCGTAGATGTTTACTGAATGTGATTCATTAAGGGTGATGTTGTCATTGGATTGCATACAAATTTGTAATTGAATTGCACGGCAACATGAATGTATTTGAACATATTGCCATTCCAATTGAGTGCATCGCATAGCCAAAAGACTATCGTCTCTTCATTGATATACTTACATAATTTTGATTTGTCTCTAAGGATAATTACACAAGTCAATTGTCCTCAATGTGTTTTCATTCTCCAAATCGATGTGAGTAAAGTGATTATTGTCGTTGTAATATGTGAAAGTCTTAATGAATTGTGGCACCGGATTCCCGGGCACAATTAAGTTGAGTAAGGAATAAGACTATTGTCTTCCATGTGTAAATGGAGAAACTGTTCCGACCTATCGATGGAAGTGGAAGTGACATCGCATTGAGACCATTGTCTACGGGAGATTATCCAGTGGCGGAGGAGACAAGGACGTGCTGACTGTTATATCGGTAACCCTTGTCGTGAATTGCAACCTTAAGGTTACTAAGGCTAATTTGGAATTTTAACAATTTCAATAATGGAATCGTTTAACCTTCATTGCAATAATTAAATGGAATTGTGAATTGAATACTTTGGCATCTAATGATATTGAATAGGAATCTTAACTAAATGGAATGAGTTCATGAGTGATGTGAGAATATGTTAACGTGCATACGTGGTTTTGGACTCATTGCCTTGAGGAAAGAGGTTGAGATTGTGTTTGGCCGATACCAGGTAAAAAGACAATTGTCGGACTGCCTAATTAAATTTGAATCTAATGAAAGAAGATTGTTTATCCTGAAAGGATTACCGCACTGACTTTTCAAGTTACATTAAAATGGAGTTAATCAAGGAAAGACAATTGACTATGCCGAAGTGCCTTAGGCTTCGGTAAAGAGACAAAAATGGGTTACTATTGCAAGACGATTGACCATGGCTGTGCCTATGCTTTTGCACCGCACTTGGTCCAATTAAAATGAACTCACTGCCAGACTATTGCCTGGGAAATTAGTGTGAGGTGTGAGACTGTCACATTTGCATGTACTGACATGGAGTGGTTTTCAGAAGTTTTTATCCCTTACCCGTAAACCAATTGTCAGTCCTTATCCCAATTAAAGTGAAATAACCTTGTGTTTTCCCTAATAAGTCTTATCTAAGACGCCTAGATGTTATATGAATCACCTTTTGAGTCTTCCCTGATTGTTTCCCTGGGTTTGTTTGTTAACCAAAAAACTTAACTACAGGATCATCAAGAAACGCCTTTATACGATCACTCACAGTGTTGGGCTCCGGAACAACATCCATGTACACCAACACAAATAACACACTAGTGACACTACAACATAACTCCGTGAACAAGTTGCACTCAACTTCAGTTAACTAGATATAACTATAGTTAACTACATTTTTTGACAGGTCAAATCGCAAACAACTATAGTTACGAAAGGCAACTAGTTAACTAATAGCTGAATTAGTTGGTTAGTTGTCCAAGGTTTGAAAGTCTTCACAAAGACTTGGGGGCAAACCCGGGATCTTGGACCCACGTTAATTCCACCTTCACTAGAAAATTAGTGTGTCCCACAATAATTATTTCCAAGCTAACTTTCCATCCACCTTAATAGGACTATTTAGTTTAGTTACAAATGAACCAGTTGAAGCTCAAGACTTCAAGAAAATTACCCATGATTTTAGAGGAATTTTTGGAATATATCCCCATTTTACCAAGAAAAAACGGAAGTTCACAACATGTAACCGGTTGGACTTGGAAACACTAGGATCTCGATCCGATTATGCTCAATAAAATCCCCAGACCAATGAATGAGGAGAACCAAGTGCTAGTTACAGATGAACTAGTTGAGTTTGAGAAAAAATCGGTTGAAGTTCAAGACTCCATGAAAATTACCGTTCAATTAAGAACAATATATGGAATATACTTCAATGTCAAAAAGAAAAACTGAAAGATTCATAGCATTACTCAACATGCAACTCTCGTTATGTGGATCCTCATAATATAATAATGGGTTCTCCAAAAATTGCGCAAAGAGACTCAAATTCAAACCGAACCCCCCAACATCCCATAGTTATATTTTGAGGGCCCATGTCACTGAGGGTTGGTTTACACCATGGATCATGAAGTCAGACCATGGAAGATGGCCTTTTTCCATGGTCCCACTTGATGGTCCAACTTCCATGGTCCAATTTCTTAAAAACTCGGTTTACAAACCATGTGGGCCTATCAGTAGGTGTAAACCAAATGTGGACCAAGAGGAATGACCATGCACCAAAAAATGAATGTGCTAATTTTTTTAACATATGTTTTAAAAAAAAGGCAGTTTTTGAAGAAAAAAAATCAAGTGTGACTATTCTTTTCTCTTCTCTTGTCTTCTTGCCAATTCGTACACTAGCAATTCTTGGTTTCCAAGTCTTCAACTTTGGTTATGGTATCATCAGGGAATCAATACTATCATGACACATGTCTTTGGTTGTGAGTGCTAAAGTGAGAAGGAATTCGTCTCAAAATGAGCAGGTATGGCATACTCTGGACATTGGTATTGTGTTTGGGCCAACCTTTGGCTTCAAAATTTCAATTGAAGGAACCAAATTACTAAAAAAATTTGCAGTCCTCCTATTTCTATCTTCCTACACGGGAAAAATTTGCACCTCCTTATATTTCTCCATATCTTGCACATGATCTCTTAAGGGATTGGTTATGGGCAACTCTGCCTTAGTTGGGAATTGCTTCCACTTTTGGTCATGATGTGGATCTTTAAAAAAAAAAATCTCTTGTTAAATATTTTTGGCATGCAAGAAGGGTGTGACTAAGGTAGAAAAACCAAAATGGTGAATGACCACTACTGGTGCACTAGACTAGAGGTAGAATGACTCTTGTGTGGGCCCAAATTGGCTAATTGTAAAAGTGGTGGCTAGAAAAGGTTGTAGTGATAGGTGGGATGCAGTGATTGGCCGGATGCGTGTTGATTCACGCCACTTGCAATCAATTTTGGGAGCCATTAAGTTAACGGTTTTGTGTGCATTCGTATGCAGAGTAGGATATTTTGATGCTCAAATTGAGGCGACTCTAGTGTACAAGTAGGGGGTTTGACTTACTTGCCTCTTTGGAAACATGTAACTAAGTATTTACATGGAATAAAATTATGAAACAACTTGCATTCCTCATCATTTCCTCTACTCCATCTTTGAAAAAATTGCACAAGTTTCAAGCCACTCTTTTGGGCTAAATCAACTTATTTTCACCATTTCCATATATCTACCTTAGTGCTAATGAATCAAGTTTTTCATAGGTAAACCAACAAATAATCCTCAAGAATTGAATATTGTAGAGGGCGGTGTATTTCATCTTTAATAGTGTCGAAATGCAGTCTCCAAGTGAGATATAAGTGATCTTAGCCAAGTGAGCATGACACGTGGCAAAATTATCATTAATAGTGTTTTTTTGGTATATGTAAAGGGATTGACTTTTCCAAGTGTTCAGAATAAAGTTGCCAATACTACATGGTTTATGGTATTTAGTGTCAATTACTATTTGAAATTACGCAAGGCTATAAGTTCTCACTATAGATTTCATTTGTTGCCAACAAAGATTAGTAAATAGGTTGTATGGGCAATATACAACATAATGGACTTTACCTAGCAAAGAAAAGGTTATAGCACTGTGTAACTCTGGATAGTAAGTGACACTAATTTACCATTAATGGTGTAGCCTGCTAGGCCAAATTAACCCCGAATAACTGAAGCTGGTAACATTGTATATTTACTTTTTGTCACCTCCAAATATTCAAATGCTCGGAAAAGAAAACTCTATAAAAATGCGATTCTTAGAGGTCTTGCGAGTTGTAATTTGACACATGTCAAGATGTGATAAGGTGGACGTGCCTAAATCAAACATAGCAATAATTTGGAATGTGTGGTTAGTTGTGGATGTGAAAGTGGACACTAGAAAGACACATGTTTAAAAGAGATCGGTCTATGTGTTCAAAATATGCTTGTCATTCTAGGTTCAGTAGTCAACATGATTAGGGAGACTTATATCATCACTTAGTGAGTGTGGAGAATCTTCATTTTGAAAAAGAATCTTCATGATGAGGAATGCAAGTTGTTTCATAGTTTTAATCCATGTAAATAATTTAGTTACATTTTCCCAAAGAGGCAAGTAAGTCAAACCTCCTACTTGTATAGTAGAGTCTTTCTATATTGAGCATCAAAATATCCTACTTTGCATACAAGTGCACACAAAACAATTAACTCAATGACACCTAAAAGTGATGATATCACTATATTCGTTAATTTGAGACTTTCTCTTGTCTCAAATTAATATATGGACCACAACAACATGGTCTAATGTTTGGGTCATCCTACCCAAACCATCTTGATATGAGTTCTTAATTGGGTTCTTGATATGAACACCCGCTTCAAAGTATTTGCATCTTACAACATTCTCCAATATCTGTGTGATTTTATCCATGTTCTTATATTTGTAACTGTCTCAAAATGCCGAAAAAGTCCCAAATTAACGAATATAGTGATTGATGTATAGTTTGTATATGTAGTGGAGGCATTTATCACATTAAATTGAAAAGCTTAATATAAATACATGAGTCCATTCTTTTGCATGCCATTAGTACATATACATCTGTTTTTCTCTATAAACTTCTTGTATATAGGGGGTTTAATTTCATAATGACCCACACACGTCATTTAGGTTTCCCATGAAGAGTCCACCCCTGGGTCACATTCCTAGAGTACTTGGTTCTTTGCCACATTCAAATGTTGTCGGTCCATGTTCACTTGGGTTATGGCATACAACTCTATTGTGGGCATTTGCAACTTCACAAACATGTTTAGTTGTTGGATTGGCTCAAGAATTGTCTCACTTTGTTAGTGATTGTCAATCACAAAGATTTTCATTTCAAGTTTTAGGAGTGGAGTTGACATACAAATGTTATAAGAGGTCAAAGCGAAGATTCTCTTGCTCTTCAAATGATCATGTGAGCCCTCTTAGTTATGCTAAGTATCAAACATATAGTCCAATCTCATTGTAACACATGTTTTCTCGGGTGTCCATTCTTAGCTACAAGCCTTGCCATCTACCATTGAAAACTAGGCGCTTGCATATCTAAGGCCTTACATGAGTGCTTTATACATCAAATTTAGAAGAATAAATAAATTGGGAAGATTTGATGCATAGGATAGCGATCAAGTTCATCAGTGCAAACTACGACGATCTCAAACTTACTCATGTAGGAGCATGTTTATGTCATTAGCTATTTTCCACTCAAATGAAAGTCAATATCCGGCTTTGGAATAATCTCTCACACTTCAATTTCCCCATGCAATAATGTCGGTCACTGAGTCTCGGTCTCTTGGTGAAAATTGAGCATATTTCCATATGATTTTAAGCATTTATTGGGGTTGTCTTGGCTAATACATAGAAATGTGCATGTATTGTGGCTATAGAGAACCCATTCTTCCTAAAATTTTATCCCATGCTTGCAACAAATCTTAGGGAGTGGACTGTTCATACCACGTACGGACCAAAGTGAGTGTAAGAAGGGGTATTATTTGAGGCATTACTAGACATAGTATACATAAGGGAGGGATATTGTTTTTCTCCAGTGGGTACATTAAAAGACTATTAATAAATTTGAAGTACATGTAGATGTATAAAAGGGGGCCCTAAGGTTTAGAGAAAAATTTAACAATAGATGTGTTAATTGCATCTAATTCATGTTTTCGTTCACGGTTGTCATATGGTAAAGGTCCTCAATGACTGCCCTTTTCCACGGGGGGGTCACTCTATAGGATTTTTGTGCTCCACGTGCGGCAGAGGGGTATTTGTTTAGGGGCTATTTACCTCCAAGGCATGAATTAAAAGCTCCCTATAATTACTTAATTTTCTAAAATGGCCTATTTTTTTGCACCCTACCATTACTTATAATGCCCATGTCATTGCAATTTTTTGTAGTCTACATTCCTTTTAATTAAAAAATTAATTTAAAAGCGCATGCAATGCTAAAGTGGTGGAAAAAAGCATGGCAAGAAAAGGGTATAAAGAATACCTACAAGAATCTACCTACAAGATGTTGAGATTGCACGATGAGAGAGAGCTTGGAGCGACCAAAGATGGAAGTTGGATTGAAGGCAACGTCACCATGATCTCGCAAAAAGATCGCAAAATAAAGAAAACTGAACAGTTGGGCAAATATGGCAGGGACAACATGCAAATCACAAAAGACTCCAGCATTGAATAAAACGTGTGTGCTATGAAGAAGTGGTACTAGAAATGAACATACATGTTGGAGATGACGATGTTGGAGTAGAGAAGTCACCGAAAAAATGAGAAGCCACATGAAAAATGAAAAATAAGAGGCCACCAAGAGAAGGGAGAGAAGCCACCGAGAGATGTCGGGAAGAGAGTTAGGGTTAGAAGCCACCAAGAGGTGTCAAGAAGAGAGTTAGGGTTAGGCTTACAATTTCATCCATTTTTGGGTAAATGATGAGTCATTTTTCATCCATCCCTCGTGAGGCATGTGTACAAAATTGATTCTACTAAACATACATCCTAGGATCCTTATTTTCAGCCCCTATATTATTTTTACAAAAAAGGAATGGCCCATATTTTATACCTATCTATCTTACTTGTAATGGGATTATCTACTTTTAATGGACCCTTCATTATTTGGAATTCTTTTATAAATTTTATGTCAAACGAATTTAATTCTCCCTATATTATGCCACACGTCATTCTTAAAATGCACTAAGTGAACCCCCCGTGCCCTTTTCATAGTTGTTAGGGTTTGCATTTGGATTCTAGGTTTTTTTACAAATTGGAGGCTCTTGGAGTGCTCATGGGCTCCCTTGAGTTTTGCTCTCTATGGTGTGGCAAGTTATTATATTCTTGTCTTAGTTTGTTTGATACAATCATTAAATTACATGCTATGGATGAAAAGTGTTGAATGATATCTTAATTGGAAAGTGAAAGTCGACTTCATATGTAGTGAAGGCCTTCTTAACTCAAATTTTATACTTTAAATACATAGTGGAGCCATTTATCATAATATATTGAAAACCTTAGTATAAATACATGACACCATTTTATTCCATGCCGATAATACGTATACATTTGTTTTTCTCTATAAACTTCTTGAATGTAGGGGGTTTAATTTCATAGTGACCCACGCACGTCATGTTGGCTGCCATGAAAGAGTCCACACCCCAGGGCAACAATAGTCCTTTCACTACACCGACTTCTCATATTAGTGTGGGATACGATTTAGAGTTACACAGTGCTATAACTTGGTAAAAATACATTATATTCCTAGTACGAAGTTGTAGCAACCTGAAAGTTGCAACCCACACAATAGGACAAATCGGTTTAGTTCTTAGAGGGAGCATTACTACTTAGAAATTAACCCTTAAATTGTAGGGGCTCAATGTATAACCTATATACACAATTTCTACGAAACAAATTCACCAAGTTTCAAAATCATTTGTTTATTAATGGCATATGGATTTGAAATATTGTTTAATGTGTGCACGGTATAATGTATGTGATTTAATATTCATATTGGGCTTCTTTACAATTAAGATTTTATTGAAGAGCATTTGCATGGAATGGCGATGCTGCTCTCAATTCCATTACTACCTAGTTTGATGAGCTTTTATGACACCTCATTGCTTCCTTCACCCATCCACAATCAATTCTTGGCCGTGTCTCTAATGATATAACATATTAACAATTGCATTCTGTGTCAAAGGGTCTTCCTATATGTATTCACATAATGCCATTTTGATAGGTATAAATTGGTGAGATATGCTCAAATGCACAAGAGTGGGTTTGCTTAGTGTAATTATTTAGAAGATCTTCAAAACTCTATCAACGACCATTGTATGGTAGAGAGACTTATGTTTGACACTTATTATGATTCAACATATATACATAGACTACAATAGTATGAAGTTAGTTTTTCCTCCCCATTAAAATGCCTCATCTCACATTAGACCCCTTATTGTATAGCTTTGGGTTGTGAAAGTAGTAGCACATGGAGCCTAGGCTTAGCCACCAAAAAAAGTGGGTGTTTTTGCATGAGCGACAACCCATAAACTTCCGACAAGTCGAGAGTTTTTATAGTCTGATCAATAGGCCACGCCCAATCAAACGTGTGAAGGAGGTTGGCGAACACAAAGGAGGTCATAGTGTAGCTGAGATTGGACGCTGGGCACATGCGCCGCCCCATGCCAAAGGGGATGAGCTCATATGAGTTGTTCCCCATAGTGGGATCCACCTGTGAGTGGGCACCTCCAGTGTAATAAGCAGGACATCTGACTACTTATATACTAAATTAAAAATTAAAAAATGTTTTTTTAAAATAATGCATATAACAAAACATGTCCTTAGTCAATGAGGTTCATAGAATCCCTTACAAATTGGCATGCATGATGATTTTCTTTATTATTCCTTATTACCTATTGTCCATGGTGACCATGGAGGTCAACCATGTCACATAAGATATCAATGAGCTTTTTAGGCTCTTTGCAATAAGACCCAATGCATTGAGAGATTGCGATTTATGGAAAGAAAGAAAGAAAGAAAAAAACGTTACAAAAGAAAGTAAAGTGTTGATCATAAAAACCTGAGGTTTCCAGAAACTTGTCGGGGTCGAACAAGTCATGGTTACCATATACATTCGGATCGTGGTGAATGGAATATAAGGTAGAGATACCATAACCCATGAAAATAAGGTGATTCGCATTGAAGATATGGTCTTACAATCATGAGATAATTTTCCAAGATAGACGAGAAGGACTTGTGAAGAATGCAAATTGTTTCATATTTTTTTGCCCTGTACAAAAAATTCTACAATTTTTCAAAGTGGAAAGTTTGTCAAACCCCTACTTGTTCACTAGATTTTGCTCACACTGAACACAATAATCCGCATTTCCATGCAAAACATCACCTAAACCGGTTAACTCATGAGTACATTAAACATTACTAAATTTGGATAAACTAAGTGTACACGCATTGAAGTGGCTAGCCTCGCCATGATTGGTTTCAGAAATGGCACTTCACTATTTTGACGGAGGTCTACTGCATGGGTAGAGGGTGGTTAACTACACTCTTTTGTCTAATTAGTGTGGGCCACACTAATTCCCAATAAAACACGCTAATTTCAAATTATAATTTAGAGTGGCCCACACTAATTTCAAAGGTGAAAAATTTGTGTGGACGTTGTCGTTTCCACAATTGGATGAAACTTCATAATTCCATCCAATTGTGCATAGCGATGCACGAGAATCCAGTTAGCCCAAAAAGTTTTGGGGTGTCGGTCGGTCCGAGAGAGAGAGAGAGAGCGATATGTTCTAGAACTTCATAGCCAGGAGGATGCAGGTACGTAGGTAGATAATCTCATGAATTCATCACTCAGACGAACTTTGAGTGCAGACGTTGCAGACTTCACTCGGCCAGCAAGAAAAATGGCTACTTTCGGCGAGAATCTTCGATGCAATTCTAGTTCTAACGCGCATGTGATTCCCCAACTCACTGGAACTCCAGAACGTCTGAACTTAGATTTCTTCCTTCGTGGGTGTATTCGAAAGATCATGTAGCCTGTCAGTGTAGCTTCGTGATACTTGATTTTTTGTCTCGATCGGCGACGTCTTGGGTTAATTAGTTTCTCATGTGACAGCCGAAAGGAATGTTGTTGCCAAGATTCTTGAGGCATCCAAGTATCTGAAGGCTGCTAACTTATCTCTTCAGGAATTAGAGACGGCTTGGTGGTTCTGACCGTATTGTGATGAATTTGAGGTGACCCTGTAGAAAATCTAGCCGCTCTCGCCACTCCGCCCAGGGATGTGCAAATGGACGTGACGCGGCCTTTTTGCGTCACGTCGCGTCACAAATGACGTGACGCCGTCACGTCACGTCACGTCAGGGCGTGACGCGCACTGACGTGGTAAAAAAAAGTTATTGTACCAATTTTTTGTAACTTTTTTTTTACTTTTTTGGACGACTGCTCTAGTCGACTGCTACGAGCAGTCGACTTCAGAAAACAAAAATTAAAAAAATCTATTAAAAAATCTGAACCGTTAGATCTTCTTGGATTGAAGATCTAACGGTCCATGATTTTTTTTAGAATTTTTTGATTTTTTTTTTAGGTTTTCCTTGAAGTCGACTGCTTTTAGCAGTCGACCAGCTAGTCGACTGCTAATAGCAGTCGACTGGTCTTGGTCGACTGCAAAAGTAATTTTTTTGCAGTCGACTGCTAAGTCGACTGCTATTAGCAGTCGACTTAGCAAACGACTGCAAATAGCAGTCGACCTAGCAGTCGACCAGGGGGTTGACCAGGGGGTTGACCGCGTCAGTTTACCCCTGGGGTAACTGCCGGATTTACCCCCCCGCGGACGTGACGTTTTCAGGTCTGCCGTCACGTCGCTGTCACAGGACGTGACGCGACGTGACGTGTAATCCCTGACTCCGCCCTCCCCTCACAGCTCCGCCGCTCGCTCAGGACTCAACTCTGTGTGCACAGACCTAATGGAGGTTGTTTGCGGAGAACCCTAACACACACGGATGGATGACAGTACGAATTACATCCAAAGTGATGTAAACATTGAAAATTTAGTGTGGGCCACACTAATTTCCCACCCACGTGAATTTCCCACCCACACTAATTAGACAAAATAGTGTAGTTTCGGTATTTCTACCTTATATGTTCATAATGAGTTGGGTGTGGGCTGGGAATTCATAGCCCATTATGGTCAATGGGTGGGTCGCTTCCCGAGGCATGTTTATATGGCAATGGGAGGGTGCATGCGGAGTGTCTCCTTCACAACAGGCTAGCTTCGGCATGTCTGTTTCTTCTATGAGGCGATTGGTGCCTACAGCTTTGTCAACCTCTTCTTGTGCTTTTTGCACCAGCCACGGGTGCAAAATGAGCTCTAGCATGGCCCACTCAGTTATAATGGAGGTTGTATCTATTCCAGCGATCATCATCATGTCCTGGAAAATTGCACAACAAACATAAATTGATTACTCAATAATTGAAATGTGCCATGCATGGAAGCTTAATTAGCTCATAAAATGAGCCTTTTCTTACCTAAAGTCACTCCCAACATATGAGTCTTAGGCAATTGTTCTGTGTTAGTGAGAAATCTACCAAAATAATAGATTTGAAGATTTTCTACTAACATAGGATTCTCTCTCTCTCTCTCTCTCTATATATATATATATATATATAATTCATTGAAATTGAATGCTATTGGTCACTTGCATTTTGAGATGATACTACGAAATCCTTAACATACTAACCTTGTGTTGGTGAGGTCCAAATTAGATTACGACTTTCCATTGTCCAAAGGAGTTTACACATTGGATCATGAGTCAGATTACATAACATTACGTAGCTAATGAGCTATGTTCAGTTGCCTTGACTTAAGATTCAATTTAAAGCAATGGGATTCCGGCATCCGGAGTCTTTATTCTTGAATCTACTGTTGGGCCCATGAACACAACTCAATAGCTGAGTAATTTTATGTAATGACGAATGAATCATTAGCTAGTAAAGGTTGATATAGCATTAACAAGTTATCAAACCCTGAAGGTTATATATCAACATTGCCTCATCAACATTGAATGGAATTGGTCACTTGCATTTTGCAATGATGATATGTTGTTTTTAAAGGGTGATTTAAACCCAAGAGCTTAACCCAAATCATATGGGAACTCCAAGGTTAAGTTGCCTAAGGCTAGAGTAGAACTCGGATGGGTGACACCTTCTAAGCACTTGATTGTTTGTGCATTTTACCACCTATGATGGTCCACCCATTCATAGTGGGGGTATCAAGGTGAACTAGATATTTTCAACAACCATGTGGGAACCTAGGGGCTTGCCCTTGGGGGAGATAGGTGTCGGCCAGCTTGTTTGCACTTGTTCAAGGTCTTCACCTCCAAAAGGAGGCAAAATTTGTCATGGGGCCATCTAATTCTCATAATGGCCTTTACGGGTATACATAGAGACTTAGATCAACTTGAAAATCAATCAACACCATAGTTCATGGCGGTGCCAACATTGAAGCCGTCCTTCTTTCTTAGACTGTGCTTAACTTACCATCACTATGTTATGGTAAGTTAAGTGCATGAATTATACTCGGATAGGTGACCTTCCTAGCACTTGATTTCTAGACTGCACCATATGAATTGGATATTTTTAACCAACCGTGTGAAACCTAGGAGCTTGCCCTTAGGGGAGATAGGTGCCGGCTGACTTGTCCACACCCATTCAAAGTCTTCACCTTTGCAAAGAGGCAATAGCCATCGGGACCCTCTAATTCTCATAATGCCCCTTTCATGATTACATATAGACTTAGATCAACTCGAAAAGAAGCAACAACATAATTCACGCTTGTGGCATTAACATCGGAGTCGTCTTTGTTTTTCCGAACGCATTACCATAACTATGTTGATGAGGTCCGCATCGGACAACAGCTTTCCATTGTCGCGTGGAGTTCTTGTCATCAACACATCAATAAAATCGGGCACATATGAGCTCGCGGAGTTCTTGTCATCTGAATCATTCATCATCCCGTGAATCTGTAGTTCTCTTGCATGCTCCCTGTGTTTCTCGAGATCGAAAAGCCTTGTAGCAATGTTTCGGGTGCTGTCACGGAGATTCCTCAACAGTGGCGGCCAACCTTGCAACTTGGGATGAAGCTCAACCATGGCACATAGTCACTCACAATAAAGGAACCCCCGATTCTTGCAGTGGTCATGACCATCTCGTCGAGTTCCTCCCTTCCTGTCTCGTGTTCCGCTCCGTTTCCATAGAACCTGCATGCGTGTGTGTAGCTAAGACTGTGACCGAATACTATTGGAACCATAGTTTCTCAAAGAATGCATCTCAACACGAAAGTGACCAACGTTTAGTGTTTATGAGTCAGCGTTGGAACATAACCTTCAGGGTTCATTACTATGTTTTCAGTGCTAACTCAATATTTACACAGAGCCCTACATTGGGTGCCCATACCCATGCCCATGCCCAAACCCACCCATGCCCATGGGTTTTGGGTGGGCATGGGTTCGATATTATTGGGCATGGGTGGGCATGGGTGGGCAAGGGTGGGCATGGGCATGGGTGGGCCAAGACTTGGTGTAGGCGGGTAACACAAATTACACAATTTTTGAATACATTGGCGGCAATTTTAATAGCATGGGTGGGCATGGGTGGGCACGGGTCATGCTATGGGTGGGCATGGGTGGGCATAGGTCGTTGCTGATGGGTATGGGTGGGTATGGGTACAAATTCGAAGGAAAATGTTGGGCTCTGATATTTAGCTAACAATGATTGATTCAACTCAGAACTTATACGTTAATCTTTTAGGTCTGGCAACTATAAAGCATAGAATCAAATTATCAAAATTGCAACCGTATAACTATAGGAAACATCTAGTGAAAGCAATACATTCATGTGACGTCTACTTTTTTGCATCAAATAAGATACCGTTAGATTCATCTCTTCTCGAGTTTTTTTGAAACAAGACCAAAACTCATTGAGAGAACAAAATTTGGGAAAGAAACAATAGACACAATAAATGAAAAACATCGCTCATTATGAAACCCATGTTGCAGCCCCGAGACAAAACCACTATGCACAATTTCATTTTACGAGATTCAAGGTGTGCCAGATGATGAGAAGAGAAGAGTTGTGGACTTTTGTTGATGAGCCTTCTAGTCCTGTTGTTGGCACTCACGCTGTATGTCCACTTCCAGAGGTTGATGGGGTTCCCTTTTCTACACTCGTCCAGGAGAACCTCCATCATGCTGTGTATTTCCTCCGCCTGGGCGCTCTTATACGATCCGAGGCGCTGGGGAGAGACAAGCTCCGTGCTCGTGATTTTTGCAACTGGCGCCAGTAAGGTCCATGAGGCGCCACGGCTGAATTCTTGCGGTTATTTGAGAGAATGGAATGAATCAAGCCCACTGGCTGTCCCGAGAAGCAATATTCTTGCGGTTATTTGAGAGAATAGAATGATTCAAGCCCATCGGCTGTCCCGAGAAGCAAAATTCTTGCGGTTATTTGAGAGAATGGAATGAATCAAGCCCACTGGCTGTCCCGAGAAGCAGGCATCGTGTCTTTGGGAAATCTCCTTTGGGACGGCGGCGGTCGAGGTCGATGAGGATACAGTTCATAGACATACAATTCTAATGCATTTGACTGCGCTAATGTCAACTTATTGAGCACAATAATGTCACAAATATGACACTTTCTCTCAATGGAAACTAAGAATGTCACAAAGTTGACAAACGAATATAACATTAAATCCACCGGATTTTCAATAGTGCAAAATTATCGCACTTGATGTTTTGAGAGCATGATCACACGTTGTACACCAAACACTAACACAAAGGGGTGCTACATTGGGTGATATTACCTCATAGGGGAGTACTCAGATCGCTATATGTCCCACACATTCGACGTGCTCTATATGAGCACTATAAATTATGGGTGCCACGATCAAAGCTCACATCTTACAAAACATGTCAAGGCTTTACATGTTAAGGAAATAGTTTTGAAGCTAAGATTCTCTATGGTCAAAGATTGTGGAGTATTGATAGTCGATTCCCTTGTGGAGGCTCAGCTGAAACTCTGACACCCTTCTAATAGTTGCATGTTTGAAGGGACGGAAGGTTTAGAGAAGATGAATCACTCCTAAATTGACGTGGGGGCCTATTTTGTTAAGATTCACCTTTGAACTGACGGTATGGGTATAGGTGTCTGTATTGATAACTTGTGAACATGCTCTAAGTAGTCAATCTAACTTTGTAATAAGATCATAAGAAAGTACACTAAATGTGATATTTAGTGTCACTGATTCTAATTGTCTTGCTCAATACTAATTGTAAACTGCGGTGTAGTGCCACCAACACTAAAATGTTAACCCAACGTTATTTGTCATTCCTTGTAATTTTTTGGGGGGGATTATAGATTTACAGTGTTGCAATTATTGTCACTTACCAAGTGAGTTTTCATCCAAATTTCAATCATCCATGACAATATTTTCATCACAAGTTTGTTGACAAGAGAAGGTAGGGTTTTGGCCGATGGATGAACTCATCCATCATCCATGACAGTATTTGTTCACTTATTCATAAGAAGTGTCATCCAAAAAATTAGCATAGTGACATAAAATACCATATGACACTAAACATCATATTTAGTGTGGTAAGTGGAAGAAAGTATTCTCGAAGTTTGGTAATTATAAGATTTTCCAATCCTCACACACTCAAGTACACAAAATAGTCCTATTATTGTGGGCCACATGCATTTTCTAGAGCCCATGCTAATTTTCAACCCATGCTAAATTTTTAGTAGAATATTGTAATTATTTCATTTTGTGCTACTTTTGTCCTATAACTAATATTCAATGTGTTGGAATTTAGGCTCGGGGAGATCACTCCATTGTCAAGTTGAACACCACGTGCGAACAAAGTTTGCTACCCCTATATTAATGCCATAGATAATTTTAAAATTTATGATATTTTTTCTGCATATACATAACCATTGATAGTATCTTTTGTATATTTTTTTGAAAATTTTAGTCTTCTTCATTTTTGTAGTAAATGTTTTAGCTCAATTCTGCGTCATTCTAGTTAGAAACGGTATGTTTTATAAAAGAAAAAAATCATCAAATTTAGTTACCATTTTTTACTATATAATAGATACCATGTATATCTACTCATGAAAAAAAATTGATAAAATTTTGACCCATTTTGGTGATGCTTTATGTAAAAAGTAGGATTTTTTAGATGTAAAGTGTTCGCACGTGGTTGTTCAACTTTACAAGGGAGTGATCTCCCCAAGAATTTAGGCGAAAACCCGGAAGTCTTGGACCCACGTTATTCCACCATAATTACAAAATTATTATGGCCCACACTAATTAATCACTATATTCGGTAATCGGAGACTTTTTCATGATTTCGAGACTATTTAAGAATGAGGGTTTCAAATAGAGAACCAAAAAAACACAAAAATATATTCTATGTGACTTAATAAAGTGATTTGCATGGATGGCACTAACCAATTTGGCACAAATACATGTCATCACAATAAGAAATTGAACTAGATATTAAATCATTTGAATTTTTTTGGAGACTTTCCAAAGTCTCTAATTAACGAATATAGTGATAATTATTTCCATGCTAACTTTCCAACCACACTAACAAGACTATTTAGTGTCCCTCTTGAGGGGAGAGTAAATCACAGTTACCCGCTGTCAAATTGTCTGCATAGCTAGAGCGTCCAGAAACATATAAAGTGGTTCTGGGTTAGGCTGAAGTATGAGAAAATTTGATTTGTAGCCAGATACAAAATTCCAGAACAATTTACTTGCAGAGCCATGATTGTGAAGTCGGTATTCGCCCAATATTTTTCTGCAGTTTTGAATCCTCTCATCTTAATGCGGCCACTTTGATGAAAAACCTTGAAAATTGACATTATTTGGGTGCAAGCACGGTAAAGTGGACAGCTCTTGATCCTTGCTCAGGTTTAAGTGAAAGTGATCCAAAACAATATACTAACTTTGAATTTTATGAAATAAAAATTCATAAACATTTAGAAAACATATGAATCTACAAAGCCAAGCAATTTATGTTCACAAAAAACAATTTCAAACAACGTATATGTATTTTAGAAGACGGTGCAAGTGGTGGTGCAAGTGGGTGTCATTGAAAAGATAATTGTCACAAACTTGTTTAAAATACAATTACATTACATTAAATTGATAAATTTTTGAAAAAAAATTACGATGACCTCAAGTTTATAATGAATTCAAGGAATATGAAAAGAAATTTTAAGTTCAAAATATTTAAGGTCATGAAATTTACGTTCAAAACTATATTTAGTCAGTTGCTTTTACGCGTCACTTTTGATGATAGGTTTTGAAGATCTCATATTGATATTCTATATTTGAGTACCTAACTTAACAATAGAGGTCATCATGAAAAATAATCTATCTTAAACAACATTTTGCTACTACTTATAGGCGTTTGACCAAGAAAATCATGGCTTTCATATACCGGAGCACTTTTTTGGTCCACTTTACTATGCTTGCACCCATTTGCAAACTTGTTTGGCTATCAGGTCACTAACCACTTATTGGAGTGTGCCAGAAATGTAACATGTTGTAGTCTAGAGTTCTATATAAAGCATGAAGTACCCCCCTTCATGAGCCTGTGTTAGCCATAAACCCCCACCTTTAAGCGTCTGTGGTCCAGGTGGGAGTCTATGGCTCACATGTCTTTGTCTACTCTTAACCTTGGACATCTCATACCCATGCCTCAATGAATTCAATTGCAAGTGCACTTTTTATTAAACACACAGAGCATTAGCATTGAGAAATACTTGTGCACCCATGATGTTCTTTACACACCACCATACTACATTTTCTCCCTAGTCCAATCTCCTATGCAATGTGTATGCTACCCTACCAATCAATCCAATTCAAGGCTCATTGGAGGCACTCCTTATTACATTTGGAGGTTTATGCAAAATCTACTTAGTTAAACCACTAGCTACCTCCTGCCCCCTAACTTCCTGCCTCACTTAGTCCTTAGCCTTGAGAGTCCAATCTAATCAGAGTGTGCTTTGTCCATTACATTGCCGAGGCCTGTCCTCGAGCTTAGCTCTGATCCAAAAAATCAACTGCCGAGGCACCCTCGAGCTTGGCTCTGATTCACAAATCAACTGCCGAGGCCGCCCGAGCTTAGCTCTGATCCAAAAGTTCAAACTGCCAAAGCACCCTCGAGCTTAGCTCTGATCCAAAAATCTCAAACTGCCGAAGCCGCCCTCGGGCTTAGCCCTGATCCAAAAATCAACTGCCGAGGCACCCCGAGCTTAGCTCTGATCCAAAAAAATCAAACTGCCGAGGCACCTTCGAGCTTAGCTCTGATCCAAAAATCTCAAACTGCCGAAGCCGCCCGAGCTTAGCTCTGATCCAAAAATCAACCTGCCGAAGCCGCCCTCGAGCTTAGCCCTGATCCAAAAATCTAACTACTGAGGCACCTTCGAGCTTAGCTCTGATCCAAAAAATCTAACTACTGAGGCACCTTGCCTCGTTGCCTCGCTGCCTCACTTGCTCTCCCCCCTTCCGCTTCACCAAAAGAGAGAGACTCACACACCAAAACCAAGAGGGCTTAACCCCTCACCTCTCTCCACTAAAACCCTCACCCCCTAAACCAACAAGATAGGTCCCAATTCAAACACTTAAACCCAAGGCCCTCCCCCTTGCTTCATCACACACCACTCACTTAACCAAAACACCCCTTAATGCCACTAAGCTTCTAATTAACCACACAAAATAAGCCTAAGGCCTAAAACCTAACTCCACACCAAGCCTCACTCTTTTTAACACTTTTAGTCGTTTCAATAATGACTTCAAATGCACTCCTAAGTAAATTCTAAACATAAAACAAATATGAGCAACCATTTTGGGCTCATAGCATGTATTGGAGAGGTTGGGCTACAACCTACACTAAGGGCCACTTCACACACGAGCCAAGAGCTGTGACCATGAAATTGTGAGAGCCCAAAAGAAAGTGTCCAAAGGCCGTCCCAAGACACCTCCAAAGTCATGTAGTGTGGTCACGGACCCTCAGGTGTAGTGTGAAGTCATATGTGACCGGGGCTCTCAACCAAATGCTTTTTCAATGAATTTCTATTCATGCGGGTCCTCACACATGATAAAATAGAATAAACCAATGGTTGTGAGCGTCTGGAGTGCCATGGTCTCCTGGTTTTGTGTTAGGCCTACCTCCAAGAGGTGGTTTTTGAAAATAGTCCAAGTGACCATGAAACATGATCCATTCGATGCCATGTAGGAATCCATGTAGACTTTACATCCATCTTGCATTCACTTACTCCGTTGGTCCCCTCGAGCGTAGTGTGAAGCAAACTTGGACCGGCTCTGCCTTTTGCGCCAATGAGAGTGCTTGAAGTGTACTGGTCACGGGCTCTCAATCTCGTGTGTGAAGTGGCCCTAAGAAGATGGAGATCATCCTTGTCGTGCTTCGCATATCAAGTGTAACAATATTCAAAGTATGTGGGTTTATTTAGTTACTTCTCTTGACTCCACACCTATATTATTTGATTGGTGTGTGGTTAGGTGAGGATAATAGAAAAAACACCATAAAGGAAACATGTTTAAAGAGATTGGACTACGTCTTTGAATTTTAATAACTACAACACACTCATCAGTAAACACAATTGGAAGGAACTATGCATTCAAGCAAGGAATCAACAAACATGCACTTTCGACAAGCGTAAATAAATGAGGGGAGGCCCGATTTGCAATCCGATTTTGCAGATGCTTCATCATAGATTTGTTGATGCAACAGAAGTTTTACTATGTTAATATAATCCATAGAAGTTGGAGGACATGAAAAACCAACTGAATACGTTAGTCTAGACTTCCTTTCTAAGGCATGAATCGTCCCTTCATGAGTTGTTACTGGAGAAGTTGAGCCACAACCCAAAGAAAAAAGAAAAAAGAAAAAAAAGCAAAACATTAGTACAAAACAATGATGTGCAATGTCCGTTCACCACCTTCTACCCATGGTGGCTACTCGAGAAGTTAAGCCACAATCCAACACTAAGAAGGACCTGGAGATCATCTATCTCGTGCTCAGAGTCCTCGTACGAATGTAACGATATGAAGCTACAAATGAATCTCTCCTCCATGCTTGCACCTACTGGAGAGGTTGAGCCGGGATAACACTGAAAAAAATATGTGTAGTGAAGTTCATTGATGCAGTGCAGAATCAGCAAGGAGAGTACCATATTTTTTCAAGTCAAGTCAATTGAGTGGTGCAGATAGTGAAGTCAATACATACATACGTGAGCAGAGGAATATGAAGCCACCAAATTTGGCCGCTAGTTTTTGGAGGTGTTTTGTGCGGCAGAGGACCACCAGCCAAGATGGGAAATTGCCCACAATTGGCCATGGCCAGGGTCCCGGGGGATATAGATGCTTCTTCCGCTGCTTGGCGGCTTGAAGATATATTATGAACATATATTGTGAACGTCATAATCAGCCATGCAGCCACAGTTGCAACAAACATAACATCACTCCACCCACGAGATTTTCCAGCCGATCGCTCCCTCACAAATTCCCCAGTCATTTGTGTCGTCCAGCACTGCCTTCTTCACCACTGACCAAGTGATTCAAAGCAAGACCTTGTGATGCACACTCATGCCCCGATCACACCAAAGTTTCCGTCCGGTTCTAGTCATGGAAGTGTTGGGGATTATGTTGAGAAATAGATGCTAGCCCACCACTTTTCACATTATTACAGCCGGAGATGCCGATGGATGGTGCCAAAACTGGCTGGTGTAATTAGCCCCTCAGCCTCTTTAAATAAACAAACATAACATTACTCCAGTCACAAGATGTTCCAGTTGATCGCTCCCTCACAAATTCCCCAGTCATTGTGTCATCCAGCATTGCCTTCTTCACCACCGTCCAAGTGATTCAAAGCAAGACCTTGTGATGCACACTCATGCCTTGATCACACCAAAGCTTCCGTCCGGTTCTAGTCATGGAATTACTGGGGATTATGTTGAGAAATAGATGCTGGCCTACAGCTGGAGATGCCGATGGATGGTGCCAGAACTGGCTGGTGTGATCAACCCCTCAGCCTCTTTAAAAGTTGGAGACACGTGCGTGTGACACACCTCATCATATATATAGCCCTCCCCCCCATCCCCCAATTATGTTGACTATTGGCCCTAGAATGCACTAACAATTTCTAAGAATGACGTACATGGGTGACTATGAAATAAGACTTCCTATAGACAAGAAAGTCATATAGAAAATTAGATGTATACGTATGAACAATAGCCTAGAAAATGAACTCCTGTATTTATAATGATCTTTCCAATTAATGTGATAAATGCCTCCACTACATACACAAAATTAAGCCATGACATAAATAAGCCTTTGTTACATAAACAATCCACTTTCACTTTCCAATTAGAAAGTCATTGAACATGTTTTTTCAATTATAGGATATAACTCATAATAAATTGACCCTAAAACACACATCATTTGGCTATTTAAGGTAAATTGGTTAAAACTGGCACATCTATTGTCAATTTTCTCTTTAAACCTTGGGGGGCCCTTTTGGATTTGGGCGAACCAACCCATGCACTCGTTCCTTGTTGGATGCCTAAACCCTTGCCTCCAGGAACCAGTGTACGGGTTGTTTCGCCCCAGCCCCCCTTTTGTACATCTCCTCTACTTCAAAAAAAACTAATAGCCTTTTTAAATGTACACACTAGAGAAAAAAATTAGCTCTCGCTTATGTATAGTATGCTCGGGGGGATCACTTCCTTGTATTTAGTGGGAACATGTGAGAACACAAGTTATATTTAGTGGGAACATGTGAGAACGCAAGTTGTTTTTAAGGGGGGTATTATATTGGAGAAGGTAAATATTGTGGACCCTACTATTATGTATTTTTCTAACATTTCACTATTTTTGAGGACCCTATGGATAGGTTAAATTTTTTTTACATGGGAATATTGTAGTTAAATATTTTAGTTTTTTTGATGTCATGTAAAATCTAACACTTCACATACAACATCATAATTCACACATCAACACAACATGCACATAATTTAGCTTCCTAGTGCGCACTCTATTCATTTAAAACATACGCACATGGAAATGATGATACAATGCTTGTGTTTAAAAACACACACAAAATTAATGCTTCCAAATGTGGTTTTTAAAAACACAAAATGCATACATACATGTAGCATTAGAACACAACCAGCCAACACCAATCACAAAGTTTGTTTAGGATTTACACATTCATATATGTAGCATTTTTTTGCCATTGTCCAAGTTCAAGTGGTTAAGACTACTCAATACACAACATCCAACTTTCTAAGCTCAAGACAGAAAGTCCAAAACCTAACCCTAACCCATGTGCTCCAAACTATACAATCTGCCAAAAACATTGCCACAACCTTTGTGTAATATCCTACTCAAAACAACTCAACTAGTAGCTAGAGGTTTGTACTCCTCCATTTTCTCAAACAAAAGAATTATATAATTCACCTCCACATCATACTAAGAATCACATAGGGCATCCCAGAGAACCTTCAACTTAATGATACCCAACTAAGCTAATGGCTCATATAACATCTGCAAATTTGAGTCGCTTTGATAAACAATGGTTCCTCTTGAACCAGCTGACGTTCTACACATGTGCGTATGAGGGTGGCAGTCGGATACATGCTTACCCACATGCTAACCAAAAACCAGTTTGGCCTACTCATTGTCAAATCCACGTATGTTGCATCAATTGCCTAGTGGTTGCAGAGGGTGCCATTCGTTACCCATGGGTGGGTGGATTTGAGGGTGGGCAACAGGTGAGGGTGGGTGGCATTGAGGGTGGGCAACAAGTGAGAAGGGGTAGGTATTGAAGTGGGGTGGTTGATTTGGAGTCATGGGTTGTCATTGGGTGACCTCGGGTGGTGTTGGGTGGCGTCGGGTGACCTTGGGTGGCATTGGGTGGAGTCCGTACTGGCAATTACAATTATAGCTTCCATTGGAAACAAGCCCTCTTCGGAGAGAGAATCCCTAAAAAGTTTGCCAAGAAATAATGATTTGGCACCTTCTCCAAGGCATTACACTTTGGACTATTTGGATTGAACGAAATGATCGGGTGTTCAACCAAGAACATTGGCATGAGTCCAAAATGAAAACACCTTGTTTTGGGATGACCTCATTATGCACTCCATGGTGGCTTGGGCTAGAGTTGTTAAATTTGCTAAGATTAGAAGCTCTCCTTAAAGGCTTTGATGAAACTTGGGGTGCTAGGAATGTTCCTTGAAGACGGGATATGATGAAAATTTCATGGAATTGGAAACAACAATGTATGTAGGTTGTTTAGCACTTTGGTCACTTGGTGGCTTGGAGGTTGTCCTTGGTTGGTGGGATGGGTGTTGTCCTTGGCTAGGTGGTATGGCAGGTTGTCCTTGGTGAGGTTCGTGTTTCTTTGGTTCTTTGTTACTTTTCACATGGTGGTGTGGCGCGTCCAAGGTCCCGCCTCCCCTTGAAGTGGACACGTCTCCCCTTGAAGTGGACACGTCTCCTTTGGTTCTCTTTGCTTTTGGCGTTGGCTTCTTGGCCTTCTGTCTAAAAAACCAGTGAACATCTCAATGCCTGAACAAACTTAGAGCAAACACCATACAAAACAGGTGCTGTATGAAACTTAATCACCCAGAACATTTTACTTGCCAAGCATTTCATAACGTCTGCAGGGTGGCATGCCTCTGCCAGATGCCTTAAATTACTTGGTCTCAACTACACTAAATATAAAATTTTGCATCATATGGTATTTTGTGTCACTATGGTCACTTCTCAGATGGCACTTTTAATGAATAAGTTGACAAATATTGTCATGGACGATGGATAAGTTCATCCATTGGCCAATACCCTACCTTCTCTTGTCAGCAACTTGTGATAAAACATTGTCATGAATAATTGAAATGTGGATGAAAAATCACTTGGTAAGTGACAGTAATTGCAACATTGCAAATCTATAATCTCCCAAAAAATTTACAAGGAATGACAAATAATGTTAGGTTAACATCTAGTGTTGGTGACACTATACCGTGGTTTACAATTAGAATTGAGCAAGACAATTGGAATCGGTGACTCTAATTATCATGTTTAGTATAGCAAACAATGACTGCAAAATGATACCTATATCAAAACTTTGCACCTCCCTGACAAAGAGGGCATCTAGTTTGTCAAAGGTTCCATGCTATGTACACAAACTTGTCATTCTCAATTACCTACATATTGACACATGTCTCGGTTAAAAAAAGGGAAATATTAATAGTATACAAGATTATCCAACTATTATGGCTTTGAACCGGAAGTGTTAAGACCGTCTTCTCCTTTGTACACACCGGCCAAGTGCTCTTCAATGGTGCGATATGATATTGCCGGTAACCGATGGAGACCAGCCGGATCGATACTTATTTTGAGAAAAGGCCACTGGAGTGATCGCGCTGCTTCCTCTTCATCAATTCCATCTCCAAGGACACAAAACTTTGGCATTTTCGGGACGAAGCGGTCACATATGCATTGGAAGCACTGTAGTTTACCGCATTCTCTTGAGCTGAAAACTGCATTACCATTGCAAGCAAATAGAGTTTGTTAGGAAAGGTGCAGCAGATCAGCATTGTGGGGGCAAATCAGGAAACCACATTTGTTACACCTATATGCTTGTGGGCAGATATTAAGTTAATTATTATCAACTATTTTCTTTTAGGGAAAAACCTTTATAAGAGTGGAAGTAAGGTTAGGGGTTTTCATTAGCATACTGTTTGTATGATGGAAGTGAAAGTTTAGCTTGAAGAGCATGCACTTGACAAGGCTCGGAATGAGTGTGCCAGAGGTGACAAGAAAATTGTATGTGCTAGGCAGTGCTACAGTCCCCACAGTTTCGGGACTCCCATCAGAAACATTGGCTCCCACTGAGAATTCCTCTTGCAACGCCATCTGATTTGCCTGCTGAAACTCTGCCACTTTCTTTCTACCTGGAATCCACCAGAAGAAGCCAAGACCTTAGAGACCGATTACACTCTAAACTCCGTAGTATCACACCTGTGGCAACCAAAGTGCACGTGATATTACGGAGTTCTGTAGTGTTAACATGGATGCATGATACTAGTGAATTAGTGTAGCATGTGACACCATGGAATGACACAAAGTGCAACATATTAAATGGTGTGGTGTGGTCCACTCCGCTTCGCCTTCCCAGGCAATGTGGCGGATGCATGCACCAACATTCAACAAGTGGCATAAGCAAAAGAAGAAGAAGAATAAAAAGGTGACACTCCACATTGACACATGGCGCAATGCAAGGGTGTGGGTTGACTTCTTTGGTGGTTTGCATTAATGACAAAATTCGTGATATAAGGGAGAGAAAGGTGACAATAAGGAGTGAGATTTGAACTACGCACATCCGTTCCCTAGGGTTTCGGGATATTAGAGAGTGAGTGACATTATGGAGGTTGATATTACGGAGTTTAGGGTGTAAAACTTAAGCAATAAACAATAAACACAAACTTCGATACATGCAACCAATTAAAATATGCCCAGCAGACAATTTCTGCCTCTCCTGAAGACAATAAGCTACTCCTACTCGTCATCCTTTCACAGTGAAGTTATTGAACTCAATTTTTTCCAACACCTGCAGATTACATCAGGTATTATGGCTCCTGAAGCTGAAAATGGAGAGCATAAAACACCAAATCCAAAGACTACTCCCAGTACCCCTATACTTGAAACATTGACCTTGTAGTTGCAAGGTTCAAGCCAAATGCTCTATTTCAAGGCCTCAAATCTCATTGACAAAAATGCATAGTCTTAATAGGTTCGTGGCCCTATTGTGGGCACTATCCAACTCTATGGACAATTTGGGTCATTGGATCATGTCAGGAATGTCTCATCTGATTAGCAATTGTTTATAACAAAAAATGTGATTTCAATTTTCAGATGGGAGTAGAGATGCCTTTTAGGTGATAGTCCCTCCCACTTGTGTTAATTATTAAACTGAGATTAGTTATCATATTTAGAGCACATGCTCCAATCTCATCGTAACATGTGTCTTGTTGGTGTCCATTGTTAACTGGAAGCCTTGCCATAATCCACTTAAATAAAGGTGTCCAATGACAGGATACCTTAACAGAATGCTTTTGTGACTCAGAATGTGTCGAGACCAGATCTCACTGGGTCACAAACCAGCTGACAAATCCAGACATCCAAATCTAGTATGATCCCTTATTAGGTAATCAACTCCCAATTCCTAGGTATTTAAAATAATACAGGAGGTGCAAGATAAATAAGTCAAGAGAATAGATTACCTCCACTTAGCCATTGATCAGTGAACTCATCCGTTGATTCATACAACTCCTGCCATTCCTTTTTCTGATCCATGCTCAACAAGCCCTCCAGACCCTGCAGTATAACCACCCAATCTACCGTCAAAAGCATTTTCAAGCACATTAGAACAGAATTGCTGCAAGCTTGAATGTCTTCATGGTTCACTGAGCGGTTTGTCAAATTCTTACAAGAATGTAACACTATAAGAATGTGGACAAATAGTATATGACATACAACAACCAGGTCAACTAGCATGGTTAGTATCTGTATTACAAGAGGAGATTCTTGTCATGTTCATTTAAGAACATGTAGAAACCCAGCCCTCCAGGATTACTTGATTCACAGATCAATTGTTTTCTCAAGCACAAAGCTATGAGTGTTTCAAGATCATGTTGAAAGGCAGGTGGAGACCTGCTTGTATAGGTTGCAGGCGTACCGATGCCGGTACGTTAGTTTTCGTAGGTTGTCCACATCAAATGGTGGCAGCACCAGATCGTCATATTCGAAGTCGTAATCTTCGAGGTCAATCCCGTCATCGTAATCTTGCAGTGAATTCACGTGGGCATAATTGTACTCCTCAACCTGAATTACCTCCACAAACATCAAAGTCAGCACCCACTTCATTAAATACTAGCAACACACAACTTATGCAATTGTTCCTGGTAACAGATTGTATTATTGGTTTCAGCCTGACCATGTCTGGAGTCAGTCTGGAACCTATGGGGCAATCCATAAACCAGTTGCCATAAATATTTCTTTCAAGGGCTAAGATACAGAAAGTGCAAAACTTCTTCATATTCTCACAAAAAAGGAGGATTGCAGCCAATCATCTTCATTATGTATCGTTATGGTGCATGGTACTAGAACAATTTGATTTGTTGATATATATATGGATATGGGTTGCAAAGAGCATCCATGTGATTCGAGTTCTGATATCTCAAGTTATGTCAAGGTGAAACATAACCATAAAACATGTACCACAATACATAAGAAGTGCAACTAGTGTTCCTTAGGAAGGACAACTTGAGGATATTGTACAACAGTGTTTGGGATATCTTCATGCATTTTAGTCATCTCTTTGCCAAATCAACCACAGCTACATAAAGCTCTATTTGAACCTTCACAGAGGCTTTAGGTCAAATTCACTTCATTGAAACCAACCCTCAACTACAGAGACAGGTTAATAGCAAGAATACTATTCAAACCCTAACTGATTCTTGGTTAGTACATTCTCCATTTGCAATGGTGACCACTGCGTTCATTATTCCTTAGCCTGTTTAATCATCAGCTGAGGTAAGGTTCAATCCATCCTTTAAGACATTACCTGAATGGTAAGACAACATACAATTGATTGAAGACAGTAGAGATTATCTTAGCAGCCTTAGATCACCTGTTTATAATTGAAGTAATCATCACAAACTTCAAGAATGAGTCGTTCCCACCGCCGACCAAGGGAAATAGCTTTGTGAGAGTCCTTAAAACCATCAAAGAGCTCCGCATAGTGACCATTCAGAAGTGTTTGGAAGATGATGAGTGTCTCATCCAAATCCCACACAAACACTGTCGGACCGCGCATGTCTGTTGCTTTTCCAGATGTTGACAGAAGCTCCTCTGCAGCGCCTCCCACCAGCCTAGTTGAAAACGATGTGCTAGCTCCATTTTCTGCCATAATTTCATTGTCCCATTAGCCTTTTCGGCTTCCCAGACTTTTGAATCAATTTCCTTTCATTTCATTTCATTGTCCACAAAATCAATACAAATACTCAACAATTATTTAAACAGATTTCTGCACAAGGAGGCCTAGATATTATGCAACACTACACCCACAATGACTGCAACAGCTGAAGGATAACGCCTATATTTGGCAGTACTAGGATGAACTATAGAGTCTCTTCGCCTGCAAGCTACTGCCTTGAGTAAAGAGGTGAACACTTTCTAACGGCCGTAACCAGGGCAACTTGATCGCCCATAATTCCTCCCCTACTAAGCTCGCCGAGCCCCTCAAGCTGGACCACAGCAGGTAACACTAGCATAGCTCGGTGGAGGATGGCACCCACACCACTTGCAAGGTGGAGATGAGTCCCAACCACTCAAGCTATTGGCTTGATGCTCTGTAGAAACTATATTTAGCAGATAGGTAGATTTAAATGCCGGCTCCTGCCGGAGCAAGCATGAACAGAGAGCCTCTTCGCCTCCAGACTACTGCCCCCTCCAAGGGTGGGCTCTATGTCCTGTATAGTTAGCATGAACTGGTTTCTTCATTTACAAGACAATAAGACCTGGTGAAAGAGGTCACTTCCTCAAGTGACAGAGTTAACAGAATGGCCAATACCTGATGTGCGTAGGTTGATTTAGAGGTAATTTCCTTCCCAAAGAGAGTGAGCGATCTTTGAATTAGGTCTCACACTCCCCCCACAAGAGGATGATCTTTAAATAAAGATGATTCACCAAACAGCTAGGTATCTCTTCCTGCCTGCACTCCTGATCTGCTCCAAGGAGCGTTGTGTAGGCGACCTTAGGCTCTGACATAGGTATGAAGCTCATTACAGATGCCAGGGGCCTAATTCAATATCATGGGCATATTAGACAAGAGACTCTGGGTAAAAGTCACTTTGTGGGTTTTGTAGAGTCACCCACAATGCTCGTAACCTCTACATCATCTCTTCGAAAGACGAATGATTGGGCAAGAGCACCTTTGGAAGTATGTTGTGGCTGCTCGGCCCCGGTAAATGCAATGCTGGGTGCACTTGCTCGGACTGATTTAGGAGAAATAGGTGACTTTGGAGTTGCAGGGGATGGTATGCCAAGCGCTTCACATAAGGTTGCAGTCGAAGAGTGCCCACAGCCGCTTCCGTCATCCTCTGTGTCTCCGAAAGCCGTGTCGACAGTCAAACCCCATGGGAAACTGCACCATGAGAAGTTACAAGAAGTCAATCGAAGTTTATCTTCAAGGACATACACCAAGGTATTTGGGCCTTATGTGGTCACTCTTCTTAACATGACACCTATATCTCAATGGTATATGGCAAGGCTTATCGTTAAGAATGGACACCAAAAGGCCATGTGTTGCCAAGAGATTAGACTATGCACTCAAACTATATACACGATTCTAGGTTCAATAGTGATATTTGATTCTGGAATAGAAGTGCTTGATGCGAAATCTTAATTCAATTTCAGCCTGAATCTGGAAGAGAGGAAGTAAGGTTTCCTAGGCTTAGAAAGAGAAAACAAGCTTCGTATATTAAACTAAATAATGTTTCGGAGATCTCTACTACAATTGAAGAATTTTTTATTTGCATTATACAGACCTATGTCGTGGTTCATCGCCTCGTGGGGAGCCCTGCCGAGTCCTGTCTGGAGGATTGAAAAAGGAGGATAACTCCACCGTTGTTGAACCGTATCCTAGTTTTTGGGGGAAATTCATCGTTTTCTGATCTGTCACCAAGTTTGTAGAAATGTCATGAATGAGGGCGTTCTCCTCGTTGTTGTTGGTAGTCGTCCTTACGTCAATCGAAATATCCTACAAGCATACAGTGCATGTTATGTTGAGTAAACCTCACCATTGTGAAGGGCATTGAAAACAACATGAAGAAATGTAGCCCTATGCGAAATGGGGCATGTGATCACATGTAATCACATGACATTTCACATATGTTAGACATTTCTTGCCATCACCGGAGCATTTCCGATGCACAGCAGCTCAGCCTTGAAGTTTGGAATCCCTTACTATCATTCCATACAAACAATGGCCAGCAGCTATCATGAAGATAGCCAGGTATAATACAAAATCTTGAACCCTAGAAAACTGTGCCACTAATATTATCCATGCAGTTGTCAGAAGAGTATGCCAGCTGCTTCCCAAAGTAACTAATCGAAAGGAAAGGAACAGGAGTGCATGCAAAGCAACCCTTCAAAGTTATGGTTCAACAACTATCTTAAGGCAAGAAACGGTGAGAAATGACTCAGGCTTTGGACTCATCCCAAAGAAGAAAAGGAAGTTAGGTAACCTGACACAAGCTGGATGGCTTTGCCAAGTGATGGTTCTTGCAGGCTTCAATTCGTGCTCCCTTGCACTGCAAAAAACACCGGATCAGTCAATCCGTGAGTAAATTACTCAGTCTTTTTTTGATATCTCTCTCACTGAGGTGTTCAAACCTTTCAGGTGACCCACATTCAAGACAACATGTCATCGTGCAATTCCTGAACAGGAATATCATCATCACCAGCACACAAATACCTAATACTGGGTCATCTCTGGTGAACCCACACAAAGTTATCTATATTCGCATCAAATGACAAAGTAGGCAAAGATGGCTCAAAAGTAAAAAAATCTATGGGGCCCAAAATCCTTTGCCTGATAATTAATACTCATGAAAATCTCAAATAGACCCGAGCACTCCACTCGATATGTTGACAAGTCTTTCACAAGGATTGGATAACCGACCCACTCACATCCGCAGAAACATTACTCATGCACCTCTCCCACCAGATTCCCCACTTACTTGACGACCAGCAGGGCCACATACATAACTTCGATGTTGCAACTTGATGAGGTGAAAATAATCAAACTCGCAGAATATGAGCAAGATCCTCAACCTCAAAACTTGTGCCCTAGTCTACATATCTACGCACTAAACAACTCAAAAATTCCTCGAAAGTGTACAAATATTCACAGCCTGGGACCGTGCAGCCAAAAGGTAAGGTACCTACTCAAAGAGTATCAGGCACACATACCACCACATACATGGAGGTGAAGGACAGACATTAAAAAGAGTACCAGGACCCCGTACCGCAAATTACAGAATCCTCATACGTAAGTGATTTGGAGCTCACCGCAAGTCAGAAGCAAGTTAGGTAGATCTGCGAGTTACAATGAGCTGAACAATGATCGACATCGAGAATACTACAGAGCAAAAGCAGGTAGCACCAGAGAAAGGGTCCCTTCACCCCACGGCGGCAGAGTTAGAATTAAATCCCCACTCATTCCCACCATTTTGAAGGACCAGATATCCAAAAGAACCAGTGCCAGGACCCAGTCCCGGGAATTACGGATATTCCAAACATGGAGGAAGCATTTGGAGCTCACCGCAAGTGAGAAGCAAGTTAGGTAGATCTTCGAATCCCAATGAGGTGAAGAATGTTAATGCTCCAAAAATACTATAGAGCCAAAGTCCAGTAGCACCGGAGAAGAACTCACTTCAATTGAGAATCCTTTATCACACACACCCACACATACCCACATATACTTGGAGCTGAAGGACAGACATCCCAAAAGAGTGCGAGGACCCCCATACCGCAAATTACCACAGAAAATGCCAAACGTGGATGAGTTTCCGAACCCACCGCAAGTCAGAAGCAAGTTAGGTGGATCTGCGAATTACAATGAGCTGAAAAACAATAACACTTCTTTGCGAATACTTCGAGAACGCTATAGTAGAGCAAAAGTGCAGTAGCACCGAAGAAAGGGTTCACATCAATTGAAATACCCTATACCCCATGGCGGCAGAGTTGAGAAAAATATCCCAACCCATCACTCCCACCATGCTGATGAAGGACAGACAACCCAAAAGAGTGCCAGGACCCAACACCGCTAATAAGCTTAATTACAGACATTCCGACCATGCACGATGAGGTTGGAGCTCACCTAAAGTCAGAAGCAATTTCGGTAGATCTGCAAATTCCAACGACCTGAAGAACAATATACTTCTTCACGTATACTACTTCGAAAACACTATAGTAGAGCAAAAGTGCAGTTGTACCGTTGAATGTCTCAGTAATCAATCCAGAACCACCCTTTATCCCAAGTTGAGCAAAATATCTCAACTCGCACGATGCCGAGCCATGCAAGAAATGAGTCACAGCCGACTCATCAACCAGCAGGAGGAGTAGGTAGGTAGGAAGGAAGCAAGGCGTGGATAAAACAAAACAAAAGGCCGGCGAGAGTCATATAAGAGAGAGACAGGTGCCCGAAGTGCAGGGGATAGAGATATACGGTTCCTTAATTACCTGAGGAGGAGGATCATGCAGCTTCTGGTGGTGATGTTGGTGAAGATGATGATGATGATGGTCGGAGCGTGGCGACTCCAGCATTGCCATGTTATTTCTTAATTAACCTTAAAACATGTCCTGATGATTCTTCCCTCATTCGTTCGTTTATGGCCAGGAAATGTGGGGGTGCAAACCCATATCCATATCTTTGTCAGCAACTCGACACCGCCGCGGTCCCACATGGCTCCGGGTTTTTGCAACAATCAGTGTTCGCCACATGTGGTGGCATCCATCCTCGAAGCATTTTCCCCCAATTTTCAAATATATTTTCACTCTAAATTGTTCAACTCTGTAACTTAGTATCCTTCGAGCAGGTGGCTTGTCAGTGTGGAAGGATCATGCCACTCTGCCCAGGATTCTTGACCAACAATTTAATTAAATTTCTCCCCCATACTGAGCAAAGCCTTACATGTAGACTACATCCGTGATGGCTCAAAGATACATGGAAACTTGAGTCAATGTGAATTTATGCAACAATCGGTGCTCACCACATGTGATGGCATCAATTTTTGAAGCATCCCCCTCCCCTCTTTCCAAATATGCTTTCACTCTAATCGTACCAAGTAACTTATCCATTCGAGCAGGCTTGTCAGTGTTGAAGAATAATGCCACTTATGGATAATGCCACAAGATTCCCAACCAAGAATCGAATTGAAGTTCGCCCCCACACCGACTTAGCAAACCTTACACATACACTGATGTGTATGAATTAAGTTAACGCCAAAAATTGAGCGCTTTTTAGGAAGGATTTTTTTTAGGGTTTTGGGGCTGAGATGATTCCCATAATTTGTGATCCGACCAAGAAATCTCTGTTGGGATCAGAAATTGTGGGCAACTTGTAAGTTACTGACAATGCGGCAATAAGTACACTACATATGATATTTAGTGTCACCAATTCTAATTGTCTTGCTCAATACTAATTGTAAACTGCAGTATAGTGTCACCAACACTAAATGTTAACCCAACATTATTTGTCATATTTTGTTAAAAAAATTTGGGGATTATAGATTTCCAGTGTTGCAATTACTGTCACGTACCAAGTGATTTTTCATCCAAATTTCAATCATCCATGATAATATTTCATCACAAGTTGCTGACAAGAGAAGATAGGGTTCTGGCCAATGGATGAACCCATCCCTCATCCATGACAATATTTGTTCACTTATCCATAAGAAGTGTCGTTCGAAAAGATACCATAGTGACATAAAATACCATATGACATTAATAAAATATCATATTTAGTATAGTGTGTTCTGTCACGGTATGCGGCATCGACGACCACACCGCATCCGGGGAGATTTCATCCATTTAGAATTGGATGAATGAAACCCTCGGAGTTGGAGAGATGCTCCTAAGTGAGGAGCCTCCTCTTGGCTTGGCATTCTTGCCAAGTCAAGCCTTGTGAGTGAGTGTGTGGAGAGAGTTTGTGTAAGGTGAAGATTGCAAGTTTTTGCAATAAAATCTTGAATTCTTCTCCCCTTACTTACACTCTTGGATTCTCCCGTGGTGGAGTGAGAGATAACTTTGACTTGTTGTGTGCATTTGAAGAGAGAACTAGAGCTCTTGCTAGGGTTTGACTCTCTTCCTTCTCACTTGTGGAGGTGTGTTGCGTATGTGTGTCTTTGCTATATTTTAGTTTAGTCGTTAGTGGTGGTTGGTACTCGAGTTGCAATGACACACGATCGCTATTTACACGACAATTCTCCTTGACATTGGCCGAATGCAGTCACCAAGTTCACATGTTCTTCAATTTCCCTCCCTAATTGGACTACTTACCTACTTGCTCAGTAACTTATCCTTGGAGCAGGCTTTGTGTTGAATGATGATGTCACTGCAAGGGATTCTTGACAAAACGGGTAAAATGCTACAGTCGTGCAAGCAATTGCATTGAATTCAAGTCAATTCAATTTGATTCGATTCAATATCTTCCACAATTGCAGAATCTTACATAGAATTTTACTGAATGAATCGGCGATAGCCTAGCCTGGGGCTGGGGTAAAACAACCCGTACACTGGTTCCTTGGAGGCAAGGGTTTAGGCATCCAACAAGGAACAAGTGTATGGGTTAGTTCACCCAAATCCCTAGCCTGGAGGGGGCTGGGGCGAACCAACCCCTATATTCGTACCTTACCGGGGAGGGCGAACGGCTAGGGATTCGTGGCACTCACTTAAAATCAACCATCCTACATATCATGGATGAAGTGGCTCCAATACAAAAAGACCCCCTATGAGGTTGAGGGCCGATTCATTCAAATGTGACATCACTAGACATCCGGTAAGGTACCAATGTATGGGTCGGTTCGCCCTAGCCCCTGGAGGGCATGCATGGAAACTTGAGTAAAAGCTGGATGTTGATGTGCAGGTAAGATAACACCAGAATTGAGGAGACTTTTTGAGGAAAGGAATATCTATATAATTGAGGGTTTCCGGGCTGAGAGATTCTCAGAATTGTGATCCCACCAAGAAATGCCTGCACAGAGTTTGCATTGGGAGCTGTGATGCATTCCGACAAATGTAATTTTGTGTTTCTCTGTTTTGATTTTAGGCGGGATTCCAAAGTCTCGAAACTGTAGCATATTGTAAAGTCGCCAACTTAGATAGCTTCGACTTAAGTTATCGCAAAATGACTATTATGCAGAAATTGGCAACTTTGGAGTACATAAGTTAGGGCCACTGCACACACGAGCCAAGAGCCGTGACCATGAAATTGTGAGAGCCCAAAAGAAAGTGTCCAAAGGCCGTCCCAACACACCTCCAAAATCATGTAGTGTGGTCACGGATCCTCAAGTGTAGTGTGAAGTCATATGTGACCGGGCCCTCAACCAAATGCCATTTCAATGAATTTCTATTCACGCGGGTCTTCACACATGATAAAATAGAATAAACCAATGGTTGTGAGCATTCGGAGTGCCACGGTCTCCCGGTTTTCTGTTAAGCCTACCTCCAAGATGTGGTTTTTGAAAATAGTCCAAGTGACCATGAAACATGATCCATTTGATGCCATGTAGGAATCCATGTAGACTTTACATCCATCTTGCATTCACATGCTCCGTCGGTCCCTCAAGCGTAGTGTGCAGTGAACTTGGACCGGCTCCGCCTTTTCCACCAATGAGAGGGCTTGAAGTGTACTGGTCACGGGCTCTCAGTCTCATGTGTGAAGTTAGTAGTGTGGAGGTTTGGAAGGTCTTAGCTAATGCACGGGTGGTGAATTGGCTCGAAAGAGCCGGAGTTCAACCCATTTTGGGAATTGCGAATACTCTACATTATCTTAGGTGAGTCATGTGCTTTAAATATCTGCAGCGTAAGAACTTGGACCAAGCTTGTGCTGTGGCAAGTTTCCATGGGGCCGGCGGGTACATGCACCGTCAAGGTAGGATCCCATTGGTTAGGATGAGTCCAATGAAAATCCTCTTGCCTTTGCCTCATTAACTTGCATTAAACTTTTGATTTAGTGCGGCCCACATTATTCATAACATTATTGAACATGTTACTCATGATGTATTATAAGCATGAGGATATGATTGAGCTTCCAAGCATCTCGTGGTTATATTCTCAAGGCCCACAGAACAAAATGCACAGTGTAGAGTAATGTTATGTTCAAATTTATTGTCTTGCAATCATTGGCTGGCAATCAAGGTAGACACGTCTTATTCAAGCACCTAAGGTAAGTGTGTGTTTTATTATGGACACATACCTAAACTTAACACAATCTATGATGTTTCTAGATTGTTAAACATGAGATGAAAACCACTCTTAGATTGTGTGTCCATTTTAGGTACATTGTCTCCAATAGGTGCACATACCTTACTTATGGGTGCAAAATGGTTCAACATTCTCTTAATATTGAACGCTTTTAGTGGGTGTTTAAAACTATCAATATGACGGCTCATTGGTTGGCATAGCCAAAAAATGAATGTTTAACACCTACTCAACACTTACCAGTTTAGGCACACCTATATAAACACTTTTTAAAAGTACGTGTAATTCTTTGAATTTTTTTCAAAACAAGGTTCAATCATCTTAATCTCATTCATATCACGTTGGATTTGTCCAAGATTTGCTAATCAACTAGGTTTTTTCTTGAACATCAAAAGAGACCAATTTTTTGAAATAGTTGTAATAGGCTCGTCTATTTTAGAGAGGGTGTCACATGATCATGGCATGACAAGTTATGAAAAAACCCTAATTAGCATGGCACACCAATTTTCAATGTCACACTAAATCACAAGTTCAGTGTAGCAGGAAACATGGGCCTAGAGTGCACTGCCCATTTGATACATGTGGTACTTACAAGCACACGACCCAAATGATTAGACTCAAGTTAAATCTACAAACACTTTAGATTTTACTCGACTTTAGTCATGTGACAACATACCTCTCATTCATCCGACAATTGCACCTTGACCTAATGTGTAGGTCAAACTTGGGCATTTTTTAGCACTATAGGTAGCCTCGATGACCCCAAATTAGCATTGTCCCCGGAGTGGTGTGTTGGCGCGGTGAATAGCCGTGAGTGCCATGTGAGAAATCATGTGGATATTATTTGCTAATCGACTTGATTTGTGGATTTGCCAATCAATTGGTCTGGGGAGGAGTATAACACACATTACACTGTTTATATTTTCCAATCTAAAGGCTCACCTCCCAACTTGGACACACTCACAAAACATGACACATTTGTTCTCCTTCCCCCAAGCCCTATCCTTATCTATACATAGTATCTAAGAGATGCTTTATGATCTCAAATTCTTTAAGTCTTGTTGTATGTAGACTGAAGCCTCCTTATTTATATACACATATCATTTCACTTTACGATCCTCTTTCTCTATATATAGTTCATAGTTATCAAACCTCTCACCCATCCACTTGTTTTCATCTACACTCCTTAGCCTTGGACATCCATCCATGCAGTTTCCATCATCCTCAATATTTCATTTCCCAATTAGTTCATTACAAAAAGGGTAATTTTCTTTGGCAATTTGAGAGACCTAGTGAGAGAATTGGTGAGAGCATTGGTGAGAGACAAGAATATGATTAAATGGCCAGTGAGAGAGTTGGGTGAAAGAGACATGTGGCCAACGAGGGTTGTTGAGGTCATGACAGCAGATGCTTTCCTTGGCAGCAACAGAGCTTGTTTTCCTTTGGCTGCAACATAGGTTGCCAAGGGTGGTAGGGCAAGGTGGTGCGGCATAGCACATAGTTGCTATACTCTAATATTTTGGTGTTTACTTAAACTAGTCTAGGCCATGTCATTTGAGATTAATTAGCTATAAACATATTGGGGGTCATGGTTTTATGTTGGATGGATGAGAGGTATGCTTGTATGCAATATTTCCCTCTCTCCCATCGATATGTGCAATTAGATTGCCCCGCGCCAATTCATTGACATCTCACATTGTTTTGAATATTTACAATTGTAGTTGCAATATATAATTTTCTTAATGTGGTTGCTATACTAGTGAATAAAAAAGGTTATGAGCTTTGTACTCTAATTTCGGTTGAATGTAATGACCAAAGGTAAACATGCAACCTATTCGCAGAGGCAACCTAATTGTACAAGCGCTCGAAGAGCCTCCAATTTGTAAAAATCTAGAACCCAAATGCAAACCCTAACAAAAAGACACATGGTAGTCATTGAGGACTATTAACATATGACAACAATGAATGAAAGTGTGAACTAGATGAAATTGACAAATCTATTGTCAAATTTTCTCTCTACCTTAGGGCTCCAATTTATACATATACCTTACTTCAAAATTCTTGATAAACTTTTTAAATGTATACACTAAAGAAAATAATTCCTCTCCCTTATGTATACTATATGTACCCTAATGCCTCAAATAATATCCCTTCTTCCACTCACATTAGTTCATACACGGTATGAAGAGTCTACCCTCTGAGCTTTAACCGCTAAACATCCAAGATCCTATCTAAGCCTCTCCAAGCACAAATTGTATACTTGAGCTGGGCCTAAACACTTTTTCCAAATTCATATATTAACTTCATACTTCTAATTTTAGTTAGTTGTGTCATAGGCCACCCTATTTAAGTTAACTCAATCATCAATTTAAGCTTGTTTAATTAATTAAATATTTGAATATAATTAAAAATTGAAATCAACACACGAATTTAGCACCCTTAGATGCAAAATACATACTTATTACATTGTTCATAAATGTCGCATATAATTGATACTATTTTCTTCTTGACGCAAGACAATTTACACAACAAAGTTGCAAACCCACAAATTTTGAGGGAGATGGTTTTGATACTTGAAGGGTACTTGATGAGGACTTGAAGAAATTGCATATAAAGGTCTTACATCGAGCCCCTTGCATAACATTATTCAGATCCATAATAGTGTTCAACGGAATATTCCCCATATTCACTCTGAATATGGGAATATATTGTGGAATATTGTCAGTCCCACATAACATTGTTATGGATCTGAATAATGTTATGTGAACCCTCAAGAACCAACTTGAGATTTTAAATTTTTCAATTTTAAAAAATGTGGCAAAATTCAATGGAACATAGATGCATGCATCCACTAGGATTGAACATTGACGACTTTCAAGTTAGTCCATAAAAGCGATCCAAAAGATTCCAAGTGCGTCCAAACAACTAAGGCCCAATCCACACGGGAGGCAACTTGCATGAACGGCAGTGAGTTGGATGAATAGCATTGGATCAAAGGCTCATTTGAACCAATGCTATTCATCCAACTCACTGCCGTTCATGCAAGTTGCCTCCCGTGTGGATTGGGCCTCCCCCCCTCATGCATCCTACCTCCCTAAGTGTGTTTTTTTTCTTGTGAAATATCCAAGCCAAAGCACACATTTGAGATAAGCATGAATCATGGGCCCACCACACTCTTACAATGCCTTCTCAGCAAAATGGAGTTCAAGGCCCTCGTTGATTTCCGATGTGGAACTTTTAGGTGCTCTTTCTTTGGAGTGGCACCACAAGGTCGGGCGGATGCTTTCTAGTAACATGTGTAACTCAAAGATGATATTTTCCTTAGTGAAAGGCCGATACTACTTAGGGTTGCTTTACGTGAGGAGTCAAGGTCAATCTGGGGCTTTGACATGCGTAAATTCTTGGCTCTGATGCACTGAATCAACCCTGAGGCCTTTACATGTTGAAGTCAAGGTCATTCCCTGGAAATTTATATTGTAATGAGATGAGAATGTATTTCAATGTACTAAAGACAAAATTTGACACGGCTCGAGGGAAAGAGAATTGGGTTGGACTAGAATGGAAACCTGATTTGCTTTCTCGAGGCCGTGTTAGACCTTCCTCCCTTCTTGGCATGAGTCAATGTTTTGTGTGGATCGGCTTCAGATATTTTTGAAGGCCTCGACCCCTCGTGTAAAGCGACCTTTAAAGCTTCGTGGTGTCCAAGCATAGTTTGTCGTACTTCCGGCGACGTTTCACAACCCTATTTTTTGAGGCGGAAAAAATCACAATTTTAATATTCTAAATACATGAAACCGACTATTGTGTCATTTTCATGGATGAAATCATCATAATCGTCCCACAATCTATCAAATTGAAACAAAATCCCACATTTGGATGAATGTGTCCATATTTGGATGAATGTATGCAATATCATCCATATATGCCATACGTGGCTTCATCACTCTAATGCAATTCGCCATTCTGATTAAGGCAAAAGGGCCCAATTATGTAAGTGACCCCAATTTTGACACCTTTTTTTCTCCCAAAGTGACAACTACATACTTCAAAACATTTCAAAATAAGTTTATTATTCTAAGGACTAAAAATGCATGTCATTGGTTGAAGGAGACAAGATGTCAACAAACAACATTATCAACTTTTTTTTGTTTTTTGTTTTTTTTGTTGTGGGGTTGGAGGGGGGGCTATGTGGCTAGGTAGAGTCAAATAAGGATTGTGGCTTTGAGAATTTCTAGAGAAACTATATATTCTCTAATCCATGTGATCTTAGTGTTGTTATGCTCATAGTGTAATTGCTAATTCAAATAGAATATTGGCTAATTTGCATGGGTTAGGACCATGATAGTGTTCACAACATACGTGATAGGTGCTCCTACATTAATCTTGAAAATCTGAAAGAAAAATAGTAAAGGCTCCATCTATAAATCAATGCTAAAACATGCCCATCTATGTTGTATGAGGAATACACGTGATATTTTATCGGCGATTAGCACACAAACTATCCTCACCCATGTATATATAATTATGACAATGTTTGATTGTTATGGTGTCATGGGGATATTACTTGTGATTATGTGTCATGTATGTATTTGTGCTTGACAAATAGAAACAACAAAAAGTTGGAGTTTTTCATCATCCCCTTGAGATTAGGTTAACATGGTCAAAATAGAATTTAGAAGGGAAAGGATGTGGGTTTAAAGGCACAAATTTTTCATATTGTGATGGAATGAATTATTATCTCAAACTTTAGAGCTACATATGTAAGGTAGCTATGATCATGTAACAATGGAAATGATTATGGCAACATGAAAGAGAGAAAGTGAGAACATAGAAGGTGGTACACTGTCACCAATATAAAATAAAATAAACCACGGAGCATGTCACTTAACTTATAAGGTATTGCACTTCACACACAAGCCAAGAGCCGTGACCATGAAATTGTGAGAGCCCAAAAGAAAGTGTCCAAAGGCCGTCCCAAGGCACCTCCAAAATCATGTAGTGTAGTCACGGATCCTCAAGTGTAGTGTGAAGCCATATGTGACCGGGCCCTCAACCAAATGCTATTTCAATGAATTTCTATTCACACGGGTCCTCACACATGATAAAATAAAATAAATCAACGGTTGTGAGCATTCGGAGTGCCATGGTCTCCTGGTTTTGTGTTAGGCCTACCTCCAAGAGGTGGTTTTTGAAAATAGTCAAAGTGACCATGAAACATGATCCATTTGATGCCATGTAGGAATCCATGCAGACTTTATATCCATCTTGCATTCACATGCTCCATTGGTCCTTCAAGCGTAGTGTGAAGCGAACTTGGACCGGCTCCACCTTTTCCACCAATGAGAGTGCTTGAGGCGTAATGGTCATGGGCTCTCAATCTCGTCTGTGAAGTGTTCCTAAGGCCTTAAAAGTGTAACTTTCATGTGAAGCAAGTCAATTTAATTTGAAGCAACTAGATTTTAGCGCAAATGAAATTTGTATGAGTTCATGGCAAACTTGGAAAGGTCATTTTCGATTTGAGCCTTTTAACACTGAGTAGGGGGGCTATTCATGTGCACGTTCTCCCTTACACTCCAGCCACTCATGTAGCTTTGAGTAGTTTGGAGACATGCGGTGAACATGCTAGCTAGCTAGCTTCAGGTTAGAGATCTAAAGTAGGTGTCACTATTGGACATGTGTTACTTCGGGGCCTTGACACCTTACGTAAGCCTAGCACATGCAACCTCTTATCTCCCTCATTATTAAATTGTTCATCATAATAATACCACAAAAGACATGTATGTCTTAAATGGTTACTTTTTCAGACTAGCCTACTTCTCTTAGGATATGAAACACATGATTAGTAGGAGATCGTCAACAAATCTACATCAAAGTTGTAGCAACTTTCCTTAATAATTTTTGGAGCTTATATGAATATCTTATTTATTGTCAAAGCGAAGATTCTTGTCCTCATTAAATGGTCACGTGAGTTCTCCCAATTATTTTGACTAATGAACATAGAATGATTAACATATTTTGAACACATAGTCAAACTCTTGTAAACACATGATGCATGTTTGGTGTCCGTTCTTGGATGCAAACGTAACCACACACCACTCAAAATCAGGTGTCCAATTAAGATAAGTAATTGAATTTGGCATATCTACATTGTGGCATTTGACCTTAGCACAAACACCTTGAGTAAAATGCATGGCACTCCATGATTTCCTATTTTTGCAAATAAACCCAAATATTTAAAATGATTGAAAAAAATTCAAGTACCTTGCTTTTGTTCTATTGACTTCTCTTTAATTGCATTGCATTGCATCGCATCATGATTCTATCTTCACTTTGTAAAACTGATTTTTTTTTAAACTCTCTATATTTCCTAGTTTGTTTTTAATTAGTGTGTTTATGTACAATCATAATGTATTGTAATTATATAAATGGTCTCTATTAAATCATGTATTCTCTATAATTTATATATAATTATGTCTTCTCTAAACATATTGCCTATTTATAGTTACTTTCTCCATCTTATCCATGTCTATCTATTATCTTCTAGGTCTCTTTCCTAATTGACCTATTTTACAAAGTATCCACTACTCCTCTACTACGATTATAATCATTAATCCGCCTATAATTCTAATCTTCCTTCACTCTAATGCTATCCAAAGAGGTGCACTCTTCATTGGAACTCTAAACTACGTGTGTTTGCAAGTATGAAATAAAAACCCCTATACACAATAAAATTATAAAGAAAATAAAAGATATATGTGTCATCCATACATTACATAATAGATTCATGTATCTCTATTGCATGGGGGTGTAGTGGCGAAAATGTAGAAAACCACGTGCGAGAAAATGTAGGGTGGATTTTATTCAAGACACATAATTTTTACATTTTTTAGATATACAATTGCGTCCTCTAAATCTGAATTTGGGAATTATATATAATGTATAGTGTGTTTTAAGTTGTGGTATTTATTATTATTTAGATGTAAAGTAGCATAAATAAAATAAATTTTAGTTTTTTTAAATTTATAGGTGCAACATAAAACATATGCCATTAGTGGCATTGGATGAGAAATAGCCAAAATGTATGTGAACATGTGTATGGATTTGTTGAAACGGTCACCTTTGGATGGAAGTACCATCCTTAGGTTTTAGTTTTCTCTCTAGTCAGCTGCTCTGCTCCGGTTTAGGGTTTCTTGCTCACTGTGCTCACTCATGTGCTCGCTCTTGTGCTCGTTGTGCTTGTTCTTGTGCTCATTGTGTTCACTCTTGTGCTTGCTCATGTGCTCATGTGCTTGCTCTTGTTGTTGTCGTTGGAAAAGGGTGACCGAAGGACTAATTCCGGCCTTTTTTGGTGGTGTTGGTGAGTCGACCTGTCTCTGGAATTGCTAACACATGCTCGACACTAATATTTTGTGGCCTCTATATGAACACTTAAGACAACTACATCTATGTTCCTTGAAATCCATCCCAAATTGGCATTTGTCATTGCATAGTGCACTATATGGGTAATGTATGTGCAGATTGTTCACACAAAATTTATACTACTTATAAATAAGATAGGGTGATTATTATTATGTGACTCTATAATTTATATATAATGATAGGGTGTTAGAAATACCATCCAGTAGAAATTTAGCTACTTGTAGGATGGAAAATATTCAACGAAGGAAGGTAAATACCCCCCCATTAAATAGGGGGTTCTTGCACGTGTATACATAAAGCAAGTGTAGGTGCACCCCCCGTGCTCTATTGATATTTTCAATTTTAATGTGATAATTGTCTCAACTACATACACATACAAATCATGCAAAAAATAGGTCTTTGTCATTTATTTAATACACTTTTACTTTCCAATGAGAAAGGGATTGAAGAAAATTGTATCCATAGGATGTAGCTCATAATAATACGACCATACAATAATTATACATCGATGAAGCTATGGGTAGCAATACAATTAGAAAGTCTCTCCCCCCTCCAATGACAGCCACTGCGTTGGCTCTTTATGGCTTAACAACTAGGTGTAAAAATTGATTACTTTTGTGTGAAAAATATGCACATGAGCCTTAGAATATATGTCAACGGCTTTACACCAACATATGAGAAATTCAATGATGATAACAAAGATACCTTTATTCAAACACAACTTGCATACAATCTATTGTTGTCCCCATGCCTGCTATCATCCACCGGGGAGTCAAAAATATTAAAGGTCATTGTAAGATCGCCACTAACATGATCTAAATGTAAATTAGGGTTTGGAATCTACGTAATGGCCCAACCCCCTATCATGCACCTCTATATGGATTCATCAAGCAATCATCCATATTATTGGATTTGAGGAATAACCGAGATGCAAAATGAGAAAGAATGTTATGATCGTAACATTTGCAAGAGCACACAAGACATAGAGACAGTACGGAGGGCATGTGTGACCGCATAAAGAGAAGAAAAATCTTCACTTTGACCTCTTATAACTCCAATTGTGAACGTGGTTTGCAGTTAGTAACTGGTTGAAAGGATTCTTGATCCGATCCATGTATATGGAGTTGGAAGTGCCGACAACAAGGGCAGATATTATTATGTCAACTTGGTAATATTAAACATGTTTTCGGCACAACTACTATACATATAAGGGAAGATGACCACATGGGATGATACTAGGATGACAAATATATCAAATTGAAGACCTCTGATAAGTTTTGCATCTCAACTCCAATTACGACACTTGTAATGACAATTGTTGTGATTTGCAGAAATTCACCAGCTAAAGCGATCCCCGACTTGATCCAATGGCCAAATATTTACTCCACATCATAACAAAAGGAACATAACAAACATATGTGGCACACCCACTAGGAAAGATCCCACCACCCAGGATGGTATTTGGATGATGGACAAATAAAAACCTCTTATAATTTTTGCATATGAACTTTGTTTTGGACACTCAAAATGACAATCATCGTGATTTACAGTTACTATTCAGTTAGAACGACTCCCAATCCGATCCAACGGCTAAAATCTACGTGGAGTTGAGAAAGTGCCCACAATTGTGAGAAAATTGTCAATGTAGCTTATAGTACACTCATAACATTATTCAAATCCATAATAATGTTATGTGGGACTGACAATATTCTACAAAATATTCCTCACATTCAACCTGAATGATGAACTATTCCGCAAAATACTGTCAATCCAACAAAACACTGTTATAGATCTAAATAATGTTAGGCTAAGGGCGTTTTATTTTTTATTTTATTATTATTATTTTTTTATATCACAACACGGGAGTATTACACACATATTCGGCACACCTACTATATGTGTTAGAGAAGGGCACATGGGTCCCACCGTGTTGGATGATGCTCGGATGACACTCAGATGATAGATGGATGAAAATGGGGGGGACGGATGGATGCTACTCGGGGGTATCGACGATGTGAGTGTGTGCAACTTAGAGAACGAGCTTCCGAAGCAAAAGGCGAGGACGAATAGAGGGAGAGAGGTTCGACGAAGCTCGGAAGAAGGCTCCGAAGCAAACATCAACATCACAACTTCAAACCCTAAGACGCTGGTGAGGCCTTTCTTCTCTAATCTCTTCGTTAAATTCGAGCTATCCGGGTCCCTGGGCCGGGGAACCGGAATCAGGTCTTTTTGGACACGGTGGTTTTGGTGTATTCTTTGCGAAGATGCGATCTGATTTGGCCGTTTCTTTTTCTTCTGTTTGTAGTGATTAGGTCACATTAGGAGGGGGCTGCTGCGATGGAGGGTAATCTATCGGAGGGGGGGAAGGAGCAGGCGGTGCTGGAGTTTATGGATATTGTCGGGGAGACTGCCGAACGAGCTCGCCAGTACCTTCAGGTTCTCAATTTTGCCTCATTGAGAATTGGCCTCTGGTTGTGGTTTTGTTGACCTTTAGTTTAGCCGAGGTGAACTGGTTGATTGAGGCCGTCGTCTTCTTTCATAATCCCCTGTACATTTTTACTCCATTAACATCCCCTTCTGGAGACCCACATAAATGATTGGATTGGATTGGATTGGAGCATATTGGGTTCCCTGCGAATTTGCAACCCTTCTGCCAAATCGGTCTTCTCTCTGACGATCAGTCAATTTGTTCACTTTAAGGATTATCTCTGAAACAATTCGAAAGTCAGCACCTCGTCTGTTGTTCTGTGATCAACATAAGGGAGTAGCTTCATTGAGGAAGGAATAATTAGGTCAGGCCTCTATTTAACTTCCCTTCAACTTGTCCCAGATCACATTGTTTTGTCACATTTCATTGAATTTGCTAAGATCAGATAATCTTCTATCATTTTTTTATATTCTTTGATTTTTCTCTGCACCTGTATACCTGATGGATCGTTTCAGCAAGGAACCACCGAGATGTGATTTTCTGCATGGGCTATCCCGTCTTTAAGTGTAGCAATGGACCTCCTCTCGAAGATTCAGTTCTTCCTTCAAGAAGAAGCACCTATCACAAGCAATTTTGTGGAGAATTAAAGCCAACTCTCAAGAGACCCTTGCTCAAAGAATCCAATGTCACATTGAGTCATATCTGCACAACATTGGTGTTGCTAGGGTGTGTGCACCTCCTTCAATTTCACTAAATGTTGGGATTTGCAGTAAGCGATCACTCTCAAAGCGTACCAGTACGTGACATGAACTAATTGCTTCTATGTGCGTCCATTTAAGTTTAGTTCTGACCTTGTTAGGGCTCTTGTAAGTCATTTTCCTGCTCAACACTGAATCACCAAAGTCTTTTGTTCTTAATTGATGCTGACTCTAACGGGAGTTGTTTTGAAGACGATTGTGATGCTTCAGTCAGATGATGCTAATGGAGTCCCTTGGTCTTATGTACCGAGGTCTTGAAGTACTCACCTTTCTATCGATTATCTAATCTACAAAATGTCAATCCACTTCATCCTGGGAGGTCTGACCATGATTTTGAAGGGCTCTGAATCGGGTGAGGAGCTTGGTAGAGGCTCGTCATTGAAGAGATGCTTGCAGAGTTGTAACATTTTTACCTTTGCAAATATGGAAGCTTGGCTATGAACTTGAATGAGAGCCATGTTGCTGGAGTTAAAGCTTGTGTTGTCCATTGTATTTGTGCTTGCTACAGGCTACTGCTTGGGGACTAGGGGATGCTGTACAGCTTTATTTTGCTGAAGGTAATGATGTTGGTGGAGCAAATACACCCGTGTCCACTGCAGGTGTGCCTCAACCTGGTCCATCAGAGAAAGCTCCATCACCCGCTCCACCTGTGTGCTCTGGAAGTGCAAGTGCCGCAGACAGGTAATTCATGGGCTTACCTTTGTTTCTTTTGTAGGAAGTTTTCTTTTCTTGTAAATAAGTGAATGTGTGCAAGTTGCTAACATTGTGAGTTTAATGTGATAACTCCTATTGTTTGTTGGCCTTGCCTGCTATTGGGGGTCTGGATTTATTTATGGACGCCACTTTCAGTTTGATATGCCCTTGATGATCAGAAAATGTTTGTGCATGTTTGCGATCAGTCTATATTTAATCATAGTGTTTAGTACGGTTATAGATCTGCATATTTGGTGATCCTTGTTCCTGTGTCTTGAACCATTGATCTTGTGTCCATGATTACACTTGTAATTTGCAGGGACCAGGATTAGGTATTTAAATCTTTGTTGAGATTGGTGAAATTCGAACCATTTCTACTCAACTTGGGGTGATATTCCTTGGGTTGATTCTTGAACTTCAAATCTCCAAGTCTACGGTCATTTCCTTTTTCTACTGCCCCAAAAAATTCTATAGAGTTGTATCTGACTTATGTTCACAATGTTTTGGCACTAAAGAGACGACGAGGAAACCTATGTGCGACCACCGCTGCCAATTAAAAGGGAAGCACTTTATGAAGATTTTCTTCAGACCAGGTATTTGTTTGCCTATCTGGATGTGTTAGTTGTGGTGTAAGTATGAATGCAGAAGCTTTCATTGAGGGTGAGACATTTGCTGCAAAATGATATCTTGTTGCTTGTTGATGCTGGTTATGAACAGGCACTTCAGGTTCAAGGTTCGGGTATCAGTGGTCCATTGCTCTAGCTTCAATAGCTTCTTGCAGTTTGCAGCTTGACTAGTGATAAAGTACATAGCATGTCCAAACGTTGTTCTAGCAAGTGGGATAGTAATCTGATTGTGGCTTTTGGATGAGTTCAGGGCTCATCAAATTTTGCAGTCCCCAAGCCAACCAAGCTTTGTAGATCCTTTTCGGAATTTTGAAGAAGAGGCCAATCAGCAGCTAGGAGAACCCAGTAGCCACACTGCCCCAGCAACTGGCTCTGGAACACGGGATTCACTAGCAGCACTTTATCGTCCACCATTTGTCTTCATGTTTCAAGGAACTTTTGAGCAGGTTGATTATCCAACCTTCTTGTTTTGTCAAATCTGGAATTATTTAATTATTGGTCATCCTGTTGCTATTTGCTATAAAAAAAATAGTAGTACCTTTTGGCTTGTCAGTTTGAAATCTCTACTTCCATGCAGTTTCTTAATTCACTGATCTGTTCAGTTCCTGAATAGTTGGTCAGATTCTATGCGCACCATTTAGTCTATGAACTGATTGAAGGGCATGAGATGTCTATTTTTACCATAGGCTCTGTACTTGATTTAAGGTTTTTATGTGCAGGCTAAAATGGAGGCTGCAAGACAAGAGAAGTGGCTGCTTGTTAATGTACAGTCAACAAAAGAGTTTGCCAGTTACCTGGTAAAGACCTGTCTCTCATGATGTGATTAACTCTGCCTGAAAGTGGATATCTTTCCAGTGAAATGCTCTTGTTGCAAACATATTCCTTGTAATGTGTGCATGATACTTGGAACAAGTGAGATCTTGATGCTATGTACTACAGTCCGCCGCTGATGAATTTTGTTAATCAAACCCTATTCATGAGTTGAAAGCAAATTTGTCTCACAAATCATCAGGATTGAGCTGCAGTTGAACCGTGATACCTGGGCTCATGAAGCTGTGAAAGACACAGTTGGAACCTCTTTCATATTCTGGCAGGTCAGCTTCAGGTTTTATTCCCTCTCTCTATCTTTCACTTCATAAGGATTCATATGATGCTTGTCAATCTTAAGTAGCAATATCTTCACTTTTGTGCAATGTGCTATTTTCTCCCTGACATACTCAAATGCCAGCCTTGTGATAATAATTCCCACTTATGACCACCTGTTTTAGTATCTTTATATCTTCCAACAAAAGCTTGTTGATTGCAATCATTTGTCCTACAGGTTTATGATGATACAGAGGAAGGCAGAAAAGTATGCACCTACTATAAGCTCTTGAGCATGCCAACAATCCTAGTCATTGACCCTATCACAGGGCAGAAGATGCGAGCTTGGGAAGGCATGGTCAGTGCTGAGCGTCTTCTGGAGGTACATCTCTATTTAATTTATCAAAGTTTGCTCTTTCTTGATGGGGTTTTTTTTTTCTGTGTGTTAAGGTAATTTACACCTTGAACTAGCTAACAAAGAGGTATTGAAACAGGACCTAGTGCGGTATATGGACATGGGGCCTCTTGAAAAGCAACCTAATGTGTTTCCACCTCAAAAACGTCCTCGTGAAGCTGCCAAAGACTATAGCCCTCCTAGGGGTAATCTTTATTTCTCATCAGTTTTTGCTCATTAGACATGTCTCCTGCATGACAAGCATACTTGTTTAAGCACCAGGGCATCAAGGTTTGTGAAAATGGATTCCAGGAATAATCATCTAGTTGACCATCATCTGTACTGGTAGGTCCTGTCCTCAGTTGACATGCCTGAGCCATACCAATTTGTGATGCATACCTGCTGGTTTTTTACCATGCTGATGTGACTTAATGCAGATGCTGGGGAAGCCAACATCAAGGGAGCTGATCAGGAACGGTTGGGAGTAGTGGCTCCTGCAAAAGATGGGATGGGGGTATCAGATGCACGGCACTCGCCAACACCAATGGAGGAATCAGGGTCTTTTTCAAGTGGGCAAGCGGGCTCAGATTCCACAGCTGTGGAGGTTATTAAACCCGATGTCTATCCAACATTACCTGAGGAGCCTGATACCAAAACTCCTGGTGCATGTAGAGTGGGGATTCGGTTTCCTGATGGCTCAAGAGGACACCGAAGGTTTTTGAAGACAGATCCTATCAAGGTATTGAGTCCCCTGAACTTGGCAGATTATGCTGTGGTCACATGACACTCAAACCATTGATTTATTCTAGTGGTGTTTAAACACTCCGAATGTATCTTGCTACTGAAAGAATGAGATCCTAGCCTCTATTTTCAAAGAACAGGTTAGGAACAGGGATCAGTGATTTAGTTGTATGACGGTTTGTTCCCACTACTGACTAGATTACAAAGGTGCCTGCCACATTTATTTCTGCAAAAGTATAGTGTCATATAATTTATACGGATGCTGGGTTCTGTGGGTGGACAGTTTTTGTGGTCATTTTGCAGTTCCCAAGTGCAGGAAGCTGCTGCGGGACGTAAGTTCCACTTGAATCAGACAGTGCCAGGAGCAACTCGCAGTGTAGATTTTAGCTCAGAGGCAACTTTGGATCAAGCAGGAGTTGCGAACTCCATGCTCTCAATGACTTGGAACTGATTCTGGAACTCAGATAGGTCTGCACTAGCATCCGTCTCTCGTATTTCTCCATTGGTGCTCCTAGATGTGATTCTACTTATGATGGTGTACACGTTGCTAGTGTTATTTTTATTCTGTAATCTGAATCAGAGGAATTGAAAGCTCAACTACCTATTTATATCAGCATTGTGATCAGGAATCTTAAACAATTAGTAGAAAGGATATCTTGTGGATTTTGGCCCATTTGTATATTGATTTTGACAATGTTTCTTTACCTGATGATCCGTGTAGTGATTTTTTACGGAGACCAGCCCATTTCATGAGATGAATATTTCCTGACTGGGGAACTTTTCCTGATTTGCTAATAAGCTTCAGCAAATTTAGCATTTCTACATTTCTAGATATTTTTATTGAATTGACACTTCAATTTCACTTCTGGTGGATTAAGGCGACTATGAATTAAGGTGTGCCTTCCCATGCATGGTCTCATGTGCGCATGTTGACAAAAATCAACATTTGAATGTTCCCAGTTTTCAAGAAGCTTCAGGATATTGTTTTTGTAAAAGCAGAGTACCTCTATAATTGAAAGTTGTGCTCTTTCCTAGGTTGATATCATGGGTTTGATCAGTAGTGAGGTCCTCTCTACCTACCTGCACCTTTTCCCCCCTTTTGAATACAAGCATAGCTCACCAGCAAGTATTCATAACATTGTTGAGGCCAGAGCTTTGTGGCATCTCACCCACTGGGAGGGATTCCATAACCTCTTATTTCCTTCTTTAGGCAATTTGACTCTAAAAATGACATCAGAGACCCTGGATCAGTCTAGCAGGGCCCAGTTGGGATGAGTTGGCCCTCAACCTACTAGACCCCTTTTATCTATGATGGATGAGTTTACCCAAGCCAAATATATATTGATCCTATTATACACTACATCTCAATTAGTGGGATCCACAATATTCATCATTCTCCCATGTAAGATAGAGGGTGCTTAACCCCTAAATGCTCAAGCCTTCACATTCCATTTTTTGGCATTTCCAGCACTAGTGCTGAAAATTTCTGTTATGTAGCAAAATAGAATGTCTTCTTGAAATCCAACTATATGGATGTGAACTAAGGTAGATGAAACTAATTCGGTTAGTTTCCTTAGTTGGACGCCTATTTTTGGCTCCTAATCGGCGGTACAATCACTCTAATTCAGTGGGTGAGTAATACATGGTGATTTAGCTTGCTGCCTTGATGATATTTGGGTTAGTCACCTTGGCAAAAGTGAAACTACACCACCATCCTCCGTAGTGAGAAGTGCAACCTATTGAGTTATAATATCCTTGATTTTGGTGCATGAGGTGGGCAAATTAGGAGGTAACAACTTGGACAAATTAGGAGGCGGCATGTGGTTGTGAGGTGCCAACCAACTTGTATTGTGGGTATTCTATAATGGAAAAACAATTTGGCAATATATTATCTTACATGTGGCCACTTTGGAGACATCACATAGCCAATATTGGCATTAAACTTGGCTTTCATTGGCAAATGACCCATGTCTTGCTAATGATGTTGTCCACTTACACAACATTGAACCATAAAATACTTCCCCCCCCCTATAACACCACATTGGGAAGTAGAGAATCCTTGATTCCGGAGCCTAGATCAACATCTTCATCAACGTTGATTTCAGTGATTTCAAATTCTTTCGTATTGATTCACAATTGCTAATGTGCTCAACCTTCTCATGCTCGAATCCATTGGCTAGATGATTCCACAGAGCTGGAGTTGTCCACATTAGCCTCATCTACCTTAGACTACCATGTATTCTTGCTGAGAAAATTTGAAGTCAATTGGAACACATTTGTTAGGTTAGATTGACATATGAACATGGCATTCATCCAGGGGGCAACCAAAGACAATTATGAAATATTTCATTTCATGACCATTCAGTCATGCCACACACTTTAGAAAGTTGGCAATGTTGCCATAATATGATATGTGGATGACAACTGAGCTACTCTAAAAAAATTGGGGTTTTTGGAGCAAATTTAGATGAAATCCGTCACCCTCAAAGTTGGAGGGGCCACATGAGGTCATTTTGGAAGATTTTCCCTTTTTCATGGAGCAAGCAACATGTGCACTCGATTTTTTTTTAATCCAAATTCACTTGGCCAAGTTGTGCACAACCGTCACCTTGCCCTAAGGGAAAAACCTTGCCCAAATTGGGCATCATATGTGAAAGATATTGGTTCCGAAAGTTGGCTCCTACATTTGGGCAACTCAGAACCACCTCCCAAAACAAGCAACGCCAACCTAACAAAAAATCCTACATGCTTAGAGTATAAGGGTTTTGAATGTTACTTTTGTCCACATGGTAATGGGCACCACACTACACCAATAGATACCTTCCATCCACGTAGATTGCCATCTAGTGGGTCGCAAACCCCATCAAAATATTAGGTGGTGACCCACTTTGGGTTGCAAGAGCATTCAAGGGTAAAACCCACCCTTTGGTTGATTTAGACTATTTTCACGTCCACATGGATTGATGGTATGCACATTGGCTCATCAAATTGGCTGAGACATGGCAAGAATTTTACAGGATACGAATGTACTACAATTTTTGAAATCACTTATCCGTGGCTACTTAAATCCCTCCCTAGATCCACACTTTTTCCATTGCAAATGGCTCCCAAATTTGCCTCCATTTTTCTCCCAAACCAACCTTGTTCTCTACTGAAACCGTCCTTACAAAAGAACCAACACTCCACTCAAAAAAAAGAAGCCCTTATAGCTATATGAAGCAAGAGGGTTTGTATGGCTATAATCATGGGGTATGGCCCGCCATTACCGGCTCCAATCCCAACATTTTAGACAAAATTTTAGGGAACCAATTTATCTAAGAACGGACACCGCAACTTTGAGCAAGTGCGACGAAGGTGTGCATGTACTTCTCTTGGGCCGGGCACATGAGGCCCAAATGCTGCCCTGCAGCCAAAAATGGCCGTCTAGGAGGCAAGGCAATCACATGGGAGGCGGCAAAAAAAAACACAAAAGCTGCAACCGCCTAGGTTGCCGGGGTTTTACCCGGTGCAGTAAAAATTGCATTGAGTTTTACCCAAAGTAGTTAAAACACAGTTTTACCATAGTTTTTTACACAGTTTTTTAACTGCTCCGAGTAGACACATCAATCTGTCTACACAACATACTTAGGGATTCTAGGAGCTTTTTCTCAATTTTCAGTCAGATTTGGATTTCCGCACGTGCTCGGTTTTTTGATTGCCATTTGCTTGAATTTGCATGTTTTTTTGTGCCGTAAATTGCATTGGCTAGTTAGCGTCCTTCCCAGGCAGGGTTGGCTAGCAGCCTGGGTGGCAGGAGCCCCCGTTTCCCGGGGAGCGGGCCTGCGGCTGCTGGGCACTACAGTGGGCCGGCTGGGCACCACATGTGCCCAGCCCTTCTAACTTGATTCACTAGACTTTGCTCTTTGGACATCCTTATTTTTTCCGTGCACCTTTAATCCGGAGAGGACTTTAGCCAACCTAAAGAGAGCTTATCGTAGAGTCATGGACCTTCTACATTGGTCTCTATAGCGCACTTGAGGTAGCCCTAAAACCGGCAAATGAAGATGCACTAGTTCCAAACTCCTCACAATTTGTAGTTGACTCAGCGGCCAACCTCAATAGTCCTCCCAATGCTACACACCTGCTACAAACAAAACTTCGTATATCCACTGTGGATATGAATGCACTAGAAGACTTTAGTCAAAATATCCAATCCTCTCAATTTGAAAAGGGGAAACAATGCCCTAGTCAATAATAGAAAAGGACCCATGGTTTCCTTAAACCCCCTTGTTGTGTTGAACTTCTAATGATAGTGTACCACCACAAGTTGTGGGTTTATACTAAGCTTTTCAATTTAATGTGATAAATGCCTCTAGTATATACAAAAAATGTATGTCGTGATATAAATAAACCTTTATAACAAATACAAAATCATACAAGAATAGACATGGCAGCCATTTGGGACCATTACCATACGACAATAATGGATGAAACTACCACATTTATTATCAATTTTTGCTTTGAACCTCAGGTCCCCTTTTTGCACATCTGCCTTCACTTCAAATAGCCTCTCTCTTATGTAAACTATGTATGCTAATGCTTCAAATAATACCCCTTTCTACACTCATGTTAGTTCATACGTGATATGAAGAGTCCAATCCCAACTTTGGGCTGGACTTATTGATCATGGCATTAGTTTAAGTATACATTTTGGATTGATATTAGTATAGTGTTGTTTTTGTTCATGGTTTAGTTGTGTTGGTTGAGATCCGGTCATTAGAGGGATCGTTGAGAGGATTTGGTTGAATGAATTTGCATATGGTTTGATTGGGTTGCGTTGTGTGGCGGGTTTAGTAATAAGGAGGTGTGGGGTTATGGTTGGACGGATTGAGGAGTCTACTGGACTGAATGTGTGATGGCTTCTTGTTGGACCAAATGAACCTTATGGCGGGACACCGGTGTCCCATAATACACCAGTTAAACCCTAAAAGCTCATGTTGACTTCAAAAATGGTCAGTTGAAGGCAATCAAAGAGGCGTTGAGATTATCTCGACAACATGTACATGCTCTGATGTTCAGAGTTGGTTTTTATTTTTGATCACTAACAACCACAAAACCAATCATTAAGGAGGCTCCGATTTATTTGGGACACCAGTGTCCTTCCATAAGGTTCAAATGTGAAAGCTTCTCATCGGACATAATAAGTTGTGGCTTCTATTGGACCATTCTTAAGCTACAGCTGTGGGATTAAAGGTTTGGGAGTTGGGGAGTTGGGCATTTGTGTTATGGTATCCTAGCCTATTACCGATATGTGACCTTAAACCGAGCTCTAGGGAACAAATTAGAAATAATGTTCCCTAGGTGGATGACATGTCCCTAGCTCAACTAACCTCACATTAATGCATTTAATGACGTGGAGGGAGAGAGAGAGGGGAGGAGAGAGAGGGGGAAGGAGGAGGGACTAGGGAGCCAACGCGAGAATGAGAGGTGTGGTGGGAGAGAGGAAGGTGGTCATTGAGGCCCATAGGTCTCGGTTCAAGGCACATGAGACCTTGCCACAACGTGTTGGATGAGATTAGTTGTTCGTTTAGGATGTCTCTTGACATAGTAAGGTCAAAGTCAATCTACAATTCTCGAACATGTTCATAAAAGATAATTATAGAATGCTCATAAGTTGTATTAGCATTGACGTCAAACTTCTTTAGGGCTATCATAAGATACCCTAGGGAACATCTTTAAAAAAATCATATTTAATTCAAAATTAATTTTAAAAATTTCCAAATTTTTGAAATAGACAAATATTTCATTTTACCTTGCATGAAATTTTTTAAATCATTCATTACCATAGAAGAGGTCATTGTGAAAATTCACCAATGTGTAGCTCTCGGTCATAGGCTAGGATACCATAGTGTGCATTTGGTTTCAATTAAAAAAGTGCGAGGGAGTTTCTAAATGCTTCTAAGTGCTTTCGGTGTTGAAGGGTGCTAAGGTTACTTGCAGAAAAGAGGACATGCACTCTGTGCATAACTTGTATTTTCTACTTTAGTTTACCAAAAAGACAAAATTTGAGTTGTGAGTTTCTGTGTTATTGATTATTATTGGAAAACTTCTTGAGATGAAATTTTGCACTGTGAGGTATGTTAATAGTAAGCAAAACATAAAGGCTTGGAAGTTGTTGGAGTGGGAGAGATGAAATGTTGAAGTGAAGGGGGTGCAAGTACTGTGGCAATGAAAAGGGCGAACTTTGATACCGTATATACTTTGGTCATACTTTGAATTAATTTCCATGAAAAGACCAGAGGCCAACAACATGCAAGATAAGAGTATTGCTATGATCACATCTCATCAGAGTTCATGCACAAAGCCATCAATACATATAATGAATTGTCATACATGCTCTAGCCTTAGAGTATGACTACAGCTATGTGAGTATAACCTACTTTCGTTGCTTGTCAAAACAACCTATGATTATTACAAGTTGGTGGGTTGGTGAAAGGACTCCCTGATGTGCAAATAGACGTTCTCGCCGCTACCCAAGGACTATAGCCTTTCAATTGCACTTCACCTTTCTAGCTATAAAATCATCTCCTAATTCATTTATCATCATTCAAAATCACGCTTCAGGGAGCTTAACCACGATCACTCAACTCTAAGCACAAACACTAATTCACTCCTTGTCTTCAGGTCTTTACTCCCTCTTCCTCTTGCTTAAGTAATTCTTGTGCATCAAATATGCTTAGTTTGTCTTTTGCAATGATGATGCTCTTACGTTTCTACAACCTCTCCGCAAGGTCACTCTTTCAGATGGCACATCAATTCGCACATCCAAGTAAGCACATTATAAATACATGCATATCCTTGATATATTTTTTATTGGCTATATTTTGTACATAGTTTAAAGACCGTCACCTATCATAGGTAATTAGAAAGTTTGGCTATAATCCACTCAACAATCCTCTCACAAGCATTGTCCACCAACTCATTGCTATGCCTATCTTCCAATCACCCAACCATTGGGGATGGAGATTCACAATTTACTCTTACTCATGGCATATAGACTCTATGCTGTTTTAGCAGCTTCAAAATCAAAGACTATTCTCTCATGCTCTCTTGCACTACCTTGCACTCTTTGAGCTGCCTCTTGCCTTCTTGTAGGGGAACTCGGTGGTTCACAAACAAGTGGTTATACCCGTTTTTATCTACCTATTGGTGCCTATTCTCACCTAATAGCTCTTTTTACACTCTATCATTGATCTTTTAGTGAATGATATATATCTTAAGACAAAAAAACGAAAGACTAGGGCTAAAAAATTTGGATCACATAAGCCATAGAAAAAACCCAACAAACACCATATTCCTAAATGGTGACTTCAACAAGGACATCCACTTCATAGGACAAACCCTAAATGGCCTCACACACCCCCCCCCCCCCCCACAACAAACAATCTTCATTGGCACTCATTCACAAGTAGCATAGTCCTCCACCCCAATTGCAACCTCACGAAATTTACTAGACAAGACAAACAAAATTACACCTCAACAAGCCACATAGATAGCTTCTACACCAACCGAGACACATTAATAATATGCGAAACATAATCCAACCTCAACCAAAATTCCAACCACTACCTAGTTAGCCTCCACTGGAGAACCAACTCCATCATCACACAAGAATCAAGGGAAACAACATGGCTGACTCTAGCAATTGACGACCGTTGGCAAATCACCTTCACCCATGATGGACTTGATGTTTGGTAAGTCTTGTATTGTCAGGCTCAAGGACAAGACAACAAAGTCTTTCATTCTCATATTATAAATAGAACTTACCAAACATCCGAGTGACAAGCTTTCACTGGATCTCAACCTATTGAGAGCACGAATTCTTCAGCTCACTACAAGTGTACAGTGGCCATGCTCAAAGTAAGATATGAATGGGGAATGGCACTAAAACAAATGAGAATTCATGAGACGCCATAGAAATGCTTGAAATTCCATTGGCTTGGGCGCCACAAAACATTTTCAAGCAAGGCACTCTTTAGCCTAAAGAAATTGAGAGCGCAAAGGAACAGAGCCTTCTCATTAGCAGAGAGCCTCTTACACATGCTTGTTCACTCAAGTCCACTTTATACTTGAGCTTTCAACTTGCACATTTTACAAGACTACAATGCATAGATGGAAGCTTAATGCATTTTATGTAGAACAACTCTCAGTCGATATCCAAAGCTATCTCATGGAGCATTGAACTCAGAAAATTGAACATTTGAATGCAAATTACATCTACGACTTGAAAGGCTCGTGAGTAACAAACAGAAACAAGCAATGAGGCTCCCCACATACTTTGTCCATGAATGACATGACATGACAACTGCAAAATTGCAGCCAGGCAATTTTGACCTTGATAACAGGGTGGCAATTGAAGTGATCACATTGATATTGACGGGTGATATCTACAAGACTAGAATCACAGGAGTGGAATATTTGACATTTTTCACATTAGCACTCCTGATTAGTGAGTTGTTTTCCTCCACGTGTAACTAATTACTTTCTCGAACATCAAGTATTTACCTGATTAGAAAATAGAAGCTCATCATCCGTATCTGAACTTGAACCATGTGTCCAAGACCTAATTTAGGGTTGCAAGTTGTTACAGCTAACTAGAGAGGGTATATATGATGTTCTGAAAGGAAACCGGAAAAAAATCGGAGCTGTGGTGGTACACAACCTCTTCTCTTTGGTTAAGGCAAGTGGTGAGCTTTAGAGGCGCCATCAAGCACGTTCTTTCAAATCACATTGAAATCAGTCCAGGTGCTACCTAACTGAGATCAAAACCAGCTCCTGCAGTAATAGCATACAGAAGCTTCTCATGGATGATCTCTTTGCTGCACAGACAAATTCAATATCAGGTAATTGAGTTTGATCTACAGGCAATCTTCCCAAAAGAGAGCACATATCTCTTTAAGACACATCTTTGTGGTATTCAAACTCAGATCCTCACCTAACAACACACCACTTACATATAGGTGCCTGATTAGGATACAGTAACCAAATTAGCTTACTTACCTTATGGGGCGGACAAAGCTTCACAAAAACTGCGAACAGATGCCAATGGCAAGAACTAGAAGCTGAGCTAAGATGCGAACAAGGAGCTCACCTTTTGTAAGGTGGAAGCTTCAGGAGGTTCAAACAGGTTGCTGATGTTGGTAACCGATCCAGTGTTTCAGCTGATTGATCATCGGGTGCAGAAGCAGCTCTACATATGACCAACAAATTTCATCAAAGTGAACTGTTCCCTTTGCTTAATTGGACATTAACTGGCTCATCTAGTCCTAAGATTAGACCACAGGAAATTCAAAGCACTAACACATTAAACAAGGGAAAAGCCAATGAACACCAAAGGAAATTGATGGGTAGACAACACCAATAAGAAGCTCCAAAGAGCCACTCTACAAATTTGAACGAGGGCAATATGTTGATTGATGATAATTTTAGATTGCATCAGTGATGAATGAGAAGGATCTACAAAGGGCACATGTTATGCAATAAGAACTCCCAGAAGTGGAGAGGGAGTAGTGAAAGCAGAAAGGAGTGAGGTGTGGTTCTTTGCCAGAATCATACTCTCCATTCCATTTAAATTATGCATGTGAGACACACAGAATGAAATTGGAAGCACATACCTTTGTATACAAAACTGTGGATCCAAGTACTTAAAACCGAGAAGTGGTCCACGAGAGCAACCTGTGACAAACCTGAACAACATAAACAAAATATCAGCTAGGCAAATCACGAAGTAGTCAACACCTTAAGTCCTATTATTCTTAATCCTTGAATGCTGAATACCCATTCAGGTATGAAAGGAAGATTAAATGACATTCCATTTGGCCTGGAATAGCCTTGTAGTTTATGACTACTGCAATTGTAATTGTAATGAGGGATAACGAACTTCAAGGATACCTAGGCACTGAAAATAGCAAGGGCACTTGAACAGCAGGAAGAGATGAAAGATGCAAAACAAGATAAATCTTCAGAAAGGTTTGAATCTACTCACTTGAGGAATTTCTCTTGCAAAGCTGAGTCTAGCTTTTGCACAACTTCCCAAAACATTTCAATAACCGGATGGTTCTGCATAAGCCACACAGAAACTCAGATTCCTCAGTTCCATGATACGTATTGAAGTTAGATCTTAGAAACTATACCTGCTCAAATAAATGCCTGTGAAAGGAAAAGTCCTCTATCTACACGTATTACAAGTTTATGCACTGTTGTCTCCAAGTGAAGAAGGAACCCTGAAACATTTGTAAGAGTTAACTGACCTCATCATAGCCACCGGTATAATGTGCATTATTTCGTAAGTCGTCCACATCCATGCCTTCCTGTGAACCTGAAATAAGGATCTAAAGGACCAGAACACAATAGCTTAGACACTAAGCAAACATGATCAGACAAGCCACTTTTCATGTCAGCAGAATAGTACAATAGGAGCAGGAATGAGGGATACTCTTGATGAGGTTCTTGCAACAAAGAGGCTATGCTGTAAGTTGAGAAATTAGACCTGAATTTCATGCTCATTGAACATGTCAATCCAATCTGCTTTGAATATTTGCTGGAATCCACGCAGGAAATGTCGACTTTGTTGTTGTATCTGTGCTTCCAAATAACATAGTGAGGGTTAAAAGGGCATCTAGTGCAGCTCTAATATATGAACTATTTGTGTTACACACCTCACCAAGAATCAGACAGAAGATTATCTTTTACATAGCCTTTACTGCTAAATAAGCTAAGAACATTCAAAGAAAAAATAACTCCGCAAGTGAAGGAGTAATCTCACCTGAGTATTGAGTCGATGATTTGCTACTAAGTGAATGTATTTAATAACATTTGCATTTGTGACTTGAATGTCCTTTCCACCAGGGAGGAGCTCCACCTCACTTTGTTCCCCATACTCATTGTCCATGACCACAAAATAAACAGCAAGATTGGACAAGTCTCCATCATAGTGCTGTTGAGAAACACCAATTCATACATCACAATCAGTGCTAATGTGACGACAAGATGTTGCCTTTGCAGAGCAAAATCAAAATTTCCAAACTGCAATAGCATTCAAGGGTCAGGCTAGCCAGTTCTCAACTGAGTACCACCTTCCATCACATACATAGCAGATATTGAGAACTGGCCACCCTGACCCTTGGCTTGTATGCAAAGTATACCACCTTCCTTCCTATAAAAGTGTCATAAAAGTATAAAGGGCTCAGTCCTCCCAGAACATCAATGTTTCAACTCCATTGTCACAATCGCAAATACAATCTGGGTACTTTAATTAAACATTGGGAATAGTCTATGTGGAAAACTACAATCCCTGAATCTCTATCTACAATAGAGGCACAGATAGGAGAAAGAAAGGGTCACATTGTCGCTGAGCTCTTCAGGCTCCTTGAATTTTGCAGCTGTTAGATCTAGTGGTAAAAAAACACACCCTCGCCATGAAGCTTCAGAGTAAGTCACCAGAAGTTTCATACACAGAACAGAAAAGCATACCTTGAGAAACAACAGGTTTTGATAAAGCACTGGATCCAAAGAAGGTAGATCATGTAGGTAATTGTGCCTGAACAACCACCAAACGCGCTTCTGTTACAAGCCACACAATGTACGAGTACCCAAGAGAAAAATATCAAATTGAGCAGATTGCACCAACAGGCGATCCAGCAACGACAATCTGCAAATCAAAATTGATCCACCTGGTCCTGAATCTAAGGCCTCAGGAAGCTTGGGCAGCTTGCTAATAGTGCATATACATACAGTCCCCTATACACAAAGTGCTCTGTAACTATATGAAGATCATTGAACATACTTCTTCCGTAGCTTGCTTAGGAAAAAGGTGGCAAAGGGAATATCCACCAGGATACCTTCTGACATAGCCTGCATCACAAAGCACATTTTATCACAAATCTGTTCAGTTTTAAGAAAAGGGACACTTCAGACCCAACTATACCCCATGGACACTTAGTGTCACAAATTGTGAAACACTTTCTCAAAGTCTTCCAAGTACTAAACATAAAAACAGATTACCATTCATCCCAACCCAAGTTATTCAGGGAAGTCTCAGTGCAACCAGTTTATCCACCATGAGTAGAGAGAATGACCAATACCTTTCCAAGAATTTTTCCAAAGAACTCGAAATATTGGAGATGCTCTTCAGAAACCATGTGGGAGGCAGGATTGGGATACAAGAGGTGGTCTGCTGTTTCCTGTGGCAAAGAAAGGACGTTAGGATAAAGCATAAACCAGTGATTGTAGCATTACTGATCAGGTTCTAGGAGAAGTGTGCAACAGGAACCTGAGAGCAGAGAAACACAATTAGTTAAGGGTTGGCAGTTTCTCCACTGGAACAGGTAGGTGACAGAAATATTCGTTTTAAGGGAAATTGATACATGATATAACAATAGTATAGAAATGGAGATGAGTACCTTAAACAATCCATATTGTACATCAAACCCTGTTTTGGTTATACCCTCCATAAAGTCTTTGAATATGCCACCACCATCAACACCAGCTTCCTCAACTCCTAACTCATTCACAAACGTAACCCGAACCTGACAGCACAAAGAAGAAAATGTCGCTCAGACATGAGTGTACAGCAAAGTTGATTCATTGCAAAGGTGTCAGCACATATAATTTACACATATCTTCAGAACAAACAATCAGAAGACCCAACGAACCTAGAAAGGCATCCTCAACTGGCTGTTCCTTAAGTGAAACTAATCCAAATGCCAGAACTAGACCAAGGCGCTTCACGTTGTCATACATTCAGCAGAACAAGAATATATCTAAACCTAAGCCAATCCACCTCAAAAAAAAACTCTGTAGTACCATGTCAAACAAGTGATTGTATCCACTCTGATCTAGACACACTGCATCTGCTTATAACTTCACAGCATTTCAGCTAACCCAAAAAAAATTACCGTGCCTTTCAGAGCCTCTTCAGGGACACTGTTAAGCTGAGCGAATGCATCTTCAGTGATGTGATCCCTCCTGATTTTGATGCGGAGGGTCCAATCCATATGAGGACCAATTTCTTGGTTTGCTGTCACAATTTGTGACTGTCAAAGACCCAAGGATTATGTTACAGGTTGAAATTGTGATTGTCAGTACCACACACAAAACCGAAATTACAATCTTCAAGGACCCTCATAAGGACCTCTGGGCATGTGCTTTGACCAGTAAATGCCTCTTCCTGTATACATGTATGAGCACACAGCTGAACATAAGAAAGGTTGAGCCATATAGCATCAACACACAATGTCTTATACCCAATAAATAAAGGACTCCACTACCTCCAAAATCTCCAATTATAAACAAATTGAGTGACTTACTGTGAAAATGCGCACTCTGTCCTTGAAAGGAACTAGAAACGGAGCTTGTCGAAGTACATCACGTGCTCTTGAATTTTCTCCCTCGGCCTGCATTACATTTCAGTCATACAAAACCATATCTTGTCTCAGTTGTCAAGTATTAATTTCTGGGATAGACAAAAGGTTCAACAATCAGTGATGGTTTTTTGTGGCTTAAATTGTGCAAGGAATGAAGCACAATAAAGAAATAGTTCAATTTGCAAAATCTGCAGAAATAGAATGTCCAGGTATGTACACTTGCTATATCCCTGAGTCTGCTCCACATCAGTTTCACTTACTCTCTTCCAATAAATCTTAAGTCATTAAATGAAAACCTCCAGGTATTTGCAGGATTAAGAATCTCAACTTTGCAATTATTGTACCTTTTAATGTCTATCACAAACCTGGGTCAAAAAGTATTCGTCCACAGTTTCTCGAGCATGAAAGTCTTGGGGATCTGCAAATTGTCGTCTGCTGTTGCGATCATGCAACTGCCACAAACATGAGCATACAGAATACTGTTACAACCAAATTTCTTACATGTGAGAATATGTTCAGTGTCCATCACATGCACACGCATTTGTGTGTTCATGAGTGGATTCATAAATCCTCTTGAGAACCTCCTTCATTATCCTCCAACATCACGTACACCGCTTACACTAATAGTGGCTAGAGTCAGGTGATGTCATGTGCTTCAGCCCAAAGGCCAGAGAGTGTCCCTCATGCGCTAAACAAAGTCATGTCTCTTCTGCTAAGGTACAACCTGATTCTTGACCAATTGATAGACCTATTCTCATAAGATCATAAACCATAATTTATTGTTTTTGATATTACAAAGAAGTACATACCTCTGCCAAAAGACGAGATGCACCTTTGCTCACAAATTGCTGAAAAAGTTGTGATGAGAACATCCTACAAGGTGCATCTTGACCGGGCTTCTGAACAGGGGTTGTTGATGTCTTGTTCATCAAAACCCATAGGAGTTGCCATAAAGCCTACACATATACAAAGGGCATTGCAACTCTGATCAAAAGAGCCATCTGAAGATCAACACATCCGCACCTTGAGTGTGTCATAGTTTCCCATCCTTTCATGACACAAAACAAAAGGGCTTGAGATACAATAGTATATTAGAAGGACAAGTATAACAAATTCAAAGATGTCAGTGGTGCTCCAGAAAGAGAACAGAGAAGAGCCCACTTCTTCAGATTTGAAGAGATAACTGAAGGATTGTGCAGTGTTAGAAGTTAGATCACCACTTCCAATGGGAGTATTCCAGCACTAACCTCCTTCAATATTGACACCAACTGAACAATATCAGGAAGAGAAAGGGGTCGTTGCTGTTCATAAAATTCCTCATTGTCTACGCTCATCAACAAATAACTGCACAAAATCAGTGAAGACCAAACATCAAAATGTGGACAAGTATCAGAATTCCAATGCCAACTTCATCAGCTTCTATTCAAATACTTGGCTAGCCCCCAACAGAACCCAGTCACACCATCGCAATGTATACCAAGGTCAAATCTGTTAAAATTCTTCTCCAGATAGGAACAAAATTAAGTGGCCTTCTAGAGAAGCCAGCCTATTTTAAGCGCAGAATGAGAAATGTTTTAAGATGTTTTAATACATTTTTGGAGAACTTTGATATTAATAAAAGAAACAAGCTGCAACAAGACTGTGATTGTGTAACAACAAGGTCCGCATTTGAAATATACAATGCATACCGCTAAGCATCACCCCAAAGTAGCCCTGTGGACTTTTACTCAGCATTAAGCTCACCTGTAAACTGGGCAGAAAACACAGAGCGGTAGCATCCAGCCTAGTAACTTAGCAGATGTTTGTGTATCTGATGGACTCCTCCCCACTAGCTCAATTGAGGGCCATGATTGATACAAATGACATCGCTTGATATATGGCCACAACTGAGGTACTAGTTGCGCTGTATAAGCGAGTCCTGTGACAACATCTGTTGTTGGAAGGGTTATGAAGATGGCATACAAAAATGCACAAGTTGCTCCAACTGCCTCAGCCTCAGCCTCCCGAACAGGTTCAGTAGATGCGCGTTCATGTAGAGTAACTCTGACCTGGTTTAACCACATATAGTTGCACCAAAAATACATCACAAGTTAAGTTTCTCCTACCCATCCGATATCTAGATAAGTGCGAAAAGCTTTGCTGAAAGCCATTATTGTGTTGAAGGCTTAATATAATTCAATTAATCACAGATTAGCCAATTTGAAAGGGGGCAGAACATATTGTACAAGATTGTTGGTGACTGGATACAATAGTATATGAGGTCACCACCTTGATGAAGGCGTGGAAAGTCCCAGACTTCTAGAAAGTGGAAACTTTCAAAAAAAAAAGTCTCCACAACTTGGAAATGTCATAAAGTGAAGATACAGAATGAGTATGACTAACCAAGTTCTTGAGAAACTCAGGATCTGCAGCATTCAACAGCTGCTTTTCCAACGCTGGATCTGCTATCATTGGGCATCCAGGATCATCAATATCCATCTCTTCTTCAAAGCCTGAATCACCAGACACTGCAAGCACAGATGGTTATCCTTCCACTGTCCATGGATGCCACCAAAGACACCTGTATGCTGAAAACCCTAGTCAACCTAAAGTCCAGATACAAAACAAGGATGGCTTACTCTACCCAGTGGGTTGTCTATTCAGTGCACTTATAGCAGGTCTCTCCAAAGTTATCACTGTCAACCACATCATGCTTTATTATTTCAAGAGTATGCTCAAAAGAGGATTGAATTCAATAATATATTTATCAAGTCCTTTCTCTAAGAATTTCCAGTAATCCCATGGAGAAGTAACCATGATGATTCAGGAACAACCAAGTTCTTGATCAAGATACTAAAGTTCCAGTCAACCCACATAACCCACAACATTAGGTCTTGATGCTAGGATCACATTCCCTACCATCATTGTCTCTCACACTTCTGAAAAATGCTGGTGGAAGGTCTTCCAGCATGAATCTGCCAACAATTGAAAAGTCTGATGCCTGCAGCAACACAACGTCCTTAGATCAGGACACATGCTCTTTTTTGGACATGATCTCAAAAGTCTTCTAGGAGCCAAATACATTCATGCAATACTATGGAGGTCAAAAGTGAGATGCTTGTTGTGATATTATGTACCATTACTAAAAAAAATGACAGATCTTATTAAACTTGGCAAATTTAAAGGCATTACCAGCTTCATAGTGCAATTTGCACAGGCAAGTGCGTATACGGCCATATCAATAAGGTTACCAAGGAGGCAGATAGTGGATGGGCATTCAGGTCTTGTATCTGGAGGTAACAAAGTTGATAATTCTGAAAGATTTGATGCAATAAGATTGATGGAGTGCGCCCACAAACCCTCATCAACACACACCTGTAAAACATTTAAAAGTGTCACTTTTCAAAACCAAGTGGTGAAATGAAAGTGAGGGCCATTGAGACATATATTCAGCAGCACACGCATAAGGAGCAGACCTCCTAACATGTCAGGCAGCCGTCTTCCTTAATCCACACTACCTGATCTAATCAAAATATAGCTGAACAATTGCTTCACACATGGTGACACGTCTCATAACCACCCAAATCAACAGAGCAGAAAGGACAGCATCTACAACCTCCCCATCAAGCCTAAAAATTGCTGGTCCCTTCAAGATTCCCAGCAGATTGTCTTAAATAGAATGCGGAGCACACCTGCTTCAGCAATGGATAAGCCTGCCATAGAAGTGGAATTGACAACACTTGCCATGGAAATCCCCATTGAACTGTTAAATTGGTTCCTGCCTGCACTCTTTGCACGTATCTTTTTGCAAGGAAACATACAACATGCTCCAAATAGCTCCTTCCTCGAGCATCCTTTCGAGCATTCTTTCCATCTGGTTGCTGTCAAAAATTAGAAGGAAAAGCAGAGGGTTTAGTTGCTGGAGGGAAGCACTGAAAATATAATAAATTGCCTGGTAAAACAAGGGCTATTCAACTCTCAACACCATATTACATACTGGATCATTCCTTTCCAAAAATCTTCCTAGAGAATCTATGACATGGTTGATTATGACTCATGACCTGGCTCGTTATGACTTATGACCTGGACACAAAAGCCTTACCACTTGAATTAAGATGTGTCTGAGGAAGTGGAACAACTTGCTCTTCAAGAGATGATCCATGACAATATTTCCCCACGCAGAGTCATCACTAGTCAATATCAAAAGCATCTCCAAAAGAAGTGTAGACGAATCTGATGATGTTGCATTCCTCTGAATATCTCTCAAAAGCTCCATCTTCATTGACAGGCTAAGCACAAAATGAGCAGTCGTTAAGAACTTCAATTAGCAACCACCACACATTCTCCAACCAAACCTCATCATCCATCTGAGCAACATGCCACCACAACATTTACCTTTGCTTCTTACTGTCTACAGCTAGCAAACATTCCAATGCAATGCACCAAGGCACATACAATAGCAACTACATGGCAGCTAGTAACCAAACATGGAGGAAATCGGGTCAAGAACAGTAGTAAGTAACTTCTCCACGCCTTATAACTATTAATCTATGGAGAGATTCCCAGAAAAGAATTCACTCACCAGTTGACATACAAGGACATAATACACAAGGATGCCAGTCGCTTCTGCCTATAAATTGCAATTGCCCGCTCAGAAGACTCATCTTCTGTAAACAAGTCCACAATGCTACCTGTACCAAAGGCATGTAAATAAATACATTTCACCAGATTAAGTATGATTATTGTTCCCATCCAGGTAGCAACATTCAATTCAAACCCACTATACAAGACTAGACATGAAAAGTACATGGAGGGCAATTAATGTGGCAAACCTGCATGGTAGATTCCTACTTAAACTGTACGCTCTAATTCCACAACGGAAACTATTTCAACCTAAAGTTTCCACCCATTTGATTGTCTACTAAAGGGCTAAACTTTGTAACATGCATCATCTGAATATGGGGTCAGAAAGAATATATATTCATCTAGACAGATAGGTGTATCCCTGACATAGACTAGATGTATTCCCCAAAACTTAACAGGGTTCGCTATTTGCCAAGCACTTTGCTATTCACAGTGGTACTCTTTATGAAATGCCTGCAACACCCAATTCTAACGTCCATGACCAATGATTTCATTACAATACCCAGATCCACTCACTGACAAATGGCAATTACCTACTATGTAGGAGAAAGGCACTCCTGCAGAATGTTCCTATGTGCCAGCTAGGACTATGCTACCAGCCAGAACATAGATTCAAGAATACACCTAAATTGAATTCTTGCATCTAGCCAGACCTATGACACATAGGCATCATACACAATCTATGAAATGGAGGGGGAATAACATGCCAACAATCAAGGAAATTAATCTCTTCAAATAATTTTCTGGGAAAGTGCATCTCACTTTGCTGAAGAAATTGTTTTAAGAGGCGACAGGCTACAATGAGACGCTGAACATCCGCATGATTTGATGCTTGAAAGAAAAAAAATAGTTGTGGAAGGTATTTGGCAGATGGATGAAATGCACTCCTGCACTTGGTACAAAGAATGAGTCAATAGCTGAGAAGCTATGTTTCACCAAATCTATGTGTCCACATATTTCCAGAAGCATCCAGGGAAATTCACACAATCTGTACTCCTGGCAATGAGTTTGGCACCCTGTGAAATGCACGTTGAGAGGAGAGGAGAGGGTGACAGAGGTTGAATACAGACAATACTAAAAAGCACTACAATGGTCACACTCACAAAGATCCACAGTGGGATTAGGCTTGTCTATTTTCTCTAGAGTCATTTCCATACCTCAATTACCCTGACTTGAGGATGGATGTTATCAGACCAGGAGTACCAAAACTGCAGTGCAAAACTTCTCTTATCCTCGCCACTAAATGTATTTTGTTACACCTAATGAATAAATATACCTTTGAAAAACAAAGGATCGCAATTGTCTTGTGAAACACATCACCCACATCGCTGTCACTTAGCTTCAAAGAGAGTTTTGAGTGTGGTAAAGTCCACCAAGTTTATACTAAGCCCAACGTGCAAAGTCACTACCTCTGAAATATGCAAGCTGGTATCCAAGACGAAGTGAGAACTCATGAACGGGTTATAAGAGCCTCACCTGTCTGCCTTCTCACCAAATTCTCCATAGATAGCACAAAACTCATTTCGTATAATTGGCCGTACAGCAGCAATCTCTCTCCTTCCCCTAACAACTTTCTGCAGCATTTCATGCAAATTAACAGGTGGTATATAATTAATCCTCTATACATCAACCCACAACGACACACATGGTCCACAATCGACTGGCTATTCATCTGACTAAATGCTTCAAATACCTCGACGATCTCGAAGATTGCAAATTCCCCAACTCTTAACAGACAGTGCAAAAAGAGTGTAAAGGCATCCATCCTCTCGGCTTAGTGGACAGTTATTAATGTGATCCTAATAGATAAATTAATTATGGCAGGTTGTTTGCCCTCAGCTGCATAACCACAGCAGCAGCAAATTTTACATGTTCATGTACTTTTAGCAGAAGCATGAACTATGCCAAAATAACCCACTGAGAAGCTCTCTATGAAATTGTCGCAGTAGACATCCTGGGCCAACAAGAGCCTTTTAGGTTGCCAAATAAGTGTGGATTGTCACAAGAAACTTGTTCGAGAGTTCAAACACATAGATTTAGCTTCACTTGTACATAGCTTTAGCTTCAATTGCAAGGGCATCCTAACAGCTTTGTTGATGTAATCCCATAAGTGATTGACGTGATGGTCAAATTTTCTGGCAGGTTGTGCGTTTGCCTCAGCTGATTTACCACAGTAGCAGAAATTTTGACCTGTCCATCCAGAGAAGCTTTCTAGGACATCATCGCTTTCTAGGACACCCTGCCTTTTAGGTTGACATATGAAGTGTAGATTGTGAGAAGAAACTTGTTCACGAGTTGAAACACATAGCATCCAGCTTCAATTCCAACAATTCAGAGGCTAGGCAATCTCCCTGTGCCCTAGTATGAATCTCTCATTTCCTCTCTTATTTCTAGTTCGCAGTTCTTCTGCCTCCAATGAGGCGTAACGCTTCCCCCCCCCCCCCCACCGATCCCTCCCCAATCCTCTCACTTCCTCTTCCAATTAGCATCATCGAAAGAAACGCAACTGTTCCGAACCCCGTCAATTGGCTTCCCTCACATATAATTACAGCAATGCACTGTAGCACGAACTTCACAAACTCTTGCTATCCTCCCGTCCCCTCCCCTGTTCTCTTCTTCCATGCACACGAGGCTAGGGTTCCACCGACTTTGAAGCCAACACACCTCTACCTCGAAATTCAAGAAGCAGAATCAACAACACAACAAATTCCGCCAATCAACCAATCAATCAATCAATTAGCGGCAACCGCGCGCGCACACACACACACCTGTATCCTTGTAGCACTCTGCGTTTGGAGTCGCAAGCGATGACGTTGCTCTCGCTCGAGCTTGGTCTGCTGCAACAGCTTCGGACGCTCCCTTTCCTTGTTGCTCCGCCCCCCCAGATCCACCTTCTTCTTCACTGTCGGATCCCCCGTGAAAAACATTTTGGACGTAAGTTCGTCCACCGCCAAACAATTCCAAATCCCCCTGCTCTTGCTACTACTACTGCTGCTTAATCCCTAATCCTCAAACTCCTCCCGTCGCGTGTGAGTGATAAGCGAAGTTTACACCTGCAGCAGCACCCGCACCAGCGCCACCGATGATGATGAAGACGACGACGACGACGATGCCGCCTTCTTCGTCCACTTCTCACATGCTGCTCCTAAGGAACTCTCGACCACCCCCACAGTCCGGCGGAGGAGGCAAAAGTCTCTTCTCTCTCTCTCTCTCTCTCTCGCTACATATACCCATACACCAATTGCAAATACATGCTCATCACCAACACGCAGTCGACCACAAACACGCACATAAAAGTGTCTGTGGCCTATATATAGATGTATATATATATACAAGTCTTGGGCATGGCACCAACTATACACAATTTTCTTTTCTTTTCTTTTCTTTTCTTTTTTTCCAGGTGGTTAACCACCTAGCAAGTTTCTGTTAAGTGGAGAGGAGATTTCACAGCCGGGAATCGAACTGCCAACCTCTTCCTTAAGATTTGGGTATCTCTCCGCCATCATCCAGTAGTTAACTATACACAATATCATTGATGGTATTTAACAACCTACCTGATTTCCAATACCAAATTTATAATACCAGTTGAATATTGATATTTGATGGGTACCGCAATGTGAGGAGAACATCTTTATATGCCCAAGTTATTATTTGGGTCTCAACTATATTGGTAACATGGTGAATGTTACCTAGGTATGAGGTTTTGGCATGGCACAATATAGACCCAGATGATATAAGAATTCAATCAATTTTTTATTACCCATAAGTTGTTGGTATCAAAAATTTGTAAAATCCTCACTATATACATGTTGCTAAACTAATCCATCGATCGAATAATGTCTTATTCTAGAATTATTCATGCATGGACTTAGGAAAAGTGGGAGAAAGTGTTGGGGGTCAGAATGAGAAATTGTAATCATAAACTTAAGGAATGGACCCAAGCATTGAGTCGGACTTGAGGATGGCACATGATCTTGTTTCCTTCCATTTTCTTTTCCCTTTCATTGAAGGGCACATTTAGTTTGGCGGACACCACCAATTGGACATGAGGTGTGTTTGTATTGGATACATGATGATTTATACATTCCTCCAACAAGTATATGAAATATTATTTTATTGAGTATATGATATATACATGTATATATGTCTATATCTAGTATAATGTATTAAGAGAGGGGGTGAACATAAAACCATATGTAACATGTTAATTAGATATACATATATATATGGTATGTATTTGAATCTACGTTATTAATACAAATTCAAATCTTTCTACAATTTATCCTACACATATGCATATTCCAATTGCAATACTCCGTATGAAAAAAGAATAATTTCGTATAGGATCACTTTTGATATTTTAAGTAGCATCACTAAATAATCTTAAACCCATGCGTATGACATCAAGAGGCCCAAGGGTGAGCCTCTCAGACATTAATGGATAAACCAATGTGCCAAGTATTATGAAACTTTCAAATCAACTAATCATTATGGTGACAAAAATATTGCATATGAGCATCATGGATAAGTCTAGATCTCTACACTCTAGAAATCACCATAAAGGGCTCTTTATTAAGGGGGAAAAATAACAATCGCCTTCTCACCAGATATTGCCAAGTGTCAATCCAACATTGGATGGGAGGCATTTGAATCCCACCTTGAAACTACACTCCAACACTTGTAAAGATAAAATGGAGCACCCTTTATCTTACATATCCTTACGTCCCCTCTCATCATCATGAAGGAGTACAATGCATGAGGTCAAGGCAATTTATAGTTGACCAAGCTCATTTAACCGCTCAATAAGGTCATGTAATGCCAACATGGATGGATCTATATTTTTTAGGTGAACAAAGTTAAATTTTTGTTTACGTGTTGGCAACTTGTGATCGATTACCCTCGTAAGAGTGTTGACAATTTTCGTAGCCAAGGAGTAGCATTGAAATGAGCGGTTTTGGATTAACCTATAAATCCACTAGGTGTAACCCTAAAATTTACACTTCAAAATTTGTAGCAATTTCCATATTCATGATTCTTTTTAAATCATTGCATTCACCTCAGAATATGTTTCTTATTTTATCAGTTATAGATGCCTCAACCTTACCTATTTATGTATTCGTGTAATCATTATTATTGTGCCTCTTGCGCACACCTTGACATGCACAACTGGGTAACAAGTACAACCCACCTCTCATGTGTGTACAAGTGTCGCTTGTAAAGTTGGATGCAGTGATGTCAGCAATTTATAACAATTGTTGAAGGAAAATGACATTCTGTTGTTAGCATTTAAAGACTCTATGTACTCTAGGGGGCTCTGGCAAGAGTGGTTGGAAACATCGGTTTGCAGACACCGGAGATCAATGGCCGCAGAATTTACAAACCTCGTTTTCAATCAGAGTTGACAACAAGCATTTTCACTTATAAATTTGATCCTAAAGTTTTAATTATTAATTTAAAATAAATAATAAATAATAAATCAAAGAAGAAAAAGAAGAATAAAGGGACCAACCTTGAAACCAATTTCCCAAAGGTTAGGCAGATGTCAAGGCCGAAATTCTTTACCCTGGCTTACCAAACTCCTTTTCGAAACCGACGTTTTCGAACATGTGGGGCCTCCATATATATGTCAAACCAACCAAATTGAAAGGTGTTTATTTTCTACAGCGTTGATGCGGCCACCTTGTACTTTGGCTTTCAAAAGCGGCCGATTGCTGGTGTTGACAAGTTCCACTGCAATAGAACTCTAGAGGCTCCTGAAATAATGCACATTATTCTAGAGAGGAACAGGTTTCTAGATTCTATGATATCCACAAGTCGGAGTCCATGATCAGCAACCCATGTGCACAGTTAATTAAATAGGTAGGTTCACATTTGTCCACGCTCGGCTTTGCTACAACAATTTTGTTCCAAACAGACCTGCTCCAGCATAAATTGTGGTCTGGCAAAAACTGAAGGCTTACGGAAGGAGGTTGATTGCAATAACCAGGCGATGACAATCTGCACGTGTTAACATCTAAGTGTAGCATTTTCTATGTGCAACTCTAAAATTGGTCTTAGAGGCTCCTCAGTATGTAACTTTGATGATCAAAAACAAAGAGTTCCACATGATTGTGATATTAGTTTATTGGACGACAAATATTATAATCTGACATGCTGTATTTTGCAATCCTCTGGCAAAGTCAACAGAGTTTTCAACCATATAGATATCATCTAAACATCTGCAACTCTTGTTTTGAGAGTTGTGACCATTTGGGCTCATAAAACCCCTCAATATTAGATAATTTCATCTCTCCAAAAAAAGTCACTTTAGGAGTGAATAATGTAGGAATTAGCATAATTTTGTATGTTATGTTAACCTCTACAGATTGCTCACATGCAAGTCTAGATTTTACTTTTCTGATAATCTCAAAATAACCACATTAGCAGTCAACATAACATGTATGGGTGATATCTATTGGTGTGGATTTACAAACACTTTCGTAGCTCCTGGTGCTCTGACGCAGCTTCCTAGATGATGCCACTACCTTAGCAAATGTGCATCCAAATCCAACCTGAATATAGTCAAAGTGGAAAAGACAAATAGTTTGAAACTCCAAGGTGGTGCAAAAATGTAAGGACCCTCCAAAAGAATTCAAGTAACCATGCTCATAAACTTGAACTTAACAAGCCTAAATGTGACGCTAAAGTACACCTCCAGAATCTACTGTAACAACTCCTGTTGTAAGAAGACATACAGGTGAGCATCATACCCCCAGTAAAATATAAGTGCATGCCATGGGCAATGTGCACCCCTACACATGAGATGTGTAAAAACATGCTCATATCAAGATTCCATCAACAGTCAGCTTACGCCAAACCTGTCAACCTGGAGAAAGGAAAGAAGAATCATTAAACTTGACACATCTACTTGAATGCACATCTCAGCAAACTTTAGATTTGAGAAGAGACCTGAATCTAAGGAACTCTTTCAATCTTGCTGACTCTAGGCGTGCCGACTCATGGTGGTGGAAACAGCGTTAGACATCCGTGTAACTGCTTATGTTGGACTCTTGGAGCACATATCCTCCTTGTGCAGCTCACGCATCCGCTCTGTTGGGTTGCAAAGCCCTGTCCATCCAGTGCACAAGTGTACAGTTACTCTACAGTCATTTAGATAGATACACAATCAGGGTTAAGAAGATACTGTTCATTTAAAAGCCGCTAAAACCTAAGGATGCAAACAGATACTATACCATTTCCTTCTCAAATTTGATGCTGCTCATGCGGAGATTGACATTTAAGGATCTCTTCTGTTAGTTATCAGGAAGCCCTATGTTCAAGTAAGTGATCAGGTCTCCTACAATTTGGGAACTAGGTTTGGCTCCTTAGACCATATTTGAAGAGTTTGTATTCTTTCTATTTGTTTCAAATAAATATTATGAGAATTGCAAACCCTGATCTCCAGGCAAGTTTACAATCACACAGCTGATACAAAACGGGGTCTTCTGATCACCATGATGTAAAATCACAGGTAACAAGAACATACCAGAGCATCTTGGTAGATCCCAGACAGCAATTGATGTGGGATTACATGATGTGTCACAGATAGCACGATTATCTTCATGTTCCACATCCATTGCTAGCATCCACACGCCAATTGTCACATCCTCATTCATGAACATGCGATACCTGTAACATGAGCACTTTATATCAGATTAGGATTGCAGATTACAGTTGCATGACCAGTTCCAACTCCTTTGATCTGCCGGAAAATGATACAAATCACTAATTTCACTACACATCAGATCTTCCCAGATATAAACACTGTAAAGATTGGTCTAACTTCCAACTTCAAAGCAATGCATTTGCAAGCTAGAGAAGTTCACAAAAGCCAATCCATGTGACAAGCATTACATCATTCAACGTACAGCTATAGAATACTGATTACAAGTGTAAGTCATCTCTGATGAGGGATTTCTTAGAAATACCTTTGAAATTTGGAAGGTGACAAGCTTGACACCACCTGAGAAGAGAGAGCGTAGATTGGCCCATATGCATGCAAGAAGTACTCACTTCCGAGCATGTATGATTTGGGCTCAAACCTGCAGTTCATCCAAATATGTTATAAACACAAATTACACTAGTTAGCTTTCTTCCAAATAATAATAGAACCTACTTCAATTATACTGGTGTACTGGTGTAGAAGAAACATGGCATTTTCATCAAATTTGAAAATGCAGTAGTCACCTCTCTAGCACAACACCAGGATGCCAGACCAATACTAGAAGGTGGAGGAACTTTAAAGAGAAGTCAAAAGTCATAAGGTCGGAGATAAAGATGAGAAATACCACTTCAGTTTTGGATCTGTAATTACTGGTCCTTTCTTTAAGCAACCCAAGTAGGTCCTAGGGCTTGTCCTTGGTTGAGACAACAAAATTGCTAACCGATCTGCACATAACCAGCTTGATTTATTATCTACTAAAATAAAAGTCCTGAATGTGCACTCACACAAAGGTGCTCACAAATAATTTGTCAAGGAGATCTGTTCACATTTTGAGGATGAACTCTCTGGATAAAAAATCATGACACAGTGTAGGTTTTCCTTGCAGTAAACAATAACAAAACTTAAGCCTAAAAATATACCTTGAAGGGATAAAAAGAAACTGCTAATATTTCTTTGCAATCATTGAGCTGGTCTCTAAATCTCCTAAAGGGAACTAATGAATTACCTGGCCGCATATAAATATCATCATCTGCCTTTACATAAAAATCGGCCTTGAACAGGGCATATGCTGTACGGAAAAATGCTAACCTGTGCATTACATTGAGGGCTCCACGTCAGTACCTTAACAGACTAACAGTGCACTAACTCTGGATTCAAATGTTATTTGCTGCTTTATATGTTCTGTTACTTACACATGAGGTCAAGAACCAACAGAACTTTAGCTTCTTGTTACTAACAACAGCCACCTAAGGCCTGACCAGGCAACCATAAGAATAGCAAAGATAACCATATACAAATCCACAGAAAGTTGAGAAACAGCCAAGTGATGTTTAGTGAAATTTGGAAATCCTCACAACAACATATGGCCAGATTGTCTACAGAGGATTAGTGACCAACTGACAATGTAACATCCATGCTACTTGAGATAGGTAATGCAGGACAAGTGGAGCTCTCAGAGTATGAGAAACAAGAAAAGGGGATTAGACAAAATGATGCAGTGGAAGTTACGAGTTTAAAAGGAACCAAAGAACTTATGAAAGGATGAAAGTTCAGTACATATACATTCTCCCAATTTTGCACGTCACAATAACAATGCATTGAGATTTGATTCAAATCAAATATTATCAAGACAACTCACGTTTTCAATGTAAGCTTCTGGTACTTTTCATCAACATCAATGAGCATGAAGTCTTTGTGCTCAGCAACCTCCTCTTCCAATGCCTTCATTCTCCGAGCATCTGCTGTATGGCCTATGACAAATCTAAGAGCCAATCCAGTATCTTTCTCCAGCCTGCAGACAATCATTCAATAATGAGACCATGATAGTACTTGCATTCCTTGCAGAAAAATACAACTTCCCTTTCTAAGTTACAGACAATTAGTGACCTCAGAATATAAAACATCAAAAATTCCTAGGATTTTCAATTGATGCACCACTTTGGAACCTCAATACGATCCAAATCCAGCAGCAAGCACTACACAACGTGAAAGCATGACCACACAGAGCAACTCATCTGAATAAAATTAGATATGGAACACCTGACAAGCCAATGGTGAGACAGTGATATTGATGACATTCCTTGGAGAAAATGCAACTTCTCTTTTAAGTCACAAACAATTATGGACCATGAAACAGATCATAAATAATTCTTGGTAAAATTGTTTGATGCAACACTTCAGAACTTCAATGCAATTCAGATCCAGCAGGCACTGCACAACGTACCAAAGCATGATGAAACATAAGAGTGAAAGTAAGACCACATAGAGTTCAATAATGAGGCAGCGATGCTATTTGCAATCCTTGGAGAAGTATGCAACTTCTCTCTAAAGTTACAAGCATTTAGGGACCTTCAAATACAACACACAAATTTCCTAGAATGTTTTATTGATACACAACTTGAAAACTTCAATGCAATCCAGATCCAGCAGCAAGCACTGCACCACATAGCAAAGTGTGATGAAACCAGAATTGTGAATGCAACACCACATAGAGTTCAAGATGAGACAGTGGTACTATTTGCATTACTTAGAGAAAAACGCAACGTCCCTTTGAAGTTACAAACAACAAGGGACTTTCAAATGGAGCATAAAAACTTAGTAGAATTCTCAACTTATGCACAACTTCAAAACTTCGATGCAACCCAGGTCCAGCAGGAGACAGTACACAATAGTGATGAAAACATGACCACATAGAGTTCAATAAAGAGACAGTGATATTATTTGCAGTCCTGCGCTAGCAGCCATATAGCAAACCACGCGAGACACTTCTATTTTAAGTTACAGACATTTGAAAGTCCATAATTATCTAGATTACTGGAAATTGCGATTCATTCACCAGTTGAGAACTTCAATGCAATCCAGGTCCAGCAGCAGACTCTACACAATGGAGGAAAGCCTGATGCAATGTAAGATTGAAAGAGTGACCACATATAGTTCAAGAGACAGTGATACTATTTGCATTCCTTGGAGAAGAAAATTCCTTAAGTAAGAGCAACAAAATTCTTTTAAAATTCGAATAAAAATAGAATATTCTTGGAATTCGCGATTAATGTGACGCTTGGGAGCCATAATGTAATCCAGATCCAGCAGGAGGCACTACACAATGTAGCAAAGCTTGATGAAAACGTAAGAGTAAAAGCGTGATTGGACAGAGTCACAAACTTAATCTTACTAGAATAAGCTATGCAACAAGGAGTAAACTGAACCTGAGAAGTTCTTCCGGAGTGGAAGGAAACCATGTCTCACGAAGCGCCTTCCGCCTTGGCCCGGAATCAAAACCTGTCTGAATTCCAACGAATCCAAGCACTTTCGGTCTCACAATTTGAGACCTCTTGCCATCCGCACCTTCCACAATTTCCACCAGATCACTCTCACTCTCCTCAAGCTCATGATCACTACTACTACTCTTCTTCTCAAACGCAAAATACGACAACGTAACCTTCGTTCCACTCCTCCCGTCCTTCTCCAAGCTATAATGATCCTCTCCTACGGCACCAGATCTCCCGCACAAATCCACCACTCCAGCCAAATGCAGCGCAGACACAACGAAGAGACACAAACCTAAGGCCACGATGGCCACGTTCTTGCAATAATCGTTCCTCGCTACAGCGCGGCCTCGTGGCTTCTCTTCCTCGTTGTACACCGTGCTGCTCGTTGGTAACAGCGTCGCGCCGACCTTGCGGATCGACATGCCTGGAAGTATTGGCATCATTCAGCTCAATTCAATTCAACCCCGATCCAATCCCGCCATCATCCCTCCAGCTACCTAATCCAACACGACGCGACACCAAACCCTAGAAGCTGCTCATCTGAGCTCTTCACCGAGGTAAATAATCGCGTCGGGCGAATTTTTGTTGTTGAATAATAATAATGATGATGATGTTCAAGAATATTTTGCGATTTCGATGATGCACCGTGGGCCGCCGTCGGAGGAGACGACTTCAATATTATCAGCACAGGCATTCGCGAAGAAGGGCACTCGTTGTCTTTCGCCATAGCTAAATGAATTGTTTTTTAAATTCGCCAACAGTGCGGACTGAAGGATAGGTACTTCTCCGAAAGCTGCCAGCCAAAGATTTTGACGAAAATTAAGTGTAAATTAATTTTACATTCTCTAAACTAATCTCTTTCCCCTCTCAATTAATCTCTTCGAGGCGGCTTATAGTCCTTTCCGAAAATGCCGCCCTATGAGGCGGCCACGTCACTTGTCACTTGTCTGCCGTCCAATGATGTCCCTTTTTCCTTCCTGGTCGTCGATGCTCGATCCTAAACCCTAAGATATATAAACTTCAACTTAGTTAGGGTTTGTAACCCTCGTAGATCGTGTAGTGTGGACATTGTTCGGCGCTTTTGTTTGGCACCAATTTTTGTGACTTGCATCAAATTTCAAGGCATAAGTAATTTCTCTTTTAGACAAACTAAGGGCACACTTCTACATGTGAAGTCGGCAAAAATCACTAGATGACAAAAAATTGGAACCCCGATATTCTTTCAATTACAAAAGTCATAAGTTCTCTCAATTTCAGTTATCCCCTACAACCGTCTCTCTATGTTGAGACCCAAAATTGAAAAGAATTGTTTTTTCCCGCATACCTATTGATGGACCTCATATTGTTGTATTTAACAATAATTTTCTTCATGTAGCTAAATTCTTGTAATTACAAACTTGCCGAAAGTTTTCATAATTTTTGGATTCATTTTCATCTTTCTAGCATCTCAAGAGATAAGGTCCAGTATATTTAGTCATGCAACATTCAAAATGGGTATGTGAGCATAGTCATTCCAACTTGCATAATGAATAACAAGACAAATCTACACTCTCATGTGTTCTTCCCCTACTCCACATGGAAGTGCTCGCTGATGTTGACGAACTCAATTTTAATTCGTCGAATTGTCCAGTGACTTAGCACACTTCCATGTGCCAACAAAGTGCCAAGATGTAAATGTCACATGTGTGCATTCTATTTCTTATCATCCAAACATTGATATTAAAAAAAACAAAACAAACACCACTCCCATTGGGTTTGTGGTTGATTCCTCTCAAATGCATTCAACTTTATTAATTTGGGTTCATTGACTTTAATTTGGTGCCATATTAGAAAATTAAAAAGTAAGTTGCATACTATTCTAGATTAATTTTGACAATATTTTAGACCCCCTTCCACATGGTAATGGGTGCTTTATCCTGATTCTTGAAAAGCAAAATTGGCAATTGGCACGATTGTAGGGGAAACATTGAAGTTTGAGGAGGCGACATGATTGTCCCTATGATCTAGAACCTAGAAAGAAAAATCCACTCATGCAACATAAAATGGGATGTGTAAGGATGGGCACATTCCAACTTGCGTCTTGAACAACAAGGCCTCTCTCTCTCTCTCTCTCTCTCTCTCTCTCATATGTGCCCCCCCCACTCCACATGAAAGTGCTTGGTCATCAAGATGCTTTGAAGGTATTGGCAAAAGCCTCGTCAATGTCAAAGAACTTTATTTGGCTTCGCCAAAGTTGACAATGCATGAAAGTGCACACTAAGGAGGAAAAAAACTATGGCATGTTTTTAAACATCCTATATTTGTCGGTTTTTGTTTCATTTGGTTGGTCATAGTTTTGGTGTTGGTGTTTGGTTGAGCTCCATTGCCTTGTAGCAAATTTGCACGTGCTAGTTGTAATAACGAAGCAATATAGACTTTGTTGGTGTTAGCGAATGCTTGGATGGGACATCCTAACATTTTGTTGGGCAATACTCCCATGTTGAACAAGGAATCAACATAGGAGAGACTATACATGCCTTCTTGTCAAACATGCAAGTTGGATCATGGTTGTGGTCGCATATATGGAAATCCATATCTTGAGATTAGACCATTTTTTTTTAAAAGGCACATATTGAATAATAAAGAAGAGAGAGAGAGAGAGAGAGAGAGAGAGAACATCAACCCATGGCGTTGGTGTGAATGAATGACGTTTCACTTTGATTATAGCCATAAGCTCATGTCATAGTTTCCTAGTAGTTTGGCGCAGGTGTTTGCCCAATAAATAATTAAAGTGCCCAAAACAATTAGGCAACCCAAAATATAATATATCAATATTGGGTAATTTCAAAATACAATTAGAATAAGTTAGGCATTCATCCAAGTTTTTCTTGTTAATTTCATCTAAGGTGTTTGATTTACCCTAAACCCTTACCTTAACCTCCAAAGCTCCCATAAGTTACCCTAAAGTTACATGTGACATGGTTTGTTATGTGTGAGAGATATGTTGCATTTGTAAAAGATTGCACGTTAGAATTGATAGAATGCTGAGACAAATGACTTTGTAATGTATGTTTAAACCTATTGATAACACTAGTAGAAAATTATGTGAAAAATAACCGCAATCGTTTTTCCATTGCAGTTCTTTTGACCACCCTGATTTACAGTCGCTAAACAATTGCATATTTGTTTTTTTGGTTTACCAACTGAAATTTTAGGAATTTGGGGCTTGTAATATACCATTGGAAATGTCTTGAAAATACTTTTCCAACGGTATATTACACACCCCAACATTTTAAAATCACAGTCGCAAAACAAAAAAACAAAATCTATAGTCGTTTAGCGACTGCAAATCAGGGTGGTCAAAAGAACCACAATGGGAAAACAATTGTGGTTCTTTTTTGGCATAGTTTTCTACTAGTGTAAAGGAGAGATGGAAGTATGTGTGGACTGTGAGTTTGCAACATTGGGCAAAAAACTGGAGTTGGAGAAAGCTATGGAGAAGGAGGTTGTAAAATGCACGGGGGGTTCACTTAGTGCATTTTTAAAACGACGTGTGGCATAAAATAGGGAGAATTAAATTCGTTTGACATAAATTTTATAAAAGAATCCAAATAATGAAGGGTCCATTAAAAGTAGACAATCCCATTACAAGTAAGATATATAGGTATAAAATATGGGCCATTTATTTTTTATAAAAATAATATAGGGGCTGAAAATAAGGATCCTAGGATGTATGTTTAGTAGAATCAATTTTGTACACATGCCTCACGAGAGATGGATGAAAAATGACTTATCATTTACCCAAAAATGGACGAAATTGTAAGCCTAACCCTAACTCTCTTCCTGACACCTCTTGGTGGCTTCTAACCCTAACTCTCTTCCCAACATCTCTCGGTGGCTTCTCTCCCTTCTCTTGGTGGCCTCTTATTTTTCATTTTTCATGTGGCTTCTCATTTTTCGGTGACTTCTCTACTCCGACATCGTCATCTCCAACATGTACATGTTCATTTCCAGTACGACTTCTTCATAGCACACACGTTTTATTCAATGTTGGAGTCTTTTGTGATTTGCATGTTGTCCCTGCCATATTTGCCCAACTATTCAATTTTCTTTATTTTCCGATCTTTTTGCAAGATCATGGTGACGTTGCCTTCAATCCAACTTCCATCTTTGATCGTTCCAAGCTCTCTCTCATTGTGCAATCTCAACATCTTGTAGGTAGATTCTTGTAGGTACTCTTTATACCCTTTTCTTGCCATGCTTTTTTCCACCACTTTGGCATTGCATGCACTTTTAAATTAAAAAATTTAATTAAAAAGAATGTAGACTACAAAAAATTGCAATGACATGGACATTATAAGTAATGGTAGGGTGCAAAAAAATAGGCCATTTTAGAAAATTAAGTAATTATAGGGAGCTTTTAATTCATGTCTTGGAGGTAAATAGCCCCTAAACAAATACCCCTCCGCCGCACGTGGAGCACAAAAATCCTATAGAGTGACCCCCCCGTGGTAAAATGCCCTTGTCATAAAATCCAATAAGGAGTTGGTTTAGGGTTTTGGGTTTAGGGTTTTGCAGACACCAAAGGTGAAGAAGCTTGAAGGGTTAGCAACAAATAAGGCTAAGGTTAGAGGCAAGTACACAAACTGGTTTATGCCTTATCTTTGGGGTCATGTACATGTTGTAATGAGAGTACATTACAACTATAATTTTATTGTGAATTGTTTGTAAACCAAGTACAAACTTCCAAGGTAGAGTGGGAGTGTTTATGATGATCTTACAAGAGGCAATCTCTATAATTGATTCACTCCTTTTGAAGATTTGAAAGAGGGAGTTGCAAAAGAAATTATGATGTTAAGTCTACTTAAGGTTCTCAACATAAGGATGTTCTTGTTGAGTTTTTTGAATTGGAGGAAGAGATAATTGAGATGCTCCCAAGACTTCGAGATGTTGGTCAACCTCTCATTGCATTTTTTGGGAGAATAAGGATTAAAACCCTAATTGAAGCAAGACAACCCCAATCACTTGAAGAAAATGGCAACAAAGCTTTTGGGGTTAGTTTAACTTGGTTTCGTGTTTTTATACGAGACAACTTAAATTGGAGCTACAAAAAGGTCACAAGGATTGGAGAGAAGCTACATGTGGTGTGGGAACCACAAGGGTTAAAGATAGCACGAAAAATTATTTTTCTTGTCAAGGTTTATTGCATTCCTCCCGCATTTATTTGTCAACACTGATCAAACATGAATACATATGGGATGTTAAAGGTTCAAAACATGTACTTGTCCATGGTGTAGATGACAAGAGGCAATTACGGTGTCTATATCCTCCGCTGCAACCGCCAATCTTCTCCCATTTCAAATTGTTTTTGCAAGAACAACAAACAAATGCTTACCACCATAAAATGTTGGACAACTACGATGCAAGGAATTTGGGTGGCATCTAACATATTCCAAAATTTATTAGTCCAATTTTGAAACATGCAAGGATTTCATTGTGGAAATCTTACAACCACACATAACCAACAATTGAAGCATTTGAAGTTGGACAATTTTGATTGATAGGTTGTTGGATTGTGCACAAGTCTAAAGAATTGATGTTTTGCATGAAGACAAATCCCCATGCAGTCATTGTCATTTTGTGCCAACAAAATGTATTAGTGTCTACCAACTAGCTGACGTTGTCCTAAAAGAACCATTCAAACTTGAATTCAAGCAAGCATTTGACTCCTACACATCAAATTACATCATTAAACAACTCCAACATCCAACATCAAAGGACGTAAAAGTTGATACCAAAATGAAAACATCGAGGCCTCATCTATGTGGTCGGTTATTCAAAAGAAGTGAACATTTACAAAGCAAGGAAATGATGAAGGCAATTCAAAAAGGGTGGAATGTTTGTGGTCTGCTACAAGCATTTCAATTGCCGGGTACAAACTTGAATATGAAGATATTTTTATTTGAAGAGGAGAAAGAACTAGATATGGAGCTAAAGAACAACGAAAAAAATGAAGATGTAGACACAAATCAAACTTTGGAATTGGTAGTGCAAGATTCATTGATAAGAGTGGTTGAGATTGCAACATCCACCAAAACAACAAAACATGTATCTCCACTCTTAAGAGGATGGCTCACAAAAAGGAATGTTTGTGTGCAAACATACCCACAAACTTTCACGAGACTATGCTTTAGATTGATAGGTATGCTTTAGGTTTGTAATGGCCCCTTTAAGATTACACATAGACTTATACCTTGGCCACACCAGTTGGTCTTGGCCCAACCAACCCAAGGTTGCTAGCGTGCAAGCCTATGAGCGTGAGTTTGTGAGCCTATGAACGGATATATATATATATATATCCAGTGAAAGACCTATGACCGTGGTTGAAGGGTTTTTTTTATATATTAAAGAATGTTAGTTCATGTTAGTTCATTTTTTCAAAATTGAAGGTATTTACAAATATTTTCTAAAATTTTGTAAGGCAACATCTAATTCAACTTCATGATGATTTGTATTTCACAAAACAAATTTGTAAAAGGAAAGAAATCATGCACAAGATGTAGCCATAAAACACACAAATCCACTCATATTGAAATTGAGCACACGATAGTTACATTGACTCACAAAATATGTCAATCCTCATTGATAGACGAATCGGAAGGCTCTCTACCCTCTAATGCACTAGCATCTATACAATCTAGTACATTCAAAGCATAAGTATCACTAAACTTTCTTCGTTTAGAACACAATGGGGAGGGTTTATGCAAATGGTAAGTACACTCATAATTTCTATTTTTGTTTCTACATACAAAAGACAATGGAACTTTTTTATTTATTTAAAAAAAATTGTATGTCTAATTTTTTGTATTTTTTAATTAATTTGTTTGAAGGAGGGGGATTGAGAATACCAAAAGTGGGGGTATTGGGAGTTACCTCCAAAGCAACTGTCAGGTCCGACGGTACTTTTTGCTTTGTAGTAACCCCGTTTTTGGTTTAGTGAATGTAAAAACGGAATTTGAAAAGGAAAAATGTTCCTTTTTAATTGTATTTGTTTTAATTGTCTTCAAATTTCACATGAAAAACCTTTAATTGTTATCTCCATTTTTTGTTTTTTTGTTTTTTTAACTTTTTTGTTTTAGTAAATTTTTAAAAAGTTTACTGGACCATTGATTTTTTTGTTTATTTGCCTCTGGAGGGATAACTTTTTTTATCATTGATATATATTTCTCCAAAACAGTGGTCACTCCTCTAAGTTATAGTATATTAGCTAATGATATTGCACAATCCATACAACAGAAAATCTCTAAATCCACGGTAATAGGATTAGCGGTCATAGGTACTAATATTCACTAAAAATAATAATTAAAAAAAGATCACAACTATTTGAAACTAAATTTTTCTCTTAAAGAAATCCGGAAAAAACATTTTAAGGCTCCACGCTCACAAGCTTTACGCTCGTTGCTCCAAGCTCACATACTAGCGTCATTGCCATCCAACCGGTGGCCCTGTCCTAGGAGATAGTGGGTTGGGTCGGCCCGGTGTGGCCCTACACCAACATGCTCTCCAGCTAGGCATATGGCAAGGATTGAGGGCCCCTACCCAACACTCAAAATCATTATAGCAAGTAAATTTAAAAAAATTTGATAAATTATATGCTAAACATGTGATAAATATAAATATGAATATTATAAAATATATTGGTGAATGTACTATATAAATGAATATAAATGAATATATATATTATAATTTATCATATATTTATGAATATATAAGTGTATATAAGATAAAAATCAACCCCTTCTTATCAAGTAGGACTATCCACTACTTTGCCCAACAAAAAAATGTAAATATACTCTACATCTACAAATCTAATCTCTTGCCTCATTTGATTTCACATTCTCTAACCAATATTGAATCAATGCATTTCTATTCAATGTCTTGGCACGTTTTGATGTTGCTTCTGATAAACGTCTTGTTTGGAAAGCTAATTATACATTATTGTCATTTGGCATGTCATAAGTGTTGTCGGATGCCATATTTCCAAGTCTTTTATCATTATTGTATCTACAAAATTTATATAACATACAACATGCAATTGTTATTGTTCTTGCATGTTTGACATCACAATTTAATGCCCTTAATATAGTCTATCGGTTCTTTAAAAATCCCAAATGTATTTTCAATTTTAACTCTTCCACATCGTAAACATTGATCAAAATCATCTTCATCCTTTTATTTGATCTCCAAGCATGGTGGGATTTTAAGAGTTGTTGTAGTAGAGGATACGTGGAGTCTCCAACAATATATGGCTTTAGTTTTGTTCCTTCAATCAACATTCTCGGTTCTTGTAATATAGCGTTCTCCGTAACTTTCTTGTAAAAAGAAGATTTTTTCAAATGAGTTGCATCACGAGGAAATTATGCATTGTAATACAAGTTTGGTTTTGGTATTGCACTTGTGCTCACAATTTGAAAGAAAAAACTCATATAATAGCACAACAAAGTTGTGTAATAATTTTTTTTGTAGTTTAGCGAAAACAATCTAATTGTAGATTTTAATATAACTATCATTAGCATGAAATGATATAATGAATCTATTGGTCATTATGAAGATGTATTGCAACCTATAATGATTTTTTCACGAACTAGATGACATGTTTATTTGTTGGCACGGGGGGTTCACTCCATGTAAAGTTGAACACCACGTGCGGCCAAAGTTTGCTACCCCTATATTACATGGAATAGATAAATTTAAAAATTATGATATTTTTTCTACATATACATAATCATTGATAGTATCTTTTGTATAGTTTTTTGAAACTTTTAGTCATCTTCATTTTTTGTAGCAATTATTTTAGTTCAATTCTGCGTCATTCTAGTTAGAAATGGTATGTTTTATTAAAAAAACATATCATCAAATTTGGTTGCCATTTTTTACTATGTAATAGATACCATGTATATCTACCCAAGAAAAAAATTTGATAAAAATTTGACCCATTTTGGTGATGCAACTTACCAAAAGTAGATTTTTTTTGGCCGCACTTGGTGTTCAACTTGACAATGGAGTGACCCCCCCGTGTTTGTTGGACAGAAGTCGAGGAAGAATAGGTTGCCCATTAGAAGGTGGTGCATATATTTTAGGTTTATTCATAGATGGGATGCAATGTATCAAATAATGTATATGCAAGATGTCGAACTTCGCGATAGTGAGTGTTATACCGATCTTCCCATAACATATATGACATACAAAAAATTGTGTGATATTTTAAAAGCATATATAGAGCATAGATGTACAAATTATGAAGGAGCACTGTCAATACAAAAAACAATAGCACTTGTACTCTGGAAGTTGGCATTTGGCCAAAGCAATCGTACTGTTTGAACGAATTTGGAATGGAAAAGACATTTGTTTTCAAATATACAAAATTGGTTTGTAAGGCATTGGCTAACGAGAAAAAATTGTATTCTATATACATTATTAAATCAAAGCGGTGAAATTTTATAATAAATAATGCAAGATTTTTTTAATATCACCAAACCTCTTCAAATGTGTGATACTATACATAACACTCATATCAAATTAATGAACGAACCCAAACGTGCATATACGCTTGCTGATTATTGATGTCAACATGATGTAGATACAATATTGTTATAAGGAATTTGTGATCATGATAAAAAAAAATTAGATGTGTGTGTGCTTGCATCTACAAAAAGTTTGGTGATATTAAAAAAATCTTGTATTATTTCTTGTAATCTTACACCACGTAGAATAATAATGTATATAAAATACAAGTTGTCATTGTCAGCAGATACCTTACAAACCAATTTTTTATATTTGAAAACAATTGTTCTTCTCACTCCAAATTCGTTTTGGCCAAATGCCAACTTCCGGAGTACCAATGATAATATTTTATGTAATAACAATGCTCCTTCATAATTTGTATCTCTATGCTTTATATATGGTTTCAAAATATCATACAATTTTCATATGTCGTATATGTTATGGAAAAATCAACATAACACTCACTGTCACAAAGTTCAACATCTTGCATATACACTTTTTAATATATCACACCCCATCTATTAATAGACATAGAAAATATCCACCACCTTCTATTGGACAAATCTTTTTTTGACTTCTGTTCAACAAATAAATATGCCATAAAAATATCATTATACGTTACGACATATCTTTATAGTGACCAATAGATTTGCTATATCGATCTATGCTAATGATAGCCATACTGTAATCTATAATTAAAGTGTTTTTCTCTGAACTACAAAAAAGCTTTGTTACACAACTTCATTGTGCTATTACATGGGAATTTTTCTTTTCAAATTGTGAACCCAAATGCAATGCCAAAATTGAACTTATGTTACAATGCATTTTTTTAAATAAAATAAAATAGAAGTGAGATTTGAAAAACTAAAAGTTAAATTAAAAGATGCTATAATTGAATTAAAAATACAAAAAAGAATATTTAAACTTTTTTTAAACTAGTACATCCTACATGATAAATTAAAAGATCCTATAATTAAATTAAGAGTGCAAGAAAAGAACATTCAAATTTTTTATTTATTCATGTCACTATTATTATCAATTGTGACAAATAAACTATAGTAAGCCATGTATTTGGTGTCTACAATTGTATTCGGCTTGTTCATTTATAGTTGTGGATGGTCCATGTAATGTCACCAACTCAAAATCTTAATTTAAAAAAAAATAAAAGGGGTCCAGCCAAGCCTGACCTTTGTTGCCTACAGCCAACATGTCGTGTAAATAACGATCGTGTGTCACTGCAGCTCGAGTACCAACCACCACTAACAAATAACACTAAAACATAGCAAAGACACACATAACATTATTTAGACCCACGACAGTGTTCTCTGGGACTGACATAATTCCAGAGAATATTCCTGAAATTTTTCACATTCAGACTGAATGTGAAAAATTCTAGGAATATTCTCTGGAATTATGTCAGTCCCAGAGAACATTGTCGTGGGTCTAAATAATGTTATGCACATACACAACACACCTTCACACAGACCTACCCAACCGGTGGTAGTAAGCATGCACCATGGTTGGTTGGCTACAAGGAGGATGATTTGCAGCCAATCAGCCGGGACAATGCCCGACTTTGGCCGTAGTGGCTCCACCGGTTGCAGGGGCCCCCGGACCGGCCGAGCTTGTTGGTTGGGCACCTAGCCAACTTGGTGCGACCGGGCTATTAGACCAACTCGACAAAGAAGTGGTAGCAGCAAAGTTGTCTTTCTTGCTTGCTAAGATTCATTACATACATAACATATTGTGCAGAAAAATTTAATACAAAAATATGAAGTAATGGCTTACCTACGTGCGATTGCAGATCTGCACCCATTGTTGCAGCTTCCAACCAGCTCACAAAATCATCAAATCAAGCCCCACCTCCAAAGAAGAGTGGCCGCCATGATAACCAAGCCCAACGTTGATTTGCAGCCTCCAAGGGGAAATGGTCCGCGACAACAGCTTCTTCAACTCCACGGGGTCCAGTGTTCAAGATTGAAGTCTTCAATGCCCTTCAAACGCGATTTGGCCCTTCAAAATATACCTCTCTCAAAACAACCCTTCAAAATGAAACCCCAAATTGAAAATGAAGACGTCACTTGAAGTCCTCAATATAATCTGCCTACCACAAGAACCAACAAGCGTAGGGCATTGTCACTACAAGAAGTAGAGTTAGATGGTTGATTCTTAATTCTTCACATTGTACTAGAAACATGTATCATATAATTCATGCACACGTTTAATATGGGTTTTGTATTTCATTCCTATATTCTTGGATTGACGTCTTGGATTTGAACCAACCCTTCAACTGAAATTTGAGAGCCCTTCAAAATGAAACTCATATGAGGACTTCAATCTTGAACACTGACGGGGTCGTAAACATGATCATAACATTATTCATACCCATGACAGTGTTTTGTGGGACTAATAGTATTATAGGGAATATTCCTCACATTCAAACTGAATGTAAACAAATCAAGAATATTCCCTAGAATAATGTCAGTCCCACTGAACACTGTCATAGGTCTGAATAATGTTATGATAGTGTGGAGCTTAGGCAAGTGTGTTGTGCTTGCAACTATAATAAATGTGGCTATGTAGATGCTTAGTAACCCTAGTTTGTGAGACACGGGGATGTTTATTTGTGGACACGTTTTTTATACATGCATGTGGGTCTTAAACAACTGATTGTAGCGACGGTGCACCTTATCATCCACTTTTCCAAAGCAGGAAAGGTCATTACAAGAAAGGTGACAAGAGTATGGTGATGAGTCTAAATATTGCAGTGACTTATTTCTGACCTCATGTGGACGTATTCTGACAATGCATGTGATAATGTGAATGTGGTGGACCTCTTGCCGAGAATAAAAGTTGCCAACGTGATTCCATGGATGCCACAACATAGACATTGTGCAATCTTTAAATAACTTATGTGTGCTTTGTTGTAGAATGATCTTGGCCAATGTCTAGGATTACAACACACGTGACTCAGCTGAGCTTCTATGATACGGGTGTTGTTTTGGGTTATTAGTATGGATTTTATGCAACACCGGGCCATGTCAATGATTTCCTAGAAATTTAAGCACTATTTTATTTATTCCTTATACTTCAACTTCGGGTTCTTTGGGTAAAAAGTAAAGGGGGGGGAGGGTTCCCCCCCTCCCTCTGTCACCACACACATGTAAGTGTGCTCAATTTTCTCTCGGAGAGAGTGATTCGATGGCTGGCTCAATTAAGGGGTTGTGTACATCACGGATTATGAAGTCGTTGTCCCTTGCTCCTCTAAAATAGGTGATTGGTTCATGAACTCATCCCAGGACCACTTCGGGTTACATCAAGGAAAAAAATGTAAGAGTGACCATGGAACTTGAGGTCCCCCAAATGCCTATTTTAAGGCTTGCATTATCCACTGTCATGGTCCAACGCGTTTTGCGGTGGGAGAGGCAAAAAAGGTTCTCTCGCTACAAATGTCAGGGGGACCATGGTAGAGATATGTCGTTTTAATATTTGTTTGTTTTTTTTTTGCCCGATAGTTTTCATAGTTGCAAGGAAAGAAGTGAAGCAAAAGGGAAGAGGTCAAACATGAAGAAGAAGAAAAATCTCAAAACTGCCATTTTTGGACATGTATGAAAAAATATCAGCACATCCACTTTTTGATGCGTGATCACTTCTCTTCGTCCATGTTTGGTTTACACCCAATCAAGGGCCCGAAGGCTTTTAAAATGCATTTAAAAAAAATCAGACCATGAAAATGTGACCATGGCAAAATGCCCTCTGACATGGGACAACTTCATGGTCCATGATGTAAACAAGCCCTGAGGATAGATTCAAGATCCAAATGAACAAGTTGACCCCCTTTCTAGTGGTGTGAGAGGAGAAGTAACAAATTTGCATAAACCTATCAGCATTGGTTTTGAGAGCACTGTACTACATATAATTTGAATGGAAAATAATCCCATTCATTGCATTCCATTTTCCCATTTTCCTAAAATTTGGGAAAAGTTCAACAATAAGTTTGTGTATCATTCCAAAATCAATACAAAGGGATGGTGACCATTTTTTTAATAGACATACATTCCTTCCTTTCCTTTTCTTTAGAAGACAAAATTGTGAAGAGGTCTCCTCACCGTTGTTGGGTGAGCACTTCCATGGTGAGTGGGGGGTTTGAGGGTTTAAAAGAACGATTATGCACACTTATCACACATTCCAATTGAGTGCTCATGAGTTTTATTTTCTGAATTCCCACAAAGTGTTGACTTTTGAATCTTTCCTTCTTATACCCATTAATTTGATCCAATATACTAAGACGCAATTGGTAAACGTGGTGATTCTATATTTCTATTAATAGGATAAACAAAAAACAAGCCTTGCATAGGCTTGAACACACTTGAATACACGATGCTTTTTTGACCCAAAATGTCCTAGTGATTTCTAACCTAGCTATGAGCCCGTGGTTTGTGATTCTAGAACTAGGAAATGAAATATTTACTATATTGTTCCATAATATGTATGGATGAAATAGCCAAAAACATCTCTATAAATCATACAAATTGGATGAAATTGCCAAGACTTGGATGAATGCATATAACTATGGATGGGAAATGTATAATCATCCATACATGGCTTCGTCACTCCAATGGTTGTAGCCAATGCTCCTCTCTAGAAAAATTGGAATAAAATGTGTTGAAATGCACTGCTTTGACATAAGGTTAAATTACACTCATTGGACACATAGAGGGTGGATTTGGGCAACCCATACACTCGTTCCTTGTTGGATGTCTAAACCCTTGCCACTGAGGAACCAATGTACGGGTTGTTTTGCCCTCGCCAGAAGCCCACACCCTTCATGTATGTATAAGTTAGGGGTGCATAACCCTAGGAGACTGGGCATGGGTCCATGGATCCAATTTCCAAGGTCTACGCAACAAACGAGTTTGGGACCAACCCTCGAAGCTTCCCATTTGCCCAATTCCGTGAACAATTCGAAGCGAAATTGAGTTTGGCCTCAAGAGTACCACCATGGCATGTATTTCAATATGTCCCATTGGTATGGGTTACCAAGTGGAATTTACGCACCATCATAATCTATTTGATTTAGAAATACAACGTTGTTACTAGTTAAGAGCCACTTCACACACGAGACTGAGAGCCCGTGACCATTACACTTCAAGCACTCTCATTGGTGGAAAAGGCGGAGCCGGTCCAAGTTCGCTTCACACTACGCTTGAGGGACCAACGGGGTATGTGAATGCAAGATGGATGTAAAGTCCACGTGGATTCCTACATGGCATCGAATGGATCATGTTTCATGGTCACTTGGATTATTTTCAATAATCATCTCTTGGAGGTAGGGTTAACATAAAACCGAGAGACCATGGCACTCCAAACGCTCAAAGCCGTCGATTTATTCTATTTTATCATGTGTGAGGACCCCACATGAATAGACATTCGTTGAAATGGCATTTGGTTGAGGGCCTGGTTACATATGACTTCACACTACACTTGAGGGTCCGTGACCACACTACATGATTTTGGAGGTGTCTTGGGATAGCCTTTGGACACTTTCTCGCAGGCTCTCACAATCTCATGGTCACTGCTTTTGGCTCATGTGTGAAGTGACCCTAAGTCATTTCCAAGCCCTCGATGTGCATACTAGCTAGGTATGCTATTTGAGTTCCAAATGACATTCTCGGTGAAATGTTATAGCAACTTGGAACTCCAAATGGTAACCCACACTAATAAGATAAACCACTGTAGTAAGTAGCATGTGATATCCTATCATTCTTTTGAAGGGTGGCTTAAAGCCAAGGTCTTAACTCAAATCCCACGGGAAGCACGGGGGGGGGGGTCACTCTATAGGATTTTTGTGCACCACGTGGGCGGAGGGGTATTTGTTTAGGGGCTATTTACCTCCAAGGCACGAATTAAAAGCTCCCTATAATTACTTAATTTTCTAAAATGGCCTATTTTTTTGCACCCTATCATTACTTATAATGCCCATGTCATTGCAATTTTTTGTAGTCTACATTCCCTTTAATTAAAAAAGTTTAAATTGCAAGTGTATGCAATGCAAAAGTGGTGGGAAAAAGCATGGCAACAAAAAGGTATAAATGATACATACCATTGCAAAAACTAAGTACAAAAAACTTAAAGTGGAAACACAACAAGAAGGCGTAGGATGGAAACCCAACAAGAGTGAGCATGTTTTCACAAACGCAACACTTGCTCCTTAAAAATCCTTCATTCAAAGTCAATTTACATACTAGTGGAGTCCAAAACCGTAGTGTACAATACTTACATAGTGTAAAACACTCCAAGCTTGATCATGAACCCTATATAGTCATGATGCCAGAGAAAATATGTCAGCAACACATTTAGAGAGTGCAAGAATCTACCTACAAGACGTTGAGATTGCATGACGAGAGAGAGCTTGGAGCAATTAAAGATGGAAGTTGGAATGAAGGCAAATCACAATGATTTCACAAAAAGATCGCAAAATAAAGAAATTTGAACAGTTGGGCGAATATGGCAGAGGCAACATGCAAATCACAAAGACTCCAACATTGAATAAAATGTGTGCTATGAAGAAATGGTGGTGGAAGTGGACATACATGTTGGAGATGATGATGTCGGAGTAGAGAAGTCACCAAAAAATGAGAAGCCACATGAAAAATGAAAAATGAGAGGCCACCAAGAGAAGGGAGAGAATGGAGAGAAGCCACTGAGAGGTGTCAGGAAGAGAGCTCGGGGAGATCACTCCATTGTCAAGTTGAACACCACGTGCGAACAAAGTTTGCTACCCCTATATTACATGCCATAGATAATTTTAAAATTTATGATATTTTTTCTGCATATACATAACCATTGATAGTATCTTTTGTATATTTTTTTGAAATTTTTAGTCATCTTCATTTTTGTAGTAATTTTTTTAGCTCAATTCTGCGTCATTCTAGTTAGAAACGGTATGTTTTATAAAAAACAAATCATCAAATTTAGTTACCATTTTTTACTATATAATAGATACTGTGTATATCTACTCATGAAAAAAATTAATAAAATTTTGACCCATTTTGGTGATGCTTTATGTAAAAAGTAGGATTTTTTAGATGTAAAGTGTTCGCACGTGGTTGTTCAACTTTACAAGGGAGTGATCTCCCCGAGGAAGAGAGTTAGGGTTAGGCTCACAATTTCATCCATTTTTGGGTAAATGATGAGTCATTTTTCATCCTTCCCTCGTGAGGCATGCGTACAAAATTGATTCTACTAAACATACATCCTAGGATCCTTATTTTCAGCCCCTATATTATTTTTACAAAAAAAATGGTCCATATTTTATACCTATCTACCTTACTTGTAATGGGATTGTCTACTTTTAATGGATCCTTCATTATTTGGAATTATTTTATAAATTTTATGTCAATTGAATTTAATCCTCCCTATATTCTGCCGCACGTCGTTTTTAAAATGCACTAAGTGACCCCCCCGTGATGGGAAGTCCAAGATTAATCCCTAACTTCTCAAGCAACCCATTTTGGTTTGATGACTTGATTTCTTCCCTATATTGATCTTGTCTAATTCATTCATCCATAATCAAAATAATTATAAACATCTAGCCAACATGGATATCTACCCATAGACACATGAGCCATGCCACTTGGAGATAATTAGAATGTGAGAAAAAAAGTGCCGAGGTGAGAAGTGGTCGTGTTATTTTTATGTTGGGAGTTCGTGTGAGGCTGTTGATTTCCAATCAATGGTTGTTGCTCTGATGCAAACTTTGCATGAACATCACTAAAATCGTGTATTTTCTGGTAAATTTTGGTAAAATGATTTTTTCTTTTCTTTTGATGTTTGTGTAATAATGACTTTTTGTGCTTACATCGACCCTTTAGTTGACATTTGGACACTCTCTAATTTTTAGGAAATTCTTTGCACATGTATGATTAGAAATATGGGACAATATACATACTACAAATGCAAGGTGGCTAGCCTAATGTGGTTTGCACATTTTGGCATGAGAATACGTGGAGGTGCTCAACTATTGAGTTGTTCCCATCTAGTGGCTCACACAAGCATTCCGCTCATTTTCTAGGTCAAAGGTCTTTTATGGGGGATTAAACATGACATTTTTTGTGCATCCCTTCCGTCAATGTCATAATCTAAAAGTTCAAACGGTTATTCATGCTCACTTTGGCCCATTGAAATAGATAATTTGCAATGCTTAAAATCCTATGGATAAAGCCCATCTTGACCTCAAAACTTGTCCATGAAAATTCCACAAGCAAAGAAAAGAAAAATAAAAAATAGCGCCCGTAGCTAGGTACCAACGTGAATGTGAGCCCGTTGACCTAATGTTGACCATGGTTGTCCGTGATGCAACTTAAGGTGTTTTACCTCCTTGAAGAGGTGGGCTCTGGTGGTGTATTAGTAGTTTCCAAATTCATTGGGGTGAGGGGGACGGGTGTTTGTTGATTGTCAAGTTTTTTTGTTTAGGCCAAAATATGTGAGGTATTTGATGGCCTTCTCGTGGATATTTTTCATGAGAGTTTTAATGTTGGATTTTGGGATTTTAAGGTTGGTAAGTTTATTAATTGAGTGTTCATGTATAGCCCCTCTTACTCCAACTATGATAGTAATGAGGGGGTTGGTTTTCCAACCATTCTTTTCTAAGTTGTGAATTAGTGGATCATATTTGGTATGTTTACGTGTGAGAGATTGGTCGGGGAATTTGTCATGACGGTATGTGAGTTCAATGAATTGGACCGTGAGTGTAGGAGAATGTGCGATTGGTGTTTGTATTCGGTTCGGGGCTCCTATTATGCAAAGGATGTTTGGCCTTAATTTAGTTTGGCAATGGTAGGCTTGTTGTGAACATATGCATTTGAGGAGTCATTCCGGGATTGTTTGTTATGGTGGTGTGTTGTTAAGATTGCATGCATTGGTCAGTGTGAAGAACCTCGTGTTTTTGTTGGCTTGCAACGCTTGGGCGATGAGGTGTACTACTTTGTTATGTTGTGCAACTATTGTGCCTTTTAAGTATGGGTGTTCACATGTTGATAATAGGTGTGGCCATATGTCTCTGTCATTATTATGGCATAGTGTGTAGTTGGGGTTTTGATGTTTGAGGGACCATAATATATTCATCATGTGGTTACCCATGTACTGGTCATATTTGAATTTTAGAGTCTAAGTGATTTGGGCGTCTGTCACGCTTTTATTTTTCCAGAAGTGGTTGGAGAGTTTATGGTTATTTGAGTATTTGATAACCATTGGTCCACATATGGGAATTTGTGTTTGGATGTTACAGATTCCCGGTTTCTATGTTCTTTTGTTATGGATGTGTGGAGATTGCAGATAGCTCCATCGTGTGTGGCCATTGGGCAATTTGTTGGGCAGTAGGGGGTGGGGTGGGTTGTGTGTATATGGGGTGTTGTGGTTGGTTTTTCCTTAAGTGTTCCTTCGTTGGCTAGTGTATCGGCAATTTCATTTCCAGTAATGCTCAAGTGTGCGTGCACTTTGTGGATGTCGATTATGTGTGGGGTCTAGTATATTTGTTTTATGATTTCTACTATTAGTAATTTGTCTGGGTGGTGATGTTGTGATGTTGGGCGTTGAATGTGGTTATTGATTAAAAATATGATGTTGAGGCTATTAGTAAATATGTGCACGTGTCTAGTTGGGTGTTTTGTGAGGCTTCGATAGCGATGAGTATTGCGTTAAGCTTTGTGTGTAGGATGTTTTGGTAACCTGGGAGTCTTTAGGATATTTTAGTGTTGTTGTTGGGATTGTATATTCTTGATCTAACAATATTGCCCACTATTTGGCCTTTGGAGTTTTTGGTGGGTGGGATGAATGATCCATCTGTGTATATGCATTGTTGTGGGTGAAATTTGAGGAGGTGGATGTGGTTGTATTTGGTTGGTAAGGGGGTTGTGAGAGTGTTTATAGGGGTGGGAGTTTTTGATTTGGGGGCGTTTTTCCATGTGTTGGAGAATTTGACATGGTAGTGTGTGGGGGTAGGTTTGATGGGGCATGTGTCTATATCGGTGTTAGTTGTTTTTTGTAGGACGCTATATAGTTCATGTGGGGTTTGTAAATTTGATGGGAGGTTTATTTGGTTGTCTATGCATATTATTGTTGTTAGCAATGGTTCTACTCGTTGGTAGTATTTTTCACAATTCCACAAGCAACATTCAATGAAATGCACCCAAAGCAACCCTTTCATAGGCTTGGGAAGTTAAGGATTAAGTCGCAAAAGGCTGGAATAATACTCGGATGGTTGGTCTTCATAGCACTTGATTTCCTATGCACCCTACCACTTACAATCCACCTAATCATAGTGGGGTGCAAGCACGGTAAAGTGGACAACTCTTGATCCTTGCTAAGGTTTAAGTGAAAGTGATCCAAAACAATATACTAACTTTGAATTTTATGAAATAAAAATTCATAAACATTTAAAAAACATATGAATCTACAAAGCCAAGAAATTTATGTTCACAAAAAACAATTTCAAACAATGTATATGTATTTTAGAAGATGGTGCAAGTGGTGGTGCAAGTGGGTGTCATTGAAAAGATAACTGTCAAAAACTTGTTTAAAATACAATTACATTACATTAAATTGATGAATTTTTGAAAAAAAAATTACGATGACCTCAAGTTTATAATGAATTCAAGGAATATGAAAAGGAATTCCAAGTTCAAAATATTTAAGGTCATGAAATTTACATTCAAAACTATATTTAGTCAATTGCTTTTACGCGTCACTTTTGATGATAGGTTTTGAAGATCTCATATTGATATTCTATATTTGAGTACCTAACTTAACAATAGAGGTCATCATGAAAAATAATATATTTTAAACAACATTTTGCTACTACTTATAGGCGTTTGACCAAGAAAATCATGGCTTGCACTTTTTTGGTCCACTTTACTATGCTTGCACCCAATGGGGATACCCAAGTAAATGGATATTTCCAACCAACCATGTGAGAACCTTGGACCTTGCCCATGGGGAAGATAGGCACTAGGCAATTTTTGTTGGGGGCCTTCTAAGTCTTGTAAATGCCCGTTTTGGGAATACATATAGATTAATATCAACTCGAAAATGAAGCAACACCATAATTCACACTGGTGGCAACATCGAAGTTGTCTTTCTTTCGTTGCTTTGGAAAATGCAACATAAACCAAGAGCCACGACCATGGGTTTCTAAAAGCCCTTGAACATCGTCCAAAGGTTGTTCCGTGAAAAATGAAAATGCAATTTTATAATCAACATGCTCTCAAGCTTAGTGTAAAGTGAACTTGGACCATGGTGAGGGACTGCAAGCTATTTAATGAATGTGCCCAAAATGGCAATTACCTTATCCTTGAAAATTATACAATTTTACGTCTACGGTCTTAGGGTTTCTCCTTCTTCTTCTTCCTCATCCTCCTCCTCCTCCATTTCTTACTAATCATTGTAATCAAACATGGATCAACATGCACGCAAGACTCCTTGCACTAATGGAGGATCTCGGATATCCACGAGACGCCGTTGCATTAATAGGCAACATTTACACAAACTCCACCACTTCATTCCATGGGAGCCACTTCGGAACAACCCCACATGTCCAAATTAACAGAGGTACCATCCAAGGTGACACCCTAAGCCCCTACCTCTTCATAATATTCCTAGACCCACTCCTACGATGGCTAGAAAAGGACAACATAGGATGCCACTTTAAGACATCGACAACCACCTGTAACACAATAGCATATGCCGATGATCTCGCCATCCTTACCGATAGCATAACACACATTCAACCACATATCTATAAACTCCAAAAATTCTCATAATGGGCACACCTAGACCTTAACCTCTCTAAATGTGCAATTACAGGATGCCCAAACAAATCAAACCTAAAACCCACCGTCTTCAAAGCATACATACAGGCCCAACATATACACTTCAAAAATAAGCCTTTCCCTACCTTGACACAAAACGAACCATACACATATCTTGGCATCCACCTAGTCCCCTCACTAAAATGGAACATCCAAAGAAATGCCACCATGGAAAAAACCAAAAAACAAAGCAAACTACTAATGGCATCCCCGGCCACAATTAAACAAAAAATCCACATCCTAAACACAGTAATAAAACCAGGTATAGCTTACGCATACTATGCAGTCCCATTCTCAAAACCAGACATCAAGAAACTAGACAAGATCCTTAGTAAACTCACTAAAGAAATATGCAACTTACCCAATAGTACAGCAAACATACTAACCCACCTCTCCAACAAAGACTTCGGCATTAATACTACCTCCATCCTCCCAGACTACATAAACTGTATCGGCAAGCAACTACTAAATGCCCTCGATGACCTAGGCCAATTAGGCCAAATCTACCAAGGTCTCACCAAATACATCACAGCCAAATATGGAGGGTCTTACCACCTCCCGCGTCTAAAATACCAAGCATGCGCAAGATCACCCACAACCCGTACACTCTACCTACTTGAAAGAGAATATGAAATCCATGTTCATACCACCATCAAAAGTTTCCCCATAAAGCAGTCAGCAATAGAACTTGCATGGCTACAATCCGCAGAATACACACTCTTCTCCCATGAGCAGAAACAAACCACTAGAAAATATCTCAACAAACTACACACGTACAACATCACCTCCCTAACCCAAATCCAAAACCCAAACACTCACCAAATCCTATCTCCTAAAGAATTTAAACAAAAATTTAAGGTTGCCCCTAAATTAATCAAAGAAGCCTTAGCACAAGCCCATATACTATTCCCACACAACCCATCCACAATTCACAACCCTCCCCCACAACACGCACCGAGACACACCCCATCCATAAATACCAATAAGCAAGTGGATGCCACACGTGGAAAACAAATACAAGCTATTATAAACACCAAAACTACAACATATAAGGACAAATGGGGAGCAAAATCCATAAAACAACACTACCTTTGCCAATGGAACACCCCCCCAACCAACACGACAAAATGGGTTGAAGCCTCAATACTCCTCCATCACGACAATGTCGCCCTTGACCACAATATATTCATACTCCACAAATTCTTACAAAATCAACATAAAGCCAACACCCTCACCACATACAACTCGTGCATAAACTTCCTACAATCTAGGGATCAAAGATTCATCCGCCCCCCCATAGTAGCCCCAAATCTCACACTCACCATCAAGGAATGCAACCCCGATAAAGATATTATTACTACCAAACCCACCATACAAATACAAGGGACAGAAACCAATATCTATGACCAAACGGGAGCATATGTCTTAACTATGCCACTCACAAGACTACAATGGCTATGGGAAAGATATAACCAAAATCAAACACACCCTATGATCCAGTTTTTAAACCCCCCACCACAAGATTTTGCCACTGAAATATTATGGCTAACCCAAAGATATGTCACAATCCTTCCAAAAAGAAAACCCAAAAAACATAACCCAAACAACAACCACCAAACCCTCCACTCTTCCACCCTCCAAGCCTTAATAGACACATACCATATCACACACTCATACTAATCCTCCCCCCTCACATGTCCAATACCACTCACCCAATACAACTCCCCACACAACCGAGACATAATATTTGGCTTGACAGGCCTTGCGCACTCATCAAAATGGACAGGCAATGGTTTAGCCCACCCCCCAGGCCTCAAAACTTCCATGACAACAATCCACTGGGCCCGCATGGCAGCCCAGGAAAATCACAACACCATGACCATCATCATAATCAACCATAAAGAGAACCCCATCCCCATCACACACGTAGAAATAAACACAATAGTAACCATCCCACCTAATACCATACAATACAACCCCACTTCAGAATGGCCAAAATATCTACACCAATTAGAAAACCAATACACCACCATACTAAAAATACACAACCATAACCCACTAAGTAACCCACACATCCCCCACACAATCACAAACAACATACTTGAGCTATATAATATTAAAACAAAAGCTCGCTCACATGAAGACCCCCCCCCTTAAGAGAAAAGTAAAATACTCATATGCATGGCATATAGCCCCAAACTATAACCACTTGGAAAATAACCACTCCACACAACCCTTACCAACAGAATTCTACAATATCCACCCCCTCAAATTCAAACCCCAACAATGCATATACACCGATGGATCGTTTATTCCACTGGACGAAAACGACATAGGCAACACAGCCGGATCGGGAGTATATTGCCCTGCCAATAACCATAGGACTGCGGAGAGACTCCCATGCCTACCAAACATCCTCAGAGCTGAATTGAATGCCATCCTAATAGCCGTCCAAGGTACGCAACACCATACACAAGACACATATATCTTTACAGATAGCCTCAATAGTATATACCTACTACACAACCACATACGGCACCCATCGTCCCAACATAACCACCCGGATAAATTACTCATTGCTGCTATAGTCAATCACATAACCTGGTCCACACATAAAATCACAATCCAAAAAGTTAGAGCACATACATGCATAATAGGCAATGAAATAGCAGATCAACTCGCAAATGACGGAGCCCTCCTAAACAAACCTACCAATACACCCATGATACATACAGCCCACACTACGCCATACTTACTCAATGGGGTCCCAACAGGTACCTACACGGGCGCTATATGCAACCTACAAACATACATCAACAAGGAACATAGAAACCAAGAACTACGACTAGCTCAATCCAAATTCACATACATAGATAAATGGACATCCAACGAGCACATCAACCATAAAGTCTCCAACCAATTTTGGAAAACCCCGGAATTACATATGCCCAAATTACACAAACCCTAAAACTCCGATATGCCCAATATATGGGTAACCATCGTAAAAATATCTTCTGGCCTAATTTATTCCCCAATCCCAATTGCACATTATGTCCCAACAATACCATAGATACATGGCCACACTTACTCTCTACATGTTCAAACCCCCACATCAAGGGCCTACGCATAGCACGCCACAATAAAGCAGTCCACCAAATCGTAAACACACTACAATCAAGTAAACATACAAGATTCTATACCCTTATAAATGCAGGCAACCAAAACTCTAGATCACAAGACAACACATTCCCAACATGGCTACTCCAATGTACATGTCCCACTACACAATGCACATGCTTAGCCAGACTCATACCAGACATATTATGCGTACTAGGCGCCCCCACAGAAAGTCAACCCCCCCTAACGCCAACCCCACCAAATATCATACAATTCATTGAATTTACATACTGCCACGATAGATTCCCAAGTACTGCACACAACGAAAAAACCGCGAAATACAACCCACTCATCCAAACACTCATAACAACCGGGTGGCAAGTCAACCCTCTCATCACTATCACAGCTGGAGTTAGAGGGGCTATTCACGAACAATCAATTAAAGACTTAGAAAAACTCAAAATACCTAAAAGAGAAATCAAAACACTTATGAAACACCTACACCACATAGCCATTAAATACCTCACATACCTGATATTAAACAAAATAAAGTTAGACAACAAACAACCCCCCGTTGACCCCCCCTAGGGATAGTGCTTTCTCTGGAAACTAAAGGAGCCCACCTCCCAAAAGGGAGGAAGTACCCTTACAGTGACGCTTGGTCAAACATGATCACGGTATAGAGGAACGGGCTCCCATTCACGTCGGTGTAAAAGAAACACCGACGTTACTTTTATTTACTTTTATTTTATTTATTGGATCAACATGAGGGAAGAGGGAAAATTCTTATGTCGTTGACTTTGTCTTGGTGTATGCACATGATTGTGCCACACGTGCTTGATATCAAACATTGGGTGTCAACAAGGAGTGGGAGAATGCCATGATTTTCTATATTTGTTTGAAAACAATGAGCAATTCAAGAGAATGGTAGGGTTTGGCAATAGATAACGAGTGGTGTTTTACAATGAAGAAAATGTACAAGAAAAGAACTTGTGTAACTCATAGGATTTTCCAATCCCTTTTGTGACAAATCCCTTTGTAACCTCAAAGAGGTGGGCCTGACGCATTATTTGACTCACCAGGAAACATTATGCACTTGTTGCCATGTAGGACGACGTGTAGATTTTTTCGTCCAATAGAATTTCCTTGGTCCCTTAGACCCCGAAACTCCGGTGTGAAACGAACGTGGACCTTTCCCGGCTTTTTCAACCAATGGGAGAATTTGCATATCACGGGTCAAGCGCCCTCAATCTCTAGTGTGAAGTGGCCCATACCGTCACGCATTCAACAAACGAATAAAATTGTCACAAAACCCAACTCGATCCCAAGACGGAGCCAAGACTTTCCTCGCAAACCGGTTCATTCATCTCGGTTTTCGAAGCACGGTGGTATTTGTAGACATTCTCCTAAAAATGGCGGTTGTGTTTCCCAAGTCGCCCTTGAATCTCAAAAAACACACACACACAAAATTCAACCAGCTGGGTTGTAAAGCGAGTGCATCAATTTTTTTATTTTTATTTTGAGACAGAAGGCCGACAGGCCAACGCCAAAGCACAGGAGGTAGTTGGCCACCTGGCAAGTTTTCCGTCAGGTAGAGAGGAGATTTCACAGCCGGGATTCGAACCGCCAACCTCTTCCTTGAGATTTGGGTATCCCTCCACCATCACCCGGTAGTTTAGGGTCGTCTCGGACCACGAGTGCATCAATTTCAGTGGCCTCGTAATTATTAACTTGCTTCAATGCAAGGAAACGACCGCGTAGGTTCCCATGTGGAAATATCTCTCGCCGATATTTTAATTTAGTAAGTGGCATTCGAGCTTACGTTTTCGAAGCTCCTTTTGAAAGGCCCGGTCATTGGATATTTCGAGAAGACTATTGCAACAGTACCAAGACTTACTCCTACTATAACAACATGACATTCTCACGCCCAATAGTTGCCTCAACACAATGGAACACGACGTTATTCAATGAATATTAGCACTTATGTCGTCAAAAATATATGCTAGGTCGTTGAACACGAAGTCGAGCCATGGTTGGTGGCAATTGTCAATCGCATAGTGAAGCCAAATTGGTCAAGCTACTAACCAAACCCATGATACAAAACCCACTATTATATGGGATGTTATTAATGGGTCCACCAAGACGTGCATGTTGACAAGCCCGACTCGCAAATTTATACACAAATGCCGAATTTGAACATCTTGGAGTTTTCAAGTGCAATGGAAGGATTTTTTTTTTTTTTTTTTGGGGGTGGGTACAATTTGAAAATTCAATTGCAAAGAGGAACCAACAACAACCACCTCGGGAGAACCAACACAACCCGAGGGGAAATCAAGAAATAATGCCCATCTTGGGCCCGCGTCACTGAGGCATTGTGAACGCCTCTTGTGTGGTCAGGGGCTAGAAAGAGCTCGGCTGTCGATTGCAATCTGACAAATCTAAAGGCTCCCATGTTGCGCCAACTCCTGGCTTCTCTTCCCCTCAGGTAGAGCTGGAAAAACTTCATGTTGGATGAAATCTCCACCTCCATCCACTCACGAATCTTGGATGAAAATTTTCAAACTAAGTCCTTCGATAAAAAGGACTTGCGGAGGAGATTACACCATTGGGGGGTTCGACCCCTACCTCTTCCTTCGGGGAACTCCATTGGAAACTTAGGGAACCTTCAAAATCCCACACAAATGCTATCATACGGTGGGATGAACAATCAACCCCTTCATCTTGCAAACATTTATTTTTCATCCGCCGAACCTTCATCTACCATAAGTTTTCTTTTTCTTTTTCAGGCTGCCCAAGCAGTTTCATGGACCGTAGGATGGGGCTTTGTGAATGGATGGCTTGGATGTGGTCTGCTCTCAAGCACACACCCTTCATTCATAATGCCTCGATGACATGGATCTTGGGCCTAACCTTCCCAACGGAAGGACCTTCAAAGAATGACATGGGTGTATTCTGCTAGCTTTTCCGGACCCACATATATGTGCACAAGGATTTGGGTATTGTTATTATAAAGTATAACAAGGAATAGAACTAGTTGCATCAAATACCATACCATGCATCAAGGCATGTGTGATCATGTAAACAGTTGAACCCAAAATTGGAATGCGCATACAACCAAGTACCTTGAAGTAACGTCGAACCAATTTTAATAATAATAAAAACATTCGTGAATGACTTTCGTGTGCATCCTCTTCAACCATTCAAGAACTTATCACTTGGATTTTGTTTCATTTTAATAATGAAGTCAAGTCGTTGTGAGCTCTCAAGTTCATATGACTTGAGAAAAGAAATTACATCTGGCTTGATTTGAAGTAAAAGCATCATGGGATGGATGGACAATCAACAAAAGTCGTGGCAACTTATTTCATCCGTTTCTTAGTTTCTAGTGGCTGAGTAAAGTAACATGTGTGGCAGGCATGACTACATACCGGAGAGGTCACTCTATTCCATCACAAAAATAATTAATTTCTCCTCAAACTTTGTCACCATAACATTATTCAAATCCATAACAATGTTTTGTGGTACTGACAGTATTTCATGGAATATTCCCCATATTCAATATGGACATGGGGGAATATTTTGTGGAAAACTATCAGTCCCACATAACATTGTTATGGATCTGAATATTGTTATGACATGTCATGCTCACACATTAACATGGTTGACTTCCAAGGATGGAAAGTAGACCCGCTCATAGTCATCACGGCTGGAGCTCGAGGGACAATGCATGCCACTTCCATGAAGCTACATAAAAGAAGAAAACAACCAATCAATACCTATAGACTAAAAGAGGTATATACATATTTATTTATTCATTCATTTCTATCACTAACACCAACAGTTACTCTGTTGGTTTTATTGGTTACCGGTCACTAAAGTGTCTATCCTCGACAAAGGAGAGTAGTATTGTCCCAATGACCCTTTGTCCGGTGGGCACTGGGCCATTAACATTACGAACATACACTTTATTCACGCCGGCCTTGCAAAAGGTCCGGAGTTTTTATCTATCTATTTGGTTGACTTATTTTGTTTTGTGACTCTCTATAATATTGGTGAGGATGCTCCATGCAATTGAGACAAGTTGATGAGGTTGGTTTTACCTACACACTTTACCAAACATACTTTTACATACATACTTTTATCAAGTAAAGTATATTCAAGTTGTAACGCAATGGGCCACAATGCTAGTATATATTTATTGGAGTGTGGCTAATAAGATCTTCAAGGATCATAAATATGTTAAAGGTAATGCGAGGCATATAAAATATTTATTACAACAATTTTATTTTTGTGTGGGCGGAAAGAGTGATTATTTTTCTTTTACGAACATATGTGTACATAGAAATGGATTGTGACTTTCGACATCACATTATGCATGTCCACCTATTCCCAAAAATACATAGTTATGGCACGCTTCCAAATCAAATTTTAAGAACGACAACCAAAAGCGTCCACGTTAGAACATGAAGCCAAGTTCAACGTTTAAATACAATTTTGTGGCCCACTACATCGTAACAATGACAAAGGGAGATGTTATACGTTCAACCATTCTCTTTTTGGTTATCAAAAGCATCCATTAGATGCCTAAGAGCTACCAAAATAATTGAGGTCCACAACTTGGCACATTGCGGCTATCTTGTGGAGATGCTTGGTGGAAGCCCAAGTATGTCATAGAGAAATGCAAGTGCACAAATGCAAGGAGAGTGAAGTCTAGAACGTGAACTATCAACCATCCAATGTTACAATGTTTTTTTGATCAACCTTTGTGCAAAACACTTAGACGGTTCAGTTGCATCTGGTTCTTCTTAAGAAACGGTCTTATGTGGATCGTCTGGCGGCAGTGGAATGATCTGATTTTTAATAAATTGCAATGGCCCATTGAGAAAACACGTCAAATCATTTGGGATAGCTTGCAGGATTACAGGAGGATCGAATGGAAATGGACACTTAAGGACTTGGAAAAAGCCCCAGATGTGGCCTACCATGACATTCTTTACAAATTTGATTTGACTTGGGGGGTCAAAGGCCTTATTGTGACCTGGAGCAACTTAGTCGTTACTTGAAAGGATAGGCCTCAGATGAGCATTAGTCTTGATTTCCACTTAGGCTGCGCTGTTTCGGCCGGGTTGGTTGTATTTTGGGTTTTTTCTGCAATTGAATTTTCAATTTATGCCAAAAATTAAAAAAAAAACTATCAACCGTCCATGTGGTTTGTTGTCCAAATAAACGTATTGATGTATGGGTGGAGGCCTAAAGTCGGCAAACTTTGAGCCTTTGTTGGATGATGGGGTAAAGGTCCGAGATGACCCTAACTACCGGGTGATAGTGGAGAGGCACCCATTTTTGAATGGAGTGGTTGGTGGTTCAATTTCCCACTATGAAATCTTCTCTTTACTTCACATAAGAGAAAAAAAAACTAGGTAGGTAAGTAGGAATCCAACAACCCACCCACTACAAGGTAGGCAGTAAACCCCACCCTACATCAAAAGGATTCTTGAGCAGGGTAGGGTCAATGGGCTCAAATTCACGTCGGAGTGCCTAACATTGGTTATTTATTTATATTTATTTATTATTTATGGTAGGGTAACAAAAGTTGACGTTTCTTAAACTTTAGAGATGGGATGAGCTTATTGTGAACAAATAATGAAAGATATCGCTATCATATGCACCAAATTTCATTGACTCCGCTTTTGAAGTTAGTTTTCTTTGAGATCCATTTATTGATGAAGTTGGTTTCTATATACAAGTGGTTGATCGTAAAATATGTAGGTGATATAAAAACCCCATGTTCATCGGAACTAACCTGGTGGTGATTAAGGATCAAAAAAACAATCATCATTGGATCCTTAAGTATTTGCAACCTAGAATGAGCTTTATTGATTCCACTTCTTAAGCGCTAAATTATGATATCCATGTGGGGTGTGAGTGCTTCTCAACCATTGTTAAACAACGCCTATCAAATTTTCAACTTTAATTAGCTGTTTAAAGCCAAACCATAGAACAACTTAAAATTATTAAGTGTATGAATTTGCAAATTTTCAAACCCGACTCCAACAAGATGATTAACATATAGAAAGATGATATGTTATACCTGCATAGGCCTATCGACCTTTAAATTCTACTCGTGCAAGTTACCAAAGGCACACAAAACAATGTTTATTGCGTGTTTTACTTAAATAGGCCAATTGACCTTGATACTCTTATGATGTGATTTAACACATAATTATGTAAGTCCTTACGGTTAACTACATTTCCATCTCCATGTGGCATGGTCTTCTAACGAGCATGAGTTGTGTGGATGTCCGTAGGCTAAAACTAATCAATGTCATAAATATGATTATAGGGTGATCTTGGTAACACAAAGCCCTCAATTGTTTCATGCTATCCAAAATCAACTGATAGCCTAACGCCGATGTACACGTGGGTTTCAAGGAGCCATGCCGGAAAAAAAATAAAAAATAAAAAATAAAAATTTAGGTACCCATAACGAGGACTTCACATCTTTTGATACCAATGGTATATGGTTATTTGACGGTATTATTATTTTTTATACCATTCAGGTCTAAATGCCATGCAAGATCCTTCATATCCTAGACCAAATCATCTGAGTAACAATATACTTTCAAATGGTATTGATTCAAATAATAACTCGAGTGTGAAAATACAGTTATAAGGGTGTTGAACATTGGATACCATGCATTCACATATATACCACACCAACATTGGTTCACACCAAATTGCACAATGTGTGTATATGTCACGAAGCTACGGGTGCATGTGAATAAAGGTGGCCTTTTAGGTGGTTAGGGAGGGGGCATGCACATGAAATTCTTGCATAGGAGCAAATAATTCAAGTGTACACTTATAAAGCTACATTTCACCTTTAACTTTGAATTTGTTAGTTCTCTTTTCTTTTTCTTTAACACCGAGCCATTTTAGTCCAAGGGAAAACAATGAAGCTAAAATCACACACATACTTGGAATGGGCGGAGAAATGAATTATTAATAAAAATTCAACATTTAGTTTGTTCCCAACATCAACAAACATGAAAATTGATGTTTTCTCACAATATATCTTGTCAACTCTTATTTGATCAAATTAACAAATTCTATAACTTTTGGTATGTTATGAAATAGTATAATTTTCCTTAAAGCCCACTAGGTAGGACAATTTTTGTGTGCGACAATAACCCTTGGCATGGATGGAATATCTCTTGAGCATCAGGGGCTGATCACACCGGCTAGTTCTGACACCATCCATCATCACCTCTGGCTGTAATAGTGTGAAAAGTCATGGGCCAACATCTATTTCTCAACATAATCCCTAGCAATTTCACAGCTGGAACTGGACAAAAAGTTTGGTGCGATCGGGGCATGAGAAAGGGAGGGCATAGGGAGCGGGTGGGGAGTACAAGGATATATATAGTTCATATGAAAACAGTATGGGGATGGAGATGCATAACATTATTCAACAACTATACGATGGTGTCATGGGGAGTGCACCTACACTTGCTTTATGTATACACGTGCGAGAACCCCCTATTTAATGGGGGGTATTTACCTTTCTTCGTTGAATATTTTCCACCCTATAAGTAGCTAAATTTCTACTGGATGGTATTTTCTAACACCCTATCATTATATATAAATTATAGAGTCACATAATAATAATCACCCTATCTTATTTATAAGTAGTACAAATTATGTGTGAACAATCTGCACATACATTACCCATATAGTGCACTATGCAATGACAAATGCCAATTTGGGATGGATTTCAAGGAACATAGATGCAGTTGTTTTAAGTGTTCATATAGAAGCCACAAAAATATTAGTGTTGAGTAGGTGTTAGCAATTCCAGAGACATGCCGACTCACCGGCACCACCAAAAAAGGCCGGAATTAGTCCTTCGGTCACCCTTTTCCAACAACAACAACAAGAGCAAGCATAGGAGCAAACACAAGAGCGAGCACAACGAGCACAACGAGCACAAGAGCGAGCACATGAGCGAGCACAGTGAGCAAGAAACCCTAAACCGAAGCAGAGCAACCGACTAGAGGAGAAAACAAAAACCTAAGGATGGAAATGAAAAACCTAAGGACAATACTTCCATCCAAAGGTGACCGCTTCAAAAAATCCATCCACATGTTCACATACATTTTGCCTATTTCTCATCCAATGCCACTAATGGCATATGATTCATGTTAAACCTATGAATTTTAAAAAACTAAACTTAATTTTATTTATGCTACTTTACATCTAAATAATAATAAATATCAACTCTTAAAACACACTGTACATTATATATAATTCCCAAATTCAAATTTAGAGGACACTATTGTATATCTAAAAAAATGTAAAAATTATGTGTCTTGAATAAAATCCACCCTACATTTTCTCGCACGTGGTTTTCTACATTTTCGCCACTGCACCCCCCGTGGATGGTGTCTTTCTAAAGAAAGATGATGTCGTTCAAATACTATGATCAGTTGCAGCTTCATGTCGAAAAAGTACATAGCTTGAATGCTCCCCGTGAATGGGGAATCCCGGGATTACAGGAAAATAATGTTCATATGATACACGGTCCCACATAATGCAACCGAAGAGTTGTGTGATGTGATGTGAGGACAAAATAAAATGAATGAATATGATGATTCCAAGGTTGCAATTGATGGGCTACGATAACCCTAAACATTTTTTTTGTGGGCAATGGGTGCACATCACGTTATATGTAGTCAATGTAATTGTTAGGGTTGGCTCCCAAGTAGAGCAATAGGAGGGGACTTGGTAGAAGGTACGCATTGAGAGAGAGAGAGAGAGAGAGAGAGAGAGAGAGAGAGAGAGAGAGAGAGAGAGATTCAAAGAGGGTGGGATGAGATTGTCTAATGGATGAATGAACATGAGACCTATCTATCTACCCTAAAGTCATAGAATGGTGCAAATGTTTATGTTTAATAGGAAAGATTGTGCTCATAAGGGAATCAATGTAATATAGAAAAAATAACTACTCCATGTGACTTGGACCAACTTACTCCATAAATACTAAAGTGATTAAAGTAGCACCTTTACCATGTTGGCTATTTATAGGAGAGTATTTATTATTTATATTTTGAGATTCAGAAATACCGGATTTATAAGGAAAAATATAGTTCCCATATTATTTTTTGATAATTCTAAAAATAAAAAGTTACAAGAGAAATTGGTTTTTCCTTAAAATGGTTTAACTAGTGTCAAAGTGGTAAAGGTACTACAATATCCCATTTACTGAGGATGGGCTAAATGCGTGTGTGGGAAAGTAGTGAAGGTGATACTAAATTTGTTTACACTATGGAATTAGTGCCACCTAAGAAACCTAGGGTTTTGGGAGCCCAAAGTGTCAAAGTGTCGTAAACTTTCAATGCAATCTCTTTTCGGTTTTTTAGTGTTGAGAGACACCTCAAGATTGAATGGCGACATTTGAAGAGAAGAAGGAGAAGAAAAAGAAGAAGCCTCTTCGAGCCCAACATAACAATTATGTGTGTTACAAATACCTTAGAGCACACACTTAAATGTATGGTAAATGAGCATGTATTCATGAATTTAGTATCACTCGTTATAAAATTCAACCCTCACTAATTTTGAGATTTGGCAAAGCAATGCATGTTTTGAGAATTACTACCACATGCACTAAATGGGTTAATCAATGTAACTTCATGCACATCTTGGTTCATTATGGAGTACACTCTCTAGAAGAAGGACAAACAACTTACATTCTTGCATACCAAATAAGGACCCTTGCACATACCCACATACGCGTGAATTATTACTTAATATATGCTCATTAATCAACACATGTGATATTTCAAGAAGAAACAACTCACAACAAATATAGACATTCATACAAGCTTTGACAACTATGACCTTGATTTGCATTTGCTAATCATGGCATGTAATTAGTTACCCAAGAGAAACGAGGTACTTGTTTAGAAAATGTCCATTTTAGACATGCCTACCTTGGTGTTGATCCTTGATATGCACATGAATATCCTTTACTCTAGAACAATTGACATAGTCAATGTAGTTGTCCTTAAAACCATGGGATAGTCCCGGAGTAAGGCCAAATGAAGAACACAAAGTTAGAGAGAGAGAGAGAGAGAACTACAACCACGCAATGGAGATGACAATATTCCAAAAAGAAAAATAAGACGACAAAATAGGTGACAACCAAAGACTCGAGATATTTCGCCAATAGTGCCCTTGAACCAAACCAAGTTGTGTATGTAACTTAGTCGGTGGAACTTAGTCGTCACAACCCTAAAGGCTGACCTCAAGTTGAGTGAGTGGAGGCCGCGGGGAGGGAAGTAAGTTAGCCCCTAACTTCCCAAGCTTTTCAAAGGATGGTTTTGAGTGCACTTCACTCAATGGTGGTTGTGAGAATCTCGTGAACAAACTTCAAGGTTAAGTTGGGATATCTCGTAGGAACTTGAAACATGGAAGATGTACTATTTGGAGGGAAAAAATGGGCATGGAATATTCTATTATTCTTCACATTTCAACATTTGAAGAAGGGGTGCACACGATAACGTTATGTTTGCCCCCCCTCTCTCTCTATATAGAGAGAGAGAGATCTTTGACTAATCGAGTTAACTTGAGAAACGAGTGAAATGCATGTGTGATCCACTAGACGGGAACAACTCAGTAGTGGAGCATCTTCACAAATTCTCATGTAGAATGTGTAAATCACAACGGGCTAGCCACCTTGTCATTGGATTATGTAAATTATCCCATGTTTCTAATCACATATATGCAAAGACTTTCTCAAAAATCATGGAGTGTCCAAACTTTTACTGAACAATTGATGTGAGCACAAAGCCCATATTCATGAGAACAATAAAAAAATCATCATTTTTACCAAAATTAACACCGTCGATGTTCATGCAAAGTGTACATTGAAGTGGCAAGCATTGATTGGAGTCAACGCCCTCATATGACCTTGCAACACGACAAAAGCATGACCATTTCCCACTTTAATAATTTCTTACAAACTTGCAGATGTCAAAGTGTCCATGGGTAGATAACCATGTTGGCTTGATGTTTAGAGTACTTTCAATTGCAAATGAATAAGTTTGATGGGGTTAAGGTAGTGTGAAAATCATCCATCAACCAAGAAAGTGGTTGCTTTGGAAGTTAGGGGTTAAAGGGGGGGGGGTTTCTAGACGATGATGAAAAAGTGTATTGCTCAAGAATTATGGGGGAATGGAGCAATAAGATTGGCTAAACAATGGGTTCCTCACCAGTTAGGGTTTACACTACGGCCAAGTCTTCTCCAATGGAGAACTTCCAACATGGATTTTAAAAACGATTGGGCTACGAACATGGCAACACTTTTTGCTAGGGTAGTCCTCCAGAGACCAAGTTTTTTGGGCAAAACCTCAAACCCTCGGACAAGAAACTTGGCTTCTGGAGAACTCCACCTTGAGGTTTTATTTGTTTGTATATTATTTTCCATCTTGTTTGTCATACCATTGCCTCAAATAACATTGGGCTAATATTTTTGACTGACCAATGTATTTCTTCACCGTAGTCTAAACCGGCCCTAAGTGGACACACACACACCCACAATTCTAAGCAACGTTGCTAATGTGGTAGTTTGTTGTGCATCTAACAAACAAGGATGAAGGGAGATGAGGGGCCATGTGTGGGGATGAAGATCAAGGATTCCTTTTGCAACTTTCACAAGCCAAAAGAAAGGCATATAGAGTTTGAAATTAATCTTGCCCATTGATAGTAAAGCGGAAAATGAAAAATACTCGACGCATGGAAAGGCAAAAAAATTAAAAGGAAAGAAAATCAAATCAAAATCAACTCGTCAAGATAAAGGTCCCCTCAACCATTACATGTCAACCATATCCCATAACTATGGGCAAACAATGTTGTATAATGTAATATATAAGCCACGCTTCATTTTCTTAGTGACTTAGGAGATACGAGTCAACTTCTATACTTGTAAGTGAAACCTAACTAAACCCAATTTAAGTTTGTGTTGAGTTTTCAATGCGATTGTGATCATTGAAGATGTTTTCATTGAAGAGTTTGAGAGTATACATGAACTAATTGGAAATGATTGAATTGGGGGTTTTTTCACGAAGTCTTGAACTTCAACCGATTTATTCAATTGGCGGTCGGTTCTCCCCCTGTATTGATAGTTTGGTGTGAGGTGATCTTTCGGTTTTTCCTTACTGTATTGTGGGTTGTTCCTGAAGTCTTGAAATTCAACCAATTAATTAAAAAACCATATCAATTTCCAAACCTTACCTTCAATATACATAGAGCTCAATACACCCCAAACTCTGTAATATCAACCTCCATAATGTCACTCACTCTCTAATATCCCAAAACCCTAGGGAACGGATGTGCGTAGTTCAAATCTCACTCCTTATTGTCACCTTTCTCTCCCTTATATCACCAATTTTGTCATTAATGCAAACCACCAAAGAAGGCAACCCACACCCTTGCATTGCGCCATGTAGCAATATGTGGAGTGTCTTCTTCTTCTTCTTCTTCTTCTTCTTCTTCTTATGCCACTTGTTGAATGTTGGTGCATGCATATGCCACATCGCCCGGGAAGGTCAAGTGGAGTGGACCACACCAAACCATTTAATATGTTGCACTTTGTGTTATTCCATAGTGTCACATGCTACACTAATTCACTAGTATCACACATCCATGTTAACACTACAAAACTCCGTATTATCACGTGCACTTTGGTTGCCACATGTGTAATACTACAAAGTTTAGAATGTATGCGATTTCAAATAGCATTTGCCCTTATTGTTTCTTGACAAAACGCTGATTTGTTGGATTTTACTTGCCAACCCATGCTTGAGATATTCAAAGTTTTGTGCTTAGATTTAGTGCACCCTTGACAATTGCTCCACAATAAGTTGATAATAACAATAAAAGTTATACTATGTGTTGAGGCTCAATACTATGCATTCAAGTCTTATATTGAATTTACTTGCATGTGAATAACTAGCTAGTATCAAACATTAATATGGATAATAGACCAATGAATATATATGCATAAGTTATGGACCAATAAAGCAACATGTGCAATCAATATAGAAAAGGCCATGTTGATTTTTGAATCATGACTTGAATCTTTATATGGAGCTCAATATGTGATATTGAATGGTGTATGCCCTTGTTATGTCATGTCAAAGCACTAATTTGTAGAAGTGAAATCATTGGAACCTTGAAGAAAGTCCTCGTTGCTATTGTAATTGGATGTTTCTATAATCATGCATGTGTTGGGATAACTGTTCTAAGGTGTGTTGAGGGTGTCTAGACAAAATCACAATCAGCTTGCAAGGGTAAATGTGAATTACATTTATGGTTTGATAATTTGGTGTGAGGTGATTTTTCGATTTTTGAGCATAATGTGATGTTGTGTGCAAGAGAGTTGTGATGTCATGTAGTGTGACGAGAATGTGATTTAGTCTAATTTAGTGATTTGTTGATATGTTAATCCTCATATATGAAACTAAGGAGTGCAAATTGAAGCCATAGAGCCCTCAATGTTCACTTCGGAGAAGAACATGTGCACAATCTTGTTTAATCTTGATTGTTTGTTTTTATCAAACTAGATTATCAAATCAACCTCAAGATGGCATCAGGAAAGCATTCAAGGCTGGGCAAACCAAGGAGGGATCCTCACCAACTCTCCATAACATCTTTATTTAGTTCTCAAGGCTCACGTAGACATGAACCTTCTCAAGATGTACATATTTTAAATTGTTTCCTATAGGATAAGTAAAAGTTGAAGATATTTACTATGTATATTTCTATACGTGGATGATTTTATTGTCAAAAATATGCAAAGAATAATTGAACTTTGTATTACCTTACTTAGAAATATTGCCATATAAGTTTTTTTAGCGTTCTTTTACTTTTGTGTTATTTTATAGAAGTTTTAGTTTTCATTTTCTTACACTTTAATCAATCAAGGATGGATATGTAGTAACTTTGAGGCATGAATGTGAAAACAAATCATGGTATGAGGCATGGCAATTTTGTTGAGGCATCAACGAGTGGCATACCAATAGGCCACATCTCATGAAACTTTGGCCAAAAATACTTGTCATTCCCTCAAGTATTGCAATTTGTGAAAGGAGATTTTCAAAACAAAATGCTACCAAGAGCCATTTGCAAGCTTCATCGGAGTTGGACACTTTGGATGCTTTGATACGAGTATCATTATGCGGAACAAAGTTGGAGAATGTGGATTAGAGGTCAATATTTGAGTTATGACGCAACATGAAGGTTCAGAGAGTTCTTCTTAGTTTGGACTAAATATTGTAAGAAGTTCAAACTTCTCTACATTCATAATTGAAAGAACATGATTTGATCTTTAATTTTGTGTGAAAGATTAAGTTTCTCCTCGGCTAGTCATTTGAAAAGTAAAATTTTGATGTTGTCCGTCACACTGAAAGGCCTAAAAAAAGTAACCTGTCAAATGAAACGAAGGTGGACCCGTCAATAAGTACACTAAATAGGATATTTAGTGTTTGATTATATTTAATGTTGTTACCACCCTACCCTGCTCAACACTAATTTTCAATTTCTTGATAATTAGTGTTAGACATAAATGTGCCGCTACCTTCCCTATTGCCATCTCCCTTATTATATCCTTTTTTTCATATCCTTATTAACACTAAATGCAAACATATAACTTCCACATATTACCATAGTTGATATTTCGTGTTTGAGTTTACATTTAATGTTACTTACTTTCATAGGGTTATGGACATGTAGTGTATGCGTTCGTATTTAGTGTATCAAACACTAAATATCCTTTTTAGTGTAGTGTGTTTGGGCGGGCATACCACTAATGAAGGTGGCCATTCCAAAGAGATATATATATATATATACACACACATATATATACACCTTAGATCTCCATTGCAAAAGGGGAAAAGCTGACTCGCCGCCCTGGCCCACGTAGGAAATGAAATTCCACACGCCTCGCTCCCCACCCATGCTGCCATATCCCCCGCCTCCCCCACTCCCTTGCCTCCACGTGGGCCCTACGCTGGTCTACCATACCCGGCACTACTCCAGCTCGTCCTATACACCTTCCGATACACCCTAGAATGCCACGTTAGATACCCAGTCATGTCAGAACTCGTTCGGAAGCGCAGGTTGGGGGGGATATATTTCTCGTTGTTCGCCAACCCCAGTCGCCCACGTGGCCCATATACCGTGCAATTTAGCCGGGCGCTATACCACCTCATATACCGGGAACTACAGGGGATGGTCGGCAGTGAAATACCCGGCGGGTGTGTAGAACCGGAAGCTCGGGGTGGGGTGGAAAGGTAAAACCTAAACTTGAGACCAAGTAGGCCAAGGGCTGGGGCGAACCAACCCATATATCCGTACCTTACCGGGGAGGGCAAACGGCTGGGGATTCGTGGCACTCACTTAAAATCAACCATCCTACATATTGTGGATGAAGTGGCTTCAATACAAAAAGACCCCCTATGAGGTTGAGGGCCGACTCATTCGAATGTGACATCACTAGACATCCGGTAAGGTACCAATGTATGGGTCGGTTCGCCCTAGCCGTAGGCCAAGGGTCGGAAAGAAAATGGAAAGGAAAGCGAAGGTCAGCCTACGAAGGTGGTTGATAACCTGGGATGGACACTCGTTGTTACACTTATCTATACACAGGCGGATACCGTTCAGTCGTGGTTTAGAACTGGAAGCGCAGGGGGCAGGGTGGAGTGGTCAGGTACACTGAGAGGGCAAATTGGGGTAATGCAGGGAAAGAAAATGGAAAGGAAAGGTCAGATCTGGATACTAAAATGGATAAAAGACAGGATTGTATAGAAGCTCATATATAGGATGATACATTGTGTATACACGGGGCGATAGTAGGGAGCGGGGATGTAGGTGCGGAAGATGGGGTTGGGTAGCGAGGTAAATGTAAGACTTGGTGACCAAGGTAGGCTAACGAACGGAAAGAGAACGGAAAGAAAACGGAAAATGTGGAAAGGAAAAGTCGGGGACTAGGTGAAGGAAAAAGTCAGGGAGTCCGCAACAAAGGAGGCTCCAGGCTCTCGCACTTGCTCCCACTCTCGCCTACCACGTTACCCTACCCTTCCCTTTCTCCTCTTCTCTGCGTGCCCGCGGAGGAGGAGATGTTCATGCGCGTCGTGCACTGACCGCAAGTGTGGCTACTTAGGAAAGAGAGAGAGAGAGAGCGCACTGCTTGTCTCGCGTTGCGTTGCGGTGTTCCTTTTTGGCTGTAGTGAAGGAGTTGCTGTGCTGTGCGCTGGCGCTTGGTGCTGGCGAGGTTTCGGTCCGGAATTGAGGTCTCGTCGCGTGCAGGGGGCCAGGTTTTGCGGCGGACGGCACAAGGAGGATTTTGTGGTATCGTGGCTGTGAATCGGGGGCTGATCTCGTGGTGGCTTGCGGCGGATTTGGTTTTGGAGCTTGAGAAAGGAGGTCCTTAAGGATCTCTTTGGTTGTGGCCTGTCAGTGCGAGTGTCGGAGCGTGAGCTCTGTCGAAAAATCTTGTTGTAGAGCCCCGGCTTGGCAGAATCCGGCCAATTCTTTGTGGCGTGGTGAGCTTGGAGGCCTTTTGATCGTGCTCGCGTTTCTCGAGGCGTTCTTCTTGTGTGTCGGGGAGAGGTTGTTGATTTTCTTAAGCCTGCGCTCGATTCATCTGCAGCAACATCAGAGCAACGCACGCTTCGATAATGTCAAGTGGATACTAAGAGGTACTTTATAAAAATTCCTTAATTTAATCTATGTTTTGTGGAGAGCGCGGTTGTCGGAGGTCGGCCTCTGGTACAGCAGTGAACTCGTGCGTCATGTGGTGGAGTGTTTTGTGAATTACGGCATTCTTGCTCCATGTTAAATGTGTAGGTTACGATGTTGCACAGATTGCTGCGACATCTTTTTTCTGACAGATCTAGAAAGCAGGCTTCTAACCTTGCTTCATACTTCTAGCATTCTTCTTTGATATGGTGACAACTGGTCTGGTGAGTTTGACTTGGTGATGGTGATGTTATGGTGATGTGCTTTCAAGTGGAAACGGTATAATTGCCTGCCAGAGTTTCCACAATTATGATGCTTACGTTAGCAGGCTTTTATATATTTTATCACTGTAGTTTAACTGTTCTTACTGAACAGGTGGACATTGTGGTTGATGAAATGGACATAAACTATGCATTTTTTATTTTTCATTTTTTCTTCGTTGTTGGATTGGAATGTCTCTTCATTCATGTATGAAGCTCCATCTTGTAATCCTACTTTGTCGTGAAGTAAGATCAAGGCAACTTGGTTGAAGGTGTTTGTAGCAAACAGGTTCAGGTTTATAGAGCCCTGCTCATCTTGTTCTAGTATGGAAATCAAAATCTTATGCCACAACAACTTGTTCTGTCACTATCTTTTGGGGGTTATGAGTGGTGTAACGTGTGTTTATTTGTGAATGCAGCTACGAATCTGCTCGCTTGATTTACTTGACACCGCCAAATCTTGAGACTCTGTAGTTCAAAGGATGGTTCAAGTGGCTACAGCCATGGAGCTCCAACCCCTGCGCACCCGGTTCGCAGTCGATGTGGCGACAGAGTTAGTGGCACTTGAAGGTGAATCGAGGCAACAACTTGCTCCTGTGATGGAGTTGATTGCAGCGGTCCCACCGCTGCTTGGAGTACATAGTTTCTACCCTTGAAGTAAGCAGCAGCCTCTGTGGAGATGAATGGCGGCTCTTCAAGTGGAGTTCAAATAGAGTATGGAATGTTTCCTTGTCGAAGCGGGTACTGCATTGAGGCAGTTTTTACAAATTATACGAAGGGAAGATGCTGCAGCATAGTCTGCTGTGTGCATGTCACAGATCAGGAATTGCTACCTAAGACATTGTGTTTTCTGTGAAGGGTGCCCTGTTCAAACTGCTAGGGGGTCATGGAGAGGTATATCACTTACTAGCTCTTACTTATTGTCTTTAAGTTCTTGCGGACATGTTTTCTGGTTTCATACACCTGATAGTTGCTGGTTGGTCAACATCTTCTCTGGTGGTGAAATTCTAATGGGGAATTTTGTTATGTTGTATGGTCTTTTGTTGGCAGGTACAAGGTTATGAGGCAGTTGGGTGACGGTACTTATGGGAGTGTCTGGAAAGCTATTAACAATGACACACAAGAGGTTGTTGCGATAAAGAAGATGAAGAGGAAGTTTTACTCGTGGGATGAGTGTATGAATCTGAGAGAAGTCAAGGTATCTTCTTTCTTTGTGAACTGGCCAATCTTTTTGTCAGTTTCTGAAGAGTGCTTATTTGGGTGAATGTTAAATTTCGTCTTAGTGAGTGACGTATTCATTAACAGCAATTTTGCTATTCATTTTTTTGGTCAAGTTTCTGACAATTATGATTTGTAACTCAACAGTCCCTTCGGAAGCTGAATCACCCTAATATTGTGAAGCTGAAGGAGGTCATCAGGGAGAACGATGAGCTCTATTTTGTATTTGAATATATGGTGATTTTCCCTCTGTTTCCCTCTATCTTGTCTTGAAATCTGAAAACAAGCAGTTCAATATGTGTATGCATCAGAAGGTTGTAGACTTTGAATATGGTGGTAATGGAACGCCTTGATGTGTGTCCTGCAGGAATACAATTTGTACCAGTTAATGAAGGATAAGGACAAGCCATTTTCTGAAGCCAAAGTTCGAAACTGGGCTTTCCAGATTTTACAGGCTCTTGAGTACATGCACAAGCATGGTTATTTTCACAGAGATTTGAAACCAGGTATGATCAGGCATTGTCACTTTTCTGACTTTCTATGGATTTATCTGAGTGGTATAAGTGCCTTTGACTGTTGTAAAAGCTTACACCTTCTTCCTCTTCGCAGAGAACTTATTGGTTACCAAGGACGTGATAAAGGTTGCTGATTTTGGCCTTGCAAGAGAAGTGCGCTCGTGTCCACCTTACACAGATTATGTCTCTACACGCTGGTATGATGCCATATCTGTTCTCATAATGTTTTTTCGTTCATTTCAATCTGCTTAGTATATGGTAAGAATGGCTTCTGTGTTATTGCATGACTCTGTGTGAGTGATGGGTGGTTTTGTTGTTTGCTTAGGTATCGTGCGCCCGAAGTGCTCCTACAGTCTCCGACTTACTGTGCTGCTATAGGTAATGCGACTGCTTTCCAAACTTATGTTTGTATCCCTCTGGGTTGTATAATGCCTCCTTCTCTGGCAGGTCCTAGTTTCAATAGCTACTTCATCTGTAAGTAGCTTGTCATGCGCTGGCAGCATCCTGGCCTCAATATGAGGGCAACTTCTATGTTAAAACTGATAAAGAGAAAATGTGATTTCTACATTACACATGTATTACTGTTTTTTGTTCTTTTCAGAATTATTCTGTACAAAACAGTGGATATGTTGTAGAAAGGTGTAAAATCTTAACTATTATTTTGATGTCATGTGAAATTGAGAATGTTTTCAGATGTATGGGCTGTGGGAGCAATAATGGCAGAGCTGTTTACACTCCGCCCTCTTTTTCCTGGTGCAAGGTAGGTGCACACATGGTTTCAACCTGTGACGTTTTGTGTTAAAGACTTTAGGTCTGTCTAAGGATGTGGTTTTGTTGGCTGTTTCTAGAATTTTTGTTATCTGTAATTTTCCTTTGTAAGGATATGGGGTTACTGATATTTATGATTTATTGGAACAGTGAGGCAGATGAGATATACAGGATTTGTTCTGTGATTGGATCACCCAGTCATCAGTCCTGGTCTGATGGTATGAAGCTTGCAGCTTCTTTAAACTTTCAGTTTCCACAGGTATTATTTGGTTCTTCTAGTCTCATGTTGTATCTTTGTTGTGTTATTTTCAGTATTGTTACTCCATCTTTTATAATTCTTTATGGACACATTAATGATTTTGTGAGATTTGAGGTTATCCTTATTGGGCTGGTCATATGAGTTGGTAGAGCTGTGAAGATGTGGCATGTGTGAAGTATGGTGCCTTATCATTTCTAATGATTCCTGTGTTTTTAGCTCTAATATTGTCTTTCTTTGTATCCCTGCAGTTGTCATCAACTCATCTTTCTCATTTGATCCCTACTGCAAGCCCTGAAGCCATTGATTTGATCTCTGTAAGTGATGTCCTTCTCAACTTCAACTCTGAACTGTTCTGTGAACTGTTCCCTCTCATATGAGAGTGAATGGAATTCATAAAAAATGTACAAGTAAGTTCGAGAAAGTAAGCTTCTTAAGAGAAGAGAATGCAATTGTAGTGGACTAACTTGTGTTTGTGGCAGGCTATGTGTGTCTGGGATCCTAGTAAACGGCCAACTGCAGCGCAGTCATTGCAGCATCCTTTTTTCCAGGTAAAAAATATGAAGGCTATTTGTCCAGTAATTCTAGTCATGTAGAATATTCAGGTCAGTATTTTCAGTACCTGCTGTAAGAGGTTGCCTTACACTTTGTCTATAGTTGGCGATACTTGAAAATTGAATTGGCTTTTGTGGACTGCAAGAATTCTAAATGTCCAGGTAACTTGCAGGTGCACAAACGCATACCGCAGTCTATATCAGCTTGTGAGTTGTTGCAGCCGAAGTCTTACTCTACTTCTGGTAAGTATATCATGCTCCATTTACTTGACGTCTGTACTGCATTGGATGCTTTTAATTTGAGATTGATATAATTCATTAACTATGAACCTATAACAGTAATATATCAAAGTGCATGTGAGCTCTCTATAGCTGGAGACATGAAAATGCAATGATCTGATATGTGGCAGAATCTTTAAGACGAAGGATGGCTTGTACTTGCAAAGTTGATGACTTTTGGCAATATATAAACCAGGTTATTATGGATGGAAGTTGTTCTAGATATAAGAACACTCATAATCTGTATCCTATTGTCAACAGTCAAAAGATCAGTCTAAGTTGAAAGTATTCTTACATAGATTTATGATCGGCAAGGTTTCAGTTTCTCAACATGCAGGTGTTACATAAATGTGGACATGCTCTTGACGTATGATCCATATTTGAGCTTGCAAATTTGTCATGTTTTTGTTGTGATTAAGCCTTCTTTTGCCAGAGTAGTTATTGCTTATGGCTGGGTGTCCATGGATATATGTCTGATTGTTGCTTCTGATGTTTCAGTACTGAAGACAAATGGGATGGTGAATAAGGAGCGTGATGGCCAGACAGGTTGGGACTTGTGCATGTTGCCCTTCCTTTCATGTTTCTATTGGAACATAATGTCCTGATGTTAAGGTCGAGAAGGTTGTTCACTAACAACAAGTGCTGTATTTTTACATGTTGATGTCAAGCATGTGATCTTGTTGTTTACCTTGATACTCAATAGAGGGAAGGCTTCTTATGTAGGTTGATCAATTATCTGTCTATAAATTCTTAACTGTATTTTTTATGGTCTTCATGTTATTGATTTTGAGGACTTTCAAGTGAAAATTCTTTTGGATGTATTTATAAATTTGCTTAAATCTCTACAGGATTGAGGCAAGGAAAACCAATCTGGACCAAACAGGTAAATGTCATTCAATGCTTTATCATCATTTATTGCTGTGTAATGTTTCTTAGATTCATAAGTCTTTGCTTGTATTCCTGCATACTGATTTCATTCCATTTTTTTTTGTATTGCAGAATGTAAGTCCAACTCCATACATGTATGGGAAAGTGAGGCCGGCTTTCAATCGACCACCTGCCAATCAAGGTGTGCCTTATTTCACACTAGTACACAGCCGTTTGTTTATTGTGTCTTTACAATCTATTTATACAGGATTTTCTTGATGTGCAATTTCATTTTATTAATGTGTTTTGTCTTTTTGACAGCAGCGGTCTTACCAGCACTTGCACGCGCCCCTGGTGCAGCAGCCACACCTGTGAATACTGCCATGTCTGTATTTCCTATACTTAGCACCAAACTTGATTTTTGGATTTTTAATTATCAGCAGTTGCCAGGTTTTTGCAAAGATTTTTCTGTGTTTTGTAATGAATCTTTTGCAATCTGATGTTTTCTTTTGGCAGGTGCATTGTCAATCCTCCTGTTCTATCATCTACTGCCACTCGGGTTACACCTCGAATTGTCACCGGAGATGCTTACCAGCACTCATTTCATGGATTACCTTCGCCGACAATGAAATATGGACGTGGGTACTACAATTCCAGGGATCCTTTAAAAATGACAGTTGCTTGAAAGGAGAGAATTGGATCGGGGGCTTCTAAGCCAATCAGTATCTGGCAGCAGAATATTTTGTATGCCTTGGTTATTACTTTATTGCAGCTTATCTTCACCAAGCTGAGTATGGACTCGAATGGTTTGAGGGTTCAAGGTTGTGATAGTGGGATGTGTTTGTAGTTAGTTGCACTTCTCTGAGAATTTGGGTTCCAGTTGATGTTTCTCAACCAGTGAACTCTATGCTTAGCATTATTCTATGTGGCAGGTGTGCGGGTTTTCCAAAGATAGTCTGTCCTAGAGACATACAGATATCCATTTTGTTATTGTCATATTTGAGCTCCTTATTTGAGAGATACTGTTTAAAGGAATAGTAGCTGGTAGTCCCGATTTCCCAGATTTCTTTATCCGAGTATCATCATATAGGTGTGTGTTCAGATCTTTTTTGAGAGATCTAAGTGTCGGCAAGCTGTTTGTGGCTGGCTTTATTATTCCTACTTATAAAGGATATGGCATTGTTTTACATTGGTAGTTGATCTTCATGTTCATGTGGCTTGGTTTCATGCTGAATTATTTGGAATGTGTATGTTATTATGAGGTTGTTATTAGGGTTCCCATTCTGGCACTTCTTAAGAGGGGGACATGTTATTTAAAACATTTTCTGATGTTTGAGTGGAGAGTGTTGATTATCTTGATCTTTGATCTTGTGTTGAGCATCTTGATCTTTGAATAGATAGAGTTGAGCATCTTCAATGAGCTCCATTACCAACCGAAATGAGGGCCCTTTCCTAGGCGAATGATTTATGGAAACTCAAGTTGATTCAGCCAAGTTGACTTAATGTTAAGCACCTGCTTCTCGTAGGTTGTGAAACACACTACTAGTGTAGGATTATTAGCCAATTCCAAGTCATGGCTGCAGCCACTTGCCTCATAATTTGCGGAGCTGATGTGGATATCTTATTCATGGTCAGAAGAGAAATTTCTCGGTGTGATGAAATTTTCATTATGTTCACTATTGAATGGTCACCACATTTTGCACGTGGTCTTTAATTACCACATGTATTTCTAGAGTGCGTTCCCACACTCACATCTAACCACAAGCCATTGAAATGTAGCTGCCCAATCCAGAGAAATGACATTTGTATTACAACTTTTAGCTCCAATATATTCCAATCTGAGTGATGCTCCACTTCATTCCATAGCTCATCCTCGATTAAAAGTCCAAAGAAAAATATATTAACATAAATATTTAAGGTCTGTGAAGAACTTAATGCTTCAGTGCACGCATCTATCCTGTTCAGAAAAGAACTCCTCACCATCCTGCATCTATTAAGTTAAGCACAAAGCGTTGCAGAGACCACCATGAAGATATACATTCATACATTTTTCAGCGAAGATGCACTCTTCACTCTCTTCCTTGACAGAGTTGTAATTTTGATCCATTGATCCTTGCTTGCGGCTTTCACCGCAAATATTGTTTTGTTGGGGCAACACCATTCTAATATCATATTGATACAAGGGTTATTTGATCCAGGTATCAAGATTCTGGCATGGTATATAGACCCAAATGGTATAAAAAATATATTCTTAAGTAGGTATCCTCTACAGTGAAAAAAATTGAATGTAGAATCCTCATTATATATACCTGACTGGTATCGCAAAAAGATGATACCGGTCCACCACTTGTAAATACACAGTGACCTGTTCTATAACATGATATTTGGTTGTTAGTTGATTTGGCTCCAAAAATGGCATCAAAGATCCCAAAATAGTCTAGTGTGATCCAATTGGTGTGAGTCGGGCCTTAACCTATATAGGGGAGCTTGTTTTCACTGGAGCCCCTTCATCCATGATTCGACCTCCAAATGGCTTCTAGAGTTGGTGGTCATGTTATGCATGTTTGCTGCATAAAATTGACACCCAATTTGCAACAATGATGAGAATGTATGGATTCGTAGGGAGATTGATAACAAAACAGTAGTTCCATGAGTACATTTGCAAATCCAAATGAGGAACACGAAAGTGAAGCTTGTTGTACTTGGAATCCATGTGAAATTCCTTGTGAAAACTCCTAGATGACATGTAACATTTCAAATTTGGATATGTACCTTCAGTTCACTTTCCAGATTGGAGTTTAGGGTTTAGGGTTTCTACTCACCCTACTGACAGACAAAACCATAGTCTTCAAACCAGACAAGGGCCTGCATGGCCGCCGAGTCTTTGGCTCCCTTAATATCTTTCATTGGTTCTCCTTCCACTTCGATATTGTATTCCTTTCCGTCCATAGAGAAAGTGGTCATCACCATGTATGTATATCTGCAAATGAGTAACATATGAGCCATTATTAGACAATGCCTTACTGACTGGATATCTAAAGCTGTCGGACACTGTTTATGGTATTTAGTGTTGCATACACTATGGTGAAAGGTTCCACTAAATTATCTGCAACCCTAGAAATGTCAAGCATGTCAAGCATGTCAAGTCCCCTAATATACGTAATTTTTGGAGACCAAGAATTCTTTGCATCTTCACATATTGTGTAAACAGTGGGAACTTAGGAGTGAAGTAAGGCGTCAGGATGGCAAGTTGTGGTTGATCCACGACATGTGGGAGACCTCTTCAACTTTATGTATAATATCATAACTTTGATTGTATATTTAAGTACTGTATTATATATGTACTAATGTATTTTTTAGCTGCTTATTAGAAAATAAATGTAAAAATATTAGAATCATAGGCAAGACGTACATCTTTATTAGTAGTTCCACTAAGACGACTGAGTTCGAATTTCTTAAATCACTTTGAGTCGAGTTTTAGTTTGATCTTTCATGTGATTTATTGGAACCATCTTGGCAATTATTGCAACTTATATGTAAGCTTCAATGTAGGGTAAGTGACACTGCTTGGCAATTGACACTAAATATCAACTGAGGGGGAGGGTACTGAAACCAACACCCTAAAATCTTGCAGAACAAGTACATATCGTTTCTAAGAATGTCGACCACCTTAACATTAGGCTCCCAAACAATTTTGGGGAATATACTTAATCGGAATGTATGGGGATGAATTGAGGTTGAAATCCCTTGATGCTCCCTTGTTTAAGTGAAGCCAGAAAGTTCTGGAGGGCTTCTTTGAGTCTTAGGCATTGAAATTGTTTATCTCTATATAACTAAAAAAGAAGAAGATTCATTTTCTTTGCCACCTATATCCATATGCATATCTAAGCACTCTTTTGTCCTCACACCACTTGTGTACTCCCCAAACAGAATCAAAGCTCAAGAAAAGAACTCAAAAGCTTCTCAAAGCTTTGTAGCCTAGGAATAGAATCAAAGGATTTTTGGTCCACTGACATAAGTGTTGGAATTGGCACATAGGGGAGATTCTTTCAAAATTGGGGATTTGCTCCCCACTTTTGGTGAGTTTACAGTTACCTTTAATCTATCAATAAACTTTGTAGAACTTTTGTAATTGTTTGTGCATACAAACTTCAGAGAAAGCCATACTTTTGTGCATTTGAATACCCTTTCATTTACTCATGCGTTTCATTTAAGATTTATCAATCTAATAATAGCGGATATACTTGGCGCTTAAAGTGACGGTTTTAGCACCTTATAACAATAAATATTGTCAGTGCCTCAGTCAAACCGTTCCAAGATTTTTGATTGCAGGGATAAGAGCGAAGCTGCTCTGTTTCCTCTTTACAAAAAGAAAGACAGATTCTTTAATTATGACAAAACCCAACACATTGACAAAGTTGAGGTAAAGGTTAATGTCTGGTACTCACACAGGGGCATGGCTGACACCTCCTATTGAGACACGCTTGTATTCTGGGTCTTTCCACCTCTGCTTCATGCAGAGCTCATTGAGCTTGGACCTCGCCTCGCCTTTCGCCAACTGCATTCTAGGTCCTGGAACATAAGGTGCTTTAAGACCCAGATATTGGCCAACAAAAAAGAAGCCTAACTCAAGCACATGAATTGACATTGATGCTGCCATACATACTAGCATAACAACTTTTAAACCTTGTAAGGACGTTCCCTTTCTTTGCTACACCAAACATCTGATTTAGTGTGGCCCACACTCTTCATTATTGACCTAGTGCAATCACTGGTTGGCGACACTTGGTGCTACATGACGAGTCATGAGAACCACTCTGATTAACATGGTAGACTAATTTTAATGTAAAAATAAATCAGATGTTTAGTGTAGTTTCAAGAATTAATTTTCAAGAATCAAGGTCCTTGTGTGCATGCTTGAATGCCTAGCACAGTCAAGGGGCAAGCTCTGATTAGTCAACACCTCATTGTAGGGCCTGAAACAGACGGTGGTTTAGGCCCAGATATTGGTCAACAAAAAAGCCTGACTCAAGCGCTTGAGTTGACTCTGGTATATATTTACATTAAGATTTCAAGCCTTGTAAATAGTGTTCAAGGTTGAAGTCCTCGCATGCATTTCAAATTGAAGTACCAGAATAGATGGACGTCACGTGAACTTACTCTGTCCAAGCCCTTCAGAAGAAAAAAACTTTTGATTTTACTGTAACTTGCTAACATGCTCTAGAAGCGTTGAGGGCAAAAATTCATTCAAACTTGACATGGTCTGGTCACATAAAGATGAGAGATTATGTGACTCTACTCGGATTCCACTTCTCAAGATCCAATTGAAGGCGTGTGCCCCAATTGGAACAATTCTTACGTTATCCAAACAATTCTTAGTTATTTCCACTTGTCCTGGGAGACTACACAGGGTACTCAAGAATGTTATGACACAAATTGAAACTTCTAGATGTCAAAGTTTGAACCTGGTTCTTCTGTTGGAGGAGGAGCTGTGGGTGGAATGAATTGGCTGGTTTGATGATGCGATGAATCAAAGCAATCAGTAGCTGCGGCTCCTGAAAATAAATAGCTTGAGCTTCCTTCCAAATGAGTAGATTTGGCAGATTTAGGTGTAGTGTTTGACATAGGAGCATCCCGCAAATCACCGGTTTTGGATCTGCGAAGGTAGTCCACAATGGAATAAACCTCGGATTGGTATGCTGGGATGTTGCCTCCTGACTGCAATGTGTCCACAAGATTTGGGAGTTCCTGATCTCTTTGTGGAACATAATCATGTCCAGAAAGAGGAAATGTGGCAGTGTCTGGGAATGTAGTATTCTTCTGTGATTTAAATGTTGCTGAAGCCTCTCTATGGATAGGGTTTTGGACTTCTGAATTTAGACCCCGAGTATTGAGCCCTGTTTCCCAGAGTGATGATGTGGCAGTCTCCATCACATCTGGAGGTGTTATGATTTCACAGTGTTCCACTGTCGATAGGGCATCGTAAAATACATCATCTCCACTATCCACTTGGTTGAAGGATTCATCTCTGGAGCACACGCTTTCCCTTGATTGGTGCACAACATCTGTTCCGTGGCCAGAATATGAGATAAAAGACATTATTTCGTTCACATACTCCGCTTTCCTGCTTTGGGAATTTTGTGCAGAGTCAGCATTATTTGAACCTGCAGCATGAATTTGAACCCTCAGCTGTCTGCCTTGATCAAAACGAAACATGTCTGTTATAAACATTAAACACTAAACATCTGATTTAGTGTGGCTCACATCACTAATCATCATCATGTCTTGCAATCACTCTAATAACATAGCACACCAATTTTTATGCCACACCTGAAGGAAATACCAAGTTAGACCGTTCCACTACTATATTAGTAGCAAATGTCAAGTCACAACTGCATACGACCGTTGTTCACAGAACATGCCTAACCTTTTTCTAATTGGCAATAAAGTATGTGGGCATTATGTGGTCACTCTACGGAATTGGACACCTATGTTTAAGTGGAACATGAGAAGGCTTGTAGTTAACTCTTAATGTACTGGAATATTTATACTATCCTTGATGTTGAGGGCATTTGAGTCCACTATCACCAACATTTGTTTCAAACATCTACTTGTATGTAGAAGCCAATTCCATAATGAAAGCATGGAGACAAAAATGTCTTCATTCCACAAAATTTTGAGAAGATCCAACGGTCGCAAAGTTAAAGATTCTAAATTGAGGCAGCTAGTCAAAATCTTGTTTTATGTTTAAAGTGAATGACATGATGGATGTGGATCCTTGATTAAACTAGACACACATGTACAAAATTGGAATACATTAATGTGAGAATTTGAATTGCCATGTTCTAGAGGTGGGCAAAGTTCATTGATGGGTGTCTATCATATTGAGTTAATGCCATCTTTGAAGCATGTTTGCTTTGGGGTGTTGCCCAAACTGTTAAAGCTAGTTATGCCTCAGTGGCCAACACCCATGGGCAAAAAAGTTTGCCTCCCCACTCAAGTCTTAGTGACCTTCTACGAGGATCAAATTCAAGTTGGAGCAACGTTCTCCTTCAAATCAAAGCAAAATCTGACGGGATGATGATGTTTATCTATTCTTGAAATATATAAGTATTGAGTCAATTGAAAGCGACTTCCAATTGAACTAGTTCCACTCACCAGTCTTATTTTTCGTGGATGGAGTGAAGGAGTGGCCAACGACTCCAAGGTCATTGCAGTGACTAGCGTTTGTAATACTAGTATCTGCATTAGTATTCGTAGATTCTGCATCCTCCGGAACATCCACGAGAGGTGAAAATGATTTTGTGGACAGTGCTTCTCGCTTGAGCAAACGGCTCTTGAAATGTTCTTTACCAAGAGTCTGGAAAAAAGATAACCCACAAAGTTTGAGATACAGAACATATCAGAACACATCATGCAGGACTGTGCCAATAGAACATATTAATTTCCATGTCAATTGAAAGCGACGGATGCAACTTGTGTCATGCAACAAGATCTTTATTCCACAACTAATCTGCAAAGTTGTGTAACTCAAAATGGACCACCTTTCACTTCAGTGGACCTCAAATGGACACTTTTAGCTCTGCACCCACTTTCTCTAAGGATATGACACACATGATTAGTGCAAGATGATTAGCAAATCCAAATTGAGGTGGTATCCATTTTCCTCATATTTGTTGGAGCTCATAGGAATATCTTATTCATTAGACTAAAAATTCTCTTATAAAACGGTCATATAGGCACCCTCATTTATGTTCACTATTGAGGCTAGAATGGTTAACAAAGTTTGAGCATGTAGTCCAATCTCTTTTAAACCCATGTCTTTTTGGTGTCTGCTTTTAGATGTACATATAACCACACACCACTCAAATATAGGTGTCTGATCAAGATTAGTAACAGAATTAGGCTCACTTACCTTAAGGCTCCATACCTCAAGACCTTTCTTTCAGCAAGTCTATTGCAGGAAAATTTGCAACTTCGAATCTGTCATTAAATTTAAAGTGGGAGGGCAATACAAACAACAGGCAGTAGTTTGTGTTGCTGCAGAGTACAGAATGCCATCAAAGTTCAGAATGGGAAAGTCAAGCAAACAAGACATTATGATTGATTAGGCAGATGACAATCTGGTAAACCTTATAGGAGGTATGGGGATTCGTGCTTTACCTTGAGCTTCGCCAATGCCTGGATTGCAGCAGCTTTCTTAGCACTTTTGTTATCCGCCTTGCGAGCAACTTCTGTAAACTGCGTGTCATTCATATAGACTGTGACAGCGACTTCAAAATCTCCCTTGGCTCCATGTGTCTTTTTAAATTCTGGGTCATTGAACTTTAATGACTGACAAAGCTCCCGTAGTTCCCGAGTAGGTTCTAGCCGTAAGGTTTCAGGTGTAACCAAAGGCCGCAGGATTTCTTTGAAAATACGCCAAACAGTATCAAGATCAAAATTTGAGTCTACGAATACTGCGCCGGCTAATGATTCCACCAAGTCACTCAACACCTGGGAGAATGGTAACATGTCGTGTCAAAATTGTTGTCCATAGGTACACAGCCAAAGTTGTGATCATTCGGTGGTGCATAATGGAAAAAAATTATCGATCTAGAAAAGAACTTCCTGCCATGAGCTATAACTATTGAACTTGTAAGTTATAGTTTAGTTGATAGGATTGGAGAAACAATTACCGTCCTGGAATACCCTGAATAGGCAAAGAAGAATGGCTAGTATAGCACACCCATGACAGTACAACTCAGTTGAACAAAGTTATGCACCTAGGGATGAAAAGTGACAATACTACTGGTCAGGCCAAGTGATTCTGTTGATGTGGCTATTCCTGATTGATACAAGGAAGCACATTATCACCCATAATTGATGAACTTATTGTGGCCTAACCACTACATCCGATGATGGACTTGTGTCACCCTTTAGTGGGTTGATTTAGGCACCCAATACTAGCCTCACTGCTCAGTAGGTTGGGTGCCTACTACAGCCCATGGCAGGGCTCTTCACATCCATTACCTAGTTTGTAATTACCTAGTGGTCAGACCAAGTGATTGTGCTAATGTGTCTAATCTTGATTGGATACAAGGATACAAATTATAAACCATAATTGATGACCTTGCTGAATGGCCTGATCATTACATTCAAGAATGGACATGTGTCACCTTGCCATCGGTTGTAGTAGGCACCCAATACCTACCTCGTTGAGTTGGGTATTGGGTGCCAACTACAGCCTGTGGCAGGGTCCTTGCATCCATTACCTAGTCCATAATGCTCTGTCAGGCAGAGGAATTGACAAGAGTACAGAAGTCTTACTTTGGGACCGTCATCCCCTGCCCAGCCATGACAGGATGACTCAGCATCAGATGTGGAATCTTGTACAAACTTAACATAAGAGTTGATGCTTTTGGCGAGATCTTGAGAATTGTACAGGAGGTACTTGTGTAGACTATGGCGGACTGCCACGCGCGCAAAGCACTCATTGTTCACTGCAGCCGACCTTAAGTCTGTGAGCAATCCAGGGTCCCGTTTCAACGGTGCCAAGTGCTTATAGAAGTGTTTCGTGATCAGAAAATCAAGCACAGCATCTCCCAAAAACTCCAACCTCTGTACAAAAAAATAATGATATTGTAAACTCCTTTAGAAAGGAGTATTTGAAATTCCAAAGCTGAGTGGAAATCAAGGTATTCAGCCCCTTCATGGAATGCAGCAAATAACTACGGAATGATCATGCTATCTATACAACAAGACATCCAAACATCAACTTGGGATTCCACGTCTATCTTTATGTCAACTGTACTCCACACAAATATTTATAGGTAGCTGAAGGAAAGCGAAAGAGTTTCCAGTATATTTTCCTTCATATGCTTCATGACCCCAAAACTTTTCATACATATCACTCTCTTCCTTTGCCTGTAAATAGCGCATTAGAGTTTTCATCTAACTCAACATGGCTTTGGTCGGGAATTGGTTGTCTTCCATGTTCGGTAGGTGTTAGATTGCTCACAATTCAAATTCAAACACTACCTCTGAGCATGCACCACAAGTGAAAAGAAATTATTGATTTTGTATGCACAGCAACCAATGGAAATCATGAGGGACCAATTCCTGACGACAAGGCCCATTGAGTTAAAGGATAACTCTATTCTGGCCATGTAGGTGAAGTTATGTAAACCATAAACCCTAAAACCCTAAACCTCAAACCATAGCTGAGATTAGTGTACATTCATGACCAGTCTAGGGACCTTTTGTACTAGAGAAACATGGGATTATTGTACCTGATAAGAATCACGACTGGAGGGTCCGTAAGAGGCATGTGTTAGCGCTTCCACGAGTAGATCCTTGTTTTCAAATTTGTAAGTCAGCAGACCTTCGAGTTGAACAATTTTACTAGCTGGCAAGAGTCCTTGCTGCCCGTTCTTTCGTGTGCGAGCCTCATGCCTCTTTTGAGGGTCAACTCCAACGTCACGTCCAAACCATCGCATCATAGACTGTGCGGCATTTTCACCACCCTGATCATAATGTGCCCCTGCACGTAAAGGTGCAGATTTTAGATGCACTTGTTGATTGAATCAAATGAATAAAGAAGAAATATATAATATCTGTTGATTTGTTGAATAACCACTCCGAATTTGACCATATGCAGAACTTATACTCTGAACACCTTAGCACCTAAATAGAAATGGTAATTGGGAAAAATACAATTTTAACAAATTTTCTTCAATGTCTACAGTTTATTACCTATGAGGGCCTCAACCACGTCTGCGATTGTCTTCCCGTGTAAGACAGATTCCTGCCTTCTTGTTCTATTCTTGTTTACATGGATGTTTTCCTTCTCATACTCTACAGCACGCCCTGGTGCTGCCCAGTCATTTGGACAGAATCGGATGTCGCGAATGTAATTCTGCATCCAAGAGCAACGAAAGGATGTGAGATAATGAGCAGAAAAATATTTCATAAGGATCTTATTGATTTCAATTGAGAACCATTAGCGTCTCACTGCATTACATCTCACAAGAACAAGCTAGATAGAAGGATATGTGACAGTTCAAGAGTTTCTTGCTGTAATAAAGTTTTCCGTAAAGTCTCCAGGTGAAACTCCAAGTGAGTTGGCTAGAAGGTGAGTTTGAGAGTTTCTGTATGAAGTCACCCAAGTTTTCTGAAGGCTTGAATTAACTTGGTAAAAGAGTGGGGTCAGGATATAAATAATTGGCTTTCTAGCTTGTCATACTAGGATCGTGGGCCAAGCTAGCCTTGCATAGGGCAACCTGCCATTTAGGGTGGCAGGTCTCATGGGTCAGACCGTGCTTTAGATCCTGAAGTTCTCACATTCTTTGCCTCGAAAGAGGAGGTCTAAGGAGTTTCACCCAATTTTCAAGATTGGGCTCCAACGCAAGAAGCTCTAATGAGCTTTTATAGAAAGTCCTCAAAGAAGCACCAAACTCCTAGTTTGGTCTCTCTTTGAGAGACTTTGCCGATTTCTCTATTGCCTCAAACACTAGGATTTAGAAGAAGCCTTCATGTTTAATAAGTGTGAAACACATCCAACTTTCATTGAAAGACAAATAGGGAGCCAATATACTCATACACTGGGAAACACAAGACGATGCTTCGTTTCATCTCTATCTGTCAAAGTATGTAGATTTAAGTTCCATTGTCTTAGGTTGTGTGGTGACCTGAACTAAGATGTGAGTGTAACAAGAACAGTCATTTATTACTGCAACTTCACACAATAGGGAACCTGATCTACTTCAGTCATCATGAATCGATTAATCTGGTGATTGCTTTGGCTTGTGGGTGCTTCTCTTTCTCATTATAAACTGCTCATGAATCAATTTCAAACTGCACTAGATCGGCTGTGCTGGACCAAGTTTATATAATTGTTGATTGGATGATTGGTAAATATTTTAAGAATGTGCAATTTTTAATGTTTCACAAAAGACAATTGGCATCAAAAAGCATCGACAACTCAAGGAAATTGCAATCAAACGTAGAAAATTTTGTTTGACAGCGAGATCTGGATAAAGTACTCACCATTATGCCACACTCTTTGCCAAGCTTCTCTAGAGCTGAATTGCATATAATGGATGTTCGCAGCTGTGATAATTTCCCCTCTTGAAAGTTATTGTTGACCAGAAAGAGATTCTCACTAACTGCGACCTCAAGAAAAGCATCCCCCAGAAGTTCCAGACCTTCAAGGCTGAAGCTCTCTTGGCACTTGCTCGTTGTTATTGCCTCCAGCATCTGCTCAACATGGTAAGCACCAAGTATGTTGTCAGCACTGAGGGTCACTTTACACTATGGCCAATGGCTGTGACCATGAAAGTGTGAAGGCTGTTGAAACTCATCCAAAGACCATACCATGAAAAATTGGAATTGAATTTGGTGTGGTTACGGGCCTTCATGTGTAGTGTAAACATATACACGACCAGGCTCTCAACCGCATGCTATTTCACATGTTCTACCCATGTGAGCTCTTCTACATGATAGAGTATAGTGTCATGCCTTCCGGTTTGTGTTACACCCACCTCTTTCAGGTGGGGTTAATGCAAAATCCAATAGACCATGGAACATTTTATTGCATGCCATGTAGGACTCCATGTATGATTTCCATCCTCGCAAACTTCCTGGGTTCCTTAGGTCCTCTAACTCTAGTGTAAATTGAAGAAGGACGGTGTCGGCATCTTCTACCATTGAGAGATTTTACATTTCAATGGTCACGGGCCCTCAGGCTCCAGTGCAAAGTACCCATTACTATCATAAAGAAGAAGTTATATACTTCAGAAGAAGGAAATGTAGAAGTAAGAGATGACTCACAACTCAACACACAGAATAACAAGAGGCGACAAGGTTTTTGTATTTTAAGTTTACCACGTTTGCAGACACTTGAGAGGCTTCAGGATAAGACTGAGAAAGAGTCTTCCGAAGTTGTATTGCCAGAAGAAGTCCTTCAAGACGATGCATAAATGACGGCAAAAGGGAAGCTCCATTTGCAAGGCCACAGGATATCCCCCTCACCATTATTTTGCACAATTCTAGAGGCAACTCAACCAATTGCTCAGCTTTCAATTCATCCGCAGCTGTAGAATTTCACAGAGAATTACCACATTAAAACTACTGCTATGCACTTTCTGTGTTAAAAGTATAATGTCCAACAAATTGCCTCCTCTGAAGTACTAAATAAAACAGAGTTATCCTCTAGCTCAGTATGACTTTTGGTCGTGAGTTGGTTGTTCTGCAAAGAATACCTTCCATGGTCGGTTAGTTTGAGTTGCATGCTTGAAGGTAGTGTGGAGGTTGGAACAGAGAACATTCTGTATCAGTTCACTGAGGATCAAACTCATTTTGGCATGCCAAGAGGTGCTAAATGAGCTTGGTCCTCAATGAGCCGAAATAGCTTGCTCTTCATTCAGATTTGAACACCACCTCCAAGCATGCACCACAAGTGGACAGAAGAAATTATTGATATTGTGTGCAAAACAGCCAATGAAAATCATAGGTGACCAACTCCCAACGGAAAATACCATTGAATTGAAGGATATCTTTAATACAAGATGGAAATAATGACCAAAACATTTGCAGAACGGGAAGGTGACTCATGAAGCCAGAAGGAGGAGAAAAAGAGAAAGAAAGTTAACCTGGGCGTTCACTATTATTATGAACGGTTAAAAGGCTGTGGACTTGGATGAAGGGTTTGGCCTTCAACATCGGTTGCTGTAAATGCTGTAGGGTTGTCTTATGCCTGGTGTACACATTTCAAGAGAAGGGAACAGTTTCTTCAACCTCTTTTCATGCTATCCTTGTACTTAAGAAGATAAGATTTGAGAACTATGACAATAGAGTTATCCTTTCACTCAACAGGACTTTTGGCCAGGGATTGGTTGTTAAGCATACAATACCTTCCATGTTCGATAAGATTAGTGCTTGTTCCGTGGTAGGGTGGAGGTTTGAACAAAGAACATTCTATGTTGGATCATTGAGGTCAAACTCAATTTGGCATGCGAAGATGTGCTAAAATGAGTTTGGCCCTCAATGAACCAAAATAGGTTGCTCTCCAATCAAATTCATTCACTACCTCCGATCATGGACCACAAGTGGAAAGACATTATTGACTTTGTAAGCAAAGCAACCAATGTGAATCATAGGGGACCAACTCCTGATGAAAGACCCATTGAGTTAAAGGATAACTCTAATATGCAAGCAACTTATCATATAGTTTATAGGAAAAAGATCATGCAGGTTTAGGGTATTACTTCTGTTTGAAGAACTCAAAGTAGGTATCATTGGGCTTAGTGACCATGGGGCTCATTGCAGTAAGGTCATGAATCAACTCCCTTGCAAAATAGATAAAGCCATTGTGAACTGTTTGAACCACCGAATCTATAATGAAATTGACGGGAACATCACCATCCCATATTTTTACAAGATGATGATCATCTCCAGACTCGTCATCTTGAGATACATACTTTTGAGGCTTGTACTCAACATCTGAGATCACTTTTGCGATGCATTCCCAGTCGATTGACAAATGCGATGTTGCCCTGACGTTGTCTTTTAGAGGTAGAAGAAGGTAAAGCCGATTCGAATTCCACTCCCCGGTGATATTATGACCAAGTGTTTGATCCAAAACGGAGCTAATGAGTCGTTCTTGGAACAATTTTGCATCTTGCAGCTGCATTATAAAAATATGTATGACAAACATAAGAATTCATCATTATACAATCAATGATGTAGGGCTGGAAACAGATATATTGTTTTTTGAAAGGTCGCAAAATAATTGAAAGGTGGAAAGTGGCTGAAGTAAAAAGATCAATCACCTGATGTTGTTCAAAATTTAGTCTTCCAGAAGGCAAGCACTTGGTGTTCACAAGCCTTCTGTTTCTAAGCTGGAGTTCAACCTCCATGATTCCCGCCTCCGGTCCCAAGTCAGATTCTAAAAACAATCCAAAATTTACATATGCCCTATCATTGGGTGTCGGAACAAAGCTCACTGTGTAAGCATACAATGACACCCCGGATTCTGCCATCGCCCATGTCCCACTAAAAGCTTCTGGAACAATTGTCGAGTGCACTTGTGATGGAAGCTTTTCTGCAACATGGATTAAGGTTTGGGTTAGATTTGATTTGCAAGCATAAGCCCAACTCCATACTAACATTAACTGCTAGATACCTACAAGGTAAGGGGTCCTAAAACGGACATTTTTAGCTCTGAACACACATATCTTATGAAATTAAACATGTGATTAGTACAAGATAATTAGCAAATGCAAACTGAGGCCGTAGCCATTGTCCTCATGATTTTCAGAGCTCATATATACATGTTTATCATTATCAAAGTGAAATTCTCTTTCTTATTAAAGGATCATATAGGTCCCCCAATTATATTGACTATTGAAGCTAGGATACTTAATAAATTTTGAGCACGTAGTCCAATCTCTTCTAAACAGATGTCTTATGGTATCTGCTCTTAGATCCATATTTAACCACACACCACTCAAATATAGGTGTCTTATAAAGATAAGTAACCAAATCAAGCCCTCGTACCTTATGTCTATGCTCTTGGTTACCATTGTAAAGTCCTTTATTAGTTGTCATGTACAATGGGCTTTAGTAAAATTTGCATCAAATGGTATGGAGCTACTGAAAACTTGAGGAATATTTGTCACAAGAAACTGTTTATGTTTCTCAGATTGTTTCTGGCCTTTACTTGTTAGTAATAACAAACACACAATCCTAGAAGACTTTTTGGTCTAGAGTTAGTTTTCCAATGAGGTTAAGATTGGTGAGAGGGAATTGTTGCATGTGAGTGTACCCCTCATTCATCCAACAAAAAACTCCTGAAATAGTATGGAACCCATAGAGTGGTCTAATAGTTGATTCGACACCTGAAGTACCTTCACCGACGCTGATTTAGTCTAATGGAACACAGACAGATAAATTGAGCACAAACCTATAGGGAGCATAGTCTTTAACATGGATGGGTGAGAGGTGTGCTCGCATGCAACACTTCCCTCTCGCCTTTAAGATTGGCCCTTGAATTGTCACAATGTGCTCAACAACACAATACACTAGTGGACCACACTATGGAGCATATTTCCACGCTAGAACATTGGGGGTAATACTATTAGTGCACAATATTTACCAGCCCACAATATTTAACATCAGAGGTCCATGTTGTAGGATACAACAATTCTGTTGGATAGAAAATAGTGTGCATTTGAAAGAATTCCAACCTACGGGGAAGGAGGTGGGTACATCGCGGGAGCATGGCAACACTATAGGGTTGCCTAGGGTAAGTCACACTACACATCTGCTCACACTATTTACCATAATCAGTGTAGTAGGAACTTTAAATCACAAAGAAAATGTATACATGCCAAATTGACAAGGGACATCATCAACTTGACAAGTATTCTTGTACAAGCAAGCGTACAAAGTCAGACATAAAAGTGAAATCTTGTACCTGGAACATGATTATTTCCTCGAGCAACATTTACAAGAGGATGTTCATCCTCCTGAATTTTAGGTAAGAGGAGATCTGTAAGCATTCCACACTCGTATAAACGCTTGCATGCATCCAAGCAAGCAATTCTCTTTGCATCCGATGGTGAAGAAGCTGCCCGCCCTTCAACTCGCTGTAAAACTTCACCTGTAGTGAAGAATACTTCACATTTCACATCTCCACTGCCACCATCGGAGTATTCAAATGAAAGTGTTGAAGTGCGGAAACTGCATCCAAAAAGTGTAGTTCCTTAAATACATTAAAAACCTACTTCACAAGCACCATGTGACACGTAATGGTTTGCAAATGAGTTATCCACAAAGTCCCTCAAAGACGGACCAAAGTCTGGTCCCTCTTTGAGGGACTTTTCTGTCAACAACTCAGTAGAGCAACTTGTGTCAGAGCCATATTTTGAATGTTGGGTGAAACCTTTAGACCTCCTCTTTCAGTCCAAAATAATTTGAGTCAACTCTAGGATCTCAATTGAGATCTGACCCATGGGATCTGCCACCCTGAATCCCTGCTTGGCCTATGAAAGGCTAGCTTAGCCCAGCAATCCTTGTACGAGAAGTTAGTAAGCCAGTTTTATATAGCCCAGCCCCACTCTCTTACCATGTTAATTTAGGCCTTACGAAAATCTGGGTTAAACTCTCAAACTCTCAAACTCACCTTTTAGCCAACTCACCCAGATCCGACACATTACCTTCAGTGTCCTAATTCATTCTTTCTGAAGAAGGACCATAGCCAAGGTTTGGAATGCATTAAATAATCCCAAAAGTACACACCTGTCATAAGCCAGCACCTCACAATAGCGATAAAGTAATGGTATACTACAGTCTGTACTAATTGACGCTCCTGTACTTTCCACTTGAAACGTTTCAAGTAGTGTAGGTTCAAGTGCTTCTAAATCTTCAACCAGCGCAGTCCTGCTTGATGCTTTCCCCTTCATTGATTCTTCATTCATCTTAAACTGCTGTAAAAGCTGTGTCTGTGTGTTGTCATGCCTGAAACACATGAGAACCAAATCAAACAGCTGTCATTTATATATGATCTAAATCTCCTATAAACTGCAAGATTATTAGTTTACAAAGATCTTCATCAGGCCGCATCTACAGTTAAAATGAATGAAGACACTTGCCAGGGTAGAATGTCAGGATTATGAAGCAACCTTTTCAGGTCTTGATTTTACTTACTTCTTTACAAGGTATATGTAAGTGGAGTTAAGGCAACGAGCTCGGCCCCGAGACTGAATTAAACTGCAGGGTGTCTTTGGAAGATCGAAACGAATTACGAGGTGGCAACTTTGGATATCAAGGCCTTCTTCTGCCACATTTGTTGACACCAGAACATTCACCTATAAATATTTCACCACCCTCCTTCATCAGAAAATTGCACTATTCCTCATGTTTCCTTACATTCTTGAATCGACACATAATTTTACACTAGACCTGATATGGCATTTCCATGGTTAATGACATTTGTTTTTGGTTCTGCAATATGAGCCTCCTAGTGTTTCGGCAATTGGCAGTGCCTTCTTCGTTTTGGCCAAAAGAGAAGGTGAGAAGCCTACTTAGTGAAGATGAGAAGCCTATTTAATTCCTGCAAACACTTAGCGGATTCAAGATTCTGGAAAACAATTTTCTATGTTACACATCGTAAACAATTTCTTGAAACCTATAAAATGCAGAACTTGTCAAGGGCAGTATAATAATGATTGCTTTCCAATATTGCCTTTCGGGCACATTGTCAATTTACTAGGAAATATTTGACAGGCTGGCATTATTGACACCCACCTCGCCATTTCGAAAGGAATCAACGATGAGCTGTTGATTCTTTCGATTCATCTCATTCAAGCCTGCACTTTTTCCAGCAAGTGGTTTAAAACGCAGCTGAGATAGAAAATCTATGTCTTCCAAGAGGCTTGAGAGAACGCGTGTCGTTATTTTTCTCTCTACAAATATAATGCATCTCATGTCCTTCAAATCATTCCTGCAGTTCAAATCATTTTATTAGTGTTCAACAGTGACATAAAAACACACATGCGCACACACACACACACAATACATATATATATATATATATATATATATGTATGTATAATATTTTTCTACGTAGCTATGACAGAAGGCTAATGCCTCCTCAAATACAGTGGGACAAAAAATTTGGAATTCGTGAAACGTGCAGAGATGGAAGGCATCATAGAATTCATCCAATCCCTATACTCTGATATTTAATAAAACCCAGTCTGGGCTCTACAAGTTACCAGATTGAACCATAATGGATGGATATTTGTACCGTTTGTGCAAATTGTGACCATACGTCAAACATCATCTAGTATGTTACTCAATTACAAGCAATGCTCGATTTCAAGTAAGACACAACATCAAACACATGATTAAGTTTGATGCTAACTTTCCACATTTGGACACATCTGACATCAGTATCACTTTATTTGGAATACATTGCATTAATCTAAGATTCTAGACAAACTTGCACAATTGTTAATACGGATTAAATATACTACTGCAAAAAATGTGCCAAAATGTAACCTGTAGCGTTGAAGTATGCTGATCAAAGTGTGGACCTTTGAAGACAACTGCAGAGAGCCAGAACCTTCATCAAGCGAAGCATTGGAGCTTGAACTCTTTTCTGCAATTAACACATCATTTGGTTTCGTCCATCTCAGTTGAAGCTCCTTAAAATCCAAACATAATTTAATAATGTTTCAGATTACGGAAAAAGCCTCCTGTTTCTCAGTTGTTCTCAAAGAAATTATATTTCCTGTGGATTCAAGGTACAAGATTCCTCTGTATTTGAGCTTTGGTGGGTTCCAATTAGGATGAAAGTTAAATAAATAAAACTGCTCTTATGATTGCATTCTATGATATAACCTGTATACTTTGTAAGATACCATAAACATATCAGGAGGTGTGATATATGAACCTTCAGAAAGCAACACTTCAAGCCTACTGTGTGCTTTACGCAAAAAATCCATCTTTCCCTCTGTTTTTTGATTTGATTTGATTTCCCCGTTGCTATTATATTTCGCCACAGAAATCTTCAGTGCCTGCACATGCACTACCAATTTTACAGCTTGAAAATGCAAAACAGTGTGGACATCAGAAAAGTGATGCTTGTAGTGCACAGAAGAAAAAAGTATTGACTGGGTATAACAAAATGAACTGGATGAAACCTGTAGATTTCTATCCAAGAATTTAATAATCATAACAATGGGAACCATTGTTTTGATGACTTCTATTTATTACAAACTTGACATGGAACTAAACTTCAGAATATATGACAAAAGCGTTTTTAGATAATTACTTCCTGGACACACTTAAGGCCAAGCTCCCATGCACAGTAACTCAGTGAGTTGTGAAGCTTCTCAATATGTTTCACCATCTTCTTGTCCGCCTTAGCGCCCACTTTATTGCTTAAGGCACCCAACAACTTCCCTATATACTGAACAAATAAAACTCATTAGATGCTACATACACGAAAAACAGGACCTAATCATTTAATTGCACCAAAACAAGCACTAGAAGACCTTAACTACTCAAAAAAGCTATAAATTTTGAAGCATTAGGGTTACCCTCTGACACAACATTACTCCAGGTCGGGAAGTTGTTGTTTTGCATATAACACCTCCCATGTTTGGTAACTTTACAGTGCATGCTTGGAGGTAGTGTGGAGGTTTGAACGAAAAACATTATATATCACTTCATTGAGGGCCACACTCAATGAAGAGGTGCTAAAATGAGTTTGGCATTCACTGAACCGAAATAGATTGCTCTACTTCATTCTAATTCAAACACTACCTCCAAGCATGCACCACAAGTGGAAAGAAATTATTGATATTGTATGCAAAACCACCAATAAGAAATCATAGGAGACCAACTCCCGACAAGAAGTCCTGTTGCATTGGAGGATAACTCTATTACCTGGAGTTCGTCTCAAAAAGCACAAAAGCCTTTAAATGTGGACACCCACCCATGGTCAACTTTGTGACGAGATGACAAAAGCAAGTCTAAATCTGACCACAAATGTACAAAACACATCTAGTGTTGTTCTTACTTCGTTTTTGAGCTCCAAAAGAGCAATCACAAATAGTTGAGTGGTATTATGGGTCCCATATGACGATTCATAGTATTCAAATTTTTCTTTTGGATGATGCACCACAGAATCAAGCTCGGACCGCTCCTTCACGATATACAACTGCAGATAAAATACACAGAAAATCCCATAAATAATCATCTTGCTAAAAACAACACTCTTGTTTACCTGAGCTTATTTATAAGGGTAGAAAGTTAAGCAGTACCTTAGCATGCAGCAAGCTCTCAATTTTATCCAATTCTCTGTCAATGTTGTGTCCGTAAGGATCGACTGCACAATCAAATATGTATTACATTGATATTTCTTGCTGCAAACAATTCTTCTGCAACATATATCTACTATATAATAGATAAAACAACACACACACCTGTAATACAACCCTACTCAATTTTTCCAAGCCAATTTAATAGTGTTGGTCTGATGAGAAAACGACCAATATCAAGGGAGATATGGGCGTTTCATAATTTAGCTACATATATGTTTATTTGAACTACATGCTTCCGTTTGTAGCTCATCGTGTCAAAGGTGACCCTATCTGAACTTTGACACGACTGATCAAGTGCAGTTTTCAGATCATTTGAAGACTTTAATGAGATTGAAATTTTGGGATTTGAATACACAACTTGGGTGCACTTGAATGCAAATATATACTTAATATTTTGATCATCAATGTCACATGTGAGTATATTTTCCCCCTTCACATAAGGTAATGTACTAAATAAAGTTTCAAAACCATAAATAGAAGGAATCTGATTTTAAGACTTGGTGAGGTTCGTAAAAATTGTGTATATAGGCCATACATCGAGCCCCTTGAAACTTTCAGGGTTGAGGGGAATTTCAAGTGGTTTCACAGAGTCTAGAAGAGGCTCACCTTTCCCATCAATTGGAGAGGCAGTCATTCCAAGTATTCTAGGGAGCTTGTAGGATGTGTCTTGAGTGCGTGTATGGTAGAATTCCTATTTAAAGCATCCACAGCCCTATCATGGATGAGCTTTGATCATGACAGGGATTATGAACAAGTATTCTCAACAAATCTAATGCAAGGAAGGATCAGGTTATTGTTCCTATTTTCAGAGAACTTTGTGAGATTGATAACTGCAAGTTGCGTAAACACAGTATACACAATGGCACTTTAGAAACCGTACCCGCATAATGCAGGCATACGGATGACGCCCTCCTGTATGGTGACACTCGTCGAAAATCAAAACTTCTATACAGTCCATTCGCATGAAGCAATGGTGTAGATTCTGGAGCATTATTTGCGGTGTCATCACAAAGACCTGCGTAAAAAGGACAATGTCCTCTCAACCTCCAGAAAGGAGAAAAAGGTTGGTTGAAGGCTCCAAAGGACAAGAAGTACAAGTATGGAGATCAATCAATCAAAATTTCTCAGAAAACGAAGAATGCAAACCTCAAGCCAGCTCATACAACCTTAGAAAATGCAAGGTTATTATCTCGAAAGAAAGTGCTTGCTGAAATATAGCACAAACTAGCTACCGCTACTTCGCATGGCTGAATCTCAGGACATTTTTTGTGTCCTTTGATGTTTTGTCGGTTTGCTGCATGCCCCGGTTCCAAGCAAAATGCAGGGCTCTTTGTTCCCATACCTCACTCTCAAATGAAAGTCCACAGAAAAGAATCGTTCACCCCTAAGGTGCCCATTTTAGGAAATAATACATCTACATTTTTGGCAAAAGAATAGGCTTTCTCCCCCAAAATTTCCAGCACCAAAAAGTTGAAAGACAAGGAGTATAAGCAAACAAAGCAATAGCTTCTGTTAAAGTGAACTTAAAATGAGTCAACCAAAGGATTGCTTTGAAAAAAAGCCCATAAATGGATCAAGACGAACACCTCATTCCAGTTTCTTTGGTCAAAACTTCACACAAGCATCAATATATGACCATTTGAGACATTTGCTTTCAGCAATTAATGCAGAGAGAAGAGGCAAACCTCGCATTTTTCCATTTCTTGCTCCCATGTCTGGAGCTTCCAGGCATCAACATTCATGTCACCAGTATAGCTGCCCACTTTCAGATCAGTGTGCTTTCCAACAACTTTTGCTTGCTGTACGCCCAGAAAATTAATTGCAACAAAATTTCACAAATTAAGGATGAGAAAAATATGAGTACAATTCAGGTCTTGCTGATGATTGGACACTTTTCATACACTAAACTCTACATCACTTACCACTGGCAAAAGTGCTGAGGAACCAACAAAAAGACCCCAAATTAGTAGCACCTGTAAAACTTGAAAGAATAAATTCATTCACACCTTATGCATAAAACATCTGAATCCGTGTGAAATACCTGGTGAACAAGGAACACAGTTGGGCACAGGAAGACCGCAATGCCTTTTTTTGGCTTGCGAATGAGATGGGAAAAATGTTGTAGCAGCATCACTGCAATATGCGTTTTCCCACATCCTGTCTCCAAGTACACAATTGTATTCTCCTTTTTTGCTTGCTCCAGGAACTCCAGCTGATACCTACACTCTCTCTCAAATCTTACAGGTCACATATTTACCAGAAGGGGCTTTCCTCTTAAACCTGACTCAGCAATTTAAAATCTTCAAGTCTCGACTTTAATTAATTGCTCACTTGCATGACCTGCTACAACAAGAACTTTGACCTCTTATATTACCAGAACTTTTTAACTTTGCTTGAGAACATCGAAGACAAATAGGGTAATCACCTCAATTGCGCTCGCATTTGTGAAGCTCCATCAATGAATCATCTATGATGACTACACATGCTACCAAGCATCACAGCTAAATATAGTTTGTTGACATGAAAATGATAGTAAAGAGCCACTTTTGTTTTCTCACATGCACCTAGAACATGCTCATTCATCACCAAAAATTTCTGTGACCCCAGAACCCTAAAACCCTTGATCACAATTCCAACCCAACAATTGTGACCTGGTATGCCATTATTTTGCATAAACTATGCAGCAATTTCATAAACTTCCAAAATCCACAAACACTCGCTCCAAATTAGCAAACTGCGCTATCCAATTCGTATCATCGATGTGAGCAAACCGAATGGCGCCAAAAAAACCAAAAAGAAACAAAACCTGAGATTCAAACCTCGGCAAGAAAAGCATTCCGTCACATACCTGCGAGGAATCATGATTTCAGGTTCCGTTGCTGGACTCATAGTTTCGATTTCCTCGCTCCATTCTCCCGAGCTCCCAGAATTCATCAAGACCCGCTGCTGGAAGTTCTGACACAGTTGAAATATATGTTAAGATTATGTTGAAATTTGTGATGTTTCGCAAGTGCCTTTAAGAGTACAAAAATTGCGAGAAGCCCGAGGGCACTAATGGAGTGAAGAAATCCTCACACACAAATTTTAGGACTTAAGCTTAATCCTTTTGCCCTGCTATATAACCTTCAAGCTCAACGCTCAAGTTCTTCCAACCCTCAACCTTCTTACATTGTAAATTGCAGAGTTCACATTTCACATCTCACATCTCACATCTCCCATTTCATGTACACATTTCGCATTGCAAATTTCAGCTTCCAGCTCAAAAGAAAATCCGAAAACGCACTTATGCAAAGAGGAAACTTGCAGATGATAATCCGAGTGTGTGATCAATTGATCGAATGCAACGCTCGCGCTTTAAGCTTCGAAGCTCACAAGTTTCGGAATTTCATCAGCTTCCCACCTAATAACTTCAAGGATCTCGTTAATGAGAAGATCGACGAAATTGGAGCTTACATAAGTACACCGTTTTATGTGATAATTCATCAAGAGGAATCGGCGGTTCGACATCCATGTGCGTGAAGAGCAAGCCGTCGCGAGTCCTCGAAGCAATTCGAGAGAGGATGAAAGTTTAGTAAGATGACAGTTAGTAGATGAACGTTGTGGGTGAAAATGAAGCTACGAGATATTTGGATGATTCTCTAGGTACCGACAACAATTAAGTTTAAATAGTGGAGGCTGGGTAGTAGTAACTTGTTAGGAAGTGAAGGTAAGGGACACTACATATTGTATTTAGTGTCACTTACTAGTTGGAGTTACGCAATGCTATATGTTCTTACTATTAATGCAGTTTTTTACCTAGTAAAGATGTTAATGTTCTATAATGTCCAAACAACCAATGTGACCTTTGTTGGCAAAAGATGAGATATACAATAAATAGTTATAGCATTCCGTAATTTCAAATAGTAAGTGACACTAAATACAATGTTTAGTGTAGTGATTCTTATCACTATGTAACTACAGAAGTTACATTGTAACTTATATTTGATTTTGTGTGGTGGTAGAATTGATGTGCCATAATAATGTTAATAAAGGTAGATGAATCATAAGGTAGGTGGGCCTTAAACATACATTTTAAACTCCAAACCACTTCTTGAATGGTATGAAAGACACAATTAGTGCGAGATGATTACACTAACCATCCCAATTAGTTTTTTTTTTGAGACAGAAGACCGACAGGCCAACGCCAAAGCACAGGAGGCAGGTGACCACCTGGCAAGTTTTCCGTCAGGTAGAGAGGAGATTTCACAGCCGGGATTCGAACCGCCAACCTCTTCCTTGAGATTTGGGTATCCCTCCACCATCATCCGGTAGTTTAGGGTCGTCTCAGACCAACCATCCCAATTAGTGAGGGAGGCATAATAATGAGTGTGGGATTTTAGTGAAGGTGATGCTAACTTTCCAAATCATGTTTGTACCCATTTGCTTCATTATTTTTGGAGGTCGTATGAAGATCTTAACTATCATCAAAGTGAAGTTTCATGTGTTCATTAAGTGTTCATATAGGTCCTCTCAATCATGTTTACTACTAAGCCTATAATGGTTAGCAAATTTTGAACACATATTAGTCCAATCTCTTCTAAACCCATGTCTTTTTGATATCCGTTCTTGGATTTGGTAGATGAAAGTTCATGAATGAAAGTGGTGGTGTGATTTGGTCACTTATCTTAATTGGACACCTATATTTGAGTGGTGTGTGGATAGGTGTGGATCTAAGAATGGACATCAAAAAGACATGTCATTAAGAGAGATAAGAATACGTGCTCAAATTTTTTTAACTCATTCTAGGCTCAATCAATACTTAACATAATTGTGTGTCGGGGGGGACCTATATGATTGTTTAATTTGAAAGACAATGTTAACTTTGATAAATGAATAAGATAAGCGTATAAGCTCCAAAAGTTAAGAGGAAAGTGGCTACATGCTTGCATGATTTGGATTTGCTAATCACCTTGCACTAATTGTGTGTTTCACATCCTTTGAGAATTGGGTGTAGAGCTCAAAGTGTATGTCTTAAGACCCACTTACCCTAACTATTAGCCATTATCCTCCTAATTTTGGAGGGTGTATGAATACCTTCTTCATTCTCAAAGTGAAAGTTTATTTTCTTCATAATTGATTGGCATCGATGTTCCCCTAATTATGTTGACCACTAAACCTATAATAGTTAATACGCCTTTAGCATGTAGTTCAATGCCCTCTAAACTTACGTTATTTTGGTGGTCATTCTTAGGTCCACACCTAACCACACGCCTATGAAATATGAAATTTTGATTAAGATAGGATTGAATTAGGTCCACTTACCTTAGAGTGGCTTTCATAACTTTGTCTTGCAGCAACAAGTGTCACATGCCACATTCATTGGTTGTCACCCAATGATTATGAGATTGTTTACATGGTCAATGACAAATAATATGGTCCCACTAATTACAAAATTGTTTACATAGTTGATGACAAATAGTGCGGTCCGCACTAAATTACTATAGTAATCTCCCGCTTAAGTACACACTTTGAACCCGAGTTGTTGGTGCGCATTTAGTTGGTAGGTGCATACTTTACTCATATCGTTTTCTAGACCCTCTGATTCGACGAATCGCAATGGGAAATGGATGAAACTTGAGGCAACCTGCTTGACCGAAGCCCAACGATGTGAAATCATTGCAAAGTTGAGCAAAGCCGAATGTGCCGAGCAAGCGGGTGCTGGGGCGGGAGTATGAAGTCGGTGAAGGTGCCATCCGGAAAGTTATGGAAACGATGTGAATTGAAAAAGAATCACCTATCGATGACGAAATCCAACCTATCGCAACATTTGTTGAATCTGAAAGTGCTACCGACTTCAAAGGCTTTGAAGCTCTATTGTCCTTGACATCGACGACCGATTGCTTTGCTCCAATGTTCAAATGGAAGTTGGACAGATGTATGATGAACTGTGACAATCGTTTGAGGCTTTTTAGCAAAACGTTAACAAATTGACAATGGATGTCAAGCGTAAAAAATTCATGCATTCACGAAAACTGACTATGTATGACATGTTCAAACAATAAAGTATGAACCCTGATTTTTGTCAAAAAATTTGTGCACTTAACCGGGATGCGTACTTAAACGGGTGCGTACTTAAGCGGGAGATTATTGTAGATGTCTAGGCAATGTAGCTTTAGTCGGTGGGGGTATGGTTGAGTAACATACACAACCGTTGCCAAAAGTTGTGGAGAATATGTGACACATGTAAGATTGAGGTGAGGAGATCGAGCGCTTGTTGTTTAATCTATTGTTTTTGAGGACATCATGTTATTTCTAGAAGTGCACTTGTTTTCATGTGCGCGAAAAAGTCTTTGCCACCTCCTACGTGAAGATTTGGTCGGGCATGTATTGTAGCTTAAATGAACCGGTCGTGAAGGAAGTGTGTGATATCGAAGAATGGGCGTTTGGGTTCATTTATTCATTCTTTTTCAATCCCACTCATATTTCAATTAGGTATAAAGAAAATATAATAAAAGAACTTCGGTGTTTTTGTACTCTGAAGTGAATGGGAGTCCGATTATTCCTTGCCTTGATCATGTTTTACCAAGCTTCTAAGTAGGATTCAAAGGTGGGGTTTTTTTAGTAGGGTGGTGGCTGTAACTAGGGGTTGGCTATGGTGGGTCCACAAGGGCTTGTTTATTTTCTAATTTCCATTTGTTTAGCATTAGGCATGCGAGGTATTTGAGGTATTTGATGGTTATTCGATGTATGATTTTTCACAAGCTTTTTTTGTCTCAGTTGGGGGCATTTGAATATGTTCTAGTGCTTGAAATGAGTGTTCATGAATGGCTCCCTTTATGCCTGTTGTGATGGTGTTCACGGGTATATTTCAATCATGTATGTTTACTTCATCTTTTAGAAAATTTGCATGTTACTACACTATGTATGGTATTTAGTGTCATGTATGCTATTTGTGAAGGGCCTAGACTAGATGCTTAGAGGTCTTAAAGTGTCATGTTTGCTAATTTGCCAATACGATACTATTTGCCAAATAAGGAACTTTTTTAAGTGAGATATTATTGACATTAAGACATTTAGCATAACAAAGTTGGATACTTGAGATGATACTACTTAGTATGCAAGGGAAGATATAATTGAGCATACTAGTGGCAAGTGTCATGTGTTTACATGTTAGTATGCAAGAGGAAGGTACCCTTGAGCATACTAATGCCAAGTGTCATTTGTGTACACTTTTAGTCAACTTGTAGACTATTGTGTAACATAGGCATACACCTCATGACACTATTGAACATACTCATGCAAAGATATTAGTAAGCTTACATGAACGCCAAGTGTCATGAGGTGACACTAATGATGAAGTTGTTGATCATTATTATAACCTAGCATATTACGCCTCAAAATAGGGTAAGTGACACTATTGTGCATGCGACATAATAATAAAATAAAAGTAACGTTGGGGTTTCTCTTTACACCGACGTGAATGGGAGCCCGTTCCTCTATACACTGATCATGTTTGACCCAGTGTCACCATAAGGGTCTACTTCCTCCCTCTCGGAAGGTGTGCTCCTTTAGTTTTCAGAGAAAGTGCTATACCTAACCTCTAGGGGGGAAGTAGACCAAATCAACACTGACAAACTCAACCCCTAAACAAATATGAAGACTACTCTATGTGGATATATGACTTTTACAAATCACGTAAAGGGGTCAAAGAAAACCCTACCCTTTCTAGAATTATGCATATGGTTCATTCATCTCAATCTAATCTCACCAAACTAATGCGGGGTCCATTGGTGCTAATTCATGAGTCAACTCTACCAAAAGAAGAAACTTGCGAGCAATGTTCTCACCTTTTAGCTTACATGAATGACACGAACCTTTGGGCAAAAACGAGGGCTTGGGTTTTGTGGTGTCTATGTAGACTCATCCATTAGGAAGGTGAAATGGCAATGAATTTTTTTTTTAATTTAAATTTTAAAAAAAAATTTTGGGCTGAAAAAAAGGCTTGGGTTCATGTTGTTTATGTAAACTTATCCATCATGGATGAAGGGGCCTTTGTAAAGATGGTTTTCCTACAAATAGAGGGCTGATTCATTTCTATTTGATCCCATAGGCATGTCAAGGTCTCTAATGTCGTTTCCGTAGTCAATATAGAAACAACCATTTTCAAGCTATAAAATAGCTCACAATGTTTTCATGTTCCTAATGGATGACTTAAACCTTCAAGGTTTGTGAGGCCCATTATGAGCATCAAGATGTCATACAAAGGGGTTCAAGGTGGCTTCTTGACATATTTAGCAAAAAGTGTAAGAAGTGACCCTGTATAAAATAAGGCCACGTATCATATGCATTACTCCAATTGGGAGCAAATGTATATGTAGAATAAATTATACGGATGTTTGAGCTTGTATAAATGATCTAGACTCAATTCTTACCACTTATATCTAATCATCATTGTCACTTCTTTCTAGTAGGTTGTGCTAATATGGGTTCAATATCTTAGACAGTTGAAAAGATTGTTTTAGCTCTTGTTGGGAGTTTGTACAAATCATCATGTATCCAATATAAGTACACCCTAGTCCTTTAGGATTAGCGTAGACTCCACGGTATCCTTGGCTTGGGGTTTGTGGCGTAAGATCTCATTCATCATGGATAAAGGGTTAAAACATAAACGACCCTATTAGGTTGAAGGCCGTATCATCCTAACTTGATGGACTACAATGTTATTAGTCCCAACAAGTTCTGAAATAAAAAATTCAACTGCTAATTCATGGGGAATAACAAACATCCCCACCGACTAATTCATGGTTTCTAATGCCATTTTTGCAGTTGAATAATCTATAATTAATCATTGACATGTTGCGATATAGCTTGGTATGTTTTGACCTTCCTATAATCTTATTTGTTGTCAAAGTGAAGATTCTTGAGCTCATTAATTGGTCATATTGACCTTTCCCCAATTACGTTGACTAGGTATCAAGAGTAGAATGCTTAGCAAACTTTGAACATGTGGCCCAATCTCTATGGACACATGATGCCTTTTTGGTGTCCGTTCTCAACTCCAAAACTAACCACAAATCACTCAAATATAGTTGTCCAATTCTATAAAATGACCATGGAAGGCTTGCATAAGGTAAGTGGGCGTAATTCGGTTACTTGTATAATTAGACACTTATATTTTGAGTGGTGGGTGGTTAGGTGCATATCTAAGAACATACATCAAAAAGACATCCTATGCTTTAACAAGAAAACGGTAGAACTGTGAGGTTGTATCCTTTCTTATGAAAGACTACAACTGTAGCTATCCACTTTGCTCATGCCAATCCATGGCTATTTACTATACCTATAACCAAACCTTTCTTGGATTTTGTGCACCTTCTTCTCAAATGCGGGTCAAGGACTGAAGCTACTCATTTATCACCCAAAATTTTAAAAATAAATAATTAACAACTGCCAAAATAACTATAGTTAACTAGACTTTTTCCAATACATTTTAGGGAGCAACTATACTTAACTAGGTATATATACATATATATATAGTTAACATCCACATTAAATAAACCGGACCAAAAATGGCAGGAACAAGTAACGTCCAAGTGTGAACGCAAAGTGGTTAGGAAATTTGCTCTTGAAATAGAGAAGATGATGCATAGTCTTTGTCCTATAGACAGAGCCAACAAAGATTAGGCTACGTGCTCAAAATCGATTAACTATTTTAGATTCAATAGTCAACATAAAGGGTGGGGGGGGATCTATGTGGCCTTCTTATGACTCATTATCAATGAACTTTGATAATTCACAACAAATTGAGATTAACTCCAAACTTTATGGGATTGATCTTAGCTTCTTCAACTACATTTGTGGACACACATAAATTTCAACCTCATGACTTAGAATTTGGTTCATTTTCTTGATCGGACACCTATTGATTGATGTGTGGTTTGGTGAGGAACATAAAACAAACACCATAAAGACACATGTTGAAAAGATATCGGACTACGCTTTTAGATGTTATTAATTATTTCACTCAATAGCAATAACAAATCGGAAGACCTTTGTATTTAGTTAAGGAATCAACAAACATGCACTTCCATTATCATAACTAAATAAAAGGAAGTCCAAATTTCAACCTGGATTTTGTTGATGCTTCATCGTAGATTTGCTATTGCAACAGAAGTTTCGTTGTGCAACTCAAATCTAATCCATAGAAGTTAGAGAACCTGAATAACAACACCCACAAACCCTTATTAGTGCCCTCCCCGGATTACACAGTCATAAGGGGTCACTGATGCCACCTAGACTAAATATAAAAAATTGTGTCCACGTATACCTAACTGTTTTCTTGGCCCTTCTTAACTAACTAACCCTCCCTCCATTCAGAGACCTCCACGTGGCTCCGCATCGGCTTCCTGTTCGAAAAAAAAGGGCTGGCCTGGTTCCTCCTGCAACCAGGATTTCGCAATCACACACCAAAACACCATCATTCCCAGCAATCTCAATTTCCCAGAAGCCGCAAAAAAAAGAAGATCTTCCAAGCGCATTAGTACCCGTGCCGAATTTCAGGTCAATCACGAGAATTTTTAATCTTGACGTGTTGGGTTTTCTTGTGGATTTTCTATGACTTCTGTCTCTTGGTGACGAGTTTTGCATGTTTTGTTTTGTTTGCTTTTGCTTTGTTTTCTTCCTGTTCGCCACAGAATTTCTCTTAGGAATTCGTTTCACTTCGTATGATTTTAGCCACATGGAAGGGTTTGGGAGAGTATCTATTCGTAGTTTCTGATTTTTGCATGGAGTGCTTCTGAGTATTGGACAGTGAGATGTTAAAATGGAATTAGCATTGATTAATATTAGCAGGATGTAGATATGTAGTTTCTTTCCGAAGACATGATGATTAGGAGTTTGGTAGGGTTTGCAGATGGTTTGAGGTCATGGATTCTATAATTTTGTTATGTGATTGGGTGTGCAGGTTTCTGTCAAGCACGTAGAACACAAATAACTTGGTTGTTCATCTACTCTGATGGGCAAGGCTAAATTTGGGCTTCATCTATTCTTACAATGCGCAAGGAGGGTTTAGAGGATGACATTGAAGATGTTGGACTACTTGTCAACACAAGAATGCTGCAGGGATGAGTTGAAGAAGAAGAATCCAAGAAGAAGAAGACGTGGGTATAAATGATCCTTGCCCAACGCTTGTGAGAGATGGACTTATGGAGACTATGAACTACTGGAGAAACATAGGAGGAGTGCTCTAACAGATCAATTTTGGTAGGGGAAACTAGACGGTTGCAGTTTCTCCATCTGTTGTTGCAGCAGAAGAGGGGAGGATTCTCAGAAGTTTGTTTTTTTTTGTTTAAAGATAATGTGGGATTGAAGTTCCAATGTCGTCCAAAGCTATGATTGAGGACGTGAGATGTTTCCAATTTTGAGATCAAGTGTGTTGTTTGTAGCGGAGGATTCCCAGGAGTTTTCTTTTGTTTGAGGATAATGTGAGATTGAAGTTCCACTCTCGTGCAAAGCTATGATTGAGGATGTGAGATGTTTCCAATTTTGAGATCAAGTGTGTTGTTGCAGTGACTCCTTCGTTGATGCATCAGCAGGAGCATTAGTTAGGTAAGTGAGTTCAGTAACCTTTGTGGGAAGTGCATGTAACCTTGGACGACTACCAATGGGTGAATGTGTTTGCGCCTGAGGAAAAGTGAAAAGCGCATGAGTCTTGACTAAATTTTCTGATATGAAGAATCTCCAAAGCCATGGCAGAGACATGGCATGGACATGCATGGACATTCTCTCGGGAAACAGTGAGATGACTGGTGCACATACATAGCCAATGGAGAGTAGCTGCAGCTTCTTGGAGGGCATATATTTGTGATTTGCTAAAGAAAATCATCAAGAAACATCATGAGGGATGGATGGATCGATATAATAAGTGGCGTGGGGGTTTTGTAAATGCATCATCAGTGTGTTGACTGCTGAGTTATCAGGTAATCATGCCGATAGCAAGGTTAGCAGAGGATAGACAGAAACGGAACAAGTACCTGCAGCAGAAGGTGCATGAGACACTTGCTCTGGCACCCCCTGATCAACCTGCACTACTGAAGGTAATTCATTTCTCAATATTCATTTGCACCATCCAATGTTGCATATTCACATTTATTTGTCTTATCTATGAATAGACCTAACTATGAATGTACTGATTTTCGCAGCCAACACAACTCAGAGGATGTTAAGAAATGTTTATTGCGTAGTATTTGATATGGGTAGTCTAGATCTGGCCGCTGTTTTCTTATTTAGTTGTTTGAGCATGTCTCTATTGCACTAACAACAAGTCGGTATCTGTCTCCATGCTTCCAATGTGCTTTGGTTGTAGTCTTTGTCATAACCTTGGGTTGTCTTTGCAAATTGTTGATGTGATTATTGCATCCTTGATTTGACGTATCTAGGATGACGTACCTGGCAACTTAGGCCCGGATGATGGGGAAAGCTGCTATCCATGTAGAGGTGGATGCATGACACAGGGTTCACACAGGGGAAAATTCGCAAAGATCAGTGTTGTGCATCTTGAATACATTTTTTTGAGAATAAGTCTTGCACAATATAGGTGCATGCATGTACAGAAAATCACCAATCATGTAGATAGGGAGGGTATTGATTTTGAAGTAGCTGGTGAATCTCTTAGAAACCAGTCAACATTTATTCCTCCATCGAGTTAAAAGTGTGCAAGGGCGAATACATTTGAAGAACTGACTTGGGAGTTGCTGCTTTCCGTTTGACATATAGTCAAGGTCAGGTCTGTGATTTCTCCAGTGCTATTTGCAGCCTTTTCAAAATGCAACATATCCGCTAAGTGCGGAGGAGGAGAAAGCGTCTGTACGACAATATCAGGAGAAACTTCGACTAAATCGCATGTTGCAGGTTTGATCTAAGTGACAGTCACGTTACCACAATTTTTTTGTAGATGTAGTAAATGTTGTAATTGTTCCAGATCCATTTGAATCATCAGAAGTAGTTGCCAGTGATAGGTAGCTGGTGGCCATTCCTTGCAATTTCTCTCTTGAACACAGTGTGTATTTTGTGCCAGACTCATCCTCAGTATTGGGCATCTACTATTCAGAATGAAATACTATATCAGGAAAACGCTCATGTCTTTGACATCCTATTTAATGAGATGCTCCAGGATTCAAAAATATCAGAATGTATGCTACTCGCAGTTCACAAAGATTTCATTTATTTGGTGTTCAAAGTTCTTTCTGGGTGGTTCCATGACAATGTGAATTGTATTTATGGAGGGCTTATCCATGTCTGATTGACAGTCAGGATGTGGGATATCATGAGGTGTGTGTACATTGCATGTGCATAGGTTCGAGCTCAAGAGATGCTTTTTGCATCACGACAAGTGGAGGAGTTTCGGGACCGGAAAGTGAAAGGCAACAAGAAGCTGCTTAACCATCTCAAGGTAACGAAGGGCAAATTTCAACCTCTAGTGGGACATGTGCGCTTAGTTTGTATGTTTCACTCCTTCATTAAATTGCCACAAATCAGACTAAACCAAAGACTCTGATTTCAATACTAACAACAGAAACCCTTCGATGCTTAGTTTGAAAACTATGTTTGACTTGTTTGAGAGCTTGATTTCGTGCGGTTTTCAGTCGCTCACATCTTGCAATGTTACTGTATTTACATCTTGGTGTCGTACTAGATGGAATTTCCATTGCTTCATCCTGGATCCCTTTATGTGAAACAGGAACTATTATGCCGCTTTTCGTCCTCTTATCTGCTATTGAGGTCCAGAATGCATAGATACTAGAGTCCCATTCCCAGACTGAGATTATTATGCTTTGATTCTTCTGGTTAAGAATGGCTGACCTCAGTCTTGTGCAAGGGTGTAGGAGGTGTGGAGGGAGGACCAGCGCCGGCGCATTGCAAGTTTAGAGGATGAATTTGCAAATGCATGTCAGAGCATTGGTCTCAGCCATGATGCTGCGGTGCTGGTCGAGCGCAACAGGGTCATTATCTCATCTATTTGATAACATTATCTCTAAGGGGAGTTTGGGAAGTCATCAAATTACCTAATACTGGAACCACTTAGGGTGGGTTGTTGAAAGGGACTAAGTATGGGGCTGGTTCAAATTCCCCAAAATCATCTGAAACTGCATTGAACTTCCTGGAATTGCGTTTGTGAACCTACAAATGCACGATCTATGCATATTTCTTGGCTTAACTTGAGGTCACTGATGGTCTGAATCTCAAAAATGTTTGTGAATCTAGCCAGTAGGGTCCACATTTCGTGTGTTGTCCATAGTCGTCAGCCCAAAGAAGTACTTCTTTGGTTATGATGGTGCATCAAAGACCTGCATCTGGAGAATGACATAGAAATCAAGATTTTATTCTTCTTAAGCAGAGGATATCGTGTGATATCAGGCTGCAAAGGAAAAACTTCTTGGAAGGCAGGCAGAGGAGAGCAGGTGTTGGGATATTCTTCGATTTGAGGAGGCCATGCAAAAGGTGCACTCTCTACACCTAATTGTAACAATATACTCACGAGGGATTATCCTTGAGAAATGAACAGTATTTGGTGATTCTCTATCTTTGTCCGTTGTCAGCTACTGCAGATATTCATAATTTCTAAGGTGCTCATTCCTTAAAAGTTCTAGTTAAAAGAAATGCCTTGCACTCGTACTTCAGGATCTCACACTGATGGGGTACCTCCAAACTGTGTCACAAGGAACGTGAGCTAAAAGAGATGAGAGAGACAGTGGACAAGGCACCCACAGTTCGGAGAAGAATTGTGGAAAGTGTATCTAACATCGAGAGGAGTCTTGCCCGCCGCTACACCCCTGGGTCCAAGCCAAGAACGCTGGAAAAAATTGGTAATAAAAATCTATCTAGCTGATAATAATAGTAAATGGAAATCCTATTCGTACAATTTATTACGCCAGTCACACATTTTAAGGACATTCCACACATTAGAAAATAAGACTTTTTGATATTGGTCTCTTCAACCAGATCCGATTGTCTTTCAAAGCATTGAGAAAAACAACTATTGACAGGGCAAATTTCTTGCAAAGAACTTTATATTCACAGGTAGGACTGTCATTTGGTCAATTTGCACTATTTGTAGAAATGAGATGCAGATTTTCGTTCACTCTTTTTTAGGGGTTGTGAATACTTCACGTTTGTCCATTGACTCTGAAGGATGTGTAACATTTTTGTCCAGCTGGCTGCCAATCGGTGTATCCTCCTGTAAGCCATGACGTTGAACAAGATAACATCTATAACAGACTTGCGGGATATCCCACTGATTTTAAAGATACGTTTCTGCACTGTCGTTACTCTGTCTTGCGGGATCGCACGAATCGACCTTCATCAGCAGTTGTCAACTGCCCCCATCGGGACGAGGTTGATGCCTGGCGCGCTGCAGATGCAGAGAGGGAGAGCAATAGACGTAAAAGAGAACGCCAAGCTGAGCTTGACAGACTATACAATGAACGAAAAGTTGAAAGGGGGAATGCTGCTGCTGCAAAGCTGTTAAATGATCAGGTATTTACAGTTCAGTATGTCCTGAGAACATTCCGAAGTTTTAGTCATTCTGGGCGGAGGCCTTGAAGAGTTCACAGCTATGACACTGTTGTAGACTATTTGTCTTTAGGCATTTGCAACATTCTTTCTAATATGGAGAAGTTATAGGAATGCACCTAATTCTCTTGGTGAATATGCATCATGTTTAACTCCATGTTGAAGATAAGTGCTAAGGTTTACTGAAAGTGAAGAAAGCCCTACACCGTGGTTGTGGCTCTTGGCCCTCTACTTTTCCCTTCTCCTGACATGTCCTGGCTTCATGTGGTCCTCTGAGTCTGATTTGATAGATAGGATTTCCGAATGGTTCCAACAAGTTCCAAATCACTAACGAGGAGTAATCTCCAGAGAATTGCCCTACTCGAGCAAGAAGTGGAGGAAGCCCTCAAGGAAGAAGAGCGGCAGAAGGACAGAATACATGCTGCACAACTCCTGTGTCGTAGGCCAATCAGTGCTGACCATGACAAACGTCCTCTTTATACAAAGCACAAGATATCTTATCCTCTCTCGTGCCCAGGTATGTTATTTTCCAGATCAGCGAAATCTACTGTGGACACAAAAGGAACATGCCAACTTTGTGGTCACTTGAAAATATGGTTAAATCAAACTATATGTGGGTATTTAGCATGTTGCCTTTATGTTCGTGATGAGAACCTGTGCTTCTCTTAGAGTATGGCTATGGTCAGTTGCTGGAGTTATCAATTCCTGAGGTCACCACTGAATGTAATCTGGTTAGAGTGGAAGATATCTGAGAGAGTTGTCTAGAACGCAGTGTTGTCTCTTACAGCATTAAACAGATTATCATAGATTCTTTTGTGAAATGGATTTTGTAGTTAACTAGTTTATTAAAGCAGTTGTTAATTCTATGGAATTTAATTTGGCATTGTGTGGTCCTTCCATGACACTTAGTTCATGTCTAATTCCATTTATCAAGAAAAGAGTGTTCTTTATTTTCAGATGTGCAAACAACTAAAAGAAACTCACTCTAAGAAAATGGCTCAACAGAAAGCAACTGCCGAACAAATCTAGTAAAGGGACATAATCCATAAACGAGATAATCAATGAAGTTAGCATCAGAATGCAATCTCTGGAAGGTGGTCAAGATGTCATACAAACAATGTTTAAATGTAGTGATTTAGTGCGTGCACAAGATGAAAGAGGGTGATCCTCAACTTCATGATACTCACTTTCTAATCTCTGATTTGAGAGTCTGCTTTCTGAGGCTGTCTAAATATGCTCTTCGACATACCTCAAATTTTAGTTGAAATACTGGTCACTTTATTCTGGAGGTAGGGGGGCCAGTGCTTGGCCCTGATTCTGAGAGGTATCTTCAAGGGACCTTAAAGCATCGTTATTCTGTTGTGAATATCCTCTATGTTTGCAGTTTCTGCACTTTGCGTGCTTTGGATCATCGTGGACAATTTGTTTTCATGCTTTACAAAACATGATGTATATGTTTCAAGGATGTTGTACAAAAAGAGTTCAGTGAGTTGATAGTAATCCAGATTACTGAAATAGATGTTTTCAGGCGTTGATGATCGATTCATCTTCTTGCAGTGACAACATAATTTGCATTCCTGCATGTCTAGCACCACAGCAGCTGACACAACTCGTCTTCTAGCACTCTTTAGAAGTAGTTAAAAGTGGAATTTATCTATATTGTTCTTCAATATGGGATTGTTGTTCGGCCGATAATATTCAGGGAAGTTGATATATTGTATTCCAGGAATACTGCTTCCCGGATTGCAATATGGACGATGAAGTCCATATACACACTGAGGTGCTCACGCTTATTGAAAGACTTCTGTGACACCCGAAACATCGGGGATGGTTCTGGTGATTTCATTTTGTGGTTTTGTACCATCAACAGCTGCAAAACCTTATACGAGATTGGAAGACATCATCTGCTCAAAATCTGGCCTATGCTCGCCACATAACAAAATTAGCTGAGCTACCAAGCCTTCACCGATAACCAGTCTGTGGGGTTGTTTGTGGGGTGCTTTGTGCAGGTTTGCCACACAGCAGCCTCACATGCTCAAGATGTAGGAGAATAGAATTGCCTGTGCCCAAGTCAGAAAAAGAAGGAACCACTGACATATCTATCAATTGCGTACCTGATGGAGATTTGACCATCCTGGTATGTCAGAGGAAATAATAATGATAAACAAAGATAATGGCGTCCCATTACCATATGGGTTATGGGACAGTGGAGCAAAGCGTAACTAGAAATTTTTACAAATTGTAGGCGCTGAACAACAATCCCATATACTTGAAGAGTTGATTGGCCGTGGTAGGCTATCTGATAACCGGTCTCTCTCTATTATATTTGCACCTCCAACGTCATGGTACAAGAAGGTGGTCAAATAACTAGTGATCCTGCCTACAATTTCTTCAGGGCTACACAGTTTGCAGATCTTGCTGTCCAAGCTTTTATTATCCCCTTTGACAGGTTGAGTTGACCTGTCCAAAACTCACTGATTGTTCTCAACCAGTGTAGATCTACTTACATACTGAAGTGGGAAGGATCGCTCTAATCCAAATTAGTCCATCCTAACCGTCCAAATATTGCATTCCCAATGACACCCTGAATTTTTCTGTTTCTCTGGAGCTCTTCACCACTAGTATGAAAGCTTCGTTGTTGTTGAGAATTTGTTACTCTAGCATAACGAATTTTAGCACATCTTTTAGTTTCGATGGACACATATTACGTGAGTGAATAGGAACCTTCTTATCTCCTACAATTGCTGTTTCTCCTGAACATTCATTTCGACCTTAGATTGGCTACTCGATTGGAGTATCACGTTTCAATGCTTGAAGGTACAGGGTCAAGGCAATGATTATTTGACATTGCATGTGTTTGTGCTGCTCAAGGTAAGAGCTTGTCTGAGACACTAGAGATAAGTACAAAGTTGGAGTTGCTTACTGAGGCAGTTATCGTCATCGCTTCTGAGTGGCCAGAGTGTCACCTTGGTACACAGTAATGCTGCTCGAGAGACCACCGATATCTCAGCCTGTCTTTTTGTCATGTGTTGCCTGAGTAGTCGCTTTTGAAAGTGGGTAATACATAATTTCATCCTTAATGCAATCATTATCTCATTTATGTGCAGGTTCAATGATCGAAGAAAGGACAATTGAGAAGGTAGCGTCATCCAGTAAACACAGTATGGCTGTTAAGAGTGAAAGAAGACTCGAACCAGTTCAAGGGCACTCTGTTGCTATCCTTGAAAAACTTCCGGAACGGAGCTCCACAAAATCCCCTGTAGAGGGAAGTGGTTATCGAAAATTGGAATCTATGGTCGACATGCCGCAAGAACAAGGTTCGATTTTTTATAAAAAACCTGACTTTGCATGCATCACCTTGGAGGACGTGAAGATGGAGGTTCGTACAACTGATGCTGATGCTCTGGTGAATAATCCTATTCAGCAAAATGTTTCTGATGATGGTGCAGACAAGACAGACGTGAAAACTGGACCTTTGTCCTCTAAATCTTCACACCAAAGTGTAGCAGGTGTCCACCATCCAAAGAGCTGCAGCAACTCCCCTGGTCGAGTTTCATATGAGCGTGTTGAGGAGTTTTTGCCTGTTGGAATTGACGGAAGCATGCCAAGACTGCCACCTGTAGAATCTGTTGGGAGTGGGAGGCTTGCGAAATCCCAAGAGGGTGCAATGGAATTTTCTAAAGAGGTGGTGGGCCTCTATCACAGAGAAATCCAGAGCCAGAGAGGAACCCAGAGCCATAAGCATACTATTGATGTGGGTGACAGGCAGAGATCTCAATCACAGAAAAAACATCAGAAACCGCCCTTCATATCCTCTGGGTCACAAGGATACAAGAAGATATGTACTGAACCACTATTGTCTTCTCATTCTTCTCGGCTGATACCTGCAACTGATTGGGGCAAAGCAGCTGACAACGCAATTGCAGAGAGAGCTTCATCCGTCCAAAGCTTCAATGGGAGTGGCAGAGGAGGTGCCAATGCTGATAGGCGCTCAAATCTTGAAATTGTGAAGGAAAATGGCAAAGAGGATGTGTACAGGTCAAACGTTTGTCCTCCCAGGGGTACTTTCCGATTGTCGCCAGTTACACATATGGGTGCTTGCTCTAAAGCGAAAAAGCATGTGATGGAGACGAGTAGGAGCTGGCCTTCTCCTGGAGATCCTCATGCTTGTCTGGAGAACCTTCAAATGGAAGGAAAAATCTATGGATATGGAAGGCAAAACCAACACGGGGTATGGGAAAATGGGAACAGACAACAGCAACCTCATGCAGAATCTGTTTTGAAGTGGATGCGAAAGAGTTTGGGGTCTCCAAAGAGTTGGGACAGCCGTCTCAGGTGCAATGGTGGTATGCGCAATGACATGTCTGGTGCCTGCTTCAGTGAGGTGCCTTCCTCTTGGCTTCCTTGAAGAATAGTTAATTTGCATAGGGTGATGGTCTGAATGAAAGAACCTGCCATTGCTTTCTTGTTTCTGAATCTTTGTGTTGTTTCTGCATGATACATATGTAAAGTAAGGAAAGAAGGAAAATTGAAGACCTCCTAGTGATGCCCATCAGCAGATAATATGTTTATGAGTTTACATAGGGATTGATTTTTCTTTGAAAGTTATCAAACTTCTAGGTTTCTAGGCAAAATTCTCGTACTGCAAATAAGAGGTCCAGATTCTACTTTGTGAGTGAAAAACAACGGCTACATTGATGTCTACACTTCTCCAAGAGATGGTAATTCAAATGGAATAGATGTATTACTGGAATGGGCCATCGCAGATGTTTTATGACAGCTCAAGGTCAAAAGAAGATCCCTTGACGAAAAGTGAGTGTAAAGAAAGGATTCAGGAACCAAAAATGGTTAGGCAAAGAGCAGCATGGAAAAGCTATATAGACGGACCTAGTGTATTGAAGAAACAAAGCAATGTCATGGAGAAAATTGAGGATGCTCCTAAACCTTCTCACTCTGTCAAATCAGAGTTTTCACTCCCACCTTTTAGACGTAAGAGGTCTAGTCCCACTTGCTCTCATCAGGGAGACTGCCAATCCGAAGCCAGATTAGAGCAGTTACCAAAGGTCTCACAAGGAAGGAATTGTGACACGCCAGCAACTAGTATGAAAAGCTTACCAAACTTGAGTGCAAAGCGTCCAAGGAGGCATAAGGTTGGTGGGATGTCTCAAAAGGACCCAAGTTTGAGTCGGTTGGGGATTCAAGTTGACGCACTGGAGAATATCACCACAAGGATAAAAACACTTTCTAAACGATTCCATTCACCAGTGAAGCAGGTGCGGTCTCTTTTCATGTCTGGGTTCCTTGTGATTGTTATCTTAGTCATGCAGGACAAGAGGGATGGTTTGATTTTTCTTGCAGCCTGGATTTGTTGGAGTGTTGAGTCTTGATTAAATTTACAATAACATGCGGATCACTATCTATCATACCTCATACCAAATTTATGATATAGAGGTTTTCCAAGACAAGTGGGAGTGGTTTCTTATTACTCCCTGCAATTTGCAGGTTTCTCCAGAGACAGTACTATGGAGGAGCCAAAAGGAGATCTCCCCCAATGACACATACTGTCTGCCAACCCTCAGCTCGTCACAAAAAGATCATGCAAGGAAACTAGAAGAATACATCAAGTCTCCGAAACGGTCTAATGAAGTTGTACCATCTCCTTTTAAACCTTTGGCAAACAAGGAAGAGAGTTCGAGGAACGATACCAGGGCAAGGTCTGCCTGTAACATTGCTGAGAAAATTCTAAATGCATGGAAAACCGGAAACTTTGATGATGATTATACAAATACCCTGAAACGAGCAAAAGAATTACCTGGGGAGTTCGGTTCTTCACGGAACTCAAAAATCAATCCAGAGCGGAGGTACATGAAGCCCTGGCTGTCTAGTTCTCCATCAAGGAGAGATCCTGACCTTGTCAGCAGTTATAGAAATCGGAACGATGGCGTACCAAAGGAAAGGATTAGTTTTGCACCTGAGATGTGTGACAAAACTGCAATTAGCCCCTCCCCAGTGTATAGCACATTGTCACAGAAATGTAGGACGTTGGCAAACAAGTCGCCGATGGGCCAGGTGAAGGTGATCAACAAGTCACCGAGGATGAAAAGCGGTGTAAGAAGCGCAAGAATGCCTTCAACAAGGGATCCTTGGGAGGCACAATCTTTGGACTTTGTTCTAGGGTCCCTCGCAGACCAGGTGATTAGTTAAATATCTTGAAGATTATCTGTAGACCCAATTCATTTTTTTTCATCTTTATAAGCACTAGAGTTCCCTCGCTAACCTATGTAAGACTCTGCTACCTGCCAACTTCCTTGCATGGTCAAATGGAATAGTGATGTCTTTTGGCAACATAATTTGAGACATACATTGAGATGTCATGCATGAGCCTGAATCTGATGGAAATTTAGGTAAGAGAGCTGGACGAACGGCTCCGCAGTGCCACAGCATCTTCACCCACTTTGAGCTCTCCAAGCCTCAGGGGAAGCCCTCCTAGGGGAGCCATGCAGATATCAAACCGGCCATCCTTCATGAGCAATTTGCACTATAATTTCTCCAAGCCAGCCCAATGCAAGGTATTCCTTCATAGACAGAGATTACTATGAGGCAATGCTCCTATGCTGTTATCAATCTTATTGGGGGAATGCAAAAGTGTTAAATCACTCTGGAGCTTCAAAAGGAAATGGTTTCATTCTACACTTCAACCTGAAGTAAAGAAAGAAAATTAATGTCTTTTAAGGTTGATGTTGTTGCCATTGTCGTGGACCAGGGTTTAGAGTTGAATTCTTAATTGCAATGTAAGGACTACGTGAATTTGAATAATTGATATCACACTGACAAGAGTTATATGTGGAATGTAGGATTACAATAGCCTATCGTCCTCTGTTGGCTCGTCTCCTGAACGACGATATGAAGAAAGCAACCACAGTAGTCCAACAGCAGGAAGAAAATTTGCAGGTGCCTGTGCATATCATCAGAAACAGAGCAATAATCATCCTACATTTACAACAGTTGGAAAGCCCACAGCAGGAATGTACATGGATGAACTGAAGACATTGTTGCGAGAAATTGATAGCGAGAAATTAAGTCCTAGGAGGACTGCACCGGAATTTTCTGTCAAGAAACAGAATCCTATGTTGACTGCTGCATCGTACAGAGATCAATCAAAAGATTATGTAGATGATCAGTCAGAGTTGTTGTATGCAACAGATAGATATGATCCTACAAAGCCGCAAATCAAAACTGGGTTTGAACCCCAATTTGCGTCAATCACATCAATATCACCTGAATCTTCAACGACATGCTCTCAAGCATCTCAGAGGGTGCAAAATAATACCAGGGTGGTATTAGTTGGGAAGGGGAAAACTCATGCAGTCAGAGAGCACATGGAGTGTGGAACAACTGGAAACGTACAGCTTGGTCATCATAAGACTTCAAATGGCAAGTCCAATCTAAATCGTGTCCGAAAGGCAAGGAGGACAATCAAGAATAGGAACAGAACTTCTCACCAGGTAATTGACATTGGCCACGAAAATTCTCGAGGGATTAGGAAAGAGAAGTTATCTGCCAGAAGGAGTATCCCTGATGAAGTTGCACACGAAGGCAAAGATGATCTGGGGAAAAGGTCAAATGGCAGTAGATGGGTTCCCAAACAGACTGCAGAACGTGGTCATGAAGGAATCCGGGAGAGGTTGGAGAAAAGAACAGTGGAGGTCAGGGGATGTGCACCTCATCAGATTTTACACAAGGGTCATACAGTAATGAGAGAAATTTCAGCCAAGGGAATCATGGTGGAGGACAGCATTGCTTCCTTCTCGCCAACAAATGACCACAAATCTGTTAGGAAGGGTGTAGATGAAGGATCTGCTGGAAGATGGGTCACCCAAGAAGTTGTGAAGGTTTCATGTGACAAAACCGCTTCACAAAAACAAAGCTTAGAAAATCAGTCATCAGAGTGCGCAGCTTCTGATGGGAGCAGTGCTCCAGATGGCCATGTTGTCATCCAAGAAAACCTGGAAAGGAGAACAGCTAAACGAGGATGGGCCTCCCCACATGCTGGAAGTGATGGTGGACATCTAGTGGTCCTGGAGAGTCTGGAGAGGAAGACAGTAAGGCGAGTGGAGAACCAAGCCAGAGATCTGGCACATTCTAAAGATTGCCAGAAAATGACCAGCGGACAACCAGGTTAGAAGACCGGCTTTTTGTGTATCAGGGTGTCTTTCCAGTTGTGTGACCATGAAAGCATTCCTAGAGATTGCTTAAAGCAACTCCTATGGTCACTATAAAATCATTCTCTCACTAAACAGCTATCAAAGATTTTTGGGCCAATGCCGCAATGATCATCTTACACATGAAGTCCATGTATATCAGAAATTTATATTATAGACAGAGAGACGACCCTCTAAAGTCCTTTGAGCCTCAGTTCTTGAGGGTGGAGAAGGGGTTTATAGGGATGCCTCCCTTGTAAGAATTGGTTCAAATTATATATGCTGTGGGTAGAATGAACATGCGGTCTTGCCCCCACAAAACCTGAAAAGCCCATTATTGAGAAAATCATTGTCCAGTGACCATAGGAGTTGCTCTTAGGACATAGTGAACTTTAAGTCACTGCACCTAGTTTCGCAGTGCTGGGGTTGTTTGAGCCTGCTCTAGAAATTCTAACTTCCTAGTATCGTTTTACTTATTCAATTTTCCATGGGGCTATGGTCTTGCTTGCAGAGAGTCCATTGTGGGGTCAGGACAGGTCGCCCCACTCTCCTGGTGACTGGAGAAAACATGGTTTGACAATGGATGAAGTGGAGAAACGACTGCTGCTATCTGGATCTGTTGATTTTTCACCTTGGAATACAGAAAAGATTCCAGATATCATATCACAAATCACGCTTGAGGATGGTAACCACCGCAGCAAACCACCCTCTCCTGCTGTACCGGAAGCTGGTCCCACAAGCTGGTTTCATGAAAATGACAGGTGAAGTGTCCTAATCTCTTTCTAGGCTGAAAGACTCAGATTCTTAATTTCTCAAATCTTCCTGGTATGTTCTATCCTCCAGAAATTAAATATAGTGTATGGAAGTTGTTATTCAGACTGGCCTTCACACTTCTCACTCTAGTGCTTTCTTAGTACTTAAGAAATCTATGCCTGCAAACGAGCCTCCTGTAAGGTGTGTGTACTTCACTTCAGGTAAATTCACATTTAGAAACTCGTTTTGCCTCAACTAATTTTTAATTGACAGAACCCATTTTGCATGGTTGAGACTTCAGGCTAAAACTCAGGCTGAGTGAGAAGCAGAACAAATCCTTACAGGTATCAGCACGCAAAGTCGGGTTGCAGCAGCAGGAGTCACAATCTCATAATGACTCTAGTAATTTTGATCCATCTCCAACTCTCTCTCAGGATAGTGTTGCTGTAAATGCGAGCTCGGTGCGAACACAAGTCCTTCAGAGGTTGAAGAGGCCCCATTCTGCACCAAAGGGAGGAGAAGCTCTGTGGGCACTGTCAGGTCTGGATGCCCCAGCAGAACGTTCGAGAGTTCCAAGAAGTGCTTCTGCAGATAGGAAACAGAGAGCAACTTCTTCTGCTCCTTCACATCGAAGATCACAAAGCAGACCAAAGAGGGAGTCAAGTTCCAGTCGTGAAGAGATGCCAGACGTGGCTTCAAAGAGCTCCCAGGATGATAACTGTCTTCCTGTAGTCATGGCCAGAGATGATGAAAGCAGGCGAGAGGTAATTGAACGGCGAAAAAAAGCACGTCAGCTTGACATGGTAAGAATTCATCACGTCAATTTCATTTGTAGGTCTCCAAGTCTGCAAAGCTGATAATCAAATAGTATGATTATTTGTGAGGCACACTTTCAGCATAGGTGCCTCAAGAACTAGGGTTTATGTCCTGTGAATCCCACATCATCATGCCAGTTTCCACATGTTGATTGAGAATCATGTTGCGGAGTGTTGTCGGTTTCGCCTTGTTATCATCTCTTTCATGTTCAGTATGTTCAGGATGCATTTTGGATTGTTTAGAACCTTGTTAACCTAAGGTAGACAGGTCTGAAGTGCTTACTTTTTCCGAGTAGCCCTCTTCTCCTAGGATATCAAATACGACATTAGTATAAGATGATTAGCAAAATCAAATTAAGACCATAGCCATTTTCCTCATTATTTTTGGAGCTTGTATGAATGATCATATAGGTCCCCCAATTATGTTGACGATTGAACCTAGAGTAGTTAACAAATTTTGAGTATGTAGTCCAATCTCTTTCAAAAAAGTGTGTTTTTGGTGCGCCTTCTTCAATTCACACCTAACCACACACCACTCAAATATAGATGTCTGATTAAGTAATCTAATTAGGCCCGCTTACCTTATTTCTAGAATATGATCGTTGGTCCTGGCATTCTCTAACAGGTGTGTGTACTTTCAGGAACATCGACAACGACTGTGTTCACGTTCCTCCAGACCTTCATCTGCAAGGAGTAGTGCATGAAATAATGAGGTGAAGGCCTATCAGCATACGTCCTCTTTGTTGGAACAGTTTGCATGTTGCTGATAATCAGTACACTGAAGTTCATGCGTGGATGCATATATCTACTCATGGTCCAGTCAGTCAATGGGTGTGCTCTGTCCTCTTTTCATTCATCTTGATGAACAAGTTCAGTGTCTTTCTGCGTATTCTTCGATCGAAAGGACGTACTGGCTTTATTTCTTCTTTGATTTCCCAAGATATTTCTTTCGATTGAATTTCTCCTTTGAATCACAGCCAGCCACTTGCTGAGCCCGCATAATATTGTACACCATACTACTGTTAGAAAGGCTTGTACAGGTTCTCATGCAACTTAACATTTTCAATGTCATATCAGAATATATCGACTCTTGACTGTCATCTCAACAGTTCTGTTGTAACCTTGGTTGTAGATGACTGAAATGAAAATGTGGCTCGCAGAGGCCTCCATCTGATTTTTTCAAATATATAATGGGTCCATATGTTTGAGTGCGTCCTTGTAATAAATGGGTTAGAATGGACATAAATTAATCAGTATGGTGCTACATTAATTCTGAGGTATTGTTAGGTAATGTTCCTTCAAGCAATACTTATTATCGATGTAAAATGTGCGGTGCTAAATCAGAAAATATGCAGCCAAGTTGACAATGAGGGATTGAAAATCTTTGTGCACATATATTTGTGCAGTCGAAAATTTGCCAGATTAGGCTTTGCTTTACACCAAGGCATTCTTGACCATGTGTTGTATCACTGGGCCATGCTTTGGGCGAGAGTGAATGTTGCTACAAATTTACCTCTCACCTATTCCTTTTACAATGAACCCCTTGCAAGTGAACTATAGATGGATTTACAATCTTTGGGTGCTTGAAATAGATGGTAGCGATTGAAAACCCAGCACTTGTAAGATTGATAAATTTCCATCAGAGAACTGAGCGTCACTTTACACTACGGCCAAGGGCTGTGACCATCCAATTGTGAGGGCCCTTGAAACTTGCCCACAGGCTGTACCACGAGAAACTGAAATTGAATTATGTGTGGTCACAAGCCTTCAATTGTAGTACAAATTAGACTGGCTATGTACGTTGAATGGAAACACTTACCTTTCCCAATTCCTACTACCTTCCCATTCTTGGGATTTTAGGGCAATCCTGCTCGGAAGTTTTTATCACAAGCATCATCAGGCATAATTTAAATATTCAAAATTGAAGCCTCTCATACAGCTGCCCTCCATATCTGTTAACAATGGGGGGTGGAAATTTTCATAACACACATAATGTTAACACTTTAACATATACAAAGTTAAATGAACAAGAACATAACACTTATAAATGTAATGATCACTATATTAGGTAATTTGAGACTTTTTTTTTTGGCATTTTGAGACATTTACATATATAAGAACATAGAAAACATCACATAAATATTAGGGAATGGTGTGTGAAACTCAAACATGAGAACATTTAAGAGTGGTGATTTACATCAATACATGCACAAATGAACGGCACAACTCAAATAAGAACTCAAATTAAGATGGTTTTGATAGGACAACCCAAACATGAGACAATATTGGAGGAGAAAGGGGATATTCATATTACAGGAAATAGAAAATAGAAGGCATGATAGCAATAACTTCATCACCTCCTAGCCTGACATCACTCCCTCTTTATCCAGGACGTGTTGTTAAGGTTATGGCAACCATCCCCAACACCTGCCTTTTGAAGGTCCAGAAGGAGGGTTCGTATCCCATTCATAGATGACGAGGCAAAGGAAAGAAATCAAGACGATAGCAATCATTGTAGGTTGTGGAGATAGTGTAGATTTGGTTTTTGGTTGTGATTATATTCTTGTCTTACTAAACCACGATCAGTGGACATGGATTTTTATGCACAATTTTAGCCTCATTTGTTACAATCTTTAATTCAACTCAATTGCCCAACTCCCATCATGATGTTTAGATGCACTTTTGGTAGTTGCAGTGTCTAAGGATTGAAATAGTGAATGCTGAGTATTCTCTGGGGGTGCCCGGGGGTGGGGGGTGGGGGGTGGTGGTGAGTATTGAGGGCTCACTTGTTATGCAGTTTGAGTCCAATATAATTATTTTGAAAATGCATACCGAAAAGGCAAAATTTTCAAAATTGTGAATATAACAACTGGATAATCTATCATTTATTGTGCCATCACCTACATTTTCTATGCTAAAAACACCACGATTATAGGATAATAATGCTTGTATGACCACTTAAATTTTCTCATCCACTACTCATAACTTACCATGCACAACTCATGTGATAGCATTCCCCACTTTGAAGTGTAATGTAGTTAGTTTATGCCACTAAAATGTCAACGCCCTTTTCAAAATGAGCACCGAAAAGACTTCATTTGAAGCAAAAGAAGAGAAAGCTTCATGGTTCAAACAATAAATGCCTAGCAACGAATCATGTGGTGAGGTGTCTCCAACTACACTGTTTTGTCTCACTAGTGTAGGTTACTAGTTGGAGTTACGTGTTGCTATAAATTTTCACTAAGAGTATCATTTTTTACCAACCAAGTTATATCGTATTCTTCGGTGTGCATGCTAACTACTTTATGTTATTTGGGTAAAAATTGATACTCTCGATACTACAAAGTTGTGTAGCAACACGGAGCTCCAAATGGTATGGTATCCTAGCCTATGACCGAGAGCTACACATTGGTGAATTTTCACAATGACCTCTTCTATGGTAATGAACGATTTAAATTTTTTCATGCAAGGTAAAATGAAATATTTGTCTATTTCAAAAATTTGGAAATTTTTAAAATTAATTTTGAATTAAACATGATTTTTTAAAGATGTTCCCTAGGGTATCTTATGATAGACCTAAAGAAGTTTGACGTCAATGCTAATACAACTTATGAGCATTCTATAATTATCTTTTATGGTCATGTTCGAGAACCGTAGACTGACTTTGACCTTACCATGTCAAGAGACATCCTAAACGAACAACTAACCTCATCCAACACGTTGTGGAAAGGTCTCATGTGCCTTGAACCGAGACCTATGGGCCTTGAACCGAGACCTATGTGCCTTGAACCGAGACCTCCTCCTCCTCCTCCTTCTTCCTCCTTCCCCCTCTCTCTCCTCCCCTCTCTCTCTCTCCCTCCACGTCATTAAATGCATTAATGTGAGGTTAGTTGAGCTAGGGACATGTCATCCACCTAGGGAACATTATTTCTAATTTGTTCCCTAGAGCTCGGTTTAAGGTCACATATCGGTAATAGGCTAGGATACCATAGTTGGTAGATCTATGAGCACACTGATGATTGCAGTTAAAGAAAATATTTACCCAATGAGGTTGTCGAGGTCCTATTTTAGAAAGTTGCTTGTCGTGCGACCCCCAAATCCACAGCTAGGTATATATTCTTACCGTATCTCTAGCATTCCTATGATGCGTTAAATTAGAACATTATTAAACAATGTATGTTTATTCATGTGGGTCCTAAGAATGTAACCATGGGATGTCCCAACCTAGTGCAAGGAGGGTTAGATTAAGTCTGCATCTACACTAGGCTGGGACATCCCATGGGCCCACACGAACGAACAAACAAACCAAGGGTGGGAAAAAACCCAACTTTTCCAGCCAATGCATTGGGTTTTTGGTTGTAATGCAAAAAACCCGACTTCTACAAATAAAACCATGGTTTCATTCCAACACTTGACACTCGGCACTCGGCACCACCATTGGCAGACATTGAACACTCTGCCCTATAATCTCAATTTATCTACAATAAAACCAAATAAAACCGGATTTTGTTGGACCTCAGATGATTGTATTTTTTTTTAAACTATGAAAAACCCATCTGTAAAAAACTACGTGGTGCCAACCTTGGAACAAACACTGCTTGATAAATGTTAGACATGTTCTGAAATGGAGGTAAATATTGATATGATGAGCATGCAGAGGTGGGGTAGAGGCTTGCCATGTAATGGTCCACAACTTACATGTTCCTTAGTTTAGTAAAGGAACATATTGAATTGTACGAGGGACGAGGGAGTTCAGTTTGCAAGGGTCACTGGAGTCTCGTGGTCACAGGAAAGGCCTCCCCATAATGTTCATGTCAGGATCGAATGCAATAGAATTCCTCAAAGAAACATCAAGTCCCATGTGTCCGCATGGGTTTTTCTCTGAAATAGACTTCGAGGTATCTCTATCTCATTGAAGAAATGCAAAATACATTTGTAATGGTTTCAATTGGCAAACTGTATGTACACTGTCGCATGTTGCCTCCATGCTTTAAATATGGTTACTTGAGAAGTTCTTAAATGTTGTCATGTTTGTGGGTGCAGTGATAATATACAAAAGCATGGGCTTTAATCACATGTTACCATGAATGCACAAGGTTAATATGCATCTAAGGCTTGTAATGTTTATCTGGGAGAAACATGTGACCACACATCATATACGTCAGTAAACTTGAGGCATAGACCAATCATGCAACAAAACATTTGGGTATCTAGTGAATACCCACAGGTTCGGCACAACTCCGACACCCAAAGCATTTATGGTAGCGGTCAAGAAGCCACTTTGACAGGGTGGATCAAACTAAGCTAGAATGATAACCACCCTGACATGGAATTGTGAAAAATCATGCATTTTGACATAATTCAAAGTGGCCAAAAACATGTCAAATTGAAATATTTTTGTTGTCAATTTGATATCTCCTTTCTTATAGTGTACTAGTGATAAGATAATGTGGGGGGTTCATGAGAATCTCTTAGTCTACAGACAATGCGGCCTATGCGCTAACAACATGCACATTGAATCTGTGAAAAAATATATCCTCTGAGATCATCATATATTTCTATGATATTAGTCATGTCATGAGTTCTGTGATATAAAAAAACTTGAGGTCTGGCAAAAATTCACAAATCTCTGGTATTTATGAACTATGGCGATTAGAAATTCCCCATTGTACAGTACAATCATGATGAATATTGCTCAGTGTTGTTGGGATTTGCAGTAAAAACCACGGGAGTAAAAGTCCTTGCCCAGAGACAAAACCTCCAATAAGAAAGCATGAGCCCCAAATAAAAGTCACTAACTTGCCTTATGACAAATTTCTTCTCACTATAAACACTGGAGGTTTTCAGGGCCAAAAGAATAAAAATAGAACTTGCTACTATGCAAAGCTACACTAAATATGATATTTAGTGTCACCGATTCTAATTGTCTTGCTCAATACTAATTGTAAACCACGGTGTACTGTCACCAACAACTAAATGCTAACCCAACATCATTTGTCCTTCCTTGTAAAGTTTTTGGGGGATTACAGATTTCAAATGTTGCAATTACTGTCACTTACCAAGTGATTTTTCATCCAAGTTCTAATCATCCATGACAATATATCATCACAAGTTGCTGACACGAGAACTTGGTAGGGTTTTGCCCAATGCATGAATTCATCCATCATCAATGACAATATTTGTTCACTTATTCATAAGAAGTGTCGTCCGAGAAGTTACCATAGCGACATAAAATACCATATGACACTAAACATCATATTTAGTGTAGTATGCTCACTGTAAATAAGGTAGCCACTTCATTAGGTATTATAGTCCATGTTGAATGCATTCACACTTTCCTATATAATAGTTCACATACTTCAACACTTTCCCTTGGAACCACTAAACCCTATCTCATATGCGTACTATCATAATCTGTGCATTTCCACTATCACGGTTGTGAAATGTGGACACTTTTCCTGGTTGTCAAGCCTGAGTTATCCACTCTAGATAGAAGAAGAAGAAGAAGAAGAAGAAGGTTATTTGTTTAAAGAGACGACATTTCCCCACCCAAGGCTCGAAATGTTTGAAAGACCGACCTTATGCTCGGCTCTGCTCAGAAATGGATCTTGTGAAGGCTACTTGTTGTATGGACATTGATGATCTACACTGCTGGCTGTCGAGAGCAATTTCTAGCATTCCTTGTGAAGACCTCCAAACCTTTCGCACAAAAATAGGCCAAAGTCGAGAAAGCAGAAAGAATCTGTGGGGACAATTTTTAAGCTCAGGAGGAGGTTCGGCCAGGCTGTGTGAGTTGAGGCCGGGATTGTAAAACCAAGTGGTGACACGACAATGTCCTTGCTGATCTTGGAAATGGATTCGACGATGAGAAGAATGAAGGAACCGAGATCTTGTAGACCCTTTCATGATCGACGTGTCTAAGGGCTCTAGTGAGCTCTATATAAGTAAGAGATGAGCGGAGAGTGGAGCGAGGGCCCTATTTAGGCGGCTTCCTTTTATGCATGTAGATTCATAATTTAGTGAAGAAGTAGGTAACAGACTGAGTGGTCCTGTACAAAGGAGAGGGGGTTAATTTGAGGTATGACAGATTCTGCTATTTGCGACAAATCAAGCTTTTCACTCGAGGATTTGTCACTTTAGCATCCTCAAGAATGTTACGATGATCCATGATTCATGCTGGGGATGACTTTACGTGGCCCCTCCGCCCAATTCGGACGAGAGAATCCACAAGATGGTTAGCAACTCACCGCCTTCGGTGAGCTTCGCGCAATGCTCCACAGTCTTGCCAACGTTTGCCAAGCAAGTAATGAAGTGAGCAGCCGAGTCTCTGATGAGGGTCCAACGGTCTTTCATGGACATACAATCCACCAACAGAATGGCCAACTCGCTACTGTACGTTGCGACGTCAGCTGCGTGATCCAAATGGGCGAATCCATTCTCCTTCATGTTGGCAATGCATTGTTTAGTGATATCCTCATATCTACGTTCCCCTTGTTTTAGAGCGGGGATCTGTAGGCTTTCAACTCTACACCTCGTCACCTCCACCCACTTTGTATCCTTGGTGATTTGTTTGTGGGCAAGTCGCAATTCGCCAGCAACCCTCATCTTGGTGAGTTCCAAGTGCGTGGGGAGGAGTTCCGGGCAAACGGTCAACAAACGGCATATATAAGCCATCAACCACAAAGCTTGGTTACGTAATTCATCACAACCTGCACTTGGATGCACACATTCTTTCTCATCGAAGGTGGATTTCTCTTCGGAAATATTGCCTTTGGAGATGATTTGGTTTTCTCCCATTACTTTCTCATCGAAGGTGGATTTCTCTTCGAAAATATTGCCTTTGGAGATGATTTGAATTTCTCCCATTTCTTCCGCATCGGAGGATTTCTCTTCGGAAATATTGCCATTGGAGATGATTTGGTTTTCTCCCATTACTTTCTCATCGAAGGTGGATTTCTCTTCGGAAATATTGCCTTTGGAGATGATTTGGATTTCTTCCATTTCTTCCGCATCGAAGGAGGATTTCTCTTCGGAAATATTGCCATTGGAGATGATTTGGATTTCTCCCATTTCTTCCTCCTCAAGTCCATTGGCAACCTGCACGTAGTTGTGTGACCTTTCTAAGATCAACACCTTCAGTGTCCCTATCCACCATCTAAGGAGGACAGTCTCCCAATCGCCTTTGTAATATGCAACGAAGATGTCCAAATTATCCCGTATATGTAATGGGGTTGTGTTTCCGTCTTTCTTGTGCGAAAAATGTTCACTCCAGACATCATAATTGGCATAACTTTCTACCAATTGTAGCACAACATCAAGGGCCGGGGTCTCTTGAGCTTGAATACCTTCCAATTGAGTTTTGAAATCGCTTTCATTCAATGATACTGTACAAATCATCTGATCCCAACCAATCTGGAGAATGTACAGTTTGTTTTTCAACCAATCGGATTTTGAGCAAAGACGGCATAAGAAATTAGAGCGTGGAAGATAGGTTCCTTTACTTGTGGAGAATTTCTTTTGGAAGAATGTGTTTGACCAAAGCGATAACTTGCACATGCAGAGGACAAAAGAAGCTTGTAGGTCTCTTAATGATCCCTGGAACCTCCGCCGCTCGGTTCTCACAACAGCCGCCAACATTGCTACGACTGCCCGTTTGCTAGCGAGAAGTCTCAATAGGTATGCGATTTCAACCACAAATCCCATTGCTAGAACAATACATGTAGCATCCTTGTTAAGGCTAGTGTTGTATGTATGTGCGCCCCATATAATTTCATCGGCGTTTCTGACATACGAGGGGCTGGTAATGATCAAAACCAATGCCCCAAACAAGGCCATGCTGCACAATACACGAAGCATCAGTTGTGACAGGTATGTACTTGGATTTGTGGACTTCGCATATAGCCAATTGTACAAAAAGTCTCCCTCGATGCGAATGTAGTCCACCCAATCCTGTTTTTTGATAAAGTCTTCGTTCAAGAACCACAACTTCCGCATCTTGGATTGGCTACTCTCGTACACTTGTTCCAACCTGCTGAGAGTAATTACGCGCCGCAAATATGCGAAGGAAGATGCAAATGCAACAGACAATTGACAGGCGCGCACATATTCAGAATGGGAAAACTTTGCACGAACCACTTTGAAAATATCTGCTGTAGTGACTAGATTCCTCAATGCAGCCAACTCGTCTCTAGCTCTTTTGTCCGCGGACCATGATGGTAATTCTTTTTGACCAATTATGGTGTCGTACCATAACGGCAATTCTTTTCCAACTCTTGTGGCCTCATACCATTCCTTCCCGCCCGCAACAATGTATTGCAAGTATTCATCATGATCTGAGCTTCCATTGTGGGGCGGGGACCCGTCATGGTGGATCATTGGACGTTGTTGAAACATCATGTATTCGTAGATCGATGACACCTCTTGAGCTATTCCTTTGCGGCTACTTTTCTTGAGTGCGTGATTGCGCTCCCAATATCGAAGCACACCTACCACAAACACAAGGAGTGTGGGAATGAGGAAGAAACCTCTTGTGTTGATGGCGATCACATAAGCAGCCGTCACCACTTGGAGCGCTAAGTAGAACAGGTGACGTAACCAGAGCTCGCTATCAGCTCGCTCATAAGCTGTAAAATTGTCTGGGCCGCCTAGATGGTAGATGAGAAGAGCACTCCAAAGGCCGAAGATTCCACAATGCAGCGTCTTTCTAGAAAGTAGTCCCAACAGAAAGGTCGCCAACATATCAGCCCCGACATATGCCAACCAAGCATACAACCTCACTTTCGATGTGTGTTTTCGTAGCTCACCCGTGACGAGGAGCACAAGCTGCAGGACGACACTGGCAACAAGGAATATAGCTGGGTAAGTGTCTTCCCAGGCGCCCACCACTATTGCTACATCTTGCTGCACCATAGATGCTTTAGCTTGTGTTGCAAATGTCACGGACACTGGATTTGCTTGTGAAATGTTACGTCCCATGGCGCACTTTGGAAACACTAGGATCTCGACCGATTATGCCCGAAAATCTCCCCGGACACTGTTCTGGCCAGAATTTTGTCTTTAGTGCTCTCCACAACAGTATGATAACCCCATAATAGCATTTCCAACAACAAGCTATTGAAAAGATTGAAGAAATACACCAGCCATGCTTACATACCTCGGCCAATCACGCGTACAATTGACTCCCAGTTCACGAGCCTAGGGCCTAGTAAGCTGAAGGAACTGTGAAATATTCAAGCCCCACGAACCTCTCTATTGCGCAAGTCGAATGCTGGGGAGTCAAGTTAACAGTTGATGGGACTCCTCATGACTTCCTGTTCAAGGCTCCAGGGCACACCTAGTAGCGTTAAGATTCGCAAATCTGCAAGCTCCATAGAGAACCAAGTAAACAACCAAGTAGAATGAAATGGTTCACACAAGGACAACTAATCCACCAAAACAAAACAAAAACCACAGTGACACAACACTCGGTGAAGAACAAGAACTCAAAGAAACTCCTCATTTTTACCTCCTAGGAGAACACTTGGCTTGCAATCACAAAATCATCGCCACCTAAACCAAACTTCTCTTAGAATTGCAAACAACATCTTGCACTACATTGCATCATAAATTTGGGAAGATACATGACACGTCAAACTGTAAGGTTTGACAAGATCGAAATGTTTACGTATAGTGGAGTTGTGTGACAGAGCTTCGTAGAGAAGCCTGGGGGATGAAAGCTAGACACAACACAACCGTGGGAGGCGGAAGGAGGCATATACATAACATGGTGCAAATGATCAGGGAGAACCGGCTATAGACTAAATCAATTTGTTTTCCCGAATTACCGACTCTAAATTAAACCTCTAAGAAATAAACCAAACCATATTTTGGAGAAATTATTATTTTAAGTCAAACTACAATGAACTAACAAAGTATTTCAATGAATGACTGGTTGATAATAAAGAAATAAGGGTGGGTTTCCATCTACGTCATTTGTCCATTTGATTCTAGATAGTAGTGGGTTGAAGGTGTTCTCATGCATATAAACAAAAGCAACCAACCAATCATATTCTAGTTGCCTACTAGAATATGAAGGGCCGTGGCCATGAGCCGTTAGTAATACTACGGCTATGGCGATACCCCCACAGCCTGAGCCAAGCTTGGAAGGGAGAGCCCGAACGAAGTGAAAGGGCAGGGAGTGAGAGAAAACAAGCACAGAAGCGCCAAAGGATGTTAGAGGTCACCACCAACATTGCCGAGGAGTTGTCCACCACCACCAAAGACTTGCCTACCTCAACCAATGTGTGAGTGCAAGACTGCACTTGTCAAGTAACTTAGCTAGCAAACCCATAACAGGGTGACCCGCAAACGTGGTACTGACACATATTAGCAATGAGACGTCTACAACACGCCTTCTAAGACAATGTAAGGGGACATCCACCCGCTCTATTTACCAATAATCAATTTAGTGGCCTAGATTGTTCTTCTATAAATTAATTGATTAATAAACCATATTCAGTGTAGTGGGCTGACTGTCGTCCACAAAAAGAAAAAGAAAACATTTCGTATGTCAACAGAATGCACATCTCCTGCCATATTTGTGATTGAAAGTGTTGTCTGTACAGATACATTGGTCAAGAGGAAGACTGACCTGCAAATGCTCCCATGGCTCGGGAATCAGCTGAGGATATGCACGAGTAGAACCATAATCGTCCATTCATCAGACATCTTTATAGTCAGAATCTGAGATGGGACTCCATCATGGGAGGCTTCAGTTTTGAGTTTTCAATGGTGGCTGATGCCATGGGGCCCAATTAATGCGAGCAACGGGGAGACAAAATCAGAAGAAAAAAGAAAAATCACGCTTGAAATGTGAATGGAGCAACTTTCATGCGGTTTCAGGATGCTGCATTTCATGATGTCCTCCCGGTTACATGTTGATATCTTTCAGTTTTCCATTATTGATTCAAGATATATTCTACAGATTCCTCTAAAACGATCGTTGATTTGCCTAATTCTTGAACTTGAGCTGCCTATTTGTCAAACTTAACCGGCCCATCTGTAACCAGCAGTCGTATCTCCCCCTTCATAGATTCTGTTCCAGGCAGGGAATAGTACGGAAGTGCCCTATTCAGATGGAAGATCTGGACCCCCCACCCTTGTATAGTTGAATATCCACGAGAATTAATTATTTTGGACTGTGAGTGCCCTAAATGGTTGAAGAATGTTCTAAATTGTACGTTTTTCAAACTGTTGACATGATTCCATGCTCCGAAACTCAATACTTTGACAACATGCATAAATAGTAGCACAGTTATTCTGCTTACCTATCGGACATCATCGATTCTTGACGGAAGATGGGAGGCAGCAGAGGCTTTTGTTCCGAATGTTTAATTATGAGAGAAGCCATGGGGCCAAAGAGGGGGTGGGGGGGAGCGAGGGGAATAAAAGAAGCCAAATTAAGTCTAGAAATGGCAAGGGAGTAGCTTTCAAGGGCACACATGTACATATGCACAAACAACATGATGTTGCATCACATCTTATGTTTCATGTCCTAAAAATTGTCATTTGCACCAGTGTTGAGATTTGCACCCGTCAGATACCGGTCACATTCCCGTCACACCCGTCAAATGTGCTTCATGTAGACACTTGGGATTTTGATTCTAGACATTCGGGGTTTGTGAAGGGTGCAAATCTCAACCCTAGTTTGCAAGATTAGAGATGGCACTAGACGCCCTTTGCAAATTCTTCAAACTGTCCACATCCTCCCACACCCCCAAAAACAGTTTAGAATATGCACAATGGGAGGCTAATATAGTTTGCCCTTTATATTTGTTACCTCTACAAGTGTTAAAATTCCATATGTATTAACATTTTTCCCATTCCCTACTCAAGGAGACTACAAAGACGTTAAGTGTTGAGTGTTACTTGAATGTCTACTACCCTCTTTGTATATTTGCCCTTCGTATTTGTTAACTAACTAATATACTACATAAAATCATACATTATAACATATCATATAAAACATCAAATAAACCCCCAATTAGAAATGATAAAGTCCGGGATATTGATTGCAAGTCCCTCTCAAGTCTCGTCAACTTAGTTTGCCCCAGTTGCTTGAACCATAGTGTGTCCAACATCTAATGAGTGAATTATGCTTGTTAGACATTCAAGTAACACTTAACACTTAATTAACATCTTTGTAGTCTCCTCGACTAGGGAATGGAAAAAAAAATTAATACATATGGAATTTTAACACTTGTAGAGGTAACAAATATAAAGAGCAAACCATATTAGCCTCCCTTTGTGCATATTCTAAACTATTTTTGGGGGTGTGGGAGGATGTGGACAGTTTGAAGAATTTGCAAAGAGTGTCTAGTGTCATCTCTAATCTTATGTCTATGTGCAAACTAGGGTTGAGATTTGCACCCTTCACAAACCACAAATGTCTGAAATCAAAACCCCAAGTGTCTACATGAAGCACATTTGACAGGTGTAACGGGAACGTGACCGGTATCTGACGGGTGCAAATCTCAACACTGGTGCAAATGACAATTTTTAGGACATTAAACATAAGATGTGATACGGCATCATGTTGTTTATGCATATGTACATATGTACCCTTGAAAGCTACTCCCTTGCCATTTCTAGACTTAATTTGGCTTCTTTTATTCCCCTCGCTCCCCCCCCCCCCACCCCCTCTTTGGCCCCATGGCTTCACTCATAATTAAACATTCGGAACAAAAGCCTCCCATCTTCCGTCAAGAATCGATGATGTCCAATAGGTAAGCAGAATAACTGTGCTACTATTTATGCATGTTGTCAAAGTATTGAGTTTTGGAGCATGGAATCATGTCAACAGATTGAAAAATGTACAGTATAGAACATTCTTCAACCATTAGGGCACTCACAGTCCAAAATAATCAACTATAAAAGCCCTCACATTATCTGGGCACCGAATCCAGATCCGCCTGTCACCCTGCAGGGCCCTGTCGCGGCTCCCGGCTGGAAGCGCGGGGCCTGCGTTTCTTTCCCCTGCGAGAGGTGTCGTGTTTCTTTCCAGAGTTTTTTCTTGCGGCGCCCATTTTTTTCCGCGTTCAGGCCGTCGCGGGGCTGCCCGCCTGCTGCTCGCGTTTACGGTTACACGGTCGTGGTTTACGTCGTGGTTACAGGCGGAGGGGTTACATGGTTGTGGTTACAGGCTCGGGGTTACAGGCTCGGGGTTTCGGGCTCGGGCCTACAGGCTCCGGGTTTCAGCTCAGCTCACACTATGTCGTTACACGGGCTGCTTACACCCCGTAGTTCCATGCTGGTTTTAAGTTGAGGGTGTCCTTCTGGTTACAGGCTCGCTCTTAGTTACCGTTCAGGGTGTTTTCCCACACATTGCTGGTTACACTCATCCTCGTTGGTTTTCATTCCCTGTTGGTTACACACTCCTCCTGCGTTACTCTCCTCCTGGTTCCAAAGCTCTCATTGTTGGTTTCCAACCACCTGGTTACTCCCTCATTGTTCGTTACCAGCCTCCTGGTTACGCCTTCATTTTTAGTTACCAGCAACCTTGTTACACTCCTCCTGTTTGCAATGTCATTGTTGGTTTCCAACTTCCTGGTTACAATATAATCATGTGCTTTGGGGGGAACGTCTATGTCCTGGTTACCATTAAACGCGGGAAGTTTGAACAGCGAATTCTTGTTTAGGGTTTTCCTAACAACCTGTACGGATTGAAGCATTGCGTCCCTTCCATAGCGTCGCGTCTCGTCGTATCCAGGAACGGCGCATCCGTTTCATTCTCCAAGCTTCGACGCCCGCAAAATCTCTTCGCAACCTTCACGATCCTCTCCCCATCCCACCGGTTGCAATCCCCTCCCTCCTCTCACTATTTTCTCTTCCATCATTCTCCTCTGTCACTTCCATTCGTTTCTTTGCACAAATCGCCCTCCTCCGCAATCATTCCCAATCCATCATTTCCAATTTCATACACAATCATTTCTGCTCGCATTTAGCCCCCCTGCCATCATTGTCCAACGCCCATCTCATCAGATTAGTGACGCCCGCCGCATAATTCCGATACTCGAGAAGCTGTCTTCGTCAGTGGATTCCTCTGCGCCCGCACGGTGGTCGTCTCGCCAGGAGCGCGGACTGTAGCTGCCCTTCAGAACTTGCCGCATAAATATATGTGTGGCTGCACTCCTCCATTACACAGGCGAGTATTTATTTTCTCTCTCTTTTCTGTGCCCGCCATTACTGTAATTCATTTCAAGAAACGCTTCCTCCATTAATTACTACGGCATTTCTCTTCCCCTCCCCGTCTTCTTTTTTCCATAATCGCAATTTTCATGGCGTTTCCCGTATAGGCACGATTTTCCACCACGGCATTTCTCTTCCCCCCCTTCCCGTCTTCTTGTTTTCATAATCGCAATTTTCATGGCGATTCCCGTGTACGCATGTTGTGCCACTACGCCATTTCTCCTTCCCCCCCCCTTCCCGTCTTCTTCTGTTCATAATCGCAATTTTCCTGGCGATTCACGTGTAGGCACGATGTGCCAGTCCTCCGTTTTCTCTTCGCCGTTTTGGCATTTCCATTAGCCCTTCTTTGTCCGTTCAAATCCGTTTCCCTCTCACTTATTTTAGCCTCCGTTTTCCGGGCCATGAGGCCCCAATACTCTCATAGAAAACACCACCACACTCCTAATATCATGTTTGGCGGAGCAGGTGCCCGAAGGCGCAACTTTGCTGCAATTGCAGCACGGCATCAGCCGTATTCCTCGTCTGTAAACTACGCTAGGGTTGTCATTGGTTCGTTCGCTGAACCCGCCCCACTCGCCTTTCGTCCTCCACCCCCTCTCCCTCAATACTTGCCCTCCACAATTCCAATGGCCATCCTGGGAACGGATGATGCTCGCGCGACCCCGGCCTCCCTCGCCGCTGATGGGCTTCTGAGATACTGTGTCAACATGGGCAACTAGAGGTGGGTGGAGCAGTGGGTAACGCCCCTGGTTTACACGCAGCTTCTCGAAGAGGCTGTCCACATACGCGTCCCCAGTGCCATAGACCCAACGAAGGAGCGACGGGATGCTATGTGCATCTACTGCGGGAAGGAGTGCCCGAGCAAACTCCGACTTGTTGAGCACCGCCTCAAGGGTTGTCCGGAAGGGCCCTTCATTCCTGGTTACAGCGTGAAGGGGCAGGGACTCCCCCTTTATCCAAACTTGAAAACCACGCACCTGTCTGTAACCATTGCGAAGCAGGTGGAGGAAGGCCATTCCCTGTCGTTGCGAGACCAGAAGGGCGTCGACGACGAACATGACCTCTCGAAGTACCCTAAGCCCACTGACCATGTAACCACGTGAGTTTTCAGGCTGAATAGCCTGCACGAGTTGCCGCCAGGGACTTGGAACAAAGACCGTCGCCGGTCTCAAGACAAGAAGAAGAAGGTTGTTCCCGAGGGCGACGTTGGTCACATTGCCCGCGCACAGGAGGCCCAAGAAGAGGGCAGTTCGCAGGCCAAATCAAAGGGGAAACAGAAGAGGAAGGGCGTTGTGAAGCCCGCTACCCAACCCGACAGAATGCGCCCCGTGGAAGACGTGGCTATGCGCCCTGTGGAGGAACTCTCTTCCGACAGCGACATCAGCCTTCGGGCGTTGACCAAGAAACGGAGGACGTCCACAGCCACCGTAACCAGGCCATCCGATGTGCAGAAGCCCAATGCTTCCCGTCAACCACATGCTGAAGTGGTTACAGACACTGCGTCTGGCAGTGCAATTGTCCCTGCTGGATCCGTAACCAGCACTCAACCCTTGCCGCCTCCACCGGAATCACAGGTGGCCCTTGTTCCACTGGTTACGAGGGACATTGCCCCCCGCTCCACGGCGGCCGTCGACACGGACACGGGAGGATCCCATGTCACCACAACGGCTCTCGACTCCATGGACGGCGCTCGTTTCACCACTGTCCCTCGCCACACTTTGCCGCCCCCACCTTTCACGGGTTTGACGGTTAGGATAAATCCACCACAGTCTCCTACAGTCGAAGAAGCCCTTGCCGTTGTTGACATTGTCATCGAATCCCCGGAGGGTTCCGAGAGTCCTGCCTACAACCCTCCAGCAAAGGCAAGAACCATCTCATCCAGCAGTAACCCAGGAAAAAGGGGGGTTACAAGCAAGGAGTTGCAGCTGAGGCAGATTGAAGAAGAGCGTCTAACAGCACGTTCCTGCTTCACTGCAGAGGCTGAATCGATGGTCACACAACAGTTTGCCATGCCAAGTTACCCTCCTCCCGTCCCCCAGCCCGGCCTTGTGCAGCTGCTGCGATTCATGTTTCCAGATTACGACTGGGAGTCCGACAGCCTTGCTGGTTTCAACAGACAACTGGCTGGTTTCAGAGACCTTCAACCCTACGATGGAAACTACGATGTTTGGTTCGACAGGAAATTCTGTCAAGCTTACGGGGCTTGGACTTTCTACGCCCAGGTGAAAGTCCACAACCATCTATCTATTTATGTGCACCTGTTTGTAATTATTGCAATAATGTATATCATATGGCATGAATGTAACCAGTAATGTATACCATATGTCATGAACTTCAATGTCTGTGTGATTGGTGAACACTCTTGTAACCAGCATATGTCCCTCCTGCAGATGCAAGCAGCCCAGGTTACGTGCTTGACGCTACACCGTCTGCTAATACCAATGCCTGCGCTTCGTTTCCATCTTTTGCGTTTCCAGTAACCAGGTTTTCCCTACCGTGGGCGTAACATTTTCCGCCCCATTTCACCATTCTATATTTCTCATTCAATTGTTTATTGAATTCCAACTGTGCAGGCTGCAGCCGGCACTTCATACACGCGGGACCCCACCGCACACCAATCAGTGGTCCGGATGAGAAACCAGGTTACAGGAGACGATGAATTCACGGACCTGGTTACGTATGTCGATTACCGGCAGAAGTGCAAGGCAGTGGACGTCATGAAGAAGTATATGGAGGACAAAAGGCAGCAGCAGATCGAGGACATCATCACTGCCAAGCTCGACGCCTTTGAGGCATCCGTGCAACCGCGAGTGGAGGGTGTTACGTGGGGGTGGCATCCGCTGTTCCACATTTTCACCACATGCGGTGGTCTCCGAGCGTCTCTTCCGCCGTTCCCATGGAAACACACCCGTCATGAAGGCAACAGCGTTGTGACCGCTCTGAAGGGCATGGAGCCGTTTCCACGAATGTTCCCGGTTCCATGGGCGGCCCCCATTTTGAAGACATACATGCGCCTTCGTGGTCTCCGCAATCCTCTTCTCCATCCCATCGTCGGCGCTACACGGCGTATGGTGCTCGACTGGACCTCAGTGGGTATGTCCTCCTCTCCATGGCAGGTTACAAAAGAAGTCATGGAGTCAGAGGGTTACATCATGTTCGCTGCTGCGCGGGAAGGCATGTCGGCAGCCGAGTGGTCGGATGGGGTACAAGAAGCGTTCCGGATGCTGCCGTCACCTACCGAGGAGTGGTGGGTGGAGTACCTCTCCTGGATACAGAGGACTCAGTGCAGGGCAATGCAGCGGTGGGTTACAACCGAACCGGATTCCTTTGTGCGGTCATGGTGTCAAAGGCTTGACGTCCCAGACGTGCACCCCACTCAATCTGTAATTCGATCGTGGTTGCAGTCCCAGGAGGACTTGGATATTGGGTGGTTCATTCGTTCCACAGGTTCGCAACTTCTTCACATCGTTGCTGTTTAGCAATTTGTAACTTATTATGTGTTCGCGATGGAGTTGTAACCAGTGGAAAGTTAGTGTACCCACCTGAAGTGTTGTCACTGGTTGTTGTTCGCAGGACTGTCCGTTGTGGAGGACACTGAAGAACACAGGCGTCGTCGAGCGTTGCGTGACCACCTCCTGGAGCAACACACCCAACTATTGGCGGATGGAACTGCGGGTCCCTCGGATGTCCTTGTAACCTCGACTATGTCGCCGAAAATCTTGCCCGCCATCGGGAGCGATTGCAATCCTCCTGATGACAACGTGGTTACAGACCCCGCCATGCTCGAGGAGGCGACTCCACATCAGCCCGTGGTTACACCCCCTCCTCTCCCTACGTCATCCGTAACCACGTCTACCGCTGTCGCGGTCACCACAGGCACTAACACAGAGTCATCGCCTGTGTCACTACAAGACCCACCCCCACCATCCATCACAGAGGTACGTCCCGTTCTCGGCCCCCCAATAGAGCAGGAAATTTTTGGTACCACCTCCAATCCCATAGCCGTTCCAACTATGGCCCGTTGGTTTTGGGATCCCCCCCAGGCTGAGAAGTCCTTCCAGGCTCGTAACCGGGTGGATCCCAAACAATTGGCACCCCTCCCAGAGGTCGTTGTTCCTCCCATATCCCCCCAGTCTTTACCGATTTCCTCTACTGCCATACAGACTCAGGATAAGTCGGTTGTTGCGTTATAGGTTACGCACCACAGAGAGTCACAGACCACAGGTACCCTTACTCCGCACCCAGAGAGTGAAATAAAGGGGAAGACTGTAGTGCTGGAAGACACGCCTGACGTGAGAGGAAAGGGCACAACGGTAGCCAAACCTGAGAAATCCCGAAAGCCTTTGTCGTCGGGCCAGGCTCGCCCGGTGCAGGCTGCACGTAACCCAGACGTGCAGAAGAATAAAATCGACAAGGAGCTACAGATGTTGTACAAGAGATTGCGGTACAACATCTTTCGAACTAAGCGCCTCCTTCTATGCATACGTCTAGTTCCACAACATTCATTGCAACTATATCTGTGAGTAGCTGCATATATTGTTTTACACATAATATAAAAACATAACTTCAGTGGATGTGGTGGCTGACACGTTCGTGGTTTGCTGTCTTGCAGGATTGAGGCGCTCTTCCAGAAACTCAGGTATATATTCTTAACCATGGGTCCCTCATGTTAATATCATTTGTAACCACATATGCACTATTGTAACTAGCTATTTCCCAATTACCATCGTAACCAGAAATCATGTGCACTAACACCACTCATCGTATGTTGCAGGACTGGGAGCGGACACTCCGAACTGTGCGACTGGATTGTATTCTTTAAGGGGTTGCCAGGAATGACAGTGGGCATACTCTTCACCGACATACCATCCATCATAGAAGTCAACAACGAGCTAACGGACAACTGGCTCGACTTCATGATTGTGAAGACCTGGTTGAAGCACGGAGACAACAGAGCTGGTTACGGGCTGGTTACAGCAAAGGTGTCGGGCGACTTGAATGCGTACATGGCTGGCGGGAAGGCAAGGAACGAGGCATTAGGCGATTTCTTGAAAGGTGTTTTCAAGAACTTCCCAGCCGATTGCAAGGCAGTCATCGTTCCTTATTGGGATAGGGGGCACTGGTCACTCTACATGTTCGAGGAAACATGCACAGTGCACTGCGATTCTGTGGAGGGGTACCACACGAAGGATGACAAAGAAGAGACATTCCGGCGTCTGATAAGGGCGATGTGGGCAGAGCATCGGGGGATGTCGACGTCGGACTTCAAGTATCATTCATTCGTGGGTGCAGCCGTGCATAGACCAAAGGTGAAACAGTCATACGATGGGTGGGCCTATGGTTACGATGTCATCGCCAACCTTGACAGTTACCTGAGTATGCGTGGGGTGGCCGCTATGCCAATTGACTACAACACGGTAAGCACCCCGAACTACATTTGTGGCCATAACTTGTAACCAAGCTAGTAACCATTATCGTTACATTGCTCTAAAACATCATCCTTACCTTGCACGTAACCACAATCGTTACCGATGTCGTAACCATGATCACAAGCTGCACAGTTGGCCTCCCTTCTAACCTCACACGACATGTAATGCAGTTCAAGTGGCCGACGTATTCAATTCCAGCCATGCAGAAGGCATTGATCACCGACTTTGCTGCGGAGCTGGCCGTGACAACAAGAGCTGCTGGTTACCACCCACCATTTATAACTCGAAAACAGGGATTGGAGGAGTCGATGGGAATGAAGGACGTGTCCATGGAGGATGTCGACGCACAGAGGGCGATTATGCAACAAATTGAACAGGATCGCAAGAAGGTTGTATCGTCGACTATCGCTCCGAATGTGGAGAACGTTCCAGCCCGCACCTCACGCACAGAGGCCATGGAAGCAGTGAGGTCCACCAGAGCCCCTGTCGCAGGGGGGTCGTCCAGGAGGGCAGCCGTTCCCGGTGGCACTTCACGAAGGGCGGGGGGTGATGAAACCGACCCGCGAAGACAATCTGTTCCCTCCCCCCCTTCAACACAACCGCGTACGCGAAGCCCAATTGACATCTATCTTGGACTGGATGGGAACGAGGATGATGAGGGAAGGAAACTACCGCCGCAAAGACCAACAAAGGAGGCGGTCAGGCGCGGTTCCACGCAGCAGCAGGGTGACCTGCGCGTGGTCGTTGAAGACAAGAAGGCGTTGAGATGTTTGCTCCGCCATGTACATTGTAGCTCACAGTAGGTGTAGGAACGATACAATTTTGTAAAGGTTACGTTGACAAACCCTTTTTGGGGATGTACACTCCCTTCAGGGAGCCTCTTTACATGACAGGCACCACACTGGTTACGGGTTTTGTAACCATTTCCATAATTGTTGTGTTTTGGGTGTGCATTGTGAATGAAATGGGACAATGAGTGGCCGCACATATAAACTTTGTTCGAGAGGCTTGTCAAGTTCGTATGTTCACGTAGCCAGGTTACACGTCCTGTATTGCTAAGAGGACATCCGTTCTCTGTGGTTACAATATGCTGACTTTCCGCACATATAACCAGGATGGGTACAAATTGAAGTCCTAAACCTGCTCATCCACCATCTTTAGAAGAGCTCCCCTCTGATTTGAAGAACCGCACTCAGGGACAATGTCTCCACAATAAAATGTAGTACACACGTGGTTACATAGTGTGGTTACAATGTGGTTGCACGGTGTGGTTACAGTGTGGTTGCATAGTAAGGTTTCCATTTGATAACATGAAGGTGGTTGTATACAGTGGGTACACGATGTGGTTAAAACGGATGCCTTCAGTACGCTCCGTATGGGATTACTCACACATTGGGCATAAACATTTATATAGCATGTCGTGCCTCCCCTGTGCAAACTATCGCCTATCTAGGAAATCTCTTCTGCGTTTGAGGCTCATGCCCATGTTGTCTTCAATCTCGAGGAAGTCCACAGTTTCTTGGCTTGGATGCAATAGACCAGCTTCCAAGTCACTCTTCAGATTCTTCATGGTGCCTTGCACAGACAAAAATGCGGCCAGCACATGCCGGAGGAGGACTTTGTTTCCACGGGAGTCGTCTAGGATGGAAAGAGAGAGACGGTGTATGTGGTCCTCAATCTCTGCGCTGCACGGAATGTGCGTATATTTTACGGGTTGTGTTTGGCTGATGTGGACGGGGCTGGTTACGCCTTCACAGAGGTTGTAACCACCGTCAACCGCCTCCAACATGTTCCGGAGACCGCCACCACCCGTACCTTTCAGAGACCCACAATACCTTGTTATGGTTCCTTCTGCAATGTCGGGGTGCAATAATTTTAGCACTTTCACCTGGTGCTTGCAAATGTTACCTTTCATACCAAGTGGACAATCACAAGAAGCCAACTCCTCGCTGGGATTGTACACCCAGTACCGTTTTTGGACCTTGGACTTTGACGTAACCACAGCAGGGCCCCCTGGACACGAAGGCAACATGACACAGGAATCAGGAATGAGCTTGGCCTTCAGGAGGGCGCCAATGACAAATTGCTCCTCCTTTTTATTGGTTACAAAACCAAACCGTTTGCGCAATGACATGTACCAATAGTGATTAAGTACGTCCCCGACGAGTTGGTGGATGGTCCAGTCCACTCGCCGTCCATGATAACACCCCTTCGATTGCTTCAATGTGGCTTTGAGGTTTCCATGGTAGCTTTCAATAGCGGCGTTGGTGTCTTGGCCCGCGTAACACAGATTCCGGTGGCCCACAATCCACGAACGCGTGTTACCGCCCCACTGCTTTTCGAAATACGACCAAAAATCAGAAGCCTCTGGGATTCTTTCGGCAAGCTCCCGGAGTCTACGTTGAGCCCAGGAATCCATATGAAGGTCATCAGGGCAGTCTCTGTCGTACATGATCTTCCCAAGCCCTTGCAGAACACATCCGCGGGTTACGGCATCTTTTATCTTTATGCAGGCCTGTTTCAACCAGGCTCTCCTGACATGCCACAAACACAAAAATATCTTCGTCTCGGGCCACACCGCACTGCAGGAGGAAACAAGTGTGGTCAGCCTGTTGATGTGTGCCATATGGAAACAAATCTCTATTAAGCGTTGCGGAAACAGTCCTGGGTACTTAGAAACATCAATGTTTATGCAATGATTGTTACATACCCGATACTGTTGATTTCCGCTTTAGCGTCATCAACAATGAAGGCATTGGGACGCCAGTCATGCTGGAATCCCCGAAGATGATCGTTTAGAGCACGCATCCACAGCTGAAGGTTGTCCTGTTTGTAGCTAGAGGTGATAATGTACGCAACAGGAATTCCATTGTACCACTCGTCGAAGACCATGAGCGTGTAAAGAGGGAACTGCAATGACAAATGAGGAACATGAAGACACACACATGAGCCATTCATGTAACCAGTATTGTAACATGTTGTAGGGGGTTGTGGTTACAAGGTGTAGAAGACACGGACATGCTGAAACGGCATCCACCAGATGCCTACCATGTGGTTACAAGAATCGCACACCTAGTGTATCGTGGTTACGAATTAGGATGCAGTATACCTTTTTGGCGTTAGTCCCAAAAGTGGCGTCTATGGAAACAGCGCTTTCGTGACCATGTACCAGCATGGACTGCCGTTGCCACTCAGTTTGTATGCCAATGGTGAATGGGATGTTTGTTCCTCGCAACTCCTCCTGCACCAGCAAACCTCCATCCTGGTAGTAGAAGACGTCATGCATGTCCCATAGCTATGTCGCCAGTGTCATCGCCATCCGGGTCGCGACTCTGAAAGCGGTGGTTGCGGCTCCACTGGATGGATGTGTGGTCAAATGGGCCTGGGGGCGGAATCTGCAGGGCATTCTGGATATCGGCAAGACTTGCCGCCAATGTCAACCTGTAGTCGTCGGCATGTGGGAGCATATTCAATCGTTCCAGGGTGGTCATGGCCACCACGGAGTCCATGAACGGAGAGGGAAATGTGGAAGATCATAAAATGTGAAATGACAAATGAAAACTTGCGTCGTGGACAACAGAGGGGTAGACAGAATTGAGGAGAGAGATTGTGAGCCCCAAACGTGCACTGGTTCAGCAGAGGACAACCAATGTTGAGATCTATGCAAAAGCACGCTGTCCCGACAGTATGCAGGTTTGCGGCGATGGCTCCCATTCAATGGTTACCTTCGCAAATCGAAGAGAGCGGCAGACATGGAGGATGTGAAAGATATGTAACCCTAAACAGGATGCGGGTTTCAGGAATACACAGACCTACCGGGGGTGGAGGGACCTCATGGGAAGCAGTGCATTGACAATTCGGACGGACACCGTAGTGCTTGCAGGTTACAGCCCCAACAATGCAAGTTTTTCTGAAGGAACGCAGGGGATTCACGATGCGGGAGGTGCAGGTTACAGATGCAATAAGCAAGGGAACCATAAGGGAGGCAGGGGAAATCGGACTCGGGGATGCGGCAATTCCCGTCTAAACTTGCGATTTTCAATTTTCATGGATTAAGTTTTACAAACAGTGGACCACATGGCGGGATCAGCGGCTAAACCCTAAGCCAGGAATGGAATTTAGGGTTGTGTTACCAAGTTTAGACGCTCGCTCGGCGCTGCTGCATTCATGGGTAATGTTCGAAAATGGTTAACCCCACCTTTTGCATGCAGACGCCCATCTCGAATTGAGGGATTCGTCTTTGTTGCGCGACAGATGCTTCGGTTACGTCGTAACCATCATAGCTTGAAGAGTCTAGGGGTAGGCCCTAAACGAAGTGTAACCACGGAGTGTAACCATAAGGGTGTAACCAGGAGGCTGGTAACGAACAATGAGGGAGTAACCAGGTGGTTGGAAACCAACAATGAGAGCTTTGGAACCAGGAGGAGAGTAACGCAGGAGGAGTGTGTAACCAGCAGGGAATGAAAACCAACGAGGATGAGTGTAACCAGCAATGTGTGGGAAAGCACCCTGAACGGTAACTAAGAGCGAGCCTGTAACCAGAAGGACACCCTCAACTTAAAACCAGCATGGAACTACGGGGTGTAAGCAGCCCGTGTAACGACATAGTGTGAGCTGAGCTGAAACCCGGAGCCTGTAGGCCCGAGCCCGAAACCCCGAGCATGTAGCCCCGAGCCTGTAACCCCGAGCCTGTAACCACAACCATGTAACCCCTCCGCTTGTAACCACGACGTAAACCACGACCGTGTAACCGTAAACGCGAGCAGCAGGCGGGCAGCCCCGCGACGGCCTGAACGCGGAAAAAAATGGGCGCCGCAAGAAAAAACTCTGGAAAGAAACGCGACACCTCTCGCAGGGGAAAGAAACGCGACACCTCTCGCAGGGGAAAGAAACGCAGGCCCCGCGCTTCCAGCCGGGAGCCGCGACAGGGCCCTGCAGGGTGACAGGCGGATCTGGATTCGGTGCCCAGATAATGTGAGGGCTATAAAAGGGTCGGGGTCCAGATCTTCCGTCTGAATAGGGCACTTCCGTACTATTCCCTGCCTGGAACAGGATCTATGAAGGGGGAGATACGACTGCTGGTTACAGATGGGCCAGTTGAGTTTGAGAAATAGGCAGCTCAAGTTCAAGAATTAGGCAAATCAACGATGGTTTTAGAGGAATCTGTAGAATATATCTTGAATCAATAAAGGAAAACTGAAAGATTTCAACATGTAACCGGGAGGACATCATGAAACGCAGCATCCTGAAACCGCATGAAAGTTGCTCCATTCACATTTCAAGCATGATTTTTCTTTTTTCTTCTGATTTTGTCTCCCCGTTGCTCGCATTAAATTGGGCCCCATGGCATCAGCCACAATTAAAAACTCAAAACTGAAGCCTCCCACGATGGAGTCCCATCTCAGATTCTGACTACAAAGATGTCTGATGAACGGATGATTATGGTTCTACTCGTGTATATATCCTCAACTGATTCCCGGGCCATGGGAGCACTTGCAGGTCAGTCTGTCCTCTTGACCAATGTATCTGTACAGACAACACTTTCAAAGCACGGTTATGGCAGGAGATGTGCATTCTGCCAACATACAAAATGTTTTATTTTTCTTTTTGTGGACGACAATCCTCAGCAGTGCCCGGGAAGTTTTTAGGCATAGTCAATCAAGATCCTAGTGATTCTAAATCCAACTGCTTACATGGTGACATCTTCTGGTTTTGCTTTTATTCATTTGAGGTATATTCTATAGATTCCTCTAAAATGATGGGTAATTCTCCTGAAGTCTCAAACTTCAACCACTTATTTCTCAAACTAAACCGGTTCATCTGTAACTAAGTGTCAGTTCTCCCCAGACAGTGGTCCTCAGCCCACTACACTGAATATGGTTTATTAATTTATTTATTTATAGAAGAACAGTGGAGGCCACTAAATTGATTATTGGTAAATAGTGCGGGTGGGCGTCTCCTTACATGGTCTTTAAAAGGCTTGTTGTAGATGTCTCATTGCTAATATATGTTTGTACCACCTTTGTGGGTCACCTTGTTATGGGTTTGCTAGCTAAGTTACTTTAGACACGTGCAGTCTTGCACTCACATGTTGGTGGTCTTGCACTCACATGTTGGTGGTCTTGCACTCACAATAGGCAATTAAGTCTTTGGTGGTGGTCAACAACTCCTTGGCAATGTTGGTGGCGACCTCTAGCACCCCTCTGGTGCTTCTTTGCTTGTTTCTCTCACTCCCTGTCCTTTCACTCTGTTCGGGCTCCCCCTTCCAAGCTTGGCTCAGGCCGTGGGGGTATCGCCACGGCTGTAGAATTACTAACGGCTCATGGTCACGGACCTCCAAATTCTAGTAGGCAACTAGAATGTGGTTTGGTGGGTTACTTTTTGTTTATCTACATGAGAACACCTTCAACCTAGTATTATCTAGAATCTAGTGGACAAGTGGCATACATAGAAATCCACCCTTATTTCTCTATTATCAACTGGTCATTCATTGAAATACTTTGTTAATTCCTTGTAGTTTGACTTAAAATAATAATTTCTCCAAAATATGGTTTGGTTTATTTCCTAGAGTTTTAATTTAGAGTTGGTAATTTGGGGAAACAAACTGATTTAGTCTATAACTGATTCTCCCCAATCATTTGCACCATGTTATGTATATGCCTCCTTCCGCCTCCCATATTAGTTGACCCAATACATGGAGCAAGTCCATTGACACAATACGTATATGTTGTCAAAGATCAGAGACTATGACCTAGTTCATTGGGACGAGAGGGAGGGATGCAAATGACCCCAATAACATAGCTAGATGGGGGACACAACATCCTTTGAGACCACAATAGTGTGCAATTCTAATGAAAAAGATGATGCAAGAATAAAATACCATAAAACAATTAGAGTGAGTTAAAACAATTGTGGACTTAGGGTGAACAACAAGGGAAACATCAACCTAGTTCATCCTAAGTGCAAGGACGAGCTGAAAGAAAACCAAGAAGATGTTGCTCATGCAAAGGAGTATCATATCCCATGTCGTCATCCAGTTGAACTTGGGACAACTTGTCATGTGCCACACCGCCACTAAGCACCATTGTCTCAAATTAATACATGGATGACAACAACATGAAGTCGCCCTAAACAAATGTTATGGTATAATATCTGCAAGAAATATATTATTAGTCTATTCCCAAAGTTTATGGTTGGCCAATATGAGCACATTGGTTAGAGCATTTGCAACCTACTTCATCAATCAAATCAATGGATTGTATCCTATTTTTAGTAAATATAATAAAACCTCGATCCTTCAACTTGCAAAATCATAGTGTAATAAATGCATATTGATACCAACAATAGAATTTTGTCCCAAAAAATAAGATAAATATTATATTTATTGGTTATTATATATGGATATTCATCTAAACCCAAATATAATAGGATTCCAAAGTAGCCCATTTGTATTAAATCCACAATGCACATAGACTTACAAGTAGTGTACTATAATATAGAACACTGTAATATAATACTAGATCAAGTACACATGGGTTGGATATTATTCACAACCAAACAATTTAACTTTTGCCAAGTCCTCATTCGCTTGCTTGTGGGCCAAAGAGGATGCATATGTAGACTGGATAATCGCTCAAATAGTGAGTGAACAATTCAATGACGATAGGCATACCATTGTCATCATGCCTCAAAGGCAGAAGAAGATGCCAACACAAGAAATGTGGCCCAAACTCGAGAAAGGAGATTTCTAGTTGATTGACAGCAAGCATAGCGTGGAGGCAACGAAATAAGTCCAACCAATGACTAATTGGGAAGATCCAAACAGTCAAACAAAAAAAAGCTAAAGGTTTGGAAGGCATTTGTAGTGTGGTTGGACAACGATATCATACTTAGTGACATTTCCAGATATTTCAACTTGGGAAACAAGAAAAGGCCATACCAAAATGTCTTGGATTCGGAATATCATGGCTTATTGGGAGGTTTGGGAGTTCTATGGAAAGCCTCCTTGGGAAAGAAAGGACGCTAAATACAAGAACCCCAAGTGGGAGGTGAGTATTGTTTCAATTGACTGACCCGAATAGTGTTATGAGGTGCCTGCCTATGTTACACAATGGCCTACAAGTTGACTACAATGTACACAAATGACACTTGTCATTAGTATCCTCAAATAATATATATTCCTCTTGCATACTAGAATGTAAACACATGACACTTGCCATTAGTATGCTCAAAATATCTTCCCTTTGCATACTAAAACGTAAGACTATCATCTAACGTATCCCAGTGTGCTACTCTAAATATCATAATGTAGATATTTCTCCACTCAAAGATGTTACATTGGTTGACAAATGGAACCATAGTGGCAATTAGCGAGCATGACACTTTGAGACCTCTAGGCATCTAGTTTAGGCCCTTGGCAAATAGTGTGTAGTGCAGTCTCTCTACGTGGATGCTTAGAAGAGCCACGTACAGTTAGATAAGTGGCCAGTTCAAAATCCAGATGTGCCACCAGCCAGCCAATTCTTGCGCCAAATGGACAGACGTGACTCTTGTGGATGAACTAACCGCGACGGTTATGACGAAATGCTCCTTTCTTCCTTCTCTAACGATGATGATGATGATGATGACACACGGTCCAAAGGACAATTGCAAAGCTCTTGAAATGATGCGCTTCGGAAGCCTGCCATGCATCCAGCGCTCTGCACACACATTTACTCACTTCGGTAAGTACCCTTGTTCAAATCCTATCGAAGGATGTACTAGCTTGGAAATGTGAGCAGTCCAGGGATTTTGAATCTGTTGTTCTCGCATTCGCAATGCAACATGATTTTGCATTGCTCGTATCATAACACAACGTCTGAATTGTCTACAAAGAGAATTTGTATTCGGTGACAGGGTTGGGGGGAGAAGTAGAGTTGGGAGAGAGGGGAAGTTTGTTTGAAGATGTGAAAATTTGTGGGCATTTCAGAAGGGAAGAGGATCAGGTTAGGAGATTGGGTCCATGCTGCCGAAACATTTCCAATCGCTTTCTTAGAAAAGAAACTCTCTATGTCTTTCGGCTACTCTTTTTCGCAGCAATTTTGGGGGATTTGAGGCTTAAGTCTGTGGATGAGTTCATCCATCTTCGTGCTTTTGTGAATTTTGTGTCCGTGAATGATTTGGCATGGAGTGTATAGAACTTTGTGGTGTCTTTGTACCCTAAATTTGCCACCAATTAGGATTTAACGTTTGGTTCTTGAGACCATTATTTCTTGCTAGGCAACCTCCACATTCGACCTTTGTGTGTGATTTCCTACTTATTTCTCTTAATCCCGAATGATCACCACCAGCTCGAAGGAAATCACTATTCCAGTTCGAAGTTGTGATTTGCCAGCAATTGTCACTTTGAATTTGTCATTTGTGTCCGTGAATGTTTGGCATGGAGTGCACCATCCCTAAAGAAATTTCTGGTGTCTTTTTACCCTATATTTGCAACCAGTAAGGGTTTTAAGGTTTGGTTTCTGAGGCCATTCTTTTGTCGCAATTCGACCTCCACATTTGACCATTTCTTTTTAATTTTATCACTTATTCAATTCTCTTATCCTGAATTACCATCACCAGCTCGAAGTTGTGATGTGCTGGCCATGTAACCTTGATTTGGTCATGCTTGGTGTGCCTCCGGCATGGAGTGTATTATCCCTGAAGAACTTTGTGGTATCCTCGTACTCTAAATCTGTCACCAATAAGCGTTTAAGGTCTGGTTTCTGAGGCCTTACTTTTGTTGCTATTCAACCTACACATTTGACTCTCTTTTTTATAAATTTCCTACGTATTTCTCCTTATTCTGAATGATCACAACCAGCTCGAAGGTATCAAGAAATTTGAGTGTTCCAGCTCGAAGTTGTGATGTGTTGGCCATGTGACTTTGAATTGGTTATGTTGTGTGTAACAATTTTCTTTTCTCCCTATGATCAGTGTCTTCCATCATGTGTTTGCAGAATCCACTTGCCGCTTTGCTGATGTAGAAATGTTTTCTTCAAAGAGTAGAGTGGTTGGTCTGTTCTATCAATTAGAATCGTTTTTCATGAAAGTTTCGCAGCGTTGCCATTTTTGGAGCATTGCCATATTTGTAGGCGCAGAAGCGTCCAACTTTGAATTCAGAGCGTTTTGAATATGGACTTATTAAAGTCAATGACATTCTGTGAGATTATGGTTGAGGTAATGATAATTCTAGTGGTATCTCAGGGAATCAAATTCTTTTTTCTGCTGCAAGTGACATCATGGCTACGTTTTCCATGGTTTGTTTGAAAGGCATAAATCTCTGCCCATAATTCTGTTCCTCACCTCTCATATCGATCCTTGGTGTTGAAATTGGGTGCAGGTGCATCACACTTCAATGTAGACATGCATGGATAACACTTGCTGCAAGGTAAGGGCTAGGGTTTAACGGCAAAGAATTTGATCTCTTCTCCATGGGAGATCCTGAGAAGAAGGATGAACCCTTTGTAGAGTTTAGGGGTTAAGGGCGAAGAAGTGGATAATATTCTCTGCATGGGAGGATCCGGAAAGAAGGAGAAGTGCTCTCTTTGTGGGTTCAGGGTTCAAGGGCAAGGAATTTGTTGTATTCCCTCCATGGGAAAACCTGAGAAGGTCCCCCTTTGAAGTTTGAGGGTTTGAAAGTAACGATATTGATGTATTCTCCATGGAAGAGCCTGAGAAGAAGGATAAGTGCCCCCTTTCTAGGGTTTAGTGTTTTAGGGCAAAGAATTTATCAAGTTCTTATGGAAGAACCTGAGAAGACAAATTAGTGCCCCCCTTTATAGGGTTTAGGGTTTAAAGACAAAGAATTTGATATAATCCTCCACGGGAGCCTGAGAAGAAGGATAAGTGCCCTTTGTAGGGTTTAGGGTGTAAGGGCAAACAGTTTGATACATTGTCCATGGGAGAACCTGAGAAGGAGGATAAGTGCCCTCTTTGCGATTGCATCGTGCCCCTGGTACTCCTTGACCTCCATGTGAACAGCCATCTTGATGAGGAGGAAGTGGCCAAGGACATGGCCATGGCCCAGCGGATTGCCTCAATGAGCGACCCACTGGGCTGCAGCTCTGATTTAGACAAGGATCCCCACTTTGAGGAACACGGGGTTTTCCTAGACTTTGTGAGTTGTGACCGGGGTTGCAACCAGGATGTGCCAATCCACGAATGGGATTCACACTGCTTGCAGCACAGGTTAGCCCTGGAAGAGGCTGCGAGCAATCTTGCACAAAGCTGCGACAGGGGTTTAAGCAAAAGGGCGCGCCACTCAGAGGGCCAGCCAAGCGAGTGGCAACTGAACAAATGCCTTCGTGGGAAACCCTTGGAGGAAAATGTGAAATCCTTGGTAGGGTGCCAAATTCGCGAGACAGTGTTTCCAGTGAAAGAAGGCGTGATCCGGCTCCTGCAGAAATGTCTGGAAGCTGATTCAAAGGGAGGAGGATTTTCAACTGTCGTGCTCTCGGGCTACGTGGAGCACTTTGAGAGCCGCCACCAGGAAGATCTGGGATGGGGCTGTGGGTGGAGGAACATTCAGATGTTGTCCTCCCATTTGCTCATGCAAAACCCAGAGGCAAAGAATGTGTTGTTTGGGGGCTGTGGGTTTGTGCCGGACATTCTTGCATTGCAGAGATGGTTAGAAATCGCGTGGGCAAAAGGGTTCGATACACCAGGTGCAGAATATTTTGATTGGGAAATTGACGGGACGCAAAAATGGATTGGCACGACCGAGTGCGCGGCCTTGTTGCGTTCGTTCGGCATGTATGCAAGGATCGTCGATTTTCAAGCGTTTGGAAAGCCAGGTAAGGAGATGATGGTAGCTCAGAAGATTGCCTCAGGAAGCACAACTAGCTGCTATGCATTGCAAATCCCCGAGTCAGGCTCAGGGCCGTCAAGGCAACCCTCGCCCGTGGAATCAGAGGAAGGGGAGTGTACAGTTTGTGGAGAGTTTCCTATTCAGGGAACGAGGTACTGCCATGCAAATATGAGGAATAACGATCTGTGTGTCTCGTGTATGATAGGGCTCCGAAACAGCACAAATAAGCAAGACCGAGTGATGGCCGAGGGTTATAGTGCTGTCAACTTTGGGGGTGTTGGGAATGGGAAAGGTGAGGGTAAAGAGGTGATAAACAAGCACCAGCAGATGGTCGATTGGGTGTGGAACTACTTCATGGAGAAAACAACAACATCATCGATGACTCGAAACTCATCGTTTACGAGTGCGTTGGACCGGCTTCGGCAACCAGTTACTCTTAGCAAACGCTCGCCATTATATTTCCAGCACGAGGGCCACTCAAGAACAATCGTGGGTGTTGAACGACGGCGGCGATTGGGTTTGTCCGAGGAAGTTTTCCTTCTTGTGTTGGATCCGTCCCAGAGAACAGCAGACTTGGTGAAAGCCTTGAGGGAGAGGCGTGGGTGGCAGAAACTATTGAAGAGGGGGCTTCATACCCTCAAGAAGGCAGAATACCAACTTTGTTACGTCGACGAAGGTGTTGCCAAGGGCAATGAATACGAAAGCCTCAAAGTTCTCAGCAGTGGGCATTACTCTTGTTGATTGGTTAGTATCCTACTCAGACTAGTACCCATATTGTAATAATAATCTGTAGAAGTCAAGGGACCTTGTACAGAGGACGCCAATCAAGGAGTGCGAAGAGGCAGCTTGAGGTGTCGGCAGAGAATTTTCCTCCCTAAGTCTAGAAAATTTCGGAATCACAATAACCTTGGCAGCAGTAGGAGCAAGTATATATAATCAGGGATTGTTTTGAAAATTAGATTTATGGTGAAGAGTCTGGAGGGTTGTCATACAAATCGTGAAATAGAATTTCAACAGGTTTTCAGTGGTGCTAAGGAGCACCTTGGGGCTTCCAATGGTGTTGGCAGCAACGAGGTAAATACTTCGTAGATTTCAGAGTCAAAGTTACATTGACTTATCAATAAATTGTACATAAGGTCTGAATTGTTGGAAATCAAAAGATGGTTGCCGTCCAGAGTATTTCACAGTAATTTCTGTTTTCCAAAGTGATTATCTATTGAGACGGATTTTGTACACTGTAACGGTTTACAGCGGGATCAAGCAAGAATGATGTGCTGGATTGACATATTGTATTCAAACTGTTCAAAGTATATCTAAAGGGAATTTGGAGGTGACTTTGAAGGACTGTACAAGATATAAACTCCAGAGTATTGGACAGTTCCAGAAATAATACACTTTGACCACCTTGCACTCTATCTGGCTATATGTTAGAAACAATCTTTTCAGGAATAGCTTTTGTTACAACTGAACACTCAACAACACCTCAAGCATTGATTTTTACCTTATTCCTTGAAATGACTTTAATCTTTGAACTGACCTTTGAAACATGCCTTTGATCTCCTGGAATACTATAATCATCTCTTCTGAACCAAGATGTACACAAGATGTTACAACGGAATTGGGATATGAAGTTCACTGCCTACAAGATAATCATGAGCACATGACAGTCAAGAGGATAATGTAGATTTGGAGAAGCATGCCCATTACAATGTGTACAAATCAGTGGAATAATTGGACAGGATTGATTAGTACAAGATCAAAAGTTTGTCACCACTAACCCTAATGTGGTTACCAGTGAATGGAGGGGAGCTATTCTTCAAGCTTCAAATAGACTATTTCAAATTTCTTGAGTTGGGCCTGACATGTGTAGGCAAGACTTGTTTTCTCCACTTATGCTTCGCAGTGTTCACATCAGAAACATCAGTCTGGTCTGGTAACCTGAAAACTTGAAAATATCTTGGGAGATTCAAAATGCTTCCAAACTTCTGTTACAAAATGCTTCAGAACTTCTGATTTACTGCTGTTCCAGCACCTGGAAGAGAGACGTCATGTAATTCTGCAATCTGCACAATGAGTGCAACCCAATTACCTGTCTGAATGAAATGATGATAAGCATCCCAAACAAGGTATCCCCTAGCATTTTCCTAAGCTATTTTTCAAAAAATAATCCTCTGTTTACTGAATTAGTTCATAGATAATTTTGCTTTCCTGCGTTTTGATATCCTAACCTAAATAACACTACATGTGAAATCCTTATATCGACCTATTTGTTACCCCTATCCATGTCCGGAAGCTCCTCCATGGATGTCCACCACCTTTTATCTTCGACTGCAGTAGTCTGGGTGCGGATGCGAGATTGACGTGCCGGTATTTTAATTCCACGTGTCCCCTCAGGCACCCAATCTCCAGTTTCTGGGTCTGGCATCCACCATTGCTTGCTTTGCCTTAGCTGCTTCTCTTCGTTCTCAGCTGCATTATTCACAGTCTCTTCCTTGTTTGCATGTGTGCTCATCCCTCTCACACCACCATCACTGTCAGGGCAAACAACAAGCCAGTCTGTCAGCACATCTTGAAGTCATTATTAGGGTTATCCTCTAACTCTACATGACTTTTGATTGGGAGTTGGTTGTTTCCATACAACACCTTCCATGTTTGGTAGGTTTCAGTGCATGCTTGGAGGTAGTAGTGTGGAGGTTTGAACAAAGAACATTCTATATTGCTTCATTGAGTTTCACTCGTTTTGGCATGCCAAGAGGTGCTAAAATGAGTACAACTCTCATTGAACCTCATGAAATAAGGTGCTCAACTTCATTTAGATTCAAACACTACCTCTGATTATGCATCACAAGTGGCAAGAAATTATTGATTTTGTATGTAAACAACCAATGGGAAGCCATATGGACACATAGACTTATTAGTGTGGTTTAATGCACAATCTCCACATAGTTCAGGAACCTAATTTCATCACCGATGCTGTTTAACGGGCACTTTATACTGGAGCTTGAGGGTCCATGACCATTGCAATATAAGACCTCTCATTGGCAGACAATGCCAAGACAAGACCATCCTACTTCACAATAGAGCTTGATGGCCTAGTTTTAATAAATGGAAAACCTCCATGGCATGTTTCATAGGCTCCCGGATTTTGCATTGAACCCACCTCAAAGAGCTGGGTCTAACACAAAACCCTTAGACCATGACACTTCGAGATCTCAAAACCCTTGATTTGTTATAACTTATTGTGTAGAAGGGCCTACATGAGCACAATGGTACTAGATTGGCATTTGGTTGAGAGCATCCCGGTCACATATGTATTCACAATACAGTCAAAGGCCTATGACCAGATTTTTATCGTCCTGCCTTCGGATGAGTTTCAAGGGCCATCCAAATTTCATGGTCACGGCCCTTGGCCATAGTGCCAAGTGGCCCTAAGCTACTGTCAATTTTTCCTCAAGGAAAAGAGTGTGCACTGTTTGGTAGCTTGCTCTCAAAAACTATGGCCTACACCATTGATAAAAAATGTCGATGGACTTTGATAGTTCATACAATTCAAGATTAGCACCAAAACTTTCTGGATTTTATCCTGACCACTTCAGATACATTTGCAGACGCACAGAAATCCAAACCTCGTGAATCCAAGTCGTATAAGGTACCTAACAGCACAAAGTAATGAAATAAGGCGCATCTATCTACATTAAATCTTCTTCACAAAAGCCAAGTGCTCATTAATCCAGAATTCATTTAAATTCAGACAGCAACCAACATCCCAAACTGGTAACTTTCCCACATCCAAATTGCTATCATAAAGCTGATCGATGAAGAATGAAAGCTCACTTACTTTGGATCGGCAACAGAGACGTTCGATGTGCCACAGTCGGCATGAGCAGTTTTAGTTCCCCAGTGCAAAGAGCGACATCGGTCCATCACCGAACTGATGATGATTCTGGAATCGGCAGAAACAGCATCATCTATCAGACGGTGCACCAATGCAACCGACCGCCTCGAAGTTCCCATCATCATCGCTCTGCTCATCTTTGCTCGGTTGACTTAGTCCTCCTTATGTGAACAGGTCTTCTTCTTCGCGTAGCTCTCACGCTGAGATCGAACTCCACCAATCAATCCATAAATCAATCAATCTGCACAACATCAACAACAATCCACATGGCGATGTCAGGGTTATGGTACTAATAGCGATTTCAGCATTCAAGGAACGGTCCCAAAAGATCCAACCCACCGCCTCTTGCTTAACTCCCGAACAACCACCAGCTCCATACGTCAGAAGATCTACAAACTTCTATGCACATGCCTGCCATATACCAATCGACATTCCTCCACCAAAGTTTCCTTCACACATGTTAACTATACATATTGATTGAGCATAAACCTTTCGAAGCTTCACATAGCTCATGTGTTCTCTCTTACACAACCTCTCATCAGCTCTCAAGACATCTTTACCGTGGCAACAGGTAAAGATGCAAAGAGAAGCATGGAGAGTGTATGATTATGTTATGCTCACAACAAGAACTCTTATGCGCGAAGTCTTATTTCCGTTTCTAACATCCATGTCAACCCATGAATGACATGCTCAGTTATTTTTGGTTACCGTAATTAAAACAGGTCTAGAGTGCTCATGTATGGTACTAACTTAATAGCGGTTTCAAGAACCCACCGCCTCTTGCAACTCTCCAACAACCAGCAGCTCCACACATCATAAGAATCATCTAACAACCTCTATGATGCACATGCCACATAACCCAATCGACGCACTCATATTAAACCACCGAATCAACTTCCTTCAAACTTCACACATGCCAACCATGCTCTTGTTCATTAATTTAGGATAAACCTCAAGTTCGGACACCATATCAACAGACCGACCACCCACATTTCTCGCCACCATCCTCGCCCTTCCACACCGACAGAACCTTTTCTTTCCATTTCTTTCTATTTACAGATAACAAAAAAAAGCGGTGGGATCACATCCAAAACTTTAAGCTCATCAACATCACATATCACACTATACCTAAGACCAGCAAACTCAATATCTCCCACCCAGCAAACAAAACAATGCCCAATCCAGGTGGCTCCCAAACTTCAAACCGCATCAAACTACATCATCACAAACCTCTCTACCTATTAAGTGAGGATAGAAATCTGACAAAACGTACATCATTGAGATCTTCTCCTCATTTTCGGAGCAACCAAATTACCTAACCCAGTTTCGATTCAATTCAACCCACGAGACAAGTGATTGATAACATACTGTAACGTACACGCATGGTTGGATCTTTTGCAGATGATGTGCAACACCTAAGTTAGAGAGAAGATTCATTGAATCACAAACCTGCTGGGTCCCCTTTGACTTGGCAGGTGAGCAGATAGAATCTAAAGCTGGCCCGTGAAATGAGAGACAAACACAACACAAATCCTGGTGCCGCAGTTGATGATTCATGGAGGAGGGGGGTGATGGCAGCTTGCGGCTGGGAGGAGAGGAGGGCGGTAGCGTTGGCGGCGGCCGCCGGCTAATCACATGTAGACTAGGATAGGTTAACCAAGGATGTGGGTTAGGAGTAACCCACGAGTTAAGTAATAGGTTGAGATAACGAAGGAAGGAGGTTGGCTCCGGTGGGTTCAAGTGTTCGTTTGGTGTGCATGCTCACACGTGGCTAGTAGGTATTGGGTGTAAGTATCAAATGGCAATGAGATGGTGATGGCCTCACAAATTTTTAACTTTAGCACCTAACTTAACTTGAGTTAAGTTATATTTTTTCCCCTAGGTGGGCCCAAGTAGGCTTTCGGGAGAGTTGATATTTGTTGGAGTTGACAAGCTTTCATCAAAGGTTCACACTAAGGGCCGGTTGAGACCGTGGTGAAGATGGAAGAAAAGAAGAAAATATTTTAAAATAAATATAAAATAAAGTCTCAAGTTGGAGTTCTCCGGAACTCAAGTTTCTTGTTGAAGGGTTTGAGGTTGCCTGAAGAAAAGAAGAAAAGATTCTAAAATAAATATAAAATAAAGTCTCAAGGTGGAGTTCTCCGGAACTCAAGTTTCTTGTTGAAGGGTTTGAGGTTGCCTGAGAAACTTAACTTCCATAGAACTCCCCTAGCAAAAAGTGCTACCATGTTGGTATCCATTATTCAGCTGCATGGTTGTGTTCGTTCTATATTTAGCATATAACATGGGCCTCCACTATCTTATTTTCATGGGAAGAAACTTAGAAAATAAGAACAAATTGACATTGGTATGAATAATGAAGAGTGTTGGTTTGAATAGTAAGAATATTGTGAATAGTGTCGGTGTTTTCAATGATATTTCTTCTATTGATAATAAGTGCATGGAATATTACTGGGATGAATAGTGTTTCCTACAAATATTCTTGGGATGAACAATAATTCATGCACACAGTGCCGGGAGTATAACTCCACCCAAATTTCCAAGTTCAACCTAAACGTATGAATAGGAAATGAATATTCCTAGTTTGTTCGAGGGCCAACAAAATATAAATGACATATTACAGGGTCATAGGACCGACCCACGTTGCTGAATAATGTTATGATTCTCCTCCATAACCACAAACCTAAATTTTAACATCTACAAATCTTAAATATTGAGAGGAGAGGTTCAAGCATTACTTTAGTGAACACATTCACACACGCCTGGATACTATACTTATCAAATGGCAATGAGATTGTGGCCTCACAAATGTCAACTTAGTGGGCACCTAAGTTGAGTTATGTTTTTCTTAGGGGGATCCAAGTCCTTGAAGCGTCCTTTACACTAGAGCTTGAGTTAAGAGCTCTAACTTACAATATTTGAGGAGCTTGACACTTGGAGTTGACTAGCTTTCATCCAATGCTCAAACTATTGAGAGCTTCAAGCATTCTTTGGTGTACATGCTCAAAAATGGCTAGGGTATATATGTATCAAATGGTAATGATATGACGGCTTCATGAATTTCAACTTCAACACCTAAGTTGAGTCATTGAAGTGTTCTTAACACTAGAGCTCGAATTGAGAGCTCGAATTGAGAGCTCGAACTTGCAATTTTGGGGGATTTTGAACCTTGAAGATGACAAGATTTCATTCAAACTTCAAACTATTGAGAGGTTCATCGATCTTTGAGCTCTCAATAGTGGCATGATTAGGAGTAATCCAAGAGTTGGGATAAAGAAATTAGGCTATCTTAGCTTCAAGCACTTTTTGGTGTCAAGCAAGTTCGTGTGGAGTCAAGACTGTTGTCCAAGAAAATAGTGTGAGATTGACTAACTGTCACCATATGCATGTATTGTGATTGAGTGATTTTGAAAACTTTATGATAAAACAAATGAATTGTAACTTCAAAACCTGAGATAACCTAAACTAGTCATGCAATTATCCTAATAAAACTTATATGAGACACCTAGATGACATACAAATCACTTTTTAAGTCTTTACCAAATGTTTCTATAGTTTGTTGGCATATCCAAAATCCTAACTACAGCTCACACATGGACTAAGCACTATAAGTATATCAAAACAACAATGAACGGTGGCCTCACAAATTTCAACTTTACCACCTAACTTGTGTCGAGTTATATTTTTCTTAAGTGGGTCCAACTTGTCCTTAAGGCGCCCTTTACAGTATACTAGAGCTGCAATTTATGGGGAGTTTAATACTTGGAGTTGGCAAGCTCACGAGGACACAACATTGTATGTAGACTCGACGGTTTCGATTCATGATGTTCTTTCATTTGGAGCCCCGTCCACAATTTATTTTCAACAAAGCAGGTGGTTTATCTCTAGTGGAAGTGGAAGTCCTAGATATCTTTTTCAATCGTAGAACGTCCAAGTCACAATTGATGTACAGAGACATCCCATGGAGAGGAACACGTGAGAAAAACCATGAGTCTTTGTAATTTCTTATTGAAACGCTGACTAAACCAGAAGATGTTATCCTGGATGCTTATGCATCTTCAAGTAAGAAACAATTTTTGGTTTTCTAAGTTTTGGGATTGAATCTTTTGTGCATGACAAATATGTTATGATATACATGGTTGTATTTGTTGTAGGTGCATCTATTCATGCTTATCGTCGTAGTGATCGACACCTTGTTGCATTCGAGAAAGACTCTGCAATTTCCAATGCAATATTGGCTCCTTTATACGATTCATTGCCATCTCCTAATGTTGAAGGCTTGCAATTACTTAACATGCTATCATATGATGTCTATGCTGAGAACATGGCTTCCTTTCTTGCTGCTCAACCTTTCCCTTCTATGCATAGAAACACTAAACATTATGATCGACGGGTTTTGGATTTCATAGATTTAGAGGCCGGTTCATGTTCAAGATCCATCACAACAAGTTCTACTGATGGTTAGTTCTTTGGTAGACTTATTCAAGTACAATAACTAAGGCTTTTTTTGTCGTCTTTTATTTTAATATACTTTCATTTATATATCGGAGTTACATATGTTTTCTATCCACTTTTATCTTACTTGCATTTTCTATATTTGTATTGTATTAATGACTTATTGCAAAATTAAGTATTTCTTGTAATATGTCGTGTTTCATTTTTTAAGTTGGTCTTATTATAAATGTCAATGATATTGATTATTATCATGTCATAAGGGATGCAATACAACTATTAAAATTTCTATATGATACATATATATGTCCATTGTCGTTTTTACTTCTCAATGTTCATTTCTCATTACTCATAATCTAGAATTTTGTTGTTTATTTTCCCCACCTTTCTTATTTTTAACCCTACAAATGTGTCAAAATACCACGGTTATAGGATATCAGTGGGCCTATTACCAAAGATTTTTCCTTCCTCACCGCTCACGTGTTACCGCTCACCGCTCATTGCTCACCGCTCACAAGATAGCACTCCCCGTGTCCTCGTTAAGATATAGTTATTTATCATGTCATCAAATAACAAATAAAATGCACATAAATTTGAAAAAAATACTTCAAAATTAAAGATAAGAATGTACCGTAAATTTTGTATCCGTTGCCAAACACAATGGCAATTTTTTTATTGCATATGAGCCACTCAAACCGCTCACGGTTTGAGTTAAGGCTCACTGCCTACAAAAACAAACAAGTTAGTTAATAGGAATAGTCAATATATAGGTTGTTACTACATTTTGAAATATCCGCATGTGAATGCGAGTTATCTAAGAGACTGACATTAAGTCTGGACCAACCCGGGTTCGAATCCGGTTGGTTACATTGACTGAAGTTATCCTAAGTTGAGCTAGTGTTAAAGCATGAATAATCTATAGGCGGATATAGATAAGATGTTACTACGCGCGTGTGCGTAGAACCTTTTCAATTATATTATTTTTTGAAATATTTTAGGATTTATCCGCGTGAATTAACCAAACCGCTCACGGTTGGGTTAAGGAAATTAATGACCATCCATCAGAGTTGTTGCAATGTTTTGTAATTTTTCCAATGTCATTTTTGGTTTATGATTAGAGCTCCAATGCACATTTATTTGAGACAAGGAATTTAATATTGAATTTAGAACACAAAAAATTTATAAATACAAAAATGAATGGATTCATGAAAAAAAAGAAAATCAATGAATCAATGGATTTGAGGCCTCACCTATTGACGTCATTCATGGCATCCAAAAAAACGTTAGTCGCATCCTTTGCATCAAGACATATACAATCAACACTATAATGTCAATTCTCCTTATTAGCATGAACATTGTCTATGTAATGCCTCCATGCTGTAACTTGGTGGTTACCCTCCGATACCTAAAACATTCTATCTTTAAAAATCTTAAGATCATCATCTTGAGAAATGAATTACTCAAAAATATCATTCGTTTGTTGTCATAGTGGATCCCAAGAACTTGACTTGTCATCTGTTATAAATAAATTCTCCCCATGATCGTTGATAATGAAAACATACAAGACACGATTACCCTCTCTATATCCATTGAAAAACTCATTCTCCAACAATTGAACATCAAATTCTGGAATTGGCCTAATAAAAGGTAGTGGCTCCTAGCGGCATATAAGACTGGATAAACGAGATTTTGAGAGGGCCGAATTCGGAAGTTATTGATGATGGAATTAAAATATATTTTCTCCAACTTCTTCTTTGAGATTTCTTCAATGTCAGCGTCCGCCAAAACATCATCCTACATGTTGACACCAAATCAGAGTCTATGATAAATAAATAAAAAAATTATGCCACAAAATAACTATCCATTGCACAACAAAATATTAACTACATATTCATAATGAATTTCATATCAAAACAAAAATTAGTTTACAAGATGAAATTTACTTGGCATTCATAGTTCAATACAAAAATTAATGAAGACCACCTAATAGACATAACAATCAATATTTTGATAGTACACAAAATATACATAAAGACATTAGAAAACATAAGAAGCGAGACTATGGTGTTCACATGAATTTGGTACATGTAATATTTTCTTTCAATGAAAGATTAAGCATAACAATTTTGATACCAAAACCCTTATTCTATAATTTAAAAAAAATGTGGAATAGGGGTTTCGGTACCGAAACCCCTATTCCACACTTTCGTTCTCTTTGAAACAAATTTATGGAATAAGGGTTTCGGTACCGAAACTCCTATTCCAGACCTTTGCTCTCTTTGAAACAAATTTCTGGAATAAGGGTTTCGGTACCGAAACCCTTATTTCATAAATTTGTTTCAAAGAGAGCAAAAGTGTGGAATAGGGGTTTCGGTACCGAAACCCTTATTCCAAAAATTTGTTTCTCTTTGAACAAAGGTGTGGAATAGGGGTTTGTGAGCCCAATTATGTGCCCACAAGTGAATTTAGCTTTAGGGATGCCAAAAACTTAGAATTGGCATGTAATTGAGCTAATGAATTGAACACCCAACGGGTGAGGCCTAAAGTTTAGATTGAATTTTGCGAAGTGCTTTGACATTAGGTGTTTTAGAGAAAAGAGAAAAATCAATACAAAATTGAAGGTGTGCATTAGTTTTAAGTTATTAGCTTGTAGTGTGCAATTCTTGAAGGCTTGGAACGGCAAAATGTCCATTTTAGGACTTGAAGGGGTTGACTTTAAGGAAGGGGACAGCCTCTTCAGTAGGTTAAGGGCCTTGGCCTTGTTTTTTTTGAGAGATCAAGAAAGAAGAAGTACACAAGGAGGCGGCAGAAGGGGCCGAGGGGGGGCGGCTCACCACCTTGGCTATGGGGAAAGTAGGAAGAATGTGATTTCAGATTAGGAAGCTGAATGTGATTTCAGATTAGGAAGCTGAAGGTGATTTCAGATTAGGAAGCTGAATGTGATTTCAGATTAGGAAGCTGAAGGTGATTTCAGATTAGGAAGCTGAATGTGATTTCAAATTAGGAAGCTGAATGTGATTTCAGATTAGGAAGCTGAATGTGATTTCAGAGTAGGAAGATGAATGTGGATCCAGGGTGCAAGGCTCTCGGCAGCTGAATGTGGGTTCAGGGTGTAAGGCTCTCGGCAGATGAATGTGGATCCAGGGTGTAAGGCTCTCGGCAGCTGAATGTGGGTTCAGGGCTTAGGCCCTCGGCAGCTGAATGTGGATCCAGGGTGTAAGGCTCTCGGCAGCTGAATGTGGATGCAGAGCGAGGCCTCTCGGCAGTTGAATGTGGACTCAGGGCTAGGCCTCTCGGCAGCTGAATGTGGACTCAGGGCGAGGCCTCTCGGCAGTTGAATGTGGACTCAGGGCTAGGCCTTCCGGCAGCTGAATGTGGATGCAGAGCGAGGCTTCTCGGCAGTTGAATGTGGATGCAGGGCGAGGCCTCTCGACAGCTGAATGTAGATCCAGGGTATGAGCCTTTCGACAGTGGAATATGGATCCATGGCTTAGGCTTCTTGGCAGTTGAATTTGATTAAGGGCCAAGGTGGGGGTTCTAGCCAACTTCTGGCAACTTAGAGTGTAGGCTTAAGTAAGAAGTAGGATTGGTGGAAGCATGGTTAAGTAAAGGTTTAAGGAACTCCAAGTGTGGGGTGGGTGCCTTAGAACTCTAGGAGTTGGATTAGCTTGTAGAGTCTCACACTTATCATGCAGTAGATTAGGAAAGGGAGAAAAGGTTGGTGTGGCCGTGTGTGTAATCATCATGGGCATGTAAGCATTTTTCAATGCTAATGCCTCTTGAGGTTAATAAAAAAGAGTGTGTTTGATGTTAAATTCATAGGAGCATGGGTTTGGAGCTTCCTAGGCCAAGAGCCAACAAGGACATGTGAGTCACAGACTTCCACTCGGACTACAGACGCAAAAGGGTGGGAGTTTATGGCTCACAGGGTTTCGGTACCGAAACCCTTATTCCAGAAATTTGTTCAAAAAGAACAAATGTGTGGAATAAATGACCAAATTCGTTACATGGGAACACTACATATGGGAAGATTATCCTCGAGTCGAGGATAGTTTATAATTAGAAAGTCAAAAAATATGAAAGAGAACAAAGGTGTGGAAAAGGGGTTTCGGTACCGAAACCCTTATTCCAGAATTTTGTTCAAAGAGCGCAAAGGTGTGGAATAGGGGTTTCGGTACTGAAACCCTTATTCTAGAAAAAAAAAATTAAAAATATTTTTAAATTTTTTTCCGGAATAAGGGTTTCGGTACTGAAACCCCTTTTCCACACCTTTGTTTTTTTTTATATTTTTTGACTCTCTAATTATAGACTATCCTCGACTCGAGGATAATCTTCCCATATGTAGTGTTCCCATGTAACGAATTTGGTCATTTATTCCACACATTTGTTCTCTTTGAACAAATTTCTGGAATAAGGGTTTCGGTACCGAAACTTCTATTCCAGACCTTTGTTCAAAGAGAAACAAATTTCTGGAATAAGGGTTTCGGTACTGAAACCCCTTTTCCACACCTTTGCTCGTTTTGAAGCAAAAGTTTGGAATAAGGCTTTCGGTACCGAAACCCCTATTCCAGACCTTTGTTCAAAGAGAAACAAATTTCTGGAATAAGGGTTTCGGTATCGAAACTTGTATTCCAGGCCTTTGTTCGAAGAGAAACAAAATTCTGGAATAAGGGTTTCGGTATTGAAACCCCTATTCCACACCTTTGCTCTCTTTGAAACAAATTTATGGAATAAGGGTTTCGGTACCGAAACCCCTATTCCACACCTTTGCGGTCTTTGAATAAAATTCTGGTATAAGGGTTTCGGTACCGAAACCCCTTTTTCAACCCTTTCTTTCAAAGGTTTTGTTTTCACTCAACAGTCATTCGATGATGTCGTTGTTGTTGCACATATATTCCCACATGTGTTGATCTTCATGGAAAGGGCTGGAATAGGGGTTTCAGGACCGAAACTTTTATTCCAGAAAATAATAATAATATAATATTATTATTATAATAATATTATAATAATATTATTATAATATTATAATAATAATATTATAATATTATAATAATATTATAATAATATAATAATACTATAATAATACTATAATAATAATATAATTATAATATAATATAATATAATAATAAATGAAATGCTGGAATAAGGGTTTCGGTACCGAAACCCCTATTCCAGACCCGTGAATGAGGTTGGAGACAAAGGGAAAGATGAGAATAGTAGCGAAGGTCGAGAGAAATGAATGATAAAGGGAACAAATGTTTTCGATAGAAAAGGCTGGAATAGGGGTTTCGGTACCGAAACCCCTATTCCAGCCCTTTACATAAAGAACTAATGATGTGGGAAAAAATGGCCTAGTAGCAATCGCATCGTGAAATGAGTGGTGAACGAAAATAAAAACTTTGGAAGAAAGGGCTGGAATAAGGGTTTCGGTACCGAAACCCCTATTCCAGCCCTTTACATGAAGAACTCATGATGTGGGGAAAAATGGCCCAGTAGCATCGCAATGGAGGTATGCGCAACAACACCGAATGGGCCGGTTCAACTGCTCTCCCTTTTGATGTGGATGATATTTGTCAGCCATAAACCCCCACCCTTTTGCGTCTGTAGTCCGAGTGGAAGTCTATGGCTCACATGTATTTGTTGACTCTTGGCCTTTGAGACCCTATACTCATGCTCCAATGAATTTAAACACAAGCACACTCTTTTCTTTAACACCACATGGCATTGGTATTGAAAAATACTTATGCATTTATGATGATTATTACACCCAACCACACTAACATCCTCTTCCTCTTCTACTCTCCCACCTTAGGGGTGTGCTATTCAACTAACTGATCTAGTTCCTAGCTCCCTAAGGCACTTCCTCTAGCATTGGTGGTTCATAAACATTTAACCTAGCTGCACTACCTATTACATCCAATCCCCCACCTTGCCACATCATTGGGAACCTCAGCATTGCAGCTTAGAATCTGCACTAAGGCTCGGCCCTCACATCTCAACTCTGTGTCACAACCTGGGCTTCACATCTCGAATCTGCACCTAACTTCTGTGAACTCAAAATCTGGGCCGAGCTTCGGCGACCCAACTTTGCTCTAGAACAATTCACAGCACCCAGCTTTTGGGCTCACCCGGAGGTACCCGTGAAAGTACGTTCGGATCCGAGGGTGGTTCCTTGGGCACCTCGGAGTACTCAAGAAACTTGCATGCTTACCAACCCAACACCCACTTTTGGGCTCACCCGGAGGTACCCGTGAAAGTACCTTCGGATCCGAGGGTGGTTTCTTGGGCACCTCGGAGTACTCAAGAAACTTATATGCTCACCAACATTAGGTCCTCAGAGTTCGGTACATCCGTTTCCTGGGTCTGCCAAGTACAACATGGGGCGGAACGCCCCCTTTTGCAAAACACCGCAAGTTCCGCCAGTTCCAACTCGACTCCCCGCCTTCGAAGTTTCTCGGTGAATCGCAGGTGTATTTAGGAGTACGTTCGGATCGGAGGCACACAACGCACACTCCTTCTATTTAAACACCCAAGGCATTAGTATTGAAAAATACTTGTGCACCCATAATGATCATCACACACAATCACACTAACATTTTCTTCTACCTCTAATCTCCTACATGATCTATGTGCTAAGCAACCAATTAACCTAATGCCTAGCACTCTAAGGCACCCCTTCACACTTAGAGGTAGTTAGGACCGCCTCAACTGTTCCCATAACTAAAAGTCCCATTCGGCCAAGGCCTGCTCCTTCAGCCAAGGGACCTGCCCCCTCGACCAAGAGCCTCTGATCCTTCGGCCAAGCGCCTTTGAGCATTCGGCCAAGACCTCTGAGCGAGCCCCTCCTGGGAGCCTTTTCCGCCAGCAACCTCGCCCTGAATCCTTGAGCCCTTCGGCCAGCCTGCTGGCTCCTCCGCACACAGTTCCCCCAAGCTTCCTCGTCAAAACCAGGGCCTCTTGCCTGGTCGATCCGAGGATCCAGCATCTGATTCAAATGTGGGTAACGGCCTCGTGTCTTAAACAAACCCCCTTGAAGCCTAAAATGAACACCCCCCACACCTAAAGCAACACTTGAACTAAGTTCAAGCCACAATCTACCTAGCATTGCCACTTAACCTACTAACACACCTAATTGTCCTTGTTTTTGTTCTTCTTTTCTTTTTCTTTTCTCAAACTAAATGCTCAACTCCAATCACAACCACGCTAGTTTGATGCTTCTTAACTCATGTCCACCTTTTAACTAACACAACCTCTGTCAATTCGGAGTTCTTCAAATGATTTTGGTTTAACTAGAAATGTGAACACAAAATTGGGCTCACAATATTATTCCTCTTTGATCCACTCTTGTTTGTAAGGTTTGTCGTTCACCACCTGTGTACATTGCTCTGTGTTACGCTTGCATCTTATATACCCATTCCAGATCTGTTGAGATGTCCAGGGCTTGTATTCATCTTGGTGTACATGACCACCCTGTGTCCAATGGTACATGCCGCAAATCTTTGGACATAGCATACCAATGCGTTGCGAATGAAGTGTTGAAAACTCCCACTGTAAAAAATTCGGCCATAATAATGGCTGCGAACAAACAATTCTTGACCGATTACCTTCTTAAATGTCCCACAATTGGCGAAGACCATCACTTGGTCGATTCATCCTTGGAGGTGGTTATGGACAAATTCAGTACCCTCGCATCCCCGAATTATTGTGACTTTGTATCTGGATCAAAGCGCTTCATACGTAGTGGGATGGAAACTATGAATAGTATTATGGCCCTTAAAGACCATTATGCTTTTAAATTTGTTCATAGCAGTCGGTTCCCAGGTCAATCCAAGGACAAAATGTTCGTCTTCAAGATGTCCGTAGGCCTTCCAAGCAGTGGTGGTGAGCTTGTAAAAATAATGCAAGTCAGTGGGGACATGAAGAACTCATGGATTATGTTTGACCATGTCAAACGTTTGAAGTATTGGACAACAATGGTTTGTCATATGTCCGATAGTCGATACTGTAAAGTATTAACCATTGCGTGTTGTGACATGCAATCTGAAGATGGTATAGCACAGACTCTCTTTTGGAAAAATTTGAATGTTGTAATGGCCGAGAATGGTGTGCCAAATGTAAACTTCAAAGGGTTCATGGCAAATAGTATCCAAGCTAATTGGAATGTAGTGAGGATGGTTTACGGGGATGGCGATCTAAGTCTTCCTATGGTCAACCGTAAACGTACATGTTTTTTTTCCATTGGTCTACGATCTTGGATAAGGTGACACAAAAGTTTATCAAACCATCATTGCAGTTTCAACACAAGCAAATATGTAAGGATTACAAGGACGCCACAACAATGGATGATGCCGAGACTAAGTACCATGTGATTCGTTCTTGGTGGTTGTCATCAGGGTCTGCCACCGAAAAAAACATCATTGGCCTTGTTAAATGGTTGGGACTTTGGCACTTCCGTTACATACAATGGGGTAGGTATATGTTATTTGTAAGTGCATACATATTTACATTATTCAATGTCATTCAACTTCTTCAATGTATTTCTATTCTTATATATCAATGTCATGTTTTTTTAACCCTATACTTGTATATTATTCATAGGATATGACAATAGAAGAACGTGTGGAAATGCCTACATGCAACCTTGTAGAGATTGTACACAACAAATGGCTCCAACAGTCCGGCAACAAAATGACATGCTTATATGAAGCTATAGTGGATGACATTATTTGTATTTTCATGCAAAACGTGAATTATCGGACATGGTTAAAAGGGGGGTCCGATGGTAAGGGTCTTGATTCAGCATCCTTAAAATTCAAAGCAATTGCAAGATGTGGAGATCCAAAATTGTTGGTTGATGCCATGAAATCGTTCCCAGGTGCAGAAGGTGTAAATACTAGAAATTGTGCATTGGAAGGGTCTGAGCTATTTGGATCCACCAAACGAAAATTCGACTTGCCCCCATGTGTTGATTGCGATTCTCATCGACCCGATAAAGTGAACTATTTCATTCCTCACCCCAACACCCGGGCAACTCGTTAAAGTATTGGATGGCCCAACATCTAGGGTTTATTAAGTTATAGCCGCATCCATGCGATTCATGTGTTTGTGTCAAGTGTCACGTGGACCGCACATGTACTCCAAATTTAAGGTAACCAAGTCTTTTTTGACAAAGTCTTGTTCATGAGCTCATTCTTTGGGGTATTCCAATCTAAATGTATCTTTGGCCAAGAAATACATGTAATGGATAGTTTAATTCCTAAGCTAGTAAGGGCCACTTCACACACGAGCCAAGAGCCGTGACCATGAGATTGTGAGAGCCCAAAAGAAAGTGTCCAAAGGCCGTCCCAAGACACCTCCAAAATCATGTAGTGTGGTCACGGATTCTCAAGTGTAGTGTGAAGTCATATGTGACTGGGCCCTCAACCAAATGCTATTTCGATGAATTTCTATTCAAGTGGGTCATCACATATGATAAAATATAATAAACCAACGGTTGTGAGTGTTCGGAGTGCCTTGGTCTCCCGGTTTTGGGTAAGGCCTATCTCAAAGAGGTGGTTTTTGAAAATAGTCCAAGTGACCATGAAACATGATCCATTTGATGCCATGTAGGAATTCATGTAAACTTTACATCCATCTTGCATTCACATACTCCGTTGGTCCCTCAAGCGTAGTGTGAAGCGAACTTATACTAGCTCCGCCTTTTCCACCAATGAGAGTGCTTTGATGTGTAATGGTCACGGGCTCTCATATATGTATGAAGATCTCACATACCGTGTTACAATTGGCGACATCCCGCATTGCACATGCGCAAATTTCGCGAAAATGTCCTCTCATGCATTGGGAAAGAAAGGGAAATGGATGTATTACAAACATCTCTATTATGTATTTAGGTTTTTGTGCAAGGTAGATTACGATAGTGATAAATTCATTCATGCACCTACATATACCTACAATGAGGTCATATACCTACTTAAACTTGTTGGTGTTGTAGAATGTGAGTAGTGGTGCAAGTGTTGTCTTTAACCACATGTATAAGATTGTCAATAAATGACATGTGGACTGAAAATATTACCATGGATCATATAAATATTTTCAGTCCACATGTCAATTTATATGATCCATGGTAATAGGCCCCTTTCATTCTTGCTTCATTTTAAAGGTTGGCAATTTACGATTTAAAATATACAATTTTTGTGTGGAAAATTGCAATTGTGTGCCCTAATTCCGTGCATCTTTACTAAATTTGGACTCATTTCTTATGTGTTACCGCTCACTGCTCATAGGTTTTTGCTCACCGCTCACCGCTCACTGCTTATCGCTCATGAGATAGCTTCCCTCAGCTCTCATCCAAATCTTAACCAATGAGGTGGTGACCTTATGAATCTCTTTAGTATCTAAGTTAATTTTATGTGTCCCTAAGTGGGCCAAGTCCTAAGACCCCTTTTACACCAAAGCTCAAGCTTGCAATTTTTGAGGAGTTTGATACTCAAAATTGACAAGATTTCATCCAAAGCTCAAACTACACTAGATACCGTATTTAGTGTCACCAACTCTAATTGTCTTGCTCAATACTACACTATTGTGTCTAATTAGTGTGGGTGGGAAATGCACGTGGGTTGGAAATTAGTGTGGCCCACACTAAATTTCAAGTGTTTGGGTCACTTTGGATGAAAAATGTAATGTCATCCATCCGTGTGTGTTAGGGTTCTCCGCAAACAACCTCCGTTAGGTCAATGTGGGGAAAGTCTTCAAACACAATTGGATGGAATTATGAAGTTTCATCCAATTGTGGAAACGACAAAACCCACACAAATTTTTCACCTTTGAAATTAGTGTGGGCCACTCTAAATTATAATTTGAAATTAGCGTGTTTTATTAGGAATTAGTGTGGCCCACACTAATTAGACACAATAGTGTAGTTGTAAACCGCCTGTGTCGTGTCACCAACACTAATTATAAACCCTACGTTATTTGTCATTTTCTTGCAAAACAATTTGGGCATTATAGATTTACAATGTTGCAATTACTGTCACTTATTAAGTGATCTTTCATCCAGATTCCAATCATACATGACAATATCTCATCACATAAATTGAAAGATGCAAAATTTACCAAACTTTGTTTGAATAATTGACGTTTGGATGGACTAAAAGTAAGTTGGGATGATAATATTTGTAAATTTGTTCATAAAAACTCTCATTAAAAAAGTCACCACAATGACATAAACTACCATATAACACTAAACACAATATTCAGTGTAGTAAGAGCTTCATCAATCTTCAAGCTCTCAATAGTGGCAAGGTTCGGAGCAAACCAACAATCATAACATTATTCAGATCCATAACAATGTTCTGTGGGACTGACAGTATTCCAAGGAATATTCCACACATTCAGTCCGAATATGAGGAATATTTTTGGAATATTGTCAGTCCCACATAATATTGTTATGAATCTGAATAATGTTATGATTGAGATAACACATGCTACCTATCCTAGCTTCAAGAATTCTCTAGTGTACATGCTCACACATGGCTAGATACCATCGAAACAACAATGAGGCGGTGGCCTCACGAATCCCAACTTTAGCACCTAAGCTAAGTCATGTTTTCATGTTGGGGTCGCCACACACACAACTTGAGCTCAAGGTCAAGGTTGCAAGTTTGGAGGGCTAAGGTAAAAGAATTTGAGGCCTTACATGTGTCCAAATTGTTGGGGTTTTATCTCCAATTCATCGCCACTTGTTTGAATCTATTTTCAAGTTCAAGTTTAAACTTGAGCTTTGGAACTTTCAAGGTCAATATGACTACAAGTTTAAGTTTGAACTTGAAATCAATCCAATATTAGGAGGAACAAGAACTCGGCCCTTTTTGGCACATATAGTAGGGGTGCATATTCTTCTAACTTGGTCCATAGAACTTGGAAGCTTGAGCTCAAGCTCAAGCTCTATGTGGTTGGCACTTCAATGTCGGCCCAAGTCCTAGGAACCCCTTTGCACTAGAGCTTGTCGTGTTGAGAGCTTGAAGTGCAATGTGTTGGAAGGTTGAGACTTAGAGTTGACAAGCTTTCATCCATAACTCAAACTATTGAGAGACTCACCAAAAACTCAAGCACTCAATAGTAGTAGGGTTAGGAGCAAACTTGCAATTAAGATAACAAAGGCTATCTATCCTAGGTTCAAGAATCCTATGATGTATAGCTATGTGCTATATATCAAAACAATATCAATGAGACGGTGGCCGTATGAGTTTCCACTTTAGCACCTAACTTTTCGTAAGTTGTGTTTTCTTAAGTGGGCCCAAGTCCTAAGGTGCCCTTTACACTAGAACTCGAGTTGAGATCTCAAACTTGCAATTTTCTAGGTGCTTGGTACTTGGAGTTGTCAACAATATTTCCTCCAGAGCTCAAACTATTGAGAACTTCAAGAATCATGTGTTGTACATGCTCACACATGGCCACGTATTATATGTGACAAAAGGCAATGAGACGGTGTCGTGAAGCAAACTCTTACACAATGTAAAAAAATATGTAATATTGTTAATTTTTTAGTTTTCATTGACTTTCATAGTTAGTAAGGTAATAACAAAGGTTTGGGAAAATCGTGATTATTTTCACAACCTTTGTTGATTTTGAAGACCTTATGTCATTAGAGTTAGTTTTGATTTAATTTGAAGTTAGTTGTTGTCGAAAGGAAAGGTGAAGATTTTTTCGCCTTTGTGAACTTTTGTGGCTTTGTGTTTGAAAAATACAGATAGATATGACTAAGGGATGATGTGGACCACCCAATGGTTATGCGGGTGCCCATTAGGCCCATCATGGGCGGTTGTGTCCCCATGTGACTAGACTAAGGAGGGAGGTCTTCCTCTCTCAAAGGGGGGCTCTCCAATTTGGGAGATAGCCAGTTTTAGTTTTGTAAGAAAACTTTGAGGAGGAACCATAGATTTTGTATAGCATGGATTTCAATGAAAATTTGTGAGTATGTTTATTTTGCTTGAGTGATTTCAATGATGTATAGACTACTCCATTTGGAGTTGTTATGAGAAAATTATGGGTTTTAGAATGAAGGCAATTTTATTGCCATTGGAATCTAAGAGTGGGTGCTTTGAGAGCATGTGAAGTATGATTTCTTTTTGTTTGTTCTCAGATTTTAGGGGTGCTTGAATCATGTCTTAAACTTTCCAAAAAGTTATTAGACTCTCAATTTGGACATAGAATGAGAAAGTTATGAGCATAGAAATGTGAAGGTGTAGATTTGCCACGGAATTTGGGAAGTCTGTGTTTAAAAAACCATAGAAGATGGGCATATTTGAATTTTGAGTGCAAAATCTTAGGTAGCATAGATAATAAAGTTGAGCAAAGACTAGTTGCAACCAGGAACCCCATGTTTTTTCATAGCAGAACCCTCTCACCACGACAACGGTGGCCTCACAAATTTCAACTTTAGTATCTAAGTTAAGTTATGTTTACCCCACATGGGCCCAAGTCTTCAAGCTCCTTCACACCAAAGTTTGAGTTGAGTGTTTGAAGGTGCAATTTTTTGAGAGTTTGATACTTCGGGTTGGCAAGTGTTCAACCAAAACGAGTTCCACTTGGGCTGCGCTGGCTCGCCCGGGTTGGTTGTATTTTGGGTTACCTTTGCAATTGATTTTCTCAATTTGTGCCAACCAAAAAAAAAGTTCATCCAAACCATTGAGAATCTCACCAATCTTCAAGTTCTCATTAGTAGCACGGTTAGGAGTAAACCGACACTTGATGAGATAAACAAAGGTTATCTATCCTAGGTTTATGCGTTCTTGGTATACACACCCATAGTTGGCTAGGTACTATAAGTATCAAACAAATGAGACAGTGCCCTCATGTTGATTTGCTTTAGCACCTAAGTTGAAGTTATTTTTCCTAAGTGAGGCCAAGTCCTAAGGTGCCTTTATTAGTGTTGCATTTTTTATTCTAGAGGTCGGAGGCGGCATTATAAAATATTTTTAAAAATATTTAAAAATATTTTTTTTGTTTTTAATTGAAAATCATCGAAGACATCAATCCGTGAGGTCCTTTATGGCAAATCATTGTCGAAAACATTCCCCTCTTCTAGGATTAGTTCTTCGAGCACTTCTCCGCCCAAGTATTGATCCAAGAATGAAGACATTGTGAATGCAAACCACCATTCACGACTTGTCCGATGTGCCATGTGGTGCGTTATATATTCCAATATTTGTCAATTTGTGTGGCAATGCTCAAGGCTCAAACACTGCCATTGAGTTTGAATGTACTAATGCTATATGGTAATATGGAACAATTGTCGAAGTTGAGCATGTCTATATTTGCCCTACCGACATGGACTGGCTGTAGTCGTGAACTTATAATAAAAAACATTAAAAAATGCCTCAAAATTTGCCGAGTATTTTAAAATGTGTATTTTAAAATAAATTAAAAAGAAATGCACCCCTAGCCTTTATACACTATAGCTCGAGAGCTCGAACTTGCGATATTTTGGGAGTTTGATACTTCAAATTGATAAGCTTTCTACCAAAGCTCAAAGTATCTAGAGCTTCACCAATCTTTAAGCTCTAAATAGTGGTAGGGTTGGGAGTAGACCAAGAGTCAAGAGAATGAAGGCCATCCATCCTAGCTTCAAGCATTATTTGGTGTACACTTTCACACCTTGCTTGGTATCTCTAAGTAGCATCAAAGTATCAAACAATGAGACAATGGCGTTCACGAAATTCAACTTTAGCACCTAAGTTAAGTCATGTTTTTTTCTTAAGTGTGCCCAAGTCCTAAGGCCCGTGTAGACTAGAGCTCGAGTTGAGAGCTCAAACATGGGAATTTTTGGGGGTTGAAATTTGGAGTGAATTGCAAGATTTCATCCAAAACTCAAACTATCAACAACTTCACTAAATATAGAGAGCCCTGAGTTAGTTATATTTTTCTAAGTGGATCCAATTTCTAACGTCCCCTTTGCACAAGAGGTCGAGTTGAGAACACACATAACATTTTTTAGTCATGTGGGTCAATCATGACCTTGGAATATGTCAATTATATTTTGTGGGCTCCCAAACAAAGTAAGAATATTCATTTACTATTCATATATTCAAGTTGAATGTTGGATATTTGGATGGAATTATACTCTCGGCACTATTCACATGAATCACTCTTCATCCCATTATTATTCACTGAAAATACTATTCATAGCAACACCATCACTAAAAATACCAACACTATTCACAATATTCATACTATTCATATTTGCACTATTCATTATTCGTATTGGTGTCAATTTCTTATTCTTTTCTAAGTTTTTTTCCCATGAAGATAAGATAATGGAGGCCCATGTTAGATGCTAATATACAATGGAACACAACCATATAGTTGAATAATGTTATGCAAACTTGTAATATTTTAGGAGTTTGATATATGGAATGAACAAGCTTATATCTAAAGCTTGAACTATTGAGAGCCACGCCAATCTTCAAACCCTCTACCTTAATGTCATGAGCATCCATGTAGGTCCTTAGATGTAAGATCATGGACAAACCTATTGAAGAAACTATATAACCCACCCAAATCGGTGTATATGTATATATAAAGTTTTTGGTGTACATCTTTACCAGATTTTTAATCCACACTACACTGATAGTCCCATTTAGTGCTTGTAGTACTAATTCCTGAAACACACACTATTTTGTTAAATCTCAAAATTGATGAGGGCTTACTGAGTGATGCTAAATTTATGAATACATGCTCAATTACCATATATCTCAAGATAAATTAGTGTGTGTTCTAAGATGCTTTGAAACTTGAGGTCATCAATGTGATAATCATTCTCAATGGTGCAACAACAACAACAACAACAACAACAACAACAACAACTTTAGGTGCTATAAATGGTATGGTGGCATTGTAGTCGCCTGGGCTAGATCACATCTTCATTCGGCTGGGCCCCACCCCTCCCACGCCTCCTTCACTACTCGGTCTTCCTACCTGCACCTGCATGGGAACTCTTCCCCATTGGGAACCAATGTGACAATACCCGGTCACTTAAGCCATTAGGCTCCTTTGGCATGTGAAGGAACTCCATCAATTAACTTGGGAATAATGAAAGTGATGTCAACTTGAATATTTGTAATTTTGATTGGGTATTGTCACATTGGTTCCCAATGAGAAAGAGTTCCCATGCAGATGCGGACATGAAGATTGGGTAGTGAAGGAGGCGTGGGAGGGGCGAGGCCCAACCAAATGAAGATGTGATCTGGGCCCGGGCAGTGTTCAAGTTTGAAGTGTGCACATGCATCTCAATGTGAAGGGCTTCAAAATAATCACACTTCACTCAAACTTTCAAACTTTTTTGCAACACTTCACAAAAAAACTTGATATTGGCCGTTTTGTATTGAATATGAAAATAATATGATGTCTCACTATATTGAAGAAGTACATGCAATAAAATGAATTATTTAGATTCCCTACATAATGCACTTAATCATCATCCAACTCCAAAGGCAAAGTCCTCTGGTCAATTTCCAAGTGTCAAATATTCTAGCCCAATCCATATTTTCCATCGGAAGACCGCATAATGACACTCGCATCAATGCATCCAATGTTTCAAGTTTCAATCGACTTATGCAATCACTCTTCACCCAATTATGTTTGGAAAGTGCACGTCACATATAGTTGTGCTTGCCAAGCTGAAGTTTCATTCAGTGCCAAGTCAAAGTTGCAGAAGTTATTGGAATTTGGAAGTGTCTGCTAGAGTGCCGAGATTGGAGTCCAGCTATGTTTCTATTTGCAAAATACAACCACTGCATTTTGTGACGGGCAATTTTTGGAGAGACCTTCACTGTGAAGGGTGGAAACTTTGCGGAGCACATTTTTGTGAAGTGCCCAAAAAAAAACTTTGTTGACGGCCAAAATGGCATCTGACAGGTGTTGAAGACTTCAATATTGAACACTGAGCCCGGGGCATTGTAGCCAGTTCTCCCCATTCATTGTGTGTAGTGAGACAAGGTCTAACTTATGCTATCAAGGCAGCTAGATCTCACTGCAACCTGTGAAGTTTTCTCTGCTACTCTCTGCACTGCTTGGTAGTTCTTATATGTGACTTTGTGGTCCCACTCATGTGCACTTGTGATTCTCTGGGTTCCCTTCAATGTCGTTCCCAGGATTGTAAATGTTTAATCTGCTAACCGTGATTGTTGTTTTGAAAAATGCCCACATTTCTACTATGGCCGATAGGACTGGCTTTGCAACAAATTGTCTCATGAAGCAGCTTCTTAACAATGCACTTTTGCTATGAGGCGGGCTCCGATTCCATTGAATTTTATGTTTTTGGGTGCTCTAATATCAAACTGCACTTTTGATATATCATATGCACTAAGATTTTTCACAAACATTTTCTTCTTTCACAATGATATCCAAGACATGTGAACAACCTCCAGCTTACCACAAAAGTTGCGAAATTTTATTGGTAGTTTCTACTGATCAAGCTTGTGGGAGGTCCAACATCTAGAGAATATGACCAAGTATGCTCCTTGCACGTCATTTCTTAAGAATATGTCTTGCATAATTTCACGCGGAGAAGATATAAAAACAAGATTATTGGTTGTTGGTGAGCAAACAAACAAAGATTCGGCGAATGGAATCCCAGGATGAATTAGTGCACGGTTAAATGACTCATCTTCACACATGAAAAATATGGATTCCAAGATCAGGGTTTCATTGGATAACAAATGATCCACCCATTTTTCTATTGATTTTAAATCTATTATGGAAATGGACAAAGATACAATATGCTTAAGGGTTTGGCTTCCACTTTGGGAGTAACTATGCAACAACCAGATAGGATCCTATGGGCTATTCTAAAACAACCTTATGAGAAAAACTGACTTGAGCACAATATGCTTTGAAAATTCTCTTCATAAATTTGAGAATGATTTTCAAACAACCATTGATGAGTTTCAAGGACAATATGTAGCATTTGTGGATGGCAATGCAACATGAGGATATTTTACAGGTGGTGCAGAATTTGGGAAAATTTGTTGGAGTTTAAGTCTCTTCATGCAAGTCACACAACTTTAAACGAAGTTTTTCATAATTAAACTCTTGCAAAACTCACATGCTTTGGAAATCTTAGACATGAAGAAGGGGAACATACTCAAAGAGGATAAATTAATTGAGCTCACTACCTTATTTTTTTAGTCAAGTCAGCAGTCTACAAAGCGTTATAAGAATCCTAGAACAATGCTTGAAATTGATGGAATACATGCATGAGATTCATTAAAAAAAAAATTGCCCCAAAAACAATGCATACCATGGGCACACTTCATAGTCATATGAAGGAATTAGACTCCCACACTTATCTCTAACTTTGAGACATCCATGACAATACCAAAGTATCCTAACACTTCTCACATGTCCAATCTAGAGAGGGACATAGCTGTAGTAGAGGAACATTTAAAAACACATGAAACAAATGCTATTACATGGGCATCTAAACTCAAAGATGATGGCCAGACATATTCTTTCATGATCAAACAACGCAACACATACGGGAGATATTGGAAAGGGCAAAACGTAGCTTACATTTAAAATTGACCAATATGGAAGAAAGTGAGCATGAGAACACTCTCCAACTCACCTAAAGATTCTTACAACACATGTTTGGAGGGATTTCACATATTTCAAAAGGATGGAGGTGCAGAAAATTCAATATGGCTAGACACCTCCCGTTTATTTTCAAATGCATCAACTGGAGATGAGAACAAACTACTTGAGAGACTGCAAGTAACTCGTAGGTACACAAATTGGATATGATGAGGATAGAACACCAATGCAACAAAAATTGTTTGCTAAAAAATGGGGAAATAATGAAAGAGCTTTGGAGATAATAGCCAAGATTATACATGGAGAAATTGTAATACTTTAGCATGGGTCATAAAACCGATCAAGTTGCATGACACACAACCCAAATTAATTGAAGCAATAAATGTAGACAAACCTCACCATTTGTGCCCCATTTCATATGTTTCTTGGAACTATAGAGGTTATTCAATGCAAGACAATATTCCAATAGCAAGTTTTTTTCCAACTATAGATCTAATATTCTTAGCAAAAACTTGAAAGAAAGATGGAATAGGTATAGCAAAAATTAATGGTTAGAGTCATTTTTCCACTACACGAAATGAATTTGGCAACATACATTCATGCGCCACTACTTGAGGACATGGGGGTATTGTTGTATTTATTAGGACATCTATCCGCACATGGGTTTCACATCTTCCCTCTTCTCACATGAACACACACATATATAGGTTAGGATCCACAAGGATATAGGTCTCTCCACGGATGTATATATTGGTATATATACTACTTCCCACCTTTGGGCGCCAAAAGCTACAAATCTACAAATACATACCCTTACACTTTCTTTTTCACTGAGTTTGTTTATTATCAACCTTTAGGGGAGGTTTTTCTAGTAGGTGATGAACCGGTTCACACCAAGGACAACACCTCCATCTTGACGACAATGGCGTCAACCTCCTAGAAGTTCCTAGGCCCCACTAGTTGAGAGAGTCTAAGACATTGGTCATTACAATGCATTTGGTGGATTTCTAATAGAAAATTTGTCCTTCTTTGGCTACGTGATTCTTAATGGGGTAGATATGTGATGTCAAAATTTCACTTGTTTCTCTAGCATGGGTGGGGCTAGTGTAGTTGATTACCTCATAGGTGATCCCAACTCCCTTCGCAATTCTATCTTTGAATTTTCCATAGGTAATAAACAACCCGACTCAAACCATTGCCCTCTCTTCTTCAAAAATAGGTAATAGTGTAGGTTCAAAGTTTCGAAGCTTGTCTAGTCAAGGTCAAGTTCTTTGTCACAATCCTAAGAAAACAAACCCATATGTTCTAAATATCAAGCATGAACTCACTTATGTGCAAGGTGAGACCTACACCTCATTAGATGACCATGCTCAAGCATGGTTACACTTGATACTATGCACAACTAAACCCTTAACCTTTGAAAAACTACGTGGCAAACGACGTGGTAGACCGTCCAACACGATTTGGGCGAACCAACCCATACACTCGTTCCTTGTTGGATGCCTAAACCCTTGCCTCCAAGGAACCAGTGTACGGGTTGTTTCGCCCTAGCCGTCCAACACATGGTTTGATAGCAATTGTTGAGAGGCCTAGTGAAACTTCCATAGGGTGTTAAATTCTAGTCACTTGGACAATGCCTACGGAATGGCTTTCAAAAAGTACCACATGATGTTCTGGCATAAGAAACGCTCTTACCTAGAGTGCAAACAAAAGGATCTACTTCTTCTACTCAAAAGTAACCCATAATTATTTTGGAAGAGCTCTAAAGAAAAAGACAATTTGACCCTCCCATTTATGCCACAAGAAGTAGTAGATTATTGCACAAAACTATACACCTCAAGACAAAGTATCAATGATCATTTTGTTAAAAAAATTAAGCTTCTTAATGTTTGTACTGGAGGGGAAATATGGGCTCATATGAAAGACCTAGCAAATCACAAGGCCAAGATATCCATGGGTTACAACCTGAGCTTCTAAAATGGGTTGCAAATGATCTATATGAACCAATCACAAAGCTATCTATTTTGGTGGCTAAAGAGTGTTTCCCAGCTTCATGGACTATGAACATCATTCAAATGATCTTCAAAACTGGTGAAGACGCTCCCCAATGAACCATAGGACTATAATGCTAGAAACCATCTTTGACAAACTTTATGGCTATGTTTTAAAGAAGATAATTAATCAATGGGCATAATTGAAAGGGGTCAAAGCGACATGACAGGTAGGTTTTAGAGAAAGTACATCTAATTTGGACCACATCCTTACATTGCATACTTTAATCGAACAAGAAATATTTGCAGGTTGGTGTCTTTATTCTCAATTTGTTGATATTAATTTTTTTTGACACAATCCCGCGTGACAAGCTTTGGGAATGCCTCCAATGATTATATGTGCCATCTCATTTACAACAGGTTGTAAAAGCCATGTACACCGCAGTCTAGGCAAAAGTTTGAATAAATGACGTCCCACATGGTTAACTAATGTCCAATATTGGTGTTAAACAAGGGTGTCCCCTCTCCCCCACACTATTAGGCTTGTACATTGATGGACGGGGATCATATTTGAAACATATTTGGACGAGATCAACGGGGATTCTCCGTGTTTATTTAACATAGTGGTTGCCATTATTCTTTATGCTAATGATGTTGCTCCACTTTCTAAATCAAGAGCAAGCCTACAAAGACTTTTGAACAAGTTATATGAGTTTTGCATTTCTTTTAGCCTTGAAGTCAATTCATCTAAGACTAAAATCATGAAATTTGTTAGCAACAGAAGGAAGTTAAAGCATGAGGCATTTTGCCTAGACAAAGATCAAATTGAGATCACTTATGAATACAAATACCTTGGGATTGATTTTTATTCACATGGTTACTTTGAGCCATATGGTCAAAGGCCAAGAATCACAAGTGTCAAAGCCTTGATGGGCACTTTAAGGAAAGAAGCAATAATCGGAGTCACATGTTGGGAACTCAAATCCCCATAGGGGGGGGGGTCACTCCCATGTTTTAGAAAAGTATGTGAGAACAAATATAGGGTCCATTTTAAAGTTGCGACCTACAAATTATAAAACATGTATTTGTAATAAAGCTCAAGTTATATATTGAACTCCATGGTATAAATATATTAGGGCATTTACAAATTGATCATGTTATAGAAGTCTTAAAACTAACATACCATAGTGTTCATTAGGGTGGGGAATTAAAATAATATATATTAGGGCCTCACACTATGGATGAGCATCATGGGATGACAACTCATGGATGCCTCTTGGTAGTTGGATGTAATTTTTCGGGTTAGATGTGGGAAGGGCTCCCGATGGGTTTGCACATTTTGTTTGGCTTCGTGAGTTCCCGATTAGGTTTTGTGGGAGCTCTTCAAAGTTGTCCTATATGTGAAAACTCCCACCATCTTGTGAACTTGGTGAATGCTGATGGCTGATTGTTGAAGGTTGGACAATAGGCGCACTCCTTAGGTGCACTCATCCCAAGCTTCATCTTTTCCTACTTTCAGTTTTTTGCTCGCTTGGTATATGGGTAGGGTTTAGGGTTTTGAATTCATGTTGTGAGTTCTCACATTTTTTTTTGGACCTTTGTCGTTGCAAAGGAGGGGGCAACATCAACACAAGGCACTTGTATGAGTGATACCAATTGCGACTTGAGGTACTTAGTTGTAATGAGGTTGTTGGTCATAGACCAAGTTTGCAATGTCTCTGAAGTTGAAATTGTTCTCACTTGTTGATGCCTATGCTAGTCCATAACTTATTGGATATTGCGAGTGTGCTGAGGGTGACACATATGCAAAACTCATACCACTACTTGAAGGCATTTATAATGTAGATTGGCCCTTTTAATTCTTTTGTATATTGAGAGTAGATGTAGGATTAACTACAAGCTTGAAGGGCTCAATAGACTTTCTTCTAATTCATACGACCTACCACTAGCTAATCCCAACCTTGTATCTAGAAAGCACATGCATGTGGTTGTCGTAAATTTTGTTTTTGACTCCCAACAAACTATAGAGTGCATAGCATAGGAGGCTGAAATCCAAGATCTTACCCATCTTGATGACTTTGATCAGCCATTGCATGTACCTACTAGTTCTAGAGTTAGCGATGAGAGCACTGACTATGTGGTATCTAACTTGAGATCCACATTGATGAGTGCCGAGGCTGCGGCTAGATACTTTGTTGACCAAAGAAAAACTTACAAAAGTTATGAAACTAATAACCCTAGAGGATCACCAATGGCACTTGAGGTCTTCGGACCATAACAATGTGGGTGTTGAAAAGGTGTATTGTGTGGAGTGTTGTTAAGAGATACTAGACTATGCCACTTTTGCTCCTATAATGCAGTTGAAAATGAAGGATATTTCGTGTTGGAATGTACCCTATATAACCCCATTAGAGGAAAGTTTCCATCACTATTTGAGAACGTAGTTCTAGGGAGCCTTAAGTCTTTCTTTCAAATAGACCATCAAGTTAACATTAGCCTCTATCTCATGGAGGCTACCACAATCCACCACTCGAGAGAATTAACTAGTTTGAAACCATCTTGATGTACTCCAGTCCCATTAGCCTATTCGGCTTCCCGGACTTTAAAATTTCATTCATTTCATTAGAGATAGGTTTCTCCTTCCCTATTTCAAAATGTAGCACTACGCAATCTCAAGTCTCTCTTCTAGCACGAAGATATTATTCACCTTTATCTCACGAAAGCCACTACAACATAACATTATTTAGATCCATAACATTATTTAGATCCATAACAATGTTCCGTGGGATTGACAGTAATCTGTAGAATATCCATCATTCGGGCTGAATGTGAGGAATATTTTACAAAATATTGTCAATCCCACGGAACACTGTTATGGATTTGAATAATGTTATGAATCCATTACTCTAAAAATGTAACCTTTTATCACTATCTTGATATACTATTTTAAGTCCCATAAGCCTTTTAGATTTGCGGACTTTAAAACCAACCAACTTCATTTCAATAGTAGGAGGACTCGCCACCCATTCTAAGTTAAATATTGAGCCATGATCACCATGATGTGCATATTAGAAGTACCTTAACTTCAATGGCCATCAATTGCTTCACTGCAATACTAGGATTCCCTCAATCTTTGATCCATCATCACACTTACTACAGTAGCCTGACCTGCAGAACCAAATTTGATGTGTTGACTAAGTTATCTTCCGGGAGTGTGAGTGTGGCTCTTATTAAATTCAGTTGCATTTTGTAGAACTGCCAACTGACACTCATGTTTGCAGAAGTTTCATGATGTAATTCAACAAACACGAAGGAGAAGTGGCTGTTAACTTAGGGACACTTCATACATGAGACTGAGAGACCGTGACCATTACACTTCAAGCACTCTCATTGGTGGAAAAGGTGGAGCCGGTCCAAGTTCGCTTCACACTACACTTGAGGGACCAATGGAGTATGTGAATGCAAGATGGATGTAAAGTCTACGTGGATTCCTACATGGCATCAAGTGGATCATGTTTCATGGTCACTTGGACTATTTTCAAAAACCACCTCTTGGAGGTAGGCCTAACACAAAACCGGGAGACCATGGCACTCCAAACGCTCACAACCGTTGGTTTATTCTATTTTATCATGGGTGAGGATCCGCATGATTAGAAATTCATTGAAATAGCATTTGGTTGAGGGCCTGGTCACGTTTGACTTCACACTACACTTGAGGGTCCATGACCACACTTCGTGAGTTTGGAGGTGTGATGGGACAACCTTTGGACACTTTCTTTTGGGCTCTCACAATTTCATGGTCACGGCTCTTGGCTCGTGTGTGAAGTGGCCCTTAGGGCCACTTCACACACAAGGCTAAAGGCTCCTGACCATGGCAATGTAAGAGCTCCCATTGGTCGAAAAGGCGGAGACCGTCCAAGTTCACTTCACACTAGGAGGTGAAGGCCTAAAGGCCCAAAAAAAAGTTCGTGGATGAAAAGTCTACATGGAGTCCTACATGGCAGGTTGTGGATAAGGGTGCATGGTCTACTGGAATTTTCGTCAGGCCCACCTCCAAGAGGTGGGTCTGACGAAAATTTCGGGAGACCATGACTTTTTTAATATTTTTTCCAACATGACAAATTTCAAGACAGATTTCAGGGCAGATTTCAGGGAAGATTCCAAAATAGATTCCAGGATAGATTCCAAGACAGACAAACACCACCAAGTAATTCTCTTAAATTGATAAAGTTTGAGACATATTATATTAAACCAAATCCTCCCCTTTTCCGCCAACAAAATATGCAATGGTCCTGCAACATGGTCCATTCTCACTTCACACTATGCTTGAGGGCCTGTGACTACATAAAACGGCTTTCCCAACACCCATGGTACGCCCTTTGGATGAGAGTCAAAGGTCCTCACCATTACAAGGTCACGGCTCTTGGCTCATGTGTGAAGTGGCCCTTAGGGCCGGTTTACACCATGGACCATGAAGTCGGACCATGGAAGATGGTCCACCTTCCATGGTCCGATTTCTTGAAAAAAAAAACAATTTACAAAGCTTTTGGGCCCCTCACTAGGTGTAAACTAAATGTGGACCAAGTGGAATGACCATGCACCAAAAAATGAATGTGCTGATTTTTTTTATATATGCCCAAAAAGGGTAGTTTTGAAAAAGCTTGACCACTCTCTTGTCTTCCCTTGTCTTCATCTTCTCTTCCCCAAACAAAATTTTATTAAAAATGTATTATTATAACATTTCTCTATCATGAGCCCCTGCCTTTTCCTACCATAGCACCTCTGTTGCCTCTCCCACCACAAAACCTGTTGGACCATGTCAGTGGATAATGAAGGCCTTAAAATATGTCTTTGGGGGACCTCGGACTCCATGGTCACTCTGACATTTTTCCCTTGGTGTAAACCAAAGCGGTCTCGGGATGAGTTCAACAACTGATCACAAATTTTACAAGGCCTTGGGACGACTTCATGGTCCATGGTGTAAACATGCCCTCAGTTATAGATGAACCAGTTGAGTTTGAAAGATTACCAGTTGAAGTTCAAGACTTCATGAAATTTACTGATAAGTTTAGAGGAATTTATAGAATTTACCCCAATTTAATAAAAGAAACACCATAAGATGTCAACATGTAACCGGTTGGACTTGAAAACACTAGGATCTTGACCGATTGTGCCCATAAATCTCCCCGGACATGGATGTGATTTCTCTAGTGGACATTAAGTTAACTCTCCCCCCTACAAACTTTTAGGGGGAGGGGCCCATGCTAAGATTAGGGTTGGGGCCTGCAACCCTTGAGCATGCCCTGAGAATAATTTCAATTTTTTTTTGAACCCAACCGAAAAATGTTGTCCACCTCATCTGACTTCCAAAAAGTAGTTTCCCTTGTATTTTTGAAGGCCGTTCGTTTACAAAACCCATCTCGAGTTCACTTCATCTTCAAAGTCCAAAATCAAATGTATATTGAAAATTTTGCATTCAAAATACAACTAAAACTTGCAATCCAATTACAGAAGCTCATGTAATTCCCAATACCTTTATTGAACAAGTATATAGTGTCTAATACATGTACAACTATTGAGATAATCCTTAATTACAATAAGGAAACTTCTACAATGTTAAATCATATATCAAGAACTATAATAATATGATCTCCAAAATACAAGAAGTGTTCCACAAACACCATAGAGCATCTTATTGCTAATGTATTGAACTTAAAAAGAAGAGGTGGTTGCGAAAAAAACAAAAACAAAAATCTAGTAATGATGAGAATCTTTTTCATTCCACAAATGTTGAACCAATTCATATTGCAAAGAGTAATAAGTTTCTGAGTCCTGCAGGTTGGATGTGCCAACTTGTAGGTCGTTAAAAGTGAAGCCCCGCCTCAATCTAGTCTGAGAAGAGCTTGGAGCATGAAGGACAAGAAGATCTTAAATCAACATTATTCTCAATGATCATATTATATATAATGATACATGCATACATGACATCAACCATATTGGAGGCGCTCCACAATCTGCAAGGATGTGCAAATATATTCATCATATATTCTTCTTCTTCATCACGTTGGTTCATCATATATTCTTCTTCTTCATCATCTTCGAGATTGTCCTTAATACTTTGGTTATAAGCCCTCCGATTGTTCAAACATTATAACAACTCGCAAAAGGTCGTATCAACAAAATAAAACCATAAGAAAACAAAATGCTAAGAGGACTAAAACATTTGAGAATGAAAATAGAAATTGATGACGGACGATGGAAATATACAAGGCAACCTTAAACATGAAACCTCAACCCCTAAACAATAATTGAGGAACAATGATGCGTCCATAATAGAGATCTAATAGTATCTAATTATTCAAATAATATATGTTGTCGTGTCATGTATGTGCACAATTTGCTTAAAATAATTACACTAAATTCAATGGTATCAATAAACCAACCGTGTGAACTTGACAACGTATGTGGGAATTTGTGAATTTTGTGGATTTGTCTCAATTGATTGTTCGAAAGGCCCAATAATTCCAACATAGATATAATAAATGCATCGATAGTTGAGCGGTATGTGGATAGGTAAGGCTATAAGAACAATCACCAAAAAACATGAGGTAATAAAAAGATTGATAACGGAAAAAAAGACCCATAAAAGGTCCAAATTAACGCTAACATGGATTGGATTTGCTAATTATCTCATACTAGTTTGGTGTTTTATTTCATATCCTACAAGAAGTGGGTGCTAGTAGAAAAGTATCCACAAAAAAAACTTGGATAATGGTGTTGTAGGTGTGGATTTCCAGGCAGGGCATCTAGGTAGGGCAATAAACTGGGCAGGGGTCGACATCGGAGCTGGGTTCATCACCCTCAAGTACCATACCTGGTGGGTGAAGGGGTTCAGTATTGGCATCCCCCACTATGCTGAGGTTGCCAGACATGGCAACTACCCTTTGGCGATACCCATGCTAGTGGGAATGCTCTAATGCACACATTATGCAAATAACATGGGAGATGGGTCTTGAATGGTTAAGGTAGAAAATTTGAAAACACTGAAAATAAGGTAATTCGGCCATAAATAGTGGCTTGAAATTTAGGCAATCTTTTTTAGAGATGGAGTAGAGGAAATGATGAGGAATGCAATGCGTGTCGTAATTTTATTTCTTGTAATTAATTAGTTACTTTTTTCAAAGAAACAAGTACGTCAAACCCCCTACTTGTACAATAGAGTCTCTTTGATTTGAGCATCAAAATATCCAATATATGTACGAATGCACACAAAATGGTTAGCTCAATGGTACCCAAAAGTGATCCCAAGTGGTGTGAAACATGATCTATCTAGCCAATCATTGCATTTTTTTCATGCCATCACTTTTATAATTCGGCATTTTGGGTCCACACATTGAAGAATCATTGTACTCCTAGTCTAGTGCACCAATAGTGATCATTCATCGTAATCCGTTTTCTTACCTTACTTTTTCCAACAAGCCCACTTCTCCTAGGATCATATGAAATGTGTGATGGTTAGCAAACCCACATTGAGGCCACACCATTTTCCTTTGAAGCTCATGTGAAATATATTCATTGTCAAAGCGAAGATTCTTTTGCTCATCAAACGGTCATAGAGATCCTCCAATTATATTGATTGTGTGAGTTTAGAATGGTTATCATATTTTGAGCACATAATCCAATCTCTTTTGAACACATGTTTTCTTGGTTATACCTAACCATACCTAACCATATGTCACTCAAATTTAGGTGTCCAATTAGGATAGGTAGCGGAATTCGACACATCTACCTTAGCCCACCTACCCTCCTCTTGGTTAGACAGTCAAACAACCTCACTTTCTTGACACCTTGACAAACAAGGATTCGACACCTGGCACAAAATGACAACCATATGGAAGGCATTGTAAGGTAACCTCAATGGGAAACCTATGACATCCCAACATAACCAAAAATCACATTTGATGCTCTCAAGGAGGCCTTTCTTGTTGAAGACTGGAATTCTTTCCACCTCACGGGAATGAACCTAGGTTACCCTTACCTTAATGACTTTCTCAACTATGAATGTGAATCGTACTTGAAGCAACCACCACCCCAACACAAAATCATCATTGCTTGCTACACCTCAAATCATAGACTTGCCATCAAAAGTGGCTAGTGGTTGAGTGTCCCAATCCTTAAAGATAACAAATCATACCAGTTGGGCATGCTTACGATGTAGTTAGAAATGACGCACATTTTGTGTTGGGGTGTCCCCCTCTACAACCCACATTATGCCAAAGCTAGGTTGCAAACAATTCCATAACTATTGTGCATTTTTTTATAAGATATTTACATTCTACACCACTAGATATAGTTTTAACATTATATATATATATATATATATATACACACACACACACACGCACACACACAATACACCACATCTTGGTAGTTTGTTATGCGAGTTTTATTGGGAAGAGATGCATTTCTTTATTAATAAAATCTTGGATCATATGATAATTTTGAATGAGGTAGATGTGTTTGAATGTGCTTGACCATAATGAACTTAGAGTCGAGGGCTTAATCACTTCCCATTGAAAGTTACAAAGAAACAATCACTCGTGTGCCATATTGACCATTTGTATTGAGACCTTTTTGTTTGACATGATTGTTGATTCATGATTTGTTTTTCGAAACTTTGAAGTTGTTGCAAACAAACATACTTCTTGTCTTTCCATAGAAGAAGAATGGCCAAAGAATACATTTTGAAAATTAGTATAGTGGAACACAATTGGGATAAATTGACCATATGGTATCATCTAATACAACATATGTTTCTACAAGATTGGTAGAATGTTTGCTGAATTATTGTCGCAACCCTTGCTAGCTCCCCTTAGCTAACTCGGTCCATTTTTCATTTTAGTAAGGATTATGAGCGCCAACCCTTCGCATACTGCGACGCGAATGGTTAGCTCCCCATACCGCGGACCTTCTTAGTTCGTAGGAGGGGGACCAAACCTCCTACTTGGTTTTCGGGACTCACCACTTAATCGGTAACCATTGCTAAGATGTGGACTTCCATCCATGGAAGTCCAATCTTATGTTGATCATCGCGTTGCCGGAGCAACACTACAACAACCCGAGCCGTACTAAGCAACTATGCCCTCACATTGGGCCAATGCCCATGGAGGCCGTGCCGTTTGGCCTCAGGTGAGTTCGGCTACACCACCTCACCCATATAAGCCTCTAGGACTTTAGGCAGGGCCCCTACCCCATTGTCAAGTAACCTTTTGTCTCTCTCCCAATACTTGGGGCCAAGTAGACATTTTCCCTTAGCCGCTGGGGCTGGAAGCCCCCAACAGCTTCAAACCTCCATAACTCCTTCATATGGTCTTTGATTCAAACAATCGACCACTCCATCGTCATCTACGTTTCACGTGGATGCCGATGGACTATTCACTTGTCCCATTCGGGCAAGTATTGAGGAAGTTATGCCTGTTCAAAGCTTGGCAGTCCCGGGAGCCACTCCCAGGCCACTGCTGTACCAGGACGCTGTCCCGGGACAACGCCCCACTCAAATTGCCATATCTTCTAGCTCACACGTCCGATTGAGGTGTTCTTTAGCATTCTAAAATCGGCATACCATAAGCTACACATCCTAGTGTGGGTGAGGGCCCCAGACATTGGAAACGCCTCCCACTCACGGAGACTAGGAGGCATGAGGGTGAGGCCATAAGCTTTAATTTGATTATCGTTATTGGAAGTGCATGTTGTTGATTCCTTACCTAATTGCATAGATCCTCCCAATCATTGTGTTCACAATATGAGTGTGGAGTAGACTTTGAAGACATATTAGTCCAATCTCTCTAAAACATGTGTCTTTATGGTGTTTGTTCTTTGATCCTCACCTAAGCACACACCAATCAAATACAAGCGCACGATGAAGAAAAGTAACCAAATAACACGCACATATCTTAAGTATAGGGGAAAAAATGGAGAGGAGAACTTTGAGGCCTTGGTCAAGGGTGGGAGCCAAGGGGCAGAGACAATTTTTTGGTAAAGGCCCGCCCGAAGGGTTTTCCCCTACTAATTAAGATGTAGACCTCGTTTTTTGTCGGAATGCATCAGGGGTATGTGGAATACCCTGCCTGCTGGAATTTTTTATCTCATCTATATAAAGCCCATGAAATAACATAGGAAAAATGAGGCCAAGTTTCTAAGTATTTAGAATGCCCAAATACAACACTGTTCCATAACATTATTCAGATCCATAATAGTGTTATGTGGGACTGACATTATTCTATAGAATATTCCCCATATTTAGACAGAATGTGGAGAATATTTTACAAAATATTGTCAATCCCACATAACACTGTTATGGATCTGAATAATGTTATGTCGGGGGGATTTTTGGACATAATGAATCAAAATCCTATTGGTACCAAGTCCAACCGGTGACATGTTGTGATCTTCCGGTTTTTCTTTATCAATTTGAGATATATTCCATAGATTCTTCTAAAATGATCAGTAATTTTCCCAAAGTCTTGATGAACTTCAACCGGTTAACATTTCTTAACAGTTTAATCACGTACAAGCCGGGCAAGTGCCGGCCCGGGCAGGTAGGCCCTGTGCCCGCACAGCTGCCCGCGACCGATAACCGTGCCCCGGGGACAGGTGAGGCGTGGGACTCCGTGGCCGCCTCCTGCGGTTACGGAGAAGCAGTTGCTGCTCAGGAACTCAGGATCGTTCCGCCATAGCCAACCCGATCCAACAAATCCAACGAGCGATCGTGCACAACACCATCAACATTGTCTTCTTCATCATCGTTGCAGCTGGAGCATCAGACACTCGAGCAGAAACTGAACTCATTAAGATTCTAACCAGTAGAAGATCAGGTGCAGGAAATATAGTCAGCAGATCAGCCGGACGGTACTTACTTATTAACTGGGATATTGCAGTCTCTGCATTCATTGATGAGGTAAGGCCCCGATGGTAACTTAGTCGCCATTTATACCTTCGTTTGCAAGAATTTGGGAGCTCTGAGAGTGTGTTGGACGGCATTGTTGCAGTAAAGGGGGAAGAAAATGACACAGGGCAATTTTCTTCCTCAGTTTTTGGGTTTCGATCAGCCGGATGATTGCAGGTTTTAATTTTGGTTTTGGTTTCTAGGTTTGAATTTCTATTTGATCATGCAATGGAGAGTAGTAGGGATTGAGGGAAAAGGGGTTCCAGAGCAACGCTCTTAGAGTCCTGAGGGGTCAGTTTTGTAAGTTGCTGGATGTTTTCACAACTGGAATCTAGTGGATTTAATGTCATATTTATACAAGGAGCCCCGGAGGCCTCCCCCACATGGGAGAGTGGCAGGTTGCCCATGGGAAAGTGAACCACAAACTTTCCCATGGGCAACCTGCCACTCTCCCATGTGGGGGAGGCCTCCGGGGCTCCTTGTTATTTGTTTGTCAACTTTGTGACATTCTTAGTTTCCACTGAGACAAAGTGTCATATTTGTGACATTATTGTGCTCAATAAGTTGACATTAACGCAGTCAAAGCGCATTAGTGTTTAGTGAGATTTGTGTGTGTGGTTATTTGATGCAGTGATTTGATGAGTAGCAAGGATTCTAAAACCCTCTTGGAGGCATGATGTGGTCACTTGTACGTATACGTTGCTGGACATGTACATTAAATTTGTGAGATTTGTGTGTGGTTTGCATTGCAGGCCGAGGTTGAAAATTTTGAGGGAGCCGAGAATTTGCAGGCCGAGAAAATTTGAGGGATCAGCAAATCAGAGAAGTGTTTTAGGATTCATTTTATAGGTTTTGATCACTCCCCAGAGGTTTGATAAAGGCAGCCTGATCTGAGTCGTCGATCCGCAGTTCCTTAATGGTTTCTCCATATAGTAAATCTGATCATGTTCATGATCATCATCTAAGACACTTTGCGATCCATGCCTACTTGTACATCTTTGATCCCCTCACTGGCGAACAAATCTAGTGCTGCAGTCTGACCTAACCCCCCCATCAAACCTTTGGGTAAAGTATATATCAGCATTCTACAACAAGATTTAAAGCAATCTTCAAGTGAGGACGATTTAATACAGCTCAAGTCTGGTTCGACTCATCCAGATTCTCCAGATAGTGAGTGAATCTCAGCCAGACATACCTCTTGATTCCCCAAGTGAAGAAAAAAGTCCGAACCATCCTGTGAGAAAATTCATCCTAGGGTATCATTTGGGGCAACCCTCATGGCCGTGAGCACAATATTTAGCAGCTGCAAATCGATGCATGTTTTTGCCGTTTTTGCAGTTGCAAACCCTCCTAACACCTCCATCAAACCTTTGAGAAGTGTCTGCGCCGGAGCAGTAAATTAGTATACAGCATTCCACAGCAAGATTCAGAGCTTTCTTCAAGTGGTGATGATATCGATTTGATGCAGTTTCACTGGCTCATTTCATCCAGATTCTCCAGACATACCTCTTGATTCGAACCTTCCTGTGAGAAAATTCATGCCAAAAAGGGGTTAACGATTGTCAAAACCATCAATCATGGCCGTGAGCATAATTAGCAAAAGCAAATCAACATTGTACGGCAAGATTTAGAGCTCTCTTCAAGTGGTGATGATGCTGATGATTTGATACAGTTTCACATGTTCAATACATTCAGATTCTACAGAGAGTGATCGGCCAGACTTACCTTTTTTGATTCAAACCTCCTGTGAGAAAATTTAAGCCAAAATAAGGGTTAACAGTTGTTTGAACCATCAATCATGGCCGTGAGCACAATTAGCAGACGCAAATCGATGCGTGTGTTTATGATTTTCGCAGTTGCAGTGACTTTGTTGCCAGTGCTTGCATTCGTGACTCTCAGCAGCAGTGGGGACAGCAGTAATATCCCTGTCATACCTGCCATCCGATTCCATGAAGTTTCGGATATGCAGATGATCAGCCAGAAGCAAACCCTAGCTGGGGTTAAGTGCTGTGAATGCAGCAAGACGATGACGAGTCATGTGGTAGCCGACCGGGTGATTCAGGAGTTGGAGACACAGGAAAGGTCCAGAGCCTTCGAGAAGATTTTTGACACCGATTTCTGGGGCGGAGGGGAGTCCCGATCTGGCCCTGGAAGCAGGATTGATTACACTGGGAATGTCAGGTTGTTGATTGCTGCCGCGCTCAAGAAATACAATGTGGAGCATATTCTTGATGCTCCCTGTGGAGGTAACCACATAAACCTGCAACAATTATATTCTTCACATTCAAATCTCCCAATCCAACACATTCATTATAATCAATTTTCTTAGGGTTATTCTTTAACTCAATGGGACTTTTCGTTGGAAGATAGTCCCCTATGATATTCCATCGGTTGTTGTGCATACAATGTCAATAATTTCTATCTGCTTGTGATGGTGCATGCTCGGAGGTAGTATTTGAATTTGAACGAAGAGCAACCTATTTCGGTTCATTGGTAGCCAAACTCATTTTAGGACCTCTTGGCATGCCAAAATGAGTTTGAGCCTAATGAATCGATATATAGATTATTCAATCCTCCACATGACTACCTCCAAGGATGCACCGCAAACTTACCAAACATGGGAAGTGTTGCAGTTATCATTTCCGAAGGTTGATGAAAACTTTTGTAGGTCACAATTAGGTAGCTTCATTGTTTGATGCAGAAGTGAATTGGCAACCCTTGATATAAGAAGGGTTCAACTCCACAAAGTACACAAACTACGACATAGTTCCGCAAATCATCGAGAAAAGCAGGAAGCGATGTTAGCTTACCTCAACATGAGGAACTGACGACTGATTGCTGTTATGTTCTTTGATTGGTAATTGCTGTGAAAATTCTTACACTCTATTGGTGATTGAAGGTTGCATGTGCCATTTCCTCAGGTTAAGATAAATTGATATCGCTGAAATTGGGTAGCTTCATTTGTTGGATGCAGAAGTGAATTGGCAACCCTTGATAGAAGGGTTCAACTCTACCAAGTACACAGGCTACGACATCGTTCCGCAAATCATCGAGAAAAACAGGCAGCGGTTCCGAGACTGGGAGAATATGGAGTTCGCGAGGGTGGACTTTGTGAACACGCCGATCACGACCAATCCCGACCTCATCGTGTGCCGGGACGGCATCCAACACAACACATTGAAGGACGGAGTCCGCGGGTTCCTCAACTTGGAAAACTCTGGAGCGAAGTACCTTGTCTCCAACTGGCACACGGAGACAGGACGACGAGGGTGGATTCCGGACAACGACATCAACACGGACATCAAGTTCGGCGAGGCTTACCCAATCAACGTGCTCACGCATCCCTTCAACTTCTCCAACCCTGAGTTCCTCATCTCCGAGGGCGTCAACGGGCAGAACGAGGACGGCAAAATGGTTGGGGTGTGGAAGCTCCCTGCGTTGCTGCGAGGCAACGGAGAGCGGTTCCAGGTCCCCGAGCCACTGCGGGAACGGATGCGACGCGAGGTTGTCCCTTGGGCTGACATTGAGAAAGCGCGCGCCGTAACAACAATTACCGGCTGATATTCAACGCAAAGCAAGAATCTGAGCATCTGACCAAAGTACGTGAACACCGGAGATTAAGAACTCTTGTTGTCTTTACTTTTTCAGTCGGTTTGCACCTCAAAGACACGGAGAGACGGTGGGCTTCGATATTCCACACAGTTCTCCAAATTTCTGTTGGATCCCTCAATTTGGAGCAGCCGATCTCCTTCTGTTGAAACCCTAATGTGAAACCCACATGATCAGAAGGCAGCTGCGGAAGAATACAAGGATGCATGCAGGCGTCAGCAAAGTTAATTGCAAGATGCATAAGATCTACAATCATGTAGTTGGGGCATTAAGCGATGAGACTCTGCCAGATTTCGAGTAAGCATGGTGTGATCATGTCCAGGCACCCACTGGCCTTGGAGAGATTGATGTTGTAACCATGGATGAACAATCAGATGCGCAATGCAAGAATCAGCGCTTTGACAACACTGCTCCGTGTTGAGGATTTTTCGAATCTTTGCACAATAACGTAAAGCTTTTTTCAGGTTGCAGAGGTTTGCTTTGATAGTTCTGCCTACGCTTCAACAATATGCACCAAGTGTGAGTTGCGTGACACAGCAGAGGAAGACATTTATTTTGTCAACAGAGTAGACAAAGTAAAATTTGGGCTATTATAGAATAATTTACTGCGGTTTCACTTCACCTTAATTCCTGACGAATGAGTTTATATGGTCGGGAACTCGGGGAGGTGGAGGGCGGAGATTGGGCTGGTTAGGTCTGTGGTTGACACATGAGCTCAACAAGTTGAATCAAGGGCTGCCCAATCAATCTAAACCTGTTCAGTAAAAAAGAAACTGCAAACGAAAAGATCTCAGGTTAATTACGTTGTCCCTCTGGACTCTGGATGCTTATTGCCACTATGTCGTCAATGACAATTAGGTGTCTTCATCGGTAAGATGCAGATGTGAATTGACAACCCTTGATAGAAGGGCAAACAACTCCAGCAAGTACACACGCTACAACATCGTTCCGCAAACAGTCCATGTTTTCCCAGTCTCGGAACCGCTCCCTTACATTGAACCCACATAATGGCAGATTATTGAGATAGTCTAGCGCTGTAGACACTGTCTGTCTAATGCGAATGAAATGTCATTCTGTTATACTTTCAGAGAGGTGGATTTCAAACTGACACACAGATGAACAATTTTTGACAATCTCACAGCTACATATTACAGTTTAGTTGCACTTTCATATCAAGAGAACCCAAACATCCCTTCAGCCTGCCATTTGAAGATATCACGTAGAGAAGTGCACATTTCATGAGTTCACTTACACCACTGAATACATCGTTCGATGGCCATGCTCCTCTCATCAGCACATTGATCCTTTTTTTCCGAGAAATTTTATAACACTGGTATGTTTGGAATGCAGTTTCAAGATTTACATCACACCACAGCAAATCGTCTAAACTTCCTGAAGAAAAAGTACTACCTATAATATGCGAGGATTTTTAAATTTCTGCCTAATGTAATGAGGTCCAGGGTGCTTTATATGCATGAAATGATGATCTTCAAAAAGGTTTGGAATAGAAATTAGTAAAGAAGCCTTTGCTGCTGTGAAATGATATTTCTCTGTTGATCAACCCCCAACCCCACTAAATCTTCTTCGATAATATAATACATAGATATTACTTTCTACAAAATCTTCAGAAAATGTTGCAATTTTCAGCTTGCAACGCTGCAATCGACACCGCTTCAAAGAGAGATAGACTATTAATCAAGCGTGCAGAAAAAACAAAGAGTCGAGTCGAGTCGAGTGTGCATGAATGATTACACAGATAGTCGTCTTCGGAAGGAAGCTGACATCTTAGGTTTGTTGATGGCATGACAGCCTCGCATGTGAATTTTTAGGGATTCTGGTTTGAATGTCCTTCCGCATTGCCTGCAGAAAGACAAAGCAGTCATCAGTATCTGAATCTTTTCAAAATCATCAAAACTAAATCGAGATTTCACTCCCTAATTACTATGCTGATGGCCCACACAAGTTGTAGCTGCTACGACTTTTGTAACATTAGTGCTGATGACTTAATCCTGAGGTTGCACTCACATGGTGGTAGGAACATGGAAGGTAAGCTGGACATCATGGTGTGGTGTAGTCTTTGGCTGCAGATACCGAAAAGACACCATGGGTTGTTTATCAGAAAGACTTAAAAAGCACAATGATTGATGATCCCATATTGATTCCTTCATGGAGGTAAGAAAATGATCAATCATGCAATCTTCCTGCAAATTCGACACGTTGGTTACACTGAAGCTGATGATGCTCAACTCTTGATGAAAGCGGTAATTAATTAACAATCTTCCCGAGGAGGAGGCGAGTTAATGTTGAAGCACATGATGATCGGTTACCATTTAATATAATGGAATTACTGGTCTACTCACTCAAGTGATGATGAATTTCAGGAGCTGCATGCATTGCACCCACTTACAAGCACTCATGGAGGACTAAGTCTGCAGGAGGTTGGCCATGGATGACGGCTTCCTGAAGAGTTCTCTCCCAGTCCGAAATCGTTAACCCGGGAGTCAATGGCCTGCAACACACATGACCATGACCTTACATTGGTCATAGCAAGACGATATGTGGTGACCGTGAATTCAAGATCCAATGTTTTGTAATATGATTCATAGTACATGTGGAAAGCGAAGAAATCGTGTGGAAAGACTTTCAAAGTAAGCAGCGCAATTTTTTAATTCCTATTGATTAAGAAGGTCATGTGAAACTACTTGAAAAATTCAGAAGCTGCAGAACAAAATTGAATGGAATGTAGCTTTTTGTAAAGATGATGATGATGATACCTTTCCTCCCTATTTTTGAATAGAGTCATTGGTTGACCTTTAGGCCACTCTGGTGCAGCCGCAGCCGCAGCCGCAGTTGAACTTGTTTCAACCGCAGCAGCAGCCTCTTTGAACTTCAAAGCTTTAGGATTCAACATCTTCGACTGCAACCCTTCGTTATTACAGCCAGGACTACTGTGATGCAACGCAGGAGAGTCGAAGATACAGCTTTCACCTGAAGGCTGAAGCAATTTGATGTCCGTTCGTTTCTTGTCTTGAATTGCGAGAGGGAACTTGAAAGATATGTAAGTATCCCTGCTCACATCTCTGGACTCTTTGGTCAGTTTCTCGTCTAAGGACTTGATCACATGAGTAGTAGCACCATCACTGCAAGCATAACAAAAATTTGCAACATGCCGATTGTCAGATCATGTCAGAGCCACATTACCACTACATTGTGCAATAATGTCACAAAATGCAGAAAGTAAAACAGATCATTCACCTCCTGAAATAAAATGTTGAAGAGTTGAGTGAATGTATGTACATACCCGACTATGGAAGCCTCGTGAGAAGTGGTAGTAGTAGTAGTGGTTTCCTTGAGACCGGCTATGGCTGCAGTAGGCCTTCGCTGCTGCTGCTGCTGCTGTCTGTTGGCCTCCTTGATGGTATCTTTGAAAAGATCTTCACACGATTTGGAGAGCTTGGGAACGTGAAGCGTGTGTTCCAATGTAGGGTTGAATACAACGCTTGACTGTGATTCAGTCCCTTGCACAGAAGCTGCATGCCTCACAGCGGGTGCAATAACTAACTTATAACTTTTCATATCCGGTTTCACATCGACCACCTTAATGTTGCCGTTTGAATCATTAACCACGGTGGCTTTCTTGTTCTGATGATCCCCAGGGGAGCCTGCTGCTGAATGGTGCAGGATGACCTCTGGGACTACAACAACTTCTCTGCACCTCGCACTAGTGTCATAAGTGTCACTACTAACTGCTCGTGTAGTAGTTTCTGGTCGAGTTAACCCTGGATTTTTCCTTGCAAATCTGGCCATAGACTTGCGCTCTCTGGCTACCAGCTTGCTGTTGATTGTGCCATCCTCCTTCATTTCCAGGAAATCAAACAGGCTTTTAACCTCTTTCGCTGGTTTGTCAGGGGACAGACCAGAGTTGCCAATGATATTCCTCTGAGTCTTGTCTTCGAAACTAGAGTTGTTGTTCACCTGTGTCTTTTCGAAGATTAGAGCCTTCTTCACTACCTTGCTTGCTTTGCTTCCATGTTTGGAAAGGTTAGGGTCATCCACTGTGTTATTAGTCTCCACAACATCTACATGTCGGCACAACTGTGGTCTATGGAACCTGCTTGCCTTCCTCATCAAGAACAGAAACGGGTCTCCTGGTAAACACGGTGCACATCCTGCACTGGAGCTCATGGCTTCTAAATTGAGGACATCTCTGGAAACAAAATCCTCATGATCCTGGTGGGAGGTTAGGATGGGGCTTTTGATGCTACTGAGGGGAGTGGAGAAGATATTGGTAGTACCGTTGCTCTTCAAGTCAGCTACTTCTGACTTTATCCAAGTTCTTCTTAGACTACTCATTCCAATTTCCTCTCTTAGGGTTTCACCACCTTCAGGCTGCAAGGACTCCTTCATAGCCACCACCACATGATGATGATGTCTTGGCGATGGCGAAACTTCACTATCTGAGGATGTGGTGCTGCAGTAATTCTCAGTGAGGGAGCTTGTACTGCTGTGTTTTGCATTGACAGCAGCCGCTTCTGCGACATTCAAGCATGTGTTCGTCTCTATTCTTCTTGTCCTTTCGATGCTCCTCTTGGTCTCATCACATGGACATGTACCGCTGCTGGAAAAATCGCTATGATCCACACTGCACATCTCTGGTGCTGTTATGCTACGTGAAAGGCTGAACATTATTTCCTGGTTTAGGTCGATGCTGCTGTCGGAGGGGTCATTGCAGACATCTCCAATGAGCTGGTACCTCTGGGAGATTGTTGAAGGTAAATCACATTCTACCTGTCTCAGCTGCTCCGGCTTGGCACACCGCATGGAATTAGACTTGCTTGGGGTTGATGATCTCCCAGCTTCCTCGGGCTCCATTGATGGAGATGACTTTCTTGCAAGATGCAGACATTCGGAGGAGACACGTGCTTGATCTACAGATAAACAGAATAGAGAAGATTGATAAGCTATGAAGAGAAGATTAGCTATGGATTTTGAGAGTTATCTCTGCAGCAAGTCATAAGGTTTCGGCTTCCATATCCCGAATTTCACATACCTTGTGACGCATCAAAGACCTCCAGAGCTTTGAGGACATACTCGCCGCTACCGTGAAGAGGGAAAATGAGGTCATCGTCAAAGAGGTCGCACCAGATGAACGTGTCCTTGTAGTTCCTGTGGGCCAATCCGACCAAGCTTAAGACGATTTTCTTCTTGGCAAGAGACGACAATAATAACCCTATTAAGTTGCCAGGTTGCAATCGATTAAGAAAGTGTGTATAAACAACAAAAGGTCACCCGCAACAATGGCAGGATACATACTGTGTTCATTCTGATACAATCTTCTTCGACATTTTCCCATTCAATTCACATGGATGCAATTTTAGAATACGCACTAAACTTACCTTTTGTACGACCAAGAATACGAGTTCGGCATGCCTTTACCCCGAAGTGCAGTCAGACGGACCTTCACATCTGGCCATGACCAACCAGGGCACTTGAATAATGTTAGATAGCTGCTGCATTCACTACGTTTCTTGATTTTTTTTTTGACAAATAGCTATACTCGGACATGTATCTATTGATCACTTGCAGACATCCTACATCGATAACGAGGAGATTAGAATTACCTACCTTTTAAGGTTGGCCCTTCTTGGTCGGAGGGATACTGGACTTGAAGCATATGAGGATGCTCCAGCTTGGCACCCCGGCTGACCAGGTAAAGAATGTCCACTCTACGGTGTTGTTGTCTTCCAGATGACTCCATTATGAATCAGAAAACCAGAAATGCCAGATGATGACGAAGATTGCTACACCCGATGTAGCAAGGCTACTTCCAACACACCAATTCTCTTCAAATTTACACGCTACGGTGTAACATGAGAAAAGGAAATCTCAGTCACCACCTGAACTAACATTCTCAAAGCTTCATTGGAATCGGTGTATGTCAAGTAGATGATGTTCACCATGCTCGCCATCATCGATACTGCTCGCTGTCGCGGTGGTCCACTCAGTGTATAACATTGCAGATGTTTGACCACCAGGCTTCTTCGAGGTTACCTGATGACAGATATCAAACCATCCGAAGGTTGATGCATCAGATTCTTCCTAGGACCACTAGACTTAATCTTTCGAACTCAGCTAAGGTAGCTCGAAAGGCTTGATCGATGGTGTGAAAGGACAGACTTGAAAGAATCGGCAACAAACTTTCTACAGACAAAAAAGGATTAAATAACCTAACCATCAGCAGCAAGTTTCGGAGCGGTGATTATCCACAACTATCTATGTCCCAGCAGAGTACTCCAGTGTGAAAGGTGCTGCTTGCAGAAAGGACATCAGACTGATGAGGGATTGTTACAGGTACTGGTGGAGAATAAAGAGAATTTAGCTAAACAATGTCACAGGCAACAGTCAGCTCGCACGAGTGAGCTCAGTAGTGTTGCAGCAAAGGACTCCAACAGACACGACAGACAGCGTAAACGGTAACTCCTGGGTTTTTTTAGCGTGGACGTTAGTATTTACTGCCTGTGGTGAGGATTGCTGCGGATTCGGGATAGTGCCGCACAATTTAACCTAGCTTAAATCACATACTCATTGGAAGATGATATGTAAAACAAGATCTCTCACCTAATTACCCCCTAATTGCAGCTGTCGTTTCATTTTAGTCTGAACCTAAGCCTATCAATCTGTCTCTAATCTCCACCTGCAAGCTAGCTCTACTTACCTGCAAAGTGCAAGCCGCTGTCAGTATGATTCCAAACCCATCACGCTCTGGAGCTAGCTTAGGCCGGTACACCAAATCTCTCTCTACACATTGTCAAGCAAAGTACTATTATACTGGAAGTAGGAGGTAAAACAAGGAAGAGCCTGGAATCATGTATGCATCAACACTCCGAGGAGCATTAAGGTAAATTTCACTTACTTTGAAAGGAGCTTGCAAGATTAGTTGTACTTGTAAAACTAGCTCTTTTAACTATAATTTGCTGTCATCTCATTTCAGTCACCAAACACCTCTCTCTCTCTCTCTCTCTCAAGCTAGCTCTACCTGCAAAGTCCAAGCGCCTGTCGCGTTCTGGAGCTAGGCCGCTACACCGAATCTCTACAACAATGTCAAGCAAACTACTTATAAAGTGGATCAAGCAGCAACCAAGGAACTAGGTAGCGCATGGCATGCCTAAAGAACACTAAGAGTCGACCATCCATCAGCATTCCGAGGAGCGCTAATCTAACTTACTCTTCACAAAAGTGCTTGAAAGATCACTTGTAAAGCTTCTTTCACCTATCTGCTGTCATCTCATTGTAGTCACACATCTCTCTCTCTCTCTCTCTCTCTCTCTGTGCAAACCGCATGAAGCTGTCAGTGCACCGAATTAGCAGCAAAAACAAGATAGCGCATGCAGCCAGAGTATGATGAGCACTCCGAGGATGAGCCTCGTACCGAATATGGGATCCAATCCGTAGAGGAAGTGGAAATGCAGTAGGTAATTAAGTACTTGCTCCTCACTCTGCAGACTAAGTTAGCTCACATTACCTTACCTCACATTACAATATCCAGGTTGTTCATGGCACATGAGTCGACAGATGATGGTCAGAAGCAGAGCAGAGCAGAGGAGAGGTAAATGAAATGAATGTCTGTCTTTTTGTCTGTCTGTCTGCAGCTCTGATCGCGTCATGTCAATCCCGTGAGCGTGGTGTCCAACGTGAACATTCCCAACGTCCATATAGATTTACATGCTGGCTGGTACTACTGTGTAGTTAATAAACTTAATCGACCCTTCCTGAATCCCTTCTGCCCTCGCTCGTGTGCAAGAAGCTGCCGCCGCCGCATGCGTCGAGCTCCATCGCTGCCTATGCCAGCACCTCATGTTTAAGGCCGCAAGCCAACACTCAAGAAATGAATGAATAAATGAATGGGTCGTCAGCACCGATTGAGGCCCATTAAGTTACTTCTTCACTCCACCAACAAACTAAACTAAACTAAACGAAACGAAACCAAATTAGTGTCTGGAGGGGGAGATTTTTGGGCATAATTTAATCTGTTGCTCTCAGTGCCCGGGAAGTTTTTGGGCATAGTCGGTCAAGATCCTAGTAATTCTAAATCCAACCGGTTACATGTTGACATCTTCCGGTTTTGTTTTATTCATTTGAGGTATATTCTATATATTCCTCTAAAATGATCGCTAATTCTCCTGAAGTCTCAAACTTCAACCACATATTTCTCAAACTCAACTGGTTCATCTGTAACTAACCGCCGGTTCTCCCCGAGCAGTGGTCGAAATCCTAGTGTTTCCAAGTCCAACCAGTTACGTGTTGTGATGTTTCAGTTTTTCTTTATTGATTTGAGGTATATTCCATACATTCCTATGAAATGATCGGTAATTTGCCTGAAGTCTTGAACTTCAACTGGTTAATCTGTACCAAGCAGTCGTTTCTCCCCATTCATTGAACTATACTAAATTCAAACTAAACTGAGGTAACTATATAAACTATCACTCCCTACATTGAGTTGGAATGAATCATCAACCCTGCACTTTGTATGCTTCATTTTCTTGGGCCTTCAATTATCTAGTCCTCAAGGCATGCTTTTGGTTTCTTGTAGTGTAGTTGTTCCCCATCTTGTGGAACACACAAGCATTCCGCTCATTTTCCAGGTGAATTAGATTGGTCAACGATCTTTTTTAAGGGCTAAAACATGGCATTTTTTTTGCATCCCTTCCTTTGTCAATTGTTATAATTTAAAGATATCCAAAGAATTATTCATGCCCATTTATTTTCCCTTGATTTCTCTAGTTCATCTCCCATGTTTCAAGATCCTCTGAACAAATCCCATGGTAACCTCAAAACTTGTCCATGAAAATTGCCACAACCAACATCAAGGGAAATGCACTATCTCAAAACAACCCTTTCATAGGCTTGGGAAGATAAAGGTCAAACTTAGTACACCAGTGGCACGTTGTTTAGTTGCACCATGATTCAACGCCCATTGAGGCCATAGTCCTTCCAATGGTTGTTTAAACTCAAACTATGAAGTTAATTCACTCCGGCTCTGACACCAACTCCATAACATTACTCAACTCCTTGATTGCATTCCATGGAACAAGGTCTCACATGTCAAGCATAATTCTCCTTTACTTATGGAATTCCCGTTCATGGGGAGAACTTAGACTGCGTATTGTGAACTTTTGAACAAACATCTGTAGATTATCAATTTCTTTGAATCGCAAGCTTTCTTTGGAATGAGACCAAATGTGTCGCTTGCTTGGTAATGTTATGTCAACTATACGTCTATCAGAACTCATAAACAACTTCAAAATAGACTACTGTAACTTAGTGATTAATTTAACTTCAGAGGTAATAAATACTTATCACTTCTCTGCGCCATTTGTGTTGAGTGCCAAGTCGTGCATGCATCCAACCGCCTAGACGTGCATAAATGAATATTTTATAAATTTAACTCTCCCTTAATGAATTATCCAGAGTCCAAGCCCGGCCGGCAAATTTGGCTTCTTCTACTGAACTTCATACACCCGGCCTGGTGAAATTTTTGTGCTTCTTTGTTCTTGGCCGGACGATGTCAATTGCATCAGTCCAAATTGAATAAATGCTCACTTCTCGCCAGTTGATTGTTGCAACATCAACTCCTACGACCCACATTTCGTGTCTGCTTGTGTTTGTTTTCGCAACATCGAATCATTCAGGTGGGTCTGGGTTAAATGTGTAACTATCGTTCGTCTCTCTCGCCAAACCATCATCATTATCATCATCATCATCATCCTCCGACGATGAGATAAATACACTTACAATCTTCATGCTCGAACGTTGACAACATGTGTGCAAGAAAAAATCGATTAGCTCCCACTGGAAAGGTCAAGGCCTGGATGATGATTGCCTCAATTATTTGCCAGCCCTGTATTATAAATGCGGGCTCTGATATCAGGTATATAATATTATACTAGATTTATATTGTGAAACGATGCTAAAAAAGAAGGAAATCCAGTCTTTAAGGAGGGGTACTTAGTAATGCCATGGTTTTTGTCAACAGTTTTGTCGTGGAATGGATTGCTTCAAAGCAAGCATTCGTGCGTGCACACAGTTCAAGGTGGTTCTCAGCTAACGTTTGAATGAATTGAACAAACTGAATGAATTGAATGAAATGGAATGAATGACCGCATAACATGACTCGGATCCTTGGTTGTGTTATGTGGGACCAAGTATTGGGTGAGAATCAAGGCCAGTTTTGACTACGGTGAAGAAGTGCACCGGTTAGTGAAGAATTTCAGTCCAAGACAAGGTAATTTGAGGCAACGGTTGGGATGCTGGACAAGATGGAAAACAATTTTTATTTTATAAAAAAAGCCTCAAGCTAGAGTTCTCCAAAGGCCAAGTTTCTTGTTTGAGGGTGTGAGGTTGCCCGAGAAACTTTACCTCCGGAGAATCCCCCTAGCAAAAAGTGTTGCCACATTGGCATCCATGTCATTTTTTCATCCATGCTTGAAGTTCTCCACAGGAAAAGTCTTTGGCCATAGTGTAAACCCGGACTAGTGAAGAACTTATTTTGTAGCCAATCATATTGTTCCATTTCCTTAAAATTCTTGACCGGTGGACTTTTTCACCTTAGTGTAAACCGGTCCTAATTATCCTTCAACACCAAGATTCCATGTTTATGGGGAGAACCCCAGGCTATGTACTATGGAGTTCTTGACAAGCAGCTATATATTCAGAGGTTTTTTAATCGCAACCTCTTTCTTTGAAAAGAGACCATCATCTAGTTGCTTAGGAATGTTCAGTGACTCAGCACAATAATTTAGCATCAAGTTATTCAGGGGTTGTTTACATCATGGACCATGAAGTTGTCCCATGTCAAAGGGTTTTTTCCCATGGTCGCACTTCATGGTAACACTTCTATGGTCCGATTTCTAAAAAATGCATTCTTAAAACCTTTGGGCCCCTTTCTAGGTGTAAACCGAACAGGGACCAAAAGAAGTGACCATGCACCAAAAAGTGGATGTGTTGATTTTTGATATATGTCCAAAAAGAGCAATTTTGGAAATTTTCTTCATGTTTGACCTTCTCCCCCTCCTTCTTCTTCTCCCCTTCTTTCCTCGTAACTATGAAAAACGTTTGGCACAAAACAAAAAAACGATTAAAAGTTATTAAAATGACATTTCTATGTCATGGTCCCCTTATATTTGCAGCAAGAAAACCTCTTTTGCCTCTCCGATTGTAAAACCTGTTGGACCATGACAGTGGATAATGTAGGCCTGAAAATAGACCTTCCGAGGACCTCAAGTTCCATGGTCACTCTTACACTTTTTTTCTTGATGTAAACATAAGTGATCCCAGGACGAGTTCAACAACCTTTCACATATTTTAGAGGAGCAAGAGACAACTTCACGGTCCATGATGTCCACAGCCCCTCGTTAGAGTTTTCAAGTTAATATTTATTCTCATACTTGCAGAGCTGACAGCAACAATAGCGCCAGAGAAGGGGGGTCGTCACAACGCAAACCGAGAGGATATAAATTTGTGGTAATTAAGTTACAATGGGGGCCGTGACGGATGAGTTGCCGGACGAGCTTTAAGTGTCCATGCAAAGGGAAGCATATTATTATTAGTAGTAGTATTCATCATTGGCTTCCGTGTAGTGTATGTGGTACTCGGTACGCTATTAACTTATAAGGCAAGCTCAGAAATATATGGGAAGCATCATAGTATATCGCTTGATTCGCGTCCACCAACCAGTAAGGGCCGGGGACAACATTACAAACCAGACAAACTTCAACCTAGTCCCTTCTACATGCACATCATCACACCTACTTCTTGTTGCATTCGTATATCTGGTGGAGTAGGGTTCAGGAGATGGCTAAATCCCCTGTAGTAATGCACAGCTGGCTTGCACGTGGCCACCGTGGCCACCGTGGCACGCGGGCCCCGCCGGGGTGCCTAGCCCATTTTACTCGGCCGTAATTCGCTGACGCTTGGAACACTGCGCAGTGTCCCGAACCCGAGTCGCCGGAACACTGCGCAGTGTCCCGAACCCAAGTCCCTGGAACACTGCAACGCCGGAACACTAATGTGTGTGAGCATGGTTGGGCATGGCCGCTTGACTACAAATCCCATATTGAATGCACTTCACCTTCAAGGTCTATCCAATATATATGTGCACTTCCAATTAGTAAATAAGCAATTGATTGGGATTTCATTTCGGAAGTGAAACCATCAATGAAGCACGTAATTAACTTGGAGGTTAAAAACATTACAAAATCCTCATTAACATTGAGGTTATAATTTTGTGACTTACCATTTGAAAAATACGGCCATAATTAGCTGACGCTTGGGACACTGCGCAGTTTCTTGAACCCGAGTCGCCGGAACACTGCAATGCCGGAACACTAACATGTGTGGGCATGGCTGGGCATGGCCGCAATCCCATATTGAATGCACTTCACCTTCAAGGTCTATCCATATATATGTGCACTTCCAATTAGTAAATAAGCAATTGATTGGGATTTCATTTCGGAAGTGAAACCATCAATGAAGCACGTAATTAACTTGGAGGTCAAAACATTACAAAATCCTCATTAACATTGAGGTTATAATTTTTGTCATTTACCATTTGAAATTGTCATTGTCATTCTAAAATGATACTGAAATTAGTGTGTTGATTTATTATGTAAATATTATGATATTTTAGGTAATGCCGTCTACTTTTACAAGTATTCATACGCATTCAAACTAATTAATTATGATTGAATGTAATTGATCCTAATTAATCCTTATTAATCCTAATTAAATCCAAATAAATCAGAAAGTATGCTTACCAAATTAAGTGAGCCTAATTAATTATAGAATTTACTTATTGGATTTAATTCCAGTGATTAATTAATTCCAGCAAGTACATTTTACAATTAATTGCGTATGAATACTTGTCAAAGTAGACGGCATTACCTAAAATATCATAAAAGTTACATACTAAATCAACACACTAATTTAAGTGTCATTTTAGAATGACTAAGACAATTTCAAATGGTAAATGACAAAAATTATAACCTCAATGTTAATGAGGATTTTGTAATGTTTTGACCTCCAAGTTAATTACGTGCTTCATTGATGGTTTCACTTCCGAAATGAAATCCCAATCAATTGCTTATTTACTAATTGGAAGTGCACATATATATTGGATAGACCTTGAAGGTGAAGTGCATTCAATATGGGATTTGTAGTCAAGCGGCCATGCCCAACCATGCTCACACACATTAGTGTTCCGGCGTTGCAGTGTTCCAGCGACTCGGGTTCGGGACACTGCGCAGTGTTCCAAGCGTCAGCGAATTACGGCCGAGTAAAATGGGCTAGGCACCCCCGCGGGGCCCGCGTGCCACGGTGGCCACGTGCGAGCCAGCTGTGCATTACTACAAGGGATTTAGCCATCTCCTAGGGTTCATATGTGCCAACTACTGTAGCTACTCTCATCTTTTGGAATCCAGGCCCACATGTTAACCTCTTCCTCCATGTTATGGTATCCTAGCCTATGACCGAGAGCTACACATTGGTGAATTTTCACAATGACCTCTTCTATGGTAATGAACGATTTAAAATTTTTCATGCAAGGTAAACTGAAATATTTGTCTATGTCAAAAATTTGGAAACATTTTTAAAATTAATTTTGAATTAGATATGATTTTTTAAAGATGTTCCCTAGGGTATCTTTTGATAGACCTAAAGAAGTTTGACGTCAATGCTAATACAACTTATGAGCATTCTATAATTATCCACAAGCAAGTAAGAGGTTGTAAGAAATCCAACATTACTAAGCCGTAGACTGACTTTGGCCTTACTATGTCAAGAGACATCCTAAACGAACAACTAATCTCATCCAACACGTTGTGGCAAGGTCTCATGTGCCTTGAACCGAGACCTATGGGCCTTGAACCGAGACCTATGTGCCTTGAACCGAGACCTATGGGCCTCCTCCTCCTTCTTCCTCCTTCCCCCTCTCTCTCCTCCCCTCTCTCTCTCTCTCCCTCCACGTCATTAAATGCATTAATGTGAGGTTAGTTGAGCTAGGGACATGTCATCCACCTAGGGAACATTATTTCTAATTTGTTCCCTAGAGCTCGGTTTACGGTCAGCTCTCGGTAATAGGCTAGGATACCATACCAAGAATGGAATTCTTCCTTCAATCCTTTGATGACCAACACTTGTAGGTTAAAAAGTTCTTAAGTGAGTGCATGGAAGTCTAGTGGCCCATGTCCACGGCCCTTCACGTTCTCGAGGAGAGGCACCCAATATTGATCATTTAAGAGATTTTGCGCTAGATATGAGAAGTGTTTCCCATTTCAAATATTTCCCATGTAGGAAGAAAGAAATTAGGAGGACTGCAAATGTTTAGGTAATCTTATTCCTTACATTGAAATCATTGTGAATTTTTGAAGCCAAAAGTTGGCCCAAACATATCACCAATGTCTAGAGTCTGCCATAACCGACCTTTTGAACTGCTCATTCCTCCTCACTTTAGCACTCAAAACCAGGACATGTGGTATGGCACTATTGGTTGCGGCTTGATCGAAATTCAATCCTAGCTTAATCAAAATTCAATCCCATCCTAATCAAAATTTAATCCCGTCCTAATCGAAATTCCGGTACCCTATAGATTGCCGATGGGGTCTTGATAAGGAATAGGGGCCTCTACTATAGTAGGCCACCATAATGTGGTTGATTGGTGGCTTGTGCTTATCTAGAGTAGAGGCACTCATAACCAATCACTTAAGAGATTTTGCGCCAAATCTAAAGAAGCACAAGGTGGTACAAATTTTTCCCGTTTAGGAAGATAGAAATCAAGAGGACTACAATTTTTTGATAATTTTATTACTTAAATTGAAATTACTGTGAATTTTTTAAGCCAAAAGCCGGCCCAAACATATTACCAATGTCTAGAGTCTACCATAACCACTCATTTTAACCGCTCATTCCTCCTCACTGTAGCACTCAAAACTAGGAGATGTGTCATGGCACTATTGGTTCCAATTGATTGAAATCCAGTCCCAACCTAATCAAAATTATGGCACCCTATAGATTGCCAGTGGGGTCCTGACCGGAAATAGGTGCCTTTACTATACATGAGAACACCTCCAACCCACTATTGTCTAAGAATCTGGTGGACGAGCGGCCTAGAGTAGAGGCTCCCATAACCGATCACTTAAAAGATTCTCCGCAAGATATGGAGAAGTATAAGGCGGTGCAATTTTTTCATGTGTAGGAAGATAGAAATAAGGAGGATTGCAATTTTTTTGGTAATTTACTCCTTAAATTGAAATTACTGCGAATATTTGAAGCCAAAAGTTGGACCGAACATATTACCAATGTCTAGAGTTTGCCATAACCACTCATTTTAATCGCTCATTCCTCCTCACTTTAGCACTCAAAACATTTGCCATGGCACTATTAATTCAAGTTTGTTCAAAATTGAATTCCAGCATGATAGAAATTATGGTACCCTATAGATTTCTGATGGGGTGTCGATCGGGAATAGGTGCCTCTACTATACATGGAAACTTGCCCTAAATCCATCATGTTAGACGCCCCATAGTATTCCAACACATCCTTCCTAGAGTTTGATATTTTTGAAAAGATTGGACTGCAACGGAATTCCATTCATGGCGAAACAATATAGTAAGCATGCCAGGTGTCTTGGTTGTACTTGTCTTGGTCTGTAATGAATTTTCATAATTTTGCACCTTGAAAAACAAACATCAGGGGATGTTTACACCATGGACCATGAAGTCGTCCCAAGGCCCTGTAAAATCTGTGATTGGTTGTTGAACTCGTCCCGGGACCACTTCAGTTGACACCAACGAAAAGATGTCAGAGTGACCATGAAGTTCGAGGTCCCCCAAAGACATATTTGAAGGCCTACATTATCCACTGCCATGGTCCAACGGATTTTGCGGTGGGAGAGGCAAAAGAGGTGCTCTAGTACAAAAAGGCAAGGGCCCATGGCAAAAGAAATACCGTTAAAAAAAATTTTAATAAATTTTTTTTTGGGGAAGAGAAGATGAAGACAAAAGAAGACAAGAGAATGATCAAACTTGAATTTTTTTTTTTCAAAATTGCCCTTTTGGACATATGTTAAAAAAATCAGCACATTCACTTGGTGCATGGTCATTCGTCCTCTTGGTCCACATTCGGTTTACACCTAGTGAGGGGCCCAAAGGCATTGTAAATTGATTTTTTAAGAAATCAGACCATGGATGTTGGACCATCAAGTCGGACCATGGGAAAAGGTCATTCTCCATGGTCCAACTTCACAGTCCATGGTGTAAACCTGCCCTCAATATAGAAAAGAAAGAAAGAAAACAAACAAACATGCAGTTAGTAAGCCAGTGGCAAGGCCGGATTTTCAAAGAGCACTGCATCAGACTCGTTTTCAATTATTTTTTTGATGCATTTATGACCGAGATTTTCTTGCGGTTTCGTTGCACGATGTAGAAAACCTCCAAACAGCTACAATGTACTGTAAGTAAGTAAGTAAGTGAGTGAGTGAGTGAGTGAGTGAGTGAGTATGTAAGTGTGATTTTTTTGTTTTTTAATCTTCGTAATAGTTATGATGTATGTTGCCGTTCACCAGTATGCTTTGAATGTGACCAACTGTGCAGTGTTGCTGACAGTGGACTGTGCTAGTGGAAGAAATTAAAGGGGAAACAAAAAACTAACAAAAAAAAAACACTAAAAAACTAAGGCATGTAAGTTAAAGCCTGCTGTGAGTCCACTGCATCTCCTTGCTCAGGAGAGCGCTTGGGAATTATGATACCGTATACAACACTGCTCGAGGAGAACCGGTGGTTAGTTACAGATGAACCGGTTGAGTTTGAGAAATAACCGGTTGAAGTTGGAGACTTCAGGAGGATTGCCGATCATTTTAGAGGAATCTATGGAATATACCTCACATGGATGAAGCAGAACCGGAAGATGTCAACATGTAACCGGCTGGATTTAGAATCACTAGGATCTTGACCCACTATGCCCAAAAACTTCCCGGGCACTGGAGTGGACGTCTCATTCATCCAATGTAAAACCCCGGAAATACACTATTTTGTCCAATTAGTGTGAGTTACCATTCGGAGTTACGTGTTGCTATAATTTCTATACCAATATAATCATTTTTACCAACTAAGTTACTGTATATCATATTCTTCGGCGTGCATACTAAACTACGTATGTTATTTGGGTAAAAAAATGATTTTCCCAATATAATGTTATAGCAATGCGTAACTCCAAGTGATGATCCACACTAATTAGACAAATCAACGTAGTATGCAACTCGGAGGTTGCTCTTTTATTTCATTTGACATCAAAATGAGGTTCAAAGACCTCGAACTAGCTTACTCAAGATCATTTCAGATGAATCCGCAACAAACCTATAGGGAGTCAAGTTTTTTATGTTGGATGGGATGAGAGGTATGTTCATATGCGATAATTCTCTCTCTCTCTCTCTCTCTCTCTCTCTCTCTCTCTCTCTCTCTCAATGAGACCTAGTATCCAATAACTTGCTAAGTATTGTTTCAACCCATGGTCCTAAAACCATGAGCTACACTGAATATACCAATTAGCGAGCTTGGGAAATCAATGAAGACGACACTAAATTACTTTAACCTATAAAATTAGTGCCACCAAAAGGTCTAGGAAACATTGTTCATCTTGACATTGGGCACTATTCATTGAAAGTATTGGCACTTGGCACTGTTCACGTACTAATCACAAGCACACACTAATTTTCTTGAAATATATGGTAATTGAGCATGTATTCATGAATTTAGTGTCACGCAATAAAAATTCCAACCCTTGTTAACTTTGAGATTTGGCTAGATTGTGTGTGTGACTTGAATTAGTACTACCCTCAATAATTGGTATATTTAGTGTAGTATGATAATGATAAGGTGGATGGGGTCTTAAATGGTTTTTTTTTTGTGACTAGCCCCCACTTCTCTTAGGATATGAAACACGTGATTAGTACTTACAAGGCAGTTAGCAAATCCAAACCAAGGTTGTTGCTACCACTTTCTTGATAATTTTCTAAGGTCACATGATGAACATCTTGTTCGTTATCAAAGTGAACTTCATCTCGTGCTCATTTTACATATAAGCTCTCCCCACCCCCAAATTATGTTGACTACCGTACATGCATGGCCAGTTCAACAGAAAATAAGTCATTTTGTGAGGTGCCGAAATATGTGATAAATACAAGGCCTCACTGCCCAAAGTTGATGAAATTCATGGATGAATTGCCGAAATAGATGAAATCAGTACGCGCGGTTCTGGCTTGGCGCGCGCAACGCACAGACGATGTTCTGGTTTGGCTTGTCTCTGCTCTCCCTTTTACTTGGCGGTGCGAAGATCTTAGGGTTTGTGTCGCGGGCGCTGCAAAGGACCGTCGCAACCTCGGTGCAGAGCCGGGCTGTGGCTTTCACACCGAAAGCCAGAACGTTTCGAAGCACTCCATCGGCATTTGGTAGGTTTTTTATTCTCTCGTGATCTTGGCTTTGGTTTTTCTTTGGAACCTTTTGCCGATCTGCACTTTCTGTACCTTGTCACGTGAGGTGACATCGGGGGCTAAATCACGTCAAATTAGGAGTAAATGGACTCCATTAGGAGTCCATGTGTGTTTGGATGAGTAATGGACTCCATTAGGAGTCCTAGTTAGTTGTTCATCCACTCCATGGATGAAATCCACATAGACGGGGGGTTATGTGGAGAGGAAGGCATCTTGACTTGCCATTGTTGTCAAGTCAAGTCTTGTGAGTGTATTTTGAGAGAGAGAGAGCTTGTTGTTGCTATCTTGTGGCTATGGTGTAGTAGATCATGAGTAAAGCCTTTGCATTCTTTCTCCATCACTTGCACTCTTGGATTCTCCCTTCGTAGAGTGAGAGATAGCTTGACTCTTGTGTGTGAATTTCAGAGTTTCTTAAGCTTTGTAAGGAGACTTCTTAGTTTCTTGAGCTTGGAGAGAGAAACCCTCATACTTTGACAACAATGGCTTATTTTTCATTTTTGATTGTATTTCTGAGCTAAAATGGCCCAGTAGTAAGAGCAAATGAGTGATACAAGTGTATGAAAGCTTAGTTTGCAATTCCTTGCAACCCTCAAGAAGATTCTGAAAGAAATCTCCGCATTTATCTTTTGGTGTCTCTTTGTGTTTTCTTGAATTGTTGATGGTTGAATCTTGAGACCAAATGGAATCTCAAGTCATATCTTTCTTGCTTGCAAATTGTGTAAGCAAATTTTAATTTTTTTGTTTAATTTTTTTTTCTCCGATTTGTTTTTAATTTTTTTGAGCTCCGGACGGATCCGGAGCTCCTGGAGCGGGCAAGGGGGGCGGTGATAGGGGGCGGGGGACCCAATCCCACCCCCGGTTCAGGTGGGGCCCGGCGACCCCCAGGAGCGGCGGGGGGTGTACAGGGCGGGGCCCGGCGACTCCCAGGAGCGGCGGGGGGTGGATAGGGGCCCAGGCCCCTCCACCACGTAAGGTTGTTTTGTTTTATTATTATTTTTTATTTTTTATTTTTTTATTGATAGGGGCCGGGGGACCCAATCCCACCCCCGGTTCAGGTGGGGCCCGGCGACCCCCAGGAGCGGCGGGGGGATGTACAGGGCGGGGCCCGGCGACTCCCAGGAGCGGCGGGGGGTGGACAGGGGCCCAGGCCCCTCCACCACGTAAGGTTGTTTTGTTTTGTTTTTATTTTATTTTATTTTATTATATATTTTTTTTGACTTTTTATTTTATTTTTGACTTTTTATTTTATTTTATTTTTGACTTTTAACTTTTACTCCCTAGATTCTCGCAAAAAGTTTTTTACCTTTTTACTTTTACTTTTTTTACTTTTACATTTAAGGTTTTGAGTTTTCAATTTAACTTTTACATTCGACTTTTACATTTTGATTTTGACTTTTGATTTTTCCTTTTCACTTGCTATATTTTACTTTTCACCTTTTTACTTTAATTTTTAGGTTTTTGTTTTTACATTTTTACTTTCACCTTTCAAACTTGGCATTTAATTTCACAAACTTTGAGGTTCAAATTTGGGGGCATACTAGCTCCGATTGGAGTGAAATTTGAGCCTATCTTGTGTGAAATTTGCCAAGGAATCCAATGGTGTAATTGGATTGTTGATTGGAATTCAAAATCATTGCTGAAATTATTAATTTCAACGCTGATTTTTGTTTTTGGGAGCAAATTAACTCCGAACGGAGTGAAATTTGAGCCTAATTTGTGTGAAATCTTCCTAGGAGTCCATTGGTGCAATTAGTTTGTTGATTGGAGTCCATAATCACCTTGGAAATGAGCATTTTCAACGCTGATTTTTAATTTTAATTACCAATCTCAAACCTTTACACAATTTTGGAATTCTGGGGGCATAAATAAACACTTGGCATTTGGCAAGGGATTGCCATTTAGATAGCCCGCAACAGGTGCAGGTTGCCCATTACCTTGTAGATAGTTGCAGGTACTCAAGTAATTATTTTATGGTGCAAACTAGGAGCCGATATTATCGATCTCCATCACCAGATTACTTGGAGGACGTGCATACCACAAATCTTGAGCCATAGGTAGATACCAATGAGGCTTTTGAGCCTATTTCAGCGTTGGACACTACTAGTAGGCTTCGGATTTGGAGTGTCGGCACGTTCGACGAAATGGAGGACGATCACCACGGTTCAGTGCGCGATCGGTTTTCAGGTCGAGCTGGGGGCATTTCCTTGCCCGATTGGAAACTCCGGTTTCGTACCTGGATTAAGAAGAAACGTCAAAGGTCTTCCAATTTTAATGATTGGTATGCCTTTGAACTTCTGCCTCAACATTTGGAATATGAGGCACTCCAAACTTATGAACGCTGGACAGAAGGTCATCAGCGACAACTTCGAGAGGTGGAGCAGTATTGGGAGGCTCGGGTTGAGCTTATTTCAGCTCTTAAAGATGGGGCGGTTGCCACCTTAGCTCCACCCATCTTAAAGGAGGAGGAACCACTGGAGGAGTCTAAGGACAAAGAACTGGCACTTGGGCCTATGGTGGCCGGCAGTAGCACGGCTACCCTTTCACGGATGGCACGTGCTACACATGCAGCATTGACGGCTGTTGGTCCACCACCTCCATTTAATCCCGTTGCTGAATTTGTCGCACATTTGGAGGTGGAGTATGGTGGGTTTAGGTGAGACCAGATGCAGCGCATCCAGGATTTTCGCCGGGAGAAGGATGACACTCCACGGACCATGTACACGCGACTCACGCGATTTGCTGTTGAGTCGGGAGGTGTTTTCGCTGAGAGCCAACTTGTCAAAATCTTCTTGTCTAAGATTGATAAGCGGCTACTTGAGTTGGCATCATCTCGGATTATCCTGGACTACGAAGGCAGAGCTACGCTTGCACAAGCGTTTACCGTGGTTGAGAGATGTGATCGGGCTCTCTGTCAACACGATGCCACGGATATGGTATCTTGGATGACAGAGACTAGCAAATCAAAAAAAATTGTCACAGCTACTAGTAGTTTAGCTGAGACTCAACCTGTTAAAGAACAAAGGATTTTGTATTGTTGGGGTTGTGGAGAAGCTGGTCATTTGAAGAATGATGCCAATTGTCCCAAGAAGAAGAAAAACCAGCCTTTGGAAAGAATAAAACAAAAGATAGAACCAGTAAAGGCGGAAGAAAATTCTAAGAAGAGACAATTGAAATGTAACCATTGTGGTGGCACTAACCACGATGTGGATCATTGTTTCCAACTTCATCCTGAGAGGCGGCCTCCCAGTTATGTGACTGGAAAATCTCCACGGTAGCAGACTCTTGAGGCTAAGGTTGCAGAGCTTGAGCAAAAGCTCAAATCTTTTGCATCTTTTGCTCAAATTTTTGAGCCGCATGCATGTGTTGGCACTTCGGATTCTGACATGTATATGTTTAGAGCATCTGGAGAGGTGGTAGCTGCAGCTTCTACTCGCGTACAGACATTGGCAAATTCAGTGGCTTCCACAAGTGCTAGTAACAACGAGGCTTCACGTCCTCACCATGTCGGTCCAGCAGACCAGGTTGGTCAAGCACGGCTACCTCTATCATTTGGATTGGTAGACACTACTACTGTTGTTGGGGCTAAAAACTCTTTACCTTTGAGAGATGGGGATTCCATTTCAAAGGATGTTATGCAGGTATTGGCACATAAAATTCTCCATATGCCAATTTTTTCGGGTTCGGAGTTGATGGCTCCGGATTTCAAACCTGCTAGAGTTTTTCATTTAGCTGGAAGAATGTTAGAAGGCAAGGCGGATTTGCCATTTCTTCAAGTATCCCAAGTTGTTGTTGACGTGCTTGTGGCTGAGGAGGTGGAGACTTAGCCAATTTGTGAGCGAACCTTGCAGATGCGGCAATCATTACTTTTGGTAAGCACACTGATATTCCTCCTCCAATAATTCCATCAATGGACACGTCTTTTTCACATTGTGCAGCAGGAGCAGCCTATCTTGCAGATGTTTTTGCAAGATCTACTAGAGAGCGGCATAATTTACAACCTGGAGTTGTACGTCTGGTGAACGACAAAGCTTTGTTTGTCGTGTCACGCACGGATAATCCCGCTATTCGTGCTACACCACTGAGAGTTATGATGGATTCTGGTGCTCAACCGGTTATGATTGGCAAAGGACTTGCTGACAATCTGGGGTTGATGCCAACGAATTTAGATCCTTGTCCATTCACAATTGTGACTTCAGTAGGGGGCACTGAACGTGCAACAGGTTACACTAAAGCACCTCTCCGTTTGATTTTTAACGTGGGGCAGGGATGTACAAATGGACGTGACGCGGCCTAAAAGCGTCACGTCACGTCCAGGGTGCGACGCCAAACGGACGTTACTGTAGTTAAAAAAAATTACTAATGGGATTTTTTTTCTTCAGATAAGTAATTATTTTGACATCAATACATGCAATCGTCTACCATGGTCGACTGCTATATAGGCAGTCGACCACTTAATCGACTGCTAACTTAGCAGTCGACTACAATGGTCGACTGCTAATGTAGTAGTCGACTAAGTTATCGACTACTATATAGGCAGTCGACCATGGTAGTCGACTGCCTATATAGCAGTCGAACATGGTAGTCGACTGCCAATGTAGCAGTCGACTACCACCGTCGACTGCTATATAGGCAGTCGATTATCATGGTCAACTGCCATATAAGCAGTCGACTACCATGGTCGACTGCCAATATAGCAGTCGACTATCTTCGTCGACGGCCAACATAGCAGTCGACCATGGTAGTCGACTGCTACATTGGCAGTCGACCATGGTTGGTAGTCGACTACCTATATAGTAATCGACTATCACCGTCGACTGCTATGTTGGCCGTCGACGAAGATAGTCGACTGCAGTTGTAGTAGTCGACCATTGCCGTCGACTAATACTATTAACAGACAAATGCAGTCATCATCATATGTTTGTTGGGTTAAATTTTAATGGTTTGGGAATAGTGGAATATGGATGGATGGAAGTAGTTTAGGAAAAATGTGATTAAAACCAACAATGATATGTAGAAGAAGAAAAAAACCGCGTTGTATTAAAACAGGTATATCGTAAAGATATAAAAAATACACAAGGTTGTCCATATCAATGATACACGCATACTACCTTAACCCCTACGATGTTACCTAAAGAACTAAACAGACAAAACACTATCTTTAACCTCAGTTCTCCAGCAGTCTATGGGCTCATCCCACCCTACAAACTGCATCTGCATCCGTAGTTTGGCGATGGTCAATGAAATGCGGTTGGATACGTTCTCGCAGGTCAATGCACTCAAAGTGACATCCCAAATTTTCCTTCCTTCATCGGCAAAGAGTATCCGGTCATCATCATCGTTGCAAAGTTGTCGAGCAAGCACACCGACCGCATAACACTCAGCTTCTGCGGTGTAATATACATCGGGATCCTTGTGTCTCCTGTTTTGGATGTAAAACAGTTCCGGCGCCATCCAAACTTCTCCTTCCTCAAATTTTCCTTCGCTTCTACGGTTTCCGTATGCCATAGCGATAGGACATCCTCATCCGAATGCGTTGCACATCCCCAATCGCACACCCCAATCTTTAGGTTCCCGTCCGATTCCCAATGTAACATAATGTTGTCAATGGATAGATCGTTGTGTTGCACATTTGCAACGTGCAAAGCCTCCATGATCCATAACAATGCTCAAGCCAACTTTACCCTCTTCGCCCGGAACTTTTGGACTTGGTCATAGAGTTGCCATTCGGTTGCGTCCATTGTCAAAATGTTGGCATTTGGGCGGTGGGCTCTATCCCGGATGAACATCTCTCGTAGAGTGCCCCCGTTCCACCATAGTGTATAGCCTGCATTGGACACACTGTTGATTAACCAAAACTTGATGAAACCTGGATGCGTGCTCTTTAAAACGCATGCCTCCGCACTTACTTGGATACGAGTTTTTTGCCTATCCGACGTCTTTGGGGTCTTTTCAGCCCACGTAATCTTCGGTGGGAGACGATCGTCGCCCTCGATCCTTACCTTCCTCACCTCCCCGTAACCCCCCACCTTCTTAATGCTCCTCAAACTCACGACATTTGCCGTATCGGGAATCCACAATAGTTGGCATGGGCCCGACACCCTTAGCCACTTCTCCAATTTCTCCGCCTTCCAAGGAATTATTTTGGAGGCCGTCTTGGACAATCCTTTGGCCACGGGATCCCACCACAAAAATATTTCCCGGATTCTTACAGCTCGAGGGCTCAACACCTCACCTGTTTCGCCCTCCGGGAACATGTTATCAACCAATTGCTTGAGGTTGAAAATACCATTTTGGGCCTTATTCTTCACCCATGAATCGAACCCCGCAAGATTCCTATCACCGCTAAATTCGGGGCCATCCACTTCCTGTCGAATAGCAACCTCCATGTCATTTTTAATTATTTCCACCCTTTTGTGTTTCGGCTGCTCCAAAAAATGGAATTTGACGCAGGCCTCCCCATTCCTCAAATACCAGTCAACTATGGCTTGGTGGACCTTTGCCGTTATCGCATCCGAGAATTTTACCCTTGGTTTCCCGCTCCTACTCGACGACCCTGAGGCCGCGGAAGCCCCTCCTTGACCGCTCGTAGGGGCACCGGCATTTGGACGGACGGGAACGGTATTATCTGAACGGGGGGTTATATTGGCTCCCGTTCCCGAAGCACTTCCTGATCCCACATCGGAATGTCGTTGCCGCTTAGGGGGCCATTTGTACACCCTGCCGGGTGCATCCGGGTCGTCCTCCGGCATCCTCCAACTTCGATCCTCCATTGTGTTTAAAAACACGCTATTATTGTGTTCACAAACACAACTCAAATGTGTTCACAAACGTGACCGTATTCACACCGCTCCACCGCAAAAAATCGGATCCAAAATTGGCAAGAGTTTGCACCCTAAACCAATCTTCCAACCGCCCCCTAAGGCCTCTCAAAACATTAGGCAAAGGATGCTAGGCATGCTTAGTCCCAATGTCCCACTTGAGGAGGGGTGGTTGAAAAATGATGTCAATGAGGCCTCCCTGCTTATATATATAGGTTGGGTGGGCCTCACACCGACGGTCCGACCGGACGCCGCGCCCCTGGATCCTGACCGTTGGACCGTGCATCATCCAACGCCCAGGATGGATGCGACGATTGGTCGACTACTATACGGCAATCGACCATCCAGTCGACTGTTAGCCAGATAGCAGTCGACTTTGGATAAGGCAGTCGACAATTAGCAGTCGACCGCGGCGTCAACTGCTATATGGCAGTCGACGTGTGGGCCGACTGCATTTAGCAGTCGACCCCGGAAGTCGACCGCCACGTCGACTGCCAAGCAGCAGTCGACCCCCGATGTCGACTGCGAATGGCAGTCGACGTGGCGGTCGACTGCCATGTCGACTGCTAATTTACAGTCGACCGCCACGTCGACTGCCAAGCAGCAGTAGACCCCCGATGTCGACTGCGAATGGCAGTCGACGTGGCAGTCAACCGCCACATCGACTGCAAACTAGTGGCGACTGCGGGGGTCGACTGCGATGTCGACTGCTAGTTTGCAGTCGACCCCGGAAGTCGACTGCCACGTCGACTGCGGAGTAGCAGTCGACCTCCCATGTCGACTGCGAATGGCAGTCGACGTGGCGGTCGACTGCCATGTCGACTGTTAGTTTGCAGTCCACCCCGGAAGTCGACTACCACGTCGACTGCGGAGCAGCAGTCGACCCCCGAGGTCGACTGCGAATGACAGACATTGGACCTCTCTCCCTCCAAACAAAAACAAATTGCTTCTGCAATGGATCCTATAGCAGATTACTCTAAACACTTTTAATATCATAGCATCTTTTATATTTAGTGCACGTTCAAGCGTCGGGACTATAAAGGGTTCACCGCTCATTAGCATTCATCACTCCCCCTCGCTCTAGTTGACCTTCATTGCCTTTTGGCATTCGTTGCAAGTGGAGAGAGGTAGCAGGTTATATTGGGATGGGCACGCGAAACGAATGGAAGCCTTGGTTTGTGCCCAAGGAGTGGACTCCAACGTCCATGAAGGTCGAGTGCAAATTTTGCGCGTTAGAATTAGTTTATAGGAAGGACCGCATGGTTGCCCATTTGGGATACCAAAAAAATGACGGCAAGATGCGGGGGGTAGCATTGTATCAACGTCAAGGGCCAATTGTAAAGTCTTTATTTTCGAGGTGCGGCGGATCGTGGCCGCCAATTCCGGAGGACTTTGTGGACGAGTGCGTTGAGAACGGGGGAGAAGATGTGGTCGGGTCCCAACAACAAGCGTCATGCGGTGCATTGTCGAACGCGAACGGAAGCCAAACCGCTCCACCATCTCCCGCACCGTCAGTGGCAAGGGAGTTGGTGTCCGGGACGACTCCCGAACCCAACCGACGTTCCCAACGGCAAATGAGACTATAGGAAGGGTTGCAAAATTCGACAAAACGAGACTTGGATACAAAATGGTCGCAAGCCTTTTATGAGGCTAATATCCCCATTAGTATTGTCCGCCATCCCGCGTTCATCCAGGCCGTTAAGGCAACCGCCGAGGCTAGAATTATGTACAAACCCCCAACATACCATGCAATGCGCAAGAGTTTACTTGACGATGCACGGTTCAATACACAAAAAATCGTGGAGTTGAAGACAACATCATCCATACACAAATATGGGTGCACTATTTGTTCAGACGGATGGGAGAATGTTGTGCACCGCCCTTTGATGAACATCATGCAAATTTGTCCGGCGGGCGACGTGTTCCTTGGTTCCACCGACACCACCGGTAGCACAAAGGATGCCGCCTACGAGGCCACCGAGGTCAAACGCTACATCGTTGGAGTGGACCCCACAAAGATTGTTCAAGTTTGCTTCGATAATGTGGCGGCCATGAAAATCGTGGCGAGCAATACTAGCCGGGAATGACCACACATATATTGGCAAGGGTGTGCGGCGCATTGTTTGAACTTGTTATTGAAGGATTGGGGTAAACAACGATGGGCAAAAGACGTCGTAGACAAGGCGAAAGACATTGTCAAATACATCCGGGCTCACTAATGTCCGACGGCGGTCTTCCTCACCTACTCGCCCAATTTGGGCTTGAAGATACCCTGGTCCACACGATTCGCCACCAACTTCCTCATGATTAACCAGCTTGTAAAGGTAAGACATACTTTGGCACAAACGGTTATTCATCCCGATTGGACCGCCTACGTGAACAAATTAAATAGAGGAGGCGATGATCGAAGGAGAAGTGCAATGGAGGCACGTCAAATCAAGACAACGGTTAATGACGACAATTTTCGGACATGTTGCGATAATTACCGTCACATGTCGGAGGAGGTGTTGAAAGCATTGAGAGTGTTTGATGGCGTTGAGCCGGAAATGGGCAAGGCTTGGTTGACCATGAAAAACTTGGAGAAACATGTGCTTAGCCTAAGGAATCCTCCTTTCAACCTAGCACACAACCTCGCTACCTTAGCCAAAGAAGATTTCTACAGCCGGTGGCGTATGATGACCACGGACCTACACCATGCCGGTGCAATCTTGAATCCCTATTTATTGGACGACAATGTCGTCCACGAAGACGCGGCCGTTAAATCCGGATTCTTGGACGCCATGAGGAGGTTGACCACGGGCATGGACGGTCATTACGGTCGGGTTGTGGCCGAATTTCAAGCATTCAAAGAGCGTAGAGGCGCGTTCGCCAATATGCCCCTAGCCATGGAAGCCAACATCCCACCCCACGAGTGGTGGGACCTCGTGGGCGAAGGTGGCACCCACTTGGCCCCTTTGGCAAAGCGAATATTAGTCCAAGTGTGCTCTTCTTCGTCGTGCGAAAGAAATTGGAGTAGTTATCGTTTGTGCACAACAAGACTAGGAACCGGTTGAGTTCGGCGAGGGCCGAAAATTTGGTGTACATTTATACCAATTCACGATTGGCATGGGAGAGGGTTGATCGGGACTCGGCCGCATGGTATCTAGTGAATATGATGTCCGAAGATTCCGACTATTCGGCCGATAAGGATATAAATGGTGACCCCCCCCCGCGGGACCCGGCGGGGATTCCTCGAGGCCTTCGGACAACGAGAGCGATGGGGGACATGGTGGAGGGAATTTGGGCCTTGACAATCACAATGATCCGTTTGCATACGATGGACTTGACGCCGAGGACGATGGTGATCTTCACATGTGGGCCAACATAGCCGGTCGGGAGTTTCTCTCCACTACGCATATGCGTCCCGCTACGCCGACAATTATAATACCCGATGTACCGGTAGACATTCAACCCGTAGTGAATGAAGATGTAGTGGCCGAACCACATGTGGATGAAGCTCTTGAAGTGGCTCCGAACCGGATGGACATGGACGAAGTCCCACCACATGCTTTCACCAATCATCCATCGACGGATGTTGTCCCCACTCCTATGGTGCCGACAACATATGCACAACCCATGCAAACTACACCACCCTTTCTCGAGCCCCACGGAGAGGGCACGTCCAATGTTGTTCTTAACAATAGTCCATTGCGAGGTATTGGGCAATGCCCGGCCGTTGTGCGAGCACCGGAATCCGACTCGGATGACACATTGCGCGTCGGGCCCCAACAATACCACGCATGGGCTCCCAGTTGGTTGGTGCTACCATCGGCACGCGCGTCCCATGCCCCACACCGGCTAGGCCATCCCCTAATATTGCATTGACAAACTTTGGTCGGACCACAAGAGGTCAAAAAAGAAAACGACAAAGGGATGTGCGAAAATGGAGGACTACCAGGGCCACCCCACTTGCACGTCCACAAACTGACGGCATTATGGATGCAACGGGTTCAAGACCAATGATATCGATTAGAATGCCAAGGGCTGGCACACGGCTTAGTCGAATTCCCGGCCCGGCAATTGATGGCCACGAGTCCGACGCCCAAACAGATGACAATGCCAGCACGGACGATGAATCCGGCGTAGGCGAAGCTCCCGATGATAGTGATTACCAAGCACCGCCCTCAAGGGTAGCTGTGGGAGGGCCACGGAGGACAAAGAATTCTATTCCTCAAGACAACGACAATGCCCTTTATGAATGAATATTTATAGTAATGTCAAATGTCCTATGGTGTTCAATGGGTTTAGTTGTATTGGTGATCAGTTTTTGTAATATCTATTTTGGGTATGTTTGTTGAAAAAATAATGTGAATTTCAAATTTGTATGTTGGATGTTGACTAGAAATTGAGCCTACATGTATGATGTGGGAGGATGAAATGAATGTCCAATGTGCACTAAGGTTAGGAGTAGGACACATGGAATTGATTTGTAATGCCAATAGGCCCTATGTAGTGTTGCATTTTTTATTCTAGAGGTCGGAGGCGGCATTATAAAATATTTTTAAAATATTTTTAAATGTTTTTTATGTTTTTTTTATTGAAAATCATCGAAGACATCAATCCGTGAGGTCCTTTATGGCAAATCATTGTCGAAAACATTCCCCTCTTCTAGGATTAGGTCTTCGAGCTCTTCTACGCCCAAATATTGATCCAAGAATGAAGACATTGTAAATGCAAACCACCATTCACGACTTGTCCGATGTGCCATGTGGTGCGTTATGTATTCCAATATTTGCCAATTTGTGTGGCAATGCTCAAGGCCCAAACATTGCCATTGAGCTTGAATGTACTAATGCTATATGGTAAATTGGTAATATGGAACAATTGTCAAAGTTGAGCGTGTCTATATTTGCCCTATTGCCATGGATTGGCTATAGTCATGAACTTATAATAAAAATCATTAAAAAATGCCTCAAAATTTGTCGAGTATTTTAAAATGCATTTTAAACTGTGTATTTTAAGATAAAGTAAAAATAAATGCACCTCTAGCCCTATGTCATGTGGGAGGATGAAATGAATGTCCAATGTGCACTAAGGTTAGGAGTAGGACATATGGAATTGATTTGTAATGCCAATAGGCCCTATGTCATGGGCGAGGATGGAATTAATGTCCACACACACACATATATATATATTGCAAATACCCCCAAATATATATATATATATATATATTGCACATACATCCATATATATAGCGCATACGTATAGAACATACGGTATACCGGGAACCCACATATATATTGCACATACACATACAAATGTTACACATACATATTGCAATTTGCACGTACACCCATACATGTTAGACATACATATTGCACACGGGTGTAGCTAATAAGGAAGTTATCATTTATTTAAATAGCGATCCACTTTTATTTCACATTACAGATCATATCTTTTACATAGTGCGATTATATCCACTAGGCCTAAACACATATACACGGTGTTTGCTAGGATTAAATCGGCGAACTATATAGAACACGAACCGCTACATCTACATAGAAAAATTATCATGGCAATAGTCGCTCCGAAGGACAAATCCAAAAGTTGGTGCATCGACGCTATTCGGCAGAACGTCCGTCGACTTGAAGCCAATATTCTCCATTGTCCACAAGCTTATCCCGTAAGTATTCAAGTTCCATGATCCAAATATCGTTGAGCCGAGCATGCTGAACTTCCCATCGAATTGGGATGGCAATGCGTTGCGTATGACTGAACATGAAGAGGTTCAGTCGGAACGCTCGCAACAATTCGGCGAGCTCCAAAGTCCCTCTCACGCCCCTAAATCGATGTCCCATTGGTATGTCTACGTCCCAAAGCGACATACGCAACGCGTTGTACACTTCTCCCATACCAAAATGTTCACGCCAAGCTTTGTTAACTCCCATGTATTTATAAATACATATGAGAGTAAAAAAATTCGCCCTCACTTCACACCCCCGCACATAGTCTCCTCGGTGATATGGCTCCAAAAGAGGCTCAACGACCTTCGGCAATATGTGCTCCCCCACAATTTCGGCGGTTAATCCGGGTAAAAGTGTAGACGGTGCCATCTTTTAGTACAACCCCGAAATAGCAGCTCCTCCGCTCCTTGACCTTTTTTTCTCCGTATGCAAAGCTTGCTAAAATAGGCTATGGCCAATGGAGAACTTGGGAATGAGGGAATAGGGAGGTTGGATTGCTATATATATGCATCTTTTGTCATGATTGTATGCATTTAATGCATGATTTGACTAAGCTAACGCTTTTCCTAAACCCTAACGCCTAATTTTGATTGCTGGGCAGTAATCGATTACCATATTCGACTGTTGGGCAGCAGTCGATTTGCATTTTCGACTGCTGGGCAGCAGTCGATTCGCATATTCGATCGCTGGGCAACAGTTGACTCGCATATTCGACTGCTGGGCAGCAATCGACTGTGGATAGTCGACTGCTACACAGCAGTCGACTGATAAAATCGATTGCTTCCTAGCAGTCGACTGTGGATGGTTGACTGCCTTCCACAAGTCGATTGCTGGAAGGCAGTCGACAGTGGATGATTGACTGCCTTCCAGCAGTCGACTGCTGGAAGGTAGTCGACCATCTTAGTCGACTGCTAGGAAGCAGTCGATTTTATCAGTCGACCTCTGTGTAGCAGTCGACCATCCACAGTCGACTGCTGGACATTTATCAATCGACTGCTGCCCAGCAGTCGACTGATATAATCGGGGGCCTTATAGCAGTTGATTTACATAGTCGACTGCCTTATAGCAGTCGATTTACATAGTCGACTGCCTTATAGTACTCGATTTACATAGTCGACTGCTATGAAGCAGTCGATTTGCATAGTCGACTGTTGTGTAGCAGTTGACCATCCACAGTCGACTGCTACACAGCAGTCGACTACCTTGCAGCTTAATTTAGATAAATAATTAGGCACTGCCTAACCCAACCTGCCAACTCATTGGATGCCACCCGAGGGCCCACACTGCGATATCCCTATAAAATCAAGTGTGCTACCCACCATGAGGCCACCTTGCCTCGTAGTGATTTTGAGGACCTTGTATGCGTCACATACATTGCCCAAGATCAACTACGGTGTGGGCAATCCATAGGATTGCGATGGCTGGGAGTGGCAAGATACGGGATGCGGGTGGTTCGTCAAGAAGTATGTATTACAATCCCCGACACGCATGGGGCTTGCCGGATGAACCGGATGAATTTACACCCGAGGTGGTTGCAGAGAATACACGAAATGAGGACGATTTGCGCAATGTTTTACGTCCGATTCAAGGGTTCAATGAATTCTATTGGGTTCGACTGCCTAGGAGACAAGTTGATCGTCACCACCACGGATACTTGGACGCCCAAGAAAGGCCCGCATGCCGCATTGGTTACAAAGAAAAACTTTTCCCATGGCACTTGTTTCAGGACCTTAGCGACGTTCTCACGAAGGAGAAAAATCAATTGTATTTTCGGAAAAACTATGGGACCTTGTGGAGGTTCTACCAAACCATAAAACACTCGGTGCATGACGCAATTCATTGGGGGTTCAACCGGTGCACCGCGCACCAAAAGGAATACCGGGTGTATAGAGAGTTGTCACCAAAAATCCTCCAACCTTCGATTTCGTCCTAGCCCGAGTGGAAAAGTTTATAATGACATGTAGAGACTTCTCTCTTTGTAACCCAATATATAATTCCAATCTACCCTTGGAATATACACAACTTGATTAACACCACACTATGTAGTTTTACATTCCTTAATGTCGGGCAAGGTTATATCCTTAGCCTTTTCTAATGTCCACCCGGCCGCTTTGGCCACGCATGCCTTCAAAGATATCCCTCTTGTGAATCGAGTCCTTGCCGTCGACTCCACACTACTACATGAGTTCTCGCTTATTGATTCCGTGCTATCACATGTCATCGTGGTTGATTCCGTATTGGTACATGATACTTCGCTTGTGGATTCCATGAGCACATAGGCTTTAAATACAAGTATTAAAAAATACTTATATACTTATCCTTGCCCTTCCTTCTCTAAGTTCTTCTTGATGTAAATCTCTATCAATGTCTTCCTACTAAACTTCAGAATAGTATAACTCCCACCCAACTTATGTTCTTCAAGTGAAATTTGGTACACTTGTTAAGTACCTTATCAAAGATCTCTACACCAAATTTTGGCACAAACAGAGTTCATATGCAAAAGTTATGCATGAAATTTTAACTCTAACTACTTAGTATGAATGCTGTGATAAAGCATCCGGTCATTAAAACTCTAATAACTTCCAACTCCTACGTCCAATCAATCTAAAATTTTGACACAAAATAGATATATAAGTTCAAAAGGTAGTGTCAAATTTTGGTATCCATATCTATAACCCTCTAAGAGATACATATTTTCAAACCTTGCTGCTTTGTTCCTAGACACCCTCCCCTTCAACTTTTAATAACTTTTTCATCCCAATGACTGAAGCTCTCAAATTTTTACCACAACTCCATACTTTATAATAAACAATCCTCAAATTTTCATATCCATTGAACACTCTGATCATCCATAATTGACAAATCTCTCACTATAAAGTTCTGCTCAAGTTCATAACTAATAAAACACTACAAGTAATGCACCTAGTACAATCTAGTCACTCTAAATGCCACAAGTTTAAACAAGTTTGAATTTTCTCACTTCAATATGAATCTCAATGAAACAAGTTGAAGTTTACAATCAAACTCCAAATTCCTTAAACCCAATCTACTTCTAACAAGAGGTTAATCTCTCTTCAAGGCTAAATAGCCTTGGCTCTTCTCCTAAGAACTAAGCACACACATGTGCTCCTATCTTGCTTCCCACATACCCACACTTATAACCCGTGGGGTGCTTAAGGAGCACGAAGGAAAGAGAGGATGAGTGAGGGAAGAATGAGGGATTATATAGTGAGTTGAGAGGGAGAGAGGGCATGAGATAAGGATAAGGTGAGAGGATTAGAGCCTCCAATCGCAACCCCTTAACCTTCTCCTTCTAAGTAGGGACTCATCCCATCCACAAGGCTCTCGATAAGCCTTCGAAATCTCCTCCTACTTTGTAGGCTCTCATCTAATCTCCTAAGCCTTCCTCCCTCAAATGATCAACAAAGATCCTAATTCAAACATTTAACTAACCTTGGCTTTCTACCTACCACACTTTACCAAGGTATGTCCTCATACTACTTAAATCCACTCCACACAAGCCTAATGCTTCAAACTTAGCTTTCTTCAAGCTTCACTCTTTTTATATTTTTGTGAATAATCATAAATCAACAAAACACTACTTGTAATGTTTTACAAGTGTTAACAACACATGTGGACATCAATTTGGGCTCACAAGAGTACACACTTAGGTCGTCAATGTAAGATTTGCCCACGAATATGGTGAGAGCGTAGTATCAAGTTTGTACTTGCACGTATACTTACGTATGTTGTTAAGTTGGAAATGCGCAATATATGAATTCCCAGCAATATTGCGGTGATGTTTTCTGCTTGGTGTGAACTTATAATCATGCCACATAGAATCATTGTCACAGTTATTTGCATCGATACGTGTTTGATTCAAGTGCAAATGCATGTAGATGCAAAGTCCATGGTTTAATTAAATGTTGGTGGCAACCGATTGTGTGGGCAAACATAAGAAATGATCATTGTGCGACACTTGTACATTACTCCCAAAATTGATAGTGAACAATAATTCACTTACAAACATTTCCAAAATCATGGTTTTTCCCGCATTGTGTACAATTGAGTATCAAATAATGCCTCCTAGTCCAACGCCTATCTCACAAACACAAGCCAACATTCCTAATCCGGCTCCGAATCACTATCCAATGGAATGGGGGGTCCGCGGCTTGAGCTTGCACCGTTCAGATTTGGTGGCCGTAGTGTCCGGCGCCTCGCCTCACACCTGCTCTCGGTGATGGCCCATAGTTCTTGTGCCGCAGTCTCCCGGTCAGCTTGTGCACGAGCGCGCGCGCGGTCTCCAATGTGCAACCCCCTCGCGGCATTCGGATGGCGCAGGACGTCTTGCATGGTGGGGCTAGAGGCCCCGTCACGGATGTCCAAAAGGCCGTTGACGTATTTCCACTCATTCATCCGGATTTGGACGTCCACCTCATTGAAGCTACCCTCTTGTGTAACGGCCTCCTGCCTCTCCATATCGGCCTCAAAACTTGTTGTGTCCAACACGTGTTCCACATCCCAAGTTGTTTCCTCGCCCGGGACCGGTTCCCGTGGCAATACCCCCACTGTCACATTGCCGTTGGAGTCATACACGTATCCGTGGGGGTGAGGACCTGGGACATATTCACCCGTCTCTCCGGCGTGCCCACCCACAACACGGTACAAAAATGCCCTCAACCCTACGGCCTGAGGAGAGGAGCCGGGGTAAAACTCATGAGCAACCCTTGTGTACATTTCATGCGTGAAGTTTGTCGGGTAGCCTCGGAGGTCCTTCACATACCTCCGTGCATGCCAGCTATAAGCAGGAGGATCGCCGTATTCTGCGGGCGGCACACCATGGATTATTGTGTACTCAAAATCGGGAGGCATTCCCCATTGCACTCCGAATTGCTCGTACAACCTTCGATGCAGAGGGGTTTGGCACGTAGGACAACGGCGTGTTTGCAACATGTGTGGCAACAAACAATTCGGGTGGACCATGTGACCGCACGACCCAACGATCCATGCGCCTTCGGATCCCCAAGGATTGGAACAAATGGGGCACATGCTCCCGTCCTTGATCCAATCAGGGACGCATGGCCACAACAAGGCTGGTTTGGCCGGGGGTATCACGATCCGGGATGATACTGCGGTATCCCATTGGAATTCATCCTCGGGTCTCTTGGTCCACGCAATACTGGGGTAATGGTCGTCATCGACCGGGAGGTTCTCAGGATACATGAAATCCAATGGCGGCCACGAGGTGAGAAGAAGCCGTCGTTCGGGCCATTGTTCGCCGTGGTCCCTATAGTGGGTCAGCTCGTCCATCAATGCCTTCTCACGCGTGGCGAACATGATAGTGGCTGTGACCATGCCCATGTAGTCGCCCTCCAACAACCGGTTCCTCCTAATGACCCGGTCGTAATCAACCCTCATTGCCTCAAAGTTTGTTGTGGGCGACGGCTCCCGCCCTTGTCCATCACTACCAGACATTGTTTGTGGCATTTGTGGCGCATCAGCCCTCGCAAGTTCAAGGTTGGTCAAACGTGCAATCTCGGCCTTCAACCCTTGGACCTCTTCGGCGTGTGCACGTCGGACCATCTTCAATTCCCGTTCGTGGTCAAATTTGCATTTTGCCAACTCCGCCCTCAACGCCTCCACAACGTCGTTGTCGGCAACTACCAGTGGTGGGAATGGCACCGCCGATGCCGTCTCCACGTCAACGGGCGAAGATGGAGGACAAACCAACCGGGAACCATGTGGCGGTGTCACGTGGACCCTTTGTCGCCGGCTAGGTGGTTCAACCGGCAACCCTATGGCAATGTTGTGCTCGTCCATGTTTGACTCGGCGGCCGGTGGAGTCCCCACAATTTGATGATCTGGTCCCGCAAGGAAATCAAAATAAGACCGGACCCTCGGAGGATTCATTGGAGTTTGCCATGCCAATGGAATCGGACGGCCAGCGTTCCGGCCTAACACGGCACTTGGTATGACCGTGACCCGGCGTGCCTGCCTCAAGTCCGGGCTCGTGCGGGGTATGGTGGACCAGTCGATATCCACTCCCAAAATTACCTCCACGTAGACCATTTGGCATAACCACATTAGCATATGCCCGCGATCAAATTCCCTCAGTGCACCCCACAAGAAATCCCACACCTCCTTGCACCGTTCTCCAAATATTTGATGGCTCACCTCCCTCCATATGCCATAGCGTTGTCTAGACATCCGTTCAGCATTCGCGCTAGGAACGAACATCCTCGTCAAATGGGTCCACTCTACGTACCTTCGGACCGTGCTATACAGCCACATGCCCCTCTCATTTTGCCAGCCGGGATTGGCGAGAATGTTCGGGTCCCGCACCACCTCCAAATTGATTGGTTGCGGCCTGCCCCTCGGTGCATTGCCGCGTCTTCTAGCGCCTGCCGACCCCGGTGTCGATTGCGGAGTCCCCCCCGGATCCAAATCCCCGCCACGTGGAGGTTCCGGCGGCAAGTTATCTTCGTCTGCCATCGTTGCCCCTAACCCCTAGCTTTGTATGCCTACTATAAATTAAACCTAACATGGTAGCACTTCCAAAATAAGCACCACCACCCACAATTTTTTTTCCAATCCGCTAAAACCAAATTAAGGCCGTTCAAAGTTCAAACTGCATAATTAGATGTAAACCACTTTCAAAATAAGTGTTCACATATAACAGTTTCCGGTATGGTTCAAAATAACCGCAATGTAGACCGTATATATGTGGGTTGCAATACACACATTAGGCAGTTACAGTATATCGTATGTACGCATACGTATTTCAGTACGTATGTCCACCTATAGCCCTCCAGCTCACCTCTATCTCCTAATGGCAAGGGCTGATTAACAACCTAGGCCCAAATGGAGGGAGATGGGAGTGAGGGAATGAGGGAAGTGGGGTCCATATATACCCCAATGAGGCGTCCTTTCGATTAGACGCCCCCTGGACCAACCCATGGACGCCACGTGTCCATGGGTGTCTCTACGCAGTAATCGACGAAGGGGTGCGACTGCCCACCAGCAGTCGTCCGCACTTTGTCGACTGCTATTAGCAGTCGACTTGGGTTGTCGACTGCAGTTGGGCAGTCCACTGCTAATAGCAGTCGACTTGAAGGGCAGACGACTGCTTGTAAGTAGTCGCATCCCTTCGTCGACTGCTATTAGCAGTCGACGAAGGGGTGCGACTGCCCACCAACAGTCGTATGCCTTTCAAGTCAACTGCTAATAGCCGTCGACGAAGGGGAGTGACTGCCCACCAACAGTCGTCTGCCCTTCAAGTCGACTGTTAATAGCAGTCGACGAAGGGGTGCGACTGCTCACGAGCAGTCGTTTGCCATTCAAATCGACTGCTATTAGCAGTCGACCATAGGGTGCGACTGCCCACCAGCAGTCGTCAGCCCTTGAAGTCTATTGCTAATAGCAGTCGACTATATGGTGCGACTGCCCACCAGCAGTCGTCCGCACTTTGTCGACTGCTATTAGCAGTCGACTTGAAGGGCAGACGATTGCTCACAAGCAGTCGCCCGCTTGTCGTTGACTGCTAATAACAATTGAATTTCCATGTCGACTGCTCAAGAGCAGTCGACAACCCAAGTCGACTGCTAATAGCAGTCGACATGGAAATTCGACTGCCGTCAGCAGTCGACACCCCTATACGACTGCCCTTGAGCAGTCGATTCAGTGTGTCGACTGCCTAGTAGCAGTCGTTGTAACTCGTCGACTGCCCACTAGCAATCGACACTGTTGACGACAGTTTACCCTGTGTGACGACAGTTTACCCTGTGTGACGACAGGGTAAACTATTTTACCCCCCTAAACGGACGTGACATTTTTAGGTCTGCCGTCACGTCGCTGTCACAGGACGTGACGCGACGTGACGTGTAATCCCTGGAAATAGGCTCAAAAGCCTCATTGGTATCTACCTATGGCTCAAGATTTGTGGTATGCACGTCCTCCAAGTAATCTGGTGATGGAGATCGATAATATCGGCTCCTAGTTTGCACCATAAAATAATTACTTGAGTACCTGCAACTATCTACAAGGTAATGGGCAACCTGCACCTGTTGCGGGCTATCTAAATGGCAATCCCTTGCCAAATGCCAAGTGTTTATTTATGCCCCCAGAATTCCAAAATTGTGTAAAGGTTTGAGATTGGTAATTAAAATTAAAAATCAGCGTTGAAAATGCTCATTTCCAAGGTGATTATGGACTCCAATCAACAAACTAATTGCACCAATGGACTCCTAGGAAGATTTCACACAAATTAGGCTCAAATTTCACTCCGTTCGGAGTTAATTTGCTCCCAAAAACAAAAATCAGCGTTGAAATTAATAATTTCAGCAATGATTTTGAATTCCAATCAACAATCCAATTACACCATTGGATTCCTTGGCAAATTTCACACAAGATAGGCTCAAATTTCACTCCAATCGGAGCTAGTATGCCCCCAAATTTGAACCTCAAAGTTTGTGAAATTAAATGCCAAGTTTGAAAGGTGAAAGTAAAAATGTAAAAACAAAAACCTAAAAATTAAAGTAAAAAGGTGAAAAGTAAAATATAGCAAGTGAAAAGGAAAAATCAAAAGTCAAAATCAAAATGTAAAAGTCGAATGTAAAAGTTAAATTGAAAACTCAAAACCTTAAATGTAAAAGTAAAAAAAGTAAAAGTAAAAAGCAAAAATGAACTTTTTTGCGAGAATCTAGGGAGTAAAAGTTAAAAGTCAAAGTCAAAACAGTAAAAAATAAAAAATAAACCAAATAAAACTAAAAATGTAAAACTAAAAAGAAAAAATAAAAAAATAAAAAGTAAAAAGTTATTTTATTAAAAAAACAAAAACACAAATACAAATACAAATAAAAATACAAATACAAATACAAATACAAATAAAATAAAAATACAAAAATAAAAAGAAAGGGTAAGCCTTACCTGGGCCTGGCTGGCGCCGCCCGTCCGTGGGCCCGGCCTGCGCCCGCCCGCCCGGACAGAGAGTCCAGGGGCTCCGGGAGGCTCCGGGAGGGAGCTCTTGAAGCTCTCTCCCAAAAATCAAAAAAAATAAATTGGAAAATTTTTCTTCTTGCAAATTGCAAGAAATAATTGTTGGATTTTGGCCTCCAACCTCCTAAGCTTGCAAGCAGAAGTTTGCAAGTTGCCAACAACTAATTATAATAATAATAATAATAAGATTTCTTCTTGTTGGTTTTGTTCTCTCAAGAAAGTGAAGACAGAAAGAAAGAGATAAGGAGATTCCTTGCAAGATTTGTCTTGCAAGCTGTAATGAATTGCAAACTAAGCCTCTCAACACATGTATTACTCAGTTGCTTATGAGTTCTTGGCCATTTGAACTCAAAATACAAACTAAAATTGAAAAATTCAAAGAAATTGTTGTCAAGTATGAGGATTTCTTGAAGAGGTGGTTGTTTAGCATATTAGTTTGCTATGTTTATTTTGCTAATTGATGTTGATGATGACACTCGATCTGTTGTGTTTAACGATCTTAGTGTACACGACAACCTGAACATGGTTTGACTGCCATAGTTTCTTCTCGAGATGATTGCAACTCGCTCACGCCAATCGTTGTTATCAATGTGGATCATGTGAAGTGTATTATGAGGTTTGTTGACAAAATATGACTGCTAAGATGTTTGGAATGTGATAGCAAGTGTGGATAGTGTTTTACAGTGTCAGAATTTGGGAATCCAGCTTTGATGAACCATATCAAGATTTGCATAATAGAGGTTGTGTCACCAAGTTGAGGGCCACATTGATTTTGTTAGGGTCCAACATAATTCTGACCTTGTGTGACAACATCTGCACAATAAATACAAATTGATTTTAAGAATGTCCACCACCTTAACATTAGTCTTCCGGAATTTAGGATAGTTCCCAACAACCATTAATTTTTTGTTCTCATTATAATTTCTAATTTCACACCTAATTTCAACCACATTCATATTAAACTATTGTTTGGGTGGAGTAGCTATCTGCGACATCGATGTAGATGGTTCCTCCGAAGCAGCGGCAACTGATTTTGCTCCATTGTTGTGTTGATTTGTTGTCGCAGGCGTGGCTTGTATCAACTTGCCATTCTCAAAAATCTCAGCTCTGATCACATCCATGTCCACATTATCTGGCAGCCTCAGTTTCTTATGTAGTCGAACGCTGCTAGGAGAAGCTAGGTTTTAGTTCCCTCTACATCAACTGCAGAAGCTAAGTCTAAATTTCCTCCACATCAACTGCAAGACACTCACTAACAATGTTGTTAAGTGGTATTGTAGGATCTGAGATGTTATCTTCTTCAATGTTTTCTTCAATTTATGGAATTACTTTGAAGAGTGGAGATTCAACATTTGCTACCATAGCCTTGAGTTGAAATTCATGTATGAATGCTTTGTATATCCCACACTTGTCCCAGCCCTTGATAATCATGTCTTGCATGTTCTTGACTTGTATCCATACATTGTGAAGTCATTCACAAATTAGTGGCTTCAAATTGCTCATCCTCAAGTCTACATCTCCTTCTCTGCCACCCTCAATTTGAGTTCTAACTTGTGATGTGGTCCATTTGTGAAACTACAGCTTAAAGGCATGTTTCAAAGGCCTTTGGAGAATCACATCAACAGGCTGCAACTTTGAGGTACAATTGGCTGGAACAAATAGAACTAGGACATTGGCATGCTCATTCTTGATCAAATTTAAAAATTCAAAACTCTTATGTACTGACCATGAGTCTATTAACCAAACAAGTTTTTGATTCTTTGGCAGATTGTGCAAGTTGATCATAGAGGCTAAGTAAGGTTCAAGAACATTCTCCACGAATTGCTTTGAAGTCTCCAATGTGCTCCAATGATTAGCTGAAAAGGTAAGATACCAACCTTCTTCTAAACACCTTGTTTTTGCTTCAGTGTACTTTGGCAGACACCGATTAGTAGTACCTGTAAATATTAGTTGAGGAGGTAAAAACTCTCCTGATGCATTGGAGGAAACAACGCATGTTATTTATCTCTTGTCCTCTAAACCTAGGATTTTGACATCCTTGACTCCTTTGACATCCCAGGTTCTTCTTCCTGCTGATGGTATTAAATGAATACCGGTTTGGTTTGAGTTTATCACCAAGTATGGAGGAATGTTGTACACTTTCACAAGATAAGCTATTCTGTAATTCATATTCAATCCTTGTTCCATCCAATCAGTAGGAACTTTGCTTGCAGCTGTAGTTCCTTTATAAAATGTCCAATTTATATAGAATTTAACAAATTCTTTTGTCCATCTCATTGACACAGAGAAGCCTCCAGGAGTGTCATCTATTAATTCAGGTGCTACAACTTCAATCATGCCTCTCAAGATTGGTTGGACAATGCTAAGCGAAAGAGTGTGACCTCCTTCCCTCAATTTTTCAAGTTTAGACACCAACTGATCCCTCACATGAGGGTGATTCTCTAGGACATGAAGATTTTGCTTTTGATGTTTCACATGATGTCCTAGCTCTGATGCTTCTTTGAAATTAGGTCTTAGATCACATTTGTCATCAAACCAATTCCATAGACTTGCTCTACTTAACTTCTCATAAGGACTTGAAGCGTGAGGAGTTTTGAATGCTAGTTTCAAGTAATTGACAGCATCAGTGTTTCTCCCATACCTTTTGACAGCCCTCTCAATAGGAGGGAAAAACTCTTTTGTGAACCATTTATTGTATGGTCCTCTTTTCCTCTTGTGTTGATTGCCTCCTTTGTGCTCTTCATCACCTTCCTTCTCTTGCTTGATTTATTGAGGTTGAAGTAGAATTGAAGACTTTCTAGGACGACCTATTGGACGTTTTTCTGGGCTCTCTCTTTCCATACTTTTGTGAATTTCAGCTGCCTCATTCAAAACCTCAATTTCTTTTGCAAGAACTACTTCTCTCTCTTCTTGTGTGATTGTTTTGAATATAGAAGTGAGCATTGTTTGTTTCTTCTCACTGTGAAATGCCATTGTAATCTAGGAAACCTCTCACTATCACACTATTCTACACATATAAACCTCTATACTAAATTTTTGCATCGAAATTGTTCATACATACAACCCCATCCTCAGACTGTGAACTATTTCATGAAAACATATTGTCTACAAAAATCACAGTATTTTTGAGCTTAAAGCGTTAAGAGGAGGGATGAATGTAACAGAAATAACAAACTACAGTTATAATGCCGAATTTTCCGTTAATATTGTTCATGGGTGTCGAATAATGATTAAAATATTGTTGTAACTGCAGAATGACCTTGCAGTAATTAAAATAATTATTCGGCACTTAAGTGCCGAATTGGCCATGCAGGTACGGTATTGAGCCTAGAATGGTTTTAAAAACATTTGAGCACATAAATTTAGGTGTCCGGTTGTGATACATGACCGAAGCAGGCACATCTACCTCAAGACCACTTCACACACAAGTTGAAGGTCTGTACCCATTGCATTCTAAGATCTCTAATTGGTTGAAAAGGTCGGGACTGCCCAAATTCACTTCATAGTAGAGGGTGAAGACCTAATGGCCCAAAGAAATTATCATGGGTGAAAGGTCTACATGGATTCCTACATGGAAAACTATAAATAGTGTTTCATGATTTGCCAAAATTTGCTTCAATCCCACCTCCAAGAGGTAGGCCTCACAAAGATCCCAGCAAACCATGTTGGTTTTTACAAAAATGGCTTTCCCATTTCTCATGGTACAACCTTTGGATGAGAGTAAAGGGCCCTCACAATTACATGATCATGGCCCTTGGCTTGTGTGTGAAGTGACCTTTAATTCAACGTTGTATGACGTTGTTTATAATAGAGGCGCCGACCCCATCGGCAATCTATAGGATACTATAATTTCAATCAGGCTATGACTCAATTTCGATCAGGCCAGAACCAATCGGGCCATGACACATATCATGGTTTTGAGTGCTAAAGTGAGGAGGAATGAGCAGTTATGGTAGACTCTAGACATTGGTGATATGTTTGGGCCAACTTTTGGCTTTAAAAATTTACAGTAATTTCAATTTGAGGAATAAAATTACTGAAAAATTTGCAGTCCTCCTAATTACTATCTTCCTTCATGGGAAAAATTTGCGCCGCCCTTGTACTTCTCCAAACCTAGCACAAAATATCTTAAGTGATTGGTTATGGGCGCCTCTACTCTATATCATAGACGTAAGTGGAGTTCTTGAACTATTTTTAATTAAATTCAAAAGAAAAAGTGCACTTGGTGTATTGTAGAGTCTCAGGGCCGCTTCACACTATGGCCAAAGGTCGAGAGGCCGTCAATTGCCACCAATCAGATCACAAGAAACCAAGAATTCAACCTCTTGGCCCTTCACACTAGAGGCCAAAATCCAAAGGCCGTCGCTCTCCAAAATGCCTACATGGTAGTACTTTTTGACCAAGGCAACAAACTCTCAAAGGAAGTTTGGGTCGGACAAGAATGGAAACCCAAACTATGGTCGAGAGGCCGTAAATTTTTCTTCATTAAAAAATAAAAAAATGACAAGATTTCAACTGTTAGATTGGAGGGCATGTTTTGTGTAGGGAATAAAGTGGGATGTTTCTTCTTCCTTTGGACTTTGGGCTTGACCTTTGGAGGCTTCACACTATGCCCGGCCGAAGGCTCCAATTCCTATATTTTATTGGCTATTTTCAGCCCATCTCTTTGGACTCAACAAAGTTTGGCCACTCAATCCCACGGCCTCTCGACTTGGACGGCCATAAGGTAGAGGGTGCTAAATCCAACACCCCATCCAAAACCAACACCTATAAACGCCTCCCAATTGCCAACACTCTACAACCTTGAACCGTTACCCGGCGGTGTAGGAGTGTATGGGCCCACGGAGTGACGGTTTTAGGTGCCATTAGTGGTGCCACCTCATAGCGGCCTCCACTACTTCCATGTAGGGTAGGTAATGGGCTCCACTCTATCTCGGGTTGGTTCAAGGTGGGATTAGGGTGGCTTGTCAATGCCTATTCTAGCCATTCTATTCACAACGCCAAGGAGGTAGGCTCACAAAGCACAAAAGGGTCATTCCCGGGATGCAAGGGGGTTGGTTCCTGGGATGCAAGGGGGTCGGTTCCCATGACGCAAGGTGATGGTTTTGCAAGCGAACCGGGTGGGGTCATGGAGGTAGCCGTGTGGCTTTGCATACCATTACTACTTGGGCTTTGATGTAGTTTGGGTCTAGTACCCAACTATGTTGTGTTGGTTCTAGGCAATGAAGGTGGGGGTCCTCATCATATGCAAGGTTGCCATACACGGGGCCTATGGATTGGTTTAAGAAAGCTAGTAGTTTTGACTTTGAATATTCATCAAATATTCAATTGAGACTAAAAATATTTTTTCTTTCTTGATACCTATGTTTAGCCCAAAGGCTAATATGAATATATATTTTTTATATCAACCACATACCCATATGTATGTGCAATAGCTTAAAGTGTTGGTTTAAGCACCCTCTACCTTAGTGTGAAGCGGCCCTAAGGGAGTACATGCATCTTCCTTGAAGTTTGACATTTCACTACTCTAGTATGACTCTGAGTTTAAAAATAAAAAAATAAAAAAATGGAGGCTGACCTTATGATGCCAATTCAAGTCTTGTGAGCATTGATTTATTGTAAACTAGGAAATTCCAAATATTTGAGTGCCAACTTGAGTCCAATCATTAAACGGATTCCATAAACTTTGAGTGAGCCAAACCTGACAAAAATATTAGAAATTCTAGGGTTCCTGGGAGACGATACTTGATGGGAAGTCTTTGAAAATATGGGGGCGTTTCAAAAAGCGATTTTTCATCTCTTTTTGATGAAGTTGAGAATCATGAATCGAGCAAATTAAAGACCATCCTTCAGAATCTCCAAAAGGACTCAAAAGATAGTCATGAATGTCAAAAGTATCGGCAGCTCTTCCTTGGTGATCGTGACAATTTTTACATTTATGGTCAAATTCAAATTCAAATTCCACAAGTAACAATGCTTCAACAGCAAAGCTACTACATTTGCTACCAATGAATCCATTTAATGATTCAGGTGCGATCTTTTTGCGGAGGAGGCCCAGTATTGGTTTGCAACTGACAAATTGCATTCGAAGAAGTCCACTCAAGACGAGCTTTTAACCCTCAATTTTCAATCACTTTTGCGACTTAAATTGTCTACAGCACTGCTTGGGAAGAACCGGCGGTTAGTTACAGATGAACCGGTTAAGTTTAAGAATTAACCGGTTGAAGTTGGAGACTTCAGGAGGATTACCGATCAACTTAGAGGAATCTATAGAATATACCTCAAATGAACTAAAGCAAAACCGGAAGATGTCAACATGTAACCGGCTGGATTTAGAATCTTTTTTTTTTGAGACAGAAGGCCGACAGGCCAACGCCAAAACACAGGAGGTAGTTGGCCACCTGGCAAGTTTTCCGTCAGGTAGAGAGGAGATTTCACAGCCGGGATTCGAACCGCCAACCTCTTCCTTGAGATTTGGGTATCCCTCCACCATCACCCGGTAGTTTAGGGTCGTCTCGGACCAAGCTGGATTTAGAATCACTAGGATCTTGACGGACTATGCCCAAAAACTTCCCGGGCAGTGGTCTACAGATATTCACTCTGTGTTTGCTTATATTTCTTTCCTTTTGTATAAAAGAAAATGGCTAAAGATGAAGCGAGTGATAAGAAATTTGTGTGGTTCTTCGTTTTGAAGTCCTGTCCAGGATTAAAGATTTAAGGGTCAAATCATGACATAGATCCTGCCAATTATATTTACAATTGCATTTAGTATGATTGTAGGTGTCTATAACTTGAGTACCTCGTCCAATGAATGGGGAGAACCAATCCCTAGTTACAGATGAACCGGTTGTGTTTGAGAAATAATCAGTTCAAATTCCAAGACATCATGAAAATTATCGATAAATTTAGAGTAAGTTATCAAATGTTCCTCGATCTAATGAAGAGAAACCGAAAGATGTCAACATGCAACTGGTTCATCTTGGAAACACGAGCACCTTGACCGATTATGCCCGAAAATCTCCCCGGACACTAACCTCGTCCAATATCTTTGTCAACACACATGCCTTTTGGTGTTTGTTTTTAACTACAAACTTTGTCATACATAACATTACTCAGCTTAGCCATGGTGTTTTGTCACCTCTGGGTCATGGTTAAGCTAAAGTAATGTTATGATACAACTCAAATGTAAGTGTGCAATTAGAAAAGAGTGACCACATAAGTCCACATAGTCCAATCGTTTATGATACATCATAACATAACATATCGGCTTAACACCTAAGCGTCTAAGAGGTCCTATTCAGGCCCTCCGTGCACAAAAACATGTAGTATTTGAGTGCACTATCTAGAATCAATTCACTATTCTAATGCATTTCTCAATTCGATTAAACAACCTAACGATGTTATTGAAGATCTAGGCCAAAATACACAACACATACTTAGCAAGTGCCCGTCCGTGGATGCAAACATGTACTTAGTGTTTTGATCATTAAAGTCATGTGTGAGTAGTAGATATATATTTGCTTTCTCCTTCATATGAAATAATGAACAAAATAGAGTTGAAAACCTAAAAGTAAAAAGTAAAGGTGTTTTCTAGAATTGGTGAGGCTCGTAGAAATCTTGTATTTGGTTGTATATTTAGTCCCTAGTAAACCCTTTAAGTTATGGGTCAACAAGGCATTCCGGTCACACCCGGATTGGTTGCAAGAAACTTACACTGAGGGCCGCTTCAGCGGCTTCACACTATGACCGAAGGTTGAGAGGCCGTCGATTTCCACCAATTAGATTGCAAGAAACCAAGAATTCGGCCTCTCGACCCTTCACACTAGAGGCCAAAGTCCAAAGGCCGTCGCTCTCCAAAATGCCTACATGGCAATACTTTTTGACCAAGGCGATGGACTCTCAAAGGAAGTTTGGGTCAGACAGGAATGGAAACCCAAACTATGGTCGAGAGGCCGTCAATTTCTTCTCATAAAACAAATAAAAAACTGACACGATCTTGGCCGTTAGATTGGAGAGGTTGTTTTGTGCAGGGAATCAAGTGGGATGCTCCTTCTTCCTTTGGACTTTGGGCTCTGCCTTTGGAGGCTTCACACTATGGCCGTCCAAGTTGAGAGGCCGTGGGAGTTCATGGCCAAAGGTTTGGACTTTGGGCTTCGCCTTTGGAGGCTTCACACTGTGCCCGGCCGAAGGCTCCAATTCTTATATTTTATTGACTATTTTCAGCCCATTTCTTTGAACTCTCGACAAAGTTTGGCCATTCAATCCCATGGCCTCCTGACTTGGCTGGGGCGAAACAACCCGTACACTAGTTCCGTGGAGGCAAGGGTTTAAGGATCCAACAAGGAACGAGTATATGGGTTGGTTCGCCAAATCCTCCCGACTTGGACAGCCATAGTGTGAAGTGGCATGAGGAAGAAGAAGGACCATTGAAAAAGCATGATGACATAACATTATTCAGACCCATGACAGTGTTATGTGGGACTGACCATATTCTAAAGAATATTCCTCACATGTAGAATGAATGTCAAAAATACTAGAAATATTCCCTAGAATACTGTCAATCCCACATAACATTGTCATGGGTCTGAATAATGTTATTGGCCAGTTTTGACCCCAAAAAAAAAATGAAATGAACATCCATTGAAACCACAGCATAGACGCCACCTCAGTTGGCATGAGTACAATTGAGAGCCAAACTTCCAAGTGTACTTTGAGCATTATACGGAATTGAAAGCTCTGTCACAGGTTAGCCAAAAAGTTATTATATTTTATTCGGGGTTGGCAAAGTTTTGGAAATGGAAACAAGGCATGAGCACTTGTCAGACCTCGGAACCAAAATGATTTTTCAGACACTTCACCCACATTGCAAATGGGTAAGGGCCGGTTTAAGTTACACCATGGACCATGAAGTCGGACCATGATAGATGGCCTTTCTCCATGGTCCGATTTCATGGTCCAACTTCCATGGTCCGATTTTGTAAAAATTCAATTTACAAAGCCTTTGGGCCCCTCACTAGGTGTAAACCGAATGTGGACCAAGAGGAATAATGACCATGCACCCAAAAAGTGAATGTGCTGGATTTTTTGATATATGCCTAAAAAGGGAATTTTTTGAAAATAAAAATAAAAATCAAGTTTGATCATTATCTTGTCTTCTCTTGTCTTCATCTTCTCTTCCCTAGAAAAAAATCATTACAAATTTATTATAACAATATCTGCCATGGGCCCTTGCGTTTTTCTACCAGACCACCTCTTTTGCCTCCCCCACCGTAAAATCCGTTGGACCATGTCAGTGGATAAATGTAGGCCTTAAAATATGTCTTTTGGCAACCTCAAACTTCATGGTCACTCTGGCATTTTTTCCTTGGCGTAAACCAAAGTGGTTCCGGGATGAGTTCAACAACCAATCATAGATTTTACAGGGCCTTGGGATGACTTCATGGTCCATGGTGTAAACAACCCCTAAGTTAGGTATGTGATTGTGTATTGACCAGAATGACTTGTGTTTTTTTTGTTTTGTTTTTTTTGGATATTGGAAAAAATAATTCAAAAAATTAAACTACTTTAATTATTTCGTCGCAAATCCCATGTATATTTTTGTAGTTGAGGTTGCCCATAAATTTGTTTTGAAAAAAAGATAGCCTTGAAACTTCATAAAGTTATGAGTAAGTAGGTAGGTCGTTGTCTCGTGGGACTGGGGATTTTTTGCAAGCATAAGGCCCATTTTTATGTTGAGCCACCCTCACAAAATGGACAGTACTCAACCTTTGTATTTGTTCATTCTGTTTCACTAAACCAACTGATTGCTAGCCATCACCCCAGCTTGACTTTCTAGTAGTCAATACAATTTTTTAATAATAATAATAATAATAATATGGGAATCAAGGTTGACATGGCAATACCGGGGCCCCAGATGCAGCGGTCAACTTGCCGAGTAGGTTTAAGAAGACCAAACATCTAAGGTAGAAGGGTGCTTAAACCAACACTTTAAGCTATTGCACATACATATGGGTATGTGGTTGATATAACAAATTATATATTCATATTAGCCTTTGGGCTAAACATAGGTATCAAGAAAGAAAGAAAAAAATTAGTCTCAATTGAATATTTGATGAATATTCAAAGTCAAAACTCCTAGCTTCCTTAAACCAATCCATAGGCCCCGTGTATGGCAACCTTGGATATGATGAGGACCCCCACCTTCATTGCCTAGAACCAACACAACATAGTTGGGTACTAGACCCAAACTACATCAAAGTCCAAGTAGTAAAGGTATGCAAAGCCACACGGCTACCTCCATGATCCCACCCGGTTCGCTTGCAAAACCATCACCTTGCATCCTGGGAACCGACCCCCTTGCATCCCGGGAACCAACCCCCTTGTATCTTGGGGAATGACCCTTTTGTGCTTTGTGAGCCTACCTCCTTGGTGTTGTGAATAGAATGGCTAGAATAGGCATTGACAAGCCACCCTAATCCCACCTTGAACCAACCCGAGATAGAGTGGAGCCCGTTACCTACCCAACGTGGAAGTAGTGGAGGCCGCTATGAGGTGGCACCACTAATGACACCGAAAACCGTCACTCCGTGGGCCCAGACACTCCTACACCGCCGGGTAACGGTTCAAGGTTGTAGAGTGTTGACAATTGGGAGGCGTTTATAGGTGTTGGTTTTGGATGGGGTGTTGGATTTAGCACCCTCTACCTTAATCCCGGCTGAGAATCAAGGTTGAAAATCAAGGCCAAAGATCAAAACGTTGGGCCTACCCCTCCCCCTTTAAAAAAGGGTAGGTTTAAGTAATGTTAAGTTTGCGTGAATGCAAATACCTTTCCATGACATAACATGATTTAACTCACACAAGGCATTTTGTGGGCCATGCAAATCCCTCAATTAGATTCCGGCATATAAAGCCTAGATCTTTTTTACCTCGAACTCTTGGTTTGAATTTGGGTGCCAATACACATAGTGAAGTGATTGGCTTGATGGGTGGGTGAAGTGACCAACTACAACTGCCAATGTGCAATACTAATATCTGGAGCACAAGTCAGAACTAGCCCCACCCCTCACTGTCGAACCCCTACCTAAGTTTACCAAGCCGACCCCATTGTGCCAGTTGGCAGGTCTGCCACTAGGAAGGCCACGGGCAGGTACCTTAAACATGCTCAAACCTAACACTCCTATTCTCACCCATTGGCATTTGGTATTTGGCATTGTATTTTCACCCATTTGGTATTTTCACCCAAATGGTATATTTCCATGGCATGGTATTTTCACCCATTCGCATTAGGTTTAATAAGACCAAATGGCAAGTTTTTTTTTTCAAATGCCACCTTGTGCAAATATATAGAGAATGCCTTCTATGGTTGAATAATGCTATGGAATATACCTAGGGGGTGGACTCTTCATTGGAAACCTAATGACCATGATAACACCCTCTATAATACGAGAAGTTTGTAGAGAACAAAAAATGTATACGTACTAATGGCATGCTAGAAGATGGACTCATGTATTTATACTAAGATTTTGAATTTAATGTGATAAATGCCTCCACTAAAATACACAAAATATGAATCATCAAATAATTAAGCTTTTACTACATATACAAGTTATTGGGGACTATTACCATATGACAACAATGGGTGACAACCCTAAATTGGATGAACTAGCACATCTCTTGTTAGTTTTTTTTGTTTTTTAATGTAAACCTTAGGATCCCCTTTTGTAAATCTATGTTCACTTTATCTTCGCAACCTTTCTTAAATGCACACACTAGAGAAAACAATACCTCTCCCTTATGTATGCTATGTACGCTAATGCCTCAAATAACACCCCTTCTTACACTCACGTTAGTTCATATGTGGTATGAAGAGTCCACCCTCTAGGGAAATATATGACATACATTAATCCATAATTTAGTTTCGCCACTCCATAACATTCTTCAGATCCATAACATTGTTTTGTGGGACTGACAATATTCCATAAAATATTCCCCATGTTTAGACCGAATGTGAGGAATTTCCATGGACTACTGTCAGTCCCACAAAACACTGTTATGGATATGAAGAATGTTATGTCTTAACAACTGCCGCCAATTTGACTTCATAACATTCTAATTTGAGTTTGTTGTTGTGGAGGGAGTTTGTGTTCTCAAGACATGGCTTCTAAAATACTCCTCAATTCAATGAAGGAATGTCACCAAAAATCCTCCACCCTTCGATTTCGTCCTAGCCCGAGTGGAAAAGTTTATAATGACATGTAGAGACTTCTCTTCTTTGTAACCCAATATATAATTCCAATCTACCCTTGGAATATACACAACTTGATTAACACCACACTATGTAGTTTTACATTCCTTAATGTCGGGCAAGGTTATATCCTTAGCCTTTTCTAATGTCCACCCGGCCGCTTTGGCCACGCATGCCTTCAAAGATATCCCTCTTGTGAATCGAGTCCTTGCCGTCGACTCCACACTACTACATGAGTTTTCGCTTATTGATTCCGTGCTATCACATGTCATCGTGGTTGATTCCGTATTGGTACATGACACTTCGCTTGTGGATTCCATGAGCACATAGGCTTTAAATACAAGTATTAAAAAATACTTATATACTTATCCTTGCCCTTCATTCTCTAAGTTCTTCTTGATGTAAATCTCTATCAATGTCTTCCTACTAAACTTCAGAATAGTATAACTCCCACCCAACTTATGTTCTTCAAGTGAAATTTGGTACACTTGTTAAGTACCTTATCAAAGATCTCCACACCAAATTTTGGCACAAACAGAGTTCATATGCAAAAGTTATGCATGAAATTTTAACTCTAACTACTTAGTATGAATGTTGTGATAAAACATCCGGTCATTAAGACTCTAATAACTTCCAACTCCTACGTCCAATCAATCTAAAATTTTGACACAAAATAGATATATAAGTTCAAAAGATAGTGTCAAATTTTGGTATCCATATCTATAATCCTCTAAGAGATACATATTTTCAAACCTTGCTGCTTTGTTCCTAGACACCCTCCCCTTCAACTTTTAATAACTCTTTCATCCCAATGACTGAAGCTCTCAAATTTTTACCACAACTCCTATACTTTATAATAAACAATCCCTCAAATTTTCATACGCATTGAACACTCTGATCATCCATAATTGACAAATCTCTCACTATAAAGTTCTGCTCAAGTTCATAACTAATAAAACACTACAAGTAATGCACCTAGTACAATCTAGTCACTCTAAATGCCACAAGTTTAAACAAGTTTGAATTTTCTCACTTCAATATGAATCTCAATGCAACAAGTTGAAGTTTACAATCAAACTCCAAATTCCTTAAACCCAATCTACTTCTAACAAGAGGTCAATCTCTCTTCAAGGCTAAATAGCCTTGGCTCTTCTCCTAAGAACTAAGCACACACATGTGCTCCTATCTTGCTTCCCACACACCCACACTTATAACCCGTGGGGTGCTTAAGGAGCACGAAGGAAAGAGAGGATGAGTGAGGGAAGAATGAGGGATTATATAGTGAGTTGAGAGGGAGAGAGGGCATGAGATAAAGATAGGGTGAGAGGATTAGAGCCTCCAATCACAACCCCTTAACCTTCTCCTTCTAAGTAGGGACTCATCCCATCCACAAGGCTCTCGATAAGCCTTCGAAATCTCCTCCTACTTTGTAGGCTCTCATCTAATCTCCTAAGCCTTCCTCCCTCAAATGATCAACAAAGATCCTAATTCAAACATTTAACTAACCTTGGCTTTCTACCTACCACACTTTACCAAGGTATGTCCTTATACTACTTAAATCCACTCCACACAAGCCTAATGCTTCAAACTTAGCTTTCTTCAAGCTTCCCTCTTTTTATATTTTTGTGAATAATCATAAATCAACAAAACACTACTTGTAATGTTTTACAAGTGTTAACAACACATGTGGACATCAATTTGGGCTCACAAGGAAAACCAATACTAGTATCTTTACCGATTATGCCCATAAATTTCCCCAGACACTGATGTTATTAAGGACCTTAAAATTTTGAGAGAAAAATAAACAGAATAAATGAATAAATAAAATTTCCAACCGATCATGGCATGCAGGTGTAATATGTGTGATAAATCACATCCAATATCGTCATAAATGTATTGACTCTATGGTCCGTGATCGGGTGTTCATGAATCATAATGTATAAAAGACGGTGTAGTATTTTTAAAGAGCGAACATCGATATCATTCCAACCTACACTAAGGGGTTGTTTACACCATGGACCATGAAGTCGTCCCAAGGCCTTGTAAAATCAGTGATTGGTTGTTGCCCTCATCCAGGACCACTTCGGTTTACACCGAGGAAAAAAACGTTAGAGTGACCATGGAGTTCGAGGTCCGCCAAAGACATATTTTAAGGCCTACATTATCCATTGACATGGTCCAACAGGTTTTGCGGTGGAAGAGGCAAAATAAGTGCTCTGGTAGGAAAACGCAAAGGCCCATGGTAGAGAAACGTTGTTATGATAAATCTCTAATGAATTTTTCTTTGGGGAAAAGAAGATGAAGACGAGAAGACAAGAGAATGGTCAAACATAAATTTTAATTAATTTTTCAAAATTTCCCTTTTTGGGCATATATTAAAAAAAATATGCACTTCACTTTTTGGTGCATGGTCATTCCTCTTGGTCCACATTCAGTTTACACTTAGTGAGGGGGCCCAAAAACTTTTGTAAATCAAATTTTTAAGAAGTAGGACCATGGAAGTTGGACCATCGAAAAAAAAGGCCATCTTCCATGGTCCGACTTCATGGTCCATGGTGTAAACCAACCCTAAATATGAAATTTAGTGTCACTTACTATTTGGAATTACACAATGCTATATCTATTTATTGTATATCTCATATTTTACCAACAAATGTGAAATTGGTGGTTTGGACATTACAGAACATTAATGACTTTACTTGATAAAAAATTCCATGAATAGTGAGAAAAGATATAGCACTGTGTAAATCCAAAATAGTAAGTGACACTAAATATCTTATCTAGTGTAAGCACATTCAAGTGACACAAAGTCATCACATCAAGTGAGTTCAAGGCTTTCACAAAAACGAGGTTTTCCTCCAACACCAATTTTAACTCATTGTTGCTTTCTTTGCTATTTTGTGGGCACTCGAATCCAACTCCATCCACAATCTTGGCTGTATCGGTATCGGATCAAGAATTGAGTTGCCGAGTCATCTAGTGAGCAATTGCAAGAGATCACAAATTTTTATCTAAAATTTTGGAATCAAAATTGTGATGAAAATCTTATAAGATGTGAACATAACATTATTTAGCTGCATGGTTGTGTTCCATACCATATTTAGTATCTAACACTGCCCTCCACTCTCTAACCTTCGTGGGAAGAAACTTAGAAAATAGGAAGAAACTGAAGCCAATACGAACAATGAATAGTGCTAGTATGAATTATAAGAATGTTGTGAATAGTGTTAGTATATCTAGTGATAGTTTTGCTATGAGTAGTGTTTTCGGTGAATAATACTGGGATGATATGTGATTCTCGTGAATAGTGTTGGGAGTACAACTAGATCCAAATTCTCAAGTGTTAGCCTGAATGTATGAATAGGTAAAGAATATTCTTACTTTGTTTGACATATTCCAGGGTCAAGAAACCGACCCACACGGTTGAAAAATGTCATGAAACTTACATGGAAGCTAGAAGAGTTTTTTTCCCATCTTTAAAATGATCACATGAACCCTCCCAACATTGTGTTCAATGTTGAACCTAGAATGGTATCTATCTATCTATCTATACTTTTCAACACTTGTATATTCCAATCTTCTCATGAGTCATCGTAACACATGTCTTGTCTTTGTGGGTGTGGGTTCTTAATTAGAAGCCTTGCCATATATCATACTATCAACAACTCACATAATATAGTCTAGTGACCATGCAACAAAGACCACAATCACTTTGATATGTTATGAAACCATATCAAGCTGCAAGGCAGTCCCTTTGTACTGAGACTCGGTGTTTTCAGTAACATGGAATCATTTTCCCTCATTTATAAATAAATAAACCCTAAACCTCCGACACCGTGAAAAATATATACATACATAGTCCAATTCACAACCTTGCCATGCTTACTTATTTACTTAATTGCAATCCGCAACCTGAACAACTGAGACCCATCTCATGAGAACGGACCCTATTACAAAAGTCCCTCTCAAGTGGTGCTAATACATAAGCATCCTGAACCTATTTACAGTGGGGATTTGAAAGGGGTCTGCCAGGTCAGCACGCCCTTCAAAAAATTGATGACATGGCAATAACGTACTAGAATTTGGAACCAAGTCTAGTTTGCACGTAAAGTAACACCATAAAAGGTTGGTGGAGTGTGAAAATCAATCTGGAATGAATTGGATGCAAACCTCGGGGAAGGTGAGAGTATAACAACACAAGACTCCTAAAGGTAATTATTGTGAGCCTATTTACAACGGAAGGAAGTGTGGGAGCTTCCAGGTCAGCAGGTCATGACCCCCTCAAAACGGTGACGTGGCGCTGGAGCCGCCTAGCTGGCACTCAACTTTGTTGAGGAGTAGTTGAAGTTGGGAATCAAGAGCTTGCCTGTGACACCGTAAAGGTCGATGGAGTATTGGACCAGTCTAACCCGAACCTCGGGAAGGCGGATGCAACTCCCGCACAATAAAAACTGGAAGTTGCCATTGAGGGTTTTGCGCACAAAGAATTCACCTACTTTGCCACACGCGCGACACGCGTGGCGGTAGTAGAGGGACCTCCACTGCCACATGGCATTATAGTATTATTTTTATTGTTAGCACTAGTAGTATTCAATGCCGCCCGTGTGAAAAGAGAGAGAGAGAGAGAAAAAAAGTTCTAAGTTGGTGTAGATGGGGTCATATTAAATGGTTACTTTCTTTCCATGGCTAGCCCACTTCTCCTAGGATATTATGAAACATGCAAATAGTACAAGATGGTTAGCAAATGATGCCAATCCAAAGTGGTTGTAGCCACTTTCCTCATACTTTTTCGGGCTTCATATGAATGTTTGTCTTATCTATTACCAAAGTGAAGATTCCCATGCTCATCAAATGGTCATATAGGTCTCCCCTAGCCCTCAATAATTGTGTTAAGTATCGACCCTAGAATGGTCATCATATTTTGAGAATAGCATCCAATCTCTTTTAAGCACACTTTTTTTTTGGTGTCCATTCTTGCAGCCGCACCAAACCACATAACTTACCACTCAAATAGAGGTGTCTTAACAGAAAAGAAATTTGAACTGCTCGAATAAGAGTTGTCTACCTTAGAATCAAAAGTATGTTGTTTTAACAATACCGATTATCACCCTAGTTTACAGTGATCAAATACTAGTTATTGAATGTTGACATTTATATGGGTAATACTCTTTCCGTATATGTCAAACAAAAATGTTGATGTGAGAAGATATAGTTATGGTGTAATTTTAATCTAGAATAAAAACTCAATTGATTCAATATAAACTACACTAGCACTACTATTGTGTTGCGAGGATTTCATCGAATAGGGGTAAGTTTATTAACATCGACTCTTAAATAACACTACTTCATCATTAAAATTAGTGTAAAAAATCTTGAATAGTGGCCGAATGACACTTAGAATTACGTTCTAGTTCAAGACGTGTGTGTATAGTTAAGTTACTCACCGGGTAAGAAGGAGTTACTCCGCGTGGGATGCGAGGTAAGGACCACCCCTTGAGGTGGCACTCGTCTTTGAATATTGTTTCACACAACCTTGCCCATGCCTTACAAACCTGCATATTACAATACCGCCACACTAATTACGTTACTTGACAATTAGTGGATGTGACACTTAGTTCTAATGTGTAGATAAAAAATTATGAGTGTAGGGTAACAACCCTTTGTTTACTGTGTGCTAGGCGACATTAAACGCGACCATAATCATTTGATGTATGAGGTGGAAAACATGATATTTTTAAAACAACATATGTCAATCCCTTGTCTTCTTAAATTTATCTAGGTCATCGATCTGCATGAATGGAAGGTCTGGAGGACAAAGCTCAAAATAGTTATGTCTAGTAACCCCACTTGAGCCTCCCAAACTTGAGTGGCAAAAATGCCTAGTGCGATGAGAACAAACAATCGTTTTTGTTCGAATGACGTACCCAATCTAGACCCCCCTCATAGATCGGTGGAGAAAATCTCACAAGCTTGTTGCTTGGGACCACGCTGGTTCTTCTAGTGTGATAATAGACTTTCTTAGTGGCTTTTGTAGTACACCGTTTATGGTATCTAGTGTCACCTGCATAACAGTGTCACTTACCGTATGCTGAGGCGTATGCTAGGTGACACTAATGACCAACAACTTCATCGTTAGTGTCACCTCATGACACTTGGCATTCAAGTGCGCTCACTAGTACCTTGGCATGAGAAAGTACGTTCAATAGTATCATGAGGTGTATTATTATGTCACACAATGGTCTACAAGTTGACTGAAAGTGCACACAAGTGATGACACTTGGCAATAACTAGTACGCTCAAAAATATCTCCCTCTAGCATACTTAAATATAAACACATGACACCTGACATAAGTATGCTAAAACGCAAAACTATTATCTCAAAACATCCCCATGTGCTATACTAAATATCATAATGTATATATTTTTCACTTAACTGAGCTACTTATGTTGGCAAATAGTATCATATTGACGATTAGTGGACACGACACTTTTGAGACCTATAACCACCAAAAGTATTCCACAAAGAGGCAACTATTCATGAAGCTTCATTGCGTGATGTATCATATTATTACACTTGAGATCTCGCTTGCAACCTTTTTGGCGATACACTACTCACAATGCAGTCAAAAAGCCTGCACAATTGGCCCCGGAATTGATGATTTCCTTCAAGGCTGACAGACACACAAAATTATGACGAAGTGTGGGTACATGACTCCGAGTATGTTTCCATGCGGCCTCCGCAAAAAAACAACAACTCTAATAACTACTAGTGCCGTGGTAATAATGTTCATCGTGGAAGAGACTCGACTTGAGGTATAATATTTCACACTTTAGCTTTATCCAACCATTCATTATGTGAATCTGCAGTCTAGGACCTAGAGTTTATGCAGATGCACTCTAACCTCCCTAATATCGCACCTGTGGTAATCAAAGTGCACGTGATATTAAGGAGGTTTGTAGTGTTGATATGGATGCATGTTTATAGAGAATTAGTGTAGTGTGTGACATTATGGAATAGAAGAAGGTCAACATTGCAATAATGACAATGATGACAACCGGATGCGTACGAGTGTGTGGTCTGAATATTTTGTGGTGGATTATTTTAATGTCAAAACTTGTGAAATATGGGAGGGAAATGTGACAACAAGGAGGGAGATTTAGACTGAGCACATCTGTTCCCTAGGGTTTCAGGATATAAGAGAGAGAGGGAGTAACATTACGGATTTTAGGGTGTATTTTCCATTCTTAAATAACGTTGTGCTAATTAACAATACTTGACTTGTGACTTTAGTGATTTTTTTTGCCTATATTTAGAGGAGAGCAAGGAGGAATTCAACCAAAGAGAAGTAATGATATTCTAAAATATGCCAAAGTGACTCTAGGTAAGGGCTGGTTCACATGGGGGGTCCCAAGTCTTAAGTCCCAAGTCACTTGAGGTCAATCCATGTAATCTCAGCCCTTGAGAGGATGGAAGTTGGGACTTACCACTTCACACAGGGCCCCAAGTCCTAAGTCCCAACTATGACATGAATGCCTACATGGCGACCTTTTCTGGAGGTGAAGCTTGCTAGGACTTGTGTCGAGAGTTGGATTGAGCAAAAAACTAAACCCAATGAGTCTGAACACAAGTCCCGAGAATCTTTTTGCATTATAACATAATCAAGATTTGACTTTAGTGCAAATATATAAACCATACTTTAAATGGTTTCTTCCAACTTAGAAGTTGGGACTTTGCTAACATGAGTGGGGACTTGGGACTAGGACGACCATGTGAACTGGCCCTAGATACTCCACAACACTTTGCTTCAATATCCAAACAATTATGATGTAAAACTACATTTCGCCTTATATATATGTGCAATACTAGCATACGGGTCCTACACAATCGTCCCATGTCAATGAAAGAACAATGCAAATCTACCATTGTGCTAAGTTATAATTTTTCTAGTTACATAGGACAAGTTTCTAATGACGTAGGTCAATTGCCTAGGACCCATATGCATGTACACTAAATATCCCAATTAGTGAGGGTGGGCTAATAGTGAGGGTGGGAAATTAGTGAAGGTGATACTAAATTACTTTACGCTATGAATTAGTGCCATCAAAAAGATCTAGGAAGCATTGTTCATCCCAACACTTGGCATTATTCAATTGAAGTATTGGCACTTGGCATTGTGCATCTTGGCACTTGACACTAAGTTATTGATTAAAGTATCGGCACTTGGTACTATTCAGTGAAAGTATCGGCACTTGGCATTATTCATTGACAAGCATGTGGCACGCACTAATAACAAGCATGCACTAATCACAAGCATGCACTAATTTTCTTGAAATCTATGGTAAATGAGCATAGAATTTATTGTAGTCATGAATTTAATGTCGCTCAGTAAAACTTTCACCTCTAGGTGGCTTTTGCGTTTCAGCTAGTTTGTGCGTGTGACTTAAATTAGTACCACCCTCACTAATTGGGATATTTAGTGCAGTGATGCCATCCTCAAATCTTGTTGCGCAAATTAACAGCACTTGACTTAATATGGGTTTACCCAAAACTTTAAAAAGTGGTTGGATTGAGAGGAGAGTAAGAAGGAATCGATTCATACGCGAGCAACTTGGAGAAGATTCGCAGGAGGGACGCTGCCAAGAATGCGGTGAAGCAAATCTTCTTCTCCATCCTCGGTCAGTCTCTGTAATGCTGAGCGGCACGAGAATTGGCCGCAACACAAATCACCATCTGAACCAACAACAACAACAAATATAAACGTTACAGCGGGTTGTAATGCAACTTTGATCAGGTTTCATGGAGCTTCTTTAACTCTATAAGATTAAGTTACTTACCAAAGTTAAGTTAAGTATTCACAAGATTGGGCCAAGGGATTAGTCCCACAGTTGATCGAGGAATATGCAAACAGGTACAAGTTTTTGCAGACAGGTTCTTTTAATAGGTACTGGAATTGCAAAACTCAAACGTAGGGTAAAGTGGGCTTAAATTGGTTACTTACCTTAATTGGATGCGTACATTTGATTCGTGGGTGATTAGGTCAGGTCAGATCTAAGAATGGACGCCAGAAAGACATGTGTGATGGAAAGATCGGACTACGTGTTCAGAATTTGTAAATCGTTTTAGGTTCAATAGTCAACATAATTGAGGGCTCTGATATGGTCTTCTTATGAATCATTGTCTGGCATGGACTTTTTAATGATTCATAACAATTCAAGATAAGTTCCAGACTTTCTAGGATTGATCATGACTTCGTTCACACACACAGATATAATTTTGAATGTTTTAATCTCGCAAAACTGAGTAATATAACGTAGCATTTAAGAACAAAAAACAAAAAACAAATATAGGTCCAGGTATCTTTAAAGTGAAACTTTTGAAGATGAGGCCTTATAGTTTCTGTTCAAATTTCCCTTTTTATATTAGCTTGTCCATTTTATTGTCAAGTGTCGCATTGCCACTAACTGGGTTGAAAGTTTATTTTTAGGGTTCGATCCTCCAATTTGAAGGTTTCATCGAAAATAAGAGAGCTGTTATAATGGCTTGTTATGCAAGGCCAGGAGTTGTCATAACACATTTAGAAGTTGTTTCTATCAAAGTGTAAAACGGATCCTGGCACTAGGTCACAAAATTCGATTCTGATACACCAAATTCAAAATACCCGTGCACTGATGAGCTGAACTTGCAATGGCAGTTTGACAAGGACTCCAGATCATTGGGGTATGGTGAGGACAAGATTGCAAATTCAATCACTTCGCAAGAGTACCAACATGCCGAAAGAGTGATCACGACGCCTATTCCATTACAATTATCACATTGGACTGGGATCGTAGTGGGATGTAAAAACGGCTAGGGATTCATTGCGTGTTTCCATAAACCCATCCATTAGAAAGGCAAAAACGCAGTGAGCTACTTTATACTCTGGAATTGGCTATTTTTGAATTATCTGACTCTGGAAATCAGCATCAGAGACCCCAAATTAGTCTAATGGACATGCACCGTTTAAATTAATAGAGTTTCTAGTCCTTAATTGTGTAGGGGATTATTTTTCTTTTGAATAATAAATTTTTGAACCCCTTTATTCACGATGGATGAGTTTACATAGGATGGTGGACAACTATCCCTACCTTTAGAGACATTAGATTATGCCACTTTTGCTTTCATAATGTAGTTGAAAATGAGGCACACTTTGTGCTGGAGTGTCCTCTATACAACCCCATTTAGAGATAAGTTTCAATCATTATTTGAGAAGGAAATATTAGGGAGTCTCAAGTCTTTCTTTCAATTAGACCATCAAGTTGATATTAACCTCTGCGTAACGGAGGCCACCGCACTCTGCCACTCTAGAGAATTAACCACTTTGACACCACCTTGATGTATCTTTAGTCGCAAAAGCCTTTTGACTTCTTGAACTCTAAAATCAATTTCATGTCATAGGCAAACGAACCCCAAGCCTATAAAATCACCTATTAGTTATAAGATCGAGGGCGTATCATGTACCCAAGGGTACTCTTGAACATCCGTTTTATGTTCCGGATGTAAGTCGTTTTTCTTTTTTCTTTTTTCTTTTTTTGGGTCATGTCATTTCAACTGGACTCCGATCTACTAATTCAGGAGTCTCAGATGTCCTTAATTCCGGGTTGAATTGTCTTCTAATTTCATCAATTTCAGCATACAAAATAAAATTAGTTCGCTGTGTTTTCACCATCCTTCTGGACAATTGGATGAGCTTAGTTAGACCCCGTGAATCCTTTGGCCTTGAAAATATTCCAGTGGTGTCCACCAAATTAAGAGATTCCATTTTTACCTTGGATTTCAGCAGGGCTTCTCCGGCTGGACGTGTGTGTTTTTTTCCTGTCGTTGGCACTCTCATTTCCACCAGCAGGCACTTTGATATGCCACGATGATTGTTCATATAACCACCAAATATGCTTCCTCTTGTTGCCCCTAATTTTGGAGATTTTTCGTCGCTGCGGGCCTCCTCCTGTGCCACTTCGGTGACACATCAACAAGGATGCAGCATGCTTCTCAAATAGACGTGCACTTTGCCTTCGCGGTGTTGCTGCTATGTCCTTGTGCATCGTCACTTTTGAGTCATTATCCTCCTCCTGTTTGGGTTGCTCTGAATCACATACACGAAATCATCAAAAAAAGTACAAACCCGTGTCCAAATTTTTTCCTTCTTAGTAACCGTGTCCAGGGACATTTCTGGGCATAATCGGTCGAGACCCTTGTGTTTCCAAGTCCAACTTTCGGTTTCGGTGTTGACATCTTTCAGTTTTTCTTTGTTTAATTGGAGTATATTCTATACATTCATGTAAAGTGACGGGTAATTTTCCTGAAGCCTTGAACTTCAACCAGTTGTTTCTCAAACTCAACCGGTTTATCCGTAACTAGCAGCCAGTTCTCCATGTTCATTGCTTAGTAAGATATGTAAGTAGACCTTATGTGGTCACTCTTCTTGATCAAATGCATACCTATATTTTTGAGTGAGGGTCTATGGCAAGGCTTGTAGTTGAAGAATGGATGAGATTGGAATCTGTGCTCAAAATTTATTAATGTTACCCATTCTTGGTTGAAGAGCCAACATAATTTGGGAAGGCTTATGTGATCATTTAACAAGAAAGAAAATCTTCATCTTCGAGACTAATGTGCTTTGCATCTCTCTCTACTCCTATTTTAAAACTTGGGATGGCAAATTTATTACTTTATTGATGCATGCTAATTTTGGTTTTTCTTTAACCACATTGCATAGTCATAATCTGGGAGCTTATCATAGCTTACTTGAACACAATGTAAATGAGGACAAGGGATGATCCAATATTAAGCGCATGATAAGGTAGGAGGGAAGCGAGAAGAGAAGAGAATCACAAGGAAAGGGAAGGGAAGGAAGATGCAAGGGAGCGAAGGTCTAAGACTAATTTACTTGTTTTTGTTGTACGCAACTTAGTCATCTTTCCAATGATGTGGCATGTCTATAGAAATGTCTCACTCTTTTTGGTCTGTTTTTGGGATATGTTTGGGAGTAGAGGTGAATAAATAGAGGTGAATACAATTATCCATCAACTCAAAATGCCTTTTGGTTTGGAGTTGGTAATTTTGCATACAATATTTTCCATGTTCAGTAAGTTATCAGTGCAGCATGCTTGGAGATAATTGTGGAGGTTCGCGTAAAGAACATTTTATATCAGTTCATTGAAGGTCAAACTCATCATTTTGACATGCTCAATGAACCTCACCAAACAGGTTGCTCTACTTCATTCAGATTCCAACACTACCTCTTAGCATGCACCGTCACAATTGGAAAGAAATTATTGATATTGAGTCATATAAAAACACCCATTGATGGAAAATTATAGCCTATAGAAGTCTACCGACTCCTGGCGAAAAGTCCCGTTGAGTTGAAAAGCGATCATCAAATCTAATATATCATATATAATTGCTAAAATAGACAGCATGCGACATTGCAAAAAATACTTATAAGGGAAAATCAATAAAATTATCCGATTTCAGTACCTGAGCCTGGGTAGAGTGATTTGACCGAGACCAGTGTAGGCCGCCTGCGTTTTGACCTCATTCGAAGCCAATACTGAGGAACTCCAGGGTTACTAAGTTGCAACTCAGCTGTGCGTTTGTTAAAAAGCCTCGCACTCTTTCGAACAGCAGGCTGCGTCGTCATGTCTGAAGAATCTGATGCGAGTTTCGCAGCATTCGCATGAGCAGTGCTCATTCTTTTTAGTTTGTTGGAATAATAATAATAATTATTACTATTATGTGATGATCTCAGTTTCTTCACAGTGGGATTATCCTTGAGGATGTTGTAAAGTGCGTCCACTGAGAAGATGAATTTGCCAGTGTGACTTGTCAATCTTTTGCCGCATGTGCGGACAGCTGATCTCAATGAATGTTGTGAAACTCCAGCATCCATACCATCCTTAAATTATGTTCCTGCTTCATGATTTCAAACCCAAACTTTCAGAATCTTCAAACTTGTGATAGGGGTTTTTGTATTAAGATATTGTAGTAGCAAAAGTAGATCATTCGCTAGACCAATGAGAATGTGACACATTTCATATTTCTTAATATTTGGTCTCTTGTCACACAGGATCGCACTGTCTCCATGTGGCATCAATTGCCTCACAATGTTACAGATGGAAGGTGTTGAGGTAACAAGGCTCATTTTGTGAATATTAAATTCAATTCAGCCCTTGCAGCCTGACGAATTCCACTTTCAATTTGTGCAATTCCAGAACCAGTTTACAATGAAATAACCCCCAATTAGTGTGGTCAAAGCACAACTTACACCTGTAGTTAATTAAATTGACAGAGCATCCATTTATTTTGATACAATCAAGGCTGGGACATTGATACAGAAGAGCAGCTCTAATGCAATTGCTCGCGTTGAAATTCCAGAGAGTTTTGTAATATTAATCTCAAACTCTTAGCTATGAATTTTTTTTAATACACACGTGTTTGAAATTCATCACTCGTAGTAAAGTTGACCATTGTGTACTCTGTTAATTGGGTGGCAGAAAACTACGGCTCAAGGAGCATCATGATCAAAATTGATCAAAATCGTGACTTCTTCTGGAGTTTTTTGTGATCAAAGCTGAATACTCGGAACTAGGTCTTCAGAAGAGGAGGTCCAAAATCATCATCACGAATTTAATGGAATGGGTTCTTCTGGTAGGTAACTTGGTGGAGGATTTTTAAAGTTGACATGTGCATCAATGGATCCAAGACTAGGTCCAGATTTAACACCCACAAAATAAAAACAGTGGCCATTAGAAACAGATTGACGAACTTAGAAATCCGACATCACATATGACAGATGGCCTCAATGCAAAACCCTAAGTTATGTGTATCTAGTTATCAAATTTGACGCCACACATGAGCTAACTCCCCAGACTGCCATGTTTAACTCCCTCCCTTGCATGCTTGTTTTTTGACACTAAACTTGGTGACTTAATTAGATTACACAGGGTGCTGAGGGAATTAGAAGGCAAGAAAAGGGTACTAGGTCATATCACAGTTACAGCTAGGGGGAGGACTCTCAAATTCTCAATCACCGAATTTAAACCCTAATTCGTGTGATGGGTTCGAAAGCTTCAAAAACTTCTTCCACCATCAGACCACGACACAACACTTTGGGCAAACTTACAACCTGCACATGACATAGCCTGCGAAACGTCGACCTACAGATTGAATGCAAAAAAGCAACAACAACAACAACAACAACAACATGCAATTATTCATATGCGTGGTCATGAATGAATGAAATATTTAACAAGAGTCGAGAGTGACTGTGGAGTAATTATAATTCATGTGATGAAGCAGCAAAGTTACATACCTACCGATCTGAAGGGGCCCTTCGAGTGGTAATGAATTCGTGGAAATGGCTCAAACTTCACCAGGCTGCTCAATCCAAACTCATCATGCATGCTTCCTCCGATCACCAATTTCAATAAAAAGATTGATGCACTCAATTATATACGTATGCTACAGCAGTGTATATCCTCCCTCGTCATAATTCAACCACAATTTCTCAACGCCAAAATTGGCTGGTGGATGCCTATCTATTGGAAGTCTAGTATGTCTTCCAAGGCAAACCTCCTGTCATGTCATACAACAATGTCACATTTTTTGTTTGCATTAATCAACCTTGTCCTCGCCTGCATCAATTGCTCTAGGTACTACAACACCACCGTCATCAACTACTGAGTTGTGGAAATTGTGCGTCACCACCGAATGGAAGTTTCAGGCTACGTTAGCCGTGAATCCTGAACTCATTCTACCCGAATTCTATGAGCTCATGACATTGTAGCTGCAAGAAGTAGAGGAAATTAGGGCAAGAAAGAATGACTGTGAATGCATGCATCACAACATGAAAGAAAAAAAGCAGGATGACTTCAGTTTGAGTTGTAGATTAAGGCTGCCTCAGTGACTTAGACTTCGACTTAGACTCAAACTGATCTTGAGCTTGGATTGAAGATAAAGCTCCAAATTCCCACCGCAACCTTGCGGCCGTCCTTAAAGTCTTCGAGTCATAATTTGAATCAACGCTCCACCTGCGGCTGCAAACATAGCCCATGCAACTGCCACAGCCGTCGATGAGTGGGGATCGACGGCTCTCCGTGTGCCACGTCGGATGACACGTCATGCGCTTGCCTTGCCATCCCTTCCTTCCTTTCCTTTAGCTTGGGACGGCGGTTACTGGTAATTGTGAGGCCGTTAGCTCCACACTGGGGCCATTACGTGGTCGCCATCTATTGGTGCACAGGAATTGACACCCCTAGCTTGCCAAAACAACTTCTAAGTTCTACTTCAGATCCAGCCTAAGCATAAGTTGAGTGCTAATTATATAGCTAATTTTTAATCTTAATTTAATTGCTTATATATGATAGCGTCCCAACCAATGTTGGGCGGGTATTAGAAGTGGCATCAAACCCCTGTTGATTATCAGGGCGGTTCTTTAAAGTTATAACCGTTATTCTCAAATTTTCAAATAACTGGACTTGATTCATAACCATGGTTCTTAGATAATCAAAACCCCCAATCAAATAACCTTCTCAAAAATCGCCGGTCGTTTGTTGGATCTTTCATGAAAACCACCGGATCTTTGAATTTTTTTTAAAATAACCGGAACTAGAGGTTCTATTGTAAAAACTTTCCAAACCCCGGCACCGGAGGTTCTTTGCTTCTAATTTGTCTTCAAAAACCAGAACTGGAGATTAGTAACAAAATCAAATACTTGCCCAACACTAGTCACAACATGGAGCTCGATCTCACAGTGTTACTAATTAGGTAAGGTAATTAGGTTTGGTTGCCCCAAGCTAATTTATCATTGACGTTCCACACTATTTTGAATGATTATTTGTAACCATAGTAACAAAATATAATAGTTGGTTTAAAAAAATATTGTGGTTGCTATACACAAAATAATAAGTTTTTTCTAATTCGGTTTTGATCCAAAGTAATTTGCATGGGTAAAGAGGCAACCTATATTAATTATTGTATTTAGTATCACTTACTATTTGGAATTATGCAATGCTATGACTGCTTACTATATATCTCTTTTTTGTCAACAAAAGTCAAATTGGTTGTTTGGACATTAAAGAACATTAACATCTTTACGTGGTAGAAACTTACATTAATTGTAAAACAATGTAGCATTGTGTAACTGCAAATAGCAAGTGACGCTAAATACAATATTTAGTGTAGTATTTGGGAAGACAACCTATTATTGCACGTCATAGATTCGATGTAGATGTGCATCCTAATTTAACGTATGATTTTAAACGGTCATCTATATGTCAGTGGTGCATATTTGGGTGTGAATCTACACCAAAAAGACATATGTTTATAACTTAAAGAAATTAGACTACGTGCTCAAGACATGCTAACCATTTATTAATATGCTAATGAACACAATGGGGGAAGGAAGAGTCAAAGATTGTTTGAATGAGCCATCCAGGTGTTACTCGGTTAATATATTTTTAAGTTGATCTCCATCTTCTATTGATCATAAAGTTACGTCTTGAATAGATTTATGCCGCATAGCAATCTATGATGAAACACCAACAGGAACAGGATCTCCCTTGATTTATTTCATGGAAATTATTGGAAGTGCATGCATGTGTTTATTCCTTAAATGAATACATAGATTCCCCTAATTGTGTTGACTATTGAGTGTACTAGAGTTACATTAAGATTTACAATTTGAAGTTACAATTCCAATATCGTCAATAAACATGTGTATGTATGACATGCATGTTGTTGGATCCAATGCTATTCACATGACATTCAAGTATAGATGTCCAATCAATTATAATTGAGAAGCACATGCATATCTTGCTACCACATTAACATTTTGCAATGAACTTAACATGCTTCTAAACCAAATATAGTAGATTTAGAAGAATATTTTTTTAATTTAAAATAAATTATTGAAGCACAAAATTTCAACTATATATGACAACCATCTTCTGTTCAAAATAATATAAATATGAATGATTTTTTTTTCATTCATTGATATGAAAAATTAAATATAAACTTTGTATGTAGTGTATGAAACAAATATTTAAAGACTTTTAGTCACTCAATCATGCAGTCACATTAATCTAGTATTTATCTAATTATACTCATTTCTAATGATTTTTTTCTTGTCAACTTATTGCATCGTTCTTTTCTAGCTTCAACATTCTACTCATAGACTCATTTGGACAACTCAAGAGATTTGTTGCTAAGGGGTGTAATAAATGACATCCTTTTATAAATAAAAGCATGTCCCTCATAAATCTGTTGTTTAATTCATTCCATTTGATACTCACTAATGTAAGTGGACTAGAAACATCCGATTTTAGACTTGCAACCACTTCTCTCGTGATACTTAATGTGTGTTTACTATGAAATTATTAATGAATCCATATTAAGGCCATAGCCATATTTTGGTATGAATGATATATTCATTATTTTCTTCTCAATGATCACATAGGATCTACCCCAATTATGTGGATTTGTTGAAGCTGGAAACAACACCTAACACTTTTTAAGCACATAGCCCAAATCTCTATTAACCCTTAACTTCCCACGCCCAATTTCCCTCAAATCTGCCTAAAAAATGTGACCCCAATTTCAGCGACCGTAGCTGAAGATCTAAAGTTTTTGGACAAATCTAACTGTATAGATGTTTGCAAGTTAGAGGTGACTACTCACGGTCCAAATTTCAAATGTTGAAGTTTTGTTCTGTAGGAGATTATAACATGAATGTCAATCATTGTCTTGAGGGGCATCAATTTAGAAATTAAATTGGGGTTGGTTTTTCGATCAAACCTCCACTCAAATCATCTCCTAATGACAAAATGTTACTCTCATTTATAAAAGGGGCAATATACCTACTCAAATCAGCTCACAAATCTTGGAACCATTATTTTGTGATTTCCATAAGCTTTGCAATTTGACATAACAATGTCACAACTGCACACCTTCCACATGAATTTACACCCACCAACACATGTCCAACTAAATATTTCCAACAGATGTTTAGGATACGTTGTGTTTGAGTGTCATGCAAATTTTCAGATCAACAAAAAATATGTTTAGGATATGTTGCCCCAAAACCACGGAGGTGAGAGATGTCAATTAGGCATTTGTGGACCGGTTCCATTGAAACCAATTTAGAGCACACTCCCATATTTAAATTAATCCAAAAAAATAGCTAACTCTATTCAATCAAATTATCCATGTGGTAGGACATAGCAAACCTCAACATGAACAAGAGGAGTAGTTGAAACAATCTAGAAACCATCCAAACTAATGTGAAAGGGGTTAGAGCGAACTGTTCACGACCAGATCATGGCCACATTGGACATTAGGGGTTAAACACATGTATTTTGGTGTCCAATTCTAGATCCACAGAACACCACCAAAATATACTAGGTGATTGACTAAGGTAAGCAACATGCTTAGGCCCAAGTCTTTCTTTGGAATTCATAACCTGCATATAGTTGAAATTTGTACATCAACCTTTAACAAAACCTCTGAGCGTGGACTCTTCATTGGGAACCCAAATGACGCATGTGGGTGAGTCACTATGAAATGAAACCTCCTATATGTGAGAAATAATAGAAAAAAAACATATGTCCTAACATTAAACTAGAAAATGGACTCATGTATTTATACTCAACTCTTCAATTTAATGTAGGTTGATAGATGCCTCCACTACCTAAAAAAAGAATTCATGAATTAAATGATCCTTTAGTACATATGTAATCCACTTTCACTTTCAATGAGAAAGTCATTGAGAATATTCTCATCCTTAGGATATAACTCATAATAATTTGACACTACAATACATGTCATTTGGATGAAATAAGGCAAATTACATGAAACTAAGACATATATTCTCAAAAAATTCTTTAAACCTTAGGGCCCCTTGTCATGTACATCTACCATCACTTCAAAAATCATAGTAGCCCTTTTAAATGTCCACCCCCCGGGAGAAAAAAAATAATGCCTCTCCCTTATGTAAATTATGTATGTACACTAATGCCTCAAATGATCTACACTCATGTTAATTAGTTCGTACATGTTATGAAGAGTGTACTCCCTAGGAGCGAAACTTGTCACAAAGCTGTCATGGACATAAACATGCATATTGGTCGAAACTAATTAAAGTCTATGAGCCTCATGCGGTCACTCCTTAATCATACACCTCTACTTAATTGGGATATAACAAGGGTTGTAGTTTAGAACCAACACTAAGAAGACATGTGTTATAATGAGATTGGACTATGTGCTCAAATACAAACATTATTCCATGTTGAATAATTCCTCTTAATAATTTTGCATGTCAACACCAATTTTGAAATTGGTATTGACATCTACGTGATGCGCCCGTTATGTGCAATTGCTAACCACACTAACCCCGTTGATGAACGGTTTGCAAATGAAAGTGAATGGATTAACGATGTGATCAAGACACACACCAAGCTTCCATGAGATTTGGATAAACTATAAGAAAACTGCGTTTTTGGAGATGAAAACTGCGTTTTTGGAGATGTTTTTGAAAACGCGAACGATTTTAAAGGACATCCAATAGAACATCCAAATGCGTTTTATGTGAATCCCACTGTTACATTGGACGTCAGTATTGACATTTGGATGTTCTATTGGATGTCCTTTAAAATCGTTTGCATTTTCCAAAAACATCTCCAAAAACACAGTTTTCTTATAGTGATATGTAGAGATCGAGACACTCAACCAATGAAGGGAAATTTAGTCCATAACGACAATTCGTATTTTGTGCCAAATATGCACAAATTCCGATGATTTTATTTTGGTAGTTAATCCCCATTGAAATGTGCAATTAGGTTGCGTTTGCGAATAGGTTGCCTCCTTGCCCATGCAAATTACCTTTGGGTTAAAGTAGATCACAAATACTTATAGTATATCAACCACATTATAAATATAAATCATTGTATTTTATTACCATGGGAATAAAAATGCAAAATAGTGTGAAAGATCGATAAATCAACGTGGGTCAACCTAATTGCACAATGTGTCAGTGCAACTTACAGTCTTTGCAAAAGCATGGTGACACATGTATAGTATCGGAGATAACGATTAGGGTGTACCAAAACGGCCATGTTATGTCATGGATCCACTAATGCGGGCCGCCCATACAAAAGCATGCAAAAGCACAAGTCACCCGTAGTCGAGCCCGGGGTACCTGTGGTCCAAGGTAAAGTTGTTAAAATTGCAAATTTTTGACCTGCCCGCTTGGATTTATCATCCATTCATTTTTATTTTTATTATTAAAAATAATTTTTATGTTGCATTTATTCGAGAAGCCGTTTGAAACGCCACGGCACTTTGCATTTTCTCTCACACTAAATCATTTCTTCCGCTTTATCTTTTTGCTTGTTGTTTGGTTCACCGTGTTGCTTTTTGGGTGTCGATCTAGGGTTTTGGTTGTAGATCTAAAATTGGTTTTAGATCCATGTGCAGTAGATGATGCATCCTTGTGTCACAACAATGTGTTGGAGTTCGCCCTTCAGATGAAAGTGTTGAAGGACGATTGCAAACGCTTTGAGGTCTTCCCTCCCAATCACATCTACTTGAGCAAGAGAGGTTAGCGTTACCTTCTTTCAGCTTCCTTTCGGTTACCAAAAATCAAGTTTCAGAGCATTGCAGTCGAAAGAAATAAAAAAACTAGTTCATATCATATCAATATATCTCGTTTATTGCCCATTTGGTTTTCTCCCTTGTTTCAATTTTTTTTCCAATAAGTGCTAATTGCCAAAGCAATCATTGAGGGTCCATTCCCTCTATTTGCATTTGAGTTTTAAGAGATGCTCTTGCTCGCCATTGCTTGCTAGTTTTGATCTTGCTCGCCATCACTGCATCCACCAACGCGGCAACTTGATTTTTGTGATAAGAAGGTTAGCCAGTCATTAAAATATGGACATGTTTGTTATTTTTTGTGTAACTTGGTGTTGCATTTGGATTGACATCACTGGTGTGGTGTGGTGTAGGTGTGATGGCGGTCTTAGTGGTTCCGACGGCCCTAATTTGCGGCAAAAATTACGTGGAGCTAAAGCAAAAGCTAAAAAGGTATGTGACAATCTTCAAAGTTTTAAATTTCAAGGTATTAAAGATTTTTATGTTGGAGTTTCAAAAATTTGACCATCGGTTCCATTTTTTAGTAGAACTAACTTGGTTCTGTTGGAAGCAAAGGGTGTCAATGGCTGTCAATTGTGTAGCGTTCTGTCTTTGTATAGGCCTCTTAACTAAACTATCATTTTCGTGTAAGTAAACTTCTACGGGTCCTAGTGCATACATTCAATAGTTATTACTAGCTATCCTTGGAAGCTTTGTTGAATTGTTTGTAGAGTAGATGTGACTCGTGAGAAAAATGTTTTTGTTGAGTTTTGGATTGCTAAGCATCTGAAGTAGAACATTGTGATGTTGCAGGTTTCGTCTTGTAGGACATAAGTCTATTGATTTCTTTGGTCAATGAGGATTAATAACTGTGTTTTGAAGTGATGGACCGTTGAGATTTTATATGGATTTTGAATTGGTTGTACATCATGATTCGTGATATCTCGGGTGCATAAAAAAACATGCCACCACAAGTACCCTCAACTGCATCAGCTTGGGCAGCTGACCATTTTTTGTTTCTGATGACAAACAAAAAATTAAACGAATGCACAAAGCAAAGCATCAGACAAAACTGAATTGGCACAATACTAAACTGTGAATTGTTGTTTATTGAGATGCAAGAGAAACATCTTGTTGGAGTGAGAACATTCCAACATCAAATTGTCTAAAAAAAAGTCAATCACTTGACATGAACTATTGAAAGGAAGTTGGAACTATGGTCTTCCATAACTAGTATCCATGGTAGAGTACTTAGTCATCCCTTATCATAGTCTTGTAAGATCTACATGACGGTAGATATAGTTGACAAAAACATGTGCTAGATTGGATACATGGGTCATCAATCATGTTCAATAAATCAATTGAAATTTGGGATCCCCCAAAGAACTCCAACTTTGTGATAAAAACAACGTGACTAATCATATGCCCCTACAGAATGTCAAATGTCGGTGGAAAACATATAAGCTTTGAACTACATAACCTCAAGTCAAAAATTTAGGAATTAAAAAAAATCATTTTAGTAGACGAATTAGAAAACTACAAGCTGACATACACATACCGTATCAAGTTGAATATCTGGTCGAACAATATCCATGTCTTTCATAGAATGTAAAATTGTTGTGTGTGTGTTGTTTATATATTTAAGAATAGAATTATAGACCTGATGAAGAATAACCAATTAATCAAGACATAAATAAATCACCAATTTATAATATACATGACATAAATTTGAATTGATATTATTACAGAATAATGCTCAGACTTACAAATGGCATAAATATGAATTGTTTCTACCAATTTGTAATCTAGAGGTTTCATAGGCCGTCTACATCTTGCGTATTTTTCCATTGAATACCATAATTGTGAACATATTTCATTTTTACTTTGTAACATGCATTTTTGGTAAGTGATACTTCCCTCAACTAATCACAAAATGTTTGATATTCTTTACCTTGGATAACTTTGATATAAATGATAGTAACCAACCTTAGAATATCAAAATAATATATATAAGAGTAAAAAACCTTATATTGAAGAAATGAACTTTGAATTTGAGTAAGTCATTTCCATTTCTTTCTTTTGATGCAATATTTTCTCTTTATCTATGTTTTTTGATGTAGTGTTTGATTTATATATTAGGTCGAACAAATTTAGGGAGATTTTTTAGTTAATATCTAGTTTGAACAATTCTTCTAAATCGTAGATTCTTTCAACTCCTTCTTCATCATGTAAATGAATAAAAATATGGGTTACATCAAAATATGTAGCATTTTTTGGTGTTTTTTTGATGAGATAATAAAAATTGTTCCATTTATTTCAAAATAGCCTTGTATTCTTCTTAAACTCCAGCTTCAAATATGTCGGAGTGTATGAACTACTAGAGTGGTCCACCACTCCGTGGGGTCATTTTTAGTTAGGATTTTTGTATTAGAAGTTAGGATTGATAGCGAATTAAGGGAAAAATTAGTTCATTTAGCGTTTAACTCAAAAAGGGAAAGGAAAATTACCGAGGACTTCGGACCTTCACCCGTGAAGGGAAAAATCTAGTTTTAGGTAGAGTTAGTAAAAATGAAACTAACTAGAGATAGAAATTAGCTAAGTTAGGAAAAATAGCTAACTAGGTAAGAACCTAGTTAGCGGGGAAAAAACGTAGTTAGTGAAGGCAACTAGCTAAGAGGACTAAATTAGTAGAGCTAGCTAGGCAAGGGTTAGTTTAGTACTTAGTGTGGGTCACGCAAGACGAGTGGAGGTGCTCGGCGTGAAAAAGAAAAATTAGCGCGAAGACTTTGAAGAAAAATAGCAAGGGGCCACTTACCCCCTTGCTCTTTTGCCAACTTGCTATCAAAAATTAAAACGAATTCGGAAGATTCACTTCGGAGCCACCTCGGCGACGGGGTGGCAACTTCGACCGAAAAAAACCCCCAAGCTAAAATTTCAGGAGGGGGTTAAAAAATGAAATCGGCGGCGGAGGGGTCCAATCCTTTTGTGAAAGGGTTTAAAAACCCCTTCCTTCCACCTTGAAATTCTCCCTTTCTCCTTCCGATAGATGGGCGAAGCCCTACCTCTAAATAGTTAGAGAGAAATTCCTTTTCCCTCTAGAATTTGGGCGAAGCCCTACTTCAATGTAGTTAGGAAGAATCTGTATTTTGCATATCTCTAGTAGTAAGGCTCAAGGAAAACACCTCCCTACCTTCTCTTAGTTAGAATGTGTGTTTGTAAACAAACAAAAAATTTCATTCTTCCATAAAAGTAGATTAGAATGCAAGTCAACTATTGAGGCATTGCAGACCTTGGCCGCTAATGGCTTGAATGCTTAGGCTAACGCTTGAAACCAAGATTTAGTATTTTTTCTCTTGTAGAGATTTTTATAGATATTCATAGCCGGTTTTCATTTGCAAATTGGTTAAGATAACAATTAGTTATGATTTTCCAAAGTTAAGGCAAAAACTAGGATGTTCACTTAGGCAGCGGCTGCTGGATCAGATCTGCTGACCTTATCAGAAAGTCAATCTAAAAAAAACAAATTTCCAAATAGACATTTTGTTTTGCAATCCAAGCTATTTAGAACATGTGATTTGAGTGAGTTATGAATTAGTTATGAATTTTCAAAGGTAAGGTACATAGTTTGAGCATTTCTGGTTGACTGCTGCATTACAGAGAGTCTGCTGGATTGATCTGGGTTTATTCTGAAAATATCATATTTTTCTCTTATAGTTATTTCTAACATCTTTCTAAAGATGTTTAGAAATCTTAATTTGAGTGAATTTTAATTTAGTTATGAATTTCCAAAGGTGCAGTACATAGTTTGAGCAAGTCTAGTGGACTACTGCATTACAAGGAGGCTGGTGGATGTATATTGGCTTACTCTGCAAATTTCATATTTTTTTTCTTATAGTTCTTTTTATAGCTCTCCAAAGATGTTTAAAAATCTTTATTTGAGTAAGTAATGAATTAAATATGAATTTTTGAAGTGAAAGATAGATTGAATAGATACCGTACTTTCAAACCTTATAACTTTTGCAAATCTTATCCGATTTAAGTGAATTTTAGGTCCCTAGAAAGCTAATAAGGTGAACTAAATGAATTAATTATAATAGGGCTAAGATTATAATACACTAAATTGAAGTTTAACCGCAACCAAGTTAGCTTCAAGGACGGAGACGAGATCGACATCCGGAAGGTAGAACAAGGCGAGGAGGTGGTGGTTCGGCCCACATCAAGCCCTATCGAACGAGGGAAATTGAGGTAGGCCATTAATCCTAGCCTTCCATTTAGGATTGGAGGGAGCGCGGCTAAGGTACGTAATTCTACACCTACTCACCTATCTCGTAAGGTCAAGTGATTGACCACTTGACTGTCAAGGGGGTATCCAACTCCATTGTTTTTGGGACCCCTTGGTATGTTTGTGATAGTAGCTTTGATTATTAGAAAGTTTCGTATGTGGTAAAGTCGGGTTAATCACTGATACGATTACTCTGAATGTTGGTGATGGAAAGGTGGGGTTAATGGCCCACGAATCCATTATCATGTTGTTAGCCCCAAGGGTTGGGGGTGATGGCCCCAACCCTTGAAAATTGTACAACAGGTTGAACACACAAGTTGTCTTATTTCCTGGTCTCATCAAGTTGATTTTTTGTGGTCAAACCGTGTTGAACTAATTAATAACCAATATAATTTGTACAATCCCCGTGGGTAAAAACCAACTAGAAACTTAACTCGGAGGATTCATTCTAACCCCTCCGGCGGCAAAGATCAGAGGGTTAGAGTATCAATCAACCTTCAAGAGACCCGCACAGGACTTTGAAGGGTTCGGGTTAGGATGTGCACCAAACAGGTAGGTGGTAATATCATAATTTATGAACTTAGTAATATAGGCTTTGTTTGATCAACTAAAAAATAAGGTTGATAGGGTGGGACTTAATCAAGGTCCCCCTGTTTAGATAATTTAATATATAAGAGGTAAGGAAGTAGATGTGGCCAAGGTAAAAGATAAGGTTATTTCATTCATTAGGGTTAGGTTGCCTTGATTCCAAGGCTGGTGTCACCAAAATTACTCCACCCTTCGATTGCGTCCTAGCCCGAGTGGAATAGTATTGATGACACTTAGCAAGCTTCTTCCTTAGTAACTCAATGTATCATTCCAAAATGGCTTTCTTAGTCGGCAACTCTTGAAAACACTTCAGAATGCTATATCTCCTTCCCATCTACTCGGAATGACTTGAAATTTGTACCACAACTAGAAAACATAAGAACAAAACATTCCTCAAAATTTCATGCGTTTCCAAACCTCTGTCCAGGAGTTATGACCATTTTAGTTTGCAACTCTTGAAAACACTTCAGAATGATATATCTCCTTCTCATCTACTCGGAATGACTTGAAATTTGAACCACAACTAGAAAACTAAGAACAAAGCATCTTTCAAAATTTCATGCAATTCCAAGCCTCTGTCCAAGAGTTATGTTCATTTCAGCTCGAAAATGTAGGCAAAGTTCAGAATGTCATAACTGCTGCTCCATTACTCCAAACATCCTCAGATTTTGACCATGTTCATATGAACAAGTTTTTTACTAACCCTTTAAATTTCAACGAATTATCTTTTTCTGATCGGAAGTTATGCCCCTTACAACCTAAACTACTCAAAGGATCTCTCATTTACCAACTCTTGAACCACTTCAGAATGCTATATCTCCTTCGCATCTACTCGGAATGACTTGAAATTTGTACCACAACTAGAAAACCTAAGAACAAAGCATGCCTCAAAATTTCATGCAATTCCAAGCCTCTGTCCAAGAGTTATGCCCATTTCAGCTCAAAAATGTAGGCAAAGTTCAGAATATCATAACTGCTGCTCCATTACTCCAAACATCCTCAGATTTTGACCATGTTCATATGAACAAGTTGTTTACTAACCCTCTAAATTTCAACAAAATATCTTTTCCTACTCAAAAGTTATGCCCCTTACAACCTAGACTATTCAAAGGACCCTAGTGTGTGAGAGAGAGGTCCAAGAGTGAGTGGAGAATGAGAGAGAGGAGAATGAGCCTCCGTACTCTCCTCCATGGGACTACCCCCTCCAACCACCAAGCATTCACCACCGTAGATCAAGCCATACCTACATCTAATGGTTGGCATCCACGGCCTCCATCATCCTAACCCTTGATCAAACTCCAAGATCCCACGGTTGGCATTCACGGCCGCCGCTCAAGATCCAACGGTTGGCCTTCACGGCCGCCGCTCAAGATCCAACGGCCTTCATCCACCCTAAACTCCTCCGCTTGATGTCATCCTCCGTTCGTCTCCGTTCGTCCCGTTCGCCCGTTGTCTTCCTTCATACTAACTACTTGCCCAAAGATAATTACTACTCACTAACTTCCTCTAACACCAATCCCAACACACAACCACTTATCACTTCAAACTAAATCTTAAATCAAAACAACAAAGCTTCACTATTTTTATGATTTTAAGTACTTGAACAATTGTCAATGACAAGTTTTACGGAACTTAAGAATTAACACAACATGTGAGCATCATATTTGGCTCACATAACTGGCGACCATCGGGGGATGGATCCAATATCTCTTGCTCGAGGGCAAATGACCCTTATGCCTTGTACTCCTTGCATCGACTGCCTAAAGTTCGCGTTGGGAAGCTCTCCCCGTTCAATGTCTCCAATTGTAATGAGTTGTTCGGAAATGCATCCCGCACAAGGTAAGGCCCCAACCATACAGCATCAAACTTACCCGGGAATTCGAGCTTCCGTGCATCTTGAATCATTACCATCATTCCCGGCCTTAGCGCCCGCTTCTTGTGTCGTTTGTTGAAGGTGATCTTCCTTCGGCGTTGGATGGCCTCAATATGTTGAGCCGCCGTCCTTCTCCTCTCGTCCAACTCCTCTAGGTCTATCAGTCGATTCTTCAAGGACTGACTATCCGTAAGGCGTGAGCCAATGACAACTCTAAGTGACTCCACCTCAAACTCAATGGGAAGTGTGGCTTCCAACCCATACACCAACGAGAACGGAGTGGCATGAGTTGTCACCTTGAAGGTTGTTCGATAAGCCCACAATGCCGCCGTCAACTTCACGTCCCAATCCCTCTTAGAATCCATGATTGTTTTGCGAAGGATACTCACCAATGTGCCGTTGACCCGCTCCGTCTGACCATTAGTTTGCGGATGATAAGGAGTGGTTTTCCTATGGTCTATCTGAAACCTGTCTGTCATTTCTCGAATTCAAGAATTCAAGAAGTGAGTACCCCTATCGCTAACTAAAATCTTTGGGCATCCAAACCTGGAAATGATGTTTTCGTACATGAATGTAGCGGCATGTGCCGCCGTGTCGGTCTTGACCGCCTTAGCTTCCGCCCACTTGGTGAGGTATTCGGTGGCGACCACAATGTAAGCCATTCCTTTTGAGGAATGGGAATGAACCTCGCCAACATAATCAATTCCCCACTTCTAAAACGGAACAAGAGGTAAGGATACATGGAGAGGCATCTCCATGCGGAGGTCATTCCTCGCATACCTCTGACAAGCGTCACAACGCTTAACATAATCATGAGCATCCTTAAACAAGGTAGGCCAAAAGTAACCTGCTCTAAGAATCTTTTGACCTGTAAGTTGCCCAGAGAAATGCCCCCCACATGCACTATCATGACATACCGCTAAGATAGAGGGCACCTCTGCCTCTGACACACATCTCCTCAACAATCCATCAACTCCCCTCCTAAACAACCTATGGCCTATCACTGCAAAGTGCCTACTATTGACTCTAACCTTCCTTCTATCCTCCTTGGTCCACTCCACTGGCAACTGCTGAGTTGTCAAAAACTCTACTATACCGGCATACCACTCGGGTCGGGCGGTAACCACAAAGAGATTGTCGTCCATCAACCTATCATCCACCGGATTCTCCCCCATCTCCTCCGACAATCTCGACAAGTGGTCGGCTCGTAAATGCATGCGACCAGGCTTGTACTCAACGGTGTAATCAAACTCCTCCAACAACAAGACCCACCTAGCTAGCCTTCCGCTCAACTCCGCCTTGTTGACTAAATACTTGATAGCTATGTGATCCACAAAGAAGACAACCGGGTTGCACATGAGGTAATGGCGAAACTTCTTAACTGAAAACACCATGGCTAAGCACTCCCTCTCTGTGGTAGAATAGTTCCTCTCGGACAATGTCAATTGCTTGCTAGCATAAGCAATGGGCTGGTCCTTACCCTTTTCACCTGTTGACTGATACAAGGCACTACCAACTGCTACATTGCTAGCATCACAAAACACATGGAAAGGCTTATCCCAATCGGGTGGCCTCAACACCGGATAGGTGCTCAACTTGGACCTCAACTCCTCAAATGCCCTTTGGCAAGCCTCTGTCCACTCAAACTTACAATCTTTCCTAAGCAACTGAGTGATAGGGACCGCAATCTTTGCGTAATCCGGGATTAAGTCCCGATACCATCCCACATAACCTAGCAACTTGGCTATCTCCCTTGCATTGGTTGGAGTGGCCAACCCATCTATCACTGCAATCTTATCGGGATCCGGCTCCCTTCCTTTCTCACTGACCACATAACCAAGCAAAACTCCCTTCTGAACACCCAAGAACGTCTTGTCCGGGTTCAAGGCCAATTGCATTTTCCTACATCTAATCAAAGCCTCTCTCACACACTGTAAATGTTCGCTAGCACTAGACTGAGTACTAAAATCGTCTACGAACACGGTCATGGATTTGAACAACAAGTCGGTGAAGATATACATGACCAACCTCTGAAACGTCGCAGGAGCATTACACAACCCAAATGGCATGACAACCCACACAAAAGTGCCCCAAGGAGTGGTGAAGGCCGTCTTATGAATGTCTTGTAAAGCTATGGAAATTTGGTTGTAGCCCGCATACCCATCCATGAATGTATATCTCGCATGTCCACCTACCTCCTCTAAAAGTAGCGTGATGAATGGTAATGGAAAGTGGTCCTTCTGTGTACAAGCATTCAACTTCCTATAGTCCACACATACCCTCAACTTCTCATTCTTCTTCTTCACCAACACCATAGGAGAAACCCAATCTGTAATTTCTACCAGCTTTATAAACCCAACCTTCAATAACCTCTCTAACTCTGCTTTAACCAACAATTGTAATTATGGGTTCATTCTTCTCTCCTTTTGTCTAATTGGCCTAGCACCCGGGATCAAAGGAATGCGATGCTCCACCATCTCTCTCGGAATCCCCCTAAGCTCATCATACGACTAAGCGAAGATGTCACTAAACTTATCCACCAAATCGCCATATTCTTTGATTTCTTTCTCCCCCAACTTAGACCCCATTTTCATTTGTCTAACCGTCCCATTTTTCATTCTCACATCCACATACTTCCAATCCGCCTCCGACACATGTGTTTGCTCATCCTTGTTTCTATACCAATCCGGAGGTACCTTTGGATAATCCTTAACATCTTGGCCCGCCACAATGCCCGTTGACGTGGTCTTGAAGTGCACAGGTTCTTCCAACTTTCCAGCCTCAATGACGGCCCCCTCATCTTGGGTCCCATCTACATGTACGACATTCACGTCGCTCTCATTCACGCTATCTACCCAAGGTGTCAATCCTCCTCTGATCCACTCCTCCTCGGTCAACACCTCGCATGGCTCCAACAAGGAATATTCCGCCTCCCTTGAGCTAAGCCTCTCCTCACTCAAACATTCATGATAGGATGTCATCATAATGTCATACTCCGACTCGGGATAGTCTCTCAACCACTGCGCATACTCCTCATTATCACCATGGAAATAGAAACTAAGACCTAAACTACCTGACACTGAATCTATATGAGTCCCTTGTCCGCCGGGATGGATTACTCCCACTAGTGTCTCATTTTTTTTGTCGCCATCTCCACCTTCTTCCTTGCCCTCCACCTCTTCATCTGAAGACGAAAAGATTTGCTCTCTCACCCAACTTCCTAACGACCCTATGGAGACTTTGACTCTATTGTCCTTAGGACCATAAGTAATAGACGGTTTGATCCCTCCCCAATCTACTACCGCATCCGACATCCTCAACCAAGGCCTACCTAACAAGATGGGGAATGTATCCTTGTCAGAATGCATTTTGATGACATGAAAAGTGACCACATACTCCTCCCCTCCGGTGCTAATCCTACAATCTTTAATCATTCCCAAAGGCACCGCCGGAGTTTGATTTGCCATGTTGATGATGAACGGTGATGGACCTGTAAGGCTAAGGCCCAACCTCTTCATGGTGTGCTCCGGCAAAATATTTAACCCGCTACCTCCATCAACTAAGACATTCGGAACCACCTTGTCCACCACCATTACTTCTATCTCAATTGCTTTGAGGTCACGCCCTCCTCCTTGTAGTTGTACTCTAGCGGCCACCCTAGTCTTTACCTTCCTAGTCCTCCTAGTCACCGGCATACCCTCCTTAAGAGTCTTACGAGCCATGGGTGATATCTCCAACAATTGGCCGAAGGTTATGTCGGCCTTCAATGAGCTAAGATCGGCCCACAAATCATATCCCTCCGGTCTTTCAACCTTGGTCCCTTCTACCCTATCAAACTCATCCAAAGGGATGCTAGGTCCCTCCCATTCTCCCATCTCACTGCCATGTAAATCATGAATGACATTTGGCCTATCCCTATCCTGAACAATCTCTTTTTCTTTCTCTAATTCCCTAGTGGCTCTCCTAGCTACTCTAGCTACTCTATCCAAATCCGAGAGGTTAGGGCCCTCGTCCGAGGAGTATTCCTCCTGTTCCACCACATCCTTCTCTACTTCAATGTTTCCCCGCATAGCCTTAGTGGTGACCGCTAATGCCGGTGCCTCATGAGTGACCTCACCATTCGAACTCCTCAACTCATAGGTGATGACGTTGGTGTGTGGAGACCATTGACCTTGCTCTTCTCCAACACCCATTTGGTAAGCAATAGACTCGTCCTGATGCGGCTCAATAACACCATCCACAAACCTAACATCCTGGGAATTCGATGGACCCGGATTGATCGGAGGAGCTGGCCTCCTATTGTCGAACTGTTGTGGACCTCCTGGCCTATTCTGAATAGGGATGTATCCATTCGCCGTCTGCAATCCAGTCGAAGGATGGAATGTCTGCCTCGCATTCCCATGGTCATAGTATAAATTGGGTGGCCTAAGCTCATTAGGAGGTCCGCCCTGCGGCCTAGCTCCTCTCATATTGTCTCTCGCCTGTTGTTGTGGGTTGACCACTGGATTAGGCATACTAATGACCTTATCAGGTTGACGACACTCGTCCGAAGGATGATTTCCCCCACAATTACTACAACCATAACCTTGTCCTTCGGACCAACATTGACCCGGTGCGTGCCATCTCCCACAAAAAGGATGAAACTCCCTTCTCTCCATGTTCTGACCACCCTGTCCTCTAGGGGGAGGTCCTCTATAATTGCCCTGACCATACTGATTCTGACCTTGGCCTCTATGATTTTGTGGAGGTGGGCCACCATTGTTCTTTTTATTATGATTTTGCCCCACTTGACAAAACTGCGTAGTATGCCCAGGTTGCCCACACTGAACACACCACAATCCTGAGGCATGTCTACCCGACTCAACTGGAGGAGGAGGACCCGGCTGCTGACTCCTAATCATCAATGACATATGATCCGTAAGACTCTGCATTTGTTTGATCATGGCCTCCTGAAATCCCAACTGACTAGCACCTAACCTTTTCTCCACCTCCTCAATGTGTGCATCGACTTTAGGGGCGGGCAATGCTAAGAGTGGTTCCGGCTCCCTAGTTGCTAGCGGACGTGGACCTGTGTCCATGAGGGCATACTGACCATGACTCCCCTGTCTACCAGCCTGGACATCCACTTCTCTCGGACGAATGGGAATGAATTGAGGTATGGATTCGTCCTCCCTTCGCCACAACCTCTCGTAATCTCTGTCCAAGCGCTCCATCTCTCTGGCCGCCGCCTTGGCATCCGCCAATGTCTGAGGGTTTCTTTCCAACATACCTCTAATGGTACTCGCCTTAAAAAAACCTTGGATGAAGAATTGTTTAAGGGTGTCATCGTTGAACATCGTACCCACAAAGCGTGTACACACCAAATCAAACCTCCTGATGTATGCCGAAATCTCCTCTTCCCTTCTTTGCTTCAAGGTTGCCAACGCTCTAAGAGCTGTGCTCTGACCAACCTTAGGCCTAAATTCATTTAGAAACTCCCTTTGCATCTGCTCCCATCCTGTAAAATGACCCTCTGCATGATCTCTATACCACTCATAGGCTTCTCCCTCTAGAGTGGTAGGAAACCACACCAACCAATATCCCGGGTTGGTGACAATAGAACTAGCCAACCTCTCAATGTACCTCTCCATGTGCCTAGAGGGATCCTCATCCTTAGTTCCATAAAACTTAGGGAGGTGGGATGGCATATCCACCGCCGCCAAATTTTGTGGAACCACAATGGGTAAACCTCTCGGCCTAACCAATGGATCAATGGGTGGAAAGGGAGGCGGACCCTCGCCTTCCTGAGCCATGGTGACAGGTGTGTCCACTCCTATTCCACTATCAACTTCTACCGGACTTCCTTTCCTAACCGTATCAGTCTCCTTCAATGTCTCGCCACTCAACTTAGAAGGATTAGCCTCCTCCTCACGTCGGTTATCTACCTCTAAATTCTCTAACATTGGACTAATGAGAGGATCCACATTCAAGCAACTTTCTATCCCAACTTCTACCTCTTCTATAACTTCACTAATCTTAGACAATCTTTTCCTACGTGTAATCTTCTCTAATCCTAACTCCAATTTAGGTTTGTGAGATCGAGTCTTACCTTGCATTCATGCACATTTGATCAACCCTCACTTGACCACACATACCCCTTGCTACCTTCACTCTTTTTAATGTTTTCACTTTTCTTGATGTGATTTAAAATTGAGGAGGTGAGGAAAGAGAACCTGCAAGCCAACTTAAGTGAAAAATCCCAAACATGAGATAGGCATGTTCATGTCAATTCTCAGTCAAGCCGGAGCATCACCTCCGACTCTTCCCTCGAATTGACATTCACCACAATACCGAGGTTGAGGGGCTGACCTTCGCCATGCACCACATCGAAGACCGAGGCATCGACCTCTAGCCTCCAACACGATGCGATGACTAGGGAATTACCCTCCCCAACAGATAACGACAAAGACAAGTACAAAAATCTTTCTTTAATTAATTAATGAATTCACTTTGAAGAATGTCTTACCTCAAGCAATTCGCTTCCCCCTGCAAGTTAGCACTCACACTCGACCGTGACCCATGGTATCATTAACCACAATAGTTCTCAACTAACAATTCTAGTCTAAAACATCAACTTCAAATCCCCTTAACTTGGACACTCACCCCGAGGTGAGTGTCAAAGTTGACTCTTCCTAAAATTAATTATCCTTCTAAGATTTAATGAGCTAATAATCATCCTATTAATGTTATGTTCTTATGCCATCCCAAGAGGGTTTAGGGACATACCTTAAGCCGCGCTCCTTCCTCAAAACAAAATGCATAAATGGAAGTGCAATTCATGCCAAGGAAATAATTGGAATTCAACTAACCTAACCCAACAACAAGAATCAAAACCAAGTGAGATACCTACCGTGCACCAAATGCTCCTTCCTCTCCCTCAAGTTCGTGCCTCCAAGTCTTGGTCTTCTAATCCCGCTTCGCTCCCGGCGGACGCACCATTTATGTCACCAAAATTACTCCACCCTTCGATTGCGTCCTAGCCCGAGTGGAATAATATTGATGACACTTAGCAAGCTCCTTCCTTAGTAACTCAATGTATCATTCCAAAATGGCTTTCTTAGTCGGCAACTCTTGAAAACACTTCAGAATGCTATATTTCCTTCCCATCTACTCAGAATGACTTGAAATTTGTACCACAACTAGAAAACATAAGAATAAAACATCCCTCAAAATTTCATGCATTTCCAAGCCTCTGTCCAGGAGTTATGACCATTTTAGTTTGCAACTCTTGAAAATACTTCAGAATGATATATCTTCTTCTCATCTACTCGGAATGATTTGAAATTTGGACCACAACTAGAAAACCTAAGAACAAAGCATGCCTCAAAATTTCATGCAATTCCAAGCCTCTGTCCAAGAGTTATGCCCATTTCAGCTCGAAAATGTAGGCAAAGTTCAGAATATCATAACTGCTGCTCCATTACTCCAAACATCCTCAGATTTTGACCATGTTCATATGAACAAGTTGTTTACTAACCCTCTAAATTTCAACAAAATATCTTCTCCTACTCGGAAGTTATGCCCCTTACAACCTAGACTATTCAAAGGACCCTAGTGTGTGAGAGAGAGGTCCAAGAGTGAGTGGAGAATGAGAGAGAGGAGAATGAGCCTCCGTGCTCTCCTCCATGGGACTACCCCCTCCAACCACCAAGCATTCACCACCGTAGATCAAGCCATACCTACATCTAATGGTTGGCATCCACGGCCTCCATCATCCTAACCCTTGATCAAACTCCAAGATCCCACGGTTGGCATTCACGGCCGCCGCTCAAGATCCAACGGTTGGCATTCACGGCCGCCGCTCAAGATCCAACGGCCTTCATCCACCCTAAACTCCTCCGCTTGATGTCATCCTCCGTTCGTCTCCGTTCGTCCCGTTCGCCCGTTGTCTTCCTTCATACTAACTACTTGCCCAAAGATAATTACTACTCACTAACTTCCTCTAACACCAATCCCAATACACAACCACTTATCACTTCAAACTAAATCTTAAATCAAAACAACAAAGCTTCACTCTTTTTATGATTTTAAGTACTTGAACAATTGTCAAGGACAAGTTTTACGGAACTTAAGAATTAACACAACATGTGAGCATCATATTTGGCTCACAGCTGGTGCGTCTACGCGTGGACTAGGATAGATTAGACATTAGGTTAGGAAAATATATAATTATCTTAAGCACTTATTAATCTAGGCACAACCTACCGAAGGAACACGACGCGATTAACAAATCCTTCCACAAATCTAAATACTCATAAAAACCATAACATCCGGGTTCGGCTCGAGCACCTGCTAAGGCATGCCACCCTCACCGAAGGGCTTGTGCGGTGCTTTTAGGCTCCCTCGGAGGGGGGTGCCCAAAAGCACCACAGAGTAAACATCTACATAGTAATCCAATATTGATATTTTTTCTAAGGTTTCTCCTATGAACCAAACCCAAAGTGATGTTCTTGATTGTAAAAGTTACATCTTGCAATACCTCTATTTCTAGTTCGCTAAAACACTTCCAAAACAAACCATTTGTTTGCATATCTTTAAAGTCTCGATCGAAAGAATCCTATATTATCTCGTTATTTCTTTCTAAAGCTACAAAATAAGCCTCTTAAAGGTGTATCCATGTAGCTGAAAAAAAACCAAGGTAATTCTCATCTAAAGTTTCATGGTTCTGAAAAATGAGTAATATTATGTTCAATATTATTAACGATGATGATGTAATAAATGTACCAATATGTCCACATTCCAAACTTATTTGAACTTCTTCCACTTGTAGGATATGAAAATCTTGTCATATTTAAATGAACATGTAAAATGAATGTGTCTTCAGTAGGGGCATATCGATTGGAGGTATCTCACATGGAGGCATTTAAAACGTATGTGATGAGGATACTTGAGATGAGAGTGTCTCAGAAGGGGGCATGTATAATGCATGTAAGTTAAATACCGTTGTATTGGTATTTAGTTTTTCATACATTCCACCTACCTCTTAAATATATGGCTCCAATCTATAGGCTCTCTTCTATCTTGCTTCTTTTTGTTTTCTGATGCGTCTAAAAAATGATCTTCCAATAACATTGTCAAATGTGTCTTTGTACTAGGATAGTTTCACAAAAGCCTCTGCCATACAAAACTCCACATTATCTTCAGTAAAAAATAGAGGATAGTTTAAACATGCTCACTTTTTCAAATCGAGTGGAATAAACACTATGGTGCGTGACTTGGATGGCTAATGAATAATGGCTAGTATTCCAATACTCGTCCAATGTGTATCATCCGAAATAACTAGAAAAATACGTATGATAAATTATAGAGGAGTTGATGGTAAGGTGGAAGTGAAGGTAGGTGAAGGGAATGTTAGTGAAACCAATATTGAAGATTTGTGACTTGAAGAAATACTTGCTAAATAAGAGTTGGGACCTGAAGAAGAAACACTGGTGGTTAAAGACGGGTTGTCACGTAAAGATAATGCTCTTGTGCTTGAAGAAGAGTTGGTCTAATGAATAAAACACGGTTTCCTTCGATGCACTCTAAATTTGGGAAAATACATGAAAATTTGGGCTCTTTCTCTAGCTACCATTGGAAAAATAGTTATCCGTATAATTATGCTAGACGTTGTTATTGGTGGTGTCTCAGCATTTTTTGGTGGTGTTGCATTGTCCATGTTGGTCATTAGTATGTTCATTTGCATATTAACTTGTAGGAATGCTACTCTCTTTTGATATATAGTAGTAGTGGGATATAAATTAGTGTAAATAAAAACATTCCAATATGTCCTTCCCAACTTTATTTATTTCCTATGCCACATTCCGAAGGGCAAAAAGATCTACTTGCAAGAATGTCAAATAAAGTGGGATTTGGTGCACCTCTACGAGCAGTCTAAGTTCGTAAACCATGTGGACCCAAATTTTGGGTGTAAATATACTCTTGATTATCCTCAATATGTGTGTCTTCAATATGTGATGCCCATCTTTTGAAGCATTATAACACAATTGTACAACATAATCAATAATAATCAATGATGATATTGGATGAAACTTTGAGTAAGAGTTTATAAACCTTAAACTCACTCACGAAGACGTTCATATTCTTGGAAATATCTTGTTGGCATATGAAATGGACAAAATCTTCCTTACTCATTTATTAACCACACGTGGTGGAGGTTCCAAATTAAAATCCATTCATTTACAATGTCTTGCAAAATAAGGATATAGACAACTTGAAAAAAATCCTTTGATATGAATCATCATAAATTAAATATTTTTGGTCAACCATTTCGTGAATATCATGTATGTGAAACCAATTTACTTTCTCTCATAATAACCTCCACTAGTGTTCAATCTTTTGATTGTGCATAGATGAACTTACAATAAATGGATTTCAGATCCCTGGCCGTACTTCCAGCATATATCTCCAAATCAAAGCATGTTCTTTGGCAAAATCAAACCTCACCCGTAAAGGAACGCCAAAATTGTGGATAGCTGTAGAAGATGGTTCGAAAATAATTTCTTGGGTCTTATTTGGTGCAATTTTTGCATATAGGACGTATTGTGAAGCCTTATCAATGTAACCATGTATACATAGCCTTTGCATGATCAATTTATCATATGTTATACAAAACATGTATTTTAAGTGTTAAACCGATGAAAAGTAAGATGCTTTATTGCTAAGCTTTACAATGAAGTTAGAATAAATAAAGAGAGCAACATTTAGCTTACAGTCTATATGCTAGAGGGCCATGGGTATGAAGACATTATACGGTCGATGAACAACTTGTAACGTTTGCCTACATTTGTTGTAATGTGCGTCTGTACATAACCAAAAACCTAAATATATTAGATTTGTTTAACCAAAGTAGATAATCCAATGATACAAAATTGAATTTTGAATGTACATGCTATAGTTTGCAAGGCTTTTGTCATTCTACGCTTGGGTGCCCTAATGCACAAGTGTGCAAATGTTGCCCTCACATGCCGGATCCCCCAATTTGTCCCATGCTCTGTAATAGGAAGGGCACCTTAAATGGTATCGGACATTTCTTATGTTATGACCAAATTCGTTAAATTGAGACTTTTCATAGTCTCAATTTAATGCTTAATTTTATATTTTCATTAATTTCTTGATTGAATCTATATTTGTAAGTGATTTTTTGACTATATATGGGAAGATTATCCTCGAGTCGAGGATATTCTATAATTAGAAAGTCAAAAAAATATGAAAATTGTCTCTAAACAATTGTTGAAATTGTAGGCAAAAAGTCTCAAAATTCTGATATTGTCTCAAAATAACGAATTTGGTCATTGTTGTGAAATGGTGATGTACTTGAAATTTATATCCCAATGCTTTGGTCATTATTTGTTTCAGTTGCTTTGGATTATGAATATTCAGCGACTTTGCAAATTTTTTTATTCAAGTTCTTTCGTTTAACATAGTTTGCACATGGTCAACCAACTCGGTTGTGGGTTCCACATTTCATTCAACCATGTTTGATTGTGCAAGGCCTCAATACGCACATACTAAAACAAGTTAGAGGTACAATGGTACTGTAGAATCATATAATAACACAATATTCAAAATTTTGAGAGAGTGGGATCCTCTCAAAATAATATTGTCCATTTAGACACCTAAAAGTCATGTTAGGTTGATAACTACTAGATTATACTTCAAACGTGTAGTTTCCATTAAAATGAGAGTATGTTGAGTTGGGGAATCGACTCATTTAGGTTGAGTCGACTAAATGAGGACCATATGTTAGTCAATTTAAGTTGAGTCGACCTAAATGAGGACAATATGTTAGTCAATTTAGGTTGAGTCGACCTAAATATTAGGAATACTATATTTGCAGCCATAATGTACATGCCAATTCAGGTCGAGTCGACTTGAACTATCATCCTAAATGGTCAATTTTAGGCAGCACATCACTCCGCAATTTATGGCGGGAAATCAAATGTTCTTTTTTTACTTGAACTCTACAACTCTCCAATGGTTTTCACTTCATTCTTGGATTAATAGTTTGCTTTATGTATTCCCAATTCACTGGAAAACTCTCAAAATTTTGAATATTGTGTTTAATATTTCAAGATGTCAAAAAGATGTGGAACAATTAAAACCACAAATTGGTATCAAGATAACACTCACATGAAAATTGGAGTGGAGAAGACCAAGATTCATGTAAGTAATGATCTTACACACCTTAGAAAGAAAAGAAATACCAAAAAAGATGAACTACAAAGAGAATCAATCAAATGTTATAACGAGGTTACATCTTGTGGTCATTGGCAATTTGAATGCTTCTGAAAAAATTGAAACAAGGGAGAAAACCAAACGGGCAATAAATGAGATATATTGATAGGATATAAACTAGTTTTTTCGACTTCTTCCGACTACAATGCTCTAAAAACTTGATTTTTAGTGACCGAAAGGAAGCTGAAAGAAGGTAATGCTAACCTCTCTTGCTCAAGTAAATGTGACTAGGAGGGAAGACCTCAAAGCGTTCGCAATCGTCCTTCAACGCTTTCATCTAAAGGGCGAACTCTAGCACACTGCTCCAACACAAGGATGCATCATCTACTGCACAAGGATCTAAAACCAATTCCAAATCTACAACTTAAACCCTAGATCGACTCCAAAAAGAACATGATGAACCAAACAAGAAGCATAAACAAAAAGTTGAAGAAACGATTCAGTGTAAAGGAAGACACAAAGTGCCACGGCCCACGCGTTTCAAGCGGCTTCTCGAATGAATGCAAAAAAATTTGAATGGATGATAAATCCGAGCGGGCATGTAAAAAATTTGCAATTTTAACAGCTTTACCTTGGACCACATGTACCCCGGGCTCGACCGCGGATGACCCGGCCTCAACTGCGGATGACCCGGCCTCAACCGCGGGTGACTTGTGCTTTTGCATGGGTGGCCCATGCTGGTGGACCCATGACATAATGTGGCCATTTTGGTACACCCTAAAGGATGACCATGTTGCAAATTAGCATGCTACGTGCTACGGTCTATAATTGGCATGCTTGCATCCATGTCAACATGCCACGTCAATGGGACTCGAGATGGTCAAAGTGCTATGGACTATGGAGGTGAAACGTAAGATGCAATTTTTTCTATAAAAGAGCAAGTATAAAGTCAATGGTACACTAAATAGTCCTAATACTGTGAATGGAAAATTAGTGTGGAAATAATTGGTGTGGCCCACACTAGTTGTTGAATTTAAAAAAAATCTGCACATTCGCTTTTGGTGCATGGTCATTCCTCTTGGTCCACATTGGGTTTACAGGAATTAACGTGGGTCCAACACCCTGGGTCTTCCCCTAAGTCTACAGACTAACACATTGAATATTAGTTATAGGACAAAAATGGAGCAAAACAAAGTAATCACCCACATTAATTACCTAGATAATCATAATTAATGTGCCCCATGCTAATTTTCAACTAGAGATTTAGTGTGGGTTGAAAATCAATGAGGCCCACGTTAATTCTCCTTATGAGAATTACCGTGGGCTCTAGAAACGTAGCGTGGCCCACAATATTAGGACTATTTAGTGTAGTGGCGGGCCGGTTGCGGCCCTTTTGTGAGTGGAATGCTCTAATAACTTAAGGGCTGAATAATAATATTATAGATAATTTGTGTATTAGACACAGATAAGAAAAGGTGGGGCGAGATGGATGTGGATGAACTTGGATGAATGAAGGAGATGCCGCCGCCGGTTGCCATCTGCCCTTTGCCAAATCCATGCAGCAGGCTGACGAAGAATCTCATCTCCCAAAACTCTCTCTCATTGCTCATGAATAAATTGAAGAGATGCCACACAAGATCACCTTGCCAATTACCACTCCATCCCTAGCACTCCGATGTTGGGAAACCGATTTCTCGGAATCCATCAATTTGGGAAAAACGACCCAAAACTTCTTGCCAAATTCTACTCCGCCATGGCCACGCTCGCAGCCCCGCTCATCAGCGGCCGCGCCGATGCAGCTGGGACATCCGAGTACGCGCAACACAACGCTCACAAATGCGGTACTATGTGCACAATTATGTAATTCTATTTTTTAAGGGGTTTAGGATCGCTGATTGTAATTTTGCTTCAATCGGTTGTTAGGAGAATTTGAGGATGCTGCAATGCAGGGGATCCAACACCGACATGAACTGGTTCTGGACGGAATGCGAGGAGCATTGGAGATAATCAATAATTTGTTGGTCAATTAATTGACAGCCAGACCTTGATGGTCTTGATCGGTAGACTTTCTTAATTTCGTTAAAAGTTGCTCCCTGCTCATGACACAAAGAACAGTAAAATTTGAGACCCGTTTCTTGGAGGAGTCAGTGAAGAAAACTGTCAAGCGACAATTAGGTCACGGAATGATGTTTCATTGGATCTGATGTTTACTTATCTTATAACATGATGTCAGTGGGATGAGAGGAATCATTATTGGGTTGAATTTTCCATTTCTGGGGGAATATCCTTTGATGGTGTGTGAGGAATGTGTTCATGTTGAAGGGGATTAACATAGTATGCTGATGTGTTTTTATTTCAAGTTTCTTGATTCCTGAGCTTACTATATGCTAAGTTGCTTGGTATTTCAATTTTTGCAGGAAAAGGCCATTTTAGGCCACTACCAACACAAAATGAAGCATGCGGTGGCGACCTAACTGTGTCGTCGCTGGGGTTAGGGACATACTTGGGGCCCGAAACTGAGGCAGCTGACCAGCAGTACATAGAATCCATCACCAGAGCTTTGTCAGTCGGCATCAACGTCCTTGACACGTGAGCATTTCAACATTTTAAAAAACATATAATTTTCCTTGCTATTTATCAAATGAGTTTCTGGTTTTCCTTCACATTGAAGTGAGAGGCTAGGAAACCTTAATTATGGGGTCTGCAGTGCATCTGCTTTCCAAATCTTCATCATTTGTATATGAAGGATGTCATTGTACATTAGTAGGGTGTTTCTTGAATAAACTCAAATTTCGCCTTTTGTTTTTCCAACTTCAGGGTTTGGTCTAATCTCTCTTGGTTTCTGTGTGTCGATGAATTTGAGGTTTTAGTACACATTCTATACAGCAAATCAGCTTGAGTCTTCCATGCAGATTGATTGTTGTGGATGCATCCCCCTGGTCAAATGGCTTGCCACCATTTGGCTGTTGCCACATGTGTGATTCGATGTTTTCTGTTTTATTCTAGTTTTTGATTTCTTCGTTTGGACTGCTTTGAATTGAGTATGTAACTCTAAAAGCTTTGGATTAACTGTCTCTCTTGATTCTTAATTTGGGGTTCACTGGTTGTTACCTTTCTCTGTAAGTGCTGATGTTTGAGCATCGGCACTCACAAGGATATTGCATTTGAAGTATGTGCCATGCTCACCCGTAGCATTCTTAAGCATGTGGAAGGGCTTTCTCTTTCTAATCTAGCATCCTCTTTTGAGGATCAAGGTCCTTGAGTACATCCGTGAATGCCGAGGAGCACAGTCAAGAGGCATTAAGCTCTCATTAGTTGTCGACACCTCATTGTAGCCTATCTTCCGACACAAAGCCTTCTTCCATCTACCATGATTTATTTGAAAGAGGTGTGTTCCGGATGGAATCATTCTCAGGTTATTCGGATCACCTAAGAATCATTTCATTTGCATTGGAACTTAAAATAGGCTACTTAAGAATGTTATGTCTTTGAGACATCCTTGAGTGACTTGGTGTGAAATTTCTTTGTCATCAGTGCAGTAAACTACCGCGGGATGCGAAGTGAACGAGCCGTGGGGCGTGCTCTTTCTGAAGCTTTCAAACACGGTGCCATTAAAAGAGAGCAAGTTGTAGTGTGCTCAAAGGGAGGCTACCTCACTTTTGACGCAGAGATGAGACCAGCTGATCCACGCAAATGGATTCAAGACAACTACGTGAAGGCTGGGATATTTTCATGGGCAGATTTTGTTGCCGGATGTCATTGTATGACACCTGCGTACCTCAAAAACCAGGTAATTGTTTTTTGGGCTGAGCCTCTTTTCGTTGCAAATTACTGCATTGCAAGGTCGAAAATCATGGGCCAGAAAATAGTGGTTGCCCTAATGAAATAGGGTTTGTGTATGAAATTATGATCTGTGCTCTATCTGAAGTCACTCATCTTTGGAACAAGGTCAGTGACTTAGAGTGGTTCTTTCTTTGGTTCTATTTTTGAGGGATAAGGAGGGATAAGTCGCATTGATGACCACCAGAACTACAAGTACTCTACCTTGCCCAAATACGACACAAGCTGTAGTTGGGAGTACTTGCAATGATGATTGTAGTTTACTTTTTTGGTTCTACTTTCTTTGTATTTACTCTGGCACCGGGAGAGAACTTCAAGACCAAAGCATGGGAAAGGATTTGTAGGAGGCAATTACTCTTGGACAAACTTTCCACTAGAATCCATAAATCATTTTTCTCCACTCCACGGATTGCACCAATAGGAAGGACGATCATTGAGGTCAAATCCACACTTGAACTACACTTAAACTACTAGTAGTTGTGTGTAAACGAAAAAAACGTAGTTGTGGTTGAAAGTGGGCCCAAACACAACCACAACTACTAGGGTATCGTGTGTAAACACCCCTTGAGTTTTATAGTTTGAGGTTCTCATGGCATGACTGTAGACTATCATTCTTGAGTTCCTTGTGCATGGAGAAGTGCCAAGAAATGTCATTATGGTAGATTCACAGCCACTTGTGTGAGCCCAGCTGTGAAATCCAGCATTTTGACAAAATTACATTATTGTGGTTTCATTTCCTTGTGACTTAGAGGTGTATTAATTTAACCAAATTATAGGAAGAGTAACTTCCGAATGTGAATAATAATGGGTTCCTTCCTATGGTAACAATTGCGGTAAAATTTACAGGTGGACAAAAGTCGAGCAAACCTAGGTCTGGAGACCATTGATGTGTACTATGTCCACAATCCAGAAACACAACTTTCTGCAATATCTCGCGAAACATTCAACACACGCATACGAGAAGCCTTTGGAGCTCTTGAAGAGGCTAGTGCAGAGGGTAAGCTCAGCCTGTATGGAGTGGCCACATGGAATGGCTTTCGGGTGGCCCCAGAAAAACGCGGTCATCTCTCTTTAGAGGACCTAGTTGCTGCAGCTCATGATGCCGGTAAGTACATTCTTTCTCTTCTTTCAACATATTTTAATTGAAGACCTACCTGCTTGTGTGCTTGTCAATTTCTGTTTGTGAGTGTATTATTAGGCAATGGTTAATCTTAGAATAAATCAAAGAGGTGCCAAGAAATGTAAGGTATATGGGCCTTATCTGGTCACTCTTTTTAATTGGACACCTATTTTTAATTGGTATATGGCAAGGTTTGTAGTTAAGAAACAACACCAACTAGGCACGTCACGATGAGATTGGACCTTTGCTCAAAATCAATAGACACCAATCTATGGTCAGCAGTAAACATCAAAATTAGGGGAGCCTATGTGGTTCATTTCAAGAGTAAGAGAATGTTCATCTTGACCTCTTAAGCTTTGTGTCTCGTGAAACTTCAATTCTGAAACTGGAAATGATAATCTCCGAGATTCATTGGAATTGCTAGAAAGGGGATGAAACAATTCCTGGTCCAATCCAATGGCCAAATTTGGCTGTGGAGTTCGAAGTGCCCACAGTAGGGCCACTTATCTTAGATGAATCAGGCGACAATGTTATGCTTATAGTCCCTTGTCCCTTGCCTGCAATGCACAACATTAAAGTAGACGTGTGTGATTCGGATACTTTTCACTTTGCACCCACTTCTGGGCGGATATGAAATATGCAATTAGTGCGAGATACGAAACAAATTCAAATTGTGTCTGGAGCCATTTGCCACATAATTTCTGGAGCTTTTATGGATATCTTATTCATTGTGAAATTGAAGATTCTCATGCTTATTAAATGGTCATATAGGTCCCCTTAATTGTGTTGACTATTAACCTAGAACGGTCAGTATATTTTGAGCACGGGGTCCAATCTCATTCAAACACGTCTTTTTGGTATCCTTTCTAAGATCCACACCTAATCACGTACCACTCAAATATAGGTGTCCATATTATTGCTATGTTGGATTTAGGCACGTCTAGCTTATATTGTACGTTTTTGTTATGGGGCCCAGACTAAGAAGAGTTGTGTGTATGTTTGCCTTCATGTATTGTAGAGTGATGTCTGGTTCAACACTTTGATTGCCGAAAGGTAATTTCCACGTAGTATTCAATAAGGTCTTGACGACTTTACACAAGACATGTGTCAATTTAAAAGAAAAATCTAATAATCTTGTGAACCTGATAGCACCCTATGGTATTCCACCTCACAAGCTTGTCATGGTGTAGGTGGAGATGGACACCACTTTCGTGTAGTTCAGGTGCCATACAATCTGAGTATGCAGGAGGCAGCAAAAATGTCTACTCAGATTGTGAAAGGGAAGCGCATGTCACTCTTAAGTGCAGCTCAGCAACTTGGCATCTCTGTGGTGGCATCTGCCACACTCATGCAGGTAAGATTATTTTATGCTTTAACTGTATTAATTTACAGTGTTCTTGTCATCAATATGGTTATTTCTGGCTCAAACAACTTCAATCTGTACGAATTTCCTGCAGTTTCATGCAAGACTCGATTGTCATTTGTTCTCCAAACTTAGATACACATTATGCATACACTTTTCTTTTACAATCTGAGAAGAGGTTTTTGCATTATGGTGTCTTTGTACTGCATGCTTCGCTTGTATGTGGATAGGTACACCATAATGCAAACCTCTTCTCAGTTTAGAGTTCATCTTAAAGTCTCTTAAAAACTAATGGTTTAGCAGGGAGGCATGGCCCACTTTTGACATTCTAGAATGATGAAGAGTGTTAAAGTGGTGTCGGAACCCCAATTTTAAGGAAATGAAGGGGGGCATTTGACTTGGCTAAAAGACGGCCATATAAAAATGAACCCATTTATCAAACTTTCAAGAGCACAATTGTAGGTGCCTACAAAAGTTTGCCATGAATCTGGTTATTATATAACCATCTTTTGGTCAAAGTCAAAACGCCTCATTTTCATTTCACTAAAATTGGGCCAAAAGTCCGTACCAAACCAAGAGTTTTTGAGAGACTTTAAGATACCCTATTGTAAAAGTTTGTCTGCTTTATGTTTGCATTATAGTGAGCATTCAAAGACACCATAATGTGTGCTTCGCTTATAGGTGAATATTACAGCTAGTTATGGCTCTAGGAGATTGGGTAGGAGGTCTCATAATTTTCTGTCTGCATAACATAATCACGCTTCATAAGAGTATTCTGTCGACCATGAATAAAGTCCGCTTTTGATGCAAGCATCAAAAGCCATCTACGAGAATATTATGCAATTTTAAGCCAGAATGTGAGTTCAATATGTGAAGGCTTTACAACTTAAGAAGGCTCGTAATGGTGTGAAGGCTTTACATCTCAAGATAGGCTCGTAATGAGGTGAGGACTAAGAGGAGCTTGCCACTTGACTATGCTTAGAAACGAGGACCTCAATTCTTGGAGACTTGATCCTTGAGTCCAAATAGAAAGGGAACAAGCTCACAAGGCTTAACAACATCATTAGGGTGGGTTGACACTAGGGTTCAAGATCAAAGAAATTCCAAAGTCGAGCGATACTATCAGTCGAGAGCAAAAATGTGGGCCCAATGAGTTTACACTAAGGTCAAGAGGTCCGAGGTATGAAAAAATGACATGGCATTAAAGTGGAATTACATCAATATTTCGCCAAATCTCAGCAATTCCCACTCAAGAAAGTAGTCCTCCTAGCTTGAGAAACCAATCGTCAGGCTCGGGTCCAATCTTGAGTTTAAAAGAAGGTCCATGAAGGGGTGGGTGTTTTGGACTCCAAGTTTCTTTAATCTGGACCCTAATGTAAACCCATCCTAAGAAAGAAACATCACAAAGTACTATACTTACCCTATTTGAGTTGTATGACAGGCAAGTCTTTGCAAGGGGATTCCACAAGAGGCTCGAAGTGCAGTTATGCATCTTGATTCAGATGCAACAGATGCTCAATGTGCTCTTCAATTTGCACGTACAACACCTGGCATTGTTACAGCACTCACAGGGATGCGGACATTATCACATGTTGAAGAAAATGCTAGGGTATTGCGTTACCCCGGTGATCCACAAAGTGCTTCTGTTGCTTGATCTCTAATATTGTTTTTGGAAATTGTATTGTTTTTACCACTGTTGAGAGGGGTTAAGTCATTAAGTCTTGATCAAGGAAGTATAAGGTGCCTTTACTTGCTTGTGTTAGAAGGCTCTTTACTGAAGAGATTTGTGGTGGACTTGTACATACTCAATATGGTAGTAGGTTAGACCCGGGGAAACTGTACACAACAACAATCAAGTGCTGCAATCCTAAACAGGGGTGCAGATTGTAACTAGTTTTTGAAATTTTTTGCTTGAGAGAGATTGTATTGCAATGAGCAGATTGAACTCTTCTGATTCAGGTTTAGGAATACGGTGGCCCATTTACACTGCTTAAGGTATCTAGGAGCACTTTACACTGGAGCTCTAAGGGCCCGTGACCATTGGAATCTAGAATCTCTCATTGGTGGGAAATGCTGAGACCATCCCACTTCAGTTTACCCATTTACTTTGAACCAATTCTTATCCTATTCTTGGAGTCCATTTGGATTAGTGGTATGCATAATTGGCTTAGACATGGTAAAAAAGCAATGAAATAAATTGGAGATTGTATGAATACATCACAAATTTTAAGGGCACTTACTCCTATCTTCCAAAATCCCTCTTTAATCCCCAGTTTTCCCAATGCAAATGGCTCCCAAAACCAACCATGCTTTCTCCTAAAATTGTCCTCATCTTTTGTCCACATCACCCTTGCACTAGAACCAACACTCCACCCAATAAAAAAAATTTGAGAACTTGTAACTTTTGTTTGCAAGTTCTCAATTAAACATATAAGTAATGGACCCCTAGCTACGTTCTAAAGCTTGCGCAAATCCAGTCCCACTTTCGCCCAAAACCATCCTCGCATTTTGAATAGCACCCACATGCCATTCTCTCCAAACGCCACACCTTGGAAATGCCTCACCAATAGAAAACCCTAATTATTCATCAAACAACACAGTTTCCACTCGGTTCCTCCCTTGCTCATGCCCCTTACAACCGTGCATGTGCTCCTCTCATCTCCAATATGACATTTTACTCATTGAACATGCATGTTCTTATTCATTCTACTCATTTTCTGCATTTTACTATAATGTGCATGTGTATATATAATTTATTTTAACACGCACTGTTCGTTTGTAAATTTAGTCAATTTAGCTCATCTTATTCTATATAGCACTAATTTTTAGTACGTTTGTGCTAGATATTGTAAAAGAGACTAATTATGCTTGGAATGTTTTCAAAAAGGTTTTTAAAAGGGTAGTAATGAAAATTTACTATGAATATAGAATCTACTAACTTGGAACTGTGTTGTCCCAGCCCGTCACACCTTAGCATATGAATTAATATCATGGATAACCCAACCCCATACACCTATGCACAAATGCAATCATATGCCCATGCCCCTGCTCATATACCCCCCCCCCAAAAAAAATGACCCGCCACCTCCCCCCTAGTTTCCCCCCACTATGCCCACCTTAGCCACTTCTAGTCCCCCCCCACCTCGGTGTTGCTTTTTGCACCCGTTGAAATTTCGATAAAAGCATGTCACACCTGTCAAATGTACATCTTATGTACATTTGGGGTTGTGATTTCGGACATTTGGGGTTTGTGACAAGTGCAAAAAGCTAACTTGCCCCACCTCTCCACATTTGTTTCCTCTTTCTTTTATCGCATGTTGTTTTGGGGAAGGAGTTTTGGCATGTGGCCCTTGCCCTTTGGAAAGCTAATTGGACATGTGTCCATCTTTTGTAGACTCCCACCACCACGAGCTTGCTCCATTGTATTGTATATAGATTACAAAGTCCACCCATAAAAGAAAAGAAAAAGAAAAGAAAAAGAAAAACCTCAGTGTTTGTGCACCAACATGAATGAGAGCCCATTCATGTTAGAATGATCACGGAGTGTAATCATGGACTTGCGTATGTAGATTAAGGACTGCATATAAAAATAAATGCCTCTATGTTTGTGAGCAACACTTACTTAGTACACTTGTTTCAAATAAAGGTACTCATGGGTTTGTGGTTGATATCAAGGATTGAAAAAATTAAACAACAATTACAAGCTTCGAGTAGGGTACTATGATCCCCACAATACAAATTGAAAGGTCTTTCAATGTTGTTCCATTAACCAATCCAACACGGTTGCATAATTTAGGTGAAGGCTTTATGTTGCACTCCATCTTCATCACCGTCTCTTGCCACCAAAGTGAGTCCCCAGGGGGATGCACATGCTTTTATGTACCATAGCACGTGCCTACGGATTCATGGTGTTTATGTAAACTCATCCATTAGCAAGATGAAAATGCACCAAGTTATTTTACAACATGAACATAACCATTTCAAGAACATTTGACTCTGGAAATGGCATCTAAGACCCCATATGAGTCTAGTGGACTCTAGTTGGAATGAATCAACCCTCAACCTTATAGGGGACATGTTTTTACTAGAACCCTTGCATCCACGATGGATGAGTTTACATAGACGCCACGAACCCAAGCCATAGCATGTACGTTCATCTAAGGGGGTTACTTTCTCAAGACCATGTGTTAAGTATAAGGTAGACATGCCTAATTTGGGCACCCAGTCTTATCTTAAGCGGACACCTATATTTGAGTAGTAAGTATGTGGTTTGGTTTGGTCTCCAAGAACGTTTGCAATAAGTTGAAAACAAATTGGATTGTGTGCTCAAAATATGTTAACCATTCTAGGTTCAAGAGTCAACAAAATCAAGGGGGGGGGACCTACAGTATATGATCATTTAATGAGCATGAGAATCTTTGCTTCAATAATAAATGAGATACTCATATGAGCATGCTTTGAGTAATGTTATGTGTGAGTCCAAGATTTGGCATACTCCAAAACTAAAGTTCAACAAGCAATAAATAATGGTCTATGCTCCATTTGACTCACTCATATGAATCCTGATCCTCAATAAGATAGACATGCCTACTTCAATTTCTTATCTTAACCGGACACCTATATTTGAGTGGTATGTGGGTTAAGTGTGGCTCCAAAAGAAAACATGTGTTGAAAATACTTGGATTACATTTTCAACTTATGGTAACTATTCTAAGCTCAATAGTGAACATAATTGGGAGAGGAGGGGGGGCATATATGACCATTTAATGAGCATGAGAATCTTCACTTTGATAATGAATGAGATATTCATATGAACTCCATAAATTATGAGGTAAGTGGCTACGGCTTCGATCTGGATTTGGCGACCATCTCGTACTAAGGTAGAAATACCCAAACCGGTTAACTACCCTCTACCCATGTAGTAGACTTCCGTCAGAATAGTGAAGTGCCATTTCTGAAACTAATCAATGCGAGGCTGGCAACTTGAATGCGTGTACAGTTAGTTTAGCCATGTTTAGTTATGTTTAATGTACTCATGAGTTAACCGGTTTAGGTGATGTTTTGTATGGAAATGAGGATTACCGTGTTCGGTGTAAGGAGAATCTAGTGAACGAGTAGGGGGTTTGACAAACTTTCCACTTTGAAAATTTGTAGAATTTTTTGTACAAGAAATTAAAATATGAAACAACTTGCATTCTTCATGAATCCTTCTTGTCTATCTTGGAAAATTATCTCATGATTGTAAGACCATATCTTCAATGCGAATCACCTTATTTTCACGGTTTATGGTATCTCTACCTTAATTGCATGTTTCATATCCTAGGAGAAGTGGGCTAGTTGGAAGAAGTAACCATTTAAGACCCATCTACCTTAATATCACTTCCGGTGTCTTGTAAACTACATAAGTAGAGAAGTGCCTTAACTATTTGAAGTTCTAACTTTCTAATATATTATTTTGGATGACTTTATTGTAGTCCCCACCCACCACGTGGATTTGGACTTCCCAGTCAACGAACGACCATTGTGGTGACGATGATGTTCCCACGCTCCCCACGTGGGGAACATGAACGGTGATAGGGGCAGGAAGGTCAGCTTGTCACCGCTATGGTGTGCGTATACTCATCCCTTCTGTTTTCTTGGTCTTCGGCTCTCGAATTTTGGGCGAAGTTGCGGTGGAAGCACAAGAAGATTCGGTCTCTCGCAAGGTCAGTCTCTCAATTTCGAATCTTTCAGTTGTAATCTTGCCATTTTTGGTGCAGAATCGAGCTGGAAATCTCGAAATTGTGCATTGAAGCACCTCACCTCTATGCTTTTGAAGAACCGGGAGTGTCTCGGCTTGGTTTTGAGCGATTTTTTTTTTCTTTTTTTCTTTTCTCTCTGGTGCTGGAAAGAAGCAGGTGAAATCTCTTGAGATTATGTTGATTCGGTGCAAATAGACAGAAATTTTTGGTTCACAGAGCCTGAGTTGCGCGTCTGCTTCTGTGTGAGGGTAGCTTGTAATTACGGACATGAGGAAGGGTTTGGAGGGATTTAAAAAAAATAAAAATAAAAAATAAATATATATATATATATATATATATATATATATATATTTGGGTCAAATTTGTTTCTATGATTGTTATGCACTTCATTTTGACAGGGCTGGAGAATTTTGTGTTGGGGATGTGCTGTTTCTGGGTTGGTAGATTAGGTTGAGATTTCAGCTCCAATTCGACTCAGATGAGTTCAGAAGAAGGAAGGGCAAATTTTTTTCATAGAATTGAACATTGTACCGTAATCGCTGCTCAAATTTGATGCAATGTTTGAATGCAAAAGAGTACTCCAGAGATTTAGGACTGTGAATTCTAGTGGATGTGCAGCTGTTTCTTGGTGAGGCAGATTACCTATGGCCTGGAAATTTAAGCAATTAGACCTTGATTAGTTGTACTTAAATTCCTTAATAGCGGTGACAGTGGTAAATTTTGTGGCATTGAAATTATGCTATTTGCAGCCGATTCTATACACTGATGTTGCTCTTTGGCAACTAATCAGTCAAAAATAACAGAAAAAGACGCCGTACCTCATTTTTTTTCTGCGCTTCAATAGTTTCTCATCTTATTCCACAACTTTTGGTAGCCCAACATTTTTTTCTCCTGGTCATTAAGATGCCATTTTGGCTGCAATCACTGTCCTCCAACTTCGAGAAAATTGAGACCGATGCTCTTGCAATGTTCTACCACATTTATGCCCTTTAACCTAACAACTAACAGAATTGGAGCTCTTATCATGATTAGAAGGTTTTGATTCATATTTTTGAGTCTTTTTGAATGTTCACAGATGTAGAACTAAAACAAATACTGGCACATAGTTGATGTTCTTCCATTACATAAGTACTCAAAAGACTTTTTCTTGATACGTAACCTTTATGTGGTCTTCAATACCATTTCATTGTTCATCATTTTCACTTCCTAGTTTAGTTGATTGATGGCCTGTTTGACATTGGTGTGCAGGTGAAAAGCATTGGCGAGAGTATAAAACGCAATAAAAATGAAGGTTGAAATAGGGCAAGCTGCTGTGATCACAGGAGCTGCCAGTGGGATAGGTTGCTCTTCACAAAATACCTTCTTATTTGTTTTTGACAGATTTCCGTTCTAAGAAACTTTTTACCATCAACTTTCAATATTAGTTGGAGTACTTTGCAGATGTTGCAATAGACATTTGGATATTTGAACCATATGGCGGGACCCCAGGGTCCCATCGACCCTTGGCTCTCGCATAAACTCTATAGCACCGTCAATATAACTCCAATTCTTTCTACGAAGGCGGCAATCGACTGCCCACATCATGAGCTACATGGGGACATTCAGATCAATTTTTTTTAATGGTGACGCAATTAGTCATTTTTAGGGGTATCGTGCTCATTTTTTAGATGGATTTTTGGAGAAATAAGTAAGAACAAATTTTTGAGTGAATTTATTAAAAGAGAAACTTAGCTGAGAGCAAGAGAGATCCACGGTACGCTGCGAGATGCAGTAATGACTTCTAGCCAACATCTATAGGTTTAGGTTTTTGTTGCAAAATAAGCATTCCAACAAAATAAATAATCAATGACGTTTTGAGACGGAGTCTATGCGGGGCCCGGGGTCCCGCCATAAGGTTCATTTGCACAATGTGATTGATGAATAAACTTCCTTTATACCTCTTACGAAAGGGCATCATTTTCTGTCACTTAGTTAAACTAAGTGGTCAATTGTGATCAAGGTCCTTTGTAATGGTTTTGGAATGAAAATCTGACCTTGTTTTTGTTTTTTTATTAAATTACTTTAATGTTTCTGTTTTCCTCCTGTCCAGGAAGGGCACTTGCTGTGGCTCTTGCGAAGAGGGGGGTTCGAATTTCTGTTCTTGATCTGTCACCTGAATTAGCAGAAGAAACCGTGCGTCTTGTAAAGGAAGAGCATGAAAAGATTTCCTACAAGCCTAGTACACCTTCGGCCATATTCATCAAATGTGATGTGACCAAGACAGGTAATTTTACGTGGCAATTTTATTTCTTCTCCATCGTTTTCTGTTATCCGCTTCAAATTGCAAGCAGTCCTTGATTTTCTTCAAGAAGCCGCAAAATAGTTGCTGATTACTGGACCTCAAATCATAAACTCACTATTGAAACTGGCTGGTGGCCAACTATACCAATCCTGAAAGAGAACAAATCGTGTCACCTTTTGCTCTTACAAGGTAGTTGAAAATGAGGGCACACTCTGTGTTGGAATTCTCGTTTTACAACTCCATTAGAGAGAGGTTCATTCTCCTGTAGTGCTAGGTAGTCTCAAAACTTTCTACCAGCTTGATCATCAGGTTGATTTTATATAGCCATTAATCTCACAAACACCACTGCACTCCATTACTCTAGAGGAATTTAGCCATTCTGACTCCACCTTGATGTACTTCTAGTTCCATAATTTAATCTTTTGGCTTCTTGTACTTAAAAAATCAATCCCATTTCATTCTAGTATTAAATACGGCTGAGTCTAATATTATACCATCCTCATATTTAGGTGACTTGGTTGCCGCATTCGACCATCACCGAAGCATTTTTGGACAGGTGGATATATGTATCAACGATGCTGGTGTAGCAGAAAAACCATCTGATGTTTTTTATGAAGACAAGAGTGTGGACGGCAAAGGGTCGTGGCGCAGGGTTATGGACATCAATCTCACTGCTGTTATTGATGGCACGCGCCTTGCAGTAAGGAGACCCCTCTTTTGTTCTATTTTTTTTTTGTTGAAATTGGGTTATGGTTACCTCGGGTCTGAATGGGACTTTTTGTCAGGAGTGGGTCCCCTATACTTTTTCATTGGTTGTTATGCATCCAATATCAATAAATATCTTTCTAGTTGTGGTGCATTCTCAGAGGAGTGTTAAATTTTGAATATAGAGCAACCTGTTTTGATTCATTGAGGGCCAAGATTATTTTAGTACCTCTTGAGTTTAATCCTCAGTGAACCGATATAGGATGTTCACACCTTCAAACTACCTCCAAGTATTCACTTCAAACTTACCAAACATGGAAAAGGTGTTGTAAGCAAAACAACGGACTCCCGATCAAAATTCATGTTGAGTTAGAGAATTGAATTGGGAATTGAAGAAAACTGATGAAAGGTTGAAGAGGATGTATGTTGACATTGACAGCATTCACAATTGGTCAAGGGTAGGCAACTTACAAAGTTTGTTAGAAGAGGATTTTTATTTGAGTGTCCTCATTTGTATTTGTTGGTTTTTCCAGGTTCAAGCGATGAAAGGCAGAGGAGGTCTTATTTTGAATATTGGATCTGCAGCTGGCTTGTATCCCATGCAGTTTGGTCCCATTTATAGTGCTAGTAAAGGTCTGTCAACACTTTTCCATTTTCCAAATCATGTAATTCAAACTACTGCTAGGTCTAATTTCTCAATCAATCGGAAAAAGAGAATGACATCAACAATTCGTCCTCCGTCTAAATTCTTGCATTCACAACACATTGTTTTGCGATTTCGTTATTATCACTTGCAAACTACTATCATGTGGAATGAGGAAAGACCAATGACAATTATTTTTGGTTGATGCAGGTGGTGTAGTCTTGTTCACAAGGTCTCTACTTTCTCTGAAAAAATTGGGAATTCGCGCAAATGTGCTCTGCCCTGAGGTCCAGAACCACTTAATCTTCATCACTTGCCTTGCATCCCTTATCTTTCAGTTTTTCTCTTTGTTTTCATATTGCCACTAAGGTAGACATGTCTTAAATGGTTACTTTTTCATGTTCGTTATGAAAAACAACTCTTATGCGCAAACTCTAAATTTTGGCTGATCCACAAATGTGGATGGAGAAGCCATGTTCAATCGCAGAGAAATTTGGAGCCATGCACCACTCAAATATAGGTTTTCATTCAAGATAAGTTACCGAATTAGGTCCACTTACCGTATGTAGTGGACTTTACAGGTGTTAGGTTTTGTTGGTCAAAAAGAGGCTCTAAAATGTCACTTTGCTTCTGAAGAATTTTGTTCACTTTGTGGCATTGCAGTTTGTGGAGACTCCGCTTCTGAGCAACCTTCCACCACGGGAGATGGAATTTATTTACAAGAGAAATGGAATAATGAGCATGGATAGAGTAATTGAGGGTAAACATCCTGATCCAGAAAATACCTAGAGTGCAAGTGTTGAATTGTGTGCAGAGAGATATGATAGTGTAGTGAAGAAAAATTTCACCTAAATATAAGTTGATTACAAAGCTTGTCGTTTTAAACAGCTCAAAATACTGCCTTCAAAAAGTTGTGCTTATGTAAAGTTTGAAATATCCAATCTAACAATCCAAAAATCTAAATGTGTTGATGATCTGTAACAGGTGCATTCTTGATGTTTGACGATGAGAGCAAGGCAGGAGCATGCCTTTGGGTTCCTGCCACGAAACCCACACAGTTTTGGCCAACAGAAGAAGAGAGAAAAAAGTATTTGATTAATCCTGGAGGACCCAAGAAAATTGGAGGTGCTCCTACCCTGGCCCCACCACCTCCAATCCCCGTAAAATATCAAAAAGTGTAAGTCTTGTCCAACCTGGAGTTGTTTGCATGGAAATTTATTTAGCTCATTCATGTTTTGGTTGCACTTTGGAAGGTTGACAGACCTCATTTAATATCACTATATCATGTGTTTCAGGGTCGTGCATAAATTGAGTAGCAATTTCAGAGACGCGACAAAGATTGTGACTGTACCCTATGACCTTCCTGTCAAGCCTGGCCACATTTTAATCAAATATCTTCATGTTGGAATAAATGCCAGCGATGTAAGTTCTTCTGACTTGATACTCATATATTCCATCTTTTTTGTATTGGATGGCATTGCTGTCATATGATCATTTTGAGTTGAAATGGAATGTCTGTGAGTGGCCTTCTTTTGTTAGATTTATGGTCCAATCAATTTATTTTTTCTATTTTTCTATTTTTGTAATCTCCTGATATTGGGTCTTCGTCCTTGAATTAATGATTTATGAGTATGCCTGCAGATTAATTACAGTGCAGGTCGTTACCACGGGAGTCAAGAGAAAGCATTAGCCGATTTGCCATTTGATGCTGGATTTGAGGTGATGATATGCTCTTACATCTAATTTTTTTAAAGAGACCTTTGCCGTCAGAATATTTTAAAGTATCAAGGATGGTATGTCTTGTGAGTTATGTAGACTATAAAGTTGGTCTTCTAAAGTCAAACCCAGGGTTTTGCAGCTGATTCTAGTTATTTTTAAAATATACCTTGAAATTTTGTTGGATCTGCACAGGCTGTGGGGCTGATTGCTGGTATTGGCGAGGGTTTGGCCAGTGCTAACTTAAAATTTGGACTCCCAGTTGCCACTGTAACATATGGAGGCTTTTCAGAATATCGTGAGGTATTTTTTCTCTCAACCATTGTTTTGAGCAGGCCTAAAATAGACACATTTTGCTCTTCACCCACTTCTCTTAGAATATCCAAATCAATGGCCAATTTCCTCATAATATTTGGAGCTCTTATGAATATCTTATTCATTATCAAAGTGAAAGTTCCCATTCTTGAATGATCATAATGACTCCCCCCCCCCTAAATAAGATGCTGACTATTGAATCTGGAATAGGTAAAAAAATTTGAGCACGTACTCTAATCCTTTTTTTTTTAATGCTCATGATTCCTTTTTGATGTCCATTCTATCCATCCTTAACCAAACACCACTCAAATATAGGTGCCCAATAAAGATAAGTAACTGAGTTAAACCAGCTTACCTTATCATCATGAAATTACTTGTGGTTGGGGCGAGTTAGTGAAGGACCTTGCCACAAAATGGGAATTTTAAGAGATAATTTTTGAAGAATACAGGTAGCTGCAACGCTTGTGTTTGCTGTACCCGCCGCAACTCCCGAAGTAGTGGCGATGCTGACCTCGGGGCTTACGGCATCTATTGGTCTTGAGCAGGTGATTAAACAATTCCATGACCTTCGTTTTTTGGGGGGAATGGTTTAGGATTTAGGGTTCAAGAAGTTTGTGTAATTGCAAATACATAATTTCAAAGTCATTGAGCACAATAATATCTCGGACTAAGTTAAATCAATCTTTTGTCCTCACTCAGGTCAGTTCAATGTGCCCAGTAAGAATATAAAACTACAAACTTTCCTGGCTTCTTGTTTGGTTCAATTTTTGCTTGATATTTACAGCTCTAAAAGAGTGATGATATGTAACGATGGTTTCAGAATATTGTGATGATCTTCACTCTAATTTGAAATTACGATTCAAGCTGTTTGAGGTTAAAGATTTGAATAAAACAACTTGGTACATTTTCACCATCTGACATGAGTTCTGTGGTAAGTCAGGCAGGAAGAATGAAGTCAGGGGAGACGGTTTTAGTCACTGCAGCTGCAGGAGGAACTGGCCAATTTGCTGTCCAGGTATTATTTACGGTCTTTATGGACTGTGCATGTGGGGACCAATTTTCTGAATGATAAATCCAAAACCCCTTTACACTAGAGCTTGAGTTGAGAGCTCGAGCTTGCAATTTTCGGGAGTTTCATACTTGGAGATACTTTGATACTTGATGCTTGAATCCAAAGCTCAAACTATTGAGAGCTTGACTGATCTTCAACCTCAATAGTTTGAGCAAGTGTAAATTGGCCATGCTTTAAGTGAGATAACGGGGTATATAATACTAAAGAAGAAGCCATCATGACAAGCCAAAGAATTCTCGAAAGCCCACAAAATGCAAGCTAGAACTCTTGACATTCCTAAGCTACGTCATGGAGGTAGCTTACGATTCTGACTAAGAACTTGTCAAAAAATGAGCAAGCGCATGCTTGTCATAGTTGTTCCGCATGAGATCCATCAAGGCGCCATCTACATGTTTTTGTCTGCTAAAAAGTTGAAGCTCTTGAATTGAGAGCTCTTGTGTAAACTCTCTCTCTCTCTCTCTCTCTCTCTCTCTCTCTCTCTCTCTCTCTCTCTCTGAAAAGGATATGACATATTCAGACTTGGTTTTTTCTAAAAGCATTTTATTTCGGCCAATTTTCTCTTTGCTGTACAGTTAGCCAAAATAGCAGGCAATAAGGTCGTAGCTACATGCGGTGGCACAGACAAGGCTGCACTCCTTCATGAATTGGGTGTAGACCGGGTTATCGACTACAAGAAAGAGACAATAAAAACGGTATGTGCACCCTACAAAAACAGCTAAATATAACCTCACTCTTGAAAAATAATCAATTTGTCGACTGAAATCCAGTGGTTGTGAGATAGACTTGAAATTGATATGAAAATGGGCTACCTGCCCTTGTTGAATCTTTGTGGGTGGTGTTTCAGGTCTTGAAGCAGGAGTATCCGAAAGGCGTGGATTTGATTTATGAATCAGTGGGAGGACAGATGTTTGAAACATGCATGAATGCATTGGCGGTTTACGGTCGCATGGTGGTCATTGGGATGATTTCACAGGTTTATTTTTCTACTCATATTCTTTGTATTTGTTTTCATAGCCGCACATTTTGAGGCCAACAACTTCTTACCTTTGGACTTGAGCAATGTTTTCCACAAAGAAATGTCAGTGAAAGTTATGATCATTTCAGAAAAGAACTCAGTGCTAGACAACTGGTTGCACAAATTTAGCCTCTTATCCCAAGTCAAGTCAATTATAGGGCACTTTTTTCCCACTGCATTTAAATCAGCCAAACCTTTGTTTTGGAAATTTCTGTTATATTTAATCTTAATGATATGCTGCTCTTTGGCATTTTGAGCCACTTTTTTGGTGAAAGTCATTGTCTTAGCCAGTATGTCCAGAGGAGAACACTACACAAAGTCTAATAACCATGATTTTTCGGGTTGCAGTATACAGAGGGTGCTGAAGGGGGATGGAAGCCAGCTACTTACCCTGGCCTTTGTGAGAAGCTTCTTTGGAAGTCTCAAACAGTGGTAACTATCACTTTTATTTTCAATGTCATTTTCGTTCACCACAGAAATATTTCAGTTTCATGTTGAAAGTGGTAAACCATATCATGTGTTCCGGATTCTTAAACCTAACTAACTGTATTTGGGCAGGCTGGATTTTTCTTGAATCACTACATCAAACTTTGGCAAGAGCATATATGGAAACTATATGATTTATACAGTTCTGGTAAACTTAAGGTAAGTAGGGGTAAGTCTATTGACGTTTAATTTTCTTGTTTGATAATTTTAGAAGATTTTAAACCTAACCAGAACTTGAGTCTTCACCTTTACACGAAAATTCCCACCTCTAGATTTTCTCATAAGTTTATATGCAAAAGTTATTCCAAATCAGGCATACTTACAAACCTAATCAAGCCTCCACCCCAAACAGTCTCCTAATGAATTGCAATTCTTTTGAACCTGCAGATTGCAATCGATCCAACAAGATTTGTAGGACTTGAGTCTGTGGCTGACGCTGTTGAACATCTCCACTCAGGAAAGAGCTTGGGAAAGGTATGTAAATTTTTGTGTTGCTTCAAAAAAATTTAAAAAATAAAATATAACTTTTTGCACTATAATTTTTAATTGCATACTCTCAGTTGGCACCAACTGAACTTGTTTACAGAACCTGAAGTGTATGCCCTGGCATTTACTTCAACAAAATCTGACTCTCAAGAGAAAGACTTTGTTGATCTAATTTTACAGGTTAAGAGAGGAAACTAACAGTTCAAGAATCAGTAGCATGTCAAGTAGTGAAGTTAAGTATTTGCAGAATTTGTTACACATAAGTTCCTACCAGCCAAAGGGAAAAACTAAACAAGAATTAGAATTTGTAAGTAAAACATCTGTATTAATTTCGAGTCTTGGATTGTGAAATTGTGAGAGGCTATTTCAATTGCCACCCTCTCGATGTTTCATCATTCTCAACATGAATTCTTTGAAAAATGGCATCACCTGGTCATGTAGTCTGATAGAGCAAATTTCTGAGTGGTGCAGGTGGTGGTGCAAATTACTGCAACTTCTCAAATTCAACAAAGATCACTGTTTTGAGTCTTGGAAAAAGGCTATTCCTAACCACTCACAACCTTCATTTTCCCTGGTATTTATTACAACATCAAAATTGTGCACCATCAAAATGCTGTAGACCTTTGCCTAGGGAAGGAAAATATTTGTAACTGTACACAAAAAGCACGTGATTTGAGCACAACATCAGGCTCAACAGAAATCATTCTCTTGCTTGTTTCGCCCTTATGATCCATATAAGTAAGGTATATTTTCAGAAAATAACATAAAATCAAAGTAAATCAGTATGCATTCAGAAAGCCTCACAACACAACAAGTTTCATCACTTCTATCCATGCTGTCCTTGGACTCTGCTTTCAGTACTAGGTCTATGACAAGTAATTTGACCCTATGAGTGTACAGTGGCCTAATTATAATAATTAAAGTTGTACAATTTTTGTCTTTGGTGACATCTTTCACAAGTATGGTTTTACAAACTAAGTGGTAACATGAGGAGGATGGACATAACATTCTTCAGCTTTCTTGTGGAGTTCTCTTTATAAGAGGAGTTACCAGATTCAGCTTGAATGTGGTATCCCGGCAGATGGATCTCTATGGAATTATTCTAGCATTATATTCAAGTTATTATGGGGTCCTCATGAAGGTTGAATAATGTTATGGACCACATGGAGTTGAAGCGACACAAATATTTACAAGCACACTTGTGGCTCATGAGAATGCCTATCACCTTGGCTCATTCCACAATTATTCCAGAACTTCAAGGTATAGCAAGCAACTGTGAGCACAGTTTCTATTGTATGACACGGTCATTACAGTAGAAACATGTGAGTTGAATGAAATGAAATTGATTTGAAAGTCTTAGAAGCCAAAAGGCTCATGGATTAAAAGTACATTATGATGGTTTCAAACTGGCTAATTCCCTAGAGTGGCGGAATGAGGTAGTCTTTGTGAGATAAGAGGCTAATGTCAACACCAATGGTCCAATTGAAAAAAAGGCTTGAGGCTCCCTAATGCTACATTCCCAAATAGTGATGGAAACTTATCTCTAATGGGGTTATACAAGGGACATTTCAACACAAAGTGTGCCTCATTTTCAATTGCATTATAAACTTATAGTGTCTTAGGTGTGTGGCCCTATTGTGGACACTTCCAATTGCACATATAATTTTGGTTGTTGGATCGGATTAAGAAATGTCCTATTTGGTCAACATGTGCAAATTATGACAATTGTCATTTCAAGCTTCAAAAATTGGAGTTCAGTTGCAAATGATTTTAAAATTAAAATAAATATAAAAGTGAAGATTCTCTTTTGGTTTAAATGATCACAAAGGTCCTCCCAATTGTGGTGACCATTGAACCTAGAACAATGACTTTATTTTAGGCACGTACTCCAATCTCGTGATAAAACATGTCATTTTGGTTTCCATTCTTAATCCCAAGCCTTGCCATACACCACTTTAGTATAGATATGTGTCCTGGTAAGAAAAGTGACCACATAAAGTTCAAATGCCATAGCACTAGAGAGTGACATGAATTGGTTTGGTCCATGGTCACACAATGAACATGTATTGGTCATCACACTATGGCAACTGCACCAATCTCATTTTGTGACCTATCATGGATCCCTATTTTGTGGGGTATTGTGGATGCAAACATAAGTTACAACCCAAGATTTGGTGCCACAAAGGCATGGGCCCAACGCGTGCTTGGGAATGTCTTCTTCTTTAGGGCTTGACTTGGAGGTCATCTTTCTAACAATTCCACAATATTGTTGAGTTTTCTTAGAATGATCAAGATAGTGGGCAAAACACAAGAAAAAAATCCTGAGCTTCATAGAATTTATATTCTTATGTACAATAGCTTGCATGTCCTATGACAGACTTGTGAATAAATACAATGTCAAAGAGCTTTTCCTTCTATTCTTGACCTCATTGGAGTTTAAGGTAGAATCACCTCAAATCAAGACAACTCCCAACCCTAACACCCTCAAAATTTTGAATAATAAGTACATGTTGATTTTGAGAATGTTCAAGATGTGAGCATCAACCCCCTTAATGGTTTTGGCTACCAACATAGTTTTCACTTCAAGAATTTGTGTTTATTCCAATATTGGGGGAAAAAGAAAAAGAAAAAAGACTTGTAGCACACCTGGTCTTTTTTTTGTACCTAAGATTTTTTTCTTTTCTCTTTGATTCACAAGGTTGTCACATGTATGCCAAATAGCTTAACTTCTCATTTCAAGGTGCTCCTACCTTAGACTTGAGTTTGATTGTTTTCTATTGAGCCTGAACAATCAAATTGAGCTTGGAAACTTTTTGGGAGTTGCATGGTGGATAATATATGGGCATAGCATGCTTATATCCAGAGTATTTGTTGGAACTGGAGAGTTTCCAGCTAAGGTAGACACGTGTTATTTGGATAATTTTCTCAACGGTGTAGAATCTACAAATCAAGTTTTTTGCTCAATCCTAACAATCAAAAAATGTATCATAACGCAACTTAAACATCTTGTGAAAGAAGTATCTCCAAAAAAGGTTAAAAAATTGATGATTTGGTCCTTTGACCAAAAATCGACCACTTTGTGGTTGCCCAAGCATTTAAGGGTTAATTATCGTCATGCATCCCAGTGAGAAAGACCCCAATATCTATGTTACAACAAGATTCAAGCAACGCCAGGCTCTCACAATCTATGACAAAAGAGGCTACAAATTACATAATAGGAACATTTCAACACGACGCCATTGGCCCAACTTGTCTCTAAGGGCTCCTCAAAAGAGGGCCCCTACCTTTGCCCGCCTTGCCTGCCACGCCCTGCATGCTCATTTTTTCTCGTTGCCCAGCCCCTGAGATTTTTTTGGGCTTAATCGGTGGAGCTCCTAGTGTTTTCAAGCCCAACCGGGCACATGTTAACATCTTGCAGTTTTTCTTTTTTAATTTGAGTATATTATTATTTTTAAACATGGAAAAAGATTGGTAATTTTCTTAAAGTCTTGAATTTCAACCGGTCATATTTTGAACTCAATCAGATCATTTGTATTTACACTAAATATTGTATTTAGTATCACTTACTATTTGGAGTTACACAATGATATATATTTTATTATTATTAATGACTTTTTTCCCAAGTAAAGATGTTGATGTTCTATAATGTCCAAACAACAAGTTTGACCTTTGTTGGCAAAAAATGAGATAATATACAATAAATTGTTATAGCATTGTGTCATTCCAAATAGTAAGTGACACTAAATACAATATTCATTGTAGTGGTTCTCCCCATTCATTGGTCTACAAAACCCATCTTAAGTGCACCTCACCTTCAAGGTCCAAAGTCCAATATATATATATATATATATATATATGTTCACTTTCACTTTCACTTAGTAAATAAGCATTTGATTGAAATTTCATTTCCATAATACATTGCTCACTAGACTTTTAACCCTTGATTGGTCAAGTACTTTCTTGAATTATTAGATTCATTAAAAATAATTGTTTATTTGTTTTAAATTTTTTAATCGTTTCTTTAAGCAAGGTTATTACAACATTATTGATGATTCAATTTGCATGACATCTTATGTTTTATTAAAATTCTGAGCGGGCAGGGTTTTTTTTGGGCATGGCCAGGCGGGCAGAGGCGTCGGGCACCCTTTTGAGGGGTCCTTAGTGCCTGGGATCGGCTCATAGGTAGCTCCGGAAGAAAGAAAGAAGGAAGCTAAGGAAGGAGCTTTGATATCGCTGCTTTCTGCGCTTCCGGAGAATCCTCGACACCGAATCTTTCCAATTCGGTCACTTGCTCAATTGAGAAATCGAGTACTTCATTCAGGCTTGAGGAATTTCAGCTTTCCTGTGAGTACTCCTACTTCTCAGAGGGTCACATTCCTTGGCAATAGGTTAGGTTATATTTGATTCGATCCTGGTTCGGTGTCGACATGTGTTTCGAGTTCATGCTTAGCATGTTTCTGGATTTGGATTTGGATTTGGATTTGTGTGTGACTGTCAAGACTTACGAATATGACAAGGATGTAGATTGTTTTGTGCAGGTTGTGTTTAGGGTATAGCAAAGTGGGAGCTATGGCTTGGCGGAGGGCAACCATCCGGTGCCTGTCCAATGTAGCCACCATATCCACAGAACCGACAACATCATCAATCTGTGGTCGCAATCTGGACAGAATTCCTGTGATGAGCTCTCGGTGTCGCAGTAAAATTGGGAATTCATCGAGATTCTCTTCGTCGTCTTCGTCTGCGGCCTACTCTCAGAATGTGGTCACGTCGTCGGAGACCTCTTCGGAGCTTTCGAAGAATGGCGTATTTGTGATGAATTCAGCGCCAGTTTCGTCGCGTCAGGATTCGGCAGCTGCCGTGGCGGCAGAGAGTGCTATTCAGAATGGGCCTAGGAACGACTGGACACGGGAGGATATTCAGGCCATCTACGATTCCCCGTTGATGGATCTCTTGCTCTATGGGGTAGGCTCTTGGATTGAATGTTGCTTGCATATTTTTGGATAGCCACACCTTTTGCAATTTGTGTCTCGTAAAGGAGGAGAAACATCTTCTCATTCCAAAAAAAGGGTTTGGGGTATAAGTTAGAGCTTGCTTTCAGTTTGATTGTCATTCACCAATTGCAGGTATATTATAGTTCTGATAATCTCCTCTGGGTTAGTTACCAAGATTTGGAATAGAACTGTTTGGAACAAGGATTACACTGCTTGTTGTATCCAAACTTACTACAAGCCTATTTGTACTTGGCTTGTAAAAACTGAAATGCGTACTAACACATCATAAAGGTAGATGGTCCTAAAACCAACATCCCACCCAAAACTTACACCTAAAATCTTTCACAAATAAGTACATATTGCTTCTGATAATGTCCACCACCTTAACATCAGGCTCCAGTGTTGGTTTCGGGGCATCTACCATAAAACTTCAAACCCTTAATAACCTTTGCATATGGGATTCAAATAAGAAATACTTTGGTGCTTTGGAATCTCTTGGCAATTGCTAACGAGAACAGATAAAAACTTTCTCAAACTAATAACGGGATCTATGCTTAGCGCTTAAAGTGACAGTTTAGCACCATCTACGTGCTAATTCCAAATAGTAATTCCAAATAGTACTCGTAACAGTGTAGTTGGACGGTTGTAAAATAGTGCCACTTTTGATCCTTGTAGGCGCAAGTCCACAAACATGCACATAAATGGAGAGAGGTCCAGCAGTGTACATTGCTCTCTATCAAGACAGGTGGTTGTTCAGAGGATTGCTCATACTGCCCTCAGTCTTCACGCTACGATACAGGGGTTAAAGCTCACAAGCTTTTGGCGGAAGACGTAGTCCTTGATGCAGCTAGAAAGGTATGAGTTCTATATTAATTTTCTAAGATTTATATTTATTAACCCTATCAATTCAGGTGGCCTTATACAAGTATAGGTTCTAATAAACCTCACACAGCTCCACACAGATTTGATGTTGAATGTTTACACCTTCATTACAAACATTTCTTGTCTGCAATTCCTCAGGAAGGGTCTGCATGCGTGGCAGCTTTAGGAAGTTGAAATTGCATATAACCAAGAGAGAGCATACATCCTAAAGTAGCCTTTTGACATTGGTTCATGAGTCTACTGTATGCAATGTCTGTCGGTGATTACTCCTAATGATGCTGTTTCAGGGTTTAGGGTACGATCTAGGAGTACAATACCTCAGCAAGCGGGCTGATAGTTAAGAATTTGTTGTTGAATGAACTGACCATTTGCTTCCATTTTCATAGATTGATTTCTTGAGTTTGTTGTGTGCTTGTAATTACTTGGTTTTTTAGGCAAAGGAGGCAGGAAGCTCAAGATTTTGTATGGGTGCGGCATGGAGGGACACTGTGGGCAGGAAGACCAACTTCAATCAGATTCTAGATTATGTTAAGGAAATCAGGTACTCTATTAGAGTTATCCTCTAAGTCAACATGACGTTTGGTTGGGAGTTGGTTGTTTTGCATACAATACCTTCCAAGTTTGGTAAGATTTCAGTGCATGCTCGGAGGTAGCTTTTGAATTTGAATGAAGAGCAAGCTATATTGGTTCATTGAGGGCCAAACTCGTCCTAGCTTGCTCTTCATTTCAATTCAAAAGCTACCTCCGAGGATGCACCACCACAAATGGAAAGGTTTTTTTTTATATTCTATGCAAACCAACCAATAAAAAGCCATAGGGGACCAACTCCCAATGAAATGCCCCATTGCATTAAAGGATAACTCTACTATCATTTTTCCTTTTCTGTTCTATGTATAAGTTGTTCAATGCAGAGTCTGTTTAGCAAATGATGAAGCAATTACCCTCATCATTGCTGTATGAATTGAATGATTTTGTCCTACACAGGGGCATGGGAATGGAGGTCTGCTGCACATTAGGTATGTTGGAGAAACAGCAAGCAGACCAACTCAAGACTGCAGGTCTTACTGCTTATAATCATAACTTGGACACATCGAGGGAATATTACCCAAACGTGATAACGACACGCTCGTATGATGAGCGACTGAAAACTCTTGAATTTGTACGCGACGCGGGGATCAGTGTTTGCTCAGGTTTGAAATTGAATACCCTTCTCCCGTTACATGCAATGTCCAGCCATCATGGAAACTTCAATTGATTGTCTCTGGGCAGTTTCGATTTTTTCTTTCTCTGTAAAGCTATTTTAGGTGTGAAGATAGTTAGGGTGATTCATCATTACTGCCATGTGAATGTGAAAGTCATTCCTGAACTGTGCATTTTTATTCAGGAGGTATCATTGGACTTGGTGAAGCTGACGAGGATCGAGTCGGGCTCCTACACACACTAGCCACTTTGCCTGAACATCCAGAGAGTGTGCCTATAAATGCACTTCTAGCAGTCAAGGGTACCCCTCTGGAAAATCAGAAGGTGATTTGTTTGTGAATTTGAGCCATTTTAAGCTAATTATGTCAAAATTGACTCTATCTAAAATCAACCTGTTCTTCAAGTGCACTTTTCATATCAGCTGAATACCTTAATGTGTCTGGAGATTTGGGATCATATACACAGTCTGGGTGCCCTTAAATGCGAATACATACTTAGTATTTTAATTACCCATGTCACATAAGAGTACCCATATCTTTATTTTCTCCTTGACTTAAGATAATGCATTGAATAAAAATTCAAACCCATAAATAGATACACATTTATTAGACTTGGTGACGCTCATAGAAATTGTGTATATGGGTTGTCCTATGAGCCCCTTGGTCCTTTAAGGTTAATAGATTGCAACATTTTTCAGCTACACATAGAGATTTCTTGCTTTGAGAGGTATGTGCTTTCTTGCTAGTAGATTGGACTCAAAGCACTGATATAAATTTTCTGAAAATTTGGGCACAGCCAGTTGAAGTCTGGGAGATGGTAAGGATGATTGCAACTGCACGCATTGTCATGCCTAAGGCGATGGTGCGCTTATCGGCTGGACGAGTGCGATTTTCTCAGCCAGAGCAGGTTCTATCTCTGATCTGTGAAGACCTTGTTGGTACCAAGTTTGGCATCCTGTGGAGTGAATAGGAACAGTTCACAGTTCTTTTGACCTTCCTGAGGGGCATTTTACACCAGAGCTTGAGGGCCCGTTACCATTGAAATCTAAAATCTCTCATTGGTTAAACATGCCAAGACCATCTCACTTTACTTTACACTAGATCTTGAGGGCCTAAGGGACAAAGGAAGTTTGAATGGATGAAAACCTTACATGGAGTCCTACATGGAAAGCAATGGATAATGTTTCATGGTCAAACTGATTTTGCATCAAGCCCACCGCAAAGAGGTGGGTCTAACTCAAAACTGAGAGACCATGACACTTCAAAAGCTCAGAACCCTTTGATTTATTATAATTTATTGTGTAGAAGGGCCCACATGAATAGGAAATGAATAATGAAGTAGCATTTGTTTGAGAGCAGTCGTGTATTTGTTTACACTACACTTGAAGGCCCATGATCACACAAAATTCAATTTCAATGTTCTATGGTATAGCCATTGGATGAGTTTCAAGGGTCCTCACAATTTCATGGTCATAGTAATCAGGTTTTGACCTTTTCATTCAAAAAAATGGTGTTGATGACTCATCTGATGTTTGACATACTCGTGATGTGTTTTTGTGAAGGCGCTATGCTTCATGGCAGGAGCCAACTCCATTTTTACAGGCGAGAAGTTGCTGACAACTCCAAACAACGATAAAGACGCAGACCACCAGATGTTTGAGACTCTGGGTCTTATTCCCAAGCCTCCCAATTTTGATCAAGGACACCCTGCCTCCACAATGGATGACAACAGTGAGAGGTTAGAGGCAGCAGCTGTTGCTGGATAAAAGGAAAACATTAAATTTGTTTTGATTAAAATTCTTTAACAGGGATGGAAACTAGTGTACCTCAATAAGTCTCCTGATGATCAATGCCACCTAAGATTCAGACAGGTTAGCCTTGGAAACTTCATGAAAATATATCTTTTGCTAATTATTTCTCTAGGAAACCCTGGCAAATCTATTTTTTCTGCCTTCTCTTTGAAGAGATGTACTATGAATTCACGGCTGGTGCTAAACACGTTTCTTATCAGATTTTTTTTTTGAAGTGTTCTATTTAATTTTGTAAAATGACAATCAGTTGCCAGTTTGGACACTACATCTAATAATGTTATTGAGGCGGGTATGACAATCTCACCATTTTATAGGTACATGTCCATGTCTTAAGATGGGTTCCTTTGCAAAAACTCAATATCAATGCGAATTTCATAAGAATCTCAACCAGGACCTTCTGAAGCTCTAAAAATACATCGCTTCTCTTTTGCAAGGAATTTTTCTTGTGGGAGTTGGTTGTAAATTTGTGTAGGGGATCGAGGCTGACCTTATGACAGGAGGGACTTCAATACATAAGCAATTTACACAGCTTTCATGATTAAGAAACAATTAAACCTATCCAACCTTCCTGCTTGCCCATCAACTTGTATCTTGTATGATGCAATTAAAAAGTCGGGGGTTCTTTTTAAAGGATTTAGTATGTGGAAGAGATTCTTTGAAGGAACTCAACTAGGTCCATCTGGATAGTATTATAACATTCTCAGAATTGCAAACTTTTGCAGATCTTACCAACATATTGACATGAACACACAAGTTCTCATATTGATTAGGCAGGCCTATTCTAGTCTCTTTTTTATTAGCAAATTTTGTATTCAGGTGATGGTTGTCTTCCTATTATGTGTTTGTTGTTATCAATGTGAACTAATCACTGAAGTGTAACGATCAAATTTTATACAAATTAATATGTCAGCTGCTTGTGCATCCTTGATCAGTTGGAATCAAGTCTTGTTTGTAGTTTCTCTACTATGACTCTTCGATAATAATCTTCAAATTTAGTGTCGAGAGGAAGGAAACAAAAAAAGGGAAAAAAGACAAAAGTTCATGTTCTAGCATGCAAATTGTATGCCTCATTTGAAATAATCCACCCAGTTGCACATTGACCCTCAAGAAGTACCTGTGTAATAGGAGAAATGGTAAGGTAGATTGATCAAAGCTGAAGATCTTAACATTGAGTGTTCAAGCATTCAAGTATTTATGACATGAACTTGTATCACCTTTTGAAAAACTTTCCAACTTAAATGCACTAATGTCATTACTTACAACCACATGATGTAGTTATTTGGGAAGTGATCCAATCTTTTTATATTGACATACAGAACTTGAGACACTCGGGTGAATTAAGAGAGTTAATCCTTTAATTCAAAAGGACTTTTTGTTGGGAGTTGGTTGTTGTGCATACAACACCTTCCATGTTATGTAAGTTTTCTGTGCATTTTTGGAAATATCATGGAGTAGATATAAACCAAAAATTTAAAAAAAAAAAAAATCTATATTGGTTCATTGAGTATCAAACTCATTTTGGCATTCCAAAAAGATTGCACTTCATTCAAACTCAAGCACTACCTCCGAACATGCATCACAAGTGGAAAGAAATTAATGATCTTGTATGGAAAACAACTGCGATGAAAATCGTTGGAGAGGGCCAACTCCCAACAAAAAGCCTCATTGAATGAAAAGGATAACTCTAATCATGTTATGAAGGTTTTTGGTGAGTACTAATTTTAGTCTCCTGCACCAGGTCTCGCTCGTCTTCCCAAAGCAGCTATGATCCAACCACAGAAACTATTGCAGGTCGGTCTGACCCCAATTTGCTTTAAGAATCATGGGAAACTACTTTCCATGCAATCTGCCATGCTTGAGCACCATCAGTAGCTGCTACTGGCGTACTGGGAACTTGAAAGTCTAGTCCTTACTCATAATTCCCACAATGAATTCTGAGGCGTTGAGCTGCAAAGCCAGACTTACTGCCGCCCACGGAATTAGTTAGGCATGTGAACTAACCCAACATACAAACACGGAATTATCATTGCCTGCACCAAATTGGCCATGGAATGATTATTAAACACGTGATGCATGCAGCTGCCACACAGATTACTCAAATTTCATCCTAGAGTAAATCTCAGAAATGCGTGCATAGATTCGTCAACCCTGAATGAATCAGAAATGGGAAGATGGGCCTTATTTTGGTTGTTTTTTCTGTTGTTTGCTACCTTGTGCTACTTGGATTCGCAAATCTATTTGAATTTTTTTTGTGGGTCTGTAAATTCATCTGAAGAAGTCAAACCAATCCCAGGAAATTTTGGAGCTACACTGTTTCTTCTTTCTAGTGCGGGCTTCATTATTTCAAAGCTTTTGCAATAGTTTAGCTATCTTGGCTTAATGTGGTACACACTATAGTAGAATGCCACATTATTATGCATAATAAATTTAAATATCATTGTAGTATTTAAGGCATTACATTTCACGATTTTATGTGATTTGGAGTCCACAAGCACAGACTTAACTGCTAGAAAAGTCTAAAACGCACAACTCATATCAACCAGTGGCGGCCTCAAGGCATGACAAGTTGTCTTAAGATTTTTAGAGATATAGTTCATTTTTATATTGTAGTGGTGGCCGTTTGCAGGGAGTGATGACTGTGTGCGAGGAGTGGTGGCCAAATTAATGATGCCAGAAGCCCACACAATGACTCATGCGGACAACAATTATTATATTAAACCACTTTATTTCACAAAAATAAACTTCATTGAAAGTGGGCAACCCTAATATGATGGCACATTATTTAGGAGCCCACACTAGATAGAAGAAAAAGTGGAAACTCATATGCTTAGAATGGTCAACAAATTTTGAGCATGCAGTCCAATCTCTTTTGAACATGCACCTTTATGGTGTTTGTTCTTAGATATGCACTAGTGTTGGACTATTATCGTCTTTTTTGACACCACTCGGGAGTTTGCAATGAGGATTTTAAATTTGTGTTTTTGAATTCAATAGTGTGTGGATACTTGAGGATGTTTTTGTTGTTAATATCATTCACGTCTATATACCATCCATGAATCTTCATACCTAGGTAAAATCCCCAGGGGATGGACCCTTAGTGGAAACCTAAATGACGTGCATGGGTCACTATGAAATTAAACCCCCTATATACAAGAAGTTTATAAAGAAAAACCAATGGATTTGTACTAACTGCATGTTAGAAAATGGACTCATGTATTTATACTAAGTTTTTCACTTTAATGTGATAAATGCCTCCACTACGTATACAAGATATAAATCATGAATTAAATATGTCTTTATTACATATGAAATCCAATTACACTTTCCAAAGAGAAAATCATTGAACGTTTTTTCAACCATAGCATGTAACTCAACAATTGCATCAAACAATCAAAGACAAAAGCATATTAGCTTAGCCACAATTTGGAGAGCAAAACTCAAGGGAGCTCATGAGCACTCCAAGAGCCTCTAGTTCGTAAACACCTTGGACCCCAATATGTAAACCCTAACAAGATTGGACATGGTAGTCATTGAGGACTATTACCATATGACAGTAGTGGATGAAAACATGAATTGCATGAAACTAACACATCTATTATCAAGTTTTCTCTAAATCTTAGGGTCCCTATTTGTACATCTACCTTTACATCATATTTCGTAATAGCCTTTTGGATGTACACACCAAACAAAAATAATACCTCTCCGTTATGTATGCTATGTATGCAAAATGCCTCAAATACCACCCCTTCTTACACTCACGCTAGTTGGTCTGTGATATGATGAGTCCCACACCCCCCCCCCTTGGGGTAAAATCATCCTATTATCAATATGGTCTAGAATGCTATTGACCCAAATTATAATGAGGGTATACAAAGGTTCTCTCACCTTGTGATATCCACCAAATATCAACATTTGAATGGTGTCACAATTTTGATACCACATATGTAGGTTCTTTGATACCATTGTCGCTATACTTTATTGATACCATGCATTGAGGCATCTATATAATAGTCCAACATCAATCCGCACCAGCCACCTACCACTCAATACCAGTGTCCGATTAAGATAAATAACCAATTTAGGCCCGTCTACCCCCAGGGGGTGGACTCTTCATATCATGCACAAACTAACGTGAGTGTAAGAAGGGGTATTGGTTTAGGTATTAGCACACATAGTATACAAAATGGAAAGGTGTTATATTTCTCTAGTGTGTACATCTTAAAAGGTTATTAAATTCTTTGAAGTAAAGGTAGATGTACAAAAGTGGGCCCTAAGGTTTAGAGAAAAAATTGACAATAAATGTGTTAGTTTCATCCAATTCATGTTTTCATCCATTGTTGTCGTATGGTCATAGTTCATAATGACTACCATGTTTGTTTTGTTAGGGTTTGCATTGGGTCCTAGGTTTTCACAAACTAGAGGCTTGTGGAACACTCATTGGCTTCCCTGAGTTTTTCTCTCCCAAGTTATGGCTAAGGTAATGTGCTCTTGTCTTTGAACTTTGTTTGATACAATTGTTGAGTTCCATGCTATGAATGAAAAAAGGTTCAATGACTTTCTCATTGGAAAGTGAGAGTCGATTTTATGTGTAATAAATGCCTATTTGATCCATGATTCATATTTTGTATATGTAGTGGAGGCGTTTATCACATTAAATTGAAAAGTTTTGTATAAATGTATGAGTCCATTTTCTAGCACGCCGTTAGTACATACACATTTTTTTTCCTCAATAAACTTCTCATATATAAGGGTTGATTTCATAGTGACCCACGCACTTCATTTAGGTTTTTAATGAAGAGTCCACCCCCCAGGCATCTACCTTACATGGTTATACACATTGTTGTGAAGATTTTTTACTTAGTAGTTCAAGGAAAGGGCGACTATTGTATTACACTAAATAGTCCTCTTAATGCACGTCGAAGATTAGCATGAAAATAATCGGCCCATGCCACATGAATTTTCTAGTCAAGGTGGAATTAACGTGGGTCCAAGACCCTGCATTTTTCCCTAAGTCTTGATCTTGAAGGCTTCCAACCAACACATTGAATATTAATTTTAGGAAGAAAAAAATAGCACAAAATAAATTGACCGCCCATATTAATCTTCTAGAGAAACAATTAATGTGGTCCGTGCTAATTCTCTACTAGAAATGTAGCATGGGTTGAAGATTAATGTAGCCCACATGAATTTTCATTATGAGACTTAGCATGGGCTCTAGAAAAATATTATGGCCACACAGTAATAGGAGGACTATTTAGGGCCACTTCACACACGAGACTGAGAGCCCGTGACCAATACACTTCAAGCACTCTCATTGGTGGAAAAGGCGGAGCCGGTCCAAGTTCGCTTCACACTACACTTGAGGGACCAACGGAGCATGTGAATGCAAGATGGATGTAAAGTCTACATGGATTCCAACATGGCATCGAATAGGATCATGTTTCATGGTCACTTGAACTATTTTCAAAAACCACCTCTTGGAGGTAGGCTTAACACAAAACCGGGAGACCATGGCACTCCGAACACTCACAGCTATTGGCTTATTCTATTTTATCATGTGTGAGGACCCCACATGAATAGACATTCATTGAAATAGCATTTGGTTGAGGGCCCGGTCACATATGACTTCACACCACACTTGAGAATCCGTGACCACACTAGACAATTTTGGAGGTGTGTTGGGACGGCCTTTGGACACTTTCTTTGGGCTCTCACAATTTCATGGTCACGGCTCTTGGCTCATGCGTGAAGTGGCCCTTAGTGTCCTGATCTTGCGAAAGGTTGCCACTCCCTTGTTCCAGATTGTATGCAAGTGACATAATATTTTTTACTCTTATTTTATTTTATGTTACTCGAAATGATTTTTGTCACTTGTGTGAACATGATGTTGCTCACGGGTACTAATGAAGCCAACACCCTTGAAGACTTAATTAATTAACCTGACCTTTTGGCAGCGGCTCACTAAGATCAACTGAAAAAGTTCACTGTAAGGCCTGAAATATTGTTCTCCCTCTCAGAAGCAACTGTGCTGCTGCAACTATGTACCACCAAATCGCTTTGGTACAAGTCGAGCATGCATCCATCTATCTTCCTTGTCTTTCTAAAATATATAATGAATTGAACCGAATTGCCTCGAACCGCTACACCGTTTATGGTATTTAGGGCCACTTCACACACAAGACTGAAGGCCCACACCCTATTGCATTGGAGATTTCTTATTCGTCAACAAAAGGCCGAGACTCTCCAAGTTCACTTCACACTAGAAGGTGAAAGCTTACGGGTCCAAAGAAAGTATCATGAATGAAAAGTGTACGTGGACTCCTACATGGCAGACTATGGATAATGTTTCATGGTTTTCCGGAACTTGCATCATGCATATCTCATGGAGGTGGGTCTGCCGGAAATTCCGGCAAATCATGTCAGAGTCGAGGGCTTTAGATAGCCGATACAGCCTTTGGATGAGAGTCAAGCGCCCTCACAAGCACATGATCACGGCACTTGGCTTGTGTGTGAAGTGGTCCTCAGTGTCACATGTGTGTGTTATAGTGTCATTAACCCTATGTTGGGGCGTACGCTAGGTTATACTAATGATTGACAACTTCACCAGTAGTGTCACCTCATGACACCAATAGTATTCTCCCCTTGCATACTAAAGCGCAAAACTATCATCTCAAGTATCCCAATGTGCTATGCTATTAAATGTCATATTGTACACACTCTTTCATTTCAAAAAGTGACTTATTTTGACGAATAGTATCATGTTGCCAATTAGTGGACGTGACACTTTGAGACCTCTTGGCATCTAGTTGTGTGAATGCTTACAAGTTTTACAGAAGCAATGGAGCAAAGAAGAAAGCTCAAATACATGTTTCTTACCTTACCAAAGCAACGCAAGACCTCCTACCCGAACTCCATGCTTCATTGCCTTTGCGCCACAATGCTTGCCCAAACCCTAAGCAAACCTTACCCTTAAATCACTCTACCAAAACTTGAGCGAGGTCTCACATGATCAGCGATGTTGCAAAACCCAACGGCCATTGAGGAGCGCCAACACATTACTTCCCCCAAAAAAATCCCACGACATTTCCCTCCATACTAACACGCTTGATTCAAATTTGGATAGAAACTACACACTTCTTCATCCAAGTAGTCAAACCCATAATTATTCTACTAATCTTACTACACACTTTTAGGGGGATCCTATGTCTATGACCCTAGTATTCTTTTTCGGATTACTAAAATGAAGGAATTATCCACCACCCTATTTTACATGTAATCGTGTAGGGGGCATGATTTCAATGCTATGGTAGATCTAACGAAATTATAAATTTTACCCTAAACGAATTAAATTGACCCTATTTTTTTTTATCTCACATGGTTTTCTAAAATTCCGATAGTCACCTCCCCAAGTAGATAATACATGATTGTAATGATACAAGTCGTGGTATACTTTCATACATAATAATGGAGCCAAGGATTTGTGACAACCATTTGTTTTAGAAATTCAACAGAAGTTAAAGTTGGGAAATCTCTTACAGCTCGGAGCTTTATTTTGACCTACTTGAGATCATAATTAGCATCAAAGCCTGTAGTTTTCTAGTGATATGAATTTGAGATGATACATGGTCCGAGACAACCCTAAACTATTGGATGATGGTGGAGAGATACCCAAATCTTAAGGAAGAGGTTGGCGGTTCGATTCCCAGCTGTAAAATCTCCTCTCTACTTGACAAAAACTTGCCAGGTGGTTAAATGCCTCCTATGCTTTGGCACTGGCCTGTCGGCCTTCTGTCTCAAAAATAAATTTACAAAAAAAGAAGAAGAAGAAGAAGAAGAAGAAGAAGAAGAAGATGATACAACTAATAAATCTATAGGGGTAAGTTTTCAATAGACCCCCTGAGCATACATGTAACTCATTCTTCCAATGAAATTTGCCTTGAACTAGCATGTAGCCTGGAGATTATTTTCGAAGTTGCTTTGATGCTCATAAATCATAACATGCAACCCGATTCCCTCTTTATTAAATCCCAAGCCCACATATATGATCATCTAGCTTCATCTCATATGAGATTCTAGGGTTTCGGCGATTGCTCAAATTTGACCAATGTTGATCATAATTTTGAAGTTTGGGATATTCCTACCATTACCTTTATTAACTTCAAGAAAGAAAACGGATTTTGATCGCATTAAGGAATACAATCTCAACCAGGACATCGGAGCTTAGAAAAGTGCTCAAAGGGCCAAATTTAGGGCGTGCTTTCTCTAGTACTACAACTTTAGGGACCGTTCTCACATAGGTTTGCATTTAATGGATGATTAGTATGAGAGTGGAGAGCACCCATTTTCTTAATGGAATCATTGATAATAGGAGTTTGTCAACACCCAATAAAACCAGACTCAATTTGTTTGATGAATGACAATCAAGTTATTGGTAAAGTAAAGCAACTGAAACCATGGGTTTCTGAGAATTAACACATCTGTATTGTGGATTTGATCCTTCTTTGAGAAAAATTTCATTAAGAGCTTGTTATATCATAGCATATTTTGAATGCCGGGTAAAACTTTTTAAAAGCTTTTTGGTCTTTCTTTTTCCATCTCTCAAACTTTGAGAGAATTGTAGGATCTAAAATAGGGTATGCACATGGGATAAATTCTAACAAACTCAGGGTTTGGTATTTTCACGGATAAATCTAACAAGCTAACACATGTTGTCATGCCTTTGAACATATGTACTGAAGGTTATATGTGGCACTTCTATGGTCACTCTTCTTTATTGGGTACCTATATTTTTGGATGGCATATGACAAGGCTTAATATATAGACAAGACTGGACACCAAAGACAATGAAATATCATCCACCCTACTCAAGTTGGTTAACGGTCATAACCAATTAGCTTATGGACATTAGCTGATAACTATGGATGATATCTTGCCCTCGTGGATGATATCGTGTGACGAGTTATGCTAACCCCTTCTGCTCTTGAATGAAGGATCGGTTATGCTTGGTTTATGGAAGCATTTCACTTTGACATCATGTAACTTTTGCATCTCAACTCCAATTCGGAAACTTGAAACAACAACCCATTGTGCTCCATCGCAATTGCTAGCCGGTGACTGGATGGGACGATTTCCAATTACAATCCAACGCCCAAAATTGTCTGTAGATCATGCCAAACTTACCTTATCTTCGGGAGCAGTCCTCCTGACCAGAGTTCATTATAATAACCTCATCGCTCGATTGTTCCAGCGCCTTAATTAGGCTACAGAAACTACAGTGGCATAGCTGTCGATGTGTATCGTACATCAAATTTTAAGCAGGCGTACTGAAGGATGGCGTGCTCATCTGAAAGAAAGTGAAAGTCAAAGTTTTCCTTTTTACGCAATAGCATAGCAGTGCCATCATAAGTTAACAAGTACATACTGCCACGGCCATTTCGAAGAATAACATGAACAAGAAGGTGTAATATCAACGAGGCGCAGGTGAATTTGAGTTTTCAAGTTGTGATGAACAGTCGGGGACTTTTTTTCCCCAATTTAAAAAATTGAAACTTTAAAATTGAGCCGAGAGCCACTGTAGCCGCCACTACTGAAACTAACAAAAACATGAACTGATAAAGGTTATTTGCATTGATTACTTGTGTGCAACATGGAACAAGGTTCATTCGCCACACCATTTCTGAACTACATTCTGTTCAAAAAGTACCACCTATATTAAGTCATGGAGCTATGTACACTGATACGTGCAAGAATTAGGTTGCCTTTGCGAACAGGTTGCCTCTTTACCCATGCAAATTATCTTGGATCAAAATCAGATCACAAAACTTATAACTTTGTTCACTTTATTCATATAATAACCACACAAAAAACGAGAAAAAACAAAAACCAAATAAAAAAATGCACTTGTTTTTGTCTTTCTGTGGTGATAAATATATCAAATATTGTGTAATGTCCATACATTAACAAGGGACAATCTAATCGCAATTCGCATACATATCAGTGTAGAAGTTAAGACGCCGTTTTCTGCCAACAGATAATAGGGACTTCAAACTTCAAAATAACTTATAACCAACCATTACACTTTGCAACTTGAGGTTGAAATTGCAGGCAGAATTAATGTGCTAACAACAGATTCTTAGAGTCGTTTTTGAGAAACGACAGGGGTTAATTACTACATCATCAACAACTCCAAGAAAGTCTTATTCGTTCAGAATCTGGCAGGGAATTGCAATTCTTTTTTAATGAGCGGAAGAATCGAGTTAAATGTATCATCATTGAGTTTGGCACTATTTTATGATCTAGGCTTACAGGAGATGCTTTCAACCCATTAATAAATTGAGGCTCACATTATGCCACGAGATTCATCAACTTACAGGTGACCTGCAGACCTGACACCAGGATCCGATCCGAAGGAAGGAAGAGTTCGCAATGCAATTAATGCCAGATGGATAGACTACTTAACGAAACGTTGACAAACATGCCACATCATGCAAAGTCGTGATGCAAAATTACCGGCCCTGCAATATCGGTGGTTCATATTCTTCATTCTTGGGCCGAAAAATACAATATCCACGTAGGATTTGAGAGGGCTTCACCTAGTGAGAAACTGTCACGTGGCAAATCATCAACCAGCTGATGATGCACATTTCGCTACCTTATAATTAAGTATGTTAGGTGTTATTTTAAATTTCTTGACGAAGAATGTGGCAACTGTTTTGTAATTAATTAGTTCGGCTCCGAGAATGTCCCCGAAGGTATAATGTGCACCGACGCCAACATGATCGGCCGGCAAAGCATAAGTTCTGCTCAACATATAACTTCGTGATGGCATATTCATAGCTGCGGCCTTCATCAGGAACTATTTTGGAACAAGGCATTTGTTGCGGTTCTATTTGGAGTGCGGTGGCGGGGCCCAGCTGTCGGGGATCTTCAGTTTTGCTTTGATGATGGACAAGTGGCCGGGAGCAGCAGCTACAGAAAAAATGGGTAACCTTATTATGTATCACCAAGTTTCGTTCCCCATTATTCGCACCCCGCCGCCTCACATGCAGCTACGGCATAACTACTACTAAAGTTTGAATTCAAAAACATATGCCATCACATGGTTCGGCAGAGCATCTTTGGTGGTTGCATATATATCAAAGTTAGTTATACTTACACCAAAGGTTCGGATTTCTAACTTGCACCGAAGTTCTGAAGTTTTGCTTTCTAACTAGCACGGAACAGTGCAAAGAAAGAGTATTCGTGGTTGTGTCAAGGTCTGGCAAACCAATTGGTAGGGTTCTCAAGACTTCGTTTCAAAGCGCGTCTGATCACCAAGTTCTACCCTGCAGCGCCGTTTCCAACTCTCTATTTCTTTTTGTGAATAGGTAACCAAGTACAACCACAGCGGGAGTCAGCCCAAAAACATCAATGTTGAAAACTGCGTCCAATTCTCAAGCACTAAAGTATGGGGCATCGTAAAGTGAAAAATATAATCAAATCAAGAATTCCCAAAATCCAAAAATCTTTTGCAAAGTAGTTGCTGGATTCACCAACTTTCAGCACACTACTTAGGTGGTGTGCTCAATGGAGGGGTTACCAGAAGAGAAGACAAAACTTTTGGGAGAGACCACCAAAAAGATTTAATGAAGATTTATCTATGTATTCTCAGGGAATGTAAGTTAACATACACAAGGCCTGGCTTTAAGAAAAAGCCGAAAACATAATGTCGTTTACAAGACACCAGATGTTGTTCATGTGCAGTTGAACACCGCAAAAACAACTGGGTTGGGGGAATCATAAACCGATTCACCAGATACAAAAATGTTAAATTAAGGACTTTACTAAGTGTCTTCAATTCTCAAGTTGTAGAGAAGATCCAATGGGACAGACGGAAGAAAACCAAGTAGCCTGCGATCAAAGCGATACTAAAGATCCCTATCACCCCACAACCTTTACGTCTCTTTTGGAGTATATTACAAAACCTGGCAATAAGTTGACATTGATCAAATTTTGTTCCAAGAAAATTCAAAAACTTGTTACTTCGTTTCTAAAAGTCATATCCTCCACTGCTTCCCTATAATTGTCAAGCACCAAAACATGGGGCATTGAGAATTGGACAAATCAGACGAAGGGGTTGAGAGTTTTAGCTTTAATCTGAAGTACACCTTTTAATGACACTACACGGTGAAAACAGATTCTCGTCAACAAGTTTCATGAATGCTACTGGGTGAAAACATAATACTACAAGAGTTCAATCGACTATAGTTTCAACAATACACCTGATATCCAGAAAGCAACAACTGACACTCATAAAGGCTGTTACTTCAAACCAAAGCAGGTCTGATGATCACCTAGTAATAACTCTTCTTCGCTGTTTACAATTCTCAAGCTCCAAGGTATAGGTCACTGACAATGGTAGTCCGAACCATTTCACTAATTTCTAGCACGTGGATCGGCACTACATGAAAACATCAAATTCAGCAAGTGAAGGTCAACTTGCAACAATGCACCTATAGAGAGTGGATACAAAAGTAAGTGCTGACAAAATGTAGCTCCTGACTCACTTCTGAACTATCTTTACAAGGACCGTTGCTTCGTTCAAATCTGAAGTCCTGTTCTAATCGGCAAGGTACACCCCGCACCACTTCCAATTCTCAATCGTCGAGATATGGGGCATTCATCTTTCATTCAAGGGGGTCAAATATGGTTGGTTTCACCAAATTACACACTACGGAGCTTCTCCTGAACATCACTGAGGAGAAAACCATGTAACTCAACCGACCCAGGTTTCAACAATGCACCTAGCAGAGGGTCACCACTTGAGAGCCTTGTCTGGATCACTACACAGAGCCTGAGTTGAGAGCGCACTCGAGTGGAGAGTGTTAATGGTACACACCGCACTGCTTGCAAATTCTCGAGCACCAAAGTATGGGGCATTATGTGAGAATTGCAGAAACCGTTTCTTTCAAGCAAGGGGGTTTAATACGAGTTTGTTTCACCCGACTTTGAGCACGCTACAGTACAGTTTCTCCTGAATGCCACCGAGTGGCAAAAAATACTGCACAAATTTCCATCGACTATAGTAACTTTCAACACCGCACCTACAACCTATACTCACACATGAACCCCCATTTGCAATGTCAGGACCAGTCCAGACTGAGAAAGCAAAGTGGACAATGTTATCAGTCAAGGAAATGCAATGAAAGGAGAGGAGAGGGAAAGAAAGGAGCGCAGTGAATGAAGGATGTGATATTGGCGCGGCTCAATCTGATGGCCACGCCACGTTCTGGCATGGTCATCTGATTGAGCGCCACCAATATCGCATGCCCCACCATATGCACACTCACTTACTGTCGCTTGAATACCCCGCCTTACCGGCTTACCCTATAAGCCACATTGTTGATGTTGCAACCCGAACAAACCCCGTCATAACCCACGGCGACACTTCAGCTCCAAGTACGCCGTTTGATCCCAAATCCACCACATGATCAGCATGCGAGTCAACCCAACCCAACCCAAGCTCGAACACGTGTTTCCAGAAGCCCATGTCAAACAACAGGAGCTGATCAGAGAGCGAATGTACAAGAACATGGCCACTGCTTCCTAGTTGTCCACCAGTAAACAGGTCCGATGAGCTCACTAGCAACCCAGCAGCAAAACTTTGGGGCTCTAGAATGCCGCAGCTGAGGAAAGCTCCAGTAATGCGGTACTACTGCTACAACTACAACGACTGCCACCCGGGGTGCAAGGCAGCGCAAAGCAAAGTTAAGACTAAGCTAAGCTAAGCTAAGCTAAAACAAGACAGACTACTAGTACAGCAGGGAGCAGCACCAACACACGCACACAATGCGTCTACCGAACTTAACTTTACCCAATCATCCTAAGCAAACAGAATAAACAAACAAACAGCGGTGTCACTGATCACTCACTTCACAACTGCAATCCCCATTGAGCACAGGAGTCTTTAACTTATAGCGTAGCGCTAAACCACCCCACTTACGTACTTATAACCTCACAATGCCAGCTCAACCGCCACCTCTGCAGCAGCATCAGCATAACCCAACCCAGTCGGCAACTACTTACCACAGAAATAAGGAAGGTAGATCACTCTCATCATACATGAGCATTGTTGAGCAAGGGATCCCCAAATCCATCCCTAGCACTTAACTATCACTGATCACTCGCTTACCGCTGCAATGCTGATCTCAGAAGGCACGCTCTTAACTTATAGTCTAAAGTAGCTCTCATAAACCCCAAATGACATTTATGATGTTACACCTAATAAATCCCTCAGGATGCCAGCTCAACTGCCACCTCTGCAGCAGCACCCCACCCCCATCTCATCTCACGATGATCATCAGCAACCGCAGGGTGAAGTCGCCATTCCTACTTCTTCCTGCAACCTCCGCCCCCGGAGCTACAAGCTAGTGCTGATCCTGCAACAAAGAAGCCTCCTCCGGCATTGATGAGGAGCGGAACTTAAACTTAGGCACAGGTGGGTAGGTAGTGGGCGGAAGCTTCACCGGATTTATGGTTTATTCTAATTATAGACCGTCCACTTTTAAAAGGGTACAACTCCTAATAAGGGCCGGGGGATGCGACGACTCTTCATTGACGCCTGCCCCAATTCCAAGCTCCAACAGCTTCCCAAGTACGTAGTCCCAAGCCCGAGAACGATACGCCAGTCGCCAGACTCCTGACTCCCTCCCCCCCCCTCCACCAAAGCTATGGCGTCGTAATTAGAAGCTCATAACTTACTACATACTTCCACCCTCCGCCGCCTCCTGCCAGTCACCCTAATCAAAGCCCTCCCTCCGCACCCATAGCCGGAATTCTCCACCCCCTTCCTGGACCTTTGGCCACTTGGCACGCCCCCCTTGCTCCCTGCCTCCCGCTGTCTAACTATAGCAACTCCTGGGCCGGAGAGCAAGGAGCCGCAGTCGCTCATGCTGCTGGTGATGAAGATGAAGAAGAAGATGGAGAAGAAGAAGAAGAAGAAAGGTGCACATTACACTGTTCTCTCTAATTAGTGTGGATTACCATTCGGAGTCATGCATTGCCATAACCTTGTATCCACATTATCGTTTCTTGCCAACTAAATTATATCGTATTCTTCGGTGTGCATACTAACTGCTTATGTTGTTTGGGGGAAGAAATGATACTCTCGGTTGACTCCGAATGGCAACCCACACTAATTAAACAAAACAGTGTACTTGGATACTGTGTTTAGTGTCACCAATGACTGAGTCTATAGTTGTCTTGCCCAATATTGTAATGTACCGATTATCCCGATAAGTGCGTGTTGCTATTCGGAGTTGAGCACTGCTATGAATATACCATTTTGTCTAGTTGGTGTGGGTTGCCATTTGAAGTCGCACGTTGCGCTAACATTTCGCCGAGAGTAGCATTTCTTACCCATAATAACATAAGTAGTTAGTATGCACACCGAAGAATATGATGTAACTTAGTCGGTAAGAAACGATAATGTGGGTAAAAAGGTCATAGACAACACGTAACTCTGAATGGTAAATCCACACTAATTAGACAAAACAATGTACACTCTGAACTCTGTAACATCAACCTCCTTAATGTCACTCCTCCTCTTGTATCCCGAAACCCTAGGGAACAGATGTTCTCAATTGAAATATTGCTCCTTATTGTCACATTTCCCTCCCATATATCATGGGTGTTGACATTAAAATAAACCACCAAAGAATTCAAGCCACACGCTTGCACGCATCACATTGTCATCATTTGTAATTATTGTCATTATGGTAATGTTGACTTTGTGTTATTCCATAATGTCACATGCTACACTAATTCTCTTTGATCACACATCCATGTTAACACTACATAACTCTTTAATATCACGTGCAGTTTGGTTGCCACAAGCGTGATACTATGGAGTTTAGAATGTATTTAATGGGAATGTAGTATTCTAACATGCAAAGTTCTTCATGTTCTATTATGTCCAAACAACCTATTGAACTTTTGTTAGTAAAAATTGAACTTGCAAATCAAATGTTATTGTAGTGTGTAACTCCGAATAGTAACACACTGATTGGGATACTCGGTGTAATTGTAAACCGCCCATGTAGTGTCACCACCACTGAATGGAAACCTAACATTATTTGTCATTCCTTGTAAAAGATTATTGGGCATTATAGAATTGTATTGTTGCAATTACTGTCACTTGCTAAGTGATTTTTCATCCGAATTTCCAATCATTCATGACAATATGTCCTTACACAATGTGAGGATGCAGAATATACAAAAACTTTGTATCAATGATTGGCATTTAGTTGAACAAAACATCTGTTGGGATGACATTACTTTCTGAACTTATTCGTAAGAAGTGTCATTTGAGAAGTTACCACAGTGACTTAAATATTAGATTATATCAAGACAATAAATACAATGTTTAGTGTAGCTCTTGCGATTGATGACGACAGAGATCACACATGTTCAACAACTAAATGCTGGTGGTTTCTTTAGATGCCTCTAAATGATGGACAATTTTCCTGAAGTCTTGAACTTCAACCGGTTCAACCCATTCATTAACTACACCATTTATGGTATTTAGTGTCACTTACTATTTGAGGTTACATTTATTGTGGATCTCATTGTTTTAACCAGCAAAAGTCAAATTGGTCGTTTGGACACTATATAACATCAACATCTTTTACTTGGTAAAAACAGACATTAACAATAAAATGTTATAGCAATGCATAACTCCAAATAGTAAGTAACACTAAACACCATGAACGGTGTAGTCCACTTTCCCTCCCTGGATAATTATAGCCATATTTTTGTGTGCTTAACTACAGGGTTTAGTTGAGATCCGTTAGTTTATGCAGTTGCAGGATATGCAGACTCCATACATAAGGCCCGATTTGACTCCCCGGTGGTCTGCTTATAACTTGAACTTTTAACACCCCAAAGAGGCTTGCCCCCCCACCACCCCCAAGTGTCTACTCCACCATTTTTGGTGGTGCATGCTTGGGGGTTGGGAATTAGTCATGCTCAGGAGTCAACGGATTCAATTTGGTGAGGGAGTGATTTTGGTTAAGGATCTCGACCGTTAAGTTAGTTTTTTGTTAAAAGCACGTGAGTGACAGTTGACGCCGGTGTCGATTTGTATGAATCAATCATCCTAATATTAGATCATCCTTTTACAAGTGCCATAAGCATCGAGAGATTTGACGTGGCGCACAATCACATAGCTTGGCGCTTGACTTCACATGTTTCAATTACTAAGCCATTGAAGGAACTCCATAGCAAGTTGGAGGATTCAAGTAAATAGTTCTACTTGTAGGGTAAATCGTAATTGACATGGTCAATCCACACAAGTCTTCAACTCGCTTGGAAATGTGACCCTTTGTGACTTGAGGAGCCAGTAATGTTTTTAGGATGGATATCCTAATGGAATGCTCTTTTTGACAAGGGACTTGAACAACAACTTCTTAGATCCACCAACATGTAATAAACGAGCGCCTAGTAGTTGCATGATGAACTTTGGGTATATGTGGTTCGATCGTGAGCATTTCCATCCACTCCATAAACAATTTGGCCATTGCATTGGATTGGGAATTGTCTCATCCACTCAACGATTCAATTCATATGTTTTTGTCATTTGATGTTTCAAAATCAAAGTCGAATTATGAAAGCTATAAAAGGTCAAAGTGAAGAGATTCTTCCTCTTCAAGTGATCACACAGACCCTCCCTGTTGTTTTAAGAATTGGTACGTGGAGTGGTTAATATACTTTGAGCGCATAGTCTTGTCCCTTCATTGTCCAATGTTCTTACGTGCAAACCTTGCCATACACCACTCAAATAAAGGTGTCTAGTAACAAAGAGCGACCGTATAAGTCCCATGTCATATTTCGTAGCATTGAGAGAGAGAGAACTCTGCAAGGATGCAAGTGTCTTTCATATCACTACATTACACCAAACATAGGTCTAAATTATATACCCCAAAGTGACCGAAAGCCTACTTGATTGTGTCACTTAGACCGGCTAGCAAGAGACACAATTGTTTCAAAATAGTCATGACATGTCCCTTGGGGGGCTAAACAACGTGATGTTATTTTCATCATTTCAATTGTGTCATTTAGGCCCGTGTTTGTTTGTATTGCTATGTTGACATTCAAACAACTCACAACGTTGTTATACCTACTTCCAACAAACATCTTATTATTAAGATTACAAAGTGATTACTAAGTGTTTAGAAGTATAATGTTATGGGGTGCATTCACAATAACACGACCCACGGAAACTGTAACCAGTGGTTAATTTAACGGATTGTTAAGCAATAATCTTATCATATGAATTGATAATGCAATACAAATTAGTAACTACATATAATATATGTCATTATACAATATACTAAAGTTTGACGATGTTTGGGAAGTTATTGGTACTCCAAAAGGACTAAAATATGGTCGTAACCAGTCCTTAATAACGACTAAAATGTGCTAAAATGTTCAAAATATGTCACAAAATGTCCTTAAATTTTTCTAATATATACATAAATTGAAGATATTTTTTCCTAAGCACTCATCAAGAGTCGTTACAACTTGGCGGGGTTGGCTCGTGTTATTGTGAATTCACCCTATGGTATTTAGTGTCACGTGCGTAATTGTGTCACAACCCTACTTTAAGGCATACGCTAGGTTATCCTAATGATCAAAAACTTCACCATTAGTGTCACCACATGACACTTGGTGTTCAAGTGTGCTTACCAATATCTTAGCATGAGTATACTTAAGAGTGTTATGAGGTATATGCCTATGTTACATAATGGTCTACAAGTTGACTAGAAGTGTACATAAATAACAGTTGGCATTAGTATGCTCAAGTTCAATATATATTGCTCGTGTGTACTAGAATGTAAACACATGATACTTCGCATAGTATGCTCAATAATATCTTCCCCTTGCATACTAAAAGGCAAAGTTATTATTTCAAGTATCCCAATGTGCTACAGTAAATGTCATAATGTGAATAAAATTTCACCCGAAAATTTGATGAAGAGTATCATATTGGCAATTAGCAGAAGTAACACTTTGAGACCTTTGGGCATCTAGTTGAGGCCCTTCCCAATAGTGCAAACCTTGGACAACTGCCAAAATAACTATAGTTAACTAGATTTTTTTCAATACATTTTAGGGAACAATTATAATTAACTAGAAAAATTTAAGACCATATTCAAGACAACTATAGTTAACTAGAAAAAATTCAAACAAAATCTTCGTTCTCCATCAAAATTGAAGAAGTTTGCCTTTTGATTTGCCTCGGTTGAGGGTCTTTAATATGCTCGGGCCACTGAGGAGGATCAAGAAATGCCTTTTTACAATCACTCACAGTGTTGGGCTCCGGAACAACCTCCATGTACACCACCAACACAAATAGCACACTAGTACACTACAACGCTACAACGCTACAACACTACAACAAAATTCCGTGAATAGGTTGCACTCAACTTTAGTTGACTAGATTTTTGGGCAGGCCGAATTGAAAACAACTACAATTAACTACATTTATTGGCAGGTCAAATTGCGAACAACTATAGTTACGAAAGACAACTAGTTAACTAATAGTTGAATTAGTTGGTTAGTTGTCCAAGGTCTGCAATAGTGCACGTGACACTAAATACCATACACAATGTAGCATCAATAGGTATAAGTCAAAAAGTGAGCACTCGTGGTAAAATGAGGCCGTAACTTGTCTAATAACCTCCTTTTGTTTTTAGCCGGGGTTGTCAACAAACGTTCAACCGGATTCCGCTCCGATGAATAGGGCTTGAACGCCAACATACATATTGTTACTAATAAATTCCTTCAAGTCTCCAATTGAGAATTTGACAAAGACAACCTTTCCCACCAATACGGGGGAGCCCCTTTCCGGTGGTTGTGTTGGTGATCCATCAAGGCCCTTAAACGACAAGATCTGGCCGCAAGAATCAAATTTCTGGAATGGTGTGGGAGCCATTAGATCTTGGGATTCCGGGCCCCCACCCCAACCCCTAGTGTCAGAACCACTCTACATTCCCAAGAGCAGCTAAGTTGTATTATGGTCTCAAAACCGCACCATTGACCAACTTCAACTTCCCGGCCTCCATCTACAGTCTAACCTCGATAATGTCACTCTTGTTTATAGAACACCTTGATATTGTCACCCAAAACTTCGAAACCAAATTTTCTAGTGTAAAACTCCCTCGTTATTATCCCTATCACCCTTGATAATGTCACTATATTTTTCCAAAATTTGTAGTGTAAGTGTGATAATAACAAGTAATATGGATGAAAAAAGGCCGGATGGACAACAACTTTTGAATTTTATGGCTAGTCAAGGTTCTCAAATTGTCAACACTATGGAGTTGTTAGGAATGGAAAAAATCCATGACAAGCTCATTAGAATTGGTGTTGCACATTTAACACCAATGTCAACAAAACAATGTGACATTAGGAGCTTCTTTGTCTCTAGTGAGAGGTCTTTACATGATCTCAATGACACATTCTGATGTGCTATCTTTGTTATTCAAGCTTTTGAATTTGATTTTATATTTAAAAACATTGAATTCTCATCTTTGTTATTTTCTTTTGAACATTGTAATTTTTATTTGTTTTTCTACCTATTTCTTTGATAATATCACATTATGCATAAATCTTCCAAATGTGACATTATCAAATATATCACACCTTGTTTATATCACACTTTTTGGTGAAACGGATGGTGTGACATTATCAAGGTTAGACTGTACTTAAAAAATTCAATGACGCTATATAGGGAGAGAGAGAGAGGGAATTATTGTATACGAGCGCACCTCTCATCCATTCAACATAAAACTTAAACCCTTATAAGTGTGTGGCCGATTCAATTCAAACGATCTCAAGTATTTATAGTTACTTTTGGTGTTAAATCAACTAAAACAAATAACCTCTGGATTGCATGTTCTTTCAAGACTTTTATGTTGGATGAATGAGAGGTACGCTCGTACTCCATAATTCCCGCTCTCCACTCCAGTAGACAAACCCATTTTCAATGACCCCTCCCCCCACGATTTGGGCGAACCAACCCATACACTCGTTCCTTGTTGGATGCCTAAACCCTTGCCTCCAAGGAACCAGTGTACGGGTTGTTTCGCCCCAGCCCTCCCCCCCCCAAATCTTAATACATAGAAGTTCCACACATGTAGTTGTCAATTTCTATCGGGATGGGAAAAAGCCTTGAAGAATCACACATGTTGTTGTCACATTCGGCGTGATGGAAAAAGTAAGTTAAAAGCGCACAAATTTGGGTCCCTTAAAAAGGGCATTGATGTACTCAAGTTTTCGTCTTCCAATTATCAGAATTAGGTCCACCTATCATGTGAATGTGGGTTGGGAGAGAATCTTGCCTTTGGAAATATATTGTGATTTTTTTGTTAAACGTTGTGACATTGATTTCCCAAACATGTGGAAAACCACTCCAGTATCACACTTGTACTACACTTATGTGAAATTGCTTACATGTAAAGGAAACATGTTTGTCAACCTTACATATAGGTAGTAGAAATTAGTGGTAATACATCATTTATGGTGTTTAGTGTCATGTACACTATTGACAAACAACCAGAAGTAGATGCCTAGAGGTCTCAAAGTGCCATGTCCATCAACTGTCAATGTGATACTATTCGTCAAAATACGCAACTTTTCAAAGTGAAAAAGTATGTACATTACGACATTTGTCGTAGCACATTGGGATACTTGAGATGATAGTTTTGCGTTGGGAAACATTATTGAGCATAGTAATGGCAAGTGTCACGTGCTTACATTTTAGTATGCAAGAGGAAGATACTCTTGAGCATACCAATGACAACTATCATTTCTATGCACTTTAGTCAACTTGTAGACCATTATGTAACATAAGCATACCCCTCATAACACTACTGAACATACTCATGCCAAGATATTAACAAACACACTTGAACGCCAAGTATCATGAGGTGACATTGATGATGACGTTGTTGGTCATTAGTGTAGCCTAGCATTCACCTCACAATAGGGTAAGGGCCACTTCACACATGAGCCAAGAGCCGTGACCGTGAAATTGTGAGAGCCCAAAAGAAAGTGTCCAAAGGCTGTCCCAAGACACCTCCAAAATCGTGTAGCGTGGTCACCAACCCTCAAGTGTAGTGTGAAGTCATATGTGACCGGGCCCTCAACCAAATGCTATTTCAATGAATTTCTATTCATGCAGGTCCTCACACATGATAAAATACAATAAAACCAACAGTTGTAAGCGTTCAGAGTGCCATGGTCTCCCGGTTTTGTGCCAGGCCTACCTCCAAGAGGTGGTTTTTGAAAATAGTCCAAGTGACCATGAAACATGATCCACTCGATGCCACGTAGGAATCCATGTAGACTTTACATCCATCTTGCATTCACATACTCCGTTGGTCCCTCAAGCGTAGGGTGAAGCGAACTTGGACCGGCTCCACCTTTTCCACCAATGAGAGTGCTTGAAGTGTAATGGTCACGGGCTCTCAGTCTCGTGTGTGAAGTGGCCCTAAGTGACACTATTACGCACGTGACACCAAAGACCAGAAACGGTGCAGTAGTAGAAGTAGCAGTAGGGGCGCGGGGGGTCCCTGTCTATTTAGGGTAAGCTAGCGGGACTGGTAAGGCCCAACTGGGGGTGTCAATGGTGACGGTTTGAAGGAAGACCTGGGATTTGTTGGTCACCAAGAGCCACCATTTTGGTGGCAAGCAAGTACCTTAACTAAGAGCCCAGGCGGCAGGTGGCTCACGAGAGGTGGATGGGCGAGGCTGTCGAGTCAATGCATAACTTAGACTCTCGTACTTCCATTAAGTACCCACTTAATTGCCCCTCGCCCCCTAATCGTTCCGTGCATTACGACATTCTTATTACGGTGGGTGGATGCATCGTGCTTCTCTTTTTTATATACTATTCGGGTATCTATGATGAGGATTCACATTCGCTCGTGATTGGTAGGAGTATGGGGTGGTACTTGAGGATGTTTATTTGTTAATTTTTTGATACCATTTGCATCTCTATACCATGCAAGAGCATCATCGATGTATGGGTAAGGGCCACTTCACACACGAGCCAAGAGCCGTGACCGTGAAATTGTGAGAGCCCAAAAGAAAGTGTGTAAAGGCTGTCCCAAGACACGTCCAAAATCGTGTAGTGTGGTCACGGACCCTCCTCAAGTGTAGTGTGAAGTCATATGTGACCGAGCCCTCAACCACATGCTATTTCAATGAATTTCTAGTCATGCAGGTCCTCACACATGATGAAATAGAATAAAACAACAGTTGTGAGCGTTTGGAGTGCCATGGTCTCCCGGTTTTGTGTTAGGCCTACCTCCAAGAAGTGGTTTTTGAAAGTAGTCCAAGTGATCATGAAACATGATCCATTTGATGCCATGTAGGAAGCCATGTAGACTTTTACATCCACCTTGCATTCACATACTCCGTGGTCCCTCAAGCGTAGTGTGGAGCGAGCTTGGACCGGCTCCGCCTTTTCCACCAATGAGAGCGCTTGAAGTGTAATGGTCACGGGCTCTCAGTCTTGTATGTGAAGTAGCCCTAATATCCATCCTAGTATCAATATGTTCTAGAATGGTATCGTCCAAATAGTAACTCATGTATATAAAGATCTTCTCACCTTGACTTGTATTACCCACGAAATACTAAAATTTCACTGGTATTACAAATTTGACACCCATGGGTAGGCTCTTTGAACTCATTGTAAATGTTGATCATTGGTACCATGCATTTATCTATATATTTGTCCAACGTTGACTTACAATAGGGTCTAAGACCAAAGAAACTCCAAAATTGAGCAATCAAATTTGTCGAAACCATAAATTTGGATCCAAAGAGTTTACACTAGGGTTTGGATCCAACGTATGGAGAAATGAAGTGGCGTTCGTGTGGTATCACTTCCCCACCAACTCTCAATAGGTTCCACTTAAGGATACTCCTCACAAGTGTCATAAATTGGACCGTGAAGTTGGTCAAGCATGCTGAAAATTGAAATTGCAATTTTTTGTCAAAATAATATAGAATACTACCAAGTTGTCTTTCAAGTTGGTTTTAATATTCACAAAGTCCTCTATTGTTGTTACAAGTACTTAAATCCAAAATATCAAAATAATAACTTCAAATAAAGTATGTCCACAAATAGATGTCTATATTTGGTTCCAAATGCAAATTGATGACCTTCGAGTTTTTTGATGTTCCTTGATTTCATGATGCACTTGAGGGATTCGTCAAAACAAAATGCACAAAAATATCAATTTAATGTGCGTTTAGCCTATTTTGTGCTATAGACTATCTTGACTTCACTCAAATTGCTTTTTCAACTTTGGTTACTTCTACCATCTTAAAAAACAAGTCCATGACTCCTTTGAGATTTTTATTTCAAATATTTTAAATTTATTGATACATGAAATTTTAATACCTTCTAGAGTAAAGTATCATAAAATTCGGATTTAGTGTGAAATTTTGAACTTTCAAATGTTGAACCTTCGTAGGGTACATATGTGGTCTAGTTTGTTGTGCTCGCACTTTGTGAAACCCATCTTCAAGCTCGAGTCAAATCTTGGCTCCAAAAGCAAGGTCCATTAAGGGGTGTAGTGGACCCTAAGTTTCTTGGACCTGGACCACAATGTAAACCCACCCTTAACCCATTTCAAATTTCAAAATTTGTACGGAATATTGCTCTTTGATATAGCCTGGAATTAACATGTTTTGATTGTGTGGATTCAGAGCTTCCAATTGAAGATGTCACCTCATGCTCTGGCTTCAATGTAAATGCGACAATCTCGTTATTTGGAGGAGGAATTGGATAATATGTCCTTTAGGAAAGTGGCACATAACATTATTCAGATCCATAAAGGTGTTCTGTGGGACTGACAGTATTATGTGGAATATTTCATCATTCAGGTTGAATGTGAGGAATATTCTGCAAAATATTGTCAATCCCACAGAACACCTTTATGGATCTGAATAATGTTATGGCATTTGTGTCAAGCTTAACTTACACTATACCAAAATGGAAAGGGGCAAAGGGTTATATTGCTACAGGATGTTATGGAAAAACAAGTTATAAAACTTATGCCCCCTTCCCACATGACTTTAGCTAAGCCTAAAAGCTGGTTCTAAAAACATGACCTTCACACCATCAACACTGTCTAATCCCTAGCCTAGTTGGCAAATGACGTGGCATGGTTTAAAAGTGGAGGTTTTAAGCCTCAAGCACCGACCCTCCCATCGGCACCTAGACATGAGGCAAGAATGTAGGACCTTTAAAAGTGTCGCCTCCCGCCCTTGTGATTGGTTGCTTTTAGTCTTAGTTATGAGGGCACAAGGAACTCCATTAACAAAAACTGATGGTAAGATAGATGAGTAGTAAGGCATTTGGGGATGGGACAAAAACTATCCAACGTTCATTGCTTGGTAGATAAAACAATGAACATGTGTGAAAACTACTTAACTAAAGCCTACTCGACAATCTCCAGAGCAAGTTCTTGTGGGTGCATTGGGATAGCCGGATGCCTCCGCTATAACCGAGAGAGCTTTACCCGGGTTTTCGGAAAGACTTTGGTTATTTGGTAAAGTCAAGTGGGAAGGGGGCATTAATGTCATCTATTGTTGTTAGGTCTTAGGGCATCTCTACCGCCACCACCACAAATCGATTATCCATGACACTACTTGTAAACTTATCCATAAGAAGTGTCATTAGAAAAGTCGCCACAATGACATAAAATACCATATGACACTAACTACATTATTTAGCGTAGTGTGAGTCACATGAACATACACATGTAGAAAATAAGGCGAGTTTTCACTAGAAGAAAACTGCGTTTTTGGAGATGTTTTTGGAAAACGTAGACGATTTTAGGTGACATCCAATAGAACATCCAAATGTCAATACTGACGTCCAATGTAACATTGGGATTCACATAAAACGCATTTGGATGTTCTATTGGATGTCACCTAAAATTATTTGCATTTTCCGAAAACGTCACCAAAAACGCAGTTTTCTTATAGTGTTTCAAATTCATGTGTGTGACGGTGTATCCCAAATCAGTAACCAGTTAAGCCAAAACAAGTGAATATTCAACCGCTAATTCTCGTAACTGGTTGCGGAAATTGTGGATATCCTCCCTATATCCAAGAGGGCCTTTTGAGATAAGGTGAAAGCCATAATAAAATATTCGCGAATGGAGTAAAACTATGAAGTGTATTATTATGGACTACATAACCATCAAGAGGAGAGTGGATAACGAAATGCGGTGATTCATCCACCTCCTCAAGTTGGTTATCAGTCCTAGCCGGTATGTTCATGGATGTAAACTTTATCTATGGATGAAATATTGTCAAATGGATAGAAAACGCAAGAGAGTTGTTGGAAGTGCCTCCACTTGGATGAGCAACCGGTTATGTTGTCTAGAAGGCCATCTACTTTTATCAAAATTGAAATGAGAGATTAGAAGTTCTTGAAGTAGACTTAAGTCATGTTTCATTTTTCAACCGATAGGCCTTCAGTCATACACATACAGTGCTAGAAAATCTCCACATCCCTACACCAATAATCAAAATAACAATGAAGACAATACCATCCAAGCATGCATAAAATATATGTTCACTTATCTTGTCCTAAACAAATGAAAACTAGATGAAAATTAAGAGCCACTGCTCCCCTCTACACAAGGGTAATTGATAATATAAAACAAAGCACTCAAACAATGTCCATGTAGGTAATAAGCCCTATAACTGTACCAAGGGGACTCTTGCACATGGTAGGGCCAACGGGCTCATATTCACATCAGTATATGCCAATGTTCATTTTTCTTAACTTTTCGATGACAATTTTGCAGGCTAAGATTTGTGACTTCTGATCGGTTCAATTACGTTGAATAAACATAGTTGTTTTAGTATGATCTTGTCCTGTTCCATAACATCAATGTTTAGTGACATCAAAAAACAATTGTTTCAAAAAAGATTTGACTACGTGTACAAAATATGTTAACCATTCTAGGCTCAATGGCCACTCAACATTATCTCGGGGTGGGGGGGGTATATGACCATTTAGTGTCATTGAGAATCTTCTCTTTGGCAATGAAAATGATATTCATATGAGCTATGAAAACTATGAGAAAATTGGCTATGGACATAATTTGGAATTGGCCATCATCTTACCCTAATTGTGCGTTTTGCAATCTACGAGAAGTAGGCAAAGAGCTTAAAGTAGCACCATTTAAGACTTGCTTACCCTACAAGGCTCTAACCCCTAACCCCTAAATTCTCAAGAATTTTTTAAAATTCATAGATGGATTCAAAACTTTGACCTCTTGTCTTCCAAATACATTTTAATATTCTACAAAGTTGTGGGTCATTATTTCCAGATTACATTCCCCCTACATTTATACGGTTATGATGTTAAAAAAATTTGAGCTTCATAATTTCAATTCAAGAGTAATTGACTTCAAATCTTCACAAGATCATGACATGATACAATTGAGGGTCCAACTTGGTCAAAGTTGGCACAAAACGATGTGCTTGAATCAGTCTACCAAAAAAAAGGAAACGCTCATGTGAAAGATATAACAAAGCTTCCCACTTTTATTGAGGACACTAACAAAGAGGCGAAACTCACTCTAGAAATGAAAAACAACAACTACTTTATCTATTCTAAGAAACACAATCTAGAGTAGATAAAGAAGTTTCTCCCACACATGATCCCTTTGTTTGTCTCAATCCATTCAAGCTACCCCTCTCATTCCTGGCCTCAAAGTAATGAAAATTGATCATTTTGAAAAATCTGAACATTTTCAGTAGGGGTTGAAGGCTTAGGGCCACTTCACACACGAGCCAAGAGCCATGACCATGAAATTGTGAGAGCCCAAAAGAAAGTGTCCAAAGGCCGTCCCAACACACCTCCAAAATCATGTAGTGTGGTCACAGACCCTCAAGTGTAGTGTGAAAGTCATATGTGACCGGACCCTCAACCAAATGCTATTCCAATGAATTTCTATTCATGCATGTCCTTGCACATGATAAAATAGATTAAATCAATGGATGCCATGGTCTCCCGGTTTTGTGTTAGGCCTTGCCTCCAAGAGATGGTTTTTGAAAATAGTCCAAGTGACCATGAAACATGATCCATTCGATGCCATGTAGGAATCCATGTAGACTTTACATCCATCTTGCATTCACATACTCCATTGGTCCCTCAAGCGTAGTGTGAAGCGAACTTGGACCAGCTCCGCCTTTTCAACCAATGAGAGTGCTTGAAGTGTAATGGTCACGGGCTCTCAGTCTCCTGTGTGAAGTGGCCCTTAGACACCCCAAATGTAACTCTCAACTTCACCGATATGGATTTTGCTAGAAGCAAGATTCAATCTTATTTACTACTTATGCACTCACATGTAGCTATTGAAATTGTTCATGACCTCCAAAAGCTTGTCCAAATTGTACATACATGCATAGGTTGAGGGTCAGTTTCATTCAAAACTGGGACCCATCAAATTAGTTGGGATCTCGGATGTCATTTCCAAAGTCAACTCCTCGAGAATAGAAATATTTTAGGTGCACACCCTAAACTCCGTAATATCAACCTCCATAATGTCACTCACTCTCTAATATCCCGAAACCCTAGGGAACGGATGTTCGTAGTTCAAATCCCACTCCTTATTGTCACCTTTCTTTCCCTTATATCACGAATTTTGTCATTAATGCAAACCACCAAAGAAGTCAACCCACACCCTTGCATTGCGCCATGTGTCAATATGCGGAGTGTCACCTTCTTCTTCTTCTTCTTCTTTTGCTTCTTCTTATGCCACTTGTTGAATGTTGGTGCATGCATGTGCCACATCGCCCAGGAAGGCCAAGTGGAGTGGACCACACCACATCATTTAATATGTTGCACTTTGTGTTATTCCATAGTGTCACATGCTACACTAATTCTATAGTTTCACGCATCCATGTTAACACTACAAAACTCCATAATATCACGTGCACTTTGGTTGCCACAGGTGTGATACTACGGAGTTTAGAGTGTATCAATAAACTTGATTCATTTACTCCTTTATGATGGATGAGGTTTTAGTGAAGCCATAGGCTCTAGCCGTCTCTAACCATGTGTTGGGCATGTGCTACCAGTTTGGGTCGGATGTTGTGTACTTCTACACGGCTCGCGCTTTGTGAAGTCTAGGTAAAACTTGTCCATCGCGATTGAAGGGGCTCTAGTGATAACATAATAGTTGAGATATTAACTTCTATATGATTTTGTTAATAGAAAAACTTCTAGGTTGAGTGCCCACCCATTCCAATCGAATTTCAATGATTTTCAATTGGAGGATTTTGAATGGGATTTTTCAAGTATTAAGAATAAAATTTCTTGAAAAGTGACGTGGTCTTAGACCAGATGCCAATGCAACATTACTTTCCATCTTATGTTTAAGAGTTTAGATGTAAAATCTCTGGGTTTAGGGCTCCCAACGCAACATGTTTGCCAATAAAGGGTAACTACCTGCGTTTGCCACCAACCAATAGACGAGCCCAAGGAGTACACAATCTTTGCTTTGGCATAGTTATACAATCATCGCTCTAGCTCAGGCTCCAACTCAGTTGGATCGTCAGTAGGTGGAATAATAGCAATGTAAGTAGTTGCAAACCAACATTTCTAATAGGTCTTTGTGTTGCTCCAACATACTAGCAACTCTTCATATTTCCTTTAGGGTTTACGAGAAGATGGACACCGATATGAGGCTTTCTTTCAATGATAGCTCCGATGACAATATTCTTGAGGAGTTGGAGGATGAGTTCATGGTTATTTACACCATGATGTTTGTTTGCACTAACACCTAGGAGTTTTGCAATCCTAGTGAGCTAGAGGATGGAGGATAAGGTGTAGTTGATCACCACCGCGGTGTGCATGACGTCCTTTTGATTTGAGAATCATTCCTCATAATTTCAAAACCCTTACAAACTTCACCATAGTTGATTTACACAAGTGCAACCACATGTTCATAGAGAGAATGATATACCTCAACCAAAAATTTAGATATATCCATATTGAAAATTGTGGGCATTTTACAAGTTTCAAACCTTCACCAAATCTATGAAGCTAACTACAAACCCATCAAGACCCACACTTGGTCCTTCAAGCTCTCTTCGCTAATGACACCTGGATCGCGAGCGTTCTTGAGGTTGGCTATCTTCAAATGAAGCTCTTTTTGTTCATTAATCTTAACCCTAGTTGCCCACAAGAAGTCCCTAGACTCACTACTAGCCTCCCACATCCTTGTCATGCTAACCATGCTCTTTGACTGTGCTCCTAACATCTCACCCTTTGTCGTAGGTCTCTCTACTTGCTCTTGTGTGGATGTGGCGCTAGCAACCTCTGGCGTGGTGGGGAGACTAGAGACATAATCGTCTACTTGAACAATGGGGGGGGATTTTTTATTGCAGTGGATGCAAAACCTTGTAAAATGGATTACCTACGCTTAAGAACATTCCTAGTTGCGTGCCTGTATGTACTTGTCAATCTTTGAAGTGCCTCATCACATTGAGGTACAACCTTCCCAATACCTTGCTCATTAGATGTCCTTGTCTTAGTTGAGTTCAATGCATCTCTCAATCTCCTAGGTGGACTCTTCATTTGAAACCTAAATGACGTGTGTGGGTCATTATGAAATTAAACCCCCTATATACAAGAAGATTATAGAGAAAAACATATGTATATGTATTAATGGCATAATAAAAAAAACGGACTCATGTACTTGTACCAAGCTTTTCGATTTAATGTGATAAATGCCTCCACTACATATACAAACTCATTAATTAAATAATCCATTATTATATATAAAATCCACTTTCACTTTCCAATTGAAAGTCATTGGATGTTTTTTCATTCATAGCATGTAACTCAACAATTGTATCAAACAAACAAAGATAAGAGCATAATAACTTAGCCATAATCTAGAGAGCAAAATTAATAGAAGCCCATGAGAGCTCCAAGAGCCTCTAGTTTGTAAAAACCTAGGACCCAAATGGGCCAAATGGAAAGCCTAACAAGAAGACACACGGTTTTCATTGAGGACTGTGACCATATGAAAACAATAGATGAAAATGTGAAGTGGATAAAACTAACACACCTATTGTCAATTTTTTCTCTAAACCTTAGGGCCCCTTTTGTACATCTACCTTTACTTCATGAAATTTAATGGCATTTTTAGATGTACACACTAGAGAAAAACAATACATCTCCCTTATGTATACTATGTACACTAATGCCTTAAATAACACCCCTTCTTACACTCACGTCCATTCGTACGTGGTATGAAGAGTCCACGCTCATGGCTCAAACTCTCCTTTAGGGTCTCCACTTGATATGTGATATTAAGGAACTCATTAGAAAACTCACCATACACTTTCCGCCACACTAAATTTGGCACAAGTCAAGTAGGCTTGTGTCCATTTTATTTCCTTGGTCTCTTCGAAGTCGGCACATCTTGGGGCGTGTTCTCAAGTAAGGAGAGTTGGGTTGGAATAGGTGGTTGACGTGATTGAGGGTCTCCCATGCCATCTATAACTTGGTAGTCCTCATCCTCTTTTGCCAATGACTCTAGCAATGCCTCATTGTCATCCAAGATGAAGTAATGACCATGATTGCGAGCTAGCTCAACAACTATCAAACTTTCATAGTTTTGTGATGTCAACCCTAGCTATGCCATTCTATCACAAAAACAAACCACATGTGAGTAATGACCTTTAGCCTTGATTCATAGTATGTTTGGGTATGTATAAATGAATTGGAACAAAAAAACAAGAATGCATTTATGAAATTTCAGTATGGCTTCCGCATGTTTACATGAATTTGAGAAGAAAAAAAACATGCATTGGTAAAATTTCAGCATGGCTTTTGCACATGCTAGAGATTATTGGAAATTTGAAAGTGCACATTGACGCTTCAAGCACAACATTCATGGTACAACCTTGCATTCAATATAAAAAGAAGTCACCTCTGAAATCACCTCCTAATCCCACCTTCAAAATCTTAGCTCCTAGCTCCTAGACTTCAATCTCGCATGAGCTTGCTCTAAGCTCCTAGACGTTGATCTTGCATGAGCTTGCTCTAAGCTCCTAATCCAGCTCCTAACCTAGCTCCTTATTCCAGCATGTGAGGCTAAACCAAACAGCTCCTAGCTCTGAGAGCAGACTCCAAGAGCAAGCAAATGGAAAGGCCTCCGTTTCGGAGGTGGAGGTCGTTCAACCAAAAGGCAAGATACATAAGAAACTCAGGTTTCCTAGGTTTATGATACCCTAACCACACCGGGGGGGGGTCCAATCGCCCCCTAGCCAGCCTAGCCGGTGCGGGGTTCGTCCCCCCCCCCGCGCGCAGCTGAGGCCGGCCATTCAGGGCAGATGGGACAAGGTCCCAAACTGCTCCAACTGGCTGGCTGGGGGCGGCTTGACCCTTGGTGTGGCCAGGGTATGAGTGGGGAAGGAGTTTTTACTGGGGTTTTTTTTAATATACACAGAGGCTAGACCGGGAATAGCACATCTGGTACGATTCACCCCAAAACACCTAGCTTTGTTACTTTCTGGATAACTTCTATAGCTTGTTGCATTTTTGCCTTCTCAATAGATGAGCTTACCTAGACAACACAAAACTCTAGCCCTTGTAGAGATACCCTTGTTGATACCCAACTTGAGCCTAGATACCACAAACAACATTGGTACAAAGAGAACGCGAGACAACCATGACTCCAACCATGATCCAAGAACCAACCTCCATAAACCCTAATTTCTCAAAACTGGTTGCAACACTTAAAAAATGCAAATAAAATGTTCTTCTGTTTCCCCATGGGATGGAAACACCAGAATCTTCCTCCTCCAAAATCATAAAATCTGGATGAAATTGCCAAAATTTTGAAGGAATAGTGTCCATATTTGGATGAAAATATGCAATGTCATCCGTACATGACTTCATCACTTCAATGATTGTTGCCATTTTTTTTCCTTTTTAAAAAAATAATTTTTTTGAGAAAGACCAGTGGCCTCCAGAGTCCATGTGAAGGAGAATGATAGGCATGTCACGTGTAGATTTGGGTACTCATATTTAGTGGAGATTTGTGGTACCTACCGTATAATGAGCACAGCCAATTCGGCACCAACATGCCGAATAATCGATTGGTCTCTGAAAGTATTTATATAATTATTATATGCACTTGAGTTAGTATATCTTGAAATTCCCAGAAGAAATATGTGCAAAAAGACATAAGTTTCAGAAATTAGGGTTTCCTTGAAAGACTTCGGCATTTTCAGAAATATTGCAACTAAGTAAGCTGTGATTTAGTCGTAACTAAGTGTAGTTAGTGGCAGCCTGGGCATGGTGGTACAGTAGGTACTCCGGGGTGGTTGCCACCAGATTTAGCGGAGCTCATTTCCTCATAATTAGGTACCACCACCATACACTGATCATCATCATCATCATCATCATTATTATGATGATGATGTAGTAGTGGTATTTAGTACGCTAAATATAGTATTTAGTGTCACTTACTATTTGGAATTATGCAATGCTATATTTATTTATTGTATATCTTATATTTTACCAACAAATGTCAAATTGGTTGTTTGGACATTATAGAACATTAATAACTTTATTTGGTAAGAAATTACACCAATAGTTCAAAAGATATAGCAATGTGCAACTCCGAATACTAAGTGACACTAAATATCATATTTAGTGCAATTGTAGTAGTATTATTAGACGTAGGAGCATGGGGTTCTAAGGGAGCCCAACTGCCTGAACCTCATCTTTCCTCTCTTCCTATAGTAAGGTAACTTAAGTGGGTGCAAAGTGTCCCGGGAGCTTTGCACCCACTTTCCCGGGAGTGTTATGGGAATAATCGGGTCAAAATCCTAGTGTTTCTGAGTCCAACCGATTACCATAACATTATTCAACTGCTATTAGCCATTCCATTCTAATAATATTCAATGACAATGCTTTATCTGAATAACTCACGGTTTATCAAGATGTATCTACTTAGACAAGCATCCGTAAGGTATAATTTGAGCACCTTACATGACATATTCCCGGCCCCACCCAACTTGGTCACCCGACTAAATTATGTTATGCATGTTGTGAACGTTCGGTTTTTCTTTACTAATTTGAGGTGTATTCTATATATTCTTCTAACACGATTGGTGATTTTCTTGAAAAGTCTTGAACTTCAACCAATTCATTTATAACCACTAGTCGGTTCTCCCTGTTCATTGAGTGGGTGTAATTTGAATTGCCACATTTGTTGCACAATCACTATGTACATGTATAATATAGATTTACATGTTAATATATGTTCATTTGTGAGCATTTTCAATCACCAATTGAGGGTCTTATGAGGTCTATTTGACCCCGGTTTCCTCTTCTAATGTTAGGTAATTGACCACCTAAGGGCCGCTTCACACTATGGCTAAAGGTCGAGAGGCCGTTGATTTCCACCAATCAAATTGCAAGAACCAAGAATTCGGCCTCTCAATCCTTCATAATAAAGACCAACGTCCAAAGGCCGCCGCTCTCTAAAATGCCTACATGGCAGTACTTTTTGACCAAGGCGACGGACTCTCGAAGGAAATTTGGGTCGGACAGGATTGGAAACCCTAACTGTGGTCAAGAGGCCGTCGATTTTTTTTTTCATAAAAAAATAAAAAATTGACAAGATCTTGGCGGTTAGATTGGAGGGGTTGTTTTGGGCAGGGGATAAAGTGGGATGCTCCTTCTTCCTTTGAACTTGGCCTGTGGAGGCTTCACACTATGGCCATCCAAGTCGAGAGGCTATGGGAGTTCATGGCCAAAGGTTTGGACTTTGGGCTTGGCCTTTGGAAGCTTAACACTATGTCCGCCCGATGACTCCAATTCCTATATATTTATTGGCTATTTTCAGCCCATTTCTTTGGACTCTCAACAAAGTTTGACCATTCAATCCCACGGCCTCTCGACTTGGACGGCCATAGTGCGAAGCGGCCCTAAGATCGGTTCATCTTGTTCGGACTCCGGAGCCGTCTTATTTTGTGTTTGTTAAGAAATGAATGGAGTCAATCTACCACATAACATTATTTAGATCCATAACAATGTTCTATGGGACTGACAATATTCTAAGGAATATTCCTAATATGTTTACATTCGATTTGAATGTGGGAGAATATTCCCTAAAATACTGTCAGTCCCATAGAACACTATTATGGATCTGAATAATGTTATACAAGGCCTTTCACCGATTGAAAGGTTAGTATGGGAAGTAGTAGCCAAACTAAGTTGTATCTTAAATGGCAAGGTTGAAGGCCCAATAGAGCAATCCAAGGATAGGTTCCCAAGGGTCACACTATTTCTTTGATTTAGTGTGAGAAATCATATAAAATGCCATCAAATTAGGGTGGACATTGACTTTGATTTTATGAATAATATAAAGTGTCATACTAAAGATAATGCCACAACAAAATCGTGGGGTTTGGGCATGCACGGGCTTCTGCCATGGTCGTCGAAGTGCGCAATGTGTATAAAAATACTTCTCACTTTCCAAAGATCTTGAGAATCCTTTGCACACCACTTTGCAATAGATATTTAATGCAAGTTCACCCCAAGGGTTAAGTTCATTTTGAATTGTGGAATGTATTGTCTTGCACACCACACTAATTTTCTCCATTTTGAAAAACATGGTGATACCGCACTATAATGTGCATCATATCCGGTCCAAGATGACCCTAAACTACCGGGTGATAGTGGAGAGGTATCCATTTCCGAATAGAGTGGTTGGCGGTTCGATTCCTATTGTGAAATCTTCTCTCTACTTGACATAGAAAACTAGACTTATTCGAGGTTTCTTACTCTATTTCCGGGATCAGCTAGTCTAAACATAGACATCTACATGTTACAATATAATTCGATGCATTTTCACCTTTGCAATGGATGAGTTTATGTAGACACCACAAATCCCTAGCCCTCCCCTAGGTAAATCTATGAAACATCGGCCTCTTACAAGCTCATCGATGTGCGGGTTAATGAACTAGGAGAACCTACCACTAATGTAGTTACAGATGAGGTCCGAGATGACCCTAAACTACAAGGTGATAGTGGAGAGGTACCCATTTCCGAAAGGAGTGGTTGGTAATTCGATTCCCGCTGTGAAATCTTCTCTCCACTTGACGGAAATTTAACTAGATAGGAAGGAAGCCAAGAGCCCACCCACCGCAGGGTAGGCAGTAAACCCCACCCTGCACCAAGAGGATTCTTGAGCAAGGTAGGACCAACGGGCTCAAATTCACGTCGGATTGCCCGACGTTGGTTATTTATTTATTTATTTAGTTACAGATGAGTTGGTTGAGTTTGAGAAATAACCAGTTGAAGTTCAAGACTTCACAAAAATTACCAATCACATTAGAGGAATTTAGAGAATATGCCTCAAACTAATCAAGAAAAACCGAAAGATGTCAACGCGCAACTGGTTGGACTTGGACACACTAGGATCTCAACCGATCATGCCCAAAATCTCCCCGGACATTGGTAGATGTTTGTGTATTTCTAACAATGTGTTTGAATTTTTATTGGGATGCCCTTTTTAATCTCCCCCTTTATGAGTGATTTTAGTCCCCAAAGAAACACTTAATACGACCAATAGGAGGGAATGTGAGAGAGATCGGCACCGAATCATGAGTAGGTACACACGTTGCACATTCGATTGTGTTGAACGGAAGTCATTGATGAGGGAAGGATCCATCCCGATCCACACAATAAAGCGGATGAGAAGCTTTTGCCACATTCATTATCACATTCATCTGTCACTCTGTACTCGGGCACCCCAGGAAATCGGGCTTTCCCCAGAACTTGTTGAGCTTCCCCAAAACAAAAAGCAGCCTGGGACGGCGGTGAACGGTCGTTAACTTAGGGCCACTTCACACTATGGCTGTCCAAGGTGAGAGGCTGTGGGATTGAATGGCCAAACTTTGTTGAGAGTCTAAAGAAATGGGTTGAAAATAGTCAATAAAATATAAGAATCGGAGACTTCGGCTGGGTATAGTGTGAAGCCTCCAAAGGCCAAGTCCAAAGTCCAAAAGAAGAAGGAGCATTCCACTTTATTCCCTGCCCAAAACAACCCCTCCAATTTAACGGTCAAGATCTTGTCAGTTTTTGATTTTTTTTAATGAAAAGAAATCGACGGCCTCCCGACCATAGTTTGGGTTTCCATTCCTGTCTGACCCAAACTTCCTCTGAGAGTCTGTCGCCTTGGTCAAAAAGTACTACCATGTAGGCATTTTGGAGAGCGACAACCTTTGGACTTTGGCCTCTAGTGTGAAGGGTCGAGAGGCCGAATTCTTGGTTTCTTGCAATCTGATTGGTGGAAATTGACGGCCTCTCGCCCTTTGGCCATAGTGTGAAACGACCCTTACTGAATAAGCATTGAGCAAAGTTTTCTAATCTTAGTAGAGTTATGGAATCCATGGATTTTCTCATTTGTAAGATCAAAAGGAACGGTTCCAATGCACTAATGAAAGCATGGTTTGGACATCGTATGTAAAAGTTATAAGGGTTTGAAGTTTTAGATGTATATATGTGACTCAAAGTAACATTTGTATCAGTTGTTCAGAAGATGTACATCTCCATAATGAATATATACACACATTGTACAAAATTTCTAGATGTTGATTTTGAAGCATACTTACGTTAGGTGGTCTCATGTGAGATGGGGCACTAGAAGTAGGGAACAATACAATCTTGTATTGGTTGTTGGTCATTTAACCACGGGAGTGACGGGGAGGAACTGCCAATAGGTGAATTCGAAACCACATATGTGTGGAAAGTTGTCCATAGTGAATAGATAAAGTGACTTCCAAGTAATCCAAGTAGGGTTTAGGGTTTAAACTTTATCAGTTTAGTGGTCTCCATGACTTATCATTTAGCACAAAGTGTCATATGACAACCTCTCTAGATGCCACTCCATGAACCCTAAACCCTTAACCTTGAACCGGACTAAGTCCAAGTCTAGAATTGTAACATGATGAATTCATTATAAGATCCTATAGATTATATGATAAGATCCTACAATAAAATATGCAAAGTTGATTATGATAATATTATGTATATTTTTAAATTTTATACTCCCACTATTCAACACTTAATTGTATAGATTTAAAATAAGAAAATAGTTATTTGTTCTTTTCCACCATAATTTGATAGCATAACATTCAAGTAATCACTAATGATTCACATATCTCCCAAAAAATCCAAGTTTATCAAAAGTGCACGGATGGATCCGCCCATAGAATTGAAGCAACTTAAAAGTCTAACAAATTTTGACAATATGTTCAAATTTACTTAAATACAAGTTTAAAGCGAATGAAATGGAATCAAATCAAAGTTCAAAAAGCCAAAGGACTTATGAGACTCGAGAATCTACACATCTAAAGGGACCCTAAGTAATCCTTTAAAAAGAATCATCACACATGCACTTTCAATCATCATAACCAAATTGAAGCAAAGTTTATTTTCAATTCGATTTTTGTTCATGATTTATCATAGATTTGCTAATGCAACCCAAGTTGTAGGTAATATTAAGTTACATCGGCATGTGTGGCCATTGGCAGTCACTTACATTACAACAAAAGGCTTGAAGCCGCAAATGGAGGTCTACAGAAGCTTGCCAAATCAGAGCAGAGGCGGCCATAACCGATCACTTAAGAGATTTTGTGCCAGATTTAGAGAAGTATAAGGCGGTGCAAATTTTTCTGTGTGGAAAATAGAAATTTTGAGGGTTGCAAATTTTTTGGTAATTTGATTCCATAAATTGAATTTATTGTGAATTTTTGAAGTCAAAAGTTGGCCCAAACATATTACCAATGTCTAGAGTTTGCCATAACTCTTCATTCCTCTTCACTTTAGCACTCAAACCATATCCATGTGTCATGGCACTATTGGTTCTGGGTTGATCAAAATTCAGTGCCCAACCTAATCGGAATTTAGTCCCAGCCTGATCAAAATTATGGCACCCTATACATTTATGATGGGGTCCTGATTGGGAATAGGCACCTCTACTCTAAAGGGTGCATGAAACAACGGAGTACTAAGGGTGAGTTTCCATGTAGGCCGCTTGCCCAATGGATTCTAGATAATTGTATTGCATTGTGGGCAACCATAAGCAATATAGGGTGAACGGGCTCATATTCATGCTGGCGATATATACGCTAGCGTTCTTTTCTTTTCTTTTCTTTCTTTCTAGATAATAATTGATTGGGGGTGTTGTCATGGAGATAAGCACAAGCCACCAACCAACCACATTCTGATAGCCTACTAGAATGTGGAGGGCCATGGTCATGGGCTGCGAGAACTTCCATGCGCCCACTAAAGCACTTTTTGACCTACAAGTGCCGGTCACCGAACCTTGGAGTTACCAAAGTTGGTCCTTGGTAACCTAAAGGAGGAGGTTACTAGGTAGGCCCAGATTTGAGAAGGTGAGAGTAGCTACATAGTTGGCACATACAAACCCTACCCCATCATATTCCATCTACATTTGGGCGAGTTTGTCCTTATTCCCACTAGAACCGGTAGGCAAGCAGCCTACACGGAAACTCACCCTAATTAGGTTCTTTGCCAACATTCTTCCAAGTTCTAACTCTATCGGTTTGGTTTCCTAACACCTACCAAGGGGGTAACTAATACAGTAATAAAAATTGAAAACCTTGTTGCGGGTACATTTTCACAATACTTAAGGGGAGGGTGAAAACGATGATTCCTATGTAGATCCCATGGGTGATTATTCTAGCCAAATCAAGGTCAAAGACCCTAAATTAGTCTATTCATTCTGATTTGATATGAATCAACAAGAGATTTTTACTGCACCCTCGCTTTGTAGGTGTTAGGAAACGAAATCCCCTTATAGCGTGTTTGGTTGATGGTTTATCCCAATTTAAGCTCAACATGTCGTTTCCGGTGTTTGGGAGTCACTTACGATTTGGAATTACGCAATGTTAAATTTATTTACTTTCAATATCATCTTTTATCCTTAAAACGTCAAATTGATTGTTTGGACATTACAAAACATTAACATTTCTTCTTGGTAAAAACTTACATTAACGATAAAAAGTATTAGCACTGCATAAATCCGAGTAGTAAGTGACACCAAATATTATAAATGGTGTACACTGTTTACAGTTATTTAGTGCCACTTAGTATTTGGAGTTCTACAATGCTATAATTGTTTACCAAGAATGTAATATTTTACCAAGTGAAGTCATTTATGTTTGAAAATGTCTGAGCAAACCTATTTGACCTTTGTTAGTAGAAATCAAATTTTAGAGTGAGAAGTTGTAGCATTGCATATTCCAAATAGTAAGTGAGACTAAATACCATTAACGGCATAGACTAATTTGGGGGTTTTGACAAAGATTTGGGAGTTAATGTGTTTTAAAATAGCAAACCCCTGGCTCCATACCAATAATACTAATCAACATTTTGACCTCCCTGCCCTTGGTTCGCCCTCCCCCTCATTGGGTGTTGTGAACATTCACCCCAATTCTATCCCTCGGCCAAGGCGGCTGGGGCGAAACAACCCGTACACTGGTTCCTTGGAGGCAAGGGTTTAGGCATCCAACAAGGAACGAGTGTGTGGGTTGGTTCACCCAAATCTAGCCAAGGCTAGGTGTCCGAGTCTTTGAGGTAGGCCCCACCACATTTACCTAAGGTGAAACAACAGTCGCATATAACACATATATGAAGTCGAATTGAGATGTATAGTGATAAACCAACCACCAATAACTTGTATAAGTAAAATTGGCCCAATGTCCATTCCACGATTATTACAACATGCCTAAATTGTGTGTTACGCACCTCCTATAGAAATGCACATATGCTCACATGATTACGATATTGAAAACACAATGTTTTGATTGGAGTTGTGTTAATTAACAATTGAAGCACCACGGGCCTTGGCTTGGTGGTTAGGGCTCATGGCCCCCAATGAGGAGGTTGTGGGTTCTATTCCCCATGCTGGCGTGGTGCTCACCACCTTAGTCCACCCAACTATGGTGGGGGGTCCTTGGACCTTGTTGTATGGGTACCTCAAAGCCCTTTGGGGGGATACCATGTCCGGTATCTTCAAGGCACTTGTGGCTAGCTAGGAACTAGTATAGTCACTATAGTGTCCATCCTCGAAAGGGGAGAGTAGTATTGTCCCAATGTCCCCTTGTCCGGTGGGCCTCGGGTCATTGGCATTATGAACGGACACTTTATTCACGCCGGCCCCTTGCTAAAAAGGGACCGGAGTTTCTATCTATCTATCTATTTAACAATTGAATATACGACTTTCAGACCTCAAATAAACGTTACGTGGTCACTCTTTTTGAAGCGGTCGCTTATCTTTGTGTGGTAAACGGCAAGGTTTGTAGTTAAGAATGGACTCCAAGAAGACATCAAGTGTTATGACTTTGAGATTGGACTACGTGCTCAAATATAGACACCACTCTCGGTCCAATAGTTATCAACACAATCGGGAGGGGACTCTCTATGTATTCCTAGACAAGAACGAGAATCTCGAAGGCTTTGACCTCTTCCAACTTTTGCATCTTCGCTTCGATTCCGAAATTTGAAATGACAATCTTCTCGATTCACAATCTCCGATCGGACTGAACTGATAAATTCCGGAGCTGATCCAACGGCCATAACATGCATGGGGAGTTGGAAGTTCCCACAAAATAGGACCACGTAGCTCACCTTCCCTGATTACGTGGCCAGTTCGCCTGCAAATACTCGCAAGTCTTCAGAGAAGCGGCAGGAAAGCCGCAGGTTGTGTCTCTCTGACGATTAAATGCAATCCTTGGTTCTTGGAGATCTACCTGATCTGCACACGAATTGATCTCCTAACCCCCTCTGGATCGGTCCGGACAGTCGGGGGATCCGGTTGACCTAACTTCAATTTCAATGGCTCACAATTTTGGTTATATTTGAAGGATTGTCAATGGGCCAGCGAGATTAAAAAAGAAAAGGGAAAAGATAAGAGAGAGAGAGAGAAAGAGAGAGAGAAAAAGATTGCCTGCATAACATTTCTTGGCTGTGTTCCGAAGGGATATGTATTGGGAAAGCATAATTATCCTTTGATTTCGGGGTTCCCCGTTTATGGGGAGCATTAAGGATGTGTATTGTAGAGTTTTGACCAACATCTATTATTTGTCATGAGTTTTTTCAATCACAACCTCTTTCTTTGGAAAAAGATCATCATCTAGTTGCTTAGTAATGTTATTGTTCGATATTACTTCCCCCACTCTCGCGATGTTATTGTTGGGTCCTTAGGTCCGACCTTCTCCATCAATGGGAGGCTTATGCTTATGCTCATCTCCGTAATGCCGCATTCCTTCCCAAAGCCATCCGGTGGGCCCCGCATAGCATCTCAACATAATCCATGTAACCCGACCCTCCTCCTCATCTTGCATGATGATCGGAAACACTCTCCACCACCTATTCTAAAGTGCCCGGATATACACCATGTCATCACCATCCCCCACCCCCATCATGCAATACACCCCCACCCTTATACACCACCAAAGAACCAAAACCTCTCACTATCCTATACATCCACCACATCTCATTAAAGCATACCCTAAATAATATGTTGTCATCCCTGCCTACCAACCTCTTACTTGCATGTCACACCTTTATTAACCTCCCCCTTCTCAATAACACGTTTCTAACTCTGCCATCACACTTGGCAAGACATACTACCCCCCCCTCCCCAACACCACTACCACCCAACACCATCACTCCTCCATGCCATCATCTATCACCCACCTCCATCCCCTCAAATATCCTCTGTGATGCTCCTACTACACTGACGGATCTTCCACAACCCCCAAGAATGAAGGTAATGATATATTGCCGACGTTGAAATTTCGAACAACTCAAATCACACATCCATTGTAGATAAACTCTTGGGTTATCCCAATATTTCTCCATGTTGAACTTTATGCACTCCTCCTAGCAATTCAACATACGCAATATCTCTCCCATGATGTACACATATTCATATATAGCCTAAATAATGTACCTCCAGCCCGACAAACTCCTCATAGCAACTACCTTATTCCATATTAATCACACTAATCACAAAGTTAGAGCTCATGCATACATATTTGGCAATGATGAAGCCAACAAACTTGCAAAACAAGGATCAAATAATGACCCCATCCCTCTAGACCAAATGCCCTTCCATCTTATTGGTCATCGCATTCCATATTGGCCTTCCAATGTACCCATCTCTACACAATACGATGGGTCAATTCGCAACATCAAGCGTTACATAGAAATTGAACACCATAGCTAAACTATTTCCTCATTGGCCAATGCAGTCCCTTACGTCGCCAAATGGGTACACAACTCACATTCACCAATTATAGTCAAGCCTTTATTGGACCTCTAAATCTATCATTGATGCCGAAATCACACAAGTTCTTAAGTCCCGTTACAACCACTATATGGGCAATCAACACAAACACCAAATTCCTAACCCAAACTTATCCCCCATGTGCACCCTATGTAGACTTAACCAAAATGTCACATGCTTCCACCTCCTATCATGTTGCACTAACAAACACATCAACACCCTGCACACAAATAGACATAACAAAGCAGTCCATGCCTTATCCGCCACCCTCCTTTCCCAACCTCATATACAACACTTCACCTTTTAATACATGTCGGCATTCATAACAATCGACACCCCAAAAACACACTACCCTCCTGGTTACTCCCATGCACATGCTTCCTACCCAAATGCGACTGCCTTGCCTGCCTAAACTGGACATTCTTTGTATCAAAGGGAAATCGCCCAATGATACCCCCCTCCCCTAAGATCATGGTCCAACTTATTGAATTTGCATATTGAAATGATTGATTACTGGAAACAACTACCATTTGTAAACACTCTCACCCCCCATCTACAATAACTTGGTTGGAATACCCTTCCAACATCAGTTATCGCTGACGACATCTGAGGCATTATTTACAAAACATCAATGCCTTCTTGACATGAAAATTCCACAAAATAAAGTATCAAAACCTCACGGAATTCATTTCCCTTGATGTCATTAAATACCTTACATATATCATTTTTAACAAAAGAAATTCAAAAAAATGCCAACCCCAATTCCCCTTCCTTAATCACCCTCTCACACCCTTCGGATCCACCTATTATTACCCCATCCTCCTCTTATTTGTCATGATGGCCCTATTGTGAGGATGGCAAATGGACCAACTTCACGTCGGTCAACTGATGTTATTTTCTTTTCTTTCTTGGAGGGGCAGTCATAAGTGTTTTTAAAACATGATTTCTTGTGTGCCAAGGCAAAGGGATTCTGGCCTTGACATGTGCCTAACCTTTGGGATATTGGTTTCAAGGGTTTGTCCCTCTTTTATTTGGGTTAATGTTTGTTTTCCACTCTACCTTAAACAACGATTGCAAAGCCTTTGTATTTGGTCGGAGTTGAAAACATACGTTTCTACTTTCAAACGAGGAACCAACCGGTGTTGGTAGGATATATTGGTAAATGCATGGTATCAAGAATCAATATAAATTATGGTATCAAAGAACCTATCTGTGGGCATCAAAATTCTAATATTGATAATTGGTGGGAACGTTGAGGTGAGAGAACCTTTGTGTACCCAAATTATTATTTAGGTCAATACTTCTAAACCATATTCATACTAGGATGATTCGCCTTGGTGTGAAGGTTCTTGCATGGTCTATAGACCCAAATGATACTGGAAACATAAGTACCGTCCATCACCTAACATACTCTACTGTTGGCCTTCTGTCTCAAAAAAAAAACATACTTTACTGGTATCAAGAAAATGTAAAATCCTCCAAATAAATACCCAATTGGTATCAAAAAGATAGATCTAGTTCAACATTGGTACCAACCCCTTGAAACCTACCTCCCCAAGCATAGGCACATGTGAAGGCCATCATTCTTTTACCTTGGTCTATCACACCTTGTTTCAAAAACAATGTATTCAAACGTGGATGGCCACCACATGAGGACCTCATATACTTGTGCTCATTTTTTTTTTATCAAGGGCGACAATGAAGACAAAATGAAATACGATTGTTGATCATTGTGAATTGTTGCAAAATAATTCCTTGTCAAATTTGTTCATTTAGCCCGTTAGGTCTCGTGTTGATGGCTGAAAGGCACATTCATGTTGGTGAATGGGGTGAGTAGAAGGGTTGGGTTTCGTTGAGGATCAATCAAGGCATTGACCACAATGAAGAAAATGAAGGTATCACTCAAAAGAAAAAAGAAAAAAAAGGGAAAAAAATTGCAACATTTCTAGCTCTACTAATCGTAATTTAGCATGTTGTTTTCAATCAACTTCGTCTCCAAATGCAAGTGACCAATGTTCAATATTGAGTCAATTTTGAAACATAGCCTTCAAGATTTACCATCTATTAAGCAATGATGCAATCAACATCAAATTCAACTCATACTGCAACCTTCTAGGTCTTGCAACAATGAAGTATCGCTTCAACTTGAAAGATTAATATTCCAAACATGTTTGGTAGGCATTGATTCAATATATTAGTGGTTTGGGATGCTCAATGTTAGTTCATGCATTCTTATACGGTTGCCATCATCACCAATTTAATCAGAATGGTTTCATTAAAGTGTTTCCTGTACAAATTTGAGGCACAACTCACAACAGTCAGAAAGTGTAGCCATTTCTTGATCATTATTCTATAAATTACTCACAATCCACTTGTACAAGAGTCACTTTGCAAACTTTGCAAGTCAAAATCACTTGAACGTTGATAGCCAGAGAATCCTATAATATAAATATAATACACAATCATGCAAAATCAGATACAGGAGCCATCAAAGTTCAATTGCACGGCTGAGCAATTGACAAGTGCTCTCAAAGAGCAGCAATGCTTTGGTGCCTGGGACATGGAATTCAACAGCAACGAAGAATATCTGAAAGCTTTCCCTCTCAAAGGCCCAACATTTGGGTCACAAAGATTTGCAGATTCAGACTTGGATGATTGTCAGTCGTTGCCCCAAATTGTTATGCAGGTAACCAAAGTCATGAATTTAACTCATGTCTAATTGATTTGTATTATAGTGAATCAAGTGCACAAATCTACATGTAATGATGTGTAAAACTATATATATATATGCACTTGCTCGAAACAACAGCGTCAATACATGTAGGTTGATGTTAACACCGGCTTGAACATGACAAACAAATCACTGTGCTATCACACATTTTGGTGATAACAGCTGGTGTAACAATATTAGGTTTACTTCCCTCATATATCACCATTTCTATGTACCTATGAGTTGGGCAACCTTTTTAAGAACCCCTGTTATGGCTGGTAGCCTCGGCACCCTGCTCTCAACCAACCAAAAGCTGTCACGACACCAAGACAGAAACTGGTTACGAATACATTTGAATTAGAGATAAAAAGATATCATATGTGCTCACGAGCACACCTGGATTTGTGTGAACAAATAATGTCCTTTGTGTGCAAAAATAAAGGCATCAGGTTTTCAAAAGAAAAAAACAGATTGCCTACATCATATCCAGGCAAGTGAACATATTACATTTATTGTCTAAAGACAAAATGCTTTTCCTTCATGAGTTCTTGCAATGGACTTATATTGATGCTATATATGCTGAATTCATGTCTAACTTCTACTTAAAAGTGTTGCACTTTAGGAAGCCTGCCAGGAGGGAAATCTACTGCAAGAAGAACCCCACATTGAACAAGAATGTGATGGAAACCTCAAAAATGATGAGCGTAAGGAATCCCAGGACTTGGTCCTTGATGAAGATCTTGCTCCAGTGCAAGAATTTGTGCAAGAATCTGAAACTGCCGAACTTGTCTCCCCACAGGTAAGCACATATTTCAATAGAGAAATTAACACCGATTTCCACCAAATTCCTCCAAGTAAATTAACACTGATATGGAGTGGAGGAGGTTCTTATCAGTTCACAGTCAACCTGCTCTATCTATAGATGTGCAAACCTTCAAAAGACCTCAAGTAAATTACTACATAGAGTTCAATAAGAATAACCATTGACATTGTTCATGCACGTCGATTTTGTGTCTGAATCTGGAACCTTAAACAATAAGAGTAACAACAAAATGAAAACCTTACTTTTAACAGGTGGATAATGAGATGGTTGCTGCACTAGTCGAGATCACACTAGCAAACGGAAGTGACGAGGTTGAGGATGTCATCAAGACATCAGATCTTATGATAGACGCTGTGGAGAAGACGACAATAAGTCAAATTTGTGACCTTACAGTTGAAGAAACAGTTGACTTGATGGTAGGGGCTGTTGAAGAACCAACGACAACAACAACGACAATAACAACAAGCGTAAATTTTGATGACAGTGAAGGTCCTACTGTTCCAATAAAGGAGGTCATTGAAGAGATTGTCATTGAACCCACCAGCAGAGATGATCTTAAACTTGAAGAAGAAACAATTGACTGGATGGTGGATGTTGTCGCTGCAACGGCACCCTCTGTTGCAAATTTAGGTTTGGAGGTTGAAGAATCATCAATCGTTGTCACAAAAGGGATCATGGAAGAAACTTCTATGGAACCTGAAGTAGAGCAGGGTGAGGTTGGAGAGACAACTTACCATGTGATGATGCATCATGTTGAAAAGAGACCGATTGCTGACAGTGCCGTTAAACTTGAAGAAGCCATCGAACTGATGGCAGATGTTGTTGGGGACGAAAATATTGAGGTTGTAGAATCAACTGTTGCAATGGAAGAATTTGAAAACATTTCTACTGTTCAAGTTGAGGGAGGAGTTGAAGAGGAGGCCAAATGTATAAGCTGCTGTATTGACAAAAACATGGACAGTGGATAGGTAGTGTGCATTGCATAAAATATATAAGAGGGGGCAAAATAGAAAAAGCTTCTCAGTAGCTGACCAAACCAACCATGAAAATAGTATCTGGAGGAAAATAATTTAACCTTCTGAGCAGGTCAAGCAGACACCTCCATGAAGACATTGACTCAACAATTCCATTCTCTTTGTAACTTACATTTCAGTATATCCAAATACTTTGAACCAAATTGCATTGGGGAACACAATTCAACCCTAGGAAGCTTGTTACTGGCATTAATTCTCCACCTAGACATATTTAAAATCCAGTGCAACAAAAATGTCATCAAAACTATCGCAAAAATCTGCTCTACTGAACAATGCGTTTACCACTGGACACAAAAACCCAATGTAGAAGGGAGAACAGCTGAAATTTGGAGGCTGGTTGAAATACTAGACAAAAGGGACAGTATGATGAAAAAATGCAGATGATGTATTCATATCAATCTCCTCATGCAATAATAGAAGACCCATATTGCAGCTTCCCGGCACTAGGTCCGTGATGGAAAATTGGAAGTATCAATCTTACTGCTACAAGGACTGCTCTAAGTAGGAAACTCTGGTTCAAACCCAAATAGGGTGGTGAGCACGACCAGTGATTCACAATTGTATGTGACCTGCCCTGAGGTTGCTGAAGCTCGGAAACATTGTCAAATTTAGTCCCCAAGAGATCAACAATTTGGCCTAATGCCATTGCACTTGTCGTCCTCAAACCAATTTCTACATTTGTGCATAGCTACAAAATGGGATTTCTGATAGCTCCTGTTGGAGGAGAAGCTGGAACTGGTACACTTCGTTTTTCAACCTCTGTAGACTCACCTGGAGCAGAACTTTCCTTCCTGTCCTCACCTGTGTATTGAACAAAGGCTTCAGGGTTGGCAGCCATGCATGTTTGCATTGCTACAAATGGCTTGATGCAATCCGAGCCCTGCAAAAGTGTGGTTTCATAATTTGTCAAAGAACATTAGTTTGTAAACACAGACTGCCCTATTATGTAAAATAGTATCATATGATTTGTATATGGTTGTAAGGTGGACAATCCTTATTCGCCTACTTTTCATGTTAGGACACCTATATTTTAAGTGGTATATGGTTTGGTGTGGCTCCAAGAACAGATGCCAAAAAGACATCATGTGTTTAAACAAAATATTCATGTGAGCTACAGAAATTATGAGGAAAGTGGCTATGGTCTCAATTTGAATTTGCTAACCATCTTGTACTAATCGCGTGTTTTGTATCCTAGGAGAAGTGGGCTAGTCAGAAAAACTATCCATTGAAGACCAATCTACCTTATATAGAAGTGTATGGAGGAATGTGGTTGTATATGGTTAAGGTTAGCAGGATAGTTCGGGTACTTATCTTAATTGGACACCTTTATTTGAGTGGTGTATGGTTAGGTGTGGATCTAAGAATGGACGCCACAAAGACATCAAGTGTTTAAAAGAGATTACACTACATGCTCAGAATTTGTTAATCATTCTATGGTCAGTAGTCAACATAATTGGGGGGGGGGGCCTTTATGATCATTCAATAAGAAAGAGAATCTCCACTTTGACAATGAACAAGATATTCAAATGAGCTCCAAATATTAAGAGGAAATTGGCTACATGCACAATTTAGATTTGCTAATCGTCTTGCACTAATTGCATGTTTCATATCCTACAAGAAGTGGGTGCAGAGCTAAAAGTGTCTGTGTAAGGCTCGCTTGCCTTACATATACAACAACATACATTGTATACACTGTATACAATGAAATCCCACAAGTTGTAAGATTTTAGAGGGATAAACAAGTTGTATCTAAAATTATACCTGATCTTCAGCTTCGCTTGTAAGGAAGCAATAAAATGCTTCACTGAATTGTATGCCACATGGTCCTTCACGAAGTTCGGCCACACAGTCACACTCCAATGCCTTTCGAGCCCTCTCCTCCCTTGAAAGCTGCTGATATCATCACGTACACAGTTCTAAGAGGTCAAAACAAAACAAATCTAAATTGCGCACAGTGAAATACTAAAAACTGCAGAAAATTGGCTCATGTTGTCAACTGACATTGGCTTCTTGGACTTGTAAGTAATGTAACATGCATTCTTGAAAGATTTAATGAAGAAATCTAGTCATCAAATGACAATAGGCAGCACTTACTTAATTGGGAGAAGGCTAAGCTACGGACCTCTGTATCATCACCATCTGCCAAAGCCGTTGCTTCTGCACATCATCAACCCAAAACCCCAAATTCAAATTTCACAAGCCTTACTACAAAATAGTAGGACTGGTGGAAATTCCACTAATCCAGTCACTACCTTCTTTCCACTCCAAAACTGAGGTTTCTACAATCCAAGCACTAAACAATGTGGAATTTACTCCTCTTGAGGAGAGCCCAATCCATTCTTCAGCAGAATGATAGATAAGTTTAAGTAAAACCTAACCCTTCAGGAAAAAACTAAATTGGCAGATCCTTTCCAGAACACCATCGTTCTCACATGTTGCACAATCAAATGATGGATCTTCACCAGATTGAGCATCTCAATCATGTAGGATTCAGACCAACAAGTAAATGCATCCTGACGCATCAAGGAATTTGATGCAACTTCCAGAAAGACCTAATTTTCTCCTAACTTTAGTGCCTTGATGATGATTCATGCTTGCGACCACATACATGGAACATGGCAAAAGCTACTCTTCAAGTTGACCAGAATGCTCACATCCTTCTCCACATACACATATATCTAAAACACTCAAATCACTTGGGTTTTCGTGTGCATTTCACTCCAAGAAACGACATGGGAGAGTGAACTGAAACTCACACAAAAAACTGTTGCCATCTTTCCATTCCAAAACTGAGACTCGTACAATCCAAGCACTAAATATTGTAAATTTACTATTCCTAAGGAGAACACAGTCCACTATTCAGCAGAAAACTAGTTTGAAGTAAAACCTAACCCTAGAGAAGGAAAATTGCGTGTGGCAGTCCTTCCTGGAACACCATCATTTTCATATGTTGCACAGGAAATCAGAAGATGGCATCTTTACCAAATTGAACACCTCAATCATGTAGGATTCATACCAACATAAATTTGTATCCTGATAATCAAACCGTATAACGCAACTTCCAGAATGACCTAAAATTCTCATAGGCTTTAGTGCCTTGATGATAATTGATGATTGCAACCACATCCGTAGAGAAATGACTAAGGGTTTTCTTGAAGTTCAATAGAACGTTTACATTCTTCTCCACATACAAATATATTCAAAAGACTCAATGACTTGGTGCACTGACTCCAAAAAGGACATGGGTTAGTGGACGGAGTGGACATACCGGCAGCCAAGGAACCCAGCGATGTTTTGACCATGGCTTTGTTGGAGTAGATGTTGAAGAAGATGATTGAAAGGGCTATGGCGGCACACAGCTGCGGCCGTTGCAATTTCTGATGAGTTTTTCTTCCTCCGGGGACTTAGGGCTCGTTTACACCATGCACCATGAAGTCGGACCATGGAAGATGGCCTTTTTCGATGGTCCGACTTCATGGTCCAACTTCCATGGTCCGATTTCTTAAAAAATCAATTTACACAGCCTTTGGGCCCTCACTAGGTGTAAACCAACTCTTGAACCGAGAGGAATGATCATGCACCAAAAAAGTGATTGTGCTGATTGTTTTAATATATGCCCAAAAAGGGCAATTTTGAAGAAAGAAAAAATTCAAGTTTGATCATGCGTTTGTTTTCACTTTTCTTATCTTCTTGTTTTTATTTTTTTCATCTTGAATTTCAGCAAGCATGGTTGCAATGGAGGAGTAGAATAGCGACTTATTTTTCTCTTAGGATTAAACATGTTTTTGTACATGTTTGTGAAGGATGATTTTGGACATTCTAACATTGATCTTGCAAGGAGAATGGGTGAAGTTTGCAATTTTGAGTTTGGGTTAAGAAAGTATGGGGCATAGAGAGAGGGGCATATAAAGTCAAGAACATATGTATGGATTTATAAACCGCTTGTTGTTGGGTTCATGGATGGAGAAAGAGTTTAAGAAGCAAACTCGAGTGGAATACATTACATTTAAATTTTTGTGTGAGAGGTTGGGCCCCTATTTGAAGAAAAATGATGCATGTTTTAGAGTTATTGTATTGGTGCAAGAGAGGGTAGCAATATTATTGCATAGATTGGATAGTGGTGATGGATTGCAAAACATTGGAGACTTGTATGAAGTCTACAAGAGTGTATTATTAAAAATAATGAAGGAGTTTTGTAGAGTTGTAAAGAAGCATTTTCAACCGGTTTTTGTGCAAAACTCCAAGTGAATTGCAGTTCAGAATTTTAGCTTCAAAGTTTGAGCAATTACATGATATATTATACATCATAGGAGTAATAAATGGGTCGTGAATGCATAAAAGATAAGTTTCAGCCATATAAATTTATAAGAGATGTTGCATATCCGGTGAGGTATTGGATGTATTGTTCATTTAAGGGTAGAAAAACTACATTATCCAGGAAGGAGACAAATTAGAATCTTATTCAGTATTCAACAAGGATGTGTGTAGAAATGATATTTAGAATTGTTAAGGGTAGATGAAGGCTAAAAATGAAGCGATCTAAAGTATTTTTGAAGAACATCTCCAATATTATAATAATTTATAAAATATTATATAATTTTTATATTATAAATTATAAAATGATTAAAAATGAATGAATTGTTGAACCAGAAAACAAACTAGCTAAAGGAGTTAGCGAGGGAGAAATATGAGAGGGCAATGAATTACAAGGAGAAAAACTAGATTTGATGAAGTGAAAATAAAGATTCTAGCTAGATAAGATGCTCCAATTGCAAATGAAATAAATGATGGAGAAATATATTTATTTTTACTAAGAAAAAATGATAAGGCAAATGATCTTCTTTGTGAAGCCATAGTAATGGATGAATTACTGGTTGAAAGTTTGTACCAATACAAATTACGAGAAAAATATAGCATTATAAAAATAAATAGTAATAATGAGACTGATTTAATAGAAAAGTAACTAAAATTACCATTAACTTGTTCTAATATTTATTTATTTATTTTGGTTACAGTAGTTAATGGTATGATAGTTGGTGGTGTCATAGTAGTTACTTTACATGAAGTAGGTGTAGATAGAACGATATTTTTTTCATAATTTTGTAACATTTGCAAGGATTTTGTTGCATACACTTGCCCTATGTGAGCCATTCAAACCACTCGCGGTTTGAGTTAAGATACATTGAATAGTTAAGAAATCAAGTAAGTTGTTAGGAATTAAATTAATATTAATTAGTTAGCATTATTAGATGATTAGGCAATACATGAAGATCCGACATGGTATTGAGCAGATGAAGGTGTATGCGGATGAAAACGTGCACGGATGAAGGCATTGGACGGATGAAGGCGTTGAACGGATGAAAACGTGCGCGGCTGAAGGTGAAGGCCGTTGGATAAAGAAGATGATGAACGAAGACCTTAGAATTTAGGAATTTAAGTAGTGTGGAGTCGGCTATAGATGTTGATCATTAGATTTAGGTATGGCCCGATCTACAAGCGGTAAATCTTATGATTGGAAGGGAGTGGTTTACAAAGCTTAGCACTGGGGATTTTTTTTTAAAGATTTGATTTTTTTTCCCATGTAGATAGCGATGTAAAGTTCCTAGAATGCTAGAAAAATAAATGTTGAATAAAAGGATTTGTAAACTTTGATGGAAAACTGTTGTACGGATATGTGGTTGCTAGAGTGAATTGTTGTTAGATATGTGGCTGTTGGAGTAAACAATTGTTGGATATGTGACTACTGGAGTGAACTGTGTATGAACATGTGGCTGCTGGAGTAAATTATTGTTGGATATATGGTTGTTGGAGTAAACTATATGTGGACATGTGGCTACTGGAGAGAAGGCCGCAACCGGTTGCAGTTTCAAGTTTTGTAAGTTGTATTGCTTTGGTTGTTAAGGGTTTTGCGGTGCTTGAGGCTTAGAGACATGAGGTAGAGATAGAGTTGCTGATTAGAGACAATCTTAAAGATAAAGTTAATGACTAAAGCTAGAATTAAAACTCTAGCTTTAGTCTTGATTGGAGTGTTGGTTTGAAAGGTGATAAAAAATCATTCATCTAAATACTATTCATTGGAAGGGTGGTTTAACCTTCAATCCTTCAACTATTCAGCCAATCCAACCAAGGGTGGTTGGTGTGAAATCTAGTGAAAGTTAGGTACCTTAAGCCAATTCCCTTTGCAATAGCAACTACTAGGTATGATAGATAAATTTTAGATGAAGTTATGATGATTAGATTGAATGAAGGGCGGTTTTGTGAGGGATGATAAGATGAATTTAGAATGAAGTTAGGGTGGTTTGCATAGATGAATGTGATGCATTTTGATGATTGCATGAGATAGAAGGTCATTGTTTGGAGGTACTAGAGTAGTCCACCCATCCGGCCAATCTTGTGGATTGTTACTTCAATTGGAATAGTAATTGTCACCACATCCTATTATCATATCATTCATCAATTTCTTAAAACCATCTATATTCTTGTTTTCTATAAGTTTCTGAAACCTCACTAGTCCTCTTGTCAGTCCTATATTATATGAGAATGGATTTGTATTTTTTCTTGTATGATAACCAAGATTGGTTGAAAAACTTTATCCACCTAATGGGAAGGATGTGGCTACGCTCACATAACTGTTGACCTATTCCCAAAAACCATCAAATCGGCATGACTAGCCGTTTACACCAATCAGAATTCCACTACAATCATTACCATCACACACAATGATTGGACAAACAATACAATCAACCCACTTCAACAATTGAATGTCACCCCTATACTTACTATTCCACCCCTTACCTTACAATACACCACAACCATGCCTTTTCCCACCTACTATAACAATAAAATACCACTACTCACCTCCATTCTAATACTCTCCCAGATACAAACACAATACCCAATAAAATCCCCCAAAGCATGGCACACAACCAAACACCCCCCTGCCACTGACATAACAACAATCCTCCTCCTATGCTTTCCACTTGTCTAATCTTATTACACTGATGGTTTATTCACACCATTGGATAGCAAAAGAAATGGCAATATCGCAAGAGCCGGACTCTTCAACAGACCTTTATAGGTCAATATCGCCACTTGCTGGATACCCCAACATCTTTAGGGTAGAACTATATGCACTCCTAATCGCAACATAGCAAACCAAAATGCCCCCCCACGGACATATTCATATTCACATATAGCCTAAACAACACATATCTCCTCCTCAACCACATCAAAAAACCCATCCTCCCAATATAACCACCTAGACAAATTCCTCATAACCTGAATAGTAAATCTGCTAAATAATTCTCTTCACAATTTCACCATCCGCAATGTTAGAGCTCACACAAACATCACTGGAAATGACGAGGCTAGTAAATTGGCCAAACAAAAAGCGGAACAACCTTGCATCTTGGACACCCCCTTCGAGCCCCCTTCCACCTGATCAACCATCAAACACCATACTAGCCATCTATTCCCCAACCTCCACACAACATGATGGCTCTGTTCACAACCTTCAAAAGCTACATAGATAAAGAGTATGTAAGTGCACTCATCTCACATGGAAAAAATACGCTACCTTATATAGACAAATGGCTCTCTAACACCGATATGCACATAAAATGGTCAAACCTATTCTAGAATGCCCCATGGATTACCAACGTGCAAATTACACAAACCCTCAAATTTCAATATGGAAGATACCTAAGGAACTACCAAAAAAACATATTCTTAAACAAGACATATCCCCAATATGTAACCTATGCACAACCCTCCAAAATGACTCATGCCTCCACCTACTATCATGTTGCACAAATAAGCACATAAACAACCTAAGGACAAACTGACATAATAAAGCAATACACATACTAGCACACCGCTTGCCCACCCCACAACCTGATGCTTTACCCTAATTAACACAAGCAAAATTAAAGACCACACTTTTTTGACAACACCATCCCCTTGTGGCTACTCCCATGCACATGTTACCTACCAAGATGTAAATGCCCAACCCAACTTCGACTAGATATACTATGCCTCTTGGAGCCCCACCTACAGCTAAACCACCCTTCACACCCAACCCAAACCTCAAAGTACAAATATTTGAATTCACTTATTGCAATGATAGGTTCCCCGCCAAAGTTACACACCGAAAACTTGATAAATATGTCATTCTACACCCACTCCATTCCAACTACGGTGGACAATACTACCACCCATTATAACCACGGTAGGAATATGAGGCACTATCCACACAACAACTACTAAACACCTCCAAGACCTACATATCCCCAACTCCAAAATCCTTAAACTAAAGGATTCTCACAAATTGCTATAAAGTACCTAACACACATTATTATAAACAAAAAGAAATTAGAAAGAAACAAGCCCCGGTCTCACTTGACTAAACTACCTGCTAACGCTAGAACTTAAAACCAACATAGAATACATAGACCTAACACTAACCACATGGCCCACCTATGAAAATAGGCACTAAGCCACCCCCACTCTCATGCTTACACAAGCATGGGAGGGAGGCAGTGAATGGACATCGCATGTCGGTGTAAAATCGATGACGTTCCATTTTCTTTCTTTCTTTCTTTCTAGTAGTATAGCAATAACAAACAACACATTCTACATTTATATTTTTGTATACATGATGATGAAAGGTGACAATAATTAACAATACTGAGTGAGCCAATATCAATTTTGAGTGAATGAGGCATAGCTACATAACCTTTGAGCAAAGATTTTGCAACCTACATGTGCCTAATCTCCTATGCTTGTGGGATGTTGATCCTCTCAAAGATGGTATTTTGTTGTGATTCAAAATCATCGGTGTTGGACTCGGAAGCCACCGGCTTGGTGCCAAGGAGGCCATTCCCGGATAGTGGTCAAAGCCAAAATTTTATTTAGGGCCGCCATGTGGATGACCAATTGTTGTGATGATGTACAACAACAATTGACAACTTATCAACTTATTTGGCAATTTCACTAATTTTGCAATTGCTTGCCACAAAAATCTCAAAACACAGCCAATAGGAAAAAACACGTCACCAATACATATAAACGAGATTCATTTACAAGATATCCAAGAATTACGAAGACATGAGACATAAGCAAAATACGAATGTGAATTGTACTCGAAGCAACCATTGACACCACCACAACGCAAGATCATTGTTGCTTACCGCACCTCACATCATAGACTTGCCATCGAAATTGGACGCTGGTCAACTATACCTATCTCTAGAGATAATTGATTATGCCAGTGTTGCTCTTACGATGTAGTTGAAAATGAGGCACACTTTGTGTTGGAGTGTCCCCTATATAACTCCATTAGAGATATGTTTCATTCATTATTTGAGAAGGTAGTAGTAGGGAGTCTCAAGTCTTTCTTTCAATTGGACCTTCAAGTTGAAATTAGCCTCTACCTCACGGAGGCTACCACACTCCTCCACCCTAGGGAATTAGCCAATTTGACACCATCTTGATGTACTTATAGTCCTATTAGCCTTTGGACTTCCCAGATCAATGTCATTTCATTTCAATAGAGGGGAATAAAATAGCATATGGTTGAGAACCCAGTTGCGTATGTCTTTATGCTACACTTGAAGGTTCAAGACCCCATAATTTAGTTTTTTCAAATTTACACAGTATGGCCTTTGGATAAGTCTCAAGGGGCCTCACAATACCATGGTCACAGCCCTTCGAGAGATGATTGATCTGTCTGTCCCCCATGGTCTTGGCAGCAGGGCAACTTAACTTGAACCTAGATGTGTGTGTATGTAGGAACTCAGACTTTGAGGATTGAGAATTCAATACCTTTGACCTCTCGAGATGTGTGTGGGATTGAAATTAGATTTCGAATGAGAAACCAACAATTTTCAGAAGCACTGTCTCATTTTCATCTGAAGAATTATCTGGAGTCTTCTGGAGCTCTCACATCGGCCCAGCTGATGACTGTCAATTTGAATTTGACAATTTTCAGCATTGTATTGTATTGCTGAGAAATACAGGCTACATACCGATGCTGGGGGTTTGGGAATGAAAATTCAATTTCGAGTACTTGCAAAAATTCATGTATGCGGAAACATTTTTCGTGCAATCCAATTGACATCGGGAGACCTCCCGGTGGTGAAATATAATGGCCAACAAACTAAAATTTCCACTGCAACAACTCACCAATAGATATGTGCGGCTACTCCACGCTCTGTGTGCGACACCTCCGTGTGCTCCACCTCCGTGTGCTCCACGCGACACCTCCGTGTGCTCCAACCCTCTACCTCGGACTGCACGTTCAAAAATTACCACATGGATGAGAGTAATGTGGATGGATGATAAATGATGCCGATGGATGATAAATTTTGTGCAAGGATGGATGAACTATGCGTTCATGTCATGGAGGAGAGTCTGAACGTCCTCTATGTGCTCACTCCAGAATGCAGCAGGGCTTCGCCGTGGAGCAAGTGTTGCAAATGGCTCCGGGAGAGCTCCTCATATATACTGCTTCGGAGCCGACATCCTAAACCCTATTTCTTCCCTACGTCAGCTATACAACGTGTGGACTACATCGCGATGTGACTGCAGGTTGCTGTCCACAGAGATTAGGTTCCTAATCTCTTAGCACACTCTGTTTAATGATCACGTCGTGCACTTAATGAGGGCGCCAACGGCTCCAATCGCCACCACTTTGCACGCCAATGACGTCTGCATTGTCACTGTCGCATGTGCCGCTCGCCATCAAATCGCCGTCTTCAATCAACACTTTATTCGTCACGCATTCCAAGACTTTCCCTGGCACGATTCCAAAACTCCTGTCGTTTAACTGAAATGGCGACGAGTGGCCGACAGCCCTTTATTATAGGAGAGCTAAATATAGCCATATTCTAGCGACTTCTCAAAAATTACAAGCGGTAATAATGCTTGTGAATAAAGTTTACAGCGAGTGAATATATCCTTTGACATCCATCCGACAATATCGGGAGGCCTCCCGATGCAGACAAAAACTGACAGAATGTCAGGATTCTTGCTTCAGGGTAATAGAGCAGCGTGGAGGGTATAGAAATTGAATGCGGAACTACATGAATCCAGCATCTCAAGAACGGATTCACGCAAAAAAAATGAATTTAGAAAACAATGTTGACCGGATTCAAAATTTGGAATTATGAAATCACTTACCCCATTCTAAGCTCAATTGTCGTTTTGATGGAGACAAGAATGTCAGGGCTCGGCGCTATGGTTGAACGATGACCATTAATGATGACGAGGCCTTCTGCGAGAACAAGTGGTGGAAGAACCAAGGCGATAAGAATCCAAAAATAGATAAACAACAAGAAGTAATCCAATGGATCCAATGAAGTAGAAGAGAAGGCATCTTTTGGATTAGGCCGATATCACAATGACCTCCACAGAAATCCCTCTACACCTCTTCATTCTGAGGTTGCGACTCCTCATTTCTAACGCTTCATTGTGCGTGCTTGACGCTTCATTCCGCTACGTCCCGTGTATGTCCTTGTGTAGTGTACAATCCTCTTGCTGCATCAATACGCAAGTTTCTCGCAGGCCACACTTACTTTCATTCGCACACATTCATCCCGAGACTTTCATTCACAAGCTTTCATTCTCTGATATTCATTCATCCACAGTATTCATCCCTCTTATTCATCCACAGTGTTCATCCCTCTCATTCATCCTCAGTGACGTCAGCAGTGGACACTGTGACGCAAGACCGGGAGGTCTCCCGATGATCTGAGTTGTGACATTGTTTTCTTATCCTGGAACACCAACAGGATCGGGAGGTCTCCCGATTCCGTCGCTCAGGGTTTAGTATGTTCAACTCCCAATCAATGGATCGGGAGGTCTCCCGATGCTCGTAGAGTTGGGTACTTTAGCTGAGATTTTTGGAACACCCGACCAAGCATCGGGAGACCTCCCGATGCACGTTTACCACCCCCCTAGCACATCCTAGTCATTGTTGTTCATACAGGATCGGGAGGCCTCCCGATCTTGAATGATTTGTGGACATGGCTTTTAGCACAGGCCAGAAAGTCTATTTCAGATTGAATGACATCGAGGTAGGTATAGGCGTAGTGGTGGATGGCGGGTGCATTCAAGATCCTCCTTTGCCAGGGCAAGTATTCATCAAAGCACTGCGTGTGCACTACGGCCTCGACCAGATCGTAATCGACTACCCGAATGTTGGTGATTGCATTGGCGACTCGGTGGGAGGTCCAATTCCCACGGGGGGTCACTCCATTGTCAAGTAGAATACCACGTGCGAGACAAAAAAATCTACTTTTTCCTAAAAACACCACCAAAATGAGTCAAAATTTTATCAATTTTTTTTCATGTGTAGATATACACGGTATCTATTACATAGTAAAAAATGGTAACCAAATTTGATTATCTGTTTTTTTAATAAAACATACCGTTTCTAACTAAAATGACGCAGAATTGAGCTAAAACAATTACTACAAAATATGAAGATGACTAAAAATTTCAAAAAAATATACAAAAGATATTATCAATGGTTATGTATATATAGAAAAAAAATCATAATTTTAAAAATTGTCTAAGGCATATAATATAGGGTAGCAAAATTGTCTCGCACGTGGTATTCACTCGACAATGGAGTGACCCCCCCGTGCCAATTTCATGGGCCCCTGAGAATCTTGTGGTGTGTCGGGGACGTTGTGGAGTCCTCCATTGATTCGTCAGAGGATCTCACTGTATTCGAAGATGATGACGAAGAAATGGAGGATCCCCAGAATTCCGAGCCTTTGCTGCCAAGTTCTCCAGAACCGAACGAATTGATTCTCCCAATGTCGACGCCATCGCATCCGATGGAAGCTTCTTACCCCTCGCAGACGGAGTGGAGACACAAAATACTTGGAGGACAACACGGGTGCTGTGTTGGCGACAGGCCGAATCTATGCTTGCTTGCCAGAAGAGGTATTTGTCATGAATATGATTGGACCCGATCACGTTGGCGTGATGGTCATAAGTTCGATTCCAGGAAATGGGGACCAGATAATGTCCATGAGATTGTGGCCATTAAAGGAAACCCGTTTCCTGGACGGTCTCCTACTCTCTGAGGTGGACCAACACCTTTGTGACAATCCATCGAGTGAGAGCGAAGAAGAATTCTTTGCAGGTGTTAAGAAATCTGCTTATCGCAGTTCCATTCGCAAAAAGAAAACACCGGAGAAGGCGCCCAAAATTGGTCGTCTCCTCGACTTGGCGTCTATTCGCGCTGTAAGTGCGCAAGAATGTTGCTCGATGAACTGTTGTCAATTGTTTCCATGATCGTCCACCCAACATGTCAGAGTGAACTACTGGAGAAAGTCCTTTGATGAACGGAGGGAATGGGGTACGGAGGTTTTTAGTAGGATGCAACCCATGGGATCGGGACATGGAGTTGTGTTAGAAGGCAAAATTGTCTGTCTCTGTGCTTGGTGGAAAATTCATGGCGTATCTCGTGCAACGTTCATGACTTACAAGCAACGATATAGAAATGGAAAGAGATCGTCAACTCATGGCAACAAGGGCATGCGAAAACCTAGAGCGAGGACCATCCAAGCTCAAGCGACTATAGAGTCCATCATTCGCATGAATGCTGATCAAATGCCCCATCAGATGAAAGGAACTGGAAATGGACGGCAGGATATTCGCAAAGTTCTCCCTGCTCATCTCACCTGGGAGAAGGTGCGGGAGGAAGTTAATGAGGTGAGAAGACGTCCACATTATTTATTGTCTTTAAGGAATCCTCAACATCGGGAGACCTCCCGATGTCCAGCCATGTTTCCGTGATTAGTGCATTCCTCTGTCATGCAGTCCAGGCAGATATTGAAATCTTCTGCATATTTGTTTTGGTCCACTGTCACGCATAGCATCGGGAGGTCTCCCGATTCTATGCATTTCTCGTGTAGAGCTCCTGTTGGAATTTCGTTTCCGCTGTTCTATTTCTTCCCTGTTTGTGTTCCCTTCCTCGATTTATATTTATTACTTTTGGATTCGAAGGCCATTTCATTATGTTTTTTTACTTCTCTTCTTTGTCTACATAGGGTGATCCATGACCATCGGGAGGCCTCCCGATGGCCATGGCCTTGCATTTCTTTCCGTTTTTCGTTTTCTTTTGGCATTCAACATTCTTTTCAGACAGTGGACATGCATTTTGAACAATGGATGTTTTCGCAAGCACTCTGTTCATAGTCTGTATTTATTCATATACAAAATTTGTTTGCAACGATGGATTTGCAAAGACTCTGTTCAGAGTCTGTATGTATTCATATACAAAATTTTCTTACATTTGAGGCTCCATCCTATTCTACTCTCTATCCATTGAACTACGACTTGACACTGAACTACGACCCGCTACTCGAATCCTGGGTTGCCGAGCTCTCGTAGCGCTCTTTGCCAGATTCGGTGCGAGGTGTTCGGTCGTCGAAGACTCCATACTCGCCGTTGTCCCTGGCGTAGGCTTCTTCATCTTCCGACACTTGTTTCTCCTCGTCGTCGTCTTCATCTTCCTCCTCCTCCTCGTCTTCGTCTTCGTCATCGTCATCCCTGTCGCCGCCTTTCTGCTCTTCCTCTAGATGATGAGCAAAGAACTCCTCGTAAATCCTCCATTCTTCAGTGTCGCGATCGCCTCCAGCATTGTTGGATGCTCCCGCGCTGGTATGCAGCGAATTCTCTCCCCCTCCCTCTCGGGAACTCGCGGTTTCCCTGGTGGAATTCTTCGAATTCCACACCACTCGGTTGTTCTCTGTGTCGCTTCCTGTGCTCTCATCTACTCTAGATTTCTTCGAACTCCTCCCGCCACAGCTGCCCCTTCCCTCCTTTCTTCTCATTCTGCCGGGTTTGTTAAGGTCGTCTATGAGTTGGATATGCAAATTGAGTAGAATTTGCAATCGATTCCTACAGCAATGGATGTTGGTGTTTCTGCGCTGTCTGGGGGCCTCCCTTATAAGCGTTTCTATTGTCACGGGACATCATTCCCTTTCCCACCTATCATTAAGACGTAAGATTTTCTTGGCATTGCACGTATGTGCACATGATCTGTGGGGTCATCATGTTATGTGAATCTGATATGCGGCATCTTCTCTTTAATTCTGATTACATGTAATCAAATAATTATTATGATATCGCCATCGTGTATGTTGCATGGGGAGGTCTCCCGATGATTTGGCCGAATTCGCACGTGCCTAGTATATGTAACCGATGTCACGTCATCTCCTGAAATCATGCTGCCATGGTTCATTAGCCATTATTCCATTATTTAGTTCAATATTTTTGTTTTCCCATCCGTGTCCAGTTTGGGTCAAGTATCGGGAGGGCTCCCGATCCCTTCATTGCTTATTACTTCTGCGGTATGATTTTTTTTATTATTCATGATTTATTTCATTGTTTATTGCTTCTGCAGACCTCCACGTCCTTTGGAATACAAAGTGTATCTCAGTCCACTGTCAGTCGCCTTCGGAATAGTCTATTTCGAAACGTTGACGTTCGAAAAGGCGGCTTCAATTTCTCAAAGTGCTCTGAATGCGAACACTACAAAGACTTGATTGACATGAGTATCAAAGGCAGTGAAGAGAGGGAGAATCTCAAGAGGGAGTTGAGAAAGCACAACAACCACCAGGGTTCATGCCGCAATCTCTATCATGCATGGCGCCATGAGTCCAAAATTAATCCCCGCGAGGTTCTGGCTATCATCCACGACGGCATGGACACAAACAAAACAGCAATCCCCCGACTTCGTGTCATCACGAAGGCCACTGCAGGGCTGTTTCAACTTCCAGTCAGCCTCACTGGCATGGTTACTCATGGCCACGGCCACGGCGCATATGCCCACTACGCCACCGATTTGTGGCCCAAGGATTCCAACTTCACCATTTCGTCCTTTGCCAGGTGCCTCCGTGCGTTGGAGAAACCTCATGTTCGAAATTCCAGAATGTTGTTTCAAGATCCTCCATTGAACGATTATTTTGATAAACTTCTATGGGGTAAATCTCGGTGAGTTCTTAATTCTTTTTGTCCAACATTGTCATTCACGTCATGGGGTCCTTCTCATCGGGAGGCCTCCCGATGCTCCCTCTTTCTCCTCCCATGGCTGGCCTCCTTCCTTTATATCAGGAGGCCTCCCGATGCCCGCAGCCTCCAACTAAACCTCCATTTTCTGGTCCCTTTTGTGTGCAGATGCTGATCTTCCCTCCCCGATGCTACGGATGCTCCGGATGTTGTACGTCCGCTTCCAAAGAAGTTATATCTCCAGCTGGACAACTCAGCTAGGGACAATAAAAATCAATACGTCATGGCCTTCTTGTCCTTGCTCACAGCTCGCAAGGTCTTTCATGAGATCCAGGTCGGTTTCCTTCTCGTAGGCCACACCCACGAAGATATTGACGGCTACTTTAGCTACTTGTCCAAACAACTCAAAACAACCAACACCTTTGTCCTCTCCGACCTCATGAAAACGTTCATGGAATCACAGTTCATTTCCTTCATACCCGAGTTGATTCAGGAGGTTGCTGATTTCAAATCCTTCATTAAGGGATACGCCGAGGAGCTCGTCGGTCTTAAAGAAATGCACATTTTTCGCTTCTTCCTCGATAACGATGACTGGCCTGTATTCCAGTATAAAAAATCCGCACTTGATCCGGATTGGTTGCCACGAAGCAGCTCCGTTCGCATGTGGAAGGACGATGGTCGTGGTCGTCCCCTCCTCCCCTCTGGCGACCCTCCTGCTCTACAGATTAGGCCTCCTTGGGGCCACGTTCTTCCTGGCCGTTACGGTGACAAAGAAGTAACTGCTGACGATGCACGTGATGCGAATCAGAAGAAGGATGGGATTCATGCTGGTATCAGAAAATATATCGAAATTTGGGAGAGCGGCTGTCTTGAGAATGACACCTACCGTCAAAAAATGGAAGATTATGTCACCTACTGGAAAGATGTCGCTGAGGAATTGGATGCTCCTTTCCCCCCCACGCCTCCCACCCTACAACTTGGTTTTTGGCCTTCTACTTCTTACACCACTCCAAATTCATCTATGTCTGACCTTGTTCAGACTGATACAACCCCCGAGGATGTTCCCATTGACCCCTTCTGTGGAGTGGCCCGCGACAAACCCAAGGAATCCTTCAATCCTTACAGAGATGTTCTCCTTGGTGACTTTGTTCTTGTTCGTCCTTCCGACCCTGACCTCTACCCTGTCTGGATGGGCCGAGCACTCACTGCTGTTCAACTCGATCGTAGCCATCCCCAGTATGGTCAATTTCAAATTCGATATTGGAGGCCAACCAAAGGCAGGAAAAAAATTTCTGACCATGATCGCTACAAAGGGGCTTGGGATTCTAAGTGGGAGTGTGACCCATCTTCCACAGCTGTCATGTGGATAGAATGTAGTTCTGTTCTTTATTCCAATAGAGCTAGGAAAAACACAAACGACACTTTTGTTGTGCAAATAGGCAAATCTGAAAAGAAGTTTGCTCAACGAAACTTAGAACTTGCAAACTCTGTAAGTCAACCTTCTTAGAACAACCATCGGGAGCCCTCCCGGTGTTTCCATTTTCAATTTTCCTTCCAATTAATATATGTTCATCTTCTATTTCGCTCGTCGTGGTGCTCCTCTTTCTTGCACTTGCACATGGCTATCGTTTCACATGTTTTGTATTTCTTTTCGTGTATATCCTCGCTCGTGCTCATTTCTTTCACATTTTATGTGATTTTTGTTCTCAATTGCTTCACACTGCATTTTTTTGTGTCGTCCACTTTTCGGGAGACCTCCCGATGTTTTCTGCTTTCCACGCACATGTTGTGGACTTCATGCCATTCTCTTCTCGTCCCATATCAGGAGACTTTGTTGCATACTGTTTTTTTAGTTTTCTTATGTTCTGTGTTTTCTCCTATTAGTGTGGGATGCTATTCTTTGGTGGTCGTACTCCCCAATTGTGTTACATGAGAACACGGGGAGGTCTCCCGATGCTTCTTTACTTTGCCTCCATAATTTACAGATTGGTGATTAGCATCGGGAGATCTCCCCATGTTATGTTTGGTTTTCTTTTTTTCCTTACATCATTATCGCTAATTTTATTCTCTACCTACATTGTCTACCATAATTAATTGTTTTAATTTACTATTTTAAGCCCGTGATTATAGTAATCACGTTCTAATTTAGTCTAATTTTAATTCATACGTCTAGTTTTAGTTAAATATGTGTTGTATGATAATTAGGGTAAATATAATCTAGCAAAAAACAATAGCACACAATCAATTAATTTTTATTTTTTAATCCATATTTGAAATATTTATAGTTTACCATAAAAATGTTTCATAAATAGAATCATGATAGCCAAACAGTGGATAACATGACAAAAATGCTATTGATAACTAATATATCTCCACGTTGTCACAATTGGAGGATAGCCAATATGAGACAAACAAAAACATAACCGTTGATAGGCAGAAGAAGAGACATGGCTGTCGATATATATAGGCCGTTGCTAAAGATCCATTGCCTACTCCCATGTTGCTTGCTAATCTTGGGCACCTTCTCCACCGTTCAATATAACACCTTCCATTCTTGCGCAGCAACCCCCATAACCACATGTCAATAGAATACACTCATGCTCATTGCTCGATCAAGCTAAGTCGCCCACCCCAACAACCAATGGGATTTTCTTTCCCAACAGAATTCCATGTTGGCCAATCCGGCTAATCACTAGCATAACACAGTACTTGTAGATCATGATGACTTGACATCATGGTAATTCGTGAAACCTCATCGCCATCAAAAACTTCAAAAATATTCCGTGAACACACTTTTATCACTTGCACAGAGCAATGAAAACAATGACATTCTTCCATTATTTTCATCAAGCATGTCCTGAGCTATGTGCATTCTATCTAGATAGACACCATATGCTTGTAATTTCATCTACAAAATAGGAATTGATATTCGGGGGAAGGTCCATAGGCTAGTATTGTCACTTTCAAAACCGGGCTTATTTTCTAAACTTGTATCTCTCTTGTTGTGAACAATATGGCTTACTTTGCACTATAGGAGTTACACTTGGTAACACATGATCAATTTATAAAGTTACTTTTGTGTTGGTAGCGATGCGGAAATGGATATACAATGTTGGCATCTAGACATCCCCGTGGCATCTCACTTGGAAGAACCAACTAGAGAAGCTCAATATTGAGTTTCAGCACCAATTGCGTGAGAAGTTCCTACATTATTGGTCAAAAAATATTGCGGATGAATATGTGAATACTCTGGCTTCAACTTGTGAATGGAACTTGAAAGCTTGATATAAAAAGAATCATCTTGTTGATGTGAGGGCAGAGTTACTGCATTCAAATGCAAATTTGTAAGTGTGATTTTGCATACATTGTTAAATATTGTGATTCATGTGTAGGTGGGGTTGTTATTTTTTGACTCTGGCAGTGGATAGAAAAAGAATGGATAGGATATTTCTGGAATATGTCTTTAGTTGCAACGAAATGACTTCAGTGGCCTCAACAATTTCGTATTACGCAAGGATGATCGGCACCTACAGGTGGCATCGAAAACTTTAATAACGGGGCTCATCGTGTATGGTAGATTAATACTTCATGAAGGGTTTTGGAGGCACTTATGTAATCATGTGGTCTGTGCATTGCTGCAGTTCCATGATTTTGGCAAGGAGGTAGGATTGAGATACAAAAAGAATGTGCAAAGTGACATGGCTACAAGGTTATTGTGGAAATGATAAGGTGAGAGGCAGTGTAAAGGCGATGAATATGGCCAACATGAGAGCAACTTAGAGATTAGTACACTGATGTTGGTGTTAGCCGATGGACATCAGGTTTATGTGGAGTGCCTTTGCAACTTGCCACTTTAGATGCGGTGATTGGCGAAATAGGCTGCCCTGACTAGCTACAAGGACACATTTAGTTGCAAGGACGATCAATTTGTAGATGTGAGGTAGTGCATGATGTAGATTGCACTAAATGGAATGCCGTGACCGGTATGTATTGAGTGGCTTTGATATTGAATAAACCATTTTCGAACATGCATGGATATTTGAGCACAATATGTTTTCCCACAATTTATTGGCAGTGGTTATGGTGTACTTCTAGATCTGTTAAAATTGGAGGAATTACCTTATCTTTCCCTACAGCTTTGACAATCGTGCACACAATAGATGGGTCATAGTTGTTTTTTGTATATATACACGCAATTGAACTTGAGTCCCCAAATCTTAGCAAAAACGATTTCTACATTACCAATTTATTTATGTACACATGATGATGAAAGATGACAGCAAACGTTATTTGAGTGAGCTTTTTTTAATTTAGTGAATGAAGCATATCTACAACCTTTGAGCAAAGTTCTGGTGACTTATGCGTGCCTTTCCTGTGCTTGCGGGATGCTGATCCTCTCAATGATTTTTGTTTGTTGTTTTTCATAATCATCGGTGTTGGACTCAGAAGCTGCCGGCCCAACTCCAAGGAGGTAATGCATGGGGGGCCGCTCCCGGACAGTGGTCAAAGCTGGAAAATTATTTAGAGCCGCTCCTGGATGGATGACCAATTGTTGTGATGATGAGATACAATGATCATGACTACTCGACATCACGCTGATATTTGAAACCTCGTCTTTGTCGTCTTTGTCGTCGTCTTCTTCAATTTGAGATGGACATGGCAGATCGGTAGCCACGTTATCTTGATCAAGGAATGCCGATTCCTGTTGCAACTTCTCCATGCGCGTCTCCATGCGGTGGATGCGTTGCTCAAGCTGGTTCATGCCGCAGTCGAAGCGGTCCAAGTTGTGGTCGAGCTTCGACATACGTTGTTGTAGCACTTGGAGTGCGCCTGAGATCATTGTAAATGCTTCTTTGTTGAAGTTGTTGTCGAACACGGGCACCGAGAGGCGGAGGTCGCGCAATAACACTGCATAGTGCATCGGGATCGAGATAGAGTGCAAGCTCGAGAATCCCACAGATCCCATCCGCCCATAGGATTAAGTTGTAATTAATTTTTTAATATGCGTGGTCCTCGTAGCAAAAACAATCTCGATCGTAATGTTTTTTGGAAAGTGCTTTTGCATTTGCATTCGACGGCATTAATTAACTGCCAAAAAGAATTAGCCCGAGACAAATCAAAGCTCAAATAATATGCAATAATTTGTGTACTTTGTGTCCGAGTTTTCGAGTGTCAATATTCTCTATCGCACTTTTTCCTTGCTCCCAAATCTGTGAAGCAAAATCCAACGTTGCGAAGAACACCTCAACGTCAACTTTATCATTTATACGTGGTCGAAAATTGGTGACGGCAAGAAGTCTGTCAAGAGTAGCACATAGCTAGCTTATGATGTCAAACATGCAAATGTTGTCATTTCTCTCAATTTTTGCTCAGATTTTTGGCAACAACGTTAGTTGATGGAACGGCATTTAGTTGTGATGTTCTTCAATTTTGAATGGGTTAGGAAAAGATCAAATGTCTCTTTCTTTTTCTCTTTCTGTGTCTCTCAGGGTGTAAACTCAACAAGAGAATCTTATCGTTGGAGAATTGTAATCCAACAAGAGAGCAATTTTGGTTTGTGACCTAATTTGGACATGTAAAAGTAAGGGTATAATGAACACATAGCATATGTTTCATTGTTTCCAAAAGAATAAGAATGAAAAAAAGTGTAAGTTGTGCACACCGTGATGGATCCGTCAAGCGAGTGGAGACTCCATCATAGGTAGCCTGGACCTGGATTTGCCAATCTTACAATCGAAATGCTAATCCAACGAGATAACTGGACAACACATACATTGGATCACTCTACGCACTCAAAGTCCACCAAAGTGTTGGGAACATTAAGTGCCACTACCTTAGTTCCCCTTTTTGACCACAACGAGTTTTGATACACTTTGACTCAAGACTTCCATATAAAGAATTTGAGATTCAATTACATTTTTTTCAAGCTTTACAACTTCCATATCTACTTTGAAAAGCCTTCAAATCCAACGAGAGAATCGGCACATAAATGAATGAGATCACCATCCGTACCTATGTTACCCAAACATGCCAAAATTGTCCAGATGAGGTGCAACTTACCAAAGTTCCCCACCTATCGTTCCCAATGGCGGGGAACGTGTTGTCCGGGGAGCAGGACAGCATTCCGTTAGGCCATTACCGTTACAGGCCATGTGCATTATAGAGAGAATTTCCCTGGCCATGGCCGCCTCCTCTCCTGCCTCTCCTACCAAGGGATGTCTATTCTATTCACAAGGTCAAATCTCTTTCCTTACCCAAAAATTATCCTTTCAAATGTTCAATCATGTAGGCTTTGAATGTGGTACTTTAGATGGTTTCATTGAAGAGGTGAAAGTTTCTTGATCTTGTGATTCTTTTAGTTCACAAACCGGTGTTTCCACCATCACCACTCTGTAACCTTTGGAAAACTTGGTTCTCTATGGGTACAAGTAGGATTAGGTGCTGGTGGAAGGAGAATTGGGAGGGTTAGGTTAACTGTGTATGGAGAGTTGAAGAGAATTTTTTGATTATGTGTAGGGTGTTTAACTTTACTACATTTAAGCTCACTTTTCTGTTTGTTTTCCCCCCCTGCCAGGCGAAGAGGCTATACTGGAGCATCTGTGGAAGCAGAACTTGGCGAAGATTGAAGAAAAAAGACCTTCATTCTACAGGCTTGACTCCTCTATTCGAATTCCTAATATGAACATGAGAATTATAACATACTTGGATAGATCCATCGATTAGGGTTTGAGGTTTTATGTGGCAAGTTGTGTTTGAGGGTCAATGATGAATGTCGAGTGTCTCTTGTTGATTTGGGTTCAGATACTCGTCGACGTTTTCGCCTTCAATGTATCTTGATAAGGAAATAGCAACACCCACACGTAAGCGAAACCTCTACCTATTTGCCAAGCCCCATTTTTTTCACCAAGTCATAGCTCTCCTGTTTCCAGCAGTTGTTTCTAAACCACTTCTAACGCTTCCAATGAATTGATGATTTATAATTTCACAAAGAGGAGCATCAACATGCTTGGGAAGAGGGCGTTGAGATAGAGGAATTCATGGATTCCAGTTGTGTGGGAGTTGGAAAAGATTTCCACTTGCAAATGTTGATGATTTTAGAACTTATCAGAAGCATTTTCTCAGTTCTAAGAAAATATTTAAAATACTTCTCAAAATTTGTAGTCTTAAAAAATGGTTATGATACGAAAGCAGAGTGGGTATGCTTTAAAATGTTTCATAGTAGCAGCTTTAAACCAGGTTTTAAAGACGATGACCCAAATGGGTGCTACAAATAGATGGCAACCCGGGCATCACTGATGTAGGTCGTAATTGGAAGTCATAATTCCGAGTGGGAATTCATTGTTTGCCGATTGATGTTTTCAATGTTTAATTTTTTGGGATCAGCACTTCTGACCTTTGAACAGATGTAGGGGTGGACTTGAGCTCATGTAGGGAATCCTCCAAGACTTCTACCCGCTAGCACCACCAACATGGCCCTTAGACCTCCATCCAAAAATGTGTAAGTATTTAATTCCTTCACAAACAAGTAACTTCAAACCCACTCTCAAGTGATTCTTGGAAATTGAGTTTCGAAGCTAGAATAGAAAAAGCGAGGGTAGTACTTACAAGGTTCAATGATGATATTTTCACCACACAAGCTCTACATATCAAGCGAACCTCGCTTAAAGCTTTCTGACATGTTTCACAGAATCAAATTTAGATGTTTCTGGAAAACAACTGTGATCTACGAAGTCTTGAAGAATCGAGGATGGGTTGAGACCGAGAGGTACTGACTTCATTATTTCCACATTCCAATTTACTGATGTTTAGGGTTTAATACCTTGAACACGCGGACTAATATTTCTGCAATCGAGAAACAGATAGAGAATTCAACAAATGTGATCACATGCACTTCAATGTGATGAACACCCTAAAAGTTAATCAAACCCTAATAAGTGGATTTTCTTGCACTTGCACATTGAAATTCATGCAGTGAGTTGGAGTGGGATTTTTTCTGGTCAGATGTGGGTTGGATGTACGAGTTTTTCGACCACATCCATCTCGCGGATCACCAGGTCACACTGAACTCAATCTTTCATTTTGAAAACTTGCCTCTGGATGTTGCTCACTAGCTTAAGTGTGTTAAGTGGCATTCCAAATTTCCATGTCTGCTACAACTATTGTCTGTCTTTGTTGTGTTTCAGAGATTCAACCACTTTCGGAATTACTACGAGGTACAATCTTGAGCCTTTCTCTGAAACTTGAAAGGTCGAGAGTAGAAATCAGTGCTAGTCTGTTATCTTCTTTTTCTTTTTATACCATTAGGGTATCTATAATGAGGATTTCACATTTTTTTATACCAGTAGGGTATGGATATTTTTGACATTTTTTTTTGTTAAATACCATTTGGGTCTATATACCACACAAGAACCTTTATTCGTAGGAAAAATCACTGTAGTATCAATATGGTTTAGAATGGTATTGACCCAAATACTAACCCGGGTATACAAACATTCTCTCACCTTGACAGACCCACCAAATATCAATGTTTGACTGAGATTAAAATTTTGATTCCTACAGGTAGGTTCTTTGACACCATGTATTCACCTAGATAGCAGACCATCACTATATGTAAACATACTGGTGTAAACATACTGTATGCACCTATGAGGTTACTTATTTTTTCAAGCTTTGTGTCACGTCTCATGCCCACATTGGGTGGAGCCCTGAAGATTCACACGTGTCAGGTGAGAAATAGTTTATTTTGGGAGAGAGTTACCTGGCCTCATAGTCACAGATCTGTGGCCAGTAAACGAAAGACAGTACCTTTCAAATGTTTCTATTTCTACTGGAGTGAGAGCAATTTCTGAAGTATGTTGCAGTTGACAAGGAAGGATCTGCTGATAAAGAATTTGAAGCGCATGAAGAAGACCTTGGAGCGCGAAGGCCAACACACGGAGGCGGCCAAGTAAGTGGAGACCAAAATTATAGTGGAATTGAATTCCAAAACAAATATATGTACTCTTCTATTGGCAGTGCTAGAAATTCAGGTTTACTTCGGTTCCGTTCGACTTGAGAGATTATACAATCTCATGTTTATATTTTGGCAGGTACAACTTCTTCCCGCAAACCTATGCATTGCCTGCTGAATACGGACTTTTCGTCGAGGAGTTTAAACGGACTTCTCCGGTATTTATCATTTCGTTTTCCATAATAATCTCTGTAGAATCTTTAAACGTTGAGGAGCTCAAAACTGATTGAAGCTTACAAAGAAAGTTTGAGAGAATCAACTTTCAAGCTACTCTTTGAATTGCAACCATAGTGGGTTATCATCTCAAGATGCAAGTGACGAGTGTTTAATGTTGCTACATTTCTTTCTTTTCAGTGTTTACTCAATATTTAGCCAATGATTCATACAACATTGATTCAACTCACAATTCAACCTTCTAGGTCTTGCATTAATAAATTCAGGCTCAACAAATGATTAAAATTGCAACTACACTAAATACTCCCACTGCTGTGGGCCACAGTAATTTTCTAGGGCCCATTCTAAATTCTCATAATGAGAATATATGTGGACCAGAATTAGTTTTCAACACACACTGATTTCTAATAGAAAAGTAAGGTGGGCCACACTAATTGTTTTTCTAGAAATCAATGGGAGTGATTTTTATTTTTATATTGTGCTACTTATGTCCTACAACTAATATTCCATGTGTTGGTCAGAAGTCTTCATGAAGACCCAGGGTCATGGACCCACGTTAATTTCACCTTGACTAGGAAATCCGTGTGGCTCACACTAATTACTTCCATGCTAATTTCCCACCCACACTAATAGGGCTACTTAGTGTGCATAGTGTTGATGATATATGAATCAATGTGACTGCATACCAGGCTCAAAACATTGCCAAGTTGCCCAAGGGAGCTCGAAGCCTTCAAGAAGTGGTGAGTATAAAAAACTTTTACAAGGCTATTAACTTTCAATACATGTAAATTCCTCACAATTTAGTTTCCCCTGAAGCCTTACAGAAGCACATAACCCAAAAATTTATCATCTCAGGGTGTGTGGATTATGAAGCCGGTTGGGAAAGCAAGAGGCAGGGGGATATTTCTTTTCACAAGGCTTAATCAGATAAGTGAATGGAAGAAGGATCATCGCTGGAAAATTGAAAATCCACAAGTAAGCTAATTATGACCTTAGAGTTGTCACATATTGTTTTGAAATAATTTTCTTGAATTTTCTCTAACCTGCTAAAATGGGACCAGAAAATGTCAATAAGTTACACTCGACCAGTCTAAGGTCATCAACATGTAATGTACTTCAATAAGCCATAAATTTCAGATTATTTTGGGGGTGCACTATCAGGTAGAGAACTACATAGTGCAGCGATACATCGACAATCCTTACTTAATTGGTGGAAAGAAATTTGATCTTCGCATATATGTTCTGGTTCTTTCATATGCGCCATTGAAGGTACTAATAATCCAACTCATCAAAATTGCATCAGACCACCTCTCTCTGAGTCTCCATGATAAAATAAACCAAAAACAAAAAAGTGCATTGATATCTGAGTTTTTTCAGGAGATATATGATGAAAGTTTCAGGCGTATCTGTACAGATCTGGATTTGCAAGGTTCACAATCGCACATTTCACTGTGAAGAAGGAAGACATAGTTAACAATCTTGTACATCTCACAAATTTCTCCATACAGAAGCACGCCCCAACGTTTAAATCCAAAACTGGCACAAAATGGTCAGCCCTAACTTCCAATTTTGACTAGGTTTACCTTCCATTGTGATGTCAAAGGTTCAGGCTAACCTGCTAATGTGTAGAATTTAAATAAGTAAATGTCAAGTCTTCGCACTGAATTTGGGTCAAACAATCTTGTCATTTCATCACCCAGGTCATTACATAGCCTGAAAATGCACATGATTTCAAAGCATGGAGAACAGGATGTGAATGCCCTCTTTCACAACATTCATATGCTGATCTTACGGTCCCTACTGGCAGTTCAAAATGTTGTGATTCAAGATAAGCACTGCTTTGAGCTATATGGATATGACATCCTTGTCGATGATTCTCTCAAGCCATGGCTTCTTGAGGTTAGTTAGTAGTCCACAATTTAATTGGTTGTTATTTGGTTTCCATTTTCCATGAGACATGCATTCCACTTCTACAAGTATAAACATCACTTAAATTGGAAATTTCAAGTATTTAATACCTCTCGGTCTCAACGTCTTAACCCATCCTTGATTCTTCAAAATTTTGTAAATCACAGTTCTTTTCCTGAAACATCTAGAAACTTGATTCTGTAAAACAAGTGAGAAATTTCAAGTGAGGTTCACTAGCCATCCATTCAAAGACCCATAGAAACTTGCAAACAAGATAAAACTATCATCATTAAACCTTAAAGGACCCTCCCTTTTTCATTTCTAGTGTCAAGAATAAATTTTTATGAATCGCTTAGTGCTTGATATGTACCTTTGTGCACCTAAGGGCAATGTGCCTAATTCGGTTACTTATCTCAATCAGACACTTATATTTTAGTAATGTGTGGTTAATTGTGGATCTAAGAACGGACACCAAAATGATGTCATGTGTTTAAAAGGAATTGGACTACGTGCTCACAATTTGTTAACCATTCTAGACTCAATAGTCATCAACATAATTGAGGGAACCTCCCTGATCGTTTTATGGCTCCGGCACTTTGAAAGATCATAGAAGCAAAAGTGGAGCTCAGAAAATTCCACAGATTGTTGCTAAAATCTCATATCACAATTGCGGATCCAAGAAAAATTACAAGTCTAAAATCCAAGTAGAAAGTCATGGCTAACAGAAAAATCTAAGCATTTTAAGAAATGTTTACCTTACAGGTGAATGCATCCCCAAGCTTGGCCGCAGATACACCAATTGACCATGAACTCAAGTATGGAATGCTGGATGATGTGCTCACCCTTGTAGACATGGAGCATCGACTTCCTCCTCAAATTTTGCCCCAGGTCGTCGAACTTCTGATCTTTTTTATTTTGCACATGTGGAGGTATTAATATCATACTAACAAATGTACTATTATAGTTGTGGCATTGTCACAGCTACACCACACCTAGCCTTATTTAGTTACTTTTTGCTGTTTGATACCTTATACTGCTCGGATTCACAAGGTTGAAATTTCTGTGCGTCTGCAAATGTATTTGAAGAAGCCAGGACCAATCCCAGAAAGTTTTTGGAGCCAACCTCGAATTTGTTATAAACTATCAAAATTCACTAACAGTGAGCCATAAGAAGGCCCCCTGATAATTATGTTTGTTTTTATGAGACCAAAATGGTTCAACACGTAGTCCGATCTCTTTCAGAACAATTGATGTTTTTTGGGTGTCCCTTCTTATATTTGCATCTACCCACCCATCACTCAAATATAGGTGTCCGGTTTGACATAAGGTATGCAGGTGTTACATAGTTACTTTTCTTAATCAAACCCCTATATTTGATTGGTGTGTGTTCAATAAGGGAGAAAGAACAAACACATCATAAAGACACATGTTTAAAAGAGATTGGACTACACCTTAAAATTTTATTGACTACCCCACACTCGATAGCAAACAACAATTGGGAGGACCTATGTATTCAACTAAGGAATTAACAATCATGCACCTCCGATAACCATAACAAAATCATGGGATGGTCCAATGTTCAATCTGATTTTTGTTGATGCTTCATTGTAGATTTGCTAATCCAACACAAGTTTTGTTGCATAAATCTAATTGGTAGGAGTTGGAGAACGTGACCAGAAACACTGAAAAAACACCCCCATACCTTAAGGTAGATGGGTCTTAAGTGGCTCGTTTTCTTAATTGGACCCCTAGTTTGATTGGTATGGGGTTCAGTGAGGATCAAAGAGCAAACATCATAAAGACACATGTTTAAAAGAGATTGGACTACGTCTTTAAATATTAGTAACTACTCTACACTCAATAGTGAACACAATTGGGAGAACACAATTAAGAAATCGACAAACATGCACTTCTGATAACCATAACTAAATTTGGGGAGGTCCGATTTTCAATCCGGTTTTTGCAGATGTTTCATCATAGTTTTGCTAATGCAACACGAGTTTTGTTGTGTGAATCTAATTGGTAGAAGTTGGAGAACATGGAAAATGAACCAAATAACACCCACATACCTTATACAGTCATACTTGTTGCATTGCAGGTGGGGGGATTTGACCTCTTGATAGACCAGTCCGCACCTGCAGGCACAAAACCTCCACAACAATCACATGTTTTGGGTTGCTACAACGACCGAGGGAAAAACCTCAAGCAGTTGAAACTTTAACTTGGAACACAGTTTGAGACGCTCCATAAAATATTTCAGGTTTTGTGACTGCCAGGTGTCATCGGCATCTTGGAAAACCAGGACAAATTTATCCCAGTCACAACAGTAACCAAAGCGTGATGAATCACCTTCGGCTAGACTTAGGGCTAGGAAGAGAGGCAAATATTTTCAAGCCGTCTTATCTGACATCCAACATCAACCCCAACCTCAAAATAAGAAATTTACACTTGGCTTACCCATACTCTTCCAACAAAAAATTGAATTGGGTTCAAGCCCCACAGGGCGAAGAAATGAGTTGTGAAGGTTGTAAGAGATGATGATGGCCTACGGAAATTAATTTTATTGACACATATTATAGGAATGTCATCCGCCGTCTATGGTACATTACTCAATGCCAGTCTAGCACCCAAAGTGAGTGAGACTGGCACTTTGGATCTATCTAAGAAAAAAATGCAGTTGATCCTGAATGATATATTATCAAGTCTGGACAAAGATGAATTGCTGCCAAAATCGATGTTGCCCTTTCGTCAACACAAGAATGAGCCTCCAGATTTTTGAGTGATCCTTTTTACAAATAGGTAAATCTTCAGCTTGAACTTGGTAGGATTAAATAAGGGGCTTGGATAAAAAAATGAAGCATTTCCAAGACAATCTTGGGTAAGATTTACAAAATAAAAAATCTACTTCAGGCTGTCAGGTCATCTGGGAGTTTTATTTGGTTGCATCCCATAATTTTCCCCCCCACGTCCGGAAATGTTTCGTAGCCTGGAAGATTTGTTACACTGCCATCGTCACCGATTTCCAGAGGGTACCGCATGAGGTGGCCTTTCATATCAGTAATTTCTGGAGCTATATACTGTTGCCAATTTCTCTCTCCCATGTCGTTTATTCTTTGAACACATTCCAAGCTCTCAGGCTCCTCAAACACGTGTTCCAAGGTGCCCAAGTGCTCAGCCCATAACGACATTCGGTATCCGTACACCTGCAGTCCCAAAAATATAGATTAAAAACAAATGAAGCACAAAGAAACAAAAATGCATAAAACACACTTGATGTTAGTGTTTCTTTGCACGGAACGCATGTAACCACCATTAGAGTTATTGATTAACTCAACTTCGTGTCAAGAGTTAGTCGTCTTGTATACAACACCTTCCATGTTTGGTACTTTTCTGGTGCATGCTTGGAGGTAGTAGTGCGGAGGTTTGAATCAAAAAAATTCGATATTGGTTCATGGAGGGTCAAACTCATTAATGATTTTGGGCCTCAATGAACTGAAATAGGTTGCTCTTCCCTCGAATTCAACCACTACCTCCAAGCATGCACCATCACCACAAGTGGAAAGAAGTTACTGATTTTGTATGCAAAACAAACCAATGGGAAATCCTAGGGGACGAACTCCCAACAAAAAGTCCCGTTGAGTTAAAGGATAACTCTTGCATCACATCCGACTATTTTCTCTGCTTTTGTTTCTTTTAAGAATAGGTGATAAACATTTGGCTGTGCAATTTTTTTTCTTTTTAAAAAAAACATCTTTTAATTTTTATAAAGTCCAACAAAATGACATTAATTGGATTAGTTGGCTCTCACCTGACCCCGTGGGTGAGACATCTTGCGGACCCATGTGTAATGTGGTTGATAACCACCCATGGCAATTTCCGTGTCCCTAGATCCATCCATGGACCGTTGATTGATATTGGCCGAGCCTGAAATTACGTATTCATCATCCACAATCATTCCCTTCGAGTGCACATATATCATCATTCGTCGGTTCTTTTGCGACTTCCCCTGTACCAATGTCAAAATTTGTGAGTCTCCCAAACTTGATCGTGTCAAATATTTCCTTCCAACTGCATAATTAGTGCCAATAGCCATTGGCCTCATAATATTTGGAGCTCATATGAATTTCTGGTTCATTATCAAAGTGAGGATTATCGTGCTCATTAAGTGGTCATATAGCTCCCCCCAATCATGTTGACTATTGGGCCTAGAATGGTTAGCATATTTTGAGCACATGTCTTTTTGATGTCCGTTCTTAGATCCACTCCTAACCACATCCCATTCAAATATAGGTATCCATATTCTTGCTATGTTGGAATAAGGTACGTCTACCTTACTCCGTATCATTCTCAAGTGTTATGAGGTTCGACCATTTTCCATTTCTGCTCAAGCAACCAATCTCCCAAGAATTAGGGCCTCATTTCCGACCATAGACAGGTGGCAAGCTCCTATTAGTCATCACCTCATACTCGCCTATCTTAGGACGTGAAGCCAACACACATTCAATCATAAATTGAACACAAGGAGAAGTACAAAAATAGGACCCACATGGGATGTCCGTTCTGGGTAATTCCAAGAAATAGATCTTGGGGGTCAACCCCAATACTTGTGCAAGAAAATTTTATGTAAATGTTTTTCCTCCTCAATAGAGTTATCCCAAAGTCTCTCAAAGTAGGAGTGTCTTTAGTGTCTTGTTGAGGACTTTTTTGTTACCAGCTCGTTAGAGTGCCTTGTATCGGAGCCTAATTTTGAAAACATAGGTGAAACTCGGACCTCCTCTTTCAATTCAAAAAACTGACATAACTTTAGGATTTAATATAGGGTATGATCCTTGCAACCCCCTTGGAACCCTAAATCCTGGCTCAGCCTATGCAAGGGTAGCTTGGCTTGTCGATCCTAGTATGACAAGCTAGAAAACCAGTTTTCAAAAGCTTAGCCCCACTCTTTCAACATGTTAATTTAAACCTCAAGACAACTTGGGTGACTTTTATGCACAAGCTCTCAAAGTCACCTTTTGGCCTACTCACCCAAAGTTTGACCTGGAGATTTTCCAGATAACTCTAAGGTATATGGGTGTTATTTAGTAAGTTTTCTTTATTGGACCCCTATATTTAATTGGTGTGTGGTTAGGTGAGGATCAAAGAACCAACACCATAAAGCCAACATGTTTAATAAAAAATTGGACTACGTCTTCAAACTTTATCAAGCCTCCACACTCAATAGTGAACACAATTGGGAGGACCTATGTATACTTCAATCAAGGAATCAACAAACATGCACTTCTGATAATTATAACTAAATCAGGGAAGGTCCAATTTTCGTTCCGATTTTTCCTGATGCTTTGTCATAGAATTGCTCATGAATCTGTACCAACAAACCTCAGGAAGTCCCTACTCACCTGCCGTGAATTCGAATCAGGTGGCTTAAGAGGAGCAGGCTCCCCAGGCTTTAGCGTCTCTCGTGCACCAAGACAGTAGAAGTTCAAGTAGTCCGTCGGCTTTCGATATGATGAGAGACCAGCATCCCTCAACGCATCGGCAACCTTTGTGTACATCATCTTCATAGTTTGTGTCTGCAATCATGGATTCAACCAGATTCCTAATCAGCAGATACAACCACTAAAATGTAAGTTCACATGTAAATTTGAACTGATGTGGCAATATGTGGCAACAAATTCAGCAAGACTCTGTAGCATAAGAAACATGGGCAAGTTCTGTAGTTGAATTTCATATCTCAAATCTAAGTTGGCACCCCAAATTAGCAGTGCAAACATTGTACGACACAATGGTTCTATAATATCCCCAAGCAGCCAAAGGCACTCATAGTGATCAGGTTAAGCGATTTTGCTGATGTGTCTATTCCTGATTGGATATGAAGAGGCACATTATCACCAATAATGTACAATCATATCATGACACGCGTCGCCCTACCATTGGCTAGGGTACCTACCACGGCTCAGTAGGTATTGCGCCGACTACAACATGTGGCAAGGCTCCTCGCATCCATTACCTAGGTCATGGTGAAGTATAGAAGGTATGCATCTTCTACTTCAAGTTTACTTCAATTTTGCTAATGTGCCTATTCTTGATTGGATATGAGAAGGCACATTATCACCTGTAATGGAGACCCGACCATGGCTTGACCACTATGTCCAATAATGGACACGTGATGCCATGGCCTGTAGTAAGCACCCAGTACCTACCTTGCCGCTACCACTGCGTAGAGACCAAAGGTTGAACATGGTGATAATACAAAATAAAAGGCAAATTATTACCTGAAAGAACAGAATCTCCTGCACAGGGCCGGTATCAGGAATTCCTTCAGGCCACATGGGTATCACCACGTACACTGAGAACCTCTTGCCCTCTTTGATCTTGCTACAAATCTTCAATGCAAGCTCCATTGGAATCAAATGATTGGCACCTGCTCCAAGAGATACGCAGAAAAAGTTTCAGCCAAATGTGGCATGAGGTTATGATCAAATGTTAGTCCGATATACAAGTGAATGCTTGGTATCAATAATCAACACCAATAATGGTATCAAAGAACCTACCCATAGATTTCAAAATTGTAAGACCAGTGAAATATTGATATTTAGTGGGTATGTCAAGGTGAGAGAATCTTTGTTAACCCAAGTTATTATTTGGGTCAATACCATTCTAAACCATATTGATGCTAGGGCGTTTTGCCTAGATATGCAGGTTCTTGCATGGAATATAGGGCCAGATGGTATTGAAAACAAAAATACCGTCAAATATTCATACCCAACTGGTCTCCAAAAATGTGAAATCCTCATTATAGATACCCCGAATGGTATAAAAAATAGGCAATACCAGTTCAACACTGGTCAGTACCATCCCAATCCATACTGATACTAGGGCAATTTTACCTTGGGTATGAAGGTTCTTGGAAGGTATGTAGACCCGAATGGTATCAAATACAAAAATATCCTCAAATACATGTGCCATATTGGTATCAGAATAAGGTGAAACCAGTCCCATACTGGTTATAATGTCAACGCCTCGTTGAACCAAAATCTTTGAACACTATGGCACAATATGAACCTTTGAACATGTGTCGTACATCATATCATATTTTACATGACACCATAAATAGACCATAAAATAACAAAGTGTTTTTAAGTGGAGTATTTTACCAGCTACGTCGTAGTCCGGCCAGTTGTAAGAGGATCCTAGGAAGTACTGGTTTTCTATGTAAATGAAATGTTGGGCTGAGCGTATGGCCTTGATATAGGCCATCTGAATGCTTGTGTCTATGGCCACACTTTTCCCCCACATGAGGTGCTGCACCATCCCCAAACCCCATCAATTAATTTTTGGGTTGTAGAATGAGTGAGATAGGATCAATCAAGAAGAAACCACTGATGGTCAAGGATGATCAGAATAACCCCCATAAAGTTACCTGCTTCTGAACGTCCTCAATGTTAGTGGGAAATCCCTTCACAGATCCTGCATCAATTGATCTGAATATCTGCAAATAATGAGAGTAAAAGGAAGAGTTATCATCCGTAGTAGGACTCACTTCATTCAATAGAAAATTACGGCTGTGAAAAAGACATTAAAGTTATCCTTTTAAATCATTGGGACTTTTGGTCGGGAGTTGGTTGATTTACATACAACACCTTCCATGTTTGGTACGTTTTCGGTGCATTCTTGGAGGTAGTAGTGTGGAGGTTTGAATGAAGAACATTCCATATAGGTTCATCAAACCCATTTTGGCATGCTGAGAGGTGCTTAAAAAAAAGGTTTGGCTCTTAATGAACCGAACGAAATAGGTTGCTCTCCTCCATTCAAACTCAAACACTACCTCCAAGCATGCAACATCACAACTGATGGGAAATCACAGGGGACGCACTCCCGAAGAAAAGTCCCATTGAGTTAAAGGATAACTCTAATTGCAGGAACAATAAAAACTTGACAAATCAAATAGAATGGAGTTAGGTTATGCACAGAAGGAGATTTTGAATCCCACCTGAACAGTCCAAGTTTCTGAGTCAAAATCGTTATACAGGAAAAGTGCTGGATCCCCACTAATCGGAGCTCGATTCGAGGGACTCATAAGATTTTCACGCCGATCAATATCAAGCAGCTCTTCATCATGCAATCTGGTAGCTTTTTTCCAACGCTGCTCAAAGTTGGTCAAAACATCGTACGCGGCATGCCCTTCAATTTTACAATGCCAATCATGCCACGGCTCCCTGGGACCCCCACTATCAGGCAAATGCTGAATGGAAACAAAAAAAATTAAATCAAAAATGTCAGCAAGTTCCTTGGTGATGATCCACAAAAGCCTAAGGTAAGCAGGCCTTAAATGGACATTTTTAGCTCTACACCCACTTCTCAAAGGATATGAAACACAAAATAATATGAGATGATTGCCATTTCCAAATCATGGCCGTAGCCATGTTCTTCATAATTTTGGAGCTCATATGAATATCTCAATCATCGTCAAAGTGAAGATTCTCGTAGACATTAAATGGTCATATACGTCCCCCCCCCCAAAAAATTATGTTGACTAATGAGCCTAGAATGGTTAACATATTTTGAGCACATAGTCCAATCTCTTTTCAACACATTTCTTTTTGGTGTCCGTACTTACATCCACACCTAACCACTCATCACTCAAACATAGCTGTCCAATTAGCAAGAAGTGATCATGATAGGCCTGCTTACCTTAAACCCTAAACCCAGATTTTACTTTTCCAACATCCTGGAGCTATTTTGGGTTGTTTCCTAGGTATCAGTGCATTGTTGAACTAGTACATTGGTATTTTTGAGCAATTGCTCTTTCAATACCAATATTGAATAACTTGAAATACTTTGCAAACAAGGCAACAGAAACAAGTGATATTGATATGGCTCATGAATCCTTACTGGCCAGGACTTCTGACGGAAGTCATCTTTATGCTCTTTTTGCAGGGAAGAAAAAAGAGAATGGCAGGGTGTATCCCATCGACCCTCGGTTAGGTCGAGACCACCAATGAAAGCAGTCAAAGTCCTCTGCCGAGGCGGTCCAGTATCAACTAATGTAATTTTCTGGTGATGGGTGTACAGAGTTCCAACCACCTGCAAAATAGATACATGCAGGAAAATATTATTCACTACACCAACAATCTTATAGTGTCACCCATGCCTAGTTTCCACTAGGCTAATAATGTCACACTGTAAAAGACTATTCACTTCCAAAAGTTACTCATATTGACAAATAGCGGATGTCACACTTCTTGGCCACTGCGAAATTTAATGTAACCCTTCGCAAATAGTGTATGTCACACTTAATACCATAAACTGTGTAGTGTATATATGTTAAGATCTTCAAAGGAGAATGAAATATTTCAAGCAATAGCACAAACTCACTCAAGTCCTAGACTATATATATATATTGGGAAGTACCTGTTGCCTGAACCAACTCATCTTGGAGGCACCATACCGAGGAGCTAAAACGCAACGCACCCCTGTGTGTTTGAAGTACTTCTTTGTTTCTTCGTCATGTGTACTCATTACACCTTCCTGCAAGCAAGTGAACTTAGGGTCAGCTTTTGAATTTATCTTCAGAAGGTTTATTAAACAGCCCTGAAAAATGTCTTTCCTGTTCTACCTCTCCTGCAGCAAAAGGTGCAGTACCTTCTCTGGATCCAAATGCAAGTCTAAAGATTCAATCCTCTACAATTGAGTCCATTTATGAAAAGAGTATCTGTGTTCCAATCCCCACACCTTTAAAAATTACACTTCAATAGGTATGTACACATGGAAGACATCGCCCGGATAACCCCACTATGATCGGGCGGACCATAGGTGGTAGGGTGCACCAAAAATCAAGTGCTAGGAAGGCCACCCATCCGAGCACTATTTTGGTGTTAGGCAGCTTAACCTCGGAGTTCCCATGGGATTCAGGTTAAGGCATTGGGTTAGGCAACCCCTTGTGGTTAGCATTCAATATTCCTTTTAGGAACCAACAAAAGTAAACCACAACCACAACCACAACCAAAACCACCCCCACCCATGACAACACAATAAGTTGAAGAAAACCCTGCCTTACCGTTTTGATGAAGGGGTTGTCATGTGATGTTTTGTCATCCCATACGAGTAACAAAACACGAATCCCTTGCATTGCTTTCCTTTTAAGAAGCTCGCCCAAAGTCAAGTCTCCACCTTCCGGAACCCGCCGGTTCGGGTCACGGATCAATTTCACCTTGTCATAAACCGACCACCCAGCAATGTAAATTATATGTTGTGCATCATTAATTGCAGTGCACATGTCTTCCCAGCACCGCCGGTGCTCATAAACCCTCCCCCTTTCAAGTTGAATTACAGGAAGGGAATTGTCATAAATATGAGTGTCTTGGTACAGGGTTAACCGACACCCCTTGCGTGCAGGAAAATACGTAAATGGTACTCCAAGGTCATCACCTCCCACACCTTGTGTGTACATTGGGTTTAACTCCACTGGAGTAAAACTTACAAAAAATCTTATCCGGGCGCCTTCGCGGCATATTTTTTCTTGTTTGTTCAAAATATCATACCACCCTTCTATGACGCGTCCATTCAATACACTCTCCACAGGGATTTCCACGTCCCCAATGTGCTGGGTTCCTAGCACATCCTGGTCTTTTACTGTAAACACAATGTGATACACATGGTGTGCCACCGGGATTGAGAAGTGTTCGTTCCAAATGGGGTTTGTGTCATTGCTGATGACACGTGTGCGTGCCACGCGTGCACCAGCAAGGACCACAGTCACATACGGGTCACTGGTTATGCCTGTATTGGGAGCATGCATTTTCGACTTTGCCTTTGCCTTTTGAATCGGGACTGGTAAGTTGGACACAAATTGTCGAAGCTTTTCGGAAAACATGTCCATGTTGGGTAGATTTACAGCCTCAAAGATTGTCACCTCCAACGTCCCGTGAAGTAAGTGGCGAGCTAATGAGTGACGTCCTGATTTTGATGTTGGCACCATGTCCGTAACATTGTTGATTGGAACCAGACACTGAGAAACACCTGCCATCCACATCACATCCACGTCATCATGTATAAATTATGTATATAATTAAATTACCTCCGCTAAGAAAAATAGACTGTTCACTGGTTTAGTTATACAAAACCCATAGTTATTAGGATCCACCAAAGCCTGTCATCTCGAATCTTGATACACTTGAGTTTACCTGTAAAGCCTCTCAGAAACTCATGTACTTGTAGGGAGATTTCGCCCCACTTTTGACAATCTATAATATTCAAGGAGTGTTCAAGTGGTGTCAGAACCCTCCAATTTTGGTGAATTGAAGCGGAGGTGCTTGACTTCAACCAAGAGACAGGTTATAAATGTGAACTCCTTGTCAAACTTTTGAGAGCACCATTTAAGGTGCCTTCACAAGTTTGCCATCAAATTCATATTTGTATAGCTGTCTTTTGGTGAAAGTCAAACGCCTCCCCTCCGCTACAGGTATTACTAATAAGGGTCCTTGTCAATCACCAGATTCTAAATAAAGCATGTGTTGCAATCACTTTGTTGTCCTATTACACCCAGATTGATAGCAAATCATACACACGGAGTGTCTATGCAATTCGTTCAAGGTGACTTATACGCCAGCTGTTAATATGAAAGTGGGACAAAGTTACCAATTTCAGGTTTACTTTTGTCTATAACCTAAACCTCTCAGCTCGGACAGCAAGATAACCCGTTCTAGGTTCACTCAAATTCTTTTTTAGGGGCATTCTGCACAAGTTAATTGAACAAACTCCTGTGTATGAGTTGGTTTGCAAATTTTGATTACTTCATATCGGTGGCATCCAAACATTCAATATCTAATGTTGGAGAGATTGAAGGCTCACAAGCCTTCTTTTGACAAGCCCATGAATGCTTGGATGCCCAAATTCAAATATGAGTATAGGTACTAAAGTTGGGCAAATAAGACAATGTCTATACCCAGTGACTAGATTGTGCTCAAAGATTTGCTAATCAAACTAATGGATTTAAAGACTGAAAATTTACCAGGATGATTACTGTACACGGGTCCCGAATGGTACACCGGAGGCTGTGAATTTGGATACCATGATTCACTTTGAGCAAACGGTGGCCTGGTTGGAGATGCTGATCCAGAACGCACATAAGGCCCACCTGTTCACAACAAGAACAAAAATAATGTGGGAGTGTCAATTTTTAGTTTCTAAATAACATAATTTCCATAAGCTGAATATCTCAAATACAGCTCTTTTTCATGATTGCTCTGGTAGAACATTTATCCAACCCAGTGCCATTCTAGAAGCCATACAGTACTGTCATTGTTGTTCTGACAACTCAGGTTTCCAACACTGAGAGTTCAAATCACACAAACAAGTTTGACAGCACCCTGAATCTAATTAAGAACGTCTCCAACAATCACTGTAAAGTCATTCCCCCAATAGTCAGCTTTCAAGGTTTTTTTTTCCTAAACCCCTACCCACCCTCAATCTCTCTCTCTCTCTCTCTCTCTCTCTCTCTCTCTCTCTCTCTCTCTCTCTCTCTCTCTCAATCTCTCTCAATCTCTCTCTCTCTCTCAATCTCTCTCTCTCAATCTCTCTCTCTCTCTCTCTCTCTCTCTCTCTCTCTCAATCTCTCTCTCTCTCTCAATCTCTCTCAATCTCTCTCTCTCTCTCTCTCAATCTCTCTCTCTCAATCTCTCTCTCTCTCTCTCTCTCTCTCTCTCTCTCTCTCTCTCTCTCTCTCTCAATTTATTGATAGCCAACAAAGATGTATGACATATATGGATTTTATAGGTCGGATGAAGAGCATTTGGCATTGGCCCCAAAAACTTTGAAAGCCGATCGATTGTTGAGAGAATCATGTTACGATGACTATAGGAGTTGCTCTAAACTCCTCTATTGAAGAACTCGGATTCTGGAAACCCTCACATCAGGAACAACAAACAAGGTCTAAAAACCAAAAACCAAAAAACTGATCACCAAAACCACCTTCAAGAATCTCACAAGAGTTTCCTCAACCTTCACTTAGATCCATCACATTGGAAAAAAAACAGGGGGTTTTCTTCACTTCAATTCCATCAGTTTGCAAAGCCTCACTCTGATAAAATCTCCATGAAAAATTATAGGAATAAAACTAACCTCCATACGGCCCAGGACTCGAAACATCACTGCGCACACTGTTAGTTCGAAAGTCGCCACTGCTCCCGGAAGACGAGTACCCATCCGTGTGTCCCAACCTAAAACTGTCATGGTTTGTCCCTCCAACTCCTTGCATATGTGGTGGCAAACTTGGGCTAGGGTACCAAGTAGCTGGGCCATAAGGACTCCTCCCACCTTGCATTTGCGGTGGCGACGTGACATACCAATTATTATTATTGTTATGGTTATTATTAACATTATTACTTAAAGCAGTTGGATCCAAAGTTTGGTTATAAGCGGTTCCAATCCCAATTCCCGGAGGAGGGTGTGGAGGGTAAGGGGGATTTCCATATGGAAAGCTGGGAGGCTGGGACACATAAGGGGAAACCTGATAAGGGTTTGCCACATGAGGGTAATGACCTTGTGATGAAGGCGCCACACTAGGGTAAGCAGATGATGATGATAAGTGTGGGGGTGAATAAATCTTTGGGTAAAGTGATCCTTCTTGCGGAATAGAAGGATTGGCTGGCGCACTTGGAACAATTGGAGTGTGGAAACTTGTGTTTGGAGGTGATGATGTTGTGGGGTTTAAAGGTGGTGGTACGTTGGATGATGGTCGAGACGACGACGACTTGGATGAAAATCTCCCCAAGCCCCATAGCCCTCCATCTTGATTGGGATTCTTCGTCATCCCATATAGAATTAAGAGAGCCAACAAGGAGGACTACTACTATTACTTGTACTCCAAGTAAGAGATTCGTTGCCTTCAAACTAATTAGCTCCAACCTGTATCACATCCGCGGTGATCGTTAGTTTCTCTCTCGCTCTCTCAATCAATCGATGGCCAACAAATATGTATGATATATATGGACTTTATGGGAAAAGTTTGAAAGCCGATCAAGAATTGAGAGAATCAGTTTACAGTGACCTTAAGAGTTGCCCTACACTACTCCATTGAAGAGCTCAATTTCTGGAACCTTCACTTCAGGAACAACAACAACAACAAGGTCCCAAAACCAACAACTAATCCACCAAAAACCATCTCCAAGAATATCACAACAATTTCCTCCTCCTTCACTTAGCTTGAAAAATCGTGATTGTTAGTTTCTGAATAACATGGATTCCAGAAGCTAAATACATCTCCAAGATAGCTCTTTCTCATCATAGTTGCTCCACAAGAACATCCATTTACCCAACCAAGTGCCATTCTAGAAGAGGTTATGTAGAACTGTCACAAGTGTAGTTTTGAGAACTCAAATTTCCACATTAAGAGTTCATGTAAATTACACAACACAAGATTGACAGACAGCACCCTGAATCCAAACTCGTCCATTGGGGAGCTTGGCTTCTGGAAACAAGATCCAAAAACCAAAAACTGAGTGATCACCAAAACCACCTACCTCCGAGAGTCTCAGAAGAATTTCCTCTTCCTCCTTCACTTAGCTCCATCATCCCATTGAAAAGCGTTTCAAACCGTTTGTCTTTACTTCTATTCCATCCTTTTTGCAAGTGAAAATTGCACTCTACCTGCTGTTTACTTGCAAGGCACGTAGTACCTGCCATGGAATTTCAAATTTTGTGTTAAAAAGAGGTCGCCTGAAGGATAAGAAAACAGCTTCTCACATTCTCAACATGACTTGTTGAAATATTTGCAGGTTGCAAAGTAGGCCTAAGTCCATGTCTAAATGGTTGAAAGAAATTGCAGAATAATCTGGAGCTGGAAAGACTAGTGATTGTTGCAAAACTCTGCAACGTCAAACTACATTGAAGCCTGAGAAATTTCTGGAAAGAAAATCATGGCATAGGCAAACTCTTGTACCCGACTTGACAATCGGCTTACCAAAAATTCTCAAAAAACTATATCTCCTGTTTGAAGTTGACCCAGAAACTCAGAAATGAAGTAACCCAAAACTCCATGAATCAAAAGGTCGAAAGAAATTGCACAATAATCTGGAGCTAGAAAGACCAGTGATTGTTGCCTTACTTTGCAATGTCAGACTACAAACTGAGCACAAACTTAAGACCAAGATTAAATCGGGTTAATATGAACCTTTATGGGCATTTTTTGCAGAAAATGCCATCATTAACAATGTTGGATCGGACCAGAAATTAATTCCTGTTAACTTAACACAAATCGAACCTGGAGAAAAACAGGAAGTAATACAATCACACAACAGTAAAAACCTGACCTGACCCAAACTGTTCCGGCCCAACCTTGCCATGGTAATTTCTTCCAACAAAACTATGAACAAATACAGTGCCTCAAAACTGATACTCTCAGCTACAAAAACCATGTTTCACAATAGTTCACATTGAAGCTCATCGACAGTACCAATTTATGGACCGACTGCCCAACCCACCAAAGAGCATAGAAAACCAAAAAATCATGCTGTAAATTGCTGTAACCCAAACTTTGACATCCAAGCTTCCATATTTCGACCAAAAACCGAAAAAAATATCCTAAAAACACTATCACAACACTTGGACACCGAGAGGTGTTACCTTCACCTTTACCTTGCCTTACCACCCACAACCACAAAACCAAATCTTTAGCATTCTTTCTCACTCTCCACTCTCCGCCTTCGGTAATGTCAAGACTCAACCTCAAATCTCAACCTCAAAAGCGAGATTACAACCATCAAAAAGAACTTTTCTGAGCATAAGAAATGTACCATTGCAAAGAGACTTGTACGAGATTGCTCCTGAACTTCGATTGAAGATTGTGGATGGAGCTTGAAACGATCCGATCGAAACCCACCCCCAAAAAAAAATTGTATGTAAGCTCAAATCCCAACAAATGAGCATCTGGGAGGACTCAGACTGAGACTCAATCGATCGATCGCTCGCTCGCTCGCTGCATCGATCGAATTGAAAGCTCGGAAGCGTGTCTGACGTGTGGTCCCCCCCTACGAAGGTGGGGGCACGGATCTAGGATTCCAGTAAGATTATGTTCAAATTTCCTAGATTATGGAGGACGAAATTAGAGGATTGGGAGATCCGGGGTGGGCTAGGGGGAGGGGGTAGTCAGGGAAGGCGGCCTTCGGGGAAAGAGTTCAGTACCAGTAATGCAGGCGCCATGGGGGTCGCCAGGATGACTCCCCTGGGTACATTCTAGAAGGGGGGACGCTTTTCCCAAACCCCCCATGGTTGTGTGTTGTTAGTAGGCTTTGACTTGTGGAGGTGGGTAGAAGAGAGAGAAAGCTTGGGACTCTCATTGAAAACCCGGGCCACTTGAATGAACCTTGAGAAGCACCTCGCATGTGCCATAAACGGCACCCAAATATCACAAAATCACGGGCTCGGGTGGCACCCTAAAATGATTGATGCTACCCATAATTGCATGTCGGACCCGTTCCCCACTCCCGACGAACTTCCCCATTTTTTGTGACCAAGGGCCGTGAGAGATTTTAGATTTAGGATTTCTTGCGGTCGGGATTGGTGGTCCGAAGTCGTGACCATGAGAAACTTTAGGTTGTTGCTTAGGGCCACGTCACACAATCACGAGCCAAGGGCCGTGACCATGTAATTATGAGGGCACTTGACTCTCATCCAAAGGCCCTACAAGTCGTCCAAACCCCGTTGACTTTGACATGGCATCTCGGAATTTGTGCCGTGCCTACCTCTTGGAGGTGGACTTGACGCGAAATTCCAACACATCATGAGACATTATTCATAGTTTGTCATGCATGAATCCATGTAGACTTTTCATCCATGATAATTTCTTTGTCCCTTAGGTCTTCACCTTCTAGTGTGAAGTGAGCTTGGACAGTTTTGGCCTTTTCGACCAATGAGAGGTCTTAAAATGCAATGGTGATGGGTCTTCAATCTCATGTGTGAAGTGGCCCTTAGAAGCCTTGGTCAATGTGGGACACAGTGTTCTAATGAAAACCCATAATCCAAAAATACTTGAAAATATGTTTCTAAAATTGAATGCTCAATCCTAACGATCACCTTCATTTCTTTGTTGAGATAACTTGATTGGGTTGTCTCGCTGCAAAATCCATGTGATCACTAACCATTAGCCAACGCAATTACATGTACGATTCGTAATCAATTTCTAACATGATCAATCTTTTTTTGGGTGACCTTTTGTAAAGTGAGGTGGGACCACCAATCATTTCTCAACCAATGGAGGAATTTAGAAAGAGGTGTGGTCATGATTTGTGGTCACTAGTATAAACATGCCTTGATTAGAGGCTAGAAATGTTCATGAACAATTCACTGACTTTATCATTATTCAATGATCCACGCTACTACCATTTAGGTTAAACAAGGATGTTTGTTAAGTTTTTGTGAAGCCATATATGAGGTGGAGAAATTTATAGTTTTTGTTGATCCAATTTGAAGTGGCTTAGGATTTGTGGCAGCCATAATTAGGGGGCCCGATAGAAATCTACCCGCGTAAGTTTGGCTTATCCACCCCAGAGGGAATTATGATGCTAATTTCAAGTTGAAATCCTTAAAAAAAAAGAACACGTTTTCATGAGGTAGAAAAGTTTCCAGTGTTTTGTTCTCGAACTTAAGCTACATGGCTGCCACATATCCTTGGCCCAAGTCTAAAGTGTAGGTGCCTTGGTAGTAGAACTCTGAATTCTACAAAGCATCTCTAAGACTTCATCATCGAAGGTCAAAGGGTGTTTGTTGAAAAGTGACATGACGTAAGATGAAGCATCTCAATGCTCAATTGTTATTTGGCCTAAAACCCAAAAAACCAATCACTTAAAGATTGCATCCCCATTGTTGAAATCTAGATTTAGCATATTGAAGATTTTAATTGCAAATATTCACGGTCAATTCATTCACATATATATATATATGTATATGTATGTATGTATGTATGTATGTATGTATGTATGTGTGTGTGTGTGTGTGTGTGAGAGAGAGATATCAAATGAAGGATGGCTAGAAATTTAACTATTTTATGGAGTTTTATATTCATTTCTTTCACATGCTTTATTGTTCTTTTACCCTATTCAACTATTTAGAGGGATAAAATTATTCAAGTAAGAGTTTTTTTTCTTCTAAGAATGCCTTTCAAAGATGAAGTTATCAACAACATACAATAACTTCATTTTTCTTGTCTCCAAAGCCCGATTGGGATTTTTGGGACATTTCAAGGTTGTCCTTTGGGCACCGATCTTAGGACTCATTGTTTAAAATAACTTACAGTTATAACATAAATTTTTATTTATTAGTAACATCTATTCTTTTCCTTAAGTTTTGCATCAACATGTTAAGTGCTAATTGACAATACATATTTGGATCAATATTGTCTCATGAAACAATGATAGAATTAGCATGAGTATGTCACTTGCATTGTGCAGGTGTGATACATGTAGTTGTTGAGATTGAAAGGCAATAATACGTACACCAATTTGACCTATTTGTGTGGATTATCATTTGGAGTTACATGTTGCTCTAAATTTCTATTGAGAGTATTTCTTATTCCGGTATCATAAATAGTTGCACTAAATATCTAGTTTAGAGTGGTATTAGAATTGATGTGCCATTTTAATAAGAGTGGTTTTGGTGACTTATCACCATGCAACATCAAGTGTTGTATGACACCCTCTCTAGTTGTCACCCAATTTTTTTCAAGACAATTAAAGTGAACCATTGATGAATAGAATAGAATTGTGAGCCACACTAAATCAACATGTTGAATATAGTATATACATCAGATAATTCAATATAACCTACTTGGCAAGACATAATATTCTCAATATAAAGTTACGGCAACATGTAGCTCCAAGTAGTGGTCCACACTAATAGGACAAGTTGGTGTAGCTCACTCCAAAATGACGTACTCTTAGTAAATTATGATCACAATAGAGTTCTCCAAGTCCTTCAAAGAGGGACGAAACCGTGGGTTTGATCTTTCTTTGAGAAAGCTTTCTATTAAGAGCTTGTTAGCTTGTAGTGTATCGAAACCTATTTTGAAAGTTGGGTGAAACCTTTGGCCCCCCATGTTTTCCACCTCTCATTTTGAGAGAATTTAGGATCTAAAATAGGGCATGTGCATGGGACCCACTATCCTAAATCTCAAATAAGCCTATGCAAGATTAGCTTGGCTCACCCATCCTAGTAGGACAACCTAGAAAGCCGGTTTAAATAGTCCAACACCATTCTTTTTTGTATGGTAATTTAAGCATTAAGAAAATTCGAGTGACTTTGTGTTAATTCTCATAAACTAAAATGAACCCCATGCTTTCATTTGTTGTACTTTACAACTAAATTCTTTATCACCAATTTACTTTAATCCCCCCCCCCCAAAATGAAGTCTCCATTTTGCTAAGAGACTTATGGTTCTTGGGGAGGTCACCTTGCGAAAAGTAGTAAACCACATGAGTTAAACTATAGGGTTCATTTTATTCATTGGAGGAAAAAATTATATAAGACTTGGATCTACCATAGCCTTCAATTAATGCTTGAAACGTCATTATATGTAAAATAGGGTATCGGAAAAACCCTCATTTTTTTCAGTAGTAGATATGAATTAGTATGAATAAAATCATGGGAGATTTTTTTATAAATATTAGGATGAGTATAATCCCTAGTCCTTCTAGTAGACAGATGAAAAATAATACATTTTCAGTACAATATAGTGATGAAATCATCACTAAAAGCATATCATGGGCGCAAGAGGGAAAATTTTGCTCGTGGGCTGGAATTATTGGTCCATTTTCAAATCGGTTTAGGGTTTAGGGTTATCGGTGGCTTCTCTATCGTGGCTTCTTTCAATGGCTTCGCTTGGTAGTGTTCTTTTGGAAAATTTGGAGTTGAGGGGGTTTATTTTTTTAGCTAATAGTATCTTTAGTGTTCTTGAACACTCGCCGCATTTGTAATCAACGTTTAGTGTTTTTGAACACTCATCATAGTTGTAATGCATTTTGAGGCACTAGTTTCTTGTTTTGCTATGATTTTATTTTATTTTTGTGATTTGAATGGTTACTCAATTGCTATGCTCATTTGTTTTATGTTGCTTTCTAGTTTGATTCAAATATGCTCATGTACATTGCATATGTCCACGCCAAACACTTACCCTAAAACCTTTAATGTCCATATGAGCAAGTGCCTAAGTTTTATAAGTACTATAGCGTGTCAAGAATTAGGCTACATTTGGACTTAGAATTACCTATAGGGTGCTAGAAATTATCACCAAGTAGCTTTTTTTCTACTAAAAGGGTCTGTTAAAATCATAATTACTAGGTAAATGGCCCCCAAACAAATACCTGGTTAACGCACGTGGTTACAAAATATAAGGGGAAGTGACCTCCCCGAGTTATGGTTAGTTTCCATGTAGACTACTTGCCCACTCGATTCTAGTGGAAATGTAGATTCCACTAGATGGGTGAGCGGATGAAACTAACCATGTAGCATGAGTTTTTAGGAAGAGTCCAAATGGGATATGGAGAAGCTGGAGCTATTATAGTTCAGTAGGTATAAGCGATTGGTCTTCAAGGGAATGTTGGTCCTCTGACAAATTTGTTGCTCCTAGATTTGAATCATGTTGTTGGGAGAGAGGGAATATTCACATACAAGTGTGCCTCTCAACCATCCAACATAAAAACTTGATCCCCTATATATTTGTGGCCCAATTCATGTCAAATGACTTGAACAAGACTAATTTGGGTCCTTGAAAATTAATTTCGTTGTCAAATCAACTAGAAATGGTAATATTTGGGTTGCATACTATTTCATTGTTTTGATGTTTGATGCAATAGAAATTGTTTAGAAAAAAAGGAAAAAAAAACTATGAACACCACTACAAAAATTCAAAAGATAATTGCTTAGGATTTTAAAATAGTAATCTCAACTCTCATATTTTTATTGAATTTTTTTAAATTGCATTCTCGAACCCTGACATATCCTGAAATGCTAGAAGTGTCCACTTTAGACACTTATACCTTGTTTACTTCCACCTAAGACCACACATGCTACGTGAGGGGCCATATGTTTGACAAGCTCACCAATCTAAGTTTTTCCATAATTCCAAGTGCATTTTCTTGTCCATTGCCTTGAGTCATTTGAGCTTTTTTTCTTCAGTAAATCATACAGCAATAAGGTACATGAATTTATTCAAACACCTACTTTTGGATGCAAAATGACTCAATATGTTCCTAAAACAAACGTTTTTTTGAATGACTTTGATGATTAGTATCATGACTCGTTGGACAATATAGCCAAAAAGTCAATACTCAACACCCACTTAACACTAACCACTTAACCCTTAAACTCTCAACACCCTGGTGGGTCCCAAGCCACCACACAAGCAATTTCTGACCCCCCCCCCTTGTGCAAAAAACAAGTTGTATGGCACATCTAGACATTTCAATGGGGTTCCCTATCCCTTGTGTGTTGGACTTGCAAAGTTCATAACCAATGGTGCATTTTCTCAAAAGTTATTAAGGTAGATGAGGCTAATTTGATTAGCTTCCTTAGTTGGACACCAATTTTTGGCTCCTTATTGGCGATACAATTGCTTTAATTTGGAGGGTGGTTAATACAGGGTGATTTAGCCGCCACCTTCATGATATTTGGGTTAGTCACCTTGGTGAAAGTCAAACTACACCCACCATCCTCCATAATGAGGAGTGCTAACTACCAAGCTATGACATGCTTGATTTTTGTGCCCAAGGTGGGCAAATTAGGAGGCGGCATGTGGTTGTGACACGGGGAGGTCACTCCATTGTAAAGTTGAACAACCACACGCGAACATAAAAAATGTACTTTTCACATAAAGCATCAACAAATTGGGTCAAAATTTTATCAATTTTTTTCATAAGTAGATATACACGGTATCTATTACATAGTAAAAAGTGGTAACTAAATTCGATGATTTGTTTTTTTAAATAAAACATACCGTTTCTAACTAGAATGACACAGAATTGAACTAAAAAAATTACTACAAAAATGAAGATGACTAAAAATTTCAAAAAATATATAAAAAAGATACTATCAATGGTTATGTATATGTAGAAAAATTGTCATAAATTTTAAAATTATCTATGGCATGTAATACAAGGGTAGCAAACTTTGTTCGCACGTGGTGTTCAACTTGACAATGGAGTAACCTCCCTGTGGGCTGTGAGGTGCCAACCAACTTGTATTGTGGGCATCCTATAATGAAAAAACAATTCACAACATTTTATCTCACATGTGACCACTTTAGAGACATGACACAACCAATGTTGACATTAAACTTGGTTTTCATTGCCAAATGACTCATGTAGAATATGCTAATGATATTGTCCTCTTACACAACATTGAACGATAAAAGAGTTCCCCCCCTATAACACCACATTGGAAAGTAGAAAATCTTTGATTTTGAATCGTAGATCAACACCTTCCTCAACTCCGATTTCAGTGATTCCAAATTCTTTGGTCTTGATTTGCAATTGCTGACGTGCTCGAGCTTCTAATGCTTGAATCCATCGGCTAGATGATCCCACAAAGCTGGAGGTGTCCACATTAGCCTCATCTACCTTAGCACATCTAAGGCTTGGATAAAAAAAGCTTGATGCTTGAATTTCTTACTACTATCAAGCCACTTGCCGAACAACAAGGGACGTTAAACCTCCCCTTGCAAGCTTTTAAAGGGGAGGTGGATAGGGGCCGGGGCAACCCCCGGAAAAATTTGAGATATTTCGAACCCAACCCAAAATTGTTGCATGCCCCGCCCGACTTCGAAGAAAGCATTACCCTTGCATTTTTGAAGGCTGCTTGTCCACAAATCCCATATTGAGTGCACTTCACCTTCAAGGTCCAAAATCCAACATATATGTGCACTTCCACTTAGTAAGTAGCAATTGATTGGGATTTCATTTCCAAAGTGAAACCATCAATAAAGCATGTAATTAACTTGAAAGTCAAAAGTATTACAAAATCCTCATTAGCATTTAGGTTATGATTTTTGTAACTGACCATTTGAAGAGGTATTTGTCTTCTAAAATGAAACTTAAATTAATATGTTGATTGTAGTATGCATTTTTATAATAATTTAGGTAATGCCTTCTACTTTCAGAAGTATTCATACACATTCAAACTAATTAAGAGTGCTTAAATGTAATCAAGCATATCGAGCCTAATTGAGCTTGATGAACCTAATTAATCCTAATTAAGCCTGATTAAGCCTAATCAAATCATAAATTATGCCTACCAAACCAATTATACCTAATTCTAAAATGTTGTTACTTAAATTAATTATGGTTTAATTCGGAGATGAGAATTGATGTGCTTAATTACACTCGTTTAGGCTTCATTACGCTTAATTAGGTTTAGCATGCTTACTTGCACTTAATCAGGCTTAATTAGCTCAAATGTGTATGAATACTTGTAGAAACCTAGGGCCTTGCGCTCGATTACGTTCAGTTAAGGTTATTTACACTTGATTACATTTAATCACTCTTAATTAGTTTGAATGTGTATGACTACTTCTAAAAGTAGAAGGCCTTACCTAAAATATCATAAAACATGCATGCTACAATCAACACATTAATTTAAGTTTCATTTTAGAACGACAAAGACCTCTTCTAATGGTCAGTTATAAAAATCATAACCTAAATGCTAATGAGGATTTTGTAATATTTTTGACTTTCAAGTTAACTACATGCTTTATTGAAGGTTTCATTTTGGGAATGAAATCCCAATCAATTGTTATTTACTAAGTGGAAGTGCACATATATATTGGATTTTGGACCTTGAAGGTGAAGTGCACTCAATATGGGATTTGTGGACAAGCGGCCTTCAAAAATGCAAGGGCAATGCTTTCTTCGAAGTCGGGTGGGGCATGCAACAATTTTTGGTCGGGTTCAAAATATCTCGAATTTTTTTGAGGGCTGCCCCGACCCCTATCCACCTCCCCCTAAAAGCTCGCAAGGGGAGGTTTACCTTATAAGGTAGAGGATGCTAAAATCAACCCCCCCCCCCAAAAGCAACACCTATAAATGCCTCCCAATCATGTACTAAAACACATTTTTAATCATATGAATGTCTCCGACACAAAGTGGAGGCAGATTTGGGTGAAAAGCAGGGTGGTTGCAAGAAAATGCAGGGTTAGTTTAGGCGAAAGTGGGATTGGGTTTGAGCAAACATCGGAATGAAATGAAATTGATTTTAAAGTCCGGGAAGCCAAAAAGGCTAATAGGACAGAAAGTACATTAGGATGGTTTCAAACCAATTAATTCTCTACAGTGGTGGAGTGCGTTAGCCTCCGTGAGATAAACACTAATGTTAACTTATTCGTCTAATTGAAGGAAGACTTGAGGCTCCCTGGAGCTACACTCTCAAATAGTGATGGAAACTTATCTCCAGTGGGGTTGTAAAGGGGAGATTCCAACACAAAATGTGCCTCATTTTCAACTGCATTATAGGAGCAAACATGGCATAGTCTAGTATCTCTAAAGATAGGGATTATTGTCCATCGTCCAATTTCAATGGCAAGTCTATGGTTCAAGGTGCGGTAAGCAACAATGATCTTGCATTGTGGTGGAGTCAATGGTTGCTTCAAGTACAATTCACATTTGTATTTAAGAAATTCCTTGAGGTGAAGGTAATCTAGTTTCTTCCTAGAGAGATGGAAAGAGTTCCACTCTTTAGCAAGAAAAACCTCCTTGATATCAACATATGTTGACTTTGATGGGGTTGGGTTGTCATGGGTTTCCCAATGAGATAAACCCCATGATATCTTCCACATGGCTGTCAATTTGTACCAAGTGTTAAATCCTTGTTCGGCTAGGTGTTGGGATAGTGAGGTTGCTTTACTAACTAGCCCAAGAGGGGGATAGGTGGGCAAGCCCATAGTATGCTTGAGAGCGTATAATTCTAATGGGAAGTTCGGAATAAATAAATAAAATAAAAGTAACATCAGAGTTTGGGTTTTACTCCGACATGAATGGGAGCCCGTTCCTCACTACTGTGTTCATGTTTGACCAAGCGTCACCGTAGGAGTACTTCCTCCCTCTTGGGAGGTGGGCTCCAATAGTTTTCGAGGAGTGTAGTATCTACTGCCTAACATGATATGTGAGGGTATGGGGTCTGACTGAAGTCCAAGGGGGATCTAGGGGGGGTCTACTGGGGGTTGTTTTTTTGTCTAGCTTTCGTTTGTTGAGTATTAAGTATGTAAGGTATTTGATGGCAATTTGGTGTAGGTGTTTTTATCTCAGTTTTAGGTATTTTTAGTTTTTCTAGTTCTTTAATTGGTTGTTCATGAATAGCCCCTTTAACACCTGCTGTGATGGTGATGAGGGGGTTAACTTGCCAGCCGGCTCTTCTAAGTGTTTGTATGAGTGTATTGTATTTAGTGGTTTTTTCATTGCGTGCATTATTTGGGAATCTGTCGTGGCAGTAGGTAAATTCGATGAATTGTATGGTACGTGATGGGGTAGGCCTTAAAGGGGGTTGGCTGTCTGTGGGAGCACCTATTACGCATAATATGTTTGGTCTCAGTTTAGCTAGGCATGTGCATGATGTGGTGGTACATGTGCATTGGAGTAGCCATTGTGGGACTGTGTTGTCTTGTGGTCTGGAGTCTTGGTGGCCTGCATTTACGAGTGTATAGTATCTTGTGTGTTTACTTGATTGGAGCGTATGTACAATTTGGTGGACTGCTTTATTATGGCGTGCTATTCGTAAGCCCTTTATGTGTGGGTTTGAACATGTGGATAGTAGATGCGGCCATGTATCTATGGTATTGTTGGAGCATAATGTACAATTCGGGTTTGGATATAAGTTGGGCCAGAAAATATGTTTACGGTGGTTACCCATGTATTGGGCGTAGCGAAATTTTAGAGTTTGTGTGATTTGGGCGTCTGTGGTCCCGGGGTTTTTCCAGAATTGATTGGAGAGTTTGTGGTTTATTTGGTCATTGGACGTCCATTTGTCTATGTATGTAAATTTGGATTGTGCTAATCTCAATTCTTGGTTCCTATGTTCTTTGTTGATGTATGTTTGTAGGTTTCGTATGGCACCCGAGTGGGTACCTATTGGTACCCCATTGAGCCAGTACGGTGTGGTATGGGCCGTATGTATCCTGGGTGTGTTGGTGGGTTTGTTTAGGAGGGCTCCATCATTTGCTAATTGATCAGCTATTTCATTGCCTATTATGCCTGTATGTGCTCTGACTTTTTGAATTATGATTTTATGCGTGGACCATGTTATATGGTTGACTATGGCGGCTATGAGTAGTTTATCCGGGTGGTTGTGTTGGGATGATGGGTGTCGTATGTGATTGTTTATCAGATATATACTATTGAGGTTGTCTGTAAAGATGTAGAAATCTCGCGTGTGGTGTTGTGTACTTTGGATTGCTATTAGGATGGCGTTTAGTTCGGCTCTGAGGATGTTTTGAAGACCTGGGAGTCTCTCTGCAATCCTAACGTTGTTGGCGGGGGAGTAAACACCAGATCCAGCTGTGTTGCCTATGCCATGTTCGTCGGGGGGTATAAATGAACCGTCAGTGTATATGCATTGTTGAGGCTTGAATTTTAGGGGGTGGATATTATATAGTTCTGTTGGTAGGGGGTGTGTTGGGTGGTTGATTTCTGAGTGATTGTATTGTGGGGCTTGATGCCATGCACTAGAGTATTTTATTTTTTTCATATGGGGGATAGTTTGGGTTGGGTTATTGTTAATTTTAATATTATATAGACCAAGTATGTTAGATGTGATTGCATTGGGTATTTGAGGGTTATCTAATGGAGGACCATGTTTGTGGATTCTTATTATGGTGGTATATTGGTTTTCTAATTGATGTAGGTATTTTGGCCATTCCGGTGTGGGATTGTATTGTATGGTGTTAGGTGGGATGGTTGCTATTATGTGCATTTCTGCATGGGTGATAGGGAGGGTGCTCTCTTTATGGTTGATTATGATGATGGTTGAGGTGTTATGGTTTGTTTGGGCTGCCATGCGGGCCCAATGGATTGATGTCATCGTAGTTTTAAGGTCTGGGGGGTGAGCTAGACCATTGCCTCCCCATTTTGATGAGTGAGCGAGGCCAATTGACCCAAAAATTATATCTCTATTGTGTGGGGAGTTATATTGTGTGAGTGTTATTGGGCAAGTGAGGGGTGAAGAATAGTATGAGTGTGTGATGTTGTAGGTTGCTATTAGGGTTTGTAGAGTGGAGGGGTGTAGGGTATGGTGGTTGTTATTTGGGTTATGTTTTTTTGGTTTTCTTTTTGGGAGGATTGTGATATATCGTTGGGTTAGCCATAAGACTTTGGTGGCGAAGTCTTGGGGCGGGGGTTTGAAGAAGTGTATCATGGGGTGCGTTTGGTTTTGGTTATATTGTTCCCACAACCATTGTAATCTTGTGATTGGCATGGTTAAGACGTATGCCCCATTTTGGTCATATATATTGGCTTCTATTCCTTGTATTTGTATGGTGGGTTTGGTGGCAATGATATATTTATCTGGGTTGCATTCCTTTATGTTTAGTGTGAGATTTGGGGTGATGATGGGTGGGCGAATAAATCTTTGATCTTTAGATTGTGAAAAGTTTATGCATGAGTTATAGGTGGCTAGGGTGTTGGTTTTGTGCTGGTTTTGTAGGAATTTGTGGAGTATATATATGTTGTGGTCTAATGCGATATTATCCTGGTGGAGGAGTAGTGATGCTTCTACCCACTTTGTTGTGCTATTTGGGTGGGTATCCCATTGACATAAGTAGTGTTGTTTTATGGCTTTTGCTCCCCATTTATCTTTATATGTTGTGGTTTTGGTGCTTATTATGGCTTGTACTAGTTTTCCGCTCGTGGGGTCTACTTGGTTGTTGGTATTTGTGGGTGGGTTGTGTATTGTGGGTGGTATTTGTTGTGGGGGAGGGTTGTGGGTTGTGGGTGAGTTATGTGGGAATAGTAGTTTGGCTTGTGCCAAGGCTTCTTTTATTAGTTTTGGGGCAGCTTTGAATTTTTGTTTGAATTCTTTAGGGGATAGTATTTGGTGTGTGTCGGGGTTTTGGATTTGGTTGAGGGTAGTGATATTGTACGTGTGTAGTTTGTTGAGGTATCTTCTAGTGGCTTGTTGTTGGTTTGGGGAGAAGAGGGCGTATTCTGCGGTTTGTGTCCATGCAAGCTCTATTGCTGATTGTTTAATGGGAAAGCTTTTGATGGAGGTGTGTACATGGATTTCATATTCTCTTTCGAGTAGATAGAGTGTGCGGGATACGGGCGATCTTGCACATGCTTGATATTTCAGGCGTGGGAGATGGTAGGATCCCCCGTATTTTGCTGTTATGTATTTTGTAAGGCCTTGATAGACTTGGCCTAGCTGGCCTTGATCTTTGAGGGCATTTAGTAGTTGTTTACCAATGCAGTTTATATAGTCGGGGAGGATGGAGGTGGTATTAATGCCAAAGTCTTCGTTGGAGAGGTGGGTTAGTATGTTTGCTGTGCTATTGGGTAGGTTGCATATTTCTTTAGTTAGTTTACTAAGAATTTTGTCTAGTTTTTTTATGTCCGGTTTAGAAAATGGGACTGCATAGTAGGCGTATGCTATTCCTGGTTTTATTACTGTATTTAAGATGTGTATTTTTTGCTTAATCGTAGCAGGGGATGTCATTAGTAGTTTGCTTTGTTTTTTGGCTTTTTCTATGGTGATGTTTTTTTGGATGTTCCATTTTAATGAGGGAACTAGATTTATACCAAGATATGTGTATGGTTCATTTTGTGTGAGGGTAGGGAAGGGCTTATTTTTGAAGTGAATGCATTGGGCTTGTATGTATGCTTTGAAGGTAGTGGGTTTTAGGTTTGATTTGTTCGGGCATCCTGTAATTGCGCACTTAGAGAGGTTAAGGACTAGGTGCGCCCATTCTGAGTATTTTGGAGTTTGTATATTTGTGGTTGGATATGTGTTATGTTATCGGTGAGGATGGCAAGGTCGTCCGCATGGAAGTTCGGAATGTAAGTAGGGGTGGCTCACTTATATGTATTTATTAAGATCACACATGCAAAAAGTTACAAGAGCTCAATTTTCTTATTGGGTGGAAAGTTGGTTTTAGTGCGGGTGTGGTTTGGCACAAGGTGGGGGCAGTTTTGGGAGACAATGGGATTGGTTTTGGGGTGAAAATTGGGAGCATTTTGGGTGAGTGTCAAGCTATTTTAGGAACCATTTGCAGTGGAAAAAGTGGGAGGTTAGGGATGGATTTAGGAAGCTAGGGGTAAGTGACTTAAAAAATGTGTAGTATATTCATAAGATGTGCATTTTATTTATTTGTGTTTTTACTATGTCTAAGCCAATTTGCTAAGCCAATCATGAATACCACTAATCCAAATGGACATTAAAAATAGGCTAAATCGCTTAAAGTGTTGGTTTAAGCACCCTTTACCTTATAGGCCTCTCAAGTGATTGGCCACGTCCACTCCACACATAAATGTGGTATACTCTAGGTGGACATGCGATGTATCAATGTATTCTCGTATAGGGCCCACTCGCCTAGGCACTGCCAATAGTGGGCCTAGCTCCAACACAAGGAAAGCATGTGTGGATAACAAGAGCACATGCTCCTTGTCTATCCAAACTACACATGTCATTTTTCCAGCTCTCGTGCATCCTCCACCCTAGCATAGCGTGTGCCAATTTCTCCCAAAACAATTTTGTGGTGAGGGCCTTGGGCAAACCTATTCTATTTGCCCTCACAATACCAATTGTGTTAATTCCCAATGCCAAAAGGTCCCGGAGTAAAACTACCGATGTAAAATAGTTGTCAATCAATAACACATGGCCTCTATGCTCTAGACCTCCCATTAGCTTCCGAACTACATTAGCCCTAGGATGTGCGGCCCCCCCTGGCTAAAGTGGTAGCCCTAGGCTTAACCACATTCTTGGCAATATAGACATCCAATATCCATGAGTATTTAAATTGTCAATTGCACAAACACCAAGATTTATCCCCCACTTTCCAAGCTTGGTAGGAATATAGTGACCCATGGGACGCCTTGTCCCCTTACAACCACCATCAATTTAGATCCCCAATAGCACGAAACCCACCCTAATCGTAAAGGCTACACTAGGGGGTAGATGTAAACGGCGACATGTGAAAGTTATAATGGTAGGAGTAAACAAAACCCTAGGCCTGTGACCAAAATTGGTTGCGGCTGTGCTGAGGGATTAAAATCTGGGAGGGGGTCAACAACTCTTTGAGGCCCTACCATGCATGTTCATCAAACACCCATCAAACATTTCAATGACATGAACTAACATATGATCTAATCGCATATTATACACTCTTTGAAAGTTTGTCACAAATTGAGATTTGGTCACCATATTCTCATTTGTATGCCATTGGATTAGTACGAGATTTACTAAGCAAATGAGTTCTTACCCCTCCCCCCCCCAAAAAAAAATTGAGGCAAAACTTTGTAGAAGTAACCATAATAGGCTCGTAGACTACCTTAAAAGCAATGGGAAGACTTTCCATCTTTAGCCTATCAATTTGGGGGAATAACTTATTTCGTTTTTCCAAGGGACGCGTCCTTTCACGCTACCTGGCATCTCTACAAACACTGTAACATTACAAGCAACTCCTAAGCGACGAAGCTGCAGTGTTCTCACCCGCAATTCCATATGAGAATAAAAACTCTACAGTGAGCTCCAAAATATCCCCGACCTTGCATGCTTTAATATTAATGATTGTCATATGGCGTTGTTAGGGTTGTTTCGAAACACATGCTTCGTTCAGCTAAACACACATCTCTAAGGTGTTCACTAAGTGTATTTTGTACTGCAATAATTTTCAAGTACATTACCACTGAACACGTTGTAGGCTCATGTCCATTGCACATGATGGACCTTTCTTTCTATATCATTGTTTAGGCGTTCGATCTAATAATAGAATCAGCTGGAAAACAAAAAACTTATGGATGATTTCTTTCAAAATATTCTTCAGTTCACCCAACTTGTTCAGTGGGTCCGGAGAAAATCAGAGAGAATATCAGAGAGATGTTCGTGAATCAAACCTCCGGGACGTGTAGGTTCCGTTTATTAATTTACGTTGAATCTGCACAGGGCAAGGGGTTGAGACCAAGATTAGTAAGTGAACACGTATTCATTGTTGCTGAAGAATGTTGTAGATTTTTGGGTTATCACATCATTTCACTCCAAGGATCACCGAGTCATTCCAGTGGTCAATGCCACCTGCTCATCACATAATTGGCACAAAATGTGCAAAGAAACTTGGATCGGTGGCTTTGCAACATTTCACTCGCAACATGTAATGATTTTGGACGATGTCACTATGTGCATAGATAACGTATGTGAGAACTGATGTGGAAAACTAAAAATTCTGCAAAATATGAGAGAGAGAGAGAGAGAGAGAGAGATGACACCAACCAAACATTGGTATGAATGAGGGATGTTTCACCCTTGAACCTGGAACATGTTTACGTTGAGCCTGGAACATGTGTACGAAGCGTGGCTATGGGACAAGTCAAATACTACATGTATGATGTAATTCATGCGATTTGATGTCACGGGGGGCAGGTGTGAGGTTTTTGGACAACCATTTTGTGATGGTGACAAGGAAACACAGTCCAGAGATCTCTTGGATGTGCTTCATTTTACCACAACACTTTCGAAGGTGAAGCCAAAATGGCCGATAAGGCATCCTCCTCATCGTCATCGAGGAGCTCGAAGAAGAAGAAACCGTCTAGGTCTTCAAGGAAGCCATTCGTTGACCCGGAAATGAAAGCAGTGATAACCGAGAACTTGCGTCAAGTGTTGAGGAAACTGAGTAACATCGCAGACGTGGTTGTGAAGAGGAACATCGAGTTGAAAGGCGAGAATGCGGCCAAACCCCCTGTGGTGGACGCCCTCAAAAAAGCAAACGAAGCCTTCAAGAAATTGGAGGATCTGTAGCAGTAGTAGTAGATGCGTGTATAAAAGCACTTGAATCGACACTCCAGCCACCACTAATTAGCAATTTTCGTCATGTTCGAACCGAATCAATAATCCTCTACTCATCCCCGACTTAGTGATTGGTCGCATCCAGGTGGAGAATTTCGCATCTTCACAAAGTAGCTGATTGTAAGAAATTTTATGTCACAACATGGTTTTATGGTACACGATGTGTTCCTTGAGACTTTTGGTCAAATGTATCCACAGAACATCAAGTTCAAGTTTGTGCTTTTCCAAAACTACAGCTGTCAGGTAGGCCCTGCAAGCTTCAAATAGGAAATTTGACGTAATCCTTCCCAAAGTATTCCGTTATATGAGTTTGGGAGAAAACGGGGACATCGGCTTAGAGCATATATATTCACGCGTTATCGATATATATATATAGAGAGAGAGAGAGAGACACATGTACAACATGTGATCATGCTCTTACAAATTATGTTGGATAACATCAATTGGATTCACAAGCTTATGAATATTGCGAGTCTATTGAATAATGGTATCCAAGGTGGTGTTCAATTTGCAACCAATAAAGAACAAAGACAGTAGTTGCACCATGTAAAACAAATTTCTTATCATTCACGTAGTTTTTATTTTGTAAATGTGATTGTTTGCATCCATGTTGAGAAGTTTGAAGCTTCGCTAGATTGTGTATTTTCATATGGCATAACATCATTATATGGCACAAGATGCCTTTTTTGAAACTCCGTTGACGTCCAAGGTGATGTCTAATGCCATTACTAATAGATGGGGATAGTAAACAAACATTCAAGCCACCATTAACAAAATTCTAGTCATTTCCAAATTAATGGTGCTCTAGTCACCCACTTTAGTACTTATTTTATAAAAGTTGAGAAATTTCATAATTTTTTATTAAAGTGACATTTCACTTGCTGAGAGATTTGCAACTTCAACAAATTGTGAGAAAACTTGAGGAGGAATCGCTTCTACAAACATGAACTAATACAATGATGTATGTATATTACCTTGGACCTCCAAGCATATCATTTTCTTATTAAACATATATACAAGATTTAGGACCTAACTATGATTTAATGGACAAAAGACTCGTCTAAAATTAATAATTCAATTGAGAGTAGCGTTTTGCTGTCAATGCATGCATATTACACAACCCCTACACAAAAATTAGTTAGGGAAGAAAACAAGAGGAATGTGATTAAATTTCAATTATGGCGCATGCTTCGAGAAGCAATGTGGTCAAAACATCAATCTAGATGTGTATTTTCATCAACAACACATTGCTATGCATGGAACAAATACATATTTACAACAAGAGATACAATTAATAACATTACGCAACCCCTTCTACCTACTCCTTAGGTCCAGGAACATGGCCAACATTATTCCCCTCTTATGTTGGAGATGCACACACTTTTGGTTCGTTTAGGTTGTGTACTATAGCTTTAGGGTGTTAGGGCGACAACAATGGCTTTGAATTCCACGAGGTCAACCAAATGTGAACGCATATGGCAAGTTGGGAGTGGGCAAATACATTTTATATTGTTCCACTCGCTTTAATGTATTATTCCTCGACACATGGGGTCGGTAGTGTTGCATAGGCTTACATTGGCTCTCAACTACATTAGTTTATTTGAGATCATCTTTGAAAAAAAGGAGCAGCCATTAACCACTTAGTAATGTTATGTCCACATCTAAGACTAGTTTCTGCCATTTTTGTCATAGAGCATGATGATAAAATAACATGCATATGATCCTTTTTTGTTCAAGATTCATGCATAAGTATATATATACTCAAAACCTAGTTATGTGCAAGAATCAACACACAAACAAACACGTAGTCTTACCATTCATTGTAGGCCCCTAGATGGTTTTTTCATGATCTATTGTGGAACCATGTTCATAGAATTTGTAGCCATGTGCCGAGAATGAGTGGTGTAAGACCCCGTCGCCGCAAAGTGAACTACTGTACTGAAAGTGTTTCTGCAACCTGCATTGCAGCAATCTTTAATGGAGAAGGTAAGAGTGAGCTGCTTACTGTACAGAAAGTAACTCTTATGAGATCACTTGTGATTTCTTCGGAGGCGACATGTGGCAACTGTAATTTCTTCACATGCCGACGCGTCCAGTAGCTGTAAACTTTCACCGAAATCTAGGGTTTGAGGCAACAGTGTTGCATACTTGGTCAGCCAACCCTGAAAGATGCAACTATTAAAGGATGTGGGTGTTATTTGGTTCGTTTATCCTGTCCTCCAACTTCTACTGATTAGATGTACACAACAAAACTTGTGTTGCATTAGCAAATCTACGATGAAACACCTGTAGAAATCGGATTGAAAATCGGATCTCCCCTTATTTAGTTATAGTTATCGGAAGTACATGTTTTGTTGATTTCTTAACCGGATATATAGATCCTCTCAATTGTGTTCATTATTGAGTGTAGAGTAGTAATTAATATTGAAGACGTAGTCCAATCTCGTATAAACATGCGTCTTTATGATGTTTTCTCTTTGATCCTCACTGAACCACATACCAATCAAATATAGGGGTCCAATTAAGAAAATGAGTGGTTACTTTTCCTGAAGAGCCTACATCTCTTACGATATGATACACTCGATTAGTATGAGATCGTTAGCAAATCTTTATTGAGGGCATAGTCACTTTCCTCATAATTTTTGGAGCTCATAGGTATATCCTATTCATTACCAAAGTGAAGATTCTTGAGCTCATTAAATTGTCATGCAGGTTTTTCCAATTTTGTTCACTATTGAGCTTAGAATGATCATCATATTTTGAGCACGTAGTCCAATCTCTTTTAAACACATGTATGTTTGGTATTCATTCTTGGAGCCACACTAAACCATATACCACTCAAATATAGGTGTCTTAATAAGAGAAATAACCAAATATGGGTTGTCTATCTAACCAATCAATCTTACGACTCCAGGGCTGGGGCGAAACAACCCGTACACTGGTTCCTTGGAGGCAAGGGTTCAGGCATCCAACAAGGAACGAGTGTACAGGTTGGTTCGCCCAAATCTGACTCCAAATAGGTGAGAGGGAACTGTTGCACTTACAAACTTAGCAAAATTTCATCCATCCATCTCCCTATATATTTTGTGGTAAATTCATTTGATGTGTGTTTCTTTGTGCCATACTTATCAAAATGCATGTTATTGGACAATCATTCAATAGCAAATCCCTCCAAGGGAAAACACTTTAAATTTCCTATTAATAATAACAAATGGAAAACACGTGTAGAATTATGCAACATAACATTACTCAACTGATGAATTGTATTCAATTGCCTAACTTCATATTTTGACCGAAGCATTGGGATTCCGACATCTAGAGGCTTTATTCTTGAATCTACTACAAGGCCCACAAACACAACTCATCAACTAAGTAATGTTATGAAGAAGCAATGATATACCACCACATATAGAACTTAAGTTAGTACTACAGTTAATAGAAGAAATGGTTGTAGTCATCAGATATATTTAGTAATACTTCACATCCACTCTTGAGGAAATAGAAGAAATGGTCATAGTCATCAGATATATTTAGTAATACTTCACCTCCACTCTTGAGGATAGTATATTTTCAACGGCACATGAAAATACTTGCTTCTATACACTTTGCATCTACTCCAAGGGGATATTGGTACACAAAGGATGCCTAACTTATTAGTGGCTCCCCACGCCCAACATAACCACCTTACTAATCATGAAATGTACACTTTGACTGGACATCCTAGGAGATTACAAACTCCAATCGCAAATTCCCCACTGGCATAATGAGTTCATTCTGTTTCTTTGGCAATTTTTTTTAATTCTAGATAGTTTTTAGCAAGTAGGAAGTATGAAACTTGCTAAAATAATGGACAGCTTTCAAACCCAGAACATGCAGTGGTGTGTGGCCAAGCAATATACTTTTAATAGACACCAAAACAATAATACTGAGCAGTTGCAGAAACAATTCATCAGCTGCCACCACAAGTAATTAGATGATTTTCCCACCAATGATGCAGCAGTAATTAAATTGCAGGGCTTCAAACATGCCGATGGACGTGCACCCTTCTCTCAATGTACATTTACTTGATGTGTTGATGTGTAGTAGTTCTAGGTGCTCATAAACTAGTCAAATATATATGACTTGACTTACAAGAGGGATACCATTCACTAAACAATGTTCAACTCATTTAGAGACACTTTAACGGGCTCCAATCTAACCCATGTCACCATATCAGGAAAGATGCCAATCTGAGTTATGGAGCTTCATTTCATGATTAAGGTTTGTGGCCCTGTTGTAGGAACTTCCGACTCAAACATTTATGGTCGTTTGGATCAGCTTGCAAATCAAAAAGCTTGGCATTTGAAGTTTCCACATTGGAGTGTCGATTTTAAAAGCTCAAAGAGTCAAACTGAAGATTACCCATTCTTCAAATGATCACATAGGCCCTCCTTAACTGGGTTAGCTATTGACCATAGAATGGTGTCTATATTTTGAGCACATAATCCAATCCCATTGTGACATATGTCTTTGTGATGTTCATACTTAAGTACAAGCCTTGCTATATACCACTTGAACATAGACGCCCGATTAAGACAAGTGACCACATAAGGCCCACATACCTTATAGTAAGCTGCATAACGCCCTTCTTCAGCTGCTAAAACTGAGAGAAAGTTAAAACCTCAATGTGGCAAACCAGCCAAAGGGCAATAAATTTCAATCTCAGTGCACCCAACGAATTGAGTCCTACAAATCTACAAAATATAAGTTTTGAAGCAGTTCTTCAATTCCAGGGACTTGAGGCAAAAAGCCAAACATTGTCTCAGTTGCCCCAGTACATGTCACCCATGATAAGTAGAATGAGGGATGTCCATCCTGTAAAAGGATGTGAGCCTTTGCCTTTGCCATTGTTTGCATTGTCATACTGCTCCCAAAGATATCCACTCTCGTGATATCTCTTTACCACATTCCTGCATATACATAACAAGTTAAAAACTGAAGTAATGCACCTTGTAACATCCATGAACTATCCTATGTGAGGGTCAGATTAGGCCTAAATTGGGGAAAATAAAAAATTAAAATGCCACATGTCATTGAAACATCTTTAATGATGACATGCAAATTGAATTTAAGTAGAGAGGTGCCCAATCAGACCTGAACGTATGGTAACTATCTACAACTCTAGTTGCAGACCATACTCTTGCTTGAAGGACAATCTTATATAGGTACTAAAACGAATAAGTCATGGTTAAATAAGAGATAAAGTGCAGCTACAAGTAGTTGGAGAATATATAGAAATTACTTTAGGGACTCGAGCTACAACACATTACAATAAACTGAAGCAGTTTCTTTGCTGAGAAGTCTGCAAGAGTTAATATTGACTGGGATAGTCTAGTGCAGAAATTCTGTGCACCTGATCAAGTTTGAACGAAGCTCCAATTTCATGTCACTGCATTGGGTGCTATGTTCACCTCCACCTGCAGGTGGATTGGTTCACACAATTTTCATAAGTGTGTATCCTAACAAACTTCCACATGATGTTGGTTATGGGAAACATTTGAGAACCCAATATCAAAAATGTGACAAATGCATGAACCGTGCCACATCACAGACATTTTTTGTGACCTTTTAAGCTTTCCAAAAGAAAAACAGGAAACACATTGATGGTCTACACCTTTTGAACAGCGTTCAAGTGCCGAAAGCACAAGATAGTTGATGTTCATCCAAACAGGTCCCCGCCAATATGGTGCATCATGCTCCGTATTGCGCTTCATATAGAGAGAGCTACAAATAAAATAAAAAAGTTTTGGAAGTATAGTTAATGTAAAACTTAGATGCAAAAACCTGCTATACTTCCATTAGTACATTGAATAGCAGATTCAACCACTTAAAACTCACTACCAGTAAAAAGGAGGAACATAATTGGACCTTTACACATAATAAACACTTTCTAGGCAAAGATTTCAGACGAAGGTATATCAAAAATAAAATAAAATAAACCCACAAGTTCACATGCTGTAGCAAAAGAGAACTTCATCATTGATATTCCTTGGAGTGTGCTGAAATAGGTCAGGATATTACCTTGTAGTGGCAAGAGAGCGCAGCCCATAATCTGTCCACAAATTCGATTCATTGTGTAGAAGATCCAACTGAATCTTAAATGCTGGTGAGTCCTGTGAAAGGACCAATATAATTGACCTTATTAGTAAGTGGCACTTCACACAAGAGCTTGAGGGCCTGTGACCATTCAAATCCAAAATCTCTCATTGGTGAGAAAGGCCAAGACCACCCCACTTCAATTTATACAAGAGCTTGAGGGTCCAAGGGACCCACAAAGCTTGAATGGATAGAACAACCTACTTGGAGTCCTAGATGGCGTTCAATGGATAATGTATCATGGTCTACCAGATTTTGCATCAAGCCCACCTCAAAGAGGGGGGTCTAACACAAAACCAGGAAAATAGGACACTAAAAAATCTCACAACCCTTGATTTATTATAACTGCTTTGTGTAGAAGGGCCCATGTGTAGGATGCTTGTGAAATAGCATTTCGGTTGAGAGCCTGGCTGCGGATGTGTTTGCACTACACTTGAAAGACCATTACCACACAAAATTCAGTTTCAATTTCCCATGGTACGACCTTCAGATGAGTTTCAAGGGCTCTCACAATTTTATGGTCAAGGCACTTGACCATAGTGTAAAGTGGCCCTACGGCTGACAAATTAGTTATTATGTAGAACTTTCTCAAACCCCTCCTGCTCCATTACAGAACCACCCAATGGTGCAAGAATGATATAGAATAATAACTCACCAACGGCAATAGGTCCATGAGCAAGGGAAAGAGGCTATTGTAACCATAGTGTGGAACCCTTCCCAGCTCAGGTGGTTTTAACACTAGCCTCTCCACCTCAGCTTGGAGGTATCCTGTCACAGGATCCACAAAACTCTTACGGTGCAACTTCACCTGCAACACAACAACTCCTTGTGTCTCAGCGGACTTTGTTCCTCGTATTTGCACAAATCTACAGTATTCGGGCCTAAAATGGACACTTTAGCTCTCCACCCACTTCTCCTAGGATATGAAATTAGTGCAAGATGATTAGCACATCTATATCGTGCCCATAACCATTTTCCTCATAAGTTTTGGAGCTCAAATGAATCGATCTTATTCATTATCAAAATCCAGATTCTCTTTCTTCTTAAATGATCATGTAGGTTCCTTCAATTATATTCATTATTGAGCCTAAATGGTTATCAAATTTTGAGCACATAGTTCAACCTCTTTTTAAAACATGGTCTCTTTTTGGTGTCTGTCCTTGAATCCACACCTAACCACACACCACGTGTCCAATTAAGAGAAGTAACCAAATTAGGTCCGCTTACATTCTACCAAGAAAGGTGACCTGTACTAGCTGAAGACACTCTGTATGGGTTATCTTTACGATGGATTTATGTTGTTGAGTTGATTTTCCATTACGAGAACTATGGACACGCTTGAGCCAGATTGGCTTTAACAGGTACTAAGCACCACACAAAAGTAGGAATGTGCCCACAACTATACCACAAACTACCATATGAGCAATTAATTGACGTGAACCTAGTTGCGGTGAGGGGTCAAAGATAAACATGCCTCTTCAGTGTGAAGCCCGTAATCAAGGTACCGTCCACTCTGATCGTCATAATGAAGCTGCAGTACAATTTGAACACATAGGCTCCTTAGCATGTGTTTTACCTCTCTATAAATCTCTACCATAGAGTTGATCCATAATTAGAAGATAATTTGACACAGTTGAGTGAAATTGAAGCATCAAAATGTCTTGCCCTGTTTAGAAGGCTCAAGTCTGTCAGTTGTGATGCCGTTGCTTCATACACCTGTAAAACCACCAACAACTCATATAATATATGCATCTCTTTGATACGTGCCAAAGAAATACCTATAGAAACCATAAAGCACAAAATAAGTTCTAGGATACCTATAAGGTCACTATTGTCACAATTGAGTGATCGTTGTAAAATGAAGATGCCGGTACCTCATTTGGTGTGTCAATGATGGAGGCTATTTTGGTCATGGATTGAGCAGCCAGTGCCATCCAGCACCGCAAATCAAGATGTCTCTCATCGTCAGAGGGGTGCGAAGCTCTTGGATAATCATCTAAGCCCGACATCAATGTCTGCAAACAAATGAAAGAATGTAATAGAGTGACACGAAAGTCACAAGCTTGCAGGCTTATTTGTTCCTCTTAATTTGGAACTTCATTGCTCAAAATCTACTTGCAGACAAATCTGCTCCTGGTAACATCATTTTTTATTTCTAGTATTACCACAAGAAGGAAACACATGCGACTAAAAAAGCATGGTAACATTGCGAACTGACAATTGGATTCAGCTCACGCTCCGTTTGTGCATTTCGTCCATGCCAGTAGTAGCTGCTTGCCACCCTTCCTACCCCACCCTCCAATTTATCCCCTGAGGGTCCCTTCACAAAAGCACTTTGCTTCTAGGTCACCCATACACTTGCAAAGTAGACCCCTGACAAAAGGACTAGAGAAGTAGAATATCTGATGTCCACATTGTAGGGTCAACAGTAAGGGGACAAAAAAAGAAATGGGACTAGAGCACTAAAGGACAGTCGAAACAAGAGTGCATCACAGATTTCCAAAGAGTGGTGTGTTATGCATTAAATTACACCTAGTGGTGTAAAATGTAATTATCTCATAGTAAATGTGCTATTCTTATGTAACAATTCGCTTCAAAGTTGCATAATGAGACAAATGTTAGGAGAAAATAAGAAAACAATTCAATTATGACGCATTAATCAGGAATTTCTGATGTTTCAACACTTTATTGTTTCTACATTATAATTGTGCATTCGGAAGTTTGTGATGTGTACTCACCAGTTTGAGAGGTATTGAACCACTGAAACCAAGCTTCCAGCCGAGGGTACAACCTCTCTAAAAACACTTGATCCTCTTCATTCTGCTGTCCAGAGGCTTTCTCAGCTTCATATATTGTTGCAAGTCCTGCACCCATCCATTTACAGGAACTGATCAATACATGCCTAGTGGTGGATTCAACCAACCACACAATCCCATAAACAATTTGAGCTTTATATGGCTTTTGAAATGCTCCATAGTGAGCTTTTAAAATTCTTGAACAGCCTTAACAGTTTGCACAGAAAGAAATGACAGAAGAAAATCAAAGGACAAAGGGCAGTTTGAGTACTATGTATGGCCATGAAAAGTGCAGGAGGATTGGCGTTGCTTGTATGTTGCAACACAAACTGGTCTGGAACTTTACTGCGCCCCCCAATTGACTCATAATTTTAAGAGCCAAGTCTAGTAGTGGTGGTTACGATTGTCAGTAATTATTTTGCCTCAATTTGCAAAATCAAGGACAACTGGCAGACTAGTAGCAAAGAACTATATTCAATCACAAATATTTACAGTTGCTGTGGATAGAAAGACTTCAAAACTTTCTCAAATATTTGCATAACATTCCATAATATACCTAGCCAATCACAAGGGAAGAATGCAAGATGTTCCAAAAAAAAAAACCTGCGAGCTTCATCACCCAAAATCTGCTCCCGAGGAATCCAACCGTCAATATTGAGGAGATCCAGCCAGTGAGCTATAATTTCTTTACTCATCCTCCGGTCCCATCGGCTGAGCAGGTTTTTGAAGCCAGAAAATACACATATTGACAAATCACACATGTCAGTGGAATATAGACCTTCTAGCATCACCTCAGGACATGACCCAAGTAATCAGGCATTTCCACAAAGACTCTTTGAATATACAAGACTTAATTCTTTAGCTCAACAGAACTTTTCGTCAGGAGTTGGTTGTTTTGCATACAGCACCTTCCATGTTTGGTAAGTGTTCAGTGCTTGCTCAAAGGTAATGTGGAGGCTGAACAAAGAGCATTTTATATTGGTTCATTGAGGGTCCAACTCATTTTGGCATGCCATGAGATGCTAAGATGAGTTTGGCCCTCAATGAACCAAAATAGGTTGTTATTCATTCAAATTCAAACACTACCTCCAAGCATACACCACAAGAGGAAAGAAATTAAAGATATTACATATGAAACAACCCATGGGAAATCATAAGGACCAACTCCTGCCGAAAATTCTCATTTAAGTTAAAGAATAACTCTATTGCTTTTCTCCAAAATGAAGTGAAAATAGACATGCGTATACCTGACCAAAAGCTGATGAAAGCCCTCATCCCAAAGGAAACCGCGTGGAAAAAAGGAGCGGCTAGGAACAGCAGTATACAATGCAGCCGGCCAATACTTCCAATGCTCCCCACTTTTTGTTTCTGCTACCTACTCCATCACATTTTAGAGTGGAGGTTAATATAGTGAAATATTTCAAAAGAATTTTGAAGATGTACAGGTCCGTCAAATACCGCTCCCTCATTGTACACTGCAGTTTATTGAAAAAGCAAGTATAGGATTGAAGTAGTAAAACAATTGGCTAAATAGTCCTACTGTATACTTATAGAATTCTGCAAGGACGCACACCGTGAAAAACATGAAGGACAACAGGAGTGGAGATTGATATTTTTACTTGATGCTGAGGTGGAATTGCTATGAGGGACTGCCCATAAAAGTATCCTATGCTGCCAAGGAGATTGCTGAGTGCAACTCGTCCCACTTCAATTTCCCTTTCACCCTGCACCTGCCCTCCATGCCCACAACATTGATTCAGAATAATGAAAATAGGATATTTGTGAACTTGATCAATAATGGGACCATTGCAAATTTGAGAATATTCTGTTATGTGAGAGGGTTTCTATTGTCTCCTCATTGATTCAATTACTGAAATACACATATTTACCCTAAGGACCAAGTTCCAAAATTTGCACCATCTATATATCTTGTCACTTGTTGAGAAAGAACCCCTGGTGAGACATGACTTCAACGTGAAGAAAATCATTTCTAGAATTTATGTCACCTTGTCTTATGCTACACTTACCAGAACAGATCAGATACTACTTTGCTTCACTTTATCCAAGGAATGAGATAGTTCAGGATTATATATATATATAAATTTAAATTAATAAAAAACAATGGTACAGCCATACCTTGTTTTGCAATTGGAAAGTGGATTGAAACCGCTGCTCAAACTTTTCTTCACCCTTAACTAGACTCTCTGTGAGTCCAACACCTACAGAACAGCCCCAAATATGGTTTATTACGTCCAGTGAGCTGGTCAATATATCCACAAAAATAAAATAAACTGCAACTGTAAAATGGAAGGTTATGGGGAACAGAAAGGAATACCTGAAAGATTCTGAACACGACTACCAACTTCAGCATGTTGTTTGTTCGTGCCAGATACAAAAACTACATCAAAGTCTAGAGGTGCCATTCCTGTAATCTGCACAAAGTTGCTAAGAAATTCAAATTGGAAGGATTTTCATGCAAATACAAACTATGGATCGTCTGCATTTAATGCTCATGGATCCAAAACTGAATCTGATTATTACTTCATGAGCTCAAACTCTTATAACCAACAATTGAGAATACAGTTAATTCTTCACACCTGAATGATGGCAATGTTTGATGACTTCTCCACTGTATCTGGAAGCTGAATACGACCTTGTGTCCGTGCCTAGAATACCCCAAAATATACAGATCTTAGTGATCCATGTATGACCAATTGAACCTAATTTGCAATAAGTGAACACCTTCATTGCTCACGAGTGGCAGAATCTCAATAATCTAGCAGGTATTTTGTTGGATGAAAAGTGTGTACAAGAAAATTTGAAAATTCCATCTGGTAATGTTCCTACCACTTTTGACAATACACCCTGTAACACAATCACTTCTAGTTGCCAAAACAGGTCAAATCTTACACTTTAAACCTTAAACCCTAAACCTCTATGAAAGAGGGCAATATTCAGCATTCAATGTGGAGGCATACCTGCATCTCTAGTGTTTGCCAAACCAGCTGGGTCAAATTGTGTGTGTGTTGACGACGAAGGCCCACAAAACTGATAGAAGCCTTGTCCTGTATGAAAAGTTGAAGCTAATAACCTTAAATCACTGCTGCCTGATAATGATCAACAAGTGTTTTGACAGAGGCATAGACTAAGTGTAGTTTGAAGAAAGCATGCAAATTTTGGTTATATCTTCTACAAATACTGGTAATGAGAAGCTCCAGTTAATATACCTGACCCTTGACGTGAAGCTCCCATCCACCAATTTCCTGAGATGTACCTCCTGCAAATTTACCATTATCCAAATCGGGAAAGATTTTCAAAGCAGCTCCAGCCTCATCCGCAACATAGAAGAATAAGGACACCTGTCGCTTGGGAGGCTTGTTTTGTTCCCTACAAACCCCAAAAATTTATTAAACTCAAAACTGCACTGCAAATTGTGAACCACCCCCCCGTAAGAAAGTGAATGGAAGTGCAACTCAAATACTGATCAGGAGTGCTCTATTCTTCATAAGACTTATTTTTTCCTTTGGACTGGATGTTTTGACAACTCTGACACCTCAAAAGTATAGAATGCAAGTTCATAAGAAGATGATCAGCTGAGAAGATGTGTGCAGATTCAATACCTTTCTTCGGGAACTTTTTTCTCTGTTACCTTAACTCGAACTGCCCAGTCACCTCCATAGCCGCTTTCAGGGGTTTGGCTCTTTAAAAAATATGTGGTGATGGCAAGACCTTGATCTACAATTTCCTGATTTCCCAAGGTTTTATGAGTAGAAATAATCTCCACAGTGCTAATGTCTGTCAAAAGGTCAAGTTACAGGGCATACAGTAGAGTTATCCTTGAACCTGATGGGACATTGCATTGGGAGTTGGTCCCCTAAGATTTTCCATTGGTTTTTTTGCATACAATATCAATAATTCCTTTCTACTTGTGGTGCATGCTCATCGGAGGTAGTGTTTGAATTTGAATGAAAAGCAAGCTATTTCAGTTCATTGAGGGCCAAAATCATATTAGCACCTCTTAGCATGTCCAAAACGAGTTTGATCCTCAACAAACCGATATAGAATGTTCTTCACTTGAACCTCCACACTACCTCTAAGCATCTCAAACTTACCAAAAATGGAAGGTGTTGTATGCAAAATAACCAACTCCTGACCAAAAGCCATGGTTAGTTAGAGGATAGCTCTAGTACAGGTCAAATCTTACTTGCAAAAGCCCCTCACACATACAAGAAAAGTGAAAAACTCTAGACCCAGACCCTCAGCTCTCAAAAATGCAAGCCTGGCACTACAAAAAAAAAGTGTGTTTGAGGAGGTCGAAACCTGTCGGCCATACGTGGCACCATCGTGGCGCACCCATGCATACCGAGAAAGTTTATCGGACTCCTCACAAGTATGTCGCAGCGAATAGTGGCCTTCCTTCACACCAAGCCACATCAGCCCAGCAAGCAACGATTTCGGAGTCCTGCATTTGGGGATGTAATTAATGTCTTGGAGATCCAGAAATAAGAAATGTTCTAGATAATCCACAGGGAAGAAATTACTGAATTTCTCCCAAACTTATACATCCTTGGGGTTTATATTGACAATATACTACATCTTCAAATGAATGTGTTTGTTTCCACCACATGAATTTAGAGTTTATGCCAGCAGCCAAAGAATGGTTCACGAGCACAAGTAATGGCCTAACTGTGTTACGGATGAATTTATGAAGTAACGGATAGCCCAAATTAATCCTAAGACCTAAAAAAAATTTAATTAAAAATCTGAAGAAAATGAGGTTTCTTCCTCTTCAATTGGATTAAACATTCAAAGTGAAAGCGTATCCAGTCTGAGTCGGTACCTAGCTCGAATACCCAAGTAAAGAGTTGAGCGATAAGTTCCCCAAAACAAGCGCTCTTTGTGTTCTCCTTGAAACTGAAAACAAACAAGAAATTATAAATCCTCAGAGCAGATGGCACTGATGCACCTACGATAGAATTTGAGCAACATCCTCCAAATTTGTCTCAGCCTGATGATGCAGGCAGTACTTAATATTCAGCTTAACTTAATATGCATGCCTTGGAAGAGGATTTGAGTATTTGACACAAAATGTTGCACTTTAAAAGAGTTGGAAACAAATAAGGAACTATGACACCTTAGATTAGATGGCATTGATGCACCTACGACTGAAATCAAGCAATAAAAAGCTATGGATCCACCAAATTTGTCTCAGCCGATGATGCAGGCGGTACTTCATATTCAACTTACCCATGCATGCATTGAAATGGATTTGAGTATTTGACACAAAATGTTGCACAGGAGATTTGAAACACACAAGGAATTATAACACCTCCAAGCAGATGGCATTGATGCAACTAAGCAAGAAATTGAGCAATAAAAAGCGATGTATTCACAAATTTGTCTCAACCAGGTATTCAACCAAATCCATGCATGACTTCAAGAAAGTGCTCAAAATTTGAGCATTTGACACAAAACGTTGCACTTTAGAGAGAGTTGGAAACATTTTCGTACCTGAGGTAAATCGGACACAAGCTTCCCAGGAAACGGTGTCAAAGCCCTGGGTAAGGGCATCACGGAGTTCCATTGCTTCACACACAAGAGTCCGGTGGCAACAACGAGACACAGCAACACAGCCGTGGCTCCGAGAAATGGAAACACGTTCCAGCTACACTTGCAGCATGATTCCTTTTTCTTCTTCTTAATCACACCCGTTGGCTTATTATTCGGTGCAACATTTCTTCGTCCAGGCCGTGTGGTGGCCGACTTCTCCAATGACAAGTCGGGGATCCTCACACCTCTGCGGTCCCTCATTGCGAAGAACAATCACAATCCCAATCCCCAACCCAATTTCGCTTTCTCAATCCTTCTGTGACACTTACAATTGCATTCTGTCCCTTGTGATTCTTCTCCGCTAAACCCTAAACCCTAAATCCCAATGTGGGTCATGGCAACTGGGATGATCAGGGCTAAAGGGACCCGGTCAGTGCGAATTCAACCCCATGTCTGTTCCATCCCTTGCTTGCAATTTCAAAATCTTCACCCTTAACCCTAATCCCTAATTCAACACCTCATTCCTTGCAATTTCTCAGCGATCACCAACTCAATACATCTTCACCATAGTGGCCTATCTACAAAATTCTTGTACACTTGTTCTATGGTGATTGGGATCATCATAAGAACAATATCATCATCATCATGTGATGATCATAAGCTTAAACCACCTCCAAAAACTTGCTCACTCCAAGTTTCCAACACTGATGCAACACTGATTGCCCAGAGTCATTTCCAAAACTGCGAGCGACTACACTGAGTAGTAACGTCGTACAAGTGCCTGAGAGTTTCGGACACGATTGATTCTAGCCCTGAATGCCTTTATGACATGGTTCAGGCGCACATGGCATGTTTTCATTGGTCAAGAGCAGTAGTAAGTCTTATGTGGCACCTCCAAATTTTCTATTCATCACATGGGTATCGGAACAGACCGCAATGTGCAAAGTGGCAGACACTTTCAACTTTGGATATGAAACACACGATTAGTGTGAGATGATTTGCAATTTGCAGCCATGCATGTGTTTTCCTCATTATTTTTGGAGCTCATATGAATATCCTATTTATTATCAAAGTCAAGACTTTGTTTTATCAATGAATGATAATATAGGCCCCTCCAAATAAGCATAGAGGGGTAAATGTTGGTTGTTATTGGATATTGGTGCACATTGATACTTATTTGGGCGTACTATTAATATAGCACATCCCATCGGTAAATATTTTAGGAAAGAAAAAGCACATAGACAAACATGTCACTAGCACCAAGGACTTTGGTGTTGATCAAGCTTTGAGACACAAAATTGAAGCCTTCCCAATTGTCACAAAAAGCTATAACATAGAGCTACACTATGATCACATGCAAGTCACTCTCCTACTTGACTAATTTTTTCCGGTTTGCAGATCACTGACCGACAATCTATCAAAGTTTGATAAGTGTATAATAGTCAATCGCATGTGGTCTTCCAAATGCAATCCAACCAATTCTATTGTGAAAGTTTTTGCTTTGTAATTAATGCGGGTGTCCTCTCTTAGATTTGGTTAGAAATGATTTTGATGATCTGAACTCAATGGGCTTCCTCATCATTATGCCCCCTTGCAATCCAAGAATCCATTTCATAGTGGGGTTTTTGATCATTTTGCTAATTTACCAACTTTGTTAAGAATAGGATTGATTCATGCACTTCCCTACAATGAGTTTAGAATGGCAAATTGACAAATTTTGAGCAAGTAGTTCAATTTCTATTGAAAACATGTCTTTTTGGCATATATTTTTAGATATGTACCTAATCATGCACAACTCAAATCTAGTGATCCCTTTAAAATAAGAAACCAAATCAAGTTCACTTAACTTACATTCAATATGGGATCTGGTGTGGATTATAATATTTCTAAGGGGCTCGGATATTGTCATGGGTGTGAATTTTGGTAAACATTACTAAATCTAAATACTTGATACTTAGTCAAACCGTGTCACAACAAACAAGGGAGTAAGTAGCCTTACCAAATAACATACCAACTTGTTATCTCCTTTGCACAAATTTGTATATTATCTGAGTATACAAACATGAGGTATAAGTTTATAGAGAGGGCGAACAAACCCATACACTGGTTCCTTGTTAGATGACTACAACGATGCCTCCAAGGTACCAATGTACAAGTTGTTTCCTCCTAGCCTAACAAAACATGGTACACATTCAAAACTCCGTTGATCAAGGGGTCGCGGGTCCTCATTAGTGGGGCATGTGCTATATGCTATACAATTAGATTTTGAAGGAATTAAGATAACATTGCGTGACAGTTGATTATGCAAGATTGGAAACATTGCAAATCCGTCGAGCCCCAGTAAGCACCTACCACTAGTACACAACAAGCAACCTTCAATCTAAGTGTGAGATTGTGGATTGTGCCATACAATGGGCATACAATGTAGGCTCCTAATTGTCTCATGCCATGGTTGGGTGAATGATATCCTAATGTCAGTGGCATGCACCTATTTCTCAATCATCTCTAAATGTTGCCATCAATGATATAATGCATGTCGTTTATTTACTTATTTAAATTAATAAGATAACCAATGCTACCCACATTGTAGTCAAACCGGTAGTGCAAATGGCAGTATATGTCTAAACCAATGAATTTAGAGGTAATCGCCACCATGTGCCGATGCTCATTTGGACATGATACCTTCTAATGACCTAACCTCCCCCAAGGACATAACTCTAGGTCCACACATGGTTAGTTGAAAACATCCAACTCACAAGATTACTCCCATTATGATTGGGTAAACCATAGTGGTAAGGTGTAGTGGAAATAAAGTCCTAGGTCACTCATACAAGGCTCAATCACCATTCTGATCTTACCTCAGAATTCCCATGAGATCTATTTTAACCCCTAAATGCATTTGGACATTTTGGAGGATAAAACGGTGACTAAATGACCTCGGGCTTGGCCAACAAAAAAATTGACGAAAATCAACAACTTCTTATTGAAATGCAACCCTTCAAATGTGAGCAAGATGTAATTTAGCAAATTCAGAATTATTTGAGGTTGTCCATGCATCAAACTCATAGAGACTATATTGTCTGCAAGGAGGTGGTATGAAACAGATAACATCGGGAAGCAATTATTTGGGTGGGAAAATGACGAAGTCTTGCACACCGAATTAGTGATTTTGGTTTAAGTCTTCGGTTTAAATCAACCCCAACAGGTCATACCGCTTCATTCTCAAAACAACTACGCAATAAAGTTTATTTTCTGGTGTAAGTTACCGTGTGTAAACTGTAAACCATTGGCATTGGGAATCCCGTATTTGAGCACATGAAAGTGTTGTCATTTTAAATTCACTTGTCAATAGAAGAAATTTTTATAGCTAGAAGATTTATCCTGCATAATTCTTAGACTGCAAGAAATTTGTGCTCTGTGCTGCTACACCCAACTACACTGTTTATGGTATTTAGTGTAAGTGTTATTGTTTTAAATTCTAAAGGCACATAACTGTTATCCATGTTAAGTGTTACAAGTTTCCTTGCTCCAAAGTGTTAATAAATATCAAGGGTGGATTGTACGGTAAGTTACATGAATGTTGCAAGATCCAATCACAAATGTAAGCATTCTCACATCGATTTCAAGACATTTGGTAGCAGATGATGTCAAACAAGTACCTCATTCAGATATTCTCGGCCTACCTATACTGATCCTCCCATCATTCATCACAACCTCCAATCCTCACCATGAGAGGACACAAACGCTATTAAGGATAGACAATGATTGCAAGCTTGTAAATTTGACACATTGTTTGGCTGAACAATTGCCTATCTACTCTACATATTTGAACGCTGGAACAACGAGGGTGGGTGTTGATGCAGTCACCATTCCAAAGTTCCAAAACAGTTGGTTGTCGATGGTGGCATGTTCAATGGACGGTGCGAGGACTACCTGCAACATATATTCATATGCACATGTGCAACATACAAGAACGGCACGGGCCCAAGCTAGTCCCCTACATCCATATTATCCTTTGAGTTAGTTGTCCTTAATACATGAGCTTATTGCACTTGAAAACCAATCCAATGTAGCAAAAAACACATTTTTTCTAAGAGATTGTACGCTTGCATGTGGCCTTCCAAAAAGGGTTTAATGACTTTACTTCCCACTTCCTTGCAACAAAGGGTGTACGCAATAAACATCTGAATTTGCATGGCCCACACTATTCATCATCAACCCATATCAATTGTCTTGCAATCATTGGGTGGGCTAATAGAGATGGTATCACATGACACTTTGTGCTCCATGACAAGTCATGAAGACCACTCGAATTAACATGGCACACCAAATTGAATGCTACACTCTATCAGATGTTTAGTTTAGCTACTCACAAAGGCCATCAAAAATCTGGACATTGCGTCAGATTAAGGATTGCCAAACGCAGACGAGGATGTACTATTAGACAAAGGGAAGCGCCCAAATCACTCATTTGGTCCCCTCCTTCCAAAGAGAATGGACAAGCTTATGTCAAGCTCTTGAAACTAATTGGTTGCAAAAAATTTCAGGGTCAATTTACTCACTCTCATAGCCCTCATAAAAGAATATTGGCTGACAACAGACTTGAGACGAACGTTGGGCATCTTTGCCCGGATTTTCATTTGACATTTGCATGTTCATGTTGCAACTTGTAGCAACATTCCGTATCCGTTTTGAAAGCCACAGTTCTGGGCTTCTAGTTTTGAATGATGACTCCTAAGATCCCAATATCTCCAGCTGTTGCATTATATAGCAACAGTGTGCAAGGTATATACACAATTCCTTGCTAGAATGCAGCATAAATATATATCAATCTATTGACATCCAACTCTTTAGGCTGGGAGACCAAATCAATAGACAATGCTATCAATTAAATTACAAAATTGAGATTGAAATTGAATAAAATGGGCCCTGATTCAACCCTACCGACAAAGCTTCAGGCTCTTGAAAAAAGAAGCAACCTCACTCTTTCGGTACGGTTTAGTGGCAAGGCAAGTAGGAAAATTTTCAGGTTGTTCCATCCATAGCTTGTGAGCCACCCCACCAGTCTCCAACTTTTGAGCCAAGTTCCGAAGCTGAGTCTCTCCCTTAACTTCCAAGGTGACCTGCAAATTACAGAAGACACAGGTGCAGAAAATAAGTGCAATGACCTGCAGGATGTCCCAATGTGAGATGGGTTTTTTCCAAAGCAGGGGAACTAGAAGGAAAGCAAGAACATTCGGTCCATTTAATCGTGTGAACAACAGGGAGGACACACCACTTGCAGGTGAACTTGAACCAACAACATGAGGATAGGTGCCTGGTGCAAGTATGAAAATGGCTCCACAAATTAATTGGGGCAACACAACACTTAGAGAAAGCACGCTAAGGTAAGCGGGCCTAATCTGGTTACTCATCTTAAATGGATACCTATATTTGAGTGGTGTGTGGTTGGATGTGGATCTAACAGCAGACACCACAAAGGCATCATGTGTTTAGAAGAGATTGGACTTTGTGCTAAAAATTGTAACCATTCTAGGTTTTACTGTCAACATAATTGAATTAACCTACATGATCGTTTAATGAGAAGAGAATCTTCACTTCAATAATCGAATAAGATATTCACAAGAACTCTGGAAATTGCGAGAAAAATGGCTACAGGCACGATATTGATTTGCTAATCATCTCATGCTACTTGAATGTTTCATATCCTACGAGAAGTGGGTGCTAATGATACAAGAATGGGGAGACATGGTGGACAATTTCAGCTCTCAATCTAGGGGGTAGACATGGTAGACATAACACCAGGTACGTGAGCCTCATTTGAATATTTATCTTAATCAGAGACCTGTATTTGAGTGGTGTGTGGTTAGGTTATATCTAAAAACGGACAGCAAAAAAGAATCATGCGTTTAAAAGAGATGGGACTATGTGGTCAAAATCTATCAATCACTCTAGACTCCATAGTCAACACAATTGGGGGCACCTAGGTGTTCAATTACAGAATCAGCACACATGCACTTTTCAATAATCATAATTGATCCAAGGGAGCTCCAATCAATTTTTCTTGATGGTTCATCATAGGGTTTACTAATGCAACACAAGTTTCGTTGAGTTGCGTTGCGTTAATCTGTTCGGTAGAAGCTGGAGAACATGAAAAACCAACTGAATAATACCCACATACCTTGGTCCTTACAAACGCTTCACATCACAAATGCATCTGACACACAGCAAAGGAGCAGAAAAAGGCAGGATGAACGGAATACCTTGTGCATGTTGTCCAAATTCTCAGTGCCACAATACTCAGCTGTGACAGGGTCATCCTTATGAATCCAGATAGCTGCCACAGCAGCATGACACCCCTGCGAAATAACACTCCCCAATGGCCACTTCATTGTGTCCACCAAATCCTTCCTCAATACAATGTACTGCACCACTGGATCAGGTTTCTCAAAAGTCTCTTCGGTGGTGCCAGAAGGAGCCCCCTCCATGGAGGAATTGTGAGCAGGTGAGGATGGTACTATGTTATTGGTGCCAATTGAGCTGGAATTTCGAGACAGAAACAACGAATTTTTATGCTCACAAAATGTTAGGGACAATGAGGAAATCACACGGGGATTCGCAAAACCGGTGAAGAAATCATGGCCTGGGGATGAGTGACATAGCCGGGTCGTTGCTTGCAGACAGTTCATTGACGTGAACTCTGATAGAGCCGAAAAATTGCTGCTACTTATTAATCCAGATGTATGTGACAATTTACAATCAAATTGCGTCTGGTGAAACGCAATCTCTCTCGGCGAGTGGATCAATTTGATGCAATGCAAGGGACTCAGATGAGACTAGAGCAAACCCTAAAACCTACAGTCCTAAACCCTTAACTGGGTGATGGCGGAGTTGGGGGTCTCAGATATAAAACTGGAGGATCAATACCTGGGTATCAAGGCCACTTTACACTACACTAAATAGTCCTAACACTGTGGGTCACAGTAATTTTCTAAAGCCTACGGTAATTCTCATGATGAAAATCAATGTGGGCCACTTTAATTTTCAAACCACACTAGAATTATTATTTTTAAATAGTGTAAACCACATTAAATGTTATCTAGAAAATTAATGTGCTTGGTTATTTTATTCTATACTACTTTTGTCCTATAACTAATATTTAATGTGTTGGACAAAAGTCTTCATGAAGACTTAGGGGGAAAGACTTGGGGTCTTGGACCCACATTAATTCCACCTTGACTAGAAAATTGGTGTAGCCCACGCTAATTATTTCCATGCTAATTTTTCACCCACACTAATAGGACTATTTAGTGCAATTATGACCATGAGAGTAGGAGGGCCCTCGAAACCTATCCGAAAGTTGTATCATGGACGGCTGATCTCGAATTTTGTGCAATCGCGGCTCACAAGCCTTCAAATGTTGTGTAGAGACTTACGCAACTAGGAGGCTCTTAATCGAATGTGGTTTCATTACCCATCCTATTCATGTGGGCCCTTCTACATAATAATGCTAAATAAATTAAGGATTGTGAGATTTGAAAATGTTATGTTTTCATGATTTTGTGATTAGATCGCCTCTTTGAGATGAGTTTGACTCAAATTTTGGTAGGTCACATAGCAATATCCATTGCACGCCATGCAAGATTTCATGTAAGTTTTTCTTCCATTCCTTGCCAATTTTTAATTATTTTGGGTCAAATTCTCTACTCTGAGTTCGTTCCTAATTTGCGGATGATGTCAATCAAGCTTCTCAAACAAAAAATAAGTTATTCCATGAATGTATAAAATGTCCAAATTTTACTTTTATACCCAAGGTACCTCCTCACTTTTGTTTTGTAGAGGTCACTTCAATGAACAGGGAGAACAGACCACTAGTTATAGATGAACCGGTTGTGAAATAACCGGTTGTGAAATAACCGGTTGAAGTTCAAGACTTCAGGAAGATTACCAATTATTTTAGAGGAATTTAGAAAATATAATACCTCGAATTAATAAAGAAAAAACCGAAAGATCACAACATGCAACCAATTGGACTTGGAAACACTAGGATTTTCGACCGATTATGTCCAGAAATCTCCCCGGACACTGGGCTACTTTGGTACATTCTTTATTGCTAAATTGATTTTCCTTCCATACTTGAATAAACATATGGGATTGTTGAATCAACCACACATTGGTTAAAACAACCACAAAGTCTCATACTGTAGCGTTGGCCAAGTTGTTTAGTTCAGTTAGTTGGCCAAGTTTATTGATTCCTTGCCAACACAAAGTTAGTACCTTGCTCCTCTTCATAATAAGAGATTTCATAATTTTTAGGTCAAGCACCTATGCTCGGTTGCCACTCGCACAATGTCCTTATTCCCCATAATGCGCTCCCTTTCATGCATTACTAAGGGCCACTTCACAAAAGAGCCAAGGGTCGTGACCATGTAACTACGAGGACCCTCGATTCTCATCCAATGGTTGTATCACTGACATGGTTTGCGGGAATTTTGCATCAAGCTTGCCTCTTGGAGGTGGGCGTGACGCAAATTCCAACAAATCATAAAACGTTGTTTTATAGTACGCCGTGGAGGAATCCATGTAGGCTTTTCATCCATACTAATTTCTTGTAGCCCATAGGCCTTCACCTTCTAGTGTGAAGTGAACTTGGACGGTCTCCACCTTTTCGACCAATGAGAGATCTTAGAATGCAATGGTCATGGGCCTTTAGTCTCGTGTGTGAAGTGGCCTTGAGAGCATATTCACGCCTTATCAACACACACCCTTGAAAACCCTTACCACCAATTTACAAGGAATTCCTAATACTTTCTCAATACCATCAATTTTGAGGGGCTCTCTCCCCTCTAAAGCCTTCCACCCCTTCACCTTTAGAGGGGTGAGTTCCAACTCCTCTATAAGGGAATCAACTATCAATACCTCACAATCAACCAAATAAAGTCAACATGGTATTCGTGAAAATGTTACATGACACGTAAAAATGTCATATATACATGTCATTTTCTCGAATGCAAGAAATGCCGGCTTTGACTGGTCTTTGGAAGTAGCTTTTGTCAACTACACAAGTTTTTGCCCACTACAAGTTTTTTTCCAAAGTTCAAGTGCATTCCACAATACCGTACCCGGCCGTCAGGGTCAACATCTCATGCCGAATAATTAATTAAAGTGGAGAAAGTGGGTCCGGCATGGTAAAAATAAATTAATAAAAAATTCAACAATTTCAAAAAATATTTGTAAGAGATTCGGCGCTTTAATACAAGGCTAGTTCACAACAATGAAAGATTTCTTATTTTTTTCACCCTTTTGTGGCGGCCGTGGTGTGTTTAGCCTAATTGAATGCTCTAATCTCAATTAGTGGTCCTTTGTATGTGTTACTTTTGGATCCTAAAACGCCACTGCAACCTCTGGGTTTGCCATGATTTTGGCCACAAGCTCTTCAGGGGTTAATTCAATTTGCTCTGCAAACAATAGAAAATTCGGGCTCATAATGTCCGGTTTTTTTATAAAAAAAATTGCACGAACTAGTTATGATGCTACAGTATGAAATATTTTGGGATTTTACTACATGAAGTTGGCTCAATTTTGTAATATTCGGCATGCTCTTCAATGAATAACTTTTCTTTTCAACTCTCTTCTCCAATAATTTCCGATTTTTTCAACTTCTATTTTTTTATTTAATTTTTGCCGACCCTGACGGCCGGGTATGGTACTAGAAACTAAGTCGGCCTTGGGGGAAAAAATCACATGTGAATGTGAAATTTTCACGAATACTATGTTAGTCTTAGCTTCAACTATTTCTATGTAAGGCCTTGCATGTTATAAGATATTAGTGTTGATCCTAGGACCCATAGTTTATGAAGCTCATATAGAGTGAACGTGCGGGACATATAACAAGACTACTCCCCTCTAAAGTAACGTTACATGATTTAGCACCCCTTTGTGTTTGAGTTTGGTGTTGAACGTGTGAAGTTGCCCTAACTTGCCTTACCTTAAGGGGTTGCCACTCCCAATAGATCGAAAGAAAAGAGAAGTGATTGGGATAGGGCAGCGGTGACCGGATGAGCCGGTGAGCGGCGTTATCCGGCCATCCGGGCGGTGATTGGCGGAGGCAGCGTCGAAATCCTGGCGCCCGCGACCACAGGCTCCCCGGAAGGCACACAAGGCAAGAAGCAAGGCTCTGCATTCCTCGTCTCGCACCCTTCGCCCTCTCAATTGTCCTCTGCAATTCTGCTCCTCGGGCTTGCATTTTGCAGCAACCGCTTGATTTCAGCTATGGCCGCCCTCGCAATGACCGCCAGCACCTCCGTCGCTGCTGGCTCCAGCTTCCTGGCCGGCCAGAAGTTGGCCTTGCCCGTCAAGCCCACCTCCGTGCGCGCCTCCCGCAAGTAAGACCCCATCCCATACACATCACACTCCATTTCCATTTCCATTCGATTCCTCGATACGTACTTGGTGCCCCATTTGCTGTAATGCTCTAATTTCCCGTGTCTTAGGTATGTGTTATCGGAGATTTGTGTTTGCATTCAATCTTTACAAGGTGGAGCTGTGATTACCCATGTCTTAGCTTTGACTCATTGGAGATGTAGGCCGTCCCTTGTTTGTTATGGGGATGGACCTGTGATTATCGATGTTCTAGCTATGTGTCATTGGAGATTTGGGTTGCTACCTATTCACTCCAAATTTATCATGTGGAGCTGGAAGAGTGCCTTGTTTTGGTGGCTGGCGGATGGTGGTTAGATTAGTCAGGTTGTGGATTGGGGCATTGTTGAATTTTGCTATTGCACGACCCTGAAGTTCATTATCACCTCTGTTGAATAACTACGAAAGGGGTAGATAGCACCACTTTAAAGCACTCTAGCTCATGATTGCGGGCTGTGTTGTGTCCAGTGAAGATTTTTGTGTAATGGGTTTGTGAGACTGGGTCAAGATGATGCACATTGCATGATGGGCACTGAAGTTCGTCACTTCTGTCTAGTATCTAGGATTGGTGTAGATGATAGTACTGGTTGAAACTGGTGAATTTACCATTTTCCTAGATATTGGGTGTTGGCAGACAATGTTGCAATATTTTAGTATTGTTTTGAAATTGACAGGGGTGATGGTGTCCACATGCAGGGTCGGAGTGGCCTCAGCTAAGTACGGTGAGAAGAGCGTGTACTTCGATTTGGGGGAGATTGACAACACCGTCGGAAACTGGGATCTGTATGGCAACGATGACCCCAACAGATACAACGGCTTCCAGGTAACACGCACATTCCATCCCGGCTATGGCAGTATCTTGTGGCAGTAGTTATTCAATGTCTTGTCAGGACATGAGTGTCTCTCTGGTGGGTTGAGGTATGGTGGTCTCAGCTTTCAAGTAAAGTTTGCAATTGTCGTCGAGATGGAACGGATTCTTGTTTCAATATTGCATTGCTTTTGGCTGAAGATATTCTCTTACCATATGATGTCTTTCATTTGATTCCAGAGCAAGTTTTTCGAGACCTTCGGTGGAGCATTCACCAAGAGGGGTTTGTTGTTGAAGTTTTTGGTGTTGGGAGGTGCCACAACCATCGGTTACTTGGGCTCCACCTCATCCGGCGACTTCTTGCCCATCAAGAATGGTCCCAAGCAGGACCCCATCGTGGGCCCACGCGGAAGGAAGTAGAGATTTTCCCTCCAGAACTGTGCATAGCGTTTCTCTTCATGTACTTTTTTAACTGTACTTCTGGTTAATACAATCTATGATTCGTCGACAGATACTCTCCGGAGTCTGCCTTTTGTTCCGATGATATTGCCTCGATGAACCTTATCCTTGTTGTCCATACATGAATTTGAAAGTTGGGACTGGAGCACACAGAACTGAAGGTAGATCGGTGACAGTCCTCAGGTAATCCCTTCTCGTTTGGTAATGAGTACGGCTGTTGGGATTGACTAGTAAAAATATTGAACAAAAGAAATTCAAATAAGGTATCCATGTCGTGACGGAAGTGGAATTTTCCTCCCACTTCTAAGTAGAAAGTCCTCTTAAAGAAGGTTGTTCTCCCAGGTAGAATATATGTGTATACAATCGCCTTCCATTTCTCAAGCATCAAATCGTTCACCATGCTGATCATCCGACTCGGTCCTGGCCGTTGTCCATTTTCAACCAATTAGGTGTTGCCGTGGCTAACCTACATGGGAGTGGTTTTCCTATTGGCTTTGGGCGACCATCTATATGTCGGTTCAAGTTCACCTGCAAGTGCTGCTTCCTCCCCATGTCACATGGCTATATGAACCAACGATCAATAGGACATCGTTTTTTTCCTCCTCCCATCTACCGATAGGTAAGAAACTCTCAATCAACAAATCATTTCTTTCCAAATCGGGTGACAGGCAGGATGCCTCAAGAACAACTATAGCACAAATGTTCATGGATGATGGCCACTTCTGTAATCTCCACTTCTCTAACCTTGTGTTCAAATGAACGACCTTTTATACAGTCAGTTTGGATGGACAGTTTCATTCCACCTGTGATGTCCATACATCAATATGTAGTAAACATTTCTCACTTTCTTATTTTACATCAATTTTATGTCACATTACAACTCCATATTTTGCATATTCCATCTTTATGTAAACTTAAGTACAAAGTCAACTAGGATATTTGACCTCTTTGTAATTTATACCTCCAGGCAGTCTCACAAGTCGTACTTGCTTATGATATGTCATCCCACATTGATGGAGAGAGATGAGATGATGCAGTGTCTGGGGAAATTTTTGAGCATACTTGGACAAAATCCTAGTGTTTCCAGTGTTTCCAAGTCACAAACATGTTGTCATCTTTTGGTTTTTCTTATTAATTTGAGGTATATTCCATAGAATCCTCTAATATAATGGGTAATTTTTCTGAAGTCTTGAACTTCAACCGGTTATTTCTCAAACTCAACTGGTTCATCTGCAACTACTGTAGCAGTCGGTTGATGAGTTTCAGCCTGCAGGTATATAAACTCCATCTCTCCTTGTGGATTCCACACAGGTGAGTGGTCAGCACAGAGTGAACTATTCTTTCACCTTTTAGTAAAGAATACCGTGCGCTGGGTACACATAACAGCATACCCTCGTTTCTGGACTGCCTCCTTCAGGCCCCATACCACAAAACTCAAATTTGCATATGATGTTTGGTTGTTTAATTCTAGCGTAATTCTGAAATAAATAACTTAATTATCTTCAAATTACCCAATTGAAGTTACATTTAAATTGAGCAACGACTTTTTACCCTAAACCCAAAAATAGTTTGAATATGGAATTTCAACACATGTGTAATGTCACCAACACTAAATGTAAACCTCGCATTATTGTTCATATCTCGTAAGAAAATGTGGGAGTTATATGTAGCTAGGGGCGGGCACTAGCGAAAATGTAGAAAACCACGTGCGAGAAAATGTAGGGTGGATTTTATTCAAGACACATAATTTTTTACATTTTTCTTAGATATACAATATCGCCCTCTAAATGTGAATTTGGGAATTATATATAATGTACAATGTGGTTTAAGTTGTGGCATTTTTAAAATTTAGATGTAAAGTAGCATAAATAGAATTAAGTATAGATTTTTTTATTTATGGGTTCAACATAAATCATTTGCCATTAGTGGCATTGAATGAGAATTAGGCAAAATGCATGTGGACATGTGGATGGATTTTTTGAAACGGTCGCCTTTCAATGAAAAGTACCGTCATCCGGCGTTGAAAGGGTTGGCTGGCTTATTTAGGGTTTCCTGGGGGGTTCAAGAACCATATGCAATATGCTAAAGTTTATAGTATGATGGTTGTATGTGTGTAATGTGCAAAGTAATATATGCACAGTGTAATGTATGCACATTTTATTATATGCATAATGTATGTGCAAATTGTTCACAAGAAATTTCTACTACTTATAAATAAGATAGGGTGATTATAATTATGCGACTCTAAAATTTATATATAATGATAGGGTGTTAGAAAATACCATCCAGTAGAAATTTAGCTACTTATAGGGTGGAAAATACTCAACGAAGGAAGGTACCCTCCCATTAAATAGGGGGTTCTCACACGTGTATACATAAATCAAGTGTAGGTGCACCCCCTGTGAGTTATAAATCTACAATGTCGCAATTACTATCACCTGCTAAGTGATACTTCACTCAAATTTCAATCATTCATGATAATATTCCATCACATAATCCTTAGAATGTAGAATATATATATATGAAACTTTGTTTCAATAATTGGAATGGGTTTCATCCAAATTTCAATCATCCATGACATTACTTGCAAACTTATTCATAAGAAGTGTCATTAGAAAAGTTACCACCGTGACATAAAATACCATTTGAACTAAATGCGAAGTTTAGTGTGCCTTGTTGTATCGTTAAGCCATCACCCATTAAAAGAAATCTCGAAGATTATCTGATTATAAATCTAAAGCAATACCTGCCTACTTAAGTGCTTGCAGAAGAAGGACACAGTGTGTGTTTATCAGCTTCAAGTACTTGACGAGAAGAGTTCAGCTTCTTCCATGCACTGCAGTTAACTGAGGTGGACTGAGTCACCGTATTTATGTCATGAAAATGCTTCATATTTCAGACTGTCCGTTCTCAGTTTCAACGGTGAATCTTTCCTGCATTGAACACAGTAGTCAGATCACACGTGTCCATGGTCAAAACCAGTGTTAGTCTTCACTGTTTATGGTACACTCCAACCTCCCTAATATCATGCCTGTCGCGACCAAAGTGCATGTGATATTAAGGAGGTTTGTAGTGTTGATATGGATGCATGATAATAGAGAGTTAGTGCAACATGTGATATTATGGAATCACACAAAGTCAACATTGCAACAATGGGAATAATGACAACATGATGTGTGCGAGTGTGTGGTTTGGATTCTTTGGTGCACTAGTAGAAGACATGGTAAAAAAGAACCGCAGTCGTTTTCCCATTGCGGTTCTTTTGACCACCCTGATCTGTAGTCACTAAACGACTGCAGATTTGTCTTTTCGGTTTACCGACTGAAATTTAGAAATTTCGGGGCGTGTAATACACCGTTGGAAAGGTATTTTGAAGACCTTTCCAACGGTATATTACAAGTTCTGAAAATTTCAGTCGGTAAACCGAAAAGACAAATCTGCAGTCGTTTAGTGACTACAGATCAGGGTGGTCAAAAGAACCGCAATGGGAAAACGACTGCGGTTCTTTTTTACCATGTTTTCTACTAGTGGTGGTTAGTTTTAATTTATGAACCCACAATATATAAGAGGGATTTGAATTGTGATAAGAAGGAGGGAGAGTTAAACTGAGCACAATCATTATCTAGGGTTTCATGATATAAGAGAGGGAGTGACATTACCGAGGGTGATATTACGAAGGTTTGGCTGTCTTTAGCGTCATGTGCACTATTTGCAAAGGGCCTAAACTAGATGCCTAGAGGTCTCAAAGCGTCAGGTATGCTAATTGCCAATTTGATACTCTTCCTCACCATAAATAACATTTCTAGGTGAAAAAATATTTGCATTGTGACAATTAGTGTAGCACATTGGGGTACTTGAGATGATAGTTTTACGGTTTAGTATGCAAGGGAAGATAATATTGAGCATACTAATGACAAGTGTCACGTGTTCACATTTTAGTATGCAAGAGGAAAATATTCTTGAGCATACTAATGCCAAGTGTCATTTGTGTACATTTTTAGTCAACTTGTAGACCATTGTGTAACATAGGCATACACCTCATAACATTATTAAACATACTCATGCCAAGATATCATTAGTAAGTGTGCTTGAATGCCAAGCGTCATGAGGTGATGAAGTTGTTGATCATTAGTGTAACCTAGCATATGCCTTAAAATAAGATATTTGTCATTATTACGCGTGTGACACTAAATGCCATAAATGGTGTAGTATTGTCTTTTGTTTTAATACCATTCGTGTGTCTATAATGAGGATTTTACTTTATGGGCATTTCATGATATGTTTGTTTTTTATACCATTCGGGTCTCTTATACCATGCATGAACTTTCATTCTTAGGTGGTATTGTCCTAATGTCAATATGGTCTAGACCAGTGTTGGATCAAATAATAACTTGGGTATACAAAGATTTTCTCACATTGGCATACCTACCAAATTTCAAAGTTTGACTAGTATTATAATTTTGATGATAATTTTGATGATACCCACAAGTAGGTCTTTGTGCTACCATCACTGATGTTGATTATTGATACCATACATTCACTTATATATCAGTCAAACCTACATTCCAAATTAGCATGTGTTGACTACAAGCACATCACCAATGAATTGTATATTAGAGTTATTTGCAAGAGGTGCATAATATTGTTCAACTACGTTTATTTTGTGTTCTAAGCATTAGAATATATTTCTTATTTCTTCATTTATACCTAGAAAAAATGTTGAGTTATGTGTATGATCGCATCTCACATGTGACACATGTGAATTTGGGTTCTAACAACATCACGAAATAACTACTTGGGTTGTAAAAAAACTATTGGATATATGAGCTCATGTCCATGGCTTAGTCGTGTTATCTGAGGTACATGAGGAAATGCATGTTTTTCCCAAGGAGTTTGGGCCAACATGCTATTTAAAGAGTTCCTAACACATATTTGTTGGAGATCAAACATAGAGCCAAGGTGAAACCCTCACATGTTTATTTTGAGGGTGTGTGGAGAGTCATGAATCCTTGTTTCAAACGTAACCCAAAATTGCAAAGTCGTGGGAATATGGGCATGAATGGATGTCATTTTGGTTTCCCACAAGGCATAGTAGACCCATGGACCGAGTCAATGTTGAATCTTTTGGTAGCCGGGTGCATTCACAATAACACGAGCCAACCCCGCCGAGTTATAAGGACTCTTGATGAGTGCTTAGAAAATAATAACTTCAATTTATGTAGATGTTAGAAAAATTTAAGGACATTTTGCTACATATTTTGAACATTTTAGCACATTTTAGTCCTTATTAACGACTGGTTACGACCATATTTTAGTCGTTTTGGAGTACCAATAACTTCCCAAACATCGTCAAACTTTAGTATATTGTACAATGACATATATTATATGTAGTTACTAATTTTTATTGCATTATCAATTCATATGATAAGATTATTGCTTAACAATCCGTTAAATTAAGCATTGGTTACAATTTCCTTGGGTCGTGTTATTGTGAATTCACCCAGCCTTGACATACCTTAACAAAAGCTAAATCCCCCCACATGACCTTTAAGCGTTTGATTGCGCAAACTTTGGATTAACATCTGAAGTCATGTTGGTCCACCCTTACATTTTATGGATAGTAAAGGAGATACTATACAAATGAATTGAGATTCACGTAAAATTGAACTAAGTTCAAGTATAGAATGTTGAATTCTTTCATAAGATTCTCCGATAGAAGTGTATGGTAAGATCCTCTGATAGAATATGCAAAGTTGATTATGATAATATTATAGCAATTGCTTTCATTGTATTTTCACTATTCAACATTTATTTGATTTTTCCCATCACATTTTCATAGCATAACATTCAATTAATCACTAAGGAGTCACATTTCTCCCATCAAATTTAGATATATTAGAAGTGCATCAACATAATTGCCCATAGAATTGAAGCAGCCAAAAGTCCAAATTTTGAAAATATGTCCATATTTACTTACTATATGAGTTGGTTGCAACGTTTGGCTTAAAATAGCACAACATGTATGCCTCATACACACAAAGCTCCTAATACCATTTTTCGGCATCCGATGGAAGGATTTTGTGTATATTCGGGATATTGACACCGACCAACATCAACCCTCCAAACACCTTGTTCTATCCTTGCTATGGCGGAGTTGAACCTTTCATTTACACAAAGAACGTGGACAAAACTTTGAGGAGAGTTTGGATTTCTTTAGATGTCGTGCTAGGAACCTTTTTTCTAATGCTCCGTCCAATCTATGAGATCAAAGCCATTCATCGAAAAGTGAGCTTGTTGATGAACAACACAACATAATCTAATGTTGTCTTGCAAGTGAGATGCGGCACGATGGTGGATAGTTGTGTGGCCTACATTCTTCAACACATGTTCATGAAAATGTTGGAGTCATAATTACCATGTTTTAGGTTCACATATGAACTCGCGGCTATGATCAAGGTAAAGCGCCCCTTGTTCACACCAACACTAGAGGTTGGAGTCTCTATTTCGCGCGTGCGCTCGAAGTCAAAAGTATGCAATGTCCACATGTATGCATGTTTGACAAAAGTTCATGTTTCTTGGCTCTGTGCCCAACTCCTTGACAAAAGCTTCGTCCCCCTACAATGACATATGGTCAAATGAGAAGTTGCATCATCTGTTGTGTTGTTAAAATATGACATGAATTCAATGAATCAAGACCATGCCAGGACGCTCCAAGCCTATGAGCATGCCCCAAATATGGCCAAGTTTTATTTTTCACAAGAAACTCCGATTCATAACATTATTCAGTTGCTACCAACCATTCCATTCTAATAATATCAATAAATTGCTTCACCCAAATTTTTCAGCTTGAAAGTGTCAATGCAATGCTCTACTATGAGAATTAACATAGTATAATTCTGAATAAAATATGGTTTATTCCCGACCCCACCCAGCATACAAACTCAACTAAATTATGTTATGTCTTGCATGGGGAGCTAGACAACTTATTTTATTTGTGTTAGGGAGGACTTAGGATTGGTATGCAACGCTCAAACCCTTTCAATGGGGTTAGAGGCATTGTAGACTACGGTGATGAAGTGCACTAGTCAAGAATTTTAGGGGAATGGAGCAATATGATTGGCCACGAAATGGGGTCTTCACCGGCCAAGGTTTACACTCTAGCCAAGACTTCTCCAATGTGAGAACTTCAAGCACATATGAAAATAATGACTTGGATGCCAACATGGCAACACTTTTGCTAGGGAGAGTCCTCTGGAGGTCAAGTCTCTTGGGCAACCTCAAACCCATGGACAAGAAACTTAACCTCCAGAGACCTCCAACTTGAATTTATTATTATTATTATTTTCATCTTTTCCGCCATACCAAATGTTGCCTCAAATAGCCTTGTTTTGGATGGAAATTCTTGACCAACCAATGCATTTCTTCACCTTAGTCTAAACAATGCCCTTATTCTTTCTTGACTGGCTTTTTGCTTGTTTGGGCAAATGTTGGTTGCGTGCATATATATGTGCCATTTGTGCCCAAAAAATGTTCGTGGGGGTCAACATGTATCAATCATGTTAGGCAATTCTTTATATATAAATGGTGGCTCAAGAGAGTTGTGTAATTATCTATCCTTTCCCTCCAATAATCAACATGAATTCAAATGCTCTCAATAGAGTTAACCATGAAGTTATAAAAAACAAATAGGGGAACAAAACTCCTTTAAATGCTTCTATTTTGAGGTTTAGAACTCTTAAGAACAAAATTTAGTTCTTTCCTGGAGTATGATTCTATTTGGGGAGTACATAAAAGGCGAGAGGAGCAAGGAGTGCTTGAAGAAGAATGTGCACATAGATGACAAAGAAAATGACAAGATTCTTTAGTTATATAAAGATGAAATATGTCGATGCTTAAACTTGAAAATTATTTGTTATTTTTTATTTAAAAAAACCCTGAAAACCTTTCTAATTATACAGTACTTGAACAAGGACCATTATGGGGTTTCAACCCCGGTTGATCCCCATACTTTCTGACTAACTATAAAATTAGATTATGGCTTGTGTTCCTAGTGATTGCCCCCCCCCCCGCCCCCAAGTGGCTTAAAGTTGAGTTTCTGTATAGGGCACTCGCCCACTAGATTCTAGATAATAATGTGTTGGAGGTGTTCTCATGTAAATAAGGGTCGGATTCCATGAAGGTTGCTTGCCCACCATATTCTGGTGGAAATGTAGATTCCACTTGGTGGCATCTACATTTTCACTAGAATTTACTGGGTGAGCGGCCTACATGGAAACCAACCCTAAGCAAAGGCAACCAACTAACCACATTATGGTGGCCTACTAGAATGTGGAGAGCCGTGGTCTTGGGCCGCTAGACTTCCATGCGCCCACTAAACACTTGAAATAGCAATAGTTGATGGACACATATGAACACCCACCATATTCCATCTACATTTGTCTTTATTCCCACCATAATCTGGTGGGTGAACAACCTACATGGAAACTCACCCTACTTACGCTAGTTTATTGACATTCCACATTATTTTGCACATTTATTACCTTATTTACAACACTTTCATGTTTATTATTTTTACTGTGATTGCTATAGGGATGACAAACAACGTCACAAGTTTTTAATATCTGAATTTGACCCAAGGTAATTTGCAGGGGTAAAGAGGCAACGTACCCGCAAAGGCAACCTAATTGCGCATATCAGTGGACAAGTCACCACACTGAGATGGGGGCCACCGCTTTCCCCTTTTGCCAGCCTGGATCCTCCAATGCTCCGGCCAATGACAAGCAACCTTTCACATGCCAGCTGGTGGATGCTGTCACTCCACGTCAGGTCACCTGTAATAGCTGTAACTTATACATCATTCAAGCTCCCTGTCCCAGCAAGGACTCACCCAATCCTTATTATAATTTTGTCCCAAAACCAAACAATACAGTGCAATATTGGATAGGCTCTGGAAAGTAATAAGTAAAGGTAGCGTCACTTCACCCAAAGGTGTGCGGGTGTTATTCGGTTGCTTTTCTTATATTGGACACCTATATTTGATTGGCATGTGTTTGTTTATAAGGCAAGGGCCAAAGAAAAAAAATAAAAATAAAAATAAAAATCATAAAGACACATATTTAAAAGAGATTAGACTAAGTCTTCAAATGTTATTAACTACTATATACTCAATAGTGAACGCAATTGGGCGGACCTATGTATACAATCGAGAAAACCACAAAACACGCATTTCTAAATCACCGTAACTAAATTTGGGGACATCTGATTTTCAATTTGGTTTTATGTTGATGTTTCATCATAGATTTTCTAATGCGATACAAACTTGGTGACGTATGAATGATTGATAAAAGACGAAGTACAAGAAAAGCCAATTGAAGAACATGAACGCCACTTCTCACACAGCCAAGAGCCGTGACCATGAAATTGTGAGAGCCCAAAAGAAAGTGTCCAAAGGCCATCCCAAGACACCTCCAAAATCATGTAGTGTGGTCACGGATCCTCAAGTGTAGTGTGAAGTCATATGTGACCCGGCCCTCAACCAAATGGCGTTTCAATGAATTTTTGTTCATGCGGGTCCTCACACATGATAAAATAGAATAAATCAACGTTTGTGAGCATTTGGAGTGCCATGGTCTCCCGGTTTTGTGTTAGGCCTACCTCCAAGAGGTGGTTTTTGAAAATAGTCCAAGTGACCATGAAACATGATCCATTTGATGCCATGTAGGAATCCACGTAGAATTTACATCCATCTTGCATTCACATACTCCATTGGTCCCTTGAGTGTAGTGTAAAGCGAACTTGGACCAACTCCGCCTTTTCCACCAATGAGAGTTCTCGAAGTGTAATGGTCACGGGCTCTCAATCTCGTGTGTGAAGTGGCCCTAAGATTTAAGTAAATTTGGATTTATGCATACATCTTGTACAATTCCAAAATTGACAAAACTACACAATATGGTGGTTGGCAAACATGGAATACAAAACATTTGAAGTTGTGGTTGTTGTGTTGTTGTCGTCTGATGCTTTTGTCTCCACGAGTGCATATCCCTTATTATTTTAGGACAAGTACTTTGTCCAAATATAGTTAAACATCAGTTGGTTGCACCACAAGATAATGAGTTCATCATAGACATTTTGACAAGAGTAGACTACATCCTTGAATTATATAAGTACTCTACTCTCCACAACACACTTGGGGATAGCGATGCAGTAGTTTAAAGAATCAACATGCAAGCACTTTCGATGAACATATCTAAAGCAGTAAATGAAAAGAGGTATGGATTTTAGTTTGATTTTTGTTGATGTTTCATCATAAATCTACTAATGCAACACAAATTTCAAGACGTAAATATGATCAAAAGAAGATGGAAACTAAATAAACCCATGTGCCTTGTTGGTAGTAATTGCACTCAAATTGGCAACACTTATCTTGGTCAATTACCTAGTTGCTCGCGGCTATGGGGTCATTACGGGTACTTCCTTACCACTACACCTCAAATAAGGAGTTTATGATGATTAGTGTCACTTATTCTTCTGAGTTTCACAATGCTATTGTTTTTTTTACAGTTAATGATCTATAATGTCCAAACAACCAATTTGACCAAGTTTGTTTGGTAACAAATGAGATCTATAGTAAACAAATAAGCACTACATAAATCTGAAGAGTGAGGGATGCTAAATAACATAAATGGTGTAGCTCTCTTCCATTGGATGGTTTATGATGTGCTATAAAAGCATAGTTCAAATCCATACTAAGAAAAACCATATCACAAGGATCCTCAATTCATGTACACCGTTTATAGTATTTAGTGTAACATGACTAATATTGTTTCTTAACTTATCATAGGGCCAATCTTAGGTTACACTAATGACCAACAAGGTTGACCACATGGCACTTGTCATGTGCCATAATATCTTCCTCTTTGCCTCATCGCTTTGTGAAATTTGTCATATATGTGGACACATTACCTTCTTATATATCAAAACACATAACCTATCAGCCCCAACAGTTCAATGTGCCACGCTAAATGTCAAACTTTAAATAATTCTGCACCTCAAAAGGAGTTGCTTGTTTGAACAAATAGTGTCGTGTTAATGAGTAGCAGACGTGACACTTCTAAACCTCTTGACATCTAGTTAAGGCCCTTTGCAAATAGTGTACGTGACACTAAATACCATAAACGGTGTAATGTGCCAACTTCAGAGCCAAGTAAGTCACAATCAAATTCAAGATCATATGTGGAACTCATGTCATGGCCTAAAAGCAACATAAATAATTTGCAACATTTCAAAGACTTCATGTACAAGTGTGCATATTACTGCTCTCTGCAGTTACCCAATTCAATGTTCATGTGCAAGAATCCTTGATGCATATGTGTTCTACTGAGAGATGGAATTATCACATACAAGTGTACCTCTCATCCATCCAACATAAACCCTTAACCCCATATAAGTTTTCAGCCGATTCACCTCGAATGAATTGGGCTAGTTTGAGATCTTCAAGGCTAATGCTCGTGTCAAATCAATTAAGAAAGGTAACCTCGTGGATGCATTCTATTTGTGGGCTTTCTGTTGGATGAATGAGAGGCACACTCTTATGCCATAATTCCCTATCTCTCCATATTCTACATACCTTATACGTTTTAAGGAATGTGTGACTTATGTGCATTGTGGTCACTTACTCTCTTATGTGGCTAGCTAGTTCAAGATGTTAATTGGGCTTCGAGCACATTCAAGTTGGCCACGGTTTGATGTTATGTATATCACTTGTGAAGTTGCCACTCCAACCATACAAGCATAGCATATTTACATGTGATCACTTTCATTCACAAACCCTAATCGAGGTCATAACATTTTTCAACAAACTTTTCATGTTCCGAGGTTCTTGTGCTTCCGAACAAGCATCCATGATGATGAATTCCGCACATTTGAATCCGAATTGGAAGGCCAATTCGGGTGTGATTATGCAAAGTCACAAGGATAAGCTCGTGAAGTTGAATATTGTCATGGCAATTGACGAAATATTCATTTTTTCATGGCAATGTTTAAAACGCGATGCGATGCACATGTATTTTTAACCATGTTGGGGCCACTTCCACACACATCACAAATGTCTCACGAACAAAGTTCCAAACACAATACATGTTTGTGTGAATCGGTTTTGAAGACCACGTGACACTTGAATAGTCGCACTAGTATGTCATTTTATACACATACTAAGCTCAACGTGCCCCCCCCCATTATTATGAATACAATTTGGTTGGATATAGCGAGAGTACACAAATTCCAATCGCAAATTTCTCACCAACTTTTTTCCTTGTTTAAAATTGGTAGCATAGCGGGGGGTTTTTTTTGTCTTTTTGAGACAGAAGGTCGACAAGCCAGCGCCAAAGCACAGGAGGCAGTTAACTACCTGGCAAATTTCTGTCAAGTAGAGAGGAGATTTCACAGCCGGGAATCGAACCGCCAACCTCTTCCTTAAGATTTGGGTATCTCTCCACCATCATCCAGAAGTTTAGGGTCGTCTCGGACCGCATAGCGGGTTATTCATCTCGTTGCTCCAGTGACCAATACTTTCATCTCCATTTACTTTTAGTTTATCCACTTTTGGTATATTTTGCATCCTAACATCTACGTAATGAATAATTGTCATGGATGATTGCTAGTTGGATGAAGAATCACTTAGTAAGTGATAGTAATTATAATGTTGTAGATCTATAACTGAAACTGAGGAGGTTGCGACAGTATAATAAATCATGTATGACTGACTGCAGCCTGGCATCATGTCCCATGATGCATAAATAGAAATTCATAGCTTATGATGATGAAATGGGATGAACGGCATTGAACTTGGACAGAGAGCGTTCAAAAAAACCCTTTGTTCGATCAGAGCCTATTCTCACTGCACACACTACTTGGAAGGTAGAAATACCATGACCCGTGAAAATAAGGTGATTCGCATTGAAGATATGGTCTTGCAATCATGAGATAATTTTCCAAGAGAGACGAGAAGGATTCATGAAGAATGCAAGTTGTTTCATATTTTTCTGCCCTGTACAAAACATTCTACAAATTTTCAAAGTGGAAAGTTGTCAAACCCCCTACTCGTTCACTAGATTCTCCCTACACCGAACACGGTAATCCGCATTTCCATACAGAACATCACCTAAACCGGTTAACTCATGAGTACATTAAACTCGACTCCCATTGGCTACACTAAGTGTACATGCATTGAAGTTGCCGCCTCGCCATGATCGGTTTCAGAAATGGCACTTCACTATTCTGACGGCGGTCTAGTGCACGGGTAGAGGGTGGTTAACCGGTTTGGATATATCTACCTTAGGTTATGAGACACACAATTGGTGAGAGAGGTTTAAGGTAGAAAAACTGAAATCGGTGAATGACCATAACTCGTGCATTATATTAGGGGTGGAATGAATCTTGTGTGGACCCAACATGGCTATTTGTAAAAACGGTGGCCCAAAAAGGATGCAGTGAATGGTGGGATGGAGTGATTGGCCGGATAGGTGTTGTTTCACGCCACTTGCAATCACTTATGAGTGTCATTAAGTTAGCCGTTTTGTGTGCATTCGTATGCAAAGGAGGATAATTTGATGCTCAAATTAAGAAGACTAGTAGGGGGTTTGACTTACTTGCCTCTTTGGGAAAATGTAACTAATTATTTACATGGGATAAAATTATGAAACAACTTGCATTCCTCGTCATCTCCTCTTATCCATCTATGAAAAACATTGAACAAATTTCAAACCACTCTTTCTGGCCGAATTAGCTTATTTTCATTGTTTTTTGAACTTGAAGATGTAAGGTATGTGGGAGTTATTTTGTTACTTTTCATAATTGGACACCTATATTTGATTCGTGTGTGCTTAGGTGAGGATGAAAGAACAAACACCATAAAGACACATGTTTTGTTTAATAGAGATTGGACTACGAGTTCACATTCCATTAACTACTTCACATTCAACAATGAACACAACTGGGAGAGGACATGTGTGGGTGCAAGCATAGTAAAGTGGACCAAAAAAGTGCTCCGGTATATGAAAGCCATTGGTCAAACGCCTATAAGTAGTAGCAAAATGTTGTTTAAAATAAATTTATTTTCATGATGACCTCTATTGTTAAGTTAGGTACTCAAATATAGAATATCAATATGAGATCTTCAAAACCTATCATCAAAAGTGACGCGTAAAAGCAACTGACTAAATATAGTTTTGAACGTAAATTTCATGACCTTAAATATTTTGAACTTGGAATTTCTTTTCATATTCCTTGAATTCATTATAAACTTGAGGTCATCATAATTTTTTTTTTCAAAAATTCATCAATTTAATGTAATGTAATTGTATTTTAAACAAGTATTGTGCTTGCACCCGTGTATTCAGTTTAGAAATCAACAAACATGCACTTCCGATAACCATAACTAAATAAAGGGAGACCCAATTTTGGTATATGCTTCCGTAGATTTGCTAATGCAATCCATATTTTGTTGTGTAAGAATCACTAGTAGAAGTTGGAAAAAACATACAAAACAAACCAAATAACACTCACGTACCTTACATCAAGCAGGGAAAGATGCAAAAAAAAACCCTGCAGTTTTGCATGAGACGACCTCCAGAAGTGCCAAATTCAACATGTCTTGAAAGCCAAGCAGGGTGCCACTTTGAGTAACAAGGTACAGTCTAACCTCGTTTATATGACACTTGTTTATACGACATCCTCGATATTACGACACATTTTTGCAAGACCAAACTCCTTAGTTCAAAACTCCCTGTTTTATACGACTACAACATTCGATAATGCGACATTTAGAATCTCCGTTTTGTCATATTAAAGAGGTAGTTAATGCTAAAATTCCTTTCATCTATGTTATGTACATCTAAAATACATCCATTTTCACTTGGGAACTTCACTTACCATTGGGAACTTAATGAGAATTAGGGTTAGAGTGGCCTCCTGCCTAGTACGTTGCTAAACGTCATGCATCATTGTTGTCTAGTTTCTTATTAGAGAACTCTTTATATTTTGGTGTTAATGAAATGATTAGTTTTCAAAAGTTAGTAGGGAATTTGATAAGATGACGGTTGCTACTTGGGTAGACGACACCATAGATCTTTGGACTCCTATTTCAAGAGTTCTTGAGAATATTTGTATTTGTTTGGAGTTATAAGTTATTATTTCATACCATCTATATTGCTTAAGCTCATTATATGTATATTTTAAGCTCATATTACTTATGTTTTTATATTCCCTCAATAATACGTCAACTTTATGCCATTTGTCATATTAATGAGAAGACGACACCTCGAAAATGCAATTTTTTTTGTGTTTCCCAAACATATCATACTAAAGAGGGAGAACAATACTAAGGTATGTGGGCCCATTGGGGCATTTCCAACTCCACACATAGTTTAGGCCGTTGGATTAGATCAGGAATTGTCCCATCCAATTAACAACTGCAGATCATAAAGGCTATGATTTTAACTATCGGAATTAGAGTTGATGTGGAAAACTTATAGGAAGTCAAATTGAAGGTGTTCTTTCTAAAGTGATTGTGAAGACCCTCTCCATTGTGTCTTTTTTGGGGGGGGCGTAAATTGAAATAAATCAATTGCAAGAAAACAACCAAATACAACCACCTCAAGAGAATCAGCGCAAACCGAGGGAACATCAAGAAATATTGCCCATCCAAGGTCTAACCTTCCATGTGATCACTAAGTTGCTACGGGTCATAATAAGACCTTTGACCCCCCACACCAAATCAAATTCATTAAGAACATCTTGATAAGCAACGTCCGGGGCTTTTTCCAAGTCCGTGAGAGTATGTTGCCGCTCAATCCTACCATAGTCATGTAAAGTGTCCCAAACAACTTGATGTGTCTTCTCAACATGCCATCGAAGAGCATTAAAAACTAGATCATTCCGTTGGTGCCAAATAATCCATGGGAGGCCACTGCTTAAGAAGAACCAAATGCGACGGAATTGTTTCAATGTCTTGCACAAAGGTTGATAAAAGAGGCATTGCATCATTGAAAAGGATTTCAGGGTTCAAGGTTACCTTTTTTGGCAAAGAGTTGCCACAAGATATTAGCAACATAACGCCGCATTTGTTGAGCAAGTGGGCAATTGAAGAACTTGTGCTCCACTGATTGTGAGCCATAGTGAGGACAACTCTTGTCAATCTCCACCAGGATTCTCCCACGCCATTCATTCACCGCCACTACCTTATGAATAACCGACCAAAGGAACGCCGCCTCATTTTGTGCCTTAGATTTGTGCCAAATGATATTCCACCTTAGAGAAGTAGATGGGGGGATTTCATTTCGCCACTTATGCAAAATCGACTTCTTAAGGACCTCTTGAGTAGTAATCCATTTCCTCCCAAGCTTGGTTGAGTATGCAAGGAAAGGAGTAACCTCATGCCACCACCAATGTGCCGGGTCAAAGAAAAATTAATTAAGTTTCCAAAAGAACGAGTTGGATTGAATTTGAGCACTACCACGCGTCAGTCTATCCACCTTGACGCATGACATCCATCTTGAGAAAGCCGTGGGTGGTGGTGCACTCCTTGCATTCGGTTTCACCTCTGTAAGAGTGAAGTATTGCGAGCCAACGGTAGAATTAAGGAACGTGCTCATAAATTTTGAGCTAAAGTGCACAAGACCTTAGCTAAATTCCTTGAAGTAACAATCACTAACCACCTATTCCGGCAATGTGTCTTCTGTGCTTCTATACATGCCAACCCATTTATGTGAAGCAAGTTGAGCACCTTGTTGGCTAAGCATCCTATCACGGAAGGATCCATAAAACTCCAACAACTTAACTCAAAAATCATGGTAAATCTCAGCAAATGAGAAATTAGCTCTAGCTAGCTCCCATTCCAAGAATTCATTTCTCCCATGATCCCAAATATCGCGGAAGTCTGTCAATCCTTTCCTATAAAGAATAAGAGCCCTTCCCATGGTCAAACCTTGGTATTCTGTCCTCCACCAGAGATTTAAGTTGCAAAATATCTTCTGAAATTGATGGAGAGAGGTACGCTACCATTCTCGCTATCATCTTCCATGATTGAGCAATGTGACAACAAAATTTAGACCCACCTTTGGTAGAGAAATTAGGAGAAAACAACCAAAGAGAGGATGGACCCCAAGAACCATGGTAACAACGTTGTAGCTGCGTAATGCGATACCTCGATAAGACTTGCACATTCAACTAGCCAAGAAGGAGTGTTTGAATGATCCATTTATTCATAATCTCTCTCATAGCATCCTCCAAAGAAGTAAGACTAAGTCCATCAAACTTCTTCGACATCGTACAATCATCCCAGCTCACACGTGTTTTGGCCGTGTTCTCAAATCTAGACTACAAGTAATTGCGTAGTAAAGCTTTGATCTTCCCCAAAACTCTCCTGGAACAAGCCCATACCGTGATGAAATACCAAAGGGATGACATCAAAACCTGAGTCACCACGAGAGTCCGCCTTGCAAGCACATGTGTGTGGAGCTCCAGTACTTGAATTTGCTCTTGACTATGTTAACCAAAAATTGATCAATGCTATACAATTCCAATTGTAAACTAAAAGGCGTACCGAGTAGTTTCGAGTGATCTCCATTTGCGGCCCACTTCCAGTGATATTTTTCCACCCATCCTAGTGGGGGTCCCTTAGCCACACCAATATGCGACACTCTTATGCTAGTTAATCTCCAATCCAGAGGCAAGTCCAAACTTATGTAGAGTCCCAACAAGATTATCAACACCAGTTTCTTCCGCTTCACAATAATCGACGTATTATCATCATATTGGCTAATAATTTGTTAAGAATTGCATTTAGGAAGGATAATGCCCCTTGAGCTTACTAGTCCTCATTGCATATTTGATTGCCACCACTAGTAGAAAAAAACAGTGGCCAATTTAACAAAACTCAACACAAAAGTGTTGATTTTTTTTGTTGATTAGGACGTGTTAATTTGGGTATTTTTTAACACAAAACTGTTAATTTTTTAACAAAAAAGTGTCAAAGTTTAACAAAACAGTGTTTCATTTTTTAACAAAAAAGTGTTGATTTCATCATCTAGGGCAGTTCCACGTGTCCAACAATCCAACGCCACGTGGGGGGACACCCGTTTGCCACGTCACAATGGCCATACGGAAAGTGAGGCCTTCCGGGTTCGAACCGGAGACCTCGTGGTTAGAGGCCAACGCTCTTGCCAACGCACCAACCACTCACAAGTGATATATATGGAATTTAGAATCTACTTAACTAGCTTTTCGGGTTTCTTCCTTTTTTTAAAAAAAATTAGCAGACTTCAGAGGCGATTCAGACCTAGTAAAACTTTTTTTTTGGAAAAACTTCTAACTAGAAAAAGTTGACAAATCAAATTTGTCAACTTTTTCTAGTTAAAAGTTTTTCCAAATTTTTTTTTACTAGGTCTGAATCGCCTCTGAAGTCTGCTGACTTTAATAAGCACCGAATTGTGTACTTATTCTTAAATCTACATTGTATATTGAAGATTTTTAAAGGTTTATAAATATTTTTAATAATTCAAAACTTTATCAAAAGATTCAAAAAGATTCCCGATATGGTAATTGCACTATCCAAATCAACAAAAAAGAATGACAAATTTTTGTTAATTTGGGTACAATTAACAAAAATTTGTAAAAATGGATGTTACAGTGTCCAAATTAACAAAAAATTGTTAATATTTTGTTAATTTGGACTATGTTCTTCTAGTAGTGCCACATTGAGTGCCTCCATAGTAATAATGAACAAGTAAGGAGCTAAAGGGGAACCCTAGCAGACTCCTCTATGAAGTTAGTAGATTTGACCACATGGTCTAATATCATCGGTTAACACGTTTTCATTCTTAGATACAACTTTGTTATATTGCAATCAATAAGGTAGTGAGACCTTATGTGGTCACATACTCTTCTTATGCTTGACTGGTATAAGACATGGTTTGCGATTAACAACAAAACATCAAAAATGACCCACAATATGATGCCATTGGACTTTGTGCTCAAAATGACACCATTTTCATACAATCAACATATACACTCTAAACTCCGTAGTATCACACTTGTGGCAACCAAAGTGCACGTGATATTACGGAGTTTTGTAGTGTTAACATGGATGTGTGATACTAGTGAATTAGTGTAGCATGTGACACTATGATATAACACAAAGTGCAACATATTAAACGATGTGGTGTGGTCCACTTCACTTGGCCTTCCCGGGCGATGTGGCATATGCATGCACCAACATTCAACAAGTGGCATAAGAAGAAGAAGAAGAAGAAGAAGAAGAAGAAGAAGACACTCCGCATATTGACACATGGCGCAATGCAAGGGTGTGGGTTGACTTTCTTTGGTGGTTTGCATTAATGACAAAATTCGTGATATAAGGGAGAGAAAGGTGACAATAAGGAGTGAGATTTGAACTATGAACATCCGTTCCCTAGGGTTTCGGGATATTAGAGAGTGAGTGACATTATGGAGGTTGATATTATGGAGTTTAGGGTGTAACACAATTGAATTCTCGCTCTCCGTGAATTATAGGTCAACTCATCGATTTAAAGGTTTTGTGGATTTGGGAGTGCTACAAGCCGATCAAGAAGAGTGTGTGTCCGCGTAAGGACCAAAGTACCATCGTTCCATTGTCTTGGACGTCAGTCAAGTGGCACTATGAGTAAGGTACACTACTAATGCATTCCTTGGGTCCCATGTTCTAAGGGATAAGGTTGTGACTTAGAAGCCAATGTGGAACCCCAAGTACGGCCTGTCACTAATAATGAAGGGCGCCATCCGAATCTTAAGTCATTCACCACGGCCCCTGCCTGCAGGCTCCTGACTCAACCATAGCCGCATCTTCATGAAAAAAGATGAAAATGAAAAAGAAAAAAGAAAAAAGAAAGAGAAAGAGAAATAGAAAGAAAGTGGTGTTTTCACTACCGTGGATTGGAGTTTGTTAGCCTTAAGTTGCTCAAGGGTTGCCTCTTGAGGCATGCTAAGTGGTCTCCCTTTTGGGAGAGAGAGAGAAGAGAGAGGGAATTATCGCACACGAGCGTACTTTTCATTCAATCGATATAAGGGCCTTTCAAATGATATGCAATTTGGAAGTTATTTTTAGTTGAGTTGACACCAAAATTAGTATGACAGACCTTGAATTACTCCAGTCCGGGTCATTTACGATAAATTGGCCACAAATTTATATGGTGTCAAGTTTTGATGCTGGATGAATGAGAGGTATGCTCATATGTGATAAATCCTTTTGGACCTTGGTCTGTCGTCTTCACGAATACTTAGCAGGAAATCCATTCCTCAAATTCTTCCTCCGTTTGTTTTTCTCTCTGATTTTAACATAAGGTATGTAAGCCTTATATGGTCATTTTATTAATTGAACACATGTCTTAGAGAGACACATGGCAAGGCTTGTAGTTAAGAATGGACTTCAATACACAATGTTGTGATGAGATTGGACTATGGACAAAGAAATGACAAAATTTCATATTTGCAATTGCTTACTAGATGAAACAATCCACACTTTTGATCCAATGGCCAAAATTGCATGTCTAGTTTGAAGTGCCCATAATGGAGTTTTCCTCAAACATCAAGCATGAAGGTGAAACACATGAGAGAAATAAACATGGAGTTTCACATGAAACTATTTGTGTAGAGTGTGCCTCTCCCATACTAGGAACCATAGATAAACACATCTTCAAAGAGATTTTTCCTCCTATTCTCAACCTTACTAGAGTTCGATTCCGAGTTTGATTGGTCCCTCTTGGAATTATGCAAATTGAACTTGAGAATATAGTTGGTGGGCTTGTATAAAAAAAAAGTTGGCCAACACATGAAAGGCAAGATGCACCTCCAAACACCATATGGTTGCACTCATCACTTTAGACACAACTCTAATAGGAGCCGCAAGCCTCACGAGGGTAGAGGGTGCTAAAACTAACATCCTAAAATCATGCACGTTATTGATTTCGAGAATGTCCACCACCCTGACATCTTCCTCTACTAACAATGTTGTCGGGTATTTATCAATAAAACTATGGACCCTTCCAACATAACATTATTTGGTGGGGCCATGAATATGTCATGTAAGGTGATAGAATTATACCGTTTGGATACTTATTTGTAAGTAAATTCAACCTGAAAAATGAGCGACATTCGGGTGCATTGACATTGAATATTATTAGAAAGATACGGTTAATAGCATCTCAATAATGTTATGAACTTTTGCATACGTAGTTCAAAAAAAGCATACTTTGATGCCCCGAAATCTCCTTTCATTTGCTAACGAGAATCACTACACACACACATATATATATATACATATCAAGAGTATCTGTACTCGACTCTCAAAATGATGGGCTTTAGCACCACCGACCACATTAATAGAGTAAGAAGGATGGGCGCCATCCGAATTGTCAGCCTTTTTGCAGGCCATTTACAATAGGCTCCCGCCACATCTTTACAAGCTCCTACCAGAAAGTCCTCCATTGCTCCAAATCCTCGAGTGTGTCCCGGCCCTCCGACTCTTTTTGTTCTTTCTCTCTCTAAGTTAATTTCAGCAAAGTGTATTTCAGGTTAGGGCCGGTTTACACCATGGACCGATTAGTCCGACCATGGAAGATGGCCATTTTCCATGGTCTGACTTGATGGTCCGACTTCCATGGTCCGACTTGATGGTCCAACTTCCATGGCCCAATTTCTTAAAAAGAACAATTTACAAAGCCTTTGGGTTCCTCACTAGTTGCAAGCTGAATGTGAATAAAGAGGAATGACCATGCACTAAAACATGAATGTGCTCATTTTTTTTAATGTATGTCCAAAAAGGTTTTGAAAAAAAATCAGGTTTGATCATTTTCTTGTATTCTCTTGTCTTCGGCTTCTTTGCCCCATAAAATATTTTATTAAAAATTTATTATAAGAACATTTCTCTGCCATGGACGCTTGCCTTCTTCTACGAGAGCACCTCTTGCCTCTCCCACCACAAAACCCGTTGGACCATGTCGGTAGATAATGTAGGCCTTAAAATATGTCTTTTGGGGACCTCAAACTCCATGGTCACTCTAACATTTTTTCCTTGGTGTAAACCGAAGTGGTCTCGAGATGAGTTCAACAACCAGTCGCAAATTTTACATGGCCTTGGGACGACTTCATGGTCCATGGTGTAAACAACCCCTTAGTTTTCATGTAGGTTGCTCGCCCACTAGATTCTACTGGAAATGTAGAATCCACCAGATAGAATCCGCATTTCCACTAGAATATGGTGGGCGAGCAACCTACATGGAAACTAACCTTTACTCGACATCTAAATGCGGGCCTTGGACTTCCGGCTTGGCTTTGCTCAAGTGCTACATGAAAATGGTCCATTCTCATTCGATGGTAAGTGTTTTTAACCACATCGTGTCATCGTGTCGTCGAGCTTCGCAACCGAAACATGGTTGGATGTGGGGTCATGAAGATTCCGCACCAAAATCTATGGGATTTTACCTATTTCACTCTTATTCCTTAACCCTTGACTTCTTAAGCAACCCATTTATGGTCGATGGATGATTTCTTCCCTACATTAACCCCACCCAACTTATTCATCCACAATCAAAATAATTGTAAACATCGAGCCAACATGGATATCTACCCATAGACACAGGAGCCATCCAATTTGTAGGTGATTAGAATGTAAAAATATGTCAAAGTGAGAAGTGGTTGTGTTTTGTTGTGTTTGTGAGCTCATGTGAGGGTGTTGACTCCAATTGATGTTTGCCACTTCAATGCGAACTTGCATGAACATCAAAGACGTTTATTTTTGGTAAAAGTGAAATGTTTTATTGATGTTCACGTAAAAATGGCACGTGTGTTCACATGGACCGTTCAATTTAACTTTTGGACACTCTCGAAATTTCAAGGAAGTCTTTGCACATGTGTGGTTGGAAGTATGGGACAATTTACATACTCCAAATGCAAGGTTGTGGTTTGCACATTTTGACATGAGAATTTGTGAAGATGCTCAACTATTGAGTTGTTCCTGTCTAGTGGAATACGAGCATTCTGCTCATTTTCTAGGTGAATTTGATTGGTCAAAGGTCTTTATTGAGGGATAAAACATGGCATTTTCTTGTGCATCACTTGCTTCATCTATTATAATTATTAAAAAAACAAAAAAAAACCATAGGGTTATTCATGCCCACTATTCTCCTCTTTATAACGCACCTCCCATGTTTCAAGATCCTACGGAAAAACCCCATTTTAACTTCAAAACTTGTCCATAAAAATTGCACAACCAACATTGATTGTAATGCACTCAAAACAACCCTTTTCATAGGCTTAGGAAGTTAAGGGTTAACCCTGAAATGATGTGGGGTCTCAATATACAACCATATACAAAATTTACATGTTTGAATGTCATGATGTTTAGGCCTTCAAAAGTGTAGGTGTGTGACATGCACAATAGACATATTTCATAAAAGGCTGCCAATATTTAGCATTTAGTTGGTAAACACCTTTAAATTTGCATTCTAAATGAAAAGATGGGCTATATTCCAAAAGAATTTGACCACTTTATGGTCGGTGCCAACTTTAAGTGCACATATCTTACAACATGTTTGTACTCATTGCAACTATCTTGAGCCCCTTATATCGCAAGGGTCTCACATAAAATTGGACCCACCAAACAATGCAATACTCATATGTTCCAAACCCTCTTTATATTAGAGAGGGTGAGAGCTCGAAGATTGAGAGATACTCGAGTCCTTGGCGGAAAGTCTTGTACAAGTACACTTGTTCACTTCAAGTCCACATTACAATAGATTATTCAACTTTAACTTTTTACCCAACTTACAAAGTTTTTGATGGCGCTTGGATGGATCCCATGTGGAATGACTAGAGCATGAGTTGAGGGCTTGAACTTGCAAAGTTTGGGACATTGATGCTTGGATATGACAAACTTTCCATCCAAAAGTCAAACTATTGCAAGCTTGACCAATTCTCATTGACAAAACTCTCTATAAGTTGACATGTAAAACGGTCATTATGAGAGTGATATATGGGGGGATACATAATCATAATTCATGCACAAAACGAGACTATGAACCTTGACGTTCCCAAGGGGTGCACCGGGTTCCCCTGCTTGTAGCACGTGGGTTTACAATAGGGGTATTAATTATGACTATGGCTTACGACACATACATAAGGCTAAGGTATTATGTTTTTGTATGTTTTGCAGTGTTTCCAATGTCATCTAATGGGGTTCATGCATCTCAAAACATAATAATGTCAAAAGAGCCAAAAGTAATGCAACAACCCAAAATCATGTTTTCACCATTTCCTGTTGATTTGTGAGTACGATTACCATGGAAATTGACGCGAGGCTAGTAACATACTTTATTTAGACTTTGTGGCACCACGTGTAGTGAGGGTTTTGCGTTTATGAGAAAATGTCAATTTTGTATGTTTGTAAAGGGTATTGCATTACTTTTGGAAATCATTGTAGGTGTTTGATGAAGATAAGTAACCAAATTGGGCATGTCTACCCATGTTGGAAAGAGGGTATTATTGCATACAAACATACATGTCATTCATCCATCATAAATGCCTTGAAATAGTGTAGGGTGGCAGCATGAAGGGTGGAAAATAATTTTAAAATCAACCATGTGGAAATTAATGAGTCATATGACATAAATGGAGGGAAAAATAATCCACTTATGAGGAAATTTGATGTGTTGTGGAATGAGTCCAAAGTCAACAACTCACATGTACTGACAACATTGCCTATCACACACATTTACTTTGATATTCACACAAAGTCAAGCTAGCATTCGTGAGTTGCAAATTGAACACCTCAAAATCAAGAGTTCTAAAAGCTCGAGAAAAGTGGAGTCTACTAGAGAATTGTGGTGAAAACCTAGTTAGGATATGTCATGTTCCTACACACACACACACACACACTTGCCTAATTTTTCATAAATGTTTTTAAGGGCTGCCTAAGCCTCTTTCACAAAATAAACGAATTGTTGGGCAAAATTTGTCCATCCTTCTATCAACCTACGTTAGTATACATCCCATATGTTTATACACCCTAACCTCCATAATGTCACCCTCCGCATTGTCACTCCCTCTCTTATATCCTGAAACCCGAGGAAATGGATGTGCTCAATTCAAGTATCCCTCCTTGTTGTCACATTTACCTCCCATATATCACATGGTTTGACATTAACATAATCCACCAAAGAATTCAAACCGCACGCTTGCACGTATCACGTTGTTGTTATTGCGACGTCGACTTCGTGTTATTCCATAACGTCACCTGATATCACATGCACTTTGGTTGTCACATGTGTGAGATTAGGGAGGTTAGAGTGCATTTTAAGATGATTTGAAACTGGAATTAGCTTTAAAGATCCCGAATCACCTAGGCTACTTCAAGTCATTGGAGATGAATCGGCCACAAAGCTCCAAAGGGCCAAGTTTAAATGTTGGATGGATGAGAGGTATCCTTGTAGTACGTGATAATTCCCTCTCGCCCATTATGTTAGCCGTGGCCAATGAACGAGCACCCGTGCACTTTGGCACAGGATGTGTACCAACTTTAAACTGCCTTTTACTTAAAGAAGCTCGGTCCATCCGTCCCGCCCACCTTTGAACTAAGAAATTAACTAACGTTTTGAATATGTGCCACCGATTTCAAATACATACCTAGGTATACGTAACACGTTTTCAAAATGCTTCTATTGTACGCCTCCCAATCACAGCCCGGGAAGTTGTTGGGTATATATAGTTGGTCAAGCTCCTAGTGATTCTAAATCCAACCGGTTACATGTTAACATCTTCCGGTTTTGCTTTACTATTTGAGGTATATTCTATAGATTCTTCTAAAACGATCGGTAATCCTCCTGAAGTTTCAAACTTCAACCGGTTATTCCTCAAACTTAACCGGTTCATTTGCAACTAACCACTGGTTCTTCCCGGACATAGCAATCAATCTCACATTGTCAAGAATTGAATGCTCAGGCCATTACAGTAGAGGCACCCATAACCGATCACTTAAGAGATTTTGCGTCAAATTTGGAGAAGTTTAAGACAATTTTTTCGTGTAGGAAGATAGAAATTAGGAGGACTGCAAAATTTATTGTAGTAATTTTATTATTTAATTTAAAATTATTGAGAATTTGTGAAGCCAAATTTTGGGCTAAACACATGACCAATGTCTAGAGTCTAACTTAATTGCTCATCTTGAGACGAATTCCTCCTCACTTTAGCACTCAAAACTAGGGACATGTGTGATGGCACTACCAGTTTCACGGTGATACCAAAACTAAAGTTCGAGACTTAGGGTTAGTTTCCATGTAGGTCGCTTCACCCACGAGATTCTAGTGGAAATGTAGATTCCATCTGGTGGCATCTACATTTCCACTAGAATCTCTTGGGCGAAGCGACCATACATGAAAACTAACTTCTTAGAAACCATGAAATGTGGAACCATGTTCTTAACCATCCACGGAAAGAAATTGCCAAAGTTAGTCCCAGCGTGATTGAAATTCATGGCACCCTATAGATTCACAATGGGATCCTGATCGGGAATAGGTGGTTTGACTCAAAGTACCATACTGGTCCCATCTTGAAGCTTGGTAAGACATGATCAAGGCTATGCAGAGCAAGCTCCCATTCACGTCAATGTACACAAACATTGGTGTTGTTTTCCATTTTATTTTACTATACCGCAACAAACAACAAATGTCTTCTTCCGCTTGGATGGCAACATTACAAATCAATGCGTCCCAAAAACACTATATCTCCGTTGCCCTTTTTCAAATTCAAAATTCAAATTTTTAGTATGGGACCGATCCTTGCCATGATGCTTGTTTTTTGCTCACATGAGGATTCGCTACAGGCTGAGATGAAATTCTACACCGGTTTTTGTTAATACTAAGGTAGAAATACCATAACCGGTTAACCACCCAATAGCGGTGCACTAGACCGCCTCATAATGGTGAAGTGCCATGTCTTAAATGGAGCATGGCTCGGCGGCAACTTCAATGCACTGTAGCCAATGGGAGGCAAGGTCTAATGTACTCATGATTAACCGGTTTAGGTGATGTTCTGTGTCGAAATGCGGAGTACCTAGTGAACGGGAAGTGGGTTGGACAAACTTTCCACTTTGAAAAATTGTGGAATTTTTTGTACAAGGCAGAAAAATACGAAACAACTTGTGATAAGGTAGAAAATAGAAAAATTCTTCATGAATCCTTCTCGTCTATCTTGGAAAATTATCTCATGATTGTCAGACCAGATCTTCAATGCGAATCACCTTATTTTAAAGGGTTATGGTATTTCTACCTTATCACATTGAATGTGATTGCTTGCTTGCATGATCTATATAACTCTAACAGGCTCACATTTATGTCAGTGCACAGACAACGATGAGAAATCGTAGATCATCTTCTCTCACGGCCTATATATGGTCGCATGTGTAAAACGGCTCTAATGTTAATGAAGCAAGTTTCAATGCGGCAAGCCAACAACTCAAAACCAACAGCTCTTTATTCGGCAATCTATTGCCAAGTTTTATATCTCTATAAACAGAATATAGAATATTGATAATAAATCATGTTTTTCATGGACGAAGTTGCAAACGCACTCCTAAAAACCACAGGAACTGGATGAAATTGTCAAATGTTAAACAAATTGTGTACAAATCTAATCAAAACAAGAATTTTCAATCCATACGCGGTAGACTCATCACTCCTATCATCATAGCCAGCGTTGCGAGAGAGAGAGAGAGAGAGAGAGAGAGAGAGAGAGAGAGAGAGAGAGAGAGAGACTGTTTATTACACAAATTAAGAAGATGAAGAAGAAGAATCTCAAATCCCTTGAAAACAGTCTCGTGATGGAAGCAGTCAACGGCATAATTTTGTATAACATGATTGTAACTGCAGTGTAGATCTACTAGAAGGTTTACCAAATCGTTCAGAGAAAATGGGCATTAACTCGTCACAGCATGCCATGAAACCCCAGCATCAATAATCACTCGGTACTTAAGCGTAATTACTCCTCCTGTAGGGATCTGAGGCCTATTGGAGTACTATTCAACCCCCAAGCCACTTTTCAAATGAAATGAAGTTGATTCTAGAGTCCAAGAAGCCAAAAGGCTCATCGGGACTCAAAGTACGTCAAGATGGTGTAAAACAGGCTAAGGGCCACTTCACACACGAGCCAAGAGCCGTGACCATGAAATTGTGAGAGCCTGAAAGAAAGTGTCCGAAGGCCGTCCCAAGACACCTCCAAAATCATGTAGCGTGGTCATGGGTTCTCAAGTGTAGTGTGAAGCCATATGTGATCGGGCCTTCAACCAAATACTATGTCAATGAATTCCTATTCATGCGGGTCCTCACAAATGATCAAATAGAATAAACCAACGGTTGTGAGCATTCGGAGTGCCATGGTCTCCTGGTTTTGTGTTAGGCCTACCTTTGAGGTGGTTTTTGAATATAGTCCAAGTGACCATGAAACATGATCCATTGGATGCCATGTAGGAATCCAATAGACTTTACATCCATCTTGCATTCACATACTCCATTGGTCCCTCAAGCGTAGTGTGAAGCGAACTTGGACCGGCTCCGCCTTTTCCACCAATGAGAGTGCTTGAAGTGTAATGGTCATGGGCTCTCAGTCTCGTGTGTGAAGTGACCCTAACTCCCTAGAGTGGTGTAGTGCGATAGCCTCCATGAGGTAGAGAGACAAATTAAAATCCTTGTCAGGCGCCATGTCTACTAACTTCAGTTCCAACTTCCCACAATACTAATCTCGGAGAATTATAAGGAAAGTGTTCGTTGGATTATGGGGAGAGGCATCCAACATTTAGAGAAGGCTAAGGATTCGTGTTGTCTACGTAAAGTCATCCATTGCGAAGGTGAGAACGCACTAAATGATATTATAACATGTTATTGTCTATTCTTAGCTAATTTGACTATGGAAATAAGCTCAGAGACCCCAAATTAGTCTATGGGTGTCAAATTGGAATGTATTGACCCTCGATCTTGTAATGGACTTTTTTTACTGGAGCCCCTTCACCATGGGTGCCACAAATCTCAAGCCTTTAGAGAGTTGTATCTCCATGTACATATAGGTCTCTTATCTTTGCATATGCCATCTCACAAGGGAGTCATGAGGCAATTAAGGTAGATGGGTCTTAAATGATGACATTTTCCGATTGACCATTTTCTCTTGGGATAGGAAACATGAGATTAGTACAAGAACGTTAGCAAATTTGAAATACCAAGGCCGTAGCCACTTTCCTCACAATTTTGGAGTTGATATGAATATCCTATTTGTTGTCAGAGTGAAGGTTATTTTGTGCTCGTTAAATGGTCATACAAGTTCCTTCAATTATTATGACTATTGAGACTAGAATGCTTATCATATTTTGAGCATGGAGTTCAATCTCTTCCAATCACGTGTCTTTTTGGTGTTTGTTTTTGGAGCCACGCCAAACAACGCACCACTCAAGTATAGGTCTCCTAGTAAGGAAAGTAACTGAGTAAGGATTGTCTACCTTATCACATACAAGCGAATCTCTCATCCGCGCAATGCATAAAGTATTAGTTCAAGTAGAATGCACAAGAAAAATATGACCTTTTCTATAGAGTATGAACAACATTTGTTAATGAAATTGAAAATATTGTCAATGAGTATATAAGAAAATATATTTTGTTTCTAGATGTTTTATCAACATACAAAATAATCTTAGAGAAACACATACCAGGTTTGAAACAAAAATGATACAATTCTTATGTATTGTTTAGTACTTCATATCTAAATCATGTTTATATTAATTCAACATTTCATTGTCTTTAAGTTTTGTTTGTGATTAGAAACAAACGTTCCCAACAAATCTTCTTTGAAGAGAAGCACCATTTGAGGATTGAACGTCAATGTTTTCTTGAACATAGAATTGCCTTTGGGTATTGTTCACTAGTGACAAGAGGTTGGCTATGAGCTCAATAGAGAACCATAAGTAGTATTGTAAACTCAACTTTACTTTTCGAGATGTTATCGTGAAGTCACATTAACACTCCCTCTCAAAAAAAATCTCTTTCAAAAAGGAAATCCAACTAAATAAAATAAAATGTAACGTCGGGCAGTCCGACGTGAATTTGAGCCCGTTGGCCCTACCATGCTCAAGAATCCTCTTGGTGCAGGGGAAATCCAACTAGTGCTAAGGGGGTCGAAGGAACGATGTGTCAACCACGATGTGGTCTCGTTAGGGTTAAACATGTGATTAGTTACAATGTTTAGTAAATTCAAATTTCAAGCTTATGAATATCTTATTCAGTGTCAAAGCGGATATGTTTTCTCCTTCTTAGATGATTGTATAAGTCCCCTCAATTATGTTCATTATTAAACCTACAAGAGAGACTAAGCTCCTAAACATGCAATCCGATCTCATTCAACACATAAATCCCTAAGTGACCCAAAGTAACCATTCTTTTTTTAAGGTGGTTTGTTTGTTTTCCATGTTTTTCATGTTTACGTTGATTTTTGAGTTGACAATCAAGAATGTAGATGGGAACCAAAGCCATCATTTTCTTCAAAACATTGGCTCAAGGATTGCCCCATAACATTACACGACTCCTTAGTTGCGTTTCATGGGACCATGTATCACACGAGCATAATTCTCTACTATTTATGGGATTCTCCATCTATGGGGAGCACTTGTGTTGTAAACTACGAACATTTCAGCAAACAATTGTAAATTATTAGAAGTTTTTAATCTTAGCCATTTTCTTTGGAAAGAGACCGTCACGTAGTGCAAGTAATATTATGCCAAATAGGATTCTTGAGTTATGTTTGAGGTGAACCTTCAAAGCACAATGAGAATCCCTTTGGAAATAAAATATCATAGAGTACTTCATCTCAATTGCTCTTGAAAAAAAAGTGGGAATGTTTATTCATATTCCATATTTAACATCTACGAATCTTGAAGTTGTGACTTTGTCATATACAAACGATTCTATCGGTTCATCGGGGCAAGTACAAGGGCCATGGCCAAATCAAGGCCTCCCAAATAATCCAAACCGAGACAAAAGTTCACATGTAAAGCACGGAGTGTACAATATACAATTCATGATGTCAAGCACCAAGTCTCACCCTCGTTCGCAGCCCAATCCATCACCGAAAACATGTGAAACGTGAACCGGTTTTGAAAATGTTGTCAATGAACCTCTCCCACAAAAACCCTAAAAGCTCAACAACATGAAAACATCAACGTTTTTTTTGAGGAATAAGGTGAACCAAGAAACCAACAGTTTTACAACTCGAAAAATTATGGTCCTCTGGTTTGAGATGACCCTAAATTACTGGATGATAGTGGAAAGGTATCCAAACCAAACAGAGTGGTTGGTAGTTCAATCCCCGGCCGTGAAATCGTCTATTGTATGTACTTGACATGAAAAATTAGCCAGATGGTCAAGCGCCTCATGTGTTCCAAAAGAGAAAAAGAAAAACCACGGTCCTCTCATGTTACATGTGGCCATAACATAAACTCATCCATGTCAGTTTGTTCGACTTGGAAATAGACCATGCTTATAAATTTAGAACTTAAACACGTGCCTTTTGGGTGTGTGTTCTACAGTCTAACCTCGTTAATATGACACTCGTTTATACGACACCCTCGATACTACGACACATTTTTGCGCGACCAGACTTTTTAGTTTAAAACTCCCTCTTTTATACGACTACAACACTCAATAATGCGACATTTGGAATCTCCGTTTTGTCATATTAAAGAGGTAGTTAATGCTAAAATTCCTTTTATCTATGTTATGTACATCTAAAATACATCCATTTTCACTTGGGAGCTACTTGGGAACTTAATGAGAATTAGGGTTGTTGGTGTAGAATGGACATGGTTAGGGTTAGAGTGGTTTCTTGCCTAGTGTGTTGCCTTGTACTCATGATGTTGCTCCACCTACGTAAAGATTAATGATGCTAATCGTCATGCATCATGTTTGTCTAATTTCTTATTAGACAACTCTTTATATTTTGGTGTTAATGAAATTATTAGTTTTCAAAAGTTAGTAGGGAATTTAGATAAGATGACAGTTGCTAACTTGGGTAGGCAACACCAAAGATCTTTGAACTCCTATTTCAAGAGGTCTTGAGAATATTTGTATTTGTTTGGAGTTACGAGTTATTATTTCATACCATCTATATTGCTTAAACTTGTTATATGTACTTTTAAGCTCATATTACTGATGTTTTTGTATTCCCTCAATAGTACGACAATTTTATGCCATTTGTCATATTAACAAGAAGACGACACCTCGATAATACGACCTTTTTTGTGTTTCCCAAACGTGTCATACTAAAGAGGGAGAACAATACTACAATCCACACCTAGAATCAATGTAGGTGTCCAACCAACATAAGTAACGGAATTAGGTCTACTTATCTTAACTTTGCCCTTTATTGCTAAAGGGTCACCCACATGCTCTATCTCAAAAAGAGAAGCTACCATAGAGCCAATTCATGTCTTCATCCAATCTCCCACTGGACATGGAAATTTTGGTTTGAGAACAGATAGGTGCAAGTCCTGGGGGTGAGACATCTCAATGGAAACCTAAATGACGTGTATGGGTCAGTATGAAATTACACCCCCTATATATGAGAAGTTTGTAGAGACAAAAAAAATGTATGAGTATCAACTACAAGCTAGAAAATGGACTTGTGTATTTAGGGTATGTTTTTGAATTTAATGTGATAAATGCCTACACTACATATACAAGATATAGGTCATGAATTAATTATGTGTTTATTATATTTGAAATCCACTTTCACTTTCCAATGAGAAAATCATTGAACATTTTTTCATCTATAGCATGTAACTCGACCATTACATCAAACCAACAAAGACAAAAACATAATAAATTAGCCACGACATGGAGATCAAAACTCAATGAAGCCCATGAGCACTCCAAGCACCTCTAGTTTGTAAACACCTAGAACCCAAAATGCAAACCCTAACAAGAATGGCCAAGCTGGTCATCAAGGACTATTGCCATATGACAACAATGGATGAAAATGTGAATTGGATGAAACTAACACATCTATTGTCAAGTTTTTATTTAAAGCTTAGGACCCTCTTTTGTACATCTAACCTTACTTCATAAATCTTTGTAACCTTTTTAGATATACACACTAGACAAAATACAATACCTCTCCCTTATGTATACTATATATATTGATGCCTCAAAAAATACCACTTTTTACATTCATGTTAGTTCATACATGGTATGAAGAGTCCACCCCCAAGGTGCAAGTCTTGTTCACTTTCATTCTTAATTTGAAGATGAACAATGCCTTGAGATTTTTTGAAAGCTCGCAAAAGATTGCTCAGACTTGAAGGAGGAAAACAATTTTCAAGCCCACAGGTGTTGTCTCTGCAATATCAACCACCTTAGTAGTGTGGGCAGCATCCCAAATCAAGAGTATTTCAAAATTGGAGATTCAAATTCTCAAACATGTGTATGCTAAATACACACACATGTTCATAGTTCTATTTGCATTCCTCGTCCATCCATCATCTAAATTTGGAAACATTTTCATTAGTTCCCCCAACTTGAGAACTTCAACTTTGCAACTATTGGGTATTTTCAAAACTTGTTGAGGAATCAATTATTTCTTCCCATATCATCATAAATGTATTTCCACATGCAAATGGATGTTCGTAGAATGTGATGGTGAGAATGGGCTAAATTTCCATGGCCATCAAAAGTGCCAATATGAGACATATTATGCACCATGTGACCACAAAGGGTTTTATAATCAACCGACAAACAATATGAGATTGTGTTCTCTCCGCTTCTAGTAATCGCCACATTTGGGAAAACCCCATCTCACATACTACGCCCGATTGGGTGAAAAAAAAATACTACTTAAAGTAGACATGTGTAATTCAAACACTTACCTTAATTGTGACACCTATATTTGAGTGATATGTGGTTAAGTGTGGCTATGAGAATGGATGCTAGAAAGACATGTGTTTAAAAGAAACATGATCACGTGGTCGAAATACAATGACCATTCTTGGTTTGATAATCAACATAAATGGGAGGGGGACCTATATGAGCATTCAACTAGCACTTGAATCTTCACTTTGATATTGAACAAGATATTATGAATATGAACTCTAAAAATCTATTAGGAAAGTGGCTACGCCCTTGATTTGAGAATGTTAACCTTCTTGACCTAAATCGCATCTAAGGGCCGGTTCACACAGGAGTCCCAAGTCCCACTCATGTTCGCAAGTCCCAACATGGAGGCAAAGTCTCAAGTTTTGAACCTCAATAACTATTAAAATATTATTAATTATAATTAAAGTAATATCTTGATCATTTTATGCAAAAATATTTACAAAATTTGCCTCTAGAAAGTGCTGCCATATAGGCATCCATGTCATACTTGAGACACTTAGGACCTGGGACTTGGTGCGAAGTGGTGAGTCCCAACTTCTGCGCTCTCAACGGCTGAGATTGCATGGATCGACCTCAAGTGACTTGGGACCCCCGTGTGAACGGGCCCTAACATATACTAACCCATGAGGAAGTGGACTAGTCCGAAAGAAGTAACCATTTAGAAACCCCCCCCCCCTCCTACTGTATGGGGAGCGGGCCCTGTAACATGATGAGGTGTTTTCTAGTGTGGAAGGGAACCTGCTCTTGTAGGCAAGGGTAGCCGCTTTGTGGAGTGCCGTGCACTAGGCCAGGGAACCAAGGGGACCACTTGGGGCCCCTACTACCGACCTCAATAATTTAATCACGCAACGGCATCCTCCAACGGCCTCACCTAGGTACCCCCTCCCTCCCTTCCCACATTATTATTATTCCAGTCACTGGGCGGCTATAGGGCCCCCATCTCCCCCTACACTAACCGCCCTCCCCTTGGCTCCCCTACTACTGTACTGGGGATTTTTACTCCCAACTTTACCAATGGGAGTCATGGCTTGCATGGCCATTTGAGAGGGTGAAAATCACAACTCCATTTATGTGAAGAGTCGGTCCATGTTGAAACTTACAATGAGAGCTTGTTAGTGTGGATGAGCGTTGTCTTGTGAAACTTGTCCCCTAGAAGTTTGTATTCAGTTTCGGGATTTTGGTGGTCATTTGCTTTTTTCAATATGACTACAAAACACTTGTGCCGTTAAATACACTTGTTTATAGAAACACGAGTGCTTGTGAAAATGAAAAAAGCATGTGTGTGTTTAAAGGATTAGATGGTCCTGGCCACACAATACAACACTAGAATTTCAAGGTGATTAGATGAACACTGGAGTTTGGTCTAATTGACTAGAATTATAATGTGTGTGTATGTGTTTGTGAATGAGGGACTTCACCTTGATCATAACCGCGAGTTCATATGTGAACCCGGGACGGGCTTCCTGAGGATTATGAGTTGTACAACTTGATGGTAGAAGGGGAAAAAATTGAAGCCAATTAGTTCAAGGTTGTGTAACACTATAATACACTGAACATATTAGTGTGGCGTTGGAACTGGTGTGTCATGTTGATTGGAGTGGTCTTCACAAGTTGTTGGATGGCAACACAAATCACGTGATGACCCTCTTTAGTTGTCCACCCAATGACTCCAAGAAAACTAATGTGGGTCGATGATGAAGAGTACAGATGATGTTAAATCAAATGTTTAGGTGTTATTCCACGGGGGAAATAAAAGTTAAATAAAATTGCATTGAGCAAAACATGTTTGAAATTTTCACAATCGACTCGCGGCTTCTTAAAGTGTCTTGTGCAAGGGCCTATACCCTAATTCCTACAACCACAAAGAGGAGAACCGCATGGGAGGCTAAGCAACGATCCTTTGAGCTCGACCTAACATTGTCCAAGATATGACTAGATTGCTCAAATACTTCTTGCACCAAACCTTCAAGATGCTCTTGGAAACAAATTTCATTTCATTGTCGAGTTCTTCACAAATTTATTTTATATTCATATACTTTGTTAGTCAAGTCTGCCATAATGAACTAAAGTGCTCCCCAACAACAATGATTTTGCCGTCCCACAAGTTTACATTGGGCGGTTGGATGCCGTGTGGGTTGCAAAATCCGATCGAGTGTGGCCCACGATACTCATCATTGACCCACACTAATTGCATCACAATCACTACGTGGCAATTAAAGAGGGTGGCACACCACACTTGATGGTACATGACAAATCACAAAGACCACTCTAATTAACATGGCACACCGATTTCAAAGAAACTCTAATCGAAATTTTGCTACACTACATATTGCAGTTAGTTTCATATGGTATTTTATGTCATTGTGTTAACTTTGATAATGACACTTCTTATGAATACCTTTGCAAATACTGTCATCCCAATTTACAATATGTTCATCCACTTCTAGTGTATCCTACATCCCAACATTTCATCAACGAATTATTGTCATGGATGATCGAAATTTGGATGCAAAATCACTTAGTGAGTGACAATAATTGCAACATTATAAATCTATAATGTCATTTTAAAAATATTTTTTTTACAAGGAATGACAAATAATGTTAGGTTTTACATTTAATGTTGGTTTACAATTAGGTTCTAGCAAGACAAGTAAAACATAACATTATTAAGCAATGAGAACATAACCATGGGATGCCCCGACCCAATGTAAAGGACACTCAAATTACACTAGGTTGGGGCATTCCATGGTTATATCTATATTCTCAGGGCCCACAGAGAATGAACGCACACTGCTTAATGATGTATTGAATAGTTGACACTAAATTCAAGTGTACTAGTTTAGTGTAGGTCAAATACCAACTAACAAAGTGGCGGGCCATCATATTGAAGGGACCAGTTGAATTTGCAATGACAACTCATGAGTATAGGTCATCCTCAATATATGCTGGATTCAGGCTTTTGCCCAGCTGGGATCCAGCCGGAACGCCCTTTTGGCTCGGTTGGCCCAACGTGCCTAACTTCCTGCAAGGCTCCAAACACCGTCCGATCTGGTTGAATCCACGGCTCTTGATGATCCTTACCCGCCAGGGCAGCTTGGCAGGCCATTCACGCCGTCATCCTAAGACCGTGACCATGCGCTCCTGTCACCGTCCAGTGCGATAGATCGACGGCCCAGAAAGTTCCGTGATTCTAAACCCGCGCTGACTGGTCGGAAGCTAGGGCCGCAGTGGACGGCCACAGGGTGTGTAGGGTTCCCAGGGCCAATTGACGTAGAGCGTCGGATGCTCGATCGGACGGTGAGAACGAGAGGGGGGTTTCAACAAAGGAAAGGAGCCTGTGGCCGTCTTCCTCGCAAGTTGATATGATCGCGCGCGAACCTCCTTATTTTGTAGAGAGATTTCGAGGACGGTGCTGCGTCCGAGATCCGTGTGTCGGTGAATTGCGTAGTGTTCGTTGTGTAGCTGCTCGCTAGAGCTTGTTGTAGATATCTCGGGAGTCGAAATCATAGCCTTTTTGCATTGCTGTTGGGAAGCTTTTACTTTGGGAGCTTTTTTAAGTCCGAGCAAGCTTGAAATAAGCTAGGCTACCAAGTTGGTGTTGTCTCACAATTATCTGCAGATTCTTGCTGCTGCTGCTGCTGCCGCTGCCGGCCTTGGTTAATTCAGTCGCAGTAGTTTTCCCCTCCGGAGTTTTTCGGCAGACTACACGTTGTGTCTGCTGTAAGCGCGGTGTTCGGCTGAGTTCTTGGGTGGTGTGTCTTCGGATGTTACGCCCTCGGTTGATCGGTGCTATATTGGATTCGCAGGAGGCTTTTGTTGCACTGCGTGTTCTTGAATATTTCCAGCCATCCTGTTCGTGCAGAGGCTGTGCTTAAGCTTGATGCTCGTTCCTTAAAGGAAACGCTTTCATTAGGTTCCAAAGAGGACTGGAGCACTTGGAAGCTTGGTGCATTGCTCTTCCCACCAGATACATTTTTGAGCCAGTTTTTGGATGTTGTGTCCGCGGTGACCAGTGCTATATTGGATTGACAAGAGACTCTTGTTGCACTACGTGTTCTTCGAAACTTCAGTACTACTGCTCATGTGGAGAGGGTGTTCGTCAGCTTGATGCTCTTTGCTTTCAGAGGAAACGCCTTCTTTAGGACCTAAAGGGAACTTTAGCATTTTGAAGTTTGGTGCATTGCTCATCCCGCCAGGCACACTTTCGAGCAATTTTCTTGGACGTTGCGCCCACAGTACTGGTGCTATATTGTATTGACAGGAGACTGTCGTTGCACTGCTTGTTCTTGGAGATATTTTTCATCCTGCTCATGTAGTGGCTGTTCCTAAGCTTAGGAAACGTCTTCGTTAGGATCTGTCGAGTGCTATTTTCTTTTAGATTGCATCGTCTCTATCGAAGATGCGTGTTACGCTTACCAGGGAACACCTGAACGTGGATATGAGGCTGTAACAATGATTTGAGAACCTTGTTTCTTGGCTCTGATTGCAATAAATACAGTATTTGTGGCACTCCGACTGCTTGAAGCTTTATTTCAAGTTTCAAATAGCATATATATTGATGGCCACCAAAGGTATTAAGGAGGAGAGCTGGTTCAGCACCATGAACAATGCGGAGACAATGTCAGTTCGAGTTTCCGGCCTTGAACAGGACAACATGAAAAGTCATTTCTCGGAGGCGGATGAGAAATCATCTAGTTTTTGCTGCTTTCCTCGAGGACGCGCGAGCAATCGTAAAGGAGACTCATTATCGTCGAATCTTATGGAAGCGGGGACGCCTTTCGCAAGGCTGGATGCCGAAACGGTGAAAGGAAAGCCGAGGTCTCGCTCCGTTGGGCGAGGAGGATGCTGTTGCTGCGGACCTCGTAGGGGACAAAAGTTCACGGTAGAAGTACGGGCAGTAGATCTGAAAGGGAATGGAGCTGCTTCCGGCGGAGAGCTCAGAACGAAAGGCAGGTGGGAGATCGACGTGAACGAGGAGTATTACAAGCCTCCGGTATGGAAACAGATTATAAGGAAGGTGAGGGCGCATGCGAAACACGTGCAAACGTCTCGCTGCGAGTGGGTGAATTACGACCCACAGAGCTACGAGAAGAACTTTGATAATGGAGGATGGAGGGACTCGTTCGCTGTAGCATCGCAGCATTACGATGAGAACGATGACTTGGGAACGAAGGAGAGGGCGTTGCATACAGCTCTATTGCAGAAGTTTGCTTCAAGTAGGTCACAGCAGTGTGCTGATCAGTTGAGTCCTATTTCATCACCGTTGCCGGTGAGAGCCATGTCCAAGGAGGAGATTGACAAGTCGAAGGAAGATTTTGTACCCATATGGCAGAGGAGGGCAGCCACACCTATCAAGCTTGACCTTAGGCAACGCTCCGGCTCGGGAGAGCAGTAAGCACAAACATTTCCCAGGGTTTTGTCGCAGTTGTTCTCAAGGAAACATACAAAGGGGTGCCCCTCGCGGTGGGCATTGCAATCAATGCTTTAGAGTTGCTCAAACATGACAGCGAAGTTGGACTGTTCCTTGAGGAGGTTCCTCTTCCCCACCATCTTCACGCCTCGAAGAGGTGAATACCTGTGCAACGTCGTCCTTCTGCTATTCCGATGTATCTTTATGTACTAACTGTTGAACATCGGGAGTTAGGTGCAAGACCAATATATAGGACGAGGAAATACAAGTGCACGGATACTACTGCAAATGGTGGGGAAGAGTTAATCTGAAACTGCATTTGGCATCGGAGGTCGAAGTGCCTGTACCATATGATCTGTTCCACTGATCGGCAGAGAATGTATATTTTGTTGCTTTTTATTAGAGGAGTAGGGAAAATTTGTTAGAAAAAATTGATGATAGCGTAGCGAGTAGAGGCCCGAAGCTTCTGCATTTTTCTTGGAAGCCACTAAATGTCAGGTGGCTCAATTGACAATCTTTCTTCTATTTGGGTTTTGCTTTTGCAGCCCACGGCATGCTCAGTAAAAAGGGTTTAACCTTGTTCAAAATCCATACGAATTTGTTTCCTTAAGGTAGGAAGTTGGAACCACACCTTGCCGGTTTTGAATGTTTATTCTTAGGTAAATCTTCCGATTAGGAAGACTTCGTGCAATTTGATGATAGTCGGACTGTTTGAAGGTTATGCTTGATCTATGGCAATTTCCTGCACGCCTAAATGATATTGCACAGGTAAGTAAGTGCGAAGGAAGACTTTTGCAATCACCACGTTTTGTTTATTGAGTAGTCAAACCTTGCTACTGGTAGATCACAGAAGCAAAAGTGAATAGCTCTGCTGTTTCTCATTGTTCAGCTAATTCTTCAAATAATTTATAAAAACAATGGATTCCATTGACACCGGGGATACAACCATTTCATTCGGAGATTGTTACTATCTGTGTCAAATATCAAGTTCTCTGTGTTGTAGGTGAAACTTTAGACATCAGCAAAGCTGTAGTGTTAGGAGTTGCGTCACTAATAGCTTTGAGCATCTGGTGCATCTAGTCCATCGGTCCTTCCTCGACATCCTTGCAAGAGTGCTCCGTTAACTCTTAATTAATTGATTCTATCGGGCTCCCTGTAACATTGTGCGCTTCCCATTTCCTTTCTGCCTATTAGTTTTGGCATTCAAGTGAGGTAGTGAACAAACTCATTCCTATTTGCATGGTCGGTTATTATTCTAACAGGCTTTCCATATGGAAAAACATGACGAAACAACAGAGTGGATACTGACGTCCCACCTCCCAAGCAGCTAATTTTGATTCGGTAGGTGGAATACGAATTATGTGGTTCAGGAGTATGGTAGTTTGTTAAAGGACTATCCACTTCCAGGTAATGTATAACTCATGGCCACTCAACAACGATGCTGAACTTGTAGATCAGGTAAGTGGATTCAAACGATCAATGTCAATTATAACAAGCTTCAATTGGAGAGAAGATCTTGTACTAGCAGTCACCCGAAGGTCAGCCCCAATAATTATAGGTTGCACTTGTGGTGTGCAAGAGGAATAAGTATAGAGACGCAGATTGGAGCAAGTAGTGGCATTGGAGTAACATGAGGTTGGGTGTATTCGGACCCATAGGTATTGGAGGAGATACGAGAAGAAAGTTTATAGATTGGGAAGGACCAATTATCTGTGTCTCTTCGGAGACATCTGATAAAATTGGAACGATACAGAGAAGATTAGCATGGCCCCTGCGCAAGGATGACACGCACAAATCGAGAAATGGTCCAAATTTTTTTTCTCCTCCTTTCTTGATTTGCTTCCATCTTTTCGAGTGATCCAATGGACGTCACAATAGAGTTATTCTCTAACTCAACATGACTTACTTTTAGTTGGGAGTTGGTTGACAGCATACAACACTTTTCACATTCAGTCAGTTTTTGGTGCTTGCTTGCAAGGAAGTGTGGAGGTTTGAACAAATAACATTATGTAATTTGGCATGTCAAGTGGTCCTAAAACGAGTTTGTTCCTCGATGAATTGAAATAGGTTGACATTTGATCAAAAGGGAATGATACAGAGAAGAATAGCATGGCCCTTGCACAAGGATGACATGCAAAAATTGAGAAATGCTCCAAATTGGTTTCCCCTCTTCTTTGCAACTGATCAATCAAGGTAAGAGAATTTCACACCTGCAGATGGGTTTTGATAGTCACATTCCAAGGTGTTTGGAAGCGGTTGATTCTAAATTCTCAAAAAGAGATAGTGCAACAAGACCGACTTGACAGAGGTTTGCCATTCACAGATCAATGGAAAGGATGGGTGAGCAACTATGAAGGCATACAATTAATCACTCACGAAAGGTTCAGCCCCATTTGAACATGTGTCTGCGTATAATTGCAGAGATAGGGGGCTGCAATGTGAGATGTGGGTTTTTAAGATAAGGAACTACAGTGGAAGCGGGGAACAAACCAATCTCCTATTGGCCATAGATTTATTTGACCACACAAACCACGGGGAATAAATGCCGTTACATGCGAACTTAAACCGACACTTGGATAGTTTCCAGCAACAAGTAGGGGAAATAACTCCCAAGTAGGTTTTGTAACACCTAAAGTAGACTGGTGTCAATTGGACACTTCTCTTTGTTTGCCCACTTTTCTCGTAGGATACAAAACACACAATTAGTACAAGATGATTAGCAACTCCAAATCGTGTCTGTAGACATTTTCCTCATAATCTTCGGATGTCATATGAATTTCTTATTCATTATCAAATTGAAGATTTTTGTGTTCATTAAACTGTCATCCATGATCCCCTGATTACGTTCTATATTGAGCCTAGAATGGTGAACAAATTTTGAGCATGTCATCCAATCTCTTTTGAACAAATGATGTCTTTTTGGTGTTCTTTCTTAGATCCACACCTAACCACATACCACTCAAATATAGGTGTCCAGATTATTGCTACATTGGATTGACACAGGTCTACCTCAGGTTTACTTAGATCTTGAATGTCTCGATGGCCACCTTCTGGCCAGCTTGACAATGCCCCAATTCACCACTAATGAAGTAAACGATGGAGTAGCCTTGCAGATGGAACGCGTGGGGGCCCTCAGTCCATGAAGCCATTGGGTTGTTCACATTGCAGGTCTTGTAGTCTTCCTTGCTCACCATCAACACACTGTCGCTGCCGCGTGCATACTGAAAGTCTGTAAGATGACCAATCACACCATAAAGTAAGCGGGTCTTAAACGGACACATTTCTCTTCGCACCCACTTCTCACAGGATATGGAACACACAATTAGTGAGATGATTAGCAAACTCATGCCGTGGCTGTAGCCACTTTCCTCATGGTTTTCATAGCTTGTACAAATATCTTGTTCATTGTCAATTTAAGGATTCTCTGAGTTATTGAATTGATCATATAGGTCCCCCCAATTATCTTTCACTGTTGCGTCCAAAACCCTGAACATGTTTTGAGCACTAGTCTGATTTCTTTTTCAACCCATGATGTCTTTTTGGTGTTTGTTCTTAGATCCACAACCTACCATTAAGCACTCAGCTGTAGGCACATCTACCTTATATTTATTTTAGAGAATCCATTTACAACTCCCTCTCAAGATTTTTCCTCTACTTAAAAGTGTGGAATTCTTCATTGTGGCCCCATCGAATGAAATATGTCCTGTACTTTGATTTTTGAGGGCCATCTCAACGTTTTTTGTTAGTTGATTTTGGGTTGATAAGTCGAAACACCACTTACAAGGCACAAAGAACACCTCCATATAGGCACAAACAATCTTCCGTTTAGTGGATGTGCTCTTAACAATCTCACTTTCTGTGGTAACAAGGAGCTAGGAAAGAGTTTGGACATTGACTATCCTTTAGCATGTACACATACTCTACTCAACACGTCAGGAAAATGAGAACCCAACGTAAAATGTATCAATGACTTTGCAACGTAATTGTCACAACGTTCTTTTAATATCCAGCACTTTTACAATATGTTTGTATCTTGTAATTCCAAGCGGAATGGGTGGAAGCCTTCATCGATATGAGAATCGTCTTAGTATATTGGTACTGGAATTGGATTGCAATATCACTCTAAATAACTTCAAATGGAATAAGCACCTATTCCTCCCATCAGAAGTTGCGATTTTATTTAAATCAACTGAAGCTTCACAGTGACATATATATGTATAAATCTATTTGTTCATGTGCTTCCTGGAGCCAATATACTACGTTACAAGTAGCCTCCAAGTAAGCAATCTAACTGTACATGTGCAAGTTTATGCAGGTTTGCAGTGCGGACTAGAGAATAAGAAAAGACTTGAGATCGAATTAGAAGACGGACATTGAGAGGGACATACCCAGAAAGTCTCCGGTGACGTAAGGGAGGTGGCTGTGGTACCAATCTGCATAAAACATTTGGTCATGCGGAAAGCCCCAGCCAGATGGGCCACCCACGACATAGCTGGTCGCCGTGGATCCTTGCAATTGCGTGAGCATCATGATGGCTGCCACCACCAAAGACGATCGAATGCATGCCATTGAGGGCTTGAAATGCCAAGAAATTAATGTGATTAAAAAATGTGGGTGAGGTCAGACTTGAGAGTCGGCCGTTGCGTGCAGATCAGACGAGGGAGTTGTGAAGCTGTGGAGAGGGAAATATTCACTAGACCTGCAATATTTAAGGTTTTTCATCCTCGGAGCCTCTCGGTATGACCTTTGTGGGTTGTGTTCATGTAAGCTGGGTAGCTGAAGGGTTGGTGAGGCTAGAGAATCCTATCAGATTTCGGTACTCCTCCGCTTGTTTCAATTGCAACCCAAGGAAGTTGATTTTGAAGTCCGGGAATCCAAAGGGCTTATGGGACGAAAAAGTACATCAAGATGGTGTCAAAAGGCTAATTGCTCAGAGTAACAGAGTGCAATGGCCTTCGTGAGAATGAGGCTAACGTGAACTCGACCGTCCAATTGGAAGAAAGACTTGAGATTTTTTAGTACTACATTTTGAAACATGGAAGCAAACCTATGATCTTTAATGGAGTTATAGAGGTCAAAACATTGTAAGAGCAAAAGTAGCATGATCTGTTAGTTCAAAAGGAAATTGGGATAGTCAACCACCACTGGCTGAGAGATGCAAAGGAAGGGAAAAAAATTTGGACCATTTCTCGATTTGTGCGTGTCATCCTTGCGCAGGGGCCATGCTAATCTTCTCTGTATCGTTCCAATTTTATCAGATGTCTCCGAAGAGACAACAACTGTGTGAACTTTCTAGTATTAATTCTCGCTCTTATACTAGACTACACTCGTTATGGGTTAAATCATATTGGCGCCCATTCTCCCTCCTTGCTCATATCAGTATTGAATCCACGTTTTACTGCAACCTATCACCTGCTTGACAAAACCGGTTAACATTCATCATAGCCGCAATGCACTAAACTAAAGGGAAATTCAACAAGTAACACTAAGGACTGGTTCACATGGGGTCCCAAGTCACTTGAGGTCAATCCGTGCAATCTCAGCCATTGAGATCATGGAAGTTGGGACTTACCGCTTCCCACATGATGCCAAGTCCCAACACTAGAAGAAATCGTGTCCATTTCAACCCTTGGCCATCGCGACTCGCACCAAGAAAATGCATAAACAATTCAATTGGTAGGCAACCGGAAGGTACCCGTGGTGTACCCATGGAAGGTGCCCCCCGATTCCCATCCGAATTGATTTGTTTATGCATTTTCTTAGTGGAAGGTGCCACCCGATTCCCAACCGAATTGATTTGTTTATGCATTTTCTTGGTTTAGTCTTGATGGCCTAGTCGCAAGGAGGGTTGAAATGGACAAGATTTCTTCTAGTGCAAGTCCCAAGTGTGACATGTATGCCTAAATAGCAACATTTTTTTGGAGGTGAGGCTTGGGACTTGTAGTGAGAGTTGGGTCGAGCAAAAAGTTAGACCCAATCCTCAACACAAGTCCCGCGAATATTTTTGCATAAAATAATCAAGATTTGACTTTGATGATAATTAATTTTATTTTAATGGTTTCTTGTGGCTCAAAAGTTGGGACTTTTGTCTCTAATGTTGGGACTTGCTAACATGAGTGGGACTTGGGACTTGGGATCCCATGTGAACTTGGCCCTAAGTGGAATGCTTACACACATGATGGGTGCCTTACAAATTAGCCTTATTGCATGATTTGCTTGTGCGAATGCTTTGATTTTTTGTTGCAAACCAATACACTAAATATTTAATTTAGTGTGGCATTAAAATTGATGTGCCACTTAGGACTTTCCATGTAGCACCAATTGTGATGTGACACCTTCTCTAGTTGCTATCCAATGATTCTAAGACAATTAGTGTGGGTGAGGATGAATAGTGTGGGCCACAATGAATCAAATGTTTAGTGTAGCTACATAGACTTGATGGTGTTGACGTAGATTCATTGTTGGGGTGCCCACTTTGAAGAAATGACTTAATATAAGGAACCCATTGATGATGAGTTCAATCATAACTATCCTTATCTTTGAGTTGAAACCTTGGTAAATTGTTTAAAGTTCACCTAAGGTATGTACACCCAAAACCAACACCTGACCTAAACCTAACATTTAAAAACCTTGTACACCACCTAAACATTGCATATAGGTGTTGGGTTTAGGTCACCTACAAATAAATCCTTAAATCCTCAAATGTTTTGCACACATAATCCAAATCATGTGTATTTTATGCATCAATATCCACTTGAACTTGCAAAATAGAAAATATAAAAATGGACCATTGTATAATGGAAATTGTGTTTAACGCTTATTTTGCCAGTTTTTAGGTGTCAACCTTAGACTTTGTTTTACAAGGAATCATTTCTTGATTTATGCATGTCACCCTACAAGTGACATACTGGAAGATCCTCACTAGGGTAAGATTAACAAGTAAACGAACACTACAACCGTACATTGTGTCCACATGGGATTGGGCGAGACCGTCAATTGAAAAAAAAAACAATCCACAAAGCAATGCGGGAGCCACCCACCAAACATTAGAAGAAGACTTGTCTAGTACAATCATCTGTTGCAACTTGTCCATCACAACTCATGGCAACGAAATGCATGAATAAAATACAAACTGATTATTTTTACGCATTTTCTCACCATGAGTTGCGATGGACAAGTTTTCTTCTAGTGAAAACCAACAAAGAAAACAACAAGCCTAATCCTTAGAAGACAAGGCCCATCTCATCACACCCCTAATACATAAGTCCTCTCAATTGTGTTCAATATTGAGTGTGGAATAGGTAAGAAAATTTGAAGACAAGGCAAAGTTCCTCTTGGGCTTCACATGATTCAGTGTCATTGGAAATTTTCCTTCATATTGGGACTAAACAACTAAGTAGGTAGGTGGAGATGCTATGACTTGGATTTTTGAATGCTGAAGAAATTGCAAAGGAAGGAAAAACTTTGACCATTTTTGGATTTGTGCATGTCATCCTTGCACAAGGGCTATGCAAATAAGTTGATTTGGCCAAAAAGAGTGGCTTGAAATTTGTGCAATATTATTTAAAGGAAATGACGAGGAATGCAATTTGTTTCATAATTTATTCTATGTAAATAATTAGTGACATTTTCCCGCATTAATGATAACCATTAGCTCAATAATCAACATAAATGGTTATCATATTAGAATGGTTATCATGTTTTGAGCACACAATCCAATCTCTTTTAAACACAATTCTTTTTGGTATCCGTTCTTAGGGCCACACTTGACCACATACATGTGTCAAATCGACATAAGTAACCAAATTAGGCATGTCTACCTTTCATGTATATAGACAGAATTTAAAAAACAGCTTCACAAAAAGTGAGATGAATTGTTGGTAATCTTCAGTTTTCACCAAATAACTAATTTTTTTGGTAAAGAAAACATGAATAGAGTGCATACCTTAACGAGAGGCAGCTTGTGCGCTTTGTGCGGTATGAAAATCAGATTTTGTAGGTTCTGGTAAAGATGCTAGTTATAAAATTGAGACTGGATGGACCAACCATAAGAAACCTTCCAACCAAAGACTTCCATAGCACATACTGATGTGATAGTACATACAAACACAAGTTTGCAATGATTCGAGAAGTGTGAAGCTAGGTGATAGAATGATCATAATCATTTTTAAGAAATGAAATTTGGCATTTTCGGGCGAGGTATATCGCTGGACTTCAAAAAAACAAATTTCCATCATTGTGAGATAACATTTGCTTGGCCTTCACCTAACACATGACTTTACTGAATGCTCTTCAAATTTACAAAAGACAAGGTGGGCTGGTCTCATTCCCCAGCAGCAAATCAACCTACAACAATTGGAGATGACAGATTTTCGATGAAATAGGATTGCACAATGCAAGGGCCTGCCCCAAAAAAATTGCATAATGATCAATGTTTAATGACACCCACATTGGGTTAACAAAATCTGGTCTACTGTGCTCACAGATACAAGCTTGAGTCATGGGCCGTCTTCAGTTATCTGGTTGTCTTCAATGATCTCTTTTTCCGGCGTCCCCACTTCATTGGATGTTGACGTGATGATGGATTTTCGATGGATTTTCGGTTTCCGTTGAATCTTTCCCCAATTGCACCACGGCAGTTTGGAGCCCCACAGCGGCATTTTACATTGGGACCAAACTCCACATACCTTCACAAGAACATAGTATTACACTTCCAAGCTCCAAATAAAACCCCAATTTGTTCTGAAGAAGTTCCTTTCACTATGCCAACATACAGAAAACCTAGAGACTAATTGAATCCCCATGACTAGGTGAGATGTTACTTGATTGCAGCAAGGATTAATTGATGGAAAACCAAGGTCAAGAATAATACTTGTAGTCATAATTTAGCTCTTCGCCCGCAAGAATGTCTCGTCCAGCAAAAACGCCCAGTCTGGTTTCACCATCGACACGCCTGCCACATACTTCAAATTTATACAATAGTACGCAGTATATTTTGAGTTTCATCAAATTTTACTGATGTTTTCAGAAAACGCCCATCTATGACTACCTACTATTCTGAGGAAGTACCCAGTCATCAACAGCAAATGCACTCAAATGCACTCAAATGCATATATATCTTGGAATCCAAATGATGTCAATGACGACAGACCATTTCTCCAGACTGCAGTTGGATTTCAATTTTATTAAATAATTTGCAGTATATTTTGAACTTGATTAAATTTTACTGATGCTTTCAGCAAGAGTCCATCTACAGTAACTACAAATCTAAGGAAAAGCCCGCTCATCAACAGCAAATGCACTGATAGATGTGTTAACTTGAAATGTCAAAGGATATTGATGATGTCAGACCATTTTTCAAGCCTGCAGTTGGGTTGACAACTGTGGTTAAGGTAGCGGGATGCATTGCCTTTCCTGGTGGCATCAATGATGAAATCTTTGGCAATCTCACACATGTAGAAGTTGCAAATGCTGCGACGTCCCTTCATCTCCCAAAGTCGTTTTTCGCACATGGCATCATCTATCACTGACAGTTCAGTAGAGGCTCTGTCAAATGACTATTTTATTCAGTTGATAGGTCAAAAGCTGCATACGTTCTTTCAAGAATTGGGTGGGAACACTTGATCTGCTTAGAGTAGAGCTGCTGAGTTTGAACTCTTGCATTCTGAAAGTGATACAGTGCATGCAAACATAGTATATCCACCTCATATGTAAGACTGCAATCCCCTTTTCAGTCTAGGCCTTGTGGATTCTGTGGTTACCTTCTCCTGTGTACTCGATAACAAACTCGTCTTTTTTTATGGCCTCCACAGCTACTGCACCCCAGCCACAATGCTGTGTCTGGCACCCACAAACTTGACATAATAAGCATGACATCTGCAGTTCAAGGTGACTGTCTCCCAACTTTCACTAGCTGATAAATAATTATTAGTTCTCTTCTGGCTATGCATCTCAATTTTTAAATGACAGAATTCTTATCATCCTCCTCACTTTTCAGGCCACACGGTTCCCATACTATAATCCTTTGAGTATCTATGTACTGAAGTTCAGATCCCAAGAAGTAAAAATCAGAGAAGATATTAAGTCTCTGTCATCCTATTTGAGATGGACAGATAGAAACCTGCACATTCTAAAACGCCATACTCCATTTTGTTCTGATGATTCTGAGTTTCACAGTCCGCCAACTTCAACAACAGATCCCAGGTGAGGAATTGCAAATACAACCTACAGCCTTGGAATGAATTGAGCAATTAGAGTGTCAAACATAAAACTCTACTGACCCGGCCTAGCAGAAAATATGCATATTCAAGTTGGAAGAAAACCTTACCTTGACAACTTTGAGACGTTTGTCTTTCCGGAAGGGTTTGTTGCAGCACTTGTCAGAGCATTTGCAGGCTTTGGAGCAGCTCATACTCTGCACCCTATCTCGACAACAAGCAGCACGCTCTCACTACCCTGATTCTTTTGATAACTTGGACCATGCCTTTATTGTCACAACAATCACTGTTGATTCCCATGAGCTAATAATAGCAACCCACCAGTACTCGAAGGGTAATATCTTTTCAATAGTAAGTCATCACAAAAAGTCACAAGAAGTGGCAAACCTGCATTCACAATCATCCCCACACTCGTCCTGTGGTTTGCAAGAGCAACCAACACCATCATCCGCATCATCCCGCTTCTTCTTTATTAGAAAGACATCTGCATTACTGGTGAAGGATATAAACTCAACAATTCTCACGTAACCTCTTGAAGATAGGTCTCTTGTACAGCATATGGAATTCACTACAAAAGGATGGATTCTCATTACTACAGTTAAAACTTGAAGTTGCATTGCAGGGCAAGGATACTGCGTCTGATGAGGAAGTATGGAGGGGGCTCTTTATCATTCTCCATCACCTCCTTAATGAACTCTGTTGTGAGCATGAAATCTTCTTGTTGGTCTGGGACTGGTAGGTGATGAAAAAAATCCTGCTTAATGAGGCCACATCAGTACATTGGACATTCTCTTGGAGTTTCCTTGTGCAGAAAGTAAACTTACATAGGATTAAATATTTGATGAAAATTAAGAGGAAGTCCATACATAAAGAAAAGTAACCAACGGGAAACTACAAACACTTTGATATTTGGTCTTTACTCGTTTGTTTTCTGGGATCATATGCATTCACTCAGGTAAACAAACCTTGAAAACATTCCTCGTGGTACTGAGCATTTATTGAACTCCATCTTAGATAAGAGGGCATCAGATGCATCAAAACAGCGGTAGAAATCAGTTTACAAGGATTTGCAGAAGCATACCTGACAGTTGCTTGTTGGCGGCCTAAGCTGTAGAATATGAGAGAGATGCACCCACCACTCTGTGTCAGCACCCCAACCCATGTGCGGGTCAAGACTATCCCTCTTTACTCACATCCACCTATTCCTCCTCTTTGCATAAACATGAGGTTTCCTGTGAACATTGCTCAAAATGATATTCTTTGCAACCCATTCTTTCAGTTGACTTCCAACTCTTGTGCTCTATACCTCAGAGATCTGAGAAAATATGAGAAGAAACTTGTACTTGTTTCATGCAGACGTTTCTATGTAGAGAAATTGCTGTACTTGAATAATTTCAGAGCAAGACAACTTGCTAAGGTAGTGCATGCCAAAACCAACACCCTAGAATCTTGCAGAATAGGTACATATTGATATCAGAGACTGTCCACCACCTTAACATCAGGCTCCTGTGATAGTTTTGGGTCATCTGCCAATAAAACTTCGAACCCTTATAACTTTTGCATACGGAATTCAAATAAGACATACTTTGGTGCAATGGAATCCCCTGTGAATTGCTATTGAGAGCCATTTAATGAATTTTTCGTCTAATTGCTCAACACTTACAATGTCAGGTTTAGCACCATCTACAAATGCCTATATAATTTGTGGCACCTTTTTTTAATTTGTCCATAACTTTTTGATAATTTTGCTGCATAAACTGCACTTAGAATGTGCAATGAGGTTGTAGAAGGCAAACCTTATCTTCCACACTGTAAGCATGTCGCCAACATATGGCCCAGCCTGGTCTGTTACGGAAGAGAGTCGTGGACTCCAGACAAGGTATGCACTCTTCATGAGTAGCAATAGGGCACCTTTCACAGCGCCACAATGGGGATCCTTGGTTTCTTCCACAAGCATAGCAAACCTGTGCCCACAAGTGACCTGTCAGATCATTTTAATGGGCTATAAAAATTTACCCATTAAATTGTAATGTATCTGGAGAAAGACAAATTGCAAATCAAGCAGATGAATCTTTAGTAGGTGAGATCTTGATTGAAGATCTGCAAACAAGTCTTTCTTTATCAAGAGAATCTGATAGGTCATGAAATCTTGCCTTCCCAACAAGCTCGTCCCATGCCTTGCAAACCATGCGACTTTGTCTGCATAAGTCGGGTACTGACAAGAAAGATAGCACATGCTCAATGACATCCAGTGGGAGCTTGCTACAAACAACTCTCCTTGAATCCATGGGTTCCTGTGGCATTGATGAAGAATAAATTGAGAACAACGCTTTCAAATCCAATGCCACACTTTTTGAATGTTCAAAGCAACCTCTGAAGAGATGACAAGGAATCAGAACACAGGACACAGAAACTAACTACATGCTACAAAAACCATGCGCAATGAATGAACAACTTTGGCATATTTGAAAGCTCCACTCACACAGATGATTGACCACAATGCAGCTCCAGACAGAACATGTTTTAAACTGCAATTTTCACACATTGTGTGCTTCTTTCTTGCTTGACAGTGTTCTTTGCAAGAGGTCCCCTGGTTCAGGGTTTAGAGTTTTGCATTTTCACTTTCAAGTGCAAATTATCTTGACAGTGAGAATCTAGTCCTTATCAAATTTGCACTCAACAAATTTGCATTCAAAGTAGAACAACATCCAGAGTTGCTCAACCTATTTATTTGCTGGCCACTGCTGATGACTACTCGGCTACTTGGCTACACCAAGACTCTTCATCACCTTGGAATCCCCGAAGTAGCCTGCCATGCTGCATAAAATTCGCCTGACTTCCAACCTGCCATGTTCCACCATTTTACGACTGATTGCAAAGTAGGCAGCGCTATGTCGTTATAAAAGAAGTAACATTGCGACTCCCTATCTCTAAATATAAAGAAATGGGCACCTCTTGTCACTGCCTTTCAAGATGTTAGTCAGCTTGCACATCCGCCCTTGAAGGCTATATACAGTATTTTGTTTCAAAACACGATTTCTGCTAAAAACACTTTGCACAAAGACAACAAGTGTAAAAATGTGGTGGGCTCAACTGATGGTCACACTCTTTAGACAACCTACATTGATCAATTCAGTAATTGAGGATTGTCAAGTTATCCTAGTCCTAGAAATGGGCACCTCTTGTCACTGCCTTTCAAGATGTTAGTCAGCTTGCACATCCGCCCTTGAAGGCTATATACAGTATTTTGTTTCAAAACACGATTTCTGCTAAAAACACTTTGCACAAAGACAACAAGTGTAAAAATGTGGTGGGCTCAACTGATGGTCACACTCTTTAGACAACCTACATTGATCAATTCAGTAATTGAGGATTGTCAAGTTATCCTAGTTCTCACGAAAACAGAAAGCTTCTGCCACACCAGGTCCTCCCAGTTCATAGATTAGGGTTGTGCATACTCAGCATTTTCAAGTGCAAATTTATTTTGACGATGAGAGTGAGGCTTGTCCTTATCAAATTTGCACTTCTTAATTGCGAGATCAGCAGAACACATTCAAAGCTGCTCAACCAATTTATTTGTTAACCACTGCTGATAGCTACTTCGCACCCTTGGCTAAACCAAGACTCTTCTTCACCTTGGAATCCCCGGAGTAGCCTAGCCTGCCAAACTGATTAAAAATTCGGCTGACTTCCGAACTTGCCATTTCCCACCATTTGTAAACTGACTGACTGCAAAGTAGACAGCCTTATACTATGTCGCTATATATGATAAGTAGCGCTGAGAAACCCTAGCTCTAAAGAGAACCAATGGACACGTCTTGCATAGAACAACATATGTCTTTCAACATGTCCCCTGATATAATCCAAGTTCTCAGGTCCACATTTAACAACAAAGTGCTATGACAACATGTGTCTCACACAAATTAAACACCAGGAAAAATCAGCTCTCTCCAGCTTTACTTACATACTTCGGTGCTATCAATGCACCTAGTACCTCGCCAATCGGAAAACCACCTCCTATAAGAAGAAAAACTGTTCGAAATTACTCACCTGGCAGACCCTTCGTCCAAAATAATTCTCGCCAAATTTTTGCCCCAAATTCTGTCACTAGTGCATTTCGGAAGAAGAGACAGAGCATCTAAGGCACCATTTCGTCCACCATTGACATCGAAGAAACCTGATGTGGTTGTGTTAACCTCAAAAAATTGAAAATAGAAGAGGTAGCGAGAGTGTAAACAATAAATTTTAGAAATGGGATAGAAATCTCTTAGAAGGGTGGCAACATTGTGCATTGTGCAATCGCAGGGAGAGGAGACCGCGAGGAGAGCCAGCAGGAAACGAGGACGACGATGACGGGCTCGTGACGGGTTGGTTTTCTGGACCAGAACCTGGACCGGACCGGGCGCGGGATCCCAAAACCTAATGCGACCCGGCCCGTGATTAAGCACCCGGGCCGGGATAAAGGGACGCTTGGTCATTGGACGCAACCTCGCCTATGATAAGTAGCATCGAGGCATAAGGTAATGTGGGCCTTTTGTGGTCACTGTTCTTTGAAGAGAGGTGATTATCATCTACGAGTGTGTCTCTCATCCATCCACCATTAAAAACTTGACACCCTATAGGTTTCGTTGCCGATTCATCTCAAATAACTTTGAGTAAATTAATTCTTAAAGCTAATTTCAGTGTCAAATCAACTATAAAAATTTAAAAAAATCTCCAAACTGCATATTGTTTCAAGTCTCTTATGTTGGATGAATGAGAGGAGGTACACTCATATACGATGCTTCCCTCTTTTTTTTTATTAGACACCTATATTTGAGCGGTATATTGCAAGGCTTTTACTTTGATATGTGTAATTACATTGACCCACGCTAATTTATTGACATTCCATATTATTTCATCTCATCCATCCACCATAAAAACTTGACGCCCTATAGGTTTCGTTGCCGATTCATCTCAAATAACTTTGAATAGACTAATTCTTGAAGCTAATTCCAGTGTCAAATCAACTTCAATTATTTAAAAAAATCTCCAAATTGCATATTGTTTCATGTCTCTTATATGTTGGATGGATAAAGGGTACACTCGTATACAATAATTCCCTCTCTTCCTCTTTTTCATTAGACAACTATATGTCAAAAATGACCCTATCTAAAACCAACTTACTCTCTAGATGCATTATTTAAATAAGTTAAACACTTTGAAGTTATTGAATGTTTAAGCTTAAATATGCAACTTGAGCTGCCCTTGGATGCAAATACATACATTGTATTTTGACCTTCAATATCTAGTATGCATATATTGTTATTTTGCTCCTTGACATGAGACAATGTATGCAATATACACTAAGAATTCTAACACATAAATATATAGAAATATGAATGATGAACTTGGTGAAGCCCGTGTGAATTATGTATATGGCCGTATATGGAGATGTTAGATGAATAAGAGGTACGCTCCAATGAGACAGGGCCAATACACATGATGCCAACTAGACTGAATTCCGAGACTTTGCCAAGGCCCCAATTTTGAATGTAGCATGACAGAGCCTGCATAATGTTTTCTGGGAGTTGGTCAAATGTCCTTGGATGCAAATATGTACGTTGTATTTTGACCATCAATATCTAGTATGCATATATTGTTATTTTGCTCCTTGACATGAGACAATGTATGCAATATACAATAAGAATCCAACCACATAAATATATAGAAATGTGAATTTTGAACTTGGTGAAGCCCGTGTGAATTATGTATATGGCCGTATATGGAGATGTTGGATGAATGAGAGGGTACGCTCCAATGAGACAGGGCCAGTACACGTGTCGCCAACTGGGCTGAATTCCGAGACTTTGCCAGGCCCCCATTTTGAATGTAGCATGGTGGAGCCTGCAGAATGTTTTCTGGTCAAAAGGGCTTTATTGGGTACATTCGGATACGGATGCTATGTAACTTACATAGACCCGGTCTCCTCAAACTCTGTGCAGAAGGAAAATAATAGTATAAATATGTTCAAGGTACGCAACTTTGGTGGGTGGATTGAATGCGGGAATTGACTCATCCCACCGGCACTTGTGTCGGATCGGATCGTGCAAATTGTCGTTTCAAATTTCATACTTCGGAGGAGTCGAGATGCAAAAGCTATGCCGCTATTTTGTGTAATTAGTGTGGGTTGTGCCATTCGGAGTTACGTGTTGTTATGACATTTTCATGAGAGTATCATTTTTTACCCAAATAACATAAGTCGTTGGTATGCATACTAGAGAGTATGATATAACTTACTTGGTTAAAAAAGTTTGTTGGTAAACAATTTATAGCAACATGTAACCCCGAATGATTTGGTCCGAGATGACCCTAAACTACCGGATGATGGTGGAGGGATACCCAAATCTCAAGGAAGAGGTTGGCGGTTCGAATCCCGGCTGTGAAATCTCCTCTCTACCTGACGGAAAACTTGCCAGGTGGTCAATTGCCTCATGTGCTTTGGCGTTGGCCTGTCGGCCTTCTGTCTCAAAAAAAAAGTAACCCCGAATGATGGCCCACACTAATTAGTCAAAACGATGTGAGAGGTCGATGTGAAGATTCTTTTTCTCTTCAAACGGTTACAAAAGTCATGTAAATTGTGGTTTATCATTGAGCTTGTAATCGAAAAAAATAGCCTCAATTGCATATTTGATGAATATTCAAAGTCAAAACCACTAGCTTCCAACCAATCCTCGGGCCCCTTGTATGACGACCTTGCATGTGATGAGGACCCCCACCTTCATTACCTAGAACCAGCACGGACCAACACAACACAGTTGGGTACTAGACCCAAGCGGTGCGCAAAGCCACCCGGTTCGGTTGCAGGACCGTCACCTTGCATCCCATGTACCGACTCCCTTTATCCCTAGAACCAATCCCCTTTGTGCTTTGTGGGCCTACCTCCTTGGCTTTATGAATAGAATGGCTAGAATAGGCACTAACAAGCCACCCTAAACACACCTGAAATAGAGTGGAGCCCATTACCTACCCTACATGAAGGTACTAGAGACCGGTATGAGGTGGCGCCACTAATGGCGCCTAAAACCATCACTCTGTGCAGTGTTCAAGATTGAAGCCCTCATATGAGTTTCATTTTGAAGGGCTCTCAAATTTCAGCCCTTCAGTTGAAGGGCTGGTTCAAATTCAAGATGTCAATCCAAGAATATAGAAATGAAATATAAAACTCATGTTAAACTTGTGCATGAATTATATGGTACATGTTTCTAGTACAATGTGAAGAATTAAGAATCAACCATCTAACTCCACTTCTTGTAGTGACAATGCCCTACGCTTGTTGGTTTCTTGTGGCGAGCATATTATATTGGAGACTTCAAGTGATGTCTTCATTTTCAATTTGGGGTTGCGTTTTGAAGGGCTATTTTGAGAGAGGTATATTTTGAAGGGCCAAATCGCGTTTGAAGGGCATTGAAGACTTCAATCTTGAACACTGACTCTGTGGGCTCAAGCACTTCTACACCATGGAGAACGGTTTATTATTATCATAATTGTCATTATTGCAATGTTGACTTCCTGTTTACTCTACAAACCTCATTAATATCACGTGCACTTTGGTTGCCACATGCGTGATACTAAGGAGGCTAGAATGTAATTTTGGAACAAGCCATGGATTGCATCTTGTAGCTAGTGACATGCTGCAACACTATACAATTGTCACCCTTTGTCTTGTACCAAAAAGACTCTTGAAGGGGATAGGGTCAACATGCTCACATTCATGTCGGTGCATAACCAATGTTGATCTTCCCTTTTATTTTTTTATTTTATTTTTGGTCATCATGGGCTCTTAACACACTCCTAACAACTTCCCACCCTACGCTATGAGGGCATTTCAACTAGTATGTGGACCCATGTGTCCAATCTCATAATGTTATATCGAGGGTAGGCAATGCATACCCGTGAGCTTGCAAACTTGGTTGGGTGAGTCACTTTCATGGATTCAATGGCAGTACACTAAATAGTCCTATTAGTGTGGGTGGAAATAATTAGCATGGACCGCACTAATTTTCTAGTTAAGGTGGAATTAACATGGGTCCAATACCCCGGTTTTTACCCAAGTCTTTATGAAGGTTTCCGACCAACACATTGAATAATAGTTATAGGACAAAAGTAACACAATCAAATTAATCACCCACATTAATTTTCTAGGAAAACAATCAGTGTGGTCCACACTAATTTTCTACTAGAAATGCAACGTAGGTTGAAAAATATTGTGGCACAAATTAATTCTCATTATTAAAATTAGCGTGGGTTCTAGAAATTACCATGGCCCACAATCATAGGACTATTTTGTGTAGTTGCCGACGCCCTAGGTTGCTAAACCATGAAAGTGTTGGGTAAGCTGAATTGAGTCCATTGGGAGCAAGTCATGGTGCCATACTAACTCACATGTGGTTAGTAAAAACACCTTTGAGTTACCAAATTCAACAATAAATTATGTGCTCCAAAGGAATATTCTCATAATTATCTTGGTCTTGGTAAAAATGCCCTAAGAGCGGAACGACCAATGAATTATACCATCACTGAGGTAGAAAAACTAATTATTTACGGGGAATAAAACTACAAAACAACTTGCATTCCTCTTCATTTCCTCTACTCCATCTCTGAAAAACATTGCACAAATCTCAAGCCACTCTTTCTGGCCGAATCAGCTTATTTTCATCATTTTATGTTTTCCTACCTTATTTCATAAAATCAGGTGGGATTGGACCTTAAAATAGTGTCACTAAGACAGTTTTGCAGTTTTTGACATCTGGAATGAAGGTAAGTGGCTCTACTTTGGGCAATTCCAACTCCAACTTACACATTTGGCTGTTGGATTGGATCAAGAATTGTCTCATTTGCAAATCACAAAGATTGTTACTTAGTTTTCAAAAGTTGAGATGCAAAAAATTTAGGAGGTCAAACAGAATCTTCAATTTTGAAGTCCAATTGCATTATCAATTGAACCTAGAATGGCTGATACATATGGAGCTCATAGTGCAATCACATCACTAATCACGACATAAGGCCCACACACCATATCTATTGAGTGTTTACATCCAAGCTGTTATTCAACAACCCATGCTACTTATATGCCATGCAAAATCATTGAGATGATCTTTACAGGGAGATAATTTAACTTAGTACAAAGGAAACAAACAAAGAAACTAGGAACTGCAGCTGCTTGGCCGATGGTTCTACCTTCATGTAGGGCCTTCAGGTACTAAACACCTCAAGTGATAAACCTCTGTGCAGTTGGTGACACCAAGCAACTTAAGATCAGAATGAAACCACATGAACCAAACAGAATTTTCTACTTTGTGTTTCTCTGTTGCCTTCAAAAACCCCACACCGTGGATCCATCCAAAGACGTATATCCCAGAAACCATTTCAAAGAATCATTGATATAATGAAAGAGAGATCAGAATATGTCCAAAGAACCTACAGGAACATTCATAGTTCCAAGCATGCGCCATCCTCTTAATGGTCATTCATGCTAAATATGCTATCCTCCTTCCCTCCAAAATTGGCATTCTGCTAACCATGAAGGTCACCCAAATTATATCAAGTAACTTGGCAATTGTTGCTTCAGACTAAACCATTGTATCTGAGACATCTGTCATTCTTTGACCAGTGTAGCAAGCAGGCCATAAGCTTGCATTGCACCATCTGTTCAACTGGAGTATTACTACTGAAGAAGAAGTCGTTCCAAGTAAGCAAATGGGAAGTACCATGGAAAGAAGTACTATGGCTCATTGCAACATAGCACCTGGCACACAATCAGAGGGATGGTACAACAGACAATTAGAATGCAAATCTTAGCATTTGGCAGGAGGCAGAGTACCAAATTCACCATGCGTGGCATCATGAAAAAATCGAAATCAATGAACTTTATTCAACACTCACAAGGCAAATAGGCGTTGTGAAACATAAAAATATGAACAAAACTGCCGGGCTTATGTCGTGAAAGATTCTCCACAGCCACACTGCCCTTTTGAATTAGGGTTGATGAAGACAAACTCAGACCTGTTAAAGCCACCATATCAAAACTATCAGCTTACCAACAATACCACAGGTTACCCTATAACTATTTCATGGACTACATGTGCATCGTTAGAACTGGCAAGATTGCTATTCAAATATTGTCACTTGATTACTACAATCTAAGAACAATAACACCACACTTTTAAAATGAGTAGAGAAAGCTTCTAAACCTCACCTGGACAAGCATGGCACTGGAAACTACTGTGTAAACAGTTTTTGCAGAATAACAATTTGGGAAATGCAAGTGCACAGGGGAAAGTTCTCACTTTAGTCGGTCTTCAACAAAGTCCATCTTGGTGCCAATTACATGCATCAATGCTCGTGGATCTATCAGCACTTTAACGCCTTTGTCTTCTACAAGCTCATCAAATTTGCCTTGTGTATCTGTTACATATAATATCTGTTAAATCTCAGTACTTAAAGCAATGTAACCAGAATAGAATTTACGTGGAACTTGCAAAGGTATGAGGGTTTCAGCAAAGCAGCAGAACCTAGGAATGAACAAGCACTGTGGCCATATGAATGTTGTAATGTCCTGAATTTGACTTAGCCCTTCATGTTAATACTACAAAATGTGGGCGTAAGCCTCCTGTAAATCCCCAGTCTTTGTAATAAAGCAACAATGGCCCAGTTGCAACCTGTAACAGTCTAAGTTAAGACTAGAATGTAGGAAGTTAGTAGTGGTCCTCTGACATCTGAACGTTGCGTCCAATTTCCACTAACGCCATTAGCTCCCAGTCACATTAAGGTTAAGTAATTGAACTTCCAAATCGCATAGACCATTTGAACGTGGCAGTTCTAAAAGTAATGAAACGATTGAACATTGCATGTCCGTTGAAATCCTTAACTATTATAAGTTTTCTGAGTCAAATGTGATTCATTGCGGCAGCGTCAGAAATTATACCAAAGAATAAACACTTTAGTCCCTGCTGAATTGCAGAGAGCGATGTGGCGTACTATATGTGCAGGAGTCAGCCGTTCCACCAAGTGATCTTTTGTGAAGCTCAGAACTCCCTTTGGAAACAAGCATCCGAAACGACAAGCTTGCAGAGAAACCTTTCCTAAAAGATAAGCTTATTACAAAGCACCTTGCTAATTTATGAATTGGCAGCTCAGCAAAAGACATGAGGCCATTGCTCAATTTATGAAGACTCTGTAACGGGAATTTTGAATACCATAACATGTCAATAAGTAGTGCACATTCCAACGAGGGTTTAACACAAGTGTGTTGTGTTCAACACACGCGGAAGCATGCCACTATGATGTAACGAGTCCTCCATCTCAATTTCTCAAGTGCAAGTTCTCTAGCGACAAAATGTGCCATCAGATCACAACCTTCACTATCATCACTGAACCGAGTTAAGGAACAGAATTCACGTCACTTTGGAAGCCGTGCGGCCATTGCTAATTCATGAAGCCTTCGTGAAAGGAATTTTCAATCCGACAACATGTCAATAAATTAGTAAAACCTCAATTGTCGTTCCAACGAGGGTTTAACACGAGTGTTAACGCAGTCGGAAGCACGCCACCATGATTGTAATAAGCTTGCGATCTCAATTCCCCAAGCGCAAATTCTCGAGCGATAAAATGTGCCATCGGACCACCATCTCCATCATCATCAGCATCATCACTAAGTTGAGAAACAGAATTCACAACACATAGGACGTCAATTTGGAAGAGCAGCGGACCTGCGTAATTGAGAGTATAAGTAAGGCCATTGCAGCCGCGAACTTTGACGCCCAAGCGCAGGAACTCCTTTTGGCGGTGCTCCAGCAGCTTGCGCACCCGGTTGGCGGCTGCCTCCGTGAGCGACAGCGCTTGACGTCTCGCTGCAGCTGACGAGGCGCTCACGCTCGCCTTGGCAGCCGCATACATCGCCGACCTCAAACCCCGTTCGGCAATTCAACTGCAAACCCTAACGCAGAACAGGTCACTCCGCAACGCAAACCCCTCTCTCTATCTCTCTCTCGGCTTCAGAGTCCACACAAAACACCAGGCCCTTTCTAACTACTAACTGACTGACTGACTAGTTAGAACTGTAACGTTAATATTACGAGGGCCAAGCGGCGGGCACAAGAAGGACCAGGAGAAAGAACGCTTGGTTGTGCTGGTGCTGAGTGAGCCATGGATGGGCATTGGGAATAATAATATAATACCGTCCCCTCAAAGGGGGGCCCTCCTCCCAAATTCCCAATGTGAGATTTGGGGTTTTTTAATTGGGGCATTGGATGAAAAACCGAGTTCTCGTTGGTCGTTGCTATGTTCATTCACAAGGATGAAGCGTCACTTGCATGTGAAGTTGAATCGACATGTGGATAGTTGGTTACAAATAGTGAGTAGCGGAGATGTGACATTTTAGGACATGTTTACACGAAAACCATTAGGCCATGGCTCTTGAGAATCCTTGACTTCTCATTGGTTGAGAGTGTGACCAGTTGGGCCCCCACTTTAGGTTTACATGAGGGCAATTTTGGACTACAACCCATAACATCCAATGGATGAAATATCTACATGGAATCCCACATGGCAAGAATGGATGATGTTGGTCAGGATTGTACGGGGGGGGGGGGTTTTCGGGATTGCTCTTGAAGGTAGGACGTGCTTGTGCCTCCAAAATACTTTGGGCTATATTCCATGGACTTCTCTATGGTCTCATCCAAAAAGTGGTGTACCATGGTCATTTAAGAGCCATGGCCTAATGCCTTTTGGTGCAAACATGCCCTTAGATATGAGAATACATCATGGAGGAGAGAAGAAAGAAAGTGTTTGTAGCTTTGTTTATGTATTGGTGTCTGTATATGTTAATTTGACAAGTTTTGAGCATTCAAGTATTTCAAATAGAGGAGTCCATGGAATATAGTCCAAAGTATTTGGAAGGTAGGCCGTGTGGAATACTTTGGGCTATATTCCATGGACTCCTCTATTCCCGTTCCAAATTGTGTCATGCCTACCTTCAAGAACCATCCGGAAAGAATTCCCTACAATCCCGGTCAACATAATTCGTACTTACCATGTGGGATTTCATGTAGGATTTTCATCCACTGAAGATATTATGGGTTGTTGTCCAAATTTACCCTCATGTAAACCCAAAGCGAGGGCCCATGGCACTCTCAACCAATGAGAATTCAAGTATTCTCGACAACCATGGCCTAATGGCTTTCATGTAAACATTCCCTAATTAAAATATTGTGAGGTCCTTTTTCTAGTCCATTTGGGTTTAAACTAAGGGCTTGTGACCTCCAAAAGCCTTTGGCTATGGTCCATGGACTTCTATGCTCTCATCCAAAAAGCGTAGTACTATGGTCATTCAAGAGCCATGGTCTAATGCCTTTATTGCAAACATGCCCTTAAATGCACAAGAGCATGTGGAAGGTGGGAGCTAAGTAAGTTAGTCAACATAATAGAGTTATCCTTTGATTCAATGGGATTTTTCATCGGGAGTTGGTCCCTCATGATTTGAACTGATTGTTTTGCATACTTTATCAAAAATATTTTTTCCACTTATGGTGGGCTTGTGATGCATCCTCAAAAGTGTCTGAATTTGTTTGAAAAGCAACCTATGTTGAATAAGTGAGGGCCAAACTCATTTTAGCACTTCTTGGCATGCAAAAATGAGTTTGACCTTGAATGAACTGATGTAGAGTGTTCTTTCTTCAAACTTCCACACTACCTCTAAGGATGCATTGAAAACTTATCGAATGGTGTAACTATGCCAAACAACAAACTCCTAACGAAAAGTCCATTTGGATTGAAGGATAACCTAATAGGTATTGGACTTAGATGCTTGAGAAATGGAAGGTAGTTGTGTGCACACATGCAAGATAGCAACTTTCTTTAAGAGGAGTTTTAAAAAAAAAATTATACTCATGCAATCACAAGTAAGCACCTAAGCCATGTGACCAAGAAATAGTTTATTTCTATCATGAGGCGGATCCCTTTATTTTTCTTTCCCTTGTGCTACATCTTTTTGGGATAGAAGAGGTACTATGTTCCCTCTCCATGCCAAACAAATGACTTTGACCTCTAAATTTTTTGTATCTCAACTCCAATTTTGAAAATGAACCCACAATCTTAGTGTTTCACAATTGCTAATGAGACAAGTCCCAATATGATCCAACAACCAAAAAGTTTGTGGAGTTGGAAGTGCCCATAACAAGGGCCATGTACCTTGAGACGTTAGTCACTGGAGGAGTATGTCCAATCATTTCCTCTGGACTCAAATTTCAAAAAATTTGGGGCATATGTTCCACGAACAAAAACATGTATTTGAACTACATATTTTCATTTCAAGCTAATTATGCCAAAAGTAACCCTATCTAAATTAACTTATTCTTCAAGTATATTCTTTTAGTCGGTTGAATACCTTTATGTTATTGAGAATTCAAGTTCAAATATGTATCAATAGCATGAAGGTATTTACTGAGAATACATTGATGTTATTATTGAGAATTATATTGAGAATACCTTTCCACGTCACGGGACACAAATTAGAGTACCTTCACCTCAAGGGTTTTCTCAACTATAATTGTGAATCACAGTTGAAGCAACCACTGACACCACCGCAACACCCTCAAACGCATCACACCGCCCCGTAAAGAACCACCAACAACGAAAAGGAAACCCAGCAAGGGTGGGAAGAGAAGAGAGGCTAAAGCCTAAGGGTGCACTCTTCACAATCTTCCAATTCAATTCAATGACATACCTATCCCTATGGCAATGAAAGCCTCTCGCTCCCCAAGTTTGAGCAAACTTCTTCGGGCAGGATTCCAACCAACATGAGGAAGAAGGCCATTTAAGTTACTTTTGATTTGTCATGTATGTTATTCTTGTGGCAAAATATGCAAGGGCGTTTTTTCATGGAAGAGCTAGAGCTCAGCTAAGAATTGGATTACTAAGTTGGGATTGAAACTCTTGATATGCCCTTTGCACATTACTGGCTAATTGGTAGAAGGAATTACTTCCGTGAAAGAGCATGTATTGCCTTGGGTGCTCTTTGGACATGGTATCTGAGGGTAAATTTTCATGGAGCAGTCACTATACTTGTCATGATGGAATAACAAAGAAGAGGAGAGATTCAGAGACTGCATCCCATACGCAAAACAATAATTAGAAACACTTGTCCTTTTGGAGGGGGCAAAAAAGTCCACAACTGCATAAGGGTTGTACTTGTAGCAATCAAGAGTAAGAAACATGGCCTATTTGATTTGTAGTATATGACATCACTCACAATGTGCTCAGACTGGTCCAACATACAACCCAAAGGATTGAGTTGAGAAGAGAGAACATGCAAAAATGTGGAGACGCAAGGCAAACAACTAATAATAAAACCCATGCTCTAACTTGCAAAGTTTATGAAACAAATTTCGGAGCAAACATAAAATGCTTGCTCTTGGTCTTGGTAAATGACAAGTCTTTAGTTCCGCACTCCAAAAAACATATGCAGACATGCAAATTTGCACCTCTCCCCCACCTACCTTTAGCATTTTTCTATGGAACCTTCTAAGAAAAACCTGAGGCAGTCAATTTTAGCTCTATTCATCGACAAGTTCCAGAACTGAGCCAATTTCGGTACAGACACTTGTAGGCGTGGGAAACCTTTAAAAAAACATTTTAACTTTTTTTTAAATGCGCAAGATACACAACAATGACAACAAGAAGTAGAACCCAATCTTCACTACATGGCTTCAATCACTACGTCTCACCTTCGAAGCAATCACAGCATGAACAAGCATACTTTGTAAAATGGAATGTCACAGTGGAAGCAACGCTACATGAAAGTTTTAGATGTGGCAACCACCAATTTGAATCGCCTTGGTGAACAAGAAATCAATGAAGCCATATACGCTATGTTGCTCAAAAGGTGCACTACTGGACCAACAAGTTCTGAAAACAAAAGAGCAAACACAACAAATGAACCATGACCATTGATCGTGGTAGAAACAACAATAGAGAGGTTCTAGGGTTCAAAACGGGGACACAAATACGACTAAACTCTAGTTCTTAATATGATCCAACCCAAGAACCAAGCCTACGAAGTAATTGCAACATGCACAAACAAATTTTGTAGAATGGGTTGTCACAGTGGAAACAACGCCACATCAAATGTTTAAAGTGGCAACCTTCAATCCGAACCGCCTTGGTGTACGAGGAAGCAACAAGAGACATCATTGTTATGTAGCTCAAAAGGGGCGTTACGGAACCATAAATTTATGAAAACAGGGGAGAAAAATCAAAAGAGTAGGAACCATGGCCAACAATACGGAGGCTCTAGGTGTTTGAGAGAGTGACACAAATGCGCCTAATCACTAGTCCTTGCTATGATCCCTTCCAAGAACTAAGCCATTTGAAATGCTTACCGCCGATGAAGAGCTCGGCGCCGGCCATGCCTCATTATGTGAGGTACATGGTAGAGACGGTGAGTGCTCCACCATGTTGTTGCAACATGGATCGTGCCACCGTCTACCGCACCAAACCCCCGAGCTTTCTGAAGTACGCTATTTCTGCACTCTCTGTCAACTCAGATGCTCGCAAACAAATTTATGGCGATAGACACGTTACTCACTAGCTGAAACAACCAACAATTGATGATGAAAGAAGGGCAAACTCAGAGGGGTTATGTGGCCCTTGAAGCAACAACGGAATGGAAAAGAGAGGAAAAGAAGGCGCAGGTTGGTGCTCGGGGGAACCTTAAACTAGGCAACTTGACGGATTATTAGGCTAAAATGAGCTCGGATTTATAGGGGTTTCCCACCACAACACCTAAATAATGTTGAGTCGAATTGTCATCCAATTTGGCAGTTAGTAATACCCTCCCTTACCTCCGAAGTTGACGCTCTTAACTAACTAGACTCCAGGTTCTTCATATGTGAAGAGCAAAAAAAGCAGGAGAAAAACCAACATTGTGATTGGTGCGGACACAAACTATTGCGTACTTAGCTAATGTGGCTCACGACCCACCATTACATAGAGGTGGTGCCAGAGAGGCACCTATTTGTTTGTTGTTGAGCAAAGCTTCAAGTGCATCCTGAAACTGTTGTAATTGGCAAGACAATCTGGACTATCAAAGTTGCCATTTTCATAAGTTCTCATCTTGAATTTTGTTAAATCGTTTCCTTTGAGTTGCAGAGACAATCTGGAGGAGGCTGAACAGTGTTGTGCCTTATGTTGGGTGAGTATCTCAGGCCACCACTGCAATGAACGGGGAGAACCGACTGCTAGTTATAGATGATACGGATGAGTTTGAGAAATAACGGTTGCAGTTCAAGACTTCAGGAAAACCCCTCATCACTTTAGAGAATATACCTGTCATTCATAAAAGAGAAATACCAAAAGGTGTCAACATGTAACCGGGTTGGACTTGGAGACACTAGGATCTCGACCGATTATGCCTGAAAATCTCCCCGGACACTGCACCATATATGCACAAGAAAAGCAAAAAAAACAAGGACTAATGCAGAGCTTGCCGAGGTGACAAGAAACCAGACCCGAAGCTCACAAACAAGGCCCAGATCTTCACCTGTAACTCAGCTGCTTTCAAGGCTCACAGGCTGCTGTGGTTCAGAATTGGCACTCACACCCTTCGCGCTCGATCAGGGACGCAACAACATGCTTATTAAAGGTTGTGTGAGTTTGTGATGAGCAGGGGGAAGCTCAGGTCCTACTTTAAGGAAAAACAAGTGTCAACTCCCTTTTGGTCGGTACCCAATTATGCCAGGTGGCGGGTTTTTTAGTTTCTCCATGACCAGGTAAGAAAACACACCAGGATAAGTTTGGAGCCTAGGTGGCCCAAACCCAGTTTTGTTTGCTTGTTGTGTGAACACAAACGTGGCCTAATGGGGTCAAAGATTTTTACTATACTTACAACTTTTAGTAAGGGTTAGGTGTGAAGGGGGCATGATAGATGATTCTAGTAACTTCATTGAAGTTCCTTTTGACACCTGCGGTGACTTCTATCATCCATTTTTGGTTTGTTGGATGGGATTGCGGATTGCCTCATCAGCTTAGCAATTTTCAAATCACGAAGATTGTCATTTTAAGTGTCAAAATCGGAGTTCAGATGCAAAAGTTACAAGAGGTCAAAGTGAACATTCTTCTTTCTATTCAATGTCATGCCCATGATAAGGTCAATCGTTGCTCCTTGGAAGCATGAGGAGTCCCTCTTTATAGGGAAAGTTTATCTCTTTCCGAAATATGTTGCTATCAGTAAGGATGTGTCGTCGTACTCATGGTAACCTTGCTAAATGTAATGTACTGAAGCTTCGCCCATTCACTTCATTACATACAAGACAAAATCTCCTACCAAGATGGAAATTCCCCCATTGATGTGGACCAGTCGTTGGTCCTAGTGTGGGCATGCTATAAGTGATCACATAGATCCTCCCAAGTGTATTTGACATTGAACTTAGAATGGTGTCTTTGTTGTAACACATGTCTTTTTGGTGTTTGGTCTTAACTACAAAGATGTGCAATATATCACTCAAATGTAGAGGTGAAATGTGGGGAGAAAACATCAATTGTGGGTGACTTGAACTAACATGTGGGTAGTGGCTCACAGTGAAAAGAGGAAATGACCCCCAAGTACTTTAGTCACCTCAATACTTCAAATTTTGAGAATGGAAAGTGATTGTGTGCATACATGTTAGACCAACTTTCCTTCAAAATAACTTCTCCTTTGCACAATTACAATCACAAGTTTGCACTTAAACCATTGTCGTGATGTGAATCCTTAGTAGATTTCGGCATGGGAGAGGGGTGCCAATGCTAACAATCAAGTTTTGATAGGGTGTCCAACAAAGGAATTTTGTATTTGAAGTTTTTGAGCACGATAGATCGCATCTTTGGCTATATACAAGAAAACATGGTTTGAGTAATCAAGGTTTGTACATGGTTTCATGCAATGATTGTGCGTGCACAACTTGCCAACCGGCTTATCAACCAGTTAAGATAAAACCCCATTGGAAAGTTCAATCAATGATTTGAAGAGGGTTTATTTCCTCGAACTATTAGTTGTGGCAATGAAGAGAAGTTTTTGCTATGGACCTCAAAACTTATACGCATAAGATTTCTTTTCTATACAAAGGGCTTTGCTATGTGCATGATATATGTTTGATGCAACAATCCTTTAGGAACAAATATAATTACAAAAATTGACTCGTGTTCCATATAGAATCTGCAAATATTTTCCAAGTTGCACACGTGCATATTTCACAATGATGTTTGTGAAGGAGGAGTCATTTAATGATGTAGTGTCATTTCACATAAAATAAAAGTGACAATTTCTCACTGATCCTTGTTAAATTTTCCATGAAGCATCTTAAGAACATGTAGATGTTGATAAACACTCAAGTTTTTCTAGGTGTTACTGCAATCAATCATTTGTGTTGGTCCGCATGCACGAACAATCCATTCAACCACCCTTGTCACATCCCATCTAGGATGGAATATTGTCACATTCTTCTTTTACATAAGAATAATACAATCACGCATGCACATGAGACATCAATATTGAGAACTTTCAAACTTTGTACATTACAAAAGCTTTACAACTTAATCACAATATTGTGATTCCTATGAGCTTCAACCACCCAATCGTAAGAGAGACAAAAGATGCTCCTCTCTCCTTCCACAAGCTCTCTCTTATACCCAAAGGCACTCATAGTCTTATCCATCATTATCCATAATATATGTGAGATATTCTTATAAGTCTCAAGTATTACTAAATTTAGGCTGAAGCTTCTTTATTTATATACATATATCATTTCACTGTATGATCTTTCAAATCTTTTGGCTCAATCACAATCCTCTAGTGGAACTATCTAATTCCAACTTGATTCATTCATTCATTTTGTTAATTGAAATTGTCTAATTTCAACTATATTTATTCATTGAGTGTTGTCTAACTCCAATTCATATCTTCTAAGCTTAGTTGGAGTTGTCTAACTCCAACACAAAGATCTTCAATCGGGAGCTATCTAACTCCCATGCACAATTCCTTCATGGGTTGTCTAGCCCTTGTGCACCATTCTCTCTTGGGTTGTTTGATCCAATTCTTTCTTTGGAGTTGTCTAACTCCAAAAACCATATACTCACATGCTAAGTACAATAAAATATGGTTAGTCTTTCTTTCTTACATGATCCAACATTAAATCTTTTAATCCAGGTATATCACAAACATGCCACAATAAATGCCACCTCGTATTCCAAATGTCCAACGAATGAGAAACATCCAACATGTAAGAAAAGCAAGCTTAATTTGGTTACTTACCTCAATTGGATCCTATATTTGAGTGGTGGGTTTTTAGGCGTAGATCCCATAACGAGCATCATAAAAAATGGTTTCCATGTTCAAAATATGTTAACTATTTTAGACTCAATAGTCAAAATACTTGAAGGGGTTTATGTGACTTTATTATTATTCATTGTCCTTAAACGTTAATAATTCATAATGACTTGAGTTTAGTTTCACAAGTTTATGTGATTGATCTTGGCTTCTTCATATGCATTTTTGGTCACAATAAAATTTTAATGTACCAACAACGAGGATCACTCTACAAGCATTGGTGTCCATGGGCAACACCATTTGCCATGGAAGATGCCACCTCATATTTCATGTGTTCCAACATATCATAGACTTCCACATGTAGATGGAACTCCGGTGATTGTAGTATAGGAGACCAACAATATGTTCTTCCACTTACATTGGCATCCGCTCACTTGTTGGTTGCCACATTGGATGCCATCTTGGATTCCACGTGTGCAACAAATGACACATGGAGAGGAAACTTCAATTGTTGGTCCAAAAATTAAAAAAATTGACACTTTAGTAAAAGTGAACGATTTTTTGAAGTTTGAGCTTTTTGGTTACCTCAATCGTATAGGCTAATCCATTGATACACTTTCAATATATTTGAATTTCATAGAAGATATGTGAATCCTCGATGATTACTTGCATGGTATGATATTGAAATATAGTGATACTTCAATATACTAGTTTTTGGTTGTTGTAAAAAGCTATATAATCAATTGACGAACAATGAAATAAAATCATAGTAATTGTTCTAATGTTATTAGAACCAAGTTTGCATGTTTCATTGAAGACTTCCTAAGAACAATTCAATATGTGGTAAATTCTCGATTGGGCATTGGTCCAATTTGATTACTTGAAAACGAGCTCACCTTGAAGTCTAGTTGTGTGTCAAATGAGAGTTGCCCATGTGTGATGGCGTCCACGTCACATGCCACCTCTTACGCAAGAGGCCACTTCATATTACAAGGGTGCAACAAGTGGGAGACCCACATGTAGAGATAATTCTTGTATAATAGGAAATTGGAAACATGTTTTCATGCCATTCCTTATCTACATAGATGTCCACTTCACATGTTGCTTGCCACTCCAGATGCCACCTCATATTCCATGTGTGTAATGAATGAGAGACTTGCACATGTAGAGGAAACGTCAATTGTTAACTCAAAAACCAACAATAAAATTTTATTTAAAAAATAAAAATTGGAAGTCAATGGACATGATTATCATTGAACAATAAAATGCACCACACCGACACTCAACATTATTCAATTGTGTTGATCGGTTTGTGAACCCATGAATTTGACTAGCATATTGTGTTGACAAGTGGATATTGTAAGCCTACATGTATGGCAAGTGCCTCACATAATTTTGATGCACATATTCATCAATCATATTTCGCCTGTTGAAAAAACAATACAATCGACTACCGAAGGTGGTATTGTGTGCCGCATGTTCACCGCTTAATTTCTATTATGACTCCAATGCACTTTGGGAAAAGTAACCTCCAAGAGAGGTTGAGTTATGTTACTAAGCTGGCCTTGGAAGGGAGAACAACAAGAGAGAGTGATTTGAAAAATGAAACATAGTCGAACCACCTATTCTTGATCAGGATCCCATTGGGAATCTATAGGGTTCCATAAATTTGATAATGCTGGGACTAAGTTTTGATCGGGCCAGAATCAATAGTGCCATGACATATGTCCCTATTTTGAGTGCTAAAGCGAGAAGGAATGAACGGTTATGGCAAACTCTAGACATTGGTAATATGTTTGGGCCAACTTTTGACTTCAAAGATTCACAATAATCTCAAATTAAGGAATAAAATTACTGAAAATTTTGCAGTCCTCCTAATTTCTATCTTCCTACACGGGAAAATTTTGGACTGCCTTATACTTCTCCAAATCTAGTGCAAAATCTCTTAAGTGATCGGTTATGGGCGCCTCTACTCTACAGGCTCAGCAAATGGGTGACCAAGCACTGAACCGCAACAAACAAGAAGAAGGTCTCCCCACCGTTCCCTACGTTGGCGACTACGTCACGCGCTACCTGCCACGCGGGACGCCACCTCGGACTCGGGTTGTGCAGCGAATGGGAGACTTGCACGTGTACTCGGGGCTCCAGTCGTTGTACCCTAGGAGACCGGCAACAGGTTTTCCCCGCCATTCCTCTTCTCTTCTTCCTTTCCTGTCTGTGGACAGTGCCGAGGCCTCTCCGTGTAAGTTTTCATGAAAGATTTTGGCTGAGGAGCCAAACACAGATTGCGATCTCTTGTCATGGACACATTTATATTCGCAGGAGCAAGTTCTTGGTGTGAAGCAGGAGGCCAGGGAGACGGTCTGGACCTTTCTTGAATGCACGCATTCTTGGAGAGATTGGGTTTTGGCGTGTAAAGAGATTTTGTTGTTTGTTTTTTGAGGAGGTGGACGCAAACATGGATATGAAACGGATTTTAGGCTAGTGGAGAGAATTGGCGATGTTGGAGAGTTTGCGGAGATCATGGGTTACATGCTCGGAATGGTTCGGGGGAGCAGGGTTTAGGACGATGCACTTTACTTTACCCCGTTAGTCATCGTCATAGTGACATCCAGAATACTGCTGTTTTCTTATATTTTTATATGTGCGCGTGGGGGAGCATTGAATATTTACATGTTCAAGAAAGTTGAGTTGAAGAGAGGATCATGGTATCCGAGGACGAGGTTTATCAGCGAATGTCGGCAGAACTGGACGATGTAAGAGGCTCGGAGGGATTTAAGGGCGCTAACATATAGAGCTGTTTGGAAGAACGACACAATAAGAAAACCATCCTTCAAGTAGCCTGGATGGTTACATTGAAGAGAGCGACATTGTAAGTTGAGCTGGGGTACAGATGGACAGTGGTGTGATGATGTCCGGGGAGAGGAATTGGAAAGATCACCCTAAACGAAAATCACCGCACACATCATTATCATTATAGGGGACTTCTTGGATGTTTTTTCATGTGGCTATCTTTGTCATCCCAATTTGCGCAAGAAAAGGTCGTCAAACCCATGGTTATGTGTGGGGTTAGCCGCAAGGAGTTGAGAGGTTGAGGAGTGGGGAATTTGGAGGCTATGGAGTAATAATCTTTAGATTGAGCGACATTGTAAGTTGAGGACAGTGGTATGATGTCCGGAGTGGAATTGGAAAGATCACACTAGAAACACTGCAGACAGACATCTTAGGGGACTTCGTTATTGCATTTTTTTCATATATCTTGTTATTTCAATCTTGCGCAGAAAAGATCATCGAGCCCATGGTTATGCTGGTCTAGCCGAAAGGAGTTGAGAGGTTGAGGAGTGGGGAATTTGAAGGCAGTGGAGTATTATCTTTAGATTGAGCAACATTTTAAGTTGAGGATAGTGGTATAATGTCCGGAGAGGAATTGGAAAGATCACACTAGAATCACTGCAGACTGACATCATAGGGGACTTTGTTCCTTAAAATTTTCATATACCTTGGCATTCCAATTTGCGCAAGAAAAGGTCATTGAACCCATGGTTACATGGCGAGTTAGCCGAACGGAGTTGAGAGGTTGAGCAGTGGGGGAATTTAGAAGCAATGGAGTATCATCTTTAGGTACTGCAGACAGACATCATAGAGTCTTTGTTTTTGATTTTTTCAAATATCTTGGCATTTCAATTTGCGCAAGAAAAGGTTATCGAACCCATGGTTATGTGTTGGGTTAGCCAAAAGGAGTTGAGGGGTTGAGGAGTGGGGGAATTTGGAGGCAATGGAATATCATCTTTAGGTGTTGCGGGGATTCCATGGCAGCAGTGCAGGCCCTGCCCCCTGCACCTGCTGCCCAAACATCTCCAGCTGCGGCGGTGCCTGCTCCTTCTGCCAATCCCATGGCCACTCCATGGGGTGCTGGTGCCCTCCACCAGCGCCTCAACTCTTTTGTCAAGAAGACTCTTCTTCAGCAGCTTGTCCCAGCTGGCGCAGTAGTAAGTGGCATCATCCTCTTTTTAACATTCTCATCGATTTTCTCATGCATTGGCAAAACCTCGCCACCTGGTAAGCTGTTCTGATAAGTTACGTAAGCCTCTCTGATGATCAACACATTTGGAGGTTTACAGTTTGTTTCGATTCATGAAGTTCTAGCTTGTAAGCCTCCACAATGCCCTTTCATTCTCTGGGGTAAAGGATATTCTACACTTGCCAAAGAAGGCTAGGGTGCAAAATTTGAAAGTCATGCATCCTCCTTTCAACCCTCTCATCAAATTTCATTGTATTGGAAAAACTTCACAACCTGATAAGCTGTACTGACAAGTTACGTCTCTCTGATGATCAACACATGTGGAGTGTGGAGGCTTCCAATATGATTTAGTTCATCACTTTCTAGCTTGTAAGCCTCCACAATGCACTTTCATCATCTGGGCTGCAGGATATTTTACACTTATCAAAGAAGGCTAGGATGCAAAATTTGAAAGTCATCTGCATCTTCTTTTCAACCTCTCATCAAATTTTTCATGCATTGCCAAAATCTCACAACCTGATAAACTGTTCTGACAAGTTACATAAGCCTCTCTGATGATGAACATGTGTAAGGTAGAGCCTTGTTCAATTAATGAGAGTGACCACATAAAGCCTACATACCTTATGTGGAGGCTTACAAGCTAGAAAGTGATGAATTGAAGTGCAACTGGTTGAGCACTTTCATTTTCTGGGCTACAGAACATTCTACACTTATTACCATCAAAGAAGGCTAGAATGCAAAATTTGAAGGTCATCTGTGTCAGCTTGTCCCAGCTGCTTCTCTTTCCCTCTCATTGTTTTGCATTGGCAAAATCTCACAACCCAATAAGCAGTTCTGGTAAGTTATGTCTCTCTGCTGATCAACATATATGGAGGTTTACAATATAGAAAGTGATGAATTGAACTAGGTAAGATCAGTTGAGCACTTTCATTATCTGGGCTGCAGAATATTGTAGACTTATCATTACCAAGGAAGCCTAGAATTTATAATTCCAAAGCCATCTGGACTAATTCAGTTGTCAGGGTTAGGGTTGTGCTGAGATGCACACCACATACACTTTGGACAGACATGGATCTAAATTCCTGACATGGAAATCCTTGAATGCAAAGTTTACAAGTTGGAGATTGTACTTAGGTGTGTCTCACACAATTATGGTGGACCAAGCTTTAGTTGCAACTGATATTCTGGAAGGGAAGAGGTGGAGGGATTAATGGTTAGTTGTCTTGTTCACTGGAAACATAGGTTAGTTATAGTAAATAATGGGTTCAACTATTCACTGAGCTCGTTAATGATATGAAGAAATACGAGAGTGTATGTGCAACGACGATGCCATGCGCATGATAGTGCCAGTCATTTGTTGAAGATGCAGTGATCTCATCTGCAACAACTTCAGAGGACTTCCAGTCATTTGGAGGTGGTAATTGGTTTGGCTTTGTGTCTGCAGGTGTGTGACCTCTTTTGCGGCCGGGGTGTTGACACTGAGAATTGGGCAGAGGCTCAAATATCCAAATATGTTGGCGTTGGTATTTTTTCCTTGACTTTTGAGCGTATCTATATGCAAGCTCTGCATTTTGCCACCTGAAAATGCTCTAGAATTATATTTAAGGTTTACCATATGTGAATATTCTTATCATTATCTTGACTGGATTCTAAATCAATTTCTAGTAATACCCATAAGTATATCACAAAACACATAACTAGTTAGGAAAATACCTTCTGACATGTTTTCATTTGCATCAGTATTATCAAGGAAGATTAATGCAAAGTACCTGGGTTGGGGTTTGGCAAATTTGCAGTTTTGGAGTGAGAGTCGGGTTTTTGGGTGGACCGTCTAAATTGGCAATGAATTCTTAGCTTAGGATTTTAAGAAAGCTAAACGTAAGAATTTGTTGTGGTGGGTTATTTGTGTAGATTTGTCAGCATCAGCCCTGGAAGAAGCAAAGGAGCAATGGGAGAAGAATGGCAAACCGTTTGCTGCTACCTTTTGCGAACTCAACCCTTGCATGGTCCTTACTTCTCCACATTTGCCAACAACCCTCGATAAATTCCTCAATATGTGATGAAAGAGTCTGTTGAAAGGGACGTGGTGGAGTCAATGATATTTCACTCCAGATGGTTTGGATGCTATTGTGCTGTTGTCTCATATTGTCTTTTGTCACCACTCTTATATAGTGTTATCACTTTCTAGTTGGAATTAGAAAAAGCTACAAAATTGAGGGTGCAACTTGCTTTTTTAGAAGTATTATCGTAGTGATTCTGACATTAAGTCACTCTTCTGCTTCACAAGTAATGAGATCCTTGTATTTGACAATCTTAAGCAATGCATCAAGGAGTTAAGGTTGTTCCTATTGTAGTGCAGGCAGACCTGGAAAAGCACTTGGGAGAAAATAGTTTCCGTGCTGACGTTGTTACATGCCTTGCCCATCTACAGGTATTTAAGTGAAGACTCACCCTTGAATCCTTGAGTAGTTTCATGTCACTAATGAGGAAGTGGTCATTGTGCAGGTAAAAAAAATGGTACCCTTCCACCAGATTAAATGGTGTATTGTGAAGATCATGAATAAACAATAACATGAACATGGTTTCTAGCACTGTTTTTCCCCAAGTGACACCAATTCATCTCTGACCGTCCAAGTGGAAAGGTGCTGAATTGATTTGAGCATCATTGTTTGAACACTTTTGCAGCAATGATGTGTCGATCCACTGTAATTAACTAAATGGAACTCATGTTAGAGGTGCATGTGGGTGCCAGGATTGCTTTGTTAGCAAGGATCAGGTGCATTGTCTGCTGCAAAATGTTTCGGCCTTATTGAAGCCAGGTGGCTACTTCTTTGGAGCCACTCCCGACTCCTCTACTATCTGGTTCATGATCTCTCCCTTACGGCCACATTTTCTCTTTGGAATCAATAGCAGAAAAATAAAATGAATCTGTGGAAACCCTTTTCTTGTGAACCATGACACATGTCTATCACCTGGAGCTCTCTTTCCAGTCTAAATGCAGATATAATCTCATCTGATCCTTGGTTTTAGAATTCTTATATCTTGGATGTGGGATGTGCACATGTTTGATTTCAGGTACAAATATCAGAAAGCTGTGGAAGGAGCAATGAAAGCAGGATCTCTACGAGCGAATGGGCAACTGCCACGTGTGAGAACAGATCTGTACAGTATTAGTTTTGAGGATGATAGGTGAGTTCTCATGCAGTTAGAAATTCTGGGGTTTTTGTAGAATCCTCTGGTTTTTCTGGGACTTCATTGGTGTATTATCATGATTGATGACTAAAAGTGATGTGTTTCTTGGTTTTTTAATCCAACCACAAGGTCTGGAGCAGTGTTGGACTGGTATGACCTTTTATTGATACCACTCGGGTATATACAATGAGTTGTTTAAAAAAATCAATCTTACTTAAAAATTTAAACTATTTGATACTGGCAGAATTTTAGGGTCTTTTTGTTTTTGATACCATTTGGATCTATACACCATGCAAAAACCTTCATACCTAGGGAAAACTATCCTAGTATCATTATGATATTAGGATGTTTTGGACCCAAATAGTAACTCAGGTATAAAAAGATTTTCTCATCTTGTGATACTCGCCAAAATATCAATATTTGTTGGGGATTACAATTTTTATACCTGTCAGGTAAGATTATTTGATACCATTATGTTTTATTGATGCCATGCATTCACCCATATACCAGGCCAACATTGGTCTGGAGTCTATTGTTCAAGTCCTCGACTTGTTGCTCAAAACATTATTCACTTGCTTGTAGGTTTCATGAATATGGATCTAGATATCAACTACGGTTTGCCGATGAGAGCCTCCCACCTCAATCGCAGGTCTTGGTTCATTTTCCAAGCCTTATCAGGTGCCCAATCTCTCTCGATGTCCTGATCTATCTGGCCTTGAAAGGGGAGACATATAAACAAATCGGAGATTGACTGACAATTCAACGTTGAAGTGTCAAAATCAGGGTAGGGACTGCTTGAGTGATGTGTGTGTGTGTGTGTGTTGATGTTTGATAAAACTGCAATATGAGGTGTGATTGTCTGCAACTAAGATTGTCTTTTTGGTAATGGGGTCAGAGGTGCGGAGGAGGTTGGACTGGAATATGTGGAGATTCAGAACCTGTCTGAATTTTATGAAGATTATCGGTATTCCTCACCATCCCTTGTACAATTTCACTAACTTGTAAATATACTCTTTCAATCATAATATGAAGCCCTGCTCCTTGCATGTGTGATGATGCTATCTGTTGTAGCTGCACCATTCTGAGATTTTGTTAAGCTGCAAAATTGATAGAGACAAGTGGCCTAACTTTTATGATTTTGTGGGGTAAAACATGTCGATTTGGCAGTGGTCCGTTTGCAGAAACCCTCCAGAGCAGCTGTGGTTCTTTGGTTGATGCAAAAGGACACCCAGTGGTGGATGTAAAGTCGCGGCTTTCGCCTGTGGCCCAAGATGTTTTGAGTATGTGTTTCTCTGCTCTTTTGAGCTGTAATTAGAGTTCATGGTATAGAAGGTTCCACAAGGCTAAGTTTGGTGGAAACAGTATGTTGGCTTGTGTTGTATCACGCCTCCTGTAATGAAGTGGTGATTTTCTGGGTTGGGTTGCTGTCAGTTTCAAACATAGAGAGCAATATATTGGACTGAAAATGCATAAATACAATTCTATTTTAGTGGAAGAGGATAATGATCACATTTTTAAACTTTTGAAAAGTGCTCATTATGGCTTGCGGCTCATCCAGTTGTAGAGCACATTAGAGTTATCCTCAGGTCAATGGGACTTTTCATCAGGAGTTCGTCCCCTAGGATTTCTCAATGGTTATTTTGCATACAGTATGAATAATTTCTTTCCACTTTTGGTTCATGCTTGGAGGTAGTGTTTGAATTTGAATGAAGAGCAACCTATTTTGGTTCATTGAGGGCCAAACACATCTTAGCACATCTTGGCATGCCAAAATGAGTTTGACCCTCAATGAACCGATATAGAATATTCTTTGTTTTAACCTCCACACTACCTCTAACCATGTACCAAATACTCAACGAACATGGAAGGTGTTGTATGCAAAACAACCAACTTCTGACCTGAAGTCCCATTGAGTTGAAGGATAACTCTATTATGGTGAGGTTCATCAACACCATGGTCTTGTACAATCAAAATGGATTGATGTCGTCTTCTAATATATGAGATTTGTGCAGGTCTGTACACCACATTCATCTTCAAAAAGCCAGCCCCAATTCAACATGTGAATCCTTTGCAGGTTCCTACTCCCATGTCATCATCTGCAGCAGCTGATATTAAGAAAAATGGCAAGAAACCCAGTTCCTCTGCTGTTTCAATTAAAAGCACTGCATCCGAGCTCAAGGAAGAGGTCGCCCCTCGGAAGAAGCAAAGAATCTCCTCCTCCACTCCTGAAGAAGGTGCTCCCAAAGGAGCGGTGCCGGCCGCTCCGGAGGAAATTGTGAAGAAGAAGGAAGCCTCAAAACCTGCACCTGTTGCGACGAAGCATGACAACAGCCGAAGTGGGTCAAGGGGCTCAAAATCTTTAGGAAGAGACCCGAAATCTGGAAACTCTCATCCGAGCATGAGCAGTTCAAAAGCTGAAGAAAGAGTGTCGAAAGTTGTTGATAGTCCTGGTGCAATAGCAGCAGCAGGGGTGATGACGACAACGTCAGGAGCTCAAAAGCATTTGGAAAGCCCGTTGCGAATTGCGAGCAAGTCAAAAGATGTGGAACAACAACGAGCTCCTCCAAGGTTGGGGAGTCCAAACCCTCCAAAAATTGAGGACTCTAAGAGGGAAAGCTCTCGAGGTGCGAACAAATCACTAAAAGCTTCAGATAAACCAAGCTCCAGCAGACGGAGATCTGAGAGCCAGCAACGGAGTGACACTTCGGGGCGAGGAAATCCAGAGACAAACCCAGAGACTGACAGACAGGGAAGTGAAAGTGGCCAAAGTCAGGATTCGTTGAAGAGGAAACGAGAAGCTCAAGGAGGGCGTTCATATACTGCTGCTTCTGCTTCTGCTCCTGTTCCTGTTCCTTCGAGTGGAGGGGACAGCAACGAGAGGACTAACGTAAGCAGGCCTTAACCCCTAGATGCTTTTAGCATGTTCATACTAATGGTGTATTCACTCTTTACACTGGATGATATGAACTCTTCACCAAACTCTTTCCAAGTTAGTGTGTGTCCAGGTGTCAAGAAGAATAACCTTGCTAGGCAACAAGCTATCACTATCTACCGAAAACTCACATCACAACCTAAATTCACGTTGTCCAGTTTCAAAATACCGTAGGTCAGGCCCAAATTGGGCTCCAAAAAGCATTCAGGGGTTTCAGCGCTCTGCACCAACTTCTCATAGAGTACGAAACACATTGCAATTAGTGCAAAATGATTGCCTCATAATTTCTGGAGCTCATATGAGTTGATCTTGTTTATTGCCAAAATAAAGATTCTCAAGCTCATTAAATGGTCATACAGGTCCTTCCTAATTATGATGCTGAGTACTGAGCCTAAAACGCTTAACAAATTTTGAGCATGTAGTCCATTTCTTTTCAAACATATGATGACACCTTCTTGATGCCTGTTCTTAGATCCACACTTGAACCATACACCACTTAAATATAGCTGTCAATTTAAAACAAGTGACCATAAAAGGCTGATGTTGTGGGCTCACAACGTGAACATCATCAGGTGGAGCGACGATCCTCGCAGAGGAGAACCGGATTTTATTCTTCTCCATCAGAGCACCAGCAGCAGGAGAGAGGTTCAAACCCACTGCCGACAACGAGAGAGCCTGCTTCTTCACATGCTGGACCCCCCCGTGGTGGTGATGGTGATTCTTTGCCCAAGCAGGCGGTTAATGCTCCCAGTGCATCACGAACTCGGGAAACAAATGCAGGTCGTCCTCAGAAGAAAGATGTAATTGCTGAACATGAAGAATCACCTCCATCAACTCAGAAGGAGAGCTCAACTACACCGACGACAATGGAGCAAGGTAAACCTCCCGGAGGCTCCAGTAGTAGTCATAAGCGAAAAGTCGTGGCTGTTGCGAAGGAGGAGCACCCGGTTGCAACTCCTCCTCAGAAAGAACTTGAAAGGCTGATGGGTGGTGATGATAATAAAGCAGGAAGCACCACAGCTGCTGCTGCTGCTATGGAGGCCACATCAGATGGAGGAGCAATGATGCAGGCAAAGGTAGAGGCGATAGCTGCTTCAGAGCATCCGCAAAAGAGGGAAAGACCCGTGACCGAGCTTCACTATGAGCGACGGGCGACGCAGAAGAGAGTAAGTGCAAATGCAAGTGCAAATGTTAACAAGGTTGTCAACAAGAGAGAAAGTGAGACAACGACGACAGAAGCAGCTACTCAACAACCACCACCGGAAAGAGAAGCCACCACTCGTAAGAAGGCAACTCTGATTACTACTGAAGTTGCTTGCTTTGAGGGGGATGATGGAGTCCCAACGAACAGCAGCAGCCAAGTCGCACCTTTGGTCGCAGCAACGAGTCAGAAATTAGGTTTTGTGAGCAGTGATGAGCATCCTCCTCCTGATGAAAAAGATGTAGCTCGCAAGAATGAAACTCTTCTTGTTACTGAAGGTCAGCTCAAGGGTACCAAATCGCAGAGCGGCAATGAAGCTATGGAGGTGGGGCTGGAGAAGGACCGTACAGCCCTGGGGTTGGGTCCTGATGAAAAGAGACATCCGCCACCTAGAGAACCTCAGCTGGAGGAGCTTGCAACAATTGAGAGTGGAACAAATGTCGGTGTTGGCATCTTGGGCGTGTTGAGTGAGAAATTTATTGCTGCTTCGCACAACGACAAGGTTGCTGCTCAGAAGAAAGGGGGGAGCGTTGCGTCCGATTTTGTGGTCGAGAAGAGAGACCACACAGTGATCAGCGATGCCCTGCCTGAAAAAGTGTCAAGTCAGAATAGAGAAGCTTTCATCACAGCTGGCAGGGAGTCGCAGGCTGAGAAAGGCGCAAAGCGTAGGAGAGAAAGCAATGCTTTGGATCAGCCACTGCTGGAGGAAGGTTTGTCTCAAATGAGAGAAAGTAATGTGGCCATGATGAAGCATTCGACACAGAGGACAGAAAGCAGCAGTGTGGCAATGACAATGGAACCTGTTCCATCTGTACGAGGGTCAAATCAGGTGAACCTCGAAATCTTGGAGCCTCGCATCAGGCGAGGTTTTAGCCCCAAAAGAGGGGGAATGACCCCCGGAGACAGCCACTCATCAAGAAATCAGGGGATTACAAAAGAGTCGGAAGCAGCGTGGCCCGAAACAGCGCCGCAACGCTACACACGTCGGCGAGCCATGGCAGCAATGGCACAAGCAGTGGAAGGAGGAGGGGCTGCAGCTGTACCAGAGAATCCTGCAATCTGGCAGAACAACCGAGGAACAAATTTTGGTGCAGCACAAATTGAAAGAGAGCAGCAGCAGCAGCAGCAATCGTCGACTCCTGTGTTTCACCCAGGACGGTTGCCCCCATTTGTAACCCCTGTATCATCAAACTTTGGCAGCTTGTCAAGACCACCCGTGCGGTCGGTTGTTGACCGACGAGATAGCAATAGCAAGTCACATGATGGACCTGGATTGTTGGGGGCTGCGCCACCCCACATCATCATTAATTCACAAAGAGAAAGACGATATGATTCCGTCGTCGGCCCTTCAAGTGACCCAACGATGGTGGCACGAAACCGGCTGTCTAGAGGAGGACCCATGTTCATCAACAAGGAGAGGGGACCAAGGAATCCGTCTGAATTTGCAAATTTGGCTCCACATTCTTCAGGTGGCCCCAACAACAACAACAACAATGGACCTGGGATGCTGTGGGAGGAACACATGAAAGGTGACAGTAGGAGCAGGAACAACAGGTGATGTAAAAATCCATTTTCTCCACGACCCACAATTCAGGGTTTAGTGTTTACTCTAGAGACTTTGTTTAGCAGTTCAAAGAGTGAGGTCTCATTGATCATGGAATCAACTGAGCTCAGGTAAATCACCATCCATTTTATCCGTTGGTTGGTCACTTTTTTTCACAGCTTTTGGAGAGTAGGTTGGCGGTCCAGGGAATTTCTGGATTTTGCAAATTTAAAGAAGGTTAGGAGGTTCAGGAATGGCATTCCAGTACAGTAAAATTGATTGACTCATCATCAAGTTCAAGAAACTTGAACATGTTCAAGTGCTTGCAAACTCTTTCTTTTTGTCAAGTACTTGCAAGCTCATACTAATTGAAAGTTCACTTGAGCACTTCATGCCTGGGCCCTGGAGGGAATCAGATAAGCCCACTATTATTTTCATTTTCTTTCATTGCATTTTATGTTACTATAACACTTACAAGGGTCTGTAAGTTTCAGCCTTATTGCCTGGCAGCAAGGAACTTAGTTTTGTTCTTTATTGCAAATCTTCAGGAAATGTGTGTTTAATAGCAAGTATATTATCGAAACTTGAATGTTTCCAATTTGAATTTGTACATGTGAACACATAATTTCACCTCATCTCATGCATCCATAAATGATCAGAAGTGAGTTGCCACCCTTTTGGCGACAACAGCTATTTAGTGTAGCTTTTGAAGTCCCCTTTATTGGTCCAATTAGATTGATTTACTTGATTCTCCAATTTCAGGTCTGCAATGTAGCAGCTTCAAGTGCAAGATTCAACTCTTGAAATTTTTACTGTGCCGATTACTGAGTCAAACTACCCAGCTTGAACTTCAAATTTGGATGAAAGCACTGGAATTTAGTAGAATGGTCTAAACTGGAGAGTTTCAATGAATACATCACAACATTGCCAATTTCAACATGGATAACATAACACCTAGCCCTTAGTTTCCTGAGGAGCCTGGAAATCCAATAAAGGATTGAACCAAATCTAGGGCATTCTATAATTCAGAGTGACTTTCAAGAAAATGACATTGGGTTAACCACTTCGCTCATTGCAGAGACTTCAAACTCGTATTTGACCTGTGTGTGTGATGTGCATTTGCAGTAATGACCATCTTCATGATGTAAATCTTGTGTCCCTTAAATACGGACTTCCAGATAATCAGTGACATTTTCATTCTGACGGGAAACTTTTGGGAAGGATGTGTTGTGAGATGAGAATTGAGGTATCTGCATAGCAGGAATTGAGTGGCAGGGGAGTGTTCCTCATGTTCCTTTTCCACTTGTATTGCTCTTCTGTGGAGTTTTGCTTGTCCATTGTCAAGCTTCTATGGTGACTTCCAAACAAGATTTGTGCTCATTGAATGGACACTGGTATTCATTTATAGCCACATTGCATAATAGAGTACTAGTATCTATCCACTCTGGAATCAGTGTCTACTTAAGCGCTTCATACCTTGAACATAACTCATTCCTGGTATGATAATCACCAAGGGATATGAAAGAACTGCAATGATTTCGTTAAGTCAAGGAAGCCAGTCAATAAAAATAAAAAATACAGAAACTAAGCTCTTCGACTGGGATCTGCATGGACTTCAATGTCACAGAAACTGCATGCACTACAATCTGACTGATTGCAGGTGTTTCCATGTAATATCTACAATTAGCAAAAGTTATTGGATGCAGAAAACAGTGATTCTGCTTCTCTGGTTGTTATAGAGGCTGGATATGACACCTGCAAACACAGCACAACCACCAAAAAATTAATGACACTGATGTGCTACAAAGCCCATTCAATGAGCTGAGACATAATTAAACACATATTGCAGTTAACCGCAAAGTCCCTCAAAGAGCGACCGAACCAGGAGTTCCAGCACTCTTTAACAGACTTTTCCATTGAGAGCCCAATTTTGAAACTCTTGGACCTCTCAGTCCACAAAACCTTAGAGAACCTTAGGATCTAAAACAGGGTCTAACCCATACGACCTGTCACCCTAAATCCCAGCTTGGCCTATACAAGGCTAGCTTGGCCCACCGATCCTAGATTGACAACCTAGAAAGCTGGTCTTTAGATCCCCGCCCCTCTTTTTAGCATGTTAATTTGAGCGTGAAGAAAACTTGGGTGACTTTGTGCATAAGCTCTCAAACACATCCTTTAGCCAACTCACCTGGAGTTTGCCCCAGAGACTTTTTGGATAACTCTAATCTAAGAGTACTACTTTCTACCACAGAATAATGATAAGTGCAAATCAAAGTACAATCAATCTGTAAGGTTATTCCCAATAACATGCCCCTCTGACCCAAAGGAAGTGGGGGAGAGAACCATACCCAAGGAGACCACGGCCTGACCACCTCCTCGGTGTGACAGTCAAATGTACAGATTCACCTCGCCTAAGTACCACCACATGTAGTCCTCGCCCCTCGTTATCTTGCCCTTCTCGGGCAAGCCGCATTAGAAGGTTATCACCTCCATCCACACTCCCAAACTTCAGTAGCTGATCCCCAACAAGGACACCATCCATTGCTGCTGGAGAGCCCTCTGTCACTTCATCAAATACAGCGATAGGAAGGGTTGCCTCACCAGCATCTTCGTCCATAGGGCTAGGCCCCTCAGAGTTTGTGTGGTGGCCAATCTCTGAAGAGATATCCATAGCTCCTACTCTTGACACTGGCCTTGCCTCCTGTCTTTCTGCTTTTCACATTTGCCACGTAGAAATCAGAGTGTGTACCAGCAAGTGTTAACCTGGCCAGGATTCGTGGTGTGTACATAAACTCAGCCATTAGGAAGGTGACAGTGTAGACAACTATTCTATAGCCTGGAAATGGACATTTAAAGGCAATTAGACACTAGAAATAGCATCAGAGGCCCCAAATTATTTTAGTGAGGTCAGCATCAGACCTCAACCTTGTAAGCGACTTATTTTTATTCGAGCCCCTTCATCTACAATGGATGAGTTTATATAGATGCCAAGAATCCCAAGCTGTATGGCCCTAGCACACTGCTGACCAGTCCTACTGATCAGGACTCCTAACAGCCATAGTTGGAGTTTTTAGTTAAACTATCCAATTGAGAGTCTGCAATGCTAGATTGTCTAGAATCAAACGGCCTGTTCATGGTCAATATCCTGGGCGGATATGTATTACCCTGCTGAACATAATCCTTAAAAGGTCTAAACGGGCTCAATTTACAACCTATGTAAACAATTTCTACGAGTCCTCACCATTTAATAGTAATAGGTTGAAACTATATTTAGCACTTTATCTTATGTCGGGTCAAGGAGAAGTTTAAAAATAAAGTCATATGTGACATTGAGGGCCAATATACTAAGCATGTACTTGCATCAAAGGGCACCCATGTCATGTATTTGAATCCATACCTTCAATACATTAACGGATTACAAAAAGTGCACTTGATGATTGCATTAATTTCAGAGAGTGTCACTTTTGATCAAAATTAGCTAAAGACGAAGTTATGTAGCTCAAATACATGTTTTTGTGCATGGAGAGCCCTAGATAGGGCCTCTCAGACACTTAGAGGTTGAGGACCGAATTATCAAAAGACAACAATCTTATCAAATTAATACCCTCTCCTATGCAGGATGGATTAAGCTTAGTCTCACAATACACATGAAAAAAATACTGGAACCTATATATGATCTTACAACAATGGTACTAATGAGGATGTAAGTACTCTTTTGTGCAGACTGGATGTTACTCCAGCTGTAGCAAGTACTGAGGTTAATCAGAAATTTAACGCAGGTTCAGAAATTGAGAGAGATGCTCCGCTTCGAGTAAAACTTGGAAATATCACACTTGGGAATTTATGGTAAGAATAGGAAGAACTAAGTTAGGGTTGCAGACCTGTGTGCCTCTCAGATACTGTTGAATCTTTTGAAAAACCTCCAGAATGCAAAGTGATCAGATTTTTCTCAATTGCAGCAGTCATCACCTTATAATCATTTCGAAGAACTACACCCACACCAGCATTCATTTGTCAGTGTTTTAGGACACATCTAATCGCAGCATTGCAGCCTCTATGATATTCAATCCTTTCTGTGGCATTGTCTTTCTATCCAGCCACCAGGAAGACGAAATCATGCCGCTATATATTCTACATTGGACAGTGATAGCTGTGGCATTCCATAGTCTTGCAATTAAGACCCCTATACATGGTAAGATCATAAGCCTACAGGAATTCTAAATCCCAAACAGAGTCAACTTGGTAGCTGCACAGAGCACTTGAATGGCTGCTGTCAGAGGATAGTCAAGAAAAATGGATAGAAAGCTTGTGTGAACCTTGCAGACCATTCGTACCCTGTGACTCATCTAATAGACACTTTAAACAATTTGCATGTGAATCCAACAAGAGATCTCACCTGATAAACGTTGCCGGTCCGATCTTACTGCAGTGATGTCCAAATCTGATCTTGGAAAGCCCTAAAGCATGAAAAAGCCAGTTCAGGTAAGAATCTCCGTGGTTTTGTAGTTCATCTCAGTCTATCCAAAAAAAGTCTATATGATTCACACCACCCTGAATCAGAAAAGATTTATTGATGTCCGAGATGTGTCCTCAACTATTTGTTGCTTTGCAATGGCCTTCCCTCAACAGGTGATATTAATGCAGCAGAAAATATTTTCCTCAATTGTAACTTCATTGAGTACAGCCAACTTAATGATTGGAAGCTGGACATGAATTCCAAGATGGAGAAATTATATTGACTACAGCAGTGCATTGACAAATTGAACACATAGAAGGACACTACAAGAACGAAAAAAGTGGAACATCATTGTGCAATGCCAGAATTCCGATTTACAGCCTTAGAATGCCTTCCAAATTGGAACACTTCTTAAGTATGCAAAATAAGGTCTTAGTTGATACGAATGATGACATACTTAGTTTACGAAAGGCAACCTCTCCGGAGTCTTCTGCTCAAAGATCATACCCAATATTTAGGATTTACTACCAAACAGAGGTGAACAAACCAAAACTGCCTGCAACGGCAATTCCTCTCAATCACCCTATCGATCCTGAAAGAAACCAAGACTGCAGTCCTTCCTTGGGTTCGCTTCTCCCTGCATGAGGGCACACTTCCATGTGCCAGCAGAGTCGGTGAAAACCACTAGACAAAATTTTGGACCCCCTTCCACATGGAAATGTAGGGGAAAATTGAAGTTTGAGGAGGGGGACATGACTGCCTCTCTATTCCAGAACCTAGAAATTGACTTTCATTAGAGCAAATAAAATTTGATTTTTATAAACATGTTGGTGTGAACCTGAGATTGTCGTAATTTGAACTAATTTTTTGGCCAGGGTGGCATATTGTTATTATTCGAAATTGCCCAAAGTTTTCATATTTTCTGGATTTATTTTCACTTTTCTAGAATCTCAAGATATAAAGTTCACTAAATCCACTAACGAAATGAGTAAGTGTTAGGTAGGGAACAAGGAAAATTCACTCTCTCATATGTCAGCCCCCCACACCACATGGAAGTGCTTCGCCAAGAAGATGCTTGAAGATATTCGAGAAGCTTCGCCAATATTGGAGATCTCTATTTCGCTTTGCTGGAAGCACCGGTGCACTGCATGGAATGTGCCCTAATCATGAAGGAGAATGAGGATAACCTCACATCTTCCCACGCATTGCAAACTAGATTCCATAACTTGAGAGATACATAATTTCCATCGGGAAGAGATTATGCCTTAGGGTGTACCAAAAATTCAAACACATCCCTCTCACTCATTAAATGTCGTATCGTTCATTAAATTGTCTATAAAAGCTCTAGATGATGTGCAAAATCTCTTTCCGGCCGGTGGACAGGAAATTATGTTCGCTTGTCCAGCCAGGTTCACCCAGTGGTTATTATCTAGTACGCAATTACACACACTCTCCTTTCAAAAATTCCAGTGATGGAGCCACTACTTTCCTTTGGAGTCGAGAAAATTGCCCTGCAGGCCAGGGCCGTTGGGAACACATCCATCTCACTCACAAAAATGTCATATCGTTGAATAGATTGTTTACAAAAGCTCCAGATGATGTACATAATCTCTTCCCGATGGAAATTACGTTCGCTCGACCGGTTCCATCAAGTGGCCATTATCTAGTACGCAATTACACACACTCTCCGTGATCACAAGCCTTCCAGAATATCAGTGATGGAGCGAATACCTCACCTCGGAGTCGACAAGATTTCCTTGCAGACCGGGGCCGTTGGGGACGCACAAGCGGCTGATGATTCCGTCCATCTCCGCCTCGATGGACTGTCGTTTGTCCATCATTGTGACCGTCTCCGCCTTCACGTTCGCTCCAACCATTGTGAAAAAAAATTCTGGTTTCCAATTCGACCTCTCAAGCACAATCGCCTTCCACTCCTGAAGCTCGCCGATCGCTCCAAACTCCAAACCCCAGCTCTGAGTCATTCACCAAACCCTAACGCAACACCATAGGGAAGGAGGGAGCGAAGGGCTCCTAGGCTTTCTGTGTCACCGAAATCTAGAAACGTCGTACATTGCTGACCATTTTATTTCATGACCATTCGAGTCACATGTTCATTCCCTGCAAGGCAAGCAGTTTCGTTTGAAATTAGGATGGAATCTAAGGGCCGGTTCACACGAGTCCCAAGTCCTAAGTCCCAAGTTCACTTGAGGTCAATCCGTGCAATCTCAGCCGTTGAGAGCATGGAAGTTCGGACTTACCACTTCACATGGGTCCCAAGTCCTAAGGCTTAGTTTATACATGGCCTGAGCACCGGTCTGATTCATGTGTAATTAAGTCCTCAATCTGGTCCAACTTTACCAACTTTTTTGCGGGCCCAACCTTGTCACATGTAAAGTGATGAGGGCTGATTTTAGGGGGAAAATGTAGTGAAGAGAATTAACCTCCAGCCCTGTGGATTCATCAAGCCGATGGATTCGAGCATTAGGAGTTTGAGTAGGTTAGTAATTGTGAAATGAGGACCAAAGATTTTGAAATCATTGAGATTGGAGTTGAGGAATGTGTTGATCTAGGCTATGGAATCAAAGATTCTTAGCTCCCCAAAGACTTTTCCATTGTTCAATGTTGTGTAAGTGGACAACATCACTTACAAATTCTACATGGGTCATTTGCCAATAGAAATCAAGTATAATGCCAATATTGATTGTGTCATGTTTCTAAAGTGGTCACATGTAGGATAAAATGTAGAGGAACTAGCTTTTCATTGTAGAATACCCAATATGAAAGTTGGTCAACACCTCACAATCACATGTTGCGTCTTATTTTGCCCAAGTTGTCACCTCCTAATTTGCCCAACTTGCCCACAAAAATCAACTGTGTTAGAGCTCAATTGGTAGCACCCTTGATTATGGAGGATGGTGGGTGTAGTTTGATTTATGGGAAGGTGACTAACCCAAATATCATCAAGGTGGTGGCTAAATCAGCATGCATTACTCATCCACCCAATTAAAGCAATTGTATTGCCAATTAGAAGTCAAAAATAGGTGTTTGATTAAGGAAGCTAATTGAAGTAACCTCATCTACCTTAGACCCAACTCTTGGTACAAGTCCCAAGAATTTTTTGCTTAAAATAATCAACATCTAACTTTCATGGATATAAACCATACATTAATGGTTTATTGAAGCTCAAAAGTTGAGACTTTGCCTCCATGTTGAGACTTGTTGACATGAGTGGGACTTGGGACCCCATGTGAACTAGCCATAAGGGTGGGTTTACACTAGGGTCCAGGACTAAAGAACTTTAAAATCAAGCAAACCCATTAGTCGAGAGTGAAATTTTGGACCCAAGGAGTTTACAATAGGGTCCGGGTCCAAGGTACATGAAAGACTGTAATGGCGCTAGTGTGGCATCACTTTCTGCCAAAGTTTGGCAGTCCCCGCTTCAAGAAATTACTCATAGTTGGGTGCAAGCATAGTAAAGTGGACCAAAAAAGTGCTCCGGTATATGAAAGCCATGATTTTCTTGGTCAAACGCCTATAAGTAGTAGCAAAATGTTGTTTAAAATAGATTATTTTTCATGATGACCTCTATTGTTAAGTTAGGTACTCAAATATAGAATATCAATATGAGATCTTCAAAACCTATCATCAAAAGTGACGCGTAAAAGCAACTGACTAAATATAGTTTTGAACGTAAATTTCATGACCTTAAATATTTTGAACTTGGAATTTCTTTTCATATTCCTTGAATTCATTATAAACTTGAGGTCATCGTAATTTTTTTTTCAAAAATTCATCAATTTAATGTAATGTAATTGTATTTTAAACAAGTTTTTGGCAATTATCTTTTCAATGACACCCACTTGCACCACCACTTGCACCGTCTTCTAAAATACATATACGTTGTTTGAAATTGTTTTTTGTGAACATAAATTGCTTGGCTTTGTAGATTCATATGTTTTCTAAATGTTTATGAATTTTTATTTCATAAAATTCAAAGTTAGTATATAGTTTTGGATCACTTTCACTTAAACCTAAGCAAGGATCAAGAGTTGTCCACTTTACCGTGCTTGCACCCAGTTTGAGAAACTAATCTCCAAACTTGGGTCCAATATTGAGTGCGGAAGTAAAGTCCATTAAGATTTGTTTTGGGCTCCAAGTTTTTTGGACCCGTATCCTAATGTAAACCCACCCTAAGCTATGTACCACACCTTGTGAGGTTAATATTCTTAATTAGACACCTACGTTATATTTGAGTGATATATGGCAAGGCTTATAGTTAAGATTGGATACCAGAAAGATATGTGTTACGATGAGACTGAACTATGTGTGGTTTTCAAACCCTTTTCAAACTCAATTCAATAGTGTTGAACACAATTGAGAAGGCCTATGTGATCACTTAAAGAGAAAGATAATCTTCAATTTGACCTTTTATTTTTGTAGCTCAAATCAAATTCCAAACCTTGGAATGACAATATTTGCAATTTGAAGTCACTAACTAGATGAGACAATCCATGAGCTAATCCAACAATCAAAGGTGTATGTGGATTTGGAAGTGCCTACAAGAAGGCCAATTTTTTTTTTAATCAAATAATGGCATTGGGGAACTCTTCCACATGACAACCACAACATTCTCAAGTGGTTGGAAGTCTCCTCATGTTAAATTAGTATTGTATCCTTGCCAACATAATCCAAAATAAATTGGATTTCATTTTATTTTTACCCTCCCCCCCCCCAATATCAATTAAGTGATTCTCGTTGATTTTAGTGTTGGTTTCATGTCCTCCCTATGTCTTAAGACAAAAGACAATACAGTGAGGACCTCATAAGAGTTTGCAACTTTGCACTAGCTTATCGGAGGACTTGATTCCTAGAAACAAGAACCCCATTATTGCAAGCCCACAATCACCCCCCTTTGTTGTTCTCTTTCTATGTTTAGGGAGTTGCTAGAATGTCATTATGGTAGAGATAGCCTTGAAATAACAAGCCTCACGTTGGGTTGGGGCTGGAGTTCATGCCATTTGGACGGGCCCAACCAACCAATCCATGACCCTATCATGCAGGCAAGGAGGTGTCAGGCCGGGGCTTGTGATTCAACATCCGGAGTCTTTATTCTCGAATATATTGCTAGGTCCATGAACACAACTCATCAGCTGAGTAATGCTATGATGTTTTGTACAAGAATGAGGAATAAAAAACTATCAGCACTCCACCTTTTTGCATAAATAGGCATCTAACGTCACCAATTAGAGGTGGAAAAAACATTTCAGAATGAGACTTTGTAATGCATGATAGATTAAAACAAGGTTAAGTAGCAACAAAGTAGAAACAAAAGTTAAGCATGACCACTCGCTGTCACTACATCAGTGCTAGATCAAGTTCTCTAGCTGGTTCCACAATCCTTCCTGGGTTCTAGACTACTGGTGATTGCACAAAGACACGTTTGTACGAGCATGTTAAGGGTGAAGATTCTTCGGACTAGCAAGTATGGGAAAAGGTACTGATTTGCCAAAGTTGTTGCCTATGCAAGAGTACGTGGACAGAAAGAGGGAGTAGTGATCCTCTCTCTTGATCCTACAATTGAAGGCATCAACATATGCCTTCTCTAATCTTATTCAGAGTGGTGGCTACAACATTCAAATAATCATGTGCATTGACAAAAAGCCACTTTGCACTTCACAAATTCATGCCCACTTGAGACGCTAGTTTGCAAGTCATGGGAGCCACTTAGCAGTCACAACGTATACTATTTGTGTGCTCAGACTTTTCTCATGCATTGAAAATATGTTTGTCAATAGTTACTTCAGAAAGTTTGAATTGAGACTGTGTGGGATTAACATATACAAATGCCAAATCGCCACCATGATATACATTGGCAACATACATGCTAAAGGGTGGCAACACAAGAATCATAAGTATGATCATAGCATAGGTTCGTGTCATTAAAGTTGGACCCAATTTTCAGTTCCCATTGTGGCACCCTCTGTAGTTATTACTTTGTACTTGAGTAAGAGGTCTTAGATGATCATGGAGGAGTTGCAACTCCAGAAGACTGGTTGTCTGGCCTCCAGTTTTCAGGTCAGATGCAAATAAGGCGCACTTGTCATCACCTGCTGAAATTGTAGATTAGGAAGGAGAACCATCATATTCACTGTCTTCCTGAAAACCACAGGAAGGGTGAGAAAATTGGTTCTGTTACCCCCCTTCACACCAAAGTGCGGATATCTACTTGAGAAATACATGGGTTTTAATTGAGTCACATGAGATCGGTCACATTTAGCTCACTGATGATAAATAACTGGTCGCCACACACTTTCACTGTTTCTTTATATAGTTGCATCAAATCTTCTGTTATTCAAAGTGCCTTGATCAAATACATAGAATGCCAACTTGTGTTGGAGTCAAAAGGCAAGGGTTATTGTGATGGCAGCCCAGCCTCCAGCACTTCCTTGACAAAAAACTCACCATGTTTCTCCTCGTGACCACAGACAACAATCACAACCCTTGTAACAAAATGCCAATACGTTAATAGAACTCGTTGTTGATGTGAATGTGTTCGTCATTATCCAGGTCGGTTCCCTAGTTACCAATCACAGGGCAAACATAGAATTTACAGATGGTTGCAAGGGTAACCAAATCAGGGTTTACAAGAGAGGTTGGATTTATTAGACAGACACGGCCTAATAACCTCTAATGTACCCATGTTGTGTCAGAATTGACACTCAATCCTTGCATACGATCAAATGAAGCCACGGAGGAGCCAATGCTATTTGGAGAGAAAGCCCAAGGTTCAAATTTGCTCACTAGGGTTTAGCATTTAGGGTTCAGAAGCAAGACATTTTGGTTATGCATGTTTAAATATAGCGCTCACCTTCATCTGAATCCACAGAACAATTTCTCCTCCCCACGGCCAAGAGTTGACACTTGTTTTCACAAGGCAACTCCTAGGTGTCCGGAGCCAATTGTTGACAGACATAGCTCAATGACCTGCAATGCATCCAGGAGTGCGAGGATTGTCACTCAACTCCTTGCATGCGACCAAATGAAGCCACTAAGAATCTCCCTGACGAGAGAGCCAAAGGTTCGAAATCCCCCACTAGGGTTTGATGTTGAAGGCAAAAGAAGCAAGAAGGTTTTTTCGTCCACTTACTCTCCATCAGAGGTTTGTAACACAAAGATTGCTATCCTTGTTGTAGCAGATTCCCGGAAGGGATGCATTCGTCGTAGTCTGGATGTCGCTAGAATGTTGCTACAGGGTACATCACATTCGATGAAACGGACTCGAAGATAACGGGTTGCATGAACACCAAATTCTTGTGCAGACCAGCGGGAGACTATCAACGACGGAGAAATATATCTTCAAAAATGTTGGAAGCAAGGTCAAAGTTTTCAACTAACTAACAATGAAAATCCGGGTAACTTGCTTATGACAACCAAGGCCAATGCACTAGGTACATACTCCCTCCGTCCCAAAATGATTGTCCGTATTCCTAACTTTGGCAACCACTAACCATTGACTGAGTCGTTGTAAGTATGACTCTTAAAATAGAAAACAACAACTACTCCAAAACGCCCCTGAAGTTGCAGTGTCGAAAGAGTTCTTGATGATGAAAGTTTGGCGCGAAAATATTTGACTTTGAGCCTCAAATTTCTAGTTGGGCAGATAAATTGGACAATCATTTTGAGACAAAAAAAATCCAGGAGGTAGGACAATCATTTTGGGATGGAGGGAGTACAACTTTAAGGGATTCAAAACAAGCCAAATTGGCACCCATAATAATTTTAAAGTTGATTGAACATTCTTTGGGTGGCAGGTGCCAAACAACCTCACTTAGGCACTAGGTACATCAACTTTAGAATATACAGCTCAATGTTCACCATGTTGTCCAAAACATGTAAGGTATGTTGCCCTATTTTTGTGGACTATATCTTGAGCAATGTCTTCTATTTATGTATACTGGCGTTTGGCATGAATTTTTTTAAGTATTATGCTAGAGTGTTGTATGATAGATTTCAAAAGGTCTCATTTTAGACTCGAACAACTCCTACCATAAAATCGAATCTTGTCTATCTATTACCTCTTACTTAATCTTTACACACTCATCATGTGTCTTGGAACTGACACCTAATGAGCTAATCACACACTAACTTGGTTCTAGATATCCTCCTCACTTCACCCTATATCCAACACCCTAGCCAACCAATCATAGCAAAGGAATAGGAAGGATTTTTCTTGTCCTTGAAATCATGCTAACCTACTAGTCATATTTAGAGAGATTGTGTTTTTTTATTTTTTGGTACTTGCCTTTGCCATGCAAGTGCTTCATGAAGATGGGCTGCACCTAATTCCGACACCTCCACTCCCTCATTACTTTACTGCATTGGGAACTTTGGAACCCTAGGACCTAATTTTGGGAATTTGTTCTCTAGAGCACAGAAAGAGGGCACCCTAACCGTATCATGGCAACATATCTTACCTCTAACACTAAAATAGTTACCCAGTGGTTATTAGAGTGGTGACAATAATCATCTAGGTTTGTCAATAATACCATATTACATGATCTCAATTACAAAATTGCAATCAAGCTAAGGTAGCAACACCTTAAACCAAGAAGTTAATGTATTTGGCATACATGTGTAGCCATATGAACCGAAAATAATAATTCCCATATAGAAAAAAAAAAACAGAAACCCAATTGCATTGCAAGTTCTTTTTGTTTTTCCCCCAATATTAAAAAAAAATTAAAGTTAAAATTGTGGTGTCACCCCTAATTGTGATATAGTCTACCCTATTATCGATAACTAGAGCACTACATATTGATAATGAAAGTATTCGATTTGAAGTTTGTGTCTAATTGCAAGTTTTTGTAAAAGAATCACGGCAATGGGTCCCACCCACTTTGGTTGCCAGGGCATTCTAGATCTTGTTTTGGGGGTTGTCTTGGCTTAAGGTGCTCCTATCTTGTCTCCCTCTGCAATCCAAATGGCAATGGAAGTGGCGGTACCAATCAAAACAACATTGAACTCAAAGGTTACCACCAGTGATTTTTTTTTGAAAGAAAATGGGTGTGTAAATTGGCGCTTAGTTTATTCATTCACTAGCTCTATTGGCACTTTGAGTGGGAACAAAGGAGTCCAGCCTAGCGATGTGGAATGATTCAACATATGACAAATGCGATGACATGTTCAAGAAGGTTTAAGTGTGTGGCGATATATATTTTGTTTGCGGCACATTATGTGGCTATGCTTTGGCATTTTAGAGTTAAAATTTGGCCCCAACCTCCTAAGTTGCTAATGCAAATTGGGCTCCATAAACAATTCCATATAGAAATCATTATTCCACGGGGGAATTGAACCCCGATCTTTCAACCCTGCCCATTGCAACGTGGAATGGCCTGCAAAACTACACATTATTGCATCCCATCTATCACCCAACAAAAGTTAGTATAGAAGAGAACACATGAAGATTCGGCCCATGTACACCATGAAAATCCTCCAACAGTTCCTTCAAAATACAGGTGGTAACTTTATGTAACACTGTAAAAAAAACTTGCAAGTTGCACCCCAACCATGCCATAGTCCACACAATGCACATGGTTCAAAAATGGCATCAAATTCTATATTACGCTTACTCTACCTCATCATGTTCCAAAAATTGAGTGTAGATTCAATACATTGGAAACCTCTCATGTATGAAGCCAATACCCAATAATATGTTGCTACTAGTATAATTCATCTATTCTTCCCCTCCATACCGATTTCTTTGTGCTTTCCAATCTGATATGGCTGTTTGGTAAGGGAAAGTATCTAGGGTATAAAAGTCTTGTGCAAACATGCGGATGACCAAATCTAGGTGTGTTGTAAGCCGGTTCCTCAACTTGCTCTTCAAAAACGACAAAGAACTAAATGTGCATGGAGCACCTTCAATAAATGCAGTGAGCCTCATTATTGGTTTTTTTTACAATATCCGCTATTTTACTGGGGCCAACACCAATGCTAATATTGCATTTATGGTTGGCTGCCTCAATGTTGGCATCGTATGCTGACGGCTACATTGTCCAATTATGATGTTGTCACCTACGAAGTGCAGGTGGTGTGATGAGCCCAAGATGGCTATTTTTATCAACAAAGGTTAGGGTTTTGGCCACCCATCCCTTGGCCGTTAGATTGCTCGCCACATGGACGCTTGGGATGAAGCATTGGGCTGGCTCTTCGAACCTAGCCAATGGGGTCGAGTTTGCTATCTTTCAATATTTTCATCTGTTTTGGGGCTATTTTGAAAGAAAAAACCCCAAAATTGTATGTGTACATATAGCTGGGCCCAAATGAATGTAGCAAAAAACATCTGCGTAGCCAAATTAAAAATCGATGGTTACCACCACCATACACCAAGGTTCATTTGTACAATATTTCTTCATGTGCTTGCGGGTGGACTTTGGAGGTTGCCAAAACCGGGAGCTTTGGCATGGAGCCTAAGGCCACTTTTAGAGTGTTGGTGGGGCCAAATAGATTTACTTTGTATGCCCTCCACACTCTCAACAAGTTGAGCATGACCATCCACCGTTTGCTATAGTATAAGATCCGCTTTGAGATGCCGCATTTATGCCTTGAATTGCCAGTGACACAGTAGCTTGGTGGTCCAAATGGGCCTTGCCTGGTTGGACCCACCTAAGTTTGGGATGCCTAGCATGGGATTGATAGCGAGTATGGGCCTTGCCCAACTTGACATACAACACTCTAAGGACATGTGGTGTCTACCAATCAAAATTAAGTCTAAAATGAAACACCTTAATGGTCTATAAGAATGTCTATGGAATATGAAAACATTGGCCAGTAGCAAAATTCTCTCTAGGTTAAACCCTAAACCTTAAACCTATTTGAATCCCAATTTAATCAATGTATGTTAATTTTGAAATTTGAATCTTAAGCTTATTTTAACTTAATAATTATTGGGTTAAAATCAAGAAAATGACTCCGTAGCCATAGATTGGCCATTGAGTTCCACCTTGGTGCAATCGTCAACATATTTGAAGACAAATTAGCACATGTGTTGAAGAATTTTCTTGTTTGTTCAAACACACCTCCGCTAATTTACTAACATATTGTGATCTTTTGATTAATTTGAGCCAAGAATTAGTATAACTTACCTTGAGTCATGATGGTCACCATAACCATGATATTTAATGCGGCTATAAAGTTAACACTTATAGACTTATTATTGATCTAGATATAAACAACTATAACAAAAGTATAATCTATAACCTAATTGAATTCATTCTAAAAATGCAATATTATTATTTGTAACTCTAACTCTCATGATCTTAATGAATAGTGTGACCTCGGTGAACTCTCACGGTTGCCAATACCCGCGCCCTGAATGTTTGTTTTAATCTATCTTCAAAATTGGAATGATTGTTTAGAAATAAAGTGAGTCACACTAAATAAACAAATAGGTGTAGTTGCTACATTGAGGACGATGAAAGGGTGCCATGTCATGGACAATGTGAAAGGTTGCCACCCATCCCTCATAACCCTAAACAATTACTATACTCTATCTCCACATTCTTCATTGAAATGGTGCACACAATAAGGTTTATCCAATGTGAAGTTAAGTTGACTCTTTAATCTCTAGTGGTTCATGAATGCAAACTAATTCCAAGAGGAAGAAAATCTATGATGTGCAAATCTATGTCCCGCAACATGGTCATGGTATGCAATTTGATAGCAATTGGTGGATGGCCGTTGGAGTGGTAGCCGTAGCTATGCTTCTATATAGAAAAAATTGAAGCAAATATGGTACCGGAGGATGCACTCATAGAGCTTGCAATTAGCAGTTAATTTTCTCATATAGATTTTTATTATGAGAGGACACCAATGTCTGATAAACAATCGTGACATTATGATATGTTATTCTTGAATTCAAATTGCACCCAAACAGGTGAAGCAAAGGGTGACATTATGTTCATTGATCAATTTCAACCGCCAAGTCGAAGTGCATACTATTAATGTGGCGTCTAGAGAAGCTACACATATGTGAGAGCTTCAAAAGTGAGCAAATTTCTGATCATAATGGCCCTAAACAATCCAATACCAGAACAATACATGATTCCTGTAGGAATAGTTGTAGTTTTTGTGATCTTCTTTGTGTATAAAAATATGCAAACAACTAATAGGATGGGTCGGCAAGGTCGCCTTGGCTACTAGATAAAGTATTTTGCCAAACTCAAAGAATAAACAAGAAACCGATACAAATTACGCAAACTACACATGAAATCACTGAACTATATGGATCCACAAATACCCTTTGACATGACAATAATGTGATAACAATAATGGAAGAGACCAATGTAAGAAGTTTCTTTGAATTTGGGTGACACTAGAAGATGAAACAAGGACTCAAAAAATAGACATTGAAAGGGAAGGACAACACACCCTCACGGAGAACTTCTTTGATTAACTGAATTTGAAGATCTATCTTGCCAATAGTAGCATTTTGCTTTTGAGGTGAGACCTACATAAGTAATCACGGGTGATACTTAGAAGGGGTAAGGAAATCTTGTAGGTTTTTGGCGTGCAACTAAAGTTCCATTTTTCAATATAAAATGAAATAAGATGGACTCAACAAAAAGTTTTTGGAAGAGATTTTTGAAAGGGAGCAACGACCGGAGAAATAGCACAGGCATGATGAGCCGGTGGATGAAAAGAGGAGGAAACCACCATCAAAAATCATCATCAATACTTGTATTATCAATCACCCCACCTCTCAAAAAGGAATTATTGCCAATGGAAGCATTGGAGAAGGTGTTGGCATACTTGCCACTTCCTGCATTGTTTCGTGCTCGGTGCGTGTGCAAAAGTTGGCGTGCACTCATTGCATCGCCAAGGTTTCTCAAAGTCCGGAGCGCAATTTCAAGCACGGTGATGCAACCCTACTTTCCAATGGTATTCTCTCGAAGCTATGGCCGCCAATGTTTTGCCTTTGATTTTATTGCGAACAAGTGGCAAAAGTTGGCGCCCCTTGATTTTGTCCCCTACAAAGTGGCTTATGTCGCTGGTGCTGGCGGACTCCTTTGCCTTCGGAATTGCTTCGAGCTCCTTGTGGTATGCAATCCCATCACACGCCAATGGAAGAATTTGCCTCGATCGTCAAGTCACTTGGGCATCGGACAATGCATGATCCACATGATTGTGGATCCAACACAAACTACAAATGCATACAAGGTCATTACTATCTCAGGGGCTTGCAAGATTGAAGTGTATGACAGTGCCATCCAAGAGTGGACTATGACATCACAAAGCTTGCCACCTGGTGTCACATGCATAAGAGGCCAAACTGCTGCATTTTGCAATGGATTCCTTTATTGCATTGTTGATGAGGGCATTGGCTCGAAGATGAGTGGTGTAATTGCATATGACACACAACTTGCAGTGTGGAGCACAATGCTCATCATGCTCCCCCTAGGTTTTGGTGAGGCACGGTCATCAAATTCATTGCAACCTAGGAGCCTCTCAGCGTCATTGGTTGAATGTGGTGGCCATGTGATGCTTGTTGCCGAGAAACTTCAACTTGGGGCGACGCTTGTCCATCTTTTTGAGCTACAACTCATGACGATCACATGGCGTGAGGTTGCAACACTGCCATTTGAGAGCTCCACACCTGGCTTTGAAAGCTTCAAGCATGGCTTACGGTGTGATGGTGTGGTGGTGCATGAGCATTGCATTTGTTTGACAAGCCAATGTGGAGACATGGTTGTATTGGACATGGTCCAAAATAAGTGGAGTGCACTCCCTAGTTGTCCCCTCTTTGAAGTTGGCAAACCTTCGGATATTGACATTGCCGTGTTTCCTTTCATTCCTTCTTTGGAAGCTAGCGTGTAATATCATGTAGTGGGAATTGGAAGTTTTTCTCCAAGGTGATCAGTACTCGTAGGAGCTTGCCAATTTCACTTTCATTTGATTCCCAAAAACCTAGGCCTGGAACTTTCAAAAGGGATAGGCTATGTACGCCGAAATCCAACAATTGTTTAGCCAACTTGGAGCACTTTCTCCAAGCATGTTGAATAAGCTTCTAGCTAAACTATTGTACTTGCATAGCATTGTGTTGTAATTTAGGATTGATTTCAAAGAAAACGGAAAGTGTGTGCATATGATGAACTTTGATAGTTGTTTTCTAAAATTTATGAGGCGAAGTATGACAGAGGGTGTACATGATGTGGATTTGGACCTTTCTTCTTAAATTTGACAATCGATTAACATTATTTGTTGACTTACATTTGATAATTTATATTGAGAACCCACCTTGCTTGTTGGATTGCTCATATCTTCATAATTATATAAATATATATAATTGGTTAAAAATCATGCACATGAAAATCATAATCATTATTGTGGCAATCCAAATTTTAAAATTAGAATAATAAACATAAAATTATAATAACACCATGTGAATTACCAATATACGAAAGTGTAGGCTTACATTCCACTAGTTAAGTGGGCTCAAATGCCTTGATGAGGGTATTAACTGAGAGTACATGCTATGATCAATACCCTAACCTTAAATCCATAGTTCCATGTACTCTTTCCTAACCTCCATAATACAACTGTTTTTCTATTTTGGTGTAAAGTGTAATGTTGATACCTAAATGTGGTACTATTTGGTGATGATACCCTACCTAACATTGTTTTCCCACATTATTTATACTTCGCTCATTATTAATGAATGAACCTATATCTCTAATATTATTTTATAAGTTATATGCAAACAAAAATTACGGTCCCAACAATACTTATCAATCGGCTCAAATTATAAACTAAAAACAATATTTCTTTACAACCAAATATTATATATATATATCATACACATTTCACACATGATAACGAATAAACACAACATAACGTTTGATGGTTTACGATTGGATTTATATGTGATTCATGATATCCAAAATTTTAAATTCTTCAATGATTATAATGTCCATTTTAAAATCATAAATACACTTACGCCAACTTGAAAATAAAAAACCCTATAATTCATACTAGTGGCAATATTGGAGTATTATTTTAGTATATTCATATTGTTTCATTATGCAAACATGTTAGAATGACTTGTAATCTTGTAAGGTATAGGATTTCAAGATAATTTTATTATTTTAAGTTCATTGATACATATGCCCCAACATTATGACATATTTAACATCAATAATTTTTAAGGTTCGAATATCCGATTGGATTAAAGATTGTTGATTAGGTTATCAATTGGGAGTATATATCACAATCAAGATCCTAGCATTAGAGCAACTTACATTACATATCTACATTCATATTATAGTTAAGGTATTAACTGTGATGTATGCTCTTGATTGATACGTTAACTTATTATGCTTGTAATTTGAATTTTAGGTTATGATGGTATGTTAAAATGTGGTAAAGATATAATTTTAGAATGGATGTAATAATATGAGCCCATGTTGAGGTATTAGAAGGAAACACACAATCCAAAATATTCATAAACACTACTTTGGATGGTGTTGATAAAAAATGAACTTACATGTGGTGGAGTTGTTAATAATTATACCATGTTCATGTTCTGATGATTATTTATTTATTTATTTATTTTGGGTGTGATGGTGTGTTGTTCTTTTGTGTTGTGTTATATTGTTTTTGGTTGTTTTTGAGACTAAAAGAGGTTCAAGATCAATTTTTATATTTATTTCTATGAGTAAGTTATATCAAAGAACGTAAGTTATATCAAACACATATTCTTACAAACGATGATAAACAAAAGAGGAAGAAGAGAGTGTCACAAAGGCCTTTTATGAAGTCCCTTGTGTGGGTGGGTGGGACAAGAAGTGCTCATAGCTGCCCTTATTAAGACTTGAGGCATGTTTGTTGTAGGTAGCTAAACTATAGATACAAAATTAACAACTTATTAGTCCGGATTTTAGTCATGATAAAAATAAGAGCCCTTAGACAAGGGTCGGTTCACACCAATTGATATTCTTAGAAACTTATAAATAGACTCCGTCTCACAAAGATGAAAGTCCATTGCCTTAAACTTCGAGTTGAGAATACGTAGACATTGCAAAATCCAAGTTGCACATTCATACAAGTAAATAACAATTTTGCTAAACTTAGATTGGAGTGATGTAGTGCACATTGAGGCCTTCCATACTATGTAATATATATTTTTTGAACATGTAGGTGTATTGTAATACATGAACAACTTGAAAATAATGTGGACTTTCTCTTGGACAAAGGGGCTTGTCCATAATGTAGTCTATATCACACCTAATTCTGATTGATATAATCTACAAAAATTTGAAAATATTATAGATTTTGGTTTGTAACGCCTAACCATAATTGTCTTCCCATTCTCAGTGGTTTCTCTCTTGAACCTCTTCTCTTTGCACGCTTCTCTGAGTGACTTGAACTCTTATGTTTGCCCGAGATCTGCTCTCTTCTCTCAGTGGTCAACTTCTCACTTCATGGCTTCTTTTCCTTTTGAATTCTTCTTCACTATGTATCATAGCCAAGATTGTGATCACTTTGTAACTGTTTTTGAACATGGACACTTCACATGGAAGGTGCACCAAGATTCATGTACACTTGCATGGCATAGGCGTAGACGGTTGCAACAAGTTCATGTCTCAGGTTCTTTGTGATATGTGTGTAGCATGTGGATGTCACAAGTCTTTTCATGTTTGCAACGAAACTTTGGGTAAAAGAGACTTTGCTTTTGTGGGTGTGATGGAGTTGAACAAAATTGTAAGCAAATTTATAACTTAGTAATCAAGTCACCTTTATTTTGTGAGTCGATTGCATGAGTGCCCTTGATTGGTGAGAACCTCAAGGTTTGTAAATTTTTAGTGAGTGGTGAGGGGCTTGACAATTGTAAGGTTGCACTGAGTGGTGACGTGCTCATGAGTTGTAAGGTTCATGTTAATATTGAAGGTTTACATGAAGGTTTATTCACGAAACCTATGAAGTTAGAAGCGCCTAAAGGTCTTGGTAGCATATTGACACTTGAATCAATTAGGTTTGCTAAGGAGGTTGAGCATTATAAGTATTTGGGTGAGAAATTGATGGTAATCCAAGCAGAGTTTTCAATTGAAACTCATGGAATTTTTAGCATTCGATCTATTTCCAGAGGTTTCAAGGTTCATTGTGAAACATGTGATATGGCACATGCAAGTCCAACACCTAATTACAACCTTCAAAATTTCAAGTAACATTTGAAGAGGAAGAAACAGGGAAATGCAGAGTTGAAAAAACAACATGATATTTATGAAGCACAATTGTTGCAAGTGAAATTGGACCAAGATTTAGAGGTCAAATATTGAGCATGAATATTTAAAATGATATTACACGGAGTTGTACATGTTGATGCCAACACATGGAAATGCACAAAATGTGATTTCAATGTTGGATTTATGTTAAGAGACAACATCAAAATGCATATGCAATGCGTGCAACACCTTGCTTGTGCTATAAAAAACAACTGATGGAATTGAATTGGAAGAAAAATAGAGGACCATACTTTTAAGTTTTGCAAAGGCTATTTCAAATGGACAAGCATGGTATCTTCTAGGCCGATTGCCGATATTAAAATTCATGATGTGAAAGTTTATGTAGGAAAATATTTTTGCCAAGGCTTCATTGATGAATTTTTTACCATTTCTGGAGTAGAGGTTTGCATACGGTTTTTAAAGTCAAATCTTCATCATGGCATTGAATCTTATGTTGGGCCACAGTATAAATTTCAAAAGTTGAAGGACAAAAGAAAATGCACTCTGGATATCCACGGGGGGGTCACTCCATTGTCAAGTTGAACACCACGTGCGGCCAAAAAAAATCTACTTTTGGTAAGTTGCATCACCAAAATGGGTCAAAAGTTTATCAAATTTTTTTCATGGGTAGATATACACGGTATCTATTACATAGTAAAAAATGGGAACCAAATTTGATGATATGTTTTTTTAATAAAATATACCGTTTCTAACTAGAATGACGCAGAATTGAACTAAAATAATTGCTACAAAAAATGAAGATGACTAAAAATTTCAAAAAACTATACAAAAGATACTATCAATGATTATGTATATGTAGAAAAAATATCATAATTTTTAAATTTATCTATTCCATGTAATATAGGGGTAGCAAACTGTGGCCGCACGTGGTGTTCAACTTTACATGGAGTGAACCCCCCGTGTGGATATCTCATGTACAATACAATTGTAAAATATATGGATTTAAATGTTTGTATGTTCCTTAAAAAAATTTAAATGAAATGAATGGAAGATTTATGAAAGAGGTTGTTCAGAGAGACTTAAATAGTTGGGAAGAAGGGCAAAACGATGCTTGAACCAAGGTTGATTGTGGATTTTCTATAACAGAAGAATTAAAGGAAACATCAATAAAACTCATGCAATATAATGATTTGTTAGTATTTGAACTCTAAATTATAGACAAAAAAACTTGTGAGTTATTCATCATCAAATTTTTGTCTTGACATTAAATTAAAGAATGTAATCTTTGGGCAGAAGTTGTTGGGGTTTGCTTTAAATGAACTTATGAAAGTGACATTTTCTCATGTATATTGATATTACTTAATTTTTGGTGTATAATGGAAAGAATGTATTGTTTGTTATGAAATATGCATGAAAATGTTCATTTTTTAACAATAAATTTTTTACATTGGCATGACTTCAAACTTCGAATGACATTCGTCAAATTTTTTATTATCATTTGATTATAAACGACATCGCATTAAACCTGAATTTAAGTGATATACGACTCACAAAAATGTGATATTTTCCATGGAAATTAATATTTATTTGTGATCATTTTTATAGATTTTAGTTTAATCTATTTAATTTTATCATGTTTAAATCATTTCTAGTGTTATTATTTATCATATTTATTTCTTGCGTACGTATATTATGTATATTTAATTATTTCATATTTATGTCATATATATTTAATGCTTGCATAATCATAATATATATGTTTCTAATCTACGTATTCAATTTTTGTGTATATAATTTGGAATAAAAATAAAATGAACAAATATAATAATAACTAAAAACTTAGAAATACAAAAATAATACAAATATATCATTAGATTGGGTTGCATTCTTATATTGAGGTTTTTTAAAAATTCTATATAATTTGGTATATTTATCTATTTATTATATTTAATTACTAATAAATTAACTTATATAAATACTTAGATGATATTATATTTTTATATTATAAATTTAATTAAAATATGATAATTTAATAATTTAATCTAAATAAGTAAAAATTATTTATCTTAAATTTTTGTAAAATTTATAAAGAAATTATTTTAGTTAAGATCTTAATCATTAAGAATACCAAATTTTATGTATATTAATGTCTTATAAGTTTTTATTAATTCTACATTAAAAATCAATTTAACTGTAATAATAAAAATGATTTATTTTGAGTAAATATAATATCTAATTATAATTGAAAATACAAAATATTTTATAATCTAGTTTAAAATATATAAGAATCTATATATTAAAATTTTAATATGTATATCCAAATAAATCATTAATTTGTATTACAATCTTATATTTTTATGTTAATACGTGTTTATCATAGTCGTGTCAATTAAAAATAAAGATATTTAGCATCCCTTGTGAAAATAAATTTTGTTTATAGTATAAATTGGATTAATTTTTAATATTAATTATATATAAAGAGAAAATAGCTATCATATATAATATTTTGATATTTATTAATTTGATATAATTTATATTTTTCCTTCTATAAAATTGAAAAATACTTAGTCATATCAGTATAATGCATGTATCATTAATTATAATTATAATTTACAAATAAATTTATATTATTATAATATATAATGTATATGTATAATATCTTAAAATAGTAGTATTTTAAAATATATAAAAATAAATAAATAAATATATTTATCATTTATACAAAAATAATGTATCTTTATTAGATGACGATGATCATAAAATCGTTTGGATTTTGTTTTATAATATCGACATAGTGTTAGATCTTAGTATAGTGTGGTGTTGTCTTGTGGACTATTTACCAATTAGAATTTCACTATTTGCTTGTTTTATTATTATTATAGAGCCATTTAAATTTATATTTTATAATTAGTGAAGAATGTAAGATAGAAAGACAAAAACATCAAGTTTGAAGCTATTGTCAAAAGTTAAAAACAAACTTTGAAGAGTTGTGGTTCTGCTAGGAAAACCTGCCAAAGAAACGGCCAATGGATTGGAAAAAATAAATAGTAATAAGAATTGGCTAAGACGCTTGAAAAAATAATACAATAGTGGGAGCAATATTTGATGAAGGTAATTCAAACAACGAAGGTGTACTACAATAGGCGAAGAAATCATTGTATTTACTGGATAATGAAGACATTTGCCAAATATCTGCCTACATATGGACGAATCTACGGATAACCGCCTTTTGGTACCTCAAAAGATGGAGCATACAAAAGAGCATACTTAAAAAAATTATTTGTACACCAAAGAAAACTTTATAACGTAAATATATCATCTTTTAGAATTTGGATGATAGACAAGAGAACAACCGTTTCTCTAAACTGAAAAAATACGATATGAGAAATCAACAGTTGAAAATGTGAAAAATTATTTGGCTCTTTGTGTACTTCAATTGGTTAGTTTGATCTTTATGGAATGAGGTATTGTTATTAAACACTACATGAGAATCGATACCTTATACTGAAAGTTTAAATAATACAAGCATAACAGTAATAAATATAAAAATCATATATAGAAAAATTATCTTCTATATATGAAAACGAATACGTTCTTCTATTAACAATAGTATATTTGGAAAAAAATAAAATTTAAATTAACCAAAAAATAGATACTGATGATATTTGGTTGATAAATGAAATATAAGAATCATCTTCTTGATAGTAGAATATCTATTTGTGAAGAAACATCTACATCTCTGATGGCTGATGGCTATCTCAAGATTAAATTAAAAATATATATATACTTCATTTTAACCTCTTTGTCCTTGCTTTATTTTCATCACCAAATCCGTCATCATGTTCATTAATGACGTCATTACCATATGTAATTTTATTTTTTAATTTTTTATCAAAAAAATTTACCTTATTTTTTTAATTTCATTCTTCTTCGATATTGTTATGTCATGGCTAGATTTCTCTTTAATCAACTCGTAATGGCTAAGTGTACGAGATATCATTGTTGTTAATTGAATTTGTATAAGATTTGAAGAATATTTATAAACTCAAGGATGTTTTTTCCGTAATAAAAAAAAATCACAAATAATAAATACAATAAATATCAATCTGAAAACGATAAATTCTTGACATGTGAAATTTGTTGTCAATCATAAATTAATCAAAAAATACATGTTAATTCATCGGAACTGTACAAAAAAATATTAAAGTGAATTCATTGTTTTTCCATTACTATTTTGAGATAATACAGTTTGAGAGGGTGCACAATTCGTGTCATGAGGACATCCTTTATTATTCAATGTTTCTCATGTTACTTTCATGTTGTGAGGTTAAGTGAGGACCTCCTTGGTTTCTAAGCCAAATGATTGGTTTGTGTTTATCCTTAGTTTATAAATAACATATTCTAAGATTCGAAAGTTTTGTAAGTGGAAAAGTTCTAGTTAACCCTCCTAAACGTCTAATTAGTTTCACACAAGCTTAGTTGCCGTGGAATAGATAACTTAAATCCTTCTAATGTGGTTATCTTACTAAAACTCAATATAAAGTGGCCTAAAAGCTAATATAACATTTAAATATTTCTAACTATTTGAGAAAAAAAACTAAGAAGAGAAAGTTTTTATGAGCTGCCTCACGAAAATCCTCATAACTCCTAGTCAGATTTTTAGAATGGAATGAAATAAATTGGACCAGAAAGACAACTTTAATATCTACCTAGATATGCATAAATCATAAAAATTGAGACTGTATCAAGCCGGGGTGAAGTTGCAAAGTCAGCAATCTTACGAAAATGCCTATAACTTTTAAACAGAGTTTTAGATGACGTTGAATCAGTGGGCTGCAAAGAAACTCAAAGATCTATCCAGGGATATAAAGTCTGTAGAAAAATTGATGCTTTGAGAGTCGTGGTGAGCCATTGAAGTCAGCTGTATCTAACGGCTCAGGGCTTCAAACTACTTCTATCAACTCAAAGTCATCTAATACCCAAGGGTCTTCTAGAAGCTAATCAAGAGACTAAAGATTCAAGAATACAAATCAAAACACTTGAACAATGAATAAATACAATAAAACAAGTTTTATTTAGAAGAAAGAGAGAACTCTTATTTCTCACAACATTATAATTATTATTCAAACACCTAACACTCACTAATCATATATAATATTTTATTCAATAATATCATATTATAATGTAAAAGCTGGTAACTACGTCCTTCGTTCAAGTGAGAGTAGATTGAAAATAAGATGAAGATTGGACAAAAGAAACAAGTGAAGGAGTTAGCATTCGGAGGTCCGAACCATCCGAAGGCCGAAATCAAATGAGATGAGTAAGAAGTCAAGAGAAAATGACGTTGAAGTAATGTTGAAGTCGAAGTTGAACCCTTTCAAATGGTTGCCTCAAAGGAGTAGAGGTGAGTCTTTTCATTGACTTGGGCCTCCGTTAACTCGGTGGAGCATTTCTCACCGTTTATTTGTCTCGGATCCCTTTTTTGAAGTCTTAGTTTTTTCGGATCTTCATCCAATTAATTTTCATCTGTCCATTGACTTATTAGTATTGAAGGATACTTGTCAAAAAAACCTTTTATCGTTGAGAGAATCTATATTAAGTCAAGATAAATCTATATTAAGTCAAGATAATATTATAGCTTATCAAAATCAACTTGTTCCCTCGCTAAGTCCAATCATCATAAATGTCTTCACCTCAGAACCTCTTGGGATGCCCTTTGGATCAAAAGGAATATCCTAAACCTTAGTCTACTCACTTATTGACATTAGCTTAGTCAATCTTAAAATAATCATCTAATAATCCATCGTTGTTTGTCTCTTTAGGATTTTACTTACTAAACTAATGTAGTTAGTTTTTATGTCGGGGTTCCAATTCAGAAAAACACCCATGGAAGGCTAAATAAGTGTCAGAGTGTACTTTAGTTTGTCATAATAAGGTTAATTAATATGTCAGATCGGTAAATGAACGTTATTAACCGCAACATTATTTGAAGGAATCGATTTTTAGATAAGCTTTGAGATTTTATTTATCACAAATTCAAGCATGAGGGATACTCTCCAGGCTGTATGTGCGATCGCGCAATCATAGTCTCTCATTCCACAAACATCTCTCTCAGGGTTAATTATATTATGGGAAACTGGAGCTGTAATATTGGTAATCTTAAATTTACATTATGATCTATACTTATTCTATTCCTCTATTTGTGTGATAAAATAAATTAAAGTTCCAAGTTCTTAATTTCTACAAAAGTCTAGTTACAAGTGACAGGAACTACGTACCGGAAACTAAGCGAACGGAGTCCTAAGCGAGCGACCAGAACAGTAACTCGAGTCTAATAGCGAGGCCATAGTCCAAGTATCTAGTCACCAGTTTCAAGTAACAGTCCCAAGTAACGAGTCTTGTGAAGTAGGGCAGGCCATAGTCTTTAGTAACAGAGAAGCATCTAGTGTCGAAGGCGTACCTGGTAGGTTTCTCTCTATACTGATTCTTGGCAGCTTTCCCAATCGATATGGGACAAAGCGCTTTTTTTTTCTCCTTCCGCTGGCCCCTTCGTCCTCGCCATTCCCTCACCTCCGATTGATGACGACCTGGTTCTTATGAGTCTTCCAGCTTGCTTTGCCCGATTATCGAGCCTCAGGGTTAGAGATTTCCTTCAATGCAAATTTTCACCAGATATGTCCGATTCGAACAAAACTTTATAGGAATCTTCTCCCAAATGTAAACCATATGAAGATAATTATTAACCAGACTTGGCTTTGGAAATGAAATTCCGAAATCGGTGATTTCACATCATCCGATTCATTACTTTATGGATGCACATTCCCGATCTTGTGGCATTCCTCTCCTGGGATAAAATCCCTTAAGGACTTCTTCAACTCACAATCTTGAATTTCGATTGAAGGTGTTACAATTTCTTGTTGCAATTATTGAGGTTCAATCACACCCTCAAATCGTCACAACTGGACATGGCTCTCCATTACACATGAGACAGAAAGTTCACACATTTAACTCCTTTTGAGAAGCAGAACTGGCTTAGATTTAGAGGACAGTTTTCTATGTAACATGAGGTTGCTAACTGGACTTACTCTCATGACGATGGCTGACGTGAGATGGGAGAGACTGATCAAACTGCTCGGTAATCACTGCAACACATGATTCTAAAATAACATATTCTTGCGGCAAACCTTTTAATATTAATCACTCTCTATTATCTGTAGATTCCACCAATGCGGAATGCAGGTGATACTTCAACACCTGAGGGGGTGGTTTATACACGTGCGACTCACAAATTTATATGTCCCAGAATTTCACACTCTGAGAATGGAGTATTGTTGATAATAAAGCGTTATGGATTGTACTGAATGCTTCACTCCGTTTACATTTGCATACTACAAAACACAACAAAGGGAGAGATGATAACTTGATTGATCAAAGCCAGATATATTAAAATTGAGTTTACAAAATTATCCAAGGGCTTCACACCCGATCACTCTAGGATCTCAAAAACTTAAATTTCCAAAGACAGACAAAGGTTCTCTTTCTTCACGAGAGGACAATGTATTGATTCTCTCCCCCTCAGCCCTCTCCTCTTTCCTCCTTATCTTCTTCCATAGTCCACTGGCTCCCTTACGAACAGTTGTGTCTGACTATGGCCAGGATTTGAAAGTGTTTCCACAATTATCCGCGTGACTAATTCCTGACCCCTGGTAACTTTCACTCTAGACTATGGTCATCACATAAAAAATATTTGAACTTGCTTGTTTCTATCCGTGAGTCACTAATTGCCTAATTTATCACTATATTTAGAGTTTTGAGTGCAATTTCTCATCAAACTAATACTCAAAATTTAAAAGTGTCCTAACTTATCCAAAAAATCGTATCACAGCTAATTTCTAAACCTAAACTTATCTAACCGACCTTATATCTTACCATCTAACTCCTATTTATCATTATTGCTAAGTTAATTTGATAAAGGAATCAAAATAATCCCTCACACATGTTTGTGTGCCATGACACTTCTCTGCCATTTACCAACTTAAATCTTGAGCAAAATATTGCGGTTTAGTTTTACATGGGATCCCTCGGAAGAGTAAAAGTCTAAATATAAAATCATTTTTTGTATTAAATGATTGAATTTGAATGGAAGCATGTTACGGATGCAGTTAAAAAAGATGCATGAACCATGTGCCAAAGAAACAACCAGCGCAATCACCACAAAATATTAGTTTTTCATGTGTAAAGATATACATTCAGTCTAAAGAAATGCATATTTACATTTTCAAACTATCATGTGAAGTATTTTCTAACATTCATTTCATGTGTGAAATTGCATATAATACCAAGACTATCTTTGGCATCCAAAAAAACCATTGTAATGAAGGTTATGGTTATCTATAATGGACATGAAGTCATGCTTGGTATTAGCAGCATGGCTGGCATATTACCAGAAGAAAAAAGACATAAAAAATCAACAACGCAACAATAGAAGATGTATGACTTAGACATTGTGGTTGATGGGGCCTTGAGGAGAGAATGAGTTTGGTTAATATTGATCAAATCATGGCTACTGGTGGGTACCTTCATCTTAGTATAACAAAAATTCAAGTGCGGTGAAATTGAAGACATTTAGGAGCGGTGAAATCAGGAGCTTTGAAGTTGAAGTCAAAAGTTGTGGAGCAGTGAAGATGAAGTCAGTAGTTGTGAGTCACTTTATTGACAATGAAAATAGAATAATTTGGATATGTCAATTTAGTAGTTGTTGTGATTGTACAAATTGGATTTAGTCTATGTTAGAGCCTTAGTGATTTTTGGAATGTAGAAATACTATATTTTGTAGGTTAATTGTGTTTTACATGCATATTGTATATATAGCATATAGGCTAAAGATAGGTTGTTTTAAGAAGAAACAAAAATTATTGCATATCCACTGTTGAGGAATAAAAGGTGATTTTTCCATGTGGGATTTTTGACGTTATATCTTGGTTGATTGCATATCCACTGTTGATGAGAAGAAAGAATAAAAAGTGGTTTTCTCATGTGAGATTTTTGATGGCTTTATGAGAGAATTCCCTTATTGATATCCTCTCTTTATTTTTCCCTCTCAAAAGGGATGAAATTTGAAAATAATTCCCCCTTTGGCACAATTCCCTTTTGTAACAAAAAGAACCAACTTACCTATTGGCAAGGCAAGAATTAGGTTACTTTTCCCTTAAGGGAAAGCACTAAAAGCTCCTTGTGATGGCCATGAGGATCATGAAGTCGGTTTCTTTTGATAATATTGGAATATGCATTGTACATGATCATGTGCCTCAATAATTTAATGATTGGATTCAACGATTTTACAAAGAGTTGGACAATGGAAGCATAATGGAGCATCAACGACCTGTCAACTTTGGTGCTTCATGTAACAAGAGCATACATGTGATGTTGAAGTATTACAAGATTACATTAGGTTTGATGTTTTAATATGATGGCTTAGAGAAAGATAGTGAATTGATGCCTTTAGCATTGACTATGTCATTGCTCTTGTTACTTTGATTTATGATGCAATAAGCCAGTTGTATGAATTACAAGGTGCACATAAATTTTCTCTAGAGAACTATACTAGAATTGAGATTCCTAGGTTGTAGTATGTAGGACTTGAGATTCTTAAGTGATGCTATGAAAGCTCAACTGCTACCACAAGCTTTTGTAGACATTACAACAATATATGAATCTAGCTCAACGAAAGTGATGCCTACTACCAGAAGGTGATGACTACCACCAAAAGTGGTCACATTGCCAAGAGCACTGTAGTAAGCTTTTTGGTTGACAAACAAACCCAGGGAAACAATCAGGGAAGACTCAAAAGGTGATTCATATAACATCTAGGTGTCTTAGATAAGGTTTATTAGGGAAAACACAGGGTTAATTCGCTTTAATTGGGATAAGGACTGACAATTGGTTTATGGGTAAGGGATAAAAACGTCTAAAAACCACTCCATGTCAGTACATGCAAATGTGACAGTCTCACACCTCACACTAATTTCCCAGGCAATAGTCTGGCAGTGAGTTCATTTTAATTGGACCAAGTGCGGTGCAAAAGCATAGGCACAGCCATAGTCAATGGTCTTGCAATAGTAACCCATTTTTGTCTCTTTACCGAGGCCAAGGGCACCTCGGAATAGTCAATTGTCTTTCCTTCATTAATTTCATTTAATGTAACTTAAAAAGTCAGTGCGGTAATCCTTCCAGGATAGACAGTCTTCTTTCATTAGATTCAAGTTTAATTAGGCAGTCCGACAATTGTCTTTTTACCTGGTCTCGGCCACGGCAATCTCAATCTCTTCTCTCAAGGCAAATAGTCCAAAACCACGTATGCGCGTTAACATATTCTCACATCACTCATGAACTCATTCCATTTATTCAAGATTCCAATTCAATATCCTTAGATTCCAAAACATTCAATTCAAAGATCCATTTCATTATTGCAATTAATGTTGAGCAATTCAATTAGTAAAGATGGTAAAATTCTGAATTAGCCTTAACTCCCTTAAGGTTGCAATTCATAAACAAGGTTTACCGGTATAATGATCTGCACGTCCTTTTGTCTTCTCTGCCACTGGACAACCTTTCGTAGACAATGGTCTCAACAAGATGTCAGTTCGACTTCCATCGAAAGATAGGAACAGTCTCTCCATTTACACATGGAAGACAATAGTCTTATTCCTTACTCAACTTAATTGTGCCCGGAAATCCGGTGCCACAACTCATTAAGACTTTCACATATTACAACGACAATGATCACTTTACTCACATTGACTTGAAGAATGAAAACACATTGAGGGCAATTGACTTGTGATGCAATTAATTTTAGAGGCAATTTAGAAATAGATAACTGTATCTATGAAAAGACGATAGCCTCTTTATTGTGTCATACAAGCCCTTAGGTGAGTGATGCGTTAAAAGATTCAATATTGTCACTCAATCTTAAATTATAAGATTGCACGACGCCCAACAACCCCTCACTTCAAGGAATCATTTTCAGTAACTATCTATGCCAAGACTATTGACTCGAACATACGGGCAACGTTCATTAAGAAAGACACTTCCCGGTCTCGGATTACATGACCAGCACCATCAATATTAAATTAATACGACTTAGACCATATCCTCAACTTAATATTTCCCATTTATGGATGCCGCAATTAACGAGACTATGGACTTAAGCAAATTTGCGAGATTCGGGTAATTTCTCTTCAGACCTTAGTCAAATCAGTTCTTTCTGGACTCATTACAGATGGATTTATTATCAACGTGACAACCAGCACAACCCCTCTGGTATGATTCAATTCTTCACCAAAAGCTAGTATCAATTCCCTTCATAAAATTAATCTGGAAAATATTACCCATCCATTCAATCAGACGATAGCCTAGAATTCAGTAGTTTAATCCATTTCGGATTTTGTACACAACAAATTACGAAAGTAATTTACCCAAATAATCGGCCATCGCAGTATCAGTTCATACGACTCACAACTGTACAAAGCATCTTTATTAACTTGACTCGATACACGATCAGACAATGGCCTTATAAGTTTCACAACCGGGTAATAATTACTCTAAGGATTGCGACCAGCCGATATTATACCGGGAAATTCTCCATAAACTTAGATATTAAGGGCAATCATAATTATTCCACAGGTCCGCCACATTCTTAAAACAACCCAGGTTCGACATTGCAATTACGAAACTGATCATGACAAGACGATAGCCTGGAATTAATCACGAACCTCTTACAGAGATAAATTAACTTCTTTATCAAGCAATAAACTCGTAAACACTTACACACAGGTTCAACCGAATTATAATCCCTACAGTTCAACTCAGGCAAAGAATTACAACAGACTGAATTACTGTAATCACTCACGAACAGCAGACGATAGACTTAGCACTCAATTTTGAAGTTAACTTTTAATCGCAGCAAAAGTTCAGTTACATTGCCTTATTCAAGAGTTCTGCCACAACAGATAAGGCACAAAGTTCATACATATAGTAATGTAATCCAGTACACTCCCCCTGGAATTACAGCAGACTATATTTCAATCTCAACAAAATCCTTCACACGGAAATTAACTGGAACGCAAAAATATGCAGACACTAAGACCATAGCCTAGCTCTTCCTCTCGGCTGCCGCACACCTTCGCTCCATTTCTGAGAGAGAATTATCAGCTTCTAACTGCCTCCTAGTTCCCGAGGTTCGGCCAAGCCTAGGTAACTACCCCAACCTCCACAGACTATTGTCCTTACCACTTACTGTTTCCATTTTCACAAGACAATTGCCCTCTCATACTAAACTACTTAGATAATAGCTGAACAAATAGAGTCTCTATTTCCATTTGCTTCATAATTGAAGTCAAAAATAAAAAAATTACTATGACAAACACCATACAATATTTGTAAATTATTGAAATAATTTATCTTTATTATTTGAAACATAATCTACATTACATGTATGGTTATTTATACATAATCAATGCCTTTGTGAAATTATTCATTTAAGTTGCCACCCTAGGAAAAGGAATTCCATTTACATCACATGTGCATATGTACATACAATCTCTTGATTCATGAGCTTACCTTTCATGAGAGTGACCATATGTGCTCCTTACACATAAAAATTTGCTTGTAACTTTGTTACATGTTAACATAGTGATTCATGAAGCTAATTAAAAGTTGCTTTAGGATCCTACCCATATGTGCACTCCAACTGGACCTCGTGGCGACTTTGTTGTGGCATTTGTTTTTTTTTCAACTGCAACAAGTGTGGCACATTAGCATGCCTAGCACGCCTAGAAGGAAACAATAAGTGTGTAGCTATGAACCTTGGTCACCAACAATGCAAGTTGCATAAAATGACTTTGCAAGTGTACAATGATACAAGAGGCAATAATCAATTAATAAGCGGGTGCAAGCATGGTAAATTGGACCCAAAAAATGCTCTAGTTTACAAAAACCATAATTTTCTTTTGTCAAACGCCTAAAAATATTAGCAAAATATTATTAAGTTGGATTTCATTTCATGAAGCCCTATATTGTTGTGTTAAGTATTCAAATGTAAAATATCAAGATGAAATATTGCAAACTTATCATTAAAAGCAATGCTCAAAAGCAAATGGCTAAATCTAGATTTGGATGTAAATTTTATGACCTTAAATATTTGAACTTGAAGTTTTTTTTTCAAAGTCACTTGAATTCATGATAAAATTGAGGCCATCATCATAAAAAAAATGAGACAATCTTCAATTTAGTGTAATTTTATCGTGTGTTTTACAAATTTCAGACACTTACTTGTTCAATATCACCTGCTTGCATACCATTTGCACCATCTTCTTAGATATGTAAATTTTTTTGAAATTGTTTTTATCAACATAAATTGCTTGGCATTGTAAATCAATATTTTAAAAAAAAATTATTATGATTTTTTTTAACTTCAAAGTTTATATATAGTTTTCAATCACTATTACTTGAACCTTATCAAGGGAAAGAGTTGTTCACTTTAATGTGCTTGCAACCAAAGTCAAAGTCAAAGTCAAAGTAAAGAATATCTAATATACAATAAACAACATGGTGATTGTGGTGGACTATGGTGGAGTCAATGTTGCCCCACCGTTCCAATTTGTGATTTTATTTTTATATAGGTCATTCCCAATTGATATTATTCAAAGATGGCAGGGGGTTGCATGGGAGTTGGACATGTTGCAAGGGTTGAGAAAAATTGGGTAGTGGAGGCAGAATGGTCGTGGTCCAAAGCAGTAGGATGGGACCTAAGGTAACTTGCCTTATTATAGAACTCTACATCTTGAGCAATTTGTTTTATTTATGTACATTGACTTTTGGCATGAATTTCATCCCATGTAGAGAAGCCGTACAAAAATATGTTGCAATTTTTTACATTATAATTGATCATTTTTTAATTAGTTATGAAATTTAAAATTATTATGCTAGAGTGTTCTATGATAGATTTCAAAAGGTCTCACTCTAGAATTGAACAACTCCTATCATAGAATCAAATGTTGTCTTTTAACAAATTCAAACTGCCTCAAACACTCAGACCTTGTGTTTGAGTTTGACCACCGTTCAGAAGGACATAGTCATACAAAGCCGGCTAATTTGCTCCCCTCAAACTCTATTCTTCCATCCTCAAAGCAAACTTGGTTTTCTGACATGTAAGTTGGTAATTTGAATGTAAATTCTATGACAAAGTTGAAGGGTGAACTTCTGAGCAACATGCAAAAACATTGAATCTCATGCAGCCTTTGTATTCACTCCCAATTTTACTTAGTGATCTTGCTTAGACATTGAAATTGCCGACAAACATTTTCCAACACAAAACTAGCATTATTTTTCATTATGCTATGTAAAATTCTCAATACCTCACTCCCTTGCTGCATACTTGGTTGCGAGTCAAGATTCACCCCACCTTTGAATGCGTCCTAGCCCAGGTGAGAAGTCTCTTGCCACAAGTACTAACCACTTCCACCACAAGTATTCACATCCTCATCAATCACTTTAGGCACAGTGTGTGTAAAACCCTCATTTATTAATCACACCCAAGTATTCACAAATACTTGAGTTACACATATGAATCACCTAAATACTCTATACTACTCACAACATCTAAGGCCCTAACTACTTCACACATTTTTCAGCCCATTCACCCTACCCCTCACATCAACCACCTAGTTCATGCCCATTTCTTTTCCAAACCCCTCTCTTGCTGCTCCTGTTCCTCTTCCACAGCTGCAGCCTCTCCAGCTACCGGCACTGCACTGCTGGCTTCCCAGCTGCCTCCACGTGGCAGCATAGACCCTCTTCCTGTTCCAGTGAACGTTGACAAGGGTTCAGACCAGTTGCTAGCAGCTGCACGATATTTGCTCCTGTAGTAGAAGCTCGGCACCTGATTCAGGTGCAGCCCCGCAGCTCCTTCAGTAACCTTTGCAACCGAGTTGCTGCCAACACTACTGCACACAGCCACCTCACTGCCCTGCCTTCGGCAGCCACATTTTTTCCCTCCTCCGAGCATTCTTAGCCTAAGCCCACTTTTTTGGTGATGTCTTGCAGGCACTGATGATCAGAGAAAGAAAAGAGAACCCAAATCTACTGGCTTAATCCTAAAAGAGTGTTTTTGAGAAGATTGAGTAAACTGTTTTTGAGCAAATCCGGGTCCAGGGGGATTTTGTCCAGAATTCTCCAAATACAAGGTCCTGATCCAACGCTTCTTCTTCCCAGCTGCCCATCAATCCTGTTCGCCAAGAACCCATTTCTTTGCCTCGGCAATGCAGATTGCCTGCATCCTCACCGCCCCTGCCCTCGGCCGCCATCCTCTTCCTTCAAGCTCTTCTACCAGCGCACACCCGCCCCGCAGAGCTTCCTCCTCGGTTTTCCCCCCTGGCTCCCAAAAATCCAGCGAGGATAGGGCCCCTCCACCCGGCCCTTCCTGTCCCTAGCCTCAACTGACCTCCCTCTTAAAGGCCTCCCCCCTTTAACAAAACAACCATCAACCCCTTAAACGAACATTAATCTAAGGGCCACACCACTTGCGCTTAAGTGTCACCCAAAATTTAATTGGACTTAATTACTTATTTTTGGTCTTTTCATTTTAATTGCACACGGTTTCACGACTTAACTTAATTGGCCTGCACACTTGAAGCTTCAACCCTTCATAGCACTAAAATAACTCAACAAAAATGCAAACCAGAGTGGTTGGGTCTTCTTGCTGCTAATTTGAAATGTGGGCACGTAATTGTGCTCACATTGGTTAATTAGCAAAATATGTTTGCATGCCAATGCATGTTTTCAAACCACAAAACCAGTATAAGGGTCAAGGACTAATCTAGGGTTAAATCAAGATTTCAAGAACCCATCAATTTATCATTCTCAATTTTTTTTGGATTTGGTGTTGATTAATTCAATGCTTTTTATAATGTGTTTTGAGGTGTTAAAAATAAATAATTACAAAGATTCAGGGTGAAGACCATTATTGCCAATGATATTAATCACATTGCAAGTGTTTGGATATTTGTTAGGAAGTGTAGGGGTTAGAAATTTCTTCTATGGTAAAAAATGATCATAAATTGTTATGCTTTGCATTTTGATATTTGCAATGACAAATTTTGAGGTCCTTGATATATTGATAGCATGTGTTTCAACATTGTTGATTGTTCTTCTCAATCCCCGAGATAGCGTGTTGAACACCATCTAGATGTTGGCTCAGCACCTTCTCCCCATATACCCTTAAGGTTTTTGAAGATATTGGCCGCCATGTACATGACGTTAGTAGTGTTGTCATTGCTAGTTTGCATTGCCTTCGGTTGTCAAATAATTGTCTCTTTAATGACACTGGGCTTGGGTTTTGGATGTAACCAAGGTCAACCACTTGGTTTTCGCGATTTGTTATGGAAGTGTACAATGATGAAAGATTGACTAATTTGTTTGTATGACAAAGGCACATGTGGTTTGCCTTTCTGATCAATTATTGGCCACATATCCAACGGCAAAATATGAGGTACTAGCTTGTTATTCTGGTGATTGTTAAGGTTTTGTGCACATTATTAAAACTAGCTCAAGGCTCTCTTATGCAAATATGTTAAGAAATGTTCACTATAGGAATTGTTTTCAGTGTAATTCATCATACTTTATTGAGCTGTAAATACAACATTCCGATATGAAATATCATGGCCAACCGGCGATGGCCTCATTGGCATCCAAGTTTTTTTTAAAGCCTTATGTGGTTTGCTTGTGGTTGTAGGTACCATAAATGGCAACCACGTTGAAATTTTCAAACATGAGGAAGGCCCAGTAAATTGCTTCTACTTCAAAATCCATGGATACATCTTGAATTGCCAAGCCGTGGTTGATAGTAGAAAATTAATTTTTGATTTATTTTTAGGTATGTGTGGCTCAACTATGATGCATAGGTACTTCTTTGGTCTAGTGTCTACCAACTTGCATCAAGTGGTGCACTATTTGATGTGTCCCAAAGAAGAGATGGATTTCTGACTTACATTTTAGGTGGTTTTGGATACCCCTTGTTACTTTGGCTCATGGGAAATCTACGGTATCATAACACATGATCCATCTTCACATGTTGACCTCCCACTTGGCCTTCCTAGGCAATGTGGCAGATCCAAGCACTAACAATTCAACAAGTGGCTTAAGAAGAAGAAAAATAAGAATAAGAAGACACTCCACATATTGACATGCGTGATATACTCTAGTGGTACTTTAATTAAGAAATTTATTGATTGATGGATTGGAAAAAAATGATAACTTACCATACTTTGATGTATTTAGCATGTGAGCAGATGGGGACTGGAGTCAGACAACTCCAGGAAGATCTTTATGTTGGAGTTAGACGTCTCCCTCTGGAAGATCTTTGTATTGGAGTTAGACAACTCCAACTAGAAGATATGAATCGGAGTTACACAATTCATAGCGGATGGATGTTATTCATTGGAGTTAGACAACTCTCAATGGATAGATGAATCAAGTTGGAATTAGATAGTTCCACATGGAAGATTGAGATCAAGCCAAAAGGTAAGAAAAGATCATACAATGAAATGATCTATGTATATAGATAAGGATACTTGGGTCTAAGTTTAGTAAGACTTGAGACTTCTAGAAGTATCTCTTAGATACTATGGATAAAGAAGGATAAGACTAGGAGTCCCTTTGGGGATATAAGAGAGAGCTCGGGGGACGAGGGGAGATCTTTCTTTTGTCTCCCTCCTATGGTCGGGTGGTTTGAGCTCATAGAAACACATTGTATTTGTAAAGAGAAAGTTTTTATAATATATTGCATTGGAAGTTCACAATTATTTTCTGGAGTGTAATTGTTCTTGCATTGAGGTACGTGACAAATTTAATGATCATCTTTATAGTAGTACCGTACCTGGCTATCAGGGTCGGCACAAATTAAATAAAAAAATAGAAGTTGAAAAAAATCGGAAATTATTGGAGAAGAGAGTTGAAAAAAGAGAGTTATTCATTGAAGAGCATGCCGAATATTACAAAATTGAGCCAACTTCATGTAGTAAAATCCCAAAATATTGCATACCGTAGCATCATAACTAGTTCGTGCAAAAATAATTTTTTAAAAAACCGGACATTATGAGCCCGAATTTTCTGTTGTTTGCAGAGCAAATTGAATTAACCCCTAAAGAGCTTGTGGCCAAAATCATGGCAAACCCAGAGGTTGCAGTGGTGTTTTAGGATCCAAAAGTAACACATACAAAGGACCACTAATTGAGATTAGGGCATTCAATTAGGTTAAACACACCAAGGCCGCCACAAAAGGGTGCAAAAAATTAGAAATCTTTCATTGTTGTGAACTAGCCTTGTATTAAAGCGCCTAATCTTTTACAAATATTTTTTGAAATTGTTGAATTTTTTATTAAATTATTTTTGCCATGCCTAACCCACTTTCTCCACTTTAATTAATTATTGGACATGAGATGTTGACCCTGACGGCCGAGTACGGTATTGAGATAAGTCCATTCTATGTTTTATATGGTCAGGAATGTAGAACTCCCATTGCCCTTTCTACTCCTAATACTAGATTTGAAAGCATTAATGACATGATTAGAGAGATGAATAAAATTATAGAGTCAGCAAAGTTGGCTATGAAAAGTGCTCAGGATAGAGCTAAACATTATGCCGATAACAAAATATTTTTTTCGTGAATTTGAAGTGGGAGATAAAGTCTTCTTAAAAGTAGCCCCAAATTGATATGGACTGAAGTTTGGGAAGTCAAGGAAGTTATCACCTAGATTTTGTGGTCGATTGAGATTGTGAAGAGGATAGGACAAGTAGCTTATGAATTAAAGCTACTAGAGTATTGGAAGATCCATAATGTATTTCATATGGGTTTGTTGCGAAAATATGTACATGATCCTAACCATATTTTGTCTGATCTTCCAAAAGCTGCTCCTAAGGGAGAATTTCTTGAAGAACTTCAAAATATTTTGAAGATGGAGAACCAAAAGCTAAGGAATAAGACAATCCGTAGATTCTATGTGAAATGGAAACATTATCATTAAGAAGATGCTTCTTGGGAAAGAGAAGTTGATTTTCGACGGGACTATCCCAATTTTGTCATTGAGGACAATGATGTCATTTAAGGGGAGGAGAGTGTGATATACCCTAGTGGTACTTTAATTAAGAAATTTATTGATTGATGGATTAGAAAAAAATGATAACTTACCATGCTTTGATGTATTTAGCATGTGAGCAGATGGAGACTGGAGTCAGACAACTCCATGAAGATCTTTGCATTGGAGTTAGACAACTCCAACTCGGAGTTAGACGTCTCCCTCTAGAAGATCTTTGTGTTGGAGTTAGACAACTTCAACTAGAAGATATGAATCGGAGTCAGACAACTCATAGCGGATGGATGTTATTCATTGGAGTTAGACAACTCTCACTGGATAGATGAATCAAGTTGGAATTAGACAGTTCCACATGGAAGATTGAGATCAAGCCAAAAGATAAGAAAAGATCATACAGTGAAATGATCTATGTATATAGATTAGGAAATTTGGGTCTAAGTTTAGTAAGATTTGAGAATTCTAAAAATATCTCTTAGATACTATGGATAAAGAATGATAAGACTAGGAGTCCCTTTGGGGATATAAGCATTGTTCAAGATTGAAGCCTTCAATGCCCTTCAAATGCGATTTGGCCCTTCAAAACATACCTCTCTCAAAACAACCCTTCAAAAAGCAACCCCAAATTGAAAATGAAGACGTCACTTGAAGTCCTCAATATAATTTGCCCGCTACAAGAACCAACAAGCGTAGGCCATTGTCACTACAAGAAGTGGAGTTAGATGGTTGGTTCTTAATTTTTCACATTGTACTGGAAACATGTACCATATAATTCATGCACAAGTTTAATATGAGTTTTGTATTTCCTTTCTATATTCTTAGATTGACGTCTTGGATTTCGAACCAGCCCTTCAACTGAAAGGCTGAAATTTGAGAGCCCTTCAAAATAAAACTCATATGAGGACTTCAATCTTGAACACTGGATATAAGAGAGAGCTCGGGGGAGGAGAGGGGATCTTTCTTTTGTCTCCCTCCTATGGTCGGGTGGTTCGAGCTCATAGAATCACATTGTATTTGTGGAGAGAAAGTTTTTATAATATATTGCATTGGAAGTTCACAATTGTTCTTGAGAGTGTAATTGTTCTTGCATTGAGGTACGTGACAACATGTGGCGCAATGCGAGGGTGTGGGTTGACTTCCTTGGTGGTTTGCATTAATGGCAAACCTTGTGATATAAGGGAGAGAAATGTGACAATAAGGAGTGAGATTTGAACTACGAACATCCTTTCCCTAGGGTTTTGGGATATTAGAGAGTGTGTGACATTATGGAGGTTGATATTACGGAGTTTAGGGTGTACCATAAACAATGTAGTGAAGTGTAAATTTTCATGAAAAACCAATGCAGCTCCATAACATCACCTTCATGGTGTTATGTGGGCCATGGTTGAGATCTTGGAATATTTTGTGAGTTCAAATTGAAACTAATGAAATATTCTAGAATCTTAGTCATGGCCCACGGAACACCATGAAGAGGCTGAGTAGGGGCCACTTCACACACGCCAAGAGCCGCGACCATGAAATTGTGAGAGCCCAAAAGAAAGTATCCAAAGGCTGTCCCAAGACACCTCCAAAATCATGTATTGTGGTCATGGATCCTCAAGTGTAGTGTGAAGTCACATGTGACCGGGCCCTCCACCAAATGCTATTTCAATGAATTTCTATTCATGCGGATCCTCACACATGATAAAATAGAATAAATCAACGGTTGTGAGCATTCGGAGTGCCGTGGTCTCCCGGTTTTGTGTTAGGCCTACCTCCAAGAGGTGGTTTTTGAAAATAATCCAAGTGACCATGAAACATGATCCACTTGATGCCATGTGGGAATCCATGTAGACTTTACATCCATCTTGCATTCACATGCTCCATTGGTCCCTCAAGTGTAGTGTGAAGTGAACTTGGACCGGCTCCGCCTTTTCCACCAATGAGAGTGCTTGAAGTGTAATGGTCACGGGCTCTCAGTCTCGTGTGTGAAGCGGCCCTAATGTTATGTCGACTAATGTCAGTGGGGAGACCCTTTATATACATATATATAAAAATATATAAAAGAAGCCTCTGTAAAAACCTTGAGATTAGCTTGGATGATTCCTAGGGAGCACAGTGGACATGGTCATCGCCCTCACCGACTCACCATCACTCCTGTTTGGCCTTATAACTTATCAATTACGCAATCGGCTCATCTCTGGACTCAACGGGATTGCACACAGATTTCCAACACGAAGAAAGCTGCAACACCAACGATTCGTCGCTCGGTGGTAAAAATGTCAGTCTGCGAAAGAACAATTTCATTGCTCCTGCTGCTGCAGCTCCTGCTGTCCTTTGATTCGAGATCTACACATACTTAAGGTTTGTGGGTGTTATTTGGGTCGTTTTTCCATGTTCTCCAACTTCTACCGATTAGATTTACACAACGAAACTTGTGTTGCACTGGAAAATCTGCGATTAAACATCAGCAAAATGAAAATGGGACCTTCTGTTTCTGTCATTTAGTTATGGGTATCAGAAGTGCAAGTTTGTTGATTCCTTAGCTAAATATATACTGAATATATAGGTCCTCCCAATTCTGTTCACGGCTATCGAGTGTGGAGTAGTTAATAGAATTTGAAGACGTAGTCCAATCTCTTTTTTAACCATGTCTTTATGGTGTTTGTTCTTTGATCATCACCTAACCACATACCTAACAACATACCAGTCAAATATGGGTGTGTGATTAAGAAAAGGAACCGAATAACACCCGTATACCTTACTTACATCCATTGTTGTTGTTGTTGTTGGAGTTGTACACATGCCGATCGTTGATCAGATTTTCGCCAAGTTCCTGCTTATTGTCTTGTGGTGCTGACATAGACGAAAAGTTTGTACTAAAGCCATTTGAAAAAATGGGAGACAACTTGAAGTTGGAAGCTGAGGTAAAAAATGCCAGACACCTTTTAGTCTTCAGAATAGGAATATTAGTTTGGTTCATATGAGAGAACAGTTGTAAGTAGGTAATTACCGAAGAAGTTTCTCTCTCTAAATCTTTGTTCAACAGCTCTCGTGTTCTTGTTCTCTTGGTTGTTGAATTTTTCAGTGAATTTAGTCTTCTCCCACTCATCCTCTTTGATTTCTTATGCATTGGATCATCCATGTACTACGCATTGTTCGTTTTTGTGAGAAGACTGAAGTATACCTAGCTGCGAGTCGTGCGTTTTTTAAGAAGAGCTTGACGTATGCCGAGGATAAACTGATCCACCACAGCATTTAGTCGAAGCTACAATATCTTGTGGTCGGTATCGCTCATAGACAGAAAGTCTGGTGAAGGATACTACTGATTCTGACGGAGGCGAATCTGAAGTAAAAATCATATCACGTCATTCTTATCTTATCATATCATATTATATCATTGCATTCTGTTCTGATCACATCGTGTCAGGAATTGATCAAAGTCATTCTTAGTCTTCAGAATAGGAATTTTTGATTCTCGTCAAGGAAGTTCCTGTTGTTGTGAGTAATTCACGAAGAACTCTCTCTCGCTCTCTCTCTCTCAGCTCTCGTGTTCTCTCTGTCTCCTTGGCTGTAGAATATATTCCTTGGCGTGTTAATGCTTCCGCTACATCGGGTCATCCGTATATGCAATGTTCGTTTTTGTAGGAAGACCTTAAAGTATATACTGACTCATGCGTTTCTGGAGGGAGCTTGACTGCGAGTGGCCAAGGATATTCCACCACAGAATTCAAAGCTACAATAAAACGCAGTAGATTGTGATGAGCACTCAAGATACCACGGACCAGAGCTTCAAGCGTTCTAAAGCATGGTCGAAAGCCATATTCCGGTTTCACAAGGCGCCAAAGGCTGGAACACCTGGGACAACATCAACATCACCAACACCACATTCTTCAACCCCCTCTACTTCAGAGCACTCCAAAAAACCGCATGGCCATCGCTCCAGCTTACTCACTGCGTGCATAGCCGTGTTCCGTCCTCACCATACTTCATCGAAACCTGGACGGGAAACTGAAGTCGAAGATGAAATTGAAGATGGCGGCGCACAGGAGCAGGAACAATTGCCTGTTACGGATTCAGATGATTCTTCTCCATCCTCCTCGTTCAGTTCGGATTACTTCTCCACACGCATTCAAGAATTGATTGAGCGGAGGACAGAGTTTGCTACGGAATTGGAAGCGGAAATTGCAGCTTCCAAAGATCACTGGAGTGAGCTGCGGCCGTCTACTAGGGTTTCGGAAACAGGGGAATTGGAAGCAGGGGAAACGGATGAAGAGATCTTTCGTAGTTTGAAGCGATGGCCGATTTTTCGGTGGGGCGATCCGGATAACTTAGACGTTGGTGCGAAGCTCGCGGAGGGCGCGCAAGCCGAGGTGTTTGAAGGGCGGTGGAGAAATCCCGATGGGAGTGAAACCCCACCGTGGGTGCTCAAGGTGTACAAGGAGGGGTCGTCGTTGCGCGATTTGCAACGGCAGTGGCCGCGCGGCATCTTCGAAGGCGGCGGCCAACAATATGGCGGAGTGCACGTGTGTTCGATCTTCGGCGGATTATTGTTGAACGACGGCAGGTGGGTGGGTCCAATAACATTTTGTATCTTGTCAGTTTGAGTACACTGGTTATCCCAGTTGTGCCCCCTCCCCACTTGACATTAGCAAATAACCAAAGACTTCCCTAAAACCCGGGTAAAGCTCCCTCGGTTATAGCGGACACGTCCGGCTATCCCAATGCACCTACAAGAACTTGCTCCGGAGATTTCCAAGTAGGTTTTAGTTAAGTAGCTTTCACACATGTTCATTGTTTTATCTACCAACCAATGAATGTTGGATAGTTTTTGTCCCATCCCCAAATGCCTTAATACTTTTGTTAATGGAGCTCCTCGTGCCCTCATAGCTAAGACTAAAAGCAACCAATCACAAGAGCGGGAGACAACACTTTTAGAGGTCCTACATTCTTGCCTCATGTCTAGGTACCGATGGGAGGGTCGGTAGTTTTAGCTTAAAACCTCCACTTTTAAGCCATGCCACATCATTTGCCAACTAGGCTCGGCACTAGATAATGTCGATGGTGTGAATGCTCATTTTTAAGAACCCACTTTTAGGCTTAGCTAATGTCAAGTGGGGAGGGGGCATTAGAGTGCGTGTTACTATGCGGAGTTATGCAGTGCTAATGAGAATGTAATATTTTACCAAGCAAAGTCATTTATGTTCTATACTGTTCTCCCTCTTTAGTACGACACGTTTGGGAAACACAAAAAAAGTCGTATTATCAAGGTGTCGTCTTCTCAATAGTATGACAAATAGCGTAAAGTTGTCGTATTATTGAGGGAATACAAAAACATAAGTAATATGAGCTTAAAAATATATACAAAGAGTTTAAGCAATATAGATGGTATGAAATAATAACTTATAACTCCAAACAAATACATATATATTCTCAAGAACTCTTGAAATAGGAGTTCAAAGATCTCTGGTGTTGCAGGCCACTCTAACCCTAACCATGTCCATTCTACACTAGTAACCCTAATTATCATTAAGTTCCCAAGTGAAAATGGATGTATTTTAGATGTACATAAGGATGTACTTTAGATGTACATAACTTAGATGAAAGGAATTTTAGCATTTACTACCTCTTTAATATGACAAAACAAAGATTCTAAATGTTGCATTATCGAGTGTCGTAGTCATATAAAAGAGGGAACTAAAAAGTTTGGTCTTGCAAAAATGTGTCGTAATATCGAGGGTGTCGTATAAACGAGTGTTGTATTGATGAGGTTAGACTGTAATGTCCGAACAACCTATTGAACTTTCGTCAGTGAAAATTGAACTCCTGAGTAAGACGCTATTGCAGTGTGTAACTTTGAATAGTGACACGCACTAATTGGGATAATCAAAATTCCATGTGAAATGATTTCAAAACTATCATAATAATGGAAAAAGGAAAGATGATAATAGATAATATAGTTCAAATTTTTTTATAAATTTTTTTATAGCAATCTGCATTATTCTTTAGCGACTTGTAATGGTAGTGGGTTCATGACATCCTTGTACATGGAGGATAACAATACAACGGAGGGTATGTGTGTTCGATCCACAGGGAGGTCACTCCCTCTTTAGTTAATGCATACACGTGCGCTCATGACCTATTTATCGGGGGGCTATTTACCTTGCAGAAAAGATTATAAGGTATGGTATTTTTCAAAATAAAGGTAAATTCTTGTATTTTAATACACCCTATCAGTGATTATAATTTTTTTGGGGAATCATTTTAAAACACCCTATTTTACTTATACTACATTTTTTTCCCTTCCCGGCACGTGGGTAGAGACCATTAACTCCACGTTGGAACCGTTGGTTCAGTAACGTTCAAGCAAGCCAGCCTGCGAAGTCATCCATCCAAGCATTTTCAATAGAAAATTACCTCTTTTCATCCGCTAGCATAGACCCTACCCTAGACCTGCTACCCCTAGTAATTGTTTCCACGCTATTTTACATGTACTGACTAGCTAAAAGAGGCCATTATATGTGATGGTATTTTACATGTAAACATGTTTCACTATTTTAAACCCCCTATATTATATGTACGTTTTTTGCAAAATTTACCTACAATGAATATATTAGACCCTATTTTTTATCGCACGTTGTTCTACAATTTTTCGCCAGTGACCTCCCCGTGGTTCGATCTTGGGCATATTGTTGGCAGGTGGTCGGGTCCAATAAGAATTGTATCTTGTCAATTTAAGGTGTAAAGTTGTTGACCAATTTTGAAATGTGAAACGATTTCAACATGAAAGATGATGATAGTACTAGGTAATGTAGGTATTATTGTTTTTATAAGGATTTTAGCAATCTGCATTATTGTTTAGCAACTCCTTGGTGTAGTGTACGACGGTAGTGGTTGTGTGCCATCCTTGAACATGGAGAACAACAATACGTCGGATTTGTATTTGGTGATGGCCCAAGTTTGAAACTTCGAGAGGCCCCGAAAAGCTAGCATGTGTTCAAGAAAACATTCACACCCTACCATGAGTTGAGATGACTAAGAGGCCTACGCACTTGAGTTTGTTAAAGTGTGGGGTCTAGTTAGTTGTTAGGTGGAGTGGATTTGGGATTTGAGTTTTCTAGTTCAAAGCCTTACTAATGAATAAAAGGAAAGACAAATAATAAGTAGTGTGTGTGTGTGTGTATATATATATATACACACTAGTAATTTATAGCCATGAAAGTAGATTCTAAAGTTTGTGGAAATTACTCAAAATTGTCCGAATTCAAGAAATTAAGGGTAATAGATTCTAAGATCATGTTTTAACATGCACTTTGATGTTTTCAAATAGTTAGACTACACACAAACTTGTCCATAGTAGAATTTATGGTAAAATAAGTTTTAACTTAGATTGACCAATTATTACAGTATTTGTTTTCTACCGTGCACTTGACGTGAACGTATAAAGATTGGAGATGTTGAAATTTGGAACAGGTTTGCGTTTCGGTTGTGGAAGCATTGGGGCGATCTGCGGAAGCTCATCGACCTGCGCATGCAACACACCCGCAATTGGTCGCGGCCACCCTTCACGGATTACATGGCGCAGCAGAGCATGCTGGAGATTGCAAGAGGCATGCGAGGGTTGCACAAGGATGGCATCATCCATCGAGACTTGAAGGCATCCAACGTGCTCATCGAGACGCACTCCGCCTCTACTGAAGACCTGATTGCGAGCTTCGAGCCATCCCGCCGTCATCTCTTTACTTGTAGTGTCGCGGATTTTGAATGCTCGGTTGGGATCGTGGGGACGGGGTTTTGGAGGGCACCCGAGATACACGTGTTATGAGATTTTGACGAGCCGAATTCCATTCGAAGGCACTCGTGCCTCGGATTATGATGTTGTCCTCCGTGGAGACCGGCCCAAATTACCCACGAGCACCAAACCTTGGATTAAGACGTTGTTGAGTAGGTGTTGGCATCCTGACCCCTCCGAAAGGCCAATGTTTGAAGAAATAGTAGAGACTATCCAAACGTCCTTCAAAGATTATTCCGGTTACTGAAACTTTGGCGAGCATTCCATCTGGGGACAAGGATTTTGAGGTATGCAGGTACTATTTGGTCACTTCTCTTAATCGCACCCCTATTTTTGCTTGGTGTGTGGTCTGGTGAGGATCAAAGAACAAACACCAGAAAAACACATGTTTAAAAGAGACTGGACTACGGAATCAAGCTTTATTTATTACTCAACACTCAATAGTGAAATGCCATTGGGAGGACCTATGTATTTAGTGAAGTTAAGGAATCAACAAACATGCACTTTCGGTAGGCAATGGGCAGAACTAAATCAGCAGAGGTCCAATTTTCAATTCGATGTTTGCTGATGTTACATCGCAGATTTGCTAATGCAACAAATGTTCTGTTGTGTGAATCTCATGTGTGTATGTTAGAGAAATATGGAAACAACAGATACCTTATGCAGGGCACCAGAGATACTGCTTGCCGTCAAGAATCACATTGTGCATGAAAAGCCCCATTTGTTCACGCTGAAATTTGTATATTAAATCTAATGTATGTAGCTATGCAAAAAGAAATAGACTGGCCGTATGTCATCTGAAGGCCCCCGAGCCACAAATTATGATGCATCTGTTCATGGTGATGGACCGAAATACAGGTTTAATGCCTAATATGTTAGTAGGCGGGCGGGTCGATAACCATAAGGATTTCTTCAACAAGTTTCTTTCTGATCTCTTAATTAGAAAGATTCGAAACAGAGTACACAGTTGGACCATACATCTGTTCATATTTTTGGTGAACAAGCTTACAAGTGTGGGTTGATAGAATTTTACTTTGATAAATCAGTTGTTGGCTTTTAGGATAGGCTGCATTAGATCTTCGCCAACAATTGCTATGGGTTTTGGAGCCAGGGCCACTTCAAGAAAGATATCAATGCTATGGGTTTTGCAGGCAGCTACACTAAATAGTCCTATGAGTGTGGGTGGGAAATGAGCGTGGAAATAATCAACATGGGCCACTCTAATTGTCTAGTTGGGGTGGAAATGACGTGGGTCCAAGACTTTGGGTCTGCCCTTCAATCTTCCTTGAGACTTGCAACCAACACCTTACATAAAATAAAATAGTTCTCTTACACAAAAAGTAGCATAAAATGAGCACAAAATAAAATATATACCGTAGTACCATAGCAGGTTCGTCCTAAAATAATTCTAAAAATAAAAAACGTAAAAATTAGAAAATTCTGAAGACAAAAAAACGAAAATAGAATAAATTAGTTTTTGAAATATTTTGCTATTTCTAAGCTATTTAGGGTCATTTTTACTTATTTTTTGTTAAAAAACGAAAATTGAGAAATTCAGTTTTTGAGAGGCGAACCTTATTTTTTCAAAAAAATTAAATATTCGTTCGCCAGGTGGCGAACCTGCTATGGTGTTACGGTAACAATTCTCAATTGATAAGTTGTGTTCATGGGCCCAGTAATAGATTTGAGAATAAAAGGCTCCGGATGTTGAATTCCACTACTTCAAATTGAAATAAGTCAGGACAGTTAAACATAGCTCATCAGCTGAGTAATGTTATGTACTCACCCACATCAATATCCTCAAAAGCCAATTACAGTGGCCAAGCCTAATTTAAAACTAAAGATTTGACTTGGATTGAAAATCAATGTGGGGCCTAGGGAATTATTGTGACACACACTAATATGACTATTTAGTGTAGCTCATGTATCCCATTCTTGGTTGTGGAGCTAAAATGTGGAGAAACTTCAGGGCTTTGACTCACGCTAGTCGGCTCAACACATTGGAGCACTGTGTCAACTGGGTCTCTCACCACTCGTCTTCTTAAAATTTTCATGTTTTTGACACACATGATAGTATTCTTCCAATGGTGCTATACTTCTTGCCTCCTACAACTGAAGTATTCTACGGTTTCTAGAACTATCAATTAGATCACTGTGGTTCATTGCATTTGCAGTTCCTCAAATCTCTTGCACTGTTAAGTATTACAAAATTTAAAAAAACATGTTGTCTATATGGCCACTGCATTTGACTCTCAAGTATTTGCCTCTCACGTTATCAACCTTTTTGTGGAGAGTTTTTAAATTTTAGGGCTTTGCAGAATAGAGGTGTTTGAGGCACAGATTTCTTGCTGAATATCGAGTCTTTGGTCTACCTCTTGTCATCACATGGCAGCTTTGAGAAGGTCCTAAGTTCGAGGTACAGTAATTTGTGTTTGTTGGCCATTGACAATATGAATATCATTTTTCCCGGACAAAAATTTAAAGCAATCATGATGAGGTGTTTGGTTGCAAGCCATTCTACCAACATACAAACCAACATATGTGTAAGCACTGAGCAAATGATTGTAATCTTCTGTTGTACGAGAATCAAAGATTGAGCCTTCGACATGATTCTCCAATGCCCATCTCCTCAATTCCTTTCAAAGCATGTAACTGCCGTAATTTGAGATTGTGCCTCCACACTTGCACGGGTGGAGCTCTTCAAATAGACCAAGACATTTATGAACTCACCATAGCCATGTCCAAATCATTGACTTCATTTTTCGGATTGTACCTTCTGCAAGTATTATGAAAATTATAAGGCTAAAGTGAAAGTGCTATATCAAGTTTGAATAAACATTTCAAGAACTCGAGGATAACATTTTAGCATTAACTTAGAACCCAAACTTGACCTGGACGAATAGTGGTGGCTCATTGGAGCATATTATGGACAAGTGCACATGATGTTGTGGATGGGCGGGAACGAGAGGGTAACAGGCAGCGGGCTCCACTGGCCTAGATAAACCTTACGATCTAGATACCCAACCACTTATCGACCCACAAATCCATATATATATATAATTACCATAAGTGCATCGGTGTCATGTGCATGGGCCAAGCTAAAAGATTAGTAAGAGGTTTTGTGGAGTTAAGGCATTTGACATTGCAAGCAACACTACAAACTTATTTGAAGTCAATATTAATCTTCCAATCTCACCGATGTGTAATTCAAATGTGCAGGTGTCACGTGTTGGTACGGCATGAGCCAAACTATCACAGATACACATGACATGCCAAAGAAACTTAGAAGACATGAGAAACGAGAGAAACGAGTGTGAGTGTAGTACACACCTTGTGTTTGTTGCTAATTCAGATGGCCAATGGCAAAGCAATGTAGATATCTGCCACACTATCGATAACCTTCCATCTTGGTCTATAAATAGATTACTAATGGCGGTAATATGTTGACCTCTCACATCACTTCACATAAAGTGATAGATAGATAGATAGATATAAATGCCGGCTCCTAGTGGAGCAAGGATGAATGACGAGCCTCTCTGCCCCCAAGCTACTGTTACTTGTCCTCATTTCACATACAAATGTTTATGTTTGTATGATGACAACATCCGTTGTGCAATTGTTGTTGCGCGTGCTCATAATGCTGCCACCAGTGACCCTCTAAACCATAATTTTGGACAACAATATTTTTTCCAAAGTAGGAGAAATTGATGATGGCCTGCAAACCTTCAAAATATGGTTGTCATTGGTTTTTCCCCCCTGCTAATTGCAATGTTGAAATACAATAGCTTCACCATTAACAGTCCATCTTGGCAAGACTAAATCTGCACCCACATCATCTTATAATGATGTGTTTGCTTCTTCGATGTCCACAATTTCTAGAAAAGCACCCAGATTTGCTGGACTGGTGTAACCATAGTGGCGCCTTCTTCGCGATTTAATACGATGAGTGAGCCAAAAGCTCAGCCACGCAAGAATTTGTGCAATCCAACACAGAAAGACTCGGAGAGAGAATTTGGAATATTGGACATTTTTTTTGTTTGGTGCTGCTGTACTAGTGAAGCTCGAGGAGACATCTGGTTTTGTTGCATTGCTCTCTGCCAAGTTTCTAAATTGCACATGTGCTCGAAGGTGGCATTTATTTTTATTCATCCTTCCGGGTTCATTGATGCATGATGATGTGTTTTGGCTGCTATTAAATTTAGGCAATTTTTGATCAATTTTGAGGTTGATCAGACTTGGTTGAGGTTCGATATGGTTTCTTGGGCGAGGAGGTGTGTAGCCGAGTTGCATTGCGTTTCCGGCTGAAGAAAAAGTTTGGTTTGAATGATCCTTTGAAGAATCCGAATCGCCCACTCGGTTTCTCTTTCTTCTCGCGAGAGAGCGTCAGTTTGTTGAGAAGAGCAAAATAGCGTTGCAACCGCTCATTCTTTCCCATCCCATTCTTCTCATTTCGCCATAACTTCCATTTTCACATTTACAACATGCCTCCTCGTTTGAACTAGATGCATCACGGCATCTTTGAAATGTTAAAGTTAGTTTGGATCCCTAATAATCTAGTAGATGTCCCGAACCGTATTGAAAAGTGCAGAAGTCTTTATATTTTCAATAGTTCTGGGCACTACTAATTTATTGCAATCATCTTCATATTGTAGATTTGTAGCATTTCTAAGATATGGAAGGTGCATGAAGTTCACATGAATCCAGCTTCTCGAACAATTTATCCTTTGAAATGGATTATTTCTCTATGTACAGTATATCTAAATCGAATTGAATATTGTCGGAACTGATGTAGATAGTTACCTCTATATTCCATGGAGGAGATTGAAGGACATGGCTCCAAGAGTCACAACCATTTGAAGAGCCAAAGATCATGCTCATTCACATACGTACATTGAACTTTCAAGAGGATTCCTAAATACTTTAGGTTTAAGTTGCATACTAATCAGTGACCAAGTTATTGCAACACTTGATAGGTATTCATCTTGGTTATTTTTCACATAACAGAGATGCATAAAAAGGGGACCATTGATGAGGTTGTCAATTCTTTATGTACGTTACAAAATTTTGAAGAAACGTATAATTACATATATAAGAATAACAACATGTATAGTAACCACTTATCATCGGTTCACCTATTAAACATAGGCAGTAAACCAACTCTAACACCCATACTCACACAAGCATGGTGCAAGAGTTGGCGAACGGATTACGCATGTCAATGTAAAACACATTGATGTTCCTCCTCCTCCTAATTATCTATGTGTTAAATTGCTCCAGACGTTTGGTTTCCGGATACATATACTTGGCACTCATTTTACGTGCCAAGTACTTCCGTTGCCGAGATTTGAACCCGGATCATTCAAGTGAGAGCTCAATATCCTAACCATGTAGATTATAAAACCTCACCGGGGATTAAATGAAGAAGGAAATACAAGGGGCCAATGGCCAAAACAAGCACAAAGTCGAAAGAGGGGGGTAAAAACCCAAACATACGTAGGAGAGGAAACAAAACTCCAATATTGCTCCAAAGTGAGGAGACCAAGAGAGATGAAGCATAAAGAGAGATCCGATAATGATTCAAATTGACTAGGAAACTTTGAGAGATTCAAGAATGGTTTTAAGCTACTAGATTAAGAGAGATCACTAAGGTACTAAAACTAAATACAAAAGCTCCATGAATAGCAATGAAGGACCACAACTACTAAGAATACAAACAAAAAATTCCTCAAAGCATAATCCAATAGCCACAAACAACTCTCAAACGAACCAACAATTACAAACACATATTCTACAAGCCGAGAGCCACAACCACCAAGAGCCTCAAGAGACAAAAGAGGAAGAGGAGAGTGCCACAAAGGCCTTTTATGACGTCCTTTGTGTGGATGGGTGGGACCGGAAATGCTCATGGCCATCCTTATTAAGACTTCAGGCATGTTAGTTGTGGGTGGCTAAACATATAGATACAAAATTAACAACCTATTTAATCCGGGTTTTAGTCATGATAAAACATAAGAGCTCTTAGACAAGGAGCCGTCTTACACCAAGTGATATTCTTAGAACCACATAAATAGACCCCATTTCACAAAGATGAAAGTCCGTTACCTTGGACTTCGAGATGAGAATATGTAGACGTTGTGAAACCCAAACCTTTAATTTCATAATGACCCACACACGTCATTTAGGTGTCCAATGAAGAATCTAGCCCCTGGGTCTAGGGTATAGTAAGTTGTACTTAAGCTAAACTAGTAAACTAAACTTATTATGGAACTCTTTCCCAAGTTAAATGTTTTGTTCAATACATATTTTGGTGGGTTCACATGTATAAGATAATGATATATGGCTTATAAGTTATGGATAGTGGCAACCATTTTAGAGACTCCAGTACAAATCTACACTTCATAGATTATGACTAACTCTACTTAATTTGATATCTTTACACTAATCCATCTATGAGCACTTTCATACTTTCATGTTGAGTAGACTTGCTTTGTTTTCAAAATGTACGTTGGAATGTAATTGTCAGTACATCTACACATTTTGTTTTTGTTTTTTGAGACAGAAGGCTGACAGGCCAACGCCAAAGCACAGGAGGCAGTTGACCACTTGGCAAGTTTTCCGTCAGGTAGAGAGGAGATTTCACAGCCGGGATTCGAACCGCCAACCTCTTCCTTGAGATATGGGTATCCCTCCACCATCATCTGGTAGTTTAGGGTCATCTCGGACCATCATCTACACATTTTGAATGTTCCATGAAACTTGAGTGCATTTATTGTACTTTAAATCTAAGATATTACCAAATAATCTCAAAAGATCCCCCAAAATGAAAAGTTTGGGCAAGGTTAAAAATAAAATAAAATGTGCAATGATGTATAATTTTGTTGTAAAGCATAATAATCATGGGTCCACACCAACTACAGTAAATATGATATTTAGTGTCACCAATTCAAATTGTCTTGCTCAACTGTAATTGTAAACCGCGGTGTAGTGTCACCAACACTAAAATGATAACCCAACATTATTTGTCATTCCTTGTAATTTTTTGGAGGGTTTATAGATTTACAGTGTTGCAATTACTATCACTTACCAAGTGATTTTTCATCCAAATCTCAATCGTCCATAACAATATTTCATCACAAGTTGCTGACAAGAGAAGGTAGGGTTTTGGCCAATGGATGAACTCATCCATCATCCATGACAATATTTGTTCACTTATTCATAAGAAGTGCCATCCCGAAAAGTTATCATAGTGACATCAAAATACCATATGACACTAAATATCATAATTAGTGTTGTTCCTGCATATTGTTTTTGATGCACGTTAAAATGACAATGTTTCAAAATAGAGACTTCGTGATCAGCTCCCCTTCATTAAACTTTAAGTTCCCACTAAAACAATTATGTCGGTCTACCCATGAATGTGCTTTTAAGCATGTGCACCTAAAACCAACATAATGTACCTCTGTCATACATTTGAAACCCTTAATGTAAGGTTGTTGTACATAGTTAGGTTTAAGCCCTAAACGTTTTTGGAACCCGATTTGCACCTCGCCACACCTATGGTAATTTGAATGTGATTTATAACTTAGATGTCAACCTCTTCTTCAAGCGACTTTGTATGGGTGTCAAGAAGAATAACCTTGCAAGACAGCAAGCTATCGCCATCTACCAAATATGAATGTGACTTTTTGGTAGATGGCAATAGCTTGTTGTCTTGCAAGGTTATTCTTCTTGACACCCATACAAAGTCGCTTGAAGGAGAGGTTGATGAAGATTCCATATATATTATCCATTATAAAGAGAGAATAAACAAGAATATAAACATGGTTGAAAGCATTAAGGGTCAAAGGGTCAATGGTGGTTTTGGGCATATGTATCTTAGATGCAAAGCACTGAAGGTGGGGCATGCATGTGGAGGTAAATCAAATTACGAGGTTTGCTTCCCCAGTGTGGGATGTGGTTGCTTGCCTAGGGTAGATGGGTCTTCAATGGGTCTTATAAGGTTTTTTTTTTGTTTTTTGTTTTTCTCTCTCCAACTAGCCCATTTCTCCTACGACATCAAAACACGTGATTAGTACGATATGGTCAGCAACTCCAAATTGAAAGAAATTGAGGCCGTAACCACTTTCCACATAATTTGGGGAGCTCGTCTGAATGTCTATTTCATTGTCAAAGTGAAGATTCTTGTGCTCATAATATGGTCATATAAGGGCCACTTCACACATGAGACTGAGAGCCCGTGACCATTACACTTCAAGCACTCTCAATGGTGGAAAAGGCAGAGCCGGTCCAAGTTCGCTTCACCCTACGCTCGAGGGACCAACAGAGTATGTGAATGCAAGATGGATGCAAAGTCTACATGGATTCCTACATGGCATCAAATGGATCATGATTCATGGTCAATTGCACTATTTTCAAAAACCAGCTCTTGGAGGTAGGCCTAACACAAAACCAAGAGACCATGGCACTCCGAATGTTCACAACCAGTGACTTCTTTTTCTTTTTCTTTTTTCTAATCATGTGTGAGGACCCGCATGAATAGAAATTCATTGAAATAGCATTTGGTTGAGGGCCCAGTCACATATGACTTCACACTACACTTGAGGGTTCGTGACCACACTACGTGATTTTGGAGGTGTCTTGGGACGGCCTTTGGACACTTTCTTTTGGGCTCTCACAATTTCATGGTCACGGCTCTTGGCTCGTGTGTGAAGTGGTCCTAAGTCCTCCCAATTATGTTGATTACTAAATCTAGAACGGTTAACATATATTCTGAACATGTAGTCCAATATCCTTTAAACACGTGTCTTTTTGGTGTCCGTTGTTGGATTCACACCTAACCGCACACCAGTCAAATATAAGTGCCTGATTAAGATGAGTAACCGAATTAGACACGTCTACATTATCTGAAAAGTCCGGCTGCCTTCGCCTGTCACTGTGGCTGCCCATGTCCTTTCTGTAATGGTGGGTGAAGCTCACCTGCACGGGATACCCGTTCACCTTATATATATATGCAGTAATTTAGAATTGTCCGAATTCTATACGTGGGAAGCAAATGGGGTCCAATGAATGGGGAGAACCGGCTGCTAGTTACAGATGAACCGGTTAAGGGCCACTTCACAACTGATACTGCGAGCCCGTGACCATTACACTTCAAGCGCTCTCATTGGTGGAAAAGGCGGAGCCGATCCAAGTTCGCTTCACACTACGCTTGAGGGACCAACGGAGTATGTGAATGCAAGATGGATGTAAAGTCTACATGGATTCCTACATGGCATCGAATGGATCATGTTTCATGGTCACTTGGACTATTTTCAAAAACCACCTCTTGGAGGTAGGTCTAACACAACACTGGGAGACCATGGCACTCCCAACACTCACAATCGTTGATTTATTCTATTTTATCATGTGTGAGGACCCGCATGAATAGAAATTCATTGAAATAGCATTTGGTTGAGGGCCCAGTCACATATGACTTCACACTACACTTGAGGATCCATGACCACACTACGTGATTTTGGAAGTGTCTTGAGACGGTCTTTCGACACTTTCTTTTGGGCTCTCACAATTTCATGGTCACGGCTCTTGGCTTGTGTGTGAAGTGGCCCTAAGTTTGAGAAATAATCGGTTGAAGTTCAAGACTTAACGAACATTACCCATCATTTTAGAGGAATCTATGGAATATACCCCAAATTAATAAAGGAAAATCGGAAGATGACAACATTTAACCGGTTGGACTTAGACATACTAAGATTTCATGACAGATTATGCCCAAAAGTCACCCGGAACACTAATGGGGTCACTAAGGACTGAGGTATGTGGACTTATAATGGACGCTTCTAACTCCACATAGTACACTTTTGGTCGTTGGATGGGATCGTGAATTGTCTCGTCCAGTTCGCGATTGTGAATCAAAGAAGACTTTCCTTTCAAGTGTCCAAATTGGATTGAAATACAATAATTACAAGAGGTCAAAGTGAAGATTCTTTTTTCTCTCTCATTGATCACACGGGTCTTCCCAATTGTGTTAGCTACACTAAATATTGTATTTAGTGTCATCAATCCTAATTGTTTTGCTCAATACCACACTAAGTATTGTATTTAATGTCACCAATCCTAATTGTCTTGCTCAATACTAATTGTAAACCCCTGATGCAGTGTCACCAACACTAAATGTTAACCTAACATTATTTGTCATATTTTGTAAGTTTTTTGGGGGATTATAGAGTTACAGTGTTGCAATTACTATCACTCACTAAGTATTTTTTCTTCCAAATTTCAATCATCCATGACAGTATTTCATCACATATTTGTTAGGATGCAAATTATACCAAGCTTTGTGTCAATACATTGGCATGGATTTCATGCATTATGCGCAACCTGGAGAAAAGTAGCCGACAAGAGAAGGTAGGGTTTTGACCAATGAATGAACTCATCCATCATCCATGATAGTATTTGTTCCCTTATTCACAAGAAGTGTCATGAGAAAAGTGACATAAAATGCTATATGATGCTAAATACTATATAGTGTATTTGTAAACCACCCGTGTAGTGTCACCAACACTCAATGTAAACCTTACACTATTTGTCATTCCTTGTTTAAAATTTTTGGGCATTATAGATTAACAAAACATTGTAATTACTGTCACTTACTAAGTGACTTCATCCAAATTTCAATCGTTCATGACAATATTTTCTTCACAAAAATCCCAGGATGCAGAATATACCAAACTTTGTTTCAATCATTGACATTTGGATGAACTAAAAGTAAGTTTGGATGACAATACTTGTAAACTCATTCATAAAAGTGTCATTGGAAAAGCTATCCTAGTGACACAAAATACCATATGACCTAAATACAACACTTAGTGTACTAAACCTAGAATGGTGTCCTTCTTATGATAACATAGTCCAATTTCATTGTAACATGTGTCTTTGTGGCGTCCAGTCTTAACTACAAGCCTTGCCATATACCACTCAAATATAGCCATCTACACAAAACTAATATATTGTTCGATCAAGGTCCGCATCAGTGTGTATTTTTGACAAAGTTTTTGCAAGTTTTTTGACATTTGACACACAGAAACTTGCACAAAAATAAAATGCACGTCAATTGACATGCACAATTTAGAATTTGACATGCAGTGTGACTTGTGAAGAGAAAAACCACACGTCAACTGACACTTTAGAAATTGAAATGACACGTACTACTAGGCATGTGACATTGAGGTGACATTTTAGAAGAGAATGTAGATGTCAATTGACATTCATTTTTGTTTTTGAAAACGTCATGTGACACTTTGGATTTGAAGTTGAACGTCAAATGAAATTTGTCAAACATACACACTGGTCCGCGTGCCTTATAGTCTCTGCACCATTTGTGTCCCACAAGCACCTTCCACTTAATATGTATTTAGTGACTGGCGTAAAGAGGTGGATGACAAACTGTGAAAGCAGTGATTCATTCATCCGGTTGAGGCAGGTAACCTAACATAATCAATGTTCATGGATGACAAACAGATTGGGTCTGGATGAGAACGTCCCAATTTTAGATGAACACCGATTACAGTGTTTGGTCCTACTGCGGCATTTCCAACTCCACAACTCACCCTCCACGGAAAAACTAAACTGGCTAAAAATAGTCACACGTCCAAAAGGGCGTCAAGAATGCAGTAAAACAACAAAACTCGATTTCTAGCAAAGGAAAATGTAAAGTGGCTAAACATAGTCACGCATCCAAAAGGGCTTCAAGAATGCAGTAAACAGTAAAACTCGATTTCTAGCAAAGGCACCCCAACTTCTATTTTTAACCAGTTTAGTTTTTCCGTGGAGGGTGAGACATACAATTTTGGCTGGTGGATTAGATTCTGAAATCTCTCACCCTGTCAGCCAATTGCAATAACGAAGATTGTCATAATTTTCAAGTTTCCATATTGAAGTTGAGATGCAAAAGCAAGTCCATATCTTTAAGTGATCACATATGGCCTACCAATTATACCTAGAATGGAGTATGTATGTCAAGCACATCGTCCAATCTCATAGCAACATGTGTCTTTTTGTTGTTCGTTTATAATTACAAGCCTTGCATTATACCACTAAAATAAAGGTGTTTAATTAAGAAGAATGACCTTAAAATTCTTACTTAGGGCGGGTTTCCATGTTGTCAATAACCTACTACATTCTAGATAATAGTGGGATGGATGTGTTCTCATGAAGATAGCAAAAGCAACCAATCAACCACATTATGGTTGCCTACTAGCTAGAACGTGGAGGGTTGTGACCATGAGCCATTAGACTTCCATGTGCCCACTAAACAATGAATAGTTGGTCGGCACATACGAACTCTACCCCACTAGATTTTACCTACATTCGTCCTTGTTCCCACTAGAGTCTAGTGGGTGAGCAACATACATAGGAACTCACCTTAACCTTGCTACGTAATTCTAGTCAATTATTGAGAGATGGTACTACATATGTGATAATTTTCAAACATGGTAAGTTGAACTTGAAGTTTTAGAATCATAGTTGAAATGTAGAATTTATGAAAGATCACAGTGAAGATTCTCTTTCTCTAAAAACCCTAAACCCCAAACCCTAAACCCTTCTCTTGGACAACACTTTCCACATGAAACCATGCATAAAAATATTTCCTAGCATGCATGAGCATGTGGTTTGTGTTGTTCTAGTTGCAATTGAGATCATTTGTTGCTTATAATCACAATGTCCATTAGGATTGTAACATGCTTATCAGTACCCAAGAATTGAAGGTAGAGGGTGCTTAAACCAACATTCTAAGCTATTGCACATACATATGGCTATTTGGTTGATATATAAAAAAAATAAAAAAGTATTCATATTAGCCATTGGGCTAAACATAGGTGTAAAGAAAAGAAAAACGTTTTTAGCCTCAATTGATTATTTGATGAATATTCAAAGTCAAAACCACTAGCTTCCTTAAACCGATCCCCATGCCCCGTGTATGCCGACCTTGGATATGATGAGAACCCCCACATTCGTTGCCCAGAACCAACACAAGATTGGCTAAAACCAACACAACATAGTTGGGTACTAGACCCAAGCTAGATCACAACGCAAAATGGCCACCTCCATGATCCCACTTGGTTGTGTTTGTAGAACCGTCTCCTTGCATCCCGGGTACCGACCCCCTTGGATTTGTGGGCTTGAACCACTCCACACCCCCCCCCCTTGCATGAATAGAATGGCTACAATAGGCATTGACAAGCCACCCTAAACCCACCTTGAACCGACCCAAGATAGAGTGGAGCCTGTTACTTACCCTATATGGAGGTAGTGCAGGCCGGTATGCGGTGGCAACACTAATGAAACCTAAACCTGTCATCCCATGGGCTTGGGCACTCTTTTTCCATGGGGAATGTTTCAAGGTAGTAGAATGTTGGTGATCAGGAGGCATTTATAGGTGTTGCTTTTGGGTTGGTTTTAGCACCCTCTACCTTAGATCACCTCGTCTCTTTGATGACTTTGCACAGAGCCAGATAAAAAAAAGACCACCCATATATAAAAATCATCCATATATGAAGGAGGTCATGGTTTTTAAATTCCCATTGTTAGAATGGAACAATACACTGCTTCACCCAAGTGTTTCAGCGTAAATCTACCAGTGCAGTGCTCTGCTGTGAGAATAAACAAAGTATATTTTTCCCGGGGAGTGCACTTAATGCTAAGACTAGGAATACACGTGAGTGCGTTTTAATAGCATACCCCCCTATGTACTTGACCTTGAAATAGTTTTTAAATTAAGATTTTTTAGGTGCTAAATCATTACGTATATATCTATCATTTGGTGTAAATTTCAGGACCAAAAGTTTTTAAAATCTTATTAAAAAAATTATAGAAGTTTGAACTGAAATGTGTTGTTTTTCGCTTCAAAAATCAATTTAAAAATATTTACAAGTGAGTATTTTTTTGAAATTTATACAACAAGAACTTTAGATTGTGTTTAACAACTTCATATTATTTTAACAAATTTTAAATGATTTTTTAGTACATACATAGGGGGGTCGAAAGTACGCACTCACGTGATTCCTAGTCTTAGCATTAAGTGCACTCCCCGGGATATTTTTGAGTAGAATCAGGCTTATTCCCAACCCCACCTAGCATACAAACTCAGTTGAATAATGTTATGGAAGCCCTAGCATTAGTTGGGTTAAGTTTAAAGGGATGACAAAGAAACATAATTTATGTAGCAACCTTTCACAGATAAACCCTTTGATCGCAACATCTGTGATGTTGACAAGAAACGCTCCAGCTAGATCTTAGCTATGACTATGAAATGTAAGTTGGAGGAGGAAGGACAATTGGATATGGTAGGCCTTATGTGGTCACTCTTGTTGATTGGATACCCATATTTGAATGGTATGCAATGAACCTAGTAATAATACTAACAATTACCAAAAGACACATGTTATGATGAGGTTGGACTTTGTGTTATAATATCAAACACCATTCTAGGCTCAACACTAAACACAATTGGAAGGGCCTAGTATGTGATCGTTTAAAGAGAAAGATAATCTTCACTTTGATTTTTCCAATAAAATCTACATCTTAACTGTGGTTCTAAATCTTCAAATGACAAACTTCGTGATTCATAATTGCTAACTAGATGAGATAACATTGATTCAATTCATAGGCCAAAAATTATGATGAGAGGGAAATTGTTGCATATGAGCGTATCTCTCATCCATCCATGTTAAAAATCTACCCCTTAGAGGTTTGTGATTGTATCATTTCAAATGTGTTGTACTAGACTAACTCGGGGTCTTTACAACTCATTTTAGTGTCAAATTGTCTTAAACTAGGATTCAAGTCTATCTAAATTTATGCATGAATTTTGGACAATTCCAACTGCCAATATGATATACACTAGATAGCAAAACTACACAAATATGGTGATTGGCAAACATAAAATACAAACATTTGAAGCTGTTGTGTTGTTGCTTTTGATGTTGTCATTTGATGTTTTTGTCCCACAAGTGCACATTCTTTATTGTTTTTGGACCAGTGGTTTGTCCAAATATACTTAGATGTCAATTCTTATTTAAGTAACCTCCGACCCACATACTATTCAAGGCGTTTGGTTGGATGATTGAGACTTGAGAGGCACACTCATATGCTATAATTCCCTCTCGCCCAAAATTATACATGGGTTGGAAATGCCGTCATAACATTAAGTAGCAAGCCCGGATTGACCTTCTCAAAAGAGCATCAAACCAGCACGTGTTGGTTTGATGCTCTTTCAAGAGCAAAGGTAGCACTAAGTTTGAGTTTTACTTGGGCTATTTTTAATCTATTTGGGTAGTTACTTTCAAAGCTTAGAATTAATTATGTCGGTTTCTAGGACAAAACTAATGCCAAGTGGTGGTAAAGGTTCTAATCTAGGCTAAATTACGATCTAAACAAATCTAAATAGATATAAAGCAATGGGAAAGTTGGTGAGGTCAAAAAGGTAGTTGCACTTTTTTGGAAAAGTCTCCTGATACCCGCATTGGAAACCTCTTTGATACCTTTTTGAAGCTTCTATATTTGATTAATTATCCATTAATTCAACCTTGCTTTGCAAGCTTTTCCCTTCTTGTTGAGGTAAATTTGTGGGTACTCAAAGGGTACCCTCCTAGCATTGCTACTTAATGTTATGGTGCACGTACATTGGGAGGATATTATGCCTTCCACCCAAAGCCACCCAAAGCTTCTCTAGACCCTAGGGTGAACCATTACTTCAAACTCATCCACCTGTTTTAGGCAATTTCATATTTAATCCAACAGTTTGTTCACCAAGTCCTTCAACGTTGTGCAAAATCTCTTCATGATGAAAATTACATCGGGTAAAGGCCTTTGGGTGGATCATGCTCATGGATCCACCTGCCGCATACCTCATTGCCTACTCTATTAAGGCATGCATGTGTTGTTAGGTTACTTTTCTTAAGCGAACACCTATATTTGATTTGTTAGTGGTTACTAGGTGAGGATTAAAGATTAAACACCGTAACAACATATGTTCAAAAGAACGTGGACTACATCTTCAAATTTATTAACTACTCCACACTCAATAGTGGACACAATTGGGAGGACGTGTGTATTCAGTCAAAGAATGAACAAACATGCACTTTCGCTAACCCTAACTAAATCAGGGAAGATCAAATTTCAATCCGGTTTTGATTGATGCTTCATCGTAGACTTGCTAATGCAACTCAAGTTTTGTTGTTTGAATCTAATCTGTAGAAGCTGGAGAACATGAAAAGCGAACCGAAAGACACCCACATTACCTTAGATGTTGGAATTCAGATGGGACAGGCCTTCCAAGCGGATCACCACAGAGTCACAGACTCGTCAATGATGTTAAGGCACATGTGGGTCTGTACATGCATGAGCGGACGGTGGCTGCTGCCGAATGCATCATAGTGGATGTGCAGACAGGGGTCGTAGTTAATAGGCACCAGCAAGAGCTTGATTCAGGCCGTGTCAGGTGAAACAATCATGTGAAGTGCGCCAAAACGTTGACTCATAACGTCGTCGGATCATCATCAGTGCTAGCATTGTCATGTACACCAGACAGCCAGAGTGATGTAGCTTGCATATAGCTAGCTAGCTAGCTAGCTTGACATGGAGGTTCAATGGAGTTAAATGGACTGTTGAGGTATTATTGTCATGCGACTCTATATGTTGTGGCCGGCACTTCCCACTCCACATAACATTTCGGCCGTTGAATCAGTTTGGGAACTTGTTGCCTCTGGAATCGTCAGCAACTGTGAATCACAGTGATTGTTGTTTCAAGTTCTAGAATTGGAATCGGTTTTTTTTGATGTAATCCATCGAGATCCTAGTGTTTCCAAGGCCAACTGGCTATAAGTTGGCATCTTCAGTTTTTCTTTATTACATTGAGAAATATTGTGTAAATTGCTCTAAATGGATCAATAATTTTCTTGAAGTCTTGAATTTGAGCCAATTATTTCTCAAACTTAACCGGTTCATTTGTTACTAGCAGTCAATTCTTCCCGTCCATTGATTGGAGTTTTAGAGATCAAAGTGGAGAGTTTCTAGATCCTCTTTAAGAGATCACATAGACCCTCCCAATTATGTGAACTATTGAACTTACAATCACTACAAATATATGAATCTTGGTCAATTGACCCGTGACAGTGAGAAGTTGTCCTATGTCAATGGAGTATCTTCAATTTTTCACTATATCAAATTCACATACTTCTTTCACCAATGTAGGACGGTTGCCTAGGGCTCACATGTTGGTAGTGAATGATGCATGTAATCTAAATCAAATCTTATTGTAACATGTGTCTTTTTGACGTCCGTTCTTAACTACAAGCCGTGTCACATACTACTCAAATATAAGTTAAGTGTCCAATGAAGATGGATGACCACACAAGTCCCACATACCTTAGCAAGTGCCAAGTGATTTGACTTGGTCTCAAATGAATGCCATCTACGGAGGACAACAAGCTTACAGCACTCCAGTGCTCAGTGCTCTTCTTCCTATCCAAGTAACCTTCAATTAAATAAAAGCGGCACCGGACATCGATTGGTAGTCACCAGAGTTTCGCTGGGGAGATTTATTTTACAATTTTAGATCAGTTGGGGAGGAGCTGACTCCAGCGAATGTAAATGTGGCACCAGGTGGACTGCCACTCAATCAGTAGTACTTGAGAGCTGGTGCACACCTAAAGTTATAAGGCTTTAACCATTACTGAGGAGCTCTGAGGAGTGGGATATGAGTGCATGTGACATTTAACGTTGCCATCGCATTCAGTCCCATTCAATGACTACGTCGGACTTGCAGACTGGTCAGTTGTGTAATAAAGGCGGGTTACTGATTGGTTGGACACATGCATGACCCACTTGAACATCAAATCCAAAAGTCTCACACAAAATCAATGCAATGTCATGCTACAGCACTGCAAATTTGTCTCGTCTTGTAATGCTGCAGCCCAATCTATAACCATCGATCACAGAATCCCCAGTACTACTTAAAGGAAAAGGCTCTTGATGCAAAGTGACACGATTTGATTCGCAATGTTCTAGTACAGTGACACCAAGTTAGCTGATAACGTGGTGGCCAAATGACTGGAGGATTAATTCTATGTCACCTGATGAGTAGGGTTTAGGGTTCAGAGTTCAGAGTCGATTCTGCACATGGAGTAGGGTTCTCAAAATACCAACAATAAGATATAATTCAGTTGAGGCACATCAAGCAGGCCATGTGAAAGCCAGATTCTGACAATTGATCACAGAAGTGACAACCATGAAAGGTGGACATATTTGTTGAAATCACTAATTTGTGCAGGAGGAGGACGTAAAATTTGAGAAATTAGAGAAACCCCCAAGTCTGATGACTACATATCAGTTGCTTGCGGATTTTACAGTGTGGGGAAGGGAGCTGTAGTCACGGCATCCCTAAAGAATGGTATACTCTACTCTTGTGAAGACCCAGATTTTTATACTCTACGCTGCTATACATCGATCTCTGCTCTCATTTGGTCTTCGAGCAAATGACCTTGGTGGGCAGTACAAATTTCCATTGAATGTGAACCTTGAGGATTAGGTCATGCTGGGACGCCCTTGATCAAATTGACCTCGTCAAGTACTCCTTTTCTCCGATGATCCTCCGGCAAGCCTGCAAGTGTTAAGTGCCCCAGAAACCAAGCAGCTTCAAGGTGTTGCAGGCTGCTTGGTGCGTTGGCTGGAGCTGCTTGGCGTTGATGAAAAATCCAAAGAGATGTGATCAACATTTAAGATTCCCTGCAAGAACCTTAAAACGAGTTGGCATGGCCTGGCTGCCCGTTTGGCCTTCGCAAACTCCCCTCTGCACCATTCCACAGCCGATTCACATTGAATGCGTCACAAACAACATGTGCTGGGACGCAATACTTGACAAAATTGATCTCGTCCACCACTCATTTAATATGATGATTCTTCGGCAGGTCGGGAAGTGTAAGTGCCCCGTACATGATGGCTTGCACGACCTAGTGGACGTTTAGCCTTTGCAAACCCTATAGGGCAAATAGAGATAGGGTCCTCCCAATTTGCAACACTCAACCCCCAAGTTTGTGTTGATTGTTTCACCAAAACCCCGTGCTGGGGCGCACTTGACCGAATTGATCTCGTCGACTACTCATTTGATCTGACGATCCCTCAGCCGGTCGGCAAGTGTGAGTGCCCCAGACTTGGTTGAGCAGCTTCAAGGTGTCACGGGCTTTGTGTTTCGTGCGTTGGCTGCAATTGCTCGGGAGCAACATGAGCAATTTCGTAAATGCGCCCGCCTGCAACGCGGCGTTGATGACACTCCGGTTGGAGGAGTAGGACAACACGGCCCACAACGTGGCCGTCGCGTGCTCTGTGGCAACATCCGAAACCCCGAGCAACGACCTTACGATCGCGGGGATGGCCAAGGCATGGCTCGATATTGCCTCCCGCCCTTCAGCACAGTTGGCGAGAACCTCAAGAAGCGCATACGCGTGCTCCGTGCAGTTATTATTGTTGTTGTTCCGTTGCTCCGAGGCGCTCGACCCAATCAAATCCACCAGAATCCCAATCGCATTACACTCGATTGCCTCCAACCGGTTTTTCTTAACAATACACAACGAAAGAAGCAACCTCAACCCCACATCCTCCGCCCTGAACCCTAATTCCCTGTCCCTATCTACCAAAAGCAACGTCACGAGCCCCTCGATCGCCCCGGGAAACCCCCCCACCACGCCTTTCAACCGCGGGTCGAGCTCGCACACCTTACAAATCAGCTCAGCCGCGTTCACCTTCGCGTCGAGACACCCAAACGACGTCACCAACCAACATAAACACGCAAGCGTCCTCTCGTCCGCAAACTCCCTCGTATCCTCATCCCCAAGGTGCAAGAGTGCCACCACTCCCACCGCCTCCTCACAAAACCCTAACTCATCCTCCCCTCCTTGCTCCTCCTCATCGTTCGACATGTTCTCCCAATCCAGAGTTGCAAGAAACGACGCGAGGATCGGCGCCGCACCGGCCTCCGAGATGCTCCTCCGGTTGCGTTCGCTCTCCATCGCCAAACTTCGAAGCGTTTTCAAAGACTCCTCGACGTCATAACCCTCGTCAACATTGCAGAGGAGATGACGGACTCGTTCCGGCGCGACAGATTGCTTCGGTGTCGGAATCCGTTCCACTCCGTAGGCTTTGTGATTTGTGCACCACTCTTGGATTAGTCTCCGGAGTGTGTGATTCGGAATGAATTCCTGGTCATCCGCAAGAACTTGGTTGGAGGATGGGCACCGGTTATGGCCGGATGCTAGCCATTTCTCGATATTAGCCCTATCGTAGGTCATCCCCGTGCTTAGCGTTACGGGATCACTCATAAGTTCCAGTGAGATGGGGCATAGGAAGAAGGACGGAATGCTCAGTTGAGGTACCTGAAGTGAAGATAAATGGGATGCCCTATCTGATTTGTGGCCCGGTGCAATCGCCGATCCCAGCGCCATCGACTTCGATCTCAAACTCCTGACACCAGGTTCAATGTGCCTCTGAAACAAATCTTGCCTCTGAAATTTGACAGATGCCTATTTGAAGCTTTAAATTGGGATCTGCATTCAGGAATCTCGTGGTCAGCGTCGTTTAAACTTCGCAAACCATCATTGATGAAGTTTGCTGTTTGTTTGTAATTCTATGCTCGCCATTCTTGCCATTCTCGACATTGCAAGTACTGCAAACTTCATAGGAAATAGGAAAGCCGGAATAGGAAATAACTATTTGTTATACATTGCCCTTATTTGTCTTGGTGTTGGAAATAGACTCTTAGACTCTTTGGCCACGACAGACAAATTATGATGAATCAAGCCAATTTTCTAGAAGAACGTCTGTGAGTGAGTTTAGACACATATATACATACCTATGGCTAGAGCCGCACACCGGCCCGGAAGATTGTGGTGACTTGATTCGCAGTAAAAACGTTTCCTCCGAAATTGTGGAACTGCCACCGAATGAGAGAAGAACTTTCTGCAAATCGGTGGAAAGCAAGTTGGCCACTTCTAGTATAATAGTCTCTCAACCTCTGGATGCAGTGACCTACCCGACTCGGCTACTTCTTGTGCTCCTCCTCCTTCGACGCTCAGCCTTGTATCAATTTCACAAAACCAGTTTCAATGTCCCGATTAAGCACAACAGCGGCAATTGGTGAGATTTCTAACATAATCATTCCGCACCTCCCATTCTCATTGCAAGTGCAATTGCGGAAAGACCAAATCTTAACAATAAATTAAAGTCAATCATTCACACTGCTATTCTTGAAGCCTCGGTGTTGAGAATGCCTTATTTGTAGCAGATCCAAAAGGAAAAAGCCCTTGGCAAGACAATCTAAGACTTAGCTTGTGCTGAATCAAGCCAATTCTCTAAACCAACAACAACTGTAAATGAGTTTAGACATGGCATGTATACCTGTGGCCAGATTCCGCCGAATTCACAATAATCGAATTAATAAACAAATAACCCGTAGGTTATCGGACGAGGCTTCTTCTTTTTCTTCTTCTTCTTCGAAGCCCAGCCCTGTATAAACTTCGCAAAACCAGCTTCAAAGTCCCAGGCTGCTCTGAAAGAAATCTTGCCGCCTCTGAGAGTCACAGAATATGCCTACTGTGATAGAAACTGAGGCTTTAAAGGACCCCAGGCATGGATACACACTGCCCTGGCTTATAATTGGCTACTAGTTTAAGTTCAAATCTCTCAACCTCTGGATATTCATGACGAAACAGAAAAAAAAAGTAATTTAGCGCACCGACTACCACGCTGCAGCATCTGGGTCCCCTTCTAGATCCATTGATGTCATCACCTGACCTGTAAACTCCAACACACACTAAATTCTTCTTCAACTAGGGAGTGCAGATTTAACAAATTCTAGGTTGCTTGTCAAAATTGCAGTTTGAAGCAACCAGGTGAAACAAACTAATCTTCAGGATCACACTAGAGCTAATTGCAAGACTATATATTTGTAACTCCGTTGTGCAGACTGCCAAGCCTGTGTTAATTTACTTTGTGCAAGTACTTCTTCTGCAGACTTGAAGTCAGAGTGCAACTTAGCCCACCAGGATCCAGAACCAACAGATTCCAGGTTTTGTTTGTTCTGCACTTTTAACAAACCCCGTGAAACAAAACTTGCAAGACTAATTATTCCTCCTTCGTCACTGAGTAGTCTTGTGCATGCTGCCAACCGGGTCTTGTTGTGCAAGTTCTTCTGCAGACTCGATGAATCGTATGCCAATAGCACATTAGCCCACCCAGATCCAGATATCTGATCAAGAAAGGAAGTAGTCCTGATGATCCAACAAATTCTGGGTTGCTTGTAAAAATGCAGTGTGAACTAATTAACCCGGTGAATCACACTCTTCAGGATCAGACTAAACTTGCAGCAAGACTAATTACTCCTCGGCCACTGAGTAGATTTGTGCTGCCAAGCAAGCTTGTGTTGGTATGCAAGTTTTGCAGACTTGAGTTGAAACTTTGCAACTAATTAGCCCACCAGAATCCAGATATCTGATTTTTCTTTTAAATAAAAAATATTTAAAAGGGGGACGTAGTCCAGATCCAACAACAACTTCTGGGTTGCTTGTAAAAACTGCAGTTTGAATCAAACTCTTGATGGATGAGACTAAACTTGCAAGCAGACTCTTGATAGTTTTACTCCTTCGCCACTAAAGTCTTGTCACTTGTGCTGCCAAGCGTGTGTTGTTGGACAAGTTTTTCTTCTGCAGACTTGGATAGAAACTGCAACTAAATAGTCCACCAGGGTCCAACAAATTCTGTATTGCTAGCTTGTAAAATCTGCAGTTTGAAGTGCTAACACCCGCAGAAACTTGAAACTAGACTCCAGGATCAGGCTATTAAACTTGCATGAAGGAACTTGACCAAATTACTCCCGCCTCCTCTCCCTCCGTGAGTCGGCAGGCTGATGTGCTGCCAAGCGTGTGTTAACTTGCTTAGACGACCTTTCGTGCAAGAAGTTCTAGTTCATCGACTGCAGACTAACTGAAGTTCATCACGATGTGAATGCTTGAAGTTAGCGGCTGGCACCAAGGTGAAGATCATCCCATATCTGATAACTATAATAATAGGTTATGTTAAGCGGGTGAGCGCATCAGCAACTGACACAACTTGCAGGCCATTGAGCTGAACTTAGTTCTGCATCTTCACCTCTTTCCCAGTATCTAGGTTCTCAGTAGATGCACCACCTTCACCGGTGTCCACATCTACATCCGTCCTAGATAACTCACCCTTCAAGGGAGCCTGTCATGTCCTTGCGCCACAAACCATGAGAGGTCAACGACCTGCCTGCATCGTAACTGCCTCAGGCTCACCTTTCGACAAGCGCCTGCAGCTGGCAGCAGACTAACTTAGTAGACCATTAACTTAACTTGTTCTTATTACACTCTAACCTCCCTAATATCACGCCTGTGGCAACCAAAGTGCACGTGACATTAAGGAGGTCTGCAGTGGTAACATGGATGCATGATATTAGAGAATTAGTGTAGCATGTGACACTATGGAATAACACAAAGTCAACGTTGTAATAATGACAATGATGGCAATGATGACAACGTGATGTGTGCGAGCGTGTGGTTTGAATTCTTAGGCGAACTATTTTAAAGTCAGAGCCCATGATATATAAGAGGGAAACGTGACAACAAGGAGGGAGGTTTCAACTGAGCACATCCGTTCCCTAAGGTTTCAAGATATAAGAGAGGGAGTGACATTACAAAGGGGTGACATTACAAAGGTTAGGGTGTACTATGATTTAGTGTCCAGGTGTGAATTTCAGACATAATCGGTTGAGATCCAAGTGATTCCAAGTCCAACCGGTTATATGTTGACATCTTCCAACTTTTCTTTATTGGCTTGGGGTATATTCTATAGATTCCTCTAAAACAATTGGTAATTTTCCTTAAGTGGTGAACTTCAACCATGTATTTCTCAAACTCGACCGGTTCATCTGTAACTATCGGTTGGTTCTTCCCGTCCATTGCTATGATTCTCACACAAGTGACACGGTCCATTTTACAAATAAATAAATTGAAACGTCAGGCATTCCGACGTGAATTTGAGCCCGTTGGCCCTACCCTTGCTCAAGAATCCTCTTGGTGAAGGATGGGGTTTACTGCCTACCTTGCGGTGGGTGGGCTCTTGGCTTCCTACCTACCTACCTACTTTATTCCGTCAAGTAGAGAGAAGATTTCACAGCAGGAATCGAACTGCCAACCTCTCCATTCGGAAACGGGTACCTCTCCGCTATCACCCGGTAGTTTAAGGTCATCTCGGACCGGTCCATTTTACACTAAAGTAGATAGGCCTAATTTGGTTACTTTTGTGTTGTTTGCTACCTTTAGACTACTTGGATTCGCATGGAACGTTGAATTTATGTGCATCCACAAATGTATATGGAGAAGCCAAGATCAATCTCTTAGAGTTATGGACCTAATCTCGAGTTGTTTATGAATGGTCAAAGTCCACTAACGGTGAGCCATAAGAAGTTCACATGGGTCCCCTCCCCCCCCCCCCCCACACACAATTATGTTGACTATCCATGAACCTAGAATGTGTTAATAAAAATTAAGCATGTAGTCTAATTTTTTTTTGAAACTCGTGCTTTTTTGGTGTCCATTCTTAGGTCTATACCATGAATAGTTGAAATTGAATTTTGCATGTTCGTGTGCTTTCAAGTGTAGAGTAAAGATGAAATCGGCTAAGGCGCACTTTGGTATTATGGCCATTGTGGCCTGCGGAGGTAGGATTATATAATTGTAAAAAGGTTTCATGATTTCTCTCACCTTTGTTGTGGACAATTCCTTTCAAGTTAGGGTTAAAATACGTTGCCTCCACTTCAATGTTGAGATTTGCACGCATCAAATACCCGTCACACTCATCACCTAACCAAATACCACTCAAATATAGGTGCTTGATGAAGACAAGTAACCGAATTAGGCACGTCTACCTTAATGAAGTTAACAAACTTTGATTATGCTCCTTTTGAAAGTCAATGGTAGTATATATAAGAACTTTTGGGATTCGTGGCATCTGTATAAACTCATCCATGCATCGTAGATGAAGGGACTGCAATATTTATTTATTCTTAAAAACAAAACATAAAAAAACAAAAGCCACCTAGTACGAGATTGAGGGCTGATTCATTCCAATTTTACTCCACTAGATTGATCCAAGGCATCTGAGTCTGTTTCCAAAGTCAAATATCTAAAATTAGCTGTGTACATGTTACAATGTAATTCACCGCGGTTTTCACCTTCCACAGTGGATGCGTTTCCGTAGACACCACGAATCCCTAGCCGTATATGAGTGGAGTTCAGTCTGAATCATCAATCAGTATGTATGAATGAATGATGAGGGTATTAAATGTATTGTATTGATAGATTTATGAGTAGATTGTTGTCACTAACCGACCGTACACTGGCAGCAGGGAGGGAGGGATATATGGACTCGAGGGTTCATCAGTAACTTCATCAGTGCACAGAGTGAAGTTCCCTCTTCTGACACTCACAAAAGTCGCCTTGTTTGGTACTCCGTGCTGCTTCCACTAAGTCACATAGCAGCAGGCCAGCACAGCCAGCACGGCCAGCACTTAGACACCCAACGAAACGGGGAGAGCCGACTGCTATTTATGGATGATCCGGTTGAGTTTTGAGAATAACCGGTTGAAGTTTAAGACTTCAGGGAAAATGATCAATTGTTTGAGCGGAATCTGTAGAATACACCCCAAATTAATAAAGAAAAACTAGAAGGTGTGAACGTGACATTATTCAATTGAGTTTGTATGTTGGGTAAGGTCGAGAATAAGCTAGATTTCATTTAGAATTATACTATGTTTATTCTCACAGCAGAGCACTGCACGGGGATATTCATGCTGTAAAACTTTGGTGAAGCAGTGTGATGATATTATTAGAACGGAATGGCTAATAGCAGTTGAATAATGTTATGAACATGTAACCAGTTGAATTTGGAAACACTAGGATCTTGAACGATTATGCCCTCCTTGGACACCGCTTAGGCCCAACCCTCTGCAATCACATCTCCTTCCTACTATTGTTGTCTCCTCATAGCTTGCCCAACCTTCTCCATAGGAACTATACTACACCGATTATCCCATTATCCCAATTAGTGCATGTAGTTTTAATTTCCAAAACACGCATTGTTTTGCCAAGTCTCAAAATTGGTGAGGGTTGAAGATACTGAATTCATGAATACATGCTCATTTACCATACAATTCAAGAAATTTGGTGCATGTTCTAAGGTGCTTGTAGAATGATAAAAAAAATTATATGCAAACACATGCTTGTTAATGAATGGTGTTGAATCTAATAGTATTTTCAATAAATATTCCCGAGATGAATGGTGCTTCCTAGATCTTTTGATAGCACTAATTTCATAGCAAAAAGGAATTTCGTATCACCTTCACTAATTTCCCACATGCACTACTAGTCCTCCCTCACTAATTGGGATAATTAGTGTACTATATCCTAGACCACTTTCATCATCTTTCATTGGCTTTGGTTTCATAACACCTACCAAGAGAGGGTAACAATAAGAAACACGTGTCCTATAGGTTGGATGTTGATTCATCCCAATTTGCGCATATTATGTAGATTGATTCAAGGTCGTTGCCCCAATTTAGGGGGGTTGTGGAATTGTCATAAAATTCTTGGGGTTTTATAATAGTAATAAACAGTTTCATCTTCCTCCTTCCCTTGTTCGCCCTCCCCCTCGGTAGATGTCCTAAACCGAATTCCAACATGTGCAAGTCAATTTGGGATATGAAACCTCTGGCGAAATTTCATGACATCTATACAAACACCTTAAATTTATGCTATTGAGTGTGAGTGAATGTTTTGAATTTTGTAATGTTATAATTTCTTACTATTTTTGTTGATATCTAAAAATCCAAAGGGTTACTCATGATGTTGCATCACTCATCAACTAAACTCATTAAGGGATGCGCAAGAATATGCGATATTTTATCCCAAAAAGGACCTTTGACCAATCAAATTCACCTAAAAAATGAGCAAAATGCTTGTGTGATCCACTAAGTGAGAACAACTCAATAGTTGGGCACTTCCACAAATTCTCATGCCAAAATGTGCAAACCACAATAAGTTAGCCACCTTGCATTTGGAGTCTGTAAATTGGCCCATATTTCTACCACATGTATGCAAAGAATTCTTTATAAATCAAAGAGTTTCCAAATGTTAAATTGAGCAGTCAATGTGAGAACAAAGGCCGTTTTTACATGAACATTTTAAAAAAAATCAAATTCTACCAAAATAAACAAAACTGATAGTACGGTAATTCTATACTTTTGATGAGTTAGAAAATTAGCAAGCAATTTTTGGAGTTGTGAACATTTGTGCTTCAAGTGTTGTTATTTGTACTTGTCATGTAGCCATTGTGTATGTGATCATTGGAGATCACGTGGTCTTAGAGTCAATGGTTCTTGCCCACTAGATGATTTTGGATCTAAGAATGTAGTAGATTCGAAATCCATATTCATGGATATTGGGCGGAATTTACTGGTACGACCACGCGATCCTCGCAATGGCCTAGATATGATACCTATCTGAAACCTTGCATTATTCCCAAGTTCACTTCCTACCCCAAATGGCATGTGACCTATCTGAGTGCACCTTTTTCTTTTTCGACCTAAATTTCTGGATCCCAGTGACCTTGATTGTTTGTTGGCAATGAGATAAAGTGTTTGATTCGTCCCCAAAAATTATCAATCAATAGCGCATCAAAATTTGAAGGCACAAACATTCAAGGACTTTTGCAAGCCCGCCAACTAGAATTTAGCCCCAATTTATCACATGGATTATCATTACCCCAACTCAGAAACTCAATGTATAAAGTTCTGAGCTGCTTCCACAGTATCACTTGTTCTATGTGTTTGGTTATCAAGCAACGTTGTGTTATATTGTGTCAACTTATATTGAGCTTGAACCAATGAACGTGGGAGAATCAGCTGCTAGTTACAGATGAACCAGCTTAGTTTGAGAAATAACTGATTGAAGTTCAGGACAATTACCGATCATTTTTAGAGGAATTTATAGAATATACTCCAATCTAATAAAGAGAAACTGGAAGATGTCAACATTTAACTGGTTGGACTTGGAAACACTAGGATATGGACCGATTATGCCCAGAAATCTCCCCGGGCATTTAAGATAAGTTTTTTCTTCTTCTAACATGTCTAAGTAAGAAGCCTTGTTTTGTGTATCTAACACGCAATGTGTATTTTGACAAAAAATTTACAAGTTTTTGATATTTGACACACAAAAACTTGCACCCAAAAAAAATGCATGTCAATGGACACACAAAATTCAGAAGTTGGCATGTAGCAAGCACGGTAAAGTGGACAGCTCTTGATCCTTGCTCAGGTTTAAGTGAAAGTGATCCAAAACAATATACTAACTTTGAATTTTATGAAATAAAAATTCACAAACATTTAGAAAACATATGAATCTACAAAGCCAAGCAATTTATGTTCACAAAAAACAATTTCAAACAACGTATATGTATTTTAGAAGACGGTGCAAGTGGTGGTGCAAGTGGGTGTCATTGAAAAGATAATTGTCAAAAACTTGTTTAAAATACAATTACATTACATTAAATTAATGAATTTTTGAAAAAAAAAATTACGATGACCTCAAGTTTATAATGAATTCAAGGAATATGAAAAGAAATTCCAAGTTCAAAATATTTAAGGTCATGAAATTTACGTTCAAAACTATATTTAGTCAGTTGCTTTTACGCGTCACTTTTGATGATAGGTTTTGAAGATCTCATATTGATATTCTATATTTGAGTACCTAACTAAACAATAGAGGTCATCATGAAAAATAATTTATTTTAAACAACATTTTGCTACTACTTATAGGCGTTTGACCAAGAAAATCATGGCTTTCATATACCGGAGCACTTTTTTGGTCCACTTTACTATGCTTACACCCAGTGTGACTTGTGAAGGGAAAAAACCACACGTCAGTTGACATGTTAGAAATTGAAATGACATGTACTACTATGCATGTGACATTGAAATAACATTTTAGAAAGAAAAAGATTGTAAATGTCGATTGATATTCATTTTTGTTTTTGAAAACATCACGTGACACTTTAGATTTGGAGTTGAATGTCAAACATACAGTGCACTGCTAGCACATTTGTGGTTGGTTGACATCCCAGTTTGAACCTCATCAAACTAGTTAGGTTCTTCTGACGATCCTGATTCAGCGGTCAGATGAGCTAAAAAAAGAAATGTGCACTGTTTTCATGTTCAACCGACTTACAACATAACCGCCCTCAAATCCGCAGCCCAATTGTTGTTGTCTGCAGACATGCTTGAAGGAATCGCTTCAAGTTGAACTTACTATGGTTGTGATTCCCTTGAAAATGGACTAGTTTATTTATTATGAAGCCTACAAGGAAGCCCACTTCCCTCTTGAATCCAGACAGCCACTCCAGGAATCCCGAGTCCAATCCAAGAATCCTTAATATCATCGTCGGTGAAAGCCAAGTCTGCTGGATGTGTTGAACCCGCTGGCTCTGCTAGTGCTGCCACATTAGCAGTTGCAACTTCTCGGAGAGCAAGGTACCTGGCCAACGTGATGCAGTCATTGACTAGAAGTATTTCAGGTGAGAAACACATTTTGACACAAATTGGATTTGCAACCCAAGCAAGGTGCCATGTGTCGCTTTTATACTAGTTGGAACCCTTTAAAATCTCATGTGTCACCTCAAAAAATTGTATTTGGGCACCAAAATCTTGAACATGTTTATCACCTGAGTTTTGTGTCCAGTATAGGGTCTTATTGTGGGTGTTTTCTACTCGACAATCAATATACTCACGAAGTGTGTTGTTTGTAAAGCAAATACTACATCTTTGCATTTTGGTTGGATTCACAGCGCGAATCCAGTGGCACTACTGCGTCTATAATGCTTAACAAAGTTTGAAGGTGTTGGCACTTTTTGTTCAATGCATATCCGTTTGGTCTTTGGTTCCACCATGTATATAGGCGGATATGCCCTTCTGGATCATCCGCAAAACATCTTGTGGTCAAATTAGTATTACCAATCTTTAGTGAATATTCAAGCCCTTTCAAACATGCGTGTTTGAACTTCCTTCTTTGAACTTTGACCAAGGCTCGTGGTATAAGTTTATAAATTTACCTAAAACAAATATCATATAAGTATGGCAAGATCTTTGGGTGTATTGTACAATGACATAGAGTTCAAGGGCATGTAGAAATGAGATCTAATGACTAATTCCAACTTTACTTTCAAGGCAACATCACATGGCACCACTTCTTGGCAACATAAGAAGTTCAAGACAAAAAAAATTGTCCTGCCCCACAAGTATTCCGTAACATTACATGGTTGCTTGGTTGCGTTTTGTAGGACCAAGTTTTACATGAGCATAATTCTCCTTTGATTCCAAGTTCCTTGTTTATGGGGACCACATAGGTTGTGTATTGTGGACTTTTCAACAAGTAACTGTAAATTATTTAGAATATTTTAATCACAACCTCTTACTTTAGAAAGAGACCATCATAGTTGCTTAATAATGTCATGTCATGGAGGATCATTCCAAGTGGATGAAAGATGGTCTATTGTAGAATGACTCCCCCACCACAAGTGCTCCACCCCACTTCCATTTTTTTGTACATGAATTTATCCCTCTTGGGTCATACTAGACGAAAATCGTTTTTTAGTTAGGGACATGAGTATTAGGGGATGTAGGGGTTTAGGTTAGGGGTAGGGGATTTAAGAAATAGGGGAAAAATAAATCAAAATCAAAATTAAACATAACATTATTCAACCACTATCAACCGTTTCATTCTAACAACATCAGTGGCATTGCTTCAACCGAGTTTAGTAGATTGATTCTACTCTTTTGAGAATATAAACAAAATCTAATCTCAAAATAGAATTTGGCTTATTCTTGGCACCACCCAAGGTACAGACTCAACTGAATAATGTTATGAAAGCGATCTTCCTCGTAAATACCAATTGGTGCTATGGTAAGGACATTGCGAATTGACCCGGGACATTGATTCATATACACGGTTGTAACAACGACACATGTCCAAGCCAATGACCATACATTCACTACACTAAACATCTTATTGGCTCACACTATTCATCATTGACCCACACTCATGGTATAAAATAGTTGGGTAGCAACTAGAGAACACCACGTCATATGACAATCAATGTTACATGACAAGTCGTGACGACCACTCTAACTAACATTATTAAATGCCACACTAAGTAAGATGTTTAGAACCACCACCTACATTTATGTTTCCTAGTTGCTACAGAAAAACCGCAATATATGCAATTTTTTTGGGGTTCATAACTATTGCTTTGGATGTCAAGTTACATTACTTCTGACAAAGTTGGCTATGGTCCATCTAGACAATATTTGGTTGCATGGGGGCCTTGGTTGTAGGTTCAATTTCCATAAGGGTTATTAATGGTTAGGTACCTATCATAACATTATTTAGCCCTATGGTTGAGTTATGTTTCTATATTTGGTGTCTGACACGGGCCTTCGTTGTCTTATTTTCACAGAAAAAAACTTAAAGAATATGATGGAATTGACACCAATATGCACAGTGAATAGATCTAGCGTGAAGAGCATGAGTGTTGTGAACAATGTCGGTATTTTCAGTGAATAGTGCTCCTATGATTAGTATTTTCAATGGATATTGTTGTGATGAACAATGCTCCCTGTGAATAATGTTGGGAATACAACTCCACCCGAATCTCCAAGTGTTAGCCTACTAGATGTATGAACAATAAGTGAATATTACTACTTCATTTGGAGGGTCCACAAAATATAGTTGCTTTATTCCAGGGTCAATGGAACTGACCCACATGGCTGGACAATGTTATGATGTTGTTGCCATTTGATTGCAGCAAGGGTTGTCATCATGGTCACCATCATGGTGAATGTGTCGGTTGTATCAAATGAAAGTGGTTGTCAGGCTAGTTCTGGGGCATGTTGCAATAGTTGCCATTTGTAATCCACTTTGGTTATCTTGGGGTGGTGTTTGGTTTTCATATATGCAATTTGATATCCACAAGGGTTTACATTGGTGGTAACCAATGGAGACCACATTAGTTGCCTCTCATCACCATTGGGGTACCACATTTGTTATCATGTTGATTCTCATGGGTGTTGCTGCAATTATCCTTGGGATCATTGCACCAACCCTTTACCTACTTAGTCATTGTCAAAGAATTCCCCACCAAAAGGTGGCAGTAATCCGCGGACGAAGAGACTCTTGATTTATGCTTGTTTCCTCATAAAGCCGACATATCTATCTATCTATCTATCTTCTATCTATCTATCTTCTATCTTTCTTAATCGCAATGGCTACTATATATGATTGGTCATAATCATTATCATGGAAAAAACCAACTTGATAAACCTCTCATTTTATTATCATTTGGGTTGCTCCAACAAGAGGTGGGGATAACATGTGTGTGGAGAGACTCTTCAATGTGTGGTCGCCTCCTCGTGAAGCCGGCGACATCTATCTCTATTTATCTTCTTTTTTTAAGGTGTATCTATCAAACTTTATCTTTATCCTTATCTTTATTTTTATCTCCATCTTTTAGGTCATTAGATTCAAAGAGCCTCATTAAACTACTATATGTGAACCCACACTGATTTACAAGTTACTTCTGTGAAGTCCAAAATAAGCAAGCAACGTAAAATTATTCTCCAAAAGTCTAATTTGCCGACCACATGCCACTCACGTACAAAAATATATACCCAGTCTCAATGTAATTTTGTCAAGTCAAGCCCAGATGCTTTAAATGATAATGGAAAGCTATGATGGAAGGACACAAATTATCCTATCTTATTAAGGAAATAGGGTCGTATTTTCGCGACACCTTCTTGAGTTTGAACAAGTCTCTCACCCGATATAAAGTCACGGAGCTAATTTTAGGGTATGCGTTGGAAAGAAGTTGGACTCGCAATCATAATGCAATAAGATCCTTCCGAAATCATAGGTGGAGTTTGAATTAGGACTCTTGTTTATTGACCATTCCCGTCACTTGGACCATCGGCACTAAAAGTGCACTCTCACCTCCCATATATCATGCATGTGGCAACCAAAGTGCACGTGATATTAAGGAGGTATGTAGTGTTAACACAGATGCATGATAATAGTGAACTAGTGTAGCATGTGATATTATGGAATCACACAAAGTCAACATTGCAATAATGACAATGCGACGCGTGTGAGCATGTGGTTTGAATTCTTTGGAGGATTACTTTACTGTCGAAACCCTTGATATATGGGAGGAAAATGTGACAACAAGGAGGGAGATTTTAACCGAGCACATATGTTCCCTAGGGTTTGGGGATATAAGAGAGGGAGTGACATTACGGAGGGTGATACTACGGAGGCTTAGAGTGTACATGATGTTTGAGTAGTGGGGCACAATATCGTTATTCTTATGAACCTCCATTGGAGAATGCATTCAATAGGTAGGTGAACGTAACACAACCGGTGTCTTGAAACGGTTTCCAACATATAGTTACATGTGTGGTTTTGAGCTTGTGTAGATCAGTGCCCGGGAAGTTTTGGGCTTATATAGTCGGTCAAGATCCTAGTGATTCTAAATCCAGCCGGTTACATGTTGACATCTCCCGGTTTTGCTTTATTCATTTGAGGTATATTCTATAGATTCCTCTAAAATGATTGGTACTTCTTCTGAAGTCTCCAACTTCAACTGGTTATTTCTCAAACTCAACCGGTTCATCTGTAACTAACTGTCAGTTCCCCCCGTTCAATGGTGTCGATGCTTGGAGGAACACCATTCAAGGAAATCTATAAGTGGTACTCCAACAATTCAAAAGATATGCACTTTGACTTCAACTATGGGGGATTCTCCCAATGCATATGCTCATGACTCAATGGGGTTTCTTTTTGTTCATATTGAATAACTCCTATTGATACTGAGTGGGAGCGGTGCACCTACAAAACATTGATTTCACTTGGAGAGGCTCTCAATTTCAGATAATTGGATCTTGCAAGAAAGAATAACTTTTTAGCAAATGATGGACCTCAACCCTTCTTTTTGATTGAGCACTTCAAGTGCATTCGAATCCTACCAATCTCTAGTATCAACAACCTCAACATATTGTAACTTCTTTTTATTGCTATGAACAATGAGATTTATACTTACAATGAAGTTTTGAAATCTCACTCCTAAATTCATTATAGGAGAACTACTATTTTATGTATGTCCAGTTGTATGGTTGTGATCCTTGGATGGTGCATAACATTATTCAGATCCATAACAGTGTTCCGTGGGACTAATAGTATTCTACAAAATATTCCATCACTCAGACTAAATGTGAAGAATATTCTATAGAATATTGTCAGTCCCACAGAACACTGTTATGGATCTGAATAATGTTATGTGTCTCTCAACTCCTCGTTTGTGATAGTTTACTAAACCCACGGCAAATTTTTTACCTTATTTGTTTGTGGTTTTTATAAATTCTTCGTCCATCTCGCCTCAAATGACAATGAGGTGATGTACATCAAAGTCCCTTCATTTTATCCTTGGAGTCTCTTCTTCGGATTCACCGACTTCAATAATGTCATTCTTCGTCTTCATCGGTTCTTCTTTTGTTACTCTTTTTCTCTTTTTCTCGGGAACAAATTTTACTGTTGATGTTGTCCCTACTGCTATTGTTGTTGTTATTGTTATTATTGCCGGTCCTGTTGTTATTGTTGCTATTGTTGTTGTTGCTCCTGCTGTTACTATTGATGTTGTTCATACTGCTTCATACTGCTCATCTATTTGTCGACCTTCTAAAAAATTGAACATTGGCGGATGTCGAAATACACTAGAAGGTGAAAGAAGCAGATTAGGACCATGCAACATTTATGAAATGGATGATCGTGTACTCCTAAAAAATAGAATTCTCATATCTTGGAAAATGCTTGATCCTCTTGGCAGGTCTTCAACCCAAACCTAGTCACAAACTTCACTTTGTGATCCATCTTAAACAAGGCTCTATAGCCATTTGCTCCTCTTGGTCATAGGTTGAAATGATTTGTATGTAAGATCTTTCAACTTGTAACGGACAAAGGTTATCAAATGATGAGATTATTAGAAAATGTACAAATAATATTTTTAAAAGCACAAATCCAAGACTCAAGCGTATGTTGGTAACCATTGTAAGGCTCATGTAAGGTAGGTGGTCCTACAACCAACACCCTAAAAGCACAATAAATTATGCATATTGATTATAAAATTGTCCACCACCTTGACGCTGCAACATTAAGATTCATGTGTTGTTGCTTTTGGGTCATCTACTAGATTACAACTTTGAACCCTTATACCTTTTGCATACAAAATTCAATTAAGAAACAGTTTGGTGCATTCATAATTAAAATTCGACCTCAATAACAAATGATGATCATTTTATTATAAAATCTAATAAAACACATATGCTTAGCACTTTAAGTGACAGTTTTAGCACCATACACCTTATCTTAATACTCCCTCTGTCCCAAAATGATTGTCCGTGTTCCTAACTTTGGCGATATTAAGGCCCGATGACCATTGACCAAGTAGTTGTAAGTATGACTCTTAAAATAGAAAGTAACAACTACTCCCAAACGCCCCCTAAAGTTGTGGTGTCAAAAGACTTCTTGATGATGAAAGTTTGGCGTGAAAATATTTGACTTTGACCCTCAAATTTCTAGCCGGGTAGATAAACCGGACAATCGTTTTGGGACAAAAAAAACCCAGGAGGCAAGAGAATCATTTTGGGACGGAGGTACCTTACAGAAGCCATGTCAAAATTGATGAAGAAAGCTTCAAGAAATTCACCAACCAAGTAAATTACCTAATCAATCATGGGCACTGACCACACAATGTACTCAACTTATAGGTAAGGTAGAGGGTGCTAAAGCCAACACCTTGTAATCTTTCATAATAAGTACATATTGATAAAATAGAAGGTTCACCATGTGAACATCAAACTTCCAGGGGGTGGACTCCTCATACCACGTACGAACTAACGTGAGTATAAGAAGGGGTATTATTTAAGGCACTAGTGTACATGGTATACATAAGGGAGAGGTATTAATGTTCTCTAGTGTGTACATTTAAAAAGGCTAATGATTTTTTTGAACTAAAGGTAGGTGTACAAAAGAGAGCCCTAAGGTTTAGAGGTTTTTTTTGACAATAGATGCGTTAGTTTCATCTAATGCACATTTTCATCCCTTGTTGTCATATGATAATAGTTCTCAATGACTCCCTTGTCTATTCTTGTTAAGGTTCATATTTGGGTTATAGGACAAGCTGGAGACTTTTTGGAGTGCTCATGGGCTCCCTTGAGTTTTGCTCTCTGAATTATGGCTAGGTTATTTAGCTCTTGTCTTTGTTTGTTTGATGCAATCATTGACTTCCATGCTATGGATTTCACATGTAATAAAGCCATATTTAATTCATGATATATATTCTATGTATGTAGTGGAGGCATTTATCACATTAAATTGAAAAGCTTAGTATAAATACATGAGTTCATTTTCTAGCATGGCGTTAGTATGTATGCATTTTTTTTCTTTATAAAATTCTATTATATAGGGGGTTTAATTTCAAAGTGATCCACGCACATCATTTAGGTTTCTAATGAAGAGTCCAACCCCTAGGATCAAAACCCACTAATAGTTTGTGTGACAACACAATTTTCAATTAAAAAATTGTATTTATTTCAATGTCAAGGGAAAAAACTTACATTACACTTGGTCTTTTTTCTTATTTTTCTACTTGGGGAATTTTTAAATTATTTTTACTATTTCTATTATTATTTTGGTTCATACGACTTCCACATGTATGCCAAATATCCTTAAAACTTCTTGGTTTAAGGTGCTGCTACCTTATATTGGCACACTACAAGCAGATGAGATCAATTGAAATGGCTTTCATCAGCAGTTGAGTCAGCCACTCCATCCAAGTTTTAAAAACTCCCTCAAATCCCTATACTTAGATATACATACACTAAATAGGCTCATTAATATGACTATTAATAGTTCCCGGACACTTTTTAGACATTGAAAGCATTACTTTTGAGGCAATAGTAAATGTAAGATGTTTGACCGAAATAGATTCGTCTAATAAAATACTAACAACACATTCCTAAGAAGTTTATCTTGAGGAGAGAGAAACGACGTTCAACCCAAGGTTGCGTGAGTGAGGCACCCTTTACTTTTTAACTGCAAGCAACATATATTCAAGTAAAATCGGACTTTCCGGAAGTGTGAAATACCATCATTCATGGTAACATTTGCATTATATCAAACTTTAACATCTGACATATCATTGTTCTTGTGGGCAATCTAAGTTAAGCTCATATGTGAACCCATGGTTACCTTGAAAACCCTAATCTCTACATTGGCAAACAGAATCATGTCAACAAGTGAATTCAACTTTATTTTAGTAACTTGGAACCGTAAGTCAACCGTTCAACACAATATTAAGTTACACTATTAAAAGGTCATAATAATGAGCCTAGTTAGTACACTACACCATTTATGGTATTTAGTGTCACATGCATTCACTTACTCTATCTTGAGGGGAATGTTAGGCTACACTAATGACCAACAACTTTACTACTGGTGTCACCTCATGACATTTGGTGTGCTTACTAACATCTTGGCATGAGTATGTTTAATAGTGGTATGAGGCGTATGCCACTGTTACACAATGCTCTCACAAGGGGGTGACTCATTAAGGGGGTTTGTATGCCCCGTGCAACTGAGGGGTATTTTTCTAGGGGGGTAATTTTGATGTAGAGGAGATATTGAATAGACAATTGCATTACCTAATTCTTTCATTAGTGTTGTTTTAGAATACCATTACATTACTTAGGAATCGAGAGAGGAGAGTAATACTTTGTACCATTCCTTTGTTATGATAAAAATAACTTTGCATCAGGGACACTAGTTGCACCAATCATCGCAAGTTACAGAGGTAACCCTACCTAAATGACAAAGAAACATCACGGAGTAACATATGCATATTAACCTATAATCACATAGTATCCATTTTTTGTCCATCCATACAAGGTGTATTACAAGTTGCATAGTATATTCTATATTATGAAGCATAAATTAGATCTAAAACAATAGAATTGATCATATTATGCATAACAGTTCATTTATTATAGTTTGCAATTCCCTATATTTTAGACAATAATTTACCCCCAAGAAATATCAAATTTTTTTGGCCTGATGAATAAAGCACACAATACCTTTGGTCTCACACTATTTGATAATTTTTGATAAGCCACTCCCCCCAAAGGGAATGCTCTACAAGTTGACTAACGTGTACACAAATGACACTCAACATTTGTATGCTCAAGAATATTTTCCTTTTGCATACTAAAATGCAAACAACACTTGCCATTAGTATGCTCAATAATATCACACTAAAACACAAGGTTATCATCTCAAGTGCCCCAATGGGCTATGCTAAATGTCATAATGTTTTCAAATTTTCACTTTCAAAAGTTACTTATGTTGACAAAGAATATCGTATTGGCAATTAGCGAATGTGACACTTTGAGACCTCTTGGCATCTAGTTCAGGCCTTTGCAAATAGTGTATGTGACACTAAATACCATAAAAGGTGCAGTCATGTACGTAAGAAATTGGAAACTTCCATAACATACCATCCTACTTGCATGATTTTCAAAGTGGCTCCATTACCAACTTAACGAAATGTAATTTACATTGGGAAGATATTCAACGCACATCACTTTAATTTTGTGTAGAAATGTGTTGGACCAATTTTATGGGATAGGTGGATATGCTTGATTTTGTTGTTCACCCTAGAAACTTTCATGGGTAGATTATGTCCACCACCTAGAGTTCTTTAGGACCGAGAGCCACACATTCAAGCACATCCACCAAGGTAATGCCATATGACCCAATATATCCTCTACAAAAGATCCGGAGAATGTGCATAGCCTTGTCCTTATGGATATCACATTAGAATTGGGCCATTGAATAGACCGGCTTGCGGCCCCTTGCCGCATGGCCGGGTCCACCCAATGACTACTTCGTACGATACAACCATAGGTGGTCCCAAGGGAGGCGTTTTATTACAATATATGATTTTATTTTAAAGGGAGCACTAGAAGTAGCGAAATAAACAATCTCCTTTGGTCACCGGATCATTTCATCACGATGTTAACCATATGGAGGAAACATCACTTGTGGGTGAACTTGAACCAACATGTGCATAGTTCTCTGTAGGTTCTTTGTAGTGAGTAAGGGAAAAAAATGAAAATTCAAGTAGCTTAGTCAGCACACCACTTAGATGTTGAGTCATGCTTGAGTAATGAAATGTAGTTACAAGGATGCATATAAGATAGCAACCTTCTTCAAAAGGATCTATCCTTCACACTACATTGTTTATGGTATTTAGTGTCATGTACCACACTATTGGTAAACGCCCTTCTAGATATTATTGAGCATATTAATGGCAAGTGTCATGAATTTGTTTACATTTTAGTATGCAAGGGGAAGATATTAATGAGCAAACTAATGCCAAGTGTCATGTGTGCACACTTATGGTCAACTTGTTCACTATTATGTAACCTAGACTGCATGGACCTCATTATATTATTGAGCATACTTATGCCATGACATTAGTAAGCACACTAACGTCAAGTGTCATGAGGTTACATTAATGGTCATATTGTTGGCCATTAGTGTTACCTAGCATAGGCCTCATGATAAGGTAAATGACAATATAACATAGGTGGCACTAAATATCATAAAGAATACAATGCAACTACAAGTTTGCACTTGAGCCCTGTGGCCGAGGAATACATCACTTCTACCATGATGGGATCCCTTGGTTTTCTCTCTCTAAATTCCTATATTGCTAATTTTTTTAGCATGGGAGATGGGCACCAAGATAGGTGGGCCTTGTTTGGTCACTATTTCTAACTGGACACTTATGTTTGCATTACCTGAGATAAAAGGATGTACAAGAATCTTCACTTTGGCCTCTATAATTTTGCATCTCAACTCCAACTTTGGAACTTGAACTTCAACAATCTACATGAATGACATACTACTAGCAAGAGAGACCATTCCCAATTCGATCCAATAGTCAAAATTGTGCGAAGAGTTGGAAGTGCTTGTAATAGGACCACATACCTTTAGCCTAAAGGAATCACCAACGTTGCATTAAGAAACATGATGCGATAAGAGAGAATACAAACATATGAATCCTAGGCAATTGACCTGGGTGGAAGCATGGTAAAGTGGACATCTCTTGATCCTTGCTTAGGTTTAAGTGAAAGTGATCCAAAACTATATACTAACTTTGAATTTTATGAAATAGAAATTCATAAACATTTAGAAAACATATGAATCTACAAAGCCAAGCAATTTATGTTCACAATTTTTTTTTTCAAACAACGTATATGTATTTTAGAAGACGGTGCAAGTGGTGGTGCAAGTGGGTGTCATTGAAAAGATAATTGTCTAAAACTTGTTTAAAATACAATTACATTACATTAAATTGATTAATTTTTGAAATTTTTTTTACGATGACCTCAAGTTTATAATGAATTCAAGGAATATGAAAAGAAATTCCAAGTTCAAAATATCTAAGGTCATGAAATTTATGTTCAAAACTATATTTAGTCAGTTGCTTTTACGCGTCACTTTTGATGATAGGTTTTGAAGATCTCATATTGATATTCTATATTTGAGTACCTAACTAAACAATAGAGGTCATCATGAAAAATAATCTATTTTAAACAACATTTTGCTACTACTTATAGGCGTTTGACCAAGAAAATCATGGCTTTCATATACCGGAGCACTTTTTTGGTCCACTTTACTATGCTTGCACCCACCTACTGTACATCATTGAAAGTGCTAGATTCACATTGTCCTTTGAAACCGGAAAATTGGAAATCTAACAAAGTGCTAGATTCACATTGTTCTTTCATCGACATTTATAAACTCGATTGTGTAAAACTCGTATGCTTGTTGTGAGATCGGGTCTTTGTTTTGAAAATAACTAGGCATGTTCCAAGAATATTTATCAAACATACATCATGTCCCATAGACTCCCCCCCCTTCCGGGTGACCTTCCTTTAGACTTTAGCGCTAATGAATCAAGATTCAAACTAACAAACGATGGGTCAATATTGGGTGATTACTTAGTAAACATCGTCGTGATGTGTTCAGGGAATGGGGGGGTCGAATTAAACGTCGCGATTCCACTGGAGATCAGGACACCCACAAGATTCGAGGAGAGTGAGTTGGAGGAACCAATTAGGATCGTTGACTGGTGACAGAATCCCACTTTCCCAATGGGGCGGGCAAAAATGAGGTAGTAGGCCAACTGCATACCACTTCAATCACCAGGTTTTCAGGCTAGATTGGGAGTTAGTGCAACTGAAGGATGTTGTACTAACTTACAAGCTGCAGCAGTAGGAGAGTAGATGATCACAGTTATGCATTTGACCATCCCACATTCGTACCTGAATTTATTGACATCTTGTTGATTGCTCTCAGGACTACTACTACTACTACTAGTGCTACCCGAGCAAGAATCCATCAATTATTTCCCAGTACGTGGGAATTTGAGAACAGTTACCAAATATTGGTGAACCACACAAATACTGGGCTGCTCTCACATCGACATGGGAGCTAGTAGCTGCGCTAAACATCTGCCTTAATGTGCCATGTTAATTAGAAAACTGTGGTCTTTGTGATTTGTCATGTAGCACCGAGTGTCATGTGCAAGCCTGTCGATACTAAATAGAGGTTCGTGAGTTTGATCCTTCTTTGAGAAAAAAATTCTATGAAGAGCTTGTTATGTTGTGTATTGGACCCTATTTTGAAAGTTGGGTGAAATTTTTGGGACTTCCTCTTTCCATTTTTCAAATTTTAAGAGACTTTTAGAATCTATAATAAGGTATGCGCACGAGATCTGTTGTCTTAAATCCCGGATTGACCAATGCGAGACTGGCTTGATTCACCCATCCTAACATGATAAGCTAGAAAACTGATTTTTAATACCATGACATCACTCTTTGTGTATGGTTATGTAAACATTTAAAAAACTTGGGTGACTTTAAATGAATGCAAGATGGTTGACTCATGGCCATGGCGCTCCGAAATCTCACAACCGTTGATTAGTTATATTTTATCATGTGTGGGGACCCCGCATGAATATAAATTCATTGAAAGAGCATTTGGTTGAGGGCCTGGTCACATATGACTTCACACTACGGCCATTCTTTTTTAAAGATTGAAAAACTTAGTAGTACATATATACTTGCAATTGTGATTGCCTATTGAATATTAAGACAATGTTTGACTTTTGTATACTGATGTGTTGGTTTGTTTCTCTCTTTGACTCAAGATCTGATCACACCGGCCACTCCTGGCACCATCCGTTGGCATCTCCACCTGTAATTGTGTCAAAAGTGGTGGTCCGGCATCTATTTGTCAACATAATCCCCAACAATTTCATGGTTGAAACTGGAACTGGAATAGGGGGCTCACTATGGGAAGCAAAGGTGATTAAGCATAGGTGATAAGGTGATTATTTTCTTACACACTTAGTGAATTTACCTGGTAAGCATGATGCGACCCAAACAACTTCTTGCCACATGTATGGATTTTTGCAACACATTATTCTTGTGAGCACGATTGATCTCAAACCCTGGAAATTCCACACATCTACCACAGTCCTAGATTGTAGGGACAGAGAACTTCAGTACGTCTACCAACATCCTAGGTATTGGGACAGAGGTGATGAACGTTGGACATTGGTGGCCAACTCAGGTGTACGGTGCCGAAGCTGGGCGAAAGTCAGTCAGAGTCCCACGAAATGGAACAATCGAGCTTCCACTGTCACGCAGCAATTTCCATTCCTAATGCATGGAGATGGTCGTGTGGACTTAGTCATATGTATGGATCAATGGTTGAGGAGAGGTGGCTTGCTTGGCAGGTGGAGTGGCAAGTGCAAGTCAAAGAAGTGGATTTCCCAAAGTACACAGCTAAATAGACTTAGTTCTCGACGTAAACCCCCGCAGCTAGTGCTGCAGGGCTGGAAGTCGCTTAGACGAAGGCCTGTGGGGTGCGACTCCTGTTGTTTAAAGTAGGTGGTACCACTGACTGTAAAATTGTACTTATAACTTATTATTACGACCGTAGTGGTGGTAGCTAGGAGCTAGGAGCGAGTGAGCGAGCCTGCTGCGTCGGAGTCTGAGTCTGTGTCCTCTGTGTCTGCATCGATATATTCCACTTGGGCTCGCTCCAAGTTCCAACTAACACTGCAGCAGGCTAGGGGCGCTGGTGGTAGGAGGACTTCGTAAAAAGCGTCCGACCCACTCCAACCACTTTTGTTGGGGCCTCGCTTACAATTAGCTGCCACTACTGCTGGAAGAGGCTAGGCCCGGCCGAGTCGAGTCCGTCGGTGCCTGCGCCATAACAACCAACTGGCAGATCAGCTTTGGGAGATGCTCCATTGACAATGGTGGGATTCGTCCACATGACTTGCAGCGAGTCCACTACCAACAAAAGTGGCAGAGCGAGCGGGCTGGCTAGCTAGCTAGCATCATGCTCAGTCTAAAATAAGGTAGATGGGTGGTAAAAACACCACTTTTCAAAGCGCTGAGCATATGTGCTATTATTAGAGATTCATGGTGACATAACAATGGAGGTTGGCATGAAAAGAAATCTCAATTTAAACAACATGCTTTGTTGTTACTTTTAGGTGTTTGACCAATGTATGGATTTGAGTATACTGGAGCACTCTTTTGGCACACTTGATCATGCTTGCACCCTACGCGTAAGCTTGTTAATTCTAGTTGTGCATGTAGTACGTCATTCTTATTTGTTCACAATAGTTTTAAGCCTTGTTTCATTTGTCTGAAGAAGAAAAAACAAACACTACTAATCCCACAAGAGAAGTTATATAAACCCAAGAACAGTGTAGGACTTGTTCTAAAATGTATGTTCTTTGCATATAAACTTGCATCATGATTCAATGTTGAATATGCGATGGTTGATTATGTCAAGTTGGACTCACAATTGTCCTTCACCAACCTCCTTACTTCTAAGTGTCCTTGTTAACCACCGGTTGATTAACAATTAGTTGACCATTGTATTGAATATCTACTAAGTCCACCTAGATCTCTGGACAAGCCTATCCAAACTTCTAAGTGTCCTTTGGCATGAACTATCCAACCACAAGGTACTCCCCAAGACTTTAACCCAAAAAATATATATTGGAGAGAGATTGGAGAAATATAAATTGGGTTCCTCTTAGCCTTGGATTGTCTTAGATGCCTCCCCACCATCCCTAGTTGCTTTTCTCAAATTACAAGACAATTACTACTTAAAGTAAATGTATTTTCCCTCCTGATCTTAGAACCTTCTAGAACCTTCTTAGTTAATTTAGTTCTAGGGCAACTAATATCTTTGTCTACACTAATTCTTAGCTAAATTAGTTTAGTCTTGACTTTATCTTAGCCCAAGGCTAAAATCATGACCCCCCACCATCGCAATGAGGACCCTGTTGTTGACACATGCATAATGTCTAGTGTTGTAATAGCCTTGCTTTTCGTACCCTTGCCAACCTGGGCGACCACAAAGTGGTCAATTTTTGGTCAAAGGACCACATCGTCAATTTCCATATATTCAATTTGATATTTTTTACATGCAAAAGTTCATAACTAACACCACACCTATATTTTGAGTGGTATATGACCCAACTTCATTTTGAGAATGGATACTACAAAGATACGTGATCTACGATGAGATTAGACTATGTGATTAGATTATAAACATCATTGTAGGTTCGATTATTAACACAATTGACAAGGTCTATGTGATCACTTTAAAAAGAAGGGAATCATGACTTTGACCCTTGTAACTTTTGATTCCGAACTCTGATTCTAAAAATTGAAATAACAACCTTTGTGCTTCGCAATTGTTGACCATATTATGAGACAATTCTCATGCTGATGAATACTTGCGATTGTATGTGGAGTTGAAGTGCCCAGAATAGAGCCACATACCTTCCATGCCGACTTGTGATGCTAGCTTAGGTTTTGTTGTGGACAGTGGATGCATATGATAAGTTGATTGCCCGGGGAAGTCACTGTCGAAAATTTAGATAACTATGAGAGAACAAATATAGGGTGACATTTATTCATGGTTGATAAAATTTATATTTTGTTTGATATACTATAGCCTTGAAGAAATGTGAGGCAGCACATTATATATAATATAGGGTCACTTGTAATACCCAAAATTATGTTTATAGTATTTCTAAAATAGCATTATAGTAATTGGTAGGGATTTAAAAAAAATTTAGGTTGAGTTTAGGGTAAGAAAATTTTAAGAACTAGGTGAAAAATGATGATCACAAATCCATCTACAAAATGGATGAACTCGTTGGATGAGGGTTATTAAGTGTACTTTTGAGGAACATTTCATTGGCGTTTGTACAATTCTCTAGTTGTTCCTCCCACGCAAGACAAGAACTCTATCATTGTGTATTGACCCCTATGCGTTTAAAGAGCTCCGTGGGGCCATATTTGGTCGTATTTTTGTCAAACACTAATTTTCACCTAGTTCCTAATTTCAAATGAGAGTAGTCCCAATTAAGAAAGTATGGGGCTATCATCTACTTTCTAGTTCAATCTACCATTCCTCAAAATTGTTAAAATTATGTATTTTACAGCACTTTAAAGCTCAAAACCCTAAATTCCAATATACACTGCAAAATTATTATTTTTTAATTGAATTTCTTTCTATGTAAGCTTAAGAAGCATGCTACCTACACCTTGTTGTTCACCACTATTATTTACATTTTCCCTAAAGAATTTAGACTATTTAAAGCATTTTTGTAATTACTATGATTTTTACAAAAAAACTTACAAGAAAAATGTTGTAATATTCAACGAAGGAAAATTCAAATAAATATAAATAATGAAGGGTTTGAAATATTATGGAGATTTCAATTTATAATTACGCATAGGGTGGTAAGAAATTGAAGAAAGTAGAATTATTAAAAAATATAGGGTCCACTAAAATGCAGTAAATGAGCTACATAGCCCCCCAAAAAATATGTGTTGTACGCTCATGTGTCCCCAAAGAATACACTAAGTGACTTCCCCGAGGTTGATTGCTAACCACGATGGCATGGTCACAGGAAACCAATTGATTGCTGTGCGATCCACAATATATCATCAGTAAGCCATGATCCCGTGTTTGCTTTCTATTTAGAGAGGCGGGCTAGGATATGTGGACGAGGTTTTAATAAACATGCCATATCCAAATTATACACCACCACCACCCTCATAACATTAATCAACACATATCTTCAGTTGGGTGGGCCACGGAATTCTAGGAGTATAATCACAACATTTTGCAAATTTTTACACTTCACATTACAGTGTGAGCGTGATGATGTAGGAAGACCCTTACTCTGTTGAGTAATGTTATGTCCTAACAACTAATCCCACATGTCTTTTTGGTATTTGTTCTTGGAACCACACCACATCACAATGTCTAGGGATATTTTTAGACATGATTGGTCAAGATCCCAATGTTTCCAAGTCCAACTGGTTACATGTTGACATTGTTCGGGTTTTCTTGGTAAAATGAGGGTACAATCCATAAATTCATCTAAAATGATCAATAATTTTCTTGAAGTCTTGACTCTTGACCTTCAATCGGTTATTTCTCAAACTCAACCAGTCCATTTGTAACTAGCAGTTGGTTCTCCCCGTTCATTGAATCACATACCACTCAAATATAGGTATCTGCTAAAGATAATTAACCGAATTAGACACGTCCACCTTAATTGTGGGTCATTGGGCACTCCATTGGTATCCCGTGATCAAAGTAATGAACTTATCGCACACCAGCCATGGCAAAGCCACTCTATGTAGCTTGCATCCAATGTGTACATTTGACAAATTTCATTTGACGTTCGACTTGGAATCCAAATTGTCATGTAACGTTTTCAAAAAAAAAAAATGAATGTTGATATCTACATTTTCTTCTAAAATGTCACCTCCATGTCACATGCTTAGTAGTACATGTCATTTCAATGTCTAATGAGTCAATTGATGCATGGTTTTTTCCTTCACAAGTTGCACTCCATGTTAAATTCTAAATTGTGTGTGTCAATTGACGTGCTTTTTTAATTTTTAAAGTTTTTGCGTGTCATATGTCAAAAACTTTGTCAAAAATACACAAATGCTTGCATCATGATGAGTCTAGCTTGCTATAATATCTTACAGGTAAGCTTATTAAACTCCCGGTGCATGCATATACCATGTCATCCCTAGCTACTAGCTGCAGCCTGGGTCGTGGGCAATCAATTGGTTTCCTGTGATCACGCCATCATGGTAAGTAATCAACTTATCACACAAGTCCACCCACGGCAAATAAAGCTAGCAAAAGAAGGATCTACTCAAGTGACTTAATATACGGATCAGTGTAAGTCTGGGGCTGGTCTGATGATTTCGTGATCAGACTAGTAATCGCGCGTCTGCTGATCCTACCTAATTTAATCCACCCCACTACATGATCAATTTAAAGTCTGTTAGCTACTGCTTCATTGATTCTGCATGTCCCTGACTCTCTTTTCAGATAAGGTTGCTGCAGTGTACCACGGAATTAGCCCACCTCACCTGCAACACAATTACTGAAAGATATAGCTCTTTAGTGTGTGTGTGTGTCGTTTTCCCTTCCACCCACCCCCTTTGCAATGAAATAATACTTATGTCATTTGTCTCAGCAGGAAAATAGAAACTCCAGAAAGATAAAGCTCTTCACAATGAAGTATGACGTAAGTGGACTTGATTCAGTTGCTCATTTTAAATGGAAGCTTTTTATTTGACTGGTGCATTGGTTCGATGTGAATCTAAGAACAAACACCAAGAAGACATTGTGTGTTTTAAAAGATGGTACGTGTTCAAAATTTGTTAGCCATTATAAATCAATAGTCAACATAATTGTTGGGTTAGGGTGGTGGTGAGAGAGAACTCCATGTGATTGAGTTATGGTTCCTTGGTCGTTACCATTGAAAATTCGTATCAATTCAAGATGGATTTCAATATTTCTTTGCAATTGAATCTGGCTTCTCCATCTACGTTCGCGGAGCAACTAAAGTTTAAAGTTCTGCTTCATAGCGAACATGAAAAATAAACTATTTAAGACCCGTCTATCTTTATATCGGATTTAACCTAAATGCAACAAATTGAATTTTCTCACAAATGGTGCTAAAGTAGTGTCAACTTGTCAAACTCCCATGTGGCAGCTTCACAAGTGTGGTAGAGATCACATAAATTAAAAAGACGCAGTACTCGATCAGGTCTGATCATCACTAAGCTTTTATATATATATAAAAGAGATGTGGGCCTTAAGGGATCACTCTTGTTAACTAAGTGGACACCTTTATTTGAGTGGTATATCGCAAGACTTGTAGTTACGAATGGATTCCAAATAGACATGTGGTATGATGAGATTGGACTGTGCGTTCTGAATATATTAACCATTCTAGGTTCAATGGTGAACACAATGGGGATGCGGAGGTCTATGCGATTATTTGAAGAGCAAAAAAATCCTCACTTTGCACACAACTTATAGCTTTTGCATATGAATTCCGATTTTGAAACTTGAAATGACAATCTTCGTGATCCACAATTGCTAGCTACCTGCTCCTCACCAATTCCCAATTCGATCCAACAGCTAGAAATGTCTGTCAAGTCGGGAGTGCCCACAACATGGCCCCATATGTTAGATCCTAGATTCTTGTTCAAATTATATGCCAGGAACTGCCAGGAACCCATTTCCGTCGCATAGATTCTGTGTTCTCTGATCAGGTGACAGATCAGGGACCGCGAGCGTGTGGGTCTTGGTGTGTGTGCTTTTACATGTGCTGTGAAGTGTGGAACCCAGAGTGTGTCAGTTTTATTCAGAAAGACTGGGGTTGACGATTATCTGGTCAAGATGAAACTGATCGAGAAACCTTGGAAGTTGGGAACTATATGTTGATGAGATTATATGCACGGATGAGTGTGTATGTACCATGTACTCAAACTCAAAGGTACCCGAGCTTACAACCGACACTTCCAACTCCACATACAATTTTTGGTCATTGGAAGGGATCACAAATTGTCACATTTGGTTAGCAATTGTAAATCATGAAAATTTGTCGTTTCAATTGTCATAATCAGGGAGGATATGCAAACTTTATAAGATGCCAATGTGTAGATTCTTCTAGATTTTCTTCAAGCGATCACATAGACCCTCCCAATTGTGGTGTCACATATTGAACCTAGAATGGTGTCTTTACTTTGAACACATATGTAGTCCAATGTCATTGTAAAAAGTGTCATTCTGGTGTCCGTTCTTAACTACAAGCCTTACCATAAGATCAACATGCCCTTATTGAACATAACATTAATATGGACACCTACAATTGAATTGTATGTGGTTATGTGTGGACCTACGAACTGACACCAAAAAAAAGAAGAGGTTGGACCATGTGCTCAAAATATGCTAACCATTCAAGCCTCAATAGTCAGCATGATCGGTGGAACCTATATGACAACTCAATGATCACAAGAACTCAGAAATGAAACTTCTTGAATCATTGAAGTTAATTGAAGTTCATGAATTTGGGTATGATTTGGATTTGCTATTCATCTTGCACTAATTGAGTGTTTCATATTCAATGAGAAGTGGGTGCATCTAAGGCACGTCTACCTTATACCACTCAAATATACACGTCTGCAATGCAAGAGACTACGTAGTGTTCAAATAACCCCACAGTACATAATTTAGCTGGTTGACTTGAAAATTCAAGTAGCATGTTAAGTAAAGCTAGCATCCATATTCCTGTCAGTGATTCGTGCAGGAAGTCTAGTAGCAGAGCGACTTTGTAGAATCCCGAGAATTGATGCTGAGTTAGTCGAGCAGTACACACATGGGTCACGGGTGAACACCAGGGGTGACAGCGATCCATCCAACATTTTTTCAGAATCTATCTCTCGAATTCCTCCTGCAAAGATTTATGGTTAGCAAATTTAAAGTCGACTAAGGTATGTGGCCCTGTTGGGCACTTCCGACTCTGCACAGAAATGCTGCGGTGCAGAGACAAAGCATTTAGTAGATCGTGTTATGACAAAAGTTGTAAAAAAAAAGGAGCCCCCAGAAAGCTGTGATGAAATTGAGATGTAGGTAATCTGGAGGATCAAACATTTCACGACTGCCACTACTGAAAGTAAATATGTAACATATGTCCAGCCCTTACTACAAGCATAATACATGTCCTTGGTAATTGACCTGCGTTACTGGAAAGTTGTCCTACTTTGCTGTAAATCTGTAGATCTACCATAGTGGTGGATTTACAAATTTCTTCCAGTAATGCATGACTCATATCCTAGTAGTGCCTATTGTGGACACTTTCAAACTCCATAGACATTTATGGTCGCTGGATTGGCTTGGAAATCATCTCATCTGATGAACATTGCAAATCATGAAGACTGTTAATTCAAGTTCAGAGTCGTGAGGCAAAAGTTGTAAGAGGTCAATGTGAAGATTCATTTTCTCTTTGAGCAATGATCTCATACTAGGCCCTCCAAATTATGTTCACTATTGACCTAGAATGGTGTCTATACTTTGAGCGAACAGTCCAATCTCGGCATAACACGTGTATTTTTAGTGTCCATTCTTAACTTCAAGCCGTGCCATATACCACTCAAATTTGGCTGTACAAGCAAAAAGACTGACCACATAAGGCCCACATATCTAAAGTCAGCTGTTCAGTCTTTGATTTTCTCTTATTTTCACAATGAAAAGTGCACCCTGTAAAATTAAATCGGCACCTACCTGCAGGCGGGTTCTTAATTAAGATCCCTGCAATGAATGCACAGCTTGAAAAACTCACCTATTCTGTTATGGAAGTCAAAGACCGATGTTTTTTTCTTCTCAGACATTAATCAGGTGTTGGGTGGCTTTAATGTGAGGTACTCTTAATTTTAAGAGTGATGACCTTGTGTTCAGTTTCATACAGGAAGTGTAACTTAATTGAACCTTCTCCACGGATTTCTGAAACACATCACATATTGATATGACCACTCAGCAGACGAAATAACACTGGTGACCGACCTCTGGGAGGTGGTTGCGTCCTTTAGAAAAGTCATACTAGAAATCTGTGTTCAAAATAGTACAGCCTCACATTCAAAGTGTCAAAATGTAGTGCAATTTGGACTAGATAATCGCATTCACAGACTTGGACTTTCCTGATGTGTAATCAGACTGACCAGATTTCCAGTCGGCAGGAAATCTCGTTTCCATTTGGGTTGTTGTTCCTTGAGAAGATTCACACTTCCTTGAATTCCAGAATTCCAGCCACTTGAATTCCAAAGACAACATGCAGCTGGCAATTACGTAATTAATGCGTGTGAAAAACCAGTGGAAAAACTGATTCAACAAAATTTGAGCTACATGATAGGTATTCATGCATGCATGTTTTCCTACTATCAATCAAGGTATACATGTGGCTCTATAATTGTGGGCACTTCCAGCTCCACAAAAAAGCACTGGTTTAATTGTTTTGTTTTTTGGGACAATTGAAACAAGTGTATTCCAATGCCAAAATCCTCTACAAAAATCATTGGTGGCTGGACCGGACTAGGAATCACCCCATTTCGTTAGCCATTGTGATCACAAAGGATGTCATTTCAAATTTTAGAATCGGCCCAGTTGAGATGAAAACATTATAAGAGGTCAAAGTGAAGATTTCCTCTCTTTGAATGCTCACATCATAGACCCTCCCAATTGGTGTAAATTATTAAATCAAGAAATGTGTCTACATTTTGAGCACATAGTCTAATCTTATCATAAGCACGTATCTTTTTGGTATCCATTCTTGACTACAAGCATTGCCATGTGCTACTCAAATATAGATGTCCAATCAAGAAGAGTGACCACATAAGGCATGCAACCCCTAAAGAGGAAGCCATGATAACTAGGTCCTTGTGACAATTACTTCTATTGAAGTAAGGTATGCGGGTGTTATTCGGTTACTTTTGTTAATTGGACATCCATATTTGATTGGTGTGTGGTAAGGCGAAGATCAAAGAACAAACACCATAAAGACACATGTTTAAAAGAGATTGGACTATGTTTTCAAATCTTATTAACTACTCCACACTCAATAATGAACATAATTGGGAGGACCTATGTATAATTCAGTTAAGAAATCAACAAAGATGCACTTCCAATGACCATAACTAAATTAGGGGAGATCCGATTTTGAATCCCATTTTTTTTTGTTGATGCTTCATTGTAGAATTGTTAATGCAACGCAAGATTTGTAGTGTAGATTTAATTGGTAGAAGTTAGAGAACATGCAAAACAAACCGAATAACACCCATGTACCTTAGCTGTAACTTTTATTTTCCAGAGCAAGGCTATTGTGGTTTAAGTTAAGTGGTCTATATAGCGGAGCTTGGAAATCTGTCTTCCATGCATCAAAAAACATTGTCGAGGCAATTAAGTGATGACAGTGTTTTGATGCAGATTTAATTACATCAGTGTGATTTCAGACAATTGCAATCATGGGTTGAAAATCATTCATGTGGTCCCTTATAATCTATTCCAGGTCACACAAATGAACCGGGAAAACTGACCGTTAGTTACAGATGGAACTGGTTGAGTTTGAGAAATAACCAGTTCAAGTTCAAGATGTCAGGAATATAACCGATCATTTTAGAGGAATCTATGGGATATACTTCAAACTAGTAAAGAAAAACCGAAAGATCACAACATGAAACCGATTGGACTTGGAAACACTAGGATTTTGACTGATTTGCCCAAAAATCTCCCCACCAGACACTGACGCCACACATTCAAGTACCATCAAGCCTCACTGGGATTCTGATCTCAGATTCTTGCTTCAACATCACTTAAAAATTCAGACAGCTTGAATGTGTTTGCAGAGTCATGTAGATGAACAAGAATTTATAACTATCCAGCTTACTCCAAGTTCCAAACCATGCAATTTTGTCAAGTTGCAAGAGTTCTAGAATGATGATGTTAGTCCATATAATTGTAATTGGCGGAACTTCAGTGCCACTATAGAGTTATCCTTTAATAATTCAACTGCAGTTTTGGTCGGGAGTTCGTTGTTTTACTTTAAAAACTTTCCATGTTCGGTAGGTTTTTGGTGCATGCTTGGAGTTGTTGTGAAGGTCTGAATGAAGACATCCTATACTGGTTCACTAGGGGCCAAACTCATTTTAGCACCTCTTGGCATGCCAAAATGAGTTTGGCCCCCAATGAAGCAATATAGAAAGTTCTTTGAAATTTGTTCAAACCTTCACACCGACTCCAAGCATGTGTCCAAAAAACTTACCAAACATGGAAAGTATTGTTTGCAAAACAACCAACTCCCGACAAAAACTCCGATTGAATTGAAGGATAACTCTAATATAGTGAAAGATTCACTCTACAAACACTTCTGCATTGCAATCTCATCTGGCCAGAATGTTGCTAGAACACTCAACACATAAGGATTCAACATGGTTTGGAATATGTAGGTGACATGGTCTTGGCCACTATAATTTGCTCATGGTGAAGGTGAAGTGAGCCACTTACTTGCAGGGAAGTTCATCATAAATCTCTCTGTAAAATGTAACTTCTAGCCATATGCAGATGTAAGTAATACTCTATATTCCATCAAACCATAACCCTAGATAGAAATTTGATCAAGTAAGTTAAGAAATCAGACTTTGTAATTACAATCAGCATTCCTTTCTATATCCACATTCGAGAGGACCCTGGATGCATTTCCTGCGAGTCCTCGATGTAGTCTGCTTTCATGATCTTCAAGTTGCTGCATTCTCATGAGGGATAATCAGCATTTCACTAGAACATGCGGTGCGACAAAAGACGGAGTCCCATTGAATGTTTCGAAGTAAAATTTGTAATAGTAATTAGAAAAATCTACGGTCTTGGAATTTCTTTTTGAAAATATTCTAGGTATGTTTTGAGAATATACATCAAATATGCGGATTCTCTCAGGAATCTGTGCATTATTTCACCCCCCCCCCCTTCCCCAAAAATAATCTTTTATGTCATGTGGTTTTACATGTCTATAGGGGAGTGACTCTCCGTTGCTGTATTCAAAGATAACATACGACCTGGAAAAAGAAAATGCAATGTGCACTTGCTTGCAAGCGACAATTTTCTTGAGATGTCCCAGTGACATGGTATTGCCTGCACGGGGAGGTCACTCCCTCTTTAGTTAATGCATACACGTGCGCTCATGACCTATTTATCGGGGGGCTATTTACCTTGCAGAAAAGATTATAAGGTATGGTATTTTTCAAAATAAAGGTAAATTCTTGTATTTTAATACACCCTATCAGTGATTATAATTTTTTTGGGGAATCATTTTAAAACACCCTATTTTACTTATACTACATTTTTTTCCCTTCCCGGCACGTGGGTAGAGACCATTAACTCCACGTTGGAACCGTTGGTTCAGTAACGTTCAAGCAAGCCAGCCTGCGAAGTCATCCATCCAAGCATTTTCAATAGAAAATTACCTCTTTTCATCCGCTAGCATAGACCCTACCCTAGACCTGCTACCCCTAGTAATTGTTTCCACGCTATTTTACATGTACTGACTAGCTAAAAGAGGCCATTATATGTGATGGTATTTTACATGTAAACATGTTTCACTATTTTAAACCCCCTATATTATATGTACGTTTTTTGCAAAATTTACCTACAATGAATATATTAGACCCTATTTTTTATCGCACGTTGTTCTACAATTTTTCGCCAGTGACCTCCCCGTGATTGCCTGATACCATCAATTCCGTTCTTTTAACCAACCCACCCACCCATTAGTCACCACGAAATGAAATTGCACAAAATATTTTGAAGTGAGTGGGCCTTAATTGGACACTTTCTATCTGCGTCTACTTGTAGGTTATAAAAAGACCCAATTAGTGCGAGATTACTAGCAAATCCAAATTGTACTCATGGCCATATTTCCTCATAATTCTGGAGCTCATATGAATGTTTTATTCATTATCGAAGTGGAAATTCTCATGCTCATCAAATGGTCAAATAGGTCTCCTCAATTATGTTGATTATTGACTTGCCTAGTTTGATCAGCATATTTTGAGCATCTAGTCTAATCTCTTTGTAACATACATCTTTTTGGTGTCCGCTCTTAGATCTACACCTAACCTCACACCACTCGACATAGATGTCCATATTTTAGGTGAGTCAGATTAACACTGGCCTCCCTTATGTCACATGCCAACAAGAAATTTCATGATATCTCTAACTACCCATAGTTAAATCTGCCCCAAAATGCACATTTCAGTGGCAACGCCCGGTTGCGAGTGGCAAGCAAGAATTCTCTTGAAAGTGATGGTCAGTTGGTGCCCAGGCCATCATCACTGGCTTTGCAAGCCAATATAATAATATTTGACGGAAACTCTGATTCACCCCTTTCGTTAATTCTTCCAGAAGCACTTCGCCTCTGAAATCTGCACACTGAACTCTTTAGAGTGAAGGATCATGTTTCATGGTTCCTGTTTTCTCAAGAATGAAATCATCTGTAGTTGTGTGTTCACCGTATGTTTTGCGTACCAAGAAGTCGTAAAAATACTCATCAATTTAGGCTACGCCCAATAAGTAGAACTTGGCCGTTGTCTCCCAACCAACTCCTCATGTTCGCATTGCAAGCCTTGTGTGCCAAAGTTGGACCGCTGCACTTCTGCTGGAATATGTTGTTGCTCTACTTCACTTCGCTTTACAGATTGCTTGCAATGCCTAACAATTGCTTTACTTCACTGTACTTTACATATTGCGTGCAATGCCTATGCAATTGAGCTGATTCAGTCCCTTTCATCGTTTTGTGTCCAATTGCAAACTCTGTTTCACGAATTGGTTCAACTCTTGAGGTTAGGAAGTCAAGAATTACAAGAGCTACCAAATCGATTCTGGTTTTCGTGGAGGTTTGGTGACTAGGACGGTTTCATTTTGAAGTAGAAATTTCTCAAATCGACTGTCAAACTTTTGTAGCCATCGCAAGTGGCAATTTGCAGCTCGCGACGTCAGGGGGCCTAGGGAGGACAACATTGAAAAAGCTTTTTGAAGCTTATGTTCATTTTTTTCTGTAGCTCAATGAAGTATGTTTATGTTTGCAAAAATTGATGTGTCTTTTTGTAGTGCTTGCTTTTTGGGGATTTACAGAGAAGCAGCTGGTTAATTAATTGAAATGCCAGTAAGGTCCAATAATTTGAGTGGTATACTTAAGTGTTGTTATGTTGCGGTATCAACATATTATGAAGGTTGGTGGACTACCCAGAATCATCAAGTTCTTGGTGCCACTAGATGAATCCAACTTGCAATCCACTTCACGAAAGTGGATCCAAGTTCGTATTCCTTAGCACTTTTTCTCCATGAATCTCTGGCGGTTCTTCATGCCTTCCCCCACACACCTCATCGTTTCTCCCATTTTCCACTCAAAAGCAGTGCACCAATGTGCCATAGATGGTGATTGAAATGAGCCCCTCAAGTACAAGACATCCAACTAATCTTTCTCCAAAGTGCCTCGCCACAAAAGTTTAACTACAAAGAAACACACCCAGGATGCGATTTCGTATTTCATACTTGTTTTCCGAGGAAAAGCAAAAGAAAATGTACACTAATGTTAGGATGGACAAGTGCCTCGGAGGAGAATGCGGACGGGGAGGTGTCGCGGGAGGATTGGTCTCAAAGTTAGACTAAATGTGGTGTCATGACCCCGGGGTGGTGACAACTGGGATTATAATACAAAATCATTAAATTATATGTCACTTTATAATGGTATCAATATGATTATTAAATTTGCAATTTTTATATGTTGATAAAGAGATAGTCAAGATGAATTCAACTCTGGTATCAAAATTTATGTAAATAAACAAGTTATGAAATAAAATATGTTGGTTAAAGTTGTATAATAAGGTTATTTTATATTATGGGGGTCCTAGTCCAGACCTTGGGGTTTTTTTCATCTTATTCATAATTATAATAATATCTTATAATCAAATTTTAGTATTTAAGTACAATATACGAGCATATTAGTATTTTAATCCAGCTCGTGTTTTGAAGTCTTCTATCATAGCTCTATCATTATTATAGAGCCATTATCAACTCTCAAATGGTTTTATTATCCGAGGACCCCTATAGGGTCTCCCAGTTGTTGCCACCCTGGGGTCATGACTGCAAGGCCGCAACGTCTCCAAAAGTGCAACTTGGATTTGAATGGAAATGGCAAGGGAGAGGCCTCTTTAGGCGGTATATTACTATTATGTTTACGATACATCATCATACTATACGTATGATAAGTTAGGTATTGTCATCCGCCTAGAGCTCCTTTCCCAAATGTGCTCCCTTCACAAGCCGTGGTTTTAGGCGGGTCAGACTAAGTTTTAAGTAAATCTAGATTTGGACAAAATGAAATTTTATATGTGCATTTCTATCTGCGAACCCTATGATAGAAATGACAACAACTATTTCTAGATGTGGACTACATGATCTCTTGTTGTAGCATGTGTTAATTGCATGCACATTGTGTCATTTGTGAGAAATTACACATCTAGAGGGAGTATTTGATCATATTGCTTCTCAAAGTATGTATTATTGGGATTTTCATCATAGTCTTCTAGTTTCTTCTTTCAAATAAGTTGTTATACAATGTGCATGGCTCAATTGTGCAATAAATACTCTCATGTGCATTTTCAATTTTGGACAAGTCTTTGATCCATATTTACTTAAGTCTTGATTGTCACTCCTTCTCAGGTTAAGGAACAACATGCCAAAACTGGTCATTTAAAAGGGGAGGGGGGCTATTTATCATTTTGCAACACATATATATTAAATATATATATTCCTCCACTTTTCCCTTAATCTATGGTTGCTATAGATAAGTATAATCTCTTTCTCTTTTTCTTTTCCAACCTATAGTATATATATAATCATTTTTTTCTTCATTTGAGATTGGTATAAGGAAATGCGTGGTACACAAAATCCCCAACCACTTACAAATGCAATAACAATTAAGAGAATACATCAACCGATCATAACTATTAAAACAACCAACCAAACAATAAGATTAGATCTTGACATCCACACATATAATTCCTCCCCAAAAAAACGGTACAACATCAAATTGGACACTCCACATCACCATCCCAACAAACACAAATCCTTACTCAATTACAAAAGCCAACATAATACTCTACAAGTTTTGTGTATGGGAAAAGTGAAATTAAGCAACTCAAATCAAACATTGGAAGAGTTGATGAATCCTAACCTCGATGACAAAGGACCACCCCCCACATGGATCTAACACATAATTCAAGTAAGCAGTGCAGCAATCTGATCTCCAACAAATTCATGGCACTTAGACACACAAAGCTTCTGAATGCCAACACTGTCGTGCCTACCTTATGTGATGAATCTAATAAGATCATGTGCCAAGAAAGGTTTTCCTTAATAAATTATGGGAAACGTTTGGAAACATACAACCACAAAATATTGAGGTTCAACAGTGTTAACTTATATCATGTTTAGGAAGCCCACCCACTGTAAGGTAGGCAGTAAACCCCACCCTGCATCAAGGGGATTCTTGAGCAGGATAGGGCCAACAGGCCCAAATTCATGTCGGATTGCCCGACGTTGGTTTTTTTTCTTTCCATTTTCATGTTTAGGATGCACCAAACTTCGATGCCTCCCATGCCATGGCGAAATCACATGTCCAAAGACTGCCATGGATGTGAATTTGTCAAAAAGAAAATGATAAATATTTGTATTCAAATCATGAGTATGTTGCCACTCGTATCAAGGTTGAATGTGGGCTTTATGTGGTCACTCTTCTTAATTGGATTCCTGAATTTGAGTGGTATATGGCAAGGGTTGTAGTCAAGAAAAAAAACACTAAAATACGTGTGTTACAATGAGATTGAATTTTGTGCTCAAAATATAAACACCACTAGTTAACATAATTGGGAGGGTTTAAGGTACATTGTGGATGTTATCGGTTTGTTTTTCATGTTATCCAACTTCTTCCAATTAGATCTATGCAACGAAACTTGTACATTACATTAGTAGGTCTATGATGAAGCATCAACGAAATTTGGACCTCCCTTGATTTTGTTATACTCATCGAAAATTAATGCATGTGTATTGAATCTTTGAATGAAAAGCTAGGCCCCCCAATTGTGTCAACTATTGAGTGTAGAGCAATTCATGAATTTTAAGCACATAGACCAAATTCTTTTAAAGACATATCTTGTTGGGTACCATTCTTAGATCTAACCTAATCACACACCACTCTTGCACCACTCAGGCACCACTCAAATGTAGGTGTCCAGTTAAGATTAATAAACAAATAAGACGCTCGTACCTTGCCCGTACCTTGTGTGATCGTTTATTTTGTTCCATTTCTTTTTAAAAGAAAACTTCACTTTGATGTTCTAAATAACTTTTGCATCTCAACTTTGATTCAAAACATGAAATAAAAACGTTCACGTTCACAATTTTTGACCAGATGAGGCAATTCACAATATGATGGTCTAAGATGACCCTAAACTACCGGGTGATAATGGAGAGGCACCCATTTCCAAATGGAGTGGTTGGCGATTCGATTCTTGTTGTGAAATCTTCTCTCTACTTGACCCAAAAAAAAAAAAAAAAAAAAAAAAAACTAGCTAGGTGGGTAGGAAGCCAAGAGCCCACCCACCGCAAGGTAGGCAGTAAACCCCACCTTGCACAAAGAGAATTCTTGAGCAGAGTAGGGCCAATGGGCTCAAATTCATGTCGGATTGCCTGACGTTGGTTATTTATTCATGATATGATCCAACAAATGTTTTGTAGAATTGGAAGTGTACACAATTAGATCACATGCCTTACAAATATTATATAATATGATCAATGCACATATGCATATATTTCTTTCTTTCTTTCTTTTCTGTACTAAGGAGTTTGTGAACATGATGAATACTGGTTTCTCATGGTTGGCTATGGCACTTAATGAATTTGAGGGTAATCAAACACGTACTGGTGGGTCTTGGATGCAGATCTTGGAATTAAATCCAGCATTTTCAAGGTTGAATCCGAGCCTCCGGCTAAGCTCGGAAACGCTTGACATGATAGTTTTTGTGATGTAGTTTAAGTAGAGGTGAAGTCTTCTAGATGCAAGTGAGTGGATTTGGTTTGATTTTGGGGTCACAGTAGGATTGAGCACATGGTCTTATTAATGTGGTACGATTCAGAAAGTGTGGGAGTGAGGAGACGTCCTCATGACGGGAAATTGACAAGTTCAATTTCGTTTATGTACGAATTGCTGGGTCATCAAAACGACATGATCAAGAAGTCACCTCCAACTAATTTCAATCTTTCCAACCTTCAGATCTATTAATTAAGAATACATCGTCGCCAGTAGGTACGACATAACATTATTCAACATCACAGTAGAGATAAATTATGTGTGATGTGGGCCATGTGAATCGTAGACTCTTATTCTCAAATCGAACTTTTGATGCGCCAAGATCCTCTTGATTTTGGTCTAAAATATGAGATGTCCTGCTTTACGTGACTAGGAATAGAAGGACAACGAGCTAACTTAACGCAAGTGAATAATGTTGGATTGAAGTCAAGTCGGTGCTAGATATTTAGTAAGTTTGTTGTGATCAACAAGTTATGAGTGTTGTCATCATGTTTAATAGAAAACGCGAACCACTAAGTAGGAAGGGGCAAAAGAAAATGTCAAAAAATTCAATGAGCTCTATTACTTGTCAAATTTTTTTCACATATGAGTTATATTTGTTATTCATATATGCAATTTAAATGATGTGTACATCGTAAAGACATGTATTTGTAAGAACCTCAAATACATGTTCAGAATGTATCAACCATTCTAGACTCAATTGTCAAGATAAAGATTCAAGACATCTAAATGTCAATCATTTATTCAAATAGAGAATGTTCATTTGATAATGAATAAGATATTCATATGAATTCCAAAAATTATGAGGAAAACAACTTCGGCACAACCTGGATCTATTGATCATGTTGCATTGATTTCATGTTTCATATCCTAGAAGAATCAAATGCAAAGCTAAAAATGCCCGTTGAAGACCCACTCACCTTACTTACATTACTAGCATATGAGTCCTACGCAATCGTCCCACGTTGATGAAAGGATAATGCAAATCTACTGTTGTGCTAGATTTGTAAATTTTCCAGTTACATAGGACAAGTTTCCAATGACGTAGGTCAATTGGTTAGGACTCGTGCTTGTAGGGTTATGTGAAGAAGGCTTGAGAAATTCGACTCTCAATCCCTAACTTCCCACATCCAATTTCTCGCAAATCTGACCATAAAATGTAACCTCAATTTTAGCAACCGTGGTTGAAGATCTGAAGTTATTTTTTGACAAATCCAACCGTATCTAGATGTTTGCACGTTAGAGGTGACTACTCAAACTCCAAACTTTAAATGTTGAAGTTCTATTATGTAGGATATTATAAAGGAATGTCAAAAGTGGTCTTGAGGGGTAGCAGTTTAGAAATTAAATTAGGGATGGTCTTTTTTATCGAACCTCCACCCCCAGGGGGTGCACCTTTCATAACACGTATGAGTATATGTGAGTGCACAAAAAAGGTAATAATTTGAACTCTTCCGTATTACATTTTCATATGCTATACAAATTATAACTCATATTAGTTATGTACATGTTTGGAGGACCTCTAGAAAATATGCCACATTTGTACTTGTATGGTAGGGTCACTCTTTGAGGCTCATTTAATTGGAAGTATGAAGGAGGATGAGGAGTGTGATATGATCGCACGTGGATTGATAAGGTGGTGACAAGGAAAATTATAGTGTTGGAGAAGACAATTCAAACATGTGTTGCCATAGAGACGGAATTGATGTTGTCGTGGATTGAAAATGATTCACATGAAGATGCGGAGTTGCAAAGTAAGTTTCAACATGCCTTGGATGTTCTTATTTATGAATATGAAACTATTGAAATGTTCTGTCAATCTAATGTAAAATCCATTATGGCTTATGTAGAGGTAGGGGAGCCTAGAATTTTCAAAAGTACACTTGTTAGTCAATTGAATGGCAATCCAACTTTATCTTAAGATTGATTAAGGCTGACATATTGTATGAAGCCTAAACTCCTTATTGCTCAAAATCATGATACTATGTTAAATCTTGGTTGTGATTGTGGAGTGTGTTTTGGAACACACTTGAAGCTAGAATTGTCAAAAAACGTGGTCGATCAAAAAAATTAGCTTCAATTAAGGTTTGGTTTATAGGGAGAGTTTATAAAATACATAGAAAATTTGGTAATTGTTGGATGGAGTATAGAGATCCAATTGAGTTGACGGACCGTCCGTCAAACATGAAGCATGGTTTATGTTGGTATAAAAAAGGAACCAACAATAAGTGGACTTACGATCTTATGGATCGTTTGATGATAGATTTAGAAACAATAATTGCATTAGCTTCTATGACATATATTATAGCCTTAGTTATTTATGTGTTACATCAGGGGGATGAAAAAGTCTTCAACGACTTTATCAATAAATTTAAGGGTTTTACATTATACATTTGATAGGGGTTCATTATTATCCAAAATGATAGTTGTATGCTTTTGTTAATGACCACATATGAATGTAGATTTTTTATGTATACATATTGTCACTTGTATTTTTATCATCGAAATTGTATATGTCTTGGTTGATTTTACAAAAACAAACAAAAAACTTGTATATAGGGGGTTTTTAGAGCATGTTGCAAATGCATGTGGTTCTTAGTTTTTGATGAAAGGTGCACCCCCCCTCCCCCCCCGCCAAAAGGACCTCCCCTCAAATCATCTCCAAATGACAAAATATTACCCTCATTCAAAAGAGGGGCAATATACCTACTCAAATCACCTTACAAATCTTTGAAACCATTATTTTGTGATTTTTTTGGGAAGCTTTGCAATTTGAGGCAGCGGTGCCACAACTACGCACCTTCCACATGGATTTACACCCACCAAAACATGTCCAACTAAAAATTCCAACGGTAGATGTTTAGGATATGTTGTGTTTGAGTGACATTCAAATTTTCAAACCAATTGGGAATCATTTGCACATAAGGATCAACAAAAAAAAACACATGTTGAGGATATGTTGCCCCTAAACTATGAAGGTGACAAATGTCAAGTTTTGGTTCGTGGATCGGTTTCATTGTAAACCGGTTGAGAGCACAATCCCGTATTTGGATTAATCCAAAAATAACTAACTTTGTTGAATCAAAACTACCCACGTGGCAGAACATAGCAAACTTGAACATGAACAAGAGGAGTAGTTGAAACAACCAAGAAACCATCTGAACTAGCGTCAAAGGGGTCAGAATGAACTGCTCACGACCATATTATGGTCGCATAGGACATTAGGGGTTAATAAATCCAAGTATTGTTCTTATTTAGCAAATCATAAACGGTGGACCGTTGAATGTGGATCTTGTCAATTCCTTTCCTTTCTCCTCCTATGTGGCAGACAGTAGGCTCTGACTAGGAATCAACAAGGCGAATCTGAAATGGAGATCTTTAAGCTAGGGGACCTTTGAAGGAATATTCCCACATTGGAATAGTGTAGCATGTGGCCAGGGGTTGAGAGAGAGAGTGGTTGAGCCTTTTGGAAAATATATTCCCAACCACTTGTCTGAGAACGCGGGGGAGAAGCCTTTGTGTGACTCAGCATGCCAGCTGTGCATGTGTGTATCTAGCTGTCCTTTTAGGATAGGATACGCTTCGTCACTGCCTATTGCCACATTGATGAGTCACATTAGGTGCCCCCCCCCCCCCAAAATGCTGTCTCACATAAGGTGACCAAGCCTAAATGCGACACTTCCACAAAATCCTGCACTTTCTTAAGAGGAAGGTTAAATAGCTCAAAATATTTAGAAAACATATATGATTTATAACTTTGCAAAATTGTAGAGAGTCTACAAAAGAAAATAGAAAAAAAATATATATATATATATATCATATGCAACCTAGTATAGAAGTTCATAACATTTAATTAAGCAGTGTGCATTCGTTCATGTGGACCTTGAGAATATAACCATGGGATGCTCCCAACTTAGTGTAAGGAGACTCAGATTAAGTCTAAATCTGCACTAGGTTGGGACATCCCATGTTTAAATTCTTAGGGCCCACATGAACGAACGCACACTGCTTAATAATGTTATGTTGACAAAATCGCGCAAAAGAAATAAGCCTTATGGACCCAGAGGGGGTTACTTCCCTGTAACAATACAAACCATGTGTGATAAAAGGATATTTTTTACAGAAGTTATGAAGCAATGCAGATATTCATGGGATATTCCATATATTCTCCCAAAACAATGTATTCTAGTATCCTACATTTTATTGATTGATTTACAAGTTTTATGCCTTTAAGATTTTATGTCACCCTATATACTTTTGCGCGTGGTTCTTAATATCTTACAAAGAGTGACCTCGCCGGGCTTAGGGGGTCCCAACGAGAGACGGAAAGGCACTAAAGGCAGAGGAGAAGAATAAGCTCTTTTCGGTCGTCGGTTTCATCCAAAAATTGTGAGGGAAGCGACTATGGACTTGATTTAGATTTTCTAACCATCTCATACTACATAACATTATTCAGATCCATAACAATGTTATGTGGGACTGACAATATTTTGAAGAATATTCCTCACATTCGGCCTGAATGATGGAATATTCTACTTAACACTGTCAGTCTCACATAACACTGTTATGGATCTGAATAATGTTATGTAATTGCATGTTTTATATCCCAGGAGAATTGGGCTACTTGGAAAGAGAAAAAATAACCTTATAAGACCCACCTCCTACGTTGGCTTCTTTCGTAGGGGACCCAAGAAACATGGACCGGAGGACCGAAGTTCCAACAAATTGGGGCACGGGAAAGCGTTGATGCTTCTTGTCCCCGCGAGGCCCAGCCCAGTATCTTTGTTGCGACTCTAATAAGCAAGACACAGCAATAAGTTGTGGGGAAGAATAAGCTCGAGGAGCTCCCTCTGCATGCATCACCGTGATCCCCAAAATCCTGGCCGAAGGAAGATTTGTGACGAATCAATCCCACACAACTTACAAGTAATTAAATTAAGGCTCCTTCCAATCTTCAGTCCGCTTGTTTGACGTCAAGTGACTTAACAGCAGCCGCCCTCATGGTCAAGATCAAGATCAGGCCAGGCTACTTACATGATGCGAGCGATTTGAGCGCAACTGAGATCAGTGAAGTGAAGTGAGATAAGTTCCCGTGAATTCTTATCCTTGATTGTGTGCCATCGGGGTTCCTCACGTGTCATTTACATTCAATCTTCTCGTAAAGCCAAAGCAACCCATGCTGGAGTGGCATATATATATGTATATATAGGTGAATATTTATGCATGGCATCAACACACAATCTCACTGATGGTGGTATCCAAGACTCATCAACTACCCAACTGGTATAAACTCATAATATCAGCTGAATATTGATACAAGTTGGTAGTGCCAATGAACAGGGAGTTTATGGGTTGACTCAGATTTTTACCCCTCTTTCCACATGTCATTCGGTGGTTGTCTATGCTCATCCGGTTGATGCCTAAGCTTAGTAACTCAATTCGGTGAAAAACTTAACGTTTTTTTTGGCTTCCCGGTCATTTTCCCTAAGTTTCTATAAGCAGTCGGTTACAAAATTGACAAGTAAAATAAGAACTCGGTTCACACTCTAAATTTAAGGCAATTTGTACACTAATTCAACTTTGATTATTACGTATGATAAAAGATCATTTCAAATCATATTTTGAAAGAAATCAAAAGTATTCAAGTATGAAAACATGAAACACCCTCAATAATACTTGAAAACAACAACCAAAAACATCAAATAGGCACTCAAAAACATGAGATCAACACCCTTTAACATCAAATAAACACTGCAAAACATTAAAACAACACTTAACAAAGGGATGGGCATGTTAGCTTTGGTGTAGTCCTGCTGGGGCACCATGTATGTAAACCCTAAACGACAAAAGGAGGCAAATGGAGGATTCAAGGTAAGGTGTGGGAGAACCAGTTCTAACCGGAGATACCCTCGGGTGACCCGGCTAAGAACTGGTGGGAGATGGTACGGGGTAGCTAATATCCGGCCACTCTTGAATGGGAAGGGATGAAAAACCGTCATCAACTTTACAGAAGCGGTTGATTTCCTATACACTTAATTTTTCCTTCGGTTATACAGCCTAAAATACTAAAATCAACCTGGTAATTCATCAATTTCACTCGATTGATTTTACATTAACCGTCGGATCTCCCCGTTCACTAGGTAGTGGGTATCGTAAACTGAGAGAATCTTTGTATACCCGCTAAGCTATTTGTTTGGTGGATACCATCCTCATGCTGGGATGGTGTTAGCTTGGTATAAAGGTTCTTGCATGGTATGTAGTTAGGCGTGAATGGTAAACAAAATAGATAATGTTTTCAATTACTTGAACTTTCTCAGTTACAAAAGATTGTACGATTCTCATTATATGATAATGAGTGATATTGAAGAAGAAGAAGAAGATATTATTGATCCAGCATTGCTTATTACCTTCTGCAGTGTAGATAGAAAGGGAAACAAAACCACTTTTGATTTGGTAAGAATAGCTTTAAGACACTGCATCCAAGTATCATGTGTGTGATTTGAGTGGCCCATTAAAACAGAAACACTTATAACAAACACATTTAACAGATGAGAACCTTAAGACGTTGGGATGTTTTCAATTATGTTTTTAAATAATAACAAACCCATAAGAAGTCTAATACCATCTTCATGCAATTGAGTTCATGTACCTTAACTCACAGTGACCCTGACGTGGATAGCGTTGAGCGTTGTCTTTATGCCTCTCGAGCAACTATTAAGTTTCGTTTTTTGACTCAACATCGAAATGATTCGTAAGCTGGTAACAATTGAAACAGGGAAGAATTCTGTAACTCGAGGGAGGGCAGGTAAATTTTTCAGCCAAACTACCGATTATCGAATTAATCAGGAACGGCAACTGCGCAGATCGCGCTTGGGATCTTCGTTGAAAGGAGAACCGTCATTTTGTCGATGTGGGAGACGGTAAGCCTACAAAAGCAATCCCAATGAACCAAATCCGATCAAAATCCTCCGAAATCCGACTCCAACAAAATATTGTTCTAGGACACTTCTAAAGCTGTTAAGCTTTAGGATTTTGACTCATCCAAGTACTGTGGGGATGAGTGTATCTCTCTATGAATAGAATACACTTTAATCATTGATATTACCCCATACAAGGTGCCGATAAACTCCGTAAGGTGTACGTTATAGTTTGTACGTATGTACGAGTCTCAAACATATGCTTCTTGTACTAAAGTTGAGCATGTGTTAATGTATATTAAAAGCTTACTTGTACAAGGCAAGACCCAAAGATGTATAAGATAGGAAGGAAGGAGAGAGACTCTCAAGCCCAAGGGGTGGACTCTTCATTGGAATCTCAAATGACGTGCATGGGTGCTTATGAAATAGAATCTGCTATATATTAGGAATATATAGATAAAAACAACTGTATATATGTATTAACACTAGGGTAGAAAATGGACTCATGTATTTATGCTAAGTTTTTCAATTTAAACATGTTAATGCCTCCACCCAGGGGTGGACTCTTGAATGCAAGCCTAAATGACGTGCATGGGTCACCATGAAATTAAACCTCTATGTACAAGAAGTTTATAGAGAAAAACAGATGTATGCATACTAACCAATATTGTACTAGTAATATATGAATTTCATACCAATCTAGTGTTGGTATTAAGGAACACCCAAAATCTGAACTATAGTAAGGTCCTAGTATGAAACTTTTTAGGGGTGAAAGTGTATTGGCTAGGTATTGGTATTGGGATGTTAGTCCTAGGTATGGTTATCGTTCTAGTATATAGGCACTAAGAAAGTAATACATAGGGAATACATGCAATGGTATGATACTGAAGAAAGAAAAAGGATATATATATATATATATATATAGTGATGTTGCATTGCGAGCATTGATAGCCAATGTTTGTGCCTCCTCTATCTCCTTGGTTAGACATGTACCCCCGATGTCAATTCCCATTTCCCTCTCAGAAACATGGAGAGATAAACCCTCCATCTCTCTCCACCAAGCCCCACAACCCAAACACCCAAAAAACCCCCCAAAAAACCACTTCACCTCCCCCTTATAAGCAAACAAAACCAATGCTATACCCTGAAATGCCTAAAATGGTAGCATTGACATCGAATGACAATGAGAAGTCCAACAAACTCCACATGCACACTATCTCTAACCATGTCCCCGCAATGCACCCAACAAAACTAAACAACATGAAACCTCCAACTGACAGTGCAACATGACCTCACTCTCCACCTCACTCTCAATTCTTGAATCTGCATGTTGAATGCAATGGCCATGGCCACAAACCTACATCATGAAAAGAGCAACACTCTTCCTCCCCCTAGCTCCAAAAAGCAAAAGACGAAAAAATACAACAAATGTGCAAGAAAACCAAAACATTGACAAGAAACACCAAAAGAAAACCAATGAAACAATGGGGATATGCATTGCATTAATCTATGAAGGAGCATGAAAACATAAAATGACCTTCATGTGAGTAGCAGCAATGCAACTCGAACTCGGTGCCAACAATAAAAAACCAACAGTAGCAACAATAATAAACCACCACCATGCACCCACTTCACAAAACCAGCCCCACCTTTAGAAACCCCGCCCCTCCTTTGCCTACAACCCTCAAACCTTGGTAACCATGTTCATTACAACAACAAGATCCCAAAACTCAACGATTTCCTCCCTCCCAAGCACATGAATCTCTTCCAAGCATACCCTGCACTCTCAACTCTCAACTTCCAAACCCCACAAATCCCACAACTCTCTACATCCACATTTTTAATCCCCTTGCCTCCTCAACTCTCAACCATATGTACATAGAATTACTCACATACAAAAAATCCACTTAAAGACATGATGAAAGAAGGTAGAAGGTAGAACCGCTTACCATACCATCAAGACTCCAATCGCTCACAATCTTCATGCCAAACTCCAAAAGGGATTGTGTCGTTAAGCGCCCACTCCTCCATCAAGTAGCTTCCCCTCAATCCAAATTTGCAAGCCTTAACACCCAAACATACCCCTACCCTGGCCAAAACGACCCTTATGGAAAGAGGTATGGTATGAGGTGGGGTCTCGTGTTGAGATCCACCAGGTTGGTATGTCCAGCCCTAGATAGACCCTGCAGTCCATACCTAGGCTAGTATGTTCTCAGCCTAGTATACCTCCCAAATCATACTAGGCAGGTATGTATTGCAATACCCGTACCCCATACCATTGCACATACATGGGGTACAATATAAATACAAATACAACATTGGTACTAATGGCATGCTAGATAATGGACTCATGTGTTTATATTAAGCTTTTTAATTTAATGTGATAAATGCCTCCACTACATATACATACTATTCAAACACCAATACATAAACAAAGCTATGAATACACTCTAAACTCCGTAGTATCACACCTGTGGCAACCAAAGTGCACGTGATATTACGGAGTTTTGTAGTGTTAACATGGATGCGTGATACTAGTGAATTAGTGTAGCATGTGGCACTATGGAATAACACAAAGTGCAACATATTAAATGGTGTGGTGTGGTCCACTCTGCTTCACCTTCCCGGGCGATGTGGCGGATGCATGCACCAACATTCAACAAGTGGCATAAGAAGAAGAAGAAGAAGAAGAAGAAGAAGAAGAAGACACTCCACATATTGACACATGGTGCAACGCAAGGGTGTGGGTTGACTTCTTTGGTGGTTTGCATTAATGACAAAATTTGTGATATAAGGGAGAGAAAGGTGACAATAAGGAGTGAGATTTGAACTACGCACATCCGTTCCCTAGAGTTTCGGGATATTAGAGAGTGAGTGACAATATGGAGGTTGATATTACGGAGTTTAGGGTGTACTTCCTTTCTTCTCTCCTCCATGATGCATTTCCATATCTAATTAAAATATTGTGAGGTCATTTTAATGATCCCATTTGGGTTTACACTAGTAAGGACTTGTGCCCTCCAAAATGACTTTGGGCTACGGTCCATGGACTTCTCTATGTTCTCATGCGAAAAGCATAGTACCATGGTTATTGAAGAGCCATGGCCTAATGCCTTTGATGTAAACATGCCCTTAGTTAACCCACGTATCACGTGAATTTGCTCTACAGTAATCTCCCGCTTAAGTACCCACTTTGAACCGGAGCGTTGGTGCGCACTTAGTTGGTAGGTGCGTACTTTACTCATAACGCTTTCTAGATCCTCTGATTCGATGAATTGCAACAGGAAACGGATGAAACCTTAGGCAACCCGCTTGACCAAAGCCCAACGATGTGAAATAAGAAGAAATGAGAGCTTTTTTAAAATATTGATGATGCAAACAACGAAGAATATTGTGTTCTTAAGCTAGAAGGCATTGATGAAGTTCTGAAAACGATGCAAATTGAAGAAGAACCACCTATCGATGACGAAATCCAGCCTAGTATCAAGACATTCGTTGAATATGAAAGTGCTACCGACTTCAAAGGCTTTGAAGCTCTACAACAACATTGTCCTCGACATCGACGACCAATTGCTTTGCTCCAATGTTCAAACGGAACCTGGACAGATGTATGATGAACTGCAAAGATCGTTTGAGACGTTTCAACGAAATGTTAACAAATTGACATTGAATGTCAAGCGTAAAAAATTCATGCATTCATGGCAAATGACTTTGCATGACATGTTCAAACAATAAAGTATGAACCCTGATTTTTGTCAAAAAAATTGCGCACTTAACCGGGATGCGTACTTAAACGGGTGCTTACTTAAGCGGGAGATTACTGTATTGGCTCTATCCCATACCATGGGATAGAGGCATTGTGTAGACTACTTTTTAGTCATAATAGGCCCAGGGTAACGCATGGTAGAAATTAATGGATAAGATTTGGTGAAGCTAAGTGAAAGCTTAGTGGGAGCTCAATAAAATTTCCAACTTAATATGGAAAGAGCTAGTAATCAAAAGTAAATAATTTGAAAATATGATTTTAGAACACAAACTCTCGTGGCAAAACCATATTCCCTTGTTAATTTTGGAACTGGCCTACATGATTGAGTTGTACACCCGTCACAAACCCCCAGTGTCCGAAATCACAACCCCAAATGTATACATGATGCACATTTGGTGAGTGTAATGGACATTCAACAGGTGAGACGGGCATTTGATGGGTATCTGACGGGTGCAAAAATCAACACTGCTGACCTGGGTCACGGATGCTGCCAGGTAAGCTGAAATAATTTGAGAGAAGACGTGACCTGGCGTTGGGCCGACGAGCTACAGAATTTCGGACAAAATCTTGCTCGAGCCGCAGCTATCTAGCTAGCTAGCTAGCGACTCCCTGTGAAGGTTGTCTTGGAGTGGGGACAAACTAAGGAAGGGCTCTCTCACCACCGTTGGATGAGGGGACAGCACATCTGGGCCGTTGAGGAAGCGTGGGAGCCAATCAGGACATGATCAGAGTAGCAACAAATCGAATGCCCAATAAGGACCTTTCAATCAGGAATAAAATTTTGACGTGGGAAAGGCCAACCAAATCTGCCCCAAAAACTGGCAGAAGCCCTGATTTTGAGCCGGATCTTGTCTCATGTTGTGCAAACGATCCCCATTCTTGTTCTTATTATTGAGCAAGCCTGCATGTATGTGTGCAGCTAGACTTCCAAGGCAGCCTTTAGTTTTGCTAATTTTTCGTCAGTGTCGACAAGGTCGAATAATCTAATTATTGCTGATTGTCAAGGCACATCAGACAAGCTGGGCACGTAAGTAAGTCAGTAATTTATTTGAACCTGATCCTCAACTTGGCCCATATTTGCTCAACGTTTGACAGTCGCTTCTCCGGTTTTGTGCAAAATCGGTCGAGATCCAAGTGTTTCAAAGTCCAACCAGTTACATGTCAATGATACCTTTCAGTATTTCTTGTGATTATTGGTTTAAGGCATATTCTATAGACTGCTCTAAAGTGATGGGCGATTCACTTCAAGTCTTGAACTTGAACCGGGTATTTTTCAAACTCAACCGGCCCATCTGTGACTAAGTGGTTGGATATCCCTGTTTGTAGTCTCCGACTTCATGCGTGTTTTGGCTCTTGATGAGATAGCCTACTAGGTTTTATCCACTTTTATTACCACGTGTTTTCTGACATCATAATAAACCACCAAAAGTTTTCTGTGATGAAGACAAAGATGAAAAAGTCCTAGGTTTTGAAGTTTTTTGTCATGACAAGAGTTTCGAGATTTGATTCTCCGACAGGCTTCAGGAAACACACTACAGTATACAAGTGCCTTGCACTACTTCCCAATGAGACACAAATAAAAAGCTCGCAGTTTTGTTTGAATGTGTGCAGGCATCTGAGTACTTGATGTGTCCACAGATGCTGAAACAAAGAAAGCATCAAGGCTCAGTATAAGGTATGTGGGTGCTGTTCGGTTGGTTTTTCATGTTCTCCAACTTCTGCCAATTGGCTTATACAACGAAGCTTGTGTTGCATTAGCAAATCTATGATGAAGCATCTGCAAAAATTGAATTCAAATTTGGACCTGCCATGATTTAGTGTTGGTTATTGGAAGTGTATGTTTGTCGATTCCTTGACTGAATACATAGGTCCTTCCCAATTGGGTTCACTATGAAGTGTGGAGTAGTTAATAAGATTTGAAGACGAAGGCCAATCTCTTTCAAACATCATCTGCCTTATGGTGTTTGTTGTTTGATCCTGGCCTAACCACACAACAATCAAGTATAGGTGTCCGATCAAGAAATGTAACCTGAATAACACCTGCTTACCTTATATCAGTTTGTAATGGTAGTACATGATCCACATTATCATTTTGGGACATTTAGGCGACAATGGATTATCAGTTGGTAGGATGTCGAGATGTAAGTTACATCTATACAAGTGACGTTTCAGTAGGGTTATTATGATTAGAGTATTGTAACTTACCTTCTAGTGAGAATATGTCTGGCCAATTTTATTTGATTAGGGTTTCTGTCCGTGCTGACCATGACATCTGAGCGTGAGCAGTACTGTGGGGATTAAATTCTTTGGCTTTTTTGTAGCAGCTATCAAAAGTGAGTCTTCAGTCATTCTGCAACCTCACTCACTCATTCTTGTTCTTACCCGACTCCAGAGCTCAGGATTATGCCTTGAAGGACAAAATCTTGCTGGACAAGCTGCTGAAGGTCTGGATTTCTTATGTATATATGTCTTGTCTGTCATCTCAAAACCAACAAACCAATCAGTCTTGTGATGAGAATTATCACTGATCAGTATTGATTGACCGACTTCCTGTTCAGCTTAATTATATCGTTCAGTATAACCTTGGAGTCCACGCATTCGGAGGTCCTGGAAACTTGATGGTCTTAGAATGCAGCCTGAGATATGTTTATGAGGAAGGAAGAGTTAGGGCACTGGACTGATTCAATGCCCAATTTTGTCTTAGAACCAAAAGTTAGATGAGTCTGAGAAGCTGTAGCTATCACAATTTAGATGAGTTTGTGTGGAACATGTAACTCAGTTCAGAGGAAGAGATGGAAGTAGCTGGAATTATACATTAAGAAGTTGGCTACTGCAGATCAATATGGGCTATTATAGAATCTGCATGTAGGGATCAGTTAACGAAAGGTCCTACTACAAGCTGCTTGATTTGAAGTTGGGTAGAGTCAATGTTAATTAACAACAAGCACCATTTGTCAGAGATGAATTAAGCAGCTCTTAATTATTATATAATTAGTGGAAGGTGGAGCATAGATTTTTCTTTTTTCTTTTTCTTTTTAAAGGAGACAAATGCAAAGTGGAGCATAGATTGATTGAAGATACTGATCTTGTCATTTGTGATGCAGAGAGAGGAGTTCCGGTGGTCTTCCATATCCTGAGTCTATACATAAACCCTGCACTTTTGGATTGAGGTATATTGTAGAATTCATTATGGTCTTTGAAAAAATTGCAGGCTGATGTATATAATTCAGATGCGAGGAAGGAAGAGTTAATTTAAAGGTGTACTGATTCAATGCCCAATTTAGCATTAGAAGCATAGATTAGTGGAATCTGAGTAGAATTAGCAGCGCTTATTTAGACGAGTCTCGTGTGATGCATCATACTCAATATTTATCAGCATCATACCGAGAAATATCGATCTCATCAGTGCCATTGGAGGTGCAATATATAGCCCAATATATATGTGATTATAGAAATGATGGAGTTAGGGGGTGGAGTGATCCTAGATCGATTGAAGGAAGTCATCAACAACTTCCATGCGTGCAATATGGGGTGCTAACAATCTTTTGTATTAACTTCAACTCTAACTCCATATTCCATGGAACATTTGCAGACCGAAGGGAAGGGCGGCCTAGTTGACTGTGTTTAATTCAAAGTTTTCCAAGAAGGTTGTCATGTGATAAATGATTCCACTCCGAGCATGCATCCACTACAAGCATACGAGTCTTGGGCAATTGACATGCGTCATTGAGAAATTGTCCCATATGTCACTGGAAAATCCACCCACAAATCTATCACATTGGTAGATGTGCATAATTCCCTCACCAAACGTAGAGACAATTGTCTAGGACTCGTATGTTGGTACTAATCCTAGAGTTGTCCAAAACAAGTCTCCGCTTGGCATCCCGAGGGCCTTGAAAGTGTTGGTTTTTTGGGCAATGAAACAAAATTTGTTTTGATTTACAAATTGATTGAAGGGGCTGATTAGGTTGTTGTGCATTCATGATGTGCAGATTGGAGGAAGTTATAGCTAAACCTACCAAGGAGAAAGAATGGAGTAGTGTTGGATGGGGGAGCAAGAAAATCAATAGAAGGGAAAAATTTAGTAGAGCACATTATGGCACCAGAAGGCGTGTTTACATATGAGTACCTAAAGGACTCCTTGTGGTACTTGTTGGGGTCTATCGGGGCTAGTGGCTTTGGGTCCAAAACCACAGCCGAGGAAGTCACGAAAAGCTTGGACTTATCCTCCTCCACTGTCATCATCACTGGTATGTATATTACATATGTATGCCACCCTAAAAAATAAGTTTGCATCACAATTATCATATATTGTGTGTTTGAAATGTCACCCGTGGACATTGCAAGGTTGATGAGAAACTTTTTCATGTATAATTGCTCCAAGAGTTTCATTCTAAAAACCTTCATTTATATAAACCATCAGTAAAAATTTGGCGTTACAAAGGGGGTATTTGCAACACATTGAGAAGGGCTAGAATACCTAGCGTTTGTTCGCCACATGCCTTTGTGGTGGGGTTCTAATGTCTTTTGGTTGGAAGGACAACAACCTTGTTGTGAATGGACCTATTCCTTTTAGGAAACCAATAGAGTTATCCTTCTAGACTCTCAAAAGCTCATGGTTTGGTAGGGAGTTTTGACCTGCTTTTGACAATTTATTAATGTGTGTAAGGAGTGTTCAAGTGTGTGTTGAAACTACCGACTTCAGTGACATGAAGGTGAGACGTTTGACTTTGGCCAAAAGACGGCTATATAAAAACAAACTTGATGACAAACTTTTGAAGGCACTCAAAATGGTGGCTCCAAAGTTTGATACGAAGTTCATTTTTATATGACCATCGTCAAAAGTCAAACACCTCCCCTTCATTTCTCTAAAATTGGGGTTTCCGACACGACTTGAACATTATAGATTGTCAAAGTAAGCCAAACCTCCCCACCAAACCATGTCAAGTTTTTGAGACTTTGAGGATCATAATTCCAATATATCTTCAAACAGTCGCAAGAATGTCACAAATTTGTTCATGTTCTGTTGGTTAAGGGCCAAAATTGGTGTACTACCTAGTGATATTCTTAAGACTGTGTGGACTACAACCGCAAGTTCAAAAGCCTGATTCCAACACTGGTAATTGTGAACCAATATTAATTTGTTACACAGGACCCACATCTGGAAATGGATTGGAGACAGCACGAGTGCTGGCCAAGAGAGGCGCGCAGATTATCCTTGCAGCAAGAAACATTGCAAAAGCAGAGACCGTGAAGGGTCAAGTGGAGAAGGAAACACCAAAAGCTCGTCTACACATCATTCATCTTGACCTCACATCTTTGAGATCCATCCATAAATTCGCGGCCGAATTCAAGTCTCGAAACTTGCCTCTCAATGTTCTCATGTGAGCACCCGATGATTCATTTCCCTCCCCCTATAGTCTATACTGATCATAAGCATTAATGAGACACTCTCAAACTACCTAAGGTGTGTGGGTGTTATTTGGTAAGTTTGGTTGTTTTTCATCTTCTGTTGAACAGATTCACGTTTCCACATTTGTGTTGCATTAGCAAACCTATGATGAAACATCAATAAAATTCGGATTAAAAATCATCCCCTCCCCTTAATTTAGTTATGGTTATCAGAGGTGAATGTTTATTGATTCTTTAACTGTATATATCGGCCCTCCCAATTTTGTTTATTATGGAGTGTGGAGTAGTTAATAAAATTTGACAATGTAGTCCAATCTCTTTTTAGAAAAAGAGTCTTCCTGGGAGTTGTTCTTTGATCTTCACCTAACCACACACCAATCAAATATAGGTGTCCAATTAAGAAAAGTGACTGAATATCAACCACCACAAACCTTACAACTAGTAAATTTGGCGCAAACTTGCAGCTAATTTCATAGTTGCAATTTATGTTTCTCTTTTTGACTCACTTGCATGCATAATCCAGATGGCAAATTTCCTAACATACTCCTTAATATATAAGTATGAGGCTTTTAGCTTGATATGCTTGACATCTATCTGAATTTTGACCACTGGTTCAAAAATTTCTCAATTGTGCTCAAAGTTATCCCACTTCAATGAATATTATGGTGTTGAGAATGGAGACCTATGATCTTCTATTACATCAATGCCGCTAATTACTGTCACTATGCAAAATTAGCTATGCAAATTTAGCATGCCAAAGAGTTACTGGACTCGTGTCTGGGAAGATTTTGGGCAAAATCGGTCTAGATCCAAGTGTTTCAAAGTCCAACTGGTTACATGTCGATAACTTTCGGTTTTTCTTTGTCAACTTATAGTATATTATATGGATTCTTTTAAAAATGACGGGCAATTCACCTGAAGTTTTGAACTTGAACCAGTTTTTTTTCAAACTAAACCAAGCTCATCTGTAACTAAGCAGCTGGATCTCCCCATTCGTAATTTAAACTAGAGGTGTTTCCACTAGATTTATTGATGAGATTTGAAAATCTGATGGATTTTGTATTCAAGTGCAGCAACAATGCCGGCGTGATCTCTGCGAAATTCCAGGTCACAGAAGATGGATTTGAAAAGGTCTTTGCCACCAATTACTTGGGTAGGTCAATAATCCTGAATATGGGTTAATGAAAGTCTGAGAGACACCTATATGATCTGATTAATTGGACACCTATATCTGAGTGGTGTGTGGTTGGGCGTGGATTTAAGATTAGACAACAAAAAGACATGTGTTTAAATGGGATTGGATTATGTGTCAAAACAATTTTTGTTATTTTAGAGTCAATAGACAACATAATTTGGGGGCGTCTATAACATAGATGATCATTAAAGAAGAGTTCGAAGGTCATTTAAATCATGAATATAAACATTTGCTTCAATTTTATCATGACGTGGCTCAAAGTGAATTAGGTTTGTGATCATTAATCTTCAACAATTTTGATAAGCTAAACTTATGGCTTGGTGCGGCTAATTTGTATAGGGCACTTTCTGCTCACGAGCCTTCTTCTTGATACCATGATCGAAACCACAAAGACCTATGGTGTACAAGGGCGGATAGTGATTGTGTCTTCCGAGGCGGTGCGATTGGCTTATCCCGATTCGATTCGGTTCAACCACATTCATGACGAAAAAAGGTGATTTCACTTGATATGTAGTAGATTTCAAGACTGTTTAATGATGTACAATAGTTTCCCATGATTCACATGCTTGTGATGTATTTTTCCCTCTTGCTTTTCCTAATTTTTCTTTTAACATTCTTTTTTTTGGATTTTTTTCTCGTTTTCCTTACCTATCTTATGTATTTCTTGAGTTTTATGCCCTTCATTTTCTCATATACATATTAAAAATAAAATAAAAATAAACGCAAGTGTTTCTTGGGACTTGCAAGAATAAAAACTTCATTTGTCATCAAAGTTTACCCATGCATTGCATGCATGGTTTCCCTGATGGTGTAATGCCTAACTTGTTTATGTGTTCAAAGGCACTTAAATTCAAAGTTCTGATGGAATATGGTGTAGTAACTTGGTTTGTCCGCATCACTATCCTCATATGCATTCGAAGTGTTCAAGTTATGTTTAGTGAGCTCCAAGATTATGAGTGTTGGTGTTTACCAACTGTCCACAGGGAAAAATAGATGCATGGAAAAAGCATTGAAATATTATCGATAGAAAATAAAAGACATGTAACTATCAATTCACACAAGAAATACTACATTGACAACCTAGACTATCCAAAGCATCTTTCAATTTAGTTTCAATGATCTTGATTGTCCAACAAATGTGCATTTGACATGATAGGTCCCTACCTCAAATCTCCCAGCCTTTCTCTATAAGCTTTCATACTCTTCATTTACTTTGTCCTCATTGCTTGCTGCTATTTAATTTCTATATATTTATGGGGCTCCACAACTTAATGGAATAATTCAAGCGACAATAGTCTCAGCAGTACAAAATGCCAAAAAAAACCTGTGAATTGGGGATGTCTTTCTGACTCCTTTCTAACTGTCCAAAAGGAAGTCAGTCCCAATATCACCAACATTGTGTTGACGTGTATAACTTAGTTCAAATCTTTGCATAGCTGGAAATATATTGAGGTCTGTTGTGGATTTTCTCTGACAAAAATTGAAGCTGTGAATGATGGCAGTTATGATATTTATGGAGCATATGGTCAATCCAAGCTATGTAATATCCTACATTGTGGAGAGCTTTCTCGCCGTCTGCAGGTGCGAACTACTGATTACCATTTTCATGTATTTCTGAAGAGCATATTTCTAATGAATGTGTGACATTTGAATTTTTTCCTAGAGTAGAAATAAATAATATCAGTAGTAATAGCTGGAGTTTCACATTCTCAATGTTCACAAGAGCAGACCGAAAATTTAGCCCAAATATCAAAACTGTTCAACTAAATGGCATACTACTGGCGGTTGTATATAAAGAATGCATACTTAAGTCACTGCTTAGGTTATAGAACTGATTTTCATAAAAATTTAAGGTACGCCTTGCTGTGACAACAAAGGAAATTCAACAATGGTTAATCGTTTTGCTAAAGCAAAGTGACGATTTCAATGAAAAGTCTCATGATCGGCAGTGCAGGCGGAGGGCGTGAACGTGATGGTCAACTCAATTCACCCTGGGTGCATAGACACTAATTTTGGAAAGGGAGAAATACCTTTTCTTGCAAACAAAGTTATACGTGGTGAGTCCTATTACTCTACTTCCAGAATAGGGTGGATTCAAACCCAATTGCTTCATATGAGATTCAAAGAAATGGAAGATTTCACATGAAAGTTGTTTGGTCCTTGTCTGAGATTCAGGCTATGTCCAAAAGTATAGCAACCCAGAAATCCTTGAGTTGTATAAAAGAGACTTTACTGAAAACGGTAGTTAAGGATGCTATAATGAAATAATATAGGTTCTCACATCATCATTGGTTTTGTTGGTACAAAATTTTGCAAGTTCTGTGGAAAATAGTGTTAACATTTTAATTCGTCCTTTAGTAACTGCATTTTCACATATGAAAGACAATGATGAGGAACCTACTTAGGAGTGCAGTTTTAATGTACAGATTTATTTTTCTGGTTGGGCTCCATCTTCCTCAAAACTCTGCCTCAGGTATGTCAAATTTTCAAATGAATATCTTGCATAATTCACTTCCATCTTGCAGTTGTTAAATTTGAACTTGACACATTTCTATCCTTGCAGAACATATAAAGATTTAAAAAAAATACTGAAAGTGTTGTCATGAATGTTGCTACCCTTTCAGCATTTTAAGAAGTTGGAGTTACATATATTCTACAATTTAAGGCTAACCCATGAGGGCCCTGTAACAGGTGTTCCACTAGAAAATATTTTGTGACAAAAGATAAGGTCCCATTTTAATGTTTGATCCAAGTCAAAATTCTAAAAGTATTAAGAAAAACTAGGGATATTCATCTAGTATGCAGAATCTCACATGAATATGTGCAATACTTCATAGCCCCCTGAAAATACTTATTTATCTCAGGTGATTCATATCTCTCCAATGGATTTAACCCCCCGTAGACTAACTGGTGAATTCAAATGGCAAACTTGGATACAGGCAGCTTCAACTACATGTTATGTAGCCACAAACCCTGCTCTCAAAGACATTTCTGGAAAATATTATTCGGATTGCAATGAAGCGGCCTTCCCAACAAAAAAAGCAACTGACAAATACATGGCAGCTGAGTTGTGGAAATACAGTGAGGAGCTTTTGGCATCCAAGAACGTCCCTAACTATTTAGAGTTTTCAGGTTCCCAAAACGACAACCTCCTATAATGCTATCCAAAATTCCTGTATAGAAAAAGGATGGAAGCACGTAGAGATCCTAGGAGGTGGGAACAATTGCTGTGATCATTCACATTAATTTTTTATGTCTGTAAAAAGACATGTACAAAAACATACCAGGCTCAGTACGTAGGGGTGGTGGTGCTAAAATTTTACAGCTAAAAGTGATGCTCCAACATTTAAGACAGATCCTTGATGTGATATACACATACTGGATCTGTTCTTCCAAAATTTGGACATACTTTAGAATCCTGCTGCCATTCTCACAAGAACCTCATGACGATGAAGTTGCAAAGAAAAAATTTCTCTGTTCACATGTGTGAAGGATGTTGTAAAATTAGTATGCAGGTTTACCTTGAGCAATTTCTTTCTCAATGTGTGGAGACGAATTGCTCACTGTACTTCCACAAATTACTTGCTAGCTCGGGGTCGTTTGCATAAGCAGAACATTGGTTACACTCGTTGCAGTCTTTGAAGTATTTGCCAGATACGCCTTTCACCCGAGGATTTGTGGCAAGATAACATGATGTGGCAGCACCCTGATCTCCAGAATAAAATTCGATGGTTAGAGGCGATTCAGGCTAAAAGTGCAAAGTTCAAGTCTCAAAATGTCCATTGCAACCACGGTTGGTCTGGTATCATCCTTTTTTTTAATACCATTAGGATATAGGTATTTGAGGATATTTTTGTTTTCCATACCATTCAGGTCTATATAACATACAAGAACCTTAATACCGAGGTAAAATTGCCCTAATGGTTTAGAATGGTATTGACCAATGTTGGATGGGTATCAATACAATGAATTCATGGTATTAATAATTAATATCAAAAAGGGTACCAAAGAACCTACCCATTAGTATCAAAATTGTAGTCAAATCTTGATATTTGGTGGGTCAAAGACTACGCAAGAGAATCTTTGTACACCCGAGTTATTATTTGGGTCAATTCCATTCTAAACCATATTGATATTAGAGCGAATTTACTTAGGTATAGAGGTTCTTGCATAGTATATAGATCTAAATGGTATTAAAATAAAAAAACATCCTAAAATACCCATAACCTAATGGTATCAAAATTTGTAAAATCCTCATTATAGATAAACAAATGGGCATCAATAAAAGACAATACCAATCCAACACTAGATTGATCCACAAAATAAATTGGTAAACAAAGATTCTCTCAACTTGAGTCCAACATTACTTGTAATGATTAGAGTCTACCCTCCATATTACAACACTCAATTTTACAACACCTCAACTAAACGACGCATATCCCAACCAAACTTTATAGTGTTAATTTACCTTCATAATATGACTTTGATGCTTGTACTACGACATTTTTTAGATCTGATTTGTCATATAATGGAGGTAATTAATGTGCATAAGTGATGGGACCCACAATGTATTTCAAGGTTCATATGTGATTAATACTTTGCAACATGCAGGAAACCTTGGATGGGAGGGGGGTGGGGGGGCCGACAATTCAAGATTAGCTCCAAAACTTTATGGGATTGATCTTGGCTTCTTCAGATACATGTTCGGATGCAAGAAATGCCAACCTTGCGATTCCGAATAGTATCACATAGCAAACAACAAAAAGTAACCAAATAAAGCCCATCTACATTAATCCAGAATGTTCGGACACGTCATACCACACATTAACATTCAATGGGTTTTGAGGTAGGTATGATTCGTAGTACCTGGGGAACAGTCTTCAATACACAGGAGGCAGTTGACATTAGAACCTCTGCCACAAGTGTGAAAAAATGTCAGCGTCTACAGGACCAGAGAACAAACTATAAGTTGGCAAAACATGACATCATTCGTAGGAAATTTAACATGATATTTAACATGCAATTAGTGCAAGGTGATTAGCAAATCCAAATCGAGGCCGTAGCCATTTTCCTTACAAGTTTAGAATTTTTGTAATAATATATTTTTTCATTGACAAAGTGAAGATTCTCTTTCTCTAAACCCTAAACCCTTTATCCTCCCAATTATTTTGGCTTGTCCACAAATAGTTAACAAACATCTTAACAAATGGTTAACAAATTTTGAGCACGAAGTCCAATCTCTTTTCAATACATCATGTCTTTTTGGTGGTCCGTTCTTAGATCCACACCTAACCACACACACCATTCAAAATATAGGTGTCTAATAAAGATAAGTAACCAAATCAGACCCATCTACCTTCGTAGTAACATGTAATACTGCAGATTCAAGCTAACCCATTTGACATTCATTTATTATTTCCCTAGAGTGGTTCATGTTCCATGAGAAGAGCATTGAGTTGAAGTAATGATTACCACTGAAGATAACGCTTTCACCCTTGCCAAATTTTGTGGAGATAACTCCAGGGTGGAGTGCATTTGCTGTCACGTTTGCTCCCTCTTCCTGAAATCAGTCACAAGATTTCAATGTTCCTCATTATCTTCACCTATGTAGACTTTTTTGCCAAGCCTAATGATCACCCAGCTCTAAATTCAAAAGAAAAAGAAAAAGAATCTTAGCAGAGCAGCCTCTTGATACTTATCCTTCGCTAAAAATCGAATTGCGTAAGCTACAGATAATTACAAACAAGCACATTTTCTACATCTACACATGCATGATGCAAGTGTAGATGCACATTTTTAATATATGTATATTTTTCGGTTCTCTGAAGTTTGCATGAGTTCCACATTAACAGTCACTCCTTTGGCCAAAATCAACTGTGGCCAAGTATTCAAACTTCGAAAAACAGCAATCACCTAGATCTACTCATGAATGCTCTTAAAATGAGGACTTTTATACCTTGAGACGCTTGGCAAGCTCCTTCACATGCAGGATATTTGCAAGCTTGGACTGTCCATAAGCAAAGTTTGACTGGTATCTGCTCACACATGGCCGGCACATCATTACAAACTTGTCCTTGTGGTTTCAGGTCCTTGGAAAATTATCTACCAAATTCAATTTGCTTCTGTAGTGGTCAGGCAAAGCAGTTTTATTGACATGTCTATTCCTCATTGGATACGAAGAGGCACATTATCACCCATAATTGATGGCCCCACCATGGCTTGACCACTGCATCCGGTGATGGACATGTGTCATGGGTTGTAGTGGTCAACCCTTGCCATGGGTTGTAGTGGTCAAGCCAAGCAATTTTGTTCGTGTGTTTATTCCTCACTGGATATGAGGAGGCATATTATCACCTATTACTAATGACCAATGACCATGTTATGCCCTTTTCCATTGCCTCTGGTAATCGACACATGTCACCTTGCCATGAGTTGGAGTTTGCACCCAACACCTACTTTGCCACTACCATGGCTAGGTAAATTGGACACATGGTACAACCCGTGGTATGGCTCCTCACATTCATTACCTAATTCATAGTGGTCAGACCAAGTGATATTGTTGACGTGTCTATTCCTCATTGGATGTGAGGAGACACATTATCGCCCATAATTGATGACCCTACCATGGCTTCACTTCTACATCTAGAAATGGCCACGTGTCGCCCTGCCACAAGCTGTAGTAGTCACCCAATACCTCGTTCATAACAACCAAGATAGAGATTTGTAAACAGTTCGATATCGATGCACCTACCTTTTCTCATCGTTCAGCTTGTCAAAGACTATTCCTCCTTTATACGCATATCTATGTGCTTCCGATGCAACATTTACAATACGCCCTTCCTCTCCAGTCTCCTGGGCAGTTGCTTTTAGTGTGTCAAGTAAGAGATTCGTAAGGAGGAATGTGCCTACAGCCATGTCCAATTTCACGCTCAGTTTCAAAATTCCATAACTCAAGAGTCTGAGCCAGTAAAAAAAAATTCTATAATGTTTCTAACCTTGAGCATACGTTGCCATAGAAATCAAGGAAAGATTAGAACATCGGCAACCACCTAAGGTAGAAAATTTGAATGACATCATTGGCAAAGAAATGATTTAATGGAGTGTAATCCAAAGCAATATGGCGACAACAAGTGCTCGTAGTAGTACTGACCAATATGATTGGTAGCAAAAACCTTTTCAAGTTTGTCTTCTGAAAGCATGAATTTCCCAGACATGTAGCCTGCATTGTTTCTGCCCACACCTAGTGCCAATCAGTGTAAAACCCTGCGATTCAATCTGTACATGCCCAGTCTGGGCTTAAATCATAAATCTCAGATTTCGCAGTGCACCTTTGTGTAAATCTTAGATTTGTATTCTCGGAGCAGAACAAAGAGCGAAGAATCGTCAACTACAACGAGTTTATATAAACAAACTGATTTCAAAGAATGGGTGAAAAGGCTCACATGAGAACATTGAGGAGAAGCTTCACAGTACACATCAGATTTCCATAAACCTCAGACTCTCAGTGGGCTCTAAGTACACCTCATTTTGTTGCCAAAAAATCTCAGATTTCTCAGTGCACCTTCATGTAAACCTCAGATTTGCACTTTCAGAGCAGAACAACAAGGGAAGAAATGTCGATTCACAACAAGTTTATGTAACCAAAATGCGAAAGCACGGGTGAAAAGACTCACATGAGAACATTGAGGGGAAGCTTTCGCGATTTAAACTCTTCAGCAAAATTACGCACCGATGCGAGTGATGCTAGGTCTAGCTGAATGATGTCCACCCGTGCATTGGGAGTTTCATCTGAGATGGCTGCTTTCACCTCCTCTCCACTTTTCGTGTTGCGAATGGCCATGATTATGTGAGCTCCTCTTTTAGCTAATACCCTCGCCGTCTCCTTCCCTATCCCTGAAGTTGCTCCTGCAAATAAATAGAGTGCACAGATAAATTTGACATGAGCAAAATGTTGTGACATGACAAAACACATTGCACGAGAACAAATCCCAGGTGGGTGGGCCAGGTCCAAATTACCTTTTGCACATCTCTCCGTCATTTATTTTCATTTACATTTTTTTATTTTTTTCCTTTTCGATCAAATGCCGTTTTCCATTGATAAATGAACAATTACACCTCACAAGGCACCTCATTCATCCCAAACCGGGCTTGGGAGAGCAGCTTGGAGAAGAACCAAGAAAGACCAACTTATTGGACCACCTATTTCACCCGGGGGTGGACTCTTCATTGGAAACTTAAATGATGTGCATGGGTTGCTATGAAATTAAACCCCCTATTTACGAGAAGTTTATAGTGAAAAAACAAATGTATACATACTAATGGTAGGTTAGAAAATGGACTCATGTATTTATACTAAGCTTTTCAATGTAATGTCGTAAACGCCTCCATTACATATGCAAAATATAGATCTCGAATTAAATAATCATTTATCACATATAAAATCCACGTTCATTTTCCAATAAGAAATTCATTGAACATTTTTTGCATCCATAGCATGTAACTCAATGATTGCACATCTACCTTAAAGCATTTGACTGGTCTCCAAAAACAATAAAAATAAAAGAGGCACACACTACACTTTGATGAATTGGAGAAGAGCAAGTAAGAAATGTACCACTTATGATGATGGTTTTCAAACTCAGGTCCATCCCAGTGGTGACATCTTCGGCAGTGGATTTTGATCCAAATCCACTTGGACCCGGTGTCCCTTTCAAATAACTCACAGTCCCACCCATTTGATTTGAAAGTGCTGCCTTCAAGCTGCCATATGGAAAAAGGGAGGAAAAGAAAACACAGCTTAGGCTTATGTTAGATATATAATGCACTAAAATATATTTATCATGAAGGCCTAACTTCTAAGGCCTGAAATCACCACTCCTAAATCCCTGGTGCAACTTTGGTGTCAAAAGTGGGGTTGAGGGTAAGGACTAGAAGGTTTTGTTTTTGTTTTTGTATACAATTCAGTCATATGCTTGTTTGGATCCACCATGCACAACTCCCAAGAATCTATCTCCCTTGCTAAAAGAAACCCCGACAATGCTTTAGCCTTTGGGTGTAGCTGCAGTTTCTTGTAAAGGCACTATTTTCAATCCATTTAGTCCAGTGATGCCTTAAATTGCATTTGGACACTTATGATAAAAATTTAAATAAAAAATTTCAACATGCAATGACCCACTTGTCATTCCAACCACTAACTGCACACATAGAGATGGAAAAAACAGAAATTCAGACATATGCACAACATTGATTGAATTCATATTCAAGAGTAATCTCATATTGCCGAGCCAAATAGCTGGCACTACATGTAACCCCGATTGCAATGGTGGGGAGTTATCCTGAAACCTTAGGTTTTTCTTCTAAGATTCAAATTTTTTCAAGTCTGGACCTGATCAAAGTGTTACTATGAAAAGGCTAATGACACAAAATTATTCAGCACACACATAGCCATTGTATTTGGTGAGAGAAGAAGTTATTTAGCAGGACAATGAAACTAATCCCTTCCCAGCGTAACCCAGCTCTGCATTCAACCCTGAGGAGAATTATCTTCATATTCTCATCCGAAGAAAAGGAAGAAAAATACAGTAAAACAAAATAGAAGTCTGAACGTGAACAAAATGTTATTCTATGAAAAAGGATTATTGAGACTATGAAGGACACGATCGAATTTATTCAGCACATTCATACATTGGTGACAAGTGGTTTAAGAGGAAACAATCCTTCAGCTCTGCATGCAACTCTGATTGCAATGGGAGGAAATTACATTGAAAACTAAATTTTCATCCGAAGAAAAAACATTTGAAGTCTGGACGTGAACAATGTGATGCAACTATGAAAAGGATTATTGGGACTATGAAGGACACAATCAAAATTATTCAGCACATACATACATACATACATACATAGATATTGGTGAAAGAAGAAGTGGTTTAGAACGACACTGTGAAACAATCACTGCTCAGTCTAAATCAAAACTGAATAAAAAAAACTCAACTCTACAAGCCCACAACACCTTTCATCTTGGACCTTCTGGAACAATCTCGAAACTTGGTTGAAGCAGACAATTGACCCACAATCAATCAAGGAGAAATCCCATGAGACAAAAAGGTAGGCTGAATCTCCTCGACCGCAAAGCCTATCATTTCTTGTTCAAAAAAAAAACTCAAATCCTTCACCCAAAACCTCATAATCCCTCATGCCCAAATTACAGAGGGCATGCGATAGATGACACATACATACAAAGCTATTGGTGAGAGAAAAAGTGATTTCAACCCCGACTTGCAATGGTGGGGAGTTATCTTGAATCTGAGTTTGCTCTTCCGAAGAAAGAAAAAATTAAGATATCCGTCACCCTTCGAAACAAAAACCTCCAAATAGATACAGAAGGAATATGCGTAAGAGATTCACCTGACTCAACTCAAAAATGTCAAGTGAGCTTCAAATTGCACTCGAAAACTTGCTGCCAATCCCAATTCCGGATTTGCAAAGCAGGTAGGTGGTGCCTCGATGGGAAGAGCTTCAGATGGAAGGAAATGGGTGTGTTGTGGAGGGAATGCAGGCGGTGACTGGCGATGACGGGTGATGGAAAACCTCGAGGATAGAGTGTGGGGAAAGAAATGGGAGATTAAAGGACAAGAAATAAAAAGAAATGATGGTGGTAGAGGAAATTAGAATGGGTTGTACTGGAAAGATGAGAATCGATAGCAAAAGACAGATAACTGACGGGCATTGAAGGCATGCGGACTCAGTCTTAGCCAACTACGCATTAAGGCCATGTGGACGAACGAGATGGTGACACATGGATGACCGTCACGCCTTTGAGTGTTCTCTCCTATGGGCCTTTTTGCACTCAAGTGGCCTACTTAGGGCCGGTTTACACCATGGACCATGAAGTCGGACCATGGAATATGGCCTTTTTTCATGGTCCAACTTCCATGGTCCAATTTCTTAAAAAAACAATTTACAAAGCCTTTAGGCCCCTCACTAGGTGTAAACTGAATGTGGACCAAGAAGAATGACCATGCACCAAAAGTGAATGTGCTGGTTTTTTTAATATATGTCCAAAAAGGACAATTTTGAAAAAAAATCAAGTTTGACCATTCTTTTGTCTTCTCTTGGTTTCACTTGTCTTCTCTTCTTGTTAGATGTGTCGAAGATGTGGCTTGCATATCTTCTCACAACAACTTTTACAAACAAAATGAGCGATTTAATCTGTACATGTCCAATGTAATTTACGTGTGACTTGTACCTTGTGTTGTACATTGAGCATTATTTGCAACCCACTTCTTGTCACGTGGTCGAGTATGTTTTGATTAGTGCCCGGGGATATTTTTGGGCATAATCTGTCAAGATCCTAGTGTTTCCAAGTGCAACCAGTTCCATGTTGACATCTTTTAGTTTTTCTTTATTAAATTGAGGTATATTTGAAAATATTTATGTAAAATGATCAGTAAGAAACCTGATGTCTTGAACCTCAACTAGTTATTTCTCAATCTCAACCGGTTCATCTGTAAGCAACGGTCGCTTCTCCCCGCTTAGGGTTCTCGTGAATTAAATTTACCCTGCATTGTACTACAATCATGTGTACTCAAATTCTAGAGTTCTAGATGTGTTGGATTTGTTGGATCCCTGGATTTGGTGTATTTCTGAATATTCCATAATTGTAATAGAGATGTGAATAATTTGACATCATGATGGTTATGATATATTGCTATTGTAATGAAATTCATTATGTTATATCTACAAATTTGCAAGTAGATTGTCCCACATTGTTTGGTGGAACATGTGGGAGCCGGTTCAAGGGGTAGGGCAAGGAAGAAATGGTATGTCTCATGGGCTATGATATGATCAAGACACATAGAGGGCAAACTTGCTTCTTAAGATTCATTATAGCACACATATGTTAAAAAATGTGCCTCGTGAGCCTTACCTAGCGGGAAGAGTTGTATTAAAGCCCCCCAAAAAAAAATTCATTAAGAATTTATTACAACAGCATTTCTTTGCCATGGGCCCTTGTCTTTTTCTACCATATCACCTCTTTTGCCTCTCTCACCGCAAAACCCATTGGACCATGTCAATGGATTATGTAAGCCTTATAATATGTCTTTTGGGGACCTCGACCTCCATGGCCACTCTGACATTTTTTCCTTGGTGTGAACCGAAGTGGTCCCGGGACGAGTTCAACAGCCAATCAACGCTTGTACAGGGCCTCGGGACGACTTCATGGTCCATGGTGTAAACAACCCCTTATTAATCATGCTTTGCTAAGTCCATTTAGTTAACACCCATTTTTAAAATATCCCATGTTTTCTAGAGCGAGAAGATTCCCTAAAGGTGCCATGTCATTGGAAAGGTCACTACACTTAGTCTTAACAAAAACATGAAAAATATGCTAAGGTAGATGAGCCGATTGAGAGTCGGAAAGCCAATCCGTGGGGCCCCCAAAGTGAGATGGGATTTTTTTTAAATGAGGGCATTGGAAGAGGAGAACAAAGCAATGTCCTATTGGTTATTGGAAAATACAACCATGTGAACCACATGTAGGAGCACGACATTGGTAAATATAATCATATGAATCACACGTAGGGAGTGCCCACATGTAAACTTGAATCAACATGTGGATAGTTTGTATGTAGGCATAAAACGACTCCCCTGGAGGTTACTAATTGCAACACTTAAGTGTTTGAGAAATGCAAGAAAACTATAAAAAAAAGGTCCTATTATTGGGCATTTAGTGGCTTATCTTGGTGTTCCATTAATATAGCACACCCCCTCGGTAAAAAATATAGGAAAGAAAAAAGCATAGTTAAACAAATCACCAACACAACCTCCTCAGTAAATATTTCATGAACAGAAAACCCGTAGACAAACATGTCACCAACACTAAGTATTTTGGTGTTGTGCGCGGACTTTGAGACACAAATTGAAGTCTCCCCAATCATCAAAACATGCTTGGAGTTTTCTAGCTATGGCGTCTCCCCCACGCCCACCACTTCCTCCTTTCTTCTCACCTTGCTCACCATCTTCAACACCTCTCAAGTAAGCTAGTATGCTCAATTAACTATTTCCCTACACACTACTTATCACTTACCCAACAAATCCAACGACCAAAGTGGAACAAAAAACCACCACACATAAGTAAATTTACACTTCAAGATCTGACGAAAGTGAACCGCACAACATACAAGGAAGCATCATAATAAACAATCTTGTCAAAGAGGCTAGAGCATCAATAACTAGTTTTTGTTCACAAAACTGTAGAGTTCCAGTAGTGGCCGACACCACCTTCCAAAGGTAGCCCCCCCCCCCGGCGTGCGGTCAACCAATCACTGGATTCCTTTGCAAGGGTTATCCACTTGTGGCAACATCTGCTAATTGCCGTGAACGGACACTATTTATTCACCACAACATTTGGATAAGTGTTTGTGTGGTGCATGTATAAGATAGCAACCTTCTTCAAGAGCACTTCTCATGTGCACTCACCTTATGTATGTATTTTATTTTTGTTGCATACATACATCATGCTTTTCCTTAGGGCATTTGTCCTTTTTTTTGTCCACCCAAAAACCATATATAGGGGTAGTAAAAATTGAAAATAACACATGCATGTGACGTATGCTTTAAATGAAGGGTGCCCCCCTAGGACACTTGCACAGTCACAGGTTTGCACTTGAGATATGTGGCTAGGGATTACTTCATTTTTGCCATGATGCAGATCCTTCCTTAATTACCTTGCTAGAATATTTTTGACCATAGGAGAGAGGCATTAAATCTAACCGTAAAGTCACCAAAAGAAGGGAATACAACCCCACTTTTGAAAGAATCGCCCATAATTTTCATTTTAAAAGCTCGTTTTAGTGACTAAAACTCCTTTAGCTTCTATTCCAAAACTGCAAAATTTTAAGAAACCTTTATGTTTCATTCTTGAGTTTTCTTCTATTTGGAGAGCATAGAAGTGGTGCCAAAAAAGCATATAGTATCTAGATAAGATATGTACACATAGGTGACACAAAAAATGAGAAGATTTTTAGTTAAGTAAAGATGAAACATATTTGCACCTATTAACACTCAAAGAGGAGAAGCCACCTTAAACCCCAAGTGCCCTAGCTTGATTACAATTGACTCTATTAAGTAGTGCTAATGGATGTGGTTCCAATGGAAAATTATCTAACAAACAATATCTAAGGTTTCTAAAAAGCATCAAAGCATTTTATTTCAAATGGGGTTGTGATGGTTAGTGATTTTTATCTAGCTCTCGGCTGGTGATTTGTGATTTTAAAAATAGAAAAATCGATTATTATGTGATTATTTTGTGGATTTTGTGAAAGTAATAGCCAAGAATACCCCTAAAAACCATAAATACTAGATGAAATTGCCAACTTTTGGATGAAGGTGTACAAACTTGGATGAAATTTGTGTACAATCATCCAAATGTGGCTTTGTCACTCCAATGGTTGTAGCCAATGCTTCTCTCTTGAAAACTTCAAATAAAATTAAAATTTATACAATATTAGGGGCTAGTGTAGACTATGTGAAGAAGTGCACCGGTCGGTGAAGAATTTCCGCCAAGACAAGGCTATTTGAGGCAATAGTTGGTATGGCAAACAAGATGGAAAAAAGCAACACACACGAACGAATGAACAAACAAACAAACAAACAAAACCATAAATAAAAAAGCCTCAAGTTGGAGTTCTCCGGAGGTCAAGTTTCTTGTCCAAGGGTTTGAGGTTGCCCAAGAAACTTGACCACCAGAGAACTCCCCTAGCAAAGAGTGTTGCCATGTTGGTATTCATGTCATTCTTTCATCCATGCTTGAAGTTCTCCACTGGAGAAAGTCTTGGTCGTAGTGTAGACCCCGGCCTATGAAGAACCCATTTCGTAGCCAATCATATTGCTCCATTCCCCTCAATGAATAGGGAGAACTGACCACGAGTTACAGATGAACTGGGTGAACTTCATAAACAACTGGTCGAACTTGAAGTCTTCAAGAGAATTACCAATTATTTTAGAGAATTTTATAAAATATACCTCAAATTCATAAAGAAAAACCAAAAGATGTCAACATGTAACCGGTTGACATTGAAAACACTAGGATCATGACCAATTATGCCCAAAAATCTCCATAGACACTGATTCCCCTTCAATTGTTGACCGGTGCACTTCTCCACCGTAGTCTGCACCAACCCTTATTACTACTCCTCCCACTTGAGGGCCTGGGGTGGCAACTAGTGCAAAATAATTTGTAACAAATAATCCATCCATATTATCCTTGTACATTCATACCAAAGAACAAATTTACAGAGCTTAGAATGGAGTGATGTAGTGCACATTGAGACCGTCCATAATATGTAATAATTTTTTGATTTGAACATGTCTATGTATTATAATACATGGATAATTTGAAAATAATGTGGACTTCCTCTTGGACAGGGGGGCCCATCCATAATCTCGTCTCCATCATACCTAATTATAATTTATATAATCTAGATTATTTTGGCTTGTAAGCCCTAACCCTAACTCTCTTCCCGACTTTTTCTGGGTGGCTTCTCTCCCGCTCGCTTCTCTTTTGAAACTCTTGAATCCAAATAATTTAAAACATAATCTAGATTATGTGTACGATTATGTGTACATAATCAATGCCTTTCTGAAAATTTTCGACGAGCCCCTGTAATTATGTGTTTGAGTTGCCACCCCAGGCTCAAGGGTACGAGCTGCTTCAAAACCTCTTGAGTAGTCGTAAAGTTGAGGACTGACTCTGGCATCTCATAAAGTCCCCGCAGATGATATGAATGCGTGTCCCTGTTCGGAGAGTACCAACAAACTTACAATCTCGAGTCTCATGCGCCCACCTGGTAATAAAGATGTTTCTGGAAAGTGCTTTCTGATGCCATGATGAGCTTCTACGTTAACAAGGACAGGGTGTATATACTGTATATAAAAGGTAGAAATACCATGACCCGTGAAAATAAGGTGATTTGCATTGAAGATATGGTCTTACAATCATGAGATAATTTCCCAAGATAGACGAGAAGGATGCAAGTTGTTTCATATTTTTTTGCCCTGTACAAAAAAATCTACAATTTTTCAAAGTGGAAAGGTTGTCAAACCCCCTACTCGTTCACTAGATTCTGCTCACACCGAACACGGTAATCTGCATTTCCATACATAACATCACCTAAACCGGTTAACTCATGAGTACATTAACACTTGACTCCCATTGGCTAAACTAAGTGTACACGCATTGAAGTGGCCAACCTCGTCATGATCGGTTTCAGAATTGGCACTTCACTATTCTGACGGCGGTCTACTGCACGGGTAGAGGATGGTTAACCGGTTTGGGTATTTCTACCTTATATGCGGCCCTCTTGTGGGCACTCTCAAGTTCCAACTCCAAGAACATTTCCAGCCATTGGATCACATCGAGATTTGACAAATCTAGTTTGCAAACACGTGTTGTCATTTCAAGCTTCAGATCAGAGTTGTGATGTTCAAGTTACAAGAGGTCAAAGTGCAGATCTTCTTTTTGTAAGTGATTACAAAGATCCTTTCAAATGTGTTAGCTAAGAACGGTGTCTATATTTTGCCCATAAATATACTAATCTCATTGTAACATGTGTATTCTTGTTGTCCATTTTGAACTACAAGCCTTGCCACCGACCACTCTCAAATTAAAGAAGGGCGACCAAAAAGTCCTTGGATTGAACTTTTTGTAGATAGTATTTTTTTAGATAGAAGGCCGATAGGCCAGCGCCAAAGCACAAGTGACAATTGACCACCTAGCAAGTTTTTGTCAGGCAGAGAGGAGATTTCACAGCCGGGAATCGAACCGCCAACCTCTTCCTTGAGATTTGGGTATCTCTCCACCATCATCCAGTAGTTTAGGGTCATCTCGGACCAGTTTTTTTTTGGGTAGATAGTAAGTAAGTAAGTTTGACCACAAACTTAATAACATGTACTTAGCATATGTTAAAGAAAAATAAGCAACTTCCTATGCATGTACACATATGGCTCTTTCATCCCACCCACCAAAACTCTGAACGAAATATTGAAGGCAACACCGTTGGCTCCGAAATTTATAGCCCCAACAACAACATCCAAATCTCAAAAACACTACCTAAATATGAAAGCATCCTCCGTGCCGAACTTAACACCATCCTAATAGCCATAAAATCCATACAAACCACCCACCTCAACACCTACATCTTCACGGATGGCCTCAACAATACACATCATACACCCATCCTCATAACACTACCACCCAAACAGACTTACTCATAGCTGCAATTGTATAGCAAATATACGGGACTATACACAAAATCTCCATCCACAAAGTTTGAGCACAAACAAGAATTACTGAAAACAAAAATGCAGATGCCCTAGCAAACGAAGGGGTACATAAAGATTAAGCTCACACATACAGTACACATACCCCACATTACCCCATCTTGGCTCACAAGTTGCTCAACCACTACACATGACATTGTCATCTACAACCTACATACACATATAAAAAAGAACACCAGAAATGGGAAATTTTTGGCGCCATACACAAATTCCCATATGTAGACAAACGAGTATCAGATAACCAAATCAACCACAAACTATCCAACCATTTTTGGAAAGCCACCAACATTATCAAACGCCCAAATCACACAAAACTTAAAATTCCAATACGCACAATACATGGGCAATCACAAAAAGAACTTTTTGGCCTCTCACTCATCCTTACCCAAATTGTATGCTTTGCTCAAAAAAACGACATGGCCCCACCTCCTATCCACATGTGAAAATCAACACCTCAAAGGCTTGAGAATCGCTTGACACAACAAATTAGTACACCTTATAGCCCAAACATTACAAGCCAACACATTCACCCGGTGCTACACAATTATCAATGCATGTATCCACATCAACACAAACCATGACTCCGCAATCCCAGACTAGCTCCACCAATGCACCTACACACACCCACCCTGCTTATGTCTAGCCAAGTTAAGAACATATATCCTATGCATACTAGGAGCACCCAATAATAGTTCAATGCCAGTAATCCCCTCCCCTTCCCACATGATCCAATTCATAGAATTCACATATTGTCACAACATATATCCAGAACAAGCCATTACACACAAACACACCAAATACGACCCTCTAATAGACACCCTAAAAAACAATGGTTGGAAAGTGAACCTCTTCATAACCATTATATTGGGGTAAGGGGAGCCATACACAAACACTCCATTAATAAACTTAAAAACATCAACAATCCCAAATCCCTCATTAAAGGCCTCATGAAAAAAAATACACCAATATGCCATATGATACCTTGCGTACCGTAGCTCTCTAGCAGCTTGGGCAGAAAATAATTAATTTTGAAGGTGCCTAAATTTTTGGGAAATTAATTTCGTTGAGTGTCCAAAAAAAAAGAAATATCATTCAAAAAGTGCCTAAAATCACAATAATGCAAGTGATATACTCTCTCACAAAGGCCACTCCGTATAACTCTCACACAAAGCAAAATCATGACATACAAGTAAAAGACAAACTTCAGGGTAAGGAATGTTGGTTAAGGGAAGTGTTTAGGTTAATCGTAGCCGCCATAGATGAAATCAGGAAAACCATTCATGAATTATAGGAATGACTTGGATGAATGTCTAACTTATTTTAAATTACTTTTTGAATTTGCCCAATTTTAGAATATTGTTTTTTGGGTTGCCTAACTTACTTTTGCACTTTAATTAATTATTAGGCAGAAAGGTGCCCAAGCTACTAGAGAGCTACAGTACCTCATCCAAGCCTCATCCTCAACAAAAGAAAACTACACCAAATATGACATGTAGTAAACCAGAGTATAGTGTCACCAACACTAAATGTAAACCCAACGTTATTTGTCATTCCCTGTATATTTTTGGGGGGGATTATAGATTTACAGGGTTGCAATTACTGTCACTTACCAAGTGATTTTCATCCAGATTTCATCATCCATGACAGTATTTCGTCACTTATTCATAAGAAGTGTCGTCCGAAAAGTTACCATAGTGACACTAAATATCATATTTAGCGTAGATAATAGACAAGCCCCTATTCTCCCACCTCCCTAATAACTAAAAACATAAACCCTAAACCGCATACTATATTACTATGTCTAGGACAAAGAACAAAGTTCACCTCCCGAAAGGAAGGCATAACACCTTACCCTGCATCATGGTAAACTATGATCAAAGCAAGGCTAACAGACTTGCATTCACATTGGTTAAAACAACCAGCATCCTCTTTTCTTTTTCTTTTGTTATGGGTGGTCTAGTATACAGGTGAATGCACAATATCAATAATCAACATCAATCATGGTATCAAAGAACCTACTTGTGGGTTCCAAAGTGGTAATAATAATCACATATTGATATTTGGTGGATATGTCAAGGTGAGAGAATCTTTGTATACGTGAGTTGTTATTTGGGTCGATACCATTTTAGACCGTATTGATATTAGGACAACTTTTACCTAGGCATGAAGGTTCTTACAGTGTATATAAATCCAAATGGTATCAAAAAAAACTAAACACCGTCAAGTATCCATAACCTACCGGTATCAATAAATGTAAAATCCTCATTATAGATACTCGAATAGCAATTTAGATATCAAAATTCAAAAAACGGTACCAGACCAACACTATTCCGGTACTAAACCTAGAGCATTCGGTTTAAACAAAAAGAGAATAAAAGAGAAAGAACTTAAACCTTGGTGGTCCCGTGAAGTATGGTGCTTTCATTGGAAAAGCCCCAGTGCACTTTTTCTCTGCCCTCGAGACCCAATTGACTCCTTGCACCATTCTTTGGTAAAAATCTGAAGAACTCTCTGTCTTAAAGATTAGAGTGTTGACGGTCCGAGATGACCCTAAACTACGGGATGATAGTGGATAGGGACCCAAACCAAACGGAGTAGTTGGCAGTTCGATTCCCGGCTGTGAAATCGTCTCTCTACTTGAAGGAAACTAGTCAGGTGGTCAAGCACCTCATGTGTTCCAAAAAAAGAGGAAAAGATTAGAGTGTTGCAAAACGTGTCCCATGCTTTCTCGATATGAAAGTAACAGGTCGTGTGTTATGGAGTGATAACGTAAAGTGGACCCTATGTTGGAAAAGGTTAAGGCATGGTCGTTTTAGAGTTCCATGGCAGGTGTCAGGGCTCTGTGGGGGTTTAGAGTAGCAGCGCCTACTCTAGATCTAGAGAAGTGTAAGGCGGTGCAAATGTTTTCCCTGTGTAGGAAGATAGAAATTGGGAGGACTGCAAATTTTTTGGTAAATTTATCGTTGAAATTGAAATTATTCTGAAATTTTGAAGCCGGAAGTTGACCTAAACATATTATCAATGTCGAGAGTCTTCCATAACTACTCATTTTAAGCGCCCATTTCTCCTCACCTTAGCACTCAAAACCATGACATGTATCATGACACTATTAGTTCCAACCAGATCGAAATTCCGGTACCTTATAGAGTGTTGATTGGGAATAGATGCCTCTACTACATTTGGCGATGGACAAGGGTTTAGGGTTTAGCGACGACGTGTATACGGTGATTGTGATTGCGGATGCAAGGCGATGACGGTGGCAAAGGTTTACCGTTTTCTATGAAAATTAAAGAATGAGGACCAACACACTTCATGAGCCTTCTAGTTCGGGCTCAATTCGGGCATTTTGGCGCTTTTTCACCCTTGAGCATGTAGAGTTCTCTTTTGCAATCAGTTAACAATCACTTGAAATTGATAGTTAGCACATATATTCTGCACACCATTTGAATGTGACAAACATCATCTAGCTCCAATTATTTAACAGTTGACACTTAGCATTCTCGCATGTACTTGGCATCCTCATTTTTAGCAACATGTGACATTCCATAATGAATTTTTGTGTGTGAGTTGTAAGATCATCTCATTATGTGAATGTCGGTTCTAAAACCATCTTAGACTTTTGCAAAGACGCACGAGCAACAACATATCTATGCTATTCCAATCCCGACTCCAAAATCTTTGTCACCGACCACATTGGCAAGTACTTTGTAAAAGAAAAACCTCATGTTTTGTGGGAGGTTTCTCGACCTATTATGTCACTGCACTCGGCTCAATGTTGCCATTTCCTATGTCACCTCGTTGACGCACATTGTGCAAGAGTTTTAGATATCTCATAGCCCAAGTTATGATTCGACAGTGGTTATGGATACATTTTGTCTCACAAGCATAAAGTATTGGTTAATCCCACTCCTTGTTGAACTCTCAAGGTAACAGTGTGCAAAATGTGCAAAACGTGAAGTTTTCAGAAATTGATCCTGTGCTTGGCCACAACTTTGCCCCAGTTGCTCAAGGATTTCAAGCATGCCGCAAACAACTCCAAGTAGACATTTTCCTGTCATTTTTGGCAAGGCAAGCAAGCCACAAAGCCAGACCATTGCCCACAATTTTAATTCCAATTTTCTCTTGACACAAACAAAGAAAACTTCATTGCACAGTAGCAGTACAACAGGCCACCCGAAACCTCACAACCAACACCAACTTATCGAAAGAAACCCATGGCCAACCTTCCGATCTCCAAATAAGAATCATCATACCATGTCTACGACAAATAACTTTGGTTAGCTCCCCATAATGTATCAAACTTAGGGCTGCTTCACACTATGGCCGTCCAAGTCGACTTTGTTGAGAGTCCAAAGAAATGGGCTGAAAATAGCCAATAAAATATAGGAATTGGAGCCTTTGGCTAGGCATAGTGTGAAGCTTCCAAAAGCCAAGCTCAAAGTCCAAAGAAAGGAGCATCCCACTTTATTCCCTGTCCAAAACAACCCCTCTAATCTAATGGCCAAGATCTTGTTAGTTTTTTTTTTTATGAAAAAAAATTGATGGCCTCTCGACCATAGTTTGGGTTTCCATTCCTGTCCAATCCAAACTTCCTTCAAGAGTCCGTCGCCTTGATCAAAAAGTGCTGCCATGTAGGCATTTTGAATTGCGACAACCTTTGGACTTTAGCCTCTAGTGTGAAGGGTCGAGAGGCCGAATTCTTGGTTTCTTGCAATCTGATTGGAGGAAATCGACGGCCTCTCGACCTTCGACCATAGTGTGAAGCGGCCCTTATAAAAGAATCATGTACAAGCACAATTTGGAGCTTTCTCATAAGCAGCTAAAAGTCTATCTTATTTAACCCGCCCATAATCAAGGAGATTAGACCACAAAAACACTCCATAACTGCTTTTCCGACCATTGCTCATTACTGAACACTACACTAAATAGGATATTTAGTGTTTGATACACTAAATACAAACGTTACACTAAATATCAATAACCCCATGAAAGTAAGTAACATTAAATGTAAACTCAAACACTAAATATCAACTATGGTAATATGTGGAAGTTACATGTTTGAATTTAGTGTTAGTAAGTACATGAAAAAAAAGGATATAATAAGGGAGGTGGCACTAGGGAAGGTAGCAGCACATTTATGTCTAACACTAATTGTCAAGGAATTGAAAATTAGTGTTGAGCAGGGTAGGGTGGTAACAACACTAAATATAATCGAACACTAAATATCCTATTTAGTGTACTTGATTCTGCTCCTTTCAAGTAATCCATGGTACAAAGCTAGTAATCACTAACCAAATAAATCTGAACACCTTGAACTTCCAAGGAAGGGTGGGTTATGGGGGGAGCGTGTAGAGTGAAGGGCGGAAAGGTGGGAAACATAATGGCCTAAATTAAAAATAAAAACGAAAGTAAAGTATCCACTACACTCATATTTGTGATTAAGTGGTCTTCATGAATAGATTACCACTTTATCCATGCAAATTACCTTGGATCAAAATCATATCATAAACACTTACAACTTTGTTTAATCATCTATATAGAAACCACAATAACAAAAAATATTTTTATCTTTTGTTAGTGTGGTAGTAAATATTCAAAATAGTGTGAAATAACTATAAATTAGTGTGAGGTCACCTAATTACACATAGGAATGTATGTACATAAGGTGCTATGGGCAGGGACGAATAAGATGGCCCGGGACATTAATTCATTTGCATAGGTGCAACAGGTCAAGACAACACAAGTCTAAGCTAGCTAGTTTCCAAGTGGTGAGGGGATGTCTAATCCGTTTTTCCTATTGTGACCATTGCCAAGTGGTGAGGTAAATCTTTTCTTGAACACTTTTTTGCCATCTTCACCGCACTTTTTAATTGGTTGGATAGTAACTTGGGCAGCCATATTTAAGGCTCACAACATGAGGACATAAATTTTGAATTTCTTTATGAAGGATATATTTCAAAAATAATTGCTTTTAAGCAATTATTAGAAAACCAGAATCAACAAAATAAACAAAAAAAAAAAAAACTTGTTCTGAAAAATGAGGAGACCACATTCTGGGCGCCCTGGCCAATACAGGGGGTAAAGAAAGAGAATCTTCACTTTGACGTCTTATAACTTTTCCATCTCAACTCTGATTTTGAAACTTGCAAAGACAATCTTCATGAACCACGATTGCTAACCAGATGAAACCATTTCTAATCTAATCGAACAGCTGAAATTGTCCATGAAGTTGGAAGTGCCTACAATAGGACTGCATACCAACAGTCCAACATTTAAAACCCCTCACTCAATCCAAATATTACAAATACAACTCACCACCACAGCCATCCCCTCACCCTCGGCCATTTTCCTCAACAGGCCTTTTACCAGGGTGAGGAAATTTAAGCTCGAGGATATTAAATGTTCCTACTTCGGAGACCATCTCCAAATTAAGGTACATGACCTACTATGAGGATTTCCAACCTCACATGCAGTTTTTTCCACTGGATTGGATCAAAACTCATCTAATCCAAGTAGCAATCACAGATCATATAGAACATTTAAAACCCCTCACTCAATCCAAATATTACAAATACAACTCACCACCACAGCCATCCCCTCACCCTCGGCCATTTTCCTCAACAGGCCTTTTACCAGGGTGAGGAAATTTAAGCTCGAGGATATTAAATGTTCCTACTTCGGAGACCATCTCCAAATTAAGGTACATGACCTACTATGAGGATTTCCAACCTCACATGCAGTTTTTTCCACTGGATTGGATCAAAACTCGTCTAATCCAAGTAGCAATCACAGATCATATAGACTGTCATTTCAAATTTCAGAATCAGGGTTGAGATCCAAAGGTTATAGTTCTCTTTCTCCTTAACACCCCTGAGGGCCGAATTCTCTACAAGTTCAGATCCACCTTCAACCACAACTACAACTGTTTTTCGTTTACATACAACTACTCTTGTAGTTGAAGAGTGGATGCAACCTCAATGATGCTATTAGTGCAATCAATGGTGTGGAGACAAACAAACTATGAATTTCAGTGGAAAGTTTGTCTACTACGAATCGTCACACGCTTTGGCCTAAATGTTCTCTCCCAATGCCACATAGTAACTACAAACAAAATGGAGCCAAAGAAAGTAAACTCCAACCACCATTGTGACTACCGCCATCTACACCTTTTATCGTAAATGGGCAAGAGTGGTTGTGGTTGTAATGGTTGTCATCAGTGCACCTTTCCCCTCCTTATCCCACAGAAATAGAAAGAGAGCAAACTACAAACCATCATCAACCACCAAAACGGTGGTTGTGTGTAAACGCACCTTGAGTCACAATTGAGAGTGTCGTTCTCCTCTTGGAGCTCAGTTTGTTTGCATGTCAATCCCAAACACATCATATCATTACAAAATGCGACTCTTCACTAAATAAAGCTTTCGCTGCAAAAATGAGGCAGAAAAGCTGAAGATAGTCAGCAGGATTGACCTTGGGAACAGTGCCTAATAAAAGTGGGAAGAAGAAAAATTGAATGCAACTACAAGACCTATGCACGGACGGACCTGCCTTAATTTCCTGAAACATGGATGTTCAACTACCCTGTACTAGTACAAGTTGAGCCCCTCCTTTTTCAAGTTCAAGAACAAGTGGTAATCAATCAATCACTTAAGTGGCTCTCTTCTAACAGGTCTTCAAAATACTCTCCCCCCAAAAGATGTCAGTTTAAGGATTAGGGTTTAGGGTTTTTTAGGGTTTAGGGGACCTCAAAACCAAACCAAACAACGATGTCATCATGTGCCAGCCCACACGAATTTATATTTTGTGCTTGTGAAATTGCACGGGTGGCATTGGTGTCGTAAAAACGTGTCCCACGGCTCTTGCTGTTGAAGGGTACTCGAATTTGAGGTCTTGCAAATTAGTAATACAAAGTTGTGCATTAGGTATCATCTTGGGCCTGAAAGCTCCACTGCATGCAGATTATCAGTCGAATCAACAATCCATTCCGACGTTCGGTGTGGTATCAAATCCATGTCTTGGTTACGAACCAATTCCACCTTTTGCCACTCTTCCCATCGCTCGGCTAGGCCATCACCTTCGAGCATGCGCACGACTTCACCCATTTTTGGTCGGTCCATCGGAGATCCTTGCGTGCACAAAAGTGCAACCTATACACACAAAAAAAGATGCACAATAATAAGCTAAACAAAATCTCCAACCGTTCCTGTAAAATACCAAAAAACTACTCAAATTACATGACCTTTGAGTCTCATGTTCAAAGTGCATGTCATTATTAATGGACATAGTGGGTAGAATGATAAATTTTGTCAGAAGTGGTAACAAAATCTTAGAAATCTAAGAAATCCTGACTTTCTGCTTACTCCCGCACCCACGTGCTCAATAAACTCCAGGGGGATATCACAAAACAATACACTCTTGTTTATGAGGAAATTTCAGTAGCCTGTAAATTATCAACAACCTAATAGCACAGAGAAATTTTACTTCAAATCACCAAACTCACAACAGCAAACTTACTTGAATGAGCTCCTCGACTTCTCTCTGATCATAATTCTGCTTCAGATCAGGGTCTACCAGTAAATCCACCTTGCGCTCCTTCAACAGCCCCTTCACCTGAAAACACAGTTTTTTGCACAATTGAAGTACTACCACATGTGGCCATAGTAAGAATCTCATAAATATGTTTCACACAATATTCATGTCGAAAGCATCTTGGTAAAAAAAACAACGATGATACAAACAACAAACGTACCCAATCCAACAGCATGACATCGTCATCATTGGCAAGGCGAGCCAAGTCGAAGGCACGTTGACCAGTGATTAGCTCCAGTAACATGATTCCAAAACCAAATACATCTGTTTTTTCAGATGACTTGCCAGTAGACAAATATTCAGGTGCAATGTGGCCAATAGTTCCTCGTACAGCGGTTGTAACATGAGTGTCCTTATAATCCATAAGCTTTGCTAACCCAAAATCTCCTACAACTGCCTCAAACTCCTCATCAAGAAGGATGTTGGCAGCTTTAACATCCCGATGGATAATTTTCGGATCACAATGATCATGTAAATATGAAAGTCCTCGGGCAGCTCCCAAAGCAATCAGTTTCCGTGTCCGCCAACTCAAAGCCGGTTCCCCGTCAACGCGTTCTGGTGCAATTCCACAATGAAAATGAGACAAAATGAATCAACAGGACCTTTAACTCAATGGGGCTTTTTGTGGAAAGTGGTCACCTATAATTTCTCATTGGTTGTTTGCACACGGTATCAACAATGGTTTTCCACTTGTGGTACACTCTTGGAGGTAGTGTTTGAGTTTCAATGAAGAGCAACTTATCTTGGTCCATTCAGGTTCAAGCATATTTTAGCACATCTTGGCATGCCAAAATGCATTTGACCTCAATGAACAGATATAGAATGTTCTTCGTTGAAAACTTCAGAACACCTCTGAGCATGTACCAAAAACTTGCCAAACGTGAAAGGTGTTGCCCACAAAACAACCAATTCCCAACCAGAAGTCCCGTTGAGCTAAAGGATAACTCTACTAGAGCAATAGGTTCTTGTGCAATACATACATAAACATTCATAAAATTTAGCTGTCAAATGATCCACATATTGAGAAGTTGTTAGTGAGCCATGTTAGTTACTCATGAAATGCCACATGAATATTCCAAGTTCAATATGATGTTATACCATAACAATATAACTTCGAACAAAATTGTGCAGTACTAAATGGAATGATCTTCAAAGATATTTTGTCATATTTGAAAAAGCTCCCATCTACGATGCACACAAGTTGGAATGAAAATCTAACCTCGCAGTCGAGAGGCAACACTGCCATTAGGCATGTACGGATATACAAGGAGGCGCTCAGTAGGCGTCATACAAAAGCCTCGTAGTCGCAACAAATTGCGATGTACTGCCATACTGATCATCTCAACCTGATCAACCATGTATTTCTCAAAATAATTATTCATCACAAAGTATCAACAAAAAAGAGATAACAGCAGAGCACTACACTTGAGGCATCCACTTGTACAAGAACCTAATATTTGTTAGCCATTTTGATACACTTTAATGCGACATCCTGGCATGTGTTTGGACCCAATCAACCAAAATAGGTTGCTGTTCATTCAAATTCAAACACTACCTCCAAGCATGCACCACACGAGTGGAAAGGAATTATGTATATTGTATGCAAAACAACCAACTAGAAAACCTAGGGGGCAAATTGCCCAGGAAAAGGTCCATTAAGTTAAAGAATAACTCTATTGAAATACACATCTGCATTCAAAGAAACAATGTATTTTCTTAGATCAACAGTTTACCTCTGTCTGGAATTGCAACTCGCCTCCAGGGCTGCGCTCTTCTTTCAGGCGCTTGATAGCAACCAGTGTTCCATCTGCGAGACGCCCTTTATAGACTTTCCCAAAACCACCTCGCCCAAGTATATTCCTGTTGTTGAAGTTGTCGGATGCTACTTGAAGTTCCCGCAACGAAAAACGCTTCAGCTGTCCTAAATGGACCTCTGGATCCTCCTCCGCTGTGACCACGTCAACCAGAATAGTGTCATCATAACCATTTAAGACCCATCTAGGTTACACCTCAAGAAATCAGTAATCAGGCATGTGGCTCTATGGTGGGCAGTTCCAACTCCACAGAAACAATTGATGTCAGATCAGATTGGCAATCATCTCTTTCTACATGGGCCCTCCCAGTTGTGATGTTCACTATTGATCCTAGAATTGTGTCTATATTTTGAGCACATAGTGCAATCTCATTGTGACACGTGTCTTTATAGTTTCTGATCTTGACTAAAAGCTGTACCATATACCACCCAGATATAGGTGTCCAATTAAGAAAAGTGACCACATAAGGCCCACATACCTTAGGGCCGTTTTACACAGGGTCCCAAGTTCTAAGTCCCAAGTCACTTGAGGTCAATCCATGCTATCTCAGCATTGAGAGGATGGAAGTTGGGACTTACTTCACACAAGGTCCCAAGTCCTAAGTATGACACGATGCCTACATGGCAGTCCTTTTTGGAGGTGAGACTTGGCACTTGTGTTGAGAGTCGGGTCGAGCAAAAAGCTAGACCCAACTTTGATAAATAAAAACCATATTTCAATGGTTTCTTGAGGCTCAAAAGTTGGGACTTTGCCTCCATGTTGGGACTTGCTGACATGAGCGGGACTTGGGACTTGGGACCCCATGTGAACTGGCCCTTAGTATGTGATTGCCATCTGTGCACAAGAACTTCCACATGAGGCTTCAAAGTACAATTTCTTACCAGGGACATCAAAGAAAGCCTCAATGGGTCTTCTGCGACGCCACCAAGCAAAACCAATGGCTGGAGCAGCAAACAGTAAGGCAGCACCTGCAGCTACTCCACCTGCAATAGCACCTGTGCTTGTTGATCCAGGACTTTTTGCTGCATCAAAGAGTGCCAGGTGGTCAATTTTAAAATGCGTGAGGTACAAATAATTAGCTCATAAAAATTTCACAGTAATTTGATTGCACCCTATTCCCCACAGCTTTATGACTTGGGGTGGATTTACACTAGAGTCCAAGCCCAAAGAAAACTCCAAAATCGCGCAATCCTACTGGTTGAGAGCAGTACTTTGGACCCAAGATTAGGGTCCAAGTCCAAGGCATGACGCTTATGTGGCATCACTTTCCTGCCAAATCTCGTAGGTCCCCATTCAAGAAAATACTCCTCATACTTTGAGACACCAATCTTGAGTACAAAAGTAAGGTCCATATAAGGGGTGTTTTGGACCCCAAGTTTCTTGGACCCAGACATTAATGTGAACCCACCCTTAGCCACTTGTTGCAAACCCCACTGAAGACAATAAACATAGCAGTTCCACATCAATGTGGTGACTGTTGCACTATCACTAAGAGACTTGAACTTAGGGTCACTTTACACTATGGCCAAAGGCTGTACCATGGAAAATTGAAATTGCATTTGTATGGTCACAAGCCTTCAAATGTAGTGTCAAGACCAGGCTCAGTCAAATGCTCTTTCATTACAATCCTACTCTACACAATAAGTTCTACAAAATCAAGCGTTGTGAGATTCTAAAGTGTCATGGGTTCCCGGTTTTGTGTTAGACCCACCTCTTTTGAGGTGAGCTTGACGCAAAATCAAGTAGACCATGCAACGTTATTCATGGCATGCCATGTAGGACTTGATGTAGGTTCATTTGCATCCATTCAAACTTCCTCGATCCCGTAGGCCCTCAAGCTCTAGTGTACAGTGAAGTGGGATGGTCTCAGCCTTTTCCACCACTGAGATTTTAGATTTCAATGGTCACGCACCGCCAAGCTCTAGTGTAAAGTGGCCAATAACTGCAAGTATGACGATCCACTCATCACTAGAATCAAAGAATGTGATTCTCATGATTGTTTGGGAGCACTTTCAGTATCCTCTGTTCATTAGAATGACATGAAATTCCTTCACCATGTTTCTGTTCAACATTTTATATCAAAGACTGCAAAAAAAATTTACAAGAGGAGACCCTTCACAAGAAATCAAAAAGCACAAAATTATACCTTGATTTCCGTTTGAATTTGGTGGAGGGGGTGGTTCATATGGAGGAGGGGGTGGGAATGGCGGCTGCCCGGGACATTGTTTACTAACCACTGCTCCACATAAATTGTTGTTCCCCAAAAAACTGCACATATCCCCATATTCTTTTGCTCAAAGGACGTCAAATCAATTTGTCAAACCATTCGATGGATGAAAACAGACTACTCTCCGTAGCAGACTTGCCAAGGCTTGCGAAGACATTCTTCTTTGAGAGTATAATTTTATTGATATTCATCCTTACAGATCAGAAAACTCACTAGAATAATTCATGACAGTAACTCGAACCAAAAATATTACAAAGACCAAAGATCCAAGAACTAAAGAAAACTATGTCAACAACACCCATCATCCAGAAGTGCAACCTCTTCAAATTAAAACATAAAAGAAGAAAGAAGCAATTCCACATCCTGATTGCATTAGAAGATCAATAATGAGCTCATCAGTTAATTGAAGTGTACCTGATTGGTGTAAAAAGTGAGAAGGAACCGTTTGTTGGCACATCTCCAGATAAATTATTGTATGAAAGATCACTGCAATTTGATAACACAACTGCTCTCAATACCAGAATATGATTTCCCTGATCTAATATATCTAACAGGAATTGAACACATAGAACAATGACAATACACTCAGAAAAGAACAAAGAAAAAAACACTGGTTATATCTGAGCCATTTTATGCACAATCTCAAACAGAAGGGGAAAGAAAGAAAGTGCCAAAAAAACTTACAGAACTTGAAGTCCTGAGATGGTAGTGAGCTGTACAGGAATGGAGCCAGATAGACTATTGTTGTTCAGACGACTGCCACGAGAACTAAGTCAGTAAATTTTGCATGAATGACCTCAAAACATCAACAGAGATCTATTTGTACTATAAATTCTATCAGAATACATATACACACCAACAAGCCAGTACTATGGATATTTGCAATTCTTTAAGACAAAGAACTTTGTACAAAAGAAGGAACCAGCTTCAATGTTTGAAAGAAACGTACAGAAACCGTAAATTGCCGAGATTGCCAAGAGTATCTGGGATTTGACCAGTAAAATTGTTTTGATACAGATCTAGACTGACAAGAGCTGTCAGATTTCCTAACTCCTTAGGAATCTGGCCAGATATATTGTTGCTGTACAACTCCCTGCACAGAGAAGGTAAAAGCATTCATCTTAGCATCAGATAAAAACACAATAGAGTTATCATCTTTTAATTCAACAAGTCTTTTGCTTCAGAGTTGGTTGTTTTGCGTACAACACCTTTCATGTTTGGTAAGTTTTCGCACTGTGTGCTGGAGGGTTGTGTGGAGGTTTGAACAAAAGAACATTCTATATTGGTCGCTGAGGATGCTAAAATGAGTTTGACCCTCAATGAACCGGAATAGATTGCTCTTCAGTCAAATTCAAACATCACCTCCGAGTGTGCACTACAAGTGGAAAAAAAATTATTGATTTTGTATTCAACACAACCAATGGGAGATCATAGAAAGATTACATCTAATAACCCATCAATGTCAACCATGATTGTTAGGGATTCCATATATCATTAAAATAGTGCTCACTCAAGAAAACCATTGACCTCTAGCATATATGTTGATGAGTGAACATACAGGTATTGCAGTTTTGAAAGAGCTCCAAGCTGTGGCACCAGCTGCCCTGACAAACCGGCATTTCCTAGATCCCTGCAAAAAGATGTACAAAAACAAGTGATGAAGTGCACTAACTACTTTCTATGGAAAAGTCTGAACACAGAAAATTACAATTTTGGCATGCCTGATTGGTGATTAAATGAATTTTTTGCGTCCTAGAAGATCGAGAGGAATGGAATGGAGCATGATCTGGTGATTTGGGTGCCATAATTTGGTAATTTGTAGGCAATGGTTATTGGTTCCAAGAGGCTTATGTTGTTCCTAATTGATATTGTTCATTCCAAATCAAAATTCCACTATATACTTGACCACAACATGTTTGTTCTGTAAACATAATAAATGGTAATATAGATTAGGTAGTAGATAAGAATGTTGTCCAGATTATATATCTTTACACTTTTGAAGTGCATGAAAAATTTGTCCACTCATTACACTCTTGTCCACTCACATGGCCAGCAATTGTCCAAGAATAAAGTTATCAGCTTACGATGCCAACAAAAACACTGACTACAAACTTGTGTGAAAGAAATAAAAAACTAAAAAACTATAAATAAATAATTAATTAAATGTAAGTCTTACACTCGGATGACGTTGTTATCAGAATTGCAAGTAACGTGGAACCAAGTGCAGGGATTAACAAGCGTTGGATCCCAACTTTGCAGCACATTGCTTGTATCTGTCAAAGCTTGTCGCAGGGCATTCAGTGCATCACCTGGCAAACCACAACCAACCTCAGTTCCCTGGGTAGAAAAGAAGAAAACAAATAGTAAAATGGATGAGGATAAACCAACAACCTTAAATCACATAATACAAGCTCCCATGAAATTAAATTTCTCATCACTCTTGAACCTAATAACAGAAATCACCAGACACCCCATTAAGCATGGTCCGTGTGAGCAACATTTAGCTCCAAAACCAGGTCAGAGAAACGGAAATTCTGGAAGCAAACTGACTTATTTGGTATGGCATTCCCCACATTTAAGCACAAAACAGTGATTTTTTTTTCTTGTAGATTTTAGGAAATTATGACTGGCGCAAACTGACAGTGCAGAAAATAATGACGTTGACCAGAACACAACATTATCCTCACTGCTGACCTACTTGAAATTCACAGTGGTTGACTACCAATTCCACCACAGTTTAACCATTTTATTTTCCTGTGAACCTTTCTTGCTACTACTACTAGTTCTAACTGAATGTCGAGCTGGGTTGGTTAGTCCACCTAATCCTCTGCTTCCCTCAGTCCCAGAATGCCTAGCATGTTATTGAGTGGTTTGTACAGGAAATCCCTTTATGCTGAAATTTTGTGTAGGAATGCACCATCACAACTACCAATCAATCATTCAGTGCTACCAGATATTTTATGGGAAGACAATGTATGCATCATTACATATAGCTATGACACTTTGCAGTCCAACATGCAAAATCCCTTCCCACCTCTAAAACTCCCAGTTTACACAGCACTATCAACTGACGTTGATATGAACTAATTCCCGGAGAGCCCTGAAGAATGGAACCCCAAGAAAGTGTCTTCTATAGAAGGGCTTGAAATAGTACTCTACAGTCGTGGTCTAGGTTTTGTCAATTCATAGACTCCAGAAGACATCAGGAGTTACCAATAATATAAACAAAATAGAGTTTTACCATCCTTGAAGAACACTTTGCTAAATTCACCATCATCATCATCATCAAGCTACCATACTTGCGGCCCTCAAAACCATGCCCACCAATTTCAACTCAAAACCCTAGACTCCACTCACATCCATAGAATCACCTCTCTCTGCTCTCCCTCTCTCCACCTTCCAAAGATTGCACCAACTTCATCAAGACTCTCATTTTTCACAGGTAGCTTTTGCTTTACATCCGAGCATCATAGCCTACTAGGAATTTTCATTTTTATGTTTTAAAACCCTTCACCTCTTCATCAACCTCATCAGCAGCCCTAGAAACACTGAGTATAGAATTGAGAATATCCCAGGTCTTGCACTTAGGTTCACCGTGTCCATTTCCTTTCATCATCTTCCAACAGCCATATGGGCAGCAGATTGTGAACCTTTTTTTGATGGCACAAGAACTAGAAACCAAGTTACATTGCGCACACACATGATGATGTCTATCATCGCCGTTGTCATCATCAAAGTGTATCCACTTGAAGACTCCCATTTGCTAGAAAAACACGACCCTTCACCTCTTCATCAACATCTTCACCAGCCCTAGGAGCACTGAGTATAAAATGTTTATTTTGATCATCATCTTCCACCAGCCATATGGGCAGCAGATTATGGACTTTTTCATTATGGCACAAGAACTAGAAACCAAGTTATATTGCATACACACATCATGATGACGATGATGATGGAATTGCACCCACTTGAGGACTCTTATTTGCTAGAAACAAGGCAACGTCCACCTCTTCCACAAACCTCTCCATACACATCTTCATCAGCTTAGGAACACTAGATGAATATTTATAAATGACACAGGTTTCACACTTGAGGGTTCTTCATGTCCATTTACTCATCATCTTCCAACAGCCATATGGACAGCAGATTAGGAACCTTTTCTTTATTATGGCACAAGAACTAGAAACCAAGTTATATTGCATACACACATGTTGATGATGATGATGATGATGATGATGATGGAAATGCACTAAACCCACTTGAAGACTCTCATTTGCTAGAATCAAGGCAACACCTCTTCCATCAACCTCTTCATTGACATCATCTTCACCAACCCTAGGAACACTCAGCATAGAATTTATGAACAACCCAGGTCTCACACTTGGGGGTCCATCACGTCCATTTACTCGTCATCTTCCAACAGCCATGTGGGCAGCAGATTAGGAACCTTTTTTGATTGTGGCACAAGAACTAGAAACCAAGTTATGTTGCATACATACACATGTTGATGATGCAGAAGGTTGAAAAGAAGCAAGAAATGGTGATCAAGACACACACACCTTCCGAGTTCCCCCACACATAGAGGGGGGCTAGGAGGAGGAGGAAAGAAGCCTCCACAATAATCCATGGCGAACAGTTTGATGATGCATGGCCACCATCCCTGATCCCATCACCGTGAGAAGTACTCTCTTCCCAGCTGCTGCTACAACCAATGTAGTAGTGTCCGCCCCATCCTCCTATACATCCTTTGTTCCTTGCTCCCTTGCTCCCTTGTTTCCTTGCATCCTAGCTCCCTTGCTTGCTTTACCCACTTGAAGGTGATGTTTACTTCAATCGCTTCTTCTTCTTCTTCTGTGCTCCAAATGCACAACACTACTGCTGATATTGCTGTTTCTGTTCCTTTCTATTCCTGCTGTTGGTCATCATATGCCCGGCCATGGCCTCCGCTTCCTCATAACCCCAAACCCTACCTTCGCCTTCCCGGTTGCAGTGCTCCGTAATCCCCCAAAATACAGGCAACCCACCACACCAAACCTGCTCAGAACCCTTTGTGGCGCTTAAAGACGACAACTTGGGAGCACCCTCCAACCAACACCATGCACTCCTCGCCTCGCCTCGCCCCGCCCCGCCCCGTTTAAAAACCCATCATCACCTTGCCCTGGGCCTGGAGATGTCCATGGGCTGAGGTGGTGGAGCTGAAACCACGAAGCATTTGAATCCACGAGAAGTGGGACAGACACCCAGAACCCAGTGAGTGAGGAATATTGAGTTTGTTGAGTGATAAGTTAACCCCACACCTCCCCTGTCCCTCTCCCTTGCGCCTGCGGTTGGGTCCCCTCGCATGTGGAGCTTGGGTGTGCGATGGGCAGCGAGGTGGGTGGGCGAGGCTGGATGCTGCACGTTAATGGTGACTGCTGGGATGTTAGTGATGTTGAGGGTGGTGGGGTGAGAAGGTGCAGCGATGTTTGCGATGCGATGGTGGTGCTGTGGGGGAGGGCGCGGGTGGCGATGGCGGAGAAGGCAGCGAGCAAATGAGCGAGTGAGCAGCAGGAGCAGCAGGAGTAGTCTGATCAGCCATGGCGCGACAGGCACCCAGTAGCTGGCTGTCTGGGCAGGAAACGCTGGGCAAGGCAAGCGCAAGAGCAAAGGGGCAGGCCCCCGCAGGGGGCGCAGCCATAGGGCACCCATCTTCGGTGGTCATGGGGGGCGCAGCGGTCATGGGGTACCCCACCTTCGGGGGAGGGGGGGGGAAAACTGATGTCTTGCTTTTGATGAGTTGGTTCCAATGAACTCGGAGATTTGGGGCAAAATCCTAATGGTTTCCAAGTGCAACCGGTTACCTGTTATGATCTTTCGGTTTTTCTTCATTAATGCATGGCATATTCCATAGATTCCTCTAAAATGATTGGTAATTTTCTGAAGTCTCAAACTTCCACCAATAATTTTTCAAATGTAATTGGTTCATCTATAACTAGCAGTCGGTTCTACTCACTCGCGCCCTGATCGCACCAAACTTTATGTCTAGTTCCAGTCGTGAAATTGTTGGGGATTATGTTGAGAGATATATGTTGGCCCACCAATTTTCACACTATTACAGTCGAAGATGCTAACAGATGGTGTCTGAACTGGCCAGTGTGATCAATCCCTCATTGGGTTGAATGTTGATTTCTTTCGGATCTTTTTATATAGATTCCTCTAATCGTCGGCGGTGGTCTGAAGTCTTCAATTTGAAGTGTTGATGTCTCGAACTCATTTGATCAATCTGTAACTCGTAGTTGGATATCCCCATTCATAGGAACTTGGTTGTGAGGTGAAAGGGGTTTAGTATAAACTTGTTGTTTTCAATATGTTCATGAATATTCTAATTGATTCCATAACATTCTTCAACATTAACATTTGTTTATTTTTTTCACTTCTAGATACCAATCATACTACTCTGGATGCATGATACTGGCTCCATGAGAACCAAGGATCTTGCCTCCATTTTCATGTTGAGAAGGCATTAACATTACTCATCACTAGGGTGTTGCGCCCCTAATGCCATGAATTTTGGAAGAAGCATTCTCCTTTTATGTTGGGCCATTTTGCAAAATGAACAACTATGCATGTGTATTGTTCTTTTCACCAATATGAACCAGCAACTAGGTCTAATACTGCAATATTGAATTCACAATGTATTGATATATAGAACATGATGCAGTCAAAGTGTCAGCCGAGTCCCACATGTGCCGAACCACCGTTTGCATAGGATAATGTTGGTTGCATTTATGCGTTCAATGCTCTCAATATGGTTTATATAGGAAATCTCGGTCGACGTAAAGACCCAGTATATAAGCCTATTGCCTTAAGAAAGGGTACATAGGGGGTAGGCTTAATTATGGATAGTTAGTGTTGCTTATTATTTGGAACTACACTATGCTATTATGTTTCGCCACAAATTCACTTTCTACCAACAAAGTTCAAATACGTTGTTTGGACACCGTGGAACATAACCAACTCAACCTAATAAAATAATTATATTCTAACTAGAGAGTTATAGTATTATGCAACTCCGCCAAATAGTAAGTGATACTAAACAACTCAAATGGTGTAGTTACAAGTACCGAACCCACAAAGCCCGCAGATTCCATTGAAGAATCTAAGCCTGTTAGACTAGGGTGCGTGGTCTTATTGTGGGCCCTTCTAACTCCACATTCTCGTTCTCATATCCAAGTTGTTTTTGTTGATCGGAATGTTGATGTGTGGGAGAAGTGACGTTTGGGATGTGATAATGCAAGGGTGGCAATGCAGGAGGATTGAAGGGGACAGTGACCGCGGAGGATTTTGAGCATAACTGGTCGAGGTCCTAGTTTTCCCAAGCCCATTTGGTTACATGTTGACATCTTTCAGTTAATTCTTCTTTATTAATTTGAGGTATATTTCATAAATTCCTCTCAAATGGTCGGTTAATTTTCTTGAAGTCTCGAACTTCAACTGGTTATTTCTCAAATTCAACTGGTAGATGTGTAACTAGTGGTCGGTTCTCCCCGTTCATTGGAAGTGGAGGAGGAGTCTATCCACCATGGTGTGGTAGGCATCAATATCATGGGAATGATAGGAAGAGGGGGGCGAAGGCCCTAGGTGTTTAAGGGCCACTTCACACACGAGCCAAGAGCCGTGACCATGAAATTGTGAGAGCCCAAAAGAAAGTGTCCAAAGGCCGTCCCCAAAATCATGTAGTGTGGTCACGGATCCTCAAGTGTAGTGTGAAGTCATATGTGACCGGACCCTCAACCAAATGCCACTTCAATGAATGTCTCGCACTTGATTAAATAGAATAAATCAACGGTTGTGAGCATTCGGAGTGCCATGGTCTCCCGGTTTTGTGTCAGGCCTACCTCCAAGAGATGGTTTTTGAAAAGAGTCCAAGTGACCACGAAACATGATCCATTCGATGCCATGTAGGAATCCATGTAGACTTTACATCCATCGTGCATTCACATACTCCGTTGGTCCCTTGAGCGTAGTGTGAAGCGAACTCGGACCGGCTCCGCCTTTTCCACCAACGAGAGTGCTTGAAGTGGAATGGTCACGGGCTCTCGGTCTCCTGTGTGAAGTGGCCCTAAGATATTATGAGCACATAAATCCATCGCACCACACCACATGGTCTTTCTTGAAAGTCCACCACGACCTTATACCAACCTTCTCATATACCACTCAAACACAAGTAGTATTCAACTCAAAAGAGCGACCGGACCACATGAGGCCCACATACCTTCATTTGCCAAGCTTTGGGATGCTCCTTCCACAGTCAAATCAGCTTTTAAAAGGCAATTTTCCGCATATAGATAGATAGAGAGATAGATAGGTTGCCTGCGTTTTCACCTCCGACAGTATTGGTGGGACCCGCCTCCGGGAGCGAAGATTTTTCTGTCCGGGCAGCTCATCTGGGCTGGCCCGGGGGACTCCAGGCGCCATTGGGCTGAAAGCTGACATACTCCAGGGGCGGTGGGCCCCGCGAGCCATCGAGAGAGTGACGTCATCACGGGCCGGGTGTGTCAGGTTTGAATGGCACTGGACTGGGGCCAAGAAGTCTCCCTGTAGCGTTTCTCTTTATCATCATGGTGCTTGTTGGGCTTCCTGGATTCGAGAGGATCAAGGGGCGGACCCCACGCGGACCACTCCAGTGTCCGGGGAGATTTTCGGGCATAGTCGGTCGAGATCCGAGTGTGTTTCCAAGTCCGACCCGTTACGTGTTGTGATATTGCGGTTTTTTCCTTTATGAGTTTGAGGTATATTCTCTAAATTCCTCTAGAATGATGGGTACTTTTCATGAAGTCTTGAACCTCAACTGGTTATTTCTCAAACTTGACTGGTTCATCTGTAACTAGCGGCCGGCTCGCCCCGTTCATTGACCAACTCCCTTTGTGGTTTTTGTAATTTATGACTTCCTAGAGTCTAGGTTGATTTCACACAAACCTTTTGTCCCTTTTTTTCTTTTCTTTTTTGGGTGTCTTGTGTCCCAATCATTCAATTGACAACCGAAACAAAAGGAGAAAAAGGAAAAAAGAAAGAAAGAAAAAGTCCCAAAACCTAAAATTTGAAAACATCTTATGCCCCGGACATAAACTCCGAAGAGCTTTGCGTCCCAAAATCGATTTTGTCTTTTTCCCTCTACCATCCATGTATTCTTGAACATTCTATGGATTAGTTTGATGCATTGGTTCGCCGGGTATTATGTGTCAAGATTTTCTTTCAATACTTTCCCCCAATAAGTATATGAAAAACAATGCTAAGGTGGATGTGTCTAATTTGGCGCTTGATCTCACATGTGCACTTAAGGTATGTGGATGTTATTTGGTTCGTTTTTTCATGTTCTCCAACTTCTAATGAATAGGTTAACACAATGTAACTTTCATGCACTAGCGAATCAACCAAGATGCATCAACAAGTGTCGGATTGAGAATCATGATTACCCTCTTTTAGTTATGGTTATGAAAAGTGCATGTTTGTTGATTCCTTATGTGACTACATATGTCCTCCTGGTCGTGTTCAATAGTGAATGAGGAGTAGTTAGTTACGTTTGGAGTCTACATCCAATCTCTTTTACACATTTGTGTCTTGGTGTTTGCTCTTTCATCTTCATTGAACCACACACCAATCAAAAATAGGTGTCTAATCAAGAAAGTAACATAATAACACACGTATCCCTTATATTTGAGTGTGTATGGTTGTGTGTGAATCGAATAATGGACACCAATAAACCACATGTTGAAAGGAAATTTCCAATGTCTTCAAAAGTTGTTAACTTTCTGTAGGCACAATAGAGTTATTTGTAAATTCTCTAAAAGAGAGACAAAATTGTGGATTTGCTCCTTCTTTGAGAAAACTTTCTATTAAGAGCTTGCTAGCTCATTGTTTTTCATAGCCTATTTTGAAAGTTGGGCGCAAAATTTTGGGACCTCCTCTTCCCATCTCTCAAACTTTGAGAGGGTTTTGGATCTAAAAAAAGGTATTTGCATGGGACCCGTTGTCCTAAATCTTGGATCAGCCTATGCAAGGCTAGCTTGGCCCACCTATCCTAATAGAACAAGCTAAAAGGCGCGGTTCGTAATAGCCCGACACCACTCCTTGTGGGTGATAATTTAAGCATTAAGAAAACTTGGGTGACTTTGTGTTAATTCTCATAAACTCATGGTTTGGGGCTAAATCCATGGTTTCATCCACCTTACGAATACGAATAACTCTATTAGTCATCATAAGTGGGGGCCACCTATTGATCATTTAACAACTCAATGAATATTCACTTTGACAGTAAATAGGATATTCATGCAAACTCATCAATCTATAAGGAAAGTGGTTTCTGGCAAGAGTTGGATTTCCTAGTCATCTTGCATTAAATGCATGTTTCATATCCTACAAGAAGGCGGGGGTGAGGAGAGAGAAAATTGTCCTTCTAAGACTTGCTTACCTTATATTATTTTAAAATAGTTTCACCAAGGCCCAAATCATGCCCCAACCAACGTTTTTCACCTAGCCCACTTCCCCTCTTCACAAACAAGGAGACTTTGGCAACTGGAGGTGTTGGTAGCTAGAGGTGCTACTATAGACACACCAGAGCTATTGGTGTTGAATAATTTTGCCCACAAGGCCTACACGTGGGTGGGTTGGTCATCAAATCGTAAATGAAAGATGAACAACTTAATGGAAGAGTTTGCACAAGATCTCTTGGTTGTGCTACAACTTCTTGTGTGAGGTGGTTATCGAGGGAACAAGTGATAAAGCGAATGGGACTATGCAACCACAACTCGTGAGTGATTCACCAATTGCCCAAGCTTACACAAACTTTGGCAATGAGTGCTAATAATCCCTTCTAGTACCACAATATGTGAGAGAGGTTTTTGTAGGAAAAACCTAAGCGGGAGCCATCTACAAGCTACACTATTGTGTCTAATTAGTGTGGGCCACACTAATTCCTAATAAAACACGCTAATTTCAAATTATAATTTAGAGTGGCCCACACTAATTTCAAAAATGAAAAATTTGCGTGGGTTTTGTCGTTTCCACAATTGGATGAAACTTCATAATTCCATCCAATTGTGTTTGAAGACTTTCCCCACATTGACCTAACGGAGGTTGTTTGCGGAGAACCCTAACACACACGGATGGATGACATTACATTTTTCATCCAAAGTGACCCAAACACTTGAAATTTAGTGTGGGCCACACTAATTTCCAACCCACGTGCATTTCCCACCCACACTAATTAGACACAACAGTGTAGTTGGGTGAAAGTACACTACGGTCCCCAATTTAATACGTCACAAACACAGTTTTGCTAAAATCGTGTTTTTGAACATCAACCACGTCAAATATACAATGAATTTGTATTATATTTTTTCATATTCTTGTAGTCTTTATCCTAAGGAAGAGATATCTTGTAGTAAACCTCTATATAGTGTCATATTCTAAGAGAAACAAGTATTATTGTACAAAAAATTAATACTGTCACAGTATGTGCAGTATTAACTTTTCTCAAAAAATACTTCAAAAATGATTGAGATTACATTCAAGTCGCTTGAATTTTGTTGTGAGCATAGTATATAAGAAAAGACAATGAAGTTTGTTAATTTCATGGTTTTTGTCACATTTCATTTCTTTAAATGCTTTCTGGCACGTAACTTTTTTTCCGTAAGCCATAAGTGCCAAAGAATTGCATTTAAAAAAAAAATTGAAACCTTAATCATGAGAATTCCAAAATTGAGGTGGGCAATTTGTCCGATTTTCAAATTAGTTAATCCTAATGATTGTGGAGCAACTTGTATGAATTTTTATATACAAAAAGTACTAAAAAATACTTCAAGGAGGGGCCACAAGTGGCTAGGGCGTAGTGTGCTTCTACCCAGTTTTGTGTTGGAAACACTTGATGCGTTACTGTGGATGTTCCTATTGACGAAATTGATTGGGAGAATGTCACATTGTTATGAAAAAACGAGGGGCCGACGAATCAACCCTATCAACTAATATGGTAAATATGATATTCATATAAGTGTATAGATTTTAATCCATTATCCCATAACATTATTCAGACCCATGACAATGTTATGTGGGATTGACATTATTCTAGGGAATATTCCGAGTATTTTCGCATTCAACATGAATGTGGGAAATATTCCTTGGAATATTGTCAATCCCACATAACACTATCATGGGTCTGAATAATGTTATGCCTACCTATGATCTTCTTTATCAATAGTTTAATATCATTATAAGCTTGTACACATGTGTTTTAAATACATAGGTCCTTCCAATTGTGTTCATTGTTGATTGTAGAGTAGTCATTAATATTTGAAGACGTACTCCAATCTCTTTTAAACATGTGTCTTTATGACATTTGCTCTTTGATCCTTATTGAACCACACACCAATCAAATAAAGGGGTCCGATTAAGAAAAAACAACCACTTAAGATCCACCTACCTTAGGTGGTTTGTTGTGTTGTATAGATGAAAGGGGGGCGGGTTGGATGGGTTGGGATGATAAATGGTGAGAGGAGTCTTGTGATGACAAACCTTGTGGGCAGAGGGTGCTAAATTCAACACCCCATCCAAAGGCAACACCTATAAACGCCTCCTAATCCTATACCCAAAACACACCTTAAACCATACGACTATCTTCGATGCAAATCGGAGGCAAATCTATGTGAAAAGCAGGGTGGTTGCGGGAAAATGTGGGGTTGGTTTTGGACACAAGTGGGATTGGATTTGAGCAAGCATCAGAACGTAGCCAGGGGTTGCTCACTTATACGTATTTATTGAGATCCCACATGCAAAAGTTATCAGAATCCAACTTTCTTATTGGGTGGAAAGTTGGTTTTAGTGCAGGGGCGGTTTGGGCAAAGGGTGGGGCTGGCTTTGGGAGTTGTTTGCAGTGAAAAACGTGGGAGTCTAGGGAAAAATATAAAAAGCTAGGGGTAAGCGACTTCACATATTTCTAGTATAATCATATGATGTGCAAATTATTTTTATTTTATTTCTACTACATCTAAGCCAATTTGCTAAGCCAATCATACATGCCACTAATTCGAGCGGACTCCAAACATAGGCTAAAATCGCTTCATGTGTTGGTGTAGGCACCCTCTACCGTAATGGTCAATCCTCCCTCCTTTTCGTGCTCCGGACCGAGGGAATCGGGGTTGTGTCCGTACCCATGCTTTAAACAAGGCCTGCCAAGGTTGTCACTCATATATAAATCCATCCCAACTAGGCTTCCTCTACATAGGCAAGCACATCCATGGTACATTGTTAGTAGTGGAGGTATCATTGGGAGGTAGGTGGCGGTGTTCTAGAGCTATATCGACATAAAAAACAAGATCTAGCATTGTAATATTGAGCGATGTGCATGATATCAAACGTGTTCCTTTTGAAAAGCACATTATTTCGTACAAAATCCTATAGCATAAGTGGGGCGTGTAAATTATAGGTACTATTCTCAACCTCGTCACTAAGAGTACCAAACATGTTTAATTAGGCCATGTCTTTCTAAATTATCTCACTCCCCACGTTGTTGAATAGGTAAGTTTAGTCCATAACATCCTTCAGCAAGACTTGGAGAATCAAATTAGGTGCATGCGGTTAGATGCTAGACGATCGGTATGAATGTGTAATATGCAACAAAGGAGAAATTGAGTTTGATTATGCATACCTAGCAACCGAGTATCGAGCATGATTGAAGAATGTTATGACTCTTGTCATGCAAGAATAACTTACTAATTAGTGAAGACATATGAAACTGATGAGATTAATGTATTATAAATTGCTACATGTTCATCGATTCCATAGTTTGAGTTGCACATAAGCTTTGCAAATAAAAGTGAGGATTATATGCTTAATCCACACCGATCATCACCTTATCGCTCAACCCTTGGAAGGGTTTATGTGGGCCCACAAATCTCTTAGCGACTATGCTCAAGCCATCAACTAAACGTGCGTTGGCGTGCCATGTTCAACATTGAATTTGGGAAGTCTTATTGCAAATATCACATAACATTATTCAGATCCATAACAATGTTATGTGGGATTGACAATATTCTATGGAATATTCCTCACATTCAGTCTGAATGTGAGGAATATTCCATAAAATATTGTCAATCCCACATAACATTGTTATGGATCTGAATAATGTTATGCAAGTTGGGTCGCTAATATTTTCATTGAAAAGCGTAACTCAACACTATGGACGCTTATTAATGCTATGGTAGATCTGCATCTAACCAATGTAATTGCTTTTGTATACAAAGTGTCTTTTGAGGTGTGTATTCGTGACATACTCACTCCCAATTAACTTAGGAAAAAGTTCACACATGGGGAGGAAACATCAACTATGCCTTTTTCTTTTTTCTTTTTTTGGTGCATAGACGACAAAGCTTGGGTCAACCAAGTGTTGGTTTTGCTTCGGATAACTAAGAGACAATATCCACTCAAGCATTTTTTTTCAAGGCCAAATTCGTTCCATGTATAGTAGAAGAATGGAAGCTACTTACTTATCAAGTGGAAAGCTTTTTGGGAACCACCGCTGGGGGGGTGCCACGTGGCTAGATCTAATAAGTAGATTGACCAACTATAGTCTCATAATTTTTTTCACTAGAGTCAATCTTGGATTGTGTGGTCATACATCCAATCATGAGATTCCCTTGGTGTTTTAAGTTACACCAGTATATTTAAGTAAGTGGGACCATGTGTAATTAAAGAAAATCCACTATTTTTTCCAATTATAACCATAACGAGGACAACACCCATAACATTATTCAGACCCACGACAGTGTTCTCTGGGACTGACAGTATTCAAGGGAATACTGTCAGTCCCAGAGAACACTGTCGTGGGTCTGAATAATGTTATGCCAAATGCTTGTCCACGGTAAGTATATTTAAAGATGTGATATGGACCACCATAGCTTTTGTTGTTCGAATTTAGTGTGGGTAATATTGCCATTTAACATGATACTATAGGCCCCTAATATAGCTCATGACATCCCACAATAATATTATATTAAATAGGAGTGGCACATGTGAATTTTTTTCACTTTTCATTTACTTCAATTCTCATTGGAAATGAACTCAAATGTGCTCCACAATAGTTTCCCATCCACGTTACCCCCACTAATTACATGTCTAAGGTCACAACACACAATTTTTGTTATGTTTCTTGTTTGTGTAAGTGGGTTATTTTTGCATGGCATGAATAGTATACTTCAAGTACAAGTGTATAAAAACATTCCAATGAAAAGGTGAAGGCATGGCTAGACTAGTCGCAGTCATGGCTCGTGGTGTTTCTACTTCGCTTTAACATACATGCGTCCGGAACACCAACACCTTGTTCTAGGCTTCTTGGAGAGCTTTAGCCTGTCATCGTGTTTATTGTTTCCAAGGGAGATTTGAATTTATTATCATTCGAGCTCCGTATAATCGAGCTATATGATAGAGGCCATTTTACCTCACATGCTCAATACCAAATCAGGCTCTAAGAACACTCTACTTCTTTCTCGGCGTTGTTCTCTCATGTGTGACCACTGGCCACTAACAATATGATCAAGTGAACCATCCCCTTCCAATCGGCGAGACATGTGCGACTGCTTCATCAAGGCACAATGGAAGTCATCCCATGTCATCACTTTTAGCAACATAACAATATGTTTTGCATGTTACGTCATAACGATAGTCAACATGTCATGCATGTTTTCCTTCTAATTTGGAGACTGCCCATATGTGATGATGGCATGGCCGCTGTAATAGTTAGCATGATTAAGCATTATGAAATAAAGAAGGATTGTGAGATATTCCAAATTGAATCGGAAGCCCCCCTCCACGCATTCAAATTCAACTTGAAAGTGTCGGGGTTCGCGAATAGTCCTCGAATAATTATCATAGAGTTCCCTACGGTTCCCGGGCCAACATAACAATTGATCGTCGGTGAACAATGTTACGAGTGTGCACAAAACCATTTAGAATCACCAATGTATGACACACATGTGTGACCAAGAAATAAGTGATTGTTTACAACTTTATATTCTTTACAATCATTTGACTAAATTTTTCTCATAGCACTTCGATTATGTTACGGAAACACCTGAACAAAATGCTCAAACTGACCATATTGTCACAAAAAATACATTGGAGCATTTGGGGTTTGAGGAAGTAAAAATACGGACCCAAATCTATGAACCGGGAGATCCGACCACTACACTATTGTGTCTAATTAGTGTGGGCCACACTAATTCCTAATAAAACACGCTAATTTCAAATTATAATTTAGAGTGGCCCACACTAATTTCAAAGGTGAAAAATTTGTGTGGGTTTTGTCGTTTCCACAATTGGATGAAACTTCATAATTCCATCCAATTGTGTTTGAAGACTTTCCCCACATTGACCTAACGGAGGTTGTTTGCGGAGAACCCTAACACACACGGATGGATGACATTACATTTTTCATCCAAAGTGACCCAAACACTTGAAATTTAGTGTGGGCCACACTAATTTCCAACCCACGTGCATTTCCCACCCACACTAATTAGACACAATAGTGTAGTTCTAGATGAACCGGGTGAGTTTAAAAAACAGTTGATTCAACTTCAAGACTTTAGGCAAATTGCCAATCGTTTTAAAGGAACAAATAGGATATAGCTTAAATAACGGTCCGAGATGGAGAGGTACCCATTTCCGATTGGACTCAATACTAGAAAATTGGGGTTGTGTCTTAATGACCGCGCGTGTCAAATGAGAAGTGTGTTCTAGGTGCATGTTTTCTAGTACATCGATAATCCCAATCAGTGCGTTTACTATTAAGAGTTACGCAATGCTATAACATCTTACTCAAGAGTTCAATTTTTACTAGCAAGAGTTCAATAGCTTGTTCGGATATTATAGGACATAACTGACTTTGCTTGGTAGAATATTACATTCTTTTTAAATAGTTATAGCACCGCATAACTTTGAATAGTAAAACACTCTGATTGGGATAATCAATGTAGTGATATGGTCGTTGTTTTATCTTGATCATGGGTTCCTATGATGTGAATCAACTGCCCCCATGGAAAAATAACGCACATTTCACTCTTATATATGATAAAGTGATGTTTGACTCAACAATTTGAGTGTTGAAAACTAATTTCCATGTTGCATTGAGCATTATCTTGAGGGGTGTGGATATGACACGTGCCAAAGTTCTTCTCAAATTTTTTTTATTCTTGTTTCATTTTTTCCCTTTTGTGCGCGCGCATGTGTGTGTGAGAGAGAGGCATCAATACGCATGTTTAGGCCCGAGGGTAGAATTGACTGTTCAACGTCAATTTACCAAGTATGTGCCTTCCTCATGTGGATGATCAAAGGAACAAAATTTCCATGTAAGGTTATCCAGGTGTTATTCGGTTACTTTCCTTAATCAAACACCTATATTTGAGATGGTGTGTGTGCTAGGTGTGGATCTAAAACCAAATGCCATAAAGACACGTATTTTAAGAGACGTTGGGTTACATCTTTAAATTTCATTACTCTACATTTATGATTCAACACATTTGAGAGGACTAATGGTCTTTAGGAAATCAACACACCTGCACTTTTGATAACAACGACTAAATCAAGGGAGGTTTGATTTCCAACTACACTTTCAATATTAATGCGTCTTTGTATATTGCTAATGCTTCATTGAATTTAAGACATACATTTTATCAACAAAGATGGAGAATGAGGAAAATCTAACCAGATTGTGACACCAACATACTGTACGTCAAATTTTGAGAGGATTTACATATAAGGCATGTCAATTTTTTTTGAAAAATAAGTTGAGGTAAGGAGGCCTGAAATAGACACTTTTAGCTACACACCCGTTTTGCCTATGATATGAAGCACACCATTTGTGCAAGACAATTAGCAAATTGAAATCATGGATGTAACCATCCTCCTCATAAAGTTTGGGGCTTATATGATATTGTATTCAATATCAAAGTGAGGATTTTATCATTATTCTTTAATATCATATAGGGTCCCCAAATTTTATTGAACATCGAGCCTAAAATGGGAAGGAAACACTAAGCACGTGCTCCAATTTCTTCTAGAAACATATGTATTTGGTGTACGTTCTTAGACCCACACCTAACCACACACCACTCAAATAGGTGTCCTTTAAAAGACGAGTAACCAAATCATGACATTCACTTATCTTAATACACGCAACCTATCATATGCATCCACATGTAATAGGCCACTACAAGTCTATGAGTTGTGGACAATTTTCCTGCATCAATGAAATCGTATCCTAATTCACTGGAAAATGTGCTAACTTACCACAGTGGTAGGTTTGCATTATTCTTTTGCTGACATAGGACAATTGCCCAAGACTCATGTGTTGGTGACTGGTGAACATTTCATTTTTGGGCACAAAACAAGGAAGGTGGTCAACTCTAGTTGCATCTTTGAACTTCGAGGTTTTTGTGGTATATTTTGTTTTTGTTTCTACACAAATGAAAGAAAATTTCATTGCAAAGGTAACCATGGTACAACCAAAACCAACCCAAAAGTGAGGTCGTCACTAAAGGAATCTACCCATAGTCGGATTTTAAGGTTCTCTAAATTACTCTCTAGTCGGTTATAGTTCAAAATAATCCCTCTACACCCCAAGAGAGATCAAGTCCGAGCTTCTTTGTTTTGTGTCAGTCACGTAGCATCAAATTTGTTAGACTTTAGTGTGTGGCATTCCATGCGGAAAGAGGGTTGTTTCTTTGTCATCTTCCTTTTGGTTGGTCTATCCGACACAAGGAAGTGTATCATTATTGTCAACGCCTAGACATGCCAAAGGCAAAATATGTTCATGATTCATTTTACTTTCCTTGAGAGGCCCGAGTGTTGAGGGGAAAGCGGCATTCTCTAAAATATGTCATAAAATAGCACTTCCAAAAGTTTATTGAGATTTGTTGCATGAAAGAATTTGTGAAGCATTCTCAAAGCATGACATCCAACGACAACAACAACAACAAAACTAAAATTTGGTCCTCCCATAACAAATTGAGAAGAAATAATAATAAAATATCATCATTTTGACAAAAGTCATTCTTCTAATGAGAAATATGATGTAATTGGCTTTTAGTTTATTGCTACTATGGGATGGTAAGTCATAAACATAACATGATATTGATAAATCAATCAGCCCTTGATCAAGCAATCAAAACGGCTCTTGAGAAGTGAGCCTTCTGTGAGGCATTAGTATACATGCCACCCAACCCAAATCAACCTTCAAGACCACATTTTGGTTCGCCACATCATTCATCCAAAAACCCCCTTGGCACTGGTTGGAGGTATTTTTTGAAAACAATATATTTTGCGGATGCATAGGAGGGGGGTCTTCAAGGGTTACATCATAATGATGTTTCAAAAATTAGATTTGGACTTTACCACACTACTTCTCATTCTCCATTGAACTCACAACCAACCTCCCCAACCAATGAACACTCTTCTCAACAAAATTGTTCTATTCACAAAAACTATTCACTTTCAATTCTCAAATGGTGTTGCCCTCCAGATCAAAGTTGTCAAAAATACTCGTCTGAATTCATACCAAAAAAAATGAATAAATTGCATGAACGCTTAAGTATCAATTTTCAATGCTTTCAACCTAAAGAATTCCTTCAAAAATACAGTTTCTATCATTTTAGTTTCAAATTTGGTATGTGTATCACCAAGCTGATTATGTATGCATGATAAAAGGAATTATTATTATTATTATTATCAAAACTATCGTACATGCCCTTGAGAAGCAACAATGCCCCTCTTGGGCACATGATAGGGGTCAGGGCCAGTCAAAGATGTCTGATGGGAACATAACACTCAAATTGTTGTTGTTGTTGTTGTTGTTTTTTAATTCCTAATTCTTATAAGATACGAATGATAGCTAAATGTGAGCCCTCCAAAATTATCCTCGGGACCTGCATATGATCATAATAGTGACGCCCGTGACAGTCATTAATGGAGGGACACACCCATATGGAAGAGGGGGCAGTTCACCTGCTCCCGTTGGGTTTCGGGTTTCGCCCTAATCCACCCCTTTTTCCTTTTTCCCTTTTGAATCCATGGGCGAATGCTTTTGGGCTCTTGATTGGTGCGGACATGGGCAACGGTTTTCGGGTCACCTATAAGCGTCAAATCTATGGGAACCTTGATGCCATGGTCTCATAGTGATGCAAATTGGGGCTTGGGGTTTTGCGGTAATGGTGATGGTTAAGTGGTTACTCTTTTTTCTCGACTAGCCCACTTCTCGAAGGATATGGAACACGCGATTGGTACGAGATGGTTAAGGAAGTCCAAATCAAAAGCCGTATCCACTTCATGACATTACGCAGCGTTCAACTCTCGTTATGTGGGCTTTTGGAATATAAGAATGAGATGCTCGAAAAGTTACATCGGGAGACTCAAATTCAGATTGAACTCCCAACATCTCATTGTTGTATTTTGAGGGACTTTGTGAGCTCCGTCATTGCATAATGTCACAATATTTATATGATTCGTGAGGCATAAAATTGACACGCCATGTTTATTACAATGACCTCCACGACTTGTTATATTGTATCAACAACTCTCCCATGCCATATTCTTTGGTTACCAGCTGGAGATAATTGCAATATCATTTACATGCAAAGATGATGAATAGTGTGGGCCAAACTAAATCATGATGTTTATAGTCTAGTTTGTACATTGTGCAAGGTTAAAACTAGTCTTAACATAGTGCAATTGCTAGTTGCTCCTACCTTGAGGCATTAGAGTAATCATTTATTTGAACCTACGTAACCTCGTGTTAACCCTAATCATTACATATTGGAATTGCTCATACCCTAAAACATGGTCTAAACATTCCAAGGGAAACATGTATTATTTGTTCGATTTCATAGTGACCAATTTTGTGGGTAGGCCCTCGTTTTTCTTTTCTTTTCCCGATACCGAACATATCTTGGTGGTTTGACATGTAACAATGATGTAATGAAGAAATTTGCTTGTATTGTCATCACATTGGTTGGATGTTGGAGCCCTATATGAGTGTCCCGTTTGGAAGTCAAATTTCAAACACTTAAAACGATGTACCAAGAAGTCAAGTAAAGTGAGAGTAAAGTGTCATAGGGCCAACTTTATACTAGACGTAGAGGGTCCTTGACCGTGATATACAAATCATGTGATTGGTCGAAAAACCGGAGACAATCCAAGTTCACTATACACTAGACCATGAGCGCATGAGGGACTCAAGAAATATGAGAGGAAGAAACATCTACGTGTCATCTTACATGGCACCAAGTGAATAACGTATCATGGTCAACTTGACATTGCTAGATGCCCATCAAAAAGAGATGGATCTAACGTAAAATTAAGGGTCGAGACAAGCAATTAAACTGCCATTGACTCTTAAAAATCTTATATTGCCATGGTAGGGTCCTAAACTACCCATTATTTTGAATTGTCCCTGAAATATGTTACGGTCCCACAACATGGTACTGTATATGGGAGTTTTTTTTTTGAGACAGAAGGCCGACAGGCCAACGCCAAAGCACAGGAGGTAGTTAACCACCTGGCAAGTTTCTGTCAAATAGAAAGGAGATTTCACAGCCAGGAATCGAACCGCCAACCTCTTCCTTAAGATTTGGGTATCTCTCCACCATCATCCAGTAGTTTAGGGTCGTCTCGGACCAATATATGGGAGTTTTGGAAGGTGGGAAGGATAGGGGTCGATTTGTGGGTCCCTGCAACTTGGTGCAAAGTAACGAGTCGAACTCCTCGATTGCATTGAAACATGAAAGGAAGCTAACTTGTACATATAGATGCTTCGAGATAACCTCTTTTTTTTTACCCTCGTTTGGAAGCTTGCATTCAAAGTTCCCACCTGGTCTTGATATTTTTTTCTTAAAGGTGCCCATCATGGCAAAAAATCGGTCGTAGGATCGGATCCACCACGGCTTTTTTTGGAGGGACGCGCCCGGGTTCACATATAGAAAGCATCATTGGTAGTTTGACTTGGAGGAGTTGAAGAAATTTGGTGGTCCACGAGTAGCTAGGGATCCACAAGCAACATTGAAACGACATTGATGCTCCCCACGTGTTCAATTGGATAAACGTCTCTCTAATCGATGCAAAAATTAGCCTCATGGGCGCATCCCGGGGTAAAGTTTGAATGGTAGCTACACTAAAACATTAGTGCGGCCCACACTATTCATCATAGACCCACATTGATTTTCTTACAATGACTAAGGTAGAAATAACCCCTGAAAATAAGGTGATTCGCATTGAAGATACGATCTTACAATCATGAGATAATTTTCCAAGATAGACGAGAAGGATTCATGAAGAATGCAAGTTGTTTCATATTTTTTTGCCCTGTACAAAAAATGCTACAATTTTTCAAAGTGGAAAGTTGTCAAACCCCCTACTCGTTCACTAGATTCTCCCTACACCGAACACGGTAATCCGCATTTCCATACAGAACATCGCCTAAATCGGTTACCTCATGAGTACATTAAAACTTGACTCCCATTGGCTACACTAAGTGTACACGCATTGAAGTTGCCGCCTCGCCATGATCGGTTTCAGAAATGGCACTTCACTATTATGACAGCAGTCTAGTGCACGGGTAGAGGGTGGTTAACCGGTTTGGGTATTTCTACCGTAGGTGGTAACAAGAGAGGGTGTCATATGACACTTGATGTTATAAGACAAGTCATGAAGAGCGTTTTGATTAACATGACACACTAAACTAGGATTTAAGCATGAGTTTTGGACAACTCCAACCGCCAATCGGGCATACACGAGATTGCAAAACTAGACAAATACGGTGGCTGGAGAACATGAAACACAAACATTTTGAGGTTGTGGTGGTTGTGTTGTTGCTTTTGTTGTTGTCCCCATAAGCGCACATCCCTTATTAATTCTAAACAGGTGGTTTGCCCAGATATTTGTTACAAAATCATATGTCTGATATATCATGAGAAATAGTGAAAACTCATAGAAATGTTGAAAAATGTGGGATTTTGAATTTTAGCTTGAATGACTTGTTGTTTTCTATATTGGAAGCCAATTGGAATAATTAACAGTATCACGGATACAAGATATATGTTTTTTAACTGCACCACCATGGTACACCCAATTTTCATGCTAGAGCAGATTACCATGTGGAGTTAATTGTTGCTACATTTGTCATGCGGATAGTATCCTTTGAATCCCCAAAAGAAGCTTTTTCCTTAACGAATAGGAGATAATCTACTTGATAAACATTTTTATAATATTGAGTAACTTCAACTGGTAACCCACACTAGAATCGTGCAATCTATTGTAGTTTCTGTAAACCAAGATACATACCATAGGACCTAAAGTTGAAGAATGTGTGGAAGATAACTCTAAGTTGTGTTACGTAACCACACACAAACACCAATATCACCATCCCCCGCAATCACAACCCAGTTCATTGAATTTACATATTGTCATGATAGATACCCAGACCAAGCCATCACACATAAACACACTAAATACGACCCTCTTATCAGTGCCATACAAAACAATGGTTGGAGAATCAATCCTCTCATTACCATCACAACAGGCGTTAGAAGGTGCCATACACGAACACTCTATTAATAAACTTACCAACCTTGAAATCCCAAAATCAGCCATCAAAAATCTCATGGAAAATATCCACCAAAACGCCATCAAATATCTCACATACCTCATCCTAAACAAAAGAAAACTTGAAAACAAAAAGGGTTCACGGTATGTTTGGTGGTTTTATCGTTAAGTGTATTACACTAGGTGGACCACAAAATATAATTTAATGAAACCAGGGTGACGAGCGACATGTAGATTCAACCTATTGCACAATCTTTATGGATTGGACCATAACTCATAATTCATGAAGCCAACAACACAATAGTGAATTCGTTGGTCATTAACTTCACATTTCCACCAAATACATATAGAGTAGTCATATCGGTGATTAATTCAATTTCATCACACACGAAACTTTTCTAATAATCAAAGCTATTACTACAAAACATACTACCGGGCCCCGAGAACAACGGAGTTGGGTACTGCCTTTGGGGTTAAGTAGTTAAACCACTTGACCTTACGAGATAGATGAATGGGTTTAGAGATACACACATTGGCCGCGTTCCCTTCAATCCTAAATGGAAGATTAGGGTCAGTTGGTTTACTTAAATGCTCCTCGTTCGGTTTGGGCTCGATGTACGTGAAGCCGCTATCTCCTTGTTTTGTTCCACTTTCTGAGAGTTAACCTTATCTCTTTTCTTGTAGCTAAATTACTTGTGAAATTTAGGTTATTCAATAATCAAAATATCACTTTAATATACTATAATTTTGGCTTCACCATAATTAATCCATTACTACATATCATTAGTTTTTTAGAAACCTAAAATTCACTCCAACCATATCAGAATTGCAAAACTTATGAGGTTTGGAAGCGCGATGTCTATTCAACCAATTCTTCCACCATAACCTATCTAACTTCCAACTTTAAAAATTCAGAATTAATTCATTATTACTCAGATTGGAGTTTGTCATAGACCGTTAGAAAGATAACAAAGAGGTTAAAATAAATAAATAAATAAAATAAAATTCAAGTTTGACCATTCTCTTGTCTTCATCTTCTCTTCCCCAAAAACATTTCATCAAAGAATTATTATAACAACATTTTTCTGCCATGGGCCCCTGACCGTTTCTACTAGAGCACCTATTCTGCCTCTCCCACCACAAAACCCGTTGGACCATGTCAGTGGATAATGTAGGCCTTTAAATATATCTTTTGGGGACCTCAACCTCCATGGTTACTCTAACATTATTCCCTTGGTATAAATTGAAGGGGTCCCAGGATGAGTTCAACAACCAACCCATATTTTACAAGGCCTTGGGACGATTTCATGGTCCATGGTGTAAACACCCCCTTAGCATATAGTTTATGGACATCATCGGATTAAACTGTGGATATAAAAATGTATATTTTAAGTACGTCTCAAGTTGACCATATGCTCTCATGTTCAAATCTTGTTCATTCTAGATAGGAATCTATAGTGTCACTGTTATTGTTGCCCCTCCCATGTGTAAGTCGATCCACACGTTCTCTTTTGAGTTGCATTGAGATTAATTATTTCATTTGTTTCAAGATTTAGAATTACACAAGACCTCAATTAACCCCTAGAAGCTCACAACAACTTATTTGTCCAAAGATGGATTGAGTTATTGGCCTAAGTGCAAACCAACTTGCATCACAACTTTGTTTCTTGTCCCAAATCGTCGTTTATTTAGTGTCTCGAAATTGATTGGAGTCATAACATTATTCAAATCCATAATCTGAATGTGGGAAATATCCATGAATATTCTATGGAATATTGTCAGTCCAATAAAACATTGTTATGGATCTGAATAATGTTATGGTTGCATTGCAAATCCATAAATGATCAAAAAAATACATTTTCCATGTAATTTGAAGCACTGTATTGATTTAGAATGTACAAAACACATATCGATATGGTATTGACCCAAGTATTGTATAAGTTATAAGAATATTTATCAATATTAAGATGATGACATCTAGATATCAATCCTTGCATGATATCGTGATACTTCATACCAATCAAGTACATGCTCTCACATGCCATTGCATAACACATAACATTGGCGTATATTGGAAAGGAGAGAGAGGGAATTATAGCATACAAGCATACCTCTCATCCATCTACTATAGAAACTTGACCCTCCATAAGTTTGTGGTTGATTCATTTCAAATGACTTGGACTATACTAAATAGGTATTTCTGAAGCACATCCCGTTGTCAAATCCACCAAAAATAGTATTCTTGAGGTTGTGTATTATTTCAAGGCTTTTATGTTGGATGAAGGAGAGGTACGATCGTATGTGATACTTCCCTCTCTCCCATTGTTAACTACCACTTACTATCATACTGGACATGTTTTCTTACTATGACCAAACCTCTTGGAAGCAACCATAACATGGTTTTTTTGGCCTTATCACTAGTATAAAAATGTAAACTAGGACCACTACAAGCATATTAGTAGTCATGGGCAATTGTCCTACGTCACTACAAAATCTACTAATATATCACATTGATAGGTTTGCATTGGTTATTCATCTACGTGGGACGATTGCATAGGAGACCCAGGGTCTTGGACCCACGTTAATTCCATCTTGACTACAAAATTAGTGTGGCCCATGTTTATTTCCCACCTGTACTAATAGGACTGTTTAGTGTAATCATTGTCAACATATGATTGTTGGGCAATTGTCTTACTTCGATGAAAGGACAATGCAAATCTACCAATGTGGAAACTTTGTAGATTTTTTCAATGATGCAAAACAAGTTTCTAGGGACGTGAGTCGATTACCCATGACTCACATGCTTGTAGTGAGTGGACTCACTTGATGAGATTTGGAATAAATAGATCAACAACAAATAGACAATAGCAACATATATATCTACATCTACACACACGCACACACACACACACACTTAAGTATGTAAGATATGTATACCCAAAACCACCACTATGTGCCACATGCATACATTTGTTACTTCCAAATGTACGCATGTGGTACATAATGGTGGTTTTGGGTATATGAACCTTATACCTATCCTAGCTATCATTGGGGGCCGACATCGAGTCACTAAAATGTGACTGGGAGGATGCTAAAGATAAATTCTCCCTAGAAGAAGTTCACCGTGAATTTTGGCTTAAACTTACGGAATTCTACGGACCTTTCCGAGAAAGGATGCTCAACCAACAAAATGCCCGGCTCACCTCACAAGAATGGGTTGGTCTTTATAGGAACACGAAGGGTACACTACCTAAATGGGTTGTCTGCGCTGGTTATCTCAAGGAATTTAGCCTTGGACCTGTTCAATTTAGTGCCGAATTTATGGGCACCTTTCCCAAGTCTACAGTAGGATCACAATATTTCACCCTCACCGAGATTAAACCTAACACTAAGAATGCACCACCACCAACGGCTTTCAGTGGTTGGATGATACGCGTAAGGGTTGATAGGCTCACTAGAGGTAGTAACAAAACTTAGTTCAATCTGTTGTTTGGGAAACTCAATCAACTTTTTTTGACCCCACTCGTTGGTGGCGGCCAGAGGTTACCCCCTTCTTCGCTTACTCGGCCAAAGAAGGGAGGAAGTGGATCGCTAAGCAAATAGGCCTCAAGAAGTCAATCTCGCACAAGTGGCGGAACAAAATTCCCCCCTCCACCTCCCCCAGGTGGAATACGATCTGGCACAAAGCTAAGGTATAGAAAGAGGCGACATTCCTCTTGTCGGTTATCCATAAGGCAGTGGCATTTAACGAGTGGCGCGGTAAAATCTTGATGGAGATCGACCAAAGTTGCCCCCATTGTGGCCCTCAGTCGGTGGAATTGATGGAGCAAAGGTTCTACAGTTCTCCCCTTGCTCAACAAATGTGGAGATACACTGCCAACACCATTTGGCAACTCTTCGCCAAAAAAAGGAATCTCGGCCTGCACAAGTCCTTTTCCATGTTGCAATGTCTTTTTGATCAACCTTTGTGCAAAACACTTAAACGGCTCAGTCGCATATGGTTCTTCTTAAGAAGAGGTCTTCCGTGGATCATCTAGTGGTAGCGGAATGATATGATTTTTAATAAATTACAATGGCCCATTGAGAAAACACGTCAAATCATTTGGGATGCCTTGCATGATTACAGGAGGATTGAATGGAAACGGATGCTTAAGGACTTGGAAAAAGCCCCGGACGTGGCCTACCATGACATTCTTAACAAATTTGATTTGACTTTGGGGGGTCAAAGGACTTATTGTGACCTGGAGCAACTTAGTCGTTACTTGGAAGGATAGGCCTCAGATGAGCATTATTTCTTGATTTCCACTTGGGTTGCATTGTTTCGGCCGGTTGGTTGTATTTTGGGTTCTTTTTGCAATTGAATTTTCAATTTGTGCCAAAAAAAAGAAAATCGCTAAAATATGAATGAAAAGCAACATGAAACTGCCCACATGGCTCGGAGAAGAATGTTTGATCTTGTGCAATCAAAAATTAAGATAATCACGTGCACAACTAATTAGTCTGAGATAACCCTAAACAACTGGAGGATAGTGGAGAGGTGCCCAAGACAAAATGGAGTGGTTGGTGGGTTGATTCCTGGCTATAAAATATTCTCTCTACTTGACAGAAAAACTAGCCAGGTGGCCACACACCTCCCATGTTCCAAAAAGAACAAAAAAGAACAAAAAACATGCGCAACTACTAGGGTGGGGCTTTTTTTTTTACGGACAACCTCCTCATTACTACACTAAATATTGTATTTGGTGTCACTAACTATTGGGAATTACACAATGCTATATCTATCTTCGGTCCGAGATGACCCTAAACTACCGGATGATGGTGGAGGGATACCCAAATCTCAAGGAAGAGGTTGGCGGTTCGAATCCCGGCTGTGAAATCTCCTCTCTACTTGACGGAAAACTTGCCAGGTGGTCAACTGCCTCCTGTGCTTTGGCGTTGGCCTATCGGCCTTCTGTCTCAAAAAAAAAACAAAAAAAACAATGCTATATCTAAGTACTGTGTAACTCCAAATAGTAAGTGACAGTAAATATCATATTTTAGTGTAGCACTTAAACCACGATTGTGTTAGAAAGCAGTGGTTGTTTAATTAATTGGCAGATCGACAGAGTTGATTCCTAATCACCAAATGAGTGAGCTCCCATTCCTCACATCATCTGATCCGGACACACTCTCCCACAAGGCAGGCATCTTGCAGATCGTTCCAAATTTGACACAAGCTTGACTTACTTCTTCAATTATCCGATTCGAATCATTGGAACTTACCATTAAACAACCCTATTAGAGTAGACCGACCTATTTCCATTAACTTAAGCAATTTCGCAAAAGCGTAGTGCATGTATGATATTGGGGTGACTTTTCACAGGGTTGGAAATTGATATACTATAACGTTAAACAAAAAAATCACAATTTATTTTTGAGTTTTGAAACTATTGTAAATTTTGAAAGGTAAGATTCTCTCCCAACCCATATTCACAGCATAGATTGGCCTATTTTCAATAACTGAGAGATGGAAACTTAAGTACAATTAGTGCCGTTTTCAACGAACCCGAATCTGTGCCCTTTTAACTTATTGTTTTCTCATACCGAATGAGATGGCTGCATTTGTGATTCTTCGTGACTTATTCCATCACGTTACAAAATGACGGCTACATGTGTGAGTAGGCACGTTGTTCATTGTGATACGAGCCTACTGGTGATGGCAGGCTACACACAACATGTGTTCTATCTTCCTCTTTGTCTAACCTCATGTTTTAGCACACAACGAAAAGTTGTCCTTTCATTCCTCAAGTGTAACTTTATGCTATATTGTTCTACATTGTCCATGGATTTGTGTGGCTATGACTACCTCCCGTTTGAAGCAACCAAGTTTACTATTAGTTAGCATTAAATAACTAATAAAATTGTTAGTTTCATTCAACTAATAACTTAGATTTTACCTGAGGATTAACTCATATGAGTCCTAGGCAACACATCATGCGTCGGTGAAACAGTCATATGTTGTTGAAAATCCTCAAAACCCACCTTGGTAGCAGATTTGTAAGAAAAATCACTAATGCAAGACAAGTTGCCTAGGCCTCATATGCTCGAAGTGAGAATGCACATCACACCAATGATTGAGTGTCCCGAGAGTGTTTTTTTTCCAAATATGATGACAAAAACTCTATGCACAATCGAGTAGCTACATGACCGTTGCAACCTAAAAATATAAGTTATGACCGATCCTTAACATGTTCCATTTTAAGCACCCAAATGTATGATCATGACATCAAAGTTCATGAATTTAGGTTATGCATTGGTTTTGGATATATATATCCACGGGGGGTGCACTCCATACGATTGTCCCTTACACGTGCGAGCAAAGTTAGGTACCCTTATATGCCATAGATAATTTTAAAAATTATGATATTTTTTCTACATATACATAACCATTGATAATATCTTTTGTATATTTTTTTGAATTTTTTTAGTCATCTTCATTTTTGTAGTAATTTTTTTAGTTCAATTCTGCGTCGTTCTATTTAGAAACGGTGTGTTTTATAAAAAAAATCATCAAATTTGGTTACCAATTTTCACTATGTAATAGGTACTATGTATATCTACTCATGAAAAAACAATTGAAATTTTTTTGACCCATTTTGGTTATGCAACTTAGAAATTTTTTTTTCTCGCACGTGGTGTTCCACTTGACAATGGAGTGCACCCCCTGTGTATATACCTCACACGTTACCCATGTGAGTCCACATATTGGATCTCTTGATGGCTTATGGTTTGGAAAAATACCAAAGTCAATCTCACTACCAACGTTAGAATGCTATCGTCTACTTTTTTTTTAATACCATTTAGATATCTATAATAATGTTTCACATTTTTTTAATACCAATATGGCATGTGGATTTGAGGATATTTTTGTTTTCGATACCATTCGAGTCTATATACCATGCGAAAACCTTCAAACTTAGGTAAAACCAATCTAATATCATCATGGTTTAGAATGGTCGTTGGTATTGACTTCAGAAATGCCTCGGGAATACAAAAACTATCTCACCTTAAGATAACAATGTTTGACTGATACCCCAAAGGCAAGTTCTTCGATACCATAATTGATATTGATTGTTGATACGTGCATTCACCTATATACCAGTCCAACACGACTCATAACCATCTAGTATTGCAATGATTCCATAACGGATGTGACGTAAACAACTCATGCACATGCATTGAATCGGATCACCTACTATTCACACCAAATACTTTCCTTGGAAATGTTCAACTATATATGCACACCAAACCCTATCCGGATTCATTAAACAAGGCATCCATCTACCAACGTTTATCTACACAACAACCCGAGTCCATTCGGAACTTTGAGTCAAGGGTCATGTAACCGGAACTTTATATCGAGGTAATTCAACCAACTTAAACTTAGTTGACCTCACCCGAATGGCAAGTGGAACGCAATCATTGGCCATGAAGACAAAGCACGGACGTACGTGAATTATTATGGTCATCAAATTGAATGCATAACCACATGAGGGCAACTTGCGAACCCAATACCCACATAAGTTGGGTCTCTTTAAGTACTAGGTCGACAAACACTTTTGTGCTTGTGGAGTGGGACAATGAACAAATGTCCGGTTGTTAAGTACGTTGTTAGGTACTCATGACTCTCTCTCTCTCTCTTATTAGCGAAAAGTATGTGTAGTGGTCCTTACAATGAGCATAAATAGGTTGAGCTTTCGCGGAAGTTAGACGGCCATCCCTTTCCATCCATCACCGAAGCAATTTGCGGCTACATTTTTTCCTACCGTTTATTTGCGACAAATGAGGATCTAAAATGGATTCGGGAATCACCAAGTTACGGGCATGGTGCGATCTTCCTACTACACTAAATAGTCCTATTAGTGTGGGCCACATTAATTAATTTTCTAGAAGATGAATGTGGGTGAATATTTTATTTTATGTTGCATTGATGTGAGTTGATTATTTAGTAAGATGTTGGTCGGAAATCTCAAGGATGACTAAGTGGAAGATCCCAAGTCTTTGATCCACATGGTTTCCACCCAACCTGGACCATTAGGGTGGCCCACACTATTTGTTTCCATGCTAATTTTCCACCCACACCAGTAAGAATATTTAGTGTATTTCTCTAGTTGTATGGTTTTATAGTCTACACAAGTAGTAGATTTAAAATTTAAAATTATATGTTTTGTAACCATTTGGTGGAACATAACAAGTGATAAGACCATATATGTAATTTTGTGTCATGCAACTAATTGATGCATTGTTTTATTTATTTATTTATGTATTACTTAGTACGCACATCTATAAATTTCCCCCTTGGAATCTCACTTGCAAGGCTACTTCATACTTGCTTAGACTATTGAGAGATTGAAGATCGGTGAAGCTCTTGATAGCTATAACTGTCATATGTGTGCTTGTCAAATTCAAGGATCAAACTCCCCAAAACTCCAAGGTCCGGCTTTCAACTCAATCTTGAGTATGAGGCATGCAACCTTATTTATGGGCACCTCCAACTCCATGGACAATTCCGACCGTAGACCGTATACAAGCTGGCCTTGCATAGGCCACTCCCGAGATTCAAGACAATGGGTCCCGTGCACATACCCTATTTACAGATCCTAAAGTTCTCTGAAATCTTTTGAGGTGGAAAAAGAGGTTCCCAAAATTTCACCCAACTGCCAAAATAGACTTCAATACACGACGAGCTAACGAACTCTCAATAGAGAGTCTTCTCAAAGCCGGATCCCTCTTTGAAGGCCTTCACAGATAACTGTATTGTTCTCAGAAGTTGAGTGTCGGTTTTTGGGTATATGTGTATGTTGATATTTGAACACTCACAATAATGAGGCAGAAATGCAGGTCCGGGACTGAATGCCGCAGAGAGTGGCTGGGAGGGAGGGAAACTTGCAGTAAGTTTGTAATTATGATGCGTAACTTTAGTTGCAGTTGCGGAGGACGGACAGGGGTCCAGACTCCACACATGCAACAGCCAGTGGCTTGCATTGAAACGAAGGAAAATTGGTTAAATGGGAGGAGTTGACCTAGTAAGTTAATGACTTTAACCTGTGAGCAAGCAGCAGCATATTATCATCGGCCTACGGTTGCTTGGCAGCAAATCGTGCAATTTTATTGTAACGGGACCCATTTCAATGCGGAGTAGACGCTAGTACATGCACTGAAATGTTTTTCCCTGTAAGTAATCATTGACACGCCCCAGTTATGAGCCTGGAAGAGTGGTCATGTGTTGGATCATAGAATCGGACCCTACCCACTACAATCTCATCAATTTTGATGAACTTCCAATTAATTGATCCGATCGTTGCCAAACATACAAGTATTCTGCAACACTCTTGTATCACTGGCAAAAAAATATGCAAATCTATAATTGTGACGTAGCACAATTTGTCAACGATGCATGTCAATTATCCATATTCATATGATTGTATAGGATTTATTCAAAGATGTTGTTTTATAGGGATAACATGGTCTTATCACTGCATTAAACATCTTGTTTCGGGCGTCTACACACTCATGGAGTTGCAAACATGCCTCTTTAATTGGTTGTTTGTGTCTTGTAAGGGAAGATCATATGGTATGTCCCACCCATAAGTCTCTGTGTGTGTCTAAAAGTGTCATTGTCTACTCATTATGTCATTGTGGTCATCTCTCAGTTCACCAAGTATGTGGAGTCGAAGGGTTCCTAAAGGAGGACTTTTGAGGGCATGATCGGTGGGTAATGAGAGAGAGAGAGAGAGAGAGAGAGAGAGAGAGATTGCCTTAAGTTTTTTTTTAAACACACCAATGGTAGAGGCTCGTTTGTGGTTCTATGCATGGAGATGCTCTAGTGTGACCCACATCATCAACTCACATTAGTCATCTTGCAATCATTGGGTGGTGTCACGTTCCTCGTTTACACAAAACGCTACAATCATAAATGCACAAGAGACACTAGTATTTGTGAACTTTCCAACTTTGTACATCACAAAAGCTTTACAACTCAAACACAATATTGTGATTGCCTATGAGCTCGAACCATCGATCCAACATAAAAACTCGACCGCCTATAAGTTGTTGCAGATTCATCTCAAATGACCTTGAGTACACTAATTCTTGGTCTTTAATCCCTAAATGCCCAAGCCAAAAAGTGGTTGCGAGCGTTTCTCAAAGATATCTCTCTCAAGGCAACTTTTCTCTTTTCTTGTTTTTTTCTTCTACTTGCACCTTGACATAATAAAGTACTGCACCATCTAGAGCAAACGGATCGAGAATTTATACCAATGCTCGGGGAAGTCACTTAGTGTATTTTTTGGGGACACATGAGCGTACAACACATATTTTTTTGGGGGCTATGTAGCTCATTTACTGCATTTTAGTGGACCCTATATTTTTTAATAATTCTACTTTCTTCAATTTCTTATCACCCTATGTGTAATTATAAATTAAAATCTCCATAATATTTCAGACCCTTCATTATTTATATTTATTTGAGTTTCCCTTTGTGGACAATAACATTGTACTATAGCATTAGAAATGGAATTCATCACACAACAAAAATTAAGTTGTGTATACAAGAAGCATGTTATTTACATAATTGGTTACATGTCTAAGCCCATTGATAATGGCGTACTTAATTGTTTCATCCAAACACTGAAAGAAATCCACAAATTCCAAAACAAACCAACATCACTAAAGTGTCCATAATGTGTTCACTAACACAGTTGCACTAACATTGCACATGTTATCATGCAAAGTGTGAAGACAATTTGAAATGCCTACCTATGAGTCCTACGTGAAAATTGAGAAACGATCATCACAAAAGATGCCACAGCCTCTCGCCTAGAACATATCCATCAATCCACCATAGATTCACCAAATATGGCCCCACGGAGCTCTTTAAACACGTAGGGATCAATGCACGATGATAGAATTCTTGTCTTGCGTGGAAGGAACAACCAGAGAATTATACAAACGTCAATGAAATGTTCCTTAAAAGTGCACTTAATAACCCTCATCCAACGAGTTCATCTATTTTGTAGATGGATTTGTGATCATTTTTCATCTAGTTCTTAAATTTTTCTTACCTTAAACTCAACCTAAAAATAATAAAAATTCCCTACCAATTATTATAATGTTATTTTAGAAATACTATAAACATAATTTTGGGTATTACAAGTGACCCTATATTATATATAATGTGCTACCTCACATTTCTTCAAGGCTATGGTATATCAAAAAAAAATATAATTTTTATCAACCATGAATAAATGTCACCCTATATTTGTTCTCTCATAGTTATCTAAATTTTTGACAGTGACTTCCCCGGGTACCAATGACTCTAAGATAAGGACCTTGAAGTGGTTGGAACCCTTAATCTTTTCTTTGTTACAAAATTATTTATTATGGGAAAGTAACAATGTCAGTGGCATTAATACTTTGGTTTTTCCCACCAAATCATGCAGCTCAAACTTTTAGCCAATCATATCAAAGATCAAGTGATTTAGATACATTTTGAAATTTTATTATTTTTTGAAGGAAAATGCTTGTAAAAACCAAGAATAAAGATCCATATTCCAACCGCACCGATGTGATTTAAAATTAACTTTCTAAAAGTTTTGTATGCAAACATAAAATAAAGTTTTTCTAATTCATAGTCTATAATACATCTTTGATTCAAACTAAAAAAAACCCATGCTTTTAGGGATTAAAGCTTATTCCGATGTTAAATCAACTTTAAAAAGCAACCTCCAAGATGCATACTACATTAGGGTTGCTATGTTGGATGAATGACATGTACGCTCATATACGATAATTCCCTCTCTCCCAATTCTTATGGCATTCTAAATCAAATGTCTAGTTTAATTCTCATGCATTGTATAGTTTCACAATCTATGAAGATGTTAAGTTCCTCAGTTCACTCAACTAGGATGGTCTATTTGATCGTTGAAGAAGAAAGATAATCTTCAAGTTCGAATACTTATAACTTGTACATGTGAACTTTATTATTATTATTATTATTATTATTATTATTATTATTATTATTATTATTATTTTAGATAGAAGGCCGACATGCCAGTGCCAAAGCACATGAGGCAGACCACCTGGCAAGTTTATGTCAAGTAGAGAGGAGTTTTCATAGCCAGGAATCAAACCGCCAACCTCTTCCTTGAATACATGTGAACTCTAATTGCAACGAACTTGAAAGGACAATTTGCGTTGATTTGCAATCACCAACCATATGAGGCAATTCCCAATATGATCCAAAGGGCCAAACTTGAATGTGGAGTTATAAGTGCCCACACTAGGTCCACATAAGGTAGACATGCGTAATTTGAATACCTTTCTTTCTCTCTCTACACCCACCTCTCATGGGATACGAAACACCGCAATAAGTGCGAGATGATCAACAAATTCAAGTTGTGACCATAGCCATTTGCCTCATAAGTTTCAAAGCTCATATGAACATCTCGTTCATCATAAAAGTGAAGATCCCGTGCTCATTTAGAAGTTGTATAGGTCCCCCCCTGATGTTGACTATTGAGAATAGAACAATTTAACATATTTTGAGCACGCAGTCCAATCTCTTATGAATACAAGCCTCGTTGGTGTCCGTTTTTAGATCCACACCTAACCACATGTCACTCAAATACATGTGTCCATGTACATTATTGCTATGTTGGATTTAGGGATGTCTGCCTTACTTTAGCTCCGCTGCAAGGAAGTACACAAAGCTCGCCTCACACGCATGTGTTGAAATTTGGGCTCGAGGTCGCACTGCAAGTTAAAGTAGGTACGTAACTTTCTTGAAGCAAGGTCTCTCTCTCACACGGGTGGGGGCTAGAGCTTCGTGGTGTCTAGGTAAACTTATCTATTGGAACGGTGAAAACGCACCGAGGCATTCCAAAGTATATCAAAATCCACATTTTCAAGTCGAATTGGCTCCAAAAATGACATCAAGATCTCAAATTAGTTCATTGAGGTCCAATTGGAATTCATCAGCCCTCACCCTACAAGGGGATTTCTTTTTAATAGAGTCTCCTCATCCATGACATACTTACACTATTTATGGTATTTAGTGTCACGTACACTATCTGCAAAGGCCTTAAACTAGATGCCCAGAGGTTTCAATGTGTCACGTCCACTAATTACCAATATGCTACTATTCATCAACATAAGTAGCTTTATTAGGTGAGAAATTATTTACATTGTGACATGTAGCCTAGCTCATTGGGATACTTGAGAAGACAGTCTTGTGTTCTGGTACACATGGGAAAGAAATTATCAACCATGCTAATGGCAAGTGTCACATGTTTACATTTTAGTATCCAAGAGGAAGATATTCTCGAGCACACTAATGCCAAGTGTCATTTGTGTCCACTTTTAGTCAACTCGTAGAGCATTGTGTGACATAGGCATAACTTAAAACCTCATAACACTATTGAACATACTTACTCATGCCAAAATCTCACTTGAATGCCAAGTGTCATGAGGTGGCACTAATGCTGAAGTTATTGATCATTAGTGTAACCTAACCATACGCCTCATAATAGGGTAAGTGGCACTATTACGCATGTGACGCTAAATACCAATTCAATGTATTGTATTGCACACCAGAAAGCTCCAGCGAAACGGTGGAGGTTCCTACAATTTTGCTTGGACTTAGTGGTGTTTAGGTGAACTCTTCTATCATGGATGATTAGGATATAGTAAAACAAACCCCTTGTAGGTTAGGGGTGATTGATTTCCAATTGCGTTCCATGTGACTAAATTGAAGAGGAGTTACAATGTCATTTTTGAAGTCAAAATCTAGTCAAGGTACGTATTGGTTCCATGCGTTTGCACATTCTGAATGTACGAGTTTACATAAGGTATGTGGGTGTTGTTTGGTTCGTTTTGTATGTTCCCCAACTATTACCAACTGAATTCACACAAAACTTGTGTTGCATTAGCAAATCTAGAACGAAGCATCAACACAAATCGGATTGAAATTGTTACTTTTAGGTCATCCACTTTTAGTTTGGCATATTCTACATCCTAACATCTATATAATGAAATATTGTCATGGATGATTGAAATTTGGATGAAATCTCACTTTAGTAAGTGACAATAATTGCAACATTGTGAATCTATAATGCCCAAAATGTTTCACAAGAAATGAAAAATAATATTAGGTCCACATTTTAGTGTTGGTGACACTAGCTACACAGGTGGCTTACAATCGGTGACGCCAAATACAATATTTAGTGTACTGCATACACACATGAAAAAAGTGTTAAGTACTCGCCTGTTTGGAGTCCTGTGCAGGGTTGAGGGCACATATAATAAGTTAAGTAGAGAAGTTATTACAAACTGGTTGTTGTGGGACAACGAGGGCTGTTGAGGGGACACCGCCCCTGTCATATGTACGGTGGGGGTACATTTCGGGAGAGAGAGTTATATAAGCGAGACCCAAGTGACTGGGCGTGTCACGGGCCCGTGTCCCCCCAAAACCCTTGTGTGTTGTCAGCACGTGAACATCACGAGTCTGAATCGATTTTTGCCATCGCTTTGTTCATGTGCAGGCCGGGGGAATGAGCGAGGCTGCTTGTTTTTTTAGTTGATTTTTTTTAATCGAATTTGCCATATGTCAGCTGAATCATATGCAAGTGAGGTGCTTCTGACTCCACCACATGTATTTCTGCTGTTGAATCCGATCGGGATTCCGCTCGTCCGGCGAGCAATCACAGATCACATTGATTGTCATTTCAAGTTTCTGAATCGGAGTTGCGATGCAAACGTTATAACAATGTCATTTCCCCTTCTATTTTGAGAGTGATTGTTTGGGTCTTCCCGATTATATTCATTAGTAAACTTAGGATGATGTTTGTATTTGGAGCACTATATGGTCCAACCTCATCATAACATACTAGTTTGGACTCGTGCTGTCTTAGTTTGTTGGTCCTATTCCCTGCTTGTGCATCTGAATTGATATCCCAGATGAGCCCAGCCCCATACACCCATGGAACCATATGCATGTACCTGCCATATCCATGTATGTCCATGTCCAATGACGACCACCGTCACCACCACCGCCAAGTCTTCCAATGTATATAGATGTCTTGAGCTTGTCCGTTTTTTTAACATGTTCTTAACTACAAGTTGTGTTTATACATTGCTCCAATATAGGTTTCCAATTAAGAAGAGTGACCACATAAGGCACGCATACCTTGCGGTATGTGATCCTATGGTGGGTATTCCCAACCCCACAGACAATTAGAACCGCCGGATCAAACTGGAACTATGTCTTATTGGGCTTGCATCTGCACACCACACTTATCATTTCATGTTCTAGCACCGGAGCTTATGAGATGCAAAAATTATAAGAGGCCAAAGAGAGGAGGGAGGGAGGGAAGATGCTCTTTCTCTTTATCTGATCACTTCAACTCAACTCCCGATTGTATTGAACTGGGTTTTAAGAAATTCCAGAAAATAAAAATAAAAATAAATATATATATATATATAATATGAGAGCATTGTTTGCAATGTTGATATATGCACAATACAGAAAGAATTATTTGGGGGAAGAAAACTAGAAGCATATGATGAAAACCCATGTTTGTTGAGAAACAAAATGGTGAAAACACCACATTGATTTGTAACTTTCATGATTAGCATAATGTCAATGCTATAAAAAAATAGTACAATGTGTTCACAAAAGAGATTCAATCCACATCTAAAACTACATGTAGTCTTTGGCCTTCCTATCTAAGGGTCCACCAATAAGACTACATGTACACAATTCCATAATGTCCACAATCCACGCCCAAGTCTAGATTTAGCTAAAACCTAATTATTACCTATTGAACCTAAAAAGAATGTCTATATTTTGAGCACACAATCCAATCTGATTATATCATGTCCAATCTGTCTTTAAAGTGATTATTCTTAACTAGAAGCCTTGCCACATACATCTCAACTCACGTACATGTCAATTTACGACAAGCGACCACCAAAAGGCCCACACATAACCTTTGTCAAAGCATCATCTTTGTCCACCAAATTCATTCACTCAATGTAGATGCGCCTAATTCATTCACTTATCTTAATCAAACACCTATAACCGAGTGGGACGTGGTCAGGTGTGGCTCTAAAAACAAATACCTAAAAGACACGTGTCTAAAAGACATTGGACTACATGCTCAAAACATGATAACCATTCTAGACGAACGGGGGAAGGGGAGGACCTATACATACGATCATTCAACAAACACGAAAATCATCTTCACTTTGAAGAATGAATAATAAGATATTCATACGATCTCCAAAACTTATAAGGGAAAGTGGCTATATATCTCGATATGGATGTGCTAACCATCTCGTACTAGGGTAATCTCGTGTTATCTTAATCATATTATAGGGAGAAGTGGGCTAGTGGGGGAAAAAAAGTAACCGTTTAATAGCCACCTACCTAGGCCTGTGGTTTAGGGTGGCAGTCGAAGCCCGTACACATGAGTAGATTGCTTCCTGCAGCCCGGGCCAGTACCGAGGTAAATCTTTCGCAGGACAGCGGCAATTTTGTGGACTTAATAACTTTACTGACAGCCTTTGGAGCTGAGTCCGAAAGGCGAGGGGGGAGCGGGCAGCGCTTTGAAAGGGGGGAAATTTTTTCTTCGGGCAGTTTGTGGTCTTATGAATATTGTCCTTGGCAAGTTAACTGTGCCCCTTGAGACCTGCCCGTTTTGAAGGGGGGCGGGGGTTGACCCCTACTACGACTGATCTTCCCAACCAACTCTCATTAAGAAGGTTTCCCAGTCGGGAAGTGATAATTCATCATGAGCGCCTCAACCGTCGTTACTTGCACCGGAGTTTCAAGCATTATTGTTATTATTATTGTTGTTGCCTGTTTTTTCGGAGAGTTCAGATTTTTGAGTCAAATGCAAGGTACACATCCGAATCCCCAAATAACCCACTAAAGGCCCAAGCCCGAATCTCCCCAAAATCATCGTAAAAAGTTCATCTCAAAAATTTAGGAGCTCCACAAAAGAAAAATGGGTACTTATGATGGCGGATTTGATCGTACGGTTGACGTGTATGTAGAGTTAGGATTGTTCGAAAACAATTTTAGTTGTTCGTGTGTCCCAAATCATAGCATTGTAATGTAAATGTGTACATTGGTATGGGCGTGCAGAGGTGGCTGCTTGGACCAGTAATGTCTTTCTTTCTTGGCCTTCAAGGGTTAAGGTATGTGGACCATGTATTGTGATTGTGACTTTTCTGAATTGGACGCCTGTATTTGAGTGATATAGAGCAAGGGCTTGTAATTACAAATGGACACCAATAAAGACACATGTCATGATGAGATTGGACTATGCAATCAATACGTAGACATCGTTATAGGCTTGATAGTTATAACTCAATTGAGAAGGCCTAAGTACGCAATTGTTTAACAAAAACAAGGATCTTCACTTTGATTTCTTGTGACTATTGTATCTCGTGAACCTCATACTTTGGAACTTCAAATGACAAACTTTACGATTCACGATCGCTATCCTCGATATGAACTAACTGCCAACAACAAGGTGTGGAGTTGGAAGTGCCCACAACAAGGCCCCATATCTTACATCTTTGGTACAAAATCCTTGTATTAAAGAAGAGGGGAAGTTTTAATTTGTCCATTGACCTTGCTTGGTCAACAACAAGTACACTAAGGGCGAGTTTCCATGTAGGCTACTCGCCCACTAGATTCTAGATAACAATGGGCTGGAGGTGTTCTCATGTAGGTAAACACTAACTGCCAATCAACCAACCAACCAACCAACCAACCATTGAAGCACTTCTTAACCCACAAGTGCCGGTCATCAAAGGGTTTGAAGACCGATGGTCTAATATTCCATCCTTGGTAACCTGGATGAGGAGGTTAGTAGATGGACCCAAATTTGAGAAGATGAGAGCAGCCACTCTACAAACCCTACCCCCACCAGATTCCATCTACATGTGAGCGAGTTTGTCCTTACTCTCACTAGAATTTGACGGGCGGGCGACCTACGTGGAAACTCACCCTATATAGTCCTATCAATATGGGTTACCATTTGGAGCGATGTGTTACTATAACATGTTACCGAGATTGTTATTTTTTACTCATACAAGACAAACAACTCATATGCACGTCAAGAACATGAAAATGATATACTTGGTAATACTGACACTCTTGATTTTTTACCCAAAAAAATAAGTTACACCAATGTGTAACTCCATATTAGTTGGACTAGTATTCAAATTTCGGTGTACTTCTTAGATTTTCTATATATATGTGTGTCTGTATCGAATTTTCAAGTGCTTTTGGAGATCCTTGACCTTAAAGGGTTATGACTCACAGAATCACGGATAGACTGACAGACAAGAGGCACAGCTTAGCTGTTTGCTTTTTGACATGGAGTTCGGACTTCTACTAAGTTAGGTTACCTGTACATCCTTATGGGAAAGTTGGCGGAATTTGCATGTTGGATATATAGGAATATTGTATAGAATATTCCATTCATGACCCGGCACGATGGCACACTTCCTTCTATACCTTGGCAACCGGAAGGTATACAGGTGTTATTCGGTTACTTTTTTAAAATTGAGCTTCTACAAGTGATTGGTGTGTGGTTAGGTGAGGATTAAAGAACAAATGCCATAGAGATATTGGACTACATTTGCAAGTTTTATCAACTACTCCATACTCGATGATGAAGACAAGTGGGAGGACCTGTATATTTTTATTTGGGAAAATAACACACTTGCACTTCTGATGACCTTAACTAAATCGAGGGATGTCCGATCTTCAATTCACTTTGTGGTGATGTTGCACCGTAGATTTGCTAATGCATCACGTGTTTCATTATGTTATGTAATTAGAAGAGGTTGGAGAACATGAAAACTTAATTTTATAACTTTCAGATACCTCAAGGGTGGATATGCTCTGAGGTTGCAAAGAAACTCTAAAGTCGAACGATCGTATCGGTTGAGAGTGTAATTTTGCATCCAAGGGGTTTAAACTTGGATCCAGGTCTAGGGTATGGAAAACCAAAATGTTGCTAATGTGGTATCACTCTGCCACCAAAACTTGGCGGTCCTCACTCAAGAAAACTATCCTTCCAGTTCGGGAAACAATTTTCAAGCTTGGGTTCAATCTTGAGTTTGAAAGCAAAGTTCATTAGGAGGTTGTTTGGACCCCATAATTTCTTGAATCTGAACCCTAATGTAAATTCACCTTATGTTTCTTTGAGGTTGAGTCTTGAGAATGGGTAACAAATTTAGCCTACGATTTTGGCCATTAGATTGGATGGGAATATCCTCATTTAGGTGGCAACTCTAAACCACAATAATTGTCAAGTTACATGATTGAAGTAAAAACAAAAGTTATAAGAGGTCAAAGTGAATATTTTCTTCTCCTTGAAGTGACCACGCATGCCTACTAAATTGTGTCACTATTGAACCTACATTGAATAATACTAATATATTTATAGCACATATTCCAATCTCGTCTATCGGGTACATGTCATCTAGGTGTCTTCTATTAACTACAAACCTTAGGACTCGCACATGCAATCCGTAGAGTTGTTGGCACAAATAGGAGAATCTCCCATTAGCACAAACATAAAAAGAGAGGAGTATAAGAATTCTCACACATATTCTATACTAAGCTAGAAGCTACACTAAACATGATAGTTAGTGTTGCTTACTATTCGGAGTTACACATTCCTATGTCTCTTTACTATTAATGTACTTTCTTACAAAATATGAATTTTAATGTTCTATAATGTCCAAACAACCAATTCGACCTGTGTTGAAAGAAAGAAAAAGATGTAATGTAAACAATTATAATGTTGCGTAATTTCAAATAGTAAGTGACACTAAATATCATATTTGGTGTACCGTTCTCTTTATTAATACCATGTAGTGCTAGATCACATCACCGAAGGTCTACAGTAGTCACTCAACAAAGTTTGTGGATTGCTCCCTTGTTCAAGTAGATCCATAAGGCAACGGGTGCTAACACCAACACCCTCAAATCTTGCATAATAAGTACATATTGAGTATGAGAATGTTCACCATGTGAGAGGACTTGCAGTGCATCTAGTTGTTATTTTTGCTACCTAGGAATAATTATTTTCCAGTTCATACATGTACTATATGTATGCCACATGCTACTTTACATGTGTCCCATCTCTAGAACCAACTCTCACAACTTCAAACTAAAATCAATGAGTATCAATTATAAAGCAAGAGTGATTGGCCAAAGGTCCCCCCCCTTCTTTATGTGGCTACCAAAAGGCATCACCTCGAGAGATCATGTAGTCACACTTATCCCACAACCATGCTCTGTAAAATTGTTTTGGGTTCACATATGAGATTGTGGCTATGATGAAGGGTGTAGCTTTGCTCATTCACGCCAACATGTGGTTGGCATCGTCTCTTTCTCTCTCAGAGTGATTCGAGCATCACTACACCATTTGTGGGTGCTTAGTGTCACTTGCTATTCAGAGTTACACATTGAGCTATAATTTTACTTCAACATGTAAGTTTTTACGAAGTAAAGCTGTTTATGTTTTATAATGTCCAAACAACTTGCTTTTGATGGTAAGAAAAATGATATTTTCTACCAAGAATCTATAACAATGTTTGATATCAAACAACAAGTGACACTAAATACCATACATGGTGAGTTAAATATTAAGAAACCCACATAGTAGGCATACCATGATGCAACATGTTTTTATCTTACCAATACTACTGACTTTACGTTGCCGAAAATATATCACTAATAAGTAACCCTCCCATCGATAACATCATACTTCTATATCACTTATGGTTGAGAAGTACGAGTGAATGGTCACAACACCTACCGAGGGGGAAGGCTAAACTGGGACAGGGGCAGAGTGGAAACACCATTCACTATTGTCGAGCATGTTGAAACATCTATCTATATCCAAATAAACCCCTAATTCAAAATCAAGGACCCCAAGTTAGTCAAGTTAACCCCAATTTTAGAATGAACTATCATCCGACTTATAGGGAGGGATCAACTTCTTATTGTTACTTCCTCAATAGGTGTTATGAAACCAAAAACTATACGGTCGTCCCACCAAGACTTCAAAGGATGGCACGCATAAATTATTTTGTAAATGCTCTCTCTCCCTCACATAACATTATTCAGATTCATAACAATGTTATGTGGGACTGAAAATATTCCATGGAATATTGCCTACGTCCAGTCTGAATCTGTCATGTCAGTCCCACATAACACTATTATAGATATGAATAATGCTATGCACTCCCTCTCCACACGAATATAAGTTACTATTACATGATCTCTCTCCCCCTCCACAAGGATATAGCTTATTATTACACGAATTGAACTTATAAAAGAAGGTGCCAGTGACACTTGCTTATAATAAGGCTGGCCCCGGTGGCTGTCACGTTATATAAAGGGAGCTGGTGAGGTTAGTACAAGCCTTTCGGTCTGATGAGTATGTGTTTGGTCGGTCCGGCATGGCCCCAAGTCTAAGTAGTGCCAGCCCACTCTCTGCCAAACGCCACCTGCCAAGTCAGTTTCTCGTGCCCAATGCAATGCAATGCCATGGAGAGAGAGAGAGAGAGAGAGAGAGAGAGAGAGAGATTATCACACATGAGGATAGTACCTTGCGTCCATTCAACATAAAAGACGTGGCCTCATATAGGTTTGGGGTCGATTCATTGCCAATGATTTGGACTACACTACTTAGAAGTTTTGAAAGTTCATTCGGATGTCGACTACACTACAACTCGTGACCACACGGATGCATATTATTTCAAGGTTTTTATGTTGGGTGAATGAGAGGTACGTATGTGTGTATGCAATAATCTCCCCTCTTTGAGTGCAATGGCCATGCCAATGCTGTTCAGTTGTGATTGCAAGGGTTTGCAGTGAGGGAATTAATTACATATGAGTGTACCTTGCATCCATCCAACAGAAACATTTGACTCTTTTATAGATTTGTGGCCGGTTCATCTCAAATGGCTTGGACCAGACCGATTTGGAGTCTTTGAAGCTAGTTTGGGTGTCACGTCAACTACAAATAGTGAACATTCGGGTGCACACTATTTCAAGGCTTTTATGGTGGATGAATGTGAGGTAAGCTTGTATGCGATGGTTTCTCTCTTCGAATGCAACGGCCATGCCAATGCCATCTTATTAAGTAGTGTAGTAGAGGTTACGCTTTTGATACTTTCTCTCTCTAGGGCAAGAGGGAATATAAAAGGGTGACCTCCTAAAGGTTTGTGGCCAATTCATCTAAAATGACTTGGACATTTATGTGAAAAACTTTCACTTCTTTGATCAAGTTGCAGAAGATGCAATGACCTCCCTAATATCCATACCAGGCAAGCACGCTTGCCTCCACCCTCAAGCCTACACTACATAAGTTGTGCGTTCTTAAGATTGATTTTCTTCCACTAGAAGCTTCTAACATGCATCATGAATGTGCATATAGAACCTAACATTGTAGTAAATCATAAAACCATAATAGTGGAAAAGAGTCCCACTACCACATGAGTCCTAGGCATGCGTCCCATGCAATTGTCATGTGTCAGTGAAAGCATCATGCAAATCTATTATTGTGATAGATTTCAAATTTGCTAGTGACATAAGAAAGTTTTCTAGCGACGCATGACAATTGCCCATGAGTCCATGACTCATATGCTTGTGGTCACTAGTGCTAAGACCAAGTGATCTCTACAATATTAAATGATCCATTAGAAGCTCAAACGACACATCAATATACTATTCTCCGGATCACATGAAACTTTCATGAATCTATTGTTGGAACGCAAAGAATGTATATTTCAAGAGGGATGCCACCTCAACCACATGACGAGGTGGACGTAAGTAAGCATTTCTGATCTCAAAAAGGAAGAAGATTTTATACTCGGTGCTCAAAACAAGTCCCAAGTTAAAAGTCTTATCCACTAACACCTACAACTATGATCCCTGGAGGTAACTTCCTACATATTTTCCTATAAATTGGTTCCCATGTAAGGTAGATGGGTCTTAAATGGCCGACTAGCCCACTTCTCCTAGGATATGTAACACGTGTTTCCCATAGAGAGTTCTCTAATTCATCTTCATGTTTCGGAATGTAGTTTCCATGTGGGATACAAGTGGTCGTAGCGAATTTGAACATGACACATGGCAACATTCGAAGGGAAAATAAATAGTTTGTGTCAGAATAGAGAGCCCTCCACGGTAGTATGAGGTAGTAAGCAAATCTAAATCAAGGCTATAGCCACTTCCCTCATAATTCTTGAAGCTCAATATCTTATTCATTATCGAAGTGAAGATTCTTGTGTTCATCAAATGGTCATATACAATAAGTCCCCCCTTCCCCAAATTATGTTGGCTATTGAACTTGAAATGGTTATCATATTTTGAGCACATCGACCAATTTTAATTTTTTTTTGAACGCATGACTTTTTGTTATTTGTTCTTAGAGTCACACCTAGCCACATATCACTCAAACATAGGCGTCCGATTGGAAAAAATAACTGAATGAGGCACGTCTACCAAGTTAGCTATATTGTTGAGTATGGGTTCTACTTTGGCATAACATTACTCAGCACCCACCGTTTGTTCAGTGGGCCCTTGGAATATAACTGTGAGCCCAAAAGGGTGCCCACATTTAGTCTTAGACCCTTGAACCGTTAGTTGATGCACTTTGAAGTAGCATGTTACTTCACAAAAATATAAAAAGAGTGAAATGTTAGTCTTAGAAGTACCATGTTGTAAGAGGCTAGGATGTGAGTTGTTATTGTGTTTTTACCTTCGGAAGGATTTGAGTGAATGAGGATAGGTAAGGAGAACTTGGATTGAGTAGTTAGTGAGTAGGCTAGTACAAATGGATGGAGACAACCAAAGTGACTCAAGAGGCAAGTGCATTCGAATTGGGATGAATGGAGGATCACATGGAGCGCACAAGTGGACCACCTCATCATGGCCACTTAATGGGGAAGGTCCAAGGAAGAATGCAAGGTGGAGGATAAGCAAATTCTCAAAGCACCAATCAAATCACGAGTTAAGCATCGTGGTTTGAATTAAGTGGTGAGCGACGATTTGGGAAAGTAAGGGGAGAAAGTTATGGCGGCGGAAAGCGAAGGAGGCTAAGTTTGGGTTGAAGCATCCCAAGTTTGGTAAAGTGTGGTAGGTAGAAAGCCAAGGCTAGTTAAATGTTCGAATTAGGATCCTTGTTGATCATTTGAGGGAGGAAGGCTTAGAAGATAGGATTGGCGCCTACTAAGTAGGAGGAAATCTCAAGGGCTTATCGTGAGCCTTGAGGGTGCTCACCCCCTCAAGCTTACTATATAATCCCTCATTCTTCCCTCACTCATCCTCTCTTTCCTTTGTGCTCCAAGGCACCCCACGAGTTATAAGTGTGGGTGTGGGAAGCCATATTGGAGCACATGTGGGTGCTTAGTTTTTAGTTTGAGAGCCAAGGCTTGTTAGCCTTGAAGAGGGCTTGACCTCTTGGTAGAATTAGTGTTGACGCGAAGGATTTTAAAGTTAATTCATGATTCCAATTTGTGGTACTTAAAGTTCATGTTTTGAATACACGTGGTTGCAAGTTCCATGTTTAAGAGTTGAGCACTTGAGGTTGTGATGAGTGCAAAAATATACTTGTGTGGATTAGTTAGTCTTAGTGAAGTTAGGAAATTCTCTCTCCCCCTCTCCTCTCTAGGATTTTAGGATTTTAGGATTAGAGAAGAATTGTGTGATTAGAAAGGGGTTGTTAGTAGAATTAGGAAAATTAGGTAGGAAGATTAGTTAAGGGCTTGAATAATTAGTGAGGTAGTTGGGGATTACAATTACAAAGTTGTGGGTTCATGAAGGAGCTGGGTTTATGAAGGAGCTGGGTTTGTTTAGTTAGAAAGTAAAGAGCTGGGTTTATGAAGGACCTGGGTTTGTTTAGTTAGAAGCTAAGGAGCTGGGTTCATGAAGGAGCTGGGTTTATGAAGGAGCTGGGTTTGTTTAGTTAGAAGCTAAGAAGCTGGGTTTATGAAGGAGCTGGGTTTATGAAGGAGCTGGGTTTATAAAGGAGCTGGGTTTGTTTAGTTAGAAGCTAAGAAGCTGGGTTTACGAAGGAGTTGGGTTTATGAAGGAGCTAGGTTTATGTAATTAGAAAGTAAAGAGATGGATTCATGAAGGAGCTTAGTAGATAGCCTACTTAATTAGCTCATAGACAAGTAGTTAGTTACATTATGCTAGTTAGTGTTATGTGTGGCTTTCACAAGTAAATGTATTTGAGATTGACTATAGAGAATAGTGTTTTTTAACACTTGCATCCTCTCTTTAAAAATAAACCACGTGCACAAATTAATGGAGAATGTGGAGCACTCTCGCGATGGCAAGACAAAGGAAGCAAAGACCAAAGTTAAATCCAATACCACTTGAAGGGTGAACCTTGCACTATGGACTCATCCAAGTCCAAATCCAATACCGCGGAGGAATGTGAGCCCAAACCCACTACTCGGACTACGGACGCTTAAGGGTGGGGGGTTTGGCCTCACATAATTGGTGCGTCCGCCGGGAGCGAAGCGGAAGGTAGTTACAAGACTTGGAGTCGACTAGGAGACTTGGAGGCAACTAGGAAAAATTGGAGACACAAACTTGAGAGAAGGGAAGGAGCACCCGAAACTCGGTAAGTATTCTCTCTTTGGGTTACATTTGAATTCATTGTATTTCAACTATTCCTTGGAATGAATTGCATTGTCAATTACGCAAATTCATTTTTGAGGAAGGAGCGCGGCGAAGGTACGTCCTCAACCTTTTTGGGGATTTGCTAAGAACTTAAAAGGAACCTACAACCGAGTAGCTCATTAAAACATTAGAGGGTAAATTCACCTTAGGACATTGAACTTTGACACTCACCTCGGGGTGAGTCTCAAAGTTTTGGGAGTTGTCATTTCATGCTCTAGATTAAATTAATATTTCACAAAGTTTATGGTGTTGTTACATTGAGTCACGATTGAGGGGAGTGCTAACTCACAGGGGGATGCGATTGCTCAAGGTATGTTTATTTCTTCAAAGTGAACTCATTAACTAATTAAGGAATGCCTTTTGTACTCGTGATTGTTGTTATCCGTTGTAGAGGGTAATTCCCGAATTGTGGATGGTGTGAGAAGTTGAAGGGTGAAGCCTCGACTTTTAACATAATCTACTCGGAAGGTCACCCCCTCACAATCGGTATTGTGGTGAGTGTTAATTTGCGGGAAGGTGCGGAGGTGATGCTCCGACTTAACCAAAAAATTAACATGAACATGCCTATCCCCTATTGGGATTCTTTCACCTAAGTGGGCTTGCAGGTTCTTTTCCTCACCTCCTAAAAAAATTATAACCACACCAAGACAAGTGAAAATATTAAGAGGGGAATTGCTAGGATTATGTGTGGTCAAGTGAGGGTCGATCGATTCTTATGGAATGCAAGGTAGGACTCGCTCACAAAAACCAAGTTTGATAGTAGGACTAGAGAAATCTACTCGAAAGAGGCGGTCCTCTAAAATCAGTGATAGATTAGAACAAGATAATGTTAGAATAGAGAGTTGTTTGAACGTCGAACCTAGGACTAGGTCAATTCTAGACACCTTAGAACTTGGAGCTCAACTTGAAGAGGAGATCACTCCCTCCAAATTGAGTGGTGAAACTTCTTCGGAAAATTACACACTTAGAGAAGAATTCCCGGTAGAAGTTGATAGGGGATTGTTGAATAGTTCACCGGTCACCATGGCCGAGGAACGGGGGATGGATCCACCACCCATACCCCCAATTCCGCCCATACCTCCTATACCTCCAATAGACCCATTGGTTAGGCCAAGAGGCCTACCAATTGTGGTTCCACAAAATTTAGCGGCGATGGATATGCCATCTCATCTCCCTAAATTTTATGGGACCAAGGATGAGGACCCCTCTCGGCACATGGAACGGTATATCGAACGGTTGGCTAGCTTCCTCATAACCGACCCGGGTTATTGGTTAGTGTGGTTTCCTACCACTCTAGAGGGGGAAGCCTATGAATGGTATCGGGATCATGCCGAGGGACATTTTAGGGGATGGGAACAATTACAAAGGGAGTTTCTTAACGAATTTAGGCCGGAAGTGGGTCAAAGTACCGCATTAAGGGCATTGTCGTCATTGAAGCAAGGAAGGGAGGAAGAAATTTCGGCTTACATTAGGAGGTTTGATTTAGTGTGCACTAGATTTGTGGGTACCATGCTCAACGACGACACGCTAAAGCAATTTTTCATTCAAGGGTTTTTTAAGTCCGGAACTATTAGGGGTGTTCTAGAAAGGAATCCCTTGACCTTGGCGGATGCCAAGCGTGCGGCTAGAGATATTGAAAACTTGGATAAAGATCACGAAAGGCTATGGAGAAGGGAGGATGAATTGATCCCACAATTCATCCCCATACGCCCTAGGGTGGTAGCGGTAGAACCCGCTAAGTATGAGAACCAAATTCCATATGCCATTGTGGACACCGGCCCCCGACCTTTAGCGGTTAGGGAACCGGCACCTCTTTTGGCACTACCGGCCCCTAGAACGGATCCACACTTGGAGGAGGTTGAGAGAAGACTAGGTGCTAGCCAACTAGGATTCCAAGAGGCTATGATAAAACAAATGCAAAGCCTCACGGATCAAATGTCATTAATGATCCGGAGTCAACAACCGGGGCCTCCACCCCCGGTTGAGTCGGGTAGGCATTCTTCCGGATTATGGTGTGTCCAATGTGGCCAACCGGGCCACACGCGTCAATTTTGTAGAAGTGGACAAAACCGTGACCAAAGAGGAAACGGTAACCCACCTCGACAAAATCAACGAGGTCAAGCGCCACCTCACTATGGAAATGGAAGCAATAGAGGACCACAACCTAGAGGGCAAGGTGGCCAAAATTTAGAGAAGAAGGAATTTCATCCCTTTTGTGGAAGGTGGCACGCTCAAGGACAATGTTGGTCCGAAGGTCAAGAGTTTAATTGTAGCAATTGTGGAGGAAGTCATCCCTCGGATACGTGTCGCCAACCGGACAAAATAATTAATGTCCCTTACCCGGTGGCTAATCCACAACAACAAGCAAGGGATAATATGCGAGGTGCTAGGCCACAAGGAGTACCGGCCAATGAACTTAGGCCACCTAACTTATACTATGACCATAGTAATGCTAGGCAAACTTTTCATCCACCGGCGGGCTTGCAAACTACAACCGGTTACATTCCAATACAAAATAGACAAGGAGTTCCACCTAATGGTAGTAACGGGAGACAAGCGCCTCCAACGGATCCGGGACCATCTAACTCCCAAGATGTTAGGTTCATGGATGGAGTGTTGGAGGCCACATGTGATGACATGCTTCCTCTCCCAACGAGAATTGGAGAGGAGCAAAGTCAATGGCCTCCTCACACCAATGCTATTACATATGAGTTAGTGAAGGGTAAGGGTGTGGTTGAAGAAGCACCTGCACTAGCGGTAACTACTAGGGCTAGGAGAGGGGATGCCCCGTTGGAGGTAGGAATAGGAGAGCAAGGAAATTACTCTTCGGATGAAGAGATTAATCTCTCCGAGTTGGATAGGGTAGCTAGAAGAGCTACTAAGGATGTGGAGAGGGAAAATATAATTTTACAAAATAGGGAGAGGACTAATGCGGTACATGACTTGGATAATAGCGATGTGGGTGAATGGGAAGGACCGGGGGTTCCCGTAGACGAATTCGACGTAGTGGGTAATTCTAAGGTGGAAAGATCTACCGGGTACGACTTGTGGGCGGACCTTAGTACACTCAAGGCGGATATTACTTTCGGCCAACTATTGGAAATTTCACCCACGGCAAGGAAAACATTAAAGGAGGGAATGCCGGTACACAAGAGGATGAGGAAGGTGAAAGCTAAAATAGCCGCTAGGATCCAATCACAAGGTGGAAGAGACGTGAAAGCTATAGAAATAGAAGTTGTTATAGTAGATAAGGTGGTTCCTAATGTGCTAGTCGACGGAGGGAGTAGTCTAAATATACTACCGGAGGATACTATGAAAAAATTGGGACTTGGACTCACGGGGCCTTCACCTTTGGTCATAAATATGGCAAATCAAAGTTCGACTACGCCTTTGGGGATGATCAAGGATTGTAGAATGACTACGGGAGGCGAGGAGTACTTGGTCACCTTCCATGTCATTAAAATGCACTCCAACAAGGACACCTTCCCCATTTTGCTAGGTAGGCCTTGGTTGCGGATGGCGAATGCTATGGTCAATTGGGGTGGACCTAAACCATCCATCACTTATGGTCCGGAGGGTAATAGGGTCATAGTGTCCATTGGTTCATTAGAAGGATGGATGAAGAAGGAGATGTATTTGCCATTGGAGAAGGAAATTGATGACTTAAACGAGAATGAGATTGGCAAGGCATTGGTGGGAGTCGTCCATCCCGAAGGTCAAAGGGTTGTTATAGATTCGGGCTCGGGAAGTCTAGGTCCTAATTTTTACAATTATGGGGATAATGGGGATTATGCCCAATGGCTAAGGGAGTACCCCGAGTCCGAGGTTGATGTAATGGTTACATTTCACCAAGTGGGCTTAGGGAGTGAATTTCCTAGTGTTAGTTTAGGAGAGGGCTCATTGTTGGAGCCATGTGAGGTGCTCACCGAGGAAGAGTGGGTTAGCGGTGGGTTAACACCTTGGGTAGATGACGTGGAAGAGGGTGAGGTTAGTTTAATTCATGTAGATGGGACTCAAGAGGAGGATGTGATTATTGAGTCATCGAAATTGGAGGAGCCTTTACATTTCAAGACCACGTCTACGGGGATAGTTGTAGGTCAAGATGTGAAAGATTACCCCAATGTGCCTTCCGATTGGTATCGGAACAAAGAGGAACAAGCACATGTGTCGGAAGCGGATTGGCGGTACGTGGATGTGAAATTAAAGAATGGAAAAACCCGACAAATGAAGATGGGTTCCAAATTGGGGGAGAAAGAGGTTAGGGAGTATAGCAATTTGGTGGATGAGTTTAGTGATACTTTTGCATGGTCCTACGATGAGCTTAAGGGAATTCCTAGGGAAATGGTAGAGCACCGGATTCCTTTAATTCCGGGGGCGAGGCCAATTAGACAAAAGGAGAGGAGGATGAATCCTCAATTGCAATTGTTGGTGAAAGCGGAATTGGAAAGGTTATTGAAGGCCGGGTTTATCAAGCCGGTGGAAATCACGGATTGGGTTTCTCCTATGGTCTTAGTAAAGAAAAAAAATGGGAAATTAAGGGTTTGTGTCGACTATAGGAAATTGAATTCGTGCACACAAAAGGATCACTTCCCCTTACCTTTTATCACCTTGTTGCTTGAGGAGGTTGGAGGTCATTCGCGATATACCTTTATGGATGGGTATGCGGGTTATAATCAAATTTCCATAGCCCTCCAAGATATCCATAAAACGGCTTTTACTACACCTTGGGGTACTTTTGTGTGGGTAGTGATGCCATTTGGGTTATGTAATGCCCCGGCTACTTTCCAACGATTAGTAATGTATATCTTCACCGACTTGTTGTTCAAATCCATGACCGTCTTTGTGGACGATTTTAGCACACAAAGTAATGTGGACGATCACCTACATTGTGTTAGGGAGGCATTGGTTAGGTGTAGGAAGATGAGGTTAGCATCGAACCCGGATAAGACATTTTTGGGAGTGAATAAGGGAGTGTTGTTGGGTTATGTTGTTAGTGAGAAAGGTAGAGAACCCGATCCGGATAAGATTGCGGCCATAAGCGACTTGGCAACTCCAACCAATTCCAAGGGGATCTCTAAGTTGTTAGGACATGTGGGATGGTACCGGGAACTTATTCCTAATTTTTCAAAGATAGCGGTGCCCATTACCCATTTGCTCAAAAAGGATGTCAAATTCGAGTGGACGGATGCTTGTCAAAAAGCCTTTGAGGAATTGCGGGATAGGTTGAGCACCTATCCGGTGTTGATACCACCCAATTGGGGTAAACCTTTTCACGTCTATTGTGATGCTAGTAATGTGGCAATAGGGAGTGCGCTTTGTCAAGCAACGGGAGAAAAAGAGAAGGATCAACCTATAGCTTATGCGAGTAAGCAATTGACCCCCGCCGAAAGAAACTACTCTACAACGGAGAGGGAGTGCCTAGCCATGGTGTTTTCCGTTAAAAAGTTTAGGCATTACCTCATGTGCAACCCGGTTGTATTTTTTGTTGACCACATGGCTATCAAGTATCTAGTTAACAAGGCGGAGTTAAGTGGTAGGTTAGCTAGGTGGGTTTTGTTATTAGAAGAATTCGACTACACGGTGGAATATAAACCGGGTCGTATGCATTTACAAGCGGACCACTTGTCTAGGTTGTCGGAGGAGATAGGAAAAAATCCGGTAAATGATATGTTAGTAGATGATAGCCTCTTTGTGGTCACTTCTACACCGGAGTGGTATGCGGGCATAGTGGAATTTCTAACAACCCACAAGTTGCCCAAAGAGTGGACAAAAGAAGAGAGAAGGAAGGTGAGGGTAAATAGTAGGCAATTTGTTGTAGTGGGCCATAGGTTGTTTAGAAGGGGGTCCGATGGTATTTTACGACGATGCGTGTCAAAAACGGAGGTTGAAGCGATTTTAATCGCTTGCCACGATAGCGCTTGCGGCGGTCACTTCTCGGGTCAACTCACCGGGCAAAAAATACTTAGAGCGGGCTACTTTTGGCCTACACTATTTAAGGACGCCCATGACTATGTAAGGAAATGCGACGCTTGCCAACGGTATGCCCGAAACGACCTTAGAATGGAGATGCCTTTACATGTATCATTACCCTTAATTCCTTTCGAAAAATGGGGCATCGACTATGTGGGTGAGGTCCATCCCCAATCTTCAAAAGGAATGAAATATATTGTGGTGGCAACCGAGTACCTCACCAAGTGGGCGGAAGCCAAAGCGGTGAAGACCGACACGGCGGAACACGCGGCAACATTTATGTACGAAAACATAATTTCGCGGTTCGGGGTGCCGAAGATCCTAGTAAGCGATAGGGGTACTCACTTTTTGAATGACTTGATTCGAGAGATGACAGAGAAATTTAAAATTGATCACCGGAAGACTACTCCCTACCACCCACAAACCAATGGACAAACGGAAAGGGTTAACGGAATTTTGGTGAGTATACTACGCAAGACGGTTATAGACTCGAAGCGGGATTGGGATACGAAACTAACGGCGGCACTTTGGGCATACCGTACAACCTATAAGGTAACTACGCGTGCTACACCATTTTCCTTAGTCTATGGTCTTGAAGCGACACTACCAATCGAATATGAAGTCGAGTCACTTAGGGTGGCCGTGAGTACGAGACTTACCGAAAGTCAATCCTTACGAAATCGACTAACCGATTTGGAAGCACTTGACGAAGGGAGGAGAATGGCGGCTCAACATATTGAGGCAATCCAAAGAAGGAGAAAGATTACTTTCGACAAACGACATAAGAGAAGGGCCCTAACACCGGGAATGATGGTCATGATTCAAGACGCACGAAAGCTTGAATTTCCGGCGAAATTCGATGCGGTATGGTTAGGACCTTACCTTGTCTATGAGGTCTTTCCTAATAATTCAATTCAATTGGAAACGTTGAATGGTGAGCTCTTTCCTACCCGTACATCGGGAAGTAGATGTAAGGAGTACCGAACTTGACTAGGCAACTTACCCTTGGAGCAAGAGATGTTTGGATTCATCCCCCGATGGTCGCCAATTATGTGAGCCCAAAAGGGTGCCCACATTTAGTCTTAGACCCTTGAACCGTTAGTTGATGCACTTTGAAGTAGCATGTTACTTCACAAAAATATAAAAAGAGTGAAATGTTAGTCTTAGAAGTACCATGTTGTAAGAGGCTAGGATGTGAGTTGTTATTGTGTTTTTACCTTCGGAAGGATTTGAGTGAATGAGGATAGGTAAGGAGAACTTGGATTGAGTAGTTAGTGAGTAGGCTAGTACAAATGGATGGAGACAACCAAAGTGACTCAAGAGGCAAGTGCATTCGAATTGGGATGAATGGAGGATCACATGGAGCGCACAAGTGGACCACCTCATCATGGCCACTTAATGGGGAAGGTCCAAGGAAGAATGCAAGGTGGAGGATAAGCAAATTCTCAAAGCACCAATCAAATCACGAGTTAAGCATCGTGGTTTGAATTAAGTGGTGAGCGACGATTTGGGAAAGTAAGGGGAGAAAGTTATGGCGGCGGAAAGCGAAGGAGGCTAAGTTTGGGTTGAAGCATCCCAAGTTTGGTAAAGTGTGGTAGGTAGAAAGCCAAGGCTAGTTAAATGTTCGAATTAGGATCCTTGTTGATCATTTGAGGGAGGAAGGCTTAGAAGATAGGATTGGCGCCTACTAAGTAGGAGGAAATCTCAAGGGCTTATCGTGAGCCTTGAGGGTGCTCACCCCCTCAAGCTTACTATATAATCCCTCATTCTTCCCTCACTCATCCTCTCTTTCCTTTGTGCTCCAAGGCACCCCACGAGTTATAAGTGTGGGTGTGGGAAGCCATATTGGAGCACATGTGGGTGCTTAGTTTTTAGTTTGAGAGCCAAGGCTTGTTAGCCTTGAAGAGGGCTTGACCTCTTGGTAGAATTAGTGTTGACGCGAAGGATTTTAAAGTTAATTCATGATTCCAATTTGTGGTACTTAAAGTTCATGTTTTGAATACACGTGGTTGCAAGTTCCATGTTTAAGAGTTGAGCACTTGAGGTTGTGATGAGTGCAAAAATATACTTGTGTGGATTAGTTAGTCTTAGTGAAGTTAGGAAATTCTCTCTCCCCCTCTCCTCTCTAGGATTTTAGGATTTTAGGATTAGAGAAGAATTGTGTGATTAGAAAGGGGTTGTTAGTAGAATTAGGAAAATTAGGTAGGAAGATTAGTTAAGGGCTTGAATAATTAGTGAGGTAGTTGGGGATTACAATTACAAAGTTGTGGGTTCATGAAGGAGCTGGGTTTATGAAGGAGCTGGGTTTGTTTAGTTAGAAAGTAAAGAGCTGGGTTTATGAAGGACCTGGGTTTGTTTAGTTAGAAGCTAAGGAGCTGGGTTCATGAAGGAGCTGGGTTTATGAAGGAGCTGGGTTTGTTTAGTTAGAAGCTAAGAAGCTGGGTTTATGAAGGAGCTGGGTTTATGAAGGAGCTGGGTTTATAAAGGAGCTGGGTTTGTTTAGTTAGAAGCTAAGAAGCTGGGTTTACGAAGGAGTTGGGTTTATGAAGGAGCTAGGTTTATGTAATTAGAAAGTAAAGAGATGGATTCATGAAGGAGCTTAGTAGATAGCCTACTTAATTAGCTCATAGACAAGTAGTTAGTTACATTATGCTAGTTAGTGTTATGTGTGGCTTTCACAAGTAAATGTATTTGAGATTGACTATAGAGAATAGTGTTTTTTAACACTTGCATCCTCTCTTTAAAAATAAACCACGTGCACAAATTAATGGAGAATGTGGAGCACTCTCGCGATGGCAAGACAAAGGAAGCAAAGACCAAAGTTAAATCCAATACCACTTGAAGGGTGAACCTTGCACTATGGACTCATCCAAGTCCAAATCCAATACCGCGGAGGAATGTGAGCCCAAACCCACTACTCGGACTACGGACGCTTAAGGGTGGGGGGTTTGGCCTCACAATAACAAACAAATGCTCGAAAAGCTAAGCAGGAGACTCAGCTTTCCGAGCATCCAACTATTATATTCCAAAGGCCCACTGAACCAACAGTAGGTGCTGAATAATGTTATGGGATGAAAGAGCGGACACTTTCCTGTGTATCAAACGTCGCAAGTAAATACGATGCACGATGATTGTCCAAATTTTACACCTCAAGAAACCCCAAATTAACCGTTCTCTATAAATCAGCTCAAGGTGGCTTTCTATGTATTTTAGCATCGAGATACTTACAACTAGGTCTGATATATATGTTGAATCGATTTCCATTAAACCCGCAGAGTACATGAATACTGCACTGACTCCTCGAAGTAGAGACGGACTTGGACGAGAGCCAGTCAGTCATAAACCTTCAATATGATGATTTCATAACATTAAGTGCTGACAAGCCGGTTGATTAGCATGAAAACCATTTTCTAAACCCTGTTCCCGAATCATTAGCATTGATCACCATCGTTAATTGCTTGGGTGTTGGGCAGTCATTGGTCTAATTCCGTAAAGTCAGCAATCATTCTCTGATGAGCTAATTATTAAGTTAAGGGACTGGAGGTGGGCTCGGGACTTGTAACCAGTTAAGTTAACCTATATGTTTATGTGTAGCAAGCTTCTGAACGACGATTATCGCAGGCCACTCCTGTAATCTAACATTATCTGTCTTGGATTGAAGCCAATTGCTGATTGGGAGTCAGGTGCCCTTTATTAGAGTAAGGTAAACAAGCAGGCCTTTTACTTTACTCTGTTGCTTATTTTATTAACCGGGCACCCTCTGTTTGAGAGCGAGGTGTCAATGAATGGGGAGAACCGACTGCCAGTTACAGATGAAGCGGTTGAGTTTGGGGAATGACCGGTTGAAGTTCAAGACTTCAGGAAATTGATCCATCGTTCTAGAGGAATTTGAGAGAATATACCTCAAATTAATAAAGAAATACTGGAAGATGTCTACATGTAACCGGCGGGACTTGGAAACACTAGGATCACGATTGATTATGCCCAAAATCTTCCCCGGCCAATTGCTAGGTGTGGACTTAAGAATAGATATAAAAAAGATGGGTGTTTGCAAGAGATTGGACATAACGCTATTTAGTTGTAGGCCATTGCACCGTGGGGTCGGGAAATTGTCATGCATTATGCCCCTTTTATTTTGGGCTTCCGTTACAAAATGAAGTGTATCCAACTTGAATATTGTCCACCATTGGACATCTAAACTAGCAGTTGGGGTAAAATATTAGAATTATTATTGGCAGGGCACGATTCATTGGCTGGTTGCATGTGTGCCAACCACCTGCTAGCCATGTTTAGATGTATTACTTGTCATCAAGGATATTTGCCATCTGGTAGCCATGTATACTATAGTAGTTGTCAACCCCATCATCTTGCCCTCCCCCCCCTTTTAGAAAAGGTGTAGAGGGTTAGGTTGAGTAATGTTATAGACTATGTCATGGTCCAAATTTGATAATCACATTAAGCTCAACGGTCAATATAATTTGGAGGGGTGGGGGGAGGGGGGAGGAGGAGGTGTCTAAATGATCATTGAAGCAGGACGTGAATCCTCACTTAGACTATGAATAATGTATTCATGTGAGCTCTAAATGTTTTGGGAAAAATGCCTACAACCTTGAAGTGGATTTGCTAATCATCTTGTACTAATCGTGTGTCTGATATCCTAGGAGAAGTGAGTTAATGGGAAAATATGCCCTGTTAAGACCTGTCTACATAAGAGAGGTTGAGAGGTTGAGGCTAAGAGCCTTCTTATTGGGGGAGAGGAGCCTCTTACTCACGCCTGTTTGCTCAAGCCTACTTTACACTTGAGCTTTTAAATGCATCTAGAAACTTTTTCTAGGATTAGAACGTCTTCGTGGATTCCATGTGAAACGACTATGAGAAGCTCTACATCATTTTTGAGAAGCTCTCAATTGAAATCCTAAGCTACCTCATGGAAGGTGACGTTAGGGAGCTCGAGCTCTAATTTTGATGGGCCCCAAGATCTTGGGCTTTCGAGCATTCTTTGGCTTGACAAGAGCTCGTCATGGAGTCTTTTTTGTTCAGTGAAAATCATTCTTTGATATCTCAGTTTGAGCATGACCAAGTTACCCTTGCTAACCATTGAGCTTGAATGGAGAGTTTATCAAATCCATGCATCAAACTCCTGAAGATTGCAAGTTGGAGATCTCAAACTCAAGCTCTAGTGTAAATGGGGCTTCAGTAGCAATAAACTGCAGACATTTGTCGGTTGCTATTGTTTTGATTACATGGGTGTGATCATGAAAAGCGGGTGAAAAGCTCATCTGAGAACGCACTTCAGTGTCAACATTGAAAACACTTCGAAAGAAACATATCGTTCAGCCATGTGGGGTCTTCTCTATAACCAAATTTATGAATCTATGAAGTTCAAAATGAGCAACCTGGAAGCACCTCGCGCACGACAATTTCTCAGAGTACAATCTGTGATGTAAACAAAATCTGGTGTTATAAATCTCTTGGGCTTGCAGAATGTCCTTGCCAAGTCAGAGTCACATGAGAAGGGTGAAGGGCAGGTTATGCAAGCTAGATCACTAACTGATGACATGATCGAAATCCACGTCAAATTCATTTGTAGAAGTTAACTCGCTTTTTCAAAAGAAGCTAAATCTGGAGTCTTTTATCGAAAGTCGAATCACCGTCCGTTTGAGTTCTGATCCCTCTGAATTTTAAGAGGAGAAATTCTTGAGAGTTCAATGTCATAATGGCATTTTGATTTAGTTATGAATAATGATGTGAACAATAGTTGTGGCTGTGCCATGAATCTCATGGAGAAAATTTGCAAAAAGTCCTACCAAGTATTGAGGCACCAAAATAGGAAACCTATAGAAACATCCTATCAAAGCTCTATGTAAAATAAGTATGCGGGAGTCTGAGGCGAAACAAAGCGTCTTGGTCTAGATTTGTATCCTCAAGCCATAAAATCACAATACTCTATGAAGTTGCACATTTGGATGACTTTTGAGTACGAGTAATTACATTCTAAAATCCACAATTTATATGCTCATGAAGTGGAGAATGTGGAGGAAAGCTCAACGTCTTTACACAATTGGACACATGAATTGAAGGCGCAATGCCATGGATAGAAATTCCAACCCACAACCTTTCAGACCCTCTGCTCATGTTTGAATACCTTACGGAGGTGTAAAACAACAAATATTCCCTCATCTGGGGATTGACCGATTCATCTACATATTGCTCTTGTCATAGCCAAACACCTTGTTCAGATAGAATATGGTGGCTTGCAATAAGTATAGAATTTTACAGGCAAGGGATTTGTTGAGTTTTTTCCATTGTAATGGCGTGTCTTTCAGCTAACTTTGGCTCTGAAGAGACATTGAATCATTGAATGGCAGAAGGTAGAATCTCAAAATACAAGTGGCCAACATTTAGTGTTCAGGACGAATCAATATCTCTTCATTGCTAATTCAACATTGAGTTAGTGATTCATCCAACATTAATTCAACTCACATTTCATCCTTTCAAATCTCGACATATGTGGTCACTCTTCTTAATCCAACGCCTATATTTGAGTGGCATATTGGCAAGGTTTTCTAGTAAAAAATGGTGACCCAGAAGACTTCCATTACAATGAGATTGGACTATGTGCTCAAAAATATGGACAATATTGGGTGGGCCTACTGTCTGTGATACTTAGAGAGAGAGAAAGAGAACTTCACTTTGACTGACTATGATTTTGCATCTCTACTCCGATTCTTGAACTTGAAATGACAATCTTCGTGATATGCAATTGCTAACTGGATGAGAAAATTCCTGAAACGACCCAACAGCCAAAATTGCTACCAGGTTCTGCCAGAAAGTAAAATGCACTATATATCCACATCAATTTCTAAACCAAGCAAGCGATTCTTCCAATCCTTTCAGAGCCTTCCAGGATAGTCCTCATGATCCCAATACTAGAATATCCCTGAAGAGACCATTTGAAGATGAACCTTTGCAACGTTAATGACATTTCTTGATGTGCATTTGTTTGTAACTTCGTTGTGTTCAACTATTGAGGCGATTTTGTTTCTGAATTGAAGTACGAGTTTTGCCATACTAGACCTCAGAGAGTTTGTGCCCCTTCAAGTTGTAAGGTTCGCAAGCCTAATTCGGTTACTCATCTTAAATAGATATGGATATTTGAGTAGTTTGGATCTAAGAACGGACACCAAAAAGACATGTGTATAAAAGAGATTGGACTACGTGTTTGGAGTTTGTTAACCATTCTATCTTCAACAATCAACATTATTGGGGGGACCTATATGATTATTCAACGAGAAAGGGGATCTTCGCTTCAAGAATGAATAAGATATTCATATGAGCTCCAAAAATGATGAGAAAGATGGCAATAGGTATGATTTGGGTTTGCCGATCATCCTGCACCAAGTTCATATTTCATATCCTACGGGAAGCGGGTGCATCATCACACACACTATTTGTCAATGTAGGTTAGTTAACAGTCCAAATATTTAGCATGACAATATTCCATGGCATGAAAAGCAAAGATACATGTACTATAACCATAAAGCGACCTAACTCCCCACACACACACACACACACACACATATTTATATCATGAGTGATTGATTTGCACCTTAAATGTTTTGGTGAAGTTACTTAATCAATCCTTCACCATAGCTTCATTTAGTCTAAAGTAACAATTCATGAACACCTTCAAGCAAATTAGCAACTCTTGGCAACTGATGTCACTGAAATGTGGAGTTACATATCCTGTTTGAATGAGGACAATTCGAGAAACTGTGAAGACATCTCTAATCTAATCACATAACCATGCTGTGAGGGCCAAAAAAACAAAGGAAGTTTTTATTGTGAGTGATCCGATGTGCCTCTTAGATGCATCTTCACAAATTGGAGTTATCCTTCAATTCAACTAGAGTATTGCTCTGGAGTTGGTTGTTTTGCACACAAACCTTTCATGTTCGATAACTTTTGTGTGCATGCTTGGAGTTGGTTTTAACAAAGAACATTCTATATTTGTTCACCGGGGGCCAAAATCGTTAAAGCACCTAGAGCTTGGCATGCCAAAATGAGTTTGACCATGTCATGAATAGATATAGAAAGTTCTTTGTTTAAACCTCCACACCAACTCCAAACATGTACCAAAAATTTACTGAACATGGAAAGTTTTGGATGGAAAACAACACACTCCTGACCAAAACTCTAGTTGAAATAAAGGATAACCCTGTTATCATGACAATTGTATGATCGTTAAGTGAAGGTTAAATCAAGACATATTAGCAAACTTGCCTCATGACACTGCAAAAGTGTAATCAGGCCTTAGATATTTCCTAGAACTTGAAATTTTAACAAACTTGTAGGCATGATCAAGGTTGTTGAGCAGAAACAATCCATAATTGTAATTACTTGAACTTTAAGTAGGTAAAAAGAAAAATCTGTATAGGATGAATAGATTTGTGCAAGGGGTTCACAAGCGAGGATGATGGGGAATGAGCTTTGAATCTATGCATAATTTTCACTTTGCATCAGGCTAGTGGTCTTGCAGCTCGCCGAACAAGGCTGCAGCCTATGAACCCTCGGATCTTTAATCTGGACGGCCCAGATCCGCTGCTCATCTTGGTAGGTGGAGAACTCTGAAGTTCATCACCTCTGTCCCACTATTTAGAAATTTTTGTGTATGTACCATTTCCACGATCGGTAGATCTACAACTTTCCTAGATATGGGTTATAGCTAACTGTTTTAATTCATAGTATTACCCAATGATGTGGTCCCTTGGAATATAATAGTTGGATGTTGGGAGCTCAGTTAAAATTTAAGTCTCCTTGCACAGCTTTCCGAGCATCCAACTGTTGTGTTTCAAGGGGCCACTGAACGAGCACTAAGTAATGTGCTGTTCATTTCACAATGTCAGGTGACCTCCAGGAGATGATGGACCTCGTGGAGAAAATGATTGTGGATGTGATTCCTGGCCTTATAAGTTGACCCAAAATTCCTGAAATTTTTGTGTCCACAATATTCCTGAATCTCAAACAGACCAGTTGTTAGCTTGAACGCCGGTGAGGAGTTTTCCTCAGTTCAGCTCATCCTCAATGACACAAGTGGCAGATTCTGGTCTGTATGAGATGGCACATCACCAATGCAGGAGATGATCGTTGATGTTTTAGTTTTGCACTTGGAGGATACAAGTAGATTGATTCTGCGTGAAGTTCAATGTCAAAAGATCGTGTACTGTAGGTTATCTCCTGTTCATATCAAATTAGCGAGCAGGCTCCAGATCCAGAACTCATTAATTTTTTGCATCTTCCGTAATTGGTCATGGCAATCAATACAGTTCCTGGATATTTTGTGCAAAGTGTGCCACTAGGTTAATGCATCTACTGAACAAAAAGATACATCACATGTATCTATTTTGTGTCAACTTTTGTACACAAATTTGATGAATAAAGACTGTCACATTTTAAAAATATCGAAAAGTACAATATTGAGTGAATGTCACTAAGGTATGCAGCATGTGTTATTGGCTTACTTCTCTTAATTGCACACTTATATTTGAATGGTGTGTGGGTTACGCGAGGATCAAAGAACAAACAATATTAAGCCACATGTTCAAAAGAGATTAGAGTGCTTCTTCGAATTTTGTTAACTACTCCACACTCTAGTGAACAACATTGGGAGGATTGGCTATTTTGCAATCTCCAAGGGTCTAGTGCCAATTCATCTGAATTGGCACTATAGTTCTTTTTCTTCTCCTTAGGGTGGAGTTTACAGTAGGGTCCAAGATCAAAGAAACTCCAAAATCGAGTGCTTCTATTGGTCGAGACCAAAATTTTGGACCCAAGGAGTTTACACTAGGATCCGGGTTCAAGGCATGAAGAAAATGAAGTGGTGTTAACATGGCATCACTTTCCCACTGAATATTGACGATCCTAACTCAATAACATATTCCTCCTAGTTTGAGAAACCAATACTCTAGCTTGGGTCCAATCTTGACTCCAATAGTAAAGTCCATCAAGGGGTAATTTTGGACCCCGGATTTCTTGGACCCGGACCCTAATGTAATAGTCTCTTCCCCATAACTTGCACTACCTCCTCCCTCTTCATCTTGTATTGCAATCCAACCTTCAAAGCTCAGTGCCAACTCAACTCCACATATCAATAGGACACGGCAATCCTGGTCAAATGTTTAAGGTTTTGAAAGCTCAAGCATCCATCAAGGATCCATAATGGCAACATCTAAGCCACTTGTGCCATTATATCATTGAAATTGTACATGTATTGCTTAATTTTACAAAAACAAACTTGTATATATGGGGTTTTTAGAGTATATCGCAAATGCTTGCAATATGAATTCTTGGTTTTAATGTAAGGTGCACTCCCTGGTATTCAACTCCAAGAATTTATAATCACTACCTATTACTTTGCCTAGGGTTGTCAGAATAGATGTGACGATTGACCACATAGACAACATGGTTTGATTTGATTGGTTAATGTCATCATGTAGAGAAAAACCTTTTACTACCCTCCCTTATAAATTTGAAATTGTTGGAACAATGATTTTTGTTGGCAGATGACAAAGAGGATTTCAAGGTATGGTAGCTCAGAGAGTTGCACACCACATCCATGAAGAAGGTGATATTTAAGGTTCCATATGACATTTTTCTACAAGTTGAGTTTACTCCAAGAATCTATACTCACTAGCTATTAATTTGCCTCAGAGTTCTCACAATAAATGTGATGATTGATTGCACAGATAATGTGGTCTGATTTGATGGGTTAATTTTTTCCATGTAGAGAAAAACCTGTGGCAGAGTATAACCGCTTCATTCTTGTCAAAGACTAGTATTCCATAAACACTCAGAGGAATTCCACCACTACCAAGATCTCACAAACTGTCCATTTTGATGATATTTAAGGTTCCATATGGGATTTTCTACTCACTCTTCTCCCAAATCAAATCAAGTGACAGCACTCGATTTGTACGCAGATATGTATATCAACATACCCAACAATTTTTTTTAGTTATTTGACGACCTGTGATGTTATAAGTACTGTAATGATGAGTTTGCAAGAACAAGCATTCAGTATACCTCTATGTGCGTTAATGAGCTGCATTTCTAATTCTCAAACTAGTATCATGAGTGCCCATCTAATGTCCAGAAATTTTCAATCTATACCTCATTCTAGCTTAACCAAACATTTGCGCGACTGTGTGAAGTGTGAGCATGTGTAAAAACTTGCAATCACAATCTGTGTGATTCATCGCAATTGCTAACCGGATGATACAATTTATAATCTGATCCAATGTCCAAAATGTGGAGTTCAAAATGCCCACCATAGGGCCACATATCTTGGCATGATTTGAAGGTGAAAAATCAAATACGTAATAATCAAGATCCATGGACCGTAACCTAACCTATGAATGTGCCTCAGTCATGGATAATTTATTAGAGCCAAATTTATATGTTGTTGATGGTCATATTTCTCCACTTTTAATTTGTGGAAAAATTATAGACCCGAGGAAGGAGATGGAGCTTGTGCTCCATATGGAGATGAAGTCGGTGCTCCATATGGAGTTGGAGTTGGTGCCATTTTGGGAGATGAAGCTGGTGCTCCATATGGGGAGGGGATTGAAAATGGGGCTTCACCAGGGCACTGTTTATTAAGAATTTCTCCACACAAGTTTTTGTTCCCAACAAAACTGCACACATTTCCATTAACCTAAGCATTAGACCTTACCCACACACTTTGAATTTTTGTCTTCAAAACATCATCAGACCATTGAAAAGAGAGTAATCTTGACATCACATGTGAGTTATCCTCTAACTCAACATGACTTTTGATGGGACACTACATGCATATCAATCCTAGGTTATTGACACGAGTCACTAGAAAATTGTCTTACGTCATGGGAGAATCTGTAGATCCACCATAGTGATAGATTTGCATATTTCTTAGAACTATTGCTGAGAATTCATATGCTAGTAGTGGGGTTGTGGGAGTTGGTTGATTACCATACAAGGATTTCCTTGTTCAGTAAGTTTTTCAGTGCATGCTTGGAGTGAGTCCGAAGCACTACCATTATATGTGTCCTAGGAAATCAACTTGAATCGATGAGAGAAGTATGCCAATCTACTAATATGATAGATTTGCAAATTTTTCAGTGACGCAAGTCAATTGTCCACGACTTGTGTGCATGTAGTACAAGTTTGAACAACGGACATTCTATGTTGGTTCATTGAGACTCATAATCATTTTGACATGTAAAGAGATGCTAGAATGATCATAGCTGAGTATCAATGAACCGAAATAGGTCGCTCTTTGTTCAAATTCAAACACTACCTCCATGCACGCACCACAAGCGGAAAGAAGCATTGATATTCTATGCAAAACAACCAATATAAATCACTGAAGTGCAAACCTGACGAAAAGTCCCAGTATGCGAAAGGAACGTTCGGTAGGTCAAGGTGTCCAAAGACATTATACTTTCTGAGCACTTCCTGATTGAATACAGATCTGGAAAACCCAGATTATAGAAGTACTTGAAACCTCAAATCGGTTCCTTTTCATATCACAAGAGGGTATCTTGACTTTAAACATTCCTATATCCCATATCCCATAACAAAGTTTCGAGATATAACTGCAAGTAAGGACCTTGCCCAACTGTAGGTTGAACCTTTTCAGAATTTAATAAATAAATAAATCAGTAATTAGCTAATGAAATTGTACCTGGAAGCATTAAACAGCGAGAAGGAGCCGTTGGATGGCACGTCTCCTGTTAAATCATTGTATGAGAGATCACTGCAAAAATTTGATAGCACAGCTGGTCTTAACAATATGCTTCCCAGTCCTATAAATCCATCTTAAGTTATGTGGATCTCATGTGGCCACTCTTCTTCATCAGACACCTATATTTGAGTGGTATATGGCAAAGTTTGTAGTTAAAGATGGACACGAAAAGGATGTGTTATAAATTAGATTGGTTCATGTGTTCAAAATTTGATAACCATTCTAGGTTCGATATTGAACATCACAACGGGAGGGCCTCCGTGGTCACTTAAAGAGAAAGAGAACCTTCACTTTGACCTCCTATAACTTTTACATCTCATGAACTTCAAATCTTAAATGCTCACACAGTGGATAACACAACTAATCTCAACAATATGCTGCCTAGTCTAATTCAATTAAGGCATGCAAGTCTTTATGTGGTCACTCTTCATAATTGGACCACTACACGCATATGAGTCTTGGTCAATTGATTTGCATAATTGAGAAACTGTGACCCTACGTCATTAGAAAATATGCAAAACTACCACAGTGGTAGATTTGCAGATCTCTCTCACCTATGCAGGACGCTTGCCCATGACTCGTATGCTAGTAGTGGACATTTCTACTTGAGTGGCATATAGCAAGGCTTGTAGTGAAGAGCAAGCACCAAAACGACACGAGTCACAACAAGATTGGACTACGTGCTGAAAAAATATAGATACCATTCTAAGTTCAATTATTTACACAATTGGGAGGGCCCACTTGATCACTTGAAGAGAAATAGGAACCTTCACTTTGACTTGCTACATCCTTTGCATCTCAAATCCGATTATGATGAAACTTGAAATGACAATATGCGTGGTTCGTGGTGAGTGCTAGCTGGATGAGACAATGCTTGAGGAGAGGAAATTGTTGGACCCACTTACAGAGTTTTGAGCGTGACTATGCTGGTGAGTTCTTCAGGAATACTTCCAGTTAGACTGTTGTTGTTTAAGCGACTGCGACAAACACCAACAAAGTCAGTGTATTATGATGAACGTAGTCATAAGCAAATGTGCATATAAGCACTCCATCTCTGACCGAGAACATTCATCATAATTGAAATTAGGGTGGATGGCTTCAAAGTATCACCAAACAACATTTGAATGCACCGTATGCTAATGACAAAATCAAAAATTAAAAATTCATTCGGAAAGGTAGGATATGTACAGAAAACGTAGATTTCGGAGAGAGCCAAGGCTATCTGGGATGACGCCGGTCAATTTATTTTGGTAAAGATCAAGACTGACAAGTTTTGTGAGGTTTCCCAGCTCCACAGGTATGACACCAGAAATATTGTTGCTGTACATTTCCCTGCACAATTACATAACCAATCGCTCATCCAAGAGCAGAAGGGTTATCAGATTTCATCGCCATTTTTCACCCATGGAAGCATGATGTCATCTGTAATTCTCATATTCAATCCATGAGTTAATCGGTTGTGATTGGTAACCAGCTTGAGTCGGGGATCCTCCTCTCGTTGGTTATCTAGTTCATGACATTGTTAAGACTTGGGTTTGCTAATCATTTTGCGTAAACAGACAGCCTAGGCAAGATACATTGTTTTGACAAATTAGTGTTGGTTACCATTGGGAATTTTGTGTTGCTATAACTTTTTACTGAGAGTATCATTTTTTACCCAAATAAAATGAGTAGTTAGTATGCACACCGAAGAATATGATATGACTTAGTTGGTAAAAAACGATAATGTCGGTAAAAAGTCATAGCAGCACATAACTCCGAATGGTAACCCACACTAATTAGACAAAAAATGTAGCATATTTATGGTCAGCAGGAACCCGAGTAAACTAAATTCACCCTTGATGCGTTTTGGAACCAATTCATTATTCTTGCTGCAATGGCTTTTGATTCCTCATCTTGGGGGTGACCCCGTAAGGAGCTTAACAATGTTATTTTTTAAAAGATATGTCATCTAATACATACATAACATCATTCAAATCCGTAACAATGTTTTGTGGGACTGATAGTATTCCACGTAGTATTCCCAGATATTCCCCACATTCAGACTGTTAGTCCACAAAACATTGTTATGGATCTGAATAAAGTTATGTAGAAAAAAGACACCATAAATAGTTTCAGATGGCCCCACATTTCCTGAAGCTAGTCATGAAGACATGCCAAAACATTACACTCACCACATAACAGAGCCCCAAATTCAACACTGATCTCACATTGATTCAATCACATCACACTACATCATTGAGTCAACGCCTACCAAACGTATTGAGGTTTGCAGTTCCAATCTTTTGTTTCTATATTTTATAGTTGCAACCTAAAAGGTTTAATTCTGAGTTGAATCAATTGTTGAATTAGCACCACGAAATTGTTAAGCTTGCTTACAAGTATTGCAGGTTTGCGAGGTATTCAAGCTGCGGCACTAGTTGTCCTGCCAAACCGGCATTCCCAAGATCTCTGCAAATTTTCCATCACGAGTCATGGAAAACATACATATTTAAAGTGGCCTTTTCCAATACCCGGAAATCCTAAACAACTTTGTTGGAGAGTTCCAGTCAAGGTCATAACCAAAAAGAACCGAATCACAATATAATAGTAAAAACTGGTACTACACATTTGGGCAAAGTGTACAAGTTGGTGTTCGTGAGCAATAGGTGGTCCCAATGTGTGGGTAAAAAAAATAAAAATAAAAATAAACTATTGGTCATCGGCTCGTTGAACATTTGGCCAACGGGAGGAAGCGCCAACGTTAATATATCACATTTCCAAATGCATTAGCATAAAATTACAGATTATAGCTAACTCATACAGTGGAGAAATATACTCCCTCTCTCCCAGAAAGTTTGTCCCATACGCACAATTTTTTTTGTCCCATAAAGTTTGTCCTGTTGTACTGCAGAGTCTTTTGGTCGAGAACGCGACGCGATGGACAACAAGAAACTGAACTATATGTACATAGTAGTATTCCTTTCTTACTCTCCAACAATGCATGGTGTCAACAATGGAGATCGATGGCGTCAATAATTTGAAAATGCCTATGGCGGTGTTGTATGCTTCCTTACATCTACACCGCGATACGTACGCTGTCGATTAGGTCTTGATTGACCTCGATAACGTCCAAGAGATCCCCAGCCCGATCTAGCCGTTCTTTGGCCATATGCGGGATTTTATAATTATTTCCGCCGCCATTCTCCGTTGTTGACACCATGCATTGTTGCAGCGTAAGGAACACGTAGTTCAACGTCTAGTTAAAATGAACATGATGCAGTTAAAGGAACCCCCCCATATATGTACTTCAATGGGAAGTTCTAAGCGTAACCTATCCAACGCACCTGTGCACTACATTAAAATCATTGAATTCGCCTTAATCCCACGGAGTTTATTGAATGGGACAGACTTTCTGGGACAGAGGGAGTATAAACTTTACATGACCTGCTCACAACGAAAACCAAATCTCAAAGTTTTAAAAGAAAAAGAAAAAGAAAAGGAAAGCAAGACTTACATTCGGATGACACTATTATCAGAATTGCAAGTAACATGGAACCATGTGCAGGGATTGACGAGTGTGGGATCCCAGCTTTGCAGCACATTGCTTGGATCTATTAACGATTGCCGCAAAGCATTCAGAGCATCACCTGATAATAACCGAAAATTAACCATCCTCAGTTAATGTCTCCCTTACGAGGCCGATCAGACCCTAAAAAATCATGAGCTACATAGGATCTTGTGACAAAAGTACTTGAACAATCTTGCTTACTAAATGCAAATTGATGAGCAAATACGTTAGACTCGATTGAGCGTTAACTGCTGCAACAGAACTTCGGAGTTTTCTGAATCTACAGTCAACTAGAATTAACCAAGCTTGTGACAAAAGAAGAACACTTTAGTGCACTAGTTGCGAATTGATCGACACATACACGAGACTCAATCGAGCGTTGCTTCAAACCTCCCGAGTTTCCCCATACCCTCAAGTAGAATTTAGCAAGCTCGTGACGGAAAAAAGAACACTTCTGCGTACTCAATGCGTATTGATGGGCATAATACATTAGACCAGATCGAGCATTTCTGCTCCAGACATTCCAAGTCTCCCAATACTCTCAAACGAGAATTATTCAAGCTCGTGACCAAAAAACACTTTTGCTTACTAAATGCGAGTTGATGGACAAATATACCAGATTTGATCGAGCACTAATCGCTTCAACAGACCTTCCTAGTTTCCCAACACCCTCAAGTAGAATTAACCAAGCCTGTGACAAAAGAGCAATTTTGCATACTAAACGAAATTTGATGGACAAATACATTAGAGTAGCTCAAACATCAATTCATTGCTGCAACACAACACCTTCCGAATTTCCCTTTTCGCTCCACTAGAAGTAATCAAGCTTATGACCAGAAACTCTGTTTCTGACTTAATGCAAAAGGAAGGACAAATATAGTAGACTTGATCGAGTATAAATTGCTTCAACAGACCTTCAGAATTTCCCAACACCCTCAAGTAGAAATAAGCCAGCTTGGTACAAAAGAGCACTTTTGCTCACTCAATGTGAATTGGTGGACAAATATACTACACTCGATCGATCGAGCATTAATTACTGCTACAGAGCGTCACCAATGCTCTCAATTAGATATCAACCAATCTTGTGACAAAAGAAGGACACTATTGCTTATTACTTGCGAATTGATGGACAAATACATTAGACTCGCTCGAACGTCAGATCACCTTCGACGTTTCCCCATACGAGGATGGGCGAAAGGATGAGAAGGAGCAGAATTTGAATCTGCGACCACCCATGGCGATTAGCGGAGATTTTGACTGATATCATCACCATCACAATTTACGTCTCCTGATGCGCAAATGAAATTGATCAACGACAAGAATACCTGCGCCTCAACTAATTCTACAGTATAAGCTTAAATTCCTTCAAAGAACCCACACTCAAAATCGAATACTTAGCAAAGGTCCGGGAGCTCACTGGCAACAATTTATGCCCCTCTGCGCTTTGAGTTTCAGAGGAGTGGGCACTGGGCATCATTAAGTGTGTGCTTGGCGCGGGGCGCCATGTACGATCGACGTGTCTCGTTCAAACATGGCCTTATTTCAAACCCCATTCAAACACCACAAGAAATTTGGGGGTAGAATAGTTCAATAGATCAATATACCGACATTGCTAATATTATTCTAAGGAAGAGTTTGAAGGCTCATTGGTTGGGAACTATAGCCGCAAATTAAGTCAATGCTCAACACCCGCCCAAGTTCTAACACTTAGTCAACCACTTCGTGCACACATGTATAACGATTGAAGACAAGGACGCAAATATTTGTTCTTTGATGAAATTCATCATAAATTGAGTTTTTCTCAATGTTTTTATTTATGGAATTGGACTCTTTAATGCTACCGAACTTGATTTTGTGACCCTATGCAGCTTCACTGAGATTTCCAGGTTTGACTTTGACTTTAGGACCAACGCTCCTATTTGATTGGTTACTTTCTTTTTCTTTTTCTTTTTGCCTTTCACTATGATAGACAACATCAAAACTACCTTTTAAATGACGGGTCGAGAAAATCTTAATCTTTCACTTAAAACTGAGGATCAAATCATATTTTTTCAAATATAAATGCAGAGAAGTTTGAACTTGTTACAATATTTAGTCCAAACTAAGAACCCTCCAATTCATCATGTTGCGCCATAACTCAAATACTGCCCTCCGATCCATATTCTCCACCTTTATCCCGCATAATGATACTTGCATCTAACCATCCTAAGTGTCCAATTTCAATGAAGCTCACAAGTGGCTCTTGGTAGCATTTTGTTTTGAAAACCCCTTTGACAAATTGCAATACTTGAGGGAATGACAAGTACTTTTTGCTAGTGTTTCATGAGATGTGACCAATTGGTATACCACTCATTGATACCCCCACAAAATTGCCATGCCTCAAAGTTTCTACAAACTCAAGCAACTCAACTTTACTTGCATTACTTTCAACTGCCGTCAATCTAGATTGTATGATCAATCTCTCCGGCCATTGCTCTGACATAATTGTACAAACTTCTTCATCACTTGGATAATACTTTGGACTAAGTCTTGATGCGTTGAAAACAGGTAAATCAAGAAACCTTTCGCAAAAGTCAAGTACAACAGGAAATCAAGTGCTATGATTCACTCCACCTCCCAAGTCTCGCGCTACCAAGAGTCAATACTTCTAACCCAGTCAACAGTACAATAGTATCAGCACTACCTACTAGGTACCAATTTTGTCAGAATTATGTGTCCCAGTTGAAAACTAGTTTGCATGTGACCATGCTGAAATCCTTGACAAAAAAAAGTCTTGCCTGAATTATTGTCTTCAGTAGAATACACTTAGACATGCGCGTTGACTGTAAAATGTGATGTGCAGCAGTAAGTGTTCAAAATCCAATTGCATACTGGTGTATTCTCCCCTCGCAGCCCTTTTCTTTGGCATCAGGAAGCCTGAAAACTCCCAAAATTATCTCAGGGCAGCATCCCCTTGATCATGAATGAGTGCCACACGACGACGTTTGCAGCTCTCATCCTTGCCATAATGTGGAGGGAGCTACGATTTGATTTTGCACGCCATCACATGTGTCCTCCTAAAACTCACGCTATGTCACTGCGTCCTTCCTCTTCGCGGACGAAGTAACCAGTTCATTCACCACAAATTAGGGTTAATTGCCATCTAGAAGCTTCATGAGCTCATGTGTAATCGCCAAGCCTGGCCTCCTTAAATGTGCACTCCATTACCAATTATTCCGCACCATCCCCGTGAACCAGCAGGATCGTTTGTTAGAGGCATCCTCGTCAACTTGCAATTTCTTGAATGGACTATGCAACTTCTTCAATGCAGGCTTCTTGCCTCTAGTCGCTTCACCTCTTACACTCCCAACCGAATTTTCGAAATCCCTACAATCAGGTTTTTGGCACCGGTGTTATGTTGAGGAAATGCTTGTATAATCGCTTGTTTCTTAGCTTCTCTCACCTGTGTGCACAATATATGATGTTGTTCGATGCGTATCCAATTCACATGTTATTTGTTGCCTCAATCTTTGCATGTTCCGTGCAGCGAGGTTTTCATCTGGTGGTCTTGGGCTTTGGGTTTTTGGGGAGGGTGTTGTTGGCTGTGAGGTATGGAAGGGCAAGGTGCAGGTGATGGCCTCTCTTCTCCGCGGCAAAGGAAAGGGAAGAAGGTCTTGAGTAGAGGACATAACATTATTAGATCCATAACAGTGTTATGTGGGACTGACAGTATTCTACAGAATATTCCATCATTCAGGCTGGATGTGAGGAATATTTTTTTAAAATATTGTCAGTCCCACAGAACACTGTTATGGATCTGAATAATGTTATGGATAGGGGGAAAGCATTTGCCATTGTAAAGAGACAAGGAGAGGGTGAAAGCGAAAACCAAGCAAATCACTTTGTTTTACTACCAATCTCTTCGCAACGCCAATGGTGCGCAACCTCAACGCCCGGGGGGTGGACTCTTCATTGTAAACCTAAATGACATGCGTGTGTGACTATGAAATAAAACCCCCTATATATGGGATGTTTATAGAGAAACCCAAATGTATACATACTCACATTAGGTTCAAAAATGGACTCGTGCGTTTCTATTAAGCTTTTCATATTAAAGTGATAAACGCCTACACTACATACACAATATGAAAATCATAAAACAAACATGCTTTTATAACATATATAATTCACTTTCACTTTCCAACAAGAAAGTCATTGAACATTTTTTCCATCCCATAGGATATAACTCATAATAATATGACCCTAAAACACAAGTCATTTGGAAGAAATAAGGTAAATTGGATGAAACTAGCACGTATATTGTCAATTTTTCTTTGCACATTAGGGGCCCCTTTCATGCATCTATCTTTAGTTCAAAATTCTTAATAGCCTTTTAAATGTATACACTAGAGAGAGAGAGAGAGAGAGAGAGAGAGAGAGAGAGAGAGAGAACCTACCTCAAATAATACCCCTTCCTACACTCACGTTACTTCGTATGTGCAATGAAGAGTCCAACCCCCAAGCCTCAATGCTTGGTTTGTGACACCATGCCACTACCATCAAATGGTGGGTCAAGCTACTCCATGTTCAGTGTAGAAGGACCAACAACCATTGTTGAATCCGATAATTGTGCATGTTGAACCTATGTCCACCAATGAAGGAAGCACTACCGTTATTGTTGTAGCAGAATCTCATGCACAACCCACCATGCTTAGCTCCTCATCTTTGGTGGTTCACTTTATGGGGGGAAGATGGGGATGGTAGCTTGCAAGTGGTGACCGATTTTGCAAGGAGTCGGAAGAGGGTATTGATTATGTCGCGCACCTCTCCACGAGGAGTGCCCACAACACCATGGGCACAAAGGGGATTCCGGAGTGACACCCGGGACTTGTGGCGCCATTGGTGAGAGGGCCCAAGTGATTCTAGTGTGGGTAACACTAGGAGAAATCTTGTCCATTTCAACCCTCCTTGCGACTAGGCCATCAAGACTAAACCAAGAAAATGCATAAACAAATCAATTCGGTTGGGAATCGGGTGGCACCTTCCACTAAGAAAATGCATAAACAAATCAATTTGGTTGGGAATCGGGGGGCACCTTCCATGGATACACCACGGGTACCTTCCGGTTGCCTACCAATTGAATTGTTTATGCATTTTCTTGGTGCGAGTCGCGATGGCCAAAGGTTGAAATGGACACGATTTCTTCTAGTGTAAGGGCCCTGGGCGTTGGGAACGCCTCCCACCCACGGAGACTAGGAGTCACAAGGGTAAGGCCCTGAACTATGAGTAGCTTATGGCGTCCGAATTCTAGAATGCTCAAAAACACCTTAATCGGAGGTGTGAGCTAGGAGATATGGCAATTTGAGTGGGGCGTTGTCCCGGGACAGCGCCCTAGGACAACAATGACCTGGGAGTGGCGCCGGGACTACCTGGGTTTGAAGAGGCATAACTCCCTCAATACTTGACTGAATGGTGCAAGTGAGGTGTCTCGGCATCTACACAAAGAGTAGATGTTGATAGAGTGGTCGCTTGATAGCATCAGAAATCACACACAAAAGTTATGGTGGTCTGAAACTTCTAGCCCCAGCGATTAAGGGAAAAATGTCTACTTGCAATCATTAGGAGAGAGACAAAAGATTTCTTGACAGTGGGGTAGGGGCCCTGTCTAGAGTCCTAGAGGCTTATATAGGTGAGGTGGCTTTGCCGACCGACCCTACCCGGAGCATACTTGGCAATTATGCTTCGGGTTGTTGTCATGTTACTTTGGCAACACAATGATCAACTCAAGAGTGGACTTCCATGGATGGAAGTCCACATCTAATCATTGGCTACCTATTAAGGGGAGAGTCCCAAATGCATATGTAGGAGGGTTTAGTGACCAAGCCATGAGCTTGAGGTCCGCGGTATGGGGAGCTAACCATGCACGTGTGTGGGATGTGTAGGTTAGCGCTCGTGACACTTGCTAGAGTTGGAAAACGGACAAGATAAGTTAAGGAAAGCTAGCAAGGGTTGCGACAGATTCGGAGCCCTCACCCAAAAACACAAAGAACAACTATGACATAACAAGAAAGTTTCAACAAGAGTGGACATGCAAGCTCCGTTGGGTTGAAGACATATTCACGGTTAGGTTGAATTTCACATGGTTACATGCACTATCTGTTCAACCATTGAAAACAAATATAAGATAATGCAACCGAAATGGGATACATTAATAAAAGGAGGCTACATGCAACATGCCCAAGTACAGAGTTTGGAAGAATGAATGCTTTATTTCAAGAAATGCCAAGCACAAGAAGAATCTTGCAACGTTTATTGCAAGATCCCTAGACACAATTTTGCAGCATGTTAACTACTCTAACAGACTCAAGCACCAAAAGAAAAGGGTACAATTTGCTACCCTATTTCGGATCCTCTCTCATGGGAGGCCTATGGTGGACTATGAGAATAGAGGAGCCTTGTACTCCTTTTTTGATGTCCCTAACAACCCCAAGATGCACTAATGTGATAGCTTTGGGTGAGTAATGAGCGAGTCCACATACACTTAGATGAAGGATGCAATTTGCAAGAAAACGTGAAGTGCACTAACTTGTGATGAGGTCCTTACAATCAACAATGTATCTTGGACACATGTACTTGCTTATGTGGTAGAGAACTAGGTGCGCTACTCATAGCCATCTCTTTGGAAAATTTGATGGAAGGTATTGGCTTTGATAATATGACCTTGGTTATTAAGGAGGCCCTTATGTTTGACCGTGGCAAACTTAATAGAATGGGAGTGGCCTAGATGCTTATGTGCTTCAGTGCAAAAGGTGTTTAACACCCTTCAAGGTTTGAAAAATGGAATAACATTTCAGATAAAAATGAACTATGTTCCATTCGTTACAAGTGTGCATCACATGTTGCGTTTTGGCATGTTCTCACAAAATTGAGGTTTAGGTGATATCATAATACTTTTTTTAAGAGGCACCTAGATGAGTAGTTATACAAATTGATGACCTCATATGACCACAATGATTTTTAAAGTATTTCAACATGAAGGGTTTCAAAAAGAAATTTGAGATATGGTTCAAATTATAAAAGATTTGGTGTAGAGAAATGGCTTTTGAATCCGCTTTGGAAGACTAATACAACATGTCTATCCTATACAATAAATTAATATAAGCATTCAAACTTGCCAAAGTATTGAGAATAGATGCAATTACTCAGGTGCAAAGCCATACAATGAAAATGTCTATGGAAGCAAACTTGTTGATGAGAGCTTGGAAGGCCCTATTTTGATCCCTTGTCCAATGTTTGGCTAAGAATATTTATTCTTGAACCTATTATTTTCAACACAATAGAGTTATCCTTAGTGTCCCTTAAAGAGAGACGAAACCATGTCTTTGATTCTTCTTCGAGAATTTTATTTACTAAGAGCTTGTTAGCTCGTCATGTATTGGAGCATAGTTTTGAAAGTTGGGCAAAACTTTTGGGACCTCCTTTTTCCACCTCTCAAACTTTGAGAGAATTTTAAAATCCAAATTAGGGTATGTGAATGGGACCCGTTCTCCTAAATCCCAGATCGGCTTATGCAAGGCTAGATTGCCCCACCCATCGTAGTAGAACAAGCTTAAAAGATTGTTTTTAATAGTCCGACAACCCTCTTTATGTACTATAATTTAAGCATTAAGAAAACTTGGGCAACTTTGAGTTTATTCTCATAAACTCAAGGTTTGGGACTAAACCCATGGTTTCATCTGCTTTACTTTGCAAATGACTCTAATGCACACATCTTTGATCCAAATCTTTACAAAATTAGGATGCTCACAATATTGACATCCCAAACTATGGGTAAATTTTATTTTGAAACTTTCCAAAGTCTCCGATTAACAAATATTGTATAGTGTTTAAAGCTTAACTTACTTCCTATTTGCAAAGGCCCAAAACCTTGAGTCACCGTGAGAATCTCCAACAAAGGGTCTTAAAAGTCGGTTGGAGGAGTGAAGGGTTACAAAGAGGGGAGGTGGTATCCAATTCCCATATACCGCCACATGAGCCCACGGGATGAGGCTTTTAATTAAGGCTCCTCCACACCTAGTGCCAAGTCATCGCTAATTAGCATTTAAAACTAAAGTGCACACAACATGTGCAGAAAGCTCGTTTTTTTGGGGAATAATAATATGTTTAAATACATGTGTATTTGCATGTTACGACAAGAGAAAGGATAAGAAATAACTTGTCAAACCGAGAGTCAATGTACAGTGAGTCGTTGATGCTTCCATTTTTTTGGTTTCATGAATCTCATTGTCTTTTGGTAATCTGCGAACTTGATATGTCTATGATACATTAATCAAGGTTTTGAGGAAGTGTTAAGTACCTTGATTAATCAATTCATTGGAGATTGTATAACATGATTAGACTAGGTACAAAGATTTAAATTGGTGTGATTGACCAATAACGATCAAGAAAATGATTGTACAAAGGCTTACAAAGAAAAATGTGTTATGTGATAAGTATTCAAAGAAATGCAAAGACTAAGTAACTCCAGTTGCATGAAGATGTCAAAAGGTGCATGCAACACTGAACACCTATGAAGATTCCTTTGAAGGTTTAATTACTTCACTTAAAACTACGGCTTTGCAACTCACACTGTCCAAACATCGCTTTCCATTTGTTGAGAGCGTCTCTTGCAACTCCACTCTCGAGGGTTGTTACAATTGAACCCCCTCTCTACCTTATTCCTATTTCATATTTCATGTACTGTAACAACAATTTTACATTATGGATATATAAAACAAGATTAATAAATTAAACTTATGCATCCACACCCCTCCATACACTAACATTAGATTTGACATGGTATAGAAATAGGGGAATGATAGCCCTAGTGGCATGTTATGAACAAAATGATGTACTAACATTGCAATTGGATCACCTTCACTCATTAGCACAAAAGTCGGCATTAGTGTAAACTTTGTATTTAACAAGTTGTCAATGCTCGTAAACATGGAGATTTGGAAGATGTGATTGGTGATGCTAGTGACAACATGATGTTAGATGGCATATATCACAAATTCAAGCACTAAATTATCTAGTTACAATGGTCTACTAATCATATAAATTCATTATCGTCAATCAATGTCATCATAATGACATTATTTTTAAATTCTCATCTATTAGTGTCAAATTATAGTTACATTTAGACAGAGAAATATACATTGAAGACTTTCACTTTTGCCTTGGATTTGTGGACACCCAAAGGTAGACCTAAAGGGAGATACTTCCAAAAGCTCTTCTACGTGATGATACTTGGAGAGTTTGTGATAATGTGATAAACTCCATATGCATTGAAAACCTACACCAAATACGGTCATTAGAATGAAATGAAACTAATTTTAAAGTCTGGGAAGCCAAAAGGCTAATTGGATTGAGAGTACATTATGGTGGTTTCAAACTGGCTACACTAAATATTGTATTTAGTGTCACCAATTCTAATTGTCTTGCTCAATACTAATTGTAAACCGCGGTACAGATTCACCAACACTAAATGTTAACCCAACAGTATTTGTTGTTCCTTGTAAATTTTTGGGGGGATTATAGATTTACAGTGTTGCAATTACTGTCACTTACCAAGTGATTTTTCATCCAAATTCCAATCATCCATGACAATATTTCATCACAAGTTGCTGACAAGAGAAGGTAGGGTTTTGGCCAATGGATGAACTCGTCCATCATCCATGACAATATTTATAAACTTGTTCATAAGAAGCGTCATCCGAAAAGTTATCATAGTGACATTAAATATCATATGACACTAAATATCACATTGAGTGTAGTTACCTAACATGGCAACGTGCAACAGCCTCCGTGAGGTAGAGTCTAATGTCAACTTGATAGTTCAATTGAAAGAAATACTTGAGGTTCCCTAGTACTACATTCTCAAATAGTGTTGGAGACTTATCTCTAATGGGGTTATATAAGGGACACTCCAATACAAATTGGGCCTCATTTTCAACTACGTTGTAAGAGCAAAAGTGTCATAATATATTATCTCTAGATAAGGATAGTAATCATCGTCCAAATTCAATGGCAAGTCTATGATTCGAGATGTAGTAAGCAACAATGATCTTGCGGTGTGTTGGGTCATTAGTGTGACCTTTTAAATAGAATGACTTATTATGTTGACTTGCAACTCCAAGTTACAAAGATATTATTTATAAAATGTTAGAGAAATTAGTGTTAGTCACACTAATGACCCTAATTAGTGTAGTGAATTGTTGATTTCTAAATTAGTGGAGAATGTGGAGGTTACCCACCTTTATTTTCAAGGTTCTTCTGATTGTTATGCGCTAACTTAGGTGACTGCCATTGGGAGCAGCTATGTGTGTAAATTATTTGCAAACTGTGGCTTGTTCCCGCATCCCTTGAGAATACTTGTCTTGTGTGACTAAACACAAGGATGGTGTTTAGTAATGTTCTGGAATCCTCTTTCTCCACTTAATTTGATGCCCAAGGGGAAAAGTATCCATAATAACTACAAATTCAAAAGAGAAGCAATAGTTTTGCAACTCATAAAGCCATTGTTGTGAACAATGTTGGTGCTTCAAATGCTATGGGAATCGCAGCTCCTTACCATTGGTTTTCTTCCACTGTATGGTTTTATGATCTACAACAATAGTAGATTCCCAACCCATTTTCATAGATTTCAAACCCGTCTAGTAAAAAACAAAAACTAGTGGTAAGGAAATGCAATTCTTGTAAGTAATGAAAACTAGTGACATTGAAAGCCCTACCAATCTTGCATGTTTAAAGATTTCTCCTAAAATTGAGGAGATTTCTTTAAGTGTCACAAGAGAGAAAGTGAATATTCAGATTCAACCTGAGAATTTTGTTAGAACTCGATGATCTCATCTATCAGGGTTTATTGTTTGGTTGAGAACACCTCATCATGGCCAACTCGTCAAAATTGGCACACCCATCATCAACTTGCTCTCTGGAGACAAATCTTTGTGCATTAGAGCTGAGATCTAACTCCCACCTCCAACATGCCAAATCAAAGAACATTCCCAACACAATCTCATACATAAATCAGTAGCATTCTAGAGCTTGTACACTGTGACATGTGCAGCCCCTTTCGGATAAAATATGTAGGAAGAGCTTTTTACTACATTACATTTATTGATGATTTCTCTAGGAGAATCTAGATCAATTTCATGAAAGAAAGAAAAACGACTCCCTAACATACTTTCAAAAATTCAAAGCGGAAGTCAAGATGGCAACAAACCAACGAGTGCGAGCTCTGTGCACGGACAATGGGGGGGGATTACACCTCACACCAATTCAACAACTTCTGCGTAGCTCACAAGATCTACCGGCACTTCATTCACACGCTCAACCCTCACCAGAACGGCGTGGCTGAAAGGAGTAATCAATTTTTGCAAGACATTGCACGATGCCTTCTTTTTGGAAAGAACTTGCCTGGTTCTTTATGGGGAGAAGCATTTTAAGGAGCCACCATAAGCCTGAACCTGCACTCCACCAAGTCTAATCCAGGGAAGACTCCAATCGAATTATGTCTGGGTAAGAAACTTGACAGCTCTCATCTACGTGTTTTTGGATCCACGACTTATGTCCATGTTCCATCTACAAAAAGCTCAAAATTGGACTTACACACGCATCATGCGTATTGATTAGTTACGATGAGCATGTGAAAGGCTACAAGTGCTACAATCCCGCCAAGCGCCAAGTAATCATCTATGGCGACATCCAAATCGTGGAACCAACGTGACACCTTTGGGGACCCGCAAACTCAAACTCCCTGTCGAACCAAGTTGATAGCTCCTCGGAATTTCCACCCCTCTTGAGCAGCGGCTTCACCAAACTTCTCAAACCGGCACCAATTCAACATGGGAATCCTCTTTCCCATCCACAGGCTCCGATGAGCCCACCAACCACATGGAAATCCGATCTGGAGGAATCCGATGAATATGAACCAACTGTCCCCTTATCTCCTAACATACCCTTCCAACTGCCAATTCCCTCCACATCACCCCAACCTCAACCCGTCATCACATACCAACACCACTCGACAAATCCGCCCCCTACTGACCAGACAGTAACTTCCAACAGCGACATTCGTCGCTCTCACCGCACTCACCCATACAACATCCGGTTGCACGACTTCGTTACATCGGCATAACTCTTTGTGGGTATTATGCAAGGCAGTGAAAATCTCACTTTTACGGAGGCGATTCAACACTTCCATTGGCGTCAAGCAATGCGTAAAGAGTATGAATCCATATTGCAAAACAAAACCTAGTCACTTGTTGACCTTCCCTATGAGAAGAATCCCATCACAACTCATTAGATATTTAAGGTCACACCTAGCCTCAACGGCTCATCTGTTCGATATAAGGCCCGGTTGTTAGCATGTGGCTTCCAGCAATGTCGTGGCATCGATTACGAAGAAACGTTCACCCTTGTCGTGAGATGGGCATCAATTCGGATTGTCATCGCTACTGCCACTCACAACAATTGGCAAATCCATCAAATGGATGTCCAAACAACGTTCTTAAACGGCTACCTGACTGTTGCAGTCTACCTCAAACAACCTGGCCGTGTCACTGGAACTGACACTGGAACTGACACTGGCCGTGAACACCAGGTTTGTAAACTTCATTGCGCCCTTTACGGGCTTTAGCAAAGTCCCGGGCATGGTGCTCCCGGGTTGACAACTATCTTCGCTACCAAGGACCGAGCAAATCAACAGCCGACCCAAATGTCTATTATCAACACACACACCACAAGGTACAGTCATATTGATACTTTACGTGGATGACCTCTTGCTCACAGGAACCAACGTGACCATGATCAACAGCTTAAAAGCCCTCTTACACAAAGAATTTCGCATGACCGATCTTGGCCATATCCGCAAATTCCTGGGAGTGGATTTCGCACGCACATCACAAGGGATGCTCCTGCACCGGACTCAATATGCTCACCAAATTCTTCAGGAAGTCCGTATGGAAGAGTCTCATCCGACCTATATCCCCATGCAAGAAGGTTTGCAACTGAAAAAAAGGCGAATACACCACCATGCGATCCAATGCACTACCGCGCCCTAGCGGGACAACTGCATTGGCTCACAAAAACAAGAATCGACATTGCATTAGCCGTGGGAGTCTGTAGTTGTTGCACCAATTCCCCTCAGGAGGCCCACCTCCAAGCACCCCAAGGCATTCTCCGCTATGTGCAGTGTCATTCCTCACTCGGTCACTTCTACATAGTGGGGGAACCAAGTCAGCTCACGGGCTACTCAGACGCCGACTACGCCCTAATGATCGGATTTCTACATCAGCTCGCATCTTCCTGTTTGGCAGAACTCCCATCTCGTGGTGATCATGAAAGCAATCCTCCACAAGCCACTCATCTTGTGAAGCTAAATACCACTTTCTGGCAAGCTGCACGTGCGAGGCGATTTGGATTCAAAGGTTACTTCAAGAGCTGCTCAATGAAAGTACAAATCCAACCATCCTTCATTGCGACAACCAAAATGCCATAAAGATTACAAACGATCCAGTCTTCCATGACAATACTAAACACTTTGAAACAGATTGGCATTTTATTAGACAAAAAGTCGAATCCGGGGAAATTAGAGTTGAGTACATTCACACAACCGAACAGCCCGCCGATATGTTAACCAAACCTTTGGGACAAACCAAATTTGAGAAGGCTAGAGATAGCTCAGCTACTCGCAGGTTAGAAAGTGTTGAGAATTCTACCGTTGTTTCATAAAACCACTATGCCTTCTCTTGGGAACGAAAACTCTGATGGGTAGCTCCCCAGAAACCAGTCACCCGTTTCTCACACTTGCTCCATGACAGAACAGACTCCCGGGAATTTTCCTATTCGTACCGCATAGGAACGACCCTCATTACCTCTCTCAACGGGCGATCATGCTGCCCAAACGTGTTTTATTAAATCTGCCAACGAAATTGTGCCATGCATCCTCGCTATAGGACGACTCCCAAGATCAACCTTTGCTATGTTCAGCTCATCATCAACGGGCTCAAAAGCCCTCTCTTTCACTCGAGCTATTAGCCAAGTGATCAAGTGGTGTACGAACATGAGCATCTACCACAAGAGGAACCACAGGAATCGCCAAGGCGATCTATTCCGGAAGTGCTGCAAGCTGTCAGCCATTGACCTGGTTCTCTCTCTCTATAAAAGCCTCGATCAGGAGGGGTATTAGAACTCAATGATCTCATATATCAGGGTTATTGTTCCGTTGAGAACACCTTCATCACTGCAGCACTCTTAGTCTATATATTAGTGAACTCAGTTTGCTTTGTTTCTTGAACTGAATAGTTCCAAGCAGTGAGTCTGCTTAGGTTAGAGTTAGCATTGTAGTATTCGTTCGTCCTTTGTCTGTAGAAGTAATGTAGCATTTCAGTTCAACAAATTTATCGTGTCAGGAGAATTTATCGAGACATGTGGAAGTTCTTCCGCATGAAGTTCATCTCAAGTGGAACATCATCTTGAATAATAGCAAATTCCAAAGAGAAACAATGTGAACTTGATCCATGATCCATCACTAGTAGAAAACATGGTAAAAAAGAACCGCAGTCGTTTTCCCATTGCGGTTCTTTTGACCACCCTGATCTGCAGTCACTAAACGACTGCAGATTTGTTTTTTTAGTTTACCAACTGAAATTTTCAGAATTTTGGGGCTTGTAATATACCGTTGGAAAGGTTCTTTTTTACCATGTTTTCTACTAGTGCATCAAGCCATTTGTTGTCAACATTTGGAGGGGACAATTCTCTCTGGGGATAATAAAAGGGTCTTAAAGCCCTATCATTTTTGCATGTTTAATTGCTCCTCAAAGCGAGGAGATTGCTTCAAGTGTCGTGGCAAGTGACCTCCATTGACATAGCTCAGGAATTTGACCGAGAGTTTGGTTGTGGTCGGTCCACATGGGATCCGTTGAGGCGCCATCTAAGCACTGTAAGCTCAAGTGTAAAGTGGTCTTGAGAAGAACTGATTTCGACGAGAACATGGAATTTGGTTGCCATTCGAATTTGCTGGCAATTTATTTTGTTTGAGCAATTTGTTCCCAAGAACAAAACAAATAACAAAAAAAGATGGTGGTGCCAGAATGCTCAGCACATACCTCTACTTGGGTGTGTAATCAGAAACCTCAACTTTATTCAAGAATGAACTTATTGGAATCAAAGAGTGTATGCCTTTGTCATTGCCAATGCCATGATTATTCAAACAAAACGTGATGCCTGAAAGTAATGAATTGCATACTGTTTTTTTACAAACAGGGCAGCTAGCAATCTTGATCAATGGCATCTCTACACAAGTTTTGCGAATTTGAAGATACATCACAAATCTCTCGTTTCATGTATGAACACTGATTCACATTGATTCCTCCGCATCAAACACCTACACCATTGAATCAATGCCAACAGATAAGGTAGATGGGTCTTAGATGGTTACGTTTTTCTGGCTAGCCCGCTTCTCGTAGGATATGAAACAAGCAAATTAGCATTGGATGGTTACCAAATCAATATAAAGGCCGTAGCCACCTTTCCCATAACTTTCGGAGTTCATATGAATATCCTAGTCATTATCAAAGTGGAGATTCTCATGTACATTGAATGGTCATATATGTCCCCCTAATTATGTCACTAGTAGAAAATTGTGCCAAAAAAAACCACAACTGAAATAAGTTGCGGTTCTTTTCACCAGCTTGATCTGCAGTCGCTAAATGATTGCAAAATTGTTTTCTTGGTTTAGCGACTGAGATTTTAGGAATTTAGGGGCGTGTAATATACCGTTGGAAAGGTATTTTCAGTCCCAAATGTTTTGAAATTACAATCGCAAAACTAAATAGAAACATTTGTAGTCATTTAGCAATAGATCAGGCTAGTCAAAAGAACTGCAGCTGATTTCTGCTGTTGTTTTTTTGGGCATAGTTTTCTACTAGTGTGTTGACTATTGAATCTAAAATTATTAACATATTCTGAGCATGTAGCATGTAGCAATCTCTTTCAAAACACATGGTTTCTCATATCCGTTATTGGATCCCACACACCACTCAAATATAGGTGTCCAACTAAGAATGTTGAATGAATACACACGTCTACCTTAGATCTAGATAGATAGATAGATAGATGCATTGGCTCTTATCAAAGTGAGCATAAATGCAAAGCCTCCTCGCCCATTGGTTATTGCCCCTTTTCAAGGGTGGCCTCTAATTTTAGTTCCAATAACAACACATAGTAGCATATAACTGATGGCGGAGTAGTCTGGTGAAATTTTTGTTTAAGTGCGTCAATGCCTCCCAAACATATAAAAGGTTGCAATTTTGATCTTTTGTTTCTACATTTTGTGATTGCAGAACCTAAAATGAACCCAATATGTTGGGTTATGTATGAATCAATTGTTGAACGAATCAGTAATTGGATGTTGAGTTAGCACTAAACATATGTGAACACTACATAACGACACTATAGACACTATAAACATATGTAGATTTTCCAATGATGTAGGTCAATTGCCCTAAACCCTAAACCCTAAACCCTAACTTGACATTAAGTGTTGGTCACTTGCATGGCGTTATCCATCTTTTATGCACTGCAATGCCAATTCTGGTCACCTAGTAAGTGGCATCTTCAAAATGTAGGAGGTTCATCAGCACTCAAAGGGGAGGTTTGGACTTTGGATTTTGTTACTCTCAATATTTCCGTTGTCAAGAATATTGACATAATTGCAAAGTATACAGACCTGGAACAAATTCCATTTGGACAAATTGGGTTTTGGAGTTTGTGAACAGATTGCATGCATGGTGTGTGGCAGAGTGCTTCACCTCCATTTGCCATTTGGTAACTCCACTAATCTTGGCTCCATCAAAAAAATTGTCAAGAACACAGATCCAACGTCCCTTGTCTCATGCGAGTCATGGCATATTAACAAAGCGTTTCGATTAATACTGCAAAGTGTCACTTTAAGCAGGCTTTAGCCTCTCACTTTTTATTCCTTGTCCTGTTCCGGAATCCGGGCCCTTGTGATAATCCTCGAGGAGAATGTAGTGGCAGCCCGATCCACTCAACCATCACTACACTAATTAGTGTGGGTGACCATTTGGAGTTACGCTTTGCTATAACATGTTACTGAGAGTATCATTTTTAATCCAAATAACATAAGTACACGAAAAAGGATATTTAGTGTTTGATCCACTAAATGCCAATAACCCTATGAAAGTAAGTAACACTACATGTAAACTCAAACACTAAATATCAACTATGGTAATATGTGGAAGTTACATGTTTGAATTTAGTGTTAGTAAGGATATGAGATCCATGCTTCACAGGAAGGGAGGTGGCAGTAGGGAAGGTAGCGGCACATTTATGTCTAACACTAATTATCAAGGAATTGAAAATTAGTGTTGAACAGGGTAGGGTGGTAACAACATTAAATATAATCAAACACTAAATATCCTTTTTAGTGTAGTTAGTATGCACACTGAAGAATATGATATAACTTACTTGGTAAAAACCGGTGAAAAGTTATAGCAACACGTAACTCTGATTGGTAACCCACACGACAGAAAGTGGGAAATTTCAAGTGTGAAATTCATTAAATGGATCGTGTCCTTCACCCGCCTTGTGTAATGTTATGTGGTGTTTTAACTTTATTCACTCAAAATCACCTCCAAAAATGTTGAAACCACCCTTGAAATTCGTGTGAAATTCTCATAAAAGACTCGCATGCAGTTGGTTAGTGAGCCCCTATAGATAGTGAATTTTTGGAAGCATGATTGTTACACCGCACATCTTTATGGCATTGTTTAACGATAGTTTATTGAAATCATAAGGTATGAGGACCTTATGTATAATCTGCTCTTTATAAGTGTTAACATTTCTAATTCGAGACAAATATAAACCCCCAATTAGAAATGTTATACTTATAGAGGGCAGATTGTAATTGCTCTTTTCAATTAGACATCCATAGTTCAAGGGTATATATGGCAAGATTTGTAGTTGAGAATGGATACTAAAAATACATGTGTTATAATTAATTTGGACCATGTGTTAAAAATATGGCAACAATTCTAGGTTTATGTGCTAACACAATTGGGAGGGCCTATGTGATCACTAGTCGAAAAAGAGAATCTGACTTTGAGTTTGCTATTAGCTTTTGCATCTTGCAAAACTCCAAGTTTGGAACTCGCAATGGTAGTTTGTACAATTTGCCACCGCATGAGATAATTCCCAATAATTGATATTCAAGTCAAATAGGACCAAAGTCCCAATCCACAATTGCAACATGTTGAATTGCATCATGGGAACTTCCAATATAGTTGTATGGTCTGATCCTTTAATAGAATATACAGAGATAATTATGATGATATTAATATTTATATTCTCAATATTTATCATTTGATAGCATCAAAAAGTAGGATTCTCGAATTTTCTTCATCATATGTTGATATTATAACGTTCAAATAATCACTAAGGATTCACATATTTCCCATGAATTTAGGTACATTGAAAGTGTATTGCTAGATCTTACTATAGAAGTGAAGGAACTAAAACGTTCAATTTTAAGAAAATGTTTAAATTTACTTAAATACACGTTCAATTTGATCCAACAATCAAAATTGTTTGTGGAGTTGAAAAAATGTCTAACATAGGAGCCACATACTTGAGATATACCCCATACGTTGTTGAGATTTTATGCTAAAATCCATTCTTTTGCTAATGAGAGGTTACACAATGACTGTGCACACTTAATCATGGCAGTGCATGTGCAATGGCAAACGCACCTCTCATTCCTCCAACATAAAAACTTGACCCCTAATATGTTTGTGGTTGATTCATCTCAATTAACTTTAACTAAACTAATTTGATGCCTTTGAAGCAAATTATGGTGTCCAACAACCCCCCCCCAAAAAAAAACTGAACTTCCAAATTGATGCTATCATTTCAGGGTTTGGACGTTGGATGAATAAGGGCCACTTTACACACGAGACTGAGTGCCCGTGACCATTACACTTCAAGCACTCTCATTGGTGGAAAGGGCGGAGCCGGTCCAAGTTCACTTCACACTACACTTGAGGGACCAACGGAGTATGTGAATGCAAGATGGATGTAAAGTCTACATCGATTCCTACATGGCATCGAATGGACCATGTTTCATGGTCACTTGGACTATTTTCAAAAACCACCTCTTGGAGGTAGGCCTAACACAAAACCAGGAGACCACTCACTCCAAACGCTCACAACCGTTGGTTTATTCTATTTTATCATGTGTGAGAACCCGCATGAATAGAAATTCATTGAAATAGCATTTGGTTGAGGCCCCAGTCACATATGACTTCACACAACATTGGAGGATCCGTAGCCACACTACATGATTTTGGAGGTGTCTTGGGACAGCCTTTGGACATTTTCTTTTGGGCTCTCACAATTTCATGGTCACGGCTCTTGGCTCGTGTGTGAAGTGGGCCTAAGAGGCTCACTTGTATAAGGCGCTAATCCCCTCTCACCTTCATCTCCTTGTGTCTGGCCATGACACTTTAGGAGCTGATATTTCAACCAAAGTGCTCCCACCTCAAAAGAAATTCATGACACTGTGACTTTCAACTTTCCAGCACATGGACAGAACTCTTATGAGCTTGGCAGCTCTGTGAAGAAGAAAGGAACTCAAGTTTTGTCCACATTTCCAGCTTAACTTACATCTCTCCAACCAAGCAACCTCAACTGATGAGCAAGAATGCTTGAGGTATGTGGGTGTTATTTGGTTCACCCAAATTCATGTTTTTATCTTCAACTGATTGGATTCACCCAACAAAATTGCCTTACCAAATCTGTGATGAAGCACCGGCAAAAATCATGTTGAAAGTCAGACATCTCCTAATTTAGTGATGGTTATTGGAAGTGCATGTTTGTTGATTCATTAACTAAAACATAGGTCCTTTCAATTGTGTTCGCTATCGAGTTGTGGAGAAGTTAACAAAATTTGTAGACATAGTCCAATCTCTTCTAAACATGTGTCCTTGTGGTGTTTGTTCTTTGATCCGCACCTTACCACACACCAGTCAATTATAAGGGTCCAATCAAAGAAATTTTTTGAATAGCACACACATGTCTTACTTGACAACAATCCCATGTTAGTAAACCACCATCTCAAAATGCAAGGGATCACAGTTTAATATTGGGTCAACATTCACTACAAGTACATAACATTACTCAACACCCATTGTTTGTTCAATGGGCCTTCCAAATATAACAGTTGGATGCTCGGAAAGTTGAGCAGAAGACTCAGCTTTCCGAGCATCCGATTGTTATATTCCGAGGGCCGATTGGACAAACAGTGGGTGTTGAGTAATGTTATGTATATACGTATACGAGTCCTAGGCAACTTGTCTTGCATCAGTGAAAATTATTTTGCGTCACTACAAATAATCTAAAATTCTATGACATTGACATATTTGCATAAAATTCACCGATGCAAGACGAGCTGCTTGGGACTCATATGTCGGTAAGTGGTGGTTGTAGATACATACCCTACACGGTTTGATATCCGGGGTGGCAACAATTTGGGGCATTTGCATGGGTCGTCATAGTCATTTGTAAAGTCTCCATATCCAACTCCGGGTGAGTTTGAGAGTGTATACATAAAGTCACCCAAGTTTCCTTAAGGTTGTAATTGAATCGGTAAAAGAGTAATGTTAGGCAATACAAACACTCTTTTCTCTTGCTTATCATACTAGAAATTTAAGATAGGTATTCCAAAGGCCGATCCGTGATTTAGAGCGGCACATCCCATAGCAAATCTCCATGTTTGGAATTGAAAGTCCAATCTTAATAACAAAAAGAGAATGCTCTCAAAGATGCACCAAACTCCTAACTCCGTCCCCCTTTGAGAGACATTACAGATAACTCTAGCGTCTTTGAAAGTTGTTTTGAAGATGTGAAGGCATTTTTAAGGAGCATATGACTTCGGATTGTTTCTAGAAATGATCTACTTGAAAATGCAAGCTTGTTTTAACTTTCAGATCTCGTGAGGGACGGGACGACGATGAGGGGCCTCCGGAGCTCCATATTGATGTGAGCCGCCTCAACAATTGTGGGGGTTACTAGGGCGACTAATTCAAGCGCCAGTGGAGTGGCTAGCAAGCCCTCCTTTGTAATTGTGGTTGTGGTTGTGGGTATTGGGCATGGCTTGGTGCCCCAAGTGCAAGCTTGTTCTGTGGGGTCACTACCTTCACACTTCAAAGGTGGGTCCTCGAGTCGGGGCCTCAGGGCAACTTGTGTATATCAGGGGTTGTTTACACCATGGACCATGAAGTCGTCCCAAGGCCATGTAGAATCTATGATTGGCTGTTGAACTCGTCCTGGGACCACTTCGGTTTACACCAAGGAAAAAATGTCAGAGTGACCATGGAGTTTGAGGTCCCCAAAAGACATATTTTAAGGCCTACATTATCCATTGGCGTGGTCCAACAGGTTTTGTGATGGGAGAGGCAAAAGAGGTGCTTTGGTAGGAAAAAAAACACAAGGGCCCATGGCATAGAAAAAAAATTTAATGAATTTTTAATGAATTTTTTTAGGGAAGAGAAGATGAAGACAAGAGAAGACAAGAGAAGACAAGAGAAAGGTCAACCTTGAATTTCTTTCAAAATTGCCGTTTTGGGACATATATTTAGAAAACTCAACACATTCACTTTTTGGTGCATGGTCATTCCTCTTGGTGCACATTCGGTTTACACCTAGTGAGGGGCCCAAAGGCTTTGTAAATTGATTTTCTAAGAAATCAGACCATGGAAGTTGGACCATGAAGTCGGAGCATGGAAAAAGGCCATCTTCCATGGTCCGACTTCATGGTCCATGGTGTGAACCGGCCCTCACACCCATGTGATCTGGTTGGTTACACCAAATTTGGGCACAGTTGGGTGCCCTTAAAAGATTTTCTTAGGAGCCTCCACAATCTAGAAACCCGGAATTTTCCAAATTGCCCTTGGACATCAATCCACACATGGCAGAAACGGAAGGAATAACCTCGGATTTTCAAGCCCAAAATTGTGGTGAAAGGAATCAGTTTTGTGCTGAGCTATGAGAAATTCTTCCTGGTGGCTCTCTTGGAGTACAAGCAAATATCTTGTCCAAACTAGACCTATTGTGAGGAAGGTTGAATTGAGAGCACTGCAAGCACAGATTCAATATCTACGTGATCACGTTTTAATTGCACAGTTTATTGGATCCAAACCAAAAAACTGATTTTTTTTTTCACATCTTGGCTTGCTTAACTTAGTGCATAACAAAAGAATAGTTGTTGTAATTTCCATGAGGCAGGTAATGGTCGTTTTTTATTATTATTGATTCTCAAGTGTGATTCATCTAACATCACCAAACGAGTGTTGGTGTTAACTGAGCATGCAAGTCCAAGACGATCCTAAACTATTGGATGATGGTGGAGAGATACCCAAATCTCGAGGAAGAGGTTGGCGGTTCAATTCCCGGCTGTGAAATCTCCTCTCTACTTGACAGAAACTTGCCATGTGGTCAACTACCTCTTGTACTTTGGCGCTAGCCTGTCGGCCTTCTGTCTCAAAAAATAAATAAATAACTGAGCATGGATCTAGTATCTTCCATCCTTGGGTGCATGCATTCTATGCATGCAACCCGATCAACTTGAATTTACCTACATGTATAACTCTGAAGCACTTACCTCTGGAGTATTTCCACCTATCTCACCTGATAGCTATAGAACTAGGACTTGTTTAGTGACCCTACCAATGCGGATCAAAGAAACCAAGTTGTGTGCATCAATTCAGCTTGAAAACGGATGGGCATCCAAAGTGGAGCTTGCCATGCTTGGAGTTCCAGTGACTTCATCAAAGCTCTGATGGAATATGACTCCTTGCCAATCAGGTGTCGTGCATGTTTCTTAACAAAGCATATGATTTGGGTTGTTAGGAATTTTTTGTGTCAAGACATCCTCTTGGTTCTTCGCCACTTCTTCGCACAGAGCCCAATATCCATACATAGCAAAAGTGGCTTCACAACCCACTTCTCCACCGTCCCCTCTCCGACCACTTTTAGTTAGCTCCCCAATGCACAGATGCACAAATCACACAAACCCTCAAACTACGCTACGGTAATACATGGACAACCAAAGAAAACACACCATCAGGCCCACCCAATTCTCCTCCCCCCCTCCCTTTGCAACCTATTCCCACTACAAGAAATTGACACATGACTTCATCTCCTCTCTGCATGTGGGGGAGTGTTATCATGTGAGCAGTGAGTGGTGAGCGGTGACACATGAGCAGTGAGGGAGGAAAAATATATTTGAAATTACACCCACTAGTACGCTACACCCATGTTTTTTGGGCAAAAATATTAACATCTTTTATTGAATAATATGAGTGGGAAGTTCTAACAAGTGAAATTAACCCAATAAATTAAGTCCAATTCCGTAGAGTATTAAAGTAATCAACATTTTGGTCAACATATTGTTAGCTTAAACATCCTAATCCATTCATTATGTTATTCGTAATTATATTGGTGGGGAGTTCAACCAAAATTCAAGGATCCTAATGAATGTCTAAATCTACGATCATCAATATGAACCCAAGTCACATCACACTTGCATATCACACACAACAATATCAACAACTAAAATATCATACACTATATGCAGTACAAAGGTGCACGTGTATTCACCAAAAACTAAATGATTGTGTGCTAAATATCACAACACCCGCTCCATAGGAGTCTACATATGAGAACAACCCTTGTACATAAACCCTGTACATTTCTTTCGGTCACAAATTTTTCCAGCTCCTCTGCACCAATTATATCTAGTGTGTATACGTTGTTGGCAGCATTGTAACTCATGGTCATAGTAGAAACAATGCAATCCACATCAAACCATTTGCTATAAGTGTGATCATATTTGAATTTGTCACGGCCTTGATGTTTAATGTAATATTGTAGCATTATCTTAATATAGGGATTTTGAGGATTTTCCCTCCTAGATTATTTGGAACAGGCCAAGAGGTCAACTAGTTGCCTTAGTATCACAAAGTATGCTCATAACGCCGCTTCATGGGTTGCTTTTTCCCAACCCACCATGAAACCCTCATTTGCTTTATTCAAAATGTTAATAGCCTTTCCAACTCTATTGGCACTAGTTGGCTTAGTGCATGCTTACAAACAAATCATACTAAACTTAAATCATAGGATCCCTAAATTCAACCCCTTTATTAGTTATACTAAATTATAATGGACCACATTTTATATCCCTCTACTTTACTTATATTGGAATTGTTTACTTGTATGGACCCCTCATTATTTGTAAAATTTTAATAATTTTTATACCAAATGAATTTAATCATCCCTATGTTATGATGCACGTCGTTTGTAAAAAGCACTAAGTGATCCACCCATGTCCAACCCTTCTTAATGCATTTTGCGTATTGATCATTGGTAAAGAGGTCTTTGAAGTCTTTTAACTCCATGATTTCAAAGCTCCTCACCTGATGGAGTTAATAGACCAAATTTTCTTTAACATTCGTTATCACTTTCAGTTGATTTGAGAATAAGAAGTATGTAAAATTAGAAGATATTCACAAATTGATACATGCAAAATAACACAATCGTTGAAACGTTAAGAAGATATATAACTTAACATGTCCACATCATGCATAGCATTCAAAAGACTACCTACCAAACTAGTAAGTTCTAACACTATGCAATCAACCGCATAATGTCAATTTGGATATTGATGATGAATCCTATCAAAATGTCATCGCCAAACTATAACACAATGGTTACCCTCCCATACGTGGAACATCTTCACAGAAAACCTCTTACAATTCTTGTCATTTTGAAGTATAGCCTCAAATGACTCGTTGGACAATTGTCAATGCTCAGTTCAAGAATTGACGTCACTAATATCCACAGTGTTTTTATCTTTGTCAAAAGGAGACACATACACCACCCTATCATCTTTTAAATAACCTTTGACAACTTGTGAGAAGTTGTGATTCATGAGAAGTTTAAGATTAACTTCTAGAATAGGTTTCACAAGTGGCAAAGGAGACAAACAACACCAAATGATTGACATTCTCGACTTGGAAAAAAATTTATATGATTCCTCCTATGACGAAGATAAAATTGGTATTTTGAATAATCCACATGTGAATGAAAATGTCATCCACATTCAACAAATCCTTGGTAGTGCTTGAATGCCCTTGTCATCCTAGAACGAATACCAACAAAACAATGCACACAACAATATAATTTCAACATAAAGGCTCCATAGTCAAACCTAATTCTCAACACATATGCAGAATACAACACATTTTCCAGATGCATTGATTAAGCATCTAAATTGTTTCTACACTTCATAAGGTTGCTCACAACAAAGGATTGGGTTGTGTGAGCCCAAAAGGGTGCCCACATTTAGTCTTAGACCCTTGAAACGTTAGTTGATGCACTTTGAAGTAGCATGTTACTTCACAAAAATATAAAAAGAGTGAAATGTTAGTCTTAGAAGTACCATGTTGTAAGAGGCTAGGATGTGAGTTGTTATTGTGTTTTTACCTTCGGAAGGATTTGAGTGAATGAGGATAGGTAAGGAGAACTTGGATTGAGTAGTTAGTGAGTAGGCTAGTACAAATGGATGGAGACAACCAAAGTGACTCAAGAGGCAAGTGCATTCGAATTGGGATGAATGGAGGATCACATGGAGCGCACAAGTGGACCACCTCATCATGGCCACTTAATGGGGAAGGTCCAAGGAAGAATGCAAGGTGGAGGATAAGCAAATTCTCAAAGCACCAATCAAATCACGAGTTAAGCATCGTGGTTTGAATTAAGTGGTGAGCGACGATTTGGGAAAGTAAGGGGAGAAAGTTATGGCGGCGGAAAGCGAAGGAGGCTAAGTTTGGGTTGAAGCATCCCAAGTTTGGTAAAGTGTGGTAGGTAGAAAGCCAAGGCTAGTTAAATGTTCGAATTAGGATCCTTGTTGATCATTTGAGGGAGGAAGGTTTAGAAGATAGGATTGGCGCCTACTAAGTAGGAGGAAATCTCAAGGGCTTATCGTGAGCCTTGAGGGTGCTCACCCCCTCAAGCTTACTATATAATCCCTCATTCTTCCCTCACTCATCCTCTCTTTCCTTTGTGCTCCAAGGCACCCCACGAGTTATAAGTGTGGGTGTGGGAAGCCATATTGGAGCACATGTGTGTGCTTAGTTTTTAGTTTGAGAGCCAAGGCTTGTTAGCCTTGAAGAGGGCTTGACCTCTTGGTAGAATTAGTGTTGACGTGAAGGATTTTAAAGTTAATTCATGATTCCGATTTGTGGTACTTAAAGTTCATGTTTTGAATACACGTGGTTGCAAGTTCCATGTTTAAGAGTTGAGCACTTGAGGTTGTGATGAGTGCAAAAATATACTTGTGTGGATTAGTTAGTCTTAGTGAAGTTAGGAAATTCTCTCTCCCCCTCTCCTCTCTAGGATTTTAGGATTTTAGGATTAGAGAAGAATTGTGTGATTAGAAAGGGGTTGTTAGTAGAATTAGGAAAATTAGGTAGGAAGATTAGTTAAGGGCTTGAATAATTAGTGAGGTAGTTGGGGATTACAACTACAAAGTTGTGGGTTCATGAAGGAGCTGGGTTTATGAAGGAGCTGGGTTTATTTAGTTAGAAAGTAAAGAGCTGGGTTTATGAAGGACCTGGGTTTGTTTAGTTAGAAGCTAAGGAGCTGGGTTCATGAAGGAGCTGGGTTTATGAAGGAGCTGGGTTTATAAAGGAGCTGGGTTTGTTTAGTTAGAAGCTAAGAAGCTGGGTTTACGAAGGAGCTGGGTTTATTTAGTTAGAAGCTAAGGAGTTGGGTTCATGAAGGAGTTGGGTTTATGAAGGAGCTAGTTAAATCCAAGACCACTTGAAGGGTGAACCTTGCACTATGGACTCATCCAAGTCCAAATCCAATACCGCGGAGGAATGTGAGCCCAAACCCACTACTCGGACTACGGACGCTTAAGGGTGGGGGGTTTGGCCTCACAGGTTGGTGGTCAACCCACACCAAGCTAGTTGACTATTATGGCACAAATACATACATAAGGGAGGGAGGTGGTTAAATCCAACACCAAGAGCTTCTCTATCCATGGCATTCTACCCTACATGGCACAACAAAATTGACTCAAACTAAGAGCAACAATACATGGACATAATACCAAACAATAGAGCAAATAAGAGTCCAGAATACACTCTGACCCCCCCAAAAAAAAAGTTCATGTTTGTGAATGTTTTTTTCCGCATTTTCAAAGTTTATTCTTAATCCTTGTTTTGCTTCTTTTCCATTTCTACTCCTCCTAAGGTTGCTCAAAACAAGGGATTGGGGTGATGGTCAACCCACAACAAGCCGATTGACCATTATGGCACATGTACATATATGAGGTGGGGAGGTGGTTAAATCCAAGCCCAAGCCCAACACCAAGGGCCTTTCTATCCATGGCACCAAACCCTACGTGGCACAACAAAGTTGGCTCAAAAATTGAGAGCAACACTGCATGGAAATAATATTCCAAATGAAGAGCAAAATAAAGGTCCAAAATAAACTCTGAAATAACAAAAATAAAAAATCTCATATCCAAGAGTGGTTTTTTTTGCAATTTCATAGTTTATTATAGACCTTCGCTTTGCTTCCTTTTTGGGTTTTTTGCTCCTCCTAAGGTTGCCCACAATAGACGATTGGGGTGGTGGTCAACCCACACCCAACTAGGTGACCATTATGGTATAGGTACATACATAAGGGGGTGGAGGTGGTTAAATCCAACCCCAACGCTAACACCAAGGGCCTCTCTATCCATGGCACTAAACCCTATGTGGCCCAACATAACCTCTCCAAAGACCAAGAGAAGTAGTACATGGAAATAATACCAAAGAAAAGAGTAAATTAAGGGTCCAGAATAAACTCCGAAGAAACAAGAAAAAATGTCTCCGATCCGAGAATTTTTTTCTCTATTTTTAGAGTTTATTTTGGACCTTTGTTTTGCTTTATTTTGGGTTTTTGCCCCTTCTAATGTTGCTCACAACTTGAGGTGGGCTTGGTGGCCAACCCAAACCTAGCCAGTTGACCATTATGGCACATGTACATACATTAGAGGGTGGACATGGTTAAATCCAACCCCAACCCCAACCCCAATACCAAGGGCCTTTTTATCCATGGCACTAAACCATGCGTGGCACAATAGAGTTGACCCAAAATCTAATAGCAACAATACATGGAAACAATACCCAAACAAAGAGAAAAACAAAGGTCCATAATAAACTTTGGGAAAAAAAATTTAAAAAAAATAATTCATATCAAATACTATTTTGTATTTTCATATTTCATTTTGGACCCTTATTGTTATTGTTTTTATTTATGTGCTCCTAAGTTGTTGCAAGTCTAAAGGTTGCTCACAATATGAGGTTGCAAATGAGAAGGTTTAGGGTGAAGAAGGCTGAGAAAGTTTGAGGGTGAGTGCCTTACCTCCCTTCCAAGTTCCAACCATTTCCCTTTCATTTCCACCCAGTGCTCCATCCCCTTCCTCTAAGCTATCCCCCACCACCAACCCCTCTTCATTCTTCTCGCCTTCCTCCTTGCTTGCTTCCCCTCCTTCTATTCCGTCTCCCTACCTCCCTCCCTCCTCCTCCTCCTCTCGGGGAGGTCACTCTCTCTTTAATTAATGCATACACGTGTGCTCAAGACCTATTTATCGGGGCAATTTACCTTGCAAAAAAGATTATAAGGTATGGCATTTTTCAAAATAAAGGTAAACGCTTGTATTTTAATACACCCTATCAGTAATTATAAATTTTGGGGGAATCATTTTAAAATACCCTATTTTACTTATAATGCCAAAGAAAATTGGAAAGAAGATTGTAATTCAAACAACGCGTTGAAATTTTCCCTCCCGGCACGTAGGCAGAGAACATTAACTCCACATTGGATACATTAGTTCAATAACGTTCAAGCCAACCAACTACAAAGTCATCCATCCAAGCTTTTTCAACAAAAAATTACCTCTTTTCATCCACTAGCACCCTACCCTAGACCCACTACCCCTATTAATTGTTTCCACGCTATTTTACATGTACTAACTAGATAAAAGAGGCCATTATATGTGATGGTATTTTACATGTAAACATGTTTCACTATTTTAAAACCCCTATATTGTATGTACGTTTTGGCAAAATTTATCTACAATGAATATATTAGACCCTATTTTTTATCACACGTTGTTTCTACGATTTTCGCTAGTGACCTCCCCGAGCTCCTCCTCCAATATCACCTACACTCTCCACAAAATGACGCACTCAAGAATGAGGTTTGGTTAGGGTTTTGGGGAAGGTCATGTGGATGTGGGCCTCCCCCTTAGGAAAGTGAGCCATGCGGAACCCACCACCCACATTCATACCCATTCCATAATATTCACATTTCATCTTGAACTTGGAAAACAAATATTAAAACTTACCTTTGAGAATGTTTGCATGATTTCCTCTTCGTCATTTTAGATGTTTGTTTGTTATGTCACTTACCCTTTGTAAACAATCAGTTCTAAAAATTCTAGGTTGCGAGCCCCTTCATCATCATCAAAATTCAATACACGTGTGGTCTCACAAACATCTATGTCCTTTAATTGCCACAACCTTCTCTCCATCTTCGACCTCATTAATTGCTTGGAGCTAGGGTACTTGAACAATGTCTTTCGTCTACATCATCATTTGTTCATGTGCTTGCGTTTAAATTATGCAACGCCTATACTAAGTTGTTGTATGAGAACCTCAAAACTAGAAAATTCAGATTAAAGAAAAAAAATGATTAGACACTCTCTCTTATTCATTGTTTGTTGCCATGCATGGGGTCATATGTTTCCTTTTTTTATCACCCTCTAAATATGCAAGGGGCCTTATTTTTTTTGGTGCCATCATTTGTATGAGCTTGTTGGGTGCAAATAAATAAATATATGTATATATAAACCAAGATGCTATTTCCATTTCAATTGAATAGTACTTTTGTGACATTTTTTATCACCTCTTATCCATCGAAAGTCTTCTTAACTAGTTGAGTAGTGTCATGCCTTCATCACCTTATGTTCACCTTCTATATACTGCATCACGGAACACCGTGATCAGTATAAGGCCAACGGGCTCGAAGTCACGCCGGTATGTAAGTACGGGCGTTCTTTTTTCTTTTTTCTTTTCTTTTCACCTTCTACCATTCTGCAACCGGTACCAAAGCTTCATCTCTTCATCTGTCAATGGTGATGCTACACTTTCGATTCCTTGCCCCTTCATCTCTAAAATGCAATGAACGCGTTGAAGGCCATGGTTTTTATCTCTTGGCCAATTCTCTTAGACTATGGCCCTTCTCAAGCTCATAGCTAGTTGTGATTGAATACTAATGAAATTCATGCCCACGGCCCAACCATGATAGGGTATATTTGTTAATATTAATCAATTAAAGGTGTCAATTTCAAGTGTAGTCTAAGTTTAATTGCAAAAGTATGTGTATTCCTCAAAACAATTGATTCTAATGAGTATGCAACTCATGAGATTGTCCTTGGGTGATATACTCCACCCTGGAAGAGGATTAATTTCCCAACTTCCATTCCTTAATTTCACGGGGGGTGCGCCTACACTTGCTTTATGTATACACGTGCGAGAACCCCCTATTTAATGGGGGGTATTTACCTTCCTTCGTTGAATATTTTCCACCCTATAAGTAGCTAATTTTCTATTGCATGGTATTTTCTAACACCCTATCATTATATATAAATTATAGAGTCGCATAATAATAATCACCCTATCTTATTTATAAGTAGTAGAAATTTTGTGTGAACAATCTGCACATACATTACCCATATAGTGCACTATGCAATGACAAATGCCAATTTGGGATGGATTTCAAGGAACATAGATGCAATTGTCTTAAGTGTTCATATAGAGGCCACAAAATATTAGTGTTGAGCAAGTGTTAGCAATTCCAGAGACAAGCTGAGTCACTGGCACCACCAAAAAAGGCCGGAATTAGTCCTTCGGTCACCTTTTTCCAACGACAACGACAAGAGCAAACATATGAGCACAGGAGTGAGCACAGGAGCAAGCACAAGAGCATGCACAATGATCACAAGAGCGAGCACATGAGTGAACACAATGAGTAAGAAACCCTAAACCGAAGCAGAGCAACCAACTAGAGGAGAAAACAAAAACCTAAGGATGGAAATGAAAAACCTAAGGATGGTACTTCCATCCAAAGGTGACCGTTTCAACAAATCCATCCACATGTTCACATACATTTTGCCTATAAATTCTCATCCAATGCCACTAATGGCATATGATTTATGTGGAACCTATAAATTTAAAAAAATTAAACTTAATTTTATTTATGCTATTTTACATCTAAATAATAATAGATACCACAACTTAAAACACACTGTACATTATATATAATTCCCAAATTCAAATTTAGAGGAAGCTATTGTATATCTAAAAAAATGTAAAAATTATGTGTCTTGAATAAAATCCACCCTACATTTTCTTGCACGTGGTTTTCTACATTTTCGCCACTGCACCCCCTGTGCTTAATTTTTTGCCCAATTAACAATTTAATTAGATCCTCACTATTTCATTTCATGGAAGGATCTTCTTTACAATTGGGAGTAAACTATTGATCAATACCTATTTCTCTTTCATGTTGATAAGGTGGAGTTACACACCCTAGTCTATGGCTTTGATCAATTATGAAGAAACAACTATACAACATACAATAGTGTTTATTCTATTCAAGTTGAGTATTTTGAGTTTCATTCAAACGATAGTTTCTCACTTGAAACAACTTAGATCCCAAGATTTCACATATTGGAATTGTACTTCCAATTCATGCATTAACCACACTGACAACATAACATATTCACTATGAGAAACAACCAAATAGCCCACGTATCATACAAGACTATTCACCAAACTCAAACATCATTCAAAAGCTCTCTACATTCATCAAGGGCATCACACCCTATGACCACACTTATGGCCATAACAAGACTTTTGAATATAATTTGTTTGCTCTCTTTCTTTGAAAGTCAAGATAGCTAGACACACCCTTCTCCATGATGATTTGTCACAATCAACTACTACTCATAGAAGACAATCTCGCAAATGATCGTTAAAATATGGCAATAATCAAATAATCATAAATTACACTTTCTTCTCTTCAAAGGACAAGCATATAGCCAACCAATCACACCAGACTATTTGTCAAACTCCAACATGATTAAAAAAACTCTTTCTTTTTATTAAATTACCTACTTTGTCCTATTTTCCATGCCATATCACGCCACCTTGGCTCCATTATCGCCGCCTTCCTCTAGTTTCCCCCATTATACCCACCTTTTGTATTTGTAGTCTCCCACATTTTCACAGTTGTTTCCTTCTTCTTTTTTCACATGTTTGTTTTGGAGGGAAATCTTTGACATGTGGCCCCTTTTCTTAGGAAACATTTTATGCCTTTTAAGGCAAAAACGGTGGGGAACAGTGGGATGATACGTCCCCACCCAACCATCATGTCTTCCATTGTATATAAATTTAAACACGTGCAACTATTCTAGGTAGGAAAGTCCCCCTTCCCAACAACTTCAAAATGTCGGTCATAATCATGGGTGGGCCTTCATAGAACTGATTTCCAAGTGACTACATAACATTATTTACTATACAATGGACACCATGGTGGTGGTGGTGGTCGCTCCACCATTCCCCATTGTTCTTGAAATGCAAAGGAACCATGTTAAAGTGATGTGTAATATGTACATGTCAAAAAGCCCTAAATGGCACGATTCCGTACAAGTATATTACACAAGAGAGTGCTCGCTTCCGTAGAGCATCTTTGGGTACTTGCTTTGCAAGATCCTTATTAAGTTATAGTTTTCAATTCTATATGATACTAACCTAGTGCTTAATGTTTGCTAGTAACAAGTAGTGATTTATTTAATAAGAGAGCATGGAGGAGTCTCTAAATATTGGTAAGGTAAGTGGGCCAAATTCGGTTGTTCGTCTTGAACAATCACCTATATTCAAGTAGTGCATCATTGGGTGTGAATCTAAGAACATACATCAAAAAGATATGTGCTGAAAAGAGATTAGACTACATGCTCAAAAATTATCACTCTAAGGATAAAGGTCAACATAATTAGGGAACCTACATGATCGTTGAATAATTCAAAGCATGTTCACTTTGTCACCGAATGAGATATTTGTATGAGCTTCAAAATCATGAAGAAAGTGATTATGGGCACGACTTGGATTTGCTAATCATCTCACACTAATTGCGTGCTTCACATCGTACAAATAGTGGATGCCAAGAGAAGAAGAAAAAAATGTGTCCATTGAAGACCCACCTACGTTATGTCAAAGAGGAGAGGTTTCAATTGATGAGAATCATTTATAAAAATCAAAATTATAAAAAAATTTTATCTCCAGGATTCATGTTTTGTCATCATGCTATCTGAAGCAATCCCACTATATATAGAAGAAATTTTCATTTCAGTCAAGGAATATTCTAAAGGTTGCTCAAGTCCCAAAGTGCGCCCAACAATGGTGGAAACTTGAGCAGGCTAAAGATTCAGATGATTCGAGCTCTCCACCTCTACCAACACACATTAGTCAAAGAAGTGCTTTTGCACCAGGCGGCTGGGCCGGTCATACCTAACTTATGTGGTAACTAGGCCATGCACCTTATAAGGGCCGCTTCACACTATGGCCATCCAAGTCGAGAGGCCGTGGATTGAGTGGCCAAACTTTGTTGAGAGCTCAAAGAAATGGGCTCAAAATAGCCAATAAAATATAGTATGTGGAGCCTTCGGCCGGGCATAGTGTGAAGCCTCCAAAGGCCAAGCCCAAGTCCAAACCGTTGGCCATGAACTCCCACGCCCTCTCGACTTGGACGGCCATAGTGTGAAGCTTCCAAAGGCCAAGCCTAAAGTCCAAACCCAAAGGAGCATTCCACTTTATTCCTTGCTCAAAATAACCCCTCCAATCTAACGGCCAAGATCTTGTTAATGATTGATTTTTTAATAATAAAAAGCCGACGGCCTCTCGACCATAGTTTGGGTTTCTATTCCCATCCCACCCAAACTTCCTTCGAGAGTCCGTCACCGTCTTCAAAAAGTAATCATTTTAAATTGCGATGGCCTTTGGACTTTGGCCATAGTGTGAAGGGTCGAAAGGCCGAACTCTTGGTTTCTTGCAATTTGATTGGTGGAAATCGACGGCCTCTCGACCTTCGGCCATAGTGTGAAGTGCCCCTAAGAAGCAATCCAAGGGACCCAACCGAGATCTCAACAAATTTGGGCCTTTATTATATGGTCACTCTTCTTATCGAACACGTATATTTGAGCGCTAAAGTATTATGCAATCTTATGGTGGGTTCATAACATTATTCATATCCAAAACAGTGTTTTGTGGGACTGACAATATTTTGTAGAATATTCCTCACATTCAGCTTGAATGATGAAATATTCCGCATAATATTGTCAGTCCCACAGAACATTGTTATGGATCTGAATAATGTTATGTTATTCCAACTTTATTGCATATTAGTAATTATAAGCAACAAGTCATTAATATAAAAACATCACAATCGCAACTAGAATGTTATATATTGATATAAAAAACATATTTACATGTCACTCGCCGTTGTTCACTCTCGCTTGGTACCCGACTATGTGTCACCACCCGAACTCAAAGAGAATCTACCTACTTGAATCATGGTGCCAACTCAATTTGGAAAAGGGACCAAGCTTTGAAGCATGTGTAACGTTATGAGTCAGACATTCCTTTTCAATTGTGTTAACTTTTGAACCTAGATTGATGTTTATATTTTGAGCACATTGTCGAATTGCATCGTAACATGTATCATTTTGGTGTTTGTTCATAACTACAAGCTTTGCGAATATACCACTCAAATTTGAGTTCGTGATGAAGAAGAGTGACCACATAAGGCCCACACACTTTTTATGGCAAAGTTTATTGTGAAGATTGGACACAAAAAAAACCTTGTGTTATGATGAGCTTGGCTATATGCACAAATATATTAATAATTCCAAATTCAATTCTTAGCACAATTAGGAGGGCATATATACCTTCACCTTGAACTCTTTTAACTTTTGCCTCTCGACGTCAATTTCTAGAACTTGTGATAAAATGCATATGATTTGCGATTTCAAACTTGATGAGCATTTTTCTCAACACTTGGTTGAACAAGGGTTTGTCACTTGGCACAAAACAACAACCATTGGGAAAAGCATCATGAGTTCTATCACAATGGGAAACCCACGACATCCGAACACCGCCAAAAGAAAATCACATTTGATGCCCTCAAGCATGGCTTTCTTGCTAAAGATTACATTCACTCTCAATGACCTTTTCAATTATGAACATGAATTGTACTTGATGCAAGCATTGACATCAGCCAACACAAAAATGATTTTTTCTTATCATTGACATTATAATTAGCTGGTGGTCAACTACCCCAATAACTAGAGATAACAAATTATGCCACCTTTGCTCTTGCATTGTGACTTAAAACAAAGCATAGTTTGTGTGGAGCGTTCATCCATAACTCTATCTAAGCCATGTTTTCGATCTCAAGTGTTTCTTCCAATTGGACAATCGAGTTGATATTAGCCTCTATCTCACACCTCCCAAAGGAGGCATAACACCTAAGGTTGCATCACGGTCAACCGTGATCGACAAAAGCCTAACGGGCTCACATTCATGCCGGTACCTGGATATGGGCATTACTTTTTCTTTTCTTTTCTTGACCTCTACCTCATGGAGGCCACTACACTCCATCACTCTAGGGAATTAGTTACTCTAACACCATCTTGATGTAGTTTGAGGACCACTTTACATTAGAGCTTGAAAGCCCTTGGCCCATGATATGTACAAATTATTTGGTTGGTTAAGAAGTCAAAGACGGTCCAAATTCCCTTTATGCTAGACTTTCAAGTCACGAGGGACCAAAGAAAAGTGATTGGATGAAAAATCCACATGTGTCCTACATGATACCAAGTGGATATTATTTCATGATCTACAATATATTGTCTTAGGTCCATCGAAATGAGTTGAGTCTAACGTAAACTCAAAGTCCATGGCGATTAATTAAATTGCCATTGGCTCCTAGAAATGTTATACTGCCATGGTGGGGACCTAAACATGAACATATGGTGATGTCCCTCAACATGGTCCACTTTCACTTATACTAAACTTGAGGGCCCATCAATTGCAAAATTGGATGCCTAGTTCCTATGGTACAACATTGGAATGATTTCCAAAGACCCTTAGATTTTCTTGTCACGGCTTTTAGTTCGTGTGTCAAGGGGCGATGAGTCCCATAAGCATGTTGGTTTCCCAAACCTTAAAACCAATCCATTTCATGAGACAATTCCTTGATTCAATCCAACAGTCAAACTTGTGTGTGGAGTCGGATAATGCCACATACCTTAGGGCATTTCACACACAAGCCAAGGGCCGTGACCATGTAATTGTGAGGGCCTTTCTTTTTCATCCAAAGGTCGCACTTGTGACATGGTCTGCCATAATATTTGTCAAGCCTACGTCTTGGAGGTGGGCATGACACAAATTCTGGCGGATTAGTATATATTATTTAAAGTCTACCATATAGGAATCCGTGTAGACTTCTCATCCATGATAATTTCTTTGGACCCTTAGGCCTTCACCTTCTAGTGTGAAGTGAACTTGATGTCTTGGTCTATTCGACCAACGAGAGATCTTAGGACCACTTCAAACACGAGGCAAGGGCCATAACCATGTAACGATGAGGACCCTTGACTCTCATCCAAAGGTCGTACCATGGATGTTGGAAAAGCCATTTGGTGTAGTCACGGGCCCTCAAGCATAGTGTGAAGTGAGAATGGACCATGTTGAGGAACAATTGCATCTTTTATTGGTGGAAATAGAAGGGCAACCTTACCTCACTTGTTACATATCTTCACTCTCTTTCCTTTCACTTTATTTTTGAGTGTTACATTGGTGAGGAAGGAAATAAGAGCATGCTTGATCATCTTGATAGGAAAGAGAGGATTCTTTTTGCATCGGCTTTGTATTGGTGTTTGCACATGATTGTGCAACACGTGCTTGATATGCAAGCATTGGCACTCAATGAAGATTGGGAGAATGCCTTGAATTTTAGCATTTGCTTTGAGAGTATGAAGATGAGCAATCGTAGTGTATGGGCATTTGAGAGAAATGTAGAATTCATGGATAGATTATTATTGGGTTTTTTGGAAGAGAGCGATGTGGAGCGGAATCCTGCTCCACCTAACTGCAAAAGCACATCGTTTGGTGACATCCAGAGAGCAACCTTCTTCACCAACCCGAATCAAAGCTCACAAATCCCACATACATAACCCTACAAAGATCTACATTGGTGGTGAAGAATTTGAGTAGAAGCATATCACATACAACCACCTACGGAAGACCCAAATCCGATTCAAACAAGACAAAGGTAGAAGCAATAAGAACAACACCTAGGACAAAGGAGGCCACACCGGCATGGCCACAATATCGCCCCATGTTATGGCAAGAGATGACACACAAACACTACCTAAGGAACACACCACCTCTAGATCGAGGGTTTACAACCTAAAACACTCTAGCAACATTGCCCAAAGAAACAAGTTTCTGACCCCTTGGACAAACCTCCCTAGCAAACTTTGGAGAGACAAACAATTCAAATCGGCAATGAACACCCTAGGATCACCCACACCCACGGATTTCCCAACCATCAAGATCTACCAATAAACCCGCACCAAACTTTCATAACTTTTACTTAGCAATATCATACTCCATCTCTGTACCAAATCCACAAAAACATAAACACCTTAACTACCAATACTCCACAATGCCAAACTTCACAAAGTTGCCGCACAACTCTCCTCATAGCTCCAACCTAATACCTCACACCGCCCCCATGCCACAACATCCATCCTTCACACGCCCAACCTACATTCCAACCTACAACACCAGGGGGGGTCACTTCATTGTCAAGTTGAACACCATGTGCGAACAAAAAATATATACTTTTTCTAAGTTGCATCACCAAAACGGGCCAAAATTTTATCATTTTTTTCAAATTTTCTAACTAGAATGACGTAGAGTTGAACTAAAACAATTACTACAAAAATGAAGATGACTAAAAATCTCAAAAAATGTACAAAAAGATATTATAAACGGTTATGTATATGTAGAAAAAAGTCATAATTTTTAATATTATCTATGGCATATAATATAGGGGTAGCAAACTTTGTTCACACGTGGTGTTCAACTTGACAATGGAGTGACCCCCCATCCATGATTGAGTGGTCATGACCGAGTCATATTCCTCTTGCATTGCAGCCTCCCATTTACTCGCATCTTTGGAAGTCAACGCTTAGCACAGATTAAAATGATCATCCCAAAATGTCACATTATCTTGTTATTTGCCATGTTGGGGTAGAATGTAATTCTTCCACCACTCTCAAGCACGCGCCGTTTCTTCATATGATATCTTCCATCTTCGCCAAATTTTTCGACATGACACTCAATCCTTGCCAATCTTTCCATTATTTCTTTGTTTGCAACCAAATGATGTCCCACTTACTCCTCGCGTTCCTCACCGTCATCACAAGAGGACGATTTGGAAGATCCATCCACAATTGTAGGCCTTCATTTCTCCTACTTGGATGCATCTCTAAATCATTTACAACGTTCGTATTATCATCCATGAATATCACGTCTCTATTTTTATGATTTTTTAAATTTGACAACACATTAGCCAATAGGCTTTAGTTACCTCACAATAATAAAAAAACAAACATTTGGCACCCTTCACATTGAATTTATCCCTCTTTTCATTTGAGCAATCGCATGTTTGCAATGCAAAGGTTTCTCTTGCTCCGCGCTTCCTTGGATATAATGGACTCCAACGTCCTCGTTGGACATCGGTTTCGTATTTAAATCACATTGACCACATCTTCTGTCCAAAACGATTCGTGGAAGTTTTAAGCATGAACCATGTTTCTCGTCATATGCACAGTGGTGCGATGCGCATGCTCCACCACTCCATTTTTGTTGAGGCCTATATGGGGTGAACATTTGCTTCTTGACACCATGATCATTCCGTGCACCTTCACAAAATTCATTTTGTACAAATTACCTTCGTGTGGCGCAATTGCAATTGCCTTGCCGTCGCAAGTTTTTACAATACATTCGACAAGGTTGAATTGCACTTTCAAACCGTTCGACACAAGTTTGCTCATCGAGAGCACATTGGCTTGCAACTTGGACAAGTGGAACGTATATTTGATACGATTATCTTATACATGTTGAATGCAGTCCTATGCAATATTATGTGTTTGGTGGCTCCCGAATGCTTCATCTATTCGCACATGCTCTTGGAATGTGTTCCATTATGCATTATAAATGCGTAGTTGTCATCATCCTCGTGGTGTTAATTTTTGAATTTTTTGTGCCAGAACAATGTTTCAATGTAAATAGTGCCCTTTTTGAACTTCATAATTGGAAATGGATATGTGTGAAAGGGGCTATGGATTGAGATTTCAAAAAGCAACCGTAGAAGGCTATGGCCTGATTCTAGGAGGTTCCAGGGAAGAATATAGGCCATTGTCTGGGAGAAAGGACACTCTTCTTTTGTGTGATACAACTTTGGAGAGAAAGAAAGCGTGTGGCTGAGAGAGGATAGAAGTAATTTTGATAAATAGTGTTGAACATCTGTAAGAGAGTTACAAATTCCCGAGGAGTGATTCCTTGGTAATTTTCAGGCTATAGTTTGATTGCTTGTTGGATTGTAATTTTCCATCCAGGGTGCGTAACTGGATTGTGATATGTAATTGTTTAGGCCATTGTTTGTGCAGAAACATTTTGAGTGTTGGCCAATATCTGAATATAGTATTCTCGAATTTTATTTAAGGATAAATATGTCATGTTGAATGATTGACGTACTGGCCATAATCTGATGGAATTTTGAACAACAGTGTTGAGTGGAAAAGAGTGTGTCTTAATTCAATAATTTGTCCGTATTAAGGTGTTCGCATGTGTGTGAATGATTTGCTGAATTTTGGAATTAAGAAGGAATGTTTGTCGAGTGATTCTTCTTGTGAATCTGATTCCGCTATGATTGATTTATGAATGCCTAATAAGTAAGAATGTTTAATAAATTGAAAACATATCAACATTCTGAGGGAGAAGCAAATATTAATTGAAGGATGAGATGACAGATTGCTTCCAAGGACTATAGTCTGACACAATTGATATTAGTGGGGCAGAGAGCTTGTGCTGTTGAGGGTAGAAGTTATTGTTTCGTTACAAAAGTGCTTCCCGTAGAGATTACAAGAATTTGCTTGTAAATGAGCACAGTGGTTTTAAGAAATGGCATTGCCTACGTACGTCATTTTCAACTCTTGAGATAATCAGATAGGCAATAATCTGTGTTTAACAAGGTTTACTTCGAAATGGAATTAATATGTATTTAGGCAATTGTCTGGAATAATTCACGGGTATGAAGCTATGTTGGAACTCTGTAATCACGAGGCAATCAGCTGTGAGGAAGCAAGGCTTTGATTTCTTTGGTAGACTTAGTATTTGGAAATTATACAGGCCGAGACTATAGCCGAGTGATATATTAGAGGGAACCTGCTTCGGTGCAACTGGTGGACAGAAGCCGAATAGTTGGGTGAAGGCCATAGACTTCAAAGGGTAATCTGAACATGTCTTCGAAACTAAAAAGACTTGACTGTTGGCAACCTAGCAAGTAAGCTTGGTATATATGATGAGGAAGTAAAGTGGGATTAATCTGAACCTAAAATGAACTGAACCTAATCCTAAAATTGGATAAGTGAATGTACCTGGCAATAATCTTATGATTGGTTTATGAAAAGAAATTCTTAACAATATGGGTTGAGCAATAATTTTATTAAATTAAACTCTTAAGCACAACCGTGATAAAGTGATGAATTGGATAATATGAAAGATCATTATACATATATGTGGTTTGGTATATTGACGCAATCCGAGGATGCTATAGATACTTTGTCTAAGCCTAGGTAAGGACTATTGTCCGACGGCCTAATTTAAATGACGTGATTAATCAAAGAATCTCGACAATCCCGAAGGGATGACAATACTGCAAATTTCAAGTTGCATTAAAAAGGTTAATTAAATACCAGATTATTGACAATACCAAAGTGCCCTTGGCTTTGGTAAGCAAGACTTAAATGGGATACTTTTGCAAATGTCAATTGCCGATGGCGAGTCCTATGCTTGTGCACTGCACTTGGTCCAATTAAAATGAACTCACTGCCAAACTATTGCCCTTGGAAATTAAAGTGAGGTGAGAGACTGTAACATTTGCATGCGCTGTTGTTAAAGGGGGTTCCCCTCTACGTTCAATGGGTACCACCCTACTTCCGGTAGTACCTTACAGGTAGTAACTTACCGGTAGTACCTTACCGGTACGCGAACAGACTTAGTCCAGTTTTCCTTACCGGCATCCTAAGGTACTGCCCGCTACCGCTTTTGTTGGATGTCTCACTCCATGCATCCATCTTAGTCTCCATGCCTCTCCTTGGGGTATCCCACGCTTCTACTGGTCTTAAGGTTGGTACACCTCTTATGCCAGTAGAGTCGACCAGTATCCCTACCGGATTCTCCTACCGAATTCTCGGAGGATCGACCAAGTTCCCTACCTGGTTCTCAACCGGGTTTCCTAGGGAATCTACCGGTTTCTCTGCCGGATTCGTGACCAGGTTCCTTGGGGGTCTACCGGTTCCACTACCGGGTTCCTAACCAAGTTCCCTAGAAATCTACCGGTTCCACTACCGGTTCCTAACCGGGTTTCCTGAGATCTACCGGTTTAGCCGTACTACCTCCAATACCGTGGTTACAAGAGTTCTAACATCCTACCACGAGTTTTCCCTTTACCCAACTTCACAACTGGGTTTAACCGTTTTTATAACCGTATTACTGTTAGCGTATTACTTACCCTACTACTAAGATAGATGATACATCCTACCGAACTCCCTTCTTAGCACTCCTAACTGTTTCTCTTTTATACTACCACTCTCATAGTCCATGTACAATCCACTCTTTACCAGGACTCAATGTTGTAGTATGAAAACTCAACTAAGAGAATACCATTCCCTTCATTCAGTGTATACATCTGGTACTACTATCCCACAAGACTTCTCTAAAAACACCCCCCTCCATGCGTTAGCTACTTGTACACGACTCTTTTGGTAACATAAGTAGTCCATTGCCAACTTCTCTTCCACACCACAATAATTACCAGAAGTAAGGCAACCACCATTACAAGAAAACCACAAGTTCCTTATCTCAGACTCAACAGTATCTTACTCAAGCAATCCAATACTCTTATCTATATGAATCCTAGTACACATTCCTTAAGAATGAGAGAGAGAGAGAGAGAAAGACAACTCTCTCCTTAAGTACTTTCTCCTCATCACTTTAAATCCATACTAACCACTCACTGGGATTACCCTATCCACTACTCTTCTACTCCTTATCTGCAACTACGGCACCATCTTATCCCTAATTGCTATTTCTGATACTACTACCAAAAGTAACTTAAAAGCCACTTCAACCTGATATTGCTAAAAATTACTGTTTACTAACCTCCTTTAACATTGCCCCCCCTCTAATCTAAATTCCGCCCTCGGAATTTCTAAGTTCTTGCTACCGGGTACCTAAGGCTTATGCTGGGAAGGCAGTCTTGGAGGCGCTCCGGAAGACTCTGCAGCCCTCTCATTGTCTGGGAATTGTTGATGTGCCCTGATCTACGGTTGATACCACGGTGGGTCTCCTGCCATAGTGAGATGGTGACCCATGTTGAGGTCCCGGCGTCCCTGATCGTGATCGTGACGTCCTATCACCCACCGGAGGTCGAATTGCTGGGTCTTCTTCCGGATCGAGTGAATTGTCTTCTTCCCCGGCTGCTACCGGACTTGATAGCCGCTCTTGACTTCTACCTTGAGAAGGTGGTCTCGGGCTTCGGGGCTGGCTGGGGCTCCGAATTTCTGTTGGTCGAGGAGGAGGAGATTTTGTCTTGCTCCGACTGCGACGGTCTGCTCTAGGAGAACGAGGAGAGCTCCTTTGTTGACTTCGACTTCTGCTTCGAGGTCGAACCGGTGGTGAAGAAGGTGTGGGATTAGTTGGGGCGGTTTGTGCGGAATTCGATGGACCAGCTTCGTCACCTGCTTCTTCGTCATCTGATTCTTCCTGGTCGGAAAGAGGTGCTTCAGGCATTTCGAACCCCGGAAATGCTAAGCGGTACTCTCTTAGCTGCCGAACATATTCCGCTTCATCCCTTCTAAAGGAATCAAAAAGCTCCCGGTAAATTTCAGTGTAACTATCTTCAATCTCCCGAGCTTTCTTCTTCCTTTCCCCACTCATTTCTACCGCTAATTGCCTGGCCAACAAAGTAGTATAATTCTGAACTACTTCGTGGAATTCCTCTAAGCGGTTTTTGCACAATACCCTCACGCTCTCAAGTTCCTCCAACTGCCTAATCCTATCCCGCAGACAGTCGATCTCCTTTTGCATCTCGAGCTGGGTCTGCCCTTCCGCTGGCGATTTCGAACGTCGCCTCGCGCTTGCTCGTAATTCTTCCTCCAGCTCCGCGATACGCGCTCGGAATCCATCTGTATTGTCCACCGCTTCCGCTAATGCAGCTTCATTCTCCGTCAATCGAGTGTTCAGCAGTTGAATTGCCCGCTGCTGGTTCTGATTGGCGGTTTCGAGGTTGCCTAATTGAGCCTCCCGAGTTGCAGCTTGCTGATTCGCCGCCTGCAACGCTGTTTGGAGACTTTCCGTTTGCGACCTCCAATAATCCTTCTCCCTTTCCACCGCCAATCTTGTTGCTTCCGCAAGGTCTGCATCCCTGTTTAATGCAGCCATTTGCCCTACCAGCGTCCTCTTCTCCGCTTCTCGTGCATTGATGACCCTTTTGAGTTGCTCTTCGGATCCACGAGCTTGTTCCAGCAACCTATCTCGATGGGCCAATTGTTGCTGCAGCTTCACGACCTCCTTACTCATCCCTGCCATATTCCGATCCGCCCTTTTCTTGATATCTTGGCAGGCATTGTCGATTGCTTCCTTCTGATCGTTGCGAAAACGATCCCGAGCTTCCTCGGCCGACATTCTTAGGGCTGTCTCCAATTCCAGCTTCTCCCTAAGTTCCCTTGTGGCCGTGCTCACATTTTGGACCACCTTCTGATACTGGTTTAACGACCCTAAGACCTTGTCCAATTGTTCTAGGGCTGCTTCCGGTATCAACTCGCTTGGCGGCTCCAAATGGAATGCTGCTCTATTCGATCCCGGTGATTCGAATAGCGGTTTCCTCGTCCCCGAAGGTGGTGTCTTGTGAACCACCATCTGCTTCCCCTTCCCCGGGCTTTCCTTCACCGGAGTGGTTGAGGGTGGCATCTGCGCGATGGGAGCGGGGCTTGCTTTCTTCTTCTTCCTCTGTCCCCTCGAACTCTCGCCTTCGGTTGTCTTCCTCTTCCCCCGTAATGCTATCCTAGCAGCTTCTCTCCTTCTTTGCTTCTCACCTTCCGATTCCTCCTCCGTTTCTTCATCATCGTCTGCCGGTCCTTCCGTGGCCTGGATGGCTCTCGAACTCTGCCCTGGTCCACTGATTGACAAGGGTGGTGTTGAAATGGTAACCGGAAACCATTTTCGCAGGAGCACATCAATCACCTGGGCGGCCACCAACACGGGTTGTCATGTTTCCGCTCCGGTCCTAACTCTTACCGGTGTGCACAACCTTTCTAATTCCTTCGCTAAATTCCGGTAGAGAATCGCCGCCCAATTGAATTCCCTACCCATCCCTTCTGCTAAACATACGCACTTCACTAAATTATGAGCTGCATATGTGAGCTTCTTCTTGAATACTATCGCCTGTAAAATAGCGTAGATCCTCGGAATGTAAGGTCCCGCGAACTTGATAACTGACCATCCCTCCCTGGTCAGTGAGTTTGCTCCCGAAATGTGCGATACCTGTTCGCCCCATTCATCTGCTGCAAACCTTGGAATCTGCGTGCTGCTAAAATTGTGCGGTAATCCCAAAAATTCTACTATCAACTCCTGGTTGATCGTGATTATCTTCCCCTTCACTATTGACGTAATAGATTTCTTATCGAACGATAAGTCTAATCCTTTAATAAAATCTATAACCAAATCCCTCCTCAGGTTTCCCCACCTGATATGCTTGAGCCCATCTAATCCTACCTTCTTGGCCCACTCATCCTCCTCTGCCATCGCTGCCCACTGATGAAACTTCCGCATCATCCTTATCTCGAACTCCTCCGGAATAACGTAGTTCTTCGGCGTTGCTGGCCTTATCATTTGTAGCGGTTGCGGCGGTGTGTTGGTTTGCCTCTGCGGCCTTCTCAACCGCCTATCCAACACCACTTCCTCTCCGCTCTGCTCACTTCCGCTGACTATAATTCTCTCATCCTCCCTCGCCATTTTTCTTGCTGCTTCTGTTGCTAAAATCTGAATGTTTGAATGGCGTTTGAAATTTTTGCAGCGCTTCGCCCTTTCCTTACACTTCTTGCGTTGTGTGCTTGCAAAAATGAACGGTTTAAATAGATCGTCTGAGGGTCTTTCCCCCTCATATCTCGTCATAACTGCCGTGATAATGAGACAACTAACTGACGTCGCTTCAGAATTAGTTACGCCGCCGTTGTGGGTTGCCTCTTCATATTCCGTGCTATTATGACGGCAAAAGTTTTTTAGGTTTCTGACGTGTATATTATCTATTTTTTCTTGCCTATCACCCATGCTGGCCACGTCTGGGAAGCCGTCTTTGTTATGATTGTTACCCCCACTACCTCTTGCTAGGTCTAGGGTAATGGTGTCGTCATTATTACCATTGCTACCCCTACTACCTCTTTCTAGGTCCCGGGTAACCGGTTCGAGGTTAACCTTGCTACTGGTTTTGCTACTGGTTTCACTTAGATTACCGGTACCTCCTTTGTCTACCGGGTACTGCTCATCCACTCCGTTGGATGATGTCTCCAAGACCCTATAGGGTTTCAGTTTGTTAATGTTTACCAGCACCGGTTTAGGGTCAAAAGTCTGTTCATTCACCAGCAGTACAGTATTATTTGGTAAGACATACTGCACACGAAATGGACCATGCCATCGTTGTTTAAACTTACCAGGATGGTCCTTGGCGCCTTTGGGGAACCACATGACTCTATCTCCGAGTTGAAATTGTTTAGGCCGGTAGTGATCCTGACTCCAAAGTGCTCGCTCCCACTGGCGATGAGTCTGAGTTTGTCGAGCTTGTTCTCTTGATTCGTCCAGCAGTTCCAATTGTTGGTGCCTTGCTTGTATGATTCGTACTGGTTGTTCCTCCCAATTCCTGTCCACTGTAGGCAGAATGTACTCGGTAGGCATTAACGGAGTCATCCCATAGACCAGCTGGAAGGGGGAGAAACCGGTAGCTACCTTGAAAGAAGTTCGGTATGCAAACAGTACCGTGGACAAGTGTTCGTCCCAGTCGTTGCGAAGGTCACTAATAAGTTTAGTGAGCAATGTGCCAATAAACTTGTTGGACGATTCTGCTTGGCCATTACCTTGAGGATAGTAAGTTGTGGATGTACGGTGTTTTATCAGGTAATGGTCCGTGAGGTAATGAATTGCCTCGTTGATGAAATGAGTCCCTTGATCACTTACCAGATACAGAGGACAACCGAAACGGGTCAGAATGTTTTCGTAAATGAAGCGGGCGGTGACCACCGCCGTGTTTGTTCGTAATGCCTTGGCCTCAACCCACTTGGTCGCGTAATCTGTTGCTACCAGGATATACTTATTGCCTGTATATCTGCCTACCGGTTTAATTGGTCCCACAAAATCCAAACCCCATTTCATGAATGGTTCCACTGGCAAGTTCGTAATTAACTGGGCCATCGATCGAGTATTCAGGCCTCCCATTTTTTGACATTCGTCACAGCTACGGCAGTATTCCATAGTATCTTTGTGTAAGGTAGGCCACCAGTAGCCGGCATCCAAAATTTTTCGTATCGAGATGTGGGATGCCAAATGTCCTCCACCTACCCCCTTGTGTAGCAGTTCCAGTATCGCTCTAGCTTCCCTTGGATCAAGAACTCGCCTTGGTATCAGATCTTGCCCTTGTTTGAACAAAACCCCGTCCTTCAGAAAGAAACGGAAACTTTGAAGTGTTAATCGACGTTTTTGCTCTTCTGATAAATGAGGTGGGTACTCTCCGGTAGCTAAGTACGTTCTGAGATCTGTGTCCCATGGAACGGATATCGTGAAAAGTGTGGCATCCGTAGGTTGATCCGGAACGCCTATTGGAGGTTCAGACTTTGCTAAACGTGTTAAACCGTCAGCTACCGTGTGGGTTCTACCGGGTTTGTATACGACCGTAAAGTCGTACTCTAGAAAGAGAAGTAACCATCTAGCAATTCGTCCGGAGACCTGTGGTTTGTTGACAAGGTGTACCAAGGCCATGTGGTCTACATAAAATACAAACTTGTTTGCCAGTAGGTAATGGCGAAATTTATGCAACGCATAAATCATAGCTAAAGCTTCCCTCTCGGTAGTTGTGTAGTTTCGTTCTGCCTTATTCAACAGTCTAGAGGCGTAAGCTATGGGCTGATCACATTTTCCACTAACATTTTGTGCTAGCATAGCTCCTACTGCTAAATTAGAAGCATCCGTATGAACGTGGAACTCTAATTCCCAATGCGGTACTATTAGTATTGGGGCATTGACATACCGGGATTTGATGTGATCGAAAGCCGTCTGACATTCTTCGGTCCACTTGAACTCTTCGGCCTGCCGCATCAGCTTGGTAATTGGAGCCATGATGAACGCGAAGTTCTTGATGAAGCAACGGTAGAATTGAGCAATTCCGTTAAAAACTTGAATATCATGAGGGTTTTTAGGTGCGGGGATCGATACTAATGCTTCCACCTTTTTTGGATCGGGCATTTTTCCTTCCTTCGAGACGATGTATCCCAACACAATACCAGAGAATACAAAAAATAAACTTTTCTCCGGATTAAGGCTGATACCTGACTGTCGGCATGCTACGAAACATTGCCTCAGTTTCTCCAAATGGGAATCCATGTCGCTGTAGATGCTGAAGTCGTCTAAAAAGATTTTCATGAATTTGTTGAGAAATTCTTTGAAGACGGTGTCCACAGCGCGTTGGTATGTTGATGGTGCTCCAGTTAAGCCAAATGGCATATTGATCCACGAAAAGGCTCCCCATTCGGTTATGAACGCTGTATGGCGACGATCTTGCTTCCTGATTTTGATCTGGTAGTATCCTGAGTATCCATCGCAAATGGAAATTGCATCGTGTCCAGCTACCTGGTCCAAGACTTCATCGGTGAACGGAAGAGGATAAGGATCCTTCTTAGTCGCGGCATTCAATTTCCGGAAATCAACACATATTCGTAGTTTCCCATTCTTCTTTGGAACTACCACAATGGGGGACAACCACGTGGCTTCCTTTATTGGCTCAATGAATCCTGCTGCCAATAGTTTGTCAATGTCCTGTTTGACTATGGCTGCATAATTGGGGTTCATTCTGTAGCGTGCTTGATGAGCTGGTGGCATCGAGGTATCCAACTCGATCCGATGTTCCGCAATGTAAGATGGAATGCCCTTGAGTTCCTGATAAGACCATGCAAAAACGTCTTTGAATTCTCTTAATAATTCCTCAGCCTCTTTTGCGTACCTTGGTTCCAGAGCTGCATTCAATTTGACACACTTGGGCTCTTCTTCTGTTCCCAAGTTGATTTGCCGAATCTGCTCTGTTTCCGGTAACGTCCAGCCTGCAATCTTCATGTTTTTACCCTTTCGTGTGCTGGTGTATCATCCACATCAATGTCCCCAAGGATTGGTTGTGAAAAATGGCTTGGGTAGTTTTTCGATGATTCCTGATCCAGTAAGCAGGGTAGAGTAACAGTGCCAATCGAAAACAATTGAGGTTCGGTTTCAAACAGGGTATCTTCTTCCTCGTCCGTCACCCCTTCCTGGAAGTCATAGCAAATGAGCACCTCCGGTCTCCTGGTATTAAGTCCTAATTTCTTGGTTACTGGGATCACCCGAGTAGTGCCATTCCCTTCAATGGTCACCATGTTGTTACCCCAATCATGGAAAACCTTAGCATTCCGTAGCCATGGCCTTCCTAACAACATTGAATAGGAATCATCCACCACACTACTATTCATGACGGTAAATGTCACCGTGTAAGGTATGCCATGGATACCTATGCGAACATCTCTAATCAATCCTACCAGTTTAGTGGTAGTTTGATCTGCCATTCTTAAATTGTAAGGTGCAGGTTTTGGGGCTGGTAATCCCAACCGCTTTCGTAAATCCTCCGTGATAATGTTCACACCTGATCCTCCATCCAGAAGAACATCCTCCACAGTGTTTCTCCCGACTTGAACCGGTATGACTGCCATTTGATGATCAATGGCTACCGCAGCTACAATACTTTCAGGAGGTTGGTCTGCATTTTGTTGACGTGACGTACCTGGGGCTGTTAAGTATTCACGCAGTGCGGGAGCTAATTGCATCAATTGCTTCAATGTCAGCGTATACTTACTATCCAAGACCTGGGATCCCAAATCCATCAATACCTCCTTTAGTTCAGTAGACGGGGCTTGTAAGATTACCTTGGGTGATTCCATCTTAGGAAGCCCTATCCATTCCGTGGATTGGCTGACTACTGGTGTGTCCTGAAGTTGATGAATAGTTTGAATGAAATCATTCTTCAATTGCTCTTCCTTTTTCCAATCTTCCGGGGATTTTGTCTTCAAGGGTTCCTTCTCCTTGAATGCTACCTCCTCGTTCACTTTGCTTCGAGTGGTTACCGCTAGAACCATGTTGACATTTGCCTCTTCCACTCTAGGCGGATTCCTAGGTTCCTGCTGCGGTGGTTGGGTTTGCCTATTTCTGAACATGGCCTGAGCCTCGTCCTTGTAAGGGCAAAAATACGCCTTATGTTCTGTCCTACCACAAATGTAGCAAGGTAAAGGCCTGTCGTTCTGCCTAAATGGAGGTCTTGTCGGTATCCCTCGATTATACTGTGCCGCTACCTCATTAACCGCTACCGTGGTTTTCTCCTTTAGTCTATTTAACGGATTCTCTGGATTAAAAAAACATTTTTCCATGGCGTGTCCCTTCCGTTTGCAGCAAGCACACACCTCCTCATTGGGTTTTAAGATTTGTTTTCTCTTCTCCTCCGGTTGGAAGGCACTAATGATTTTATGCCCATCCGAATCTGCAGTATTTTCTTCGCATAATACTGCCGCTTCTTTCAAGGTTACTAACGAGCCCTTTTCCCTAGCTGTAAGTAGCCGTAAGTATGATTTTAAACCCGTTCTGAAAAAGGTAGTTAGGAATGCGTCCTGTGGCGGGTCTTGCAAACAGTTTGCCAATTTGACTAACCTTTCAAAATAAGACTCTACCGTTTCTGTCTCCCCTTGTTTGATGTTTCGGAGAGCCATATAGACTTGTTCATCTGTTTGCACTTTCCTATAGCGTTTACAAACGCTTTTGTCAATAATTCGAAATTACTATCTGGGTAATTGTTCAAAAAATTCTCTCCCCATTCTGATTCTTTGTCTCTCAATGTATAACAGAACAGATTTATCATCTCTTCATCTTCTATTTCACGATTCGCTTTGATAGCTTTCCTAAACACTCTAATATGAGCGTCTGGGTCTGCACCCGACTGATACAGTGGATATGGCAATGATTTACGAGATGGTAAGGGCGTAGGTGTTACCGGAACAGGTGGTGGCATTGTGGTGTACCATGGTGGAAAGTAACCGGTTCGCATCCAAGGTGGTGTGTCATTCTTGTTGTCGTCCTCTTCTTCCCCGTCATCACCTCCCGTTCCTCGGTCCGGTGGTTCTCCTCCCGGTGGTCCAGCAGGGGGTCTTCCTTGGCCTCGTCTGAATTCGTCCTCTCGATCTCGCGAATTCCCCTTCTCCTTCCGTTGGGCTCCTCTTCTTCCCATATCCTTTTGATCATCATCCGATCCTCCTTCTGGTGGTCCTTTTCCTGGTGGTTCGATAGGTGGTCCTCTTCTACCGCCTCCTGTGTCTATTACCGTTTTGTTTCTTGTATATTGTTGTTCCATGTTCCTCTCCAATCCTGGAAAACTTCGTTGATCCTCGTTTTGTCCCCTGTTTGGATAATGTTTCACTCCTTCTACGCCCATCGATTCATATCCATGTGATTGTGATGGCACGGTGTCCTTACCATAGGTGTTCTTCCTTTTTTCCGTTTTTCGTGCTACTTCTGGATTGTCCCCTTGGACATTGTATTCTCTCCTTTGGTGAGAAGCTATGGTTCCCATATAACTCTCATTCGGATAGTATGACGACCTATCCATCCCCCCTTGAAAACCGTATCTACCACCTGGGAGAGAATGTGGGGAACTGTATGGGATCACAGGTGGTGTATAATAAGGATTAGAGAAATGAATGATCGGTGGGTTTTGAATAATGGAGGTAGTTGGAACAATTGTAGTAGGGATTTTTGAAGAGTCGTTGTGAGGAAACGACTTGGTACCTAGTTGATGATCATTTATGAGGGATCTGACAAAATAACACTCAGTATCTCGATGACCCGGAAGATTGCAGTATGTGCAATATGGGGGGGCATGGTGAGAACCAAATTCATCGTCCCATAGATTTGGAAGATTAGAAAATCTTACATGGCGTTGCTGTGTTGGAATGGTCGCCGTAGGCTGCACCATCGTTTGGAATTCGTGAAGTTGCCGAAGTTGTTGAACTCTGGAAGAAACGCCACGAGAGGGTTCCTGAGTAGACAGGTCTTCCATAGTAAACCAAGGTGGTGGAGGATGTCGTGTAGGGTGTATAGGTTGTTGACCGGAATGCTGTGAAGCTATCTGATGATCATCCTCTTCACTACTAAAACTCATACTGACCTCGGGAGTGCTGGTATGGTCGTATGTTGATGAAATTGTGATGAAGGGTGTTGTAGCATGCATCACTGGGTCGGGGTGAGCTGAATCTACTGGTCGACCCTGACCGATGCTGCCTCCAAGAGAATTGACGATGCTGACCTCGTCGTTATCGTGGATGTCATTTATGTTCTTCTCCTTCCTGATGCGTCTTTCCTCCATGTGGCTTGATTTGTCAAGCATGTACAGAAGAGGAGAGTCCGTTGTTGTTGCCGCTGGGATAGGTGCGTTGAAGTTCCATTCCTTCCATGGGTGTGTAGAATTCCGATCGCTGTCTGTTGAGGGAGTTGGTCCGTCAACGTGACGCCAGTATGTTTCTTTGTCCGGTTGTCCCGAGTGCGGATGAGTTTGTTCTGTTTCAGATACGAGATCAGTTTCCAAGACCGTAGCCAAACGCTGCCGTATCCCCCTTGTCATCACCGCCATTTGATCGATGATCGTAGCCGTGGAGTGCCAGTTGTTAACTGCAAAGTTTTCCTTCTATGAAGGGTTTACTCACAGAGTACCGAACCCAGCCGGTATAAGAGGTATTTGCCAATACCCAGCGGCAACCGTTCTCTCCGATGGCGATAATGGGGATGAATGATATAAGGGCTGCAGGTTGGTGTCGGTCCAGAAGGATCTTGTAAGTGAGAACAGAGCGCCCTGTGTCATGACGAGGAACGATTACCGGAACCCAGTCCGTGGGTCATTGTCAAACCACTGCATGGTCGCCAAATGTTAAAGGGGGTTCCCCTCTACGTTCAATGGGTACCACCCTACTTCCGGTAGTACCTTACAGGTAGTAACTTACCGGTAGTACCTTACCGGTACGCGAACAGACTTAGTCCAGTTTTCCTTACCGGCATCCTAAGGTACTGCCCGCTACCGCTTTTGTTGGATGTCTCACTCCATGCATCCATCTTAGTCTCCATGCCTCTCCTTGGGGTATCCCACGCTTCTACTGGTCTTAAGGTTGGTACACCTCTTATGCCAGTAGAGTCGACCAGTATCCCTACCGGATTCTCCTACCGAATTCTCGGAGGATCGACCAAGTTCCCTACCTGGTTCTCAACCGGGTTTCCTAGGGAATCTACCGGTTTCTCTGCCGGATTCGTGACCAGGTTCCTTGGGGGTCTACCGGTTCCACTACCGGGTTCCTAACCAAGTTCCCTAGAAATCTACCGGTTCCACTACCGGTTCCTAACCGGGTTTCCTGAGATCTACCGGTTTAGCCGTACTACCTCCAATACCGTGGTTACAAGAGTTCTAACATCCTACCACGAGTTTTCCCTTTACCCAACTTCACAACTGGGTTTAACCGTTTTTATAACCGTATTACTGTTAGCGTATTACTTACCCTACTACTAAGATAGATGATACATCCTACCGAACTCCCTTCTTAGCACTCCTAACTGTTTCTCTTTTATACTACCACTCTCATAGTCCATGTACAATCCACTCTTTACCAGGACTCAATGTTGTAGTATGAAAACTCAACTAAGAGAATACCATTCCCTTCATTCAGTGTATACATCTGGTACTACTATCCCACAAGACTTCTCTAAAAACACCCCCCTCCATGCGTTAGCTACTTGTACACGACTCTTTTGGTAACATAAGTAGTCCATTGCCAACTTCTCTTCCACACCACAATAATTACCAGAAGTAAGGCAACCACCATTACAAGAAAACCACAAGTTCCTTATCTCAGACTCAACAGTATCTTACTCAAGCAATCCAATACTCTTATCTATATGAATCCTAGTACACATTCCTTAAGAATGAGAGAGAGAGAGAGAAAGACAACTCTCTCCTTAAGTACTTTCTCCTCATCACTTTAAATCCATACTAACCACTCACTGGGATTACCCTATCCACTACTCTTCTACTCCTTATCTGCAACTACGGCACCATCTTATCCCTAATTGCTATTTCTGATACTACTACCAAAAGTAACTTAAAAGCCACTTCAACCTGATATTGCTAAAAATTATTGTTTACTAACCTCCTTTAACAGCTGTCATGGAGAGGTTTTTAGAGTTTTTATCCCTTACCCGTAAACCAATTGTCAGTCCTTATCCCAATTAAAGTGAATTAACCCTGTGTTTTCCCTAATAAATCTTATCTAAGACACCTAGATGTTATATGAATCACCTTTTGAGTCTTCCCTGAGTGTTTCCATGGGTTTGTTCATAACCAAAAATTACACAACAATCCTTCACATTTTTTGCATTTTCTTGCTCTTTATTCTTCGTTTTGTAGCAAAAATATGCAATGTGGCTTATTTTGCCGCAATGAAAACACAACCTTGCGCCTTGGCAAGGAAATGAGTTGACATTTTTACTTTGTTGTAACACCATGACGACATCCTCACTTTAGGGTTTCTTTTCCTTAAGCTTCGACATCTCGTGCATCAAACACGCCATCATGTACTCCATCGTAAGCTCCTTCATCATCACTGTCTCTAAAGCAATGATCAAATATTTGTACGACATTGACAAGTTCTCGAGCAAGGTCATAAGGACCTCTTCGTCTCTCATGAGTACTTCGAAACAAATGAGTTGATCCACAAGTGTCTTCACCTTGTTGACACAGTCCAACAAGCCATTGCTCTATTACATTTTACACGTGAAAATTTTGTGATGAATGGAGAGGATGTTTGACAAACTCCTCATCTTGTGAATGTTGCAAAGGGTCTTCCACACCTCCATAGGTCCTTCGCAACTCTTAAAATGTGCAAGTGGTTGTCCACCAAGTTGAGGCCAATGATGGACATGGCCTTCTTAACGCACCTTTGGTACTCCTTCAATACTTTGGAATCCGCATTGAAAGGTGGAACTTCTTCGAATCCGTCCACAATGTCCTAAAGATCCATGGATGCCAACAATATTTTGATTTTGAATTTCCAAAGGTTGAAGTTTCCTTCATTGAACATGTCAATGGCTCTAGCGGCCTCGCTCTCAAATGATGTCATTATATGCTCGGATATACTCTTAAAATATTCAAACTAGCTTTCATTGGCCTATAATCAATTCAACCCAACCCAAACCAAAAGATCACCTCTTATACTTGAAATATGCATTTACATCTCAATGTAGTGGAAACATATCCATATTCTCTCAAATTAGCCTTTTGGTCTCTAAAATATGTATTTTAATCTTAAACCACTCAAATCATTCAAATAAGATCTTTTTCACTTCAAATATATCAAGTTAGATCTTCTACACATCAAGAGAGGTCTTAAAACACTTAAATCATTCAAACAATATTTCCTTCACCTTAAATATGTGTCGCGTACCTCTTCATGAGGAGTGCCCGAAACACCATGGGCACAAGGGGGTGACACCCGGGACTTGTGGCGCCATTGGTGAAAGGGCCCAAGTGATTTTAGTGTGGATGAGGGCCCCGGGCGTTGGGAACGCCTCCCACCCACGGAGATTAAGAGGCAATACTTGCCCAAATGGGCAAGTGAGTAGTCCATTGGTATCTACATGAACCGTAGATGACGATGGAGTGGTCGATTGTTAGCATCAGAGATGATATGAACAAGTTATGGGGTTCTGAAGCTGTGGGGGGCTTCTAGCCCTGGCGGCTAAGGGAAAATGTCTACTTGGCCCCAAGTCTTGGGGGAGAGACAAAAGGTTATTTGACGGTGGGGTAAGGGCCCTGCCTAGAGTCCTAGAGGCTTATATGGGCGAGGTGGTGTGGCCGAACCCATCCGAGGCTAAACGGCATGGCCTCCATGGACATTGGCCCAATGTGAGGGCATAGTTGCCTAGTATGGCTCGGGTTGTTGTAATGTTGCTCCTGCAACGCGATAATCAACATAAGATTGGACTTCCATGGATGGAAGTCTACATCTAAAAATTGGTTACCGATTAAGGGGTGAGTTCCGAAAGCAAAGTAAGAGGGTTGGTCCCCCTTCTAGGAACTATAAGGTCCACAGTATGGGAAGCTAATCATTCGCATGGCGCAATGCGAAGGGTTAACGCTCGTAATCCTTGCTAAAATGAAAAATGACGAGTGACTTAAGGGGAGCTAGCGAGGGTTGCGACAATATGCCTTACACTCTCAAATACCTCAAGTTAGATCTTCTACATCTCAAGAGAGATCTTGAGACATTCAAATCATTCAAACAAGATTCACTTCATCTTAAGTGAGTCTTACACTTTCAAATACCTCAACTTAGATCATCTACATCTCAAGAGAGATCTTAAGACATTCAAATCATTCAAACAAGATTTCCTTCATTTCAAGTGTGTCTTACACTTTCAAATATCTTTAGTGAGATCTTCTACATCTCAAGAGAGATCTTAAGACATTCAAATAAGATCTTCTTTGTCTTAAATGTGCCTTACACTCTCAAATACCTCAAGTTGAATCTTTTACACCTCAAAACACTCAACCAACATTTCCTTCAACTCAAAACACCTGGAATGGTTCTAAACAAGCCTTACAATACTAAAGCCTTCTAAATAAGCTTTAAACCACTTAAAACACTCAAGCCATATGCTTTTGAAATCTAAACACCTCCAAACCTCATAAATAAACTTCTAAATACTTAAGCCTCTCAAGTCATGTGCAGGGTTGTCTATTGTGTCGTGACGGAGGCTTATCCCGGCATAATGTCGTGCCGTCACGACACGTATCCGTCACGACATTATGCCGGATTATGCCGGATGCTGTCTTTATCCTGCCGGACTTGAATTTTACCGATTTTTTTGTGTAATTACATTACCCAATTTCGGACACGTAGGATTTACATTGTCCACGTGTGACGACATGTCAGCAAAGTAAAGGGAAAGTGGGGAAAATTCTACTAGCGCCCGTCCGCCCCCCCGTCCGCCCCCGTTCCCAATCCCCGTTCCCACCCGTCCGCCCTCGTTCCCAATCCCCGTTCCACCCCGTCCGCTCCCGTTCCCAACCTCCGTCTGCCCACGTCCCCCGCCCCGCTCCCAACCCGTCCGCTCCCCCGTCCGCCCCCCCCCCCCCCGTCCGCTCCCCCCCCCTCCGTCCGCCCCCCCGTCCGCCCCCCCCCCCGTCCGCTCCCCCGTCCGCTCCCCCCCCCTCCGTCCGCTCCCCCGTCCGCCCCCCCGTCCGCTCCCCCCACCTCCGTCCGCTCCACCGTCCGCCCCCCCCCCCCGTCCGCTCCCCCGTCCGCCCCCCTCCCCCGGTCCGCTCCCCCGTCCGCTCCCCCCCCTCCGTCCGCTCCCCCGTCCGCCCCCCCTCCATCCGCTCCCCCGTCCGCCCCCCCCGTCCGCTCCCCCGTCCGCTCCCCCCCCCTCCGTCCGCTCCCCCGTCCGCACCCCCGTCCGCTCCCACCCCTTCCGTCCGCTCCCCCGTCCGATTCGAACACTATAAATTGAGGGTGCAAGGTGCCATTTTTGCCTCCACTGACATAGTGTGTCTCAAGTCTTTTGATTCTCCTTTGAGGAGTGAGGATTGAATGCGTGAGACCCGAATGCAGAGTATACTTTGTCCAATCTAGTGTATGTGAATTAGGGTTGCCCTCGTGGCACTCTTGAACAGGACCTAGTATGCGATCAAAGTGACTTGCTCTAACTTGTTTGTATTTGCAGGTTTTGTTGAAGTCATGCCACGCCGAAACGATGCATGGGATCATTGGTACGAGGATAAGGGGAGGGTTCCCGGTAAATCACAAAGGCAGGTTAAATGTAGGTTTTGCCCGTTCGTCATATCTTACCGAGGAGATAGAATGTTGGCCCACCTTGGTTATAGACCTCATGTAGGGGGTGCTTCTGATGTTTCCACATGTAGGATGGTACCCCCGCATATTAGGGCCTTGTTTGAACATTGCGGAGGCATTGTGCCCTTACATGTAGGCATTGTAAATGAGGACTCTCTGGTGGCAGATATTGTACCTTTGGAGCCTATTATAGCGGGCTCCGTAATTAGTGAAACAGAGCCTTTGCTTATGTCCCAAACCACTCAACATTCTGATGTTGTGATATATGGCACTCCTCCTCGTGAACTACGTCAACTCAACATAACGGAGGGGTTCAATGTGTCAACAAAACAACTCCTCGATAGAGCATGGGCAACGGCTTTTTATGAAGCTAACATTCCTTTCAACATTGTGAGACATCCTGCATTTGTTCATGCTGTGCGTGAAACTGCCCGTCATCGAATGCCAGCCTACACACCACCATCGTACAATGCCATCCGTACGAAGTTGTTAACTGATATAAAGGTTGACCTAGATAGGCAAGTGAAGGAGAAACTGGGGAATTCCGTTGAAAAATACGGTGTTACAATATGTTGTGATGGATGGGACAACGTGCAAAACCGACCTCTCCTAAACGTTCTTCAATGTGGCACAAAGGGAGACGTTTTCTTGGGTACCATTGACACCACGGGAAATCACAAGGATCATGTCTACGTTGCTGCTCAAATTCAACCATTTGTGGAAAAGGTTGGTCGACATAATGTGGTCCAAGTTTGCACCGACAATGCCCCAGTTATGGCCTCCGCTGCTCGCGACTTGATTCGAGCAAATCCCGATCTATATTTTCAAGGATGTGCTGCACATTGCCTAGATCTCCTCTTAGAAGATTGGGGGAAGGAGGAATGGGTGAAAAAATTGGTAAAAAAATCCCGCCATATTTGTGTATTTGTTAAAAACCATCATGCTTCTCAAGCTATATTCCGGAGGTTGTCACCAAATCTCTCACTCCGCCTACCTGTAGAGACCCGTTTTGCTACGAACTTCATCATGATTGAACGTCTTCTCCAAGTACGCAATGCTTTGGAAAGAATGGTGGTTGATGAGGATTGGATCACTCTAATGCGTGATATGAGGAGGAGATCTGGCACCTCTTACATGAAGGGCTCTGTTGTGCGAAGCTTTATACGTTCTGATGGATTCTGGAACACGTGCGAAAATTTCTTGTATATGGTGATCCCGGTTGTTAAAGCTCTTCGTGTATTTGACGGCAAGGCGCCTGCAATGGGAATGGCTTGGAGGGTCATGCATGATTTACAAACCCATATTCGTGGATTCAGTAAACCTCCATTTCGCTTAAGCCCTGAGCTTGCTGCAAATGCTATGGTAACGTTTCAAAATAGATGGAGGTTGATGTTGAATGATCTACACTGGGCTGGAGCGATGTTAAATCCGCTTCTACGTGGTTGGGCCCCACTCCATGAGGATGACAATTCGAGGACAATCCTAAATCGAGTTCTTCGCAGGCTTGCTCAAGATGAGGACACTTATGTCCAAATCCTCCACCAGTACCAAGATTTTCTTGAAAATCGAGGGCCTTTTGCTGATTCTACTGACCCGAGCGTGCATGCCGCACCTCTCCATGAATGGTGGGATGCAATGGGAGGTGGAGCTAAAGCCCTCCAAACAATAGCAAGACGTATCCTTGCACAAGTATGTTCCGCATCCGCATGTGAACGCAATTGGAGCATGTACTCATACGTTCACAACAAGAGTCGCAATCGCTTGAAGCATAGTCGTGCTGAGGACCTCGTCTACATATATACCAATAGTAGGCTCATTCGACATCGGAGGGGCCCAAGACCTGCTCAATGGTACGAATTGAATGAGGTCCATTCTGACGATGACCTTGACGAAGAAGATGACAACGAAGATGACGTGGATCCAACTGATAGGGCTGGAAATGATGAAGACAACAATGTTGATGACATCGACTTTGATTTGGATGACCTCGATTCCGAGAATCATGGTTCAGAAGATGAGGATGGCAATGGTAGTGATGGAAACCTTGGGGTGTTTGAGTTTGATGAACCGGATGTCCCCCAACATAACGACGGAATGCATGACGATCATGAGGGGTCTATTGGAAGACCGCATGTTGAAACTCTCCACACTGGAGAAGGGTTTCCATCTGACCATAATGTTGCTATGGGGGCAAGTGAGAATGTGGGAATTGAAGTAGATTCCTTGCAACATCGGAGCGATTCTCTTTCATTTGGTGAAGGCGACAATGTACTACCCGTAAATGAGCCAATGCACGTTCAACATGATCCACTTCCAACCCGAGTACATTCTGAATCCATGGATGCCTCCCTCATATCCAACCATCGTATAGAAGATCCAACGCCCAATGTTCCTGAAATGCCTACAACTCGATTCCGTGCTCTTCAAAGGATTGCATCCACCTCTACGGTGCAATTGCATGCACAAGGTCAACATCGTCCTCTCACTCGAAGTATTGCCAATACTTCTAGATTGGGTGTTTCACGTGCAACTGCGGTGGGTGCTACTTTGGTTGCTATGCACAATGTTTCAAGAAATGTTACTATAGAGGCGCCACGTCGTCCTTCTGTACGACGACATGTTGTTGAGAACATACCAATTGCAATTCCACCCGCGTCTGTTTCACTTTCACACAGTCAATCCAATGGAAGAGGTGGTCTTGGAGTTGGAGGCGGAAGTACAACGGGGGATGCTTTTATAGATGGAAGTAGAGATGAAGTGCACTCAAGTCGTGGTACGGGTGGAGGGCGCCAGAGAACTACGAGAGGTGTCAAACGTACTAGGAAGAGGTATCAGGGACGATCGCTTCCGTTTACTGCTGAAGACTACAATGAAGATGAGGGTAGACCACATCTAGATGAAAATGGCATACAGGATGCAGATGGCTCCCGGCCGACCAAGAGGATAATTTTCTCACAACGTGACCGAGAGTTGCATCTTCGAAGCGCGACTCCCCAAACGGATGATGATTTCAGCACAGACGAGTCTGAAGAGGACCCAAGATGTGTCGAAGCAAATGATCCTACAGTACGGATTCGAACGTAATGGTTTTGCACAAATGTGTTCTTTCGGTGCTCCCACGTACTCCCATAATTTATTACTTCCGTCAAAATTGATACAAGTTACAACCTTAGGGCCTTCGGTAAGACATTTAGACCACAAAGCGAACGTTACGTTCGAAGTTGTATCATTTTATTATAGTAATAAAATTATTTATTGCATGTTTTTTAAAATTATTTATTGCATATTTATATAATTATATCTTTATGTGGTATTCAATATTGACTATGTAGTCAATAGTACTTTTGGTTAGACTATCATATGAATTACAAATATTCAAGTGAGTTTTTAAAAGTTTCGAATAACATTAAAACATGTGACATCCATATGCTATCTTTTACACGATCTTAGAAATGACAACTTGTCGGTAACTCCTCTTTATATTACATATTCTTTGAACATGAAATATGTTCAATGTGTACAAAGTCTTCCTCCGTTCCTATACAACTTTCTAAACATGCTACAAAAATGCCTAATCCGAATCTGAATCGAGGTCTATTGCAGCTGAAGTAGATCCTCGTCGTGCTCGTGATGATTCCCCGGCTTCCATCATTCGCGTGGTTTCACGGGTGAGATATGGACGACTTCCAGGAGACAGTGGAGTGGCATTACGTGGTCTAGGCCCCCCATTTAGCCATCTCAATACCGCATCATCCGTAACTCTATTCAAGAGTGCTTCAACTGCCTCCAACTGCGTTCTGTGTTTGTGGTACGACTGCTCTAAGTGCGCTTCAAAATGGGAATCCCGTTCCATGGGCATCTCATGTGCATCTTCTTCCAACTCATGCTCCGATATTGATAGTTCACCACTTGCATTGTAAAAAGGAGTTTGAATGCCTCCTCGATGGCCATCTCCACGTCATTGGCTGGTCGTTTGCGAGTACGTGGTTTTTTTGGTTCCCGACCTTCTGGAATTGGTGCCCCAGGCTCATCCACTAGTTTAGGATTCTTCCTGAACCACTCCGGAACGGGAGTGTATGGAATATCCGGAACTGTGCATTTAGTGAATGCAATTCCAATACCCCCAAATTTTTGATCATGCAGAGCACCCAAACTTGACCAATCCACCCTAACTCGCAACACGTGCTCCGCATACATCATACACGCCACCGACTTTGGAATTGCACTCTTGGGCCATCTATCCAAATTGGAGATACTTCTAAGTATCGTTAGGAATCTCCATTTTGCCTCCACGTCTTCAAGCTGCGTATAGCTCGCATTGACGGCCTTGCAATGTCGCTCGTGACAATATCTTGGCCACAACCGATCAAAGTGAGGGAAGCCCACGTACTGCATTGCAGTCTTCGCTGACCACGGTTGTGGTACATTCTCCCAACCTACCCTGGCTTTTTGGGAGGGATCATCGTAAACATTCCACTCCAAATCAGCGGCCTTGCGTCCATGTCCTCTGGAACACCCAGAACTAGATCCTCCACTTGCACTTGCCATGTCTCCAGTTCCTCCACTTGCCATGTCTGAAAATTGGAGTTTCTAATTCTAATTCCACCCAAATTGGAGTTTCTAATTCTAATCTAGAACTCTACTTTTTAAAATACTAATTGCACTTCATAATAGTGCTACAAAATATCCAAGCATACACTTCAAAATAGTGTTGCTGTGGAATTAGTTCAAAAATGTCCCTAAAAATTAAAGTTCAACTATTCGGCACACCCTTCGAGCACCCCGCTACCGGCGCTCACGCAGAGGCCAGTTGACTGGGCGCGTCACAAGGAATATGCCAAATAACGGCCACGTGGATCTGCCAAAACCTGCCACAACCTGCCAAAAGTAGTGTAAAAGGATCCCAAAAAAGGGATCCTTAACTCCTCCGAGAGCCCCGCTACCCCGCACTCTGTGTTAGAGGAGGGTTGTCTGGGCGCCCAGAAGGAGTGGAGTAAGGTATGTAAGTGGTCCCCTCCACTTATATACCCCCGTCCGCCCCTCCATCCGCTCCCGCGTCCCCACCCGTTCGCACCCGTTCGCACCCGTTCGCACCCGTTCGCACCCGTCCGCACCCGTTCCCGCCCGTCCGCCCCAGAGTCCCCCCCCGTCCGCACCCGTTCCCTCCCGTCCGCCCCCAGCGTTCCCCCCCGTCCGCTCCCACGCTCCCCTCCGTACGCTCCTCTCCATACGCTCCAGCGTTCCCATCCCGTCCGCTCCTCGTTCCCATCCCGTCCGCTCCTCGTTCCCACACGTCCGCTCCTCGTTCCCATCCCGTCCGCTCCTCGTTCCCACCCATCCGCTCCTTGTTCCCCACCCGTCCGCCCCGCGTTCCCTCCCGTCCGCGCCACCGTTCCCCTGCCGTCCGCTCCGCGTTCCCCTGCCGTCAGTTCCCCCCGTCCGCCCCCTGTTCCCCTCCCGTCCGCTCCATGTTCGCGGACGGGAGGGAACGCGGGGCGGACGGGTGGGGAACGCTGAGCGGACGGGTGGGAACGAGGAGCGGACGGTGGGGAACGAGGAGCGGACGGAGGGAACTCGGGGCGGACGGGTGGGGAACGCTGAGCGGACGGGTGGGAACGAGGAGCGGACGGTGGGGAACGAGGAGCGGACGGAGGGAACTCGGGGCGGACGGGTGGGGAACGCTGAGCGGACGGGTGGGAACGAGGAGCGGACGGTGGGGAACGAGGAGCGGACGGAGGGAACTCGGGGCGGACGGGTGGGGAACGCTGAGCGGACGGGTGGGAACGAGGAGCGGACGGTGGGGAACGAGGAGCGGACGGAGGGAACTCGGGGCGGACGGGTGGGGAACGCTGAGCGGACGGATGGGAACGAGGAGCGGACGGTGGGGAACGAGGCGCGGACGGAGGGAACGTGGCGCGGACGGGAGGGGAACGGGGCGGACGGGTGGGGAACGTGGACCGGACGGGGGGGAACGGATGAAAGATGGAACGATTAGCGGACGGGTGGGGAGCGCGGAGCGGACGGGAGGGAACGGGGCGGCAGGGGAACAACGTAGAATTGCGACCACATATGAATTGGACTTCATATGAATTTTTTAGAGCCAAAAAACGGACACTATAGTCACCATCTATAAATGTTAACCCTTGGGAGTGGATCAAAGTGCGATTGAGCGGCCCAACTTTGTTGAGAGTCCAAAGAAATGAACCCTAAATAGCCAATAAAATATAGTAAAGGTAGCCTTAGTTGGGCATAGTGTGAAGCCTCCAAAGGCCAAGCCCAAAAGTCCAAACTCAAAGGAGCATGCCACTTTATTACTTGCTCAAAATAACCCCTCCAATCTAACGGCCAAGATCTTGTCAATGATTGATTATTATAATGAAAAAAATGTAGGCATCGAAAAAAAAAGCAGGTGGGTTCGTTGGAAAGCTAGGAACCTAAACCCTCAAACCATGTATGGAAACACTTCTACATGAGTGTGAGAACAAATCAATGGCACATATGTGGTAGTCATTTGGAATGACGTAGGGTTTAGGGTTTAGGGGTTTAGGGTTTAGGGTTTATGAACCACTAAGGTTGAAGCACAAATTAATGATTTATTGAAGGAAAGTGCATTCGGATGGGTGACATCGGTTATGAAACCATATGAACCACTAAGGTTGAAGCACAAATTAATGATTTATTGAAGGAAAGTGCATTCGGATGGGTGACATCGGTTATGAAACCATATGAACCACTAAGGTTGAAGCACAAATTAATGATTTATTGAAGGAAAGTGCATTCGGATGGGTGACATCGGTTATGAAACCATATGAACCACTAAGGTTGAAGCACAAATTAATGATTTATTGAAGGAAAGTGCATTCGGATGGGTGACATCGGTTATGAAACCATATGAACCACTAAGGTTGAAGCACAAATTAATGATTTGTTGAAGGAAAGTGCATTCGGATGGGTGACATCGGTTATGAAACCATATGAACCACTAAGGTTGAAGCACAAATTAATGATTTGTTGAAGGAAGGTGCATTCGGATGGGTGACATCGGTTATGAAACCATATGAACCACTAAGGTTGAAGCACAAATTAATGATTTGTTGAAGGAAGGTGCATTCGGATGGGTGACATCGGTTATGAAACCATATGAACCACTAAGGTTGAAGCACAAATTAATGATTTGTTGAAGGAAAGTGCATTCGGATGGGTGACATCGGTTATGAAACCATATGAACCACTAAGGTTGAAGCACAAATTAATGATTTGTTGAAGGAAGGTGCATTCGGATGGGTGACATCGGTTATGAAACCATATGAACCACTAAGGTTGAAGCACAAATTAATGATTTGTTGAAGGAAAGTGCATTCGGATGGGTGACATCGGTTATGAAACCATATGAACCACTAAGGTTGAAGCACAAATTAATGATTTGTTGAAGGAAAGTGCATTCGGATGGGTGACATCGGTTATGAAACTATATGAACCACTAAGGTTGAAGCACAAATTAATGATTTGTTGAATGAGTGGATAACTAATCAAATATGGAAAGTTCAAAGAGATATCAAAGAGGTTTCCGATGCGGATGTCGGAAGATTTTTTCAAAAGTGTACATTTTTAACCTAACCAACTTTCTTTTTATTCCGATTGCGTTGACTTTATCTTACTAACGAGAATTGGATCCTCTACATATTGGATTACATCAATTATTGGTCATGGTCATCAAGTCCTTAGAGGTCAATATATAAGTAGATCATTGAGACTCATACATATAACGAAGGTAGAGTATCATGGATAGGATGGGAAAGGGGAGAGTCATGTTTGAGGGTGTAGAATGCGATGAGGAGATACACAATTTAGACGATCCCCATATTCCATTCAATGCAACACCCGAGCGTGAGAGAGATGAGAGAAGTGCTAGGGATCGATTTCGTGATGAGTATGTCATGACTCCCTTCTCACAATCTACACAAGCTTGGAGGATGAGGGCGGCGGAGGAACAACGACGATATGCAGACAACTTTGAGATCGATGCGGTGGAGAAGGACCACACACAATGCGTGGGTGGAGATCTAAATGATCTAATTGATTTGTGTGCGGATATTTTGGAGAAGCCCGGGGATGTGGATGTGGATGTGGATGTGGATGTGGATGTGGAGGAGACTTCAATCGACATTGAAATAGTCAAGGTAGCGGGGGAATCTTCAAAGACTATGTCTATTCGTAAGAAGAGGAGAGGATTGTCGCCTCATCGGCTACCATTGAAGGAACGGATGAAAGACCGAACGATTAGCTATTTTGATTTACTTCAGCCGAATCCTCTTCCAAAAATGGAGCCTCGCTGGAAGCCAGGAGCATCTACGAGGTTGGGATGACGGAATGAAGTGGAATATTATAGTTTGCATGGTTTGTTCATGTATATGATTAATAAAGGGCATTTATAACGTTGTCGCAATAATAAAGTTATGACTTGTATAATATGTTGTACCACTTCTATGATTTATTTATTTATTTTTAATTCACCAACCGAACAGTTTCTGTTGAGATAAACAAGCACAAAGCAATATGAAACTATGCATCCACTTCTCAGTTCCAAGAGAAATTTTTTTAACCACTTTACGTTCACCCTTAGTTGATTATTGCTATTTTAGTGTACTTTATTATGTAGATGGGGGGACTATTATGTAGAGGACTTTTATTGCATATTCTTGTAGAGGACTTCATTACCTATCCATGGATACCAAGAACTCATTTTTTGGACTTCATATGAATTTTTGAGAGCCAAAAAACCGAGACTATGTCCAAACTTCCAAAAAAAAGTGATTGTGAATTATATAAATATAAATATAAGCAATTGTGAAGTATGTGTGCAATATGTGTGGAGTACAAGAAAGAACATTTAGAGATGTTTAGGATCACGTGTACAACCGATATAACTATTGCAACATTGTGCTCAACTTTAGTTAACTAGATATAACTATAGTTGACTACATTTTGTGGCATACCAAAATTAGAATAAATATAGGTAATTGCATTTTGGCAAGACATATCACGAACAACTATAGTTAACTTGAACTTAGCACATGGATGTGATAACAACGATGTGAAAGAATGATGTGGCCTCACGAGAGGCGAGAACCTTGGTTAGTCTCCCATAGACTTCATCTCGATTATGAAGCAAAAATCCTCATGGAGTATGAACATTGCACTAAGATCCATAAATCTCATACAATATACAAGTTGTGTATGAAAAAATGATGGCTTTATTTACATCTCCAACGGTTACAAAATTGGTATGATCCAAAATTGCTGCAAAGAAAACAAAAAAAAACTATTTTGCAGTGTCACGGAAGCACATTGTCGGGTTAACCATGTTGTATGGAGGCGACTTCAACATGTTCACTACGTGTGTGATGGTTGACCTTTCCGCTGGATTGGGCTTCGTCAATGCATCCAATGCTATCTCAAACCGCATCTTCAAGCCATTTGGATCACTGTTTAGCTGAAACAACGAGGAAGTCGAATCCCTGGCATAAATTTTCTTTGCCAAAGCACCCACTGAGAAGGACTCCGAGAGAAACGTGTGCCTATGTTTCCGAGCCATCCTCACCGGAGAGGTAGATGTTCCACGCTGCCCTCGTACATGGAATAATTCTGGACCAGCACAGTTGTATTTTATGCGGTGCTTGTTCATCTCATCCACTGATTCTTTTCCATAGTTGGAGGGTGCGTCTTCATCTCCCCATGATGCCATCCCCCAATCACACACACCAATGAAAACCGTGTTCTCACGGTCTTGTGGGAAATGCAGCATGACATTGTTGGGATTAAGGTCATTGTGCAACACGTCATGCTTGTGCACTACATCCACAATGCACATTAGAGCCCATGCCAAATAAGCTCGATGCCTTCGATATACAACCAACCGTTTCCGTGCTTCAAAGTCTGCCCCAGGCATTTGAAGGATTGTGCGCTCGTGGGTTTCCGGAACTTGGTGGTCATAGACCCTCATGTTCTTCAAGGAGCCTCCATTCCACCACATCGAATAGGATTCGTATGTTTTCGGGTGGAGGTATTGTAGCTTGATTATCCCAGGATGATCTACTGGGCATGCCAATGCTTCAACCGAACGCTCCTTTCGGTTCTCCAGACTATTCGTGGCCTTCATGGTCTTCCCAGCCCACTCTATCCAGTTAGGGATGAATGATGCTCCATGAATTGTGACTCTCCGCACCACTCCGAAGGTCCCTTGGAAGATTTCCCTATCCAAGGGTTTGATCTCCACATTCCTAGGCAACCATATGACACCCTGCCGGCCCTGAGTGGCAATGTTGTCTGCCAGCTGCCTGTCAATAAAAACGGGAAGGTTGCGGGCGGATGTGCCTTTTGCTGCTATTACGCCTCTTTTCCAATTCTCTAGCTTAATGTACAGCTCGGACCTCCTCCCACCACTACTTCCCTCTCCAGGATGCATAGCCTCATATGACATCGTTGGATTGTAGATTGCTTCCACAGCTTGTTTTTCAATCCATGTGTTCCAATCGCTCATGCCCCTAGCTTCCTCAAACTCCGGTCCAGACGTGGCTTCCGTGAGAATAAGCATCAACTCGTTCCTCGCCAACTCTAAACCCTTTGTACCATCATTGAGGTATTTTTTCTCCAAATAAACCATGCTGTTACTTCTAAACCAATCCAACAACACGATCCTGCAATGATTTCGAGCCTCATCGGTCCGCGGGTCGCGTTTGCCTCTATGTTTCCTTTTCTTTGATTGCGAACCCGATGCCGCGGACCCGTCCTCCGTCCCTTCCGAAACTGCTGGGCGTTTTAATCCCCGTCTTTCAGTCTGCTCCGAACCCTGAGGTACATCACGTGCAGGGCTCTCCGGTCTTGATGTCCGCCGTGTCGGAGATTGTGGTGGCACGTTCTCCGAACGAGCCGGTGCATGTATTTCTGTGGAACTGCCTGAGCTTGGTCCCCTTCCAGTTCTCCCTCTATGTCCACTGTTTCCCCGACTCCCACGTGTTCCACGGCTTCCCCGTGTTTGGTTGCCTCCCGAATGACCAACAGCCAAGAACTCTTCGTCAAACTGAAAGGGATCTGGACGTGGTGGACGTGCTGCAGTACTTCCACTTCCAGGATCGCTTCCCGTACCCTCGGCAGTATTCGCCGATGCATTGCCTACGAGCCAAGCACGGTGCACCCTCAAATCCTCGTTCTCGTAAGGAGCAATGCCCTCCCCCTCCATCGTGATAAAAATCACGTGAGTGAGTGAATCTGAAAATGAGTCGTGATAAAAATCACGTGAATAAGTGAGTGTGAAAATCTCTCGTGATAAAAATCACGGGAGCGAGTGAATCTGAAAAAAAAATTGCGAGGGTTCCCCCACAATTTGCCCTGCCCTCCCAAACCCCTTGAGACCCGCGCGGTGATGCTGTCCTTTGGGACGCAACAAGGTCTCGGGTCCCTATGTGGTGGGAGGAGAGGAAAGTGGTAGGAACTAAAGCCTCACGGCTTTATATAGGCAACGAGGAGCCCAATCATTATGGGATCCCGGTCGGAATTAGGGTTTAGGGTACGAAAACGACGTATGGGGAACGTGGGAACTAGGGGCGGACGGAGGGAACGTGGGGGCGGACGGAGGGAACGAGGAGCAGACGGGTGGGGAACGCGATAGGGAACTCGGGCGGACGGGAGGGAACGAGGCGCGGACGGGAGGGGAACGGGCGGACGGAGGGAACGTGGCGGACGGAGGGAACGTGGAGCGGACGTGAAGGGAACTCGATAGGGAACGCGGGCGGACGGAAGGGATCGGAAAGCGGACGGGAGGGAACGTGGAGCGGACGTAGGGGAACTCCGAGCGGACGGGGGGAACGCGGGGCGGACGGGGGGAACGCGGGGCGGACGGGGGGAACGCGGGGCGGACGGGGGGAACGCGGGGCGGACGGGGGGAACGCGGGGCGGACGGGGGGAACGCGGGGCGGACGGGGGGAACGCGGGGCGGACGGGAGGGAACGGGTGCGGACAGGATGGGAACGGGGTACGGACGACGGGGAACGTGTGGCGGACGGAGGGAACGTGGAGCGGACGTGAGGGAACGCGTGCGGACGGGAGAGGAACGTGGGGCGGACGGGAGGGAACGAGGAGCGGACGGTGGGGAACGTGTGGCGGACGGAGGGTAGCGGACGGGAGGGAACGCGGGGCGGACGGGTGGGACGGGTGGGACGCCCCACCCCCCCCCCCTCTCCCGTCCGCTCCACCCCCGTCCGTCCGCCCCACCCCCCCTCCCCCGTCCGTCCGCCCCACCCCCCCTCCCCCGTCCGCTCCACCCCCCCGTCCGTCCGCTCCACCCCCGTCCGTCCGCCCCACCCCCCCCCCCTCTCCCGTCCGCTCCACCCCCCTCCCCCGTCCGCTCCATCCCCCTCCTCCGTCCGCCCCTCCCCCCCCCTCTCCCGTCCGCTCCACCCCCGTCCGTCCGCCCCACCCCCCCTCCCCCGTCCGCTCCACACCCCCGTCCGTCCGCTCCACCCCCATCCACCGTCCGCACCACCCCCCCGTCCGCCCCACACCCTCCTTAGTAATATTTTATTACTTTGATTTTAACACAATGATAAACACAATGGCAAAATGGTCTACGTGGCAGGGGAAATATGCACATCCACGTCGACGTTTTCTGCCACATAGGACGCCACCTTGGCAAGAAGGTAAGTATTTTACCCACCCTAGTCGGCTCCCCCTATGTTGACCCTACGTGGACCCTATTGTGTCGTGACGGAGGGGTCCGTCACGACACGACACGTCGTGACGGCACGACACCGTCACAACGGCGGGATAGACAACCCTGGTCATGTGTTATTAGAGTCTAAACACCTTCAAAACTCTCAAATAAGCCCTTGAACACTCAAAACACTCAAGTCAAATATTTTTGAAATCCAAACACCTCCAAACCTCTTACATAAGTCTCTCAACAATAAAAACAAATTAAATCACATGTTTTTGCATTAAACATACATTCAAACAAAAGAAAAAGACAAAAAAATACTTACAACAACCAAATGTGCCCACGGACACCTCCAATGCTCCGAAGCGCCAACCCCTGAAGATCCACTCCATAACCTCAAAGTAATCAAATCTCTAGGCATTTCACTTGCATAATGGGCCCATAACCTATTGGAAGTTAATAGGACTAAAGATGAGATTGCATAAGCATATACACATACACAAAGGCATATGAACAATATTTGTAATAAGATGGTTTCATGCTCTCCTTGCTTTTTATTTTTTTATTTTTTTGGTGGTACATATAAACAATATGGGATAACGCATACCCCTCTTTGGATTAGCATTGTGACTTTATTCTAACCTTATTGTTTATCATGTTTTTTTCATTACATTTCTATTGACTACGAGCAATCCAATGTTGTCATGCACCTCTCCATGAGGAGTGCCCGCAACACCATGGGCGCAAAGGGGACCCCGGAGTGACACCCGGGACTTGTGGCACCATACGTGAGAGGGCCCATGTGATCCTGGTGTAGGCGAGGGCCCAGGGCGTTGAGAACGCCTCCTACCCACGGAGACTAGAAGTCACAAGGGTAAGGCCATAAGCAATAAGTAGCTTATAGTGTTCGGATTCTAGAATGCTCAAGAACTCCCCAATCAGAGGTGTGAGCTAGGAAATATGGCAATTTGAATGAGGCGATGCCTAGGGACATCGCCCTTGGACAGCAGTGACCAAGGAGCGGCACCCAAGACTGTCGAGGTTAGAACATCCATAAGTCCCTCAATACTTGCCCAAATGGGGCAAGTGAGGAACTAATCAACATCTATGCAAATAGTAGATGTCGATGGAGTGGTTGCTTGATATAATCAAAGATCATACAACGAAGTTATGGAGGTTTGAAGTTGTTGGGGGACTCCAGCCCCAGCCGCTAAGAAAAAATGTCTACTTGGCCCCAACTCTTAGGAGAGAGAGAAAAGGTTACTTGACGGTAGGGTAGGGGCCCTGCCCAAAGTCCTAGCACTAGAAGAAAAACGGTCCTTTACAACTTGTCCATAGTGACTTAAATGGTCCAGAATGACTTATTTCCGCAAGAATTGAGTCGTTCTGGACCATTTAAGTCACTATGGACAAGTTGTAAAGGACCGTTTTTCTTCTAGTGTAGAGGCTTATTTGGGTGAGGCAGCGTTGCCGATTGACTCCACCCGAGTTCGAACGGCACGGCGTCCACGGGCATTGGCCCAATGTGGGGGCATAGTTGCATGTATGCTTCGGGTCATTGTCGTGTTGCTCCAACAACGCGATGATCAACTAAAGATTGGACTTCCATGAATGGAAGTCCACATCTAACCATTGGCTACCTACTAAATGAAGAGTCTTGAATACATGTGTAAGAGGGTTGGTCACCCACCTATGAGCTTGGAGGTCCAAGGTATTGGGAGCTAACCATTCGCATATGTGGGATGTGAAGGATTAGCACTCGTGACACTTGCTTGAATTGAGAAACGGTCAAGTTAAGTTAATGGGAGCTAGGAAGGGTTGCAACAAATGCTCTAACTTTTACACATCTTATGTCTTATATTTGGATGTTGATTTTGATTTAAATTTGTTACTTTACTTCTCTTGACATGGTCTCCTTTCTGACATTGTCTTCTTCTTTTTGTAGCAATCTCTTCCATATTTATTCTCATGGTCGCATCTCCATTATCTTCGTTATTTGGTGGTATTAGCAATCCATCATTTCTACATTTGCATCATTATGAAGCTAGTAATCGTGAAACAATCGTAAATTATGATATGTTGAAAAAATGTTTTACTTCATATTTGCTAATAAGGGCCAATGCAATCCAAATTGTGACCGATTATATGTCATTCAAAAAGAATTTTGGCTCCACTGTTGGGTCTTGGAACCACTGTCATCTTATGAAAAACTTTCCATTGGGAGAGATGACCTTTTGTCATGTCTTTGACTAATCTGTATTGAAAAAATTATTGTTGAAGATATTAAAATAACCATGACAACCAATGATAGTTGTTTAATTGTCATGGTCTGCAGGAATTTGTGTCAAACCTACCTCTTGGACGTGGGCTTGACGTAAATTCCGGCATAACATGCAACCTTGTCCATAGCCTATCATGTAGAATTCCATGTGACTTTTCATTCATGAAATTTTCTTTGGACCTTGAGGCCTTCACCTTCTAGTGTGAAGTGAACTTGGACGGTCTCCGTTTTTTCGACTAATGAAAGACCTTGCATTGCAATGGTCACGGGCCTTCAGTCTCATATGTGAAGCGGGCCTTAAATGTTAACTACACCATGGACCATGAAGTCGTCCCAAAGCCTTGTAAAATTTGTGATTGGTTGTTGAACTCATCCTAGGACAACTTCAGTTTACACCAAGGAAAAAATGTCAGAGTGACCATGAAGTTCGAGGTCCTCAAAAGGCATATTTTGAGGCCTACATTATCCGTTGTCATGGTCCAATGGGTTTTGCGGTGGGAGGTGCTATAGTAGAAAAAGGCAACGGCTCATGGCAAAGAAATGATGTTATAAATTTTTACTAATGAAATGTTTTTTGGGGAAGAGAAGATGAAGAAAACAATCGACAAGAGAATGGTCAAACTTGAATTGTTTCCAAAATTGTCATTTTTGGACATATATTCAAAAAAAACTAGCACATTCACTATTTGGTACATGGTCATTCCTCTTGATCCACATTCGGTTTACACCTAGTGAAGGGCCCAAAAACTTTGTAAGTTGATTTTTTAAGAAATTGGGCCATGGACGTTGGACCATGAAGTCGGACCATGAAAAAGGCCATCTTCCATGGTCCAATTTCATGGTCCATGGTGTAAACCGGCCCTTGGAATCCCGTAAAATGGTGTCGGACTTTTATAAGAAGCAACATCTGAGGGCCCCCAAACCAAGATCTCAAAAAAAATCGGTTGGGTCCCCCCTCATGCTATTTGTATCTCGACTACCACATGGGGTGCCTCCATTGCAGTGGATTTTATGCTCCCGAGTCAGTTTTCTTACAATTTCTACTGCCAAACACATTTCTTAATAAGGAACATCTTAGGCTGTGCAGCATCGCCGTCCAGATTTCGGGTTCAGTATAAGAACTTTTGGGTGATATTAGGACTTTCAAGTCCTGCTTGGCAATTTCCTTCCTGCCACCAAATTTTTGACTCTCTTACAGAAATGATGGAAGTAACTTTTATTTAATCTTAAAAACGTATAGTTAGATCCATATACAGTCAAGACTCTATAAGTGTTACCCCCATAAGCGTTATAATTTCATATATGTTAAGAAAACTTTACTCCCCTACAAAAACACAATTGGTAAGACTAGTGAGTGTTATGTGTTAAGTGTTATAACATGCTCTACTCCCTTCTTTGTTAATTGCACCTCTATAAGTGTTAATTTTGAGAAAATCAAGGTCATAATATATGAGAGCATACATTTTAAACATGTAATCACATTTATCCCATATTTTTTGCGAACAAGTCAAATATTCTCTCTTATTTAGAGATCCTTCCTCCTTGTGCACTTTCAAGGGAGTTACCACATCGACAATTCAAAATTGTTGGAGGCACACGGGTGTTCTTTCGATTTCTATTGAGAGGGAGATAGAGGAAGCTAGGCGCTTGGTAGAGGTTGATGAAGTTGCTACTCTACTTCATCAACTGACGTTGTTGTCATCTGATAGTGAGGTGGGTGACGTGATGAATGCTCATGAATACGTCAATTATGAGATGGAGTTTGATTCAAACAACCCCTATGAACCTACCGATGAGGAGTTTTTGGATATGTATTCCTCATAACATCAAGAAATTGATGTTGATGAGGTTATGGCTGATGTGGTAGAAGAAGTTGTAGGATTTAGTGTTGCTAAGCGTTCTCTAGAGACTTTGAAGAAATACTTTGAACAAAGACCAAATGATGCCCTATCATACATCAGGAGCATTCAAGGACTCCAGAAGGAAGTTTCATCTCATCATTTGAAAGCTTCTCATCATACTACTATAGACTCTTTCTTTCGGTTAGTTTAGTTGGAAGAATCTCATCAAGTTACTACTACATAGATTATTTCTTTCAATTAGTTTAGTTGAATTATGTATTATCATTTGTACTTTTATTTTTATTTTTTATAAAACGTTATGTTCTTCATTTTCAGAAATTTTAAGTGTCATTTCTATAAATGTTATTAATCATCGGTATGAATTCTCTAAGTGTTACTTGTTATAATTCTATATATGTTATTTTTTTGCTACTCCCGACTTGTAACATTTATAGAGTCTTGAATGTAGTAGGATTTTAGTACACAATTACTGGCTACAATAGCCAATTACCGCATATATGCATACGTCTCATCCATCCAACATAAAAACTCGTTGCCGATTCATCTCAAATAACTTGGAGTAAGGAAAGAGAGGGAATTATCACATATGAGCGTAGCTCTCATTCATCCAACATATAGTCCTGAAATAGTATGCAACCAATAGATTCGATACCGGAATTATGTTCAAAGATCTTAGGACCACTTCACAATATGGTTGAAGGTCGAGAGGCCATCGATTTCCACCAATCAGATTCTAAGAAACCAAGAATTTGGCCTCTCGGCCCTTCACACTAGAGGCCAAAGTCCAAAGGCCGTTGCTTTTCAAAATGCTTACATGGCAGTACTTTTTGACCAAGGTGACGGATTCTCGAAGGAAGTTTGGGTCGGACATGAATGGAAACCCAAACTATGGTCGAGAGGCCGTCGAATTTTTTTCATAAGAAAATCAAAAACTGACAAGATCTTGGCCATTACATTGGAGGGGTTGTTTTGGGCAAGGAATAAAGTGGGATGCTCCTTTTTCCTTTGGACTTTGGGCTTGGCCTTTGGAGGCTTCACGCTATGGCCGTCCAAGTCAAGAGGCCATGGGAGTTCATGGCCCCAAAGGTTTGGACTTTGGGTTTGGCCTTTGGAGGCTTCACGCTATAGCCGTCCAAGTTGAGAGGTTGTGGGAGTTCATGGCCAAAGGTTTGGACTTTGGGCTTGGCCTTTGGAGGCTTCACACTATGCCCACCAAAAGGCTCCAATTCCTATATTTTATTGGCTATTTTCAGCCCATTTCTTTGGACTCTCAACAAAGTTTGGCCATTCAATCCCACGGCCTCTCGACTTGGACGGCCATAGTATGAAACGGCCCTAAAATTTGTCTAGTCCAAGTCATTTGACGTGAACAAACCTACAGGGGGGACGAGGATTTATGTTGGGTGGTTGAGAGGTGTGCTCGTATGTGATAAGTCTCCTCTCCAAAGTAATGTAGATGGGTCTTACATGGTTCCTTTTTCTGACTAGCCTACTTCTCCTAGGATATAAAACTTGTAATTAGGTAGTACAAGATGGTTAGCAAATCCAAATGAAGGCCATAGCCATTGCCCTCGTAATTGTTGAGCTCGTATGACTATCTTATTCAATATCAATTCTCATTCTCATTGAATGGTCATATAGGTCCCCCCCCACCACACAATTGTATTAATTATCAAGTATGCAACGATTATTATATTTTGAACACAAAATCCGATCTCTTTTGAGTATATGTCTTTATGAAAATCCATTCTTGGAGCCACACCACACCACATACCACTCAAATGTAGATGTTTTATTAAGAGAAGCAGTCAAATAAGGGTTGTCTACTCTAGACTGATTCAGGGTCTTTAAAGAGAATCCCAATATCAAATAAGCTTCAAAACAAAATACTTGAGCTACATACTAAGGTGTGTTCAAGCCTTTATGACGGATGGATGAGAGGCTTATTGTGAAATTATTCTCAAGGTAGTTGTTGAACATTTTAAAGTGGGTCCCACTTGACTAATTTGGAGTCTCTACTCCCAAATTAGGAGTATATTTTAAATTGAGATTTAAAAGTATTCTTACCCCAAAAAAAACACCAAGTTACGTAGTGTAAGGCATTAACCTAGGCCAAATTTACAAAACGCTTGATAGATGCCTCAAACCTTATTCGCACATGTACTTCAAACATGCCATAGTACCTTCTCACAGTTCAGCACAAATTCAGATGTCTTTGGAGGCACAGATATTTAAGAGTTTGTTATTTGGAAAGAACAATGTAGTACTTAACATTGAAGGAATATACAAGAATAGCAAGTTTTGATTCTATCTCTCTCTATATAGCAAAAGTGTGCGAGTGATGAGTCTTGGTAAAGGAATTGGTTCCATGTGAGATTCTAGAACAATCTATTCTTATTCTTTAGGATTCTTCTTTTCAAGTGATTCTAGTAGTTTTTAGGGCCACTTCACACACGAGACTGCGAGCCCGTGACCATTACAGTTCTAGCACTCTCATTACAGCTAGCAACTCCATGTAGTTCATTGGCTTTCTCAAGGTCAAATGTTGGAGCAAGTTTTGTATTGTATGCCACAAATATTGGATTCTTTCCAAGTCGAGGATGCTTATTGGTACCATCGAGCTACAACATCCCAAATTCAATTTATGCCTCATCTTACGGTGGATGTGTTGGTTGTGCTAAATAAATTGAATAAATAATTAAATATGACTCGGTTGAAATTCCAGCAATTGGATCCGCTTTAGATTTTTTTCTGGTACAAATTGAAGTGATTAAATTACAAAAAGGCAACTAGAAACAAACCACCACATGGAACACCCCAACCAGGGACCCTTGGGGCATCAAGTGACAGTACCCATTATGGGTCTAACACTTTGGATTCGTTAATTTCTATTTTGAAGAGACATTTTTCATGTGGTCACAACCTAACTTTGGACAATCAACCCAAAAACTTGGGTCCATGTTTGTCTCAAGCTTGAGTGGATGGTGTGTGAAGATCGAGGGCAACTAATGATGTTGAAAGCACATATCATCCTATGCATCATGAATGAATTTTTGAATGGGAGGACACACCAAAAGAATGCAAGATGATGAGAGCTATGTACGTGCCAGTAGTTGTGGATAGCTTGGTTGAAAGATTTCATGTTTAACATGTTTCTAACACATCTAACTTTTCAGTCCAAAGTATTGTCCAAGTGATGAAGAAGTTCGTTTAACTATGTTCAAGCAATGCTTGGAGAGAGCGATCGTAAACATTGGATTGATTGGGGTTGAAAGTAATGCAAGTAGAACCGAGTTGCTTGCGTTTGTAGAAACTTGGAGACATGAATGTGAAGACAAATCATTGTATGAGGCATTAGTCATACTTAGCTTAGATGTTGCCAATAGGTAGACTTCCAAGATTGTGTCTCTCACACAATAGCCTCTCCATTAAACATGTGAATTGGGGTAGTTGCAGTTTGTGACTGTACAAAAACTCAAAGTCTATGGAGCTTCATGTCTCGTAAATGATCCCTTGCTCAAGTGAGCATGCACATGCCATTTTCACATTAGTTGATGGTTATGATTGCAACTACATTCCAAAATTTCAATCAAGGATTGCAATAAGAGAGAAGGAACCCATGAGATTACAATAGATCTCAAGGCCTCCTGACAAGAGGCAATCCTGAGGCAAATTGGCTGAATCTATGTAGGATTACAAAGAGGTTCTAGAGCACGTGACCCCAAGTTTCTCATCAAGCAATGGCAATGACTATGTGAAAACGAATCATGATAATTTTGTGGGGTCATCAGCAAGTGGTATACCAATTGGCCACATCTCATGAAACTTTGACAAAAAATACTTGGCATTTCCTCAAATATTGCAATTTGTGAAAGGGGACTTGCAAAACAAAATGCAACCAAGTGCCATTTGCGAGCTTCATTAAAGTTGGACACTTTTTTTTTTGAGACAGAAGTCCGACAGGCCAACGCCAAAGCACAGGAGGTAGTTGACCACCTGGCAAGTTTTCCGTCAGGTAGAGAGGAGATTTCACAGCCAGGATTCGAACCGCCAACCTCTTCAGTTGGACACTTTGGATGCAAGTATCATTATGCATGATAGAGTTGGAGAAAATGGATTAGAGAGCAATATTTGAGTTATGACGCAAGATGAGGAATCGGAGAGTTCTTCGTTTCGACGAAGTATTGGAAGAAGTTCAAACTTCTCTACATTCATATTTGAAAAGAATATGATTTGATCTTCAATTTTAAGTGAAAGATAAAGATTTTCTCAACCCATCATTTGAGAGGTACACCACATGTGATATTTAGTGTCATATGGTATTTTATGTCACTATGGTAACTTTTTGGATGACACTTCTTATGAATAGGTGAACAAATATTGTCATGGATGATGGATGAGTTCATCCATTGGCCAAAACCCTACCTTCTCTTGTCAGCAGCTTGTGAAAAAATATTGTCATGGATGACTGGAATTTGGATGAAAAATAACTTGGTAAGTGACAGTAATTACAACACTGTAAATCTATAATCCCCCGACAATTTGCAAGGAATGACAAATAAGGCTGGGTTAAGTGGTATAGCCTGGAATGTGGGTGGGGTACCATCTTATGGAGGGTCCGCCGGGGGTTATTTGTTTTCAAGTTTTTGTTTGTTTAGGATCTTTAAATACAATATACAAATCTTTATTCATCTATTCATTTACAACACTATAAACAAAAACTCACTTAACAAATATAGTATGCAAAAACAAACATAAGTATGTGAGTAATGTATAAAGATTTGGTGTATTTGTTTCGTGAGTATTTTGATTTTGGTTGGGGGTATTTTGAGATGTTCTAGTGCATTGAATGATTGTGTGTGAATGGCTTCCATGACACCTGCGGTTATGGTTATGAGAGGGTTGACCGACCATCCGGTTGATTTGATGGCTTGTATAAGGGAGTCATAGATGTCACGTTTTTCCTGAATGGCAATCTTCGGGAATTTGTCATGGCAGTAGTGAACTCTATGAATTGGATGACGTTAGTTGGGGATGGGGTAAATGGGGGGCGGCTATTGTTTGGGCACCTATTACACGTAGGATATTTGGCCTTAGGTGGGCCATGCATGTACAAGTGTTGGTGTTGCAGGTCCATGTTAGTAGCCAATCGGGAACTATAATGTCTTGTGGTCTATAGTTTTAGGTTCCAACGTTGGTAAGATTGTTGGATAACTTTGTTATGGTGTGCAATTTGGAGTCCATTAGTATATTTGTTTGGGCATGTGGAAAACATGTGGGGCAAGTATCTATTGCATTGGTTGGGCATAGGGTGCAATTTGGGTTTGCTTGTGTGACATGCCAAAATATGTTTTTCCTATGACTGCCCATGTATTGGGTGTGATGGAATTAGTGTTTGTGTTATTTATGCATAAGAGACGCCATGGACCTTTTCCATAAGTAATTGGAGAACTTGTATGGAAATGTGGCCGTTGGATAGCCATTTTTCTACATACACAAATTTGGTTGTGGCTAGTCTATGTTCAATTGCATTATGTGCTTTATTTATGTATGTGTGTAAGTTTCGGATTTCTCCCTAGCACTCTCATGTGGGGATGTTGTTTAGCCAAATCGGGATGGTATGTGCAATGTGTATGTATGGTGTAGTGGTGAGTTTGGTTTAGGTAGTCCCTTCATTAGCGAGTTAATTCACAATTTCATTCCATGTGATGCATGTGTGGGCTCTTGCTTTTTGAACTGTAATGTCGTGGGTAGACCATTTAATTTGATGAATTATGGTTGTAATGAGTAGTTTGTCCGGGTGGTTGTGTTGGGATGATGGGTGTCTGATGCAGTTGTTTAGTAGATAGATGATGTTTGTGTTGTATGATAGTATGAAGATATATGTTGTTGTGTATTGTGTATGCCATGGAGGCGTTATGCAATATGAAGGTCGTTGGTTGGCTATAAACGCCGAAACCAACTATGTTTCCTATGTTGTTTTTGTCAAGGGGTATGAATAATCCGTATGTGTATATGCATTGTTATGGGTTATATTTAAAGGGGTGGGGAGTATAGTTCCATGGGAATTGGGGGTGGGGCATGTTGTGGTCAAGGTGGATGCCTTGGGGGCATTGTGCCATGCATGCGAGCCTTTCACTTTGTGTCTAAGGGGTGTGCTTTTGATGGTTCAAGTTTTTATTTATATGGATATAGTATAAGTCTAGCATATCGGTTGTGAAGGCTTTGATGAGGTGTGGTTACCAAAGGGAGTGTGTTGGTTGTTTATCCAATGGATTGATATGGTGGAGGTATTTGGGCCATTCAGATGAGGAGTTGGATTCAAGGGTATTTGGTGGGATGGTCATGATGGTGTGGGTGTCACTGTAGTTAGTTGGCGGGGTGTCTTCTTTGTGGGTGGATATGATGATGTTGACATTGTTGTTGTTTGCCCAGTGGATCGTTTCCATTGTGGATTGTGGGTTTGTTGGGTGTGCAAGGCCTATTCCTTCCCATTTTGATGATTGGGCAAGTCCAAATGAGTTAAAGATTATGTCGTGGGTGTGTGGAGAATTATAGTGGCTGAGTGTTGTTAGGCACGTGAGTGGTGAGAGTGACATGAAAGGTGTACATGGAAGGCCTCTATTAAAATGTGAAGGGTGATGGGGTGTAGGATTTGGTGATTGTCGATGGGGTTGTGTTTTTTTGGTTTTTATAGGGGAGGATGGTCACATATCTTTGTTTGAGCCATAGGATTTATGTGGCAAAGTCTTGGGGGTGGGGGTTATAGGAAATTGGTCAAGGGGTGTTCTCATTGAAGCGTTCCCATAGCCATTGTAGTTTTGTGAGTGGGATAGTGGTGATGTGAGCACCAATTTGATCAAAAATGTTTACTTCAATTGCTTGTATTTGAATTATGGGTTTGGTGGTATTGATATCATTGCTTGCGTTGCATTCTTCGATGGAGAAGGTCAGGTTAAGGGTATCAATGAGTAGAATATGAACCTTTTGTCTTTAGATTGGGAGAAGTTGATGCACGAGTCTTACAAGGTTACTATTTTTTTCATATTGGGTTTGTGCAAATTAGTTTAGTAAGAGGAGGTTGTGTTCTAGGGTGATTTTGTCAAAGGTCTTGCCTTTTGATGCTTTGTGGCCCCATATATATATATGTTGTGTAGGTTTTGGTGTTGATGATGGATTGAATCGGATGTCTAGCTATGTGTTTGGGGGGGGGGCCGTGATGGAAGGTGATCAGTGTGCATGTTTGGTATGGGTAAGGGGTGGTGATGATTTGTTAGTTGTTGGGTAGGGTTGTAGAGAAAATGTGTTGGGTTTGTTGAGCTTTGGAGCCACTTTGTACATGAGTTTGAATTCCTTGGGTGAAAGGATCTTGTGTGTGGTGGGTGTTGGATTTGTCAAAGGGTGGCGATGCCATATATGTACAGCTTGTTAAGGTGTTTTTTGGAGAGGTGAAGTTGGTCGGGGGTTAGTGATATGTAGCCCGGTGAGTTTCTCCGAGGTAGTTTAATCGGAGTTTGCATTATGGGGATGTCCTAGTTATGGGTGTTTATGTGTATTTCATACTCCCTTTCAAGCTTGAACATGGTTCTGGTGATGAGTGATCGTGAGCATGATTGGTATTTGAGATGCAGTAGGCAATGGGATCCTCCATACTTGCTGGTGATATGTTTTGTGAGGCCGTGGTATATGTGTCCGAGTTGGCCTTGGTCATTAAGTGTGTGTAGTAATTGCTTGTTCATGTAGTTTACGTAGTCTAGTAGGAGGGAGGTGGTGTTAATGCCTACACGGCTCTTAGGATGTGTTCACATGTGGAGACAACATCCTTGTTGGTGTGGATCCAATGCATGGCTGGGCTAAGAGTTGTGTCATGCGAGGGGACTTGCTGTTGAGAGGGTGTGTTGCATGGTTTAACATTGGATTTTGGAGGTTGGTTGTAGGAATGCGCCTCAAGCAAATGCTCTTGACTGGAGCTAGAGGTGGCCGTCTAATAGCACGTGCAGAGGGTACATTTGGGATGTAGGTAACTATATATGAGGTTTTAAGACTGGTGTCTTTGTGGTTTGTTACATCCATTCTTGGAGCAATTTTGGGGAAGTGTACTGAAGGTAATATTTTGGGAATGACCTTGATTTGTGTGCATGATGCGTTGTGGTATTGCAGCATGGGTAGGAGTGTGGGGTTTGAGTGGAGTGTACCTAATTATGTGGATGATGATGTGATATGGTGTTGCGATGTGGGTATCTTTTGTGTGGGGGTAGCACATTGGAAACCTTGTGTTGTAATCAAAAGGCATGAGTGTAGGGTTTGAGTGGAGCATGTACCTGATCTTGTGGGTGGCATGTGCAACATTGGTGTGCATGGCATTCGGAGGCGGTGCGTGTGGTGGAGTTGTGGCAATCTAGGAGAGATTGTTGGTGGCTATCGATGTGGGTTGGTTGGTGCGTTGAGTTTTGAGCTTGCTTGAAGCGTAGCTCAATTATTGTAGAAATACACTTAGGGTTTGAGTTGGGAAGAAGAGTGCAAATGTAAACATTATTTTCAATGTTGCTTGAATCTGAGCATGGCGACAACCATCTTGTGGAAAGTTGGGTTGTTTTTTCTTCCTGAATGCAGTGAGTCACAGTGGATGGGTTGGGTTGATGTCCGCTTGTCGGGTTTCTAAGTTTGTTTGTTCCTTTGCTTTGTGTGCGTGCTAGCTCTCTTCAATCTACTACGGGTTGCCTTGCATATTGCATATTTTGCGTAGCTGTGTCGATGAGGTCTTCGCAATGGTGTGTGTGATCCCTTTGTTGTGTTTGAGGAGCGGTCTAGAGGCCCGGCACCCCTTGCTCGGTGCAAGAACATTCATTGCTCCATTTTAGTTTTGAAACAAAATCCACAATCTTCGTATCACTAGGACATGCCCAATCAACATAACATGACAAGGTAGGATACACCCATCCCATCAACCACCGTTCCTATCTTGAAGTCATGCAGTGGACCCAAGTTGTAGCCCAAGAGGATAAAAAAAAACTTAACAATACTAATCATTAATCATCATAGTTGCACCAACAAAAAATACCACTAACATCCTTCCATGATACACACCATCATAATCTCACAACCCCATACCATTAATTACCAACATCTACATGAACTATCACAGTACTACACAAACAAAGGACCATCCCTCATACCCATCATTTCCACACACACACACACACACACACACTACTAGCATCACTTTAACAAAACATAAATGTTGTCTATAAGACAACATGCATACTAACATAATCCAAAGCACTCAATTTTTTTTAATTAATTAAAATTAAAAAAGAAAAATAACTATCAAAATTGGGGGGGACTCCAAAGTTCCCCATACTCGCAAACACGAATACAAACTCTTCCAAATCCCCTTAGCAATAGAGTTCACTGCAATATTCCCCATGAAGTTTCACCACCGCAAAGCTTCTATATTGACAGCTCGTTTATGCCCCCTAACGAGGATGGCACATGTAATGTAGTTGGCTCTAGAGTCTATAGCGCATATGACCACACGACAATAGCATGAAAACCCCCATGCTACCCAAACATACTAAGAGCAAAACTCAATGCAATCATCCTATGCTTTAAACACTTTTAAAATCAAATTAATAAAACTTGCATCTTCACATACAATCTCAATAGCCTCTACCTTGTCACAATCGCATAAAACACCCATCCTCCCAACACAACCGTCCGGACAAAGTACTAATCACTACCATAATACCCCATAGAGACCATCCATACAATGCATGGGTACTCTCTAATGATAACGAGAGTTTTTATTCATGCAAGTGCCAAGAAGCATTTGCATTTAATTTTATTTTATGTGGAACTCAAATGAATACCTTCTTTTTCATTGACACAACGAAGATTCTCTTTCTCGTTGAATGGTCATATAGGTTCCCCCCATTAACATAGTTCATTCTCTTTCAAACATGTGTCTTTTTGGTGTCCATTTTAAGATCCACCCAACCACACACCACTCAAATAGAAGTGTATATATAAGACGAGTAACAAATTAGGCCCACTTACCTCAATTTATCATGGTTCCTATCATGTACCGAATCCGTACTCGAAGCCATTGATTCTATCTTATTTTGGAACCATTGTGGTACATGTAAACTAGTCACTTAGCAACACCACCGCCAATGGGAGCTCAAAAACCGGTTCCATGAGGCCACCTAGAAATTTAGTTGCATGTGTTTCAACATATATTTATAGAGTGAGTTTGTCCCAAACCCCCAAATAACTGGAGCATGTTAGTAGCATCTCCAACGACGTTAGTTATTCGGCCACGTACTCAAAAGTGGGCCTCCATGTTGCACTAGTCCACTACACTATACGTGCAATTAGGTTGACCCACTCTAATTTATCGACATCCCACACTATTCAAAACATTTATTACCATACACTACCAATATATGAATCATGACTAGTGTGCACGAAGACTTCTAATGCATAATTGGTTGAGATCCTATTGTTTCCAATATAGGCCGGTTACATGTTGATATCTTTGGTATCTTTCAGTTTTCTTTATTAAATCGAGAAATATTATGCAGAATTCCTCTATATTGATCGGTATTGCTCATGAAGTCTTGAACTTTAACTAGTCAAAGAGTGCCTAAAATCACAACAATGCAAGTGACATTCACTGGAATCAAACAAAGTAGCATCAAATCAAAGCAAAATTTGTTGCCAAGCAAAACCCTGACATACAAGTAAAAGACAAACTTTAGGGTAAGGAATGTTGGGTAAGAGAAGTGTTTAGGTTAATTGTAGCTGCCATAGATGAAATTAGGAAAACCATCCATGAATTATAGAAATGGCTTGGACAAGTGTATAACTTATTTCAAATTACTTATTGAATATGCCCAATTTTAGAATATTGTTTTTTGGGCTGCCTAACTTACTTTCGCACTTTAATTATTTATCAGGCAGAAAGGTGCCCAAGTTGCTAGAGAGCTATGGTAAGAGCGCTAAATGGAAAGAAAGAAAGAAAAACAATTCATAAGGTGCTCACTCTCGTACTACAAAAACTCTTATGAAGTCATTTAGTCAAGGTTGGGCGAATTGGTCCCATTGGGGCTCACTATTCCAAATTCGGAGAATGAAGTCTTCTTTGAGAAGGCGCCACATGCGCAAATATCATATTTCTTCATAACATATGGGAGGAGTAGCTTCTTTACTAAGAAACTATCGTTGCATTGCACTGCACTTTACGCCAACTACCAATTGTTCCCAAGTTCCAATGGCATGTGTACTTTCATTGGGTAGTTTATTGACTAATCCGAGGTAGACGTGCCTAATTCGGTTACCAATCTCTATTTAATGCCTATACATTTGAGTGGTGTGTGGTTAGGTGAGGCATTAAGACACGTGTCTAGAGGAGATTGGATTACGTGCTCAAAAGATGGTAAGTATCCTAAGTTCAACAGTCAACATAACTGGGAGGGGAAAGGCTATACGATCATTTAATGAGCATGAGAATCTTAACTTTCAAAATAAATTTAAACATTCATGTGAGCTGCAAAAACTACAAGGAATTTGGATTTGGTTAGCATCTTGTATTCATCATGTGTTTCATGTCTTAGGAGAAGTGGGTTAGTTAAAAGAATGTAACCATTCAAGGATGGACTTGTCAAGATATTTCATTAACATCAAGTTTCTCTCTTACTTGAAACTTTGACCTCAACACCTACTATCAAAAAGGGGTCTAGATTTGGTAAGCATCAACATATGGTAACAACATGCGCCAAGCATGGCTTGGTCGTTGTGTTAACAAGGACTTTGGCAAATTTGAGTATCATGCTCAAAAGTAACGATCCTAGACCGTTGATCAAGAATTTGATGTATTCTTGATCAATGTCCATCTAATGCCGGCATCAACAATCAACTTGTCAACCTCATCCAATCCCTTCCAAAACCTCATCCAAGAACCAATGTCAAATCTCATACAAAAGTTAATCAACACAATCATGGTTAGTTAGTTAAAGGAACTTTTATATATACACACACACATACATTCCTATATTGTGCTATAAAGTTAGAATTGATGTTGAGTCTTAACTAGGGATATAGAACGAATCAAAATACATGGCGTGGTTGGGCACCGCTTCATCATTGCCATTATTGCTCGGGGAGGTCACCCTACGAAAAGTAGTAAACCACGTGCGTTAAACTATAGGGTTCATTTTATTCATTGGAGGAAAAATTTATATAAGACTTGGATCTACCATAGCCTTCAATTAATGCTTGAAACGTCATTATATGTAAAATAGGGTATTGGAAAAACCCTCATTTCTTTCAGTAGTAAACATAAATTAGTATGAATTAAATTATGGGAGAAATTCTTTTAATATTAGGATGAGTATAATCTCTAGTCCAACTAGTAGACAGATGAAAAATAATATAAGTCAAACCATATTTTGCCCATGTTACTTCATATGAGCTTTCTTTTATGCACAAAGAAGTAAACGAAGGGTGGGCAATGATCGTCTGATAGTATCTTTAGTGTTCTTGAACACTCACCACAGTTGTAATGCATTTTCAGGCATTAGTTTTTTGTTCTACTGTGATTTTTTTTGGTCATTTGAATGGTTACTCAATTGCTATGCTTGTTTGTTTTATGTCGCTTTCTAGTTTGGTTCAAATGTGCTCATGTACATTGCATATGTCCACACCAAACACTTACCCTAAAACCTTTAATGTCCATTTGAGCAAATGCCTAAGTTTTATAAATACTATAGCGTGCCAAGAATTAGGCTACATTTGGACTTAGAATTACCTATAGGGTGCTGGAAATTAAGACCGAGTAACTTTTTTTCTACTAAAAGGGTCTCTTAAAATCATAATTACTAGGTAAATAGCCCCCAAACAAATACCCAGTTAACGCACGTGGTTACAAAATATAAGGGGAAGCGACTTCCCCGAGCATTATTGTCCCATTCAAATACACTATTGGGTGGTAATGAAAAACCAAAACACTTATGCTTTTAAATGGGTGCATGTATTACAATGGGTATTGGTTACACTAGAGTCTAGAGCTTGGGTGATATGATATTCACAATACTCGTTTGTAGAGTTTCTAAAAACCATACAAATGCCCACATTAGATCGAATTGCTTGGTTTTTCAAAGTTGGTGCAAGTTACATTCTATGTATATAACACTCGGGGAGATCACTAGCAAAAATCGTAGAAACAACGTGCGATAAAAAATAGGGTCCAATATATTCATTGTAGGTCAATTTTGCAAAAAACGTACATATAATATAGAGGGTTTTAAAATAGTGAAACATGTTTACATGTAAAATGCCATGACATATATAATGGCATCTTTTATCTAGTCGGTATATGTAAAATAGCGTGGAAACAATTACTAGGGGTAGCGGGTGTAGGGGTAGGGTCTATGCTAATGGATGAAAAGTGGTTTGTGTTGTGGTAGTGTGATTGTTACTTAAACATTTAGAGTGCAATTTAGGACGGTCTTCATGTCCTTAAGGAAGGTTGGGTAGTCAATATCCCATACTTTGATTTCTAGATGTTAATATGTGAATGGCGGTTTCTGGGTGTGCTCAAAATGACATAGAAAGCCAGTTGTTTGGAGAAGCTAATTTATTGCTTCATGACCAAGCTTTTTGTAGATTGTTTGTGGGCACACATTCGAATTGTGGGATACTTACTTGATGGAATGAAAAGCAACTTAAGATTACTTCAGGTCATTAAGGAAGTTTGTGCATCCAAAATGCCATGCTTTGGTTTGTGGGTGGTGATATATAAACGTGTGTTAGAATCGTGTGTTGGAAAAAAATGGGGTGTAAGAAACAAAATACGGTGTAAGAAAAAAATGGACATCAATTGGGCTCTAAGAAAAAAAATTTGGAGTAAAGTAAAAAAAAATTGGTTACTTGGGTATAAGGAAAAAAATGCAGTATAAGTAAAATAGGATAATTTTAAATGATTCCCCCAAAATTTTATAATTACTGATAGGGTGTATTAAAATACAAGCATTTACCTTTATTTTGAAAATATCATACCTTAAAATCTTTTCTGCAAGGTAAATAGCCCCCCGATAAATAGGTCCTGAGCACACGTGTATGCATCAATTAAAGGGGGAGTGGTCTCCCCGAGATATAACATGGTGCACCTATTTGACACAGTTCAAGCAAAATGGTTTTTATTGACAACAAGTATATCCTCATGACACGTTGACGTTTTCCAACTAGTCATGGACCAATCGATCTGCTTGAAGATGATGAACGTTTATGATACACCGCAGTTGGCAACATCAAATGTCACGTGCCTATCCGTTGACCAGTCGACTCTTGCTTCACGAGGAGAAACTTTGCCCATTCCAACCATCCATGGCAACTTGGCAGTTGCAACTTGTGGCAAGAAAATGCATAAAGAAATCAGTTCGGTTGCCCACCGGAGGTTTTTGGTCACGGATTTGGGAGAATTGGCAGCTAAAAAACTCCGGTTGACAACCAAATTGATTTCTATATGCATTTTCTCGCCATAAGTTGCAATGGCCAAGCTGCAACGGATGGTTGGAATGGACTTTCTCTTAGTGCTCATTATTGGTGACATGTTCATAGAATCTAGAATATGCACGCTATCCAAATTATGGGCATCTATCACACTAAAGCTTGCGATAACACGATGTGAAAATACTCAAGCTTGAGGCTGAGCTGTATGCTTAAAAAACCATTTCATGACCTTGCAATTTTTTTAGCATAAATACAACAACGAACTTGGATCACATGAGAATATTCTAAGAATACCACATGCTCCCTCAACACTCAAATGATATGTTGAGTAATGTTATGAATATCTACAATTCTCACTCCTCCAAAATTAGAAATCATACATGTGTCAACATATACACCGAATGATCGATGTTTTCAAAATTCAAGTAATTTGCATAATGTACAAAAACATGGTGCGCCTAAGAGGGTCTCGTCTAACTACACTAGACGTATCACTATGACACATTGACATCTTCAACCATTCATGGACCGATTACTTAATCCGCTTGAAGATGACGCAACATTATAATTGCTAGGTACACTAGGCACGCTTATTAAATTTACGGTGGTGATGGCCTCGGAGTCACTTATCTCTCTATTTGACTAGTTGACTCTTGCTTGCTCTTGGTGACCTCTTAAAGAAAATCTACATTATGCACGGCTCTCAATAGGGTCCCTTGTTTAGCTTATAGTGTGATTGGGGATGTGAGATGAGTTATTGATCAAGGATTATATTTGTCCCATCAATGGATGAACAATGACTAAATCTACCATCCATCCATCCATCCGTATGGCTTTGACCATGCACTAGCTTACATAGTAGTTGTGTGCTCGATACGATTCCAAATTGCTAGAGATTTGAAGCCAACACTTTTGCCCTTTTTAATGTACCTTCAAGCACTTGAAAGTACCAGACCCACCAAATTTATATGCCCAAGGATTCGTGGCAACCATGCAAGGGCCCTTTTACACACGTGACCAAGGGCCATGAGACAAAATGATTTGGGATTTATTATGGTCATGGTCAATAGTATGAACGCCATGATCAAGAGAAACCCACATCACTTTTAAATGATGTTGGTCACGGGACATAGTTTTAACCAAATTGAGATTGGGGAGTACAATAGTGTGTTTTTATTGAAGATCAAATATTGAAAACTACTATAAATATGAATTTATTTAGAATTAAGTAAACTAAAAATGAACTTTATTATATCATTTTCTTTAACATGATCACCTTCAATTATGTTGAGACAACATATTTGAGTCCTCTCACTGGAAAATCTGAGTGATCACCAAACATGATCATTTTGTACGTGTAGGACTTCATGTCAGTTTCAATTTCCTTTTTGAAATTATCACTCTTACTCATGTTGACCTTGTGTAAAACAAAGTGGGATCGCTACTCATCTCACGACCAATACGAGAATTTAGAAGGTGGTGGTTATGGTCAGTGGCCAATTAGTGTAAACATGCAGGTTGAGGTAAAAACATTGGAGCTAGAATTGTAGTAAATAAAAAAGCGACTTGTCTAGAAATACTAATGCACACGAGAGTTGCGCCATCATGACATGCACATTGTTAAACAAAATTATGTGGAAGAAATTAGAAGGCATGATAAAACGTGTCCATCAAAGTATAATTTACAACAATTTTCACATTCTCAATTGAGGTCGTTAAAGTGGGTGTCAGTTTAGGATGTTTCTCAAATCTTCCTCAAGAATTGAATACAATAGCAATGAAGGCAATAAATACTTTATTCTTGCACCAATTGAGAGCACTTTGATCTTCAAGACTAGGCCATGAAAATTCAATGATGGGATAGTAACGGGGTACCCAAGTCTAGTTTTTGGCTTGTGTTGCCATGGTTGATGGCCATGTTACATTTTCTGAGGAGACATCTCACCTTTTGAAACCTCCACAGTTGAGTAGAACTCATGTGTGTGTGTGTATATATATATATATATATATGTAAACTAGTCCACCTCAGTTCTAATTATACCTATCCACGTTTACTTGCCTCCATGCCAAAAGACATCTAAAATGTCAAAAGACATGTCCAAAAGTCCCAAATGTCACCATTTTTTAATGAGAAAAATATATAAATACCATCAAATAATTTTATGTTGGCCTCGGGGAGATCACTCCATTGTAAAGTTGAACAACCACGTGCGATCATTTTACATGTAAAAAATGTAAAAAATGTAAAAAACATCACCAAAATGGGTCACAATTTTATCAAATTTTTTTCATGAGTAGATATAAATGTTACCTATTACATAGTAAAAAATGGTGACTAAATTTGATGATTTGTTTTTTTAATAAAACATACCGTTTCTAACTAGAATGATGCATAATTGAACTAAAAAAATTGCTACAAAAATGAAGATGACTAAAAATTTCAAAAAAATATACAAAAGATACCATCAATGGTTGTGTATATGTAGAAAAAATATCATAAAACTTAAAATTATTTATGGCATGTAATATAGGGGTAGCAAACTTTGTTCGCACGTGGTGTTCAACTTGACAATGAAGTGATCTCCCCGAGATGTTGGCCAAAAGGTAGAACCCAACAAAATTGCCTTCCCAATTTTTGTAAACCATTATTTAGTTTCAACACAAAGTTTACAGATCGTATAAAAATGTGCAAAAAACCATATATGGTCTATGGTCCACATATCAAGACCACACATGGGCACACATGAGATTGCGGCTATGAACAAGGTGAAACGTCCCTCATTCATGCCAACACGAGTGGCTCTCTCTCTCTCTCTCTCTCTCTCTCTCTCTCTACATGCATGGAAAGAAATCATACTTACCATGAAATGGATATAACAAAGATGTAGATGAATGGAGTAAAAATAGGGTTACAAGAACTTACCATAGGTAAGAACTCCAATATAAACCCTTAACCCTAAAAAGAGCCTCTTTTTTACCATTCATGCAAGTGAGAGGTGCGGCGAGCTTTGTGTATACACATTAGGGTAATAGATACGTGCTAGAAGTAAGAGAAATTAGGGCTCATCACCAAGAGGAGTATTCTACTTGGAGTAACCCAATCATGGCCAAGGAACAGGTTTAAACACTCATATGTTGTTTTACAATGAGTGTTGTATGTTGAAATACTTTGGTGCATTTGAAATGGATTAAGTGTGTGCGACATGGATAACAACTGGGTCCTGCTGTTATTTACCTCGTGTGCGTAAATAATCCTCAATTGTTTGTTGGTTGGTTGCATGGGCACAAGTGAGGTAGGCCCTTCACACATTCAATGCAATGATGTATTGTGATTATGACATTTTATGCACATCTATTGGTTGAGGTTACTAGGAACATTTCCTTTGTAAGTACCCCATACATGTGGTGGATTAGTTAGATGTACTTGGCAGAGAAGCAAGAAGGTAGGTGATTAATTTCCAAAGCATGGGACAATCATAATCAAACATTTGGAGTTGGATACCATATGATAGCACAAACTTTAAGTAAGGTACATATTCTTGCAAAGCAAATTAGATTATGATACAAATGTCTATGTGGTACAACACATCCAGTTAGACATAATTGCAAGTGACTCTATTGTGCAAAGTGTTATTGTGTTATCAAATAGGAAGATGCAAAAGACATAGAAGGAGTCTTGTGGATATTCCCACCCACCCACCCTTGTATTGCAATAAGGAAGAAATTGAAGGATTTGGCCTCTGAAAAGAGGAAGTTCAAACTTTGTAAAAGTTTTGAAAAGTCAGCTCTCTTTGTTATCAACTCTAAATGAGCGAATTTTGATTTGGAATCAACAATATACATCATGAACGACAAAAGCATACTGGACCTTGAGCACTTAGTGCCACATAGGGATGCGGGTGTTATTTGGTTAATTTTCTTAATCGGACCCCTATATTTGTTTGGTGTCTGACTTGGTGAGGATCAAAGAACAAACATCATGAAGACACACGTCTATAAGAGATTGAATTGTGTCTTCAAATATCAACGACTACCCTACACTCAATAGCGAACACGATTGGGAGAACATGTGTATTTAGTTAAGAAAACAACAAACATACACTTCAGAAGGTCATAACTAAATCAGGGGAGGTCAGATTTTCATTCTGATTTCCGCAGATGTTTCATCATAGATTTGCTAATGCAACACAAAATTTTTATTTTGTAATTCTAATCGGTACAAGTTGGAGAACATGAACAAACAAACCGAATAACACCCACATACCTTAGTGTCGGGAAGATTTTGGGCAAAAGCTGCCAAGATCCAAGTGTTTTCAAGTCCTAGTGGTTGCATGTTGGCATCATTCAATTTCTCTTTATCAATTTGAGGTATACTCTATATTTCCTTCTAAAGTGATTGGCAATTTGCCTAAAGTTTGAACTTCAACTAGTAATTTCTCAACTGGCCCATCTGTAGCTAGTGGTTGGATTTCCCTTTTCACACTATGCTTACTCCAACTGTATAGACCAATGATTCATGCACAATGCTCATAACATTATTCATATCCATAACAATGTTCTATGGGTATGATAGTATTATGCAGAGTATTCCGTCATTCATGTTGAATGTGAGGAATATTTTACAGAATATTGTCCGTCCCATATAACATTGTTATGGATCTAAATAATGTTATGCTTGCACCTGATGGGCACCTAATATTTAGTAGGTAAATTGTGAGATTGTTTGGCTATTGTGTGATAATCAACTATAGTTGTGATGCCAACCCTTTAGTATCATAGGTATCCAATGTCCTTCTTAGAATTAAAAATCATACTTTGTTGGTTTGTCAATGCAATCGTAGATTACACACTTTTATCGATTGGCTTCAACTTTATTTCTAAGTTGCTTCAAAGCATTTCGTGTGTTTGAACATGAAACCAACAATTAGGTTGTTTTGTTTGCTTATAACTAGTATTCAAGTAAAACTGAACTAAGTTCAAGTCTAGAATTATAACATGTTGAGTTCTATCATAGGATCTTATGATAGGATTATAGGGTGAGATCCTTCGATAGAATATGTAAAGTTGATTACGATGATATTGTTTTGATTGTACTTTTACTACCCTATTTGTATTGATGTTCATTTTAACATAAAAAATAATTAGTTGATAATTTTCATCGTATCTTAATAGCATAGCACTATTGTAATCATTGAGAATCTACATATCTCCCATAAAGTTTGGTATATTAGAAGTGCATCGACGGATTTGCCAATGGGATTGAAGCAACCAAAAAGTCCAAATTTTGAAAATATGTCCATATATGCTTAAATAGGTCATTTATGAAAAAACATATAAATATGTATCAAAAAAATAAGCTCGAGAATAACGTCTAAGGAACATTTGACAAGGATCTATGTAATGAAATGAAATCGATGTCAAAGTCCGAGAACTCAAAAGGCTTATAGAACTAGAAGTACATCCAAATGGTGTCATAAAATCTATTTATTTAGAGAACGGAGTGTAATGACCTCCGCATGATAGAGGCCAATATTAACTAGATGGTCCAACTAACAAAAAAAAAATTGAAACTAACCAGTACTACAATCTGAGATAGGGAAGGAACCCTATCTTTATGTGTATGTTAAATACCCACACATTGCTGAATTGATTTGTTCCCTCCCCCGGTAACTAAGTTGGTTTTCAACATCGGGTGGGCTCCTGAAAGGCTTGTTTTAAATAAAAAATTGGAGACAGAAGGCCGACAAGCCAACGCCAAAGCACAGGAGACAGTTGATCACCTAGCAAGTTTTCCGTCAGGTAGAGAGGAGATTTCATAGCCGAGATCCTGAAAGGCTTGTAAGAATCCCAAAATGAGAAGCGCAATCATATTGTGAAATGACCACCGCAAAATGGTTGAATCTGCTCTAGAAATCAGTTGGAGAATGGTCAACTATACTTATTCTTACAAAGGATTTTGGTCAAATTCTCAACTATAAGTATGGCTTGGTTAAGAGAGGTAGTTCTCAATACGGTTAGAATATTGTCTTAAAATAAGAAGGCTCTTTGGTTCCTGATTGGAAAACTCGTCACCATGGGAGATTCAAAGTGGTTTAAGTTAATGAACAGGAAGAACCAACCGCTAGTTACACATGAAGCGGTTGAGTTTGAGAAGTAACTGGGTTGAGGTTCAAGACTTCAAGAAAATTACCGTTCCTTTTAGAGGAATCTATGGAATATACCTCCAATCAAATAAAGAAAAATTAAAAGATGTCAACATGTAACCTGTTGGACTTGGAAACACTAGGATCTTGACTGATTAAGGTAGAAATGCCATAACCGGTTAACTACCTTCTAGTTGTGCACTAGACAACCGTCATAATGGTGAAGTGCCAATTCTGAAACGGATCATGGCTCGGCGGCAACTTCAATGCGTGTACATTTAGTGTAGCCAATGGGAGGCAAGTGTTAATGTACGCATGAGGTGACTGATTTAGGCGATGTTCTGTATGGAAATGCGGATTACCGTGTTCGGTGTAGGGAGATTCTGGTGAACGAGTAGGGGGTTTGGCAACTTTCCACTTTGAAAAATTGTAGCATTTTTAGTACAGGGCAGAAAAATATGAAACAACTTGCATATTCTTCATGAATCCTTCTCGTCTATCTTGGAAAATTATCTCCTAACTGTCAGACCAGATCTTCAATGCGAATCACCTTATTTTCACGGGTTATGGTATTTCTACCTTATGCCTAAAAAACTCCCCAGACACTGATTTCAGTAGAGTTTAGAAACACGACAGAAATGTTACAACTCCTTATTTTTAACCTTTTTAAATTTTATTAAATTTTTGGTTCAATACAACACTCACATCCACGTTGTCAGTAGCCCACAATTCTTCATTGATGCACTTCAAGGCTCTGATGGAAAAGGCTTGCATAGTGTTCAGGGCAACCTAGTACTTATGATGGCAACTTTACATAGCCCACCAAATAGCGGCTGAAGCCCCTCCAACTTGTCCCCTACTTCATATTCATAGGGTTTCATATCAGCATTATGTCTTTTTTTTTGGAACACAGGAGGTGTTTGACCACATGGCTACACTATTGTGTCTAATTAGTGTGGGCCACACTAATTCCTAATAAAACACGCTAATTTCAAATTATAATTTAGAGTGGCCCACACTAATTTCATAGGTGAAAAAATTGTGTGGGTTTTGTCGTTTCCACAATTGGATGAAACTTCATAATTCCATCCAATTGTGTTTGAAGACTTTCCCCACATTGACCTAACGGAGGTTGTTTGCGGAGAACCCTAACACACACGGATGGATGACATTACATTTTTCATCCAAAGTGACCCAAACACTTGAAATTTAGTGTGGGCCACACTAATTTCCAACCCACGTGCATTTCCCACCCACACTAATTAGACACAATAATGTAGTTTCCGTCAAGTAGAGAGACGATTTCACGGCTGGGAATTGAACCGCCAACCACTCCGTTCGGTTTGGGTACCTCTCCACTACCATCCAATAGTTTAGAGTCATCTCGGACTAGATATCAACATTATGTCGGGAAATTAACCTCGTGAAATGATGATGTTGTTCTCCCGCTTTAGTATGACACGTTTGGGAAACACAAAAAAGTCGTATTATCAAGGTGTCGTCTTCTCATTAATATGACGAATGGCGTAAAGTTGTCGTATTATCGAGGGAATACGAAAACATAAGTAATATGAGCTTATATATATATACACACACACACACACACACAACGAGTTTAAGCAATATAGATGGTATGAAATAATAACTTGCAACTCCAAACAAATACAAATATTCTCAAGAACTCTTGAAATAGGATCTCCAAAGATCTCTGGTGTTGCCTACCCAAGTTCGCAACTATCATCTTATCTAAATTCCCTAGTAACTTTTGAAAACTAATAATTTCATTAACACCAAAATAGAATGAGTTCTTTGATAAGAAACTAGACAACAATGATGCATGGCGTTTAGCATCACTAAGCTTTATTGTAGGTGGAGCAACATCATCCATGTCCATTCTACACTACCCCAACCATGTCCGTTCTACACTAGTAACCCTAATTATCATTAAGTTCCCAGCGACAAGTGAAGTTCCCAAGTAGTTCCCAAGTGAAAATGGATGTATTTTAGATGTACATAACATAGATGAAAGGAATTTTAACATTAACTACCTCTTTATTATGACAAAACGAAGATTCTAAATGTTGCATTATCGAGTGTTGTGGTCGTATAAAAGAGGGAGTTTTGAACTAAAAAGTTCGGTCTTGCAAAAATGTGTTGTAATATCGAGGGTATCGTATTAACGAGGTTAGAGTGTATTGGCATTGCAAGGTTAAGAACCCCTTATTGAACTACCGTCTATATTATTTCAATCAAGCACATCCAAATCAAAGCAACCCATATTGTTGTTCATCGACATGCTAAGTTACACTCTCGATCAAATGGCTTCATAACATTATTCAAATCCATAACAATGTTCTGTGGGACTAACAATATTTTACATAATATTCCCCACCTTCAGATTGAATACAAGGAATATTTTGTAGGATATTAAAGTTATCCTTAAAGTCTCAGGATGCCGGGTGAAAGTCAGGTTGCAGTCCCGAGTTAAGAGATCTATTCTATATTTACAGGGTTTGTTTTCTTGTGTCAGTAGACTAAAAATAATGACAGGGTCAATCTTTGGGAACCTTGAGTTGGGACCCTCGGGAGCTTTTGATCCTGACTCCTTTGTTTCTAGAGGCACCCTACCCCCTTCTGAGCCAAATGTAGGCAGACAACTGCGCTGGCAGGCTGCACCGGGTTAATTAAAGCTCCAGCAAAATGGGACGGCAAACTCCTTAAGTTTACGTTAATCCACCTAAACTAAAGGTACAGGTCTAAAGTTAGGTCTCCCAAGGCTGAGATTTTAAGGATAACTTTATTGTTAATCTCACATAACACTGTTATGGATCTGAATAATGTTATGTTAACCCGCCGGTGCCTATTATGTCAACTCTACGGTCCACCAACTTGGCTCCAAACAAATTCCCGGCTCTTTCCGGTCATCTAGGGTTTCTTTTGGCATTCATGGTGGACCGGGGTTGAAAATATATATATACTTGATTCCTCGATCTTACTACCAACCTCGAAGTCCCAATGGGAACCAAAAAGCACAGCCCGTCCAACCGGCGGAGGTCGGTACTTGAAAACGGCTCCGTGCAACTTGACTAGAACTAGAATCCGTGGCCCCACCGGCGTGTACCTAGTGGACAAGTGATGGGTTGAGTGGGCTTCCTTTTTTGCTCCCTTTTGTCTCCAACCTTTTCAAGCCCAAACACCAAAAGTGGGTGCCACATAAGAAGCCACCTCACCATGCCCCAAATCTCCTCCTCCTACTCATTAGCAACCGAATTAGGGCCGTTTCACACTACGGCCGTCCAAGTCGAGAGGCCGTGGGATTGAATGGCCAAACTTTGTTGAGAGTCCAAAGAAATGGGCTGAAAATAGCTAGCCAATAAAAATAGAGGAATTGGAGCCTTCGGTCGGGCATAGTGTGAAGCCTCCAAAGGCCAAGCCCAAGGTCCAAAGAAAGAAGGAGCATCCCACTTTATTCTTTGTTCAAAACAACCCATTCAATCTAATGGCCAATATCTTGTCAGTTTTTTGATTTTTGTATGAAAAAAATTGACGGCCTCTCGACCATAGTTTGGGTTTCCATTCTTGTCCGACCCAAACTTCCTTTGAGAGTCTGTCGCCTTGGTAAAAAAATATTGCCATGTAGGTGTTTTGAAGAGCGACGACCTTTGGACGTTGGCCTCTAGTGTGAATGGTCAAGAGGCTGAATTCTTGGTTTCTTGCAATCTGATTGATGGAAATCGACGGCCTCTCAACCTTCAGCCAAAGTGTGAAGCGGCCCTTAGTTCACACTCACGCACTCACCCTCCCCCCAAAAAAAAGCGAGTTAAAGGAGACCAATTATCGAAGATACAAATTTTCGGTTGTTTGACGACAATATTAGTGTGTTCATACATATTGGATAAGTGATGAGCCAAGTAATGTTTCTCTTTTGCTCCTCTCGTCTCCACCACTATCCTAGTAGGAAAAGAATATATTTTCAACATGGCCCATGATACAAATTTTATCCATGATATGCCATGAACATCACAATTGGTGTCAAAATGATTGACTTGACACACATTTGACACAAAATGTGATATTGTTTATGGGTCTTAGGTGACACATATCAGATGGACTTTGTCGGAAAAGCCCCATTCTATGTAGTGGTACAACCATTTCAAGCCTAAGGTTGCGTTATGTAAGAAGTCAACCTCGCTAAGGTTCGGTTTCGGTTTTAGTTTCAATTTGGTTTCCATGTTCTATGTTTTCCATTGATTAAATTTACGTCTTCAATGTTATGTTGCATTAGCAAATATGAGATGAAACGTCAACAAAAACTGTACTAGAAATTAGACCTCCATTGATTTAGTTGTGATTATTGGAAGTGTGTGATTACTGATTCCTTGATTATATACATAGGTCCTCCCAATTGTATTCACTATTGAGTTTGGAGTAGTCCAATTTGTTTTCAAAATATGCTTTTTTATGATGTTTATTCCACCTGACTACACACCAATCAAACATACATGTCTGACTAAGAAAAGTAATTGAATAATGCTCATATACCTTATGCCAAAATCTCCTCCTACTCATCATCAACCCAACTAGGTCACACTCACTCATACCCCACCCCCATGATACCAAATAGCCATAGGAGGTCATTAGTGAAGATTCGGTTGTTTAATAGCAAGTTTGTGTGTACTTAAGGCCAGTTTAGACTACAACGAAGAAGCACACCGGTCAAGAATTTTGGGGGGATGGCTACGAAATGGGTTCTTCACCGGCCAAAGTTTACACTACATCCAAGACTTCTCCGGCAGAGAACTTCAAGTATGTATGAAAAAAACGACATGGTTGTCAATATGGCAACACTTTTTGCTAGGGGGAGTTCTCTAGAGGTCAAGTTTCTTAGGCAACCTCAAGCCCTTGGACAAGAAACTTGGCATATGAAAAACTGCAACTTGAGGCAAATTATTTAATTGTTTTTTCCATCTTGTCCGCCATACCAACCTTTGCCTCAAATACCCTTTATCTTGGGTTGAAATTCTTGATCGACTAGTGCACTTCTTCACCATAGCCCTTACATACCTAGTGGACAAGTGATGGGCCGAGTGGGCTTCCTTTTGCTTGGCTTTATGCCTTCAACCTTTTCAAGTGTGAGCATCAAAAAGTTGGTGCCATGTAAGAAGCCACGTCACCGTGCCCAAATTCTCCTCCTACTCATTAGCGGCCCAATTAGGTCACACTCCCTTATTCACCCTACCCCCATGAACCCAAAAGAGCCATTACAATAGTAAAGATTCAATGGTTTAGTTAGGATTTCTGGTGGTTAGTTAAGGATTAGTGAGGGGCAAGGCTGGCATCGAACCCAATTAGGTCATAGTCACTACACTAAACATACCAATTAGTGAGGGTGGAGCTAATTTAAGTCACACGCACAATCTAGTCCAATATCAAAGTTGCCGAGGGCTAAAGCTGCTACTGAGTGACACAAAACTCATGACTTCGGTGAATTTTATGCTCATTTACCATAGATTTAAAAAATAATAATGTGTGCTTGCGATTAGCGCGTGCCACATGCTTGTTAGTACTAGTATCAAGTGCCGATACTTTCATGCCAAGTGCTAGTACTTTGAGTGAATAGTGGCAAGTGCCTAGATGAACAATGCTTCCTAGTCTTAGATCTAAGCTCTTTTGGTGACACTAATTCATAGCGTAAAGGAATTTAGTATCACCTTCAGTAATTTCCCACACTCACTAATTGGTATATTTAGTGTACTTACTTAACCCCCACTCCACCATAATACAAATAGCCACATGAGGCCATTAAGTGAAGGTGCGGCGGTTGTTAGGAATGGATTAGGTACACTAAGCATCTCATTTAGTGTGGCCCACGTTATTCATCATTGACCCACATTATAAAATTGTCTTGCAATCACTAGGTGGCAACTAACTTAGAGAAGGTGTCAAATGACACTCGATGCTACATGAAAAGTTGCAAAAAGATACCGCTCTACTTAAAGTGGCACACCAATTTTAATGTGGCTGCACTACTTAAATAAGATGTTTAGTGTAGTTGGGAGCCAACATGCGAACCCATCCAAAAGTTGTTGCCACGTCAGAAGCCACCTCACCTCCTTGTACTCATTAGCATCCCACTGATTAGGTCACACCTCCACTTAACTTACTTAACTCCCACTCCACCAGGGTCCAAAACTGATGGAGCCACCTGAGGGCCAGTTAGTGAAGATCCGGTGGTTTAGTGGCAGATTAGTGGGGAGGCCAGGCGAACCCAGCCAGCCATCGTCACGTTTGCCACGTAATGAGCCACGTCATCATGTCAAATCCCCTCCGACTCATTAGCAACCCCAGTTAGGTCACAAGCTACTTACGCCCCCCACCTTCACACTCACCAGCTCACTTACTAAACACCACTCCGACAGACAACAAAGGGCCACAGGAGGTCATTAGTGAAGATTCAGTGGGTTAGTAACGGGTTTTCGGTGGTTAGTAACGGATTAGTGAGGGGCCAGGGCCGCCAGCGAACCCGGCGGGCACTCCACTCACGGAGTCAGTGACTCGCGCCCCGAGCCGATTAGTGACCAGATTAGTAATACGATTGGTAACCCCATTAGTGACATGATTAGTTACCAGATTAGTTGATCTAGTGGCCATTCGGCTACAAGAAGCGGCAGTTAGTGAGTCAAAGAGGCAGAGTAGTGAGGGAATTAGTGGGAGATTAGCGGGGTCCCCGCCCATGGAGTAACCTGAGAGCTAACAGGGAGCGCCGATGAGGGAACGGACGGCGGATCGGGAACCGGGGAGACATCGGACGGGCAGGGGGGCCCCACTGGCTTCAACGGGCCCCGAGGGTTTCCCTAATTCTATTCCCAAGCCCCGATCGGAGGAGATCACAGCCGTCAGATAGTGAATCCAACGGCGGAGAGACGGTGGAGTGAGGGGCAGCGGCGGTGCGAGGAGGGAGGAGGGAGGAGAGAGGGACAGGGGGGCAACCAAGGGAAACGCTTTGCAGAAGTGGCTCCGCCATAGCCACCCCACGGCTGGTTTGCACGAGTTTTGGCAGCGGAGGACGCAAGCGGAGCAGCCTCCGCCTACCGAACCTGGCTTCGTCTCTCGCCACTCCACCTCTCGCCACCTCTCTCGCCCGCCAAGCTGCCGTAACGCGAATTTGCCATCCAAAGGAAGGGAAACGAAAGCAGGCAGCCCTTAGGGGAGTCTGGCTGGGGTTTGCTTTAGTCTGCCTCCACGCAACCTTCCCTACACGCTTACACGCAGCTGGTTAGTCTTGATTGCATTCCATTCCATTCCGTGCTCATTTCCTTTGCTGTCTCTTTACGTGCAATTCGGCCTCTCTCCTCTCTCTATTCTTGCTATCGATCCTTCGCGATGATGTGGACTTCTTTAGCCTAGTATCGGTAATCTCTTTAGATCCTCTTCCTCGGTCTGTCAGATTATTCCGCTTTTTGCAAGGGAGTTGGCCGTGGACAGAGATAGGGGATTACACTTACGGGAGAGTAGCTGAATTCCCCATTCTGTCATTTCATGGAGCGGCTAATTGGTGCAACATTCCTGCTGTGCGTATTTGAGAGGAGATAGAGCTGGCCGTGGACTAAAGCACATTTAGGACATCTGTGCAGTTGGGAAATGTGAAGAAGCCTGGACCTATTCTCGGACTGGCTTGACTCGTGAGTTACCAAGTTGTAAACAAAATTGGTGTAGAAGTGGTTGACCTTTGTTTGTTTCTTCCTTCCCCTGCTATTGAGCAATGTTAGGTTATTCGGTAACTAGTAGATTTCAGTGTGTTGAGAGTGCTGTGGATCTACCTAAGGCAACTGCATTCATTTGTGCCAAGAATATTTGGGGTTTCCGTGAGGATAGGATATGAAAATCTGTTGGGTAGTGTTGGAGCTACTGTGCGGCTGTGTATGGTTGGTGTAATCCCCCATCTACTGCATGGTACTTTACGTGTTGCCTGTTGTTATGTGTCCCTGTTTATAGCTGGAATCTACTTAAATTTTGATCTTTTCAGGGGTTTCCATAGAGATGTATATCAGGGTTTCGTGCTTGGGTGTCCTAGTTCAGCTTGTGGGAGTTTTGTGTTCCTTTGTGCTGCATGTGGTTTTGTTCTCCGTAGGAAAGGTTCAGTTTTATTGGTGATTTCAGAAATAGGGTGTAATGTTGTCAATGTTGGAGGCTCAATAGCAACCAATACGCAGCATTATCTTTATCACGTGGTCGTTTATACTGGAAGGTTTGCCATAGTTTACACATGGTTTTTTTTTGAAGGTGTTGTTATGAAATTATTATATGTTGGGGGCGTTTATCATTCTGATACTCTACTGATTGTGTTGAAATAAGATTCGGGTGGGGTTTTAGATCTCCCTGGGCGCCCGTTTCTTAGTGTATGACCTTCAAGCCTGAAGGACATTTTTTTTGCAAAGGTCAGGCTGGATGTTGCTATTGTTTAGGGCTTTGCAGCTCCGTCTTTGCCGGCACATTAAGATCTGATCTGGTTTCATTTAGGTTGAGCAGCTTGGATGTTGTTATGCCTGCATGGAACTTTCTACTTAGAGACGAACAGTCTACTCGGAGGATGTTGTCGTACTTGACTTTTTTGGGGGACTCAGGTGCTTCCGGCAACAATAAGGCTGCTAAGGAGGCAGGTGGATTGGCGCTGCTGTGATCATGTTGAGATGCGAAGCCTGATAACGTGGCAAATGTGAAGGGGAATGGCGACTGAAAGCCCAGTTAGGATGCTGCCTGGAGGAGGGATGAGGGGAAATATTGGAGCCCTTGGAGATAATCTAAGGACTGGGAATGGGGGTGGTCATGGCACATCACCAACTCGGGATGGAGTTTCCGAGTTGGGTCGTCTGCTTAAAGGGCGGACGAGATTTGAGAACATATTGAATTCAGGGCACATACCACAAAGAAGTGGTAGTGCCCCTCCAAGTGTAGAGGGTTCATTGGCAGCAATGGGGGGCCTCTTCAATATGCCAACAAGCCCTAAAGGTGGTCGTGCATCTGAGTTCCAGTCAGGAGATGGAGATGTTCTGGATGCTGAGAGCAAGCAGAGATCTTCTCCTGAATATCTTGTTTATTACTACAGTAACATTAACCTGAACCCAAGGCTGCCCCCACCTCTCATATCCTGGGAAAACTACCGCTTGGCTCAGAGGTTGCAATCTGGTATGGGAGTTGGTGGCATTGGGGACAAAAGGAAACTGCGATCTATGGATGACAGTAACAGCAAATCCCTGTTCTCAAGCCAACCAGTGTTGCCTACCCACAGAGAGGAGCCAGAGCCCCTGGATGAGGAAAATTCTCCAATGGGAAACCTTGCCAGACAAAGCTCTAGCGAGTGGGCAGAGAGGAGTGATGGGCTGATGGGTCTGGCTGCTGGATTAGGGGCTCGACCAAAAAGCCTTGTCGATCTCATCCAGGTATGATGTGTAATCTGTCATTTTCCACAGTTTCTTTTGATTAGGATTATTTCTTTGTTTTACAGTGGGTTGCACATGAAAGCTGTAAATATCCTGTTGTACAATGTGCCACTTGGGCTTGTGGGCATGAGACAAGGATGTTTGATTAGGGCACCGGGGTAGCTTCTGCAGCTGTAAGAGAATTTTGGTTCCAGAATATTCATAGTTTCCTTTTTAATTTAGTTGTTCATGGTCATTGGTCATGCAATGATCTTGCTCTGCTCTCAAATTGCACTTGGTGGAATGTTCGCTTCCCAATCAGGAGGATTTCCCTCGGACACCATCACCTGTGTATCAGCATTCAAGGTCATCAAGCAGGGCAGCAAATGATGAAGGAGATGCTGCTAATGCAGCACTTGACCAGCATTTGGCCCATCTACGAGATGCTGCATCTGCATCTGCTGCGGTTGCGGAGCTCAATGCAATAGCAGCTGGTATGGGTTCACGGTCCTCAACACCTATTCCTGGTGTGTCTAATCTGCACCAATCCTCAGGGCCTGCCGCCCCTGTTCCAAGAATGGCATCTCCTGAAATACCACTGTCAAACAACACCCGTTCTGCTAGCCCTGCATTGGCTATGATGAGCGGAGTTTCAGGTATAACTCTATTAGAACGATTTAATTCAACTGCATTGAGTTGGCTAATGTTGCTCAGAATTTTTGTTGATGTCTTGAATATCTGTTCAGAGTCTTCATTTGGGAGTATCCATTTTCGTGATGTCACTTCTTTTTATCAGTAGTTTTTTTTACTGTGTTTAGTATATATGTTCTTTCAGGGCTCTCAGGAGGATCAATGTCTTTGACAAATGCTGAAGTGAGAAGTGTAGCTCTCAGCCGTGCAGCAAGTGCAAGTGCGGTGGAGTTGGCTCAAGCCCTTCATGTGAACAGGGCAGCTAGTGCAACTGCTGTGGAATTAGCAGCTGCACTTCAGGGTTTGAGTATGTCAGATGTTCAGGGAGTTACTGCTGCATTAGAGGATCGGGAGATCCAGCAGCAGCAACAACAGCAGCTCCAACAGGAGCAACAACTACGTCTTCAACAGCAGCAGCAACAACAACAACAACAACAGCAACAACAGCAGCAACAGCAACAGCAGCGCCAACAGAGGGCGCAGATGGCTGCCCAAGCTCAGGCTCAAGCTCAAGCACAACAGGCAGCCCAGGTCAGTGGAAGTTTCTGAGTGTAGAATGGTAATACTTGTCCTTGATAAAACAGCGACTCGGATGAAAGGGGGACTGCTCACAATAATGGATGCTCTTTCCTTGAAAGACTTCTAGTCCTTTAAACATGTGTTAATTCAGGCCTTGACATGTGTTATTTCAGGCCTTGGCTTACACTCAGGTCTTACAACAGCAGCAGCAACAACAGCAACAACAACAGCTGTACTCCGGTGTTGACTCTGGATACCGAGGTCAGGTCAAGTTCAATGTCCCTGGGATGACAAGTCAACAGGTCCAAGCTGCTGCCCTTCAACCTGCACTTCAGGCCAATACTGCTCCAGCAAATATGTATGCAGCAGCAGCTGCTGCTATGTACATGGCTCAAAACCCATACTATCCCAACCTAAATTCTGCAGCAGTATATGCCCCCCAGTATGGACTTGGTGGATACCCTGTGAATCCAGCTATGCTTGCTCCTATGATGGCTGGCTACCCACCTCCAGTATTTGATGCTGCCACTGCAGCTGCGCTTGCTAGCATGGGTGTTAGAGCAGGTGTTCCCGGTTCTCCTGCTCAAGCAGCTGTGGACATGCAAAATCTCTATAAATTTGCAGGGCAAGCATCACCCCAGATGCATGATCCTCTTTATTTGCAGTATATGCAAAGAGCAGCAGAGGAAGCACGAGCTGCTACTTTAAGTGATCCCTCTATGCTGAGGAACTACATGGGAGGAGGACATGTAGATATCATGGAACTTCAGAAGAGCCAGCTAGGCGCCATGCTAGGGTACACTCCAGAGCAAAAGTCACAATATGCTAGAACTGGGTCTGTTGGAGTTCCAATTGCCAGTCAGAAGAGTGGTTCTGTGAGTCCAGCATATTATGGTAGTCCTCCAGGAGTTGGTATGGTGATGCCTTACAATAACTCACCTCTCACAAGCCCTGTACTGCCTGGGTCACCTGTTGGCCCAGCAAACCTATCCCTGCGTCGAGATGACCGCACCTTGCGTCTCTCATCTTCGTCTAGGACCAGTTCAGGTGCCTTGGCAGCTGTTCCAGGTACTAGCTATACTGGATGGCAGTCACAGAGAACAACTGAGACTACAGAGGAAATACGAGGCTCCACATTACTGGAGGAATTCAAGAACAGCAAGACTAGGCGATTTGAGCTAGCAGACATTGCAGGTCATGTTGTCGAGTTCAGGTAATTCTTAGTAAGAACATTAGTGTTTTAAGAAAATTTGGATTTTGAAGTTGTGTTTAGGATAGTTGTTTTGAGGTGTACAAATTACAAGCCCGCAAGCTTTTTTACAGGAAAACAACTGTGCCACCAAGTTTCTGATACCCTACGATACTCTATTGTGCAGCGCTGATCAACATGGAAGCCGGTTCATTCAACAGAAATTGGAAACTGCTAGTCCCGAGGAGAAAAATATGGTCTTTCAGGAAGTGCTGCCACGAGCGCTAACCCTCATGACAGATGTATTTGGCAACTATGTCATTCAGAAGGTTGTCTTTTTGGTTCTCTCCTGGGCAGGGCTGGATATTGCATCTTCTTTTTATCACTTGGCACCCCCAGTCTTTCCAGAGGGTGTGTTCAATGGTCCTCTTATTGACAGGTTTAATATTAGGGTTGAGTATCAGTTAACTGATACGTCATTGAGGACAATCTATATCATAATTGCCACCTGCATTTTTGACTTGCATATTCTATTTCTATTTCCTTCAATGCTTAGTGAAGTAGACAGCTTAACTTTGTGGAATTTGGTGCAGTTCTTTGAGCATGGCACTCAGCAACAGAGACGGGACCTTGCAAGTCAGTTGGTGGGACATGTTCTAGTACTCAGTCTACAGATGTATGGATGCAGAGTGATACAAAAGGTACAGAGTTAAGACCCAGTCACTGCTACTTGTTCTTAGAAGCGGGGTCATCAATAAAGTGATGGTATTTATAAAGTGGTGGTAGCAGGGATTCAGGTGGTGGATTTTTTAATAACGTGATAAGTAGTTATATTTTCTGAAATTTATATGAATTAATACCCATCGTGATGGCTCTGGTCAGGCATTGGAGGTGGTCGATGTTGACCAACAGACTCAGCTAGTCTCAGAGCTTGATGGACATGTGATGCGTTGTGTCCGAGACCAGAATGGAAACCATGTGATTCAGAAGTGTATCGAATGTGTTCCCCCTGATAGAATCCATTTTATTATATCAGCTTTCTACAACCAAGTGGTGGTGCTCTCCACACATCCATATGGCTGTCGAGTCATCCAGGTAATTTCCTTCACTTGGGTGGGTTACCCTTCCATATAGATGATCAGTGTATGGAGTTTTGTTTCATTCATGCCTTTTAGAGATCTGGTTTAACCATCCCAGTGCTCTGGTTATGGTTAATTTATACAAAGTAACCTCAAATCCTTTATTTGCAGAGAGTTCTGGAGCACTGCACAAACGAGCAAAAACAGAGAGGCATTATGGAAGAAATTCTACGTTCAACTTGCACTCTTGCTCAAGACCAATATGGAAATTATGTTGTTCAGGTCAGTTCCCTGGCACCCCATGCTGGAGTATTCTGATACACTTTTAATTCATGTACAGCACTCTGATCGAGTTCAATAAAAATTCAAGTAGGATGTGTTTCAGCATATGAGTGAGGCATAATTGATGATAGCATGCAGTGTATGTTCTGCTTTTACAATGCACCTATGCAATACCTACTATTTTTGTAGGCAATTTGCAATTGGATCTAATCTGGCTCTGGGATAATGGTGTCTGCAGCATGTATTGGAGCATGGGCGAGATCATGAACGAAGTGAGATCATCACAAAGCTAGCAGGACAAATTGTACAAATGAGTCAACACAAATTCGCTTCAAATGTGGTGGAGAAGTGCTTGGAATTCGGTGGACCTGCTGAACGCCAGATTTTAATTGATGAAATGCTTGGCCATACTGATGAAAACGAACCTTTGCAGGTATCATCTGAGCTCATATGTTGCAATGACTTCCTGCTGAATTCTATGTGTGGTTGTTAGATCATGTATGCATTGACAAGAGCTATATCTGAAGTAAAACCTCTCATGAAATTCTCTTTAATGGCTTATTTTTGGATTGAAAAGCCACATGGCGAGCTAGATAGAACTAATATAGATTTTTTGTGGGTTATGCAGGCAATGATGAAGGATCAATTTGCCAATTATGTAGTACAGAAGGTACTGGAAACCTGTGATGAATCACAGCGTGAGCTGTTACTAGGTCGCATCCGGGTGCACCTCCATGCTTTGAAAAAATATACATATGGCAAGCATATTGTGGCCCGTGTGGAGAAGCTTGTTGCTGCTGGAGGTAAGTATTAGTCTTTGTATGATCTCAAGTGAAAGGAGCCTTTAATTGTTGGTATGTCACTTGCAGAAGTGGGCACACCATTATGAGGTGATATCTGGCTGTTTCTGTGTTTATGGTTTCAGTGTCATCTTCTTTGTATTGGAAGTGAACTGTGGGGTACCTGTTTCTAATTGCAGAGAGAAGGAGCGCTGCCTACATGGCACACAATCTTGCTGCTTGAGACTCTGGGTTATTCGGGCAGTGCTGGTTGCGCAGAAGAAGACATCGGGTCTGAACCTTTGTGCTTATATCTAGAGCATCATCACCAGCTCTTCTCCAACTGCCCTTGTCTCAGTGAAGAGTTCTGTTTGTGGTAAGTGGGTGTGTGTGCCGACAAGCATGGCATGAAGGTCTGGTGCACAGTGTGTATTCGGAGAATGGCCCAGAAAGCATTCGCCAGCAGTAAATAGTGTAATAGTGTACTATTGTACTCAGATTGTGTTTGAAGGAGGGGAGAGTGTAAGGGTGAGAGCTATTGCAGTTTGTTCCGGCATGTATCTTTGTCTAGGCCGCTGTCGGTTGTTGATGTATCTATAAGCAATGGCTCTTAAATGTCTGGAGGTCAAAGGCCTGGGACAACTTCCAGTGGCTTTGTCTCTTGGCCCACCCTTTCTCTCTCCCTGGTAGGGTGTGAGCTTCAGGTTGGTCACAGGTGGATTAGTGTGAATGGGTACAAAACAGTGCTAGTGTGTGAAAAGAAGGAAAGGGTCGAGACAGGTGTTAGCTGTAACGGGCTGTATAAAAGCAAGTGTTCTTCGTTCCAAACTGTACAGACTCACACATGTAGGTCTCGTGGCAAAACGTTGGTTTTGAAGGATCTGAAGAGGGTTCTTGGAATTCTCTCCATTCTTGCTAAGGGCTGCCATCATAAAGTTAGGCTTGGTCTCAATGCAGCAACTGCGCCAGGGCCCTCATCTGTAAATAGGGTCCCTTTTATTGCAAGGGCCAGCTGGCAATGTCTTTATTCTTATTAGCCTCGTGCAAGGTGGTTCTGTGTGGGTGACCACAAATTTTGTGTTTGCTCATCTTATATTTGTAATGTTCTATGGTTATGCACAATATGTTATTTGATTTACATCAAGGGCCCCAACATTTCTCTTAACAGCTATACTGATTTGTCTCTTCTTTCACATTATTGGATGGTAGAATGCTCTTTGTTTCTAAAGGTTGGGAAAGGTTCTTGTCTTCAGGGTTATTGCCCTGGCCATTTTTTGTCAGATTGTTCTGCTTACCAAACGGTTTGTAGTGCCTGACTGTGACCTTATGAATTTTGTCATAGAATGGTCTTCTATCATAGGATCCCAATGCTAGGAGGAAACTGCAAAGTTCTCCAGGGAGTCTGTACATGAAAAATCTTGGTGAGGCTCAAAGTGCAGGCCACACAATCAGGATTGTGGTGGTGTTCTTGACCCAAGATTTGTGGTTGCTGCAGACTGGGAACACGTACATTGGGGTGTTGTTGATTCCTGACTCCAGGCACTGTATCTAGCAAGTTCGCTCCTGCATATAATGGATCTATGCTTCCCCATTCATTATCTTGCACATGTGTATCTGTGCAAGCTGCCAAAGGTATTGTTATTAGGCTAGATGACTGAACAGGTATTAGATGTGCATTTGTAGACTTTGTGATTGAGTGCATTTGTATCCTTCCCGTAGTTGTTCAAAGTCAGTGTCATAGACCTGTACAGGTTCTTCAAAGAGGAACTCCCTGGTGTGGTATCCTGCTGTTATTTTTAATGTGAATTTGGTCAATTTGGTGACCACGCTTAATTATTCTATCTATCACTGTGTCTTTAATTATCTTCCTCATGTACCTGCGCAATCCGCTGAAAGTATTGTTGCTAGGCTTGATGTGTGAACAGGTGGCCAAGATTAGGTAGATGTGCATTTGTAGATGTTGTGATTTGAGTTCATTTGTATGCTTCCTAGAGTTGCTCACATTTACAGTCATAGACCTGTACAGGTTCTTCAAAGAGGCAGTCCCCTGGTGTGGTATGATAGTGTTGTTTATATTGTAATTTTGGGCATTTTGGAGGCCATGCTTTAATGCAGTTATCTGGTGTCCTTTATATTTAGAAGGTGTCCTCTGTTATCTACAGCAGTGTTTCCTTTATTGATACAGATCAGTACTAGTGTATGGCTTGTTCCTGAGTTTGGTTGGTTAGTACCCCATCACACGGTTCCCTTTCGTTTCAGGAACTTGTGTGGCAAGGTTTTTGTAACTTAGCAATTGAAAACATGAGGTTATTATTTGTGAGAATTGATGTGTCTGATCTTTGATCAGCAAAATCCTCTCAATTTGTGTTCTTTATGTTGGTGGATTGTTTCCCCAACTTCCCCCTCCCAGTTATTATCTCATGGGGGTTTGATATGTACATCAATTAAGTTGTGTGGTTCCTCTTCTTAATTGCACATCTAGATTGAGTGGAATATCACAAGTCTTTTAGTCAAGAAAGGATATACAATAGACATGTCCTACAAAGAGATTGGACTATGTGCGCGCATAATATCAACATCATCTGATGACCACCTTGAGAAAACAAGCGTTAGATGCACTTAAGGTAGATGGGTCTTAAGTGGCTCGTTTTCTTAATCTGGACCCCGAGATTTGATTGGTATATGGTTCGGTGAGGATCAAAGAACAAACGTCATAAAGATGCATGTTCAAAGAGATTGGACTACGTCTTCAAATGTTAATAACTACTCTACACTCAATAGTGAACCCAATTGGGAGAACATATGTATCCAGTGAAGAAATCAACAAACATGCACTTCCTATAACAATAACTAAATCAGGGGATGTCTGATTTGCAATCCAATTTCATGCAACATGAGTTTTGTTGTGTAAATCAGATTGGTACAAGTTGGAAAACATGGAAAACGAACCAAGTGATGCCCACATACCTCAACTCCCAAGTGCCTACAGAGTGGGAAGTGATTGGAAGTGTTTTTAATAACTTATTTGCTTAAAGCAAACTTACCTTGATCTTAGTTTTGTTTATTGCAGTTTGAACCAATAGACTTTTACATCATCTATGATAAGAATGATCTAATTACAACTTTTTGATACGGACCTTGAAGTGTTTGGAACTTACTATTCTGGGAAAGTAACATGGTCAATGACACAAATGTTTTTTTTGCTTTTCCCATCAAGTTATGAAACTCACAAATTTAGCCAATCGTATCAAAGACCAAATGTTTGAGACATTGTGGGATTTTAATGATTTCTTGAGGAATAATGTTATTAAAATGATTTGGTGGAGATCTAGAATGATAATTCTTATTGCCACTGTAATGGGAATGGTCTAAAAATCACTCTCTCCAACTGTCTCTTATAAACCAACTTGAAATAAGGTCTCTAATTCATTATTTTAATACATCTTTGATTCCAGCTGAAATCCCCAAGTTTTTAAAGGTTTTGTTACAAGTTTGCAAAGTTCAAAATCAAACAAAACTCTCAAGAAACAACAAGGAAGAGAAGTGTTTATTGTGTCATGAATATAATTGGGAGGTCATGTGTCATGAACGCAATTGAGAGGATCTATGCATTCAGTTAAGAACTCAACAAACGTGCATTTCTAATAACCAAAACTAAATCAATGGAGGTCTAATTTTTGTTCATGCTTCATCAAAGTTTTGTTGATGCAACACAATTTACGTTGTGCAAATCTAAATGGTAGAAGTTGGTGAACATGAAAAATGAACCAAATAACACCCACATACCATAGAAAGGAGAGTTTGCAAACTATGTTGAATGAAGTTATGCCCTTACACTTTGACTCCTATAAAATACTTGATCAACCAGATAATCGTTGCCATGTGTTGTTGCCATAGGATAGATAAACACAAGTTGAGTAAGGTATGTGGGCCTTGTGTGGCCATTATTGTAAATTGAGCGCCTATTATTTGAGTGGTATGTAAAAGGCTTGTAGTTTAGAATGTACACTAAAAAGAATGTACATATACAAAGTAGCATTGATCAGGGGTGATGAGGCCATTGCTCTACTGTCCCACTATTTGAAAATGAATGGTCGTTGATAATAGCATGTTGAGCAGACAATGCGAGGGGTGGCCCATGACATTTAAATCATATCCATGGGTGCCACATGTTGGGACAATGTGGGCCCATCTAGCGTGTACAATGAGATTGGACTATGTGCTCAAAGTATAGACGACATTCTAGGTCTAGTTGTTAACATAATGTACTAGAATGTTGTCTATACTTTGAGCACATAGTCCAATCTCATTGTACATCATTCTAGGGCCCCAATCTAGTTAACAATAACAAATCTCATGTACTTTGTGCATCTCATGTTTGATTATGAACTCAATTCGTGGCAATCTTCGTGATTTCAAATTGCTAACTGGATGAGATGATCTATGGTTTGATCCAATGGTCAAAAATGTTTGTAGAGTTAGAAGTGCCCACAATAAGGCCGTGTACCCTAAACCTTCACCCTTATCAGCCATTGTTTGGGTTTCCCTATGGTCAAACACAAGGTAGAGCATGATAAAATTAACACTCTAAAATCTTGCACAATAAGTGTGCATTGATTTTGAGAACGTCCATTACCTTGACATCGTGTTCCCATCTACCAATGAAACTTCCGATCCTTATAACTTTCGCAAATGTAATTGGAATAAGTCACGCTTTGATGTGGTGGACAATTGCTAACAACAATGATTCAAAAACCTTGTTTTCTAATCTAATAACATCATGTGCTCAATGCTTAAAGGAATCGATTTAGCACCATCTACCTTAGTTTTTTCACATGATTTTGCCGCCTTGCCTTGTCATCTTGAGATAGATAAACTCAAGTCGAGTAAGGTATGTGGGCATTGCTCGGTTATTTTTCTTAATCGTACATGCATATTTGAGTGGTGTGGTGAGGTGTGGTTCTAAAATTAGACACAAAGAACATGTGCTTAAAAGAGTTTTACGTACTCAAACTTGTTGATTGACATTCTAGTAGGCTTAATAGTCAAATGTAATTGAGGGGGGGGGGGAATATATGTGACCATCAAATGAGCTCAAGAAGCCTCACTTTGACGATTAAAAAGATATTCATAAGATATTTGGAAATTATAAGAAATTGGCCATCGTCTCGCACTAATTGTGTGTTTTGCATCCTACAAAAAGTGGGTGTAGAGGTACAAGTGCCCATTTTTCCTTCAGTAGTCGTTTTTCTTTATCCTATAATTTTGAGTGGTATGTATATATGACAAGGCTTGTAGTTGTCAATAGACAACCATTCTAATTTTAGTAGTGAACACAATTGGGAGGACCTAAGGAAATCTTCACTTTGACATCTTGTAATTTTTGCAATTCGACTCCAATTCTAAAACGTGAAATGACATTGTGTAATTCACAATTGCTAACTGCACGAGATGGACTTATAGCATACGAGCATACCTCTCATTCATCCAACACAAAAGTTATGAAATAATATGTAGCTTGGGAATTTCTTATTGAAGTTGATTTGACACCATAATCAACTATAAAGACCCTAGATTAGGTAGTATCATCCAAATCATTTGAGGTAAATTAGCCACGAACCTAGGCATAAGGGTCCAAGTTTTTATGTTGGATGGATGAGACGTACACTCGCATGCGATAATTCCCTCTTGCCTTGCTAACCAAACGAACCAATTCTCGATATGATTTAACGGCCATATTGTCTATTGAGTTGGGAGTTGTGCCCACAATAGGCCCACTTACCTTAAGTAGACAACCCTTATTTGTTTGTTTTCTATTAGGACACTTGTATTTGAGTGGTATGTGATTTGGTATTGCTCCAAGAATGAATGCAAAGAGATTGGATTGCGTGTTCAAAATATGTTAAGCATTCTAGGTTCAATAGTCAACATAATTGGGGAAGACCTATACAACCATTTAATGAGCACAAGAACCTTCACATTGATAATGAATAAAATACTACAGTCAAGACTCTATAAGTGTTACCCCTATAAGCGTTATAATTTCATATATGTTAAGAAAATTTTACTCCCCTACAAAAACACAATTGGTAAGACTAGTGAGTGTTATGTGTTAAGTGTTATAACATGCTCTACTCCCTTCTTTGTTAATTGCACCTCTATAAGTGTTAATTTTGAGAAAATGTAATAATATATGAGAGCATACATTTTCAACATGTAATCACATTTATCCCATATTCTTTGCGAACAAGTCAAACCTTGGTAGAGGTTGATGAAGTTGCTACTCTACTTCATCAACTGACGTTGTTGTCATATGATAGTGAGGTGGGTGATGTGATGAATGCTCATGAATACCTCAATTATGAGATGGAGTTTGATTTAAACAACCCCTATGAACCTATTGATGAGGAGTTTTTGGATATGTATTCCTCAGAACATCAAGAAATTGAAGAAATTCGAAGAAATACTTTGAACAAAGACCAAATGATGCCCTATCACACATTGGGAGCATTCAAGGACTTCATAAGGAAGTTTCATCTCATCATTTGGAAGCTTCTCGTCAGACTACTATAGACTCTTTCTTTTGGTTAGTTTAGTTGGAAGAATCTCGTCAAGTTACTACTATGTAGATTATTTCTTTCAATTAGTTTAGTTGAATTATGTATTATCATTTGTACTTTCATTTTTTATTTTCATAAAACGTTATGTTCTTCATTTTCGGAAATTTTAAGTGTTATTTCTATAAATGTTATTAATCATCGGTAAGAATTCTATAAGTGTTACTTGTTATAATTCTATATATGTTATTTTTTTGCTACTCCCAACCTGTAACATTTATAGAGTCCTAACTGTAATATGAGCTTCAAAATTTATTCGGAGGAAAGTAGCTATGGCCTCGATTTAGTTTTGCTAACCATCTTGCAACATAGACATGCCTAATTCGGTTATTCCACTTGATTGGACACCTATGTTTGAGTGGTATGTGGTTAGAAGTGGCTCCAACATTGGATACGAACATGACATCTATTTTAAAGAGATTGGATTACATGCTCAAAATATGCTAACCATTATAGGCTTTATTGTCAACATAATTGGGGTGGGGGTGGTCAATCTAGGGCCAGGCAAGTGAACACACATTATAACCCGAGCAATGTTACAGTTGGGAAAAAATAACCATTTAAGACCCGTCTACCACACTAATCATGTGTTTTCCATATCCTAGGAGAAGCGGGCTAGTTGAAAAAAAAAACAAACCATTTAAAGACCCATCTACCTTACCTTAGGGTCAGTTCACACACGTTCCAAGTCTTAAAGTCTCAAGTATGACATGGATGCCTACATGGCAACACTTTTCGGAGGCGAGGCTTGGGACTTGAGTTGAGAGTTGGGTCGAACAAAGAGCTAAACTGAACTCCCAACACAATGTGGGAAATACCAGGGAATATTCCGCAAAATATTGTTAGCCCCAGAGAACGCTGATATGGATCTAAATAATGTTATGCAAGTCCCGCAAAGGTTTTTTCATAAAATAATCACGATCCGACTAATGAGAATTAAACCATATTTTAGTGGTGTCTTGAGGCTCAAAAGTTGGGACTTTGCCTCCATGTTGGGACTTGCTAACATGAGTGGGACTTGGGATCCCATGCGAACCGGCCCTTAGGTGTGAAAAGGGGCGAGTGTAGGAAAGAAGGAAAAAAGGAAGGCGGTGGGGTGGCCCAACAAACGGCTTGGCCGCTCGCATTCCTTCCTCTTGTTTCCTGCTGCTCTCCTCACCTCTCCTCTCCCCTCCTCTCCTTTCCTCTCCTCTCTTCTCTCGTGGCTTGTGCCGCAAGGAGTCTCGACTTCTGCCCCATGAGGCATTCAGATAGATTTCGCTCCTCTTCCCTCCCTTCCTAACTCCCACCTTCCGGTTAACTTACGAACAAATGCCACAGAAAACATTTTAGGTTTCCAGGGATTGTTGCCAAGCAGCAAAGCATTTGGCGAGGGTTTGGAGGGGCGGATGGACACTTGATCAGGGTCCCTCGCAATTTTGATCCTCTTCTTTTCCTTTTCCTTCCCCCACGGCTGCATGAGCAAGGGCCGCGCGACAGAAACATTTAGGTTTCCAGGTATTGTTTGTTGCGAAGCGAGTATTTGGCGAGGGTTTGAAGGGGTTGGGAGGCCTTCATTAGGGACACTTGGATTGTGATCTGCTTCTTTTCCATTTCCTTTATCTTCCACCACGGCTGGTGCATGTGCAGGGGTTTTTGTGAGAAACGCGAGGGAAACAGTTAAGGTTTCCCGGGATTGTAGGGTGAACTTTCGCATTTTGGTAAGGTGTTGATTACCTTCCCATACGGCTGCATGTGCAAGTGAAGCTTGGAGGAGAGACGGAAATATTTGAGGTCTCTAGGGATTGTTTCTGGAAGGTAGGAGCCTTGATTAGGGTTTTGACGTTTGAGAGGAGCGAAAATGGACAGTACCGACAAGGAGATAGCGAGGGTACAGGAGGAGCGGCGGAAGAAGGAGGTGGAGCTCGCAAAAGTGACGTCGCTGAGCTTCGACAAGGATTTGTACGGCGCGTCCAACAGGTTCGAGGGGTACGAGAGCTCAATTGTGGTGAACGAGGATGACGAGGAGGCGCTACAGGACCCGACGGAGCGGGAGGTCGCGAAGAAACTATCGTCCTACACGGCTCCGAAATCCGTGACGCAGGATTTGCCTCGCGGGGATGTGTTTGATGATGGCATAGGGTTCAAGAAGCCGTCGCGGATTATCGACCGCGAGGATGATTACCGGAGGAAACGCCTAAGCCGAATCATCTCGCCGGACCGCAACGATGCGTTTGCTATGGGGGATGCGACTCCGGACGCTTCCGTGCGAACTTACGCAGATGTTATGCGAGAGGAGGCGTCGAAGCGCACGCGAGAAGAAACTTTGAGGTTGATTGCGAAGAAAAAAGAGGAAGCTGAGGCGAGAGGACATGAGGAATCGCTCGCCCCTACCAAGGCACAACAGGGCCAAGTCGCTCCTGTGGGACCTGCTGCTGCCGCGGCCGCAGCGGCAGCCGCAGGTTCGAAGCGGAGGAACAGGTGGGATCAAAATACTGATCAAGATGATGCAAAGAAGGCGAAAACAGGGTCGGATTGGGATGGTCCTGATGCTACTCCTGGGCCGAGTAGATGGGATGCAACGCCCACGCCTGGACGCACGAATTTGGATGCCACTCCTATGGCTGGAAGACGCAATCGGTGGGACGAAACCCCAACTCCAGGGAGAGCTTCGGATGCTGATGCAACTCCAGGGGCAGGGTCGACTCCGGGCGCTACCCCGGCCGGTATGACATGGGATGCGACACCGAAGCTTGCAGGCATGGCGACTCCCACACCAAAGAAACAAAGGTCGAGATGGGATGAAACACCTGCAACGATGGGGAGTGCAACTCCGCTACCTGGTGCAACTCCGTCTATGTTCACTCCGGGGGTTACTCCAATGGGTGGAGTTGAACTTGCAACACCGACTCCAGGGCAAATTGCGCTACGAGGACCCATGACACCGGAGCAATACAATATGCTGCGATGGGAGAAGGATATTGAAGAGAGGAATCGTCCATTGCTCGACGAGGAGTTGGAGGCCATGTTTCCCATGGAGGGATATAAGGTTTTGGACCCCCCTCCTTCTTATGTGCCAATCAGGACCCCTGCCCGGAAGCTTTTGGCTACCCCAACTCCCATGGGTGGTACCCCCCTTTATGCCATTCCTGAAGAGGATCGCACCCAACAGTATGATGTTCCGAAAGAGTCTGCGGGTGGGTTGCCTTTCATGAAGCCTGAGGATTATCAGTACTTTGGAGCTCTGCTCAGTGAGAAAGAGGAAGAGGAGTTGACTGCAGAGGAGAGCAAAGAGCGGAAAATCATGAAGCTGTTGCTGAAGGTGAAGAATGGCACTCCACCTCAAAGGAAAACATCGCTGCGGCAGCTCACTGATAAAGCAAGGGAGTTTGGTGCTGGGCCTTTGTTTACCCAGATTTTACCCCTCCTCATGTCTCCCACACTGGAAGATCAAGAGAGACATTTGCTTGTGAAGGTTATTGACAGGGTGCTTTACAAGTTGGATGAGCTGGTAAGGCCATTTGTTCATAAGATTCTTGTCGTCATTGAACCCCTCCTGATTGATGAGGACTACTATGCTCGTGTGGAAGGGCGAGAAATTATCTCCAATCTGAGCAAGGCTGCTGGTCTGGCAACGATGATTGCTGCTATGAGGCCTGATATCGACAATATCGATGAGTATGTGAGGAACACCACAGCAAGGGCTTTCAGTGTGGTAGCCTCTGCACTTGGTATCCCTGCACTTCTACCCTTCTTAAAAGCCGTCTGTCAGAGTAAGAAATCTTGGCAGGCTCGGCATACGGGTATCAAAATTGTGCAACAGATCGCCATTCTCATGGGGTGTGCAGTACTTCCACATTTGAAATCGCTGGTGGAAATTATTGAGCATGGATTGAGTGATGAGAACCAAAAGGTGAGGACCATCACGGCGCTGTCCCTTGCTGCTCTGGCAGAAGCAGCAGCTCCCTATGGTATTGAGAGCTTTGACTCTGTGCTGAAGCCACTGTGGAAAGGTATCCGGTCACATAGGGGCAAAGTTTTGGCTGCTTTTTTGAAAGCAATTGGATTTATTATTCCTCTCATGGACGCAATGTATGCTAGCTACTATACCAAGGAAGTGATGGTCATTCTAATCAGGGAATTCCAGTCTCCAGACGAGGAGATGAAGAAGATTGTGCTGAAGGTGGTTAAGCAGTGTGTCAGCACAGAGGGTGTGGAGGCCCAATACATCAGGACGGAGATCCTTCCGGAGTTTTTCAGGAACTTCTGGGTGCGAAGGATGGCCCTTGACCGCAGAAATTATCGGCAGCTGGTTGATACCACTGTAGAGATTGCGGTTAAAGTAGGTGTTGCTGACATTGTGGGGAGAGTGGTTGAGGATTTGAAGGATGAAAGTGAGCCATATCGACGGATGGTGATGGAGACTATTGAGAAAGTAGTGGCTAATTTGGGAGCTTCAGATATCGATGCCCGACTTGAAGAACTTCTGATTGATGGAATTTTGTATGCTTTCCAAGAGCAGACAAGTGATGATGCCAATGTCATGCTTAATGGTTTTGGAACTGTAGTCAATGCACTTGGGCAGAGGGTGAAACCTTACCTTCCACAGATTTGTGGAACCATCAAGTGGCGGCTCAACAACAAGAGTGCAAAAGTAAGGCAGCAAGCAGCAGACCTTATCTCTCGCATTGCGGTCGTCATGAAGCAGTGTCATGAAGAGCAGCTAATGGGCCATCTTGGAGTGGTCTTGTATGAGTATTTAGGTGAAGAGTATCCAGAAGTGCTTGGTTCTATTCTTGGGGCACTGAAGGCAATTGTGAATGTTATTGGAATGACGAAGATGACTCCTCCTATCAAAGATTTGCTTCCACGACTTACTCCCATTTTGAAGAATAGGCATGAGAAGGTGCAGGAGAACTGCATTGATCTAGTGGGCCGGATTGCTGACAGGGGAGCTGAATTTGTCCCTGCAAGAGAGTGGATGAGAATATGTTTTGAGCTTCTCGAGATGCTCAAGGCCCACAAGAAGGGCATTAGGCGAGCAACCGTGAATACTTTCGGGTATATTGCCAAAGCTATTGGACCTCAGGATGTGCTGGCCACTCTTTTAAACAACTTGAAGGTGCAGGAGAGGCAAAATCGAGTGTGCACAACTGTGGCCATAGCCATTGTGGCTGAAACGTGTTCTCCCTTCACTGTCCTTCCTGCTTTGATGAACGAGTACCGCGTACCAGAATTGAATGTGCAGAATGGTGTTTTGAAATCACTTTCCTTCTTGTTTGAGTACATCGGGGAGATGGGGAAAGATTATATCTATGCAGTGACACCCCTTCTAGAAGATGCATTGATGGACAGAGATTTGGTTCACAGGCAGACAGCTGCTTCTGCTGTGAAGCACATGGCATTGGGTGTTGCTGGACTTGGGTGCGAGGATGCTTTGATACACTTGCTGAACTTTTTGTGGCCAAACATTTTCGAGACATCTCCCCATGTCATAAATGCAGTTATGGAAGCAATTGAGGGAATGCGGGTAGCTTTGGGACCCACTATTTTGTTGAATTACTGCCTGCAAGGTCTCTTTCACCCTGCCAGGAAAGTTAGGGAAGTATATTGGAAAATTTACAACTCATTATACATTGGTTCACAAGATGGACTTGTGGCTGCCTATCCAGTTCTGGAAGATGATGGTCAGAATTGCTACAGCCGACCAGAGCTCAGAATGTTTCTCTAGGTACAACCTGACTTCTCTTGTCATAGGTCGACAAGGATCTTGAGTGAATATGAAGGTTGAAATTACCTCTGCCACTTGTGGATCTCCCATCAAGACTCATGCTCTGAAGCATGAAATCATTTGTCAAGCTCTGCATTGTACGCAAGTGGACTCAACTTTTATTTAGAGCAGGTTCTGTAAATGTTCAGTAGATTATAACGTAGGTTTATCAGGATCATCTTCATAGGTTTGTCGGGCTGTGAGCTGGAGTTTTTGTTAGGTCATGCACTGCAACTAAGGCTTGAGACAAGCAACTTCCACATAGTGGACCTAATGAAGTTTGAGCTGTTTGGTTGGTCTTGTCAATCTTATTCCTTCCTACATTATGCAACAATGATATATCGGGCGCTCGAGGAAGAAGAGGAAGAAGAGTTATCAGCAAGGCTATGAATCATCCTCTTGGGTATCAGAATTTTAACTGGTAATACAACTTACTTTCTTCAGAGTCCTGCTAGAAGTTAAAATGGAAGTCTGCAATGATGGTCTCAAAGGTTAGAGTCTACTAGCAACAGTTCAGGACTCTCTTGAACTTCTGCAACTAGTATCATGCAGTTTCTACTTCTGCAGTTCTGTAATTATAACCTCGAACTATTAACAGCTATGGCTATACAGTGACTGTTATGGTCCTTGCAGCAATGTAATTTTTTCCTGTCTGATCATCAGCCTTCAAGGCCATCTGCTTGCATTTTCATTTGAGGTAACCAGTTCTGTGCATGTGAGTAGGATGCTGTGAGTATTGACAGTGCTTCAACTTATCTGGTTGTGTTAGATGGGTTAATGCATTAAATATCCATAAATTTTTATTTTGGAGGGGTTGTACAACATGTGTGGCTTGTTGGGCTTCTCTGTTGTTTTTATTAGATGCTTGTAATGCCATGTACATTTGTTGATATGTGGTTCTACTTGTCTGGTTTCAGAATCTGGATGTCGAGTCCCTTGTAATCAACAGAGGCAGCTCATTTCGGTATATCAAACAGATTGAAATTCCATTCCTGTATTGGGACATGGGTGGTTCTTTGGGTGATTATGTTTCTTGGATTGAAATCCTATTTTTATCTCGTGGATTTTTGTCTACAGTGGTGCCAGGTGGGAGCAAATTGTGACCCGGGAGATTGTTAACACTCTTTGTTAACCACTTCCATCTTGTATCTAAGTTATCTTAGATGCTGAAATTGTGCGAATTGTTGGTGAGTCATCAAAGAGTGCTGCAGGAATCAGGATAGATGGCGTACATATGTCTGTAAAGCATGAAATCTATCAATTTGGTCGTGAGAAACTATGTTTGGAAACAGATAGTTTCAGCCATATTTCTGCCATAGAAATCTAGCTGAATTGATGAAGCTCAACTCAGAAGATGTACAGACTATCTCATTACTAAAACTGCCATTATCTCATTACAACTTCCAAAGTGGGTTGTGTTTATTTACATGTATATTGCACTAGCTACTGAGTTATGACTCTTGAGTGATTGCACAGGAACGACTACAGTATGGTTACTACGTAGTACGAACCACTATGGTAGGTGCACCTTCTGCGGTTTGTGACCTATTATGGACACCTGAAATAAAGTGTGGAGCATGTAGACACAAAGCATACGATATGTGGTTCTTCAGAAACTAGAAACCAAGTGGAGGCCAAGCATGGCCCATGTGCACACAGCAAGTCCACCATGTAGCATACTGTGACATAAGCAAGTGAACGAAGGCTCCAACATAGGTAGGGCCATGGATTTGCTAGTTTCATATTCTAATGCCTTCTGTATAAGGCATTTTAAGCAAGTGTGGCATGTCACTTGTGGTCCTACATTCTCAAAATGATGGAGATTTTAGGACCACAATCCATTAAGATCCAAGAGGTCCGTTATGTGCCCAAGGTGTCATATGGAATGGTTTGTAAATACCTACTAATATATTTAGTTCCATCCTCTCACGTCTTCCATCCTCTCTTATCCTCTTATCTTACCTCAAATTTTCACCTTCTCCTACATAAGGGATGCCTTGTGTGCTCATCCGTAACTTGAAGACTTGTACTTGAGATTGTATCCTACTAAAAACACTTTGAACATGTTTTTAGTTTCAAAGATCTACATACGATTTGGAGTTGTAGTCTTGTAAATCTCAAAACAATGGCTCTCTTTCTCCTAAAATCAACATGTGCATCATCATATTGCAAGTCATATGCATGGAAATTCTTCATATACTTTGATGTTGTTAGTCCAGATAGAAAGACATTTCCATGTTCAGCATATCACTCTACAAACTCACTGTTCTACTTTGACTAGATTGTTTTGGACAAAATTGTGTATATTATATTGAAACAATTTAAGTTCCCTTTTGTATTCACCAAAGATTATGAAGCTCTACATCTTGGGCAACTACACTGTTTTTCTAATTAGTGTGGGTGGGAAATTCATATGGGTTGGAAATTAGTGTGGCCCAAATTAATTTTAGAGTACTTGCTTGGGATGAAATTAATATTGTCATCTCAAACACTTCATCCATGTATGTTAGGGTTCTTTGTGGTGCGCCATTGGACAAAAATTAGGTTTGAGCACAAACACAATTTGAGCACATACTGTAATGTCCATCTTTTCTTTGTTGCTAAGCTTAGCAGAGGAGGAGCCGCTTTACATTAACTGAAGTAAGTAGTATCTATCTTAGTGTTCAGACCTTGTACAACCGATAGCCCATGGACTTTTTGGGCTAGCGGCTAACCCAATAGCTAAGAGTTATGGCTGAAAACGGTACTTGAAAAAAATGGGCTAGCCCAGCTATGGCTAGATTGAGGCCTCAAAAATTATGGGCTAGTCTAGCTATGGCTAGATCGAGGCCTCAAAAAATATGGGCTAGCCCAGTTAGTTATTAGCTAGCTAAAGATAAGTCATGTAACTCAATTGGCTCAAGCTAAGGCCCAGCCATGTCACCCCTAACACTACCATCTTCTCCCCACCTTTCAAACCTCTCCTAGTTATTGCTAAACTAGTCTCTTAGTTTTGGTTTTGCTCCCTCCACCACCCAAGTGGTTCTCTTTGATGTGGAGTTTTTCTTTCATGAACATGGCCTCCCGAAACTACATTTTTGTAGGGCTTTAGTAGCAAGCTGGGATAAGTTAGCGCTTGGTGGGGAGAGCGTTAAGCTCAACAATTTGATTGAGCCATGATCGATTTCTTCATCTGCATAGGGCGGCGCTTCAAGGGGCTCTCAAAGAACGAGGAGGCATTTCATTGCGGAGGTAAAGGCTACTGTAGGGAGTTCAATCCACTGTCCGGGAAGATTTAGGGTTTAGATAATCTGTCTAGATCCAAGTGTTTCCAAGTGCAACCGGTTACATGTTTACATCTTTCGGTTTGTCTTTACTCAAGTGGGCTATATTCTCTATATTCCTCTAAAATGATGGGTCATTTTCCTGAAGTCTTGAACAAGAACTTCAACCGGTTAATTCTGAAACTCAACTAGCTCATCTGTAACTAGTAGCCGGATCTCATCTGTAACTAGTAGTTGGATCTCATCTGCAACTAGTAGCCGGATCTCATCTGTAATTCGACTGAGCCAGGATCAACTTCATCTGCACAGAAGAGGATCCAATTCGATTGAGCCAGGATCGATTTCTTCATCTGCACAGGGCGGCGCTTCAAGGGGCTCTCAAAGAACGAGTGGGCTAGAATGTGACTTTGGCAGTCTAAATGATATCATTACCCCAAAGAGCTCATCGTTTGGGGGAGGATTTGCAGAGGCGTCGATGATGTTGAAGTTGAACAAACATCTAATGCCATACGATCCTAAAAAATTGATCTTGCTGGATAATTCCGATTGGAAGAATCACATTCCAAAACGCCCTATTTTCGATGAGGAGTTGCAGATAGAGGATGATGACGGTTTGTTGGTAGAGAATGGTGAGCAACATGTTTTAGACATTGATGACGATGAGTGATTTTGATTGATATGAAATATGATTGTATTGATGAAACAATGCTTCCTTGAATTCAACATATGAGCTACATGAATTAGTTTATTAGGTCAGCTAGTCCAGCTATATGGCTGAAAACGGTACTTGAAAAAAATGGGCTAGCCCAGCTCTGGCTAGATCGAGGCCTCAAAAAATATGGGCTAGCCAAGCTATGGCTAGATCGAGGCCTCAAAAATACGGGCTAGCCTAGCTATGGCTAGATCGAGGCCTCAAAAATATGGGCTAGCCCAACTAGCTAATGGGCTATAAAAGGTCTGTTAGTGTTGTACTTTTGGTCTTTCAACTCATCTTTGTTATTAGGTTGCACTTGTAATTTTGGTGTTTGATAGATAAGCAAGCCAATTATTGGGTTGTCTGTTGGGATGCTTTAAGTTACTAGACTTTGGTTATTAGTATTGCTCATCTTTGATTTTCCAGCATTTCTTGCAAATGTACATGTTTGATTGAGGATAGTTGCAAAATACATTTGGATGAGAAATTGAATGTTCATCCAGATATGCAAACGAAAAAAACCCACACTAATTTCTCAAACTGGAAATTTCAGTGGGTCACTTCAAATTATAATAAAAAATAGTGTGGGTAATTTGGAATTAGTGTGGCCCACACTAAGTAGACAAAACAATGTAGTCCTAAGTAATTGTACTTGACAAAGTGGGGAACATTAAACTCGCAAGACATTTTGTGAAGTATTGATCCATGTCCCTATGCATAAAAAACGACAAGAAAAAAGAATGTCAATGTTTTGTTTTACACCGGCGTGTGATATCTGTTCGCTGGCTCCTGCACCATATCCATGGGGGGTATGGGGTAGGAGTGGTTTAGTTCCTATTCCCATAGGTGGACCTTTGGTTAGTATTAATGCATTTCCAGTTAGCCATAGTAGTCTAGTGGTATCAATGCTTGTTTCTTTTCTAGTTTCCGTTTGTTTAGGATGATTTGGCTTAGATATTTAATGGTTGTTTGTGAGAACGTTCCCATTAGTTTCTAGATTTTAGAGGTTGGGGATTTGGAGGTCTTGCAGATGTTTAATGGTTGTGTTATGTATGGTTCATATGACTCCCATGGTGATGATGATAGGTGGAGTACTACCTAGTCTAGCCAAGTTAGTAGTGGTTGTAATATGGCCTTTATCTAGTTTCCTAGTGGTGGCTTCCATTAGGGTGCATACTATATCTAGCCTTAAATGTGCAAGGCAATTGCATCTCAGTAGGTAGCATGTGCATGGTAGCAACCATGAGGGTAGGGTATTTTCCAAGATACGGTCATTGGTTTTGCCGGTGTTATTTAGTGTGAAAGGCCTTGTTGTGGGGTGGTATTGCTAGTTGTGTATTTGCAAGTGTGTGTGTTGCTTTGTTGTGTTTGTTAGTGCAGAGGTTGTTTATGTGTTAGTGCAACATGATAAGAGGTGGAGGCATGTATCAAGTTGGCTAGATGTGCATAGGTCACATGTTGGGGATATGTAGAGTTTTAGGACATGTAATTTTTGGTAATTGCCTAGGTATCTTCCGTAATAGAAATTAAGGACTTGCATCATTTGTGCATTTATATTCCATGAGGCGTCCCAAAAGAGATTGGACCATTTATAGTGGATGTTGGTGTTGGAGAGCCGTTTGTTTGCATAAGGGAGTGTATTTGTGGCAAGAGAGATGAGTGCACTCACATGTCCTTTTTCAAATGTACCTTTTGAGGTTGCGGATTGATCCATCGTGTTGTGTGGAAGTTGGAGGCATTGAGGGTCAATATGGTGTCTGATGGCCGATGAGGTGTCTAATATTCGGGGTTCTTCTGCCCCTTTTTTTTTGGCAAGTTTGTTTGCTTCATCGTTAACAAAGATATTTGTGTGTGCTCTTACTTTACGGATGATGATGTTGTGGTGGGAATCTGCCTATTGTGTGTATAGTACGGGTTATGAGGAGTTTGTTAGATGGTTGTATTGGGAGGAGGGACTCCTAATGTGGTCGAGGAGTAGGTATATATTATTTAGGTTGTGCGTGAATATGTAGGTATTCGTGGGGAGTGTTTTAGTGTGCTTTATAGCTAATATCAATGCATACAATTTAGCCTCGAGTATGTTGGGGGTATCTTGGTAAGCAAGTGGATATGTGTGTTTTGTAGCAGGCCATTAAATACTCCTGCTCTTGCGATGTTACTGTTGCCTTCTCCGTTGGGGGGGTGTGAATGATCCATCAGTGTAATAAGATTGGGTGGGTGGGAAACGTTGGGGATGGATGTTTGTTACTAATGGTGGTAGGGGGGCGGGGGTTTGGTGGTGGGTGGGCTTCGTGCCATGCCTTGGGGTTTTTGGGGGGTGGTAGGGCAGTTTGCGGTGAGGGGAAGGTGGGGTAGGTGGTGTAGGTGGAGAGGAAGGTGATGGGCAGTGTTTGTAGGAAGGTAGTTACCACAAGGATTGTGTTTGGTTAATTATGTGGAAAATTATTAGGATAAATGTAAGTAGAGGTTCTTTGTTGTTGAGTATGTTGGGAGGGTTGGGGATATATTATATTGCATGGTGAGGAGAGGAATGATTAGTATTAGTGTGGCTTTGTTTTGTTGGAGTATGTCAAATTTGTTGTTTGACCAATCTTCATGATTAATGATGATGATTGTAGTGGAGTCTTTATGTGTATGTGTAAGTATACTTGACAAAGTGGGGAACATTAAACTCGCAAGACACATTTTGTGAAGTATTAATCCATGTCCCCGGGCAATTCACTTGTAACAAAACTCGGATTTCCAAGTTAGAATTCAGTCATTGACGAAGGAAGGTGATCCAAGTTATGCATGACACATGCTCCATTGGCATCCCCTTTATAGCAATTCACATGTTATTCGGTGCAAACTCATGTCAGTAAAATGAGGAGCCTCCCATTATGGTCCATGTTGCATTTGGATCAATGTGCACGTAGGAAGATGAGGAGGGAAGGCATGCAAGGAACGAGAGAGGAGGGAAGAACAAACCCTTCATATTAATATTGATTCTCACACCCCCACCCAGAGCTCATTGGGGATTTTTGGTGTCTTGTCATGTGATTTCGGTTTGTTGGCAAGCTATGTCTTGCTACTATTTGTGGAGCCATGCTATGGACCAACTAACCTAGTTGTTGCTATAGATCTAATGGCAAGTGACAATACAACACCAAATTGGATAGGAGAGGATCTTGGAAGTGATTCCTCGGCCTGTGGAAAGACATGTCTTGGGATAGTAATGTTATGGTGATAAATTTTATTGAGACGATTTCAATTTAACCAAAACGTGCAAGTTACAGAACATAAGAAAAACTCATTTGGTAAACAAAGACCACTACACTAAATATGATATTTAGTGTTTGATACACTAAATATGGTATTTAGTGTTTGATACACTAAATACGAACGCATACACTAAATGTTAATAACCCTATGAAAGTAAGTAACATTAAATGTAAACTCAAACACTAAATTATTGCATACAAACGTACCTCTCATCCATCCAACATAAAAACTGGACCCCACATAAGTTTGAGGCTGATTCATCTCTTATGACTTGGGGCTGGTCTAATTTGGAATCCTTGAAGCTAATTCCAGTGTCAAATAAACCAAAACTGTAACCTCCAGGTTGACTACTATTTCATGGCTTTTATGTTGCGTGAATGAGAAGTAGGTACGCTTGTATGCAATAATCCCCTCTCGCCCTCTAGTTAGGGCAACATGTGACTCTATATGGTAGCCCAAAAATTTCAAGTTCAACACAAAATATAACAAAATATAAGCGCTACACCATTTATTTCAAATAGCTTAGACCATACTTATTCAAAGCATCCACATTTTGATGTTAATGTGGACCACAATAACTACAAAATTAACACAAATATGTGCTAACTAAAAAAGTGACGTGTACCAATGACACAATACATTTTGGGGTTCAAGAGGGTGTATTGTGAATTCAATAAATGAGAATGTCTTCTCCATATGTCATGTGGCACTACCTATTGTCGTTGATGTGCACCACAACATGCCATTTGATGTGACCACCTCTTCATTAATTAATGCATCATGCCAAGCCATGGTAATGCTACATGTGATTTTGTTGATATGGCACTATTATACATGCTCCACTCTGCTCTAAGGCATTTGAAAGTCCATCTGAACTTCTTATTTAAATATCCACACTGTTAGAAATAAATGGTGTAACATCAAATGATCCAAAAGTCAAATAATTGATTGATCCCTTGATATATCACAAAACTGAGAGTTTGTTGTAAAACTGCAAACAGACCTACCTGACAAGTTGACGTAGACACAACTTCATCACCTGAAAAAGCCTCGAGTTTGTCAAAACTGATTTTTTCTTGCACCAAATCTGTGGAGGGGGAGAGATATACAACAATGTGTTGTGAGCTATGTTATGTTACAAGATGTGACTGCCAACTCGCCTGATCCTTCTCGAGACGGTTCTATGTACAGTGTCCCGAAGACATTGACTGCAACAACCAGGTATAAAGGTGGAACTCCCTGGAGACTGTGGGTGGCTGCAGACACAGCTTGACCTTCCAGATGCCCGTGTTTCTGGCCCTTGATGCTCTATTCCAAATGTTGCAAGCAACTCTTGGGTTGCGGAACGAGCAATATCTTTGTGCTGCTTCTTATCTGCACCATGACACGACCAGCAAATTTGATGAATGAAATAACATCAAGTGCTCCAGGAAGCTTACACGAAAAATATGATTTAGCATCGCCCACATTATTCATCATTGACCCATGTAAATGATCTTGCAATCACTAGGCGGCAACCAGAGAAGGTGGCATAGGACACTTGCTGCTACATGAGAAGTCGTCGAGATCACTCTAATCAACATGGCACATCAATTTCAATGCCACACTTAATCAGAGTTGTAGTTTAGTGCAGCAGCCCTAGTGTGTTCCACATGGAAGAACCCCCTAGACTCACACCCTTATGAGTTACTTTTACATGGATGTCAGTGCATAACCTTATAGACTGCAAAACCTAAAATTCAAGGAAGAGCAGGCAAGACCATGCATCACAAGGGTGTACTCTTACCAATGTGGCCTAATTGAAACCAAGGCTTCAGTTCTGATTTCACTAATTGGAGGAATTCTTCTTTTTCCATCATGCCCGCCCTTGCTGGAGCTCCAGAGCCTTGGTCTTGAGCAGTATGTAGTCTCCTTTCTCTTCTCTCTGTACCATGTCTTCTCTCAGGCTCTCGTGAGCTTGCTCGGGCTGCAGACCTGTGCTCTTGAACAGCATGTGCTCTCCTTCCACTTCCCTCTGCATCATGTCCTCTTCCAGGCTCTTGTGACCTTGCTTGGGCTCCAGAAGCTTGCTCTTCAGCAGTACGTATTCTCCTTCCATCTCTTTCTACATCCTGTCCTCTCCCAAGTTCTCGTGAGTCTTTTTCTGTACCATGTCTTCTCTCAGGTGCTCGTGAGCTTGCTTGGGCTCCAGACTCTGGCTCTTCAGCAGGATGTGCTCTCCTTTCACTTCCCTCTGCACCATGTCCTCTTCCAGGCTCTTGTGACCTTGCTTGGGCTCCAGAAGCTTGCTCTTCAGCAGAACGTATTCTCCTTCCATCTCTTTCTACATCCTGTCCTCTCCCAGGTTCTCGTGAGCTTGCTCGGGCTGCAGACCCTTGCTCTTCGGTAGTACATACTCTCCTTCCATCTCTTTCTGTACCATGTCTTCTCTCAGGTTCTCGTGAGCTTGCTTGGGCTCCAGACTCTGGCTCTTCAACAGGATGTGCTCTCCTTTCACTCCTCTCTGTACTATGTCTTCTCCCAGGCTCTCGAGAACTTGCCGAGGCTCCAGACCCTTGCTCTTGAACAGTATGTCCTCTCCTTTCACTTCTGTCTCCACCATGTCCTCTCCCACGTTCTCGTGAGCTTGCAGGAGGTCCCAAGCCTTGCTCTTCAGCACCATGTGTTCTCCTTCCACCCCTCTCTGCACTACGCCCTCGTCCACCTCTCTCTGCACTATGGCCTCGTCTACCTCTCTCTGCAGCGACTGCTCTCTCTTGCTCCTGAGAGTGTACTGCTGCTCCAGAGCCACGATCTTCTGCAGGATGTGTTCTCCTTCCACTTCTCTCTGCAACAAGCCCTATCCAACGCTCTCCTGAACTTGTAGGGAAAGTTGACAACACATTGTTTACTCCATTACCATCTCTAGATATTCTCAACTCCCGCATGTGATTCGCCTGTTGTGCATCACGGTCTCTCTCTCCATCCCTTTGCCCATTACTGGAGCCATCTCTTTGGGACCCTACAGAAGGATCACTCCCTCTTACACTATCTATCCTCACACTGTGCACTCTATTTTGATTTACCCTTGAGGTGCGCACAACAAGCCCATCTAGCCGGGTTGGGACGCCTTCATGTGATGTACCCCAGCTAACCCTTACATCTGGCCTGGGGCGTGGTGCAGAAGCAGTTTCACTATTCAATGCTCTTGCTTGTTCCATCATTGACCAGGCTTGCTCCAATGACATGTCATTGCTTGTCACATCTGCACGACCTGAACTTCTGGAATTTTGTGATTGCCCACCATTGGGTTGGTTAGCTTCAGCTGACCTTGGTCGTGTGGACAGTGTGGTTGATGTGAATTGCATTTCTCCTGATCGTATTTGGTTCCAATGATTACGAAAATCATTTACTCTCTGACGTATGATTCGCTGCTGAGACAACGTGCGGGCCACTGTTGGGGAGGAATCAGCATCATCAACTGCTGCAGATGTATTTTCTTCTTGCATGGATGCAATCAATGACTGGGCTTCTTGAGACAGAGTAGGTGCTGGGTGGAGTCGTGTGTGCCTGCCAACATATAGCATTATCAGAACAAAATAGGAATACCACCATCCCTACGATAAGCAAAGCCCAGAGCATCTCTTTTCCCTAGCAAAAATTAGTAGCAGCCTGTCCATATGCAGTGATAAAGTAAGGTTTGGTCATCCCTTAGAAACCTTCAAACAGAAAGAACTAGGGCAGCATGACTGTCTACATCACTAAATTGTGCCAATAACTACTCGAGCTTGGCAGTCACATTTTGAATGGTTAACATGATTAGCCAGTGGCAAGCGTCATGGAGAGCATGGCTTTGAATCAAACCCACATGCAAGGTTGCTGTGTGCTTCACCACTCAGTAATCTGCTAAAATGTGAACGATTCCATGCAGCCTCCATAAGAAATTAGTTTGATGCAGATAGAAAAGAGTATTATATATTGCTACAAAACAACATATTATATTGTGATGAACAATGAAAGGATATGTGAAGCACCTGCTACCAGCCCGGTTCAAACGAGGAGCTGCAGATCGATGGGGAGGTTGCCTGGACTGCTGCTGTTGCACTTGGGTGATGAATAAGATATGGAGGGGACTTGAGCTCTCACCGTCAGCTCCTTCCTCATGACCTTGGTCATCACTACTAAATCCCTGAACATGTATAGAGCATGTATTACAAAACCAGTCCCCACGAGGAACAGTTCTCCCAAGGCCAACACAATATGTATGTGCTGCTGCATCACATCCATCACATAAGAGAAGCAGTCGTTCGTCTCCAGCCTCCTGACACTCGCTGCAGACTGTGCTCTGATAAGGGTCTGTAAATTGGCGAATCTCTTCTTCAGAAGGCCGATACACCTGCATATTCAAAATACTAGGAGTTGATGCATGACCAACATACCAGTAAAATTCTTCTAATTATAAGCAAATTTGTTGTCAACTACTCATTTGCGCTGGTGGACCTCAATGGAACATTCTAAAATAGTGGGTTTAAATGAAAAATTTCTAGCAAAACTTCTTGCCCAATCCTCCACCACAATTCCTTGTGGTTCAGTTTTGTTCCCCATTGTGCATGACAAACTTCATATGATATTCTAACCTCTCCAAAAATAGAGACATTTCTGACTGCATATGATGCTTCTGAACCAATATTGTTGCCGGAAATATTCCTGAAAACTCTATACCATCTCTAAGTTAAACCCATTTTCCCCTTGACATAGAAGTAATGAGTACGCCTACCTGGTTTCTATGAGGGATTCGAAAGGTTCGGGGTCGGCTCCGTGGCACACCAGGCAATGGGGGCCTCACAATTGTCACAAACCTTTGCTTGCACGTTGGACATCGGGATTCTACTTTTGCCCATTCCATGATACACCCAAAACAGAAGCAATGGTCGCAACAATCCAGTTTTCCTCTCTCGACTTCATCTTCCGTCAAGCAGATACCACATATTTGCACAGAGCCATCGGACTTGTCAGGCGAGCCCACTCCTTTTTCTTCCTCCTCTTGTGCGTCTTCACTCTTGTCTTCTTCCTGAAGTTTCTCCTTCCCTTTTGATTTGCGGCGATATTCTTTCTCATCTAAATCAGACTCCTCTTCGTTGGAATATGCAGTATGTGGGACTGAAGTCTCACGTCTCTGCCTTTTGTGACGCTTGCTATTTGTCATTTTGATGATGTCAAGTAAGCATATCTCTGCTATTCATTTGCACAAATATATACACACTTCAATCAAGTTTTCTGTTCCTCCACATCTTATTTTCATGTTCAAAGAAACTATATCAATTAGACGCGATGATGAATCACGTCGATCATATTATCACCACGGATGCCTCAAAGGATTGATATTCAAAGCACGTCATATTTCAAAGTAATCAATATTGAATTGATCAAAATTGTATCACGATGACAATCAATCCAATCCAATTTCTGAGCCCTAACTTGGTACAAAGCCATCACATAGCCAAAATTGCTGCATGTTGCAGAACTATCAAACATTCAAGTTGGAAAGCGAGGTTGGAAAACTCACAGCCTGAAGCTCAAGGAAACATATCTTTGCTCTTGAGGTTTCATTCAGACTGACTGAACACAATCCCGCATCCACTTAAATACAGAACGCATTCTCTCCTTACCAAAATTAGGGATCGCCTATATGCAAATGTTGACCATAACACAGCCTCACCGCTGCAGCTTAGAAACGGCCTGAAATAAATGAATAAAAATAAATAAATTGAGCATCGATCACGGACACGTCAACATACGAAAACGAGAGGAAATGGCACATTTCGAAAATCCGAGATTACAAATTTCAAAAAACCTACAGTCGACAATCTGTCGCCCTAACTTAACAGTTGATGATAAGTGCAGAGCAGAGGCTCCAGAAGTACGCAATTGGCACCAAACTACATACGTACTCTCCGTAACTGAAATTGATACACCAGAATTGAAACCCTAGTCCGGGGGGTGGTTCGGTGAAAAGAGATTGGGGTGAAAACAGGACGGGAAAACACATACGAAGCGATTAATAATTAACGGCCGCGAGATGAATTGCAGATTGCGAGATGGAATGAACGGCGGTGGCAAGGAGATACAGGGGATGATCCGATCGAACGATCGAAGATGAGGAAACCCTGAGTGAGTCCCGCGTGGGGCCAACTAGGTTAGGGTTTGCTTTCATCGAAGCATTCTCTACGTTGGGGTCAGTTCACTTACGCTCTTGGGGTTGTGACCCCGGAGATAGCGGATGCCACCGTGGCAACTTGCTCCGCCTTGGCTGGCTTTGGCACCCTCCACCTTGCTTTTATCATGGTTAAGGAAGGTCTTAGCCACACCTAGTGTTAACCGTCCATAATGTTAAGTGCTTAACACGAATGGGAAATGCCGCGTTAATATCATCATTTGTTACCATATATGTTTAAAGGCCTCTCCCCACCCGACCTTATCGAATGCCTCCATTATTTGGTAATATTGGTCCTCAATGTCGGGAAAGAGATTTCATTAATTGGACTTGTCAGGAACATGTTAATCTTGTAGAGTTAAAAAGAAAGTAGATTGAGAAATTACACTTCTTTCTTATGTAATGGATGGCAATGGCTAGCATTTACCTAATACCCTAATTGGCCGGCTCCAAGCCAATGAGCAATGTTCCATACACATAATTCTTAACTACGAAGAACTTGGCTATATTCTTGGAGGAACACGTTGGATTGGCCAACTTAATTAATATCTAGCAAACTTATGCCCCCTTCTCACCTGACATTAGCTTAGTCTAAAAGCTTGTTCTAAAAACACAGCCTTTGCACCATTGATGCTATCTAGTCTCAAGCCTAGTTGGCAAAGGACGTGGCATTGTTTATAAGCGGAGGTTTTAAGCCTCAAGCATCGGCCCTCCCATTGGTACCTGGAGATGAGGCAAGAATGTAGGACCTTTAAAAGTGTCGTCTTCTGGCCCTTGTGATTGGCTACTTTTAGTCTTAGCTACAAGGGCACAAGGAGCTCCATTAACAAAAACCGATGGTAAGATAGATGAGTGGTAAGGCATTTGGGAATGGGACAAAAACTTTTCAACATGTCATTGCTTGGTAGATAAAACAATGAACATGTGTGAAAGCTACTTAACTAAAACCTACTAAAAAAACTCTTTGGAGTAAGTTCTTGTAGGTGCACCAACATAGCCAAATACCTTCACTATAACCGAGAGAACTTTACCCGATTTAAAAAAAAAAGACTTTGGTTACTTGATAAAGCCAAGTGGGGATGGGCATTTAGATCATGTCATATAGGATGCCATCAAGTATTGGTAGTTACCTACCCACCAGAGCCCAACATTTTCCTTCGAATTTGTACCCATACCCACCCATACCCATCAACAACGACCTATGCCCACCCATGCCCACCCATAGCATGACGCGTGCCAACCCATGCCCACCCATGCCCACCCATAGCATGACCCGTGCCCACCCATGCCCACCCATGCTATTAAAATTGCCGCCAATGTATTCAAAAATTGTGTAATGTGCATTACCCGCCTACACCAAGTCTTGGCCCACCCATGCCCATGCCCACCCTTGCCCACCCATGCCCACCCATGCCCAATAATATCGAACCCTTGCCAACCCTTGCCCACCCATGCCCACCCATGCCCAATAATATTGAACCCATGCCCACCCAAAACCCATGGGCATGGGTGGGTTTGGGCATGGGCATGGGTATGGGCACCCAATGTAGGGCTCTGCTACCCACGCAACTAAGAACACTGCATAAGTAATGTCAATTAAGGCTAAAAATAACGAGGATAGGTGGACAAGGGCCTTATTAACATTTGTATGTCCATGCGTAGTGGTAAAGTCAACATTGACTTAATCGGCCTCTTTTTGGACATATAATATACCACATCATTTTGAGCTAAGACTTGAGACTTAACACTAAGTGCTAATGATAAGTTAGTACTAAGTGGTATGAATAGCGTTAAGTCTTAGTGTTCGTTCAAAATGATATTGATATGAATGAAATTGAATGCAAAATCTTCAATGTAAGGCTGAAAATGAGAAGAGATGGATGCACGTAGATTCTGTATCATCCAAAGAGTATGATATGCTAGAGGATGAACTCTACATCATCCAGTGACGACAAAGCGGACAGATGATAAAAATGGATGAAAATAATGACCTCTTTGCGCCTCCACTGCTCAGCGTCCTGGCTTGCTTGCTTTCCTTCCTTCCGTCCTGCCATACTTGATACCCCACTTGCCGTTATCCAAATTGTTTTCCTTCAATCTTCTGCGTGTCGTCACAGAATCCAGACATCTGCAACATCTCTCCTGATCTCCAAATTTTTTTTCTTAATTTTTTCCCACAATTTCCTTGCATTTTTCTCCCAATTTTGGCTCCGTTATGAGTGCCCGGGGAGTGAGATAGAGATCGGAAGGCCGCCTGGTTGCCGCGTTTAGGTTAGAATTGAAATCTTCTGTTGCAGAATTTTCTTTTCTGCTAAAGCGTCCTGGAGAATTAGAGCGAATTTTTTTAGTGCAGTTGTTTTGCATTTTGAGCGGCCACGAGTTTTTGATACATATTCGTTTCGCGGTTTCCATATTTAGGGAGTGGAACGGTTTCATCGATTTATTTAAGCTTCCGTTGCAAAATAGGATTTCATCTCATTTTGGAACCTTCGGTAGAATTTTTACGTAAGTTCAAAGCATCAACTACAGTTTTCTGGCGATTTCGTTGTTTGCGTTAGGAACTGATTTCGTTGATTATGTCCGTTTTTTTTGGAATTCTTGGAGTTTTCAATGCCACCAGCTATGATGATGCCTTGTTGTTGGTGTCGAGGAAGGCGTGGTTATCAGATTCTTTGAATGTAGTTTGTAGTGTCTTCTTCGAGTGTGTATAATTGCAGGGAGAGAGACAGAGAGAGAGTGATTCAATGACAGGTTTGGTAACTGTCCTGCCGTTGTTGCTCAGGGGAGCTCTGTTAGGGTTAACACGAACTCAAAGGACGAGCACCAGTTCATCCAATTCTCTTCCTCTAGCTAAACTCTTTCCCTTAAGCTTAGCCTGCTCGCGGCGTCTCCATTCTGTTTCTTCTTCCTCTTCTCCAGCAGCAAACTCTTCGACGACTAGTGTTATTTTATCACACGGTGAAACTTCAGGTACACGTGGTTTGGACGTTTCTGATTGGTTCGTCACCGGAACTCAGCAGAGAATCTGTCATGCTGCTGCAGCCGACGGTGCCATGAATACTACTATTTCTTCCTCTAAGGTCGGTCACTCTAAATTCCTGTGTGCATTTGTGTTCTGATCTAGAGAGTATGAGAACCGGTTTTTACAGCTGTACGGAAGCTTGAAATGATCGCATTGAGTCAGTCAGTGCACCTTTCTGCATATATATATATATATTTTGATGTTATGTTAGGGTTTCGATTGTTGATGTCTTTCTTTCAAATGCTAAATCACTATCATAATCCACGCCTGTTTCGGCAACTGCTCTTTTGACCTCGTGGGAATACTTAAATGAAAGGAGAGAAATCAGGAAGAGAACTATTTTTTACAGAAGTACTGCATGTTGAAATCGCATTGAGTCAGTGCAACTTTCTGCATATATGTTTTTGGAGTATAATCTTTTGATGTTTTATAGGTTTTTGGTCCTTGATGTCTTTGAGTGTGGCAAATGTTAATTGACTATTATAATTTACGCCTTGTTTCGGCGACTGCTCTTTTGCCCTCGTGGGAATGCTCAACAAAAGAGAGAAATTAAGACGAGAACTAGTTGGTACAGAATTACCGAATGTTGAAATCGCATCGAATCAGGGCAACTTTCTGCTCATGATTTTTTGGAGTGAAGTCCTTTGATGTTTTGTAAGGTTTTGGTCCTTAATGTCTTTCTGGAAAATGCTAAATGACTATCACAATCCACGCCTGTTTCGGCAACTGCTCTATTGCCCTCGTGGGAACACTTAAATGAGGAGAGAAATTAGGACGAGGACTAGTTTTTACAGATATACTGAATCTTGAAGTCGGATTGAGTCAGAGCAAGTTTCTGCACATTCTTTTTTGAGTAAAATCCTCCCATGTTTTGTGGGTTTTGGGTCCTTGATCTCTTTCTGTCACATGCTAATTGACTATCATAATTCACGCCTGTGAAGGAACCTGCTTTTTTGGCCTCGTGGGAAGAGGAATACTTAAATGTAAGGAGAGAAATTAGGGCTCAAGGACCTTCATATTACTTCAAGAGAAAGAATGATCACACATTTACTCTATTGTAGTTGTGGATGTTATAGGCTCAGGTGATAAAGGAGTTGGAACAGGCATTGGGATCACCCTTGGACACGCAACCACAAACATCCCCACAGAATCCACTCGTGATAGTTATCAGTGGCCCCAGCGGTGTAGGCAAAGATGCTGTCATCAAGGTAATTTGTCTGCTTTTAACTACTATGCGAAGTTTGATACACAATCGGATCTGAAATATTTACCTCCTGGGAATCTTTCAACCAATCGCTGGTAGAACTGAATGAGCTACCTACACTGAGCTTGCGTTAGTAGTTTTTGATTAAACATAGTTCAAATTCTACCTTTGGAGTGCCCTAAGTTTCTGGGAACAGACTGTTGTCAAGAGTCTTGGACTAAGTTGTGATCCTCGAATTTTTTGAATTCACGAAAACCTGTAATTTAGAGTCAAAACCCCTGGTCTTTAGTTAGTGCTAAAGGCCAGCATTCTTCAATAAAGTTTTGCCATGTGGTGCATAAAAGGTACGATCGAGTATAGTAGGTGAGTGGCCTTGTGTTGAAATTTCAATCGTAAAATGAAAATTCTACTTTGGTTTACTGGTGGTTGCCTGTCATTGTGTACACTACATCTTTCTGTTTTCAAAGTTTCTCATGCTGAAATCTGAATTTGCAGAGGTTGCAAGAGGTTCGGCGAGAGATTCATTTTGTGGTCACAGCCACTACTCGTCCCAGAAGGCCAAACGAAGTAGAGGGTGTGGATTACTATTTTGTAACCAAACCCGAGTTTCAAGATTTGATCGCTCGAAATGAGCTTCTTGAGCATGCTGTGGTGTATGGTGATTACAAGGGCATCCCCAAGAAGCAGGTGAATTGTCCATTAAACTTTGAGGGGAGAGGTGAAGTACCTACCATGAGCCTGAACAGTCTTGAAAATTATCTTCAAGTGTCAAATGTAGCTCACTTGTTTATAATCGGGATTTCAAGTAGTGAGTTCTTGTTTGGAGGGGCTTCAATTTAGGAGGAGATCCAATAGGTGATGAGAGCACGTAGAGGTTGCTGAAGAAGTTGAATACATAATGATCCCCTTTTGGTCTCCCAACCCTATGTACACAGGGAGCTTGTTGTCCTTGACAAGAATAATATTGCAGTAAGTGGATACCTTCATCAGAAGTTCCAGAGCTTTCTGGAACTTGTGATGAGGGTATCCGTTCATTGGGATGCTATTCTCCATCATATTCTGTGGGATTAAATCATGTAAGTACAGAGGCTTCTGAGTGCACAGCCTGCGACATATCAGACTTTCAAGGACTATGTTGCACAATAGGCTTTGCTAGAAGTCAGGAATTTCACAAAACAATGTTCTCTTGCTACCCAGGTGAGAGACTGTATGAGCACAGGTCAAGATGTTCTTCTCCGATTGGACATTCAAGGGGCTGCAACAGTGCGCAAAATATTGGGTCAAGAGGCAGTCTTCATCTTTATGGTGGCAGAGAGTGAACTTGCATTGGTGGAACGCCTGGTTGAGAGGAAAACTGAAAGCATTGATAAGCTCGTGATAAGAGTTGCAACTGCACGTGATGAGGTCAAGCACATGACAGACTTCGACTATGTTGTTGTGAATGCAGATGGCCAGCTTGAGCACACAGTTTCTCATCTTTGTTCTATCATTGATGCTGAGAAAGCACGAGTTCATCAGCGACATGCTCAATTTTAGGAGATTCCGGTCTTGGTGTACTCCATTCTTTCAGTCATGTCAATTCTTCTTTGATGTGCATACTTCATGCCTACATTGGTTAGTTTTTGTGGTGACCTAAATGGGTCTAAGGTGGCTTTCAAAATGGAAAGCTTGCCATTAGAGTTTTGGGGTTTTGTACATGTACATCATAGTCAGTGTTAAGACATAAGCTGCCACTAAAAACCTTGAACAATGTACTTTTGATAGAAGGTTTGTTGCCGAACCCTAATATGCAGATTATCCCATCTCTTTGGTTTTGTCAGTGTCCTAGTCAGAGGTACCGCATCCTCATTGGTCAGTAGGTAGATGGCTTTGGATGATTTTGTTTTGAGCACTCCACCTACAATATTTTAGAGAAATGACGAATAAAGATTTTAAGTGGCCAAATACAATGCCAATAGTTCGTCAGATACACATTGACCACATCAATGTCCAACGTTTTAAGTTTCTTATGATGTGATTGTCAACTTCCTGTATCTTTGATTCATCTTGATTGAAAACTGATCTGTTATCATACTGACGATTTTTTCAGAATAGGCTCTGCAATTTCCAGTTTCTGTGACACAGGAATTCCAAACTCCTTATTTAATAAATTATTTACTAAGTAAAAAAATTTCTCTGAACAATTGAACTGCTCAGCTCTTTACATAAGCCTAATGGAACATGGATGCTGTAACATCTGAACACCTCTTCCATTAGTAACATGAGCCAATTGGCTCTAATTGTTATTTAAAACTTGGAAGTTCTATTGCTCCTTGACTACTTGGACTTGACAACTCCCACTTCTGCAGGTCGAATAACCCTGTCATGAAGCTTGTATCCAGCCTGTGTAAGCATGAACACCGGAAAAACAATCAGTACTGTCCACATAATGTGACATAGATAACTTGTGCTTCTCTTCGCTGTACACAATGGAAGATCAAAAAGGTTCAGAGCAGGTGAAGAAATCATACCTTCAATACTACTGCAACTGTGCCAGGCGTTTTAGATTCATCGTCAACTTCAAATAATGCGGCATGGAGGTTGGGGTCAAATTGTTCTCCATTGGATTCAAACTTCTCTAAACCATTCAGTCTAAACACCTGTTTAATTCATCATCCAAGAGGACAAAGATCCAAGTCAGCAAACATTCTCAGAGGGGATTTTCCTTAAAAGCTGTTCAGTAGTGAGACTGTAATACATGTCTGTCTATTAGAAATTGCTGATCCTATTCAACTATTCTCAGGACATGATGTTCAGACAGAATTACATAGCCATTCCCATGATCAAGACTTTGAGCGCCCTTTACACTATAGAGGTTGAGAGCTAGAAGAAAGGAGCCTCTTACACATGCTTGCTCACTCAAATCTACGTTAAACTTGAGATTTCAACTTGAGAGCTTGTAACTTTTCATTGGGCTCAGAACACTTAGATAGCACCTTGATGGATCCCACGTGGAACAACTATGATAAGCTTTCAGTCATTTTTTACAAGCTCTTGGTCAAAATCCTAAGCTACATCATGGAAGCAGCTTAGGAATGTCAAAGTTCAAGCTCTCATTTTGTGGGCCCCAAGCCAGTGGCTTGTTATGAATGCCCATTTGTTTAGTATCATTCCCCCCTAGATATCTCACTTTGAGCATGCTCAATTTGCAATTGCTCAATCTATTGCAAGATTGAAGATTGATGAAATTTTCTCAATAGTTTGAAATATTTTGAAACTTCAATGAAAACTTGTCAACTCCAAGTATCAAACTCCCAAAAATTGCAAGTTTGAGATCTCGTGTACCAGGGGGCTTAGGTTGGATTTCCATTAGGGTCTTAGTCCAAGCAACTTGGGGTCATAATCACCTCTACATGGACCTTTCTTTCAGACTTGAAATTAGACCCAAGCTTGAGGATTACTTTTGCAAAGTAGGAGTAGTACTTCTTGAGTGGTAACTGCTGAGATTTGGCAGGACAGTGATGCCACATTAGCGCCACTTCGTTTTTCATACCTTGGACTTGAACCCAGACCCTAGTGTAAACTCCTGGGGTCCAAACTTTTGCTCTCGACCAATGGGAGCACTAGATATCGGAGTTTCTTTGGTCTTGGACCCTAGTTTAAACCCACCCTTAGTGCTCCAAAGTAGTGTGTTCAGTAGGGAATTGATTTGGACCTGTTGCAATTGCCTTTCTGTCATTTCCACACCCTGGAGCAACGAAATCAGGAGCTGAGCTGCCTTTTTTAGGTCTACTTCTCCCCCGGGTTGTCGGAAATTTTGTGGGACTGCCTCTGCGGCCCTTCCAAGATTGTCAGCTACATCCAGCAACCCCTTGGCAAAACCCTGCATTCACAAAACATCTTGCCAACTTCAACACACAAAAACTAGCTTCACTATGGTATGTGGGCCTCATGTGGTCACTATCCTTGATTGGACACCTATGTTTGAGTGGTATATGGGAAGGCTTGTAGCTAAGAGCGGACAAAACAAATACACATGTTTCGATGAGATATAACTATGTGTGCTCAGAATATGGACACAATATTAGATTCAATAGTTAACACAAGTGGGAGGGTCTATGTGCTCATTTAAAGAAAAAGAGAAACTCCACTTTGACCTCTATACCTTTTGCATCTCATGAAACTCCAATTTTGCACCATAAATTGGCCATCTTCATGGTTTGCAAGTGCTAACGGATGAACCAAATCCCTATCAGAACCAACGGCCAATATTGTCTGTGGAGTCGGAAATGCCCACAATAGGGCCAATTACCTTCATGAAAGGATCACAATGGCAGGAGCCTTTGCTTTAGGATACACAATGGTAATTGTGAAACCAAAAATAATAATTAACATGTAAATGTATTGATAAAAATTTATTTTTTGTGGTTAAGGTATGTGAATTTAGGAGAGACATCTGTTTTCAAGTGGTCACCAATCTATTACTGATGTATTACAAAAGGGATGGATATGCTCCACTTTAGAACCTATGTCCATGTATAGGTTGAAACATACTATATGTTGGGAACATTTGTGAAAGCAAAGAGAACCGTTTTGTATACAAAAGCCAGATGTCTATCGTTCATTGCCTTGGAGAAATCAGTCACCTCAGGAAGCAAAAAACATCTGAATGGATACCATGGCTAGCTATAACTCATGGTTGACATTCAGATTACCCTATGTGCGGGTAAGATTAGACTTATGTTAATTGTTAATTGGCCTACCTCCCCCAAAGCCACGTGTCAGTTATGTGATTGATTGAGATGTCTTTAAAATAATTTGAAAACTAAATTTAGGCACAGATGCCCCACCAGACCTGAACATATATTTTACCTGAAGAGCAAATTTACGTGTGTTCTCTGCCTCCCGCCGAGCCCTGGCCATAACATTTTCGATCTCTGCATAACTTCTCAGCACTTTCTCCCTCAACTCCTCAATGATTTTATCTTTTTCTTGCAACAGTGTTTCTCTTTCTCCTAGCAACTCCATCAGTTCCACTTTACTGACTTCTTCTGCAACTCCTTTTTCGTCACTTGGAGTTTCTATGTGTTGAACTGGCTCAGCCGTGTCCTCTCCTGCGGGAGTTGGTGCAGCTTCTGTTACAGGAGTCCCTGGAGTATTGCTCTTACCTGATTTTATTCACATTTCATATATATGTGAGCTTTTGATCTAGGTAAGCAGGCCTAATTCACTTACATATCTCAATCAGACACTTATATTTGCGTGGTATGTGGTTGGGTGCGGATCTAAGAATGGTCACCAAAAAGATAATCTGTTTACAAGAGATTGGACTACATGCTCAAAATTTGTTGAGTATTCTAGGTTCAATGTTCAACATGATTGGGGAGACCTATGTGATCAATTTTAGAAGAAAGTAAATCTTCACTTTGGTAATGGATATATGAGCTCTGAAAAATATGAGGGAATGGCTATGGCCTTGATTTGAATTTGATAATCATCTTGTACTGTTCACGTGTTTCATATCCTTAAAGAAGTGGGTGCAGAGCTATTAGTGTCCATTTTAGGCCCACATATCTAAGGTATATTCAGCAAGCTTCAAGGAGAGCCTACAGCCAAGAGGATAGAGGGATACGCAGCCCTATTCTGGGCACTTCCAACTGCACAGGCAATTTTGACTGTTGGATCTGACCAGAAAATGTCTCATCCTGTTAGCAATTGCAATGAATCACACGGATTGTCATTTCAAGTTTCATCATAACCGGAGTTGAGATGCAACAATTAAAAGAGGTCAAAGTGAAGATTAACTTTCTCTTTTAAAGGATCACATAGACCCTCCAGTTGTGTCAACTATTGAACCTAGAATGATGTTCGTCTAAAATTTTGAGCACATAGTCCATCTCATCATAATGTGTGTCTTTCTGGTGTCTTATCTTAACTACAAGACTTGCCATATACCAATCAATATAGACGTCTAATTGAAAAGAGTGACCACATAAGGCTCACATACCTTAATGGACAAAAAAGCGCAAATGGCAGTAATCAGAAAGGTTCAAAAGAATTTCCCAAATCTGGTTCTAACTAGAAGTACCAGACGTAATCACTGCCATAAACTGATGCACCCAGTATACAACCTATCACAAATATGGTGAGGAGGTATGCACATGATCATTATGATGATAAATATTTTGACATGAGATAGTGTGTCTTTTGTGCATCTGGAGATTACCTGACATATCTGGAGAGGCAGCAGAAGACACTACACTAAAGGTGTGGAAGTTTGCACAAGATGTAACTTGAGGCATTCCATGACGAAGAGCAGCAGTTGACCATCTCTGCAAGAAAGAGCATCCCAGAGTAAACTTAGCGACAAGCCAGCCACCGTCGGGTAAATAGTCGTCTATATTGCTGAACAGGAAGAAATTGTTTTAAAAAAAAAAATCAACATATAGCAACTACACTAAATAGTCCTATCAGTGTGGGTGGGAATTTGATGTGGAAATAATTAATGTGGGCCACACTGATTTTCTAGCCAGGGTGAAAATAATGTAGGTCCATGACATCTGGTCCTCCCCTTGGTCTTCCTGGAGACTCCTGACCAAGACCTACAGCACTCCTTCAAGGACAAAAGTACCATAAATTACAATAGTCGCCTAAATCAATTTCTTAGAAACACAATTAGTGTGGCCCAAACTAAAAATTCGACATGAGTTAAAAAGTTAATATTGTTTCTGAAGAATTACAGTGGTCCACACTATTTAGTGTAGCTGCTTTATGATCGATTGATAATTACAATTCGTTTTGGTTGTAAAGGTCAGATAATCAACCTAAAGTTCTATACTCGGCTTCTTATGAGGGGATGCCACCACATTTTTGAACTCCAAATAAAACAGATCAATACAGCCATTCCCCTGGTATAGTTCTTAATACTTTAATTCACTATTTGGCTCCCCTCTGCTCTTAGTGGACTTAAATTTGTCATCATCCTCATCCTTGACTTCATCACTACAGTTCTTCAAAGAGCATTTAAATTGATCACTATGCTGCTGGACTTTAAACTCTCCAAGAGGTTTCTCAAAGGCTACAATTAACTCCTTGTAACTCTTATTGTAACTCTTGTGCAAGACAAGGCAAAGAAGAATTGGAGATAATCAATGAAGAGAGTGTTGAGTTACAGAATCAGTCAATGGTTCAATGAAGAACAATAGTTGTCCAAAATTTAACAGAATGATATTGATAGAGGATGGTTGAAAAACCTTTGGCCTGACGCCTTCCTGAAGGGAAGGGACAAGAGATTGACAATAAGGCCTTCAAGCAAACGCAAGAATTGAAGAAAATTGTCTCTGTTTTTTCAGACTTAGAACAGGGGTTAAGAGCTAAAAGAAGTCCTAGGGTTTTAGGGTTTAGGGTTTAAGGGGCTTAAGAGCTGAACTGAAGCCCTAGGGTTTACGATTTTAGAGCGTGAGGCTCAGGACAATAGACGCACAGAGATTCAGATGCAAGTGACAACCTTGGAGAATAAACCTTATAGGAACTGTACAGTTACAGAATCAGCAAAGAACGAAAGTTGTCCAGAATTTGAAAGAGACTCTATTGATAGGGGTCATGGTCCCAAAACCTTAGACCTGACACTACAAGAGGAGAAAAGCCAAGAAAACTGAGAAGTTCGTTCTTCAAGTCAGAAGGAACATCATTACGTATTCAAGTGAAGAAGAAACAAACAGCTTAACAAAGAAATTAAAGAAGAAACTTATGCAGCAATAGTCAAATGGGAGCAAGAATTCATGCCATCCCCATGAATCATAAATACTCTGACATGCTCTGATCCACACTTGAAACAGGGGCTCCAGAGCTAAGAATGAAGTCCTATGGTCTAGGGTTTAAGGGGCTTAAGAGCTAAACTGAAGCCTAGAATTTTTTGGATTAGGGTTTAAGGGTTTAGTAGGTCAGTAGACGCAAAGACGTTATTTGGATGTGAGTGACATACCTTGGAGAGAGTAGAAATGAAGGAAAAGGACAAGAAACTGAGAAATTTTTCCTTTAAGTCGGAAGGAACAATGAATGGAATCATCAGGTTTTTTAGTAAAGAAGGAACAAACAGCAAGAGAAAAAAATTAAAAGAAAAATTATGCAGCAATAGTCAAATGGGAGCAAGAATTCATGCAAACCCAATTAATCAAAGAAATTTAACATGCTCAGAATATCCACACTTGGAACAGAGCCAAGAATGAAGTCCTAAGGTTTAGGGTTTAAGGGTTTAGGACGCGATTGACATACCTTGGAGAGAGGAGAAATGAGGTCGGTGTCACTCAATCTTCGACCAAAGACAGAGCTTGCATTGCTGCTGCTTTGGGCAGGTGATGGCGGTGCTCGAAAACATCGAGTCTGTGGCGCCTTTTGAAAGGCTTTGAGGAGCAACCTGGCATGCCTCATATTGCTCATCACAATAAATAAAAAATTATATAGCTGAGCTTTTCCTTCGATCCTTTTGTCAAAATCCTTCAAGTCCTCTACAAGTGCGGCAACAAAAACCGTTCCTCAAAATTAGCTTGTGCCCCACTCTTCACGTAATCGCAAACATCCATTACACATGACCAAGAACCCTAAAATCTGAACTTCACTCAACTTCCTGAAGACATATACTTGCATTTTTATAAAAAAAATTCACAAACTTACATACATTGCATTCGGGAAACTCCAGAAGCTCAAAGAAAGGAGGAATAAAAGATCCACTACAAGTAATCTGCTGCCTTTCTTGCATCAAACGAAAACCACAAGAGAAGCTATCGAATGTATACCTCCTTAAATGATTGCAAACACAGCCCAGAGAAAAAATCAGAAGAGCAAGTTGAAATGTGGAAATAATTAAAGAAATGCGAGACGGGGCCAGACGAGAAGTGCCCAAGGTGGTGCCGTGCTGTCGCCCCAAGGGGCCACGGAGAAGGGAAGGAAACTTACCAGACAGCTCCACGTCTTGATCCACGCCCTTAGGTGACGTGGCGGTAGTTGTGTGGCCACCGAGGGCTCGGTTGAGGGAATCCCGAATCAGATCCCAAATGAGATGCGCAAATGACGTGACAATGTCTCAGTCTTCAGCGAGGTTCTTTCTGAGATCCTGAGGCTCACTCCAGGAGATCCCAAATCAGTGAGGTCCTTGGTCTCCCAATTGAGTAACTTGCAGTGAACGCATTTGGAATTTTGGAAGCTCTTCTTCTCCTTCTCCTGTCAAGAGTAAGGTAGAGGGTGCTTAAACCAACACTTTAAGCCATTGCGGGTACACGTGGCCATGTCACGGTAAAAAAAAATAGTAGATCATATTAGCATTTCGACCCAAAATAGCCTCAAAGCAAAAAAAAAAAAAAAATAGTGAAAGTATAATATCTTATGAATTGTCAAAGTCAAAACTACTAGCTTCTTAATTCCATTAGCTAGGCCGGGCAAGTAAAGTGAGTGAGGAACCCGAGGACCAGCTCATTTATTATATAATCTCAACCTTTACCAAATCTATACTAGGCCCATCTTATACCGGGAACCGAGCTTGATGCTCTCATTAAACCCCCACCATGCAAGGCCTTAAACCAACCCATGTCTAATCATGAGTCAAGCCTAGTGATAGAATGAATAGTGTCGGATTCATACCCATTTTTAGAATCCAAGATTAGCAACTCAACCTAGTGTAAAGGCCGTTAATAATAATGCCCAACCCTAGCACCTACTGCATGGGGTGGCGTGCCAGCTTGTTGCCAAAACCGTCACTTTTGCGGGCCCGGCCATAAAATTAGCATGAGTGACGGTTCAAGGTAGGTAGATGTTGGTGGTTAGGAGGCGGGTATAGGTGTTGGTTTAGGATGGGGTAACGGAATTGGCTGCCTCTACCTTATGTAGGAGCATCCCGGTGACTAATAGCATGCCCGCACTAGGGCCAGTCGTTGCTCCTTGGCGGCAGCAACAAGAGTCCCTCTTCATAGGGAAAGTTTCTCTCTTTCTAAAATCCACTGCTAACATTGAGAATTGTTCATCAAGACTACTCTACAATACCCTCATTGAATGTAATGTATTGCAGTTCCACCCGTTCGCTTCACAACATACAAGATAGAAACTCTTATGTAGATGGGAACTCTCACTCTGATGTAGGCCAGTTGTTGGTCCTGGTGTGGGCATGCTATAAGGTATGTGGGTGATATTCAATTATTTTCCTTGATCGGATACCTACATTTGATTGGTGTGTGTTCGGTGGGGATCAAAGTACAAACATCATAAAGACATTGTTTAAAACATATCAGACATACTTGCTAACATTTTTCCTTCTTTAAAAAGATGATTGGAAAAATATAACCTCAGATATCACTTTAACACATGTAATGCCACAACATATGTCGACGACCTAGCCATCGTTGCAAACAACCTATCAAAGATACAACCACAAATTAACAAGCTACAAAAATTCACAGATTGGGCAACCTAGACCTAAACCTAACCAAATGCGCCATCACATGTAACCTTAATAAATCTAAATAAAACCAATAGTATTCTAAGTGTACATACGAGCCCAAAATATCATATTCAAATAAGCCCTTCCCTACACTGTCTCCAAATGAAGCCAACACATACTTAGGCATATACATCGTCCCTTCATTCAAATGGATAATACAAATAGACATCACGATGGAAAAAGTAAAAAAGCAAAGCAAACAACTTATGACATCACTAGCCACCATCAAATAAGAAATACATATCCTTAATACCATCATCAAACCATGCATAGCCTATGCATATTATGTGGTCCCCTTTTCCAAACCTGATATCTAAAAATTTGACAAAGCCCTTAGTAAACTCACTAAAGGGATATGCAACATCCCCAAACCACGGCAAATATCTTTACTCACCTCTCCACCAACGACTTCAGAATCAACACTGCATCCATATTACCGGATTACATACATTGCATAAGCAAACAATTAATATTCATGCTCAACAACCTAGGGCAACTAGAGCTAATATGCCAAGGATTAGCCATACACACCAAAACTTAAGCCCCATGTGATGAAGTTGTTAATAATTAGTTTTTTGTGTTTTTTTTTGTTTTGTGATATTTTGTATTGTGTTGTATTGTGTTGTTTTGTGTTGTTTTGTGTTGTGTTGGAATCTTCGGCAACATAGATAGCCATACACCATCCCCCTAGACCCATCAAACACCATACAATTCGTAGAATTCGCATATTGTCATGATCCATTCCCCAATAACGCCACAAGAGAAAAATCCAATAAATACGACCCCCTCATCCAAATTCTCAAAAATGTAGGATGGAATGCTAACCCCCTTGTCACCATCACAACAGAATTACGTGGCACCATCCACAAACAATCCATAGAGGCATTAGGAAAACTCAATATATCCCCATGGGTTGAAAACTAATGAAACACATACATCAAATTGCCATAAAATACCTCACATACCTTGTCCTAAATAAATGAAAACTTGACAACAATCAAGCCTAGTTGATCTGCTCCCATAAACACAAACAACACCACCAACCCTAGATCATACTATCTCATGGAGCTTATCTTTGTGAAAGGTAGGAAATACTCCTACCTTGAAGCCCAATAAAATGGGATAAAAATAAGAAGGAACGGGCTCACATTCACGTTAGTGCATATAAAACACATTGATGTTATTTTCTATTTTATTTTAGTGTCTAACTAAAAAATTTAAAGAAATTCTAAATACCCATTGTTTTATAAACTTAACCAAACAAGAACCATTGCTTCGAATTACATACTTGCTTATCTTTCAAAATAAGATTTGGTTGAATTGTAGTTGAACTTTTGAAAGGATATTTTTGGGCACACGTTCATGGCATCTAGCAATTTTCAACCATGTAGATGAATGCAAAATCTTGCCTTCTAAAGGTTTGTGGTTAATTCATCCCAATGGATCTCATCATACTCTAATTCGAGGTCTTTTATATTAAATGTCCATGTCAAAACATCTTTAAATATATATTCCCAGGTTAAGAAAGATTCCCTCTATATATTTCACCCATCCAAATAAGAATTGTTGGAATCCACAAAGCTATTGCCATGCCTACTTTGAGTGCTAGTTACACCATATTTTATTGCAAGTTTCATGATTTAGGCATTCTTCATATCAACTTGTATTAAGTATCTCTTTCTCAAAATCCAATGCTAAGGTTTATGCCCCGTTTATGGTTCCCATGATTTCTTCGCAATAGAGATCATCCCAATCTTGCACTATGTCAATGAGATCCTACCCATGAAGATTTAGTGAGATGTTTGGTACTAATGAGATTTCAATTGAAGAAAGAAGAAGACAATTTAGTAACTCAATGTTAAGATGCACATGTATACTACCTCAAAATTACATCTAATCCACATTACATTGACAATGCATTATCATAAGAGGAAACACACAAACAATTTACGAATAAAACCCACCAAATTTTATAAGTGATGAGAGTGAAGATTTCTTGGAAATAAGAGGTAGAGAGAATTCTCAATGTTTTGGAAGAAATAGAGCTCTTGGAGTGAAGCATGGATGGAAGAATGAATGGATCCAACTCAATGCATGCTTCACTCTAAGAGCTTTATTACTTCCAAAACAAAGAGTAATTTCTCTACCCCTTGTATACATTAATGTCAACGTGTATTGAAATACTACCATCTGGGTAATGGGTAAGGTTACCTTTGACCAAAAAATGTACTGGTCGGGTAATGGATATGGGTAAAGAAAAAATCTTGGCATGTAAGGATATATGGCAGATATTGCCCTCAACGAATATATATATTTCTAGGTAAGGGTACCCTTTACCTGCAAATTAACCCTTTACTGTGGAGATGTGTTGGGAAAGTGATGTCACATTAGAGTTAACTATAAAGTCACCAAAAAGGGGGACCAACTCAAGTGTTTTGAAGGAATCTCCCATATTTGCCACTCCCAACACTTGTGTCAGTGACCTTACAATTTTTTTTAGGGAGGGCAAGCATTTTTTCATGAGTTTGATTCTATTTTGGGGAGTTCACAAGTGGTGAGAGGAACAAAGAGATGCATGTGCACATAGATGACAACAACAACGAGATTCTTAGTTATATAAAAGTAAAACACGTCGTAATCTAAACCTCAAAGTTATCTCTCCAAATTTTTTTGGTGATACTCAAACTAGAAACCATTAGGAGATTTCGACCCCAGTTCTCTATTAGCACCACCTCATTTTTTCATACCTTGGACCCAGACCCTAATCCTTGGGCCCATAATTTCACCCTCGACCAATAGGATCACTCCATTTTGGAGTTTTCTTTGGACCCGGACCGTAGTGTAAACCCACCCTTAACTTAGGTCAGTTATGAACGAAGAATCTGTGTGTTGCATGGACGGAGTGCCCGGAACAAGCTTTTTTAGGTTTAGTAGCTCCATCTCTCTTGTCTTGTGTGCTGAATTCTAAGATTTTAAGGGATCGAAAGTGGCAGCAATGGGAAATTCTTCTTCCCTCCTCACGCAATATGACTTGGAGGATCTCCAGAACCACTGCAACAATCTCTGTAAGATGATACTAGACCTACTTATTGCCCCATTTCTGTTTTTCTGCTTTTCCTTCTTCTTCAGCTCTTCCTTTGGAGATTTTTCTTTTTCAAACATGAAATTGACTCCTACCTGCTTATGGATTGCTCAGATTCGCAAAGAGAAATAATTGCTCTTTATGAGAGGTTCTGTCAGCTGGACCGCACCGGCAAGGGTTTCATATCTGCGGATGAGTTTATGGGAGTCCCCGAATTTGCAGTGAACCCGCTTTGCCAGGTATGCATATGATATGACCTATTTCTGATGTTTCCAATCTTCAACTTCTACCGGTTAGATTTACAGAATGCAACGTATTTTGTGTTGCATCAACATATCTATAATGTAGCACCAACTAAAGTCGGATTGAAACCAGACATCCCCTGGTTTAGTTATGGTTATCACAAGTGCATGTTTGTTGATTTGTTAACTGAATACATAGGTCCTCCCAATTGTGTTCACTATTGAGTGTGGAGTAGTTAGTAAAATTTGAAGACGTAGTCTAATCTCTTTTAAGCATGTGTCTTTGTGGTGTTTTGTTCTTTGATCCTCACCTAACCACACAACAATTAAATATAGGTGTCCAATTAAGAAATGTAACTGAATTAACACCCACATACCTTAAGTCATTTAATTTTCACAAAACCGAAGGATTTGTGAAGGATGTCGTGTTGTGTCATGTCATGTCATGTTATGTTATATTATGTTATGTTATGTTATGTTGCAGAGGTTACTGAAGATGCTGGAAGGATTAAACTTCAAGGAGTTCATTGCCCTTCTCTCTGCATTTAGTTCCCGTGCAAAATTTGAAGACAAACTCAATTGTGAGTGTTCTCTCTATAATCTTTACCCTGTGGAGAGAGAGAGAGAGAGAGAGAGAGAGAGAGAGATGTTTTTAGAAACCTTGTAATGAATTAGGTCATGGTGGTGGTGGTTCTGGAGTCTGACATGGTAGTGGAAATGGGCGACCAGTTATTTTCAGGGTGTATGATGCAGATGGAAATGGCAAGGTGAGAAGCAGCGATATATTGCAAGTGCTGCGAGATTTATCAGGAACTTTTCTAACCGACGAACAACGCCAAGTGAGTCCTCCTTCAATAGTTTTTCCTTGCTGTCAAATGCGTGTGTAGTTTTACTAAGAGGACTTTACACCAGAGTTTGAGGGTCCGTGAGCATTGAAATCTGAATCCTCTCATTGGTGGAAAATGCCGAGACTGTCCTACTTCACTTTACACTAGAGTTTGAGGGCCTATGGGATGAAGGAAGTTTGAATGAATGCATACCCACTATGGATTCCTACATGGCATGAAATGGATAATGTTTCATGGTCTACCGGATTTTGTGTCAAGCCCACCTCAAAGAGGTGGGTCCAATACAAAAATTGGGAGACCATGGCACACTAAAATCTCATAACCCTGGGTTGATCATAGTAGGACTTATTGTTTAGAAGGACCTATATAGTAGGACGGTAATGAAATAGAATATGATTGAGAGCCTGTCGCATATGTCATTACACTACACTTGAAGGCCTGCGACCACACAAAATTCAATCTCAATTTTCCATGGTATGGCCTTCGGATGAGTTTCAAGGGCCCTCACAGGTTCTGCTCACGGCCCTTGGCCATAGTGCAAAGTGCCCAAAATCTATCTATCAGTGGCAGGTTGAATGTGTATTTTCTTGTCATCTAATTTAGTATGATTCATTCTAATTTAGGGTTTGTTACGGTGTGGATTGAAAACATGGCAGCTGGTCTTGAATCAAGCTCTGGAGCAAGCAGGGTACACGAAGGACTCGGAACTTACTCTTGAAGACTTCGGGAAGGTGAAATTTCATTCCATTTCTGAGACTGAAGAATATAAGAGAGATGTTCCTTATTAAGTAATTTATAGCCTTCAGGTATCATATTCAAGTGACATTTAGTGCCAGTCAAAACTCATACAGACAACAGCGGTTGACATTGTTCCTTTCATTCTGGAGCAGATTCTTGACTCTTGAAAGTGTAGTTGGTGGTTTGTAGCAGTGTTGGTTGGTTATCAAGTTTCCATTCTAATCACAATTATGAATTTTGTTAGACAAACATTTATTTCACAACCACGGTTATGAAATAAGATTCATAGTTGGTGATTACCCATCTCGGTTGTCAATCTCAAACCATCTTTCTGTTCTATATAATTTTGTGTCATTGAAATAGAAATTGTCCTTCTAGATGAATATCTTAATAGAATGTGATTGATGATATCATATTAAACACTATTTTGACTCTTGAGAGTAGCGGTATCTACTATTGACATTTGTGTCTCCATAACCTAAAGGTTATTCATAACAACAATCTAGTTGACGGATATCAATAGTGGTTGGTTATTTAAATTTTCTTGACCCGCAGATACCTGGAGTTCATAAATTTGTGATAACCAGTTGAAAACTGGCAACATGTATAGAAACTCAGCATTTGCAGCCTTATGGTATCATGTCCAGGTGACATTTAGTGCCTGGCAAAACTCGTGCAAAGAAAGTGGTGGAGACTGGTGCCTTCATCCATGAGCAGAGTCTGACTCAAAATTGCAGTTGGTGGTTTTTTGCAAAAGCTTGGTTATGACAGATGTGTTGTTTTTAGGTTCTCGGAAAGGCTGAGCTGAAGATGGATGTGGAGGTACCAGTGGACTGATGGAACAACCTGGTCAAGGGAGATGTTTTCGCAAGACAATTTGGAATACAGTACATACAATTTACATAGTATAATCCACCATTCTATTAAACTCTTTAACCACTTCAAACCAGAGTTTCAAAGCGATGAAATAGTCCTGGACAATGGCTATGAATTTCACACCTTCGTGGTGGAAGTGGTGTAGAGAATAGCTCACCTTGAGTGGAATTTGTAACATTACACATTGGCGATTTGTAGTATATCATGCTAAGAACTCCCTTTTGTATTCTGTCCCAGCATCATTTTCTTAAATGTGGATTGGAGTAACTGCATGACCTGGATGACCAACTTTCAGCTGCTGACCTTGTATTTCTATTTTAGGTCTTCAAACTGAGGGCCGCTTTACACTATGGCCAGCGGCCGTGGCCATGAAATTGTGAGGGCTCTTAAAACTCATCCGAAGGCTGTATTGTGGAAAATTGAATTTGAATTTTGTGTGGTCACGGCCTTTAAGTGTAGTGTAAAGACATCTCATTTCGTAACCATCCGATGTATGAGGCCCCTTCCACACTAAGTTATATTAAAATCAAGGGTTGTGAGGTTTTGAAGTGTCACTATCTCATGGTTTTGAGTTAGACCCACCTAGGCCTTTAGGAGGGCTTGATGCAAGACCGGTAGATCATGAAACATTATCCATTGCATACTGTGTGAGACTCCATGCCCTCGAGCTCTATTTTGAAGTGAAATGGACCCGTCTTGGCATTTCCACCAATAAGGATTTTAGGATTTGATAGTCATGCTCTAGTAAAAGTGCCCATGATAGTTGATACCGCAGAGTGTTGTTTGGTTCAACATTTTGAGTGCCAAAAGTTAGTTTCCATGTTGGATTGAGCATGGTCTTGACCAATGTCGATTTACTTTGCTTTTGCTTGAATTTCTGTTTGAAGGTTGTGTCTGTTTCCCACCAAAAAAGCACATGCATGCAAGCAAAGGTGGGATAGCAAACTAAAATTGGAATAACTGTTAGCCGCCCCAAACACATATACTGGCCCATGGCTGCTAGTTAGTTTTCTGAATATTTATGGGCCCTCTCAAACTAAACATGAGTCAATACTGAACAGAACTTGGGTCAAATGTGTTATCCCTCTCTCACCTTGGTTATTTTAAATTGAGAAACATCTTAAATGATACTTCAGATTCAATAATAGTAGTTATCAACACTTTGATCACCTTAACTGAAGTTGAAAGTCGAGTGTAAGGCTCATGTGTATGGTGCAGAGCCCTACATTGGGTGCCCATACCCATGCCCATGCCCAAACCCACCCATGCCCATGGGTTTTGGGTGGGCATGGGTTTGATATTATTGGGCATGGGCGGGCATGGGTGGGCAAGGGTTCGATATTATTGGGCATGGGTGGGCATGGGTGGGCAAGGGTGGGCATGGGCATGGGTGGGTCAAGACTTGGTGTAGGCGGGTAATGCACATTACACAATTTTTGAATACATTGGTGGCAATTTTAATAGCATGGGTGGGCATGGGTGGGCACGGGTCATGCTATGGGTGGGCATGGGTGGGCATGGGTTGGCACGGGTCATGCTATGGGTGGGCATGGGTGGGCATAGGTCGTTGCTGATGGGTATGGGTGGGCATGGGTACAAATTCGAAGGAAAATGTTGGGCTCTGGTATGGTGTTTAAAATCACAACCCTCTCAAGTGTCTAATTTGTAAGTCATGAGCCTTACATGTTTTGGATGTTTCAGCAGAGCATCCATTCATCAGGTAATGATTGCTTCTACAGAATGCAGTACTAAATTTCAAGCAAAATGCCACATGTTGCAATAGATTTTGACTGATAAAAATCTCAAGGAATATGTGGTTGCAATTATGGATCAATGCTTAAAGTTGCGGATTGTCACAAAGTACAATTCAGAAGTGGTTAATTATTATAGAACATTTCACATCCATTTGTACAACTGGGAAGAAAAATCTGTGGAACTCTCTTTACATATACTCCACACCTAGAGATTGTCGATAAATTTAACTACATTCAGAGTTCAGATTAGTCTAGTTGTGACTGATCACATTGCAGAAAGCAAAAAGCAAATTACAGGGCACCATCGTCTGCAACTTAATGGAAATTACGCCGACTATTGCGACGACGAGTACAAAGAATTATGAAGAATCAAGACTAAGGTTTGTTCAACAATTCTGACAGGGTTTTAGAGAAAAATTGATCATATTAACCTACAATTCAAATTATTGGAGGCAGCCAGAAGGTTAGGTTTATAACATGCTGCACAGATTCATGAATTGATGTATAGATCAGTTCAGGCCATGAAATCCTGTGATTTTCCCACAAGACTAATTATTTGTGTAAGGATTTGACAGGATTTTAGAAGAAACTTTTCCTGGAGCATCGGCATAAGGTATTTATACATGACCTGCATTCAGTCTACTGCTTCCTGATTTTCTGATTGATTGTTTGCACTTATTCAATTGTTCTTGGAACAACTGTGCCCTCTTTTCATATATATTTTCCAGAGTCGTTTTTTAAAATAATTTTTTTATTGATTTAAAATAAATTTAAAATAAATTTAAAATTTAAAATTTATATTTTTTTCATTTGTCTTGAAGCAAATCAGGGTTTAAGAATTCCCCAATTAGTGCACAGACCAGGTAGCATACAAGAAGGAAGTATAAAGATTGGTATGATGAGTTTACAACAACTATTGTAACCCCAGAGCGGTTTTGGCAAACGATTGTCAAATGTTTAGGTGTTGGTATCTAAGGTTTAAATATTATTGTATTTGGTGACACTGTATATTAAAAATATGAGCCTAAGTGTAGGGTTATCATTTATTGAAGAATTGGCGAATGTGTTTCTTGTGATTGAATTTTGCTACAAATGTCATGTTTGCATGAGTGTGGACCGGAGCATCACCTTCGGGATTGTCAATTGCACCTCAATGGGGAGCTCTCTTACAGCCCCATCTTGCGCACAAGATCGTGCTGCCCAATTAAGTTAAACTCGTAAAGGTTGTGACTATAAACCAGATTTGCAGGAGAATCTACTTTCTTGTATCTAGGTACTTGGAGTTTGAGGCTCAATGGGGTCTGTAATTTGTATTTGGGCAAGCTATACATTGGAAAAATGAGGCATAAGTGTATTTTGGATCACCTTCAATAAAAAAAACGTAGTTTCCACCTGATAAGCGTGATGAGCTATAAATTTTAAGGCATTATATAAGAAAATATGGCATGTCACTTATGATCCCACATTCTCACAATCATGAGATTGTTCAAAGACTTTGTCCCATGCAAAAGTTTAGAATCACGCAATGTAGCAAAACCGTATAAGAATAAGAAAATAATGCACCCAAACTAAATAGTTAGGCCATCTTCTCAAAGTCTGCTCAGGCGGAAGCATTTAACAATCCTTTCACCTATGAAGGAATTCAAGATTCTTGACAACTTTGTCACGCTTTTTGGATCAATGCAACAACTTACTTTGGTTTAATATGATCTAATCTCAAGATGTGATATTAGAACATGACTTTGACTTCGTTGATCATCATTAGGACTCTCGTTACCTGTCTTGGGGGTTGTCTGGTTCCATCGTGTGCACCCTAGAGAATTGTCCCTTTGTCCTCTTTCGAGTCCCAGCCAACGGTCTTGTATGATTTTGTGGCGATGAAATATAGTTGAGGTTTCATTTGGACTAGCAATTGGACTAGTAAGTGGACATTATCCTCTATCTCATAGAAGCTATTGCACTCCACCATTCTAGATAATTAGCCGGTTTGAAATCATCTTGATGTACTGTCAATCCCATTAGTTTGTTGGCTTCCTGGACTTTAAAAATCAATTTCAATTCATTCCAATTTGTCTTTACAAAAGAAACAGAAAACAACCAGGTGGTGAGAGACAGCAAGATAGATAGAGTTTGCTTGATACAAATATCTTAAACAGTGATCTTACAAAAGTGTTCAAGAGCTTGGTGGACCTGCGGCAGTTCATGAGTGATCACGTTTGCAGGAATTCGGTTTCAAGTGGATAGGCTTCATGACTAGATGATGAAATGGCAGTTATATCCAAATGACTTTGTTGTAAAATTATAAGAATTTGTGTTCTCCCTTGATCCCGGAATACACCGCTCATGTACTTAGTGTCACATGCGTAATGGGAGCAAGCATGGTCAAGTACACGAAAAAAACGCTCCGGTATACTAAAACCATGAATATTTTGGTCAAATGCCTAAAAGTAGTAGCAAAGTGTTGTATAAATTGGATCTTTTTCCATGGTGCCCTCTAGTGTTGTGTTAGGTACTCAAATATAGAATATCAAGATGAGATCTTCAAAACTTATCATTAAAGGTACTGCTCAAAAGGTAATGGCTAAATCTGGTTTTGGACATATATTTCATGACCTTAAATATTCTGAAGTTGGATTTCTTTTTCATATTCCTTGAATTCATTATAAACTTGAGGGCACCATTATAATTTTTTTAGAAAAACATCAATTTTATGTAATTTTATCATGTTTTAGACTAATTTTAGATAATTACATGTTCAATACATCTACTTGCACCGTCTTCTAAAATATGTAGACTTTTCTTCAAAAAAAATTTACAACATATTTCTAGAAATGGTTATGTGAATTCCTTCACAAAATTCAAAGTTAGTCTATGTTTTTTAATCACTTTCACTTAAACCTATGCAGGGTAATGGTTGACCGTGCTTGCGCCCTAATAGTGTTACTTACCTATTTTGAAGTGTATGCTAGGTTACACTAATGATCAACAACTTCATCATTACTGTCACCTCATGACTCTAGGCGTTCAAGTGCGCTTATTAATATGTTGGCATGAGTTTATTCAATAATGTTATGAGGTGTATGCCTATGTTACACAACAATCCACAAATTGACTAAAGTGTACATAAATGACACTTGGCATTAGTATGCTCAAGATTATCTTCCTCTTGGATACGAAAATGTAAACACATGACACCTGCCATTAGTATGCTTAATAATAACTTCCCCTTGCATACTAAATGCCAAACTATCATCTCAAGTATCCCAATGTGCTACGCTAAATGTCATAATCTAAATGATTTTTCACTTTAAAAACCTACTTATGTTGATGAATAGTATCATATGAACCATTAGCGAATGTGACACTTTGAGACCTCTAGGGATCTAGTTTAGGCCATCACAAATAGTGTACATGACACTAAATACCATGAATGGTGTAGTGCTACTAAGCAGTTGGGATGAGATGAGATAGTAGACTCATATTTGGTGGAAGTTTGAAGTTTAGAATAAGTTGACGCTCTTCTCTCTCACAGTACATAAATAAATAAATAAATAAATACGCCCGTATCATAATACCGGCTCACAGTACATACATCTTAAATGGTTGTTGTTTATGACTAGCTCACTTCTCCTAGAGTATGAAACACGTGATTAGTATGAGATGGTTAGCAAATCCAAGTTGAGAATGTAACCACTTTCATCACAAATTTTGGAGCTCATATGAAAATCTTATTCCTTATCAAATCGATAATTCTCATGCTCATTGAATGGTCATATAGGTCCTCCCCCCCCAATTATGTTGACTATTAAACCTAGACAATGAAGCATTGCAATGGATAGTTGAATGATAATTAGGAAGCCAAGAATAGTGGCCGAGTTGGCTCAAATTTCTCCCTTTCATTGACACAAACATACCTGCTTTTCCATGAAATATCAAACTATTTGTCATCGTTTTTTAAAATTTAAAGATTTTTTATAATAATTTTATTTTTTATAAATAATTTTAATTCACAACCTCGGGGAAGTCACTTAGTGTATTCTTTGGGGACACATGAGCGTACAACACATATTTTTTGGGGGGCTATGTAGCTCATTTACTGCATTTTAGTGGACCCTATATTTTTTAATAATTCTACTTTCTTCAATTTCTTACCACCCTATGTGTAATTATAAATTAAAATCTCCATAATATTTCAGACCCTTCATTATTTATATTTATTTGAATTTTCCTTCATGGACAATAGCATTAGAAATGGAATTCATCACGCAACAGAAATTAAGCTGTGTATACAAGAAGCATGTTATTTACATAATTGGTTACATGTCTAAGCCCATTGATAATGGCGTACTTAATTGTTTCATCCAAACATTGAAAGAAGTCCACAAATTCCAAAACAAACCAGCATCATTAAAGTGTCCATATGTGTTCACTAACACAGTTGCATTAACATTGCACATGTTATCATGCAAAGTGTGAAGACAATTTGAAATGCCTACTTAAGAGTCCTACGTGAAAATTGAGAAACGATCATCACAAAAGATGCCACAACCTCTCGTCTAGGACAAATCCATCAATCCACCATAGATTCACCAAATATGGCCCCACGGAGCTCTTTAAACACGTAGGGGTCAATGCACGATGATAGAATTCTTGTCTTGCGTGGGAGGAACAACCAGAGAATTATACAAACGTCAATGAAATGTTCCTCAAAAATACACTTAATAACCCTCATCCAACGAGTTCATCCATTTTGTAGATGGATTTGTGATCATTTTTCATCTAGTTCTTAAATTTTTCTTACCCTAAACTCAACCCAAAAATAATAAAAATTCCCTACCAATTACTATAATGCTATTTTAGAAATACTATAAACATAATTTTGGGTATTACAAGTGACCCTATATTATATATAATGTGCTACCTCACATTTCTTCAAGGCTATGGTATATCAAAAAAATATATAATTTTTATCAACCATGAATAAATGTCACCCTATATTTGTTCTCTCATAGTTATCTAAATTTTCGACAGTGACTTCCCCGGGTTCACAACCTACATGCAAGGGAATATATACTCTATCCAAAATCTTTGACAATCTACAAATATCTTTAGGTTCTTCTAGAAAAGCATGAACACCCACCTCAATTCATACATGTGTCATACACCTATAAGTGGATATATATATATATATATATAGTGTGTGTGTGTGTGTGTGTGTGTTCATTATTATTACGTACACAATTGGTCACAGAAAGTGCAACGTCACTCAAAAATAAAGAGGAAATAAGAGGCATGATCCACCCAACCTTGAGCCTTATATACTTGTAGGAACTAAGAGTTGAAGCTCCTCTCAAGTAGTCCTCAAGCATATAGTTAACTAGCTCCCCTCCATGCCTTTGGGGTGAGTTAAGTGCTCTTAGCTAATGATCATTACTTGCAAGGTGAGTATATCGTGTAACACCATAGTCCCAACTAGTGGGTAACTTTTAAAACTATTAGATCTCCTAGGGTGAAGTCCTCTAGTCTTACATATAGTAGAGTCTAGTTGGAATTAGAGATAGCAATGGTAACTAATAAATAGATACACATTACACACCTCCCTACTTAGAAATGAATGTCCGCGTTCATGTAATGCAAACCCCAAATTGCAGTGCATCAATACAATAATCAAGACCACCACTTAATTAAACCAAGCTATGGGATTTGTATCTAAACTCATGCTCCATGCCACTTGCAAGGCAAGACAAATTAATAAGAATGCCCCATTTATAGGATCTTGTGCAAGTTGAAAAGAATGAAAATGCGCTTACCCTTAAGATACCTTTTCCCTCAAACGTTTATGCGTAGTTGGGGTTTTGTGGTCACACTTAACACCATGATGTGTAAGCGTGTCTTCTAACTTGGCTACTGCATCCCAATACTCCTTGAGGACTTCTACACTCAAGTTGCTCTCCGGCTCCCAAGAATTATGCTCAAGTACATATCTGGGTCATTTTGTGAGATAGAATTTCTTGAGGCGAGAACGAGACCTTTATCTTCATGTGAAAGCAAATGTTTTACTTTATATGATGCATCCTCCTCAAAGATTAGAGGAAGGGGAGACTACACCTTGGCATTAGTTGTATACAACTAAAGAAGTGACACATGAAAGACATTGTGAATCTTAAATGTGTTTGGCAATTGCACATAGTATGGTACACCCCTATCCTCTTGGTTATCCAAAATGGGCCAATCCATCGTGGTAATAGCTTTCTAGCACCTAGGACAAATTTGATGTTGGCGGTACTTACAAGCACTTGTTGTTCCACTTCACAAGAAAATTCTCGTCTCTTCTCATCAACATAGTATCTTTGTTGTTGTTTTGCAACAATTAAATGTCTCTTGGTTTGGCCAATTATAGTAGACATATGCCTAGCAAAATTCTTTGTAGCAAGGCCTTGCCACCTATCATCCCACTGATTGGGGTCATGGGATGTTGATTTGTGTTCAAGATAAACAGAGTATTCCTAACAAACTCTTGTCAAGAGTCATTATATGAAAATTCTACCATATTAAGGAATTTATCCTAATCATCTTGCACTAGATTTACATAATATCGCAACATGTCCTCAATAACGCGGTATGTTTGTTCCATCTGTCCATCGATTTGAGGATGAAATGTAGTGGATATAGCCAACCTTTGTTCCCAAAAGACCATGCAATTCATCCCAAAAACTACTTGTAAATCTAGCATCCATGTTGCTTAGGATTACTTTAGGTAGACCATGAAGTTTATACACATGATCATGAAATAACCTTGTTGTTCTTCAAGTAATAACATGTATTGTGGTTGGCATAACGTGGGCCATTTTGGACAATTTATCTCCCCCCCACACAAAGATGGCATCATAACCATGAGTAAAGAGTGTCAAGTCAAATATAAAATCCATGTTGACCACCTCTTAATTCCAATCGGGAATCTCCAATGGTTGTAACATGCACGTTGGCTTTAGAGTAAGAGCTTTACTCCGTTGGCAAATCTCATAAGATTTCATGTAGCTCCTGATGAACTCTTGTATTTAGGCCATTAGAAGTTACTCACACCCTCTTCCAAGTCTTAGTTATTCCAACATGACCACTATACATTGTATCATGATATTCATGGAGTAAAAAAGACTTGATATTTGGCCCTTAGAAGGACACATCTAAAACCACTATTGCCTTATCATGCCACCAAATGTGATTATCCAAAACAAAATGTTTTAGACTAAGCAAGTTTGAGAACCAAGGATCAAGAGCATACCCTGCAATGCTTATATTATATAACCTATAATCATTGACGAACTTAGGGTACCCCTTAGGTTGATTGTTTGGCTCTCTGGTATCTCCTCGCATAGTGTCAGCTACCACTAATCGAAGGACTGAGTCACTTGAAGCTACCTTGGGTGTTATGAAGGCCTTGTGAACACCCGCGTCTAGCAAATTCCTATTTGGGGGATCAACCATATTGATCCGACTTGGGTAGTTTATCCACTTATAGACCAAGAAAAAATTCTCCAAGAATTCCAACCATTGAGCTTGACGCCTTGATAGATTATATTATGCCTTTAAATACGTGAGTGGGTTGTGGTCTGTCACCACAATGTAATCAACCCCCTCAAAGTAACACTGCTAGGTTCACATGGTGTATACAATTGTTGCCAATTTTTGCTCTCTAGTGGTATAATTCCTCTGAGTACAGGAGAATTTCCTACTTTCAAAGGCAATAGGTCTTCTTCCTTGAAGCACGATTGTTTCTGCCCCTATCAGAGAAGCATCACTGATGACCTCAAATGGCTCCCCTAACTTGGGTAATGTCAAACTAGCGCATGTGTTAAAGCAAATTTAATATGCTTACAATCCTTTGGCCAAATTGCAAAAGCCCCAAGAAAGACTATAATTGTCCAATTTTAAGAGGTCTATGCCACCTTGTAATAGTTTCAATTTTCCTAGGATCTACCTTAATGCCCTTTATACCAACGAGATGGCCTAAATTGTGCAATTACTCTTTCCCGAAACGACACTTAGCCATCTTGGCATAAATCGAATTATCTTTTAGAATTGGGAGTATTTGCTTTAAATGTTGTATATGCTCCTCCTCACTCTTTGTGAAAATTAGGATATCACCAAGATATACCAACACAAACTTCTTGATGAACTTGGTTCATCACTACCTTAAAGTAGCTAGGGCATTAGAGCTTAAGACCTTAAACTGATAATCCCCAAATGGGATTCCGGATGCCGTTTCAGGTGCATCTTCCTCTGATGTACCAATATGGTGATATCCTTGTGCCAAATCTAGAGATGAAACTACACTAGCACCTGCTAATTGATCAAACAAATCTTCAATGCAAGGTAACGGATAATGATTTTTTCCCGTTTGTTTATTGAGTGCACAATAATCGATCACCATTTGCAACACTTTGTCCTTTCTCTTGACAAATAGCATGGGAGACCTATAAGACGATGAATTGGGCTCAATGCATCCCTTTTCCAAGTATACCTTAATCACCGTCTTGGCCTCTTGCAGCTTTAGAGGACTCAACTTATAGATCGGCTTGAAAGGTGGCTTCCCATCCGGCTCAAGAGGAATAGTATCAGCCATTTCCCGCTCTGGAGGTAATCCATTTGGTAAAGGTTGAAACACATTAGCAAATTCCTCCAACATTATGACATATACATAATTCAATAGTACCCTATATTATATATATATAAATCCCCAAGTCCCTAGATCCGGGGGTGGACTTTTCATGCCACGTACAATATAGCATGATTGTAAGAAGGGGTAGTATTTGAGGCATTAGCATACACAATATACATAAGGGAGAGGCATTTTATTTTCTTTAGTGTGTACGTTTAGAAAGGTCATTAATAACTTTGAAGTAAAGGTATATGTACAAAAGATGACCCTAAAGTTTAGGGAAAAAAACTAAAAGAAACTGATAATAGGCGTGTGAGTTTCATCTAATACATGTTTATATCGATTGTTGTCATATGGTAATATCCTCAATAACTACCCAGTCCATTCTTGTTAGGGTTGACATTTGGGTTTTGCCTTACTATTGACATAATTGCTGAAGTGTCCAAATACCCTCCAGTGTGGACTGACGCATGTCCTGAAGCTTTTAATACCCTTAAAAGAAAATTAATAACTGCACCCATCCTAGTTTCCCCCAATTGGGAGAAGGATTTTGAAGTTTATGTAGATGCTTCCAGTGTGGCAATCTTAAGTCAAAAGGATAACAAAACAACATGATCATCTTATTTGTTTTGTCAGTTGTCAGTTAGTCGCCTTCAACTATCACTGGAGTACTACAAACAAACCATGGTGAAGCTAAGGGCCACTTCACACATGAGCCAAGAGCCGTGACCTTGTAATGGTGAGGACCCTTGACTCTCATCCAAAGCCCGTACCATGGGTGTTGGGAAAGCCATTTTATATAGTCACGGGCCCTCAAGCATAGTGTGAAGTGAGAATGGACCATGTTGCGGGATAGTTGCATATTTTGTTGGCAGAAAAATAGGGGAGGATTTGGTTTAGTATAATATGTCTCAAACTCTATCAATTTAAGAGAATTACTTGGTGGTGTTTGTCTGTCCTGGAATTTGTTTTGGAATCTGCCTTGCAATCTGTCTTGAAATTTGTTATGTTGGAAAAAATATTAAAAAAAGTCCGGGAGACCATGAAACCTTATCCATAGTCCACCATGTAGGACTCCATGTAGACTTTTCATCCATGAAGTCTTCTTTGGGCCTTTAGGCCTTCACCTTCGTGTGTGAAGTGAACTTGGACGGTCTCCGCCCTTTCGACCAATGAGAGCTCTTAGATTGCAATGGTCACGGGCCTTTAGTCTTGTGTGTGAAGTGGGCCTAAGTGAGCACAATGGATCACAGTTACACACTTGTTACAAAATATTCTTACACTTGTTTTTTCTCAACACCCTATGGTTTTACATTGTTTCCCTTTCCTACCCCATAGCACGTTCTTATAAACCTTTGGTTAGTCAAGGCTTCCCTAGGCCTTTAAGGTAGAAATACCATAACCGGTTAACTACCCAATAGCGGTGCACTAGACCGCCTCATAATGGTGAAGTGCCATGTCTTAAATGGAGCATGGCTCGGCGGCAACTTAAATGCAGTGTAGCCAATGGGAGGCAAGGTTTAATGTACTCATGATTAACCAGTCTAGGTGATGTTCTGTATCGAAATGCGGAGCACCTAGTGAACCGGAAGTGGGTTGGACAAACTTTCCACTTTGAAAAATTGTGGATTTTTTTGTACAAGGCAGAAAAATACGAAACAACTTGCATTCTTCATGAATCCTTCTCGTCTATCTTGGAAAATTATCTCATGACTGTCAGACCAGATCTTCAATGCGAATCACCTTATTTTAACCGCTTCTGGTATTTCTACCTTAGATCGATCTGTATATGGAGAAATCTACAAGGGCCTTGGCTGGAGAGCTTTGATGCTGAATGCGGTGCGAATCACGTGCTGTGTGCTAATAAGCTTCTAGGGTGAGTAGCAAGATCCTTTGGTCTTTTAGAATACCCTCAAAAGGAGTACAATTAGTATGCGATTCTCATCCAACATCCAACACCCAACATCACAACACCACCACCCAAATAAACTACTCATAGCAGCCATAGTGCGACAAATATACTGGACCCCACACAAAATCCACATACACAAAGTCCGAGCACACTCCGGCATCACCGGAAACGAACTGGCAGACGAACTAGCAAATGAGGGGACAACCAAAGAAAAACCAAAAAGAACCCCACACATCCACATAGCCCATCCAACCCCATACTGGCTAGCCAGCTGCCCAACAGCCACACACGACGGAGCCATCCGCAACCTACGCACATTCATAACAAAAGAACATGGAAACCAAATAACAGCCTTTGCCAAAAATAAATTCCCATACGTAGACAAATGGCTATCAAATATCCAAATAAACCATAAACTCTCTAACCACTTTTGGCACAATGACAAAATACCAGATACCCAAATCACCCAAACACTAAAATTTAGATATGCCCAATATATGGGCAACCACAGGAAAAACATATTCTGGCCTCTAACACACCAAAATCCCAACTGTACACTATGCCATAAGAATGAACGAGACACATGGCCCCATTTACTATCCACATGCGAACACCCATACCTAAAAGGACTTAGAATCGCAAGACATAACAACGCCGTACATCTTATCACACAGATGCTACAAGCCAATAAAAATACAAGGTTCCTTACCATGGTCAATGCAGGCCATCTCAACAACCGGCCACAAGAACAAACAATACCCGATTGGTTACTACAATGTACATGCCACCAAAAACCATGCCACTGCCAAGCCAAACTTAAACCGGACATCCTATGCATGCTTGGAGCCCCAAATCACATAACTCTGCCTATATCACCATCACCCAATTATACAGTACAATTCATCGAATTCACATATTGCCACGATAGATTCCCCGAACAAGCCATCACACAAAAACATGCCAAATACGACCCACTAAATAACATTATCCAAAACAATGGTTGGAAAACCAACCCCATCATTACAATTACAGCAGGAGTACGGGGTGCCATACACGAACACTCCATCAAGAAACTCACAGCATTAAAAATCCCAAAATCAAACATCAAAAAACTCATGAAGGACATCCACCAAAACGCCATTAAATACCTCACCTACCTAGTACTAAATAAACGTAAACTAGACAACAAACAAACACCTGTCCCTCCACCCTAACAAAAACGGACTACTAAGTGACCCATCAGAGCCCACCTCCCCAAAGGAGGCATAAAACCATATACTGCATCACGGAACACCGTGATCAGTATAAGGCCAACGGGCTCGAAGTCACGCCGGTATGTAAGTACGGGCGTTATTTTTTCTTTTCTTTTCTGCGATTCTCATTCTTTCCTAGGTAGTCAAGTTGTGTCGCTCATTGCGCTACAGGTAGTTATGTTGGGGTTTGTAATTTATTCATTTTTTTTGTAGTGGACGTTCTCTTAGGTTTCTTGTTCCCCCAATTTTAGAAAGAAGATATTTTCTAGATGTAGATGTACTCCTCACTAGGACCTTGACATTTGAACAGCCAAGTAGTCACACCAACTGATACTGAAACATGAGAGGTAGTCTTAGTACATTGACATGTAAACACTTTGAAGTGTTGAAAGCTTTGCAAGCATAGTAAAGTGGACCAGTGCCCAGGAAGTTTTTGGGCATAGTCGGTCAAGATCCTAGTGATTCTAAATCCAGCCGGTTACATGTTGACATCTTCCGGTGTTGCTTTATTCATTTGAAGTATATTCTATAGATTCCTCTAAAATGATCAGTAATTCTCTTGAAGTTTTAAACTTCAACCGGTTCATTTGTAACTAACTAATAGTTCTCCCTGAACAGTGAAGTGGACCCAAAAAAATGCTCCGGTATCTTAAATCATAGGTTTTGGGTCAAACACCTAAAAGTAGTAGCAAAATGTTGTTTAAGATGAATATTTTTCATGGTTGACCTCTATTGTTGTGTTAAGTACTCAAATGTAGAAAACCAAGATGAGATCTTTAAAACTTATCATTAAAAGTAATGCTCAAAAGCAAGTGGCTAGATCTGGTTTTGAACATATATTTCATGACCTTAACTATTTTGAACTTGATTTTATATATTTATTTTCATATTCCTTGAAGTTATTATATGCTTGAGGTCATTATCAAATATTTTTCTAGAAAAATCATCAATTCAATGCAATTTTATCAAGTTTTAAATAGAAATTTGACAATTACTTGTTCAATATCACCACTTGCACCATCTTCTATAATATGTAGACTTTTTGTGAGATTGTTTTTATCAACAAAAAATTGTTTGGTTTTGTAGATCAATATGTTTAAAAAAGGTTTATGATCTTTTCACAAAATTCAAAGTTAGTATATTGTTTTGAATCACTTTCACTGAAACATGTGCAAGGATCAAGAGTTGTCCACTTTACTATGTTTGCACCCATATACAACTCGATACACGACTGTATTATATGATGCACATTTGATTGAGGCATTTGCAAAGGAGGGTTGTAGCATGTGTCGAAGACGCTCTTCATTCATGTTTGCTCCATATTTGAATTTGGAGTTCAAGATTTACATTGTCATAATGCATAGTGGTATGAAATGCATCCAATTTATGCTAGTTGTATCTAGTGTATTAAAATAAGCATGTCAAAGATATCAAATGCACTAATTGAAACTTAAATAAGAGAAACTTGACATTGGTGTGTTTCCCCCTATAAGTGGGTGCAAGCACGGTAAAGTGGACAGCTCTTGATCCTTGCTCAGGTTTAAGTGAAAGTGATCCAAAACAATATACTAACTTTGAATTTTATGAAATAAAAATTCATAAACATCTAGAAAACATATGAATCTACAAAGCCAAGCAATTTATGTTCACAAAAAACAATTTCAAACAATGTATATGTATTTTAGAAGACAGTGCAAGTGGTGGTGCAAGTGGGTGTCATTGAAAAGATAATTGTCAAAAACTTGTTTAAAATACAATTACACTACATTACATTGATGAATTTTTGAAAAAAAAAATTACGATGACCTCAATTTTATAATGAATTCAAGGAATATGAAAAGAAATTCCAAGTTCAAAATATTTAAGGTCATGAAATTTACCTTCAAAACTATATTTAGTCAGTTGCATTTACGCGTCACTTTTGATGATAGGTTTTGAAGATCTCATATTGATATTCTATATTTGAATACCTAACTTAACAATAGAGGTCATCATGAAAAATAATCTATTTTAAGCAACATTTTGCTACTACTTATAGGCGTTTGACCAAGAAAATCATGGCTTTCATACAGGGTTGTCTATTGTGTCGTGACGGAGGCTTATCCCGGCATAATGTCGTGCCGTCACGACACATATCCGTCACGACATTATGCCGGATTATGCCGGATGCTGTCTTTATCCTGCCGGACTTGAATTTTACCGATTTTTTTGTGTAATTACATTACCCAATTTCGGACACGTAGGATTTACATTGTCCACGTGTGACGACATGTCAGCAAAGTAAAGGGAAAGTGGGGAAAATTTTACTAGCGCCCGTCCGCCCCCCCGTCCGCCCCCGTTCCCAATCCCCGTTCCCACCCGTCCGCCCTCGTTCCACCCCGTCCGCTCCCGTTCCCCCCCGTCTGCTCCCGTACCCAAACCCCGTCCGCTCCCGTTCCCAACCTCCGTCTGCCCACGTCCCCCGCCCCGTTCCCAACCCGTCCGCTCCCCCGTCCGCCCCCCCCCCCCCCCCGTCCGCTCCCCCCCCCTCCGTCCGCTCCCCCGTCCACTCCCCCCCCCCTCCGTCCGCTCCCCTGTCCGATTCGAACACTATAAATTGAGGGTGCAAGGTGCCATTTTTGCCTCCACTGACATAGTGTGTCTCAAGTCTTTTGATTCTCCTTTGAGGAGTGAGGATTGAATGCGTGAGACCCGAATGCAGAGTATACTTTGTCCAATCTAGTGTCTGTGAATTAGGGTTGCCCTCGTGGCACTCTTGAACAGGACCTAGTATGCGATCAAAGTGACTTGCTCTAACTTGTTTGTATTTGCAGGTTTTGTTGAAGTCATGCCACGCCGAAACGATGCATGGGATCATTGGTACGAGGATAAGGGGAGGGTTCCCGGTAAATCACAAAGGCAGGTTAAATGTAGGTTTTGCCCGTTCGTCATATCTTACCGAGGAGATAGAATGTTGGCCCACCTTGGTTATAGACCTCATGTAGGGGGTGCTACTGATGTTTCCACATGTAGGATGGTACCCCCGCATATTAGGGCCTTGTTTGAACATTGCGGAGGCATTGTGCCCTTACATGTAGGCATTGTAAATGAGGACTCTCTGGTGGCAGATATTGTACCTCTGGAGCCTATTATAGCGGACTCCGTAATTAGTGAAACAGAGCCTTTGCTTATGTCCCAAACCACTCAACATTCTGATGTTGTGATATATGGCACTCCTCCTCGTGAACTACGTCAACTCAACATAACGGAGGGGTTCAATGTGTCAACAAAACAACTCCTCGATAGAGCATGGGCAACGGCTTTTTATGAAGCTAACATTCCTTTCAACATTGTGAGACATCCTGCATTTGTTCATGCTGTGCGTGAAACTGCCCGTCATCGAATGCCAGCCTACACACCACCATCGTACAATGCCATCCGTACGAAGTTGTTAACTGATAAAAATGTTGACCTAGATAGGCAAGTGAAGGAGAAGCTGGGGAATTCCGTTGAAAAATACGGTGTTACAATATGTTGTGATGGATGGGACGACATGCAAAACCGACCTCTCCTAAACGTTCTTCAATGTGGCACAAAGGGAGACGTTTTCTTGGGTACCATTGACACCACGGGAAATCACAAGGATCATGTCTACGTTGCTGCTCAAATTCAACCATTTGTGGAAAAGGTTGGTCGACATAATGTGGTCCAAGTTTGCACCGACAATGCCCCAGTTATGGCCTCCGCTGCTCGCGACTTGATTCGAGCAAATCCCGATCTATATTTTCAAGGATGTGCTGCACATTGCCTAGATCTCCTCTTAGAAGATTGGGGGAAGGAGGAATGGGTGAAAAAATTGGTAAAAAAATCCCGCCATATTTGTGTATTTGTTAAAAACCATCATGCTTCTCAAGCTATATTCCGGAGGTTGTCACCAAATCTCTCACTCCGCCTACATGTAGAGACCCGTTTTGCTACGAACTTCATCATGATTGAACGTCTTCTCCAAGTACGCAATGCTTTGGAAAGAATGGTGGTTGATGAGGATTGGATCACTCTAATGCGTGATATGAGGAGGAGATCTGGCACCTCTTACATGAAGGGCTCTGCTGTGCGAAGCTTTATACGTTCTGATGGATTCTGGAACACGTGCGAAAATTTCTTATATATGGTGATCCCGGTTGTTAAAGCTCTTCGTGTATTTGACGGCAAGGCGCCTGCAATGGGAATGGCTTGGAGGGTCATGCATGATTTACAAACCCATATTCGTGGATTCAGTAAACCTCCATTTCGCTTAAGCCCTGAGCTTGCTGCAAATGCTATGGTAACGTTTCAAAATAGATGGAGGTTGATGTTGAATGATCTACACTGGGCTGGAGCGATGTTAAATCCGCTTCTATGTGGTTGGGCCCCACTCCATGAGGATGACAATTCGAGGACAATCCTAAATCGAGTTCTTCGCAGGCTTGCTCAAGATGAGACACTTATGTCCAAATCCTCCACCAGTACCAAGATTTCCTTGAAAATCGAGGGCCTTTTGCTGATTCTACTGACCCGAGCGTGCATGCCGCACCTCTCCATGAATGGTGGGATGCAATGGGAGGTGGAGCTAAAGCCCTCCAAACAATAGCAAGACGTATCCTTGCACAAGTATGTTCCGCATCCGCATGTGAACGCAATTGGAGCATGTACTCATACGTTCACAACAAGAGTCGCAATCGCTTGAAGCATAGTCGTGTTGAGGACCTCGTCTACATATATACCAATAGTAGGCTCATTCGACATCGGAGGGGCCCAAGACCTGCTCAATGGTACGAATTGAATGAGGTCCATTCTGACGATGACCTTGACGAAGAAGATGACAACGAAGATGACGTGGATCCAACTGGTAGGGTTGGAAATGATGAAGACAACAATGTTGATGACATCGACTTTGATTTGGATGACCTCGATTCCGAGAATCATGGTTCAAAAGATGAGGATGGCAATGGTAGTGATGGAAACCTTGGGGTGTTTGAGTTTGATGAACCGGATGTCCCCCAACATAACGACGGAATGCATGACGATCATGAGGGGTCTATTGGAAGACCGCATGTTGAAACTCTCCACACTGGAGAAGGGTTTCCATCTGACCATAATGTTGCTATGGGGGCAAGTGAGAATGTGGGAATTGAAGTAGATTCCTTGCAACATCGGAGCGATTCTCTTTCATTTGGTGAAGGCGACAATGTACTACCCGTAAATGAGCCAACGCACGTTCAACATGATCCACTTCCAACCCGAGTACATTCTGAATCCATGGATGCCTCCCTCATATCCAACCATCGTATAAAAGATCCAACGCCCAATGTTCCTGAAATGCCTACAACTCGATTCCGTGCTCTTCAAAGGATTGCATCCACCTCTACGGTGCAATTGCATGCACAAGGTCAACATCGTCCTCTCACTCGAAGTATTGCCAATACTTCTAGATTGGGTGTTTCACGTGCAACTGCGGTGGGTGCTACTTTGGTTGCTATGCACAATGTTTCAAGAAATGTTACTATAGAGGCGCCACGTCGTCCTTCTGTACGTCGACATGTTGTTGAGAACATACCAATTGCAATTCCACCCGCGTCTGTTTCACTTCCACACAGTCAATCCAATGGAAGAGGTGGTCTTGGAGTTGGAGGCGGAAGTACAACGGGGGATGCTTTTATAGATGGAAGTAGAGATGAAGTGCACTCAAGTCGTGGTACGGGTGGAGGGCGCCAGAAAACTACGAGAGGTGTCAAACGTACTAGGAAGAGGTATCAGGGACGATCGCTTCCGTTTACTGCTGAAGACTACAATGAAGATGAGGGTAGACCACATCTAGATGAAAATGGCATACAGGATGCAGATGGCTTCCGGCCGACCAAGAAGATAATTTTCTCACAACGTGACCGAGAGTTGCATCTTCGAAGCGCGACTCCCCAAACGGATGATGATTTCAGCACAGACGAGTCTGAAGAGGACCCAAGATGTGTCGAAGCAAATGATCCTACAGTACGGATTCGAACGTAATGGTTTTGCACAAATGTGTTCTTTCGGTGCTCCCACGTACTCCCATAATTTATTACTTCCGTCAAAATTGATACAAGTTACAACCTTAGGGCCTTCGGTAAGACATTTAGACCACAAAGCGAACGTTACGTTCGAAGTTGTATCATTTTATTATAGTAATAAAATTATTTATTGCATGTTTTTTAAAATTATTTATTGCATATTTATATAATTATATCTTTATGTGGTATTCAATATTGACTATATAGTCAATAGTACTTTTGGTTAGACTATCATATGAATTACAAATATTCAAGTGAATTTTTAAAAGTTTCGAATAACATTAAAACATGTGACATCCATATGCTATCTTTTATACGATCTTAGAAATGACAACTTGTCGGTAACTCCTCTTTATATTACATATTCTTTGAACATGAAATATGTTCAATGTGTACAAAGTCTTCCTCCGTTCCTATACAACTTTCTAAACATGCTACAAAAATGCCTAATCCGAATCTGAATCGAGGTTTATTGCAGCTGAAGTAGATCCTCGTCGTGCTCGTGATGATTCCCCGGCTTCCATCATTCGCGTGGTTTCACGGGTGAGATATGGACGACTTCCAGGAGACAGTGGAGTGGCATTACGTGGTCTAGGCCCCCCATTTAGCCATCTCAATACCGCATCATCCGTAACTCTATTCAAGAGTGCTTCAACTGCCTCCAACTGCGTTCTGTGTTTGTGATACGACTGCTCTAAGTGCGCTTCAAAATGAGAATCCCGTTCCATGGGCATCTCATGTGCATCTTCTTCCAACTCATGCTCCGATATTGATGGTTCACCACTTGCATTGTAAAAAGGAGGTTGAATGCCTCTCCGTAATTGCATGGTTGTCGCATCCCAATGCCAACCAAAAGTTTGGTACAAAAATCTTTTCATGCCATGGTTTGGGGACTTGTTGGGAAACAACTCGTCTGCAACATACAAAATTTGACGTGGATTCTGTGTCCATTCGCCATCTTTGTTATCGTTCCAAAGTTTAACCGTTGCACAATTGAATAACCAATTCCACTCAACAGAAGTCCCATCAAACTCGCAAAGGTTGAAGGGATAGTCCGTTGGCCTTACCACCCAGTCCTTAGGCATGTAATCCCGAAGGCCAAATTGGAGGTACAAACGAGGGTGGAAGGGTGATCTGCAATGGGGACATTGCCGTCTCCTGATCATTGCCACTATCAGACATTGTGGATGGAATTGGCCCCCACACGATCCAACTTGAAAGCATCCCTCTGGGCCAAATGGACTGCCGCAAATCCCACACACGGATCCGTCGAAGACCATTGGATGTGGACCCGGCCATAACAACTCACCCCTCATGTTGTATGGATATTCATGCACTTGGATCACATCCCAATGATGATCGGAGTCGATCAATTGCCGCCAATCCAAGCTCCCGTTAGGCAATTTCAAGTCATCCTCATCATCCCACCTACTAGGGTACATATGTTCCTGATCTGGCCATGACGTGAGCATCAAGTTCCGCAATCTATGATTGCGGTTCCATTCTCGCTGGATGCTCTCAAATTCAGCTTCATATTGACGAGCCTTGGCCATAGAAAGCAATGTGCCTGTCCTCATATTGGTTCGCTCCACGATCGCATCCGATAGAAATTTCCTCAACCTTGCATTCTGCTCCTCTAGTGTGCCAATCTTGGATTCGTGATCGACAACCACTTCATTGACCACTTGAAGTTGTTGTTGCATGTCCACCACCTCCTTTTGCAAAGCCTCCATCTTTCCTTGCATTACTTCATTCCTCGTACATACGTCCGCTGCTTGTGACTTTGCAATCATGGCCTCCTGTAAAGCTGTATCCCTCTCTGCTTCCAAAGACTGGATGTTAATTGGTGTACTACTTGAACTGCCAGCCTCCCCCATCGTAAGTGTTGCAAGTCGATTTTCCAGCTCGAGAATCCTTGCTTTATACTCACGAATTTCCTCGGCATGTTGCTGGCGCAATGCCTCCATTCTGCTCTCCATCATGTCCGCACCAAGTTGACGAGGGTTTACCTCGTTTAGGGCCTCGTTAACCACCTGGTTAACCAGCTCGTTAACCACATCGACATTTACCTCCATGCCCTCCTCATCCATATGCTCAAACGCCTCCTCGATGGCCATCTCCACGTCATTGGCTGGTCGTTTGCGAGTACGTGGTTTTTTTGGTTCCCGACCTTCTGGAATTGGTGCCCCAGGCCATCCACTAGTTTAGGATTCTTCTTGAACCACTCCGGAACGGGAGTGTATGGAATATCCGGAACTGTGCATTTAGTGAATGCAATTCCAATACCCCCAAATTTTTGATCATGCAGAGCACCCAAACTTGACCAATCCACCCTAACTCGCAACACGTGCTCCGCATACATCATACACGCCACCGACTTTGGAATTGCACTCTTGGGCCATCTATCCAAATTGGAGATACTTCTAAGTATCGTTAGGAATCTCCATTTTGCCTCCACGTCTTCAAGCTGCGTATAGCTCGTATTGACGGCCTTGCAATGTCGTTCGTGACAATGTCTTAGCCACAACCGATCAAAGTGAGGGAAGCCCACGTACTGCATTGCAGTCTTCGCTGACCACGGTTGTGGTACATTCTCCCAACCTACCCTGGCTTTTTGGGAGGGATCATCGTAAACATTCCACTCCAAATCAGCGGCCTTGTGTCCATGTCCTCTGGAACACCCTGAACTAGATCCTCCACTTGCACTTGCCATGTCTCCAGTTCCTCCACTTGCCATGTCTGAAAATTGGAGTTTCTAATTCTAATTCCACCCAAATTGGAGTTTCTAATTCTAATCTAGAACTCTAATTTTTAAATTACTAATTGCACTTCATAATAGTGCTACAAAATATCCAAGCATACACTTCAAAATAGTGTTGCTATGGAATTAGTTCAAAAATGTCCCTAAAAATTAAAGTTCAACTATTCGGCACACCCTTCGAGCACCCCGCTACCGGCGCTCACGCAGAGGCCAGTTGACTGGGCGCGTCACAAGGAATATGCCAAATAACGGCCACGTGGATCTGCCAAAACCGGCCACAACCTGCCAAAAGTAGTGTAAAAGGATCCCAAAAAAAAGATCCTTAACTCCTCCGAGAGCCCCGCTACCCCGCACTCTGTGTTAGAGGAGGGTTGTCTGGGTGCCCAGAAGGAGTGGAGTAAGGTATGTAAGTGGTCCCCTCCACTTATATACCTCCGTCCGCCCCTCCATCCGCTCCCGCGTCCCCAGCCCGTCCGCACCCGTTCCCGCCCGTCCGCCCCAGAGTCCCCCCCCGTCCGCACCCGTTCCCTCCCGTCCGCCCCCAGCGTTCCCCCCCGTCCGCACCCGTTCCCTCCCATCCGCCCCCAACGTTCCCCCCCGTCCGCTCCCACGTTCCCCTCCGTACGCTCCTCTCCATACGCTCTAGCGTTCCCCTCCCGTCCGCTCCTCGTTCCCATCCCGTCCGCTCCTCGTTCCCCACCTGTCCGCCCCGCGTTCCCTCCCGTCCGCTACACTCCGTCTGCTCCACCGTTCCCCTTCCGTCCGCTCCGCGTTCCCCTGCCGTCCGCTCCGCGTTCCCCTGCCGTCCGCTCTGCGTTCCCTCCGTCCGCTCCGCGTTCCCCTGCCGTCCGTTCCCCCCGTCCGCCCCCTGTTCCCCTCCCGTCCGCTCTGTGTTCCCCTACGTCCGCTCCATGTTCCCTCATTCCGCTCCAACGTTCCCATCCGTCCGCTCTGTGTTCCCTCCCGTCCGCTCCCGTCCGCTCCCCTCCGACCGTTCCCCCCGTCCGCCCCCTGTTCCCCTCCCGTCCGCTTTGTGTTCCCCTACGTCCGCTCCATGTTCCCTCATTCCGCTCCAACGTTCCCATCCGTCCGCCCCATATTCTACGCTATTCTACGCTGTTCCCGAGGAGCGGACGGTGGGGAACGTGTGGCGGACGGGAGGGAACGCGGGGCGGACGGGTGGGGAACGCTGAGCGGACGGGTGGGGAACGCTGAGCGGACGGGTGGGAACGAGGAGCGGACGGTGGGGAACGAGGAGCGGACGGAGGGAACGTGGCGCGGACGGGAGGGGAACGGGGCAGACGGGTGGGGAACGTGGACCGGACGGGGGGGAACGGATGAAAGATGGAACGATTAGCGGACGGGTGGGGAACGCGGAGCGGACGGGAGGGAACGGGGCGGCAGGGGAACAGCGTAGAATTGCGACCACATATGAATTGGACTTCATATGAATTTTTTAGAGCCAAAAAACGGACACTATAGTCACCATCTATAAATGTTAACCCTCGGGAGTGGATCAAAGTGCGATTGAGCGGCCCAACTTTGTTGAGAGTCCAAAGAAATGAACCCTAAATAGCCAATAAAATATAGTAAGGGTAGCCTTAGTTGGGCATAATGTGAAGCCTCCAAAGGCCAAGCCCAAAGTCCAAACTCAAAGGAGCATGCCACTTTATTACTTGCTCAAAATAACCCCTCCAATCTAACGGCCAAGATCTTGTCAATGATTGATTATTATAATGAAAAAAATGTAGGCATCGAAAAAAAAAGCAGGTGGGTTCGTTGGAAAGCTAGGAACCTAAACCCTCAAACCATGTATGGAAACACTTCTACATGAGTGTGAGAACAAATCAATGGCACATATGTGGTAGTAATTTGGAATGACGTAGGATTTAGGGTTTAGGGGTTTAGGGTTTAGGGTTTATGAACCACTAAGGTTGAAGCACAAATTAATGATTTATTGAAGGAAAGTGCATTCGGATGGGTGACATTGGTTATGAAACCATATGAACCACTAAGGTTGAAGCACAAATTAATGATTTATTGAAGGAAAGTGCATTCGGATGGGTGACATTGGTTATGAAACCATATGAACCACTAAGGTTGAAGCACAAATTAATGATTTATTGAAGGAAAGTGCATTCGGATGGGTGACATTGGTTATGAAACCATATGAACCACTAAGGTTGAAGCACAAATTAATGATTTGTTGAATGAAAGTGCATTCGGATGGGTGACATTGGTTATGAAACCATATGAACCACTATGATTGAAGCACAAATTGGTGATTTGTTGAATGAGTGGATAACTAATCAAATATGGAAAGTTCAAAGAGGTATCAAAGAGGTTTTCAATGCGGATGTCGGAAGATTTTTTCAAAAGTGTACATTTTTAACCTAACCAACTTTATTTTTATTCCGATTGCGTTGACTTTATCTTACTAACGAGAATTGGATCCTCTACATATTGGATTACATCAATTATTGGTCATGGTCATCAAGTCCTTAGAGGTCAATATATAAGTAGATCATTGAGACTCATACATATAACGAAGGTAGAGTATCATGGATAGGATGGGAAAGGGGAGAGTCATGTTTGAGGGTGTAGAATGCGATGAGGAGATACACAATTTAGACGATCCCCATATTCCATTCAATGCAACACCCGAGCGTGAGAGAGATGAGAGAAGTGCTAGGGATCGATTTCGTGATGAGTATGTCATGACTCCTTTCTCACAATCTACACAAGCTTGGAGGATGAGGGCGACGGAGGAACAACGACGATATGCAGACAACTTTGAGATCGATGCGGTGGAGAAGGACCACACACAATGCGTGGGTGGAGATCTAAATGATCTAATTGATTTGTGTGCGGATATTTTGGAGAAGCCCGGGGATGTGGATGTGGATGTGGATGTGGAGGAGACTTCAATCGACATTGAAATAGTCAAGGTAGCGGGGGAATCTTCAAAGACTATGTCTATTCGTAAGAAGAGGAGAGGATTGTCGCCTCATCGGCTACCATTGAAGGAACGGATGAAAGACCGAACGATTAGCTATTTTGATTTACTTCGGCCGAATCCTCTTCCAAAAATGGAGCCTCGCCGGAAGCCAGGAGCATCTACGAGGTTGGGATGACGGAATGAAGTGGAATATTATAGTTTGCATGGTTTGCTCATGTATATGATTAATAAAGGGCATTTGTAATGTTGTCGCAATAATAAAGTTATGACTTGTATAATATGTTGTACCACTTCTATAATTTATTTATTTATTTTTAATTCACCAACCGAACAGTTTCTGTTGAGATAAACAAGCACAAAGCAATATGAAACTATGCATCCACTTCTCAGTTCCAAGATAAATTTGTTTAACCACTTTACGTTCACCCTTAGTTGATTATTGTTATTTTAGTGTACTTTATTATGTGGATGGGGGGACTATTATGTAGAGGACTTTTATTGCATATTCTTGTAGAGGACTTCATTACCTATCCATGGATACCAAGAACTCATTTTTTGGACTTCATATGAATTTTTGAGAGCCAAAAAACCGAGACTATGTCCAAACTTCCAAAAAAAAGTGATTGTGAATTATATAAATATAAATAAAAGCAATTGTGAAGTATGTGTGCAATATGTGTGGAGTACAAGAAAGAACATTTAGAGATGTTTAGGATCACGTGTACAACCGATATAACTATTGCAACATTGTGCTCAACTTTAGTTAACTAGATATAATTATAGTTGACTACATTTTGTGGCATACCAAAATTAGAATAAATATAGGTAATTGCATTTTGACAAGACATATCACGAACAACTATAGTTAACTTGAACTTAGCACATGAATGTGATAACAACGATGTGAAAGAATGATGTGGCCTTACGAGAGGCGAGAACCTTGGTTAGTCTCCCATAGACTTCTTCTCGATTATGAAGCAAAAATCCTCATGGAGTATGAACATTGCACTAAGATCCATAAACCTCATACAATATACAAGTTGTGTATGAAAAAATGATGGCTTTATTTACATCTCCAACGGTTACAAAATTGGTATGATCCAAAATTGCTGCAAAGAAAACAAAAAAAAACTATTTTGCAGTGTCACGGAAGCACATTGTCGGGTTAACCATGTTGTATGGAGGCGACTTCAACATGTTCACTACGTGTGTGATGGTTGACATTTCCGCTGGATTGGGCTTCGTCAATGCATCCAATGCTATCTCAAACCGCATCTTCAAGCCATTTGGATCACTGTTTAGCTGAAACAACGAGGAAGTCGAATCCCTGGCATAAATCTTCTTTGCCAAAACACCCACTAAGAAGGACTCCGAGAGAAACGTGTGCCTATGTTTCCGAGCCATCCTCACCGGAGAGGTAGATGTTCCACGCTGCCCTCGTACATGGAATAATTCTGGACCAGCACAGTTGTATTTTATGCGGTGCTTGTTCATCTCATCCACTGATTCTTTTCCATAGTTGGAGGGTGCGTCTTCATCTCCCCATGATGCCATCCCCCAATCACACACACCAATGAAAACCGTGTTCTCACGGTCTTGTGGGAAATGCAGCATGACATTGTTGGGATTAAGGTCATTGTGCAACACGTCATGCTTGTGCACTACATCCACAATGCACATTAGAGCCCATGCCAAATAAGCTCGATGCCTTCGATATACAACCAACCGTTTCCGTGCTTCAAAGTCTGCCCCAGGCATTTGAAGGATTGTGCGCTCGTGGGTTTCCGGAACTTGGTGGTCATAGACCCTCATGTTCTTCAAGGAGCCTCCATTCCACCACATCGAATAGGATTCGTATGTTTTCGGGTGGAGGTATTGTAGCTTGATTATCCCAGGATGATCTACTGGGCATGCCAATGCTTCAACCGAACGCTCCTTTCGGTTCTCCAGACTATTCGTGGCCTTCATGGTCTTCCCAGCCCACTCTATCCAGTTAGGGATGAATGATGCTCCATGAATTGTGACTCTCCGCACCACTCCGAAGGTCCCTTGGAAGATTTCCCTATCCAAGGGTTTGATCTCCACATTCCTAGGCAACCATATGACACCCTGCCGGCCCTGAGTGGCAATGTTGTCTGCCAGCTGCCTGTCAATAAAAACGGGAAGGTTGCGGGCGGATGTGCCTTTTGCTGCTATTACGCCTCTTTTCCAATTCTCTAGCTTAATGTACAGCTCGGACCTCCTCCCACCACTACTTCCCTCTCCAGGATGCATAGCCTCATATGACATCGTTGGATTGTAGATTGCTTCCACAGCTTGTTTTTCAATCCATGTGTTCCAATCGCTCATGCCCCTAGCTTCCTCAAACTCCGGTCCAGACGTGGCTTCCGTGAGAATAAGCATCAACTCGTTCCTCGCCAACTCTAAACCCTTTGTACCATCATTGAGGTATTTTTTCTCCAAATAAACCATGCTGTTACTTCTAAACCAATCCAACAACACGATCCTGCAATGATTTCGAGCCTCATCGGTCCGCGGGTCGCGTTTGCCTCTATGTTTCCTTTTCTTTGATTGCGAACCCGATGCCGCGGACCCGTCCTCCGTCCCTTCCGAAACTGCTGGGCGTTTTAATCCCCGTCTTTCAGTCTGCTCCGAACCCTGAGGTACATCACGTGCAGGGCTCTCCGGTCTTGATGTCCGCCGTGTCGGAGATTGTGGTGGCACGTTCTCCGAACGAGCCAGTGCATGTATTTCTGTGGAACTGCCTGAGCTTGGTTCCCTTCCAGTTCTCCCTCTATGTCCACTGTTTCCCCGACTCCCACGTGTTCCACGGCTTCCCCGTGTTTGGTTGCCTCCCGAATGACCAACAGCCAAGAACTCTTCGTCAAACTGAAAGGGATCTGGACGTGGTGGACGTGCTGCAGTACTTCCACTTCCGGGATCGCTTCCCGTACCCTCGGCAGTATTCGCCGATGCATTGCCTACGAGCCAAGCACGGTGCACCCTCGAATCCTCGTTCTCGTAAGGAGCAATGCCCTCCCCCTCCATCGTGATAAAAATCACGTGAATAAGTGAGTGTGAAAATCTCTCGTGATAAAAATCACGGGAGTGAGTGAATCTGAAAAAAAAATTGCGAGGGTTCCCCCACAATTTGCCCTGCCCTCCCAAACCCCTTGAGACCCGCGCGGTGATGCTGTCCTTTGGGACGCAACAAGGTCTCGGGTCCCTATGTGGTGGGAGGAGAGGAAAGTGGTAGGAACTAAAGCCTCACGGCTTTATATAGGCAACGAGGAGCCCAATCATTATGGGATCCTGGTCGGAATTAGGGTTTAGGGTACGAAAACGACGTATGGGGAACGTGGGAACTAGGGGCGGACGGGCGGGAACTAGGGGGTGGACGGAGGGAACGTGGGGGCGGACGGAGGGAACGAGGAGCAGACGGGTGGGGAACGCGATAGGGAACTCGGGCGGACGGGAGGGAACGAGGCGCGGACGGGAGGGGAACGGGCGGACGGAGGGAACGTGGCGGACGGAGGGAACGTGGAGCGGACGTGAAGGGAACTCGATAGGGAACGCGGGCGGACGGAGGGAACGTGGAGCGGACGTGAAGGGAACTCGATAGGGAACGCGGGCGGACGGAAGGGATCGGAAAGCGGACGGGAGGGAACGCGGAGCGGACGTAGGGGAACTCCGAGCGGACGGGGGGAACGCGGGGCGGACGGGAGGGAACGGGTGCGGACAGGATGGGAACGGGGTACGGACGATGGGGAACGTGTGGCGGACGGAGGGAACGTGGAGCGGACGTGAGGGAACGCGTGCGGACGGGAGGGGAACGTGGGGCGGACGGGAGGGAACGAGGAGCGGACGGTGGGGAACGTGTGGCGGACGGAGGGTAGCGGACGGGAGGGAACGCGGGGCGGACGGGTGGGAACGTTGAGCGGACGGGTGGGAACGAGAAGCGGACGGTGGGGAACGAGGAGCGGACGGAGGGAACGTGGCGCGGACGGGAGGGGAACAGGGCGGACGGGTGGGGAACGTGGACCGGACGGGGGGGAACGGATGAAAGACCAAACGATTAGCTATCCGTTCCCCACCCGTCCGCTAATCGTAACCCTCTCCCGTCCGCTCCACCCCCCTCCCCCGTCCGCTCCATCCCCCTCCTCCGTCCGCCCCTCCCCTCCTCCGTCCGCCCCTCCCCTCCTCCGTCCGCCCCACCCCCCCCCTCTCCCGTCCGCTCCACCCCCCTCCCCCGTCCGCTACATCCCCCTCCTCCGTCCGCCCTTCCCCTCCTCCGTCCGCCCCACCCCCCCCCCTCTCCCGTCCGCTCCACCCCCGTCCGTCCGCCCCACCCCCCCCTCCCCCGTCCGCTCCACACCCCCGTCCGTCCGCTCCACCCCCATCCACCGTCCGCACCACCCCCCCGTCCGTCCGCTCCACCCCCCCGTCCGTCCGCTCCACCCCCCTTCCCCGTCCGCCCCCGTCCGCCCCACACCCTCCTTAGTAATATTTTATTACTTTGATTTTAACACAATGATAAACACAATGGCAAAATGGTCTACGTGGCAGGGGAAATATGCACATCCATGTCGACGTTTTCTGCCACATAGGATGCCACCTTGGCAAGAAGGTAAGTATTTTACCCACCCTAGTCGGCTCCCCCTATGTTGACCCTATGTGGACCCTATTGTGTCGTGACGGAGGGGTCCGTCACGACACGACACGTCGTGACGGCACGACACCGTCACAACGGCGGGATAGACAACCCTGCTTTCATATACCGGAGCACTTTTTTGGTCCGCTTTACTATGCTTGCACCCAAGTACAGTTGAAGTGCAATCTTGACACCTAAGTCACGTAAATATACACTCTAAACTCTGTAATTTCATGCTTGTGGCAACCAAAGTGCATGTGATATTAAGGAGTTATGCAGTGTTAACATGGATGTGTTGATTAAAGAGAATTAGTGTAGCATGTGACATTATGGAATAACATAAAGTCAACGTTGCAATAATGACAATAATTACAATGATAACAATGTGATTCATGCGAGCGTGTGGTTTGAATTCTTTGGTGGTTTTATTTTAATGTCAAAACTAATGAAATATGAGAGAGGTAAATGTGACGAAAAGGAGTGAGATTTAAACTAAGAACATCAATCCCCTAGGATTTGGGGATATAAGAGAAGAAGTGACATTAAGGAGGTTAGTATTATGGAGTTTAGAGTTTGCTTTGCTCTCTAGTAGGTGTGGATACTCTAGGCAGCCAAATTGTTGATATTTAAGCTTATCTATCAAAGTTATTTGAGACATCAAACAAGCTAGATTTCCACCTGAAACAAAAAGCATCCTTAGCTATCAAGCACAATATGATAAGATGATTGAATACAAGTAGGCACTCAATGTCAACTTCTTGAAAGACATGGGTTCAAAACATAAATAACCATTCTAGACTCGATAGTCAACATAATTGGGAGGACTCATACAACCATTTGATGAGCACGAGATCCTTCACTTTGATATTCAACTAGATATTCATATGAGCTCCGTAAACTATGAGGAATTTGAGTATGGCCTCGAGTTGGATTTGCTAGCCATCTCGTACTAATCACCAATGATCGGGGAGAACCGACAGTTAGTTACAGATGAACTGGTTGAGTTTGAGAAATAACTGGTTGAAGTTCAAGACTTCAAGAGAATTACCGATCACTTTAGAGGAATTTATGGAATATACCTCAAATTAATATAGAAAAACCGAAGGATGTCAACATGTAACCGGTTGGACTTGCAAACACTAGGATCTCAACCGATCATGCCCGAAAATCTCCCCGATCACTGCTAATCACGTGTTTCAAACCCTAGGAGAAGCAAGCTTGTCGGAAACAGTAACCATTTGACACCCATCTAGCTTATGTACATATTATATTGTAGTTGGCTGCAGGAAAGGAGTGGAAAGCATCAAACAATGTCCCCTGGAGAATATTCCAAGATGCCTTGCTATCGAACACCGAATCGTGTTTGTAAATTTGTCCCGTGATTATATTGATAGTTAAGGTAACTTATCTAGGGACACATTAATAACGACACCAACAGTAGAGAGCAGTACATCTTTTGCTGTGAGGGGGCGACCCCGCGTCACTGAGGCGCTGTGAACGGGCCTTGTGTGGTCGCGGGCATGGTGGATCCGGGCCGTTGATCAACCAAGGCCCATCCAAGGGCCTTAGTGGTCCTAGGTGGCGGGGGGCGGGGGGTGGTGCTTGCCACCAAGGTGGGTGGGGGCGGGGGTGGTGTTTGCCACCAAGGCGGGGTGGGGCCGTGGGCCTCATGTCTTTTTTCGGGGAGGCCAGCTTTAGGTTCTTGTCGGGGCTAGGTGGCTAAGCGGGCTCGGTGGCTAGGCGGACTAGGCAGCTAGGTAGGCTCATTTTCTAAGTGGCTAGGCCTACTTACTAAATAACTAATTGGTTAGGCTTACTTACTAGGTGGCTAGGCCCACTTACTAAATAACTAGTTGGTGATGCTTACTTACTACTAAATAACTAGTTGGTTAGGCTTACTTACTAGGTGGCTAGGCCCACTTACTAAATAACTAGTTGGTTAGGCTTATTTGCTAAGTGGCAAAGGACGATAAGGCCGGGTCAATTCTTTTACGTACTCACACATGGAATTACAACTTGAAAGCAATGTGGGCACTTCCAACTTCGCCCAACATTGTAAGGCAACCGGGTCTTAAACGGATATTTTCTTTTTGCACCCACTTCTTGTACTAGGATACTAGGATGCCAAACATGCAATTAGTGCGAGATGATTAGCAAATCCAATTTGTGCATGTAATCACTTCCCTCATAACTTGAGGGGCTCATATGAATGTTCTATTTACTATCAAAATGAATATTCTCTAAGTTAAAACAAATTTCATTTAGGCATCCCCAATTATGAGAATATGGCTTTTCTTATAAAATCTTCCAAATTGTGTAAGGTCTCATTTTATAAGAAAAGCCATTTTTTATAAGAAAAGCCATATTCTCATAATTGGGGATGCCTAAATGATATTTGTTTTAACTTAGAGAATATTCATTTTGATAGTAAATAGAACATTCATATGAGCCCCTCAAGTTATGAGGGAAGTGATTACATGCACAAATTGGATTTGCTAATCATCTCGCACTAATTGCATGTTTGGCATCCTAGTATCCTAGTACAAGAAGTGGGTGCAAAAAGAAAATATCCGTTTAAGACCCGGTTGCCTTACAATGTTGGGCGAAGTTGGAAGTGCCCACATTGCTTTCAAGTTGTAATTCCATGTGTGAGTACGTAAAAGAATTGACCCGGCCTTATCGTCCTTTGCCACTTAGCAAATAAGCCTAACCAACTAGTTATTTAGTAGTAAGTAAGCCTAACCAACTAGTTATTTAGTAGTAAGTAAGCCTAACCAACTAGTTATTTAGTAGTAAGTAAGCCTAACCAACTAGTTATTTAGTAAGTGGGCCTAGCCACCTAGTAAGTAAGCCTAACTAATTAGTTATTTAGTAAGTAGGCCTAGCCACTTAGAAAATGAGCCTACCTAGCTGCCTAGTCCACCTAGCCACCGAGCCCGCTTAGCCACCTAGCCCCGACAAGAACCTAAAGCTGGCCTCCCCGAAAAAAGACATGAGGCCCACGGCTCCACCCCGCCTTGGTGGCAAACACCACCCCCGCCCCCACCCACCTCGGTGGCAAGCACCACCTCCCGCCACCTAGGACCACTAAGGCCCTTGGATGGGCCTTGGTGGATCAACGGCCCGGATCCACCATGCCCGCGACCACACAAGGCCCGTTCACAGCGCCTCAGTGACGCGGGGGTCGACCAGTTCAAGATTGAAGCCCTCATATGAGTTTCATTTTGAAGGGCTCTCAAATTTCAGCCTTCAGTTGAAGGGCTCTTTCAAATCCAAAACGTCAATCTAAGAATATAGAAGTGAAATACAAAATTCATATTAGACTTGTGCATAAATTATATGGTACATGTTTCTAGTATAATGTGAAGAATTAAGAATCAACCATGTAACGCCACTTCTTGTAGTGACAATGCCCTACGCTTGTTGGTTCTTGTGGTGGGCAAATTATATTGAGGACTTCAAGTGACGTCTTCATTTTCAATTTGGGGTTGCATTTTGAAGGGTTGTTTTGAGAGAGGTATATTTTGAAGGGCCAAATCGCGTTTGAAGGGCATTGAAGACTTCAATCTTGAACACTAGGGCCGACACACCAAACGGAAAGTTCATTTTTTGTAGATGAATAAGTCTCAAATAGTAATTTTCATGGTGGGCCATCACCGTCCAACTTGTATGACGGCGCCGGAGATGGCCACCACCTACACTCTGACATCCACGTTTGGACGTACGTCGGACGTGTGGGCCCCATCACCAAAATGTGTCGGACATGTGGGTCCCACCACCAAAAAAACGGCAGTCCCTCCGAGATTAGCCTCTGCTGGTCACTCTCTTTCGGTTGCTACACATTGAAAAGTTTCTTACAAGACACTTCCTACATTGTACAAAAAAAATAATTATAAATGACCGGTCATGGCGGTGGCCACCGGGATGTTGGTGTGAACAACTTGGCATCCGACCGTCATGGCATCCCCAACTATTTTACATCCGGAAGTTGATGGAAAGTTGGTGTGATTGGGGCATGAGACTTGAAGCGAAGGCCATCGAGGTTCATGCAGATCCACCCAATTTAAGGTCACCTCGGAAGCAGAGTGACAACTTTCAGCCATCTGAGGCCTTGTGACGGCCTGGAGCTTTTCAAGTGCTTTGGGAATCCTGCAATAGCAGTACCAAATAGCAGGCTTAAGTTGCGGGGCATTTAGCTTTACAAGTTTGTTGTTTTTTGTTTTTTTGGTAGTAATAAACAGTGTTCACTTATAAAGATCCTCAGCATAACATTACGCAGCGTACAACTCTTGTTCCGTGGGCCCTCGAAACATGACAAGGGGATGCTCAAGGAGACTTAGATTCGGATTGAACTCCAAGCATCCGACTGTCATGTTCTGAGGGCCCACGTTGCTTAGTGATGTTATGAGATTATGTGTCTAGTTTCCTTGCGTATTTTGACATAGTGAATCCCAGTCCTTGCCCCCAAATAGGTCTATACTCTTGAGATTGATAGGTACGAAGGTTGTAAAAGTGGGCAACGAGTATATTAAATATCTGATGTAGTGTGGCATGAGAATCAACGTGCAACTATTTATTGTGGGCCACGTCATTTATTCAAGTCTTTGAAATTGATGCATTGTCTTGTTACAATACATGAGTCCATTTTCTAGCATGTTGTTGGTACATATACATTTGTTTTTTCTCTATAAACTTCTTGTATATAGGGGGTTTAATTTCATAGGGACCCACACATGTCATTTAGGTTCCAACAAAGAGTCCACCCCCTGGATATTCCTCAATGTAGGAAAACATTTAGTAGAAAACTTCTTCATCTCTCTAATCCAACAACTAGATAGGTGAAGGAAATTTTTTGCCACTCCCATGCATATGTAATATGGATGAAGTTTCTTGATCCAATTTTCAACAAGAATGACCATATCTCCTAGTGTTTTTGGTGTTGCCATGGGTTTTATGCTCGCATATTCAAGTGAATCTTTGACCCATGAAGTCCCAAGGCTTTTCTCAAATAGTGGGCACATAGTAACACACAATGTTGTTCATGCGCTGTAAAATGAAGGTTGCAAGGTTAGAAATTCATATAACTTGAAATATTGCTTGAAATAACTTGATCAATTCCATGTAAGCAATTTATAGTTTCAAATTAATTAGTCTATTTCTCACAAATCAAGGTTACATAACTTTGGATTGAATCTCTATGGGTGTTAGGAGCACATGTAGGTTTGTGATTTAGCAAAAAACGTGACTTGATAATGACTTTTTATGGATGATATGACAAAGAAGATTCGTTTGAATGAAATGATAATAATAATAATAATAATAATAATGGAAATTAGTTCAAATCAACTTTGGGACAATATAAACTTCATGAATCTAATTCATAAAAGCTTTCTTATAATATTTTTTAGAACTAAAAATCCTATTCTTATCAAGGATTTGGTGAACGTGTTGCATTCATTCGGTGAAAAATTTTCACCGTCTGCACACTGTTTTCAACATAATTTATATAAAAAGAAGAAAAGAATATAACCCCTTATAAAATACGTGATACCATTTTCAAACACATAGGTAGGTATGCCATCTAGTATTGCCAAAATAACATGATTTGATTAAAAATATATTTCATTGCGTCCCCATCCACCTTCCAAAATTTATGATTTGGACAAGACAAACCCATGCTGGACATAATTAGGAGTTGAGATAGCAAGGTTTGATATATAGTGAAATAGAGTCCATGTGAAGTAGACTTTCAGTGTTGGGTTGGTGTCCTTTTGAATGCTTCTTCATAATTTGCAAAAAATCTTGAAGAAATTATGGTGACTTCTCCGTTGAGATAAGAAAGAACTTGCAAAGAATCTTCTTTATAAAAAAATTTAAAAGTCAAAATATGGTGGGAATATCATGGGCTAGATGAGACATTGACACTTATTCCATTGCATCGGCCTTTGTGATGAGTCAACCGGGCTAACTTGTCGTCCATTTTAAGTATGCCTCCAATGATGATGCACAACATGTATGGTCCACCATTTTCTTGAATTGGTTCTTATGTCCTCTTGAACTTGATCAACAGAAAGCATAGGGCTACTCTGTAGGTCCAATTTCTGAGGATAAGTCTTGGAACAAAATTTAACAACCCTAGTGATCCAAGTGGCTGGCTTGCGGCCAACTGCAACTCAAACTCTTTGACTAGAATCATGGGAATAAATTGATGTCATGTGGTGGTTTGGGAGGGGCCGATTTCAGAGAAGCTAAAGAAACACGTGCATTTGGGCAAGACTGCCAATCATGGTTGCCTCCAGAAAGCTTCAAATATCTATCAATCAGTATGGTGATGGTCGACCATATTTGCGCATGCAAGAATAAATCCTGGAGTTTAGGCTTGCCAGTTAGTTCAAATATAGAAAACTACAACTTGGAAAGCTGATCATGGCTCCCAAGATTTTTCTTTGGACCAGATTTTGGTCATTGACTCGATAAGCATCGTGATTCAAATTCTATCAGACTCCAGAGCACTGTCCAGGAAGTTTTTGGGCATAGTCGGTCAAGATCCTAGTGATTCTAAATCCAGCTGGTTACATGTTGACATCTTCCGGTTTTGCTTTATTCATTTGAGGTATATTTTATAGATTCCTCTAAAATGATCGGTAATTCTCCTGAAGTCTCAAACTTCAACCAGTTATTTCTCAAACTCAACCAGTTCATCTGTAACTAACTGCCGGTTTTTCCTGAGCAGGGCTCCAGAGCATCACCAGAAGGGTCGATCACATAGAGGGTGGTGCACAGTTTTCGGCAGGCTTTAAGATACGCCACCCTATCACAAACATTTTCATTTTCAGGTTTCAGATTAACTGGAGTTGAGATCCAGAAGTTGTACGAACTTAGCAAAATGAAAATTCTCTTTCGTTAAGTGATGACATATGTTACTAACTACTGAACTTAGAATGGGTAAATACATTTTGAGCATATAGTCCAGTTTACTTGTGACACGTGTCTCTTCGGTGTCCGTTCTAAAATATGTAAGTGTAGTCATATACCACTCAAATATGTAATTTAAGAAGAGTGGCCATAACGCAAGGCCTCCCCATACCCTAATTTTTGAGTCATTATATACTAATATGCACAATTAAGTTGCCGCACGCTAGTTTATCGACACACCACAATTATATTTTGAATGTTAACTACTACAGTAAAAAATATCGCGTGGGTAAAGAGGCAACGTAACCTATTCGCGAAGGCGATCTAATTGCACATATATAGATTCAGCGCAAGTAGAAATCAACATCACTACTTTGGCCACTCCGAAATGTAAAACAAAAGGTCAGGTATATTTGGGTGGCTGGGCGCCAAAAACCAACATGTCAAATGAACGAGAAGATGTTAATTTATGTTGGAAGTTGAGCTCTGAAACAGTGGAAAGGAAATGTTGCCAAAAGGGGTACTAAAAAGGGTACAGATTGGCATTCCGTCCGAGATGCCGTACAAGGCTAGTGGGCCATCCTTTTGTTTCTTCACAAACCATTAAATTGTTCACAACTTTCACTATAATCGGGCCGTGCACCCCACATCACATGACTGCCCTAACTTGTGGCCACCAACCCGGACTTTCATTGGCCTTCATCCCAATGCAAAATGCCCCTCCTCTTTTTGCTCGTTGTTATTCGAACAAGAATTCCTGGTCTCTGAATCTAAAATTCGTAATGTTGGACACAAGCAGCTATGGTTCATGTCCTTTGCCATTTAACCTGTGATTTACCTGGAGTTGAATGGCAGGGTGGAATGTATAAGCAAAACCAACACTACACCTAAAATCTCGGCTGTGAAATCTCCTCTCTACCTGACGGAAAACTTGCCAGGTGGTCAACTGCCTCCTGTGCTTTGGCGTTGGCCTGTCGGCCTTCTGTCTCAAAAAAAAAAAAAAAACACTGCACCTAAAAGCAACACTGCACCTAAAAGCAACACTGCAACCACAATCGTATATTGTACAATCGTGGTACGTGTTGTTAGTTTTAGGTTCCATGTTGGTTTTAGGTGTCCCAACCGTAGTTTGCAATATTGCCATGAAGTTGTAAACAAAAGTCCACCTACTGCAAGGTTAGTAAGGTGGTAAATCCTCATGTATCGAGGCCATTCTTAAACATGATAGGGTTAGGGTGATCCACAAGACACACACACGTGTGTGTGTGTGCGCATTAATTGGAATGGCTTGAGAATTGTAACATTCAATTAGCAATTTCATGAATCACAAAGATTGTCATCAATTTTAACTTTTAGAATCAAAGTTGAGATGTAAAAGGAATCTCTTCAAGTGATTTGAGTGTCATGCAAATTTTCAGATTAATTGGGAATCATTTGCATATAGGGATCAACTAGAAAACATGTTTAGGATATGCTACCCTTAAACCATGAAGGTGACAAATGTCAAGTTTTGGTTCATGGACCGGTGTCGTGAAGCAAACTCTTACACCATGTAAGAAATATATAGTTTTGTTATTTTTTTAGTTTTTATTTATTTTCATAGTTAATAAAATAATAAAGAAGGTTTGGGAAAATCGTGATTATTTTCACAACCTTTGTTAATTTTGAATACCTTATGTTATTAGAGTTAGTTTTGATTTGATTTGAAGTTAGTTGTTGTCGAAAGAAAAGGTGAAGATTTTTTTCACCTTTGTTGACTTTTGTGGCTTTATGTTTGAAAAATACGGATAGATATGACTAAGGGGGGGGGATGATGTGGATCACCCAATGGTTATGCGGGTGCCCATTAGGCCCATTATGGGCAAATGTATCCCTACGTGACTAGACTAAGGAGGGAGGTTTTCCTTTCTCAAAAGGGGGGCTCTCTCCAATTTAGAGATATAGAGAGTTTTAGTTTCGAAAAAAACTTTGAGGAAGAACCATAGATTTTGTATAGCGTGAATTTTAATAAAAATTTGTGAGCATGTTTATTTTGCTTGAGTGATTTCAATGATGTATAGCCTACTCCATTTGGAGTTGTTATAAGAAAATTATGGGTTTTAGAATGAAGGTAATTTTATTACCATCGGAATTTAAGAGTAGGTGCTTTGAGAGCATGTGAAATATGATTTTTTTTGTTTGTTCTCAGATTTTAAGAGTGTTTGAATCATGTTTTAAGTTTTTCAAAAAGCTATTAAACTTTCAATTTGGACACATAATGAAAAAGTTATGATCATAGAAGCGTGAAGGTGTAGATTTGTCATTGAATTTGAGAAGTCCGTATTTAAAAAACCATAGAAGATGGTCATATTTGAATTTTGAGTTCAAAATTTTAAGTAACATAGATAATAGAGTTGGGTTTTCAAAGAGTCATGGTTCACATCATTTGGAGGACTATGAAGAAGTTATGGCTTCTTAAGCGGAGAGGTGTATAGCTGCCACAAAAATTAAAGCCTCAACTTTGGTATGCCATATCTATGAAACGGTAAATCACTTTCTTTTGAAAATTTTATTATATGTGTGTCTTTGTGTTGGCTTTCTGAAAAGTTATTGTGCATATTATTTGGATTAGTAATGCACCTGTGACATTCATTTGAATGCAAGCAGTAACTATGAAGGGTTCAAGCCTCTACACGACTTTGTTTTTTTTATTGTACACATAAATTTGGTGTTTTCAAATGACATAAGCAACCATGAGAAATTATAGATTCTTCCATGTCTTGGGCATATACTAGTTGCAGCCAAGAACCCCGTGTTTTCCCATAGCAGAACCCTCCCACCACGACACCGGTTTCATTGTAAACCGGTTGTGAGCACACTCTCATATTTGGATTAATCAAAAAATGCATAACTTTGTTGAATTAGAAATATCTATGTGACAAAACATAGCAGACTTGAATATGAACAAGAAGAATAGTTGAAACAACCAAGAAACCATCCAAACTAGTGTCAAAGGGGTCAAAGCGAATTGCTCACGACCGGATTATGGTCGCATAGGACGCCCTAAAAGTTCAACATCTCTGTCTTAATTTCTAGGAAAGCTGTAGATCTACCACTTTCGCAAGTTATACCATCTACACCCATCGGGATACTGGACACCTATGATTTGCACACAAGGAGCCCCAAGTTCATCCCCCTCTATTCAGTGTTTAGGCTTAGCGTAGATGGTACCACTGGGTGAAGTGGCACATCCACCAACTGCCTTGATATTGGGATAGAGGTGATGAACTTTAGGTCCATAGAGGTGAATGTCAAGAAATTAGGGTGGGGCAACCTAGAGTTCATCACCTCTATCCCAATATCTCAATTTTGTGAAGTGTAATATATTAGTTTTGATCATGGGACCCACAATTATGGAGCTCATATAGTGTGAACATGTGAGACATGTAATGAGACTACTCCCCTCTAAAAGAATGTTACCAATTTAGCACTCTTGTGTATTAGCATTTGGTGTACAACATGTGATCATGCTCTAAGACATGGTTGCTCTTTGCACCCATCACAAACTTGTCAAATGCCTGTCACACATGTCAAATGCCCATCAAATGTGCATCCTATATACATTTGGGGCAGGGCCAGTGACTGTGGCGGGACATTTGACAGGTTTGTGATAGGTGCAGAACGCAACAATTCTCGAAGACTTTACAATCCCAAGATGAGTCAATTTTGAATTGCACTTGAATATGGATCATAATGCACTTCACCCTTTGAATGGATGTACTACACTAAATATGATATTTAGATTTTTACTATTTGGAATTACACAATGCTATATCTATTTACTATGTATCTCATTATTTACTAACAAATGTCAAATTGGTTGTTTGAACATTATAGAACACTAACAACTTTACTTGGTAAAAGATTACATCAACAATAAAAAGATATAGTTCCAAATGCTAAGTGACACTAAATATCATATTTGGTGTACTAGTTCCTGTTCATAACGGTTCCTTGTGCTCATTATTATTCCATGCTTTTGACTTACGTACTAACCGCATGAGGCCCATTTCTTCGGCTGGGGATTCGTGGCACTCACTAAGGAACATCCATCCAAGATATCGTGGATGAAGTGGCTCCAATAAAAAAAGCTCCCCTATGGGGTTGAGGGCCGATTCATTCGAATGTGACATCACTAGACTAATTTGGGGCCTTTGACTCTATTTCCGGAATCAAATTACCTAAAAATAGTCATTTAGATGATTCCTGCATTTTTTTCATCCGCATGTATGATTTTACTTGAGTGCCACGAATCCCCGGCCCATTTCTTCCTGCTCTCGCTTGTGAGAAAATACCTGGAGGTGATAATCGAGTCTTGTGATATTTTGGTGAGAAGTTGAAGGAAAGGGGCGACTCATCAAATGGTCCTACCAGCTCCAGGGCAGCCAAAGGCCAATACAGTACTATGTGTCTCTCTAGAGGAGGAGACTCGGCTTCCAGGAGGATTTAAAAGTTTGGACCCCAGCCTGCAGCCTAGCTAGAAAGTAGCTACCTTAAAGTTGCATAATATGTGAAGATAACTCCGACATGATCAATATTAGTTGAAATTAATTGGAGAATCTCATGCGATGCTCTTATCACCAAACCTACCAAATTTCATAACATTATTCAGACCCATGACAATGTTATGTGGGATTGACAGTATTTTAGGGAATATTCCCCACATTCAGGCTGAATGTGAAAAATACCAGGAATATTCCTTAGAATATTGTCAGTCCCATAGAACACTGTCATGGGTCTGAATAATGTTATGTAAGCAACCACCTAATTTCTAACATAGGATATTTAAGTAGTGCAAAATAATATATGCAATGAAATAAGTCCCTTGGAGGGCTGGGGGAGGCACGTCATACATGCCATTTATGGTGGGGGTTTACTCTCATTGTACTTGCAACGGTACAACTTTCTGACAAGCCAACCATTGGTGGGTCTCATTTTTTAATGGTATGGGTACCTAACTACTTGGGATAGCGTTGACAAGTCCCTTGCCGCATTTGGTGGGGATGCTCTTAGAAATACTGGTAGAGGTGATGAACTTCATGGCTCTTTTGTGTCTAGATAAAGTGGAGTAAGTTAATACCTTCCAAAATGGAAATGAGCTACACCAATGACAAGTATTTGAGAATGCAATACTTTACCAAGAAAAGTCATTTTATATTCGTTAATGTCCGAAAAACCCATTGAACTTTCGTCACCTAGTAAAAATTGAATTCCTAGTAAGATGTTATTGCAATGCGTAACTCTGAACAGTAAACACACACTCATTGAGATAATCAGTGTAGCGTCCGGGTCATGGGCTTCTCACAGGTGAAGCTGATGTAAGTTCAGCACCTCTTTCTCAATGTCTAGGAACAGTGCCTGGGAAGTTTTTGGGGATAGTCGGGCAAGATCCTAGTGATTCTAAATCCAGCCGGTTACATGTTGACATCTTCCGGTTTTTCTTTATTCATTTGAGGTTTTTCTTATATTCTATAGATTCCTCTAAAATGATCGGTAATTCTCCTGAAGTCGCGAACTTCAACCGGTTATTTCTCAAACTCAACCGCTTCATCTGTAACTTACCGCCGGTTCTTCCCGGACATAGTCTAGGATAATGGTAGGCCTACATTTTTCCACCAGTGCTGCCATCTATTATTAACCAATCCTAGATTTGGACAGAGGTGATGAACTGCAACTACGAATGGGAAACCCAACCGGTAGTTACAGATGGGCCGGTTGCTTTTCAGAAATAACCAGTTCAAGTTCAAGATTTCAGGCAAATCGCCGGTGGCTAAGGCTAGAAACCCGCTTTTTTTTGAGCTTGGCCCCCATCAACATTATCAAGGTGAAAAGGGGTCTAGTAGAAATATGATTCCATATATTTGTGCTTAATTCATCTCAAGTAGGTTTCTCTAGTCGACTAATACAAGGTCTCTGATACTAATTTCGAGGTCAAATACTCTGAAAAGAAGACAATCACAAGTTACAATGTAGTTGACTGCGTGTTCACCTCGGTTAATGTTGACGGGGGCCCAACGCAAAGAATAGCCCTGGTTATCGGCGATCATTTTGTATATAATATACCTTAAATGAATAAAGGAAACCCGAAATATATCAACATGTAACTGGTTGGACTTGGAAACACTTGGTCTCAACCAATTTTGCCCAAAATCTTCTTTATGCAGGAAATTTTTAGTAGACTTGTGCATCAAGACTGGTTCCGAAGTTATGGGCAAAAATATGGGCAGAATCATCGTATGGACCTCGTTGAGTAGTGTCACTATTACTTGCATGCCGCTGTGGGGATAGGAATTAGAAACGATGAAATCCATGAGAGCATATGCTGATGCCTCCTTCCTGATTCAATCTCAACCAGTCTCAACATGTCCAGGGGCCCAAGTCACACAAATGCCGTGCATTATTCTAGACTGAGAAGCCTTACTTACCGATTCAGCTCATCGCCACCGTTATGACTATCCTGACCAAAACGGAATGTCAAACTGTCAAATTCTAAGTACTGCGCTGATTATCCCAATTAGTGCGTCTTACTGTTTGGAGTTACGCAATGCTATAACTATTTATTGTGAATGTAACAATTACCAAGCAAAGTCATTTGTGTTTCTATAATGTCTCTCCTCCAATGACCTCATTTTGCTACAATTATAAAATCCTCTCGGATGGGGGAGCGTAGGTCACAAGGGCTCTGAAGGTCATCACCTCTGTCTAGTATCTAGGAATAGGGTAGATGGGACAACTTGTGAAAGTGGTTCATCTACCAGACTTCTAGATTTTAGGACAGAGGTGATGAACTTCAAAGCCCCTCTGACCTGCACTCCCTCACCCAGGGAATTTCAAAATTGTAGCAAGATGACATCATTTAGAGGAGAGAGAGAGAGATAGTGACATTTTATAAATTTTTACTTATCTCATATTACTATCTGGACCTAGTATTATACAAGTTACCGTACTAGAAATTGTAGATTGATAATGCTTCGAGAATCCTCAGAAGCAGCTCACCGATGCATCCCTAGAAAATATGGATCTAGAACACACTTCCCATTCGACGAGGGCGATCATTTGCACACGACCCGATTGACAAAAGTCAAGTGCTAACTATGACCATCATAGATCGTGCTCGAGTACTCTTCTCAGTCAGGTCGGGTTGTGTGATATTACATGATATTATGGGAAGTGCACTCTAGGACCATACTTTCTGGTAGTGAAAATTTCTCTAGATTCTGTCATGGTCATTTCATCAGGGGTTTAGGTAATGCATTTTTTGCCCTAAGTCAAGAAAAATTCAGGGCCCCAGGTTTGCCGAGGTTAGTTCTCCAGCTCCAGCATGTTTGAGCCTGCGCTAGACTTACTATGTACAGTATTGGACTGTGGTGAAGGTTAGCCTCCAATTTACATGCTGCCACTCCTTTTGGAGCTTTTTCCAAAGACTTTGACACCCTCCATGATCTACTCACCCTTACGTGACGTGTGGGAATGACCCTCACTTTCTTTTTTGTAAGTTTAAAAAAGTTATGGTGAGGCCCTTGGTTTCCAGAATCGAGGCGTCGGTTAGTGCCAGTCCCTGTTTGGCTTCACTTGATTGTGGTTTCACACAAACGTACCGAACTCTCGATTTGCAGCAGCCAGTGGGTTTCCTTGACTACATATAATACCCGAATCTTCATAGATCACAATTTTATATGTAGACTTTGTATATATATATATAAAGTGAAATTGAGTGAGGAGTTGACAAGATCGAGAGCTAACTTGTCTTCCCATGAACGACGAAGATGAGGTACAAAGGCATGCATCGCGAGGGCCCTGAAGTTCCACACTTCTACCCAGTATCTAGGGATAGTGTACATGGTGGCACTTGAATATCTAGCATTTTCCTAGATATTGGGACAGAGATGATAGACTTTAAGGCCCTTGACATGCGTGCAGGCTGGATGACACTACTAACTAGCCAGCTTGCTCATAACAAATTCAGTATTCAGAAAGTCAGAGTAAAGTAAATCGAAGATCTCTATGTACACTAATAATGTGCAAATAGGTTGCCCCACCCCAATGTATTGACATGCCACACGACTTTGAATATGTACTATGACAGCAACAAAACGCAGTTATTATTTTTATACTGTGGTTGCTGTACGGATGAATAAACAAAGTTATAAGCTTTTGTGATTTGGTTTGGACCCAAGGTGATTTGCATGGGTGATGAGTCCACCAGCTAATCCATTACCTGACAAAGTTACAAGTAAAGGGCGGCTACTAAATACTGATATTCTCAAGGGCACTTTGCAAGTCTATATAGTTTTTGCACTGCCGCTTGTCTGAACTTAAGGAAACCTATTAAGTCTTTGTGAAGAATGATACCGTTGGATAATTTATGTATATTTGGATCCTCGATCTAGTACTGCTTACACAGCTGGGGGGATGAAGTAGTTCCTCACTTCTGTGCCAACATCTAGGAACTAGATGGATGTGCGGTTGGTACCATTAGCTAAATTCTTAGATGTTGGGAACTCACTTCAGCCTAGCCCAGCTTGTGTTGCAGCAATATTGGAATCTTGATAGCTGTGCTTCTGAAATAATATATAAGGGATTAATGGGTAGCCATTCAGATCCTGGCCAGGTCCAGTGACTCACAGAATCAATATCTAGGAACTGGTAGATGTACCAGTTTCACCAAAGTTATCATCTTACACACGTCCTAGATACTAGAAGGACTTGGTGATTGTCATGATCTGTAAACTGTAGCTGTGAATCCTATTGTAATGCAACTACACCTACTACAGATGGGCCGGCCGGGGAAACTTGAATATTTCTATTATTGATGGATCGACCCCTCAGCTTCATTGATTTCAGCATTAACTCCCGGGAACTTAGAACTGTGCCAGTTTTCCTGCATTTTGATTTTATTTTGTGCCTGTGATTAAAAATTTTCACTGCCATCTGGACGACAATACTCTCAGCATTACCTTGGCTTGTTTTAGCTGGTCTGTTGGAACTTGGAGCAATTGCCAAGAGGTCGCAATGCGAGGCAGTTACTCAGTTACCAGCTGCCGATGACTTCCTGGAGCACGCAAGGATAACCGACTGCAAGTGTGGGCCTTTCTTGCTTAAGCTTGCAGCAGGTGCTTATAAATATACTCTTGAGCTTCGTCAGAAACCAGTGCACTCTGAAATCTTCATCAGTAGTACTCGCTCAGTCAGATCACACTCCTTAAACATCTCCTTGTGTGTGTGGCGCTCATATTTCAATCCTAGCCTGCACAAGTCTCTGCTGGCAAGGTTATGATCATCACTTGAGCATCATCATGCATCAACATTTTTATTAAGTTTGCATCTGAATTAGTTCTATAGTCTGATTATACAGAGAGTACTGATCATCACTGGGGAGGTTCTTGTATGCCCGAAGAAGTTTGGAGGTCAAGGCCAGGGAGGGATATTGCCATTGCAGGACCCAGATCCAGTCTCGCCAAAAATCTGGGCAAAGTCCACATCATCATGGTCATGGTATGGAATGAGTCTCATTGAATCTGCTTTACAATAAGCTTCATGCTGTTTTTTTCAATTGCATAATGATTCATGCGAAGTTGATGCAACTAATTAACACGCTTTTGATGGTGCTTTTATTTTCTCTCTAGTGGCATATGAGTGGGCTGGTTTATTGTCTTGTCACTTGAAATGAGTTTAAATAGCTTCCTGATTCATCAGTTATAATAGTGTGATGTGATGGGATGTGATGTGATGGTGCAGCATTTTACTCATATTTGCAGTCTTGATGAAAGTATCAGACTAAGTTGTGATGATCATGTGATAACTCATGGTTCCTGATTTGGATTTTGAGCTTGTGATGATAATATCTATCAATTCTCACACCGTAAAGCTTGATCATGTGAGGTTAGCCGATCCTGATGATGTGAATCCAATTATATTACTGCTTATTTATTGAACTTGCAGTAGCCTAAATTCTTGTGATGGGAGCAACCTGTATAGAATTATAAGTCTGTCTTTTGATCTGTATATATATATATATTTGAGGCTGTTCATGCCTTTCTGTATATATGACAATGCCCATTCAGTACCTGTGCTTGAGACTTGTAGCTTCAGAATTCAGTTCCTGTCCTTGAGTCCTGTAGCTCAAAATTCAGTTCGAGTGCTGATGGAAGAAATGCAATATTAATATTATTATATATTTAATAATCAGTTGGCTGCTGTACTTGGCCGGCGTCACAATCCTGATCATCTTGTTGGGGTTTAGTACATTCTTCATACCATAAATATAGTCACAATAGAATCCCCTGACATGACTCAGGATATAAATGGACAACATGAAAAATGCTTCCAGTCAGCGATCGGGGGGATTTTTGGGCATAATCGGTTGAGATCCTAGTGTTTGCAAGTCCAACCGGTTACATGTTGACATCCTCCGGTTTTCCTTTATTAAATTGGGGTATAGTCTATAAATTCCTCTAAAATGATCGGTAATTTTCCTGCAGTCTTGAACTTCAACCGGTATTTCTCAAACTCAACCGGTTCATCTGTAACTAACTGCCGGTTCTGCCCGATCATTGCTTCCAGTGCGTTAAGTGTGACTCATCTGGACTCAGACGTTGATTTTGTCAACGCATTCTTGTTATATTCCCCCTGATCTGATCCCTAGTATACCGGAAATGCTTTAGTTTGTCAGCTCTTTTGGTCATTCGTATCTGGTATTTTTGTAGGGGTGTCGACAAGTGGTCCCTTCTTAGAAGAGTTTCTGTAGTTGTCACACATTGGTCCTGCAGTTTGACCTCACCGCTCTCCCAATATCTAAGATATTGGTAGATGTACCATTGTTACCAAATGGTACTATCTACAACTTCCCTAGACACTGGAGACGCTGATAGACTTGGGGCCAGTTTAGACTACGGTGAAGAAGTGAACCAGTCAAGAATTTTAAGGGGATGGAGCAATATGATTGGCTATGAAATGGGTTCTTCCACTCACCAGGTTTTACACTACAGTGGAGAACTTCAAGCATGGATGAAAAAATGAGGAGACGCTTTTTGTTAGGGGAGTTTTCAAGAGGTCAAGTGTCTTGGGCAACCTCAAACCCTTGGACAAGAAACCTAACCTCCACAAAAATCCATCTTGAGGCTTCTTTTTTTTATCTTTAATATTTTTTTTCCATCTTTTTTGCCATACCAACTGTTGCCTCAAATAACCATGTCCTGGACTGAAATTCTTGACCAACATGTGCACTTCAATATCTAGGAAGAAGGTAGATGGTACCCGGGGTAGATGTAATACTTTCACAAGTGGTACCATCTACCTTCTTCCTAGATACTGGAAGGGAGTTAGTAAATTTGGTGTTTAATATTTGGTTCTTTGTTTGTATGGTTTATTTAGTTATCTTCCTCAATGGATGACCTCTGTCCTAATATCTAGTGGTACCATCTACACACATCCTTGATCGACTGGGCAGAGGTGAAAATCAAACTCCAGGGCCCAGCTACCTAATTCTGTCTAGGAATTCATGCTCTGATTGAGTTTATATTGTGCACTGGGAGATGGAAAATATAATTTGCTTCAGAATGCGGTTGTTCATAGCTTTACAGCTCCAATGGTTTTCAGTCTGCTAATTTTCTATGGTATTCTGCTTCCCCCAGTTGATGACTAGGTCAGGGATTAATTCAATGCTCTATATAGTATGTCAAATGATTGTGCAATATAAAGGAAAATGCTTCACAGTGAATGTTGATAATTTACAGCCTTTGGTGTCTGGTTGCAATGGTTTACTTGTAATGGTTTTCTTCCCCAATCAATGACCTGGGGGAATTCGTATAATATACTCTGTTAGAGGAAAAATGATAAAGGACATGAAAATTGCTTTTGACTTATACACGTTGATAATTATTTACAGTTAATTTACTTTGCCATCAAATTATGTGTTACAGGATCCTATAACAGCTGCTACAGTTCCTCTAGTACTGGAGGATGAGAAGAATGGTATTATGGAGCACAAATTCGCGTGGACACGGGGGAAACTCGACAAGGGGTTCACGAGTTACGCGGAGCACCTTGGCGAGGACCCCGAGAAGGTCATCTTCATGAACTCGTGCGTGGTGAACCCGGAGGGGAAATCGTGGTCCATGGCCCAAGGTCTCGACGAGAAGATTGTCACCTTGTTGTCCGGCCCGGGCTCCACCGCCTTGCACTTCCCACTCACCAAATCCGAGGAGGCCTACACGAAAGCGTACTTGGCGGAGGGAACCCTACATCCGGTGCAAAAGAACGGGGAAGGCTTCGTGTACCCGGATTTCTCGGCCGTGACCGCGCTCCTTCAACAACTCGAAATCGACCCGAATGCGCATGAGATTTTGAGGGAGAAGGTGATTGTGAATTCGTACACGACCGAGGAGGTCGAGTCGCTCGCGGAGGCCATGGGCGGGAGCACGCTCATGGATTGCGACACGTTCCTCAAGTTTGGGGGCAAAGATTACTTGCACGTGATGGCGCGGGACGAAGGGTTTAAGGTTCCCCCCGGGTTCGTGATCGAGTCGACTCCGGAGTCTGCCAAGGGGTTGGTCGAAATGTGTCGGGGCAAATTGGTGGAATTGGGGATCAACCCCGACAACACAAAGATCTGGATCAAGGTCTCATCTCTCGGGGGCGGCCGGGGGATCATCGACAAGCCAGACGCGAAGCCGCAATCGTTGCTCGAAGCCTTCAACTTTATTGCGCAAGAGTATCAGGAGTTTGGGTTCTTTGGAGGCGGCACCACGGACTTAAGGTAAGAATCAATGAGACAAACTGCACTGAATATTGTATTTAGTGTCACTTACTATTTGAATTTACAGAATGCTAAGTCTTTATTATTATTTAATGTATCTTTTTCCCAGGTAAAGATGTTAATGTTCTATAATCTCCAAACAACCAATTTGTCTTTGTTGGCAGAAAATGAGATCTACAATAAATAGTTATAGCATTGCATGATTCCAAATAGTAAGTGGCACTAAATACAAATTATATTGGTGTAGACATTTTGGTGTAGTGTGTGGGCCAGCTTTTGTGGATGGTCACTTTGGTTAATTGGACACGTGTAATAATAATATTTTATTGGACCTCCCTACATATATGGCAAGGCTTGCAACTGTTCAGAAAGGACGACACTGGGAAAAAAAGAAAACATTTAAAAAAATTAAATTCACAATAAGATTGGAGTATGTGCTTAGAATATAGGCTCCATTGTAGATTCAACTAGTGAACATTAGCTGGAATTTGGGAGGGTCTGACGTATGTGGTTGTTCAAAATTGGATCTATTACACCTTAAATTTAATTGAGGAATATACCTGATACTTCATGTTTTAGTTATTCTCATTATGAGCTTATCTTTAGTTTTAAATTATAAATTTTTGGTGCCCAATTAATTGCTTGCTTCCTCTTAATTATACCAGGAGCTACCACCCTGTGGCGATGGGTGACCTCGCCGACGCCCGCAACCCGTTTGAGGGGATCGTGAGCTTTATGCCGATCGTTGTGGAAGTGGATATCGGACAGCTCCCGAACGTGAAGAAAAAGCTCGATGATGTGGCAGTGAATGCAATCGTGGGTAAGAAGGGTGTGGTGCACATTGACTCGCTCCCGTTCGCTGCGCCCGACGGGCGTTACATGGGGAGCCGCCTCCCGCAAGTGGAGGACGACTACATCGTGCTGCCCTCAGAGATCGAGGCAGACAAGCTCCTTCAACGCATGTGGCGTGAGGGGTACGTAATTAATCAATACTTCACCATGTCAAGATCTTGTGAGCAATTCATTAATCAATTAATGGCAGGTTACCATAAGGCGTTGTCTGGTTCGACACAAAATAAATGTTTTCGGGAGAAATTTGCCGCATGGCATGTTCACATTGGTCAAGACCCTGTTGAATCCCATGTGGAAATTACCTTTCAAAACACTCAGTGTTGATACCAGACATCATTCTACAGGTATTTGGCATGTTAACCAGTTATGAAGTCTTCATGAGCATGTACACAAAGAGGAGGCTAATCAAACAATGTCAATGCACAAACATCAAGAGAGCTCAGGGATCCCTTGTGCACGTGTTTATAGTAATCCTACAAGAAGCAGCCCACTATTCGGAAACCTAACCATTTGAGAGCTATCTTATGCCCTTGCAATAGGTACCGAGGTTATGTTGGGGTGGACGCCATGGTCGTCGAGGAATTCGACGGAAGCATCAAAGCTTACTTGAACGACATCAACCCGCGCTTATGTGGTGCGACACCATTGATCGCCATGGCCCACAAGGTGGAGGCGAAGCTTGGCCGCCGCCCGGTTGGGTTTACCCTAAAGTCGCACAACATCCCTTTGCCGGAGAAGTGCGAGGACGTTTTCCAAGCTGCTCTCGACTTGATGGGCCACCACCTCTACCGGGGCATCGAGAGTGGGTACACGGGCATTGTGCCAGTTCAAGTGGACGTGCGCCCTCCCCATTACGATTGCTTCTATTTGCGCTCAGTTGCGATTGCGAGAGACAACCAGCACTTACGGGAGCTTCAGAACGTGATGGACCCATCCTGGAGCGTTGATCAGAGCATGAGCTTGGCCAGCATTGAAGTCATACCAGGTTTTGATTTTATACAAGCAATTCAAAAAAATTTCTTCTTTTATAATTTGTGGACCTTGTATCTATCTTTAAATTCATAAACCGTATGTATTCTCTCAATGGGAGTTTGCTCTCGTGGGTTTAGATTAAGTGGTGAAGTTAATGTTCATCCTAGATAAGCATCTGATTGGAAAACTCAAAGAATATATGCACGCGGGGAGATTCTTTTTGGAAAGGTTTTTAAGTTGAATCTTCATAGATGGGAGCAGGATTTGTCCAGAGATAGGTTTCAATAAGGTGTCAACTAAATAGAGCTCGCCACTTGAGAATACTTGGAATTCATTCATACATGTTATCAAGGTGATCATTTCTTTGATTATTCTTAAACCTAGAACAGAGAACTGCAAAGCTCAAACAAATTAATCCATCAGTATCTTGTAAGACATGGAACCTCCATCTTCACCAGGGGCAATGGAAGATGGAGGAAAACTTAAAGGTATAATAAGGAAATTTATCATGGCACATGGGTTGTACAATATGTTTAGGGGTTTGTGAGTTATGTTATTAAAATAAGAATATTTTGCATTATGATACAAACTTCATGCTTTCTTTTGATCTTTTCTTTTGAGATTTATAGTAAGTTTCCGGAGCCTCATTTTACCACTGCCCTTGGTTATTATACAGGAGTTGGCCTTACTGGAGCCCCTTTGGGTGTCAAGATTGAGGTGATCTAGATGTCACGACATTTTTTTTGGCATCTTCACGACCACGGCTAACAATCAAACCCAAAATTCTTTTCAAACCTTGACCCTGTTCAATTTTATGAGGTCCCAACATTTCAAGCATGACCTGCAGGGGCTAGCTGCTGTAATATTATGCAAGCATGGGAACTTGAAGACGATGATGTAGCTTCGAATATTGAGAATGAAGATCGGCGTAACCTACTTGGACGGCTTAGTCAGATAGTAAACTGAGACTATATGGTGATGAGATGAGAATTATTTAAGTCTACATTAAATCCTGAGACTCTGTCGCAGAGTTTGTAACAGTTATGATGTCTTCAATTATGTGATTATGTTCATGCTCAATATATGTAACTTTTATAAATTGCTTAGTGATCAACCTTGATGCCGAACTACCGGCCTGGAACAATAAGCAGTCCTGTATCCTAGCCTGTTGTTGCTCATAATTGACGTCCATGATTTGAAAGGACACTTGACTCCATGTACAATATTTTAGTACTCATCTACCAAACTACAGTATTTGTATAGTCAATCAATATCTACATACATATTCTTATCTATTTAATTTTGCAATAAAAGATTATATGTCGATGTTGTGAAGTTATCAGCATAATACTCATGAAGTTGGACCATCTGTAGGACGAAGCTCAAGCGTCATTTGAAGGAAGGCATCCATGGAATTGCAATGAAATAAACCGTTTTGTTTCTCTTGTCACCCACAAAAGAAAAAGAAAAAAGAAAAGAAAGCACTCATGGAATTCAAGTTTTAGGACTTGTCAAATTGCAAGGACAGATTGCGCTGTAATAACCTGTGGGAAAATTGTTGTCAGATCATTGCAACAAAATGCAGAGACACCTAGAGTCTATCACCTAGAGTCTATCACCTATTATATTTTACTTTTTCATGCCAGTCAATTGAAGAACAAAACTTACACAGGGTCGAATGTAACATTGTATTGAAATTAAGTCAAAGTGATGCTATCCAAGACTCCACTACGTGCAATTTGATTTTCCTCTGCATCCATTGGAAGAAGCCAATTTGCCTTACTGCATGTCAAATTCCTCAATGGATTTCCTCTTTCCATTACATAACAAATCATCAGTTCATTAAACTCGTCACAAGTGATTTAGAAAGAGCTGTAACTCTAAAAGGAGAGGCTTGCCAATCCCCAGAAATTTCATGACAACCTTTGATCATAAAGAGTCTCCAGTGAACACAGTTCTCAAACATCCAACTGAGTATTACGTATACTCCCTTGGATCCACCCTTGCAGAAATACGTAATTTTAGTTGGTGATGGTAGTCAACTTTGTGATGCGAATATAATGTGCATAGGGCTAGGAATCTATTTATTTATTTATTACATGTAGCAGGAGTATTGATCCGGCCTGCCCTAGCTAGCCTGCACATGCCTCACCCAAAATCATACAGGGAAGATGAAACTGGGCAGTCTACTTCAAATTCCTTCTTCAGCTTTTGAGAGAGTTTGCTACGGATCATCTGCAAGTCCGGCAGCGGAAAGATATCGCGGGGCTTTGTAAGATCATGATGTTCTGGAATATTAAAATCAAACCTTAGCCTTCTGGCTAGCCTCTCCCTCACCGCCTCCACCTCCACATCACTCGCAACCGCAATAATGGGTGCTGCCTGCTTCCGAAGCTTCGCCTTCATCATCATCGCACGCTCCGAAAGTGGCGACGCCGTCCGGGCTAAGTATGAGCGCAGCCTCAAAATTGCGGGCGGCCGACTATTCGTTGACACTCGGGTCAAAAACCTGATGGAAGAAAACTTCATAGCACTAAAATTAAATGACTAAAATAGTATCCATACACGTACCAAAACATTCAATTGTGTGTTGAAGTTGGTCGAGTGTGCTACAAAAATTGAACCTCAATGCATGTTGTAATGGAAAATTACAATCGCCTCAATTGGTCAGGATCTATGTATATTTATAATCTTCCTGCAACTGATCACACTAGACTAAGCCACTACATGAATTTGAAACCGGTGTTGATGGTCCATGTATACATTATATACACTAGTGACGTTTGTGCTATATCGAACTATAAGTATGGATCTGTTGGGCAATCGGAGTACCTATGTAAACCTACGTGTCCATCTTGTAGCAGGCAGAGGTATATAAATCAAGTTGTTGAGTAAGTTCAAAGTTAGGCCTTTATGCAACTGACACTAGGTTACAGTAGTACATGAACTTGAAACCTGTGTTGATGACTCATCCATATGTACAGTATAAGTTATATACTATTGAGACCCGTGAAATATCTAACAAAAAAAATTATAATTAGCTACATGTCACTTGACTAGTAAGAGCAGTACATGAGTTTGAAACCTGTGTTGATCCATATATACATATATATAGACTATTGACATTCGTGCAATATCTGACAAGAAAATAGAGATGATCCATGGCCCGGGATTAATTCAATATAATCTAATCTAATCTAATATAACATAATTAATATATTTATGCGCTTTCATGTCTATCTTGAAGTTAGCAGGAGGCCAAGCGAGTGAGGTACTTGTTGTGTATGGGAGCATTCCCCAGCTGGTCCTACGGGAGTTTGACGTTAAGGAAAGCAGCAACAATCCCATGCTCGATCTGAAGCTGTGCAGTAGCCAGTCAGGGTTCAGGACAAGGTTTTTAGTCACGCGGGACATGCCCACTTGTCACTAAGTTACAGAATGTTCCATGAACTACGCTATAAGCTGTGGCACTACCGGCATGATCATGTTGATGACGTCCAAACTCCCAAGCAACAAGAATCATCCAGTTTCATTATCAATTGATTAATTTGTTTTCTTTTTCTTTTTCTTCTAAATATGTAGTAATTTGTTACGTAAACAATGGGTATCAAGCGCTATGCTATCAATGCATCTTTGAGCACTTAATTATCTTCCGCATTGATGTGGTGTGGATTAGCTAGACCCTAAACCCTAAATAAATAATTACATACATACATATATATAAGTAGGGCCGTGGCTACTTTGCCATTTCCAGTGCCTTCCTTTTTATATAGTCATCTTTTGGTCAAAGACAAACGCCCCTCCTACATTTCACTTAAATTAGGGGTTTCGATATCACTTGAACACTTCTTGAACATTATAAAATGTCAAAAATGGACCCAAACTCCCTACCAAACCATGAGTTTTTTGAGAGACTTTAAGGATTAAATCTATATTAGGGTGTTGGGTTTGGATGGAGTGTGGACTTTAACACAATCTATCCTAGAACAATTGTTTCTAAATCACCTCTCATGATTATACTGACTCCCACAATTTGTATTCCATCAAGAGGAGCATTATCATTCTCGGAAAGAGGGCATTGAGAAGAATCCATTAATGCCATTCACTATGTTTGAAATAAAAAAGATTTACCAATGTTGTTTCTAAATCTAATTAGAAACACTATTCCTTAAGCAAGGTCCACCACACACCTCGGCCTAGGTATTTAATTATGGGGAGTTCAAGGTCACAATCAACACGTTAGAGTGCTTGTATTTGATATTTGAACTGTAATGATCAATGCGGCCAAGGGAGGACTTCACTTCACGGTACATTGAAAGGCCTTTGCAAAGCGATTCTCCACCCTTCGATCAAGTTGCTTTTAGATTGGCTTGTTACACATACGGTTGATCCATGGGTGAGTCATGACTTTGTTAGCAATAAGTGGTCTACTCATTGGGTATAATAATTCATGTGTCCACGCATTTTAAGTTTCTTTGCAATCACCATTTTTTAAGACACCACAAATTTCCGGTCAATGTGTATGAGTTTAATTTAGATTCATGAATTTCATCTAAGGATCAGCTATCACTTGTGATGCAACGAAACATTATGATCAGGGGCCAACAGAATTGGCATTGAAAGTGCACAGTACTACGCTCACCTATACCCAACTACCCTTGCCTAATATTCATGAATGGACAAGGGCAAGTGGCATCTTTAGAACTGACGTTCTGTAGCGTGCCATCTGGTGCCGAAAGCTGATTTCTATGTTGGATTGAACACTGTCTTGACCAATGTGGATACGACACATATTAGTTTTATTTTATTTTAACAAAACCATAATTATTTTGTGTTGAACCAGACAACACCTTATGGTATTTGGTCGCAAAGAACTTGAGTTGAAATATTTTGCCTGATATTCATGAATGGACAAGGGTGAGTGGCATCTTTAGAACTGATGTTCCATAGCGTGCCCATCTAGTGCCGAAAGCTAATTTCTATGTTGGATTAAACACTGTCTTGACCAATGTGGATACGACACATGTTAGTTTTATTTTATTTTAGCAAAACCATAATTATTTTGTGTTGAACCATACAACACTCTACGGTATTTGGTCGCAGAGAACTTGAGTTGAAGTGTTTTGCCTGATATTCATGAATGGATAAGGGCAAGTGGCATTTTAGAGTTACGAAGTTCAATGATGGCACTTGCTGTAACATACATATTGTGTACTAATCACTATATTCATTAATTTGAGACTTTCTCTTGTCTCAAATTAATATATGGGCCACAACAACATGGTCTAATGTTTGGGTCGTCCTACCTAAACCATCTTGATATGAGTTCTTAATTGGGTTCTTGATATGGATCCCCGCTTCAAAGTATTTGCATCTTACAACATTCTCCAATATTTGTGTGATTTTATCCATGTTCTTATATTTGTAACTGTCTCAAAATGCCGAAAAAGTCCCAATTTAACAAATATAGTGATACTATCCATGTCTCATGAACGTGAGCCTTATAATGTGGTCACTTTTCTTAATCGGATGCCACCTAGATTTGAGTTGTGCTCTATGGCAAGCGTTGTAAATTGATGTGCGCAATTAGGTTGCCCCACGCTAATTTATCGACATTCCACACTCTTTTGAATATGTAATTACCACAATACAACAAAATACAATATAATTAATATTCTTCGAGTGTGATTTCTATACGGATGAACACAAAGTTATAAGTTTTGTGATTTGGTTTCCACCCAAGGTAATTTGCAAGGTGAAGTGGCAACCTATTTGCAAAGACAACTTAATTGCACGTATTAGTGTAGTTATCCCAAGGGGGTGCACCTTTCATAACACGTATGAGTATACATGAGTGCACAAAAGGGGTATTGATTTGAAATGTTCCATACTACGTATACATATCCTACAAAAATTAAAACTCGTAGTTATGTACATGTATGGAGGACCTCTAGAAAATATAATATTTATGCTTGTACAATAGGGTCACTAGACTTTATGGGATAAGTATTTAATATTCGATGAAACTAGGATAAATAATTTTCTCATTTCCTTATGCATGTATGGAAGAGGCAGTATTAGAGTTTTGGAAGGGATTGTTGAGCTGAGAACGAGGACACTTCTTGCTTAGGGTTGCATGCAAGAGGAACGGCCTATGCTTCTTTGTGGTTGATGTAGGTGGTTGATGTGGGTAGTTGATGCAGGTGGTTGCAGGTAGTTGATGCCTTTGTTAGATAATGAGTGGCATCGAAATTGCAAAGGTCCCGATTCCCATGTGGGTTTTCTCTCAATTGTTTTCATTTCATTAGTAAACCTCCGATGTGTGCAACAATTTGGATCAAGCATTTTAAGATTGCAATTGTTGCAAGTTCTAGGATCAAGCATGGAGATTGGTTTATGTTGTTATAAAAAAGGAACCAACAATAAGTAAACTTACAATCTTATGAATCATTTGATGGTAGTTTAGAAACAATAATTGCATTAGCTTCTATATGACATATATTGCAGACTTAGATGCTTATGAATTACACCTTTTTTTCTATATAATTAGCGAGCTCATTTGGTTTGTGTTATATGCGCATCGGTAATCTAGAGGCATCCTAGAATGAGTTTGACCATTTTATGTGTATGTTTTTGTTGGAGGGCCATTTGTCTATACCGTACTCGGCCGTCAGGGTCGGCAAAATTTAAATTAAAAAATAGAAGTTGAAAAAAATCGGAAATTATTGGAGAAGAGAGTTGAAAAAAAAAGTTATTCATTGAAGAGCATGCCCAATATTACAAAATTGAGCCAACTTCATGTAGTAAAATCCCAAAATATTGCATACCGTAGCATCATAACTAGTTTGTGCAATTTTATTTAAAAAAAAAACCGGACATTATGAGCCTGAATTTTCTACTGTTTGCAGAGCAAATTGAATTAACCCCTAAAGAGCTTGTGGCCAAAATCATGGCAAACCTAGAGGTTGCAGTGGCATTTTAGGATCCAAAAGTAACACATACAAAGGACGACTAATTGAGATTAGGGCATTCAATTAGGTTAAACACACCAAGGCCGCCACAAAAGGGTGAAAAAAAAAGAAATCTTTCATTGTTGTGAACTAGCCTTGTATTAAGCGTTGAATCTTTTACAAATATTTTTTGAAATTGTTGAAATTTTTATTTATTTATTTTTACCATGCCTAACCCACTTTCTCCACTTTAATTAATTATTCAGCATGAGATGTTGATCCTGACGGCCAAGTACGGTATAGGGTATTGTATTTTTTGCATGAGAGATGAGTGCACTTACATATTCTTTTTCTATGTAGATTTTCAGGTTGCGGACTGAGCTGTCATGTTGTGTGGATGTCAGGGGGATAGATGGCCAATACAATGTCAGATGGCCAGTGAGGTGGAAAGGAGTTTCTACAATGTGGGTTATTATGTTCCTCGTTTGGCCAATTTATCACCCTTAGCATTTCCAACGATGTTTGTGTGGGCTCTAACTTTGCATATGGTGATATTGTGGTGGGAGGTTTTTAGCCTATTTATTATTTGGGTTATGAAGAGCTTATCTGGGTGGTTATAATGGGAGGATGGGTTTCTTATCTGGTTGAGGAGAAGATATATGATGTTGAGGCTATCTGTGAATATGAATGTATCCTTTGGGAGTGTTTTGTGTGTTCCGCGGCGATCAAGAGTGCGTATATTATGCACTAAGAATATTGGGGTATCTAGGTAGGCGAGCAACGATATTGACTTGTAGTGGTCCATTGAAAACTTTGGCTCTTGCAATATTGCCTTTTCTTTCTCCATCCGGTGGTGTGAATAAGCCATCCATATAGTAGGATTGGGTGGGTGGGAAGCATCGGGGGAGGATTGATGTTACAGTTGAAGGGAAGGGGAGGGGTGTTGGCGCACGTTGAGTTGGTGGTGAGGGGGCGGGGGTTGGGCTTTGTGCCATGGTAATGTGTGTTCTATTTGTATGGGGGGTGGGTGTGGTGGGGTAGGTGGTGCAAGTGGGGAGGAGTGTTGAAGGGAGTTGTTGGAGGAAGGTGGGTATTTGTGGTGTTGTGGGTGTGTGATAGTGTATTAGAATGAAGGTGAGTAGGGGTTCTTTGTTGTTATAATATGCGGGGAAGGGCAATGTTTCGGTATATCTCACCCTCCACGGAAAAATTAAACTGGTTAAAAATAGTCACACGTCCAAAAGGGCGTCAAGAATGTAGTAAAACAACAAAACTCGATTTCTAGCACAGGAAAATGTAAAGTGGCTAAACATAGTCACGCATCCAAAAGGGCTTCAAGAATGCAGTAAACAATAAAACTCGATTTCTAGCAAAGGCACCCCAACTTCTATTTTTAACCAGTTTAGTTTTTCCATGGAGGGTGAGATATTGTAAAGTGGGGGGGGTGAGATGGTAAGAATAGGAGTTACATGTGGTTGTTGAAGCAGGTTGGTTGCATTGTTTGTCCAATCATTGTGTGTGATGGTAATAATTGTAGTGGAACTGTGGCACGGGGGGGTCACTCTATAGGATTTTTGTGCACCACGTGCGGCGGAGGGGTATTTGTTTAGGGGCTATTTACCTCCAAGGCACGAATTAAAAGCTCCCTATAATTACTTAATTTTCTAAAATGGCCTATTTTTTTGCACCCTACCATTACTTATAATGCCTATGTCATTGCAATTTTTTGTAGTCTACATTCTTTTTAATTAAAAAATTTTAATTTAAAAGTGTATGCATTGCAAAAGTGGTGGGGAAAAGCATGGCAACAAAAAGGTATAAAGAATAGATACCATTACAAAAACTAAGTACAAAAACTTAAAGTGGAAACACAACAAGAAGGCTTAGGATGGAAACACAACAAGAGTGAGTGTGTGTTTACAAACATAACACCCGCTCCGTAAAAATCCTTCATTCAAAGTCAATTTACATACCAGTGAAGACCAAAACCATAGTGTACAATACTTACATAGTGTGAAACACACCAAGCTTGGTCATGAACCCTATATAGTTTGTTCTGTCACAAACTTGGACAGTCGCCCTGAATCATTCCTATCTACAGTGTACACTTCATTTGTAGAATTGTAGCTCATGGTTACAGTAGATATAACACAATCTACATCAATCCATTTGCTATCCGTGTGATCATACTTAAATTTGTTACGGCCTGGATGTTTTCTATAATATTGCAACATTACTTCGATGTGGGCATTGTTAAGATTTCTCCTCCTGATTCTTCCGTTCATGCAAGGAGGTCAACCGCCTACCTTAGTACCTCAAATTATTTCTCATTGAACAATGAGAGAGAGCTTGGAGCGATCAAAGATGGAAGTTGGATTGAAAGCAACATCACAATGATCTCGCAAAAAAATCGCAAAATAAAGAAAACTAAATAGTTGGGCAAATATGGCAGGGGCAACATGCAAATCACAAAGACTCCAGCATTGAATAAAACGTGTGCTATGAAGAAGCAGTGGTGAAAATGAACATACCTGTTGGAGATGACGTGTCAGAGTAGAGAAGTCACCGAAGAAAAATGAAAAATGAGAGGCCACCAAGGGAAGGGAGAGAAGCCACCAAGAGGTGTTGGGAAGAGAGTTAGGGTTAGGCTTACAATTTCATCCATTTTTTGGTAAATGATGAGTCATTTTTCATCCATCCCTCATGAGGCATGCGTACAAAATTGATTCTACTAAACATACATCCTAGGATCCTTATTTTCAGCCCCTATATTAGTTTTACAAAAAAAAATGGCCCATATTTTATACCTATCTATCTTACTTGTAATGGGATTGTCTACTTTTAATGGACCCTTCATTATTTGGAATTCTTTTATAAATTTTATGTCAAACGAATTTAATCCTCCCTATATTATGCCGCACGTCGTTTTTAAAATGCACTAAGTGACCCCCCGTGAACTGTGGTTGGTATGTGCGGCTAGTCTTGCCTATTTGATAATTTTTGGGAGTAGGTCTATGATTGTTATATGGGCATATCCACATCCTTTTCACTGAGTGGAGAAGGTTGGGCCTAAGGAGCCAAAAATTACATATGTTCATATGGGGAGTGGTAATGTGATAGTTACATCGGACATGTGAGAGGACTAGAGAAGTATGATTGTGTGATTTGGAAGGTTTGTATGAGTTTGTCTAAACTTAATGATGGAAGTGTGCGGTGGTTATGGATGAGGGGGGTGGTGGGTGGTTATGAGCCCAAAATGGTTGCTCATATTTGTTTTATGTTTAGGATCTACTTAGAATTGCAATTGGAGTGTTATTGAAACAATCAAAAGTATAAAAAGAGTGAGGCTTGGTGTGGATTTATGTTTAGGCCTTAAGCCATTTTGTGTGGCTCATTAGAAGCTTAGTGATATTAGGGAGTGTGGTGGTCAAGTGAGTAGTGTTTGATGAAGCAAGAGGAAGGTCCTTGGATTTAAATGTTTGAATTAGAACGTGTTCTTGTTGGTTTAGGGGGTAAGGAGTTAGTGGATAGGATAAGGTCCTACTAAGTAGGAGAAGGTTGAGGAACTTGTGGTCTTGGGTGCCCTCCCCTCCTCCTCTTTTTTCTCTCTTCATTCTCTCCTCTCCCTCTCCTCTTGTGATTCTCTCCCTCTTCTCTTCTTCTTCTTCCTCTCCTCTCTCTCTCTCTCTCCTCTCTAGGAATTGGGAGCTCTTAGATTACAAAAAAAATAAAAAAATAAAGAGGAATGTGTGAATTAGGAAGTAGGTTAGTAGAATTAGTGAGTTGTTGTTAGAGTAATTAGTGAGGGGGCTTGCTAGAAATTAAGTAGGTATTTGGTTCATCCGACTGGGAGGCCCAAGGGCAGCAGCTGACCTTGTTTAATCAGACTGGGAGGCTCTCGGCAGCAGCTGGGCTTTGTTTAATCGGACTGGGAGGTCTCGACAACAGTTGGACTTTGTTTAATCGGACTGGGAGGTCTCGGCAACAGCTGGACTTTGTTTAATCAGACTGGGAGGTCTCGGCAGCAGCTGGGCTTTGTTTAATCAGACTGGGAGGTCTCGGCAGCAGTTGGGCTTTGTTTAATCGGACTGGGAGGTCTCGGCAACAGCTGGACTTTGTTTAATCAAACTGGGAGGCTTTCGGCATCAGCTGGCCTTGTTTAATCAGACTGGGAGGCCCAAGGGCAGCAGCTGGACTTTGTTTAATCAGACTGGGAGGCTGGGGATACTTAGCTAGTTGGATTAGGAGAACGGGTTGGGCTTGGAGCAAGGTTGCATACCTCGGAATAGTATGGGATCTAGGCAATTGCCAAGGGGTTGAAATTGCAATGTTATAAAGGGAGGAAGAACATACTAGGTTGACAATAGATTATGTTACAGCTAGTTAATAGAGTTAGCACATAACGTTAGTTAGATGATTAGTCATTAGCAAGTTGGTTGACCACTATACATTATAAAGTGGCAATAGGAGATGGACTTGTGATTGAGTTGTGTGGAATTGTACTTGAGTACGCTAATAGCGCCATGATAGAGAAGAGTGTTTCTTAACACTTGTAATCTTGTTATGGAATAAATTGGTGTGCAATGATTGATGGGAAATGTAATGGATTTTTACGAAGTTGGGAAGAGGGAGTTATGTGAACATGAATGTGATCCCCATTCCCTCACCCGGACTAGGACGCTTAAGGGTGGGTGGTTTGGCCTCACAGTGGTTTGCGTCTTGGAAGTGGTTTGATGTATTGGTTAATGAGGAGGAGAATTTCCACGGCAAAGTTTTGTATAGGTGGAGAAAGGGTTGGGTTCTCAATGGGTTTATAGATTGAGTATTTTTTCCATAGCCATGTTAATCTTTTAAGTGGTATAGCAGTTTGGCAGCTTCCCATGTTGTCATGTATTTGGGCCAGAAGGGGGTGTCTTTGTATTTTGGGTGATGTGGTAATGGTGTCTTTGTCTGGGTTACATTCTTGAGTGTGGAGGATAAGGTGTGGGATGTTTTCTACATTTTGTTTGTGGTTGATCTCATGCTGAAAGTGTTTCAAAAGTGTTACAGAGTATGAAAAAATTCTCGGGGGGGGGGGATGACCAGCTGAAAAGTAGAAACCATGTGAGAACAACTATAAGGTGTTTTTTATTCATTGGCAAGAGAAATTATATAAACTCTAGATCTACCAAAGCCTATTCAAATTACAAAACATGTGCTTATATATAATTTAGCATAAGGAAAAAACCCCCACTTTAGATTTGAGGTAGAAAGAAATTAGTATGACAAAAATAATAAAGGGATTTTAAACAAGAAAAATGGTAGAGCCGTGAGGCTCTGTCCTTTCTTATGAAAGACTACAATTACAGCTATACACTTTCCACTTGCCCGTCCATGGTTATTTACTATACCTATAACCAACTATAGTCAATTAAATTTTTTCAATACATTGTAGGGAACAACTCTAGTTAACTATATATATATATAAGTATATATATACATATATAACTATATATATAGTTAACTAGATTTTAAAACAACTTTAATTAACTACATTTTTTGGCAGGTCAAATCGCGAACAACTATAGTTATGAAAGGCAACTAGTTAACTAATAGTTGAATTAGTTGGTTAGTTGTCCAATGTATGGCAAGCTTTCACCATCCATGTTAAATAAATTGGACCAAAAATAGCAAGAACAAGTGACGTCCAAGTGTGAATGCAAAGTGGTTAGGAAATTTACTCTTGAAACATAGAAGTCGATGCATAGTCTTTGTCCTACAGACAAAGCGAAAAATAGAATGAGTATATTCACATATAATACATAGAAAATGGATGAAAATTGAACGACTGGGTTATGATGTGTACACTCTTCTTTCACCAATATATAGCAACGTGGATATATGTCATGCCATATTGGAGTCTTAAGTTTGCCTTCGTATGGAACGAGTAAATCAAAATTTTATAAGTAATTGAGCATCATTTGAAATAGTTTAGGTTTTCTTTTATAATTACCTATAGGGTGCTGAATATTTGGTGAATTTTTTTTTGGCTACTTAAAGGGTTTTCTAAAATCCAAATGAGGAGGTAAATAGCCCCCATAAAAATACCCTTTGTACGCACATGGTTATATAACACAAGAGGAAGTGACCCCCCCCCCCCCCGAGAAAAAATAAGAGATTTTGTTACTTCAATGAGTTGTTTTAGAAAATACGTACTTTTATTATGCTAAATTATGTCTTCTAAATGATATTCCAAGATATTTCCTATCTCAATTGTAGGTTGGACAAAATCGCCTCTCATGTGGGTTCCATGCTATTAACCTCTTGATCATATCACTCGGGGAGATCACTCCATTGTAGAGTTGAACAACCACGTGCGATCATTTTAGATGTAAAAAATGTAAAAAATGTAAAAATCATCACCAAAATGGGTCACAATTTTATCAATTTTTTTTCATGAGTAGATATAAATGGTACATGTTACATAGTAAAAAATGGTGACTAAATTTGATGATTTGTTTTTTTAATAAAACATACCGTTTCTAACTAGAATGACGCAGAATTGAACTAAAAAAATTGCTACAATTAATGAATATGACTAAAAATTTCAAAAAAATATACAAAAGATACCATCAATGGTTGTGTATATGTAGAAAAAATATCGTAAAATTTAAAATTATTTATGACATGTAATATAGGGGTAGCAAACTTTGTTCGCACGTGGTGTTCAACTCTACAATGGAGTGATCTCCCCGAGTCATATCAATATCAAATAATTTGTCAAGGTCACAATCTCTCTTCTATTGCTAGCAAAATGTCTAGCGGAGTTAAAGAGTGTTTGTGAGCAAAAAAACTACAATAAGTTTTATACTAGACTGCTGTTGTTGTGCACATACACTCCTAAAAATGATTTTCTCATCATAGGTGCTCACACAGACTTGCCGATCTATCTGCAAACAACTTTCATAAAGCAAACATGGTGGAGGCAATCGATACTATAGTTGAGAATACCCAACAAAGTAAATATGCATCGTCACAACAACGCGGAGCAAAAGACCAATGCCTTGGTGGAGTTGATAGCTCTACCACAAAATCCCCTGCAAAAACAACAGAAACATGCAAACGTTCAAGTGACTTATTCCCTGTGAATGTGAGAATGTTTTCTATATACCCTACATACTCTAAAGATAATCACATCCTATGTATCTCAATTTTTGGAACTCATCTAAAAAAATGATTCTTTTTAAAAATGATGTTTATTTTTTTTATTAAATGGACACATATGTTTCGTTAATTATGTTGATTTTTTGGCCTGGATTGATGAGAACATATTTTGAGCATGTAAATTCAATTTGTTTTGAACACATATTTTTTTTGTCCATTGTTAACACATACGTATGAATTGGCTTACATGTAGATAGCCAATTCTCGGATTCAAATTATGTAATGGGTTGTTTAAATATAACCTTGCACGCACCGGTAAAAAAACGGGCAAGGTTGGATGCATGCCAATCCCAAGGAACAAAAATGGGACACCTAAACAAGCCATGTGACAAGAGTTTCTTTGTAACAATAGGATGCCACAATAATATGAGCGTAGCATGGATTGGAGAAAAGATGGGTAGAGTCTTATCTCTTCTAAGTTCAACCTCTGCGTGTAGGGTGGTCTCTATCATTCCAAAATGTATACAAGGACTGCATATCATATGCCACCATTGGAAACCATGTATATGCAAACATAGTTGATCAATAATATATGCAGCAACAATCCTCAATGACAAATATATTAAGGAAGTCAACAATAAGCAAGTTGGGGCCAAGATGATAACAATAAATTTGATAAAAATGATTATTTTATTAATGTCATCACACAAAATTAGCGGAATGGACTTAGAATGAAGCACATTGATAGGACAACATGATAATATACAGTTTCCAACGCGGAGGACCTTGGAAAGATAGACCACCTATTTGAAGACCAAATGCACTACAGATACGATATCCAATTGAATGCAAAAACATGATGGAATATGTATACATTGAAGAGAAAGCTATGCAGTTCAACATCTGCAACGAAAGACCGTCTTCTAAAATGGTGAATATTATAGCTATGAGAAGACACCCACTCGGTATACCAACAACCAACATGTTGTCACCAACATTCCTCCATTGCAATATGTATCAATGAATATAGTGCAATCCTACACTTTGGCTTCATCGAGACAAATGCTCATACCGGCGCATGGCAGAAAAAGATAACCCCCTTCTACATCAACTATGGTCTATCATGTCCTTAGCAATGAGTCTATTAATCCAGAGACTTCCACAATAAAAGGGTAACTCAAATATAGAGAACAATATGCACATTGCGAGATCCACGCAACTAATACCATTTACCAAGAAGGTGCGTTGAGATGCACAACGTGTTTATGAGGTTGAATACGTTGACAAGAGATACGAAGAAAAAAACTTTATATGGTTGAATACGATAGCACATGAAAATCAAATAAGTGTGGTAGAATTAAATCTACATTTGTCGAGGTCTTGTACACAACATTTTTGGACGTGTCAATCATCAAAATGCAAGTCCAAAATGTTAATGATTAAACTAGCTTGCGGCAAAAAATGGACTCAAAATTTGAATACATCCATCATCCCATTTTGAATAACGAGTTCAAAAAAACAATGTTGAAATGTAAGGAGGCGGAGCATAACATTATTTAACGCCCCCAGATTGACATTCTAAAAAAAATATTAATCTGGTGCCGCCCGGGTTTGATGCTCTTTGTAAAGCAAAGATAACGCTATCTTTTAATATTTCTTAAATTATTTTTAATTAATTTAGGTGGTTATTTTTATTATTTAATATTTATTACAAAGATTTTAAAAACAAAACTAACGCTAAAGGTGAAAAAAATCACCTAGACTAGGTTAAATTTTTTTTTAAAATCCAAAAATGAAACAACGAAATAAATTTAATGTAAATCAACAAAGTCATTGTATTTAAAAAAAATCAGAAACCTCCATATTCCAATGGTTTGAAATAAGTAAAAAGATCGAAAATCTAATCTAATAAAAATAAAAATTTTGGACGTAGCCTATAACAGCCCCCGCATACAAAATAAAATGTACACAACGAAATACAAATTTAGCTAGGTAGTCGAAAAGTCCACTAGGCAAATAAATTTAGATTATTTTGTCTTATTAGAGACATAAGACAATCTATAAACATTCCATCCATAATCTTAACATCTATAATATATTAATATAACCAATAATATTGAATCACCATGTATTATTCCTAGTTATTATAGATCACAATCCAAAGAACGAATTTGAGCCATTGAATTAATAGACTAATTATAAACCATAGATTTAAAAGGTACAAACTTCAAGCAAATCGGTTAGTAAAAATTTAGATCATATATAAAATTTTATTATTATATTAAGTCATTTTGGCAATGTGAACGCAAGTGTAGACTCAAGTAAGGGTTTTAAAAGTTTTAATATATTATAAAAATTTAAAATAACTTAGTATTATTTTATATAGATTTAAAATATTTTCAATCATATAATATAAAATATCATTAGATTATCATGATAGGGTCATATTGCACTTAAGCTGCCCTAAAACGGTTTTTCTACTTGAATAACATCCAAGCGCCTACGCAAGTCACCACCAATTTCTTCCGGGCCTAGCACGCTGGGTCGATTGTACAACAACCTAAAATGCTACAGAGGAGATTTAGGAATTTGGACAAAGTCTACAACCTCATCGGAAGACATATCCAAAATCCGGCAACCACACAGAAGAGTTTGAAGCTTAGCATACATTATTGCATAGTCAACTCGAGCAATGTCCCGTATCATGGGGGACAAACCATAGAAATGAATTTGAAATGAAGTTCTAGTCCTCAAAAAGGTTTTGGATGCCATCAAAAAAAATTTATACGTACAAAATTAGAATAAGAAAAATTAACCAAATAACTACCTTGATTATGTCTATTTAACGTAAATACCCTAAGTATGTTAAAAAAATTGAACTATATTATGATATGATAAAAATAGATTAAATATTTTATTAACTCTTGAAATAGATTAAATAAATCTTAAATATATCACATATATCCTATAATATATAAAATATATCTAAAATAGAGAAAATTATCTTAACTATAACTAAATCATCATAAAAAATTTATCATCTTAAAATAACATAAACAACTTAAGGTGTCACATCATAAAATAATTTATAATTTTAAACATACGCCTAAAATAGCTATAATATCTTAACTAGGATCACAATATCTCAAAAAACCTTAATCATCTTTAAAATAACTTAAGCAACCTTAATGTAATATCCTCTAGCTTAAATGTCCATAAAATATCTCAAATTACCTTAATTATAATATAAAAACAACTTAAAACAACCTTGATTGAATTGTGAATTTGAGAAATTACTAAGTTAAAATTTAAAATTTTGGCATGACCTTGTGTTTAAAAAAATTTAAGTTCAAGTTCAATTTTCTGGCAAAACGTTTGGTGAGATTTAATGATTTAGAAATTTAAATTTATTTTTTTAAAAAAAATTAGTATTATTATTATTATTATTATTTGTGACACACTTAGGAGTTGGACCCGTTTTCAAAGGTAGGATAATATTTGTGTGACAAAAGGCAAGTAAAATGGAGTCTCATCTTCACTCCTCGTCGCAAGCAAGCTTGCGAATAAGTACCACCCCGAAGGGTGAGGTAACTTGAACTATTTGGCCATTTGCTCAAACTATTTGTCCCACAAAATTAACATTTATTAAGGCCCAGCTCCAACCGGAATTTAAAATACTCTTTGGTCATGCTTCAAAACGTCATTTTATGTTAATTATTTTTTAAATGAATTAATTAACTAAACCGATTGAGTGCACTGTTAATTTATTTCAATTTGAAATATGACAAGTACATTAAATAAATGATGAGTGGAGAAATTCTAATTTTTTTACGTGTACAATCCGAACCATACTTGCTAATATAAAAAAGTTTGTCACATCCCTTTCCCTTCCTAATATAATCTTCATTGTCCTGAAGCTCACACACCGTAACTTGATGCACTATCAAATATTAGCAGATCAAAGTCCAAGGATGTTCGTGATAGAAGTGAGACAATCTTGTTCATGAAGGTCATGATTGACCTATATTCATAATTGTTGAATTGATACATTATGTTCAACAACGCCGGCGTTGTATTGTATGTATAATATGTCTCGATCTCAAAATTGTCAATTACACATGATAACTCATTATTGTATATGTGCAAAATGGTGAAGGAGGGAAAAGAAGAGCAACATCATTTGACCTATCCGGCAGTGCAAACCAACACCAAAGGTAATTTGTAACATAACAAATATTTTTTGAAGAAATATTTTTATATAAGAATTGTGACTGCTTCGGGGTAACACTACGTTGAACTTTGTCGTGGGGTATTACTGCTATGGAGATTTTACCCGTATTCAACATTCACTATGCTCATATTGTTGATGCACCCATGGAGCATGGTCCATGGGGAAGTTAGTGGATCTATATTATCTTGATAAACTGGACACAAAAGTTGTAGAGTGTTACATTGTCTCTGGGTGTGTTGGATAACTTTTCTATGAGATGCATATTACAGGCGGAATATTCAAGGTTAACATTGATTGTATTTTAAATGATGGATCCCCATTATTTATGACAGTGGAAGACAACTTGTCTCCACAACTTATGTTTTTCAAAGTGATACGTCAGATAGCAGCGTGGCAAAGATCTTATTTGTACCCTTATGAAAGAAATTTGAAATAAGTAATGTATTTTTAATAATTTGGAATAAGTTATATATATATATATATATATATAGACATGTGTGGATTACGTAAGCTCATAGGAGGCGTTCCAGTGCAGCGTCAATTTGCATAAAGTGCTATGAGCTTTCTAAGTTGTTGCTAAGGAATGTATAAAGATCTAGTATTTGGCAAGAAATAGATGGAATTTGTCTAAGAATCGTTGTGTTTTTTTTTCATGTATTCACCATATCCAAACACTATACATTTTGAATGCCACCCTCATCCATTGAACGCCATTCACCCACACACAAGTAACGAATGACACCTCTTGGCCACTAGTCAACTAATGTGGCATGCATGAATACAGCAATGGACAAATGAAACCGGTCTTGGTGACCATGTGAATAAGTATGTACCAGAATGCTGCCTTCATATGTGCCCTATACCCAAACTGACACCCAACTATGTTTACAATAATGCACTATGCCACCCAATACGTCCATCCTCACTCAGTTTGTCAGGTAAGTGGTATGCACCACCTGTGAACATGTAGCTTGTTATACCTTCCATATACACCGATAAAGGTTGTGTCAACACATGATAGGTGAATGGCATGTTTGTAGCCACAACGGTGGCAATCTTAGTATGTCCACTAATGAGGGTAGGTGGTGTGCACCACAAAGTACACCAATCCCGCCACACGTTACCAAGAGGGCACTAAATGAATGCCACCCAAAACCCAATCCATGCTACCCATTATGGTAGAATGGGCAAAGGGTATGCATCACCCCCACGATGGGGATTGTCACCTACAAAGAACCCAGGGGGTCGAAAACAACAATATTGGAAACATCACCCGGCTTTCGACTTGGCCATCAAGACTGCACCGACTACTTGCAACCACCATCTATGGGTGACCATATCCACTATAATTACAGCTTCCCAACAGGGTTGATTTGGACATGTGTTCCTCTAGTGTTATGGCAAACTCTAAACATTGGTATATGTTCAGGCCAACTTTTAGCTTCAAAAATTCACAACAATTTCAATTCAAGGAATAAAATCATTAAAAAACTTGCAATACTCATAAATTTTATCTTCCTACACAGGAAAATGTTGCACCGCCTTATACTTCTCCATATTTGGCATAGAATCTCTTAAGTGATCGTTTATAGGCACCTCTACTCTATATTCAAGAGCTACATAATAACGTTTGTAGTTATGAATGGACATCAAAAACACACATAATACAAGGAGATTGGACTATGAGCTCAAATTACATTCATTGTTCACGTTTCATGATACTTAACATCACAAGTAGAAAATGAGACAACCGTACAGGTGTACAGGTGGCATCTATTTTCTGATGATGTGGAAATCCTACGTGGCATGTGTTTTGACTGTAATATGTACATTGTACTGTGTACAATTCTTGGTACATTAATCTGCCAACATGTCCACAGATTCTTGCACATGTCTACGCATGTATGGGATCACACTCACATGCCAACACCAACAGCGACAAAAAATCATTTAAACCATGTTATCATCATCAAATATTAGTATTATTTTATATATGTCAAACCAGTCACAATAATATCCTCAGAGCGGCGGCTCCTCTTCCTCTTCCCCGAATCACTTTGCAACTTCATACAGGTTTTGGAGTCCTGGCAAATTTATTCCTTAGAATTTCATCACCCCCACAGGCCTGGTATGAATTTCATCACCCTGGAGATTTGGCTGCTTCAATACTGTTGCAGATTGTCCAAGAGTGCATGGAGCATAAACGATAAGACTTGCTTTACAAGGTGTCTGAATATCAATCACTCCTTAGCCTTACTCTAGCTGCTACTTTATTTTCCAGGAAATGTTTCTTGGGCTGCTCTTGGGGGGGATTCTGTCAGCAAGTTCAGTGTTTTAGTTTTTTCTGGCATGGTTTGTGTATGAATGTGTTATATGATCTGAGACCAGAATCTGGGAATTAATTCGTGATTATAAGGTAGCTTCTCTGATTGGATTCAAGTCTCGTGCTTTCTCAAATCATCGGAACGTGGTAGACTGCAAATTTAAGCCACCTACATTGTAATTTGTTGCTAGTAGTAGACTTGTAGTGGAGACTAATTTCAAAGGTCTCAGCTTTCGTCACATTTCAATTCCTGGAGAATCATGGCGACTTTTAGGTTAATTACATCATACTCCCAGACCATAAATAATTGTCGACTTGCGAAATATATATGTTTTTGCTGTAATCCTTATAAGATTCTTCTTTTAATTAATGAGGTCATGTGCACATCACCAGTGGCTCCTGGAACAGGTTGTAGATTTTTCATGGCTCTAACTTCATCCTGGCCACAAGCGTGCAATTTATCCATCAAGAAGTCATTTTACTGCTTGAATGTTGTATGAACAAAAGTGTCGGATGGTATTAATTTCTTTGGAAGCTGTGATCAATCATTCCTTCATAAAGAGTTAGTGATTCTAATTCGCTTTTGTGAATGAATCCATTCCAGTCTCATTCAACATTCTTCACTCATCAGAATGTGGGTGGAGTGCAATTTTCTTAAGCCTCTTCTTGTTAACCTTATCCACCCACATTCTGATTCAGGATTTGCTAGGAACTATAATTTGTTTTAGTTGCAGACTGATTCAGAGGTAGCCTGTCTTATGTGCTTTTTTTTGTTTTTTTGTTTTCTGAAGAGTGGCTCAACTTGTAGGTTAATAATTCCATCATCATGCGAATGATATACTCCCAGATCACCACAAACATTTGTCAACTTGCATCTATACTGTGACTCATTCGATATATGCACACAGCTTGAATAACATAATTTCTTTTTTAAGTAGATTGTGCTCTGTTACACTGATCAATCTGAAGATAATAATTCCAAGATAGTAAGGGAAAAGAATGAGCGATTGTTATAACTTTCTGGTCTCATAAGTTCACCAATTCATTCCTATGTCTGACTTCAATAGGAGTAACTGCAATTCTTTCTGTTGATAAGTTATACTGCTTTCCCCAAAGTAGTTAACTCCCGATTGCATTTTGAAATGATTCATCATCAATCTCAGCTGCAGGTTAAATTACATAATAGCTATTTTATGGATATTATTGTCTCCAACTCCAAAAGGCCTGATCGTGTGTATGTGTCTCTGCTGGGTTCCAGATTGCCCAAGAAGTCGATCAGACTGTTCGCTACTCCGCCAAAAGGTGTGAACAATCATTCTTAAACCCTAGCCACTTTAGTTTACGTAAAGTGCTTGTTGGAGAGGTTGAAAACTTGTAACCTCAGTGTGGCAACTCTATAGTCCTGTTCAAGAACAGTTGTTTCTAAATCACTTCTAATACTGTACTCCTAATGAAGTGATGATTTATCATTTTACAAAAAGAGGCATAGATCTAGGAATCCATTTCAGATGCAAATTGTGTCTAAATTAGGAAAAGTTTGCACTTTTAATTGTCATTTTTAAAACCAATCTTGAAAGCAATTTTTTCCCAAATAACTACAATAAATATGATACAGTATTTAGTGTCATGTGGCATTTAATGTCACTATGGTAACTTTTTGGATGACCCTTCTTATGAATAAGTGAACAAATACTGTCATGGATGATGGATGAGTTCATCCATTGGCCAAAACCCTACCTTCTCTTGTCAGCAACTTGTGATGGAATATTGTCATGGATGATTGAAATTTGGATGAAAAACCACTTGGTAAGTGACAGTGATTGCAACACTGTAAATCTATAATCCCCCCAAAAAATCACAAGGAATGACACATAATGTTGGGTTAACATTGAGTGTTGGTGACACTATACCACAGTTTACAATTAGTATTGAGCAAGACAATATTGATCGGTGATACTAAATATCATATTTAGTGTACTAGCTATCAAACTTCATTTCTAAAACAACAATATATAAAATCTCTTGGCTTAAATTCTAGTCTTAACAAATCATGTTCATACTGTAAAAGAAACTCCACACTCGATGCTTCTTCAAAATGGCATAGCAGCTCCAACCCACATTCTAAAGACGGTGGCCCCTGCGAGTGTTGCTACAGAGAGTTGCCACCTTAAGATTGTAATTGTCGGGCACAGCTTGTCGATTTAACTCTGATCTCGTGAACTCTCCTCCAGGTAATTCCCCAGTACTTTCTATCTGTGACTGAATCGACAGAAACTATGGCAATAATTCCGTCGGTTGACCAAAACAAGGAACTTAATGTCTCAGGCTGCTTCTGATCAATCGAAAGGGACTAAGTTAATTCAAAGATGGAGAGCGCGGGGAAACGGAAAATGTCGATACCCGCCAGCGAGACGACCGAGGGGTATGTGTATCTACCCGTCTCATACACAGAGCAGCTGGCGGACAGGTACCCGTGCCCCGACGAGGACGAGAACCCACTGGGCCCAGCCGACGTCCGCCGGATATTGAAGTTCGCCCCAGGCGTGGAGGAGAAGCTGACGGTGCTGGGCCTGTCGTGCCAGGTGGACGATTACGAGGCCATGTACGTGATACCCGCCAATGAGATACCCGCCCAAGACGTCCGTGTGATGGAGGGTAGCATCCACTTGGCACCCAAGATCAACCCAGGCCCGCTTTTAAATAATTGTAGGAGCCGGGGCCCGGTGCAGAACTTGAAATTGAAGCCTCTCCAGAACAGGGTCACATCTCTGGGGGCCACGATGAAACGGCTTGAGACGGACCTCAACAACATGAAGAAGCTAATGCAAGTCACCATGAAGAAGGTCCACAAACTGCATTTGCAGGTGCCAAAAATGATATCAACTTTATCTGTGGATTCTTGTGTTTTTTGAATTTGTAAACATCTTTGACTGATGCTTTGAGTCACACCAAATATTGTATTTGGTGTCACCAATTCTATTTGTCTTGCTCAAAACTATTTGTAAACCGCCTGTGTAGTGTCATCAACACTAATTGTAAACTTAGCGTCATTTGTCATCCCATTTAAAGGAGTTTGGGCATTATAGATATACAATGTTGCAAACACTGTCACTTAAAAAGTGATTTTTCATCCAAATTTCAATCAACCAGAACAATATTTCATTACAAAAATATTTAGGATGCAGAATATACCAAACTTTGTAAGACTTGTTTCAGTACATAACTGTAAGTTGGGATGATAGTACTTGTAAACTTATTCATAAGAAGTGTCATTAGAAAAGTTACCACAGTGATAAAAAAAAAAAATACCATTTGACACTAAATACAATATTTAGTGTACTGAACTTGGTGACCTATGAATAGATTGGACCTTAGGGTTAATTACGGACTGACTTAGATGTTCACTGTGGGGTGGACCTAGCAAAGTGGAGGGTTGAACCAATGGCCGATATCTAATGTAATGTCCGTCTGGAAATTGTAAAGATTGTGGATGTTATGTAATAGAATCTTATAGACAATAAGGTAGACGTGACTAATTAATCCAACTTAGTAATAACCTAGACACCCATATTTGAGTGGTATATGGTTAGGTGTGGATCTAAGACGGGATATCAAAAAGACATCATGTGTTCAAAAGATTGCCAGACCACAAGTTCAAAATCTGCTAACCATCCTACGTTCAATAATCAACATGATTGGGGGGGACGTTTATGACCACCTAATGAACACAAGAATCTTCACTTCAATAATGAATAAGATATTAATATGAGCTCCGAGGATTATCACGCGAATGGTTACGGCACAATTTAGGTTTGCTTGTAATTTATCTTGCACAAACTGCATGTTTCATATCCTACGAGAAATAAGAGCGAAGAGTATCCAAATCACACGTTAGACCATATGACATTTTCCAAATGAGGTGGATGTCCTTGAAATTATGTGTGGTTCACGCTAAGCAACTGCTTTCAAGGGTGGAGCATATGTAATCTCCTCCCAATGAAACTATGTTGAACAGAGAACAGACCTGGTACAGTAGTACCTTTACCACTTCAGCACTAATTAAACTATTTTAAGAAAATGTTACAAATATCCAAATTAATATGGAAAACAATGAGTTCCCTTTAAATCCTGGATTGTCGAATCTAAAAATAGGAATCATACTAATTAGTCGCCTATAAATAGCCGGCGTGGTAAAGGTACTACTTAAGTACCCCAACGATTTCTCTTATTTGACAGAAGAGCAGATTAGTCAAACATGTAGTAGGGCAATGGATCATTCTAAGAATTAATATCCTGAAATGGGGATCTGCATACAGTGGCTGAAATGCAGCCATTACAATCAATCAAAAGCCATCAAAAGGGGAGTAATAAGATAACCTTATATATCCATGACGACTTGTAACCTTATGATATGAGAGTTATCCTTCAATTCAAGGAGACGTTTGGTCAGGAGTTGGTCTTTTCGCAAACATTAACAATTTCCATGTTTGATAAGTTTTCGGTGCAGGTTGAACAAAGACCGTTATATATTAGTTCATTTGGGGTCAGAACTCATTTTAGCGCTTTTTGCCATGCCAAAATGGGTTTGCCCACAATAAATCAATATAGGTTGTCCTTCTTTCGAACCTCCATGCCAACTCCAAGCATCTACCAAAAACTTATGAAACATGGAAAGTGTTGATGTATGCAAAAACCGTGTTGAATCGAAGGACAACTCCATCACTAAACAACGAAAAAAACTTTAAAAAATTGTGGTCACAAATACATTCTTATGATCAACATTTAGGAGTTGCGGTCACTTGCAGGTGCTCATCCTCCGCGCATGCAACAACTTGGCGTCGAAATTGGGTCTCGAGAAAGGGGCTGACCAAAGGTGGTTCGAGTTCCTCCAAAGGTTAAGGGAGGGCCAGTGGAGGCAAGTGCAACTCGGGAGAGACGCACGGGACATTCTAATTGAGACATCGATGTGGGTGGAAGTTCACCTCACGACCACAAACGAGGACATGGCAAAGGCCATTTGGTCGCTCAAGAATATAGGGAAAGATGATATTGATCGCGGCCTTAATGATTTGAAGAGTAATAATGTTTCAGCGGGCAAGGGCCGGCGCGGGTGGGACAAGGCGTTCCGGTTGGAATCGGCGGAGGAAGTTTACGGGTGGGACGAGTTGTTCAAGTTGGCGTCGGGTTCCAATAAGTCGTTCGCTGAGTTTCTTGACGACCATGAGGATCCATCTTCATCATCATCATCACCAATGGCCGCCCTCGCGGTCCCGGATATAAACCAACAGTCGTGATGATCTTCATATAAAATAGTCTTCCATCACTTTGAAATATATTCACGAAGGTGTGTGCATTGATTACATTCAAGGGTACCAGAGCATGGGATTTCTTGCCAGAGTCATGTGGGAAGGAATTGTTTCTTGGAGTGGAGCAAGATCTACGTTTGCTACATTATTGCAAGAGCATTATTATGCATGCTTTAGCATTCATTTTTAGCAGTAAGTGATTTATTCAGTTATGGGAGAGAAGATATTTTGAAAACAAATATTTCTTTTTAGTTTGTATTTTGTTGAATCTTGAGCACAATGTGCAGAAAGTCATAGATTGGGCATGCTTCTTGTTCTGGGCATGCTCTGGAGCTGGTTGTCAAGTTTAGTTTCATTGATCACAGAGAGGGTGGTTCATGTCTCATGATAAACTACTTGTTTTGATTTCATAACATTACTCAGTTGATAAGCTATGTTCATGGGCCCAACAGTAGATTCGAGAATAAAGACTCCAGATGCTAGAATCCCACTACTTCAGACCGAATCTGAAGTCAGAGCAACTGAACACGTATAGCTCATCAGCTAAGTAACGTTATGTTGAGGTGTATAATAGATTTATCCTTTAATTCGACCAGAGTGTTGATTCAGACTTGATTGTTTTGTATACAACACTTTCTATGTTCAGTAATTTTTTGGTGCATGCTTGGAACTGGTGTGGAGGTTTGAACAGAAAAAACATTTTATATCAGCTCATTAAGGGCCAAACTCATTTTGGGACCTCTTGGCATGCCAAAATGAGTAAATTGGCCCTCAATGAACTAATATAGAATGTTCTTCTTTGAAACTTCCACACCAACTCCAATCATGCACCAAAAAACTTACGAAACATGAAAAGTAGTGCATTACATGCAAAACAACCAACTCTTAACCAAAACTCCAGCTGAATTAATGGAGAGTTACTTTTTAAATGGTCTTATCTTATTTATTAATAGGAAGCAATTTCAGTTGTGAGAAAGAAGACTATTTTGAAAAAGATAAATTGTTTTTGTAGTATCTTGAGCAAAATTTGGGTGTTAAAGATTGGGCAAACTGGAGGACATAGCTCCTTAATTGATGTTCTTTGCATGTGTGGGAGTGAGCTCTCAAGTTTTGTTTCATAGTCCACAGAGGGCTTCAAGTTTGCCCAATGCTTAGCAAACTCGAGTTGAATCAAGAACTATTCAAATTGATGTGATTTGAGGACAAGCACAATGACTCTAATGAATATCACGAACACTGCATCTCAATTGGCAGGGATCACTCAAAGGTTTGTTCAAGTTTTTAGAATTTCTTCAGGGGCTTTGAAAATTGAGAAGATTCACTAGTGCGGGAGGGGGGGGTGGAATGTCGCCTTATGAACACAGCGACATTGGCCATACCTCGTCGACGTCACCCACCTTCTTGCATTCAACTTGTGTCGGGGGCGATGAAAAGTACCTACTGTATATGATATTTTTCTACTGTCGATGATATTTTTTCTACTGTCGATGATATTTTTCTACTGTCCACTGTTCCAGGTTTTCACGCAAATGGTTTCTATCGAGAGCCCTCTCTTGGAGGTAAAAGTCGAGAAACATGACCTTCAGCTCTCGAATTTGAGAAGCTTCACAGTAGTGAACAATTCTTTGGCATCCTAAAATTGTCAATGCATAATAGTTGCAAAACTTGCAATCCAGGAGGGCAATACAACAACATTGCAGGGGCGAATTCCACTTCAATCGACCACAATTTTGTTGCTGTCAAGATTTTATTATTGTCTGCATAGAATTCAAAGGCTTCAAATGGGTCCAGGCGCCCAATGTTCAACACTTAGGGTTACAATCCTCATACACTCCTTCGAACGCACTACTACGAGCCCACTACGAGTTGTCTAGATTCCAAGGTCTTGCGTCAATGTAGCTCCCTACCATCTATTTCAAATGCTTATCAGAGGCCTCCTTGTAATGCTTTTTGCGTGCCTTCTTCACAGGTGGTAGTGCCTCCGCATGTCGTTCAAATTCGTGCTTGAATGTCATCCTTCTGTCGACGCAGCTCGAAACTTCAACTTTCACCCACTCTTCTAGGAAGTTGTAGAGCAGTGGGTATTTTGCCTTTGCGTAATCCAAATTGTCGCTACAGTCCTCCGTGGCCCCCCAAAACTCTTCGAAAGTCGTCCAGTTCAATATAACCTGCTTGCCGGATATTATGGCTCTTGGCTTTATGTCAAGCGTAAATGAATCCAGCCATGTGCTATCCCAATGTCGCACTACCGCTTCCTCACCAGGATACACCGTTGGAATGCAAGTCCAATGTAGGTGGTTGTATGCAGGGATGAGGGATGCGCACAAGTCCACTGGGTGTACTGATGCCTGCATGGATGAAGCTGAATCGCCGGACACTGCGGAAACCCCATCACCTTGAACACGCGATGCTTTTGCTTCAATATTCGGGTGTGCTATGAGCCCAACACTACGACCCATATGATGCAACCTGCTTTTAGTCGCAGGCCAGTCCGGGTCCGAGTCGCTGGTTTCATCGAAACCAGCCGCAACAGCGCGGAATCGGTAGAGGGTTTAGGGTTTAGGGTTTAGAATGATGATTGGTCCTAAACCCTATGATCCTCATCTCGTTGGTGCGTTGTGAGTGGTGGGCACGATATCATCTAAACCCAAAAGTTACCGTACCCCCCTATACCCAATTTACTTTCAACTCTCAAGTTACATTTCAAACAATTCACCTTGGCATTACCACCAAAACAAATTTCACCATAACTTAAAAGGAACTTTCATCCGTGTTGTGCCCACAACAACGGAAAATGTTAAAAATGAATCCTACTAGACATGTATCGTGTCATTCGACATTCAAGCCAATGTCGTCTTATAATGTCGGACTAATGTCGAGGGTTGCGATAGTCCGGAGCACCCAAAGAGCAAATTTCACAAGTGTATTTTATGTCGCTTGAACGACATTGGCACGACATTCCACCCCCCCCTCCCGCACTAGTGATTTGATTCATAATGACTACTGTAAATAGCGGAACAGAGACTCCAAGTAGTTAAGAACTTAACATTCTTTAAAGTTCTACCATTCTTCAAGTTGAATTTGTACAGTAAGAAAAATGTATTGTTACAATGGATCCATGCAACTTCACCATTTGATCCCCCCCTAATTCAATCTCCAAGATGACATTTTCTCTCAGATTTCAATACAACTTTTATTCAATCACTACTTGTTAATCGGACTCCACCTATGACGTTTGAGTGGTATATGGCAAGGCTAGTAGTCAAGATTGATCGCCAAAAGGGCACAACATCACAATGAGATTCGACACCACTATAAGTTCTACACTTTTAAGACACAATTGGGAAAGCCAAATGTGATCGTTTAGAGAGAATGAGAATCTTCACTCTAATCTAGCGGACTTGTAACTTATTAAGTTGCATCTCACCTCCAATTGTGAAACTTGAAATCATAATATTCGCTACTCGCAACCGCTAGAGCGCATTCGATCATAGCTCAAATTGTCTGTGGAGTTAGAACTGCCCACAACAGGGCCTTCAAATTGAAGATCAATTCACTTGATGGATTCGCTTGATCGCAAATGGCCTATCTAACATGGACAGAAATACCACTTCCAATCTGACCACCTTAATCAACCCAATTAGGCACTTCAAATGGACAAGGTTTTAGTCCAGAAGAGAAGAACAACCAAAACTTGCAACACACAACCATGCAAATTCTTGCAAAGTTGTACAAACTTGTGATGATCAATCCCAACCCATGATTGCATAACATGACAGTAAAGTAAGTTTAAATCTCAGAAAGAATGGTTCCTCTATTCGCAAATTCAGGCTGGCAACATCACTGGCTTGGAAAGATTAATATTGCAGTGGCCTTAAACACACCAAAAATTATTTCTAAGAAAGTGATCCACAGAAAGGTTGGCAAATAATCAAAGGCCCAGGCTGTACACATACAAACCTGACTGCTAGGAAATAACCAGTTCAAGTTCAAGACTTTAGGCCAAGGGCCGGTCATTATTAGAGGAATCTATGCAATACATCTTAAAACAGAATAAAAGAAAAACCGAACAAACTCAACTTGAAGTATCCGGTTGGACTTGGAAACACTAGGATCTTGACCGATTTTGCCAAAGGACCATCATGATGAACCTCGTGAGGGCCTTTGAAACTTTTACCAATGTAGACGGTACCATGCAAAATCCAAATCCAATTTTGCGTGGACGTCATGGGCCTTAAATCGAGGGTAGTGGCAACATGTCAACTTGTCAACTGATCCTTGCACATGTATGGGATCACATTCACATACCACCGTCAGTAGAGACGAAAGTGCATTTAAATCTTTGTCATCATCATCAAAAAAAGTTAATAATATTTTATTCAACATGTCACAAATTACCAATACTGTAATTAATAGTCTTCAGACAGGCAGCTGAGTCCCAGCTTCAACATATCACATGCAAATAGCCCCGGCCCTAAGCTTACCCTGTGTCTGTAGATCTGCCTCAGTTCCTCTTCCTCTTCCCCAAGCCACTTGCAATTCATACAGGCCGAATTTTTTGCCATGGCTCTATAATTTTAATTTAGTTTCCATCAATCCTAGAGCTCTGGGGGCTTGAATAAATATTGTTGCAGATTGTCCGAGAGTCGACTGGAGCATATAGTATAACTGCTTTACAAGGTCTGTGATTATCATTCATTCCTAAGCCTTACCCTAGCTGCTTATATTTTCCTGGAGATTTTTTTGGGTCGGTCTTTGGGATTCTATCAACAAGTTCAGTGTTTTAATATTTCTGGCATGGTGTGAGTGTGATGGCGTTTTATGGTCTGAGACTGGAGTGTGGGAATAAATTAGTGATTATAAGGTAGCTTTTTTTCTGGATGGATACAAGTCTAGTGTGCTCTTAAAAATTTATCAGAACTTGGCAGTCTACTGCAAAGTTAACCCAACTACAAATTCCAATTCTTTTGCTAGTGAATCTTTTAGTGGGGACTGAATCGAAAGGCATCAGCTTTAAACCTGAATTCTTTTGTAGTTCTGCAGGTGGCGACTAATTTCAGGTTTATTAATCAGCATTATACTGCGCTGGAAGATGTTTGGAGAACCATTCCTTCTTGAACCCTAAGGCACGTTTATTGGAGGTGCTTGTTTGTCGGTCTTTAAAATTCAGGTTAGTAGGAATTATTAGTGATTCAAGTGATGAGCTCGTGCAGTCTTGAAACACCAGCATATGGTTGTAGGCTGCGATTTTTTAAGCCCCTTTGGATCCACCTACATTATCAGTTAGTCAGGATTTGCAAAAACATGTGCTGTTCAATTCGGGATTAGGTCTCAGCTAATTGTGTTAAATTGTTTCCTGGAGATTGGCTGCAACTTTAGACCTCAAAGAGAGTCAGCTGCGTCTATGCTTATAATGTTTTCTAATCCTTGAATCAATTAGTTTTCAAAACGGCGAATCTGCAACCCTACAGGTTGAATTTCATCACTGTGTCTTTTTTGGTAATTGTGTTGTTACGCCACAAAGACAATAAATCCAGACCTCCAATTGTCTGCTGGATGCAGCCAAAGAATAAGAAACTGAGGGTTGCTTCCTCTACAAATGTGGTTGTGGTTGTGGTTGTGGTTGTGTTTTAACCACAGTAATCAACCACAACAACAGTTTCTTTAAATGATTTGCACTTTTCTTGTCATGTGAATCCTTAAATGTGGTTGTGCTTGATGGTGGGGTTGGTCTTTTAAACCGCAATCTACCATTGGTGGTGGTCTTGGATTTGAGAAGAAATTAAAATTATTAGAATTTTGGTTGGCCTTGCCCTACCGATTGTAGTGTTAAATTGGTTGCCTCCTCAACTTTCTCCCTGCATCTTGGCCTTGTAACTCTTTAGTGGTGGCACGTGAGCATGAACAACCACCCTAATAAGGGTGGTTAACCGCATAGAGTAGAAGGGTTGATGGGATAGATCTCATTCATCCAACATAAACATTCTGAACTGATATGCAATTTCCGAATGTTACTTCTTTTAGTTGATTGGACAATAGAATTAGATTTAAAGACCCTGGATTAGTCCAATCCATGTCATTTGAGATGAACCAATCACAAACGTATGATGAGTCGAGTTTTTGTGTTGGATGGACAAGAGGTATGCACACATGCGACAATTTCCTTTCACCATCGTTGTAAGCAGCATTCATTATGCCTTCTTCCATGGAAGTAGAACCAAGGACTGCAACTACCACTACATTAGTGTAAAACCATCCTTAAAATAAATAAATAAGGATTGTAAATTTTTTGATTCTTCAACTGTCACGATTTGAAATTGGAATAGGTGCAATTATTACCTCTCCCAACAAAGTTATTAATATACAGTTGTAACTTCAGGTTACTGCTCTAAATCTAAAGGGACCACTTACAAAGAAAGATGGAGAGCGTGGGGAAACGGCAGAGACTGGTGAGGATCACAGTAGGGAAGGAGATGTTCATACCCGGCGAACCTTCGGATACATCTGGGTATGTGCACCTACCTGTTTCATACACAGAGAACCTGACAGACAAATTCTCGTGTCCTGCCGAGGAGGAGTCCCACCTAAACCCGGCCAACGTCCGCCGGTTATTGAACTTCGCCCCCGTGCAGCAGAAGCTGTCGGTGCTGGGCCTCTCGACCCGTGCGGAGGATTATGCGGCGGTATACGTGATACCCGCGACCTCGATACCCGCCCAGGACATCTGGGCCAGTCAGGGTAGCATCTGCCTGACCCCCAAGAACCCGGGCCAGCTTGTCAGTATTCGTAGGAGCGCCCGAGCCCAGACCTTGAAGTTCAAGCATGACCTCGAGAGCTCGGCCGCCTTGTTAGATGCCAAAGCAAAGCGGCTCATGAAGAGCATCGATGAGGCGAAGAAGTCGTTGCAAGTTGCGGAGCGGAAGGTGCACGTACCACATCTGCAGGTGCCGAAAAAACTACTTTCTACCCTCATGTGTCAACTTCATACTAATGCATTTTATTGTGTTTTCTTTTGAAAAAATCGTGAGATGCTCAACTAAGGAAAGAAACAAAGAAAAAAGGAAAAGAAACAGTAACATCGGTATTTTTTTACCGAAGTGAATGAGAGCCCTTTGGCCTTATCTTGTTCCAAGAGAGAGCAACAGTTCCCTTGGCACACGATGGGGTTTACTGCCTACCTTCTGGTAGGTGGGTTATGTTTATGTTCAAGTGATGTTCGACTTAAATCCTAATGAAGGCGACGTAATTCCCATCGGGAAGAGACCATTATGTGGCAGCTACATCCAAAGTAGAGTAGTTTCATAGGTCGGAGCCCCCAATGGAACCACACGATTCAAGCACGTCCACCTCATTCAGGTGATGTCATATATGGTCGTGATGTCATATATGGTCCAACAGATTGTCTACAAAGTTCTTCAATGTTGTGCATAATATTTTCCCCATGAAAATTATATTAGGCAATAGTGGTCATTGGGTGGGCCCAACCGAGCGGTTGCTTGGCCGGGTCCAGCCAATGGCCATTATCTAACATAATAATCTTTGGGGAAGAGATCATACATCCTGAATGCATCATTCTAAGAATTATCATAAAACAGGTATCTGCAAATGGCAGTGTGTCTAAGCCATAACTAATAATGCGTTAACAATCAATCAATCAAAAAGCTTCAAAAGTGGAACCACAGGATTACATTAATTTGACATCATAAGGTACCAAGTAAACTTTAAATTGATAAAAACTATCCCTAAATTATTAGGGGTTTCCACTTGCAGGTGCTCATTCAGCGCGCATGCAACAACCTGGTATCAAAATTAGGTCTCGAAAAAGAGACCAACTGCAGCTGGTCTGAATTCCTCAAACATCTAAGCGAGGATCAGTGGAGTCAAGTGGAACTCGGGAGAGACGCACAGGAAATTCTAATCCAGACATCAAAGCGGTTGGATATTAACTTCGCGACCACAACCGCGGACATGGCAAAAGTCATTCGCTACCTCGAGAAATTACGAGACAGCGATGATCACAATGACCAAGACCTAATTCGAGGGAATTTGGCGGCGTGCAACGAACAGCTCGCGGAGTGGGACAAGGCGTTCCGGTTGGAATCGGTGGAGGACGTGCTCGCGTGGGACGAGTTGTTTAAGTTGGCATCAGGATCCAACAAATCATTTACTGAGTTTCTCGACCTTGGCCCATCATCATCACCGGCAGCCCTCGTGCTCCCGGATCTAAACCGACGGTCACGATCCTCCCATCGTCCATCTTGAGGTTTCAAGAAGGTGTGCACTTTTTGTTGATACCACTTGGGTACATGTAATGAGGTTTTCCCCATTTTTTTGATACGGTCGGTACTAAGCAACGGGTATTTTGAGGCTGGTAAATTTGTGTGCTCATTGGTGAAGGTTTTTGCATTGAAAAATTGGGTCAGAGCATTGAAAGTCTTTGAGAGTGGGAAGCAATTGGATTTTTTGGAGTGGAGCAAGATTTACTTGCGACATGCAAGAGCATTTATTATGTGCCAAGCTTCAAATAGCAGTTTTTGATGGGAAGCAAATTCAGTTGTGAGAAGCCATTTCAGAGAGAAAAGACTATTTTGAAAAAAGAGGTAAATTATTTGTTTTGTTTCATAGTTCACAAAAGGGGTGGTCCATGTCCCACAAAGAACTACTTTAATATTTGTGATTTGAGATGCATGATGAATTTCTTTTATTATTTTTCAGTGGGATGCAATTTCAACTGTGAGAGAGAAGAGTATTTTGAGAAGGAGCAATACATTTCAGCGAATCTTGAGCACAACTTGGGGAACTACAGAGAGACAGTAGCTCCTCTTTGTTCTATTCATACATTGGAGCGAGTTCTCGAGTTTACGAAGAGGTGGTTCATGCCTCCTCAAAAATAGCCACATTGTTCTGATTTGATGTGCACAAAGACTTTACTTAATTCCCATCTCGATCTCAAATTGCGAGTCATGCCCCGATCACACCAAACTTTTCGTCCGGTTCCAACCCATGAAATTGCTAGGGATTATGTTAAAAAATAGATGTCGGCCCACCACTTTTCACACTATTACAGTCGGAGATGCTGACAGATGGTGTTAGAACTGGCCGGTGTGATCAGCCCTTCACCCAAGGGTATCTACATTCAACTCAACCGTCCGATCTCACCTTCACCCAAGGGTATCTACATTCAACTCAACCGTCCGATCTCACCATAAGGAAGCATTGTCTCATTCCATCTCCACAATTGCACTTCTCTCAATTTCAGATTGAAGAAGGTTTGTTGTTATTAAAAGCAATGGTTTTGTCTGAAAACCTCTCTCGAACTAACCCTCTCTTTCATTCGTTGACAGAAATGTGACTTGCTTGCACACTGACCCCATCCGAAGCCTCCAATGGACATTCTAGTCCAGAAAATAAGAACAACCAGCAAAAATCTTGCAAAGTTGTAAAAACTTGTGATGATCGTTATATTGTTGCAACATACCAAGCATGAGACTAGGTAAGTGGGTGTTAAACGGATGCTTTACTCTCTGCACCAACTCCTCGAAGGATATGAAACACGTCACAATTAGTGTGAGATGATTAGCAAATCCAAATTGTGCCCGTAGCTACTTTCCTCAAAATTTTCAGAGCTCGTAAGAATACCCTGTTCTTTGTCAAAAGTGAGGATTCTATGAGATGACCATAAAGGTCCCCCCAATTAGGGTGACTATTGCGTCTGGAATGGTTAACACATTTTGACCACGTAGTCCAATCTCTTTTCAACACATGATGTCTTTTTGGTATCTGTTCTTAGAATCACACCTAACCGTACACCACTAAAATATAGGTGTCCGTTTTAGATCAGACAACGGATTAGACATATCTAGCATACATGAACCACAAAAGCATGAATACATAAAATGGCATTACAATGTATTAAATCTTGGAAAAGTTGCTTCCCCTATTCACAATTTCAGGCAGGTCACATATGTCTCTTTGCGTTTACAATCGTGATCGACTAAGAAGTTGCATTTCCTCTTTGCCTGCAATTTCAGCGTACATGTCTGTGATGGCTTTGGCAAAGTGAGCCTTTGCTTGAGGCCTCTTGACCTGCACAAAATTTCCAAGTTATATGTCAAGTCCAAATTCCAACCACTGGCTTGGAAAGATTGCAGTGGGCTGCCATAAAAACAAAATTACAAAATGGTGGACGGAAAGGTCAGAAACTAATTAAGAGCCACTTTACAATATGGCCAAAGGTCATGACGATGAAATTGTGCGGGCCCTTGAAACTCATATGAAGGCTGTAGCTTGGAAAATTGAAATTGAATTTTGTGTGGTCATGGGCCTTACAAGTGTAGTGCACAGGCATATGCAACTGGACTCTCAACCAAATGATATTTCATTACCATTGGGCTTTGTAAATGGTAAGTTGAAGTAAATCAAGGGTAGTGAGATTTTGAAGTGTCGTGTTTTCCTGGTTTTGTGTTACTCCCACCCCTTTGAAGTGAGGTTGACGCAAAATCCAGCAGACCACGAAACATTATCCAGTGCATGCTATGTAGGACTCCATGTCGGTTATTCATCCATTCAAACTTTCTTGGTCATTTAAGCCTGCAAGCTCTACTATAAAGTGAAGTGGGACGGTCCCTGCCTTTTCCACCAATGAGAGATTTTAAGTTTGAATGCTCACATGCCCTAAGAAGTCCATAAAACAACTTGGAATAGATTTTTTTTACCTTAAGTGTGGGTGTGAGCAGTCCATTTTCAATAGAGAAAGGCTCTGGTGTAAGAGTGACAGCCTTTGCGTACTCGAATCCGCGTAGCTGCAGTGGAAAGAAGAGTCAAGAAACATACAAACTTACATAATATACAAGAACAGACCAAAAGAAAACAAACAACTAACACTCCAACCCTGAAATCTTCAAAGTATATTGCAGATGGTGGGTGGATTCCATTGTGCAAAAATTCATGTGTGCCGATTTTCTCTTTGAAATGAAATCTGTGAAAGGCTTCATTGACATTCAATCTTCACTAAAGACAGACTTAAACGCTAATTTCTACGAACAAAACAAAAAACAAGGACTTTTCCAATGCTGGCCTAGTTCAAAGTTCGTTTAAGGCAAGTGGGCCTAAAATGGACACTTTCAGCTCTGCACCCACTTCTCCTAGGATATTGAACACACGATTAGTACGAGATGGTTAGCAACTCCAAATCAAGGCCACATCTATGTTCCTCATATTTTTGGAGTGCAATTGAATTGATCTTATTCATTATCAAAGTGAAGATTCTCTTTCTTCCTAATTATGTTGATGATTGAACTCATATCCACGCCTGACCACAGACCACTCGCACATAGGTGTCCAATTAACGAGAATTTCTTTCTTTAGAATGTAGGGTTTGGGGTTTGGGGTTGAGAGTTGAGAGTTGGATAAGTAACCAAATTAGGCCAGATTAGCTTAGGGCTTAGATCTCAAAAACATCATCGAAGTGAGATTCAACCCACTGCACTCTAGCAGGCCAAATAGCCATGGAAATAATTTTCAAAAAAAATAGAAAAATGGAAGATCAAAACCAGGAGGAAAAGAAGAGCAGACCTTAGCTTCTCGAGCGGTGGCATCCATATCAGCAAGTACCGCAGCTCGAACTACAGGATTTTCACACAGCTTCTTCAAGTCATCTGTATCCTGTTCCCAAAAAACATTTTTCAATTAATTTAAAACTATAGATCATCTCTTCATAATTCAAAATCATGCTTGTGGTGCAGATCCATCCAGATGCATACTGAGGTCCTTTTGGGGGATTTAAAAAGTCCAATACTTGAGATTCTAAGAATAAAATAAATGACAGGAATATTATCAGTCAACAGATGAATATCAAGAGAGACCACATGGTTGAAAAGTCTGTAATATTTACACAACTAAGGGATCAGAAAACAAGAAAAAAAAATTGATACCTTTATGCCCCGTGACTTTGCCCATGCGGGTAGAACCTCCGGATCAATAACTGCAACTGCCACCAAACTCGCGTTGAAGCTATCCCCTGCATCCCACATTTTTCACTGTTATGACCACTATGAAGGGAGGTTACTTGAAATTTTACTAGAATTTCAGATTATTCCAGGTCATTTTCACAATTTTTTGTGTATTGTTCACATCATTACAAAGCCATCAAAGATTCATGGATGGATAACAAAAAAGCTCAACTAGGATTTGTATAGATAACCATCCTAGCAAAAGAAGTTAGCCTATTCAATATAGGCTATTTATATGTTTGGCTTATTGTACTCTCCAGAAAAAGCATTGCTAATGATATCTAAAACATAATCAACATTTTTTAACAAATTCATCAAGGTGAAGGGTATACCATAGATAAAGCACTGAGAGATAAATTGACTGCGGATATAGGAGTTCTCAATTTTCTCAGGTGCTATGTACTCTCCTTGAGCCAGCTTGAAAATATTTTTCTTCCTGGAAAAAAAACTCAGAACATTCATCATGTTTTAAGTACATTCTCCAAATCTTCATGGAACCATTGCAATTTGAGTATAATAAACTTGCCAGTGCCATTAAAATTTGTTCAAGGCTGTATAGTGCTTATAGGAAGAACCTGTCAATAATCTTCAGTCTGCCACCTGGCAACCAACATCCAATATCTCCGGTATGCAGCCACCCCTCATCATCGAATATTTCTCGCCTGAAGAGAAAAACTAAATATATAAAAACAAACACAAACTCAAACAAAGACAAACTTTCTTGAACAGAAGGTAGATGGGTCTTAAATGGTTACTTCTTCCAACTAGCCCACTTCTCTTAGGACACGGAACACGCAATTGATACAAGATGGTTAGCAAATCTAAATCGAGGCTGTAGCCACATGCCTCATAATTTTTGGAGCTCATATGAATATTATATTCACTATGAAGATTCTCATGCTTATTAAATGGTCACACAAGTCCTTCCAATTATGTTGACTATCAAGCCTAGAATGGTTATCATATTTTGAGTTTTTGACACATGTTTTTTTTGTATCTGTTTTTTAAGTCAAACCAAACCACATACCACTCAGATACATGTGTCATAATAAGAAATCCAATACTTTTCATCAACTAAGATAATTCAGAAAATGCAAACAGAAGGTAAAATTAGAAATTTACGTTTGAACTTCATCTTTGTAGTAGCCTTTGAAAAGAATTGGGCCCCGGACACAGATCTCTCCACGTGGATACGGCACATCATCATTCGTGTAATCCATTTCCGGGACATCAGCAAGTTTCACCTCTGTCGGCAAAAGAAAAACAGAGGACTGTTACTCTGAGAAGATTTTTGCTTAATGACCTAACCAATGTTGGACCGGTGTGTAGGTGAATGAATGGTATCAATAATCAACATCAATAATGGTATCAAAGAACCTCCCTGTGGGTATCAAATTTGTAATACCAGTCAGGTATATCTGGTGGGTAGATATCTCAAGGTGAGAGAATCTCTATATACCCAAGTTATTATTTGGGTCAATACCATTCTAGACCATATTGATACAAGGTGCCTTTACATAAGTATGAAGGTTCTTGCATGGTATATAGACCCAAATGGTATCGAAAACAAAAATACCGTCAAATATCCATACCCTACTAGTATCAAAATTTGTGAAATCCTCATTTTGGATACCCAAATGGTATAAAAAAGACAGTACCAGGACAACACTGGTTCACACCACAGTATGAACAAAGAATAAATCTGCATAAGAACATATTAACCCTTAAAATTGCGAAAGGTCCATCATGGCCTCACGGAGTCATACAAAGAGGTTTAAGATTACTTGTCAGCCAAAATTGTCAAAAGTGACCTTATCTAAAATAAACCCATACATCATATGCATTATTCTGATTAGAGAATACATATATGTAGAATGGATTATGATTTGAGCTCGTATAAATGACCTAGACTCAAATGCATACCACGTAAATCTAATCACCTTTGTTACATATGACTCTTTTTTCACTTCCTCTTTTTAGTAGGTTGCGCTACATATGGATTCAATATCATAGACCAGATAAAATGGTATTGCAGTAATTTGTTGAGGGCCATAAAGGTCCTTCAAGGGTTAACATCATATTCTTGCTGAAAAACAATTCTGCACTTGAACGTCACAAGACGTAGTTCCAAATGCAATTGAGGAGACAGATGGCTGGGTACACTTATAAGTTAGAAATAGAACCTGAATCTGATAATTTGGGGTAAGGTGCTTACCACAGGCTGGGCTTGGAGAGCCAACATGACCCGAAGTATTATCTCCTTCTTGAGTTCCAGCAATGAGACATGAAGTCTCTGTCATACCGTAACCCTCCGAAACGAAACCACCAAAGCATCTACACAACACCAAACAAAGAGAATTAATGATATTATTCTAAAAGCTTCATGCAACAAAGAAAATGAAGTTTTGTCTTTTATTCTTTTTCTTCTTCTTTTTAAGTTGGGGCAGATCCAACGTGTTACTCTGATCAATAAACTTGGAATCCACCTACGATCATTCCACTGACATGAGATGGCTAGGTAATAAGGTAGATGGCCCTTAAATGGTTACTTTTGCCAACTAGCCCACTTCTCCTAGGATATGAAACTCACAATTAGTACAGTACAAGAAGGTTAGCAAATCCAAATTGAGGCCATAGCCACTTTCCTCATAATTTTTGGAGCTCATAGGAATATCTCGTTCATTATCAAAGTAAAGATTCACGTGCTCATTGATTTGTCATATTAAGTCCCCTCAATTGTGTTGACTACTGAGCCTAGAATAATTATCATATTTTGAGCACATAGTCCAATCTCTATTAAACACATTCAATTTTGGGATCAGTTTTTGGAGGCACACCTAACCACATACCACTCAAATATAGGTGTCCAATAAAAAGTAACGAAATAAGGGCTGTCTACCTTAGATAAGATTCTTGAAACAAGACAAGAAACAACAAGAGTTGTGGAAACTACACAACTTTGTTCTTCATACAAGCAAACATTCCAAAGTGGATGCTGCCGTTTAATAGAGACTTGCAAGAAAAAATTAAAAACTAAAAACTACGAACAAATATCTGATGTGGACAAAATCCATCATTGGGGTGCAAAGGACACTTTGAAGACACTTCAAATGTGAGAAACTCAAAAGAGGTGACGACAACCTCACATTCTCAAAAAGTCGAGAACCTCCGGAGAAATGGGTGACGCGCCAGACAAAATCACTCGAACACGACCCCCGAGTGCTGCCTTCACTTTGTTGAAGACGAGCCGATCCCAAATGGGTGATGGGGTTTTTCCTGGTAGCAAAGGAAAAAAAGAATGATGAATAACCTCCAAACAATATTACATGTAGCATGAAATCTTAGAAACTAACCCCCCAAATAAATTGCATAGGTCAAATTCAACTTAGCTTAGGGCCACTTTACACTCAAGCTTGAGGGCCCATGACCACTACAATCTTAAATCTCTTGTTGGTGGAAAATGCCAAGACCGTCCCACTTCACTTTACACTAGAGCTTGAGGACCTAAAGCACCCAGGAAGTTTGATTAGATGAAAAACCTACATGGACTACTACATGGCATGCAATTAATAATGTTTCATAGTCTACCGGATTTCGCGTCATGCCCACCTCAAAGAGGTGGGTGTAACACAAACCGGGAGACCATGACATTTGGAATCTCACAACCCTTCGTTAATAATAACTTCTTGTGTAGAAGGGTCCACATGAGTAGGATGGTAATGAAATAGCATGCAGTTTTGGGCGTGGTCGTGCATATCTCTACACTTCACTAGAAGGCCCGTGACCACACAAAATTGAATTTTACGTTTCCATGGTACGGCCTTCAGATGAGTTTCAAGGGCCCTCACAAATTCATGACCATAGTGTAAAATGGCCCTTTTAGCAGCCAAATGGTGATGTGATTTTAAGTTTCCGACACTAAGTTGTGATGTACAAAAAATTCTAGATAATTAGAAGCTACTCAGCATGAAGTTATTTTAGTGAATTCTTTAACACCCAAAGATAACTTGATCTGCCCGCAGTTTGGTACCCAATGTTATCTGAAACTTTTCTAAATAGAATGAGAAGATTGAATAATTTATTGGTGCATTGTGACATATTTACCATTCTCGAGTGCAGATTTCTTTGCATTATAAGCAACATTGAAGAGTTTTTCACGCAAACCACCTGACGCCTTTACTGTTGAAGTGATTCTGTTCCACATACAAAGAGCCTACATTAGCATAGGTGGTTGTGCTAGACTGGAAGAAGAAGTAAAAAATAAATAAATTGAAAATAAAAATAAAAATAAAAAAGGAAAACTATTATGACATGCCCATTTCCTGGGCTCAACCCAGAGAGTTTGGATAGCAGAAAACTTGCATAAATAATTAGAGATCTTCTGGTCATAGCCTCGGAATAAAAATTTAAGCTACCCTACAAGGCAAACACAAAAAAATTGTTTCAGAAAAAAATTGTCTCACTTGTCGTAGATGCGGTTGTACAGACGCGGAACACTGGTAAAGATGGTCGGCTTGAGGGCCTCCATGTCGTCCATGAGCTTCAATACATCCTATTGAAAGCTTGCAGTGTCACGTGTTCAGAAAAGTATCAAAACGCTATGGAATTTTGCGCGTGAAATTATTGATACACCCAAAAATTTCAAAAGTGTAATTCAAAATACTCAGCTTTCAATGAAACTCCTTCCTTACCCCTTGGTAGAAGCCCACCGCCACACCATGGTGCAACATGACAATCATGTTCATCCTCTCATAAATGTGAGCCAGAGGAAGGTATGAGATATGACTGATGCAAACAACAACCACAAAAAAGCTATTAACATCTTCCAAAGAGTTAATCCAAGTACACTTATGAATAAACTTCCAAAAGTGAAACTATTACATTGAAATTACACCTAGTGGTGTGTAACATTATTATGCTATAATTTATCTATTATTTCGTACACTAACTTTGCTAGATAGTAGTATCATGTGGCATACAATAGATGAAAATATAGAAATAATCTAATTATCGTGACAATATTATATCGTTTTAACATATATGCCCATAGAAATCTGTGGTGTGTTAACCCAATACAACAATCAAATGAACCAAAATCCAGTAGAAATTTTTCTCAACTTACGTATCAGAAGGAAGAAGAGTTGTGCCTTGACTACTCCCCGCACCACCCGCGACCAAGTTGGAGTGGCTTAACATTGCTCCCTGTCTCCATGATGTTAATGTCAGATTATTTGACACCTGAAAATATTATCAAGGGATAGACTAAAAGAATCCATAGGCCATGAATTCTGAAATGTAGACTTTTGATATATACAACAACTCTTTCGACCAATGAGGTGGTTTAAGATAGCAAAATCAATACTGAGAAAGCAGGTGCAAGTTTAAATCATTTCGTCTCCACATAAAAGGCCACCCTAAATCATCAAATTAATTGAGATTGAATTTGATTACATTTCTGAACGGCAGTATTTAATTAACCAAGACTCCAAATAGGTACCTTAGGAACACCAGTAGTACCACTCGTGTAGCATATGGTGGCTAAGTCATGAGGCTTTGGTGCCACAAATGCCCGTTGATCAGCTTTTCCCTACAAACAACAAACATAAGTGAGTAAGAAAAAATTAACAATAACAAAAACTAAAACAGTTCAAGGACCAGGTACTAATAATTCTAGAAACGCTGGAAATTTCCTTTTACAAGAGGGCTTTATAGATAATTTGAGAGAGCATCAAGAGATAGAAACCAACTTTTTTGGTTTTTTTCACTCATGCTACATGTATTTGCTTCTTGAGACCTATATTATGTGGCCCTCATTAAATGATTGTTTTCACATTCACTTGCCTCTATTTGAAATAAAAAGGCAGTTACAAAATCATCCAAAGTGAATACCTGAGCTTCAAGGCGTGCATAAGATATCACTTTGACCCCCGACTGGGTGGGAAGAGATGGCACTAAAGTCTCAGCACCCCCAACAACCTGCACTTCATCAATGAACACAGTTAGATTGGTCAAGTTGTTGACAAAAGTCTTTTGGTCACGACAAACTTCCCGAGGCAAAATTATTATGTAAAAATTATAAAATGTTGTAAAAACATCATAAATTTCATTTAATGTTGTGATAATTGCATTACTTTGTGATTGTCTATTATTGCATGCCACATTATACTTTTGCAAAGCAAAATTATCGCATAAGATTGAATGCATATATTTATGGATTATTACATTACACACCACCCTTTGAAAGTATGTGATGAACGCTCTTAACATTCGCTGGGAGCTGACTTTTTATGCATGCCCTACCATCCTCTTGGCCAGATTTTGAACTAATTGAACATGAGGAGAATAAAGTTAAAACACAATCCAAACACCTGAAGGTCTTAGATTTAGGGCTTTGTCAGTGCGTACCACAATGAGGCGAACAGTTGGAAGCTTTGCTAGACAACTCATTAGCTGCATCAATGAACAGAGTAAAAATTAGATTTCTCAATACAAATGAGGACTCGCGAAAGCTGACAAACTTAGTGAAACTGAAAAGAGAACTGCTTACTATTTGCAATTTGTCAGGAGTACAGAAGACACATGTGACTTCCGCGTGGTTGATGATGTATTCGACAGCATCAGCACCTGCAAAGAAATAAAATTGATAATTAGATTTCTTGAAGGACTCCCCCAATTATGTTTGAAAGATTTCACTTTTCTCACGCAACTGATTTTTTTCAAAAGTAAGAAAAATGGAGTGAAAAAACAAAAAACAAAAAAAAAAAAATATATATATATATAGATAGATAGATAGATAGATAGATAGATAGATAGATAGAGAGAGAGAGAGAGAGATTCCTGAGTGGGTTCTGAGTACATTTTGAGGTCAAACATACCAAGGGTATCATAAAGAGGAACTGAAATGTAAGAGTACGCGCAACAAGCAAGCTCCGAAACAACCCATTCAGCTCGGTTGCTCATGTAAAGTCCTACACATGATCCCTGCTCCAAACAAACAAACCAAAAAAAACAACACAATGAGTGTTCAAAGCAAGAGAGACATGAATCCCATGTTGCCATTGGCGTGAAGCATAGGGTTGCTTCCAATGTTAGACCGGAATACAGGTGCATGCATGGTATCGATAATCAACATCAATAATAGTATGAAAGAACCTGCCCATGGGTATCAAAATTGTAATACCAGTCAAATACTGATATTTGGTGGGTGTGTCAAAGTGAGAGCATCTATGTATACCCGAATCATTATTAGGGTCAATACCATTCTATACCATATTGATACTAGGGCGTTTTTACCTACATATGAAGGTTCTTGCATGGTATATAGACCCAAATGATATCAAAAACAATAAAAGTAATCAAACACCCATACCCTACTGGTATTACAAAATGTGAAATCCTCATTAAAGATACCCAAATGGTATAAATTAATAAAAAAACAATACCAGTCAAACACTGGTTGCCCGATTTGGGCCTCTCAGTGCATACAGTATTTTGAAACTGTACAACATGAATGTGAATTGTGATGCGACTTTTTGGTAGATAGAAGATAGCTTGTTATTTGCAAGATTGTGTTTCTTGTCACCTTGACACAAAGCAACCTGGGAAGAGTTTCATGAAGACTTTGTATCATCCAGTATCAAGAAAGTATACACAATCAGAATGAACATGCTATAAGCGTCTAGGGGTTATTCTCATAGTTCCCATTAGATCTGGGTTATGGCCTTAGGTTTAAGTGACCCTTTTTGAGCTGAAAAAATTACTTGCCTTACTGAGGCCATATTGAACAAGGGCCGATCCAATTGCAGTCCGTGCACTACCTACTTCTCCATAAGTCATCCACCTATATCTGCAAGCCGAGGAGATAAAGAACACCAATTTGAAAAAGAATCAATAAAGAAATAATATTCTCAACAACTGGCTATCAAGAAGCTCAGCAGTTTCCTTTGACTGGTAAACATATGCCTTTACAGTGCTTTTAAACTGACAGCTTTGAAGATGGCAACCTTAAAATTTACAGAACCCAGATGGAGGAAACAGATATCTTACCCCCCGACTGAGCCGTCTTCTCGTATTCTTGTACCCAAGCATTTGTTGTCTGTGAAAGCTCCCTTCGCATACCTTAAAAACCATCAGAAAACGCAGTTGAGAATTTCTAGTAAGATACAATAGGGTTAGGGGCACTTTACACTAGAGCTTGAGAGCCTACGGGACCAAGGAAGTTTGAACGGATGAACAAACCAACATTGGTCTGGTATGTAGGTGAATTGCATGGTATCAGTAATCAACATCACTAATGGTATCAGAGAGCCTACCCATGAGTATCATTACCAGTCAAATATTGATATTTGGTGGGTATCTCAAGAATCTTTGTATACACGAGTTATTATTTGAGTCGATACCATTCTAGACCATATTGATACTAGGGCAATTTGCCTAGGTATAAAGGTTCTTTAATGGTATATAGACCCGAATGATATCAAAAACAAAAACATCCTCAAATACTCAAACCCTACTGGTATCAATGAATGCAACATCCTCATTATAAATACCCAAATGGATCCACAAAAACACGATACGAGTCAAAAACTGGAACAAACCTACATGGGAGTCCTACATGGCATGCAAAAAGATATTGTTTTCATGGTCTACTGAATTTGACGTCAAGCCCGCCTCTTTGAGGTGGGTCTATCCAGGAGACCCACCTCAAAATCTCACAACCCTTGAATTATTATAACTAATTGTGTGGAAGGCCCCACATGAATAGGATGGTAAATGAAATAGCATTTGATTGAGAGCCCAATCGAGTATGTTTTTACACTACACTTGAAGGCCCATAACCACACAAAATTTTGTTTCAATGTTTCCACTAGCGTGCAGATAAAATGATAGAAATATGGTAAAATCGCACTCACAGAAAGTTATCGTGCAATGTTCGAATTTCCGGATGCTCTGGCCAATGATCCATAAGCTCAAGAGGGGAATGCGCCGATCTGCAAATTAAAAATCCAAGCCACTTGAACATTTTAAATCATGCAAAAACAGGAAAGAGAAGGAGACAAAAACCTGTCAGACAACCACAAAGGAGAAGTAGAGAGCAGCTCAATTACTATCAATAAATTAAAAATTGCAATTTATGATGGAAAAGGAATATTTCAGTTCCACATTTAAGTTATATTACTGAACTTTGTACAAAGGAAATCTTCTCAATCTCTTCACAAGGTACATTTTTAACTGACATGCCCTTCTTAGATCATACTACTTCAATTTTTTCAAATTAAAATTAAGATAAATAAATAATTCATAGATGCCTCATTCAAAATACCTGTATACGTTCCATTTCCCAGTGCTCAGCTTCTCCGGCAATTTGACACTATAGCCATCTTCTGTACATTAAAAATTTAGAAACAAAAGGAAAATGCATGTTAGCAGGAGTACGCAGAGAAGAACCTAACCTTGAAAGGCAAATGTAACCTCGGATGCAAAAATGTACCTATCAAATACTCTCCGGCCATTGGTTGACTCTCCAATTGTGGCCTTCCCTCTGTATACAAAGAAACATTCAACAGAGAGTAAGCTAACAAAATTTACTTACATTGTGGTGATATTTAGTGCGGGCCACATTGAATCAGATATTTACTGTAGTGATACATAATATGATCAGCTCGCATTTCACAAATACAGCAGAAACATTCAGAGTATAGTGATTGAAATCCTTCTATGGTTCCACATGAGAATGTCTTTTCACTTTGTTTTTGAGCCAATGCTCCTAAACTCATATAAGCATTGCTGGAAAAAGAGAATAGTTGTTGCCATGTTTGAATCACTAAAACTGCAATACAGGAACACGTACCATACCAGCAACAATAGATATTTTAGGTGCAGTAGAAAAGAATGATGAAATACCCCATTGACCTAACGTCGACCTAGTTTGGAGTAAATTACCAGATGGCTCACTGTGTAGATGAGAATTCACAACACGAAGCCGCCTGCTCTCTGCTGACTCCATCCTGGCAGCCATTATTTTTCTATCCCTCCTACTTCTAGATCTGCAGGGGAGTAGAACATCAAAGTATAAACAAATCTGAAAATATTTCTTAGATTCTGAACTACTGTCACTCAGAATTTAACATTTCCATCGTCATAAAAGGAGGTTAAGAAAAGAATGTGGCTCCAAAAGAATGAAGTTGAGTCTATTAATGACTCAACAACAAGAAGCCAGGATGGGAAGGAATTTTTGGAGATTCTCGCGGAAAATAAAAGGCATGTGGATTCAATTCCATCATGCAGACGAAAGAATGAGAATTACCAATGAAGGGATGATGGTGCAATTATGAAGTTCTGTGAGGCAATCAGCACATGAAAGGAAAACTGGAAAAATCTTCCTGCTTCAATCTCAGAAAACTTTTGCTATTCATTCTCGGTTCCTTGAGGATGCAAAAGTGAAGTGAAGGAGGATGAACTCCAATCTACAACAAAGATGAGACATTATCAAAGGAAACAATTTCAACCGGATGCTCGGATTTGGAGATTGCAAGATAAAGTAGTTCCTCATCAAACACAAATTCGTCCTACAAACAGAGCATAGTGCAGAGTTCTGAGTACAAAAAAATTTGCAGACAATCGAAATTCGGAGCTTTCGAATTAATAGCCAATTTTTTCCTCACACAGAATATCAAGTATCCACTTTGTGAGGTTTTCATCATCAAAATAACCACAAACAACCCTACCAGGACACTAGCACTGAAATATTGGAGGTTTTTCAGTCCCTGCTAAAAATCTCTTCACAAGAAGAACCAACACAAACAACAAATTCTCACACCCAAAGATAGCAATCTTGACAAGAAAATAAACACGCTGGAGAAAAAGCCAAACAAACTGCCACGGCACAATTATAGCAAACCTCGGCAAGATTTTCCCACTGCGAGATTCAAAACCCGTGGAAAATCCAACGACCCACAAACAATTCCAACTTATTATTCCTTTGAGCAGAGAATGAATGTATCCGAGGGACACAGGCAAAAAGGGTGGATGGAGGCCAACCTCGAAAAACACTATGAAACCCAAAACCCCAACTTCAAAAAATGAGATTTTCCCACCACCAAGGAACGCAGGTCACACCTTTGAGCTGGATTCAGTAACTCGAAGTGGCGATCGGAGTTTTTGTTCTCCGGTGATTGAAGTTGAAACTTGAGTCGATCAAAAAGAGTAGGTGGTGCATCACGCACTTTGTTCGGCGCAGAGTCGGTGCGTGGGGCCCACCACACTCATGTGGATAAAACTTTTCACATGTGAGAAAATAAAAGAAACTTTTTCATCAAAAAAGTTTCAAGGCATGTTAAGTTGGCAAGTGTTTATGTTAAGGTAGATGAGCCTTTTTTGGGTACTTTTTGATGTTTGCGGGTTTGCTCCCTTATACTACCTGTATTCGTGAGGTTGAAAATTTTTGTCCGTCTGCAAATGTTCTAACGAAGTCAAGATCAACTTTTGGAGCTAGTCTCGAATTGTTAAGAACTATCAAAGTTTGAGCCATAAGAAAGTCAAATATGTTGATTGTTGAGTTTAGAATGATAGAAAACTATGAACGCCTAGTCCAATAAATTTTTTAACACGTGCCTTTTTGGGAATTTACAATACCAATCATACATACGTGTATGATCAAGATAAGTAACCAAGTTAGGCCCGATTACCTTAACTTGTGTGTTTTGTTATTAAGTTGCTCAAATCCACTACAACTTTGTATATTCTACCCTATGTTTGTTAGTGTTTTCATTCTAGATTTTGGACATTTTGGCCCAACCATCGAATTTAGTCAAGTTGAATGAGAAACCGTTACCACATGAATGTACGATGATCCTAGGATAGGCCCTCAAATAGTCATGGCCCCATCAAACTCGGTACAAGGGCTATACAATGTTATGTTGTGGGTTGTGAGCTTTTTAGGTTGTCAAAGATATTGTACATGTCAAGCATGTAGTTTTGACCCAGCTTGAATCAACACCCATGCATTGGTTGGTCCATTTATAACCATCTAGTGTTTATGCTATTCGTTTTTCTCAAAGGGAAAAATACGAGTAAATAAACAAACACTTGGTGAAAGCAGAAGAAAGGTGATGGTATCACCGTAGAATACATTTTAGCTCGTGGCTTACGATACATTATGAATAGCTAATCACCTTTGTCATATGTGGCTTAATTGACTCTATTGCCACAAAAACAATTTGAACATAAATGATTTCTTTTTCATTTTCATCAACCCTTCCAGATTTTATTATTTGAACAAAAATGTCCACATGAGACATTAGGGGTTAAGCTAAGCATGCTTGAACCAAACACGAATTAGGGTTAACATTAGGGGTTAGATTTTGCTCTACATGTTCTCTACACCACTTCTCATGGGATAAAACATACAATCAATACAAGATGATTAATCGCCTATGATATACATATAAGTCGTATTAAGACTTCATTTGATGCCTTTTGGTGAGACCATTTAACATATGCTTTGTGTCCACTATACCTTTACCTTTAGGTGTCTGCAATAGGTCACAAATTGAATAGGTGCACCTACCATAGTCTTTTTCTTTTCTTGTTTGGCACAAAGTGCACCTACCATAGTCAACATTCCAATGGGTTTATGTCAGGGTTTTCAACTAGCCCTTTCATGGGCCTTTCAAACCTATAGTTGGCATTATAGTTACCCTACGTCTAAGTCAAATTCATATGCAATCAAGCGAATCTTGAGGCATTCCAAATTTGGATAAATTTGGAGACCAATACCCAAGAGATAATTTTTTTTTTTTTTTTGTTGATAGGCTTATAGCTCTTAATAATTTATAGAAATCCCAAAATTAGTAAACTTTCTATAAACATAAACCCTTAAATGGACATTTAGTAGTGTTTGAATGCCAAAATTAAATTCAAGTTCAGCACAAAAATTTAGAAATTGATAATCTAAAATTGTCAACCAAGGTTGTGGAAAACAAGCTCATAGGCATTATTTTGCACTAAATAGTCATCACATGTATTTATTTATCTATATATAAGGGATGAGGTGTCCACTCACAAACAAATGGAATAAGAGACATGAAGTACCACCTCCCTTAAATTCTTAATAATCACAACATGCAAGAACCCACGGGGAGGTCACTGGCGAAAAATCGTAGAACAACGTGCGATAAAAAATAGGGTCTAATATATTCATTGTAGGTAAATTTTGCAAAAAACGTACATATAATATAGGGGGGGTTTAAAATAGTGAAACATGTTTACATGTAAAATACCATCACATATAATGACCTCTTTTATCTAGTCAGTACATGTAAAATAGCGTGGAAACAATTACTAGGGGTAGCAGGTCTAGGGCAGGGTCTGTGCTAGTGGATGAAAAGAGGTAATTTTCTATTGAAAATGCTTGGATGGATGACTTCGCAGGTTGGCTTGCTTGAACGTTCCTGAACAAACGGTTCCAACGTGGAGTTAATGGTCTCTACCCACGTGCCGGGAAGGAAAAAAAATGTAGTATAAGTAAAATAGGGTGTTTTAAAATGATTCCCCCAAAAATTATAATTATTGATAGGGTGTATTAAAATACAAGAATTTACCTTTATTTTGAAAAATACCATACCTTATAATCTTTTCTGCAAGGTAAATAGCCCCCCGATAAATAGGTCCTAAGCGCACGTGTATGCATTAACTAAAGAGGGAGTGACCTCCCCGTGCAAGAACCACAATCAAACATTCAATCATAGAGATGTGGCCTATGTGCATAACATGTTGAAGGCAATTCATTGGTTGATGTAACTTAGGTCTATTGGTGTGTGCAATTCTTGAGAGCGAGGTTACATAGTCAAACATTACCTAGTAGACTTCTTGTACTTTGCAAATTTCATAGCATGATTCAAGTTGGGTAGGAATAATGCACACAACCATTGATGTTGATAATTTGTGACAATCGTTGATCAAGTTAATTGCATGTATTTATTTATAGGAGGTTGAGTTGTTGGCCAATGTAACAATATGCATTTTAATTTGTGCAATGCTTGGGAGCAAGGTTGGGGAGTTAAGTTATGAGAATTAGACCTCTTGTGCTTTGCATCAATTTGGGTGGAAACAAATTGTTGTTGCATGTTTAGGGTTATGAATGCTTGTGTATGGAAATGTGGATGATGGGACATGGTGATGATGCCAATAATTGTAAGGAGGAAGAAGAGAGATGAGAAATCTCATGGGGTTGGATAACATGTTGCAAGTGTTTGTTGTGACACAATGTTGAGCAAAATCATCCGGAAGTTGAGCAAAGGACCCTCGAGATCAGAACGCGTTGCGGATGAGGAGGAGAAGGTGAATAATTTAACATGGTCTTTGTGCTCCTCTCTATCTCTTTCTCTAATACGTCTCTTGATCCATGAATGAGGATAATTTGGCATTTGAGTGCAATAGTTTTAACATGTATTGTGAGCAGGTCCGACTCGATGACTGCCACATCTCAGATTTTGAGCTTGGTGGCATCCTTGGCACTGGCAGCTTCGGGAGGGTATATTTTGCCCACCATGTTCCAACCACTTTAGTGTGTTGTGTGAAGTCAATGTTGAAGGCGGCCATAATCAAGACCAAGCAGGTGCCACTTTCTTCATCAAAAAACCCTAAACACATATCCTAATCACATATTATAAGCACAAACCTTAACTAGATAAACCACATACATATAAGCATTTGCAGGAATAGGTTTTGGTGGACATTTTGGTAAATTCTAGTAGTGGAATGGCACTCAGATTTTCCTCGTTGTTCCATGTGCAAAATAATTGATCATGTTGCAGCTAAAGCTTAATTTGTTGTTGCTTTGTGATGGTGATGGTGGTGGTATACTAGGTGCAACATGTCCGGCAAGAGAAGGGTATCTTGCACCAACTTGATTTTCCTTTCATTGTTAACTTGATCGGTTGTTGTCAAGATGACAAATCCGTTCACCTTGTCCTTGAATATGTTTGTGGGTAAATCCCTTGAACCTGAACTTGTAATGTAAAAATTGACCTCAATCTTATTCACCATTATTTTTACGCACCTTGTCATGTGTACAAGTGTTCCAAACCAATTGCATTCCTTGAGACTCATAACCACAAAATTCCGTTGGTAGGTTGTCATATGTTCAAAATTGATTAAGGTTTTTACGCCCGAAAACGGTACTGCTCTTCCAACCTCTCATTGTGCACTTGGAGAGAGGGAAGTATCACATACAAGTGCACCTTTCATTTATTCATCCAACATCAAAGCCTTGAAAGAGTATACATCCTAGAAATTATATTTTGAGTTTATTTAATTTATAAGACCCTGAATTAGTCTAATCCACATCATTTGAGATGAATCAATCACAAACCTTTAGAGGGGTTTTTATGTTGTATGGATGAGAGGTACGCTCTTATGCAATAATTCACTATCGATGTGTACTTGAGTTCCTACCCCCATTCCCATTGACCTCAAACCACTAAAGTGCCTCAAGAGGGAGAGAGGGAATTATTGTATATGAGTGTATCTCTCATTCATCCAACATTAAAAGCCTGAAATAATATGTAGTACGAAGGTTACTTATTTTAGTTGATTGACAATGGAATTAGCTTCAAAGACCCCAAATTACTCTACTCATGGTCATTTCAGATGAATTAGCAACAAACCATAGGAGGTCAAGTTTTAGGTTGGATGGATGAGAGGTACGCTCGTATATGATAATTCCTTCTCTCCCCCCTCAAGAGCTACCCTTTTCTATTACCCAAAGCAACCAAAATTACAAAGCTTTTGTTCATATATTGTGGCTAAGTTGGAATGAAACTCATCCACATGTATGTGGTTAGATGATGATAAAACCAACATGTGAACCACAAGGTGTTGAGGTCTGCTATAGTAATGATTTGTCAAATGAACCTTATGGCGGGACACCGGTGTCCCATAATACACCAGTTAAACCCTAAAGCCCGTGTCAATGTCAAAAATAATCAATTGAAGGCGATCAAAGTAGTGTTGAGATTATCTCGACGTCATGAACATGCTTTGATGTTTGAAGTTGGTTTCTATTTTCAAACACTTACAACCACAAAACCAATCATCAAGAAGACTCCAGTTTATTTAGACACCGGTGCCCCGCCATAAGGTTCAAATATCTAAATTGAGCTTTGTTATCTATTAATTACAGCAGGGTTTGTCACCTAATGTGAATATGCAATTGCACAAAGTTACGGTTAGAATGGAGGATTTTTTATATTTTATTTTTCAATTATTCTCAACATGGGTTTGACGAGAAATTGGGTGTGATGGCTACAGGGGAGAGTTCTTCACTTATCTCCGCAATGTTGGGAAATTTGACGAGTCTGCTACTGTGAGTACTTCATAGTACCCCCTTTCAACGGCTCCCAAAAATAAATTAACAGCTCTAAGCTTATAAATGTATACCATTTGCAAACACATAGACCACCTTCCGTTCAAGAAACAGGGGCACTTTACACTAGAGCTTGAGGGCCCGTGACCTTGAAATTTAAAATATCTCGTTGGTGGAAAATGCCAAGACCGTCCCACTTCATTTTGCACTAGAGTTTGTGGGCTTAAGGATTTAAATGGGTTTTAAATGGATGAACAAACTTAAATGGAGTCATGCATCGTATGCAACGGATGATGTTTCATGGTCTACGGATTTTGCATCAAGAGCATGTGACCATGGCATTCCAACTCTCACAACCCTTGATATATTATAACTTATATATATATATATATACACGGAGGGACCCACATGAGTGAATAAGATGATAATGAAATAGCATTTGGTTGAGAGTTTGGTTGCACATGTCTTTACACTTCACTTGAAGGCTCTCGATTGCACAAAATTCAATTTCAATTTTTCACGGTACAAACCTTTGGGTGAGTTCAAAGTGACCTCGATCAATAAGCCCAAGTTTGGATTTATGCATGAATTTTAAACAATTCTTACCGCCAATATGACATACACTAGATCGCAAAACTACACAAAAATGATGGTTGACAAACATGGAATACAAACATTCGAAGTTGTGGTAGTTTTTGTTGTTGCTTGTGTTATTGTTGTTGAATGTTTTTGTCCCTGCAATTGCACATCCTTCAATATTTTTAAACAAGTGGTTTGTCCAAATATACTTAAATGTCAGTTGAAAGACAATACTTTTTGTATTTTCATTATATCGAGTTTCCAAATTGTGATTCAGATCTGGAAGTGAGAATGTGCAGAGGTTTTATGCAGCTCAGATATTGATCTCGTTCGAGTACTTGCATGGCCTAGATGTCATCTACCGCGACCTCAAGGTATTTCATCAACTCCCACCACGACTATGTACACAAGTGGATGTGAAAAAGATTGTAACCTCAACTTAATACTACACACAATTTGATGCTGAAATTTTGATGCATGACTGCAACAAAACTGCACCCGCAAATTGTATTTGCAAACCTAAAGACAACTGGTGATGTGCTAAGAATATTGCGTAATAGGTAGTCAGTGTTCAGAAAATTTTGCAACTTAGGAGATGTTTTATTTTCTCATCTAATCTGTCAATTCAAAGACATTCACTACACCACAAGCATATGAAGCTTGGGGCAACACATCTTGCGTCAATGGAAATTATCTTGCGTCACTGAAACTTCCTAAACTTATAACAGCAGTAGATTCTTTTACCGACGCAAGAAATGTCGCTCAAGTCTCATGTGTTTGTAGTGCTACCAACATATGAGACTTGGCAACATGTCATGCATTGGTGAAAGAATCTGCAAATCTACCATAGGTTACCCTTTTCCAACGACATGAGACAATTTTCATCGACGAAGGACGTGTTGTCCAAGTCTCATATGCTTGTAAGTTAGTAATTGCTGATGTGTGTCAAGTTTTTCTAAAGTGAAGAGATGTGGGTAGAGTGTGGCAGCCAGAGAACTTGTTGCTTGATGAGAAGGGGAACCTAAAGATAACAGACTTTGGGTTTGCAAAGAAGATTGATCGCAGAACTTACACATTGTGCGGTAAGTAGGTCAGAATTTAACCCTTACGGTATGAGAGGGGCCAATTATGGACCTCAAACGTGCCATACAAAGGGGTTTACGTTTGTTCTTTGATGTCTTCAGCAAAAACTATCGAAAACAACCCAATTTAAAATTATCCCATTTATCACATGAATTGTGATTCCTATTGGAACATACACAAGCGTAAATTGAATTGCAGGGAGATTTGAGCTTTTACAAATGGCCTAGGCTCAACTATACATTACGTGTACCTAATCACCATTGTTAAATTACTCTTTCAGACACTTAAACACAAATTAACTCGAACAGACTTCATATCATCCAATACAAAGAGAGAACATGCTAAAAGTGTCAAGGAGTTGATTGGGGGTTAATATTTCGTTCACAAGCTCAAGAAACTTGACAAGTTGTCTTTGAATTGATAAAATTGGTTGGAATTACCAGGGACGCCTGATTACTTGGCACCAGAGATCATTCTGAACAAGGGTCACGGCAAGCCTGTTGATTGGTGATTGAAATGCTCACTTATGAATAATTTCTACGAGCTGCGTTGCTACCGACTCCTGAAGTGTATAACACCTAAGTCTATCTCCTACGCATGGAGGCTCACTCTCCCGGGAACCCTAAACCCTAAACCCTAATTTGCCCCTTGCACCTAGTCCGTGACCACCAAGTCGCATTAAGTTAACTTACCACCGGTTTGGTACATGGTCTCAGCATTTTACATGTAGTGGTTATGCCAAGCAGTTTTGTTGATGTGTCTTTCTTTTCTTTCTTTTTAATTGGATATAGAGTTATTTTTGAAGTCTTTCAAAAACTCATGTTTTGGTAGGGATTTTGCCCGATTCTTTTTTATTTATGGTTTGTAGTATTTAAGGAGTGTTCAAGTGGTGTTGGAAACCCCAATATTGATGAATTGAAGTGGAGGTGATTAAATTTATATAAAAATGAATTCCTTGAGGAACTTCGGAGCCCGCCATTTTTGGTGCCTTCAAAAGTTTGCCATGATATTTATTTTGATTAAGCGATCTTTGGTCAAAGTCAAACACTTCCCTTTCATGTTCTGAAAATTGCGGGTCCTTTTAGCATTGTAAATTGTCAAAAGTGGGGTGAAACTCCCTATCAAAACACAATTTTTTTAGGGACTTATTGAAAATAACTCTATATCACCCATAATCGATGACCATGTCATGGCCTAACCATCGCAACATGGTAGTGTTGCCTTGCCATCGTCTATAGTAAGCATATGGTTACCTCCTTGGTGCATAGTACAACCGTGGCAGGGCCCCTCCCAGTTCATAAAACTTAAAAATATAGTCCATAACTTTCATACCACCCATATTGCAACTTGTATCTTATGCAGTCATTTCTAAGCATCTTATGATTGCAGTAATGAATAAATAAGAACTTGCCATGGCAAACTGCAACAATGGAATATTATCATGAGTTGACACTTTGTATTAATTCAAGAGTTAATATTGTGGTAAGAGTTATTCAAGGCATCAAATGACATTCGCATTCAGGTGGGCTCTTGGAGTGCTCATCTACGAAATGTTGGCAGGATATCCTCCATTTTATGATGACGGTAAGTGGTTTGAAATAGAGTCGTGGTCCTTTGGTTTAACTCCGATTGTGCTCCCGTGAAAAAGCTTGATCTTTTATTCTTCAAAAGTCTTTGGCTCAAGATAACATTACTAAACAACAAGTTGTTGCATTGTGGAGCCGATAATTTTGCATGTCCATTTTCCAACTAGTCAATTTTGCATGCCATGCTAGTTGGAAAAGAGGATGCAAATTAGTGTGGGTGCAAAATTAGCGTGGAAAATTTAGTGTGGGCCAAAATAATTTTCTAGTCAAGGTGAAATTAGCATGGGTCCAAGACCCCAGGTCTTCCCCTTATTCTTCATGAAAACTTCTGACCAACACATTAAATATTAATTATAGGATAGAAGTAACACAACATAAAAGAATCACCTACTGCACATTAATCTTCTAGAAGAAAAAAATTAATGTGATCCACACTACTTTTCTACAAAAATTTAGCATGGGTTGAGATTTGATGTGACCCACATTAATTTTCTTTACAAGAATTAGCATGAGCTCTCAAAAAATATTGTGGCTCACAATATTAAAACTATTTAGTGTAGTTGGCAACATCTTACTTTCCAATCTCCTTTAAGAAAGGGTGCAAAAGTGAGAGGCTAAGTGATGTTATGCAAGTTGTTGGATCAAGAAAAAATAAGCACATGGAGTAGTTGTCATATTTTAACTACATGTATGCATGTTTGTAGTTAAATACTTCAAATTCTTAGACACAAAATTGACCCTATTAAGCATAAACTAGTATTTTAAAATAACATGAGTTTCTTACTCTATAATGATGACATTGGACAGATCCCATGGGAACATATAAGAAAATATTGGCTGGCAAATTAAAGTTTCCGGGCTTTTTCTCAAGAAGGTGACTTTCAAACCCATTAAGCTCGTATACACAAGAGAGAGAATTTAAATAAATAAATAAATAGATAAATAAACTGACTGACTTAGGTTCCCTCTCCCACTCTAGAGTGACTACTTTTGCCATCTCTTATTATTATGACACCGGAGAGAGCATATGACAACTTACACATTACTGACGGACCACATTATTGATCGCATGCCGAGTCACACTTGTGATGTATGATCATGCCTCATAAAATTATGCGTTCTATAAATAGACGCCTAAAACGCATAAAATAATTTGAGCGGTGCGCATAAATTAAGAAAAAAAATACAAAGATGCCTAGAGGTTGTATAGTCCGACGTGCAATTTAGGGTTTAGGGTTGGTCGTCTACGTTGATTACAACCTTCTATCCCGCCATATAGATGGGAGCGTGTCAACACAATAAAACATGCCACACACAACGCCATACGAAACACACTCCAGTTGTCCAATTCCTAGCGTTTTCTAGCCATTTCTTGAAAAATGGTTATTTTATGCGCCTCAGATGCACGGCGTGCATAAATTAAGCTAATTTATTTAATTTATGCGAACGCCTAATTTTATGAGGCCTGTGTATGATTCGTGCAAGGAGACAGCATGCAAGCTATGGTAAAGTCCGTGGAATTATGGTACATTAAACACCATTAGATACCATTACATTCAACTGCCATGGACTTTATGATAACCATTGAATTGGACTCAAATTGTTTGACAACGGTACGTTGGATATTCATGTTCGTCAATCACGTTCTCTTTGCAAATATGATGTTGAACAAAAGATTTGTTTCAGAGATCAATACTTTATGAAATTGCAGTGCAAAAGATCTTATCAAGAAACTTTTGGAGTCAGACTTGACCAAAAGGTAGAAATCTTACCAAGTTTTTTAATGTATAAATTGTGGATAATAATCTACCATGATTTTCAAATTTATGTAGTTGACTAGGTAGACAAGTAGATGAACATACAGTCAGTGGTCACCAAAATCTCAAGTGTCAATGGATTTGCAATTGATTTTTATTTATTTTTATTTTTAATTCTATTTCATCAACTTCGCCGCACTCTCACGAACAACATACTGATCTGATTCACATTCAGGTTGGGATGCTTAAAAGGAGGCATCGAGGATATCAAATCTCATGCGTTTTTCAGTACCACAGATTGGGATAATGTCCTTCATAAGCAAGACACTCCTCCAATCATACCTAAAGTCTCGGTAATTTATCAAAACACACATAACTTCAACTTGCTTCCAAAAAAAATTTGCATCCTTATCTCAATTGTATTGCAAGCAACAATCGGTTTCACGATGTGCGCAACAGAATGAAAACCTAGTGAATCCCTCAATGATGTTAAGATTGTGTGCAGTCTAAAGATGACCTGAGCTGCTTCGAAGACTACTCGCAGCTTGGCACTGTTCGACATGAGTTTGAACTCTCTCCTGAGCAACAACAAATGTTTGTTGAGCTGTGATGTCTGGATTACCATCTTGTTCAACTTGCAATTTGAGTAATGAAAGGATTCCATGGCCTTTGTAGCTCTTTCTGGCAACACATGGGAGCTTTATTAGTAGTAGTCCATGCATTTCGCCATTTAAAAATCCACATGTAACATATTGGACGCACCATTCTGCATGTTAGATCACTTAATCTTCACTGAGTAGATTATGGCCATTGTGTGAAGTCCTCTTCCAACACCAAACCTTACTTTTGATACACCTATGTGATGAATTGATAATTTGGCTAAACCCTGCATATGTAACCTTCCACAACACTAAGATTACTAAGGTTGAGGCATCTATAACTGACAAAATAAGAGAGTTTGCATCTGTTTAGGAGGAGTAATAGCATGGAATTATTTTTCTTATGAAGAGAAATAGATTCTAAGGAGAATGCATTTTTTTTTCAATTTCATGAATATGGAAATTGTTACAAATTTCAAAGCGTAAAACTTTAGGGTTACACGTAGTTGATCTATAGGTTAACCCATAATTGCTTATCTCAATGTTACTCTTTGGCTATGAGAATTGTCAAAACTCTCACGAGGGTAATCAATCACAAGTCGCCACCACATAAACTTTAACTTTGTTCACCTAAGAAATATAGATCTCATCTTTGTTGGCATTACATGACCCTAGTGAGCAGTTAAGTGGACCTGGTTGACTATGGATGCCTCAACCTTAAGTGTCATGTGATGTCACGGGAAGCAAGTTCAAATAATTGACAAGATTTACAGTTGCAATGGTAATCTATTGTATAGTAGAGGTGCCTATTCCCACCATTGGCAATCTTATAGGGTACCAAAATTTTGATCAAACTGGGACTAGATTCCGATCATGTTGGGACTAAATTCCAATCAAGTTGGGACTACATTTTGATCAAGTCAGTACCAATAGTGCCATGACACATGTCATGATGGTTTTGAGTGCTAAAGTGAGGAGAAGTGAGCAGTTAAAATGAGCGGTTATGGCAAACTGTAGACATTGGTAATATGTGTGGGCTAATTTTTGGCTTCAAAAATTCATAGGAATTTAAATTTAAGGAATAACATTACTAATCCACTTGATTTCTATCTTCCTACATAGGAAAAAATTGCACCGCCTTATACTTCTCTAGATCTAGCGCAAAATCTCTTAAGTGATTGGTCATGGGTACCTCTACTTTATATGGAGGAAGGGAAGTAGAATGAAGGGGAGGCCACACACGTTTGACAACACCGGTTTTGAAATGGAGTTTGGTAAGCCAAGGCAATGGAATTTTGGGCTTGATATGTGCCTAACTTCAAGGAGCTTAGTCTCATGATTGGTTCCTCCTTTTCTTGGTTCGAACCGTCCGTTTTCAACTCTAATTGAAAATGGAGGTTTTAAGCCTTGCATCCAAAACCACCGTCTTGGATTGGAGTTGAAAACATATGTTCATACCCAATAAAAGAGGGACCAACCTTGAAACCAAGCTCCTCGAAGTGACGCACATGTCAAGGCTTTGCTAAACAGTGTGTTTTCAAAACCAGAGTTTTCAAACATATGTGAAATCCACATGAATAAGGAGAGATGAGCACATAGCAATCACCATGCTTTTCAACATCAATTCCCCATTGCAAGATTGAGGATAAATTGAGACTTAAACCCTAGGGTGGTATAACAAATTGATTCAAAAAGCAAAGCAAATAAACCCCCTAAAGGTGAGTTTCCATGTAGGCCGCTTGCCCACGAGATTCAAATGGGAATAAGGACAAACTCACCCACATGTAGATGGAATATCGTGGGGTAGGGTTTGTATGTGCCAACTAGCTACTTTCATCTTCTCAAATCCGGGCCCACCTACTAACCTCCTCCTCCTAAAATTGGTCTTTAATCCTTCAGTGACCAACACTTGTAAGTTAAAAAATGCTTTAATGGACGTAGGAAGTCTATCAACCCATCTCCACGGCCCTCCACATTCTAGTAGGCCACTAGAATGTGATTGGTTGGCTTCTTGTGGCCGTCTACATGAGAACACCTTCAATTTATTATTATGTAGAATCTAGCGGGCGAGTGGCCAACATGGAAACTCACCCTAAGACATTGACAGAAGAGCCGGGCACATGGCTTGGGCTCCCACAACCTAGGCGGCCCTTGAAGAACCTGGGTTGAAACAACAAAAGTAAAAAATAAACATGATAGCAAAAAAAATCGAGTAAAACATAAGTATTGTATTTATTACATTGGGATAAAATGTAGTCTACGTTTTTACTGCATTCTACAACGTGCACGCAATGACTTGTCTTGACGGTAGCCATTTTTTTGCTTTGTTGTATAGTTGCTTGGTTGGTTACCCTGCCTCTCCAACGACTAAAAACAGTTGCAGGGTAGCAAAGATGGGCCATATGCCTAGCCCAAGAAAAGTGGCTTTCCGGAGCAATCCTTAACACTTCGTACTTATCAGAGTAAGAGTAAGAGTGAGGGGTTGATAAAAATGGTTTTGGGTGGTGGGGGTTGGTTTAGCTATTGTTGTTTCACGAGTTGGACCCAAGGCAGCCACCTAGATTGCTAGGTGAAGCACCTCGTGTCTCTATTGAGCGCTATTATTCAGTTTAAAGAGGCAATTGAGAGAAGATCTAACCTTGTGTGGATATTTGGAATTTACGGTTCCGCTTCATTCCTCCTAAGGCTACAAGACATTCAAACCAGTTTCAAGGTGTTGTCTAATTGAAACATTGCAGACCTTGTACAGCCCCTAGCCCACGGACTTTTTGGGCTAGCGGCTAACCCAATAGCTAAGAGCTATGGCTGAAAACGGTACTTGAAAAAAATGGGCTAGCCCAGCTATGGCTAGATCGCGGTTTGAAAAATATGGGCTAGCCTAGCTATGGCTAGATCGCGGTTTGAAAAATATGGGCTAGCCTAGCTATGGCCAGATCGCGGTTTGAAAAATATGGGCTAGCCCAGCTATGGCTAGATCAAGGCCTCAAAAATTATGGGCTAGTCCAGCTATGGCTAGATCAAGCCCTCAAAAATATGGGCTAGCCCAGCTAGTTATTAGCTAGCTAAAGATAAGTCATGTAACTCAATTGGCTCAAGCTAAGGCCCAACCATGTCACCCCTAACACTACCATCTTCTCCCCACCTTTCAAACCTCTCCTAGTTATTGCTAAACTAATCTCCTAGTTTTGGTTACACTCCCCCCACCACCCAAGTGGTTCTCTTTGCCGTGGAGTTTTTCTTTCATGAACATGGCCTCCCGAAACTACATTCATTGTACAGCCGCTAGCCCACGGACTTTTTGGGCTAGCGGCTAACCCAATAGCTAAGAGTTATGGCTGAAAACAATACTTGAAAAAAATGGGCTAGCCCAGCTATGGCTAGATCGCGGTTTGAAAAATATGGGCTAGCCTAGCTATGGCTAGATCGCGGTTTGAAAAATATGGGCTAGCCTAGCTATGGCTAGATCGCGGTTTGAAAAATATGGGCTAGCCTAGCTATGGCTAGATCGCGGTTTGAAAAATATGGGCTAGCCCAGCTATGGCTAGATCGAGGCCTCAAAAATATGGGCTAGCCTAGCTATGGCTAGATCGAGGCCTCAAAAATATGGGCTAGCCCAGCTAGCTAATGGGCTATAAAAGGTCTGAAACATTGCATTCAATCGGTTGCAACTTTGAAAGATGAGAAACATGTTCTCGGGTACTGTATATGGTAAAATATGCACTAGACTACTTGAGTGAAGCATGCACTGCAGGCACTGCAGGTTGACCAAATACGGTAACGGAAGTTAAGGTGAAATGGTACCAAACTTGTTGCCATCCACCAATACATACTTTAAAAAAACTCCCATGGGATAAATATCTTTGCACTTCTGGCCATAAACTGATTACTATATTGCCCCCTGGCGGTGGGGCGGACAAATGTAATATTTGCGTGGTGACATGCGGCACAAACCAGACCTCACTTGCATTCCCATTCACTTTGCAAAACCGCAGGAATTTCTCTCTCTCTCTCTCTCTCTCTCTCTCTCCACATGAATTTGAGCTGCCTAGATCCGCCACAGCAGCTCTATGTTTCTTACAGAAATTCACTTATAACTGAGTGCCGAGGTAACCTGTGAAGCAAAAATCTCTAGGTATCAAGTGGGAGCACATTGAGTTCATTCTTGAGCAAGCAACGATCTGAATCAGAAGCTCTGGAAACCATGGCCGTGGCGAAAGTGACGAACCTCATCCAGCAAAACCCTCTCGTCATCTTCAGGTGTGTTGTTGGATGACAAAATGGTGCGAATCTATCAAGATAATTAGCTCTCTACGTTGTCTACTTCCATATTTTTTGGAAGGATTTGAGCACCATTAGGTGAATCGCACACCTGTTGATACTTGAGATTACAAATGTCGATGTTCTGGACTGCAGCGTGTGAGCATTGGAATTTTGGATGTGTGGAATGCCCAGTTTTGGGCATGTCTTCAATTGCGATTTATGGGTGCAAACTGTAAGAGGAGTTCAGAATCAACCCGGCTGCGAAGAAAAGCCCGTTAGGATATATTAAGCTTACAAGGTCTTGGGTAAAAAAATTGCATATATGAAAATTAGTCCTCAAGTGGTCAAAAGAACTTTAAAATTCTTCCCAGCCATATGTTGATGCTCTGAGCGTTGAAAGATCACAGTCTGTGATTGATTTCTGGGCATGTTTTAATGGATGTGCACAGAGTGTGAGGGAACTTCAGAAGTAACCTTGCTTCCAACGAGCATGTTTTTTTTAGAAGCTTAAATAAAAAAAATGGTCAAAAGAGCACAGTGCTTGCTAGGCTCATAATTTGAGTTGTGGTTGATCATCGGGCACTTCGACTAACTTCAAGTTGCTTGATGTGCACAAACTCTGAGAGGACTGACCACTAACGCGGTATTAAACAAGCATGTTATATTGTAATATACTTCTGTGTTGGGTGCATTTTTGCACGACGTATGAAAAGTAGTCCTCAAGTGGTCAAAAGAGCTCAATTCTTGCTAGGCACGTGATGATTCATTTGAGCGTTGAAAGATCATGATTTGTGGTTAACACTGATTAATGGGTTCAATATACATTTTTACCATCTAATTACATCTATGGCGGTGTTGTGCACGCAGCAAAACAACTTGCCCTTATTGCAAAAAAGTGAAGGAGCTTTTCAAGAGCCTGGGAGCTAATGCTAAGATTATCGAAATCAACCAAGAGGGTACGCCCTTCTACAATCCTTAGAATTGTTGAAGTAAATACTAATTGGAACATGGCATCTGTCTTCGTATTCTTCATTTAAAGAACCCACAAAAACAATGAAGGTTGATGAGTTTGATGATGTCTCAACGCTTCTAGTGATCTTCTCACTCGTGTTCTTCAATTGTCCAAGAACAGAGGATGGAGTTGAGTTGCAGAAAGCTCTTGGAGAAATCACCAAACAGCGCACTGTGCCTAGTGTCTTCATCGGTGGTGAACATGTAGGGGGATGTGACGGTGAGCTCATACATAATTTCCTTTTTCCAATTTCTCATATTCATGGCATGCTAAAAAACTACACCGTCGTTTGAATGGTATCTATTAGTGTCACTTACTGTTTGGAATCGCACCACTCTAGAATTCAATTGTTACTACACTGTTTATAGTATTTAGTGTCACTTACTATTCGGAGTTATGCAGTGCTATAACTATTTATTGAGAATGTAATATTTTACCAAGCAAAGTCGATTATGTTCTATATATAATGTCCAAACAACCTATTCAACTTTTGCTAGTAAAAATTGAACTCCAGATTAAGAAGTTATTGCATTGCGTACTAATTCCAAATGGTAAGTGACACTAAACGGTGTAGCAAAGGTTCAAGAGGTTGTTCAGATAATACATAACATAAATGACTTTACTAGGTAAAATATTACATTCTCGGTAAATATTTATACAACAATGTGTAACTATGAATAGTAAGTGGCCGACATTAAATACCATACACCTTTTTAAAGCCAGAGAGAGATGTATCGTATACGAACGTACCTCTCATCCATCCAATATAAAAACTTGACACCTTATGTGGCTAATTCATCTCCAATACTCGCTTTGTTTAAACTAATTCAGGATCTTTCAAACTAAATCTAGTGTCAAATAAACTCATATAGCATCTAGACTACATCCTACTTCAAGGCTTCATGTTGGGTGAAAGTGTCATGCTCGTATGCAATAATTCTCTCTTGCCCTTTTTGAAGGAGTCTTTTGACTTCTTGTGATTTTACTTAAACTTCGTCAATCTTGATGCACTTTGGATTCTTGAGCAACTTGAAACTGGGTCAATTGGATTAAGCATGAGCAAGCATGCGCAAAAGTGTGAATGTTGCATAATATAATAGGAGCCAAGTGAATGCACTTCCTTCTTCAAACCATAGAGGCTGCTACATTTCATCTTACCTAGTGCTAGAATGTAGTTTCCATGTGGGATTTGTGTGGTTTCAACCAATGTTGAAATGACACGTGGCACGATTGGGGAGAGGAAAATTATAAGCTTTTTTTGTCTAGATATAGAGAGAGCCCTTCACTGTGTGTGTGTTTTTTTTGGTGAATTTTAGTTATGATTAAAATTACTTGTGTGGATTTTCGTGTACAGCCACGGTGGCGGCCAACAAGAAGGGAACTCTTGTGCCAATGCTAAAAAAAGCAGGCGCTCTTAAAGATGACGATGATCAACAAATTGAAGGTGAAGTGACCAAGAATGAGGAGGGGAAAGTTGAGACTGCCAAAGAGGGACTTGTGCAAGGGGTTCTTGAAGCATGAAGAAGATCTTGTTGAAGATGTCACAAAGGAGGAATTTTTGAATAAACTTCTCTCATTATATGCTAGGGTTTTTAGAGTCTTATTTACAACTTGGGTCCAGGACTAAATGTAGGACTTGCACAATGGAAATCTATTGAACTATAGATGAAAACAAATATGGACAGTTGTGCTCTTATATGTTCAAGTATAAAGCCTACTGCATATTTGAGAGGATATTTTATTGCAAATTGTGATTAAGATATTAGTAATAAATTTACGAGATGATCTTTCATTAGACGCTTCATGGACTCCCTCCACTACATCATTAATCCCTAAACACTTTTGGAGCCCAATTTGGGTCTCTCATACATATGGTATTTTAAAAGTTGCACAACATGAATGTAGGTTATGATGTGACTTTTAAGTAGATGGTGATAGTTTGTTGCCTTCCAAAGTTTATATTCTTGACAGTTGGACACAAATAACTTGGAAAGAGTAACTTTGATGAATTGTTCATATCATCCAACATAAAAAATAATAATACACAATTAGTATGAACATGCTAAAAGCTTGAAGGGGTTACAGAAGCCCTAACTTGACAATAAAGAAGCCTTGAGGGTTTTCGTTCAAACATTTGAGGTCATGGATTCCCATAAGTTCCACTACAAGGTTCTCACAAAGATGTCTACAAATTGCAAATTGCAATTATAGTACATATTTACCTACATCACCTCAGATCTTTTCCTAGCTTGCTTTTCGCCACGCTTGTCTTAAAGTACCTATATGTATTATTTGCACAAATATCTCAATACATGAACTATTGCAGTATGGAGTTAATGGACTTTGATTACCTGCAAAAATATTTTATGATGCCAATTTTCGTAAACCCAAAACCTACTTAAGTAAGTAATACAAAAAATCTTATGGATGATGGGGAATACAAAATCGTAATTCATCATGCCATCAAGATTTTATTTTTTTAAGAGTGAACTTCTAATGCTCCCCAAACTTGAGATTTTTCGACATGATCACAAAATATGATGCGAAGGCTATAAAATATATGCGATCAGATGGGTGTTGGAGTTGGCTACATGCTCCAAGTGATTTTGTGGAATTTTGTGTAGAGAAAGCACTTCACTTTGACCTCCAATCGACTTATCCCTTTGGACAATGAAGGATCTATTCATAGGTGCTCAGTTTTCTCTTTTCTCACAATCTTACATTTGATCCGATGCCATGCATTCTATGCCAAAGATGGTTGTTAGAGTTGGCCACAAGTGCTTCAAGTAAATGTTGTGTAGAGAAGTGCTTCATAATCAGACATGGCGTGTCTTGTCCTTGCTTCCTTGGCAATAAATGGCTCATCCATAAGTGCTCTATTTTTTCAGACTTTTAAAATTTGTTTTTCTCCCATTCTCATATACGATCCAAACCTCATATTCGTGTTTTCCAATAATTGAGTGTTAAAGTTGGTTACATGATTCTCCAACTATTGGTCCAAGATGACCCTAAACTACCGGATGATAGTGGAGAGGTACCCAAACCGAACGGAGTGGTTGGCGGTTCGATTCCCGGCCGTGAAATCGTCTCTCTAATTGACTGGAAACTAGCCAAGTGGTCAAGCGCCTCCTGTGTTCCCAAAAAAAAGAAAAAAGATTCTTCAATTGTTCAATTTCATGAAATTTCATGTGAAGAAAATGCTTCAAATTGACATGGTCTGTTCTGGCGCCTCACCCCTCCTTACCTTATAGGACACTAAAGGACTAAATCGTAAACACTTTGTTTTTTTTTTGCCTTCTTGTAATGTACACTAGGTGTCAATCAAAACACCACCGAAATGTAATTACCTATATTTGAGTGGTGTGTGGTTATGTGTAGATTTACAAATGAACACCAACAAAACATGGAATGAAATGAGTTCATTGAACTTAGTATGTGTTTGAAATATGCAACCATTCTAGGTTCCACAATTAACATAATTAAGGGGGACCTATATGATCATTTAAAAGGAAACAAATTCTTGATCTTAAGAACGTATGAGATAGTCATACGAACTTCAAGAATCATGAGGAAAGTGACTATGGGCACGATTTGGATTTGTTAATCATCTTGCACTGGTTGCGATGTGTTTCATGTCCTACGTGAAGTGGGTGCAAAGCCCGAAGTGTTCTTTTAAGGCCCACTTACCTTAGACACCTATATTTGAGTGGTATGTGGTTAGGTGCGGGTTTGAAAATGGGATGCCAAATAGAGATTGAACTACATGCTCATAAGCGGATGATCATTCTAGGCTCAACAATCAACATAATTGGGGAACCCTATGCGACCATTTAATGAGCACGAGAATCTTCACTTTGACATTGAATAAGATATGTACATGAGCTCCAAACATTATGGGGAGAGAGGCTAAGGTATGTGGGTGTTATTTGGTTCATTTTCATGTTCTCCAACTTCTATTGATTAGATTCACATAACAAAACTCATGTTGCATTAGCAAATCTAAGATGAAACATAAGGTAGATGAGGCTAATGTGGCACCTCCAACTTTGTGAAATCATCCAACTAAGGGATTTGAGCATTAGAAGCTTGAGCATGTTAGCAATTGCGAATCAAGACCAAAGAATTTGAAATCGTTGAAATCGGAGTTGAGGAAGGTGTTGATCTAGGCTCCACGATCAAAGATTCTCTACTTCCCAATGTGGTGTTATAGGGGGGAACTCTTTTATCATTCAATGTTGTGTAGGTGGACAACATCATTAGCATATTCTACATGGTCATTTGCGAATGATAAACAAATTTAATGCCAATATTGGTTGTGTCATGTCTCTAAAGTGGTCACATGTAAGATAAAATGTTGCCGACTTGTTTTTTTATTGTAGAATCCCCCCAATACAAGTTGGTCGGCACTTCACAGCCACATGTCACCTCCTAATTTGCCCAAGTTGCCATCTCCTAATTTGCCCACCTTGGTCACAAAAATCAAGCATGTCATAGCTCAATGGATAACACTCCTCATTATGGAATTTGGTGGGTGTAGTTTAACTTTTGTGAAGGTGACTAACCCAAAGACCATCAAGGTGACAACTAAATCACCATGTATTACTCACCAACCGAATTAAAGAGATTGTACCGCCAATTAGGAGCCAAAAATAGGTGTCTAATTAAGGAAGCAAACCAAATCAACCTCATCTACCTTATACAAAAACCATATTCAAAATCAAACCTTCCCCTATTTAGTTATGGTTATCGAGAATACATGTTTGTTGATTTCTTGATTGGGTACATAGGTCCTCCCAATTGTGTTCACTATTGAGTGTAGAGTAGTTATTAATATTTGAAGATGTAGTCTAATCTCTTTTAAACATGTGACTTTATGATGTTTGCTTCTTTGATCCTCACTGCACCACATACCAATAAAATATAGGGATTCAATTGAGAAAACAAGCCGGTTAAGACCCATCTACCGTACAGCCTCAATTTGGATTTGCTAACCATCTTGTACTAATGTAGTTGCGTGTTTCATATCCTAACAGAAGTGGGCTAACTTAGTCAGAAAAAGTAACCATTTAAGACCCATCCACCTCTATTCCATTTTCTTCCTTTTACATGCTTCGGCATAACTCAGCTGCAGCTGAAGAAGACGATGAAGGAGGAAACATAATCTTGGCCGCTCATCTCACCCTCACCAACGGCCAGGGAGTCATGTGAATCTCCTCTCGGCGAGGAGGGGTTATCCACAGGGAAGAAGAGTGGAGAGAGAGACCCACAAAGGAAGAGAGGAGGGAGAGAGAGAGGAACCAGAATTGCGCAATGGCGATGGCGGTCTCCTGCGTCTCGTCACTCGGGGTAGCGGCAACAGCCGTCGTCTCATCATCAGCATTGTCGTCCTCTTCTTCTCCTTCTTCTTCGCAATGGAGGCCGGCGTGCGCTCCAATCTCTGGTGAGCACAAAAAACATTGAGGTTATTAGATAACTATTTGGTAGCATTAGAGTTGCGGAATTCGTTGAATTTGTATTGTGTTTTCTCCCGGTGTCAATGTACCAGGATCCAATTTCGGAATTCCTAGTTCTGTTCGGAATTTGTGGTGAGTTCTGCTGTTACGGTGGCCGTGAATGTGAGCTCTCTGCTCTCTGTTCTTGTAGAAGAGAGCATTTGACGTGTTGAGGGTTCGAGTGTGAGGGTTTTCTCGCCTGCTGTGAATGTCACCGGCTCCGATTTCTGAGTTCTTAGTTTCGTTTGGAATTTGTGGTGCTTCATATATGGGGCGTGGTTGTGGCAGTGAATGTGTGCCCTCTGCTCTCTGTTTGAGAGTGTTTGAGAGTGTTTGAGTGTGTTTGAGTGTGTTTTAGGTTTGTAGGGTTTGAGTGTGAGGGGTTGCTCACTTGCTGTGAATGTCCCTGGCTCCAATTTTTGAGTTCTTATTTATGTGAGGAATTTATGGTGCTTCACTTGTAAGGTGTCGGTTTACTGTGGCCGTGAATGTGAGCTCTCTGCTCTCTGTTGAGAGTGTTGGACGTGTTAAGCGTTTGAATGTGAGGATTTCTCGCTTCCTGTGAATGTCACCAGCTCCAATTTTTGAGTTCTTAGTTTTGTTAGGAATTTATGGTGAGGTGTGGTTTCACTGTGGCCGTGAATGTGGCTTCTCTGCTCTCTGTTCTGCTCTTGCCGGAGAGTTTTTGGCGTGTTAAGGGTTTGAATGTGAAGGTTTCTCTCTTGGTGTGAATGTATCCGGCTCCAACTTTTAAGTTCTTATGTCTGTTAGAAATTTATGGTGCTTCATCTGTGAGGTGTGGTTTTACGTAAATTTGGCCTATATGCTCTCTGTTTGCTGAAGAGAGTATTTGACGTGTTAAGGGTTTGAGTGGGAGGGTTGCTCGCCTGCTATATATCTGGGGCTCCAAATTTTGAGTTTCTGAGTTTTTAGTTCTGTTAGGATTTGATGGTGCTTCACATGTGAGGTGTGGTTTGACTGTAGTGGTGAATGTGAGCTCTCTGCTCTCTGGTCTTGCTGAACAGAGTTCTACATGTTAAGGGTTTGGGGTTTGAGTCTGAGGATTTCTTCAAGGGCAGCTGGGACTGAGCGGTCCTTCGTTTGGCGCAGGTCATTCGGCGACATTGAACGCAGGGCAGTCACTGTCTGTTATGAGTAATGCGCAAACAAGAAGGGTGGTAGTAGCCAAGGTTGCATCTGCCGAGACTCCGGAGGCAGCCGAAGAGGCACCCGCTGCCCCAGCCATCACCACCATTCTCTCTGAAGCAGACCTTCTCAAGAAGAAGGCAAAGCGAGAGGAGCTGCGACGAAAGAGGTTGGTGAGGAAGAGGAAGCTGAGGAAGAAAGGCAAGTGGCCTCCTTCCAAGATGGCCAAGCTGAAGAATGTCTAAGTTAGGTCATAGAATCACACATCCGCAGTCTTGGAGTGGTGCACATTACACTCTCTGAGTAAGCTCCATGTAAGCGATTCAAGTTTTTACAACTGAAGCCCTCCCCATATCAATCTAGATTTCATCTACTGGGGTCCAATTTTTGTAGATGTGTTTATCTCAAGAAGAGCTTTGATGTAAATCTTCATCCAAGATGTGGTACAGATGTGAGATTATGCAATGTGAGCAAATTGTGCTGGTCGGAGTGAGAAATCGTCAGCGGTTCACACCAATGCACATCATGTAGTCAATTTATCTCATGATTCAAACATATTTCACAGTATTCACATTGAGACCAGTCTTAAACCATAAATGATATGATATCTTATCATGTCCTCTTCTTTTCACTTTCAAATTTCTTGCGTTCAAGAAGCATTTTTTGCACTGAAATGCGTCCAATTGGGCATTTAGGGTTTAAGAACCATCATTGAGGAAATTTGGAAGTATAATGTATCTTAGATGGAGGCAAATGGCCTCCTATCTAACTAGGTCATAGAACACATCCACAGCACAATTTGACTACATGGCATTACATTTTCTGATAAAGCTCCAATTAAGCATTTCACGTTTTGGCAAATGAAGCCCTCTTGATCCATGGGACCAGTTTTTTGTAGATGTGTATATTTCAAGTAGAACTTCGATGTAATCTCTCTCACCCAAGATGTAGTACAGAAAGTGAGAATGTGCAATGTGCAAGCAATGTGAGCAATTTGTGCTGGTTGAAGTGAGAAAACTGTCAGTGGTTCAAAACAATGCACATCATGTAGTCAAATTTTCTCATGATTCAAACATATTTCGCAGTACTCACATCCAATTCAGTGAATTTTTTTTTGAGCTGCTTCATGAGGCCAAAATGCACCAAATATAGTTGACTTTTTCCTTTTTTGAAAAAGAGTGAAAAAAAGCCAACAGAAATATGCGGTTTGGTGGGTTAGTGCCAACTTTGCATCAAATGTCACGGAAACAACCTGTGTTTTCATCAACACATCATACATGATAGTTCTTCCCTTGTGACTTGACTTCAATATTTAGGAAAATATTGCATCCTATCACCAACTTTAAATTTGGATAAAACAAACAAAAAAACCAAATAGCATTTATCATTGTGCATTGTGCAACCAACACGCGTATACTCGTCAAACCCAATTAAAAACCCTGACCCACATCAATCTTCAATAACGTCATATCATATGTACTTCCTTTGATGCCATATTTCATGCTTCCAAGGAGTGTTGATGGACTTCATCGTATCCAATTGAGCTTGAAGGGTATAAAAGTTCATTGAGGAGTTATGAAGCACGATGTATCAAAATGACTATATCGCACTCGTGCATGTCTATAATTAGCCTCAAAATTGTCCACTCTCTATGATATGTTGTATGAACTTTGATGGAGATTTATAGTCCTTCTTTCCAAGTGGGGTTTCAGTGGAAAGAACCACCTATAGATACAAACAACAAGGTGTTGACTAAGTTTGAGTCCCTTATTTCCATTTTCTTTTGCTACAATTTGGATTCAATGCCCAGTTGTTGACTATGTTTTAATCCCATTTTATTGGATTTGAAATCCGCCGTAGATGGACATTCAAGTATACTTTGCAATATACTTGATAAACTAGAGAATGTATTTCTAGTAGGGAGTTGGTGTGTATTCACAAAAAAATGAACAGTTTAGGATTCAAGTGGCAGCCCATGGGGAAAGCACCTCTATAGAAAATTGGCATACACGTGCGAGAACCAAGTAATTTTTTAGGGGTTATTTCTTTTAGTCTTTCAATTTATTTGGACCCTAAAATGATTAAAAATCCTACTTATCACCATTTTCGTCCACCCTATAGGTAATTATAACTTCCAGATTTGTGCAAAAAATTGCACACTATTGTACTTATAAAAAAGTAGGGGTTCATTTTTTTCCTCGTGGTATTGGATTAGAAATCCTTGTTTGCTAATGTTTGTTATGTAAGAAAACATAGGAAAATGACAAAACGTCTAAGCAATATGAAGATGGCATGATCATGCGGCTAAGGGAGTTGTGCAAACTGACAAAGGAGAAGAGGAAACTAGCTCAACATGCTTCTAACCCTAAAGAACTTCCTTTTTTTGTATTATCCACAATGAACCAAATCTCATCCATAGTGATTGAAGTTTCATTCATGTTTCCAACAAACCACCAATTTTTTTATTTTTTTAAATAACTTAACAACTTATCTTCTAAACGAATTCATCCTACAAAAAATTATTATTTCCAATTTGTGCTACGCTATATTACAAAATAGAAGTAAATTAGCACATTTTATAATATCATATTTATATGTAAACTACTCATGGATATTTAATGGAGCCTAATGTAGTTCTAAGAAAAATATATAATTTATGTCTTATGAATATATTCGAGCCTACCTTTTCTCACACGTCATTTCTATGTAAATGCCAGTGAATGTCCCTAATGACAGTCATGTTAGGGGTCACGATAAAACCTATCTCGTATAGGTATATAGTTGATCTAGCCCATCTTACTACCTGTAGCATAGTTTAGGGCCTTTGATGTTAATTATAGGGCCTTTAAAGAGAAATGTATGAGGTACAAGGGATTTTCATTGTTTTCACCTTCAATTACATAGTTCAACTTGCCACATATCCTTGGCCAAAAGGAATCATCCATATGTGCAAAGTTACGAGTTAATAGAACATGCAACACATTCTTGTTTGCCTAGTAGGTTCAATCTTTATTGAAATTTTAAATGACTTGCTTGGGTGACTATGGAATTAACTCCCTATGCATGAGAAAATGATGGAGGAAAACTAAGGTATACGTACTAATGGTAGTACGCTATGTAATAGACTCATGTGATAATAGTAAGATTTTCAATATAATGTGATAAACGCCTCAACTACATCCACAAAATACAAATCATGAAAAAGAAGAAGTCTTCATTGCATACACAATCCACTTTGAGATTCACTTTCAATAAGAAATATATTACAAACTTTGTCATCGATAGGATGTAACTCATGATAATCTAAACCCCCATGTGCACCTCTTCCCGGTCTTGATTGTGTTCTAAACTCATCTACACACCACCACCTTCCATTTTGATGTGAAAAATGGATAATTTGTTGGTTTGAAAAGTGGATGAAATAGTGATTTGGAATCACTACAATTGAGGAAATGGATGAAACTAGCAAGCTAAAATGGAATGTTTAATAGGATTTGAAGCCATAATGGACATTAGGGAATCCCTTCAGTTTCAAGATTAGGTGCTCATGATTTTCATTACATATATATTTTCCCATGAAAGGGATAGTAAAAGTCTTTAAATTCTCTATGATTCCTAAAGGATTGAAAGAGGTGTAGTTGAAAAACTATCTACCTAAACATTGATTGTTAAGATTTGCAACTGATTTGGATGGGTTGATTGTAAAGGGTTGTAAAAAGCTTACTATGCCACTATTCATGCACTTTCTATGGCCTAAAAGCAATATAGTAGCATGTTGCTAAAGCACTTGGAGCATGTTAGTGCATACATGTTTGGATCAAGCACTAGTCTTAAGCAAATTCTAACTCATGTGTACATATTCAAGTCTAATTTTCATGTATCCACAGAGAGAGAGAGAGAGAGAGAGAGAGAGAGAGAGAGAGGCTTGATTACACTAGGTGACCTCAATCAACATAATGATAGAACGGGGATAAAATGAGGAGGAGGAGCTGAGGTTGTAATGGAATAAAATTCAAAGTTGCCCATTATAGATTTCATTTGCAGAAAATATGTGTCCTTTTCATTTGGTATGAAGTCCACTTTACATTATGTCATGTAACCAAGGTTATTTCAAACTGATGCGGGTTCCTCCTCGTCATGCCAACTCCAAACCAATAGCCGTGACCACAAAAAATAAAACCCTAAACATTCTTTGTCATGACCCTTGGTCACTAGTGTAAGCATGCCCTTAGTTACACTTTTAAAACTCAAAATATTCATCTTGACTCCAAAACCTTCAAACCAAACGCTTAAGTTCCTCATTTAAATTTCCTAATGTGGTCATGTAGTTTTTACTTTGTGCTAAGATCTCTGTAGATGCCAAAATGATGGAAGTGACACGCAATAGACTCGTGACGCGTCTACCTTATTACAATAGATGACGAATCTCAAGGTCAATCATGTACTTGCAAAGTTGCTAACTTAACATGCTAAAGGCCCATCCCCACATGGCTTTATCAAATAGCCAAACTCTTTCCTAAAAACCGGGTAGAGCTCTCTCGGTTTACAACGGAGGCACCCAACTATCCCAGTGCACCTACAAGAACTTGCTCTAGGGATTTTCAAGTAGGTTTAGGGTTGGAGATTTAGGGTTTAGGTTTTAGTTAAGTAGCTTTCACACGTGTTCATTGTTTTATCTACCGAGCAATGACACGTTGGATAGTTTTTGTTCCATTCCCAAATGCCTTACCACTCAATCTTACCATCGGTTTTTGTTAATGAAGCTCCTTGTGCCCTGATAGCAAAGACTAAAAACAACCAATCCCAAGGGCCAAAGACAACACTTTTAAAGTTCCTACATTCTTGCCTCATCTTTAGACACATATGGGAGGTTCAATGCTGAAACTTAAAACCTCTGCTTTAAAACCATGCCACATCCTTTGCCAACTATCTTACCACCGGTTTTTGTTAACGAAGCTCCATGTGCCCTCATAGCAAAGACCAAAAACAACCAATCACAAGGGCCGAAGACAACACTTTGAAAGGTCCTACATTCTTACCTCATCTTTAGATACAGATGAAAGGGTCGATGCTTGAAACTTAAAACATCTGCTTTAAAACCATGCCACGTCCTTTGCCAACTAGGCTCGGGACTAAATAGCGTCGATGGTGTGAAGGTCATGTGTTTAGAACGAACTTTTAGGCTAAGCTAAAGTCAAGTGGGAAGGAGGCATAACTTACTAAGCTCCATGATCGAACCTTATTCAAAGAGGTCATCATAATAAGTGTACCGGATCATGTCTCACCAACCACGTGGGAAACCCTATCTTAGTTGTACTCAAGTCACGGTGAACATTTCCCATGCAATATTTGACAGATACCGTAGTACCTTTACCACTTCGGCTACTTATAGGCAAATAATCATTATAATTTCTATTTTAGATTCATCGATCCCGGGTTTAAAGGAAAAATCAGTTTTCCCATATTAATTTTAGATATTTTAAAAATACAATTTCCCAAAAAATCGGTCTTCTTAAAAATAGAGTAAGTAGTGCCGAAGTGGTGAAGGTACTACGGTAATCATGTAAACTATCGATGATTGGCTCTTCCTTCTCCACTTTTGGTATCCCGTACTACTACGCATTTCCCACGAAGGGTGGTACAAGACTAGGTGTGAGGGCTATGGGGCCTTAGGAATGGCTAAGGGTTCGTGCCATTCATGTAAATTGATGGCAAAAACGTTGGAAACTCCTTATCTTTTTCCTTTGAAATTCGACCCCATAATATGCATCAGAGATCTTGAATTATTGTAGTTGGGATGAATCAATCTTAATCGGATAAATTACATTGGGTAGAATTGGCCTGTTCAAATGGAGTTAGAATCAACAGGCAAGATCAAGCTTAAAAATGGAGGGTTGACATAAGAAGGATATGATCATGATAAGATTTGTCTGTTGTGTGTGTGTGTGTGTGGGGGGGGGGTGGTTCTAACTTCCTCTTAGCAATGGCACAAACTTCTTGGATATTGCGTCGGTTTGGACATTTCATTTGTACTCATATAAGCTTTGGTGTAAAGAGTTGAACAAATGTTTTCCCATAAGTGACGGACTTGTTTCAAAAGTTGTTGTATTGTTGTATTGGCGCATTTCTCACAATATTATCAATTTGCGTTAAACATGCATCCGTGGCGAGTTGAGCGGAGGCTCAATGATCAACAATAAACCTATAGGAGTTATGTTTTGTATTGGACCCACTTAAACGAATGGCACTAATTCTCAGCCATGTACTAATGAGGTACCTATCTTCATAACAAAATAACTCTCACATGCCTACAAGGACATGAAGGTTAGAACATTGTCCAAGATGTTTTACAATATTATATTTTCAAGGGTTTCTTAGGAATTGTTTCAAAAGATAACACGTGGCGCACCATCAAATGGATACATCCATGTAGGTAAAAAACATAAATTGAATGTTTGATCCTCATATAAATTAGAACTTCAATTAATTGAATTTTTTTCTAATCCAAATGAGGTGTTATTTTGATGAACGGCTTTGTAACATTGATAAAAAATTATAGACACTATACAAATACTATAGATTAGTCACCACATGATTTACGGGTGGGTCACTTAGTGCATTTTACAAATGACACACAACATAATATAGGGAGGATTAAATTCACTTGAAATTAAAATTATAAAGGAAATAATGAAGGGTCCATTAAATGTAAACAACCCCATAATAAGTAAAGTAGATAAGTATAAAATGTGGGCCATTACTTTTAGTAGAATTAATATAAGGGTTGAAGTTTAGGATCCTAAGGTTTATGTTTAGTGTGATCAGGAATTGGGAGCTAGGGGCCGGGCATATGAATTTGCAAGAGTTGTTAGGTTTTGAGGTTGTCATTTTTTTGGGCACCCATATAGGATTTTCTTTGTGCTCATGAGCAGGTGTTGTACTTTTTAGCACACAATTATTATGTTTGGTGAATACACCTGCACTTTTGTAATGCATATGGTGTATGATATTTTAGTTGTTGATGTGGTTGTGTATGATATGCAAGTGTGATGTGGTTGTGTTTCGTTTGAAGTCCCTCTGACGTTCATGACTTTAAGAACCATGTTTGCAATAGTATGTATTCATGGATTTTGTAAGTATGCAATGGTATGTATGGACATGATTTACTTTTTATTACTTAAAAGGAATATACACTACACTAAATTGCATTGGCATGGGATATATAAGTAATGATAGGGTGCAAGCAAATAGGTCGTTTATAAAGAATTACGTAATTGTAGGGTACCTTTAATTCATGCCTTGGAAGCAAATAACCCCTAAACAAATACCCCTCTGTTCCACGTGATACACAATAATCGTATAGAGTGACCCACCCATGACATGATCTTGAAGTGAGCAAACTGTTAGGTTATCTTCTGAGGAGTGAGCCTTTCATGAGGCATACAAAATAACCATATGTGCAAACATTGATCAAGCTTTTGAAGGTGATTGATGATTTCAAAATCCACGTATCTAGAAAAAGGAAAAAAATCACTAAAGAGATTAATTCGCTTTTAGGGGTTTACTCACCACTAATTTGTTTCAGGAAACCTAGCCAAGTTCTGGATGGTAACATAAGCTATGTAATTGAGTCAATGGAGAACATACTACAATATCAGTACACCTAATATTGTATTTAATGTCACCATTTCTATTTGTCTTGCTCAACACTAATTATAACCCGCCCATGTACACTTGCCACCAACACTGAATGTAAACCTTAACATTTTATGTCATTCCTTGTAAAAAGAAATCGGCCAATATAGTCTGACAACGATGCAGTTACTGTCATGTACTAAATGTTTTTTCATCCAAATTTTAATCATCCATGACAAAATTTCATTTAAAAAAACTAAGATGCAAAATATACCAAACTTGTTTCAATAAAATTTGGCATGGATTTCATCCGAATTTCATTCACCCATGATATCACTTGTCAAGTTATTCATAAGAAGTGTCATGAGAAAAGTTACCGCAGTTACATATCATAACATATGACACTAAATACAATATTTAATGCACTAACTGGAATGTTTCAATTAAAGGTAGCGTTATTGCCTAGTGTGTGACTGAAGCATCGGAATGGTAGATCACACAGAACATGCTTTGGCATGCGGAGCACATTAAATATTCCTTTTGCATCTTCTTTAAGTACATTTTAAATTTGATCACCAATTCCATATAGAATATTCCCCAATATTCCTCCCGAACTGTGATTCCCTACAAATGCAGCTGAGCCAAATGCCATTATTTTCCTACTAATTGTGTGCATACACAGTAGTAATCCACATTTTACAGTCCACCCTCTCTAAATGTTAACTTTCTTCTACTCCCCACATATTGCACACTATAAATGTTAAACGTGTTAACTGTTAACAAAATGGTATTCCCTTCTTTGTAAAATTGACTCTATAAATGTTAACGAATGAAATACAACCATAATATGGATGATAAAAACTACACATCCAGTTACATTCCTCTCTCTCTCACCATGCGTTAGGGCGAGGCACAGGGCAGCGAGGGTGGGGTGGCGGCAAAGCGGCAGAGAATTGATTCCCAAAGCTTGAATTTGCAAGCATGTACAGTACATGGATGCAGGGAGCTCCACCCCGAGGAAGAAAAACAAGAGAGAGAAGCACGCATGATTTCAATATGTATTTGAATCTAATCAATATGTGTGTTTTCATTGCATTTTAGGTTGGAGCCCAACCGCACATTAGCCACTAAGAGGTTGGCTGGGAAGAAGATGCAAAAGGAAAGGCTCACAATTGCACTAACCTGCAATGTTGATGGTAGTGTAAAACTCCCTCCTTTTGTCATTTACAAATATCAACGTCCTAGAGCTTTTACAAAAAGAAACATTGCAAATCCAAATAACCTTGGAATTCTGTGGTTCCATAATAAAAGGCTTGGATGACCACTGCTCTTTTTGAGAAGTTTCTCTTGGACTTTGAGAGGAGGATGAGCCTAGCAGGGAAACGAAGGGTGTTGTTATTGGTTGATAATTTTGCAGGTCACCAGTACAATAACATCAGGTCAGAGTTGCAGATTACAACCGTGGAGTTTTTGCCTCCAAATACAACAAGTTATTTCCAGCCTATGGATGCAGGTGTGATAAACTCTTTCAAGGCTCAATATCGCAAGTTGTTGATTGAGCACAAGTTGGACAAACTAATGAGCAATGAGGACCCAGAGATTGATGTTTATGAAGGGGTGAAAATGCTAGAATGTGCGTGGAGGTCGAAAGTCACATCTAATGTGATTTATCATTGTTGGAGACATACCGGTATGCTCCTACTACCTGATTTGAATGGAGTTTCCATTCCAAATCCTCAAGTGGAATTGCAGGAGTTAACTAGTCTTTTGGAAAGACTAAGTTTGGCTACTAATAGTTCTAGTGATGGAAGTTCAAGAATGGAGGCACAAGAGTATGTGCAATACGAATTAGACTTTGATTTGAACAATCCATATGAGGTCACCAAAGAGGATGTATGGGATGTTTTAGGCTCTATTGGTGGGACTTCTAATGTCTCAGATGATGATTGTGAGGGAGAGGAGTGTGGGGTGGAACCCATTCCATCTTATAGTGACTTGCAATGTAGTTTTGGTACCATTAGAAGGTACATGGAATCACGTTCATGTGATGTGTCCAAGTATGTGGGTTTGTTGGTGCAGATTGAGAAATATTTGCAAGTTGTGCATGCAGATGAATCTCACCAAAGAACCATTGATTCATACTTCACCCGTGATTTGTAAACTTGATATTGAATAAAGTTTTGATTGGGTTTGCAATTTTATGAATGGTATTCTCTCACAAGGACTCTTCACAATTGCTTATATTTATAAATGTTAAGATTTGTATATTGCTCAAAAAAGTAATTTTATAATTGTTAACTGTTAACACCTCTATAAATGTTAACTTTGATCCACTCCCGAGGGTTAACATTTATAGAGGGTAGATGTGAGGCCAAACCCCCCACCCTTAAGCGTCCGTAGTCCGAGTAGTGGGTTTGGGCTCACATTCTTCCGCGGTATTGGATTTGGACTTGGATGAGTCCATAGTGCAAGGTTCACCCTTCAAGTGGTCTTGGATTTAACTTTGGTCTTTGCTTCCTTTGTCTTGCCATCGCGAGAGTGCTCCACATTCTCCATTAATTTGTGCACGTGGTTTATTTTTAAAGAGAGGATGCAAGTGTTAAAAAACACTATTCTCTATAGTCAATCTCAAACACATTTACTTGTGAAAGCCACACATAACACTAACTAGCATAATGTAACTAACTACTTGTCTATGAGCTAATTAAGTAGGCTATCTACTAAGCTCCTTCATGAACCCATCTCTGTACTTTCTAATTACATAAACCTAGCTCCTTCATAAACCCAACTCCTTCATGAACCCAACTCCTTAGCTTCTAACTAAATAAACCCAGCTCCTTTATAAACCCAGCTCCTTCATGAACCCAGCTCCTTAGCTTCTAACTAAACAAACCCAGCTCCTTCATAAACCCAGCTCCTTCATGAACCCAGCTCCTTAGCTTCTAACTAAACAAGCCCAGGTCCTTCATAAACCCAGCTCTTTACTTTCTAACTAAACAAACCCAGCTCCTTTATAAACCCAGCTCCTTCATGAACCCAGCTCCTTAGCTTCTAACTAAACAAGCCCAGGTCCTTCATAAACCCAGCTCCTTCATGAACCCACAACTTTGTAGTTGTAATCCCCAACTACCTCACTAATTATTCAAGCCCTTAACTAATCTTCCTACCTAATTTTCCTAATTCTACTAACAACCCCTTTCTAATCACACAATTCTTCTCTAATCCTAAAATCCTAAAATCCTAGAGAGGAGAGGGGGAGAGAGAATTTCCTAACTTCACTAAGACTAACTAATCCACACAAGTATATTTTTGCACTCATCACAACATCAAGTGCTCAACTCTTAAACATGGAACTTGCAACCACGTGTATTCAAAACATGAACTTTAAGTACCACAAATTGGAATCATGAATTAACTTTAAAATCCTCCACGTCAACACTAATTCTACCAAGAGGTCAAGCCCTCTTCAAGGCTAACAAGCCTTGGCTCTCAAACTAAAAACTAAGCACACACATGTGCTCCAATATGGCTTCCCACACCCACACTTATAACTCGTGGGGTGCCTTGGAGCACAAAGGAAAGAGAGGATGAGTGAGGGAAGAATGAGGGATTATATAGTAAGCTTGAGGGGGTGAGCACCCTCAAGGCTCACGATAAGCCCTTGAGATTTCCTCCTACTTAGTAGGCGCCAATCCTATCTTCTAAGCCTTCCTCCCTCAAATGATCAACAAGGATCCTAATTCGAACATTTAACTAGCCTTGGCTTTCTACCTACCACACTTTACCAAACTTGGGATGCTTCAACCCAAACTTAGCCTCCTTCGCTTTCCGCCGCCATAACTTTCTCCCCTTACTTTCCCAAATCGTTGCTCACCACTTAATTCAAACCACGATGCTTAACTCGTGATTTGATTGGTGCTTTGAGAATTTGCTTATCCTCCACCTTGCATTCTTCCTTGGACCTTCCCCATTAAGTGGCCATGATGAGGTGGTCCACTTGTGCGCTCCATGTGATCCTCCATTCATCCCAATTCGAATGCACTTGCCTCTTGAGTCACTTTGGTTGTCTCCATCCATTTGTACTAGCCTACTCACTAACTACTCAATCCAAGTTCTCCTTACCTATCCTCATTCACTCAAATCCTTCCGAAGGTAAAAACACAATAACAACTCACATCCTAGCCTCTTACAACATGGTACTTCTAAGACTAACATTTCACTCTTTTTATATTTTTGTGAAGTAACATGCTACTTCAAAGTGCATCAACTAACGTTTCAAGGGTCTAAGACTAAATGTGGGCACCCTTTTGGGCTCACATAATTGGCGACCATCGGGGGATGAATCCAAACATCTCTTGCTCCAAGGGTAAGTTGCCTAGTCAAGCTCGGTACTCCTTACATCTACTTCCCGATGTACGGGTAGGAAAGAGCTCACCATTCAACGTTTCCAATTGAATTGAATTATTAGGAAAGACCTCATAGACAAGGTAAGGTCCTAACCATATTGCATCGAATTTCGCCGGAAATTCAAGCTTTCGTGCGTCTTGAATCATGACCATCATTCCCGGTGTTAGGGCCCTTCTCTTATGTCGTTTGTCGAAAGTAATCTTTCTCCTTCTTTGGATTGCCTCAATATGTTGAGCCGCCATTCTCCTCCCTTCGTCAAGTGCTTCCAAATCGGTTAGTCGATTTCGTAAGGATTGACTTTCGGTAAGTCTCGTACTCACGGCCACCCTAAGTGACTCGACTTCATATTCGATTGGTAGTGTCGCTTCAAGACCATAGACTAAGGAAAATGGTGTAGCACGCGTAGTTACCTTATAGGTTGTACGGTATGCCCAAAGTGCCGCCGTTAGTTTCGTATCCCAATCCCGCTTCGAGTCTATAACCGTCTTGCGTAGTATACTCACCAAAATTCCGTTAACCCTTTCCGTTTGTCCATTGGTTTGTGGGTGGTAGGGAGTAGTCTTCCGGTGATCAATTTTAAATTTCTCTGTCATCTCTCGAATCAAGTCATTCAAAAAGTGAGTACCCCTATCGCTTACTAGGATCTTCGGCACCCCGAACCGCGAAATTATGTTTTCGTACATAAATGTTGCCGCGTGTTCCGCCGTGTCGGTCTTCACCGCTTTGGCTTCCGCCCACTTGGTGAGGTACTCGGTTGCCACCACAATATATTTCATTCCTTTTGAAGATTGGGGATGGACCTCACCCACATAGTCGATGCCCCATTTTTCGAAAGGAATTAAGGGTAATGATACATGTAAAGGCATCTCCATTCTAAGGTCGTTTCGGGCATACCGTTGGCAAGCGTCGCATTTCCTTACATAGTCATGGGCGTCCTTAAATAGTGTAGGCCAAAAGTAGCCCGCTCTAAGTATTTTTTGCCCGGTGAGTTGACCCGAGAAGTGACCGCCGCAAGCGCTATCGTGGCAAGCGATTAAAATCGCTTCAACCTCCGTTTTTGACACGCATCGTCGTAAAATACCATCGGACCCCCTTCTAAACAACCTATGGCCCACTACAACAAATTGCCTACTATTTACCCTCACCTTCCTTCTCTCTTCTTTTGTCCACTCTTTGGGCAACTTGTGGGTTGTTAGAAATTCCACTATGCCCGCATACCACTCCGGTGTAGAAGTGACCACAAAGAGGCTATCATCTACTAACATATCATTTACCGGATTTTTTCCTATCTCCTCCGACAACCTAGACAAGTGGTCCGCTTGTAAATGCATACGACCCGGTTTATATTCCACCGTGTAGTCGAATTCTTCTAATAACAAAACCCACCTAGCTAACCTACCACTTAACTCCGCCTTGTTAACTAGATACTTGATAGCCATGTGGTCAACAAAAAATACAACCGGGTTGCACATGAGGTAATGCCTAAACTTTTTAACGGAAAACACCATGGCTAGGCACTCCCTCTCCGTTGTAGAGTAGTTTCTTTCGGCGGGGGTCAATTGCTTACTCGCATAAGCTATAGGTTGATCCTTCTCTTTTTCTCCCGTTGCTTGACAAAGCGCACTCCCTATTGCCACATTACTAGCATCACAATAGACGTGAAAAGGTTTACCCCAATTGGGTGGTATCAACACCGGATAGGTGCTCAACCTATCCCGCAATTCCTCAAAGGCTTTTTGACAAGCATCCGTCCACTCGAATTTGACATCCTTTTTGAGCAAATGGGTAATGGGCACCGCTATCTTTGAAAAATTAGGAATAAGTTCCCGGTACCATCCCACATGTCCTAACAACTTAGAGATCCCCTTGGAATTGGTTGGAGTTGCCAAGTCGCTTATGGCCGCAATCTTATCCGGATCGGGTTCTCTACCTTTCTCACTAACAACATAACCCAACAACACTCCCTTATTCACTCCCAAAAATGTCTTATCCGGGTTCAATGCTAACCTCATCTTCCTACACCTAACCAATGCCTCCCTAACACAATGTAGGTGATCGTCCACATTACTTTGTGTGCTAAAATCGTCCACAAAGACGGTCATGGATTTGAACAACAAGTCGGTGAAGATATACATTACTAATCGTTGGAAAGTAGCCGGGGCATTACATAACCCAAATGGCATCACTACCCACACAAAAGTACCCCAAGGTGTAGTAAAAGCCGTTTTATGGATATCTTGGAGGGCTATGGAAATTTGATTATAACCCGCATACCCATCCATAAAGGTATATCGCGAATGACCTCCAACCTCCTCAAGCAACAAGGTGATAAAAGGTAAGGGGAAGTGATCCTTTTGTGTGCACGAATTCAATTTCCTATAGTCGACACAAACCCTTAATTTCCCTTTTTTTTTCTTTACTAAGACCATAGGAGAAACCCAATCCGTGATTTCCACCGGCTTGATAAACCCGGCCTTCAATAACCTTTCCAATTCCGCTTTCACCAACAATTGCAATTGAGGATTCATCCTCCTCTCCTTTTGTCTAATTGGCCTCGCCCCCGGAATTAAAGGAATCCGGTGCTCTACCATTTCCCTAGGAATTCCCTTAAGCTCATCGTAGGACCATGCAAAAGTATCACTAAACTCATCCACCAAATTGCTATACTCCCTAACCTCTTTCTCCCCCAATTTGGAACCCATCTTCATTTGTCGGGTTTTTCCATTCTTTAATTTCACATCCACGTACCGCCAATCCGCTTTCGACACATGTGCTTGTTCCTCTTTGTTCCGATACCAATCGGAAGGCACATTGGGGTAATCTTTCACATCTTGACCTACAACTATCCCCGTAGACGTGGTCTTGAAATGTAAAGGCTCCTCCAATTTCGATGACTCAATAATCACATCCTCCTCTTGAGTCCCATCTACATGAATTAAACTAACCTCACCCTCTTCCACGTCATCTACCCAAGGTGTTAACCCACCGCTAACCCACTCTTCCTCGGTGAGCACCTCACATGGCTCCAACAATGAGCCCTCTCCTAAACTAACACTAGGAAATTCACTCCCTAAGCCTACTTGGTGAAATGTAACCATTACATCAACCTCGGACTCGGGGTACTCCCTTAGCCATTGGGCATAATCCCCATTATCCCCATAATTGTAAAAATTAGGACCTAGACTTCCCGAGCCCGAATCTATAACAACCCTTTGACCTTCGGGATGGACGACTCCCACCAATGCCTTGCCAATCTCATTCTCGTTTAAGTCATCAATTTCCTTCTCCAATGGCAAATACATCTCCTTCTTCATCCATCCTTCTAATGAACCAATGGACACTATGACCCTATTACCCTCCGGACCATAAGTGATGGATGGTTTAGGTCCACCCCAATTGACCATAGCATTCGCCATCCGCAACCAAGGCCTACCTAGCAAAATGGGGAAGGTGTCCTTGTTGGAGTGCATTTTAATGACATGGAAGGTGACCAAGTACTCCTCGCCTCCCGTAGTCATTCTACAATCCTTGATCATCCCCAAAGGCGTAGTCGAACTTTGATTTGCCATATTTATGACCAAAGGTGAAGGCCCCGTGAGTCCAAGTCCCAATTTTTTCATAGTATCCTCCGGTAGTATATTTAGACTACTCCCTCCGTCGACTAGCACATTAGGAACCACCTTATCTACTATAACAACTTCTATTTCTATAGCTTTCACGTCTCTTCCACCTTGTGATTGGATCCTAGCGGCTATTTTAGCTTTCACCTTCCTCATCCTCTTGTGTACCGGCATTCCCTCCTTTAATGTTTTCCTTGCCGTGGGTGAAATTTCCAATAGTTGGCCGAAAGTAATATCCGCCTTGAGTGTACTAAGGTCCGCCCACAAGTCGTACCCGGTAGATCTTTCCACCTTAGAATTACCCACTACGTCGAATTCGTCTACGGGAACCCCCGGTCCTTCCCATTCACCCACATCGCTATTATCCAAGTCATGTACCGCATTAGTCCTCTCCCTATCTTGTAAAATTATATTTTCCCTCTCCACATCCTTAGTAGCTCTTCTAGCTACCCTATCCAACTCGGAGAGATTAATCTCTTCATCCGAAGAGTAATTTCCTTGCTCTCCTATTCCTACCTCCAACGGGGTATCCCCTCTCCTAGCCCTAGTAGTTACCGCTAGTGCAGGTGCTTCTTCAACCACACCCTTACCCTTCACTAACTCATATGTAATAGCATTGGTGTGAGGAGGCCATTGACTTTGCTCCTCTCCAATTCTCGTTGGGAGAGGAAGCATGTCATCACATGTGGCCTCCAACACTCCATCCATGAACCTAACATCTTGGGAGTTAGATGGTCCCGGATCCGTTGGAGGCGCTTGTCTCCCGTTACTACCATTAGGTGGAACTCCTTGTCTATTTTGTATTGGAATGTAACCGGTTGTAGTTTGCAAGCCCGCCGGTGGATGAAAAGTTTGCCTAGCATTACTATGGTCATAGTATAAGTTAGGTGGCCTAAGTTCATTGGCCGGTACTCCTTGTGGCCTAGCACCTCGCATATTATCCCTTGCTTGTTGTTGTGGATTAGCCACCGGGTAAGGGACATTAATTATTTTGTCCGGTTGGCGACACGTATCCGAGGGATGACTTCCTCCACAATTGCTACAATTAAACTCTTGACCTTCGGACCAACATTGTCCTTGAGCGTGCCACCTTCCACAAAAGGGATGAAATTCCTTCTTCTCTAAATTTTGGCCACCTTGCCCTCTAGGTTGTGGTCCTCTATTGCTTCCATTTCCATAGTGAGGTGGCGCTTGACCTCGTTGATTTTGTTGAGGTGGGTTACCGTTTCCTCTTTGGTCACGGTTTTGTCCACTTCTACAAAATTGACGCGTGTGGCCCGGTTGGCCACATTGGACACACCATAATCCGGAAGAATGCCTACCCGACTCAACCGGGGGTGGAGGCCCCGGTTGTTGACTCCGGATCATTAATGACATTTGATCCGTGAGGCTTTGCATTTGTTTTATCATAGCCTCTTGGAATCCTAGTTGGCTAGCACCTAGTCTTCTCTCAACCTCCTCCAAGTGTGGATCCGTTCTAGGGGCCGGTAGTGCCAAAAGAGGTGCCGGTTCCCTAACCGCTAAAGGTCGGGGGCCGGTGTCCACAATGGCATATGGAATTTGGTTCTCATACTTAGCGGGTTCTACCGCTACCACCCTAGGGCGTATGGGGATGAATTGTGGGATCAATTCATCCTCCCTTCTCCATAGCCTTTCGTGATCTTTATCCAAGTTTTCAATATCTCTAGCCGCACGCTTGGCATCCGCCAAGGTCAAGGGATTCCTTTCTAGAACACCCCTAATAGTTCCGGACTTAAAAAACCCTTGAATGAAAAATTGCTTTAGCGTGTCGTCGTTGAGCATGGTACCCACAAATCTAGTGCACACTAAATCAAACCTCCTAATGTAAGCCGAAATTTCTTCCTCCCTTCCTTGCTTCAATGACGACAATGCCCTTAATGCGGTACTTTGACCCACTTCCGGCCTAAATTCGTTAAGAAACTCCCTTTGTAATTGTTCCCATCCCCTAAAATGTCCCTCGGCATGATCCCGATACCATTCATAGGCTTCCCCCTCTAGAGTGGTAGGAAACCACACTAACCAATAACCCGGGTCGGTTATGAGGAAGCTAGCCAACCGTTCGATATACCGTTCCATGTGCCGAGAGGGGTCCTCATCCTTGGTCCCATAAAATTTAGGGAGATGAGATGGCATATCCATCGCCGCTAAATTTTGTGGAACCACAATTGGTAGGCCTCTTGGCCTAACCAATGGGTCTATTGGAGGTATAGGAGGTATGGGCGGAATTGGGGGTATGGGTGGTGGATCCATCCCCCGTTCCTCGGCCATGGTGACCGGTGAACTATTCAACAATCCCCTATCAACTTCTACCGGGAATTCTTCTCTAAGTGTGTAATTTTCCGAAGAAGTTTCACCACTCAATTTGGAGGGAGTGATCTCCTCTTCAAGTTGAGCTCCAAGTTCTAAGGTGTCTAGAATTGACCTAGTCCTAGGTTCGACGTTCAAACAACTCTCTATTCTAACATTATCTTGTTCTAATCTATCACTGATTTTAGAGGACCGCCTCTTTCGAGTAGATTTCTCTAGTCCTACTATCAAACTTGGTTTTTGTGAGCGAGTCCTACCTTGCATTCCATAAGAATCGATCGACCCTCACTTGACCACACATAATCCTAGCAATTCCCCTCTTAATATTTTCACTTGTCTTGGTGTGGTTATAATTTTTTTAGGAGGTGAGGAAAAGAACCTGCAAGCCCACTTAGGTGAAAGAATCCCAATAGGGGATAGGCATGTTCATGTTAATTTTTTGGTTAAGTCGGAGCATCACCTCCGCACCTTCCCGCAAATTAACACTCACCACAATACCGATTGTGAGGGGGTGACCTTCCGAGTAGATTATGTTAAAAGTCGAGGCTTCACCCTTCAACTTCTCACACCATCCACAATTCGGGAATTACCCTCTACAACGGATAACAACAATCACGAGTACAAAAGGCATTCCTTAATTAGTTAATGAGTTCACTTTGAAGAAATAAACATACCTTGAGCAATCGCGTCCCCCTGTGAGTTAGCACTCCCCTCAATCGTGACTCAATGTAACAACACCATAAACTTTGTGAAATATTAATTTAATCTAGAGCATGAAATGACAACTCCCAAAACTTTGAGACTCACCCCGAGGTGAGTGTCAAAGTTCAATGTCCTAAGGTGAATTTACCCTCTAATGTTTTAATGAGCTACTCGGTTATAGGTTCCTTTTAAGTTCTTAGCAAATCCCCAAAAAGGTTGAGGACGTACCTTCGCCGCGCTCCTTCCTCAAAAATGAATTTGCGTAATTGACAATGCAATTCATTCCAAGGAATAGTTGAAATACAATGAATTCAAATGTAACCCAAAGAGAGAATACTTACCGAGTTTCGGGTGCTCCTTCCCTTCTCTCAAGTTTGTGTCTCCAATTTTTCCTAGTTGCCTCCAAGTCTCCTAGTCGCCTCCAAGTCTTGTAACTACCTTCCGCTTCGCTCCCGGCGGACGCACCAATTATGTGAGGCCAAACCCCCCACCCTTAAGCGTCCGTAGTCCGAGTAGTGGGTTTGGGCTCACATTCTTCCGCGGTATTGGATTTGGACTTGGATGAGTCCATAGTGCAAGGTTCACCCTTCAAGTGGTCTTGGATTTAACTTTGGTCTTTGCTTCCTTTGTCTTGCCATCGCGAGAGTGCTCCACATTCTCCATTAATTTGTGCACGTGGTTTATTTTTAAAGAGAGGATGCAAGTGTTAAAAAACACTATTCTCTATAGTCAATCTCAAACACATTTACTTGTGAAAGCCACACATAACACTAACTAGCATAATGTAACTAACTACTTGTCTATGAGCTAATTAAGTAGGCTATCTACTAAGCTCCTTCATGAACCCATCTCTGTACTTTCTAATTACATAAACCTAGCTCCTTCATAAACCCAACTCCTTCATGAACCCAACTCCTTAGCTTCTAACTAAATAAACCCAGCTCCTTTATAAACCCAGCTCCTTCATGAACCCAGCTCCTTAGCTTCTAACTAAACAAACCCAGCTCCTTCATAAACCCAGCTCCTTCATGAACCCAGCTCCTTAGCTTCTAACTAAACAAGCCCAGGTCCTTCATAAACCCAGCTCTTTACTTTCTAACTAAACAAACCCAGCTCCTTTATAAACCCAGCTCCTTCATGAACCCAGCTCCTTAGCTTCTAACTAAACAAGCCCAGGTCCTTCATAAACCCAGCTCCTTCATGAACCCACAACTTTGTAGTTGTAATCCCCAACTACCTCACTAATTATTCAAGCCCTTAACTAATCTTCCTACCTAATTTTCCTAATTCTACTAACAACCCCTTTCTAATCACACAATTCTTCTCTAATCCTAAAATCCTAAAATCCTAGAGAGGAGAGGGGGAGAGAGAATTTCCTAACTTCACTAAGACTAACTAATCCACACAAGTATATTTTTGCACTCATCACAACATCAAGTGCTCAACTCTTAAACATGGAACTTGCAACCACGTGTATTCAAAACATGAACTTTAAGTACCACAAATTGGAATCATGAATTAACTTTAAAATCCTCCACGTCAACACTAATTCTACCAAGAGGTCAAGCCCTCTTCAAGGCTAACAAGCCTTGGCTCTCAAACTAAAAACTAAGCACACACATGTGCTCCAATATGGCTTCCCACACCCACACTTATAACTCGTGGGGTGCCTTGGAGCACAAAGGAAAGAGAGGATGAGTGAGGGAAGAATGAGGGATTATATAGTAAGCTTGAGGGGGTGAGCACCCTCAAGGCTCACGATAAGCCCTTGAGATTTCCTCCTACTTAGTAGGCGCCAATCCTATCTTCTAAGCCTTCCTCCCTCAAATGATCAACAAGGATCCTAATTCGAACATTTAACTAGCCTTGGCTTTCTACCTACCACACTTTACCAAACTTGGGATGCTTCAACCCAAACTTAGCCTCCTTCGCTTTCCGCCGCCATAACTTTCTCCCCTTACTTTCCCAAATCGTTGCTCACCACTTAATTCAAACCACGATGCTTAACTCGTGATTTGATTGGTGCTTTGAGAATTTGCTTATCCTCCACCTTGCATTCTTCCTTGGACCTTCCCCATTAAGTGGCCATGATGAGGTGGTCCACTTGTGCGCTCCATGTGATCCTCCATTCATCCCAATTCGAATGCACTTGCCTCTTGAGTCACTTTGGTTGTCTCCATCCATTTGTACTAGCCTACTCACTAACTACTCAATCCAAGTTCTCCTTACCTATCCTCATTCACTCAAATCCTTCCGAAGGTAAAAACACAATAACAACTCACATCCTAGCCTCTTACAACATGGTACTTCTAAGACTAACATTTCACTCTTTTTATATTTTTGTGAAGTAACATGCTACTTCAAAGTGCATCAACTAACGTTTCAAGGGTCTAAGACTAAATGTGGGCACCCTTTTGGGCTCACAGTAGACTATAATTTGAAAGGTGAACTCAAATCATAGTATGAAATGATATTTAGTGTCGTATGGTATTTTGTGTCACTATGGTAACTTTCAGATGACACTTCTTATGAATAAGTGAACAATAATTGTCATGGATGATGGATATGAGTTCATCCACTGGCCAAAACCCTACCTTCTCTTGTTAGCAACTTGTGATGAAAAATCGTCATGGATGATTGAAATTTGGATGAAAAAATCGCTTGGTAATTGACAGTAATTGCAACAATGTAAATCTATAATCCCCCAAATTTTTTACGAGGAATGACAAATAATGTTGGGTTAACATTTAGTGTTGGTGACACTATACCGTGGTTTACATTTAGTATTGAGCAAGGCAATTAGAATTGGTGATACTATATATCAATATTGTAACTATGTGATGTCTAATATAAAGCATGTCAAAGTGTGATGAATTGAGCACTTTCTAGCATTAAAAGGGCATTGACAATAGTAGAGGAGCCCTCTATTGTAACAAGAAAACTAGACTAAGTCTCCTCGTGTTTTTGAGGCCACAAAAATCTATATTGACTAGTGTAGAGAGAGATGTTGGTGAGATGTGGTGGTGATCTTTATGCCTCCATCCCTCTCTAGTAAGGCATGCAAGTTCTAATTAGTTCCTTTTCTTAGTCGGACACCTATATTTGAGATCAGTTTGGTTAGATGAGATCTAAAGAAAAAACACCATAAAGACACATGTTCAAAGAGGTTGAACTAAACTCTCAAATTCTATCCACCACTCCACACTCAATAGTGGACACAATTAGGAAGACCTATGTCTTTAGTTCAGGAATCAACAAACAACACTTCCAAGAACCCCCAGGGGGTGGACTCTTCATTGGATACCTAAATGACATGTGTGGGTCACCATAAAATGAAACCCCATATATATGGGAACTCTATGGAGAAAAACAAACGTATATGTACTAATGGCATGCTAGAAAATGGATTCATGTATTTATACTAAGCTTTTCAAATCAATGTGATAATTGCCTCCACTACATAGCATGACTTAAATAGGCCCTTATTACATATAAGATCCACTTTCATTTTCCAATGATAAAGTCATTGAGCAAATTTTCATCCATAGCATGTAACTCAAGAATTGCACAAAACAAACAAAGACTAAAGCACAATAACGTAGCCACAATCGGGAGACAAAACTCAAGGGAGCCTATGTTGTGAAAGAGCCCTCCAATTTGTGAAAACCTCGAACCCAAATGCAAACCCTAACAAATTTGACAAGGTAGTCATTGAGGACTATTACCATATGACAACAAATCACTGAAAATGTAAATTGAATGAAACGAACACATCTCTTGTCAAATTTTCCTCTAATCCTTAGCCCACCCCCCCCCCCTTGTACACCTACCTTTCCTTCAAAAGTCTTAATACCCTTTGTAAATGTACACATTAGGAAAAGAAAATAATACCTCTCCCTTACGTATACTATGTACACTAATGCCTCAAATAATACCCCTTCTTACACTCATTTTAGTTTGTACATGGTATGAAGAGTCCACCCCCCGGGCAAGAACCATAACTAAATCAGGGAAGATCCAATTTTCAACTTAGTTTTTGTTGATGATTGAACATAAAACTACTAATGCAACACAAACTTTCATTGTGTGAAACTAATTGATAAAAGTTGGAGAACATGGGAAAACAAACTGAATAACACCCACATACCTTTAATACAATAGTGTTGGAGGGGATGTGGTGGCATGGTTGGAGATGCTCTCACACCCTATAAATCCGCACAACACTGGCCTGTACTTTTAGCATGTACTCTAAGTACAGCAGCTTTAGTCTACGTTCATGCACAGAATAATACGATCTCGCTGGGGCCATATTTAATTATATGGATTAGGTATATACGTAAGTATATGAATACATGTATGTACATGGCAGAGAAGCCTTCGGAACTGGCGCTGCAGCCAGAGAGCAGGCGATGCAGTGCTGTTCGCCGTCTTGCTCTTGTACTCTTCCCGGATCCATGCCATCATTTGGTTCCCTCTCGCCGTCGCTCTGGACTTCATTGTCGGAGGTTGGAATGGAGTGCTAAAGTGGACTCCTGTTGCCGAGGCCAGCGTAGCGGTAGTCCATTTGGCAGAATCGGTGGCGAAATAAGGTTTTTCTGGCCATTTTGGTGGTCAGACGCGGGAGGAGCTGTGTGTCAGTGGAGGTTTTGTGTGAGATGATGAGTGCTTCGGTGTAAGGAGAGAACACTGAATGGCGAAGCGGGAGTGTAATATATATGCATTTCGTAGGAGAAATATAGTCAGCTGAAGCCGTGTACGTGGTGCAGGTGTGGCTGTAGTTACCGTGTTCATGTGTGTCGCATCTGAGGGTGATATGTTGAGGTAGGTGCCAGGTCAGGTTGCAGAGCGAAGCTTGTACAATGGTTGGAGTTCCAGTGGAGGAAGCAGTGTCGGCTCTTGACACATTTTCTCTTGAGGTTAGATGTTTCTGCAACCTCGCCATTGCGTTATCACGTGCAATATTTGTTGGTGGTTCTGTGTCTGCATAGCCTGAGGTGGCATTAGATCGACAATTCTGAGCTGGTTGTTGCGGGAGGAGTTCGAAAAATTGGATGAGACACGAGTTCCTAGCTGGCTCATCTCAATAATGACTTCCTTGGAGCTTCATATCCTCCTAGAGATAGAAATGCAAGTCTTAAGCGATTTTAGAACCAGTGGTAGGTTTTAAATCTGCTAAAAGGAAACTCTATTAAGTGATCGAGAGAAGAAGAATGTTCTTAAATTATGAACTAATTCTCTCTCGAGGTTAGATCCTTCTGCAACCTCCGCAGTGCGTGCATTGTTTGTGGTTCGACTATGTGATCTGCACGCGGTTTGCTGCAGCTAGAGCCTGAAGGGGCATTATGAGATCCAAGTTTCTGAGCTGGTTGTTGCGGGGGGAGTTCAAACATTTTGAATATGAAACAAGTACCTAGGTAGCTGGCTAATGTCAATAATGTCTACTTTCTTTGGAGCTTCACATCCTTCTGGGGATAGAAATGCAAGTCTTAAACGCTTTATAAGAAACAGTAGTAGGTTTTAAATCTGCTAAAGGAAATTCTATAATTAAGTGATCATGAGAAGTAGAATTTGCTTACCTTCTGAAATTGATGGCCATAGGTGTGAATAGAAGCTCAGCAAGTGAAGCTACAGAGCGAATTTGCTACAATGATTGGAGTTCCAGTGGAGGAAGCAGTGGAAGCACTTGCCACATTTTCTCTTGAGGTTAGATCGATCATTCTGCAACCCCCGCATTCCGTAATTATCACGTGCATTGTTTGGTTGATCTGTATCTGCGGTGTGCTGCAACCTTAGCCTGAGGTGGCATAACTAAGTTCGAAGTGTCCGAGCTGGTTAATGTCGCGAGGTAGTGCAAATTTTTTGGATGAGTAATGAGTAGGTAGCTGGCTAATGACATATATATGGCAGCCCCATATCCATTTCGGAATAGAAATGCAAGTCTTGAGCGATTCTAGAACTTGTTGTAGGTTTTGCAAGGTGTGAGGACTCCGAATTCCGACGATCGAGTCGCAACGATTGAACACACTGCGTAAACTTCTGAATAAAAATTCCAAAAGAAACATTGCGTTCTACAGTGCATCTAGTTATTCTTGAAGTCCGCGCAAACTTGGCTTCGACTATAGATTGTCGCAGAAGTAAAGCACATACTGTGTAAGACTCCTTCAATGGTCTGACCCCCGCTTGAGATTACTAATCTCTATAGTTTGAGCCAAATTGGTTTGGATCTCTATGCGATACACCTTTGGCATATGAGGCAGTCGTCGTAGCGACTTAAGAAAAGTGTGAGAATTAACAGCTTTTCCTCAAATTTCCTGTGCTGGTAGTATGGCTTAATACCTGGCGCTCCGTACAACAGAAACTTCCTATTGTCGACACGGGGAAGCTAACAAACCCGAATTTCGAAGCTTTGAATCATCCTAAAACTCATCGACACACGGTCTGGTTTATGAGCAGAACTTCAAATTCCTCCTGTTGAAAGCAGGTAATTAAGGTGTGAACGGGTCAGATCGCTCTTTAGAATAAATAAAGGCTACGTGAGGTTCATGTGTAGGATACCTAAATGGCCAGACAGGGGCAAAACTTGATTCAAAGAGGAAAGCGTATTAATGCCGAGGGAATGCATTTCAAACTATTCTGTCAGTGTTACAGTCTACAATTTTAAAAATGCTAATAATTCTCGTCTTTGATGAAGTTTTAGGTCTATGGATTCAATTTAACAACCATTACTGTATCGACAGGATGAGCAGCCTGACATTCAAGGACTTGCCGTCACTCTCATTGGTGGTCGCAGCACGACCGAAAGTGCCATAGGTATGATTGCATTTGCCAGCTTCCAACATAAATTTGGTTACGCATCCCGACCTCCTTAAATTAGATGAAAATTTCGAGGACATGAGGTTGTCTCACCAACGGATCCATACTGTACACTGTTCACCTCATACCATAATGCACCGATTCGGAGATTGTGTGTTTTTGCTTGCAGATTATGAGGATGTCCCAGCATACCAGCTCTCTCTTGCAGAGGATACTCTGGCTATCACGCAGCTGGTAATACTCTTCAACTTTCCTTGGAGAGAAATGAAGCTAGTATCGACTAAATTGAACCATGTAATCAAGACAACTTGAGGCTCGTTATTCTTCTCTATGATTCCATTCAGCACAACAATTGAACCATGTAGCATGTGGATTGAGTTAGTACGAACATCCAACTAATATGAGAATTCATCTCTTGCATGACTATGTGATTAAAATTTGGCTACGAATTATCTCTGGAGTAGGATGCACTTGCTATGGAGGGCAGGGATCTGGTGGCAGTTCTTTACTCCTACCGCAGCTGTGTGAAAGCCTTACCACAGGTTTTACCCCTGCATCCTGTTCCATCCATTGGGAACTTCATACATCGTCAGATATTCTGCTCTTCGTCATGTTTGCAGTTCTTGAGCACCTTTCTGTCTATTTTCAGGCTATATTATAGCCGTTTAGTCATTGAGAGGCTCCAACTTTGATGCAGCTACCAGAACGTATGAAGCAGAACCAAGGAGATTTGTACTTGGAGACGTATCAAGTGTTGGATATTGAGATAGGTCGTCTTCGTGGCATGCAACGCTGGCAGGCTGCTGCTTCCACTAAAGTAAGACCAAATCTCTTCTAAAAGTACCTGGCTGCACAGACTTTATCAAAGGGTTACCTCTGAGTTTGAGCACGTAGGTGTAATGTACGGAAGCGGTCACATTCGGGTTTGAAGAGAATGAGAGCAACAAAGAGTGGAACCGGTTTCTAGGAAGTTGTTTTGCTTAGATGTTTAATCTGCCTACGTCTATGGGCAGAAACTGCAGGAGATGAAGTGGTTCTTCACATAGAGTTCTTCTGTTCTCATTCGCCAATATGGTCTTGTTTATACAGCTAGCAGAAGACATGCACAAGTTTTCACGTCATGACAAGAAGGTCAAGGGGCCTACAATTACACATATGTGGTACGACAAATGTCTCTATATATCTGTTCTTTTCATACATGATCTCTGAACCAGATTTATTAAGTCCATGAATCCCAATTGGCAGCGTTGGTCAACAGTCTTTGAAGAACAATATGATCAAGTAAATCTTTCAGGCTATGTACATCTGGTAAGATTGTGGTCATTACTGTCAACAAAATCTTGCATGTATAGAGTGAATGTTTACCAAATTGAAAGGGGATCGATTGACAAATTGAGGGTCTTGATATACCACCAAGACCAGTTGATATTTAGAAAGAAGAACCTATGTGATACGCTGGTTGTGAGCGCAATCCATGCCTCACATTACCAATAATTAGATTTATTCCTTGATTTGGTCATCATCCACTTTAAGATGGAATTCGTTACCTGATGCACATGCAGGGGTATGCTACGACTACTAGATTTGCTTTTGCTATTGGACCACCTGAAGAATGCCAAAGCTAGCATTCCCAACGATTTCTCCTGGTATAAAAGGTCTGTGTTGAGGGCTAGTCACGACCTAGCTATATTCATCCATGGTGCATTAGGTTCTTTCATTTTGAGCAGATGTAGGTGATCAATTTTGTACTTCGAAATGTTTTCTATAGCAGGTCATTTCCATTTAGTTATAAGCTGTTCTGAAAGAGAAGCTTCCCTATTTTATTATGAAATCGTGTACATTATATCTCCCGATGGCATGCATCCTGAACTAAGTCTAAGTTGTTGTTCACGTTTGCAGAACTTTCACCCAAATAAGCACGCAGTGGCCTGACACCGATGGCATGCGTGAGGAACTTGATGACCTTCAGGTTTGTTCATTCTTGTTATCGGGCTATAAATCACCTCAAGACTGCGAAGGCAGTGCACTTCATCCCAGCAGTACTTGATAGTCGCATTCTCAACGTATAGCTGCCAATTGTGGATGAGTGTTGGGCAGGGTCGTCATGGATGTGTGTCTGACAACAATGTGATGTGACAATCCATCAGATTTTTCTGAGCACAAGATGGACTATTCTTCTGAACCTTCAAGCAGAAGTATTTCGAGTGAACGGGTATCCTTTTTTACAGCTGAAACGTTGACAGGTTGGGAATTTGGTTCATTTTGCAAGTGACTGCTGTATATGCAAAATGCAGACTGTTGACTGCTGTCTGTTTCTGTCTAGTTTTATGGTCCAATCATCCAAGAGACTTTGATTTTTGAGATTTTTTGTTGTCAATCTTGACCATAAAAAGTGTGGAGGACGTACTCCATGTGCTCATTCTCTTCTGCCTGGAGTCACTTGAATCTGATCGTGTGCTACTCTATTCTGAGCGGCACTGCCTTTTGCGTGTGCTTCCCGTACTTGTTGTACTTGCCACATCTGGTGAAAAGGACGGGGATTCGATGTTCAAGACTATCAGGCTTCCTCGCCTAATTCGCATTTTTAGGGTTTGGCATCATCCATCCATCTACCTATTGTCCGTTTAATTTCAGATTTGGTCATGTTTTTCTGTAGGGTGACATTGTCGTTTTCAGTACTGTCCAGTTTCGTATGCATGAAATAGCTCCCCTTACGTGATATAACGTAGTAGAAAAACTACCTGTACAAGGAAATGTGGCTTGTGTTCTTAGTTTCTAGACATTCAAGATATCAGTCGTTGCAGTCCTCTATAAGCACAATCTAGTTCAAAATCTGGTCAAGGAAAATCTGTTAAGTGATCATGGGAAGAAAAGATCTCTTGACTTCTGAAACAAATGGCCATAGGTGTGACTAGAAGGTGTATAATGGCCGGTGAATGTTTGGTGAAAACCCATTGTACCACTTCCACCAGAATTGTAGTCACCTGTGACAGGAAGTCTAAGAACCTTGTTTGTTATGGCTCATTTGCATGTTTGTTTCGGTTGCAGGGGGATCCTGTTATTCCTGCATTTCCAGACCTACATTTGGCTCCTGCCAGCATTCTGAAGGAGCTGGCACCTTATTTCCAGAAGGTTTCAGCTCAGGTCCGACATTTTGGCTTACCCATGCCCCACGAGCTCTCCCCGCGAGAGGCTTCAGAATATCCACCTTGCACTCGTCCATTACCTGGTTATAGTTGGTGCATAGTCTTTGTGCTGGTTTCATACTCAAGTGTTCTTTGTTGGTCTTTGTAACGCCGATAAGAGTTTGCCATAAGATCTGACCGCTCTGACTTGACCTAGAATCGCAGCAGAAATTGAATATGTGTGGAGTTGAGAAACGTACGTAGACCCTTGATTGATCTCTGCAGACTCCAGGCAGGCTTGAAAATCCAAAGTTTAACAAAGTAATTGAAGTTTGGGCAGCATCTACTCTAGTGGAAATTATGCAAGGTCAATTGTTATAGATGGACGCAGGTATTCATATATTTGAGGATGTCCTTAACTGGCTCCAAATACCAGAAAGAGTATCTCATTGTGAATCATATGACAGCCATCAGATCTCAACATGATGAGTACAGCATGAGATTTGCTGCCTCTATGAATCAGGTTTCATACCACCCTTTAGACCAACTCTCTACTGAATCCCACGCATATCATACAATGTTCTTTGTTGAGGTTCTCAAACACATTAATTTAAAAAAGAAAATTGTGTAATGGTCTCATTGTACAACTTATGGCTGTTAATCGGTGTGAAGTCCTCCTGTCCTTGGTTCAGAACCCCTAGATGGTATGATTCCGCGCAAGTAGAATTTTTTCTCGTCACAATTAAAATATGTTTCTCTACTTATTGTTGTAGCGTGCAATCTCTAATTATCCGCAATCCTTGACCTGACTGTTTGCTTTTCATGATAACAACCTCTCAAATGAATCTTCTTTTATATGGCAGCTACAGTTGATAAAATTGGCGAAGAATGTGGACACAACAGAGAGCACTCGTGTCAAGGAGGACATGTATCTCGTCATCGTTGAAGGATTTCAACTATTGAGCGAGTGGACAGGCCGAATTTGGGAGCAAAGTGCCTGGAAATTTTCTCGACCTGCAAAAGATGCAACCCCCTTTGATCCCGTGCGATCTAATGAAGTGTCTGACTATGAGAAGGTTGGAAGCAGATCTCATTTCTCAAATTTTCAGGAATTGGAGTAACGTAGTTGACTACTTACACACTTGCATAGAAATCTTGAAGAGGCCCTTCCAATGCTATTGTAACTTGCGTTTGTACCCACAGGTGGTTCGTTGCAACTACACACCACAAGAGAGAAAGGCGACGGTGGAACTAATAAGCTACATCAAAGGTCTGGGCACCATGATGGAGAGAGTGGATACTCTTGTGGCCGATTCGATGTGGGAAGTCCTACATGCTCAAGTGCAGGAATTTGTTCAGAATAAGGTTGCCATCATGCTTCGCACGACTTTTAAGAAGAAGAAAGATTTATCAAGGTAATTTGTCGTTCTGGTCTGGTTTCGTCAACTCTCTATTGATCCTTAATCCCATCGTCTATAAATGCCCTCATCCAGAAATCTTACTCTCGATCCTGGATGTCTGCATGTGGTGAAGAATTCTAAACGACATGAGAATCATAGCTGCTGATTGGATGGGAAATGCAAGTCAGATTCCTGGGCAAGCTACGAGGCCTAAAGAAGAGGGTGGTGGAGTTCCAGTCAGATTCCGCACACGGGCAACTGCTCCTACTATTGCACAAGTAAATACTGCCAACCAGGACCCAGCACATTGTAGACGATGTCATCATTGTACCCCTTTCCACTTTGAGATCTATGTATCTGAAAGGATATGTTTGTAGGACTTGTGAAATATGCGCGTCACCTGATCTCATGCCTTCTAGGGGCCTCCTATAATCCAAAACGGCCTTGTTTATCATGCCAGATTGCAGTTTTGCCGTAAAAATCTAAGCATATGGAAACCTGCAAGAATGTTGTCTTTCTGCAGCTTCTTCATGGTTTTTTACCTTCCACTGACAGTTGTGAGCTGCATTTGTTGCAGCTGCATTGTTTGCAATATTTGATCCATGAGCTCGTCTCTGGGGGAAGCCTTCGAAAAGCAGGTGGCTTTTTCAGTGGCAATGATGTTGATATTCCACCAGGGGATATGAGACAACTCGAGAACTTCTTTAGCAGACTTGCCTTTTTCCCTCACATCCTTGACTATCGAGGTACAACGCCGATGGTTGCTTTTCTTTTTTGACAAGGTTTGTTCTTTATGGGATGTAAAATAATCTGTATGTTTAACAAATATATGTTGGTTGTGACTCCAGCAACGCTCACAAATCTGACGGATTTGGGGTTTCTGTGGTTTCGAGAGTTTTATTTGGAAACGTCACGTGTCATCCAGGTTTGTCCCTACATATTCACTCCCACTTACTGCGTCGCCACTATGACCTCTCTTTTCTGTTAGGTCTAACCACGATTCCCCATTTCAAGCCCGAATTTACAGTGTCATGTTCCTGAATAGATGCCGATCCTGTGTTGTATGTTGTGCTAAGATATTTGAAAATATGAAACTTCTTACTTCGCTTTAGATTTGTTAAGTGTCAATTGGCCGCTCATAGTGGTGTTACAGGGCGTTAATGGTGGTTCCTCTTATTTCTTTGAAATGCTGTAGCCAAGACTTGTTTATCTCTCTACGCCACTTTAACCTACAGTTTACGGAGGGACGGGACTTTGTAGTGGTCCCGAGGGAATGTGACCATCCTGGATTCCTGTCTTTGAAATTTGAATCTAGGTCTTGAGAGCGATTGCCAACTTCTGGCCATTATTGCAGAGGCATCCATACGCTAGGTTAAAGATTCGTAAATATTCTCATTCCTCATCAAGAGTAACTGATGACACTCAATGAGCCAAATCTTGCTCCAACTTCCATCAACTTCCATCAGTCAAAGAAAGTGCACAGCATATCACATATTTCTTGGTAGCACGGCTGGTGTCGTACTTGCCTTCATACTTGGTCCAAGTAGGTAGTTCCTGAACGCTATTGGCTTTTGGAAGTATCTATTCAAGTTCAAACTCTTTGAATTTCTCAGTTGATTCTGTGACGACTAATATTGTGTGATGCTTTCAGTTTCCAATCGAGTGTTCTTTGCCATGGATGTTGGTGGAGCATGTAATTGAGTCAAACGAGGCGGGATTGCTGGAGAGCATACTCATGCCCTTCGACATCTATAATGATGCAGCAGATTATGCACTTCGCTCACTGAAGCAACGGTTTCTTTATGACGAAATTGAAGCAGAGGTCAATTATTAGTTTATGCTCTGACACGAGTCATATCTTCCCAACGAAAGTCATGGAGGCAGTAAAATTTGTGAATTACTTATTATGTCTATGTACAGCTGATATGGGAGATACATTCCAAGTACTGAGTGCTCTATGGGTAGATGTTCTTGGCATCCTGGTATGTATATCTCCAGCAGATTGAGTTACTTACTGTATCCAATGTAGCAGACACTGACGCCTGAAATCTATCCACATTGATTGTGTATCTCGCGGATGGCAGGTAGATTTATGTTTTGACCAGCTAGTATTCAGGTTGAGTGAGTACATCTTTGGTTACTACAAGTCTCGTGCAGCAAGGTATTTTATGGATGTCGCAAGACAAACTAGTTTTATTGATTCAGATTTGTGTACTTTGCTTAGAAATGAACAGCCATCCCTCTTAATATTAATATAGATGTTAAATGAGGTGTAACATGGGCCACTGTGAACCCACCTGATCCCACTGTGAAGAGCATATTGCATGGCATGTGCCATATATGGTACATGTCAATTAAAAAATTAAATAGCTATGGTATTTCAACACAGCAGATTGTAGTACTGAAAAGTCGCATACGTTTTCCTGTGATTACCGGTCTATCAGCATGCTCCCTCTTTGTCTCAATTGTGGGACATAACATCTGACTCTTTTTTTGTTATCGATGCTGTTGGACCAGCAAACTGTTGGATCTTTCATTTCTGGCTGTTGTAGATGACCGGGAGATTTATGAAGTTTTTCCCAAGCGATATGATCCTCTTTTCAGAATGCGGCGTGTTAAGGTTTCTGAAAGTCTAATCCATTCTCTTGCAATATAGTATATATCGTTTTTGAAGCATCCATCCTTACAAGCATTTGTTGGGCCGAGGAATGTCAAAACCTGTTGTTCTCTGCAGTTCACAATTTGACTCATTTATCCAAGTAGAACACAGTCCACAGCAGTCCAGCTCTCTTATGGTTTGAGTAAACTTGTTCGTTGTTACAGCTTTTGGGCCGCACCATCGATCTGGCGTTTCTTATTGGTCAGCGGATGAATAAAATTTTCCGGGAAAATCTGGACTTTCTGTTCGAAAGATTCGAAGCACATGATCTCTGCTCTATTGTGGTAAGGTGTCTTGAAATGCTCAACAAATCTGTAAATTCTGGAATATGCCTTACTTAACGCTGAAGTGTAGTAATATTATAGTAATCGTGATCTCTGATGCGTTTTACGTTCTATTACAATGTACAGGAACTTCAAAGATTGGTGGAAATTTTGAAACTGACACATGAGCTTTTATCGGAGCACGTCAAAATGGATGCATTCCCTCTCATGATGGGAGAGATGACAGAAACGATCTCACTTGTATCATTTTCAGGACGCGTGGCTACTCAGGTCATCAACGCTCCCATAGTTTCTTACAGTCCAAGTCAATCGCTGCTATGCCTAGATCTATCTTTTAGTTGACATAGAAGAATGTCAACATTAATTGCATTTCGTGACATCAACATCTGTGTGTGAGCACAGGTATTCACAGAACTCCAGAATGACTTCTTTCCAAACTTTATCTTATGCACCGCAACACAGAGGTTTGTTAGGTCGAATAAGAACTACCAACGACCTCTGCGAAGGCCTCAAAGCCCCCAGGCTGATCCCAGCTTCCTTTGCGGTACCCAGGTATAATCGCCTCCTTAACAAATATGAACGTAGTTTCTGTGGTGAACAATGGTTTCCTTAGTTTATGAAGGTGAACTGGACCACTCATGTCAACCTGGAAAGGTGGTTCTGACAGAGTGATTTGATCAGGAACTCAATGTGGCTCACGGAGTAGTGGGAGAGCTGCACAGCATGTTTTTTGGCCTACCCCACATGCTTGCCGTGGTCAAGTTACTTGGATCGAGATCACTTCCGTGGCTTGTGCGCGCTCTTTTAGATTTTCTCTCTCAGAAGGTTAGACTTTACCTGAACTGACATGAACAACGTCTAAGATAGATAGATTTTTCGCTCCGAGTCCCAAATTCACTAAAGAATCAATAGCTAATCTGTAAGCCTGTGGGAACTTAAACTGTCTAGTCCACAATCAGCACTTAAAAAAACCTTTTGGGGCACTGACCTGATTGTTTATTATTGCAATAACCTCTACTCTATAGAAAAGAAGTTCATTAGCTGCAACTCTTGTTTGTGTCTTTCTTGTCATTATTAGTCGGTGGCACTGAATGCTTTTTGCATTTTTACAGACCTCACTCATAGAGCCAGGAATAGAGGAATTGCGCAGGAGCATGCCTAAGGCCATTGCCATTCCCTCCCATGACTGGGGAGTTGAAGGTATGTGATTTCAGAAATAAGTCCGCTTCATTATTCACCATCTTCTCTTTAAAAGTTTCAATCTCCCATCATTCCTACAGACTTACTTCTTCTGTCGAAGTATTTAAGCTCAATTCAGTTACAAATATGGGCACACCGTGATTTGTAGCCTGTGAATTGCAGGGTGTTTAAGGAATTTCTCAGAGCAGCTGCAGTGGGCAGCAGCTTATGATGGATTTACTGAATTGCTGCAAGGTTTCAAAGAAATGGGGAGTTTGATCTTCTGGATGGGCCTACTTGATACTGCCATGGTAAGGCCCCTTCCACGTATCGTAGTGTCCATTACTTTCACCGCAATGTGTGTTGGTAGGGCCTGTACGTCTGGAAGCCCGTGATGCTAAAGAACTTATAGCCCACAGCGGCCTGCCAAGAATTCAACCGACTGTCCGATGGCCGTTTTGGTGGTTCCAGGAAGTTAGGGATTCCATGTAGTCAACCTATCCTGGATTGTGAGCTCTCCACTTATGCAAATTTGGAATATTGTTGCAGAGGCAAAACGAAACAGTTCACTTCATGCAAGTAGTTCCGTGGCTGGGTGTTGTTCCCAATAAGGAGGGCCAATTGCAACAGCTGCTTGCCGATGATAACCTGAGTCCCTTGGTCAGCTTGTTCAAGCTAGCTGCTGATGAGATTAAATCAAACGCAAAGTGTACCAATTCCACTGCTTTCACCTCCATGGCGAAGCAAGCGCAAGTGGCAGGTACAGTATAGACTTGTACAGAGTTCCTTACTTTGATTTGCTAGCGTTTTACTGATGTGACGTCAGTAGGATGGAGAAGCTCTTGGTACAATCCTTTGTTGACGTAGCATTGTCAACGTGAATGTGGCAAGGTCGACAAGCGATGACTAGTTTGTCAGCTTAATTAGAGTTTTTTTGTTTTTTGCTCATCGCAAATCTCTTGATGTCAATCGAGGTTGGAATCTTGAATGCCTGCACTCCTTCACTTTCGCTGAATTCGAAATGCTCGTCTATTAAATCTGTCGCTATTACGGACGGATTTTGTACGTAAAGACGTGACACAGGATCGAAAGGTGCAGCTGATGGACTGTGAACATTTTATTACAACTCAAACAGCCAAGGGATGGTGTCTTTCATAGCGAGTCCTGAAGTAATGACTCCGAAAGGATTTAGATAGCACTCACGAATGTTTAATCAAGTTCCAAAATCCTTTGTACGAAACAAAGATTGGTACCCAGGGTCACAATAACGACTTGAAAAATGGAAATTGGACCTCTCCTTGAGAGACGGTATTAGTGTGCTTCAGACGTTCTATAGCAGTAAGAGGTCAAGCGTACGTATTGAATAAGCTGTTGGGAGTCTGAAATGTTCGATCTACATGCAGACATCCTGTACATGAACAACCTGCAAACCGGTAGTATTCTGGACTACACGCTGGCATATCTCGGTGCAGAGTTGGGCAGAGTTCGAGACAAGTGGGATCTGCCATCCAAGACAGGCCTCATCGAGATTACGACCTCCAGAGAGTTCTATCGAATATATAGTAGCATCCAATTTGTAAGCGTTGCAATCACCCCTCTTGTGTTTTGCATGTGAACATGGGGAGTTTTTAGTTTGAATGCTGGTACAAGTAATGAATTCCACGCTTTAAGGCCTAATGTGATTCATAAAAGCCCTTGATTCCCTCCAACAAGTGTTGGACAATCCATTTTCCACCTTTTCTTTTATGAGGCACAGATTATTTCCGTCAAGTGTTATGAAGCATAGCCGTTTAACTCTGCCGCTTCATCTCATTTTGACAACCTTTTATGTGTCAGCATAACTTGCAAGGATTATCCCCAAGTCTGCTGGCTTTACTCTCTGTAAGTTTACACCTCACATCTCATTCCGGAAAATTCATGAAAGGTTTTGTAACGGAAGGTAGGTGGATCAGCGAGGTGTGGACTGACTGAATAGAGATTCGAAAGCTCTAAGTCTACTGAATTTAGTTTAACACCAATGTATGCTACCCTGTCTGGATCGGTATTTCCTCCGGGGATTTCGTGGAGCTTCTGATCTGAAGCTGTCCAGTGCAACTGGTCCCATTGATTTGCAATCTACAGTATGCATCATCAATGAATAGGATGTGGATGGTCATCCTACGCCCCTCAATTTATTGACTCTGTATGGCAGGTTCAGAACCAGATTCCTGCAGAGGCGGAGAGCTTCCAAGAGCAGTTTGGGGATGGAGTTGCCTGGGGGGCTTGTACAATCATTTACCTTTTGGGCCAAGAGTTGCGGTTTGAGCTCCTCGACTTCACATACCATGTCCTGTCTATGGCCGAGACGGATACATTGCCATCATCTCTATCTTACATCGAGAGCAGGGCCAAGGGACTGACATCATATTCAATCGTATGTTCATTCCTTCACTTGTAGATCCTCATTTTCTACGAATTCTTGACAACCTACCGGAATTGCATAATTACAATCAACTCTTGTTCGTTATTGTTTCTTATTCTCAATCATGTTGCACACCATCTCATCAATGCCGTTCGTTATACCTTTAAAATTGTGTAGAAACCCTTGATATCTACTTGTAGTTCAGTATACGGGTGCTGTGGAATTCAACAGAAAGAGTTTCTTATTTGAGTTACTTGAGTGAAGCTAAAGATCGATTGTAGTGTTCAGAAGCATGCGATGCATTTATACTTCTCTGAGACATGGGAGGCATTTGCAGGGGGTTGCTGCATTCTTGGAGAATGCACGAAGAGCAAGGAGATTGAACAGCCATGTCTTCTCTGTACTACGTGCACGGATGCCGCATGAAGTTAAGCTTGCATCGCTGATCAAACAAAATGGCTCGGTTGTAAATCGTGTCAAGTACCCTGTTACACCTTCGACATATACCGTACTGCCCCACCAGTAGGATCAGGATTCCCCAGGGTTGTTCTTGGATGCGAAACTGCTTTCATTTTGTATCTATAGAAATGATCGTGAAGTTGTAGAGGTAGGTGTGTTTGTTGTATGTTTGGCTGCTGGCACATTCAGATAGGATCATCAAATCACGGGTGAATGAATGTGTCACTCGAATTAGAAACTGACACGGGCTCTCACCAGTCACCACGTTACTCGTCTATTTATAGTTTGAAATGCTCGATCAAAAACGACGTCCGTGATACGTCGGAGCAGAAATACTAACAACATATTATTTATACACCGATGATACTCAATTATGTGTAGCTCCTGTTAATATGGACTCCATATATATGCCGGGGAACTCGGATACCTCCTGTCATGGGTAGCACTGGTCTTGAGATTTGTGCCCCAGTGATACATATTGGTGAGGACAGCTGGATATTTGCAGCCATATATACTAACCTTTGTTGCCTGAGAAGCGACCAAAATTTTCTATTGCAGGGAGTGACTCAGGTCATGTGGATGGTGAACACATTACAAATTTGATCAAGGTCAAAACATATACTCAAGTTGATGAGATGTTCCCAACTTGTCTGTTCATCTCGTCTTTATTTAAGCAGGTGCTCCAAATGAGTTTCTAACTCCCAAGTACAGCGCACTACTAGGTTTTAAGTTAGGTTTTAAGTTAGGTTTTAAGTTAGGTTTTAAGGTTACTAGGGTTATTGTATGAAAAGGAACTTGATAAGTTCAGTGAAGGTGTGATAAATTGTGCCAGTGTGGATGTTGGATGGTGGACGAGCCCCAAGGTAATTTCTGTGATCCAATTGTATCTAGTTCATAGCTGATGAGATTCATTGCAAAATTAAGGGCCACAAACACATAGAATATATGACTTGACTTTGCACCCCAGGAATGGTACCTAATTCATTGTCCGTTGTATCCGGTGTGCCTGACTTCAATTGACTTAGATTTCTAGGAGGCAGACGAAGCAATTGACTGTTTGACACAACATTGCAGATACAAAAATTGGAGGATTACACAAGGTGATGAGAGATGCCTTCAGCCCAATATTACTGTGAACTTCTCGTCTAGCCTTGCAACCTCACACATCCAATGCCACCGTTTGCAGGGAACTTAGAGAAGTTGTCACTACACTAAATATTTAGTGTGATATGATATTTTGTGTCAATGTGGTAACTTTTCTGATGACACTTATTATGAACGAGTGAACAAATATTGTCTTCTACGATGGATGAGTTCATCCATTGATCAAAACCCTACCCTCTCTTGTTGGCTACTCTTCTCTGGATTGCGCATAAATGCTGAAACCCATGCCAAAATATATTGAAACAAAGTTTGGCATAATTTTCATCCTAACAAATTTGTGATGCAATATTGTCATGGATGATTGAAATGTGGATGAAGAACCACTTGGTAAGTGATAGTAATTGCAACACTGTAAATCTATAATCCCCAAAAATGTTTACAAGGAATGACAAATAATGTTAGGTTATCATTTAGTGTCGGTGACGCTACACTGGGGTTTACAATTGGTATTGAGCAAGACAATTAGAATTGGTGACACTAAATACAATATTTAGTGTGTACTTACTGCAAACTCAAACCTTGGCTCATATAATGTGAGGGCAATCCTTGAGTTCCATGCCCACAGCCATCAATGAACCAAAGTTACAAAACAGTTGAACGGGAAATGCAAATCGATGACCCAATTCCATACAACAGCAGTCCAAACTTTGACGAATGTAACTCGAATCCTCAAGGTTATGTGTGCCAACTTTGAGATCGCTTCCAATTGAAGAAGGAATGGAGTCTTATTTTGTAGCCACTTTGAGATCACTTCCAAGTATCCAATAGGTGCCTCACTGACAAAAGTTTCGTACACAAGATATATGTTTGTATGAATGTGGTAGACTATATGTTTACATAGTGTTGGACATCCAAATAGGCACACATAAGCGCCATTCTAAGCACATGTGAACCTCGAAATGGGAGTCCTTACACAATCACTTTACAAATCATGGGATCTGCACTTTCATTGGAGATCCTAGGAACATATAATAAACTCTACTTATAAATCTCTGACTGGCATCCTTCCATATTCAAAAACGCATGTTTAGTGCCCCCAATTGCAACCCTAAACATACATTTTTGAGAGGGCCCATGATCATTGAAATCTAAAATCTCTCATAGGTGGGAAAAGCTGAGACCATCCCACTTCATTTTACACTCGAGCTTGGGGGCCTAAGGGACCATATAAGTTTGAATAGATGAACAAACCTACATGGACGTAATCTATCAGATTTTGCATCAAGTCTAATACAAGTGTGAGAGACCATGATATGTAAAAAATCTCACATCCCTTGATTTATTATAACTATTGTGCAGGAGGGTCCCCATCCCTAGGACATGATAATGAATTAGCCTGATCGCGCATGTCTTTTCACTACGCTTGAAGGCCCGTGACCACACAAAACTCAATCTCAATTTTCGAAGGTACGGCCTTCGGATGAGTTTCATTGGCCCTCACAATTTCATGGTCATGTAAAGTGGCCCTAACGACCGACTTGAAACTCTAATGCATCCCAGGAGAGCCACTGAAAGAGTGACACAGTAATCTACAACATGCTTCCAGAAAGAAGTTCTTCAGTCCTCTATTGAATCACAGGTGACTTGGCAATTGCAAGATTCTAGTGTGGAAGGGTTTGTGTGCTTGATGCTAATAAACTTCGTCTAAAGAGCTACAAAATTCCCCCTTGCTCAGAGAGAAGCCTGCAGAAGCAGATAGTAAAAGAACTTCTTATACACCAGAATATCACACTCGGATACATTGTAAACTCCCTAGCATTTCTCATACATGCAAAATCCTTCATTTAGTAGAGCAAGGCATGGAGGTTCATTTCCCCGATGAATTGATCACCAGTCACCAGCAAATCACCATGTTGACAAGGCGGTCCAAGCAAATGCTATCAGAGCAGTGGGAGGCTTGCAGATGAGTCCTAAAAGGAGAAATTGGATTGGGAGAACAGTTTTCTGTGTCGTCTTAGACTCTACATGATAAATCATACCTTGACATAGTCACTATTGGTTGACTCCCAGATTACCGTCCCATCACAACTGCAGAGTTTCTTGTAATTCTCCCCAACACCGGCACTCCTTGCTATCACAGCTGCAGTGATACCAGGCTTTGATTTGTCCAGATCACCATAAACAACGAGTGCACGACCTATCAGATCACCGACCAGCAACATCTCTTTTGTCCCAGTGTACTCTGCACTTCCCTCGCTGGTCACCTCCAGCACTCCCAAGTCACCAGCAGGCTGCCATCGACAATACCACTGTATGGGTTACGAGAAAGGGGAGAAAACCTCATCTAACACAAATTGTATGATTCATTCGCTTGTCTGCATCCCCAAGCTGCTACAAGAAGTGGACTCACAGGCTCAATACTTCCTCGACTGAAATCCATGAAGTGGCGGTGGGCCTCTACAACACTACTTCAAAGGTAAGATCAAAGGGCATGTCTGCATCTTTTCATTTTGCTCATGGCCACTCTACACTATGGCCAAGGGCCATGGCCATGGATTTGTGAGGGCCCTTGAAACTCATCCAAAGGGCGTACCATGGACACTTAGCAATGAACAATGTGTGGTCACTTGCCTCCAAGTATAATGTGAAGCCACACACACCAGGCTCTCAACCAAATGCTATTGTATTACCATCCTATTCATGTGCAGCACCTTCCACACAATAAGCTTTAATAAATCAAGGGTTGTGAGATTTTGAACTGTCATGGTCTCCCAGTTTTGTATTAGACCCACCTCTTTGAGTGGACTTAACGCAAAATCTGGTAGACCGTGAAACATTATCCATTGCATGCCACGTAGGACTCTACATAGGTTTTTGGTCCGTTCAAACTTCCTTCCTCCCTGGGGCCCTCAAGCTCTAGTGTAAAGTGAAGTGGAATGGTCTCAGCATTTTCCCCCAATGAGTGATTTTGGATTTCCATGGTCACAGGCCCTCAAGCTCTAATGTGTAGTAGCCCTTAGAATGTGCTAAATCAAGCCAAAAGATGTAAACCAACTAACCCCCTACCTCCACATTTGTCTCCCCTTGCCCATGTCTAGTATTAGACATCTCCCTGTAATTGTCCCAAACTTGTGAGCTCACAGATTTGCTTTTATTCAGCTGAACCTCCAACATTACCCAGTCCCAGGAAAGGAGCTGAAAGTGTTCAAGACAGACTCAAGAAATTAATTTTAGCTGGAAAAGAGAAGAGGGCTTACAAGGCCATCAGGTTTTTTGGACTCTCCCAAGCCATTGAAAATTCCACCAGTGCTGGCAGCCCCACGGGTGAGGTCTCCATAATCATTGATAGACCAGGCATGTAAACCTGGAGTAAGACCATTGAATGAGGCTTCGATACGGACAAGCTCCATGCTGACTTGTGCAATCCTCACAACACCATGGATGTGGGGGCCCTTAAACTCTGCGACAGCCGCGGTAAGGGCAAAATCTGCACAGAATACACACCAGTAGCACAATATCATCACTTGAGAAGTATACAGAAGATCTGGTTTCTGTAAGGTAAGAGTGCTAAACTTCAGAAGACATGGAATCAAAAGAACCTAATAATGCTGTAGTAACCCTCCACCACCAGGTAGATAAAAATTAAGCTGCAATGGCAGTACAGTGTGATCTAGTAGAAATAGGTACCGAACACTCACTTTCTGGAACTCCCTGGCCAATAAGTCGAGCATTCCGTCCAGATTCTACTAGAGCTGCCGTCAAGTTCTTCAGTGTGGCCGATCCCAAAATCCTCACCACTTGGTTTTCCAAGCTTATATCAACAGATTTTACACCTGGATCCAGGACATGCCCCATGAAGAATGACTTGCTGCTTTATCAATCAGAAATTGTTTAAAGACGTGTAGATTCTGAAACATAAAGAGCTCCATATCTCAAGCCTACAGGATCAAAAACAAACAAATCATGTGTGGATGTTCCAATGCTACCAAAGCTTTTCATTGATCCAAATTTTGTGAAACCAGGCTGGGTGTGTATAAGGAATGTGTATTGTACCATGAAGGGGCTCTAGTTTAGTGCGCACGGATTTGACACATCCCTCGCATTTCATGTCCACCATAAACTCTGTCTGTACAAACACCAATCTGAGTGATTAGACATAAGTAGGTCATAATCAGTAATAGAGCAATCAATATGATACAAATGCAGTTCTTGGAGAGGTTTCAACTTTCTTGCCTTTCAGGTTTCACTAAACTGCATAACAAAGAAAGACGAGTCATTAATCTACTGAAGCCAGTCATAGATATTGTTTCACCAATAACCATTCAAATTTCCACGTGTCATATCCAGGTGATTCTCCTGCACTTGGGCCTAAATCTCCTGGAAAAGTGAAAATGTAAGGATTTGGTATTTACCATCAAATCGGGTAGCTGCGCACCATCTCCAACTTCATCCTGAATGCCCTGCACCAATCGGTCCATTTAGAAGTTGGTCCTTTATCATCAACACTTCGAAGGCTCTTCCCCTTCAAAATTTTCAAAATCCTCTTTATAAGGTCGAATTTTTCTATATGGACATTGATGTATCACTAATTTAAAAAAATTGAGGATTTGTTCCTAATGCTCCTTATGCCACAACTAAGGAAACTGAGTATGGAGTCTGATAATGACCATTCGATGACATTTGTCTGACCTGTCGTCCACCGTAGTATGGGATATATTGTAGGCTGTGGGAAATATCTCCTCATGCCCTTCGGACAAGACAAATCATTGGAGATTCGAGGGTGGCTGAAACCTAAGGCCTTAACCAAGATCTCATGGGAACTCCAAGATTAAGCTGCCTAAGGCCCGAATATCGCTTGGATGGGCGACCTTCCTAGCACTTGATTTCCAATGCACCCTACCACCTACAATATTTGGGCAAACTGGATATTTTCAACCAACCACGTGCAAACCTAGGGGCTTGCCCTTGGAGGAGATAGCCAGGTGCAGGCCAGCTTGCCCGTTCAAGGTGTTCGCTTTGAAAGGAGTCAGTAATCTTCGGGGGCCCTCTACTTCTCATGATTCTAATTCTCGTGATGCCCATTTCGGGATTACATATAGACGTAGACCAACTCGAAGAAGAAGTAACCACATAATTCACGCTGGTGGCAACGTCGGAGTCATCTCTCTCTATTTTGGAGATATGAAAGAAATTTCTCAAGACACTAATTACCTGTCCTGGAGCCATCTGAGTGACTTGTTGCGATGTTGAGGCTGTAACAACTGCTAGGGTAGCTGTTCCAGCAGCCACTGGAGAGGTCAGACATGCACCTTGCAACGAGCGACGGGAGCTTAGAAAGCGGCTTTTCAACACATGGCCGCTTTGTGTCAGTGACGGACTGTTCCGCAGAAGAAACGACCTATCAGGCAACAAACACATCGCACAAAACTTCATCGTTACTGAAAGCTTTGTTTGTTGATCAAAAAGCCAATCTGTTCATTCATTACACCCCTCCCTGTTCCACTAAAATAACCTTCAATTCGACACGCTTATCAACCGATGTAAAACACATACTCCATTGCAAGACTCAGGATAAGTTGAAACTTTGAGAATCGTTAAACCTTAGGATTGTCCGACGAGTTGATCCAAAAACAAAGAAAAGAATACTCCAAGAGCTGTTGTTGTCGCACACAAAAAGGACAATCAAGATTGCAAGGAGTTCCGAATGAGCTACAGGAGTGCCAGAAATTCGAGGGGAGCAGGTTGTCAAACGATCCCATTAAGGAATATTGAGGTCTTGGCAACTATAGAGAGAAGTATCACAACTGCATATCGATCACAAATGAGAATAGGCATGAAATTCACGATCTTCTCCTTCCAAGTTCACAGGTGACAAACCCTAGTATTCAAATCAAAGAAACCTGGCGACATCCACAGGGAAATGAATCCCCGGAAGGTCGTAGCAAGGTCGTATCTGTTACAAAAATCGGAAGACAATTCTTCTTCACACGAACTCAATTCCACAGAGCCTCGTGCAGGGACTAATGCAAGAAAGAAAGAAAGGCATCGAGCTTGCTAGCAATTACGAATGCACTAAAAGGAGTGCTTCGAGGGAGATAGCAGGTTGGGAACCTATTCCATCAAGGAATATTAAGGTCTTAGCAAATATAAAGAAAAAGTATAACAAGTGCATATCATCCACCGCAAATGACAGAACAGGGGTCAAAATCACGATAATCTTCTCCTTCCAATTTTCACAAGATGAGCAAATCATGGTAGCCAAAAGAAACAGAAAAATGACTCCCCTTAACACCAAATCAATTCCCGCTGCAGGGCAGCAAAGAAAGAGAGGAATACCATCGAGGGAGCAGGTTGGAGACCTATTTCATTGAGGAATAATTTAGGTCTTGGCAACTATAGAGAAAAGGTATAACAACTGCATATCCACCACAAATGAGAGAACAGGGGCGAAATTCACGATAATCTTCTCCTTCCAAGTTTCATCACAGGTGAACAAACCGTGGTAAGCCAAAAAGAAAGAAAATCTGGCGATATGTACGACTCCCCTTGGGCAAAGCTTGACACCGAATCAATTCCTATAAAGAAAGGATAAACATCGAACCTCTGCGAGGAACACAAGGATTTCAAATAACAAGGCGCGACAGCGAGAGCGGCAGCAGGCAGCAGTGACTGTAAACCTAGCGCCCGCATTACTGCCATATAAATCAACTGCGACAAACTCCTCTTCCTCTTCCTCCTCCTTGCAAGTGAGAGAATGGTCGACCTTGACCCCTTGATAATTTAGTCTAGTTGATTGACGGTCAGACCTCCTGTCGAGTCGCTCTTCAAAAACTGCGGCGACCTCAAAGAATGATATTAACGTCCACGGGAATGCAATGCAACTTCCTACAGTCGATCATTCGCGGAAAATTTCGAGAAATGCTTGCAAATTGTGTCGTGAATTCCTTCTGCGAAGAGACAAAGATTGTGGTTCTCGTTCCAATGCTGGTGCCTAAGGGTGAGTTTCCATGTAGGCCGGTAGCCCACCAGATTCTACACAGTAGTGGGTCGGATGCATTCGCACGTAGTTAAGCACAAGCCGTCGTCCTACCATATTCTAGCGGATATTCTAGCGGTCCGCTAGATTGAGGAGGGCCGTGAACATGGCCGCTAGACTAAAGAATATTTAACTTACATGTGATGATCGTCGAAGGATTAAGGGCCACTTCACACACAAGGCCGAAGGCCCCTGACCATGGCGATGTAAGAGCTCTCATTGGTCGAAAAGGCGGAGACCGTCCAAGTTCACTTCACACTAGGAGGTGAAGGCCTAAAGGCCCAAAGAAAAGTTCGTGGATGAAAAGTCTACATGGAGTCCTACATGGCAGGTTGTGGATAAGGGAGCATGGTCTACCGGAATTTGCGTCAGGCCCACCTCCAAGAGGTGGGTCTGACGAAAATTCCGGGAGACCATGACTTTTTTAATATTTTTTCCGACAGGACAGATTTCAGGACAGATTTCAGGGCAGATTTCAGGGAAGATTCCAGAATAGATTCTAGGACAGATTCCAAGACAGCCAACACCACCAAGTAATTCTCTTAAATTGAAAATTTTTGGAGACATATTATATTAAACCAAATCCTCCCCTCTTTTCCGCCAACAAAATATGCAATGGTCCCACAACATGGTCCATTCTCACTTCACACTATGCTTGAGGGCCCGTGACTACATAAAACGGCTTTCCCAACACCTATGGTACGGCCTTTGGATGAGAGTCAAGGGTCCTCACCATTACAAGGTCACGGCTCTTGGCTCATGTGTGAAGTGGCCCTAAGACCAGTTGAAGACTCAAAAAAACCAATGTTGATTTAGAATTCCAACCTTGGTAACCAGGAGGAGGAGGTTAGTAAGTGGACCCGCATTTGAGAAGATTGGAGCAGCTACATTAAATATGATATTTAGTGTCACCAATTCTAATTGTCTTGCTCAATACTATTGTAAACCACAGTATAGTGTCGCAAAGACTAAATGGTAACCCAACATTATGTGTCATTCCTTGTAAATTTTCTGGGGGATTAGAGATTTACAGTATTGCAATTACTGTCACTTACCAAGTGATTCTTCATCCAAATTTCAATCATCCATGACAACATTTCATCACAAGTTGTTGACAAGAGAAGGCAGGATTTTGGCCAATGGACGAACTCATCCATCATCCATGACAGTATTTGTTCACTAATTCATGAAAAGTGCCATCTGAAAAGTTACCATAGTGACATTAAATGCCATATAATACTAAATATCATATTTAATGTAGTTGGCACATACGAACCTTACCCCACTAGATTTCCTTTACATTTGGACATGTTTGTCCTTATTCACACTAGAATCTGGTGGGCAATCGGCCTAAAATGTGACCGCAAGTAGAAACATGAGGTAGGGTATATGTGGATTTGGGCGAACCAACCCATACACTCGTTCCTTGTTGGATGCCTAAACCCTTGCCTCCAAGGAACTAGTGTATGGGTTGTGTCGCCCTAGCTGTATATGTGCCTAATTCGGTTGCTTGTTAAGGGATATTGGTATATTTGAGTGGTGTGTAGTTAGGTATGGATTTAAGAAACACACCCAATAGACATGTGTTTGAAAAGAGATTGGACTACATGTTCAACATTTGTAAATTGTTCTAGGTTCAATAAGCAACATATATGGGAGGACTTTAGCTCTTAAGTTTGCAAACTGATTTTCAAAATGCCAAGTTTTTCTAAGATTTCCATTAATTATATTTTTGAAACAATACATGAGACCTTTATATTTTGTTGCACCACATTTCTATTGATAATTAGTTCCCCATCCCCCCTTAGGAGGTTTGAGTGCATGACATTGTTGTTTTTGGTAAGTTTGACAGACTGGAGCCACCTAGAGTAAAAAGGTCCATCGGGGTTAATTTGAAATATAGTACAAGGCACAAAGACATACAAAGAGGCACAAAGATGAACAAAGAGGTTAATATGATTGAATGGGTGAATATTTGTAGCTAGATGACATGATTCACTTTTTCATTGAATGCTATATGGATTTGCATTTGTTATGAAGTCATTTGTGTATAAGAGCATTGTTGATATGTGCATCATATGCGAGTGACCTTGAGGAGTGTGAAAAATGGGGAAGACATATATTGTGCAAAATGAAAAATGAGCATTTTGCAACATTTATTAACAATTTAGAATTAGCGGTGTCACATGCAATATTGTGAATGAGACTAATGATCATAAGAATTGACATCATTATGTACTCACAAGAGTAGGTATGAATATCAAAAGTCTTTGTTCAAGTGTAAGCCTCATAAAACGACCATAAATAGTACAAACAAATGACAACCAAAATACACAAATTCTTCCTTATTTTATAAGCAAGAGAGAAAGAGACGAGGCCAACTACTCATGTTGGCGTGAACAAGGGAAGCATTATCTTGATCATAGTCTTGCGTTCACATGTGAACTTGAGATTGGTTTATGCAACAAGGCCATGGGACAAGTGCTACTGCCTCATGTTGGAGGTGATCAAAGTTTATAAGCAAAAAGTAAGAGTTTCTATAGAAAATGGGAGTTCTAAGCACATAAGCATAGACTCTCATTGTATGATCCATTGACAAATTCCCATCATTTTTTTAACTCATTTGTGTTGAATAAGTTGTTCAAAGACATCACCATAACCATCACCAAGTAGCACATCAACAAGCTCAAATTATTGAACTCATCTAATAACTCATCGTCTGTATCATAATCGTGTGATGCTACACTTCCACACAACATGGTCTTCCCAAAGACGTAGCCGAGCAAAAACCCGGGCTTCACCATACCACTATGACCGACCTTTCCAAAAGGACACACCTATTTGTTACTTCTACTCAATCAAATCACCCCACCTTTGGTATCATTCACCATTGTAGTCAAGGGCACCTTCATTCTAGAATGTGACATAGTTTTACCATAGTTACCATAGAATGTGTCACAATGTTGATGCATCATTTGCTACTAGAGCTCCCCGGTGAGCACCGATACATTTAACATGTTTTACCTATAGTGATTTGCCGCATGGCTAGTGGACCTTGCCATAACTGGATGAAGTTACTGGAGCCAAAGTATGTCAAGCCTAAATACATGTCACTTGTCCATGCAAACATGATAACTTCAAGCATCTACTTGAACCGGAGGTTTGAGAGCAAATTCCAACATTATTCCTCCCTAACTTTTTGATTAACTTTGTGGAACATTGTAATGGACTAAGTGGGAAATGTATTGTTGAGGATAGGGAAAATTTGTAGGGATGAATGTCCAAGACTAAGGAGCGTGGATGAATGGGAAGTTGATGGATGAGAAGTTGGATGACGATTATTTATATAAAAGAAAGTAAAAGTGATCTACGCATATAGATAAGGAGACTTCAGTCTATGTATAGAAAGACTTGAGACTTCTAGAAATATCTCAAGGATACTTTGTATATATAGGGCTCGGGGGAAGGAGAACACATGTTATGTTTTGTGTGTGTCTCCAGGTTGGGAGGTGAGCCTTTAGTCACTAAATGATTGTTTATTGTTTGTGATCGGTTTAACGAGGTACGTTACAAACATGTTAGTTTTGAACCTTGAAATACAACTACATTAACGATACCCTGCTATGCATTGATTGTGAATATTTGCAATGAAATACTTATATGATGGTTTTGTGGCATAGATACACTATAAATATATCCCATATACGGTGAACTACACTAATTTTGTGTCACCAATTCTAACTGTCTTGCACAATACTAATTGCAAACCGTGGTATAGTGGCACCAACACTAAATGTTAACCCAACATTATTTGTCATTCCTTGTAATATTTTTTGAGGATTATAGATTTACAGTGTTGCAATTACTATCACTAACCTAGTGACTTTTCATCCAAGTTTCAATCATCTATGACAATATTTCATCACAAGTTGCCAACAAGAGAAGGTAGGGTTTTGGCCAATGGATGAACTCATCCCTCATCCGTGACAATATTTGTTCACTTTATTCATAAGAAGTGTCATACGAAAAGTTACCATAGTGACATTAAATACCGTATGACACTAAATATCATATTCAGTGTAGCTTAGGCCTAAAGACGTGACATGGAAAGATTGAGTTCTTTCTTTCAAATCACCTCAATGCACTATGTGCAGATACATACGGAAAGACGGAAATACGCGTCCCATGTAGGCCTTAACTTAGAATAAATTCAAAAAACATAGACTGTACACTTCCCCATCGGCATCTACGGATAAGGGAGTTCAGTGCATCTACAGAATCACCAAGAATGTGTATATCCTGCACGTAGGCCTATTTCGGAAGTCGCTCTACAGGTGTCACTGGCGAGAGGCCGGGGAGAATCTACCTGTACGTAGAAATGAAACACATCTACGGAATCGGCATTTAACCTGACGTTCCAACTAGGGTTTGTCAACTTCCCTTTAGAAGGACGAACGCCATAGCCAAAGCTTGGACTTGTTGAAGCTCATCTTCTTCTCTCCTTTCGAGTTTTCGCATGTTGACAGCGAGAAGGAGAGGTGTTCGCGATTTAATAAACAGTGAAGCCGTTTTTTCTTGCGCATTCAGAGGTATTCTCTCGCAGGTGTCCGAGTGATTGTGATATTGTGGGGGTTTGCGTGATTGTGGTGGTGGATCGTGGGAAAGAAGGTGTTGCAAGATGTCTCTCCGACCGAATGCTCGTGTGGAGGTGAGGAAGAAAGGGTACAAGCTGGCCGTCGATGCCGATGAGGCGCGGAGGAAGCGAGAAGACAATATGGTGGAGATCCGCAAGAACAAGAGAGACGAGAGCTTGCTGAAGAAGCGGCGAGAGGGGTTGCAGCCTGCGCAGTTCTCCTCCACCGCTCAATCCGCCGCTATGGAGAAGAAGGTGTGTTCTTCTATTTTTGAAGATTTTCTGAAAAGTGTTCACCGCAAGGTTTTTTGGTTCGTGATATCCTCTCATTAGGTAGGTTTCAGTTGTGTGGACCCTCTTTCTGTGGCCTCGTTCTGTATCTCTGTTTGCTCAAGGGTACGAGGAATGCCCTTGTGTTGATGCGCACGTGCTACAAGTGTGAACAGAGTGATCCTCGGGTGCTGTATATTTGCTTGAGCTTTTGATTATGGCTTTGCTCTTCGTCAGGATTGCGTCGTCGAGCATTGCAGAGTGATCCTGTCCTTACCGTGATTTTCCAGTTAACACAAATAGGGTTTTAGCACTGCTTCCTGCTTCCAAAGCACGTGACTGTGGTTTTATTGAATCTTACGAGGGTGATGATGTTTCTTACTTGTCTTAGCAACTGGAGAGCCTCCCCGCAATGGTATCGGGGGTGTACTCTGACGATGCCGCAACTCAGTGGGAGGCTACCACACAATTCCGAAAGCTTCTCTCAATTGGTATGTCGGCAATAACATCTCCTTCCTGCGCTTGCGTGTTGCGAGAGCCTGCTGATTCTAGTAGGATGGTTAGATGTGCGGAGGCGTGTGTTGAGTAACGCCATTTTGTGTCTGCGCAGAACGGAGTCCACCAATCGAAGAAGTCATTGCAGCAGGTGTTGTACCAAGATTTGTGGAGTTCCTCGTTCGAGCAGACTTCCCTCAGCTGCAGGTTCTACTCGAGTTGTTTTTTGGCTTTTGCCCTATCTATAAGCTCTGCCCTGATTATCGGCTTTTCTAATCTACGTAATATATTGGATAAGGAATCTCTTTTATACGTCTTGTATCGTCCATATTGCGCATGAATTGATTTTTTGTGTGAATTTGTTGATTGACGTCAGTTTGAAGCAGCGTGGGCTCTCACCAACATTGCATCTGGAACATCAGATCACACACGAGTCGTCATTGATCATGGTGCCGTCCCAATCTTCGTCCAGCTTCTTAGCTCTCCCAGCGATGATGTTCGTGAGCAGGTACGTAGAACAGGCCTTGGGAAATGGGTGCTGTGTGGATGTTGAGCAGTTGGTTTCAATCTTGAGCCTGTCTTGTAGAAAGCAGTGCGGAAAAGAACGTAGACCACGTCTTGAAGCAAGAGTTTCTGGATATCATTTGTGCTGTGAATTGTTAAAGTTTCACTTGAAGGAATCGGATGAAGAAGTTGAGAAGCATGAAAATTTGGAACTCGCACTGGACCAATGTGTGGTGATGCTAAAGCGAAGCACTATATATGTCTGTTATGTTTTGGGATCCTTGCTGTCATAATTCCAGGACGTAGTCCACCTTATTGAGCTGTGTAGTGATTACAGATTGTTTTCTATTTTGCAGGCTGTGTGGGCTCTTGGGAACGTTGCCGGAGATTCACCGAAGTGCAGGGATCTTGTTCTGAGTCATGGTGCCCTAATGCCTTTGCTAGCTCAACTCACCGATAATGCAAAATTGTCTATGCTGAGAAATGCAACGTGGACTCTTTCTAACTTTTGCAGAGGCAAGCCTCAGCCTCCATTTGAACAGGTAGATGCTTTGTTCCGATGGACTTGCACAGCTGTTTTTAGTTGTAACTATTGATTGAATTTGTGAGTTGGATTTCCTTCTGTGATAGAAACCCTGCCCATTCAAGAATCAACACGTACACTTATGGTGGTCCGTATTTTTGAAACTGTTTTGGGTTTCGTATCCTAATTGTTATCTTCGCTTTGTGCAGTCAAAGCCCGCTTTGCCAGCCTTGGAGCGTCTCATCCTCTCCAACGATGAGGAGGTTCTCACTGATGCATGCTGGGCTCTATCTTACTTGTCTGATGGCACTAACGATAAAATTCAGGCAGTCATTGAAGCTGGTGTTTGCCGTCGACTTGTTGAGCTCTTGCTGTGAGTTCCCTATTTTGCTAGTCATTCTTTTTAAATTGTAGGGTTTTGTTTAAATTGTACGGTACTAAATGCACTTTATTCTCTTCTTCGATTTCACAATATCTTACTCTTTTGGTTTGGGGCTTTTGAGAGTCATGTATGACCCTGTCACTGATATGGTGGAGGTTTAAATGTACCTAGCAGCCATCCTTCACCATCTGTACTCATTCCGGCTTTGCGCACGGTGGGCAACATTGTTACTGGAGATGATCTTCAAACTCAGGTACATTGAGAAGTTTTATCATTGTTTCTTTGGTATTGTTGGTTCTGTATTTGCATGATTTGCATGATGTTGACTGTGACGATTAATTTGGGTTCATATCATGCTTTCATGTAAATGACAATATAGTATAGAACAAGTTTTTGAATGAGATGTTGTGGTTCAGTTCATTATCAACAACCAGGCTCTACCCTGCCTCCTCCAACTTCTCACCAACAATCACAAAAAGAGCATTAAGAAGGAAGCGTGCTGGACAATCTCCAATATCACAGCTGGAAACAAGGACCAAATTCAGGTGACTCTCTCTTGAATGCATCAAATGAGAATAGCTTGCGATGAAAACCTCGCCAGGATGAGGAAATGTGCATTGTGGACATTTATGAGCGCCAAATGGCAGGTTGGAGATTCTAATTTCTACAGACAATAGGCTACTTCATTCTGCAAATAGCCTGACCAAGTTCTGCTTGCTTTTATCTAGAGTGGACCATGAATGAGTCAGCAGTTTCTCATCAACATGGATGCGTTCATGAATGTCTTTTTTCTGATACAAGTTGTGATGTTGACAGGCTGTGATTGATGCAAACATTATTCCTCCTCTTGTGGCACTGCTGGCATCAGCCGAGTTTGACATCAAGAAGGAGGCTGCTTGGGCAATTTCAAATGCGACATCTGGTGGAACCCATGAGCAAATAAAGTAAGGGACCTGCAGGCAAAGTGCAGTATGTGACGTTTCTTGTATGTACTGTTATTTGCCCTTTCTGCTATCTATTTTTCTCAATCTATCCAATCACTAATATTATGCTTTTTTTGGCAGGTACCTTGTCAACCAGGGCTGCATCAAGCCACTGTGTGATTTACTCACATGCCCCGATCCAAGGATTGTGACAGTGTCTCTGGAAGGTCTGGAAAACATGTTGAAGGTTGGAGAGGCGGAGAAAGACCTCGGCAACAACAATGGAGTTAACATTTATGCTCGGTACATCGACGAAGCGGAAGGTTTGGAAAAGATTGAGAATCTGCAAACTCATGACAACAACGAGATTTATGAGAAGGCTGTGAAGATCCTTGAGACGTACTGGTTGGAGGAGGATGAGGACCAGAATGGGGCAATTGGAGGAGAGGTGTCGCAGTCAAATTTCACATTTGGGGGGACTCAACCCCAAGTTCCCAGCGGTGGTTTCAACTTCTGAACAGCTCAAAATTGCTTTGGAGGAGTAAATCAATCAGGTCAGCTGTCTGTCATGCATCATGACATGGGGCGTGTGTACGTTGGTTACTGAGGGGATCTTGTCTTGTGACACGGAGGGCGTCCAGGATAGTCTATTCATTACAAGAATGAATTTTAGGAAGGATTTCATCCCAGAAGAAACGAATTGGTGCAAAGACTCATAATATCTCTTGGGCATTGCTTTGTCTGGGGTTGCACGCCTTTGTGAGGTCTGGGTTTTCTGAATGGAACCCTTGTAGTCACCAGAGCTAGAGTTGTGAGACAGTTGTTTCTCGCACGTGTCTAGGTGTTGCCACACCTGCCAATGGGGCAGTGAGTGCGTGCCATCAGAGCTAGAGATTTTCTTAGATAGTCCACTGCAGGGGTTTTACTCCCTGTTTGTGCATTCATTGCTATGGATACAGTGGCATCAAGTTTAGAGGTGCTCACTGTGGGCCCTTCACCAGCAGTGGTGACAGGGACAAATAGCTGAGTTCTAGCTGAGTTCTGGTAACCCCAGCGCTTCTTATCCGACCCCAATTTACCTCACGCACCCGAGTGTGGCTGTGATGAGACCTACAGCTCCATCACCCTTGGTGATGGACGACATTAGATTAAGTGGAGGCCTGGATGTCTGAACCTGGCTTTGATTTTGACTGAATTGAATTAGTTAACGAAAGCTAGTTAACTATCCGACTGGTAGTTGGTGTTGTTCCCGCAATTTCTTATGAACATGGTCTGTCCATTTGAACTTTTTGTCAAATGCAATCTGGCATCCGTGCATTCAAATTGGTGTGCATAATTCTTTCAGCAAGCCATGACCACAGCTGAGTGGCTCAAGGTTGACTAATCTGCAGTATGCAGGCTTGGAGAGATGGATCAAGTCATATTGTTAATACATACTGCATTCACCCCCTCTCCTTGGTACAGTTCATTCAAATTTGAACTTGTCATGGTAGTTTTATTTATACCACCATGCAATATAGTTCCATTTCATATTTTGTTGGTGGTGAGAACACGTTCAAAGTTGTGGACAGGTTGGATTCTTGCTTTCGGAGTGAAATTTGCAGGTCACATCACTTAACTGCTCAGAGTGCTGCTTCAATCTGTTAGGGTGGAGATAGCATGAGAATACATATGTGAAGCTACTGTTCTGGAATAGAATATTGCAATTAATTGCTTGTGACATTTTGGCACGATGCTTCTTGCCTGTTAAGAGATGGATGTTCACATGATGTAGCATGCAAGTCGTTTTTGCTCCATATTTTAAGCAACGCCTATTCAATAATGTCCATCAAACAGGGAGTGAAGGTCAAGTGGATATGTCGATCCTTGCAGTTTGCTAATTCTCTTGGATCACTGCCGTACAGCCATAGAGATATGTTTGGTGATATAAAAAGTTCAAAGAATGTTGAAAATTCTCAGATTTAATTCATCTTATTCTCTTACAACTTGTATGGTAGATTTTTACTCATTTACATATTTCCCAACTCTTAATGAACTTCTCTTTAGCAATGGAAAAGCAAGTATGTTATTCCGTGTAGTGTGGATATTGAAATAATGTGCATAGTAAGGACTTCGATTGAAGTTAAGGTCACCAAATCATGTGTGAATATGAAACTCTTTGCTTGTAGAAAATCATCGAGTGGCATAAAAATGGAAAATACCATGTCAAAACAAGTTGATAAGCCTTCATACAGTGACTCACAAAAGTACTTGGCCGCTGCCTGTGATTGTGAAAATTGGACAAAAGCTCTTAGACTAGTGAGAAATAATAAGCAAGATTTGTCATAGATACCATACAAGTTGTCAAGAACATGTTATCAAAAATTTGTGAAAAAAAATTGAAATGGTAAAAAGAAATTGAAAGAAGTATGCAAAAAGCATGGCCAAGAACTTATGTTGATTAAGTAGGAAATCATGATAACACAAAGAAAACTCAAAATGAAAAGCTAGTAAGTAGCAAATGCTACATATGTACAACAACTACATGTCTACCAACGTGTGTATCCACCCTTAGCTGCAAGAAGATCAACCACCCTTGTTGGCATTGTGCGGATTAGCTTTTGCACAAATTCTACTTCAATGTTTTGCCAAACAACTTGGATCTTCTCCCACAAGTCATCTCTACTTTTGGGTGAATCACCAAACAATCGTAAGCGTCTATCTACTTCATTCCACAAGTGTTCGATAGGATTTAGGTCGGGAGATTGTGGTGGCCACTTCATCACAGAGAAATCATGTTGACCTAGCCATTGTTGTAGAAGACCAGATGTATGCTTCGGGTCGTTATCATGTTGAAAAATCACTTCTGCCTCATCAAGACCTTGTCTCTCAATAGTACCCAACAATTGCGAATGTAAAATGTCAAGATAAACTTGCGAATTCATAATGCCATCAATGCGGTGAAGGTTTCCTACACTTGCCCAATTCATGCATCCCCATACCATGATGCTACCTCCACCATGTTTAACCGTATGTTGCACATGACAATCACGAAGATACTCTCTATAGGATTTCTCCAACACCATTGATGGCCATTTGAACCAAAAACATTGAACTTGGATTCATTTGACCAAATGACATAACTCCAATTTTCTACATCACAGTCCTGTGAAACCTTCGCCCATTGTAAATGCTTCTGCCTATGCCTCTTTGTCAACAATGGTTTCTTCCTCTTCACTCTAGCACCAAGCCCTTGCCTATGAAAACTTCTACGGACAGTCTCATCAGACAAACAAAGACCTTGAGCTCTCAAACTACGACCTACAACTGCCGCAGTCCTTGATTCGGCTGATTGAGAGTCCTCACAGCAAGCCTCTCATCCCGAATGCTCAAAAGACGTGGTCTCCCAGATCTTGGACGATCAGACACCTCCCCATTTTCTCTGAACCGAACTAGAATGTGGCCAACTGTGCTACGAGGAATGTGAAGATGGCCGGCTATGAAACGTTGTGAAAATCCTTGCTCACTCAATTCTATGACTTGGGAATGCTCATGAAAACTTGTTTTCTTCATTGTGCCTGCTAGAAATGTGAAGAATCTCAACTTAAGACTATTGGAAGCTCTCAAAGATCTATACACTCAATGGAAACACAAGTGGAAGAAGAAGTCACTATTGTCAACATATGTAGTTGGCCACCCTTGAGATTATTTGAACCACTCCCACAAAAATGTACCACTTGGATTACCCAAAGGAAGCCACCTAATACTGCATTAAATGATGTTGATTAACCCTAATTAATTTGGGAGGCGGCTTCATTAACCTCTCTCTACAATTGCATGCCAAATGGATTCACAAGTAGTGGCCAAGTACTTTTGCGAGTCACTGTATGTTGTTTTCGATGGAGACGTTATGATAAGGTCCCACCAACTTAAGCACATGTAAGGTACCGAGTAACACCTTCCCTTTGGCGGCACCTATATTTAATCCTTAATCCCTAAGCACCATTTTCCTTAAAATTGGCCTCAAATCATTGTTTCGTAGAGAGATAATTTGTAGGTGTTTTTGAGCATCCAATTGCACGGATATGATATGGGCCTTTGCATGAGCTATTTCAAGAAAATATCAATCATCCACGTGGCAATGTGAATGAGAAACTTGTATATATGTGAAGGTTTAACGGGTGGTATTGATGATTGGAAGCAAACTTTAACAAACTCTATTGGCATCATTAAATGGATGATGAGATCAGACTCAATTGGGATGAAATTTTTTGCATAAAATTTGCAACTAAATTGTGAACCATATTTTTATGTTTTCATCAAATGTGATTTTTTGAGAGCCCTTGCAATGTGTAGCACTCTGTTTTACATGCAGTAATACATAATATTTTTTAAGTACCTTCAAAAACTCCAATTACCATTACCTTCTGTAGATGTTTGAAATATAAAATAAACAAAATCCTTGCAAATTTTCATAGCTTTCCAAGTACATATGAGTGTTGTTTTCCTATTTGACACATTTCCTAGTGTATCATGAGGTTTAGTCCAAATCCAATGAAATTTAGGGAGTTGGATGATTTTGAAAAATTCCATAAGGCTGAGGTTTAGTCCAAATCCAATGAACTTTGGCGTGTTGGATGCAAAATAAAATTCATTAATTTTGACAAAAATTTCAACTCAACTAAAAAGTCAAACATAACATTATTCAGATCCATAATAGTATTATGTGGGACTGACAATATTCTATGGAATATTCCTCACATTAAGCTTGAATGATAGAATATTCCGTAGAATATCGTCAACCCCACAAAACACTGTTATGGATCTGAATAATGTTATGAAGGCCTCATTTGAAACAAAAACCATACAAAATTAGTTATTTTGGATCTCAGGGATTTAGGGGTTAAGCTATCAACAAGTGAGTGCAACAGTGCCATCAAATCATTGTTAAAAGTGATCAATCATATGTGGCATTAAGTATAAAATAGCACCACTTTGGCCATTCATAATAGCAGTGTAAGGGCGAGGTGGATATGGCATTGAAATTTGGGGAGGCAACTTGAAAAACTCTTATTGGAAGGTTTTCAAGAAGGGCATGAAGATGCATCACATCAAAGTGTGTTCTTTGACAACCTATTTGTTGGCCGAATTTGGAGAAGTTCCCATAGAATCACACACTCTAAAGCTCACTATAGGCTTTTAACAATGACTCGCCCATGTATTCCCCTCTTGGATAATCAGCAAAGCAACCCCAATTTCCTCACACATGGCCAAACATGCTTTAACACCTGGCACAAATCGACAACCATATGGAAGACATCACGGGGTCTATCTCATTGGGACACCCATGACAACCCAACCACATTCAAAATAACACATGATGATATCAAGGAGGCCTTTCTTGCTATAGAGTGGAGCTCTTTCCATGCCGTAGGGAAGAAGCTAGATTAACTCCACCTCAAGGATTTTCTCAAATATGAATGTGAATTGTACTTGAAGCAACCATTGACACCACCATAACACAAGATCATTGCCGCATACTGCACCTTGAACCATAGATTAGCCATTGAAATTGGACGATGGTCAACTATCCCTATCTAGAGATACTAGACTATGTCACTTTTGCTCCTATAATGCAGTTGAAAATGAGGCACATTTCTTGTTGGAATGTCCCCTATATATAGCCCATACGAGCTAAGTTCCCATCACTATTTGAGAATGTAGTCCTAGGCAGCCTCAAGTCTTTCTTTCAATTGGACCACCAATATGATATTAGCCTCTATACCACAAAGGCTACCACACTCCACCACTCTAGAGAATTAGTTGGTTTGAAACCATCATGATGTACTTTTAGTCCCATTAGCCTTTTCGGGTCCCTAGACTTAAAAATCAACTTCATTTCATAGGGGCTGGGGAGCCCCCGATTAAAATTTTGAAATTTTCTGATCTTGACCGAAAATTATTGTTGCCTTGCCCAACAATACTTGCATTCTTGAAGGTCGCTTGTCATAAAACCCATATTGAGTGCACTTCACCTTCAAGGTCCAAAATTCACAATATATATTCACTTCCACTTAGTAATTAAGCAGTTGACTTAGATTTCATTCCGAAGTGCAACTGTCAACAAAACATGTGATTAATTTGGAAGTCAAAAACATTAGAAATTCCTCCTTAGCATTGAGGTTATAATTTTTGGGACTTACCATTTGAAAGGGTCTTTCTTATTCTAGAATGAAGCTTCATTAGTGTGCTGACTTTATAATAGTTTAGGTAATTCCTTCTACTTTCACAAGTATTCATATCATTCAAACTAATTAAGTGTGATTAAATGTAATCTAGCATATTTAGCCTAATTAAGCTTGATGAACCTTATTAAGCCTAATCAAGCCTAATAAAAATAGAAATCATGCTTACCAAACTAATTAAGCTAATTAATTCTAAACTGCTCTTACTTGAAATACTTATAACTTAATTCAGAGATGACAATTGATGTACTTAATTACACTTGTTTAGGGTTCATTACGCTTAATTAGGTTTAATGTGCTTACTTGCACTTAATCAGGCTCAATTAGTTCGAATGTGTATGAATACTTCTAGAAAGTTATGCCTTGCAGTCAATTACGTTCAATTACGGTTATTTACACTTGATTACATTTAATCACACTTGATTTGTTTGAATGCGTATGAATACTTGTGAAAGTAGAAGGGATTATCTAAACTATTATAAAATATACATACTAAAATCAATGCAGTAATTATGCTTCATTTTAGAATGACAAAGACCCTTTCAAATGGTAAGTCACCAAAATTATAATCTCAATGCTACAGAGGATTTTGTAATGTTTTTGACTTCCAAGTTAATCACATGCTTTATTGATGGCTTCATTTTGGCATGAAATCTAAGTCAATTGCTTAATTACTCAGTGGAAGTGGACATATATTGTGGATTTTGGACCTCGAAGGTGAAGTGCACTCAATATGGGTTTTGTGGACAAATGGCCTTCAAGAATGCAAGCGCAATGTCTTCTTTTGAAGTCGGGCGGGGTGGGCAATAATGTTCAGTCGGAATTAGAAAATTTCAAAATATTTATGGGGGATTGCCATGGTCCCTATCCACCTTCCCCTGTAAGCTCGTAGGGGGACGTTTAACGTCCCCTTGTAGAGTAAGAAGAATGCAAGAACGCTTTTAGAATAGCACCAACTTTGGCCAATCACAACGGTTAATCGGGGGTCTATCCGCTCATTGAGGTAGTGTAAGAAGTGATCCACAAAATGGGGACAATACTTTCACTCAATACAATAAGGTTGATTTTGTGGTGATCCTCACTTAGCAATCCAACATCAATAGACACCCCTACGTGAGAGTAAAAGGCTCTTTCCTTAAGACGACTTTGAGAATTTTTGTAGGTTGCATATGAATTGAAATGTTTTCGCACACTTTGTATAGATTTGCTAATCTATGGATTTTTTTTTGAAAATTTTCCAATCTACTTAACCTTCTTGAAATAGAAAAAGTTTCTTAAAGTGTTGCTTGAAGGCCGCAGTACCTTAAGCACTACTAGGATTGTGGATACTACCACACATTTGCATTTGACACAATGATCTTTTGTGTAGAAATAACCAATCACTCACATCCATAATATGCATACATAACCAATCAAACCCCACAAGAAACATACAAACCCCACAAGAACTCCGATACATCACAAAAATAATACATAATATGCACGTAGATACCCACCCTATCAAACCTAGCCCCACACATTACCACATCAAATCCTCCAACACATGGAAAAATGCCCCTAGAACAGACACACCCCCCAAAAATACCCCTATGACACCCATACCAAGCAAAAAACAACCACATCCATCCTCTTAAATTCCATCCACAACAATGCATATACATAGATGGATCCTTTATCCCACCCACCAAAAACTCTAATGGCCAAATCGAAGGCAATACTACAGGATCAAGGATCTATAGCCCTAACAACAATACCCAACTATCAGAAAGACTACTAGGGTACCAAAACATCCTAAGAGCAAAGCTTAATGCACTATTCATCTCTATCAAAACCATTCAAACCATCAAGCTAGACATGCACATATTCACAAATAGCCTTAATAACATATTTTTCATAAACAACCACATACAACACCCATCATCACAACAACACCACCTGGATAAATTACTTATAGCAGCAATTGTACATCTGATTTATTGGACCCCGCACAAAATCCACATACACAAAGTGAGAGCACACTCGGGCATCACTGGGAACGAAATAGCTGACATGCTACCAAATGAAGGAACACACAAAGACAAACCATCCATTACCCAAACCAAACCCAAAAATTTCCTACATGACCAAAACACCTTGCCTGACTCCGCCCAAGCTTAATTTCCTTTGCCTTTCATTCTTGAAGAGCCACTTGGCCACAAAACCCACCTTGATTGCATCTCACTTTGAAGGTTCAAAATCCAATACATAGGTCCATTTTCCACATAGAGAGTAAGTAATTTGACTACATTTCATACCTGGATGAAAATGCCAACAATGAATCTTTAGTTAATTTGAAAAAATTGAGTAATTAATGAGGTGATCAATAAATAAATAAATATGATCTCTCGAATTTTAATACAATGTGAAAAATAATTAATTTTCGTCATGGAAATATATTATACTTGCTACTGAGGTCAATTTTTCATATTTTTCATATTTCATCAAAAATATTGAAGTAGGAATAATGAAAATATTTTCATAAATATGAGATGATAAATAATAATTATTTTTGCAACTAATATTGACATAACATTATTCAATTGAGTCTATGCGCTGGGTGGGGCCGGGAATAAGGCACATACAAACTCAAACTCTCACAAATGCCACATTTTGAATTTTTGAGGGCTCTTGCTATGAATATTGGACATTGTCGGTGGCAAATCCCAATCTTTTGATAAAGGAAGATGTGGACTTCAAAATCAAAACACCAACGGTAAATGTGGCATAAAGAATTAAAAAAAATACGGTGCACAAATATTTTAACATATGGAGATGTGCCCCCAACAATTAACACCTTAAAACACCTAAACCAATTGGTGGGGGGGGGGGCTAGTACACTAGAAATTACAACCAGTGTGCATTTGAAAATAATTCTAGGTCTTATAGTAGGCTTAATTTCGAGAAGACTTCCACTTACAGTTTTCAAATCTTAAAACACTTGACACAATAAAATGTCAAGAAAATGTAGGTCAAATTCAATCAACAAAACCCACAATAAACACATTCATTATGGCACATTTTGGCATTTTTGGGTTAACTTGGTTGAGGTAAGACCTCATTGTTGCTCTTCAAAAATTGCAAAGTACAAGAATAATATCAATGACCATGCCAATGTGGTACTAATTCCCGAAATATGCACTATTTTGCCAAATCTCAAAAGATTAGTGAGGGCTGAATTTTTTATTGAGCGATACTAATTTCATGAATACATGCTCATTTTCCATACGTTTTAAGAAAATTAGTGTGTGATCTAAGGTGTTTGTAGAGTGCATGTTTTGGTTTGGTGAGCTTGAAGAGGGGTTTTTGAATTTTTGAATTTTTTTAAAATTTAATTAAAAAAAAAATCGGTGCCACTCACTCCTGTGGAATGTCCTAACACAAAACAACTGAAGAGAGCTTAAGGTCCAATCCCAATGGCTTTACCAAATAACCAAATATTTCCTGAAAACCGGATAAAGGTCTCTTGGTTATGGCGGAGGCATCCGGCTATCCCGGTGCACCTACAAGAACTTGGTCTGGAGATTTTTGAGTAGGATTTAGTTTAGTACCGTAGCTCTCTAGAGTCTAGCAGCTTGGGCACCTTTCTGCCTAATAATTAATTAAAGTGCGAAAGTAAATTAGGTAGCCTAGAAAATAATATGCTAAAGTTGGGAGATTCAAAAAGTAATTTAAAATAAGTTAGACATTCATCCAAGTCATTCCTATAATTCATGGATGGTTTTCCTAATTTCATCTATGGTGGCAACGATTAACCTAATCGCTTCCCTTAACCAACATTCCTTACCCTGAAGATTGTCTTCTACTTGTATGTCAGGGTTTTGCTTTGTGTGAGAGTTATACGGGGTGGTCTTTGTGAGAGACTATGTCACTTGCATTATTGTGATTTTAGGCACTCTTTTAATGTTATTTCTTTCCCGGCTGTGAAATCTCCTCTCTACTTGACAGAAAGTTGCTAGGTGGTCAACTACCTCTTGTGCTTTGGCATTGGCCTACTGGCATTTTGTCTCAAAAAAAGAAAAAAGAAAAAAAGAAAAAAAGAAAAAAAAATGTTATTTCTTTTTTTTGGACACTCAACAAAATTAATTTCCCAGAGATTTAGGCACCTTCAAAATTAATTATTTTCTGCCCAAGCTGCTAGAGAGCTACGGCTCGGGGAGATCACTCCCTTGTAAAGTTGAACAACCACGTGCGAACACTTTACATCTAAAAAATCCTACTTTTTACATAAAGCATCACCAAAATGGGTCAAAATTTTATCAATTTTTTTTCATGAGTAGATATACACGGTATCTATTATATAGTAAAAAATGGTAACTAAATTTGATGATTTGTTTTTTTAATAAAACATACCGTTTCTAACTAGAATGACGCAGAATTGAGCTAAAAAAATTACTACAAAAAAATGAAGATGACTAAAAATTTCAAAAAAATATACAAAAGATACTATCAATGGTTATGTATATGCAGAAAAAATATCATAAATTTTAAAATTATCTATGGCATTAATATAGGGGTAGCAAACTTTGTTCGCACGTGGTGTTCAACTTGACAATGGAGTGATCTCCCCGAGAGCTACGGTAGCTTTCGCACATGTCCATTGTTTTATCTATCAAGCAATGACATGTTGGAATTTTTTTGTCCCATCCCCAAATGTCTTATCACTCATCTATCTTGCCATCGGTTTTTGTTAATGTAGCTCCACGCGCCCTCGTAGCTGAGACTAAAAGCAACCAATCACAAGGGTAGGAGGTGACACTTTTAAAGGTCCTACATTCTTGCCTCATCTCTAGGTACCAATGAGAGGGTCGGTGCTTGAGGTTTAAAACCTTCATTTATAAACTATGCCAAGTCCTTTGTCAACTAGGCTTGGGGCTAGATAACATCGATGGTGTGAAGGCCATGTTTTTGGAACAAACTTTTAGGCTAAGCTAAAGTCGGGTGGGGAGGGGGCATTACATTTAGAGTTTCCAACACTTTAACACTTTGAGCTCTCTAAACCATAGACCTTCTGGTGGCACCAATTGCATAGCCTATAGAAATTTAGTATCACCTTCACTAATTTCCCACACACATTATTAGCCCACCCTCAATAAAGGCCCCTCCCCACCTGACTTTAGGGAGTTGGATTTTAACCTAAGATGTGTATGTTAATACCTACCTTCCCCACCTGACTTGGTATGAAGCTCTGAGCTTAGGTGGCAGTCCAACGTGGCAACACCAAAAGTACCGTTCCTACATGAATAGTGCCTAACATGTGAGCCTCCCCTAACACTGCAGAGGATTTCTAGGGCCGATAAGCCTGCCAAAACGGAGGCATCTGATTGGGCTACCTTGGTTTTAGCTACTGAGCCTTTGGATGGCTTGGTATCGGTAAAACTCTGAAGGCTGTCCCGGCTCCCGGGCTTGTTGAAGCTTCTAACGGCATTTTGCCATCTCTAGGTGTGCAGGAAAGCACAAAGAACATTGAACCCAAATATGCTCACCCGATATTGTCAATTGTTCTTAAGGGGTTTTGCAACACAAATCCATGGAATTTTCATGGGTTCGTGAACCTCATGTGGACCGCTTCATGCACTGTTGTCGACGTTCGAATTTGTGTGAGGATTGGAGCTGGAAAGGGCATTTCGGCATGAATTCGAAACTGCACGTTGCTGCCGATCCTGGTGGTTATGGAGAGGTAACCCCCTTGAGGAGTGCCCGAAACACCATGGGCACAAGGGGGACCTTGGAGTGACACTCGGGACTTGTGGCGCCGTTGGTGAGAGGGCCCAAGTGATCCTAGTGTGGGTGAGGGCCCCGGGCGTTGGGAACGCCTCCCACCCGTGGAGACTAGGAGGCATGAGGATGAGGCCATGAGCTATACGTAGCTCATGGTGTGCTGATTCTAGAATGCTCAAGAACACCTCAATCGGAGGTGTGAGCTAGGAGATATGGCAATTTGAGTGGGGCGCTACCTCGGGACAACGCCCTGGAACAGCAGTGGCTCCCAGGACTGCGAAGCTTTGAACAGGCATAACTTCATCAATACTTGCCCGAATGAGGCAAGTGAGTAGTCCATCGGCATCTACGTGAAACGTAGATGACGATGGACTAGTCGATTGTTCGCATCAGAGAACATATGAAGAAGTTATCCAGTTCCGAAGCTGCTGGGGTCTTCCAGCCACACCGGCGAAGGGAAAATGTCTACTTGGCCCCAAGTGTTGGGAGAGAAACAAAAGGTTACTTGACGGTGGGGTAGGGGTCCTACCTAGAGTCGTAGAGGTTTATATGGATGAGGTGGTGTGGCCGAATCCACCCGAGGCCGAACGGCACGGCCTCCATTGGGCATTGGCCCAATGTGAGGGCATAGTTGCCTAGTATGGCTCGGGTTGTTGTAGTGTTGCTCTGGCAACGCGATGATCAACATAACAGTGGACTTCCATGGATGGAAGTATACATCTAAGAATTGGTTACCGATGAAGGGGTGAGTCGCGAAAGCAAAGTAAGAGGGTTGGTTCCCTTCCTATGGACTAAGAAGGTTCGTGGTATGGGGAGCTAACCATTCGCATGGCGGAATGCGAAGGGTTAGCGCTCATGACCCTTGCTAGAATTGCAAAATAACCAAGCTGGTTAAGGGGAGCTAGTAAGGGTTGCGACACATAGTCATGACATCCAATTTCTCAACGTATTACCGAGATGGTATGGCTTGTAATGGTAAATGACACCTTATTATGTCTGACTACAGTCGTGCTGTGATTTACCATGTTCAGATGGGCATAAACGATGAACATTAGTTGTTACTAATTCCTAACACTAGAAGAAAATTTGTCCATTCCAACCCTCCTTGTGACTAGGCCATCGCGACTCCCACCAAGAAAATGCATAAACAAATCAATTCGGTTGGGAATCGGGGGGCACCTTCCATGGGTACACCAAGGGTACCTTCTGGTTGCCTACCAATTGAATTGTTTATGCATTTTCTTGGTGCGAGTCGCGATGGCCTAGGGTTGAAATGGACACGTTTTCTTCTAGTGTAGGGAATTTATGTAAGTATTCACGAGTGCTTCGGTCACCACCTCCAAATCAAACCCCCTCATCTCCAAGATTTATTAAATTCCAACGATGGAGTATTTTAAAGTATTGATTTGGATAGTGGTGCAGACGATGTGGAGGTCGTTGATTTTAACATGATTAAGACAAATATTGAGGATTTATATGTTACTCCAAACTTTGAACATGTTAGAAGGGTTGATGATGTTAGAGATCCACCATTGGATGGTAAACCATTTTATGGATCCCTCATACGGCCGGTCTCTCTATACTTAGGATTTCGTCAAGGACCAAACACCCTAGATGGAATAGGTGCATCGAATGGTACGCCTTTGCATAATGTTGCTCCTCTTCGTAGAGAGAGTACCGTACTTTTATTGAATGATAGCCATTCAATTAGTATAAGGAAAATTGCAAACACCGCTATAAGGTGGAAGTCTTAGGGGACCCACCGCATTAGTAGATGTTGTTAAAACCTCCGTAGAGGCTATTGCAAGTCAAATAAAAAAAATGGCCTAAGTAACCAAGGAAACCGAATCCAACAAGCTAGAAGATGAACTAAGACTATTTTCCTAGCAACTGGCATATGAACGAGAATGTGAATGCGGGTATATAAACAAAGTTTGATGGCGATGAAGAACGTCTAATATGCAATTATTAATTAAGATGAAATAGTTGTTGCATTAAGAAATATTTTTAGTGTTTTGTCTTTAGGCTTGAGAGATTACATGGAGCCTCCCCTTAAGGCTTCTACCAGTCCATCTACTAATAATACATGCTATATTTATAAAGTCATGATCTAGGTTAGGTTGATCTTTTGTATAAAATATCCTCCATTGCATTATATTAGGGAGCAGACATATAAAAATATACAATCTTTGATCCTTGCAAGTGAATTCGCCACTTATTGATATTATGGGATATTGAGAGAGAACATGAGAGAACAAAAAAAGAGTCTTATAAAACATGGACCTTTTTTCCACTCTATGTCATGTAAATTATACATGGATTTATTATGCCTTTACTTGATATGCTTTGTAAATCCAATATTTCTAAAATTGAAAAGATCCCAAATTTATCAATGGCCGTGTGAAGCTTTACAATCAAAGAATGATTATAGTTTGCTAAATTTAGATCTTAAAGTTGGATTCATTTTTTTGATTTACGCCTTGGCTTCCAATAATGATAAAAATTTAATGTTTTTTCATAATTCCATCGTAAATCTCACTTGCATTCTTAGTGGTCTTTGCATAAGAACTAGTGGATCAAATACTTTGTTACTAAAAATATCATATTTAGACTATGTAATGTTTGAACATTAAGTTATAATATATTGAAAAGTAATTTATCATGACTTCCATGTATATGATATTATAACAATTCCGAAAAGAATGAACAAAAAAAAAATTAATCCACCGTTTAAATAGTATTCAAAAGTGAAGTTGCATAATTCGTGTTTTATGCAAGTGTTTCTTATATTGAAATGAATAATTATGTTGATTTTTTTCAACAAACAGATACATACAAGTATGTTCTAGGTCATCAGACAAGAATTTTATTTAAATATATTAGTATGAGACTACTTATATGTCATTTTTAACTACTTGCAAATCTTGATAGTTTTGCGTAGTTGTTGATAAATGGTATACAGATATTCTAAATCACATAGTTCTTCATTTTTTTTCACTCACTTGCTTCCTATACTAGTGCACTATAAGAAAAACAATTTTATATCCTAAGAAGTTTCATACGTATATTTTGTAATGGTCATTTTGTAATGAAACCTCTTAATTTAGATTGACCAAAACACTTTGTTGGTCCGTTTTACCATGTTTGCACCTACTAAGAAATAACATTTTTTTGTTTTTGAAAGATATTGTGAAAAAATAAAATATTTTTTTCCCTCTGATACATGGTGTTATGTCATAGAAACTTATAGCATATTTTTATGTGTTTTGAGATATGTATTATCATAAAATAAGAATTTTGTCACCTTTCTTTGTTCCGTAGAATAGAGAACCTTCCATGTCCAAATATTAAATGCATAAGATAATGGAACAATTGCATATGATGGTATTTTTCATTGTACTTCTTGCATGATAATCATATGTGCTCTTTTGGTATTCAATTTATCATCATATTTAGACATCAATACTACAATTGAACTAAATACTTGGGCATTGATGAATTTTTTTCAACACAACCATATTTGGGCCCACAAACATGTGATTTGAAACCAAATGACAACAAAGTTGTAAAAGAATGTTCAAGAAATAATTTATTTTAAATTCAAAGCACAAATACGTACCGAGATGTTTACATGAGGTAATAATGACATTATGAAATCTAATTATTATCTTATAATATAATATGTATACACTAAACTCCTTTATTTCTATGTAATTTTCTATCATAGAACATTGTGAGGTTGTTACCACAATGAGAGGTTATAAGCCAGGATAAGTTTGGGTACCCTGAGTCATCCAAAAAATAAGGTGAGAATCCATCTTTATCTAGGGATGAAAGAAATAGTTCCCCCCTCATGACAAGTTGATATAGGCTAGGACGCCGAAGCATTCTAACATCATAGGTAGAATCGGGCATTTACAAAAACAAATCTAAAAAATTCTTCCTACTATCAATTACATATAATGGCCATTTAATGTATAACCATGAATTTTTAAATAGAAATAATCCTTCGGGCCTTTCTGAGATCTAGAAATAGAGATATGTGTATCATCAATTGTACCAACTACGGCCGGCAATCCGCACATTAATTTAAAATCATTTTGAACCTAAAGAAGACGGTGACTAGTGGGCCAAGTAGGTTCATGGTGTAACCCAATGTTAATAGCACAATATATATCATGTACTATACTCGAAACAGTTGAGGTGCCAATAGCAAATAATTCAAAACATAATCGCAAAATAATACCTTGAGTTAAATTTAGGAGTGTACATGCAACATGTACAACAACAAGAATTACAAGGCGGTACCTAGTATTTTGTTTTTGTGTCCCAACGAGCAGTTAAATAGACCCAGTCAACTATCAATGCCTCCACCTTCCTGACATAGAGTGACAATGAACAGGGAGAAGCAGCCGCTCGTTACAGATGAACCCAATTGAGTTTGAGAAATAACCAGTTGAAGTTCAAATCCCAAGATAAATACCAATCTTTCATAACATTATTCAGACCCACGACAATGTTCTCTGGGACTGACAGTATTCCAGGGAATATTCCTGGAATTTTTTACATTCAATCTGAATGTGAAAAATTCCAGGAATATTCCTTGGAATACTGTCAGTCCCAGAGAACACTGTCGTGGGTTTGAATAATGTTATGTTGTGGGGGAATCTATGGAATATACCTAAGATCAATAAAGAAAACTCAAAAGATGACAACATATAACCAGTTGGACTTGGGAACACAAGGATTTCAACTGATTATGCCCAAAATCTCTCTGGAAACTGTACAGTGAGTTGCCATGTCGTCAAACAAGGAAAACGATGTGTTCGTTGGATCAATCGAACCTGGGCAAAACTCCAGGCTTTGACAGAAGCACACTGTTGTTTCGGCTGTCTTCTGAATCAGGGAGTCCAACTTCTGGTGCTTTGACGTTGGAGAGCTGTATAGATAAAAAGGTGGATCCGAGTTCCCGGACGCAAGCTTCTCCCTTAGATGTCAGCACTTCCATCAACAACATTCCCTCTCCTCCAATCAACCGGCCATTTCGTCCCTACGCAAGTGTGGGTGCTTGTAAACTACCCAGGACGGATTTCCAACTGGATGTCAACAGCAGTAGTCTTCCTTTCAAGAGGCATCTGCAGGTGTGCAACAACAATGATTCAGGTAAAAATGCATTCCACACGGCGCTGTTGGAGAGAGTGCAGTAGTTGAGGTCAACATCCCTTGAAGAGACGAAGCAGAAAATTGAACAAATGTTACAGGCTTTCTCCATGGGAGGCTCCTGCAGCGAAATTGATTCAAAGTTTACTAATGGTGGTCATACGGAGCTCAGTTTGGAAGACGAGGAGAAGTCTCTGCAATACATTGAGATAAGCTTGCAAGAGGTGAGCCGTGAAGTTCAGAGAAGGAGAGAAGGGCCTCACGCACATGGCAGCGGGTGCCGGAGGGTGCCGGCGGGGTCGGATGAACTCCGTCGCTCCGCCGGCGGAACCCGTCTCCGCGCTGTACAGCACCGCCGCGCCACCGCCACGCCTCCACCAAGCTCCGCCTCCGCCCTGCAACCAACAGGAATAAAAAAAATCACACTAGTAAATCACTACTAAAACAACAAATTCACAAGCTTCCTCTCAAGTACCAAAATGCAAATGAAGACGGGTAGAAGGTTTTGGGGGCTTATATGCTTGGTTAAGGCACTTTTTTTAGGGTTTTGTGAGATATTTCCTAACATCTTAAAAGACCATTTAAGCTAGTTCTTGAAACCTCTCTTCCTCACATTTGCTCTCAATCTTTTTTTTCCCTTCACTCTTTGCTTTGCTTCATTATGGAGGAAGAGAATAGCCTTCTAAGGATGATGATTGCCAACAACCCTCCTATTCTTCTGCGTTTATAAAGTTCACAAGGTAGTCTCCCTTTGTCTGCAACTCTATCAGGGCCTCCTCTATTACCTGTACAACCTTCACAGCCAGAGCGTACTTGGAGCACCGGCGCGATTCCTCTACTAGAAAAACAGTGTCCAAATTAACAAAACATTAACAAATTTTTGTTAATTTGGATACTGTAACGTCCATTTTCACAAATTTTTGTTAACTGTGCCCAAATTAACAAAAAATTGTCATTTTTTTTGTTGATTTGGATAGTGCAATTACCACATCAACAAAGATTTGTTAATTTTTTTGGAATCTTTTAGAATCTTTTGAAAAAGTTTAAAATTATTAAAAATCTTTATAAACCTTTAAAAATATTCAATATACAATGTAGATTTAAGAATATAATAAGTACACAATTCAGGGTTTATTAAAGTCAACAGACTTCAGGGCGATTCAGACCTAGTAAAAGAACTTTTTGGGAAAAACTTCAAACTAGAAAATGTTGAAAAATCAAGTCTTCTTTCACCTCCAATAATCCGTTTTACATTTGAAAACTCCAATAAAAAATTATGGAAAAAATCAAAGAGGATGTTCGTAAAAATGAACATTTATTTTTAAAATTTTCAAACATCCTCTCTGATTTTAGTCCATAACTTTTGATTTAAATTTTGAAATGTAAAATAGATTGTTGGAGGTGAAAGAAGACTTGATTTGTCAACTTTTTCTAATTCGAAGTTTTCCCAAAAAAATTCTTTGACTAGGTTTGAATCACCCTTAAAGTCTGCTGACTGTTAAAAAAAATTGGAAATAACCCAAAAGCTAGTTAAGTAAATTTCCAAGCCCTTACATGTCAAACATATTGAGCGGTTGGTACCTTGGCAAGAGCTAAGGCCTCCGACCATGAGGTCTACGGTTCGAACCCGGGAGGCCTCGCTTCCCATGTGGCCGTTGTGATGTGGCACTAGGGCGTCCCCCCGTGTGGGAGTTGGGTTATTGGACACGTGGCACCACCGTAGAGGTCACGTGGCACTACCGTAGAGGTCATGTGGCACCACCCTAGAGGTCAAAAAATTTTATTTTATGAAATATTTCAAAAAATGTCCAAAAAATTTAAAAAAAATTGTTAGAAAATGAACACTGTTTTGTTGAAATTTGACATTTTTTTGTTAAAAAATCAACAGTTTTGTAATAAAAAATACCCAAATTAACACGTCCAAATCAACAAAAAAAATCAACACTTTTGTGTTGAATGTTTGTTAATTTGGTCACTATTTTTTTCTATTAGTGTTCGATTTATTTTGCAACAATGCAAGGAGCATGTAGAGGCTCATAATACGATCACTATGCGTTCGTATCAATGGGCTAGGATTCACAAGCTTCTTGTTGCACAATTTTCCCAAGAATCAACTCGGTTTCAGACAAGTGGGAGAAGCTTCAGTCGCAGTACTATAGGGTCAAGAAGGCTAACAACTACACTGGTGCTGGTGCTACCAAGTTTATTTGGTACAACGCCATCGATGAGATTTTGAGTCACACTGCGAAGTCGAATGGAGTGTCAGGTGCGATGGACCAAGGAGAGTATGTTCGAGGAACTGCTGCAGCTCCTGTGAATCTTGAAAATGAGGGTGAAGGAGATGGTGAGCCAGCCTGGACGAGATCACCAGATCGTACTGTACCAATATTTGCAGGTTTTGGGAATTGAAAGACTCGTAGTACCGCTAGCACTTCACCTCGCACACGTGCTGCAAATCTTGTTGGATGTCAAGGTCAAGGTACTTCTTCGACTACGAAACGTACAAGAGTTGACATAGATTTGATGGATACTCTAAATCACATAAGCGAGTCTACTACAACGATTAAGAAGATGCGTATTGAAGCGGCATTGTCGATGCACAAGGACAATTTGCTAGATCGTCAGGAAAATCGTCGTATAGAGCTAGAAATGTTTAAGATACAGCAACTAGGAAATAAAAAATTTGTTGCCCTCTTTGCAAATGTAGTTATGTGGCGAACTACCCAGCCGTCTCCAGATGTTGAGTAGGATTATATTGTGTTGTTTGTCATGAATACAAATTACTAGACATGTACAAGTGTAATCATTTGCAATAAATAAACTTTTATTGCAAGACAATGGTACGACATACACATTACAAATATGCGTATACAAGTGCAACCCATAATCGATAAATCTACTCGGGATTTCTCTCTAGGCAAGATGCAAATAAAATATCTCTCATTTCTTCTCTAGCTATCTTGGCAACTTCTCCTTCTCTTGGCAATCGCATTCTACCAGCATGAAACCCAACATACGGGTCGTTTCGAATTCTACAATCTGCGGGCACAAGTACACGCTCATGTTGGATCTCACAGTAATTGTGCAAGACACAACAAGCTAAAGTAACCACAACAGCTTTTTCAACTGACATATTGAAAGCTTTGAGAATACGCCATCGATTCTTCAAAGATCCAAAAGCCTGCTCAATGACCACCCTGCCACCATTCACTGCAAAATCAAACCTCATCTTATCAACCATAGCCGGATTTGTAGGTTTATAGTTCTTAAGCATATACGGCCTGCTTGGGTATGATGTGTCTCCAATAAGATATGGCTGGATGTTAATGTTCCGTAACCGTATAATGGGTTCAGCCAAAATGCGTCTTGTACTTAGTTGTGTGTGCAATGAAGAAACAGCAAACTGGCCTGCATCATGAACTCCACCTGGTTTACCTGCACACACATTCCAAAATATCCTATCTGCATCGCATACACTCTGTAGAACAATACAGTGGAATCTCTTTCTATTATAAAAGTCTGAAGGCATGGGTGTAAACCGTCGAGAAGGTCTACAAGTCAAAGGGATATGTGTACCATCAATTGCACCAGCAATGTTTGGTAATCTAGTAATGTCTCTAAATTTTTTTATAATACCCTGAAGTCTATCTCCAGTAGGTGTATGAATAAAATGATGAAAAATGCCCTCTCGAGAAGCTAACACACTACAAATGATGATCGTATATTTCCTAATTGTAGACTCACCACATCTGTATAAATCGTGCATCCTAGCACATGAAACACCATGAGCTAATCTATAAAGCACCAACTTTATTTGCTTTTGAACTAGTATGGGGGGCCTCACAAATGTAATAGGAACACTTCGTAAGAAAGGTGTCAACTCTTGAACTAACCTTTCAAAACTTAAAAACGTCATGCGGTACGTCTGCCAATATCGCAAATCACGCATCTGAGGAGAAGTATGCCATACATCTCCCTCCACAACATCGTGGTGGATATATTGTCGAGGCTCAACCCACCACATTCGACGAGGAAAACGCCGTCTCCAAGCAAGCACAACAAGAAATGGCAACAAACGTGTGGTGGAACAAAATCCATCTAACATATTAATCGGAGTAATGGGTGGTACATATTGAGGTCTACGCGGAGAGAAAGTGATAAGAACCACCAAAAATGAAAAAAAAGTAAGCAAACTTTGATTATCCATGGCTCTCAAAATTTTGCAACAAGAAATGTAGTCAAAAACACCCAAAAACCACCTTCCTAGCCAAGGGTAAGGTGGGGGCCCTTCGCGAGAGAGATGAAGTGAACCGGTTCCATTTTTTTCGAGTGTGAAAGGAGCTTTTTCGAGAGTGAAAGGAGCTTTTTGAGTGTGAAATAAGCGTTTTGAAATAGCTAAAGTGAAGAAAAAAAATATGTGGTTGGCGTGGCGGGCCTTGGCGCGGGGCCCATGTGCGGCCCCGCCACGCCACCCTCTGCTCTCACTGGGCCCCGCGGGTCGGCCGGCCAACTGCCGCCCGCCAGCTACCTCCGGCGGGGTCATGTGCGTGGGCCCAAGAGCTTCGTATGAAGCCAGTGCCTGCAAGCGCGGAGGAGGTGTGTGGAGGAAACTTAACGGCTACAGATAACTTCAGAGTTAAGAAGGTTGTTGCATTTTAAGCCCCAGGTATTAAGCCCACACCTGCCACCCTTGCCAAACCTGGTGGTGGACCTAAATACCTGCCTCCCGGATATAACGGAGGGTTTTAGCCTAAGGACCCAGTCTTTGGTAAGGTCACGTGGGGAGGGGCCATAAGTGGAATAATCAGCCTAGCGATCAAAACACCTGGATTGTAACATATGACGAATCACACAAATGCGGAAGTATGCATCAAGTGCCGTGGTGTTTATCAGACTTCGCATTCATGGCGGTGTGGATCAGGCTTCCACATCGGCCGCCTCCCCCAAAGTTTGTTCATGCCATGGCTCCGAATTAGCTGCCTTGAATGGCAGGAGTGAAATCTTTTGGTAGCCCTGGCCCCTCGAGGCTTGTAGAATGGCCAAGTAGATCCTCAAATCACCTTCTTGGCAGTGCAATTGACCAGAAACTTTCGTGAGATCTTCATAAGTTAGTGAGGAGTTTGATTTGAATGAACACACCTGGATTGTAACATACGATCAGTCACACAAATGTAGAAGAAAAGCCCACATTGAGCGCTGTAGAGTCTGAAAGAATTCGCATTCATGATTGGTGACTAGGCTCATACATTGTTTGCCTACTGCATCCTCTAGAGCTTGTTCATGCCTGCACGCCTAATTAAATAACTGCTCTCAATGTCACGAGTAAAATCTTTTGGCAGCCCTTGGGCCTTAGGGAATGGCCTACCAGATCCTTGAATCATCTTCCTGGCAGCGCACTTGATCAAAATCAGTTTGAGATAATTTGGCTCCTCCGGAAAATTCAAATTCCAAAATCCATGTCAACAATTTACAGTGATTTGAAGATTGAGAACGAATCACACCCACAGCCACCAATAATTGTCACTGTTGTGTAGCAGATGCTATTCCACTATAGCGAGATTAGTGAACCCTCCTACATTCGATCTACACAACATTTGTCAGTGCAATTATATCAACAACGTCGTCACGACGTACAAATATTTGGCAACACTGAGCATGTTCAATCAACTCTTAACATGGCAATACTAGGTTACATGAGTCTTATCACAATCCAGCACTCATCAAGACGAGCATGCATGTTAAGGTTGGAGGTTCAGATAGGTTCGGTTTACCTGTAAAGCATGCGGGTGCTATTCGGTCACTATTCTTAATTGGACACCTATATTTGATTGGTGTGTGGTTTGGTGAGGATCGAATAACAAGCACCATAAAGACACATGTATTGTTTCAAAGAGATTCGACTACGTCTTCAAAATTTATTAACTACTCCATCCACACTCAGTACACTGATTACCCCATTCAGTGATGGTAGGCTAATAGTGCGTGCGGGCCAATTATGATATTTAGTGTCACCAAGTCTAATTGTCTTGTTCAATACCGACTGTAAAGTGTGGTATAGTGTCACCAACACTAAATGTTAACCCAACATTATTTGTCATTCCTTGTAATTTTTTGGGGGGAATTATAGATTTACAGTGTTGCAATTACTGTCACTTACCAAGTGATTTTTCATCCAAATTTCAATGATCATCCATGACAATATTTCATCACAAGTTGCTGACAAGAGAATGTCGGGTTTTGGCCAATGGATGAACTCATCCATCATCCATGACAATATTTGTTTACTTATTCATGAGAAATATCATCCAAAAGTTACCATATGACACTAAATATCACAGTGAAGGTGACACTAATGAACTTCTTTACATTATGAAAAGTTTAGTGCCACCATAAGATCTAAAATTTTGGGAGTTCAAAGTGTCAAGATGCCAAAAATTGTCAATGCGCTTCTCTTCAATTTCTTAGTGTTAGAAGAAGTCTCAGGAATGAGTGGCGCCAACCGAAAAGAAGAAAACGAAACCTCTTTGAGCTCACCAAAACAAAATCTGCACCCAACATACACCTTAATGCACGCACTAATTTTCTTGAAATGTATGGTAAATGAGCATGTATTTGTGAACGTAGTATCACTCAATAAAAATTTCAATCCTCACTAATTCTGAGGTTTGGCAAATTAGTGAGTGTTTCGGAAATTAGCATGACACGCAATAAATGGGATACTCAGTGTAGTGAACATAATTGAGAGGACTTACGTATTTGATTGAGAATCAACAACCATGCACTTCCAATAACCATAACTAAATCAAGGGAGGTCCGATTTTCAATCCAATTTCTACAGATGCCTCATCATAGATGTGCTAATGCAACACAAGTAATGTTGTGATCTGCAAATCTAATCGGTGGAAGTTGGAGACCATGAGAAAGAAACCGAATAACACCCACAAACCTTTATGTGGAAAGTTCGTGCTGGAAGGGGGCTCCTTTAAGAACCTTTGCAGCTTCTGCATACTCTGTACCTCGAGGGCTGTTGTTAGCTTGGTTCTTCCGCATCAACGGTGCCGCGTGTCGATAAGGTCTTGGGGTTTATGGGCGTGTGGTAGAGGTAGCGGCAGCAATTTTGTTTCTTGGCAGCCTTTCGGTGTGTAGAATGGCGACATTAGTTCTCGGCAGGGTGGCTTCGTTTGGTTCAATTTCAGCAGGGCTTCGCCGGCCCTCTCGGCGACTCTCATCCAATCGCGAGAGCTTGATGATTTGTCATATCACAAAAAGGACCAACATCCTTGGGAAGAGGGCATCGAGAGAACCCATTGAATACCATTTGCGTGTGGATTCGAAAAGGTACACACTTTCAAATGATGCACGGTGTTTTCAGAGCTCCTTCGAAGCAAGTTTTCTAAAGCGCGTCACTAAGCATCCAGACCCACTCGATATTCATTTCCAAAAGTCAGAAATCCCTTAAAGTTTCTCAGACATTGTAGTCTTAGAAATGCTTATAATACTAACACAGCAGCTCCAAAACAGTGATTTTTCTTAACGATGTTGCGGTGTAAATTCCTTCAGGTGCTACAGATTCCTTCATGCCAGCCTTGGGACATACAGCTAATCGTGGGTTGGGCCAAATTTCCCTATGTCGGAGTGTTGTGAAGTATGTCGGAGCTAATTCTTGTGCAGCTAGATAGAACTGTGATGAGAGTTAACAGCAAAGAGAGTGACCCAACATTGCAAGTGAGATAATTCTAAGCTTGATATGCAGAGGCGGGATGACGATGGGGGCAGAAGAGTCGACTCATAATCATCAGCTCTCAAAACTCGACCCCCTTCTCGACCCACCCACATTCCTCTCCATCACCGTCCCTCCGCAGTCGCTGGTGGGATTCGAGGCAGATTTTGAGCACGAATCCGCCACATGGCCGCGCGACTTGGCGACCACCACAGACTACCACACAATTCAAGAATTCGTAACTTCTGCACACGCTCTAGTCCGGCGCTGGCTGCCGCGCGAGGTTGTGTCTCGCCTGGAGACCCTCCTTTACGATGCCAACCAGCCACCCGCGCTCGTCATCCGCGGGCTGCCCATCGACAAGGACCTCCCTCCCACCGGTCCCGAGGGGCCTCTGCAGAAGACGGGGAAATTTATGAGCGAGACGTGGTTGATTGGAATTTGTCGGATCATTGGGCAGCCTTTCACGTTCGATTTCCTGCGAGGGACGCGGTCGGGGATGGGGCTTCTCACTCGGGAGATCTTCGCCACGCAAGACAAAGTCGACCTGGTATGTTGCAATCCCTGACGATATCTTTTGCACGCTCTTGGTGATGAAACTATGCTGATTGTCGATGCACCTCTTGTTTTCTTGTTGGGGTTTCTAATCGAAACTACATTCAAAAATGCAAGTGAGTAGCGGTTAATGTTGATGAGCCAGTGTGAAAGAAATTACCCGTTGCTAGTAATTCATTCAACCTCATTTGATTCGACTCAAAGTCAACCTTCTCCACTGATGACATGTCCAATTAGGTTGCCCCACATCAATCTATCGACATTTGACACTATTTTGAGTACGTTCTACCACAGTAACAAAATACAGTAACTGTTTTTCTTAACTGTGGTTGCTATATGGATGAAACAAAGTTATAAGTTTTTTGATCTGGTTTTGACCGAAGGGAATTTGGATGGGTAAAGAGGCAACTTATTTGTGTAAGCAACCCGAAGTTTGCACATATTAGTGTAGGTCTTCCAAGTATGAAATATAGGATTTTATTTTTTTAAAGTGCAACTCTATCGTTTGGTAGACATGCATTGATACTGTGTTGTGGACGTTTGATGTGATTGCATCAATGTGAGAGTGGTGTTAGTATATGAATGCAGAGGTTTGTGATGTATCCAAATGTCAGTTCAAGTGTACTCGTAAGTGGCACTTCTTCCTTGTTGTCCCTTGTGGTTCGCATCCATGAATCATCAAAATAATGATCAATATATAGGACATTATTGGTTTCTCTGCTTCCACGATCCAATGTGTGAAGAATCCACCTCACACTGGGCCTCCTATCATAACTTGATTCATCATCACTATGTAGTATCCCTCCCTTAAACGAAAATAAATGTAACCAAAGAAAGAAAGTAGAAAAAATAAAATAAAATCTACAAAATATCCACGTCATGACAATTCAAAGATGAAATACTTCCCAACCACATTGCTCAAGTGCACAGGAACAATCCTCTTAAAGAAGGTTGCTCTCTCACATGTGTCCAATGCACCTTCCATTCTCAATCATCGGAGTGTTTTAGTGATTAACCTACCTAGGAGTCATTTGATCCCCTACGCGCCATGTGATTTTTAGGTTTCCGCAGAAGGGAGCCGCAAGCTACTCGACTTCCACGTCGACCTCTACCAAGTCGTACCCGAGTTCTTTCCGACGATCGCCGCCTTCATTGGTCTCCGAGGCGACCCCGACAAGAGAGCCAAGACCATCTTATGCGACTTCCGAATCCTGTACAGGGAGCTGGACCCATCCGACATTGCCATCCTGCGCACTCACAAGATCACCTGGGGCGGGGTCATGGGAGGCTTCACGACGTTCATCATTCAAGGTTCCGAAGAGCACCCTGAGTTTGTCATCTCAGACGAAACGATTGCTGGTCTAGACGACGTTCCCGCGACAGGGAGCCCGGAGGTGGTGGCCGCGTACAAGCAGATGAAGGAGGTCGCTAACAAAGTAGGGCTTCGATCGGAAGGGGTTTGGCTGGATGGAGGAGACGTCCTCATCTTCAATCAGACGAAAGTAGCTCACGGGCGCACTCCATACACCGCCAAGTTTGATGGCAGTGACAGGTGGATGCAACGTTGTTATACCAACAATGGATCGTTTTGGCAACCCTCGAGGCTCGTAGAATGGCCTAACAGATCCTTGAATCTTCTCGGCGGCAGTGCAGTTGACCAGAAAAGTTCGTGAGAGATTCTTCTCGCTTTTGCTCTGGTGAGTTTCATTTGTACACTGAATTTACACCTGAATTGTTCTCTAGATTGGTATCTGCATTGTCCCAACTCTGTAAGGCAGAGTCTGGCAGGGCCGGGGATTCGTGGCACTCAAGTATAATCATCCATGCGGATGAAAAAACGCAGGAATCATCTAAATGACTATTTTTAGGCAATTTGATTCCGGAAATAGAGTCAAAGGCCCCGAATTAGTCTAGTGATGTCACATTCGAATGAATCGGCCCTCAACCCCATAGGGGGCTTTTTATATTGGAGCCACTTCATCCACGATATCTTGGATGGATGTTCCTTAGCGAGTGCCACGAATCCCCAGCCGTCTGGCAGACAATACTACTTCCGCCCCCTATACCCACCTCCCATTAGTGCACCCTTATTACGCCTCATGTCGTCCTATGCTAACTACCTGATTCAAGGGTTGGCGTTAAGTAATGGTAAGTGCCGAGGGAGGGTTCACAATGAGTGTGTCAAGCTCTAGAAAGAGTCAGTGAAGACTAATAAAGATAAGGACTTTCAAGAGACGTGGGTTAGATACACTATAGTTAGTAAGTGTTGTGGGCCCTTGTGGACAGATTAAGGCTCATTATGGGGTTTGTAGGACTGGACAAAATAAAGCTATGAGAGGTTGGCTATGGGGTAGAATGGGATGGGAAAAGGCTAGGAGGGGACGGAATAATATTATAAAAGACTTGCTTTGCAGCTACCTAGTCGTTTAGTCAACCAACCCGAATAAGACGGCATTGAGAAGCTAGTACATGTTATGAAAATTTTTGCCTACTATATTCATGTTGTGGTGCTTCCATTTGCTAAGTCATTTTTGCCCTCACATATACAATTGGGATGTTATATACAGGTTATTACCAAAGGGTTGGTTTAAGCACCCTCGACCTTAACTTAGAAGGCCTCATTTCCCAAGTTGAGACAGGCACTTAGAAATGTTAAAATATTTGATGCATTAAAACATGGGGTCCAATTTATTCTTAAAAGGAAAACATTAGAAATATTGTAGAATCAACTTAAGGTCCCTTATTGATCAAATTGGTAGTATAAAATATAGAGGCATGGACTTAATTTACTTATTGTTATGTGGAACTAGGATAGAAGCATATTTGGATTTATGCATTAATTCTGAATAATTTCAACCGCTAATATGACGTACACTAGATTGCACAACTACACAAGTATGGTGGTTGGCGAACATGGAATACAAACATTCAAAGTTGTGGTTGGTGTGTTGTTGTTTTTGTTGTTGTCGTTTGATGTTTTATCCCCACCAATGCCCATCCCTTATTATATTTGGACAATTGATTTGTCCAATATACTTAGATGTCAGTTGTGGGCACTAAAAAAAATCATACCAAGAAAGGGGTCCAAGCAATTTATTTTAAGTATGATCCTATTTATGGTCTACTTGAACTTGAATGATTTTCTTTATCATCCTTCATGATCCAAAGAAAACTAAACTCATATTTTTGTTCTATTTAGGATTTCGAGGTCTAACTTCATGCACATTTTCGCAGAGCATGCATTGTTGGGCAATATGGTGTCAATGCACATGAAGCTTTATTTCTTACCTGCAAGTCGGATCCGCCAAAATGCATTGGGCATGTAGAAGTGCAAGTAGGAAGCCTTTTTTATGATATGTTAAGATTTTAAGCAAGTGAGCATCACTGGTTGGCCATTTCAACTCTAGATTGTCAAAGACAACTATAGGATAGAAACAAAATTTGGAATAACTTAATGCAATCTAGGCGAAAGTTCATGTCTTTCAAGATCCTAGCATTTACAATGTATCATTTGAAATCACTAATGTTTGTTCTAATGAAATAGGGTTGCAAAAATATTTGATTTAGGTGTTCTAATCGGATATGCTTGTTGTTTGCTTTGGATGGCATGGAAAGGCTCCAATATGATATGATATGTGCATGGAAGTTCAAGTGGTTGAGTAAGCTACTAGATAGAAGTGTATGATATCTATATATGGTATGTGTAGGGTTGTTGGATTCAGACACATATTTTGGTACAACCATTTTTTTTCTTTGTCAAAAAATAACTACTAATTCCCAAAATATGCTCTATTTTGCCCAGTCTCAAAATTAGTGAAGGGTGAAATTTATGTTGAGTGATACTAAAGTCATGAATACATGTTCATTTACCATGCATTTCAAAAAACTTAGTGCATGCTCTTAAGCAAATAAAAATTTGTGTTTGTGGAGCAATAAAAAAATGTATATGCAAACACATGTTTGTTAGTGAATAGTGTTATTATAAATAATATTTTCAAAGAATAGTATTGTGAACCCCCAGAGTGGTCCTCCACTCCGCGGGGTCACTTTTAGTTAGGATTTTAGCATTAGAACTTAGAATTGATAGTAAATTGAGGAAAAATTAGTTCATTTGGGATTTGACCAAAAAAAAGAAGGCGAATTACGAAGACCTCCGGCCTTCACCCATGAAAGAAAAAAAATCTAGTTTAGGTAGAATTAGTCAAAAAAAAAACTAAACAGTGGTAGAAATTAGGTAAGTTAGAAAAAAATTACTAGCTAGGTAAAAATCTAGCTTAGTAGAAAGAAATGCTAGTTAGTGACAGCAACTAGCTAAGATGATTAAATTAGTAGATGCTAGCTAGGCAAGAGTTAGTTTATTTAGTTAGTGTGGGTCACGCAAGACAAGTGGAGGCTCTCGGCATTAGAAAGCAACTTGGCGTGAAGACTTTGAAGAAAAAATAATAAGGGATCACTTGCTCTCTTGTCCCCTTGCCAACTTGATGGAAAAAATTAAAAGAAAATTAAAGGATTCTTGTGGAGCCACCTCGGCGAAAGGGTGGCAACCTCAACCGGAAAACCCCCGAGCCAAAATTTCGGGTGGGGTTTGAAAAAATAGACCGGTGGCGGAGGGGTCCAACCATTTTTTGAAGGGGTTTAAAAACCCCCTCCTCCCACCTTGCTCACTCTCTCATTTCTTTAGAACTTGGACGAAGCCCTACTTCAATGTAGTTAGAAATGAACACTCTCTCTTATTGTTGATTAGTGGGGCGAAGCCCTACATCTCTATAGTTAGGAAGAAAAAAAACCTTTCCTCTTGATAGTTAGGCTAAGCCCTACCTCAAGATAAATATGAAAAATCTCTCTTTTGTATTGCTCTAGTAATAAGGCTTGATGGAAGAAAAACCCTCCCTACCTTCTTCTGGTTAGAATGTGTATTGTGAACACACAAACGATTTTCTTCTTTTTCAAAGGTAGATTAGAATGCAAGTCGGAATTTGACGCATTGTAGATCTTGGCCGTTGATGTCACGAATGTTTAGGTTACCATCTAGGAACCAAAAATTAGTATTGTTTTCTCTTATAGAGATTTTATATAGCTATTCATGAGTAGTCTCCAATTGTGATTTAGTTGAGATAGCAATTAGTTATGATTTCCCCAAAATTGGAGCTTCTGTCTGGTCCCAGGGCTGTTTGCAATGTATGATTTAAGTGAGTGATTAGCTACAGAGGAGTCAAATTACACTTCATAGTAAGATCAACCTTGTACATTGGTCCATAGTACCAAAGAACCCAAGTCAAACATTGCACAAAAAATCTCTAAAAATTGCAGAGCTCACTAAATGGACTCAAATTTACGACCGCACGTCTGTAACCTTTGAGGGGTATTGACATACGGCAGAAGGAATTTTCTCCGACACAATATATCTGTAAAAGTTACAGTCGCGCGTCCGTAACCTTCTAGGCGGGTTGGCGTAGATCAAAAGAAATTTTTTTTCTGCACAATATATGTGCAAAGTTTATGACCACGCATCCATAACCTTTTAGGGGTATTCGCGTAGGGCATAATAAACTTTTCTGCACGCATTATATGGACAAAGTTTACGGACGCACGTCCGTAAACTTTTAGGCGTAGTTACGTAGGGCAGCATAAATTTTTTGCACAACAGGTGGGCAAGTTTACAGACGCACATCCGTAAACTTTTAGGGGCAGTTGAGTAGGATAAAATGAATGTTTTTTTGGACAATATATGTGCAAAGTTTACGACCACGCATCCGTAACCTTTTAGGGCGAATTTGCGTAGGACATAAAAAATTCTCCCGTAGGACATAAAAGTTTACGCACGTCTGTAAACTTTTAGGAGTAATTGCGTAGGGCAAAATAAATTTTTTGCACAATATGTGAGCAAGTTTACGGACGCGCGTCCGTAAACTAGGCTATGCGCCCTTCAAACATTAAACTAAATTGTTGTCCATCTTACTAGGGATGGTATAAGTTACACTCGGTTGGTGTATACCCGAGGCATTTCATTTCATAGGTTAGGATCGCCTTGGTTCAAAGACTGGTGCGTCTGCGCTTAGACTAGGTTGTAGGTCTAGGTTAGAATTAGGTATGAATTGGATTAGTGGAGTTTAGAGCCACGATATTAAGAACTAAGGCCCAACCTCCGGAGGTACTACAACGCAAATTTAATTCCCCTCCAAAATCTAAGTACTCAATTTATACACCCACCATCCGGGTTCAGCTTGGGCACATGCAAGTGCAAGCCACCCGCACTGAAGGGATTGTGGAACACTTCTAGGCTCCCTCGGAGGGAGGTGCCCAAAAGCGCCACAAGTGTCCGGATGAACAGTGCTTCCTAAATCTTTTGGTGGCACTAATTTCATAGTGAAGAGAAATTTAGTATCACCTTCACGAATTTCCCACACGCACTATTAGCACTCCCTCACTAATTGAGATAATCAATGTACTTACTGCAAACTCAAACCTTGGCTCATATAATGTGGGCAATCCTAGAGTTTGATGCCCACATCCGTCAATGAACCAAAGTTACAAAACAGTTGAAAGAGAAATGCGAATCAATGACCCAATTCCACATAATGATGCTCCAAACTTTGGTAAATGTATCTTGAATCCTTAAAGCATGTGTGCCTTATATGATCACTTGTCTTATGTAGCTAGCTAGTATCGGGTTTCATATCGTGTATGTCAGAAGTGATCGTGCCGTTGTAAGCATCGTGACACAACCTCGGAGCAAAAGTCCACTTTCATTTTTGGAACTTGTTGCCGACTTTGAGGCCACTTCCTGTTGAAGAAGGCACAAAGTCTTATTTTGTAGCCACTTTGAGATCACTTCCATATATCGAATAGGTGCCTCATCGACAAAGTTTTACACACGAAATGTGTCTGTATGAATGTGGTAGACTATATTTTTACACAACGTTGGACTTCCAAATAGGCACACATAAGTGCCAATCTGAGCACATGTGAACCTTGAAATGGGAGCCCTTACACAATCACTTTACAAATCATAGAATTTGCACTTTCATTGGAGATTCTAGGAGCATATGAAGTTATGAACTCTAATTATATATCTTTGACATGCATCCTTCCTCATTAAAGAATGCATGTTTAGTGTCACATACACTATTTGCACAGGGTCACAATTAGGGGCAACCCTACACTAGAGAGCTTTAGGGCCCATGATCGTTGAAATCAAAAAATTCTCATTGGTGGGAAAAACTGAGACTGTCCCACTTTACTTTACACTAAAGCTTGGGCTTGGGGGGTGGACTCTTCATTGGAAACCTAAATGACGTGCAAGGGTCACTATGAAATTAAGTCCCCTATATATAGAAGTTTATAGAGAAAAAAATATATGTATACGTACTAACAACATGCCAAAAAAATGGACTCGTGTATTTATACTAAGCTTTTCAGTTTAATATGATAAATGCCTCCACTACATATACAAACTATATATGTCATGAATGAAAACCCTTTATTACATATAGAATGCACTTTCACTTTCAAATGAGAAAGTCATTGAATTTTTTTTCATCCATAGCATGTAACTCAATGATTGTATCAAACATACAAAGATAAGAGCTTAATAACTTAGCAACGATCTAGAGAGGAAAACTAAAGGAAGCCCATGAGAGCTCCAAGAACCTCTAGTTTGTAGAAATCTAGAATCCAAATGCAAACCCCAACAAGAGGACACATGGTAGTCATAATTGAGGACTATGACCATATGAAAGCAATGGATGAAAACATGAAGTGGATGAAACCAACACATCTATTGTCGATTTTTCCTCTAAACCTTAGGGCCCCTTTTTGTACATCTACCTTTACTTCATAAAATTTAACAACCTTTTTAAAAATGTACACTCTAGAGAAAAATAATACCTCCCCTTATGTATACTATGTACACTAATGCCTCAAATAATACCCCTTCTTACACTCACGTTAGTTTGTACGCAGTATGAAGAGTCCACCCCTCGGAGTCCTAAGGCATTACAGTAATCTCCCACTTAACTACGCACCCATTTAAGTGCGCATCCCAGTTAAGTGCGCAATTTTTTTGAAAAAAATCAGGGTTCATACTTTATTGTTTGAACATGTCATGCAAAATCATTTGCCGTGAGTGCATGAATTTTTTACGCTTGACATTCCATGTCAGTTTGTTAACGTTTTGTTGAAACGTCTCAAACGATCGTCGCAATTCATCATACATCTGTCCAACTTCCGTTTGAACACCGGAGCAAAGCAATTAGTCATCGATGTCGAAGACAGTGTTGTGTAGGGCTTCAAATCCTTTGAAGTCGGTGGCACTTTCAGATCCAACAAATGCCACGAATCCCCAGCCCTCCTTGCCTCCTGCATTCTTGTATCAACACCAGTGTTGATACTGCACATATGAGGTATGTACGTTGCATGTTCTACTATTTCAAACACGTGTCAGGAGGCTCTTTGTCTGCTACCTTGCAAAGTCGATGGATCTGCAACCTCTTGCCGCAATGGGCCCACGTATGCAAAGAATGCACTTATGAGGTTGTTGGTTTCGGCTCTTTTTCCCGGAGCAACTCAAAAATAACCCTTATGGTGTGTACATGTCTATCTTTTACCCTTTTGGAGTAAGTTTTGCAGCATGTATTTGCCTTGTTAGTTCGATTTATTTACCCCATCTGTGGCAAATTACCCTGGGATAGACTTTGCCAAGGATCACATCTCAATGTCTGTGATTGACTCATTGGCTATGCGATCTCAGTAGTTAAGGTGTTCAGGTAGATATGCTGCATGTCGAATCAAGAAGGGCATATTCTCAGCAACCAATATTGCCAAAGTCTTTTTATTTCAGCTCGAGCATTACAGCAATTTCATCCATGCCTCTTTGGCACCCTCTACGCATGATGTCTACAATCTTATTCTCTATTGTAGAGCTTGTATGCAATGTACATCAAGTCTACCACATCTGCCAACTTTGTTGGCTCTCTTATTTCTCTATCTCTATTCCTAATCCAAATCTTCTTCATTCTTCACACCACAACATTTACAACCCTTACTCTCTAGCATGTCTGGTTTGTTGAATAATACGGAGCTCCGGATCATACCGTCTCATCTCAATGTCTCAAAATTGGAACAAATTTCAGCCAATGTAGTGTAATTTCTAATGGCATAACACAAGGCTATTGGAGTTTTCTTGCTCGCCTCCCTGAAGAATATCATGTCACTTTATTTAAGGTCTACCACTTAGCCCTTCAACTCCACCCTAGCTCTTAACCTGATTTTGAACATGTTGTTGCCATCCCAAATTCTTTTGCCCCTCTTCATGTTGACAAATGAGATTTCATTATAAACCCAATGCAAGTTTGAGAACTTTTGCAACTCAACCCCTGCTACATCCACAAATTTGTGCATTGCGTCACCCCATCTAGAACACGATTCCAAGGATGATAGCCCCAAACTCAACTTTTCGCTTTAATTTCCAACCTTCCTTATGGGCTTGAGGCAGCACATCCTCTTCTACCTTGTTGTCTTCAACACTATATTTGTTAACTAGAGACTTTTGAAAGCCTCAATACAAATATTACCTATAGTTTGGGATGCCAATACTGTGAACGTAAAGAACATTGGGAACATCAGGATTGATGGGAACATAACATCTTTTATATTCTTGCATGAGAAATATACATGTTTCCAAATACAGTAAATCATAATCAAAACATACACGAAAGGGGCGTTTCAATGACATAATATTATATTATTGAATTTGTAGTGAAAAGAATTATGAAGCCAAAAACAACCATTGGGTTTTATAATTACAGATTCTTGGATGCGCATCAATAGAGTTTGTTACAGTTTGTTTCCACTAATCAGTACCGCCCGTTAAACCTTCACATATATACAAGTCTCTTATTCACATTGCCACATGGAGGATTGATATTTTTTTGAAATAGCTCATGCAAAGGCCCATATCATATCCGTGCAATTGGATGCTCAAAAACACCTGCAAATTACCTCTAAGCAACAGTGATTTGAAGCCAATTTTAAGGAGAATGCTTGGGGATTAACGACTAAATATAGGTGCCACCCAAGGGAAGGTGTTACTTAGTACCTTACATGTGCTTAACTTGGTGCGACCTTATCATAACGTCTCCATCAAAAATAAAATAAGATGGCTTATCAACTTGTTTTGACATGGTGTTTTCCGCTTTCATGCCACTCGATGATTTTCTACAAGCAAAGAGTTTCATATTCACACATGATTTGGTGACCTTACCTTCAATCGAAGTCCTTACTATGCACATTATTTCAATATCCACACTACACGGAATAACATACTTGCTTTTCCATTGCTAAAGATCGCTTACAAAGTAGAGAAGTTCATTAAGAGTTGGGAAATATGTAAATGAGTAAGAATCTATCATACGACTCCTAAGAGAATAAGATCAATTAAACCTGAGAATTTTCAACATTGTTTGAACATTTTAACATCCCCAAACATATCCCTATGGCTGTATGGCAGTGATCCAAGAGAATTAGCAAACTGCAAGGATCGACATATCCACTTGACCTTCACTTCCTCTTTGATGGACATTATCGAATAGGCGTTGCTTAAAATATGGAGAAAAAACGACTTGCATGCTACATCATGTGAATATCCATCTCTTAAAAGGCAAGAAGCATCATGCCAAAATGTCTCAAGCAATTAATTGCAATATTCTATTCCAGAACAGTAGCTTCACATATGTATTCTCATGCTATCTCCACCCTAACAGATTGAAGCAGCACTCGGAGCAGTTAAGTGGTGTGACCTGCAAATTTCACTCCGAAAGCAAGAATCCAACCTGTCCACAACTTTGAACATATTCTAACCACGAACAAAATATGAAATGGAACTATATTGCATGGTGGTATAAATAAAACTACCATGACAAGTTCAAATTTGAATGAACTGCACCAAGGAGAGGGGGTGAATGCAGTATGTACTAACAATATGACTTGATCCATCTCTCCCAGTCTGCATACTGCAGATTAGTCAACCTTGAGCCACTCAGCTGTGGTCATGGCTTGCTGAAAGAATTATGAACACCAATTTGAATGCACGGATGCCGGATTGCATTTGACGAAAAGTTCAAATGGACAGACCATGTTCATAAGAAATTGCAGGAACAACACCAACTACCAGTCGGATAGTTAACTAGCTCTCGTTAACTAATTCAATTCAGTCAAAATCAAAGCCAGGTTCAGACATCCAGGCCTGCACTTAATCTAATGTCGTCCATCACCAAGGGTGATGGAGCCGTAGGTCTCATCACAGCAACACTCCGGTGCGTGTGGTAAATTGGGGTCGGATAAGAAGCGCTGGGGTTACCAGAACTCAGCTAGAACTCAGCTATTTGTCCCTGTCACCACTGCTGGTGAAGGGCCCACAGCGAGCACCTCTATACTTGATGCCACTGTATCCATAGCAATGAATGCACAAACAGGGAGTAAAACCCCTGCAGTGGACTATCTAAGAAAATCTCTAGCTCTGACGGCACGCACTCGCTGCCCCATTGGCAAGTGTGGCGACACCTGGACACATGCGAGAAACAACTGTCTCACAACTCTAGCTCTGCTGACTACAAGGGTTCCATTCAGAAAACCCAGACGTCACAAAGGAGTGCAACCCCAGACAAAGCAATGCCCGAGAGATATTATGAGTCTTTGCACCAATTCGTTTCTTCTGGGATGAAATCCTTCCTAAAATTCATTCTTGTAATGAATAGACTATCCTGGACGCCTTCCGTGTCACAAGACAAGATCCCCTCGGTAACCAACGTACACACGCCTCATGTCATGATGCATGACAGACAGCTGACCTGATTGATTTACTCCTCCAAAGCAATTTTGAGCTGTTCAGAAGTTGAAACCGCCGCTGGGAACTTGGGGTTGAGTCCCCCCAAAAGTGAAATTTGACTGCGACACCTCTCCTCCAATTGCCCCATTCTGGTCCTCGTCCTCCTCCAACCAGTACGTCTCAAGGATCTTCACAGCCTTCTCATAAATCTCGTTGTTGTCATGAGTTTGCAGATTCTCGATCTTTTCCAAACCTTCCGCTTCGTCAATGTACCGAGCATAAATGTTAACTCCATTGTTGTTGCCGAGGTCTTTCTCCGCCTCTCCAACCTTCAACATGTTCTCCAGACCTTCCAGAGACACTGTCACAATCCTTGGATCGGGGCATGTCAGTAAATCGCACAGAGGCTTGATGCAGCCCTGGTTGACAAGGTACCTGCAAAAAAAAGTATAATATTAGTAATTGGATAGATTGAGCACAATAGATAGCAGAAAGGCCAAATAACAGTCCATAAAAAAACCTCAATTACTGCACTTTCCCTGCAGGTCCCTTACTTTATTTGCTCATGGGTTCCACCAGATGTCGCATTTGAAATTGCCCAAGCAGCCTCCTTCTTGATGTCAAACTCGGCTGATGCCAGCAGTGCCACAAGAGGAGGAATAATGTTTGCATCAATCACAGCCTGCCCACATCACAACTTGCATCAGAAAAAAGACATTCATGAACACATAAATGTTGATAAGAAACTGGTGACTCATTTCATGGATCACTCTAGATAAAAGCAAGCAGAACTTGGTCAGGCTATTTGCAGAATGAAGTAGACTTTTGTCTGTCAAAATTAGAATCTCCAACCTGCCATTTGGCGTTCATAAATGTCCACAATGCACATTTCCTCATCCTGGCAAGGTTTTCATCACAAGCTATTCTCATTTGATGCATTCAAGAGAGAGTCACCTGAATTTGGTCCTTGTTTCCAGCTGTGATATTGGAGATTGTCCAGCACGCTTCCTTCTTAATGCTCTTTTTGTGATTGTTGGTAAGAAGTTGGAGGAGGCAGGGTAGAGCCTGGTTGTTGATAATGAACTGAACCACAACATCTCATTCAGATACATGCAACAACTTGTTCTATACTATATTGTCATTTACATGAAAACACGATATGAGCCCAAATTAATCGTCACATTCAACATCATGCAAAAACAGAACCAACAATACCACCAAAACAATGATAAAACTTCTCAATGTACCTGAGTTTGAAGATCATCTCCAGTAACAATGTTGCCCACCGTGCGCAAAGCCGGAATGAGTACAGATGGTGAAGGATGGCTGCTAGGTACATTTAAACCTCCACCATATCAGTGACAGGGTCATACATGACTCTCAAAAGCCCCAAACCAAAAGAGTAAGATATTGTGAAATCGAAGAAGAGAATAAAGTGCATTTAGTACCGTACAATTTAAACAAAACCCTACAATTTAAAAAGAATGACTAGCAAAATAGGGAACTCACAGCAAGAGCTCAACAAGTCGACGGCAAACACCAGCTTCAATGACTGCCTGAATTTTATCGTTAGTGCCATCAGACAAGTAAGATAGAGCCCAGCATGCATCAGTGAGAACCTCCTCATCGTTGGAGAGGATGAGACGCTCCAAGGCTGGCAAAGCGGGCTTTGACTGCACAAAGCGAAGATAACAATTAGGATACGAAACCCAAAACAGTTTCAAAAATACGGACCACCATAAGTGTACGTGTTGATTCTTGAATGGGCAGGGTTTCTATCACAGAAGGAAATCCAACTCACAAATTCAATCAATAGTTACAACTAAAAACAGCTGTGCAAGTCCATCGGAACAAAGCATCTACCTGTTCAAATGGAGGCTGAGGCTTGCCTCTGCAAAAGTTAGAAAGAGTCCACGTTGCATTTCTCAGCATAGACAATTTTGCATTATCGGTGAGTTGAGCTAGCAAAGGCATTAGGGCACCATGACTCAGAACAAGATCCCTGCACTTCGGTGAATCTCCAGCAACATTCCCAAGAGCCCACACAGCCTGCAAAAATAGAAAACAATCTGTAATCACTACACAGCTCAATAAGGTGGACTACATCCTGGAATTATGACAGCAAGGATCCCAAAACATAACAGACATATATAGTGCTTCGCTTTAGCATCACCACACATCGGTCTAGTGCGAGTTCCAAATTTTCATGCTTCTGAACTTCTTCATCCGATTCCTTGAAGTGAAACTTTAACAATTCACAGCACAAATGATATCCAGAAACTCTTGCTTCAAGACGTGGTCTACGTTCTTTTCCGCACTGCTTTCTACAAGACAGGCTCAAGATTGAAACCAACTGCTCAACATCCACACAGCACCCATTTCCCAAGGCCCGTTCTACGTACCTGCTCACGAACATCATCGCTGGGAGAGCTAAGAAGCTGAACGAAGATTGGGACGGCACCATGATCAATGACGACTCGTGTGTGATCTGATGTTCCAGATGCAATGTTGGTGAGAGCCCACGCTGCTTCAAACTGACGTCAATCAACAAATTCACACAAAAAATCAATTCATGCGCAATATGGACGATACAAGACGTATAAAAGAGATTCCTTATCCAATATATAACGTAGATTAGAAAAGCCGATAATCAGGGCAGAGCTTATAGATAGGGCAAAAGCCAAAAAACAACTCGAGTAGAACCTGCAGCTGAGGGAAGTCTGCTCGAACGAGGAACTCCACAAATCTTGGTACAACACCTGCTGCAATGACTTCTTCGATTGGTGGACTCCGTTCTGCGCAGACACAAAATGCCGTTACTCAAACCACGCCTCCGCACATGTAAACATCCTACTAGAATCCGCAGGCTCTCGCAACACGCAAGTGCAGGAAGGAGATCTTATTGCCGACATACCAATGGAGAGAAGCTTTCGGAATTGTGTGGTAGCCTCCCACTGAGTTGCGGCATCGTCAGAGTACACCCCCGATACCATTGCGGGGAGGCTCTCCAGTTGCTAAGACAAGTAAGAAACATCATCACCCTCGTAAGATTCAATAAAACCACAGTCACGTGCTTTGGAAGCAGGAAGCAGTCCTAAAACCCTATTTGTGTTAACTGGAAAATCACGGTGAGGACAGGATCACTCTGCAATGCTCGACGACGCAATCCTCACGAAGAGCACAGCCATAATCAAAAGCTCAAGCAAATATACAGCACCCGAGGATCACTCTGTTCACACTTGTAGCACGTGCGCATCAATACAAGGGCATTCCTCGTACCCTTGAGCAAACAGAGATACAGCACGAGGCCACAGAAAGAGGGTCCGCACAACTGAAACCTCCCTAATGAGAAGATATCACGAACCAAAAACCTTGCGGTCAACATTTTTCAGAAAATCTAAAAAAATAGAAGAACGCACCTTCTTCTCCATAGCGGCGGATTGAGCGGTGGAGGAGAACTGCGCAGGCTGCAACCCCTCTCGCCGCTTCTTCTGCAAGCTCTCGTCTCTCTTGTTCTTGCGGATCTCCACCATATTGTCTTCTCGCTTCCTCCGCGCCTCATCGGCATCGACGGCCAGCTTGTACCCTTTCTTCCTTACCTCCACACGAGCATTCGGTCGGAGAGACATCTTGCAACACCTTCTTCCCGCGATCCACCACCACAATCACGCAAACCCCCGCAATATCACAATCACTCGAAAACCTGCGAGAGAATACCTCTAAATGTGCAAGAAAAAACGGCTTCACTGTTTATTAAATCGCCAACACCCCTCCTTCTCGCTGTTAACATGCAAAAACTCGAAAGGAGAGACGAAGATGAGCTTCAACAAGTCCAAGCTTTGGCTATGGCGTTCGTCCTTCTAAAGGGAAGTTGACAAACCCTAGTTGGAACCTCAGGTTAAATGCCGATTCCGTAGATGTGTTTCATTTCTACGTACACGTAGATTCTCCCCGCCAGTGACACCTGTAGAGCGCCTTCCGAAATAGGCCTACGTGCGGGATATACACATTCTTGAGGATTCTGTAAATGCACTGAACTTCTTGATTCATAGATGCCGATGGGGAAGTGTAGAATCTATGTTTTTTGAATTTATTCTAAGTTTATGCCTACATGCGACGCGTATTTCCGTCTTTCCGTATGTATCTGCACATAGTGCATTGAGGTGATTTGAAAGAAAGAACTCAATCTTTCCATGTCACGTCTTTAGGCCTAAGCTACACTGAATATGATATTTAGTGTCATACGGTATTTAATGTCACTATGGTAACTTCTCGGATGACACTTCTTATGAATAAAGTGAACAAATATTGTCACGGATGAGGGATGAGTTCATCCATTGGCCAAAACCCTACCTTCTCCTGTCGGCAACTTGTGATGAAATATTGTCATGGATGATTGAAACTTGGATGAAGAGTCACTAGGTTAGTGACAGTAATTGCAACACTGTAAATCTACAATCCCCAGAAAATATTACAAGGAATGACAAATAATGTTGGGTCAACAATTAGTGTTGGTGTCACTATACCACGGTTTGCAATTAGTATTGTGCAAGACAGTTAGAATCGGTGACACTAAATGTCATATTTAGTGTAGTTCACCATATATGGGATATATTTATAGTGTATCTATGCCACAAAACCATCATATAAGTATTTCATTGCAAATATTCGCAATCAATGCATAGCGGGGTATTTTAATGTAGTTGTATTTCAAGGTTCAAAACTAATGTGTTCCACAAAGTTAATCAAAAAGTTAGGGAGGAATAATGTTGGAATCTACTCTCAAACCTTCGGTTCAAGTAGATCCTTGAAGTTATCATGTTTGCATGGACAAGTGACATGTATTTAGGCTTGACATACATTGGCTCCGGTAATTTAATCCAGTTATGGTAAGGTCCACTAGCCATGCGGCAAATCACTATAGGTACAAACATGTTAAGTGTACTGGTGCTCACCGGGGAGCTCTAGTAGCAAATGACACATAAGCGTTGCGGCACATGGTTGTCAACTATGGTTTTTTTTTAAATCACATTCTAGAATGAAGGTGGCCTTGACTACAATGGTGCATGATACCAAATGTGGGAGATTTGATTGAAGTAAAAGTAACAAAGAGATGTGTCCTTTTGGAAAGGTCGGTTATAGTGGTATGGTGTAGCCCAGGTTGTTGCTCAGCTACGTCTTGGGGAAGACCATGTTGTATGCAAGTGTAGCATCACACGATTATGATACAAACAATGAGTTATTAGATGAGTTCAATAATTTGAGCTTGTTGATGTGCTACTTGGTGATGGTTGTAGTGATGGTTATGGTGATGTCTTTGAACAACTTATTCAATACAAATGAGTTAAAAAAATGATGAGAATTGGTCAATGGATCATTTTATGAGAGTCTATGTGTTGAGGTTTATGTGCTTAGAACTCTCATTTACTCTAGAAACTCTTACTTTTTGGTTATAGACTTTGATCACCTCGAACATGAGGCAATAGTACTTATCCCATAGCCTTGTTGTGTAAACCAATCTCAAGTTCACATGTGAGCTCAAAACTATGATCAAGATAATGCTTCCCTCATTCAAGCCAACATGAGTGGTTGGTCTCGTTTTTGTCCCTCTTGCTTATAAAATATGGAGAATGTGTTTGTACTATCTATGGTCATTTTACGAGGCTTATACTTGAACAAAGACTTTTGATATTCATACCTACTCCTGTGAGTATATAATGATGTCAATTCTCATAATCATTGGTCTCATTTACAATATTGCATGTGACACTGCTAATTCTAAATTGTTAATAAATGTTGCAAATTGCTCATTTTCATTTTGCACAATATATGTCTTTCCCATTTTTCACACTCCTCAAGGTCTCTCACATATGATGCACACATCAACAACATTCTTATACACTAATCGACTTCATAACAAGTGCGAATCCATATAATATTCAATGAAAAAGTTAACCATGTCATCTACCTACAAATAATCACCCATTTGTTGAGATGAAGTGTAGATTGGCAACATAAATAACAAGCAAGCATCTGAGGAGGCTGAGGCGGCAGCCAAGGAGGGAGGCACCGAAGAGGCAATCACAGAGAAACTAAGCCAAGAACGAATGCGAGGTCGGAAGGGACCAGCCACGGAATTAGGAGCAACTGCGGTATTGGGCGGAAGATGTGCGGTTCTAGGGCCGCAAACCAAGGAGTCGGGGGGACTGCGAAATTAGAAATTGCCGTGGAATTAAGAAAGAGACGTGCAATAGTGAAGTATGCAATCCATGGCCATAGGGTAGATAAAAAAATTAGGACTTTTTTTTTATCAATAGAACAATTCATAAGGATGAAATATAGTATAAAAATAGTTTTTTACAAGACAATTAATTTTTGGAACCACCTCAACTATATCTTGAGGAATAGTAAATACTAATTTTGATTAGTAAAATATATTGGTAAATCAACATTATTACGGAACTTGGAACATGTAACCATCATAAAGATGAAAGTAGATATTTAGAATTATGGACATACTAAGGGATTAATGGTTGTAACCATTTGAGAAAAACTCCTATCTAGGAATGATAAAGATGAGAGAAGATACACATAAAAAGAAGATACAAATCGTATAAACGTGGATTTTATATATATAGATATATATATATATATATAGATATAGATATATATATATATATATATATATATATATATAAAGAAAGATATTTTTTTAAATAACACTTCTTTTCATAGCAACAAAGTTATCTCAAGATTGAGTGTCAAACAACACTTGAGCTTATTTTGTATATCACCTCTTCTGAGGCAACATTTTTCCAATACATATACAATTTCTTCATACTTATGAAATGTTAGTTTTCTCTCTCAATCATTTGTAAGTTGTTGGATGTCGAAATACTTGAGCAATCGTAAATTGAGAGGAAAGTAGCCTCTTTTGAGCAAACACTCAAAAGAGTAGTGTAAGAGTGAGATGGCAGCGCTCAAGACTTTGGAGAATAATTGAAACTCTGAGAATCAAGTGATGTTGAATTAACATCAACTCATATTGATATTTTGAGGGATTATAGGATCAAACCTATTGATTATCTTTATTATATCAAAGACTTAGCTTAACTCTAGTCTTATGGAAATTAACACTTAAGTGAGAAATGAAGTGTTCTTCATTATCATGAGATTGGATTAAGAATATAAAACATATATTTATATCAATGTAGTTAAACTTGTCGTGTGCATTATCATTATATATATATATATAAGAATACTACACTTATACACCAAGTGATAACACTTGAACTAAAATGAAAAATGACACAAGAACATGCATCTTATACCACTTTATACATTAACATTCAATTTTCACTACTATTATAACTCATTAAGGAAGTGATTTGGCATTACAGAAAACTAACATGCTATTATAAATAAACATTAATTATGTAAATTCGTACAAACACTTATATGACTGTCTTAAGAGTTGAACCATGAATTTAACCTTCTTCAAAAAATTAATTAAGAGCTCGAAGATTGTCTTTGTCATCAATAATTATAGATTTTGATTTATATGTGTATAATATGAATGAAACTTTAAATATTGATACATTTCCAAAATATCACTTCAATTTAGTTGTTCCTCGCAATCAACAAGCCTTACATTGAAAGTGGGAATAATTAAGATTGAGAGCTCTTACTCCAAAGTAATTATATTCAAATCATAAGGAGAAAGGGATGATAACACTTTATTAAGGATTTAACCGAGCATGTTAATGAGACACATTATTCCTTAAGCGAATATAAATTTACATGATGTGACACCGTGAGCCTTCTTAAGTATTTTTGCAAATGAACGACGCACGGCGTTCATCACCATTCAATCCTATAAACCCAACAATAATACCCTTTGCGCCGTAATCATACCTAGCCTCATGTGTGATACAGAAGTTGTTGTTCTATGTGGTCATTAGTGTTATTCTTATCATTTTTGGAGCTTGTTGTGTTGTTGGTAGGCTTCAAATCTTTTAGCCTTGTCGTCGGCCCTTCTTTCCAAGCTTCGGTTCTTTGTCTGTCTTTGTGCCTTGTACCATATTTCAAATTAACCCCGATGGACCTTTTTACTCTAGGTGGCTTCAATCTATCAAACTTACCAAAACAACAATGTCTTGCACTCAAACCTCCTAAGGGGGGATAGGGAACTAACCTTCCACTAGAAATGTGGTGCAACAAAATACAAGGTCTCATTTATTGTTTCAAGAATATAATTTATGGAAATTTTAAGAAAAATTTGGCATTTTGGAAATCCGTTTGCGAATTTAATAGCCACATTCCATAACATTAATCAAATACAATTTTTTTTGTGAATATGTGCATCACTTCATAGCCATCCTTGAAAGACCCCTTCGTCTCATGTAGTTCATATCTTTACAAGGCAATAACACCTCACCTACAAAGCCTCCATGCAACCTCTTTTTCACCACTTGCACCTTACTTAACCCCTTTGAGATGTTGGGTTCTGGAGATACGTTGTGTCGTGAGGCGTATTTTTGCAATATGTGAAGTACGTATCTGATTTAGCATACGGTCTGGAGGTTGTTTTGGCGTCGGAAAATTAGTGTAGATGGATACTGCAGTGCTAAAGACGACGTAGAAGTTCGGAGAGCATTGTCTGTTGTGTAAAAAAAACCACAAATAAAAAACGGGGAGGGTGTGCGGCGGGGTGGTCCGATGTATTCAGTGCTCTATACGGGCCAAGTATATGTAGGGAATGTATCCGAGGACGACTGTACAATCGGTGCATCACCGGGAGGTACAGGTTCACACGCCGGAAGTGTGACCGGCTATGGTTGTCTAGGTTCGGGTTCACGTATCTGAACATGTACCTCGTCACCGTAGGACGAGTATGGGGCCAGAATACGTAGAAACCTCACTTCGGATGAATGTGCACTCTACACCGTGGATCTTAATTTTTTTTTAAATCATGATAATTCTCCCCTACCCCATGCCAATAGATTTCGCCTTTACCATATTTGCAAAAACCATTCGATTCATACCCGAAATTGAAGAATACAGAACTTCGAGGCCATTCCTGGCCTCAACATCCCAAAGGGGTTAAGGTATGTGGGCCTTAAACATATATTTTTACCTTAGCACCAACTTCTTGGAGGACACAATTAGTGTGACATGATTACTAGATCCTAGTCGTGTCGTAGCCATTTTGCTCATTGTCAAATTAAAGATCCTCTTTCTCATTAGATGATCATATTTAAAGTCCTCCCGATATATGTTGACTCCCTATTGAACCTAACAATTTACAGATGTTGAACACGTAGTCCAATCTCTTTTCAAACACATGTCTATTGGGTGTGTTTCTTAAATCCACACCTAACTACACACCACTCAAATATATGTAACCCCGTAAGCAAGCAACTAAATTAGGCACATATACCCTACGTCATGTTTCTACTCGAAGTCACATTTTATTATCGACCATGTGGAAGGGATAAGGTGCCATAGAATTTCCCTAGCCACAATTGCTCATCGTTGAACGAGGAGTAACTTAAGGTGAGGTTCCATGTAGGCCGCTCGCCCACCAGATTCTAGTGTGAATAAGGCCAAACCTATCCAAATGTAGAGAGAATATCGTGGGGTAAGGTTTGTATGTGCCAACTACACTAAATATGATATTCAATGTCATATGATATTTAATGTCACTTTGGTAAGTTAGTCTAATGATACATGTTCTTTTGAGTCTTCAACTGATCTTAATCCTTCAACAACCGTCACATGTAAGTTAGTCTAGTGGCACGTGTAGTTCTTTAGTTCTAGCGGCCCGTGTCCACGGTCCTCCTCAATCTAGGGGACCGCTAGAATATGGTAGGATGATGGCTTGTGCTTAACTACGTGGTAATGCATCCGACCCACTACTGTCTAGAATCTGGTGGGCCAGCAGCCGACATGGAAACTCTGCTTACGCACCGCATTGGAACGAGAACCACAATCTTTGTCTCTTCGCAGAAGGAATTCGCGACACAATTTGCAAGCATTTCTCGAAATTTGCCGCGAATGATCGACAGTAGGAAATTGCATTGCATAGGTTAATATCATTCTTTGAGGTCGCCGCAGTTTTTGAAGAGCGACTCGACAGGAGGTCTGACCGTCAATCAACTAGACTAAATTATCAAGGGGTCAAGGTCGACCATTCTCTCACTTGCAAGGAGGAGGAAGAGGAAGAGGAGTTTGTCGCAGTTGATTTATATGGCAGTAATGCGGGCGCTAGGTTTACAGTCACTGCTGCCTGCTGCCGCTCTCGCTGCCGCGCCTTGTTGTTTGAAATCCTTGTGTTCCTCGCAGAGGTTCGATGTTTATCCTTTCTTTATAGGAATTGATTCGGTGTCAAGCTTTGCCCAAGGGGAGTCATTTCTCTGTACACATCGCCAGGTTTTCTTTCTTTTTGACTTACCACGGTTTGGTCACCTGTGATGAAACCTGGAAGGAGAAGATTATCGTGAATTTCGCCCCTGTTCTCTCATTTGTGGTGGACATGCAGTTGTTATACCTTTTCTCTATAGTTGCCAAGACCTTAATTATTCCTGAATGGAATAGGTTTTCAACCTGCTCCCTCGATGGTATTCCTCTCTTTCTTTGCTGCCCTGCAGCGGGAATTGATTTGGTGTCAAGAATTGGCCCGGGGGAGTCGTTTTTCTGTTTCTTTTGGCTACCATGATTTGCTCATCTTGTGAAACCTTAATATTCCTTGATGGAATAGGTTCCCAGCCTGCTATCTCCCTCGAAGCACTCCTTTTAGTGCATTCGTAATTGCTAGCAAGGTCGATGCCTTTCTTTCTTTCTTGCATTAGTGCCCTGCACGAGGCTCTGTGGAATTGAGTTCGTGTGAAGAAGAATTTTCTTCCGATTTTTGTGACAGATACGATCATTCTACGACCTTCCGGGGATTTATTTCGCTGTGGATGTCGCCAGGTTCCTTTGATTTGAATTCTAGGGTTTGCTCACCTGTGAAACTTGGAAGGAGAAGATCGTGAATTTCATGCCTATTCTCATTTGTGATCGATATTCACTTGTGATACTTCTCTCTATAGTTGCCAAGACCTCAATATTCCCTTATGGGATAGTTTGACAACCTGCTCCCCTCGAATTTCTGGCACTCCTGTAGCTCATTCGGAACTCCTTGCAATCTTGATTGTCCTTTTTGTGTGCGACAACAACAGCTCTTGGAGTATTCTTTTCTTTGCTTTTGGATCAACTCGTCTGCCAATCCTAAGGGTTAACGATTCTCAAAGTTTCAACTTATCCTGAGTCTTGCAATGGAGTATTTTTTTTTACATTGGTTGATAAGCGTGTCGCATTGAAGGTTATTTTAGTGGAACAGGGAGGGGTGTAATGAATGAACAGATTGAATTTTTGATCAACAAACAGAGCTTTCAGTAACGATGAAGTTTTATGCGATGTGTTTGTTGCCTGATAGGCCGTTTCTTCTGCGGAACAGTCCGTCACTGACACAAAGCGGCCATGTGTTGAAAAGCCGCTTTCTAAGCTCCCGTCGCTCGTTGCAAGGTGCATGTCTGACCTCTCCAGTGGCTGCTGGAACAGCTACCCTAGCAGTTGTTACAGCCTCAACATCGCAACAAGTCACTGAGATGGCTCCAGGACAGGTAATCAGTGTCTTGAGGAATTTCTTTCATATCTCCAAAATAGAGAGAGATGACTCCGACGTTGCCACCAGCGTGAACTTCTTCGAGTTGGTCTAAGTCTATATGTAATCCCGAAACGGGCATCACGAGAACTAGAATCATGAGAAGTAGAGGGCCCCCGAAGACTACTGCCTCCTTTCAAAGCGAACACCTTGAACGGGCAAGCTAGCCTGCACCTGGCTATCTCCTCCAAGGGCAAGCCCCTAGGTTTGCACGTGGTTGGTTGAAAATATCCAGTTTGCCCAGATAGGTGGTAGGGTGCATTGGAAATCAAGTGCTAGGAAGGTCGCCCATCCAAGCACTATTCTGGCCTTAGGCAGCTTAATCTTGGAATTCCCATGAGATCTTGGTTAAGGCCTTAGGTTTCAGCCACCCTTCAATCTCCAATGATTTGTCTTGTCCGAAGGGCATGAGGAAATATTTCCCACAGCCTGCAATACATCCCGTACTATGGTGGATGACAGGTCCCTTTGTCGATTTTTTTGGGTCTATGTATGCTTCTGCATAGAGCACCATACAAATGTCATCGAATGGTCATTATCAGACTCCATACCCAGTTTCCTTAGTTGTGGCATAAGGAGCATTAGGAAGAAATCCCCAAATTAAAAAAATTAGTGATACATCAATGTCCATATAGAAAAATCCGACCTTATAAAGAAGATTTTGAAAATTTTGAAGGGGAAGAGCCTTTGAAGTGTTGATTCTAAAGGACCAACTTCTAAATGGACCGATTGGTGCAGGGCATTCAGGATGAAGTTGGAGATGTTGCGCAGCTACCCGATTTGATGGTAAATACTAAATCCTTACATTTTCACTTTTCCAGGCAATTTAGGCCAAAGTGCAGGAGAATCACCTAGATGCGACACGTGGAAATTTGAATGGTTATTGGTGAAACACTATCTATGACTGGCTTCAGTAGATTAATGACTCGTCTTTCTTTGTTGTCATGCAGTTTAGTGAAACCTGAAAGAAAAGAAAGTTGAAAGCTCTCCAAGAACTGCATTTGTATTATATTGATTGCTCTGTTACTGATTATGACCTACTTATGTCTAATCATTCAGATTGGTGTTTGTACAGACAGAGTTCATGGTGGACATGAAATGCGAGGGATGTGTCAAATCTGTGCGCACTAAACTAGAGCCCCTTCATGGTACAATACGCATCCCTTATACACACCCAGCCTGGTTTCACAAAATTTGGATCAATGAAAAGCTTTGGGAGCATTGGAACATCCACATGAGTTGTTTGCTTTTGATCTGTAGGCTTGAGATATGGAGCTCTTTATGCTTCAGAATCTACACTTCTTTAAACAATTGCTGATCGATAAAGCAGCAAGTTATTCTTCACGGGGCATGTCCTGGATCCAGGTGTGAAGTCTGTTGATATAAGCTTGGAAAACCAAGTGGTGAGGATTTTGGGATCGGCCACACTGAAGAACTTGACGGCAGCTTTAGTAGAATCTGGACGGAGTGCTCGACTTATTGGCCAGGGAGTTCCAGAAAGTGAGTGTTCTGAACCTATTTCTACGAGATCACACTGTACCACCATTGCAGCAAAATTATATCTACCCGGTGGTGGAGGGTTACTACAGCATTATTAGGTTTGTTTGATTTCACGTCTTCTGAAGTTTAGCACTCTTACCTTACAGAAAGCAGATCTTCTATATACTTCCCAAGTGACGATAATGTGCTACTGGTGTGTATTGTCTGCAGAGTTTGCCCTTACCGCGGCTGTGGCAGAGTTTAAGGGCCCCCATATCCATGGTGTTGTGAGGATTGCACAAGTCAGCATGGAGCTTGTCCGTATTGAAGCCTCATTCAATGGTCTTACTCCAGGTTTACATGCCTGGTCTATCAATGATTATGGAGACCTCACCCGTGGGGCTGCCAGCACAGGTGGAATTTTCAATGGCTCGGGAGAGTCCAAAAAACCTGCTGGCCTTGTAAGCTCTCTTCTCTTTTCCAACTAATATTCATTTGTTGAGTCTGTCTGGAACACTTTCAGCTCCTTTCCTGGGACTGGGTAATGGTGTGTCCCTGTTGTTATAATGTTAGAGGTCCAGCTGAATAAAAACAAATCCATGAGATCACAAGTTTGGGACAATTAAAGGGAAATGTCAAATACTAGACATGGGCTAAGGGGAGACAGATGTGGAAGTAGGGGGTTAGTTGGTTTGTATCTTTTGGCTTGATTTAGCACATTCTAAGGGCTACTACACATTAGAGCTTGAGGGCCTGTGACCATGGAAATCCAAAATCACTCATTGGGGGAAAATGCTGAGACCATTTCACTTCACTTTACACTAGAGCTTGAGGGCCTAAGGGAGGAAGGAAGTTTGAATGGATCAATAACCTATGTAGAGTCCTACGTGGCATGCAATGGATAATGTTTCAAGGTCTACTGGATTTTCCATGAAGTCCACTCAAAGAGGTGGGTCTAATACAAAACTGGGAGACCATTACAGTTCAAAACTTCACAACCCTTGATTTATTATAGCTTATTGTGTGGAAGGTGGTACAGATGAATAGGATGGTAATACAATAGCATTGGTTGAGAGCCTGGTGTTTGTGTCTTCACATTATACTTGAAGGCAAGTTATAACACATTGTTCATTGCTAAGTTTACACGGTACGCCCTTTGGATGGTTTCAAGGGCCCTCACAAATCCATGGCCATGGCCCTTGGCCATGTGTAGAGCGGCCATGAGCAAAATTCAAAGAGGCAGCCATGCCCTTTGATCTTACCTTTGAAGTAGTGTTGTAGAGGCCCACCGCCACTTTATGGATTTTGGTTGAGGAAGTATTGAGCCTGTGAGTCCACTTCTTGTAGCAGCTTGGGGATGCAGACAAGCGAATGAATCATACAACTTGTATTAGGTGAGGTTTTCTCCCCTTTCTCGTAACCCATACAGTGGTATCGTCGATGGCAGCCTGCTGGTGACTTGGGAGTGCTGGAGGTGACCAATGAGGGAAGTGCAGAGTACACTGGGACAAAAGAGATGTTGCTGGTCGGTGATCTGATAGGTCGTGCACTCGTTGTTTATGGTGATCTGGACAAATCAAAGCCTGGTATCACTGCAGCTGTGATAGCAAGGAGTGCCGGTGTTGGGGAGAATTACAAGAAACTCTGCAGTTGTGATGGGACGGTAATCTGGGAGTCAACCAATAGTGACTATGTCAAGGTATGATTTATCATGTAGAGTCTAAGACGACACAGAAAACTGTTCTCCCAATCCAATTTCTCCTTTTAGGACTCATCTGCAAGCCTCCCACTGCTCTGATAGCATTTGCTTGGACCACCTTGTCAACATGGTGATTTGCTGGTGACTGGTGATCAAGTCATCAGGGAAATGAACCTCCATGGCTTGCTCTACTAAATGAAGGATTTTGCATGTATGAGAAATGCTAGGGAGTTTACAATGTATCCGAGTGTGATATTCTGGTGTATAAGAAGTTCTTTTACTATCTGCTTCTGCAGGCTTCTCTCTGAGCAAGGGGGAATTTTGTAGCTCTTTAGACGAAGTTCATCAGCATCAAGCGCACAAAAACCTTTCCACACTAGAATCTTCTGAGGTGTTGCAATTGCTAAGTCACCTGTGATTCAATAAAGGACTGAAGCACTTCTTTCTGGAAGCATGTTGTAGATTACTGTGTCACTCTTTCAGTGGACCTCCTGGGATGCATTAGAGTTTCAAGTCGGTCGTTAGGGCCACTTTACATGACCATGAAACTGTGAGGGCCTATGAAACTCATCTGAAGGCTGTACCTTTGAAAATTGAGATTGAGTTTTGTGTGGTCACGGGCCTTCAAGCGTAGTGAAAAGACATGCGCGATCAGGCTAATTCATTATCATGTCATAGGGATGGTGGTCCTCCTGCACAATAGTTATAATAAATCAAGGGATGTGAGATTTTTGACATAACATGGTCTCCTGCACTTGTATTAGACTTGATGCAAAATCTGATAGATCACATCCATGTAGGTTTGTTCTTCTATTCGAACTTATATGGTCCCTTAGGCCCCCAAGCTCAAGTGTAAATGAAGTGGGACGGTCTCAGCTTTTCCCACCTATGAGAGATTTTAGATTTCAACAATCATGGGCCCTCTCGAAAATGTATGGTTAGGGTTGCAATTGGGGGCACTAAACATGTGTTTTTGATTGTGGAAGGATGCTGGTCAGAGATTTATAAGTAGAGTTTATTATACGTTCCTACGATCTCCAATGAAAGTGCAGATCCCAGGATTTGTAAAGTGATTGTGTAAGGACTCCCATTTCGAGGTTCACATGTGCTTAGAATGGCACTTATGTGTGCCTATTTGGATGTCCAACACTATGTAAACATATAGTCTACCACATTCATACAAACATATATCTTGTGTATGAAACTTTTGTCAGTGAGGCACCTATTGGATATTTGGAAGTGATCTCAAAGTCGCTACAAAATAAGACTCCATTCCTTCAATTGGAAGCGATCTCAAAGTTTGCAACAGGTTTTAGAAATGAAAGTGGACTTTTGCTTTGAGGTTGTGCCCTGATGCTTACAATGGCATGATCATTTCCAACATATGCAATATCAAGATCTGACTACTTTGTGTGCACTCAAACTCCAATTAAATCCCAAATCTAGCTAGCCACATAAGACAATTGATCGCATAAAGCACACATAACCTTGAGGATTCAAGATACATTTGTCAAAGTTTGGACTGTTGTTGTATGGAATTGGGTCATCGATTTGCATTTGCCGTTCAACTGTTTTGTAACTTTGGTTCATTGATGGCTGTGGCCATGGAACTCAAGGATTGCCCTCACATTATATGAGCCAGGGTTTGAGTTTGCAGTAAGTACACACTAAATATTGTATTTAGTGTCACCAATTCTAATTGTCTTGCTCAATACCAATTGTAAACCCCGGTGTAGCGTCACAGACACTAAATGATAACCTAACATTATTTGTCATTCCTTGTAAACTTTTTTGGGGATTATAGATTTACAGTGTTGCAATTACTATCACTTACCAAGTGGTTCTTCATCCACATTTCAATCATCCATGACAATATTGCATCACAAATTTGTTAGGATGCAAATTATGCCAAACTTTGTTTCAATATATTTTGGCATGGATTTCAGTGATTATGTGCAATCCAGAGAAGAGTAGCAGGGTTTTGATCAATGGATGAACTCATCCATTGTACAGGACAATATTTGTTCACTCTTTCATAAGATGTGTCATCAGAAAAGTTACAATATTGACACAAAATATCATATCACACTAAATATACGTAATATTTAGTATAGTGACAACTTCTCTAAGCTCCCTGCAAACGGCGGCATTGGATGTGTGAGGTTGTTGGCTAGATGAGAAGTTCACAGTAATATTGGGCTGAAGGTATCTCTCATCACCTTGTGTAATCCTCCAATTTTTGTATCTGCAATGTTGTGTCAAACAGTCAATTGCTTCGTCTGCCTCCTAGAAATCTCAGTCAATTGAAGTCAGGCACACCGGATACAACGGACAATGAATTAGGTACCGTTCCTGGGGTGCAAAGTCAAGTTGTATATTCTATGTGTTTGTGGTCCTTAGTTTTGCAATCAATCTCATCAGCTACAAACTAGATAGAATTGGATCACAGAAATTACCTTGGGGCTCGTCCACCATCCAACATCCACACTGCCACAATTTATCACACACCTTCACTGAACTTATCAAGTTCCTTTTCATACCAGAACCCTAGTAACCTTCAAACCTAACTTAAAACCTAGTAGTGCGCTGTACTTGGGAGTTAGAAACTCATTTGGAGCACCTGCTTAAATAAAGACGAGATGAACAGACAAGTTGGGAACATCTCATCAACTTGAGTATATGTTTTGACCTTGATCAAATTTGTGATGTGTTCACCATCCACATGACCTGAGTCACTCCCTGCAATAGGGAATGATAGAAAATTTTGACCGCTTCTCAGGCAACAAAGGTTAGTATATATGGCTGCAAATATCCAGCTGTCCTCACCAATATGTATCACTCGGGCACAAATCTCAAGACAGTGCTACCCATGACAGGAGGTATCCGAGTTCCCTGGCATATATATGGAGTCCATATTAACAGGAGCTACACATAATTGAGTATCATCGGTGTATAAATAATAAGTTGTTAGTATTTCTGCTCCGACGTTTCACGGACGTTGTTTTTGATCCAGCATTTAAAACTAGAAATAGAGAGAAACGTGCTGACTGGTGAGAGCTCATGTCACTTTCTAATTCGAGTGACAGATTCATTCACCCGTGACTTGATGATCCTATCTGAATCCAAACATACAACAACCACACCTACCTCTACAACCTCACGATCATTTCTATAGATACAAAATGAAAGCAGTTTCGCATCCAAGAACAACCCTGGGGAATCCTGATCCTACTGGTGGGGCAGTACGGTATATGTCGAAGGTGTAACAGGGTACTTGACACGATTTACAACCGAGCCATTTTGTTTGATCAGTGATGCAAGCTTAACTTCATGCGGCATCCGTGCACGTAGTACAGAGAAGACATGGCTGTTCAATCTCCTTGCTCTTCGTGCGTTCTCCAAGAATGCAGCAACTCCCTGCAAATGCTTCACATGTCTCAGAGAAGTATAAATGCATAGGATGGTTCTAAACACTAGAGTCTTTAGCTTCACTCATGTAAGTCAAATAAGAAACTCTTTCTGTTGAATTCCACAGCACGCGTATACTGAACTACAAGTAGATATCAAGGTTTTTTAAACAATTTTAAAGGTATCACGAATGGCATTGATGAGATGGTGTGCAACATGATTGAAAATAAGAAACAATAACGAACAAGAGTTGATTGTAATTATGCAATTCCGGTAGGTTGTCAAGAATTCGTAGAAAATAAGGATCTACAAGTGAAGGAATGAACATACGATTGAATATGATGTCAGTCCCTTAGCCTAAGATAGAGATGATGGCAATGTATCCGTCTCGGCCATAGACAGGACATGGTATGTGAAGTCGAGGAGCTCAAACCGCAACTCTTGGCCCAAAAGGTAAATGATTGTACAAGCCCCCCAGGCAACTCCATCCCCAAACTGCTCTTGGAAGCCCTCCGCCTCTGCAGGAATCTGGTTCTGAACCTGCCATACAGAGTCAATAAATTGAGGGGCGTAGGATGACCATCCACATCCTATTCATTGATGGTGCATACTGTAGATTAAAAATCAATGGGACCAGTTGCACTGGACAGCTTCAGATCAGAAGCTCCACGAGACCCCCGGAGGAAATACCGATCCAGACCTAGGGTAGCATACATTGGTGTTAAACTAAATTCAGTAGATTTAGAGCTTTCGAATCTCTATTCAGTCAGTCCACACCTCGCTGATCCACCTACCTTTCGTGACAAAACCTTTCATGAATTTTCCGGAATGAGATGTGAGGTGTGAACTTACAGAGAGTAAAGCCAGAAGACTTGGGGATAATCCTTGCAAGTTATGCTGACACATAAAAGGTTGTCAAAATGAGATGAAGCGGCAGAGTTAAACGGCTATGCTTCATAACACTTGACGGAAATAATCTGTGCCTCATAAAAGAAAAGGTGGAAAATAATTGTCCAACACTTGTTGGACGGAATCAAGGGCTTTTATGAATCACATTAGACCTTAAAGCGTGGAATTCATTACTTGTATCGGCACTTAAACTAAAAACTCCCCATGTTCACATGCAAAACACAAGAGGGGTGATTGCAACGCTTACAAATTGGATGCTACTATATATTCGATAGAACTCTCTGGAGGTCGTAATCTCGATGAGGCCTGTCTTGGATGGCAGATCCCACTTGTCTCGAACTCTGCCCAACTCTGCACCGAGATATGCCAGCGTATAGTCCAGAATACTACCGGTTTGCAATTAAGTTCTTCATGTACAGGATGTCTGCATGTAGATCGAACATTTCAGACTCCCAACAGCTTATTCAATACGTACGCTTGATCTTTTACTGCTATAGAACGTCTGAAGCACACTAATACCGTCTCTCAAGGAGAGGTCCAATTTCCATTTTTCAGGTCGTTATTGTGACCCTGGGTACCAATCTTTGTTTCGTACAAAGGATTTTGGAACTTGATAAAACATTCGTGAGTGCTATCTAAATCCTTTCGGAGTCATTACTTCAGGACTCTACTTGCTATGAACGACACCATCCCTTGGCTCTTTGAGTTGTAATAAATGTTCACAATCCGTCAGCTGCACCTTTCGATCGTGTGTCACGTCTTTACGTATAAAATCCGTCCGTTTAATAGACGAGCATTTCGAATTCAGCAAAATTGAAGGAGTGCAGGCATTCAAGATTCCAACCTCGATTGACATCAAGAGATTTGCGATGAGCAAAAAACAAAAAAACTCTAATTAAGCTGACAAACTAGTCATCGCTCGTCGACCTTGCCACATTCACGTTGACAATGCTACGTCAACAAAGGATTGTACCAAGAGCTTCTCCATCCTACTTACGTCACATCAGTAAAACGCTAGCAAATCAAAGTAAGGAACTCTGTACAAGTCTACACTGTACCTGCCACTTGCGCTTGCTTCGCCATGGAGGTGAAAGCAGTGGAATTGGTACACTTTGCGTTTGATTTAATCTCATCAGCAGCTACAATTCTGGTGGAAGTGGTACAATGGGTTTCCACCAAACATTCATCGGCCTTTATACACCTTCTAGTCACACCTATGGCCATTTGTTTCAGAAGGTAAGAGATCTTTTCTTCCCATGATCACTTAACAGATTTTCTTTGACCAGATTTTGAACTAGATTGTGCTTATAGAGGACTGCAACGACTGATATCTTGAATGTCTAGAAACTAAGAACACAAGCCACATTTCCCTGTACAGGTAATTTTTCTACTATGTTATATCACGTAAGGGGAGCTATTTCCTGCATACGAAACTGGACAGTACTGAAAACGACAATGTCACCCTACAGAAAAACATGACCAAATCTGAAATTAAATGGACAATAGGTAGATGGATGGATGATGCCAAACCCTAAAATGCGAATTAGGCGAGGAAGCCTGATAGCCTTGAACATCGAATCGCCGTCCTTTTCACCAGATGTGGCAAGTACAACAAGTACGGGAAGCACACGCAAAAGGCAGTGCCGCTCAGAATAGAGTAGCACACGATCAGATTCAAGTGACTCCAGGCAGAAGAGAATGAGCACATGGAGTACGTCCTCCACACTTTTTATGGTCAAGATTGACAACAAAAGATTTCAAAAATCAAAGTCTCTTGGATGCATATGGTGCGTCATGATTGCACCATAAAACTAGACAGAAACAGACAGCAGTCAACAGTCTGCAGTCATTTGCATATACAGCAGTCACTTGCAAAATGAACCAAATTCCCAACCTGTCAACGTTTCAGCTGTAAAAAAAGGATACCCGTTCACTCGAAGTACTTTTACTTGAAGGTTCAGAAGAATAGTCCATCTTGTGCTCAGAAAAATCTGATGGATTGTCTCATCACATTGTTGTCAGACACACATCCATGACGGCCCTGCCCAACACTCATCCACAATTGGCAGCTATACGTTGAGAATGCGACTATCAAGTACTGCTGGGATGAAGTGCACTGCCTTCGCAGTCTCGCAGTCTTGAGGTGATTGATAGCCCGATAACAAGAATGAACAAACCTGAAGGTCACCAAGTTCCTCACGTTCCAGCGTTGCATGCCACGAAGCCGACCTATCTCAATATCCAACACTTGATACGTCTCCAAGTACAAATCTCCTTGGTTCTGCTTCATACGTTCTGGTAGCTGCATCAAAGTTGGAGCCTCTCAATGACTAAACGGCTATGACATAGCCTGAAAATAGACAGAAAGGTGCTCAAGAACTGTAAACATGACGAAGAGCAGAATATCTGACGATATATGAAGTTCCCAATGGATGGAACAGGATGCAGGGGTAAAACCTGTGGTAAGGCTTTCACACAGCTGCGGTAGGAGTAAAGAACTGCCACCAGATCCCTGCCCTCCATAGCAAGTGCATCCTACTCCAGATTTAATTCGTAGCCAAATTAAATACCATAGTCATGCAAGAGATGAATTCTCATATTAGTTGGATGTTCGTACTAAATCAATTCACATGCTACATGGTTCAATTGTTGTGCTGAATGGAACCATAGAGAAGAATAACGAGCCTCAAGTTGTCTTGATTACAGAGTATCCTATGTCAATTTAGTCGATAATAGCTTCATTTCTTTCCAAGGAAAGTTGAAGAGTATTACCAGCCGGGTGATAGCCAGAGTATCCTCTGCAAGAGAGAGCTGGTATGCTGGGACATCCTCATAATCTGCAAGCAAAAACGCACAATCTCCGAATCAGTGCATTATTGTATGAGGTGAACAGTGTACAGTATGGATCCGTTGGTGAGACAACCTCATGTCCTCGAAATTTTCATCTAATTTAAGGAGGTCGGGATGCGTAACCAAATTTATGTTGGAAGCTGGCAAATGCAGTCATACCTATGGCACTTTCTGTCGTGCTGCGACCACCAATTAGAGTGACGGCAAGTCCTTTGAATGTCAGGCTGCTCATCCTGTCGATACAATAATGGTTGTTAAATTGAATCCATAGACCTAAAACTTCATCAAAGACGAGAATTATTAGCATTTTAAAATTGTAGACTGAAACACTGGCAGAATTGTTTGAAACGTGTTCCTTCGGCATTAACACGCTTTCATCTTTGAATCAAGTTTTGCCCCTATCTGGCCATTGAGGTGCTTTGATGATGGATATCCTACACATGAACCTCACGTAGCCTTTATTTATTCTAAAGAGCGATCTGACCAATTCACCCCGTTCACACCTTAATTACCTGCTTTTCAACAGGAGGGCATTCGAAGTTCTGCTTATCAACCAGACCGTGTGTCGATGAGTTTTAGGATGATTCAAAGCTTCGAAATTCGGGTTTGTTAGCTTCCCCGTGTCGACAATAGGAAGTTTCTGGTGTACGGAGCCCCAGGTATTAAGCCATACTACCAGCACAGGAAATTTGAGGAAAAGCTGTTAATTCTCACACTTTTCTTAAGTCGCTACGACGATTGAATCTTATGCCAAAGGTGTATCGCATAGAGATTCAAACCAATTCGGCTCAAACTATAGAGATTAGTAATCTCAAGCGGCGGTCAGACCATCGAAGGAGTCTTACACAGTATGTGCTTTACTTCTGCGACAATCTATAGTCGAAGCCAAGTTTGCGCGGACTTCAAGAATGACTAGATGCACTGTAGAACGCAATGTTTCTTTTGTAATTTTTATTCAGAAATTTACGCAGTGTGTTCGATCGTTGCGACTCGATTGTCGAAATTCGGAGTCCTCACACCTTGCAAGACCTACAACAAGTTCTAGAATCGCTCAAGACTTGCATTTCTATTCCGAAATGGATATGGGGCTGCCATATATATGTCATTAGCCAGCTACCAACTCATTACTCATCCAAAAATTTTGCACTACCCCGCGACATTAACCAGCTCGGAAACTTCGAACTTAGTTATGCCGCCTCAGGCTAAGGTTGCAGCACACCGCAGATACAGATCAACCAAACAATGCACGTGATAATTACGGAATGCGGGGGTTGCAGAATGATCGATCTAACCTCGAGAGAAAATGTGGCAAGTGCTGCCACTGCTCCCTCCACTGGAACTCCAATCATTGTAGCTAATTCGCTCTGAGCTTCACTTGCTGAGCTTCTATTCACACCTATGGCCATCAATTTCAGAAGATAAGCAAATTCTACTTCTCATGATCACTTAATTATAGAATTTTCTTTAGCAGATTTATAACCTACTACAGTTTCTTATAAAGCGGTTAAGACTTGCATTTCTATCCCCACGAAGATGTGAAGCTCCACAAAGAAAGTAGACATTCTTGACATTAGCCAGCTACCTAGGTACTTGTTTCTTATTCAAAAATTTTGAACTCCCCCCGCAACAACCAGCTCAGAAACTTCGGTCTCATAATGCCCTTTTAGGCTCTGGCTGCAGCAGACCGCGTGCAGATCACACAGTCGAACCACAAACAATGCACGCACTGCGGAGGTTGCAGAAAGATCTAACCTCGAGAGAGAATTAGTTCATAATTTAAGAACATTCTTCTTCTCTCGATCACTTAATAGAGTTTCCTTTTAGCAGATTTAAAACCTACCACTGGTTCTAAAATCGCTTAAGGCTTGCATTTCTATCCCTAGGAGGATATGAAGCTCCAAGGAACTCATTATTGAGATGAGCCAGGTAGGAACTCGTGTCTCATCCAATTTTTTGAACTCCTCCCGCAACAACCAGCTCAGAATTGTCGATCTAATGCCACTCAGGCTATGCAGACACAGAACCACAAACAAATATTGCACGTGATAACGCAATGGCGAGGTTGCAGAAACATCTAACCTCAAGACAAAATGTGGCAAGAGCTGCCACTGCTTCCTCCATGGAACTCCAACCATTGTACAAGCTTCGATTCGTTCTGCAACCTGACCTGGCACCTACCTCAACATATCACCCTCAAACGCGACACACATGAACACTGTAACTACAGCCACACCTGCACCACGTCCACGGCTTCAGCTGACTATATTTCTCCTACGAAATGCATATATATTACACTCCCGCTTCGCCATTCAATGTTCTCTCCTTAAACCGAAGCACTCATCATCTCACACAAAACCTCCACTGACACACAGCTCCTCCCGCGTCTGACCACCTAAAAGGCCAGAAAAACCTTATTTCGCCAACGATTCTGCCAAATGGACTACCGCTACGCTGGCTCCGGCAACAGGACTCCACTGTAACACTCCATTCCAACATCCGACAATGAAGTCCAGAGCGACGGCGAGAGGGAACTAAATGATGGCATGGATCCGGGAAGAGTACAAGAGCAAGACGGCGAACAGTATACTGCATCGCCTGCTCTCTTGCTGCAGCGCCAGTTCCGAAGGCTTCTCTGCCATGTACATACATGTATTCATATACTTATGTATATACCTAATATGTATAATTAAATATGACCCCAGCGAGATCGTATTATTCGTGCATGAACGTAGATTAAAGCCCCTGTACTTACGAGTACATGCTAAAAGTACAGGCCAGTGTTGTGCGGATTTATAGTGTGTGAGAGTATCTCCAACCATGCCACCACATCCCCTCCAACAGTATTGTATTAAAGGTATGTGGGTGTTATTCAGTTCGTTTTCCCATGTTCTTCAACTTCTATCAATTAGTGTCACACAATGAAAGTGTGTGTTGCATTAGCAGTTGCATGTTGAATCATCAACAAAAAACCAAATTGAAAATTGGACTTTCTTTGATTTCATCCTCTGGTATTTGGGGACAAAGATATCTTTCTTCTCTCCCATATACTACTTTCTAATCCTAGTAATTGATATCACTTTCATTCTTTTCTCAGAGTACTTACATTTAACCTCCCATACTCCTCCATGCTTAATTTCATATTTCTTATCATGTGCGATATTTGTGAGAGCTCGTGAGTTTCAAAATATGCTTGCAATCCATACTTCACAACTCCTTAGCATGTTAGTGAAGTAGGGAATAAAATAGAGGATTGCGAAAGGGATTATTTTTGGGTATTAAATCGATAGAAATGTATATTGTCAATTACTTACATTCATAAATATCGCAACGAACGAGGTCAAAATCCTCTTCAACACCTCGACATATAGCATCAAACAAAACTACAAAAAAAAATGTCACATTTTTTGGTATTTTGTGGTGTTGACAGCTAGCAATGTCATGCTCAACTCAGATATATGGCTTAGCTACAACTATATGTCCCAACAGAATTGGACGTGCATTAATACACTTCCATTGGCAAAGGGGGACTTGCTTGGAAAGCAGGTCAGTTAAAATAACTCAATTTTCTTCTACAATGTACTTACAATTCTATACAACACTTACATTTTTACTAACATGTAGAAATATTCAAATTTGAAGCATGATCATTAATTTTGTAAAAAAACATATCCTTAGACCATGTGGGCGCCAATGGACCACCGTCCTTGCTTCCCCCATCCGTTGAAGTTCCTAGCACATTGAAATCCTATGAGGATGATGTCATTTACAACAACCTTGCAATTGTTCTCTCCAGCTCGAATTCCATGGAGAGTTGGAAGAGAGAAATCTCCAACATTCTTGCACTCCTTCATTGACACTTGCTCACGAATTGGGGACTTCGTTATAGACTTAGATGTGTCCACATGTAGTAAGAAAAACCTTTCAATCACTATCGCAATTTATTTTGTTTTTAATATGTCATTTATATATTGACATAAAAAATTTCAATCTTTAGAAACATAAACTTTTCAACTTACTACTCCAATCCATATTTTTCACAAACCAAGGACCATTTTCCTCCCTAACTACATCTGATGTGAGCATCAAGAGTCTCCAATGTGCACCTTACGCCTTTTGTATCATTATTTCTTGCTTTTGTATTTCACATACCAATGTTCATTTCTCTATTATCAATAAATGTTCTTTAATGGCTCATAGAAGAGATATTATCATTCTTGATCCCAAAACTTTTTGCTTCTTGAATATGCAAAACCTATGGTGCACCGATTTCAAGAGTTCAATTCACCATATATTTTTCATAAACCCTGAAAATGTCCTCGACATATAAAATAATATATGGATATTAAATCAAATTAGAGAATACTCAAAAATCTGTTTAGTGCACTTTGTTACTTAGTGGATTAATTGCATGTTATTACTATCCAAATCGAACCTCTAAATATCCATTGCTTTCAAAGTTGATTTCGGTTTTTTGTAATATCAACTCATATTTTTATAACATTCTACACAAAACAAACGGCCAAATACTTGGGATTTGGTGGCATCGTCAATACCTTAGCAATAGAAAATATCAAATCTTTTGAGGTATTGGCAGCACAACCAGTACCCTTGTTTTAGAAATGACATTTTTTTTTGGCAATAGCACTTGAGATATTGACAGCGCCGCCAATACCTTAGAAATAAAAAATTATGAGAGCACCCAGAATTTTGGCATTTCACCAATGTCATATAGATAAAACCTTATGATATGACTTGGGGTATTGGCATCTCTACCAATACGTTAAGGATGAAAATTATGGACAACAGTTGGAATGGTGGCATTGTCGTCAATACCTTAGAGATTAAAAAAATTTATGAAGATATTTGGTTTATTGGTGGCACCACTAATATTCTTGTGGTATGAAATAATAAGTAATTATTAAATGACTTGGAATATTTGCAACATGATTTGTACCTTCATAATAATAAATTGCAGGGCTATGAAAACATATGTACGGTTGGGTAGGATATACATGTGATTTAAAATATAAGGGTTCCAAAAAACAATCTAGTTTCATTTAAATAATCTCGTCATTGAAATGAACATATTCATCCAACAAGTTTTATTGGTTTAAAAAGTATATATATAAGAGATAGAAACCCTAAATATTTGTATTCTTTCTGTAATATGTAAACTGCTCTATATGGGTGTGTTTGGGGGTATTGGCAGTGTCATGCGATACCTTGGTAAGACACAATCATTCAATTAGATCAATGTTGGATAGAGGTGTGAAACTCCAACTCCTATGTTAATAAATACAATAGTGTCAAATAGGGGGTGTCGCCAACGACATCCCCTCCTGGAGTGTTTTTTTATGAACCCCCAACTGTCCATTGATATTCATGAAAGGGGTGTCGCCAATGACACCCCCCTTTAGGTGTTTTATGTGTCCTCCTATCCATGTGTTGGAACTCTACCACTATTAGCCCCCCCCCCCAAATTATGTAATATATTTTTGAACCAAGTCAACAAAGTAAATTACTTAGTTCTCAACTTCTCAACCTCATATTAGACCAGAGGGACCTACATGGACTGAATAAGGTGGGTAGAACTCTTAATCTAAGGTGGTGTATTACTCTTAAGTGACCAAAGTATAGTGTTCGTGGTCATAGGATTATTTATGTGATTGCATGAATGTTGTACTAACACTGCTAATAGTCATATAATGTAGGTCTCCCCAAACAAGCTATATTCATATATTGGGCACTCAATCCAAACTCTTTTGATTACATGTGCTAAAGGTGTCAGTTGTGTCATACATAGCCACATGTTATTGTAATATCCCATAGGGTAGCCAACTTCATTTGTGTACGGCATTTTCAATTATTCTTGTAGGGCTTTGGTGGCTCCTACTATCATATGTTAGTTGGTACAATATTAACTGCCATCATTAAGATATTGTCGATGTGAGGCTATAATAGGTTCTCAATTAGCACTTATTAAATGGACTTGAATGGATTTTGAAATCTTTAAAGTTCATGAAATAGATACATCTTAGTAGTCAGAAGTGATTTCATTTTTACTCTCGTAATTAAAGTGTTGAAATCATTCTTAATAGCCATTTGATAATTGAAGGGAATCAACCCATCACATATACGTCTATCTTTTGGACTCTCATCGTGAGTAACATGTTTTTGGATATGGCTTTAGCTAGTCCTATGCCATTGCTTATAAAATAGTGGGGAATGCTACCTTATTTGGTCACAACAACTAGTTTTGTCAACAAACATGATTGCCTTCTCATATATGGAGAGAATATTAACAACGCATAGTGACGTCTATGTTGTTGACTCTCATTGTTAATGATGTATGTTTGGATATGACAATGTAAATGTGTTAGGCTACTCTCCACATTATTGGTTGTGAAGAGGGTGTAACTGTGTTTCAATCCTTACAATCCGAACAGACATGTGAAGTCTAGTTTGCAGAACTTAAAATTTGCTCTTGACACACAACCTGATTTGACAATAAAAACTGAATTCACCTTAATTTATGTAATCCTCAAGTCATGCTACGAACATACATATTTTAAACTAAGTCTACCACCTTAAGTAAGTCTCAGAGTTAGGGCCACTTCACACACAAGGCTGAAGGCCCCTCACCATGGCAATGTAAGAGCTCTCATTGGTCGAAAAGGCGGAGACCGTCCAAGTTCACTTCACACTAGGAGGTGAAGGCCTAAAGGCCCAAAGAAAAGTTCGTGGATGAAAAGTCTACATGGAGTCCTACATGGCAGGTTGTGGATAAGGGTGCATGGTCTCCCGGAATTTTCGTCAGGCCCACCTCTTGGAGGGAGACCATGACTATTTTAATAGTTTTCCCAGCAGGACCATTACATTTCAAGCACTCTCATTGGTGGAAAAGGTGGAGCCGGTCCAAGTTCGCTTCACACTACGCTTGAGGGACCAACGGAGCATGTGAATGCAAGATGGATGTAAAGTCTATGTGGATTCCTAATGGCATCAAATGGATCATGTTTCATGGTCACTTGGACTATTTTCAAAAACCACCTCTTGGAGGTAGGCCTCACACAAAACCGGGAGACCATGGCACTCCGAACACTCATAACCGTTGGTTTATTCTATTTTATCATGTGTGAGGACCCGCGTGAATAGACATTCATTGAAATAGCATTTGGTTGAGGGCCCGGTCACATGTGACTTCACACTACACTTGAAGGTCCGTGACCGCACTACGTGATTTTGGAGGTGTCTTGGGACAGCCTTTGGACATTTTCTTTTGGGCTCTCACAATTTCATGGTCACGGCTCTTGGCTCATGTGTGAAGTGGCCCTTATTCACCCTCTAAAGTGTGCTCACAAGTTCAGTCCGAAGATTTGATAATTACAAAAATTAAGGTGAAATCCTTCATATCTACAAATCAGGTGTCAAGCAAGTTTAAGTTCTGTATGTACGAGTAACCGTGAATTGTTTAAGGTCACTTAATATAACCATGGCTGGGGCGAACCAACTCATACACTCGTTCCTTGTTGGATGCCTAAACCCTTGCCTCCAAGGGAACCAGTGTACGGGTTGGTTCGCCCCAGCCGGTTTAGGCATCCAACAAGGAACGAGTGTATGGGTTGGTTCACCCAAATCATATAACCATGTGGTGAAGATTCACGATGTGAAAAATATCACAGGAGGGAGTCATATCCCAATGTTTCTTACTTTCAAGTAATTGTTGTTGGACTTGCGAATTCCTTGGCCGTGAAGTGCTCTTAAATGGGGGGAAAAAAAGGGTTTGCACCAGTGTTGGACCAGTATAAAGGGTTGGGAAGGGTATCAATTGGGGTAAGGATATTGGTATGAAGGAACATATCATGCGGGTATGAGGATGGGTGAAACTGGTCAGGGATTCGTGGCACTCACGTAAAGTCATTTAGCAACAAAAACTAGATGAGTCCGTCAAGAGGCTCGGACATATCTTACTTTAGTGAAGCGCCTCTGAGTTGGCACAGAGGATCTCCTTGTTCCCTCTTAGCTATTGTGAACTAATGCTCTTATGTAAATATCAATGAGTTGGTAAGAGGCCATGATGTGGCTTCCGATATGCTAAGGTTATTTTCTAACACCGCACGAGTTTTCACCAACGCCATGGATGTGGCTTTGGATTCCCCGTGGCTATTTTGATAAGTGTCGCAAGTTGTCCACATATGCAACATGTGGTAAGTGGCTATGATGTGTTGTCGTAGCTTTTTTTTTTTTGGTTTAGCACTAATTTATTTTCACATACATGAATGCTCACACGTTCATAACATGTTTAAAACCAATAAACATCATCCTATGGTAAATGTGATCAACTCAAAAATTCAGTGTTAATATGTTTGCAACTACTATTATTTTACTATCAAAGTACATTGGACTAGATAGTTTTTAGTGATGTTGACTATTAATAGTTAATTTCATTTGATGTCTTGTTAAAGAACGGTATACTAAGGTGCAACTTTGGGTATTAAGATTTGATTCTTGGTACATCTGAACTTTAGGATTATTTGCTTTCATGTTTAAGGAGAATTCAACCTAAGATGTTAGAACATCCCAAGGTTGAATCCACCATTTAGGATTTAAATCTCTTTGCAAGAAAAATGATTCCCCGCTATTACTCCTCCTTAACAAATGCAAACTTTCTTATCTTAATCACTATATTCGTTAATTTGAGACTTTCTCTTGTCTCAAATTAATATATGGACCACAACAACATGGTCTAATGTTTGGGTCATCCTACTCAAACCATCTTGATATGAGTTCTTAATTGGGTTCTTGATATGAACACCTGCTTCAAAGTATTTGCATCTTACAACATTATCCAATATTTGTGTGATTTTATCCATGTTCTTATATTTGTAACTGTCTCCAAATGCCGAAAAAAATCCCAAATTAACGAATATAGTGATCTTATCAGTTATAGATGCCTCAACCTTAGATCCCCGAAGATGTCTTGGGACTACCAAGCAAAACGGTTTTGTGCAAATGGACTCCTCCGGAACAATCATGACAATGAATGAATGGCAAAGCTCGGGGAAGTTTTTGCAACACCATTTCTGGATTAAAAATAGACCACCATCAGAATAATGTTCATAATCTAATCTTTTTCACCAAAATGGTCGGGGGCCTGCACATGGACATCTGCCCTAATTTCATTCATTGGAACACCTGACACATGGGGGGTCAACCCTAAAGTATGTAAACCTCAGGATGTCACTCTTCTTAATTGGACACCTATATTGAAATGTTTAATGTATGACAAGGCTTGTACTTAAAAACGGAGGCTCAAAATACATGTGTTACAATGGGATTGAATTAAGTGCTACAAATATAGACACCGTTCTATGTATTAGGTTCAATAATTACTACAACTGAGAGGACATACACAGTGTGATTTGATGTTCAACTTCAAATCCAAAGTGTCACGTGATGTTTTCAAAATTAAAAATGAATGAATGTCAATTGACATCTACATTTTCTTCTAACATGCCACCTCAATGGCCCATGCCTAGTAGTACGTGTCATTTTAATTTCTAACATGTCAATTGACGCGTGGTTATTTTCCTCTTTAGTCACACTACATGTCAAATTCTAAATTGTGAGTATCAACTGATGCGCCTTTTTTCGTGTGCAAATTTTTGCGTGTCAAATGTCATAAACTTGCAAAAAGTTTGTCAAAAGTACACAATGGACATACACATCATTTCATTTTCAGAGAATTCAGAGAATCCCCACTTTGAAGAGTTTCTACCAACTTTTCCATGTCAACTCCACCAAAACTTGGAACGAGAATCTTCATGATTTGCGATTGCTCAACATGATGAGGATGAGGATGAGGATGAGTAGAAGATTCTTGATCCGACAAAAATCATATGTGGAGTTGGAATTAAGTGCCTACAATAGGCATTAGGAGCACATGCAAGACACCTTCAAAGTGCTAAGGGTGAGTTTCCATGTAGGCAACTCGCCCACTAGATTCTAAAAAATAGTGGGTTGGAGGTGTTTGCATGTAGTTAAGCACAAGCCGCCATCCAACCACATTATGATGGTCTGCTAGAATGTGGAGGGCCATGGACACGGCCACTAGACTTTCATGCGTCCACTAAAGAATCTTTAACCTACAAGTGTTCGTCATCGAAGGATTGAAGACCGGTTTTAGGAGGAGGAGGTTAGTAGGTGGTCTCAGATTTGAGAAGATGGGAGTAGCTACACTGAATATGATATTTAGTGTCACTCAATATTCGGAGTTACACATTCCTATATCTTTATATTATTAGTGTACTTTTTTACCAAGTAAAGATGTCAATGTTGGGTGCAAGCACGGTAAAATGGACAGCTCTTGATCCTTGCTCAGGTTTAAGTGAAAGTGATCCAAAACTATATACTAACTTTGAATTTTATGAAATAGAAATTCATAAACATTTAGAAAACATATGAATCTACAAAGCCAAGCAATTTATGTTCACAAAAAACAATTTCAAACAACGTATATGTATTTTAGAAGGCGGTGCAAGTGGTGGTGCAAGTGGGTGTCATTGAAAAGATAATTGTCAAAAACTTGTTTAAAATACAATTACATTACATTAAATTGATTAATTTTTGAAAAAAAATTACGATGACCTCAAGTTTATAATGAATTCAAGGAATATGAAAAGAAATTCCAAGTTCAAAATATTTAAGGTCATGAAATTTACGTTCAAAACTATATTTAGTCAGTTGCTTTTATGCGTCACTTTTGATGATAGGTTTTGAAGATCTCATATTGATATTTTATATTTGAGTACCTAACTTAACAATAGAGGTCATCATGAAAAATAATCTATTTTAAACAACATTTTGCTACTACTTATAGGCGTTTGACCAAGAAAATCATGGCTTTCATATACCGGAGCACTTTTTTGGTCCACTTTACTATGCTTGCACCCAACACTGTAAATCTATAATTCCCCCCAAAAAATTACAAGGAATGACAAATAATGTTGGGTTAACATTTAGTGTTGGTGACACTATACCACACTTTACAGTCGGCATTGAACAAGACAATTAGACTTGGTGACACTAAATATCATAATTGGCCTACATATATAGAGGTTAGTAGGTGGTCTCAGATATGAGAAGATGGGAGTAGCTACACTGAATATGATATTTAGTGTCACTCACTATTCGGAGTTACACATTCCTATATCTTTATATTATTAGTGTACTTTTTTACCAAGTAAAGATGTCAATGTTCTATAATGTCCAAATAACCAGTTCGACCTTTTTTGGTAAAAAATGAGATGTACAATAAAAAATTACAAGGTTGTGTAATTCCAAATAGTAAGTGACACTAAATATCATATTTAGTGTAGTTGGCACATACGAACCCTACCCCACTAGATTCCCTCTACATTTGGAGACAGGTGTGTCCTTATTCACACTAGAATCTGGTGGGCAAGCGGCCTACATGGAAACTCATCCTAATTCCTGCACATGCAGTGCTTATTTGGGCTGAAGACAACTGGACCACCGCCAACTAGGACAAGAATATCCAGAATCAAATACACACGCCGTGAATCATGGTGCGATGCGACCGAATCCTGGACCTGATGAATATTTGCCTCCAAAAGCGAATATTTTCTTCACAGAGATCGTGCTAAATATTCTGAGGCACGGCAAACGTCAGAAGCTTCGAATAAATTGTAACTTTTTTTTCTTGTTCGTTTTGTGAGAGAAGGCCAAAAAAGCCAACGCCAAATGCATAAAGCAGGTTCTGGGGAGATTTTTGGACACAGTCGGTCAAAATCCTAGTGTTTCCAAGTCCAACCGGTTACGTGTTGTGATCTTTCGGTTTGCCTGTATTAATTTGAAGTATATTCATAGATTCCTCTAAATTGAGCGGTAGATCTCCGCAAGTGTTGAACTTCAACCGGTTATTCTCAAACTCAACCGGCTCACCTGTAACTAGCGGTCGGTTCTCCCCATCCATTGGCATAAAGATCCACATAGGAATCAAAATCGAATACATTGTAACTTAGCCCTCATCCGTTTACGAACTGGATATCTACCTATCATCGCCCACTTCGATCGTGTAAACACTGAGGTCTGGCTATGCGTTCAATGCTCGGAAAAACGGATTTGGTCGTGCAAGACCAGTGGTTGGAATCATTGAGTGGAGTCATCAACTTCAGGTGAGTGATCTCGATCGTGACTAGAAGTCTTCTGTTTGTAATTAAGTTGGTGAATTATCTGGCCTGCATCATGAATGTGGATCGATGGGGATCGATCAGAAGTTCAGAATCCGGAGTCGCAATTTCAATTCTGGTGTGCAAGGCTAGGGCTGCTGATTGAATTGGATTCAACCCAGAGATTAGGCAGAAGACTTACAAAACCATTTGAAGTCTGAAGAATCCGAGAGAGTAAGAATTTCTGAATCATTTCTCATAATGCTTCTCCAACTGCAGCATTGATGATTCGTTCTTTCACAAAGAGAAGCAGCATGCTTGGAAATCACTAAAGAGGGCGTCGAGAGAACCCAGTGAAACCATTTGTGTCTGGAATCGAAAAGGTTTCCACTTTCAAATGATGACAAAAATCCTGAGGAGCAACTTTTCTAAAGCACGTCACCTTGACCAGGGGCGGAGCCAGGAGGGGGGCTCAGCCCCCCTAACATCACTAGTAGAAACTATGCGAAAACACCTAGAGATTTTTCTTTTTCATTTTGCGACTGCAATGTTAAAAAATTCGGACCGTGTAACACACCGTTGGAAAGGTGTTTTCAAGACCTTTCCAACGGTATATTACAAGCCCCCAAATTCCTAAAATTTCAGTTGGTAAAACCAAAAAACATATGCAGTCGTTTAGTGATTGCAGAGCAGGCTGGTCAAAAGAACGATAATGGGAAAACGACTGCAGTTCTTTTTCGCAATGTTTTCTACGAGTGCATTGAAGGAAAGTCGGGCATATGCTTATTATTGACGATGTCTATTGGCGATGATTGGATGGTCAATATGATGATCATCTATATCGAAAAGACCATTGCAAAAGCTTTGGATATTAACGACATTATCAATTTTTATGGGGATGTCAGCTCGATGAGTCCAAATCTCTCAATAAATAATCAAATTCGACCACCCATTGAAATTTGAAAATAAAATATACATTGGATATTTCCATATTCTGAGGTCAGTCCCCCCAGGTCAAAATCCTGGCTCCGCCCTGACCTTGACCCACCCACACCCACTCCGTAAGCATTTCACTTTTCAGGAAAGCTATAATGCGTCTCAGAAATTGTAGTCTTAGAAATGCTCATAGTAAGATAGTCATCGCACCAGCCCGGGGACATACACCATAATCCTAGGTTGGGTCAAATTTCCCGGGGTAGAATGCCTTATGTCGGAGTGTTGTGAAGTGTGTCGGAGCTAATTCTTTTGCAGCTGCCGAGAACTGTGATGAGAGTTATTAGCAAAAGAGTGATGACTTTAGAAAAGATCCCAACAACCCAAGTGAGATAACTCTAAGCTTGATATGCAGAGCCCGGGATGACGATGGGGGCAGAAGAGTCGACTCATCATCATCGGTTCTCAAAACTCGACCCCCTTGTCGACCCACCCACATGGCTCTCCATCACCGTCCCTCCGGAGTCGCTGGTGGGATTCGAGGCAAACTTTGAGCACGAATCCGCCACATGGCCGCGCGACTTGGCGACCACCACGGACTACCACGCAATCCAAGAATTCGTAACTTCTGCACACGCTTTGGTCCGGCGCTGGCTCCCTCGCGAGGTTGTGTCTCGCCTGGAGACCCTCCTTTACGATGCTAACCAGCCACCCGCGCTCGTCATCCGTGGGCTGCCCATCGACAAGGACCTCCCTCCCACGGAACCCGACGGGCCTCTGCGCAAGACGGGGAAATTTATGAGCGAGACGTGGTTGGTTGGAATTTGTCGGATCATCGGGGAGCCTTTCACGTTCGATCACCTCCGACGGAATCGGTCGGGGATGGGGCTTCTCACTCGAGAGATCTTCTGTACACCGGACAAAGTCGACATGGTATGTCGTAATTCCTCATCATCAGTTTGCATGGTCTTGCAACTATAAAATATAGAAACAAATGATTGAAATCGCAACTCTTATGTTTAGTAGACGTTTGTTCAATGTCGTAGTTTGATGTGATTGAATCAATGTGAAATTGATGTTGATATATGAATGTTCGTTTATGTGCACTCACAAGTGGGGCTTGCTCTGGTATGCATGGTGAAATGAACCGTTGTTCAGTTATTTGCTATACTATCCACATTTTTGAAAAATTTACCTCACATTGGGACCCCTATCAAGACTTGATTCATTAGCACTAGGTAGTATCCCTCTCCCATGCCAATCATATTTAGCAAACGAAAAGATAACAACAAGGTATCCATGCTAGGCCATGACAAAGGTGAAGTGTTTTCCCACCACTTTGCACAAATTGAAAACTTGTCATTGCACAAGTGCAAAGGAAAAGTTCTCTTGAAGAAGGTTGCTCTCTTATACAGTATGTATCCAACTGCCTTCTATTTTCAAGCAGCAAGTGTGCGATGACTAACCTACTTGAGAGTCATTCGGACTTCCAAGCAAGGGACGTCTCCTCCCTGCGGTTCACATGGTTGATTGAAATTCTTATTCTCTCCACTTATAGCAATCTTACATTGTGAAATGTTATTGTAATTTGTAGGTTGCGGCAGAAGGGAGCCGCAAGCCACTCGACTTCCACGTCGACTTCTTCCAAGTCATACCCGAGTTCTTTCCGACGATCACCGTCTTCATTAGTCTTCGAGGAGACCCTGAGAAGCTAGCCAAGACCGTCTTCTGCGACTTCCGAATCCTGTACAGAGAGTTGGATCCATCCGATATTGCAATCCTGCGCACTCACAAGATCACCTGGGGCGGCCCCATGGGAGACTACACGACAATCGCCATTCAAGGGTCTGAAGAGCACCCTGAGTTTGTCATCTGGGACGAAACGATTGCTGCTCTCGACATTCCCGTCATAGGGAGCCCGGAGGTGGTGGCAGCGTACAAGCGGATGAAGGAGGTCGCTAACAAAGTAGGTCTTCGATCGGAAGGGGTTTGGCTGGATGGAGGAGACGTTCTCATCTTCAATCAGAAGAAAGCAGCTCACGGGCGTACTCCATACACCGCCAGGTTTGATGGCAATGACAGGTGGATGCAACGTTGTTATTCCAACAATGGATCATTTTGGCAACCCTCGAGGCTCGTAGAATGGCCTAACAGATCCTTGAATCATCTCGTTGGCAGTGCATTTGACCAGAAAATTTCGTGAGTGATTCTTCTCGCTCTGCGTCCAGTGAGAGGTTAATTTCCACCAGTGATCAAAACACCTGGAAATTGTAATATATGATCAGTCACACAAATGTAGAAATGTGCATTGATTGCCGTTGAGTTTCACAGACTTCACATTTATGGCGGGGTTTCCATATTGGTTGCATGCTGCATATGCATCCTCCAGAGCTCGTACATGCCATAGCTCCTAATTAGCTGCCCACGAGTGCGAATTAGGATTCCACAATGCCACGAGTGAAAATTTTGGCAGCTCTCTGGCCTGTGCAATGGCTTTATAGCAGATCCTTCAGTGATCTTCTTGGCAGTGCACTTGAGCAGAGGAATTTGTGAGATCTTCTCACTTTGCGTCCATTGAGATAATTTGCAGCAGTGATCAACACACCAGTCGTTTTATAATGTGGATTGTGACATATGATCAGTCACACAAATGTAAAAATATGGATCGAGTGCCGTAGAGTTCCACAGACTTCGCATTCGTGGCGGTGAATTAGGGTTCCACATTGGTTGTCTGCTGCATATGCATCCTCCAGAGCTCGTTCACGCCATAGCTCCTAATTAGCTGCCTTCAATGTCATTTGTGGAATTATTTGGCAGCCCTCGGGGCTTGTGCAATGGCTTAATAGCAGATCCTTCAAGCATATTCATAGCAGTGCGCTTGATCAGAGAACGTGAGAGACTCCTCCAGTGAGGGGTTTAATCTGCACCATTGGAAACACCTGTTTGTCATAATCTGGATTGTAACATATGATCAGTCACACAAATGTAGAAGTATACATTAAGTGCCGTTTAGTTTCTCAGTCTTCGCGATCATGATGGTGAATTGGGCTTCCACATTGGTCGCCTGCCGCATGCTCCAGACCTCGTTCATGCCATTATTAGCTCCTAATTAGTTGCTTTCAACGCCGTGAGTGATATAGTTTACCAGCCTGCACACTTGTTGAATCGTCCAGGAGATCCTTGATGAATCATACTCTTGGCTGCATACCAGAAAATTTAGGTATTTTGCATCAAGAAAAATTGGTCTGTCAAGTGGCCTTCAGTGCCGGATTCTAAGTCCATGGCAGTGAAGGCTTGATGCGAGAGGCCCTTCATATATGTTGCATGCTCATGGCATTGAAGGCCAAGTGTACTAGGACACTGCATTCTGATTGTTTTTGTAAATATACTCGTCAATGTTAAACGGTTGAGAATATTTCCAGTAGTTACATGTCCCAATGCATGCATGTTCTTTGAAAAGCGAGGAACTTCTCTGAACATTCAACTCCTCCCGTCTTCTACACGGAACTCAGATCTGTCATTTCTGTGTTAGTTTGGAGATAGTTCTGCTTCTCCAAAACGCTCTCTTTCCAGATTCCATATTAACGAATTATGATTTTTGAAGATTGAGAGAAAGAACTACACGCACAACTACCAACTTTTGTCACTGTTCTGTACCAATGCCATTCCACCATAGCGAGATTTCGGGGCTATGAGTCTCCACAGGAACAAACACTCACAATCCTCAAAGGGATTGAATACATTCTGCACATTAGACAATTTAGCATGCACAAGAAAATCTGATCCAAAAGTCGGAGTGCAAAATGTTAGAATGCATGCTAAATTGCAATCCCATTCCTCAGAGAGTTGACGAGCACCTGCAATATTTATCTCCTCAAAGGAAGTTTAATTTCATCTATGTAGGTGGGTTTGAGAGATGTCGGAGTAATTTTATCTGTGAATCTTCAGCTTTCTTCTCCTGAGAATGAATTTTCTGATGCTTTGAGGACTTATTTAGAGCCTCCCACCACCATGTCTCTGTCTTCCTTCAGCGATTCGTGGCATCCATCTCAAAATGTCAATAGGTACTCTAACACGGCACCACTGTAGTTGGATTCACTTGCCACACGCTCATGAGGGACGAAAATGTCTTGGGGCAGTGCAAGAACCGACGGTCTGTCATTACCATAGCTCCTCTTGATTACTGAGACAGTCTCCTCAAACAAACTCGTATCTTACAGTTAAAGGATAATATTTCAGAAGACTCATAACAAGGTGTCCATGTTACCCATCTCCGATGGAAATGCTTCAGGTTGACATGAAACATCTCCAGCCATAACATCGTCTCTGCATACATATTGCGGGTTGAACTAGGAACTTCGGCATCAACAGACAAATCAAACGTGTCAGGCTGTCAATTTGCATTTTCTGTTACAAGCATAACATGCACAGAGAGAAATTCCTGTGTTCAGGGTTCTAAGCCCAACCAACTTCAACTGTGTAAAACAACTACTGTATTGCTGGTGGCCATTTTGGAGCTATTGCACATACACCATTTTAGTATCTACAGGCAGACCCAAATATGATGTGATTTTGTTACAAAGTAAAAGTGTACCGGGGTACACTTCAGAGATTGCACTGTTATGCAAAAACTAGTACCGCCTTCATTACTCATCTTCCATTTCAATCTGCTTCTCCATTCAGTGGATACCTAGCCAAAGCACAAAGCACATAATTGCACCCTTCACCTTCACAACAACCATTGAAATCTTACAGTGTGTACAGTCAAGTTATTTGTTTTGAATGTTGGTTCGAGAACATATGTTGCACTTTAGAATCTTTGGGATTGGGTGGAGGCTTAAGCATAATTGAAGAAGATTCGAGTAAGCTTAAGGAGTTCTTACAAATTTCTTCCCAAGTTTTGATTGAAGGTTGTGTGCAAGTGGCTTATTTACACTAATTGGTAGGTGAGAGTTGGTGAAGGTGTTTGAAGGGTAAAGGTTTTGTGAATTAAGAAGCATGCTAGTGGGGTTAGGGAATTCATACATGTGTATTGGAAGAGTCTAGTGGTAGGTGTTGGGATCGTCGTGACATCTTTGGTGGGAACCGTTCCAAGTCAAAGTTGTGGTGGTGAGGTTATGTTTGATATTCGAAGAAAATTGAGTTGGGCTAGGGGTTTTGGGTATAAGGACTCCTCTCCTCTCCATATTAGGTTTAAATTCAAAGTTGGGCCATGGGAGTGATAATTGCTGATGATTCAGATGATTGGGTGATAATCTTTTGAATCTTGTGATTGATCGATGGATTGCAACTACAGAAATGATCTCACAACCTAAGTTTAATCTTAAATGGTGTGATGGGAGGGATGTGTTGAAGGCATGGTTGAGTTGGTGGATTTGCCATGAGGTAGAGAAGTCCATTTGGGTTTAGATTTGAATGAACCACCAAATTGGAGGGAGAATGATGTGGATGACTAGCCAACACCAAATAATCAAGCTTCCTCAAGCCCGTGAGTATGCCCAATTACTATCAAGTTTTTGAGTGGAGCATTCTTCGGGGTTTTCAATTTTAGATGTGATGAACATGCAACCTTTCATGAATAAATTGAACAAGATGTCAATTAATGCAACATCAACAAACATCATCAAAAGACAATAGATTCTTACTTTTGTAACATGGTGAAGACATCATGAAACTACATATATATTTAACTTCATATTGTGTGACGTTATGAGCATATTTCTTCAAAATGAAGTATGCTTTCATACCTGTGTATCTTCATTGTGTATACAAAATGACACTTTTCATCAAAATAAACCGCTTTCTTGCGCTGTGAGTTACATCTATGCCAAAACTAGATTCCACATTATGTTTTGAATTGGGTGAGGGCCGCGCGAACGCGAGCCCCCGCTGCCACAAATTATGACGTGTATGCCTCCCGTAGGAAGATACTAGAGTCACCCGGCCCGAAGTGCAATGGGGCAGGCTCCTCTAGGCCATCCACCTTCCGGATAATGGATAGACCCCGCCCAGGTAAGTAATTTCTGAGTCTTCAGTTGGGGTTTCTATACTTTCATTCTTCCTCCCTCTCATACTAACGATATGGGTTCTCCCTACGGAACAGTGTATGGAGACAGCCAATATCAAATTCAGTATTCTCTGGAAGTTCCACTTCTGTAACAACACCAAACCTTTGATAAAATGAATGTTGAATGTACAATGCCGGGCAACAAGTACTGTGAGTTGAGTAAACATCCATGTACGTTGGAAAATCTTCACACTTGTGGCAGGGTTTTGCAGTTAGGTAGGTACCGATCATGGAATTGATTGAAAGGAATGTGATTAGCTACAGCTGGAAACCTTCTTGCTGCCCTTGGTACATAGCTCCAAAATTTATTTCACAACAATGCACATTCGTTTGCTGCTAACAGCTTAGTTTACACACGCAATCCATCAATCTTCTCTGATTTAAGTAGTCACCTGCTCAGGATAGTGAGGTTGGTGAGGAAGATGATGTAAAAGCTCTGGACACCAGGTTAAGTTTTGAGAGAGAATGCTGTGGACCCTTCGAAGCCTAATTCAAAAGACAGTAAATATGGTAACAGTATGGGACAATATAGAGCAAGATCATATCAGATCTCCTATAATGGAAATTAGAAAACGACCATTTTCACAATTAAAACCCAATGCTCGGAAAGTGAGTAAATCCAAGCGACGCCACTTCGACTGAAAGCATTCTTTGCCATGTATGGTGGTAAGTTTTAGGCCATCAACATAGGGTTGGCCTAGACTGGCTAACGGATTCAGGCATCCATCTCATTCTCGATTTGGAGCTGGCATTCTTATTAACTGGGTCTTTATAGTGGGGTCAGAAACTCATTCTTATTCAACTTAAACCTCCAACTGAGTCCTTATAGTGGGGTCAGAAACTGCACATCCTTATTCCTGTTGTGTGAGCTACAACATCGAAAGTAGTACCGAAATTACAGCGTGAGTTTGTAACAGGCACCCAGATTCATTGCGTTCCATAATCTGCAAAATGTATGATCAGGGGCACTGGCATTCACGACTGCGATGAATTGAATGTTACTTGGGGGGGGGAAACATGGAAAGGTGGATGTGACTAGGCCCTCGGTGCACAGATGCACAAAAATCCGAGCCAACCCTTTGTTGATGGCCTAAAAACCTACCTCCAAACATGGCAAAGAAGCAAACTTAAGTCTCCAATGTACAAGACTGAATCCTCATTGTGGCGTCAGAAACTGGGCATCCTTGTTCGTGTTGCACAGATGCAGAAATTCCAGGCCAACCCTATGTTGATGGCCTAGAAACTTACCACCAGAGATGGCCAGAATGCATTCAACTTAAGTATCACATGTACACAGCTGAGTCCTCATTGTGGGGTCAGATACTGGGCATCCTCGTTCCTGTTGCATGAGCTACAACACCGAATAGAGCACCGAAATAACAGCAACAGCCACCCAAATTCATTGCGTCCCACAGACTGAAAACGTGTGATCAAGGGTACTGGCATTCACAACCGCGATAAATGGAATGGCAATTAAGGAAAAAAAAAGGATGAAGAGGTGGATATGACTAGCCCTCAACGCACAGATGCACGAAATCCTATTTCTCAGATTCACCACATATGGCAAAGAATGTATTCAACTTAAGCCTCCAATGTACAAAGCTGAGTCCTCATTGTGGGGTCAGAAATTGGGCATCCTTGTTCCTGTTGCATAAGGTACAACATCGAACAGAGTACCGATATTACAGCTTGAGTTTTGACACAGGCACCCAGATGAACCTGCAAATTGAGTGATCAGGGGCACTGGCATTCACGACCGCCATGAATCGAATGGCATTTAAGATGGATATGACTAGGCCCACAGTGCACAAATGCACAAAATCCTTATTCTCAGATCCACCCATCACGCGATTCCCTTGCAGGACGCAGAATTTCTAAAGGAACTGCAGGAGTCAAGGAAATAGTTCGATGCAGGGAACGGGGGCGCTCAAGCATCCGACGACTCGCAATTCGAAACCCCACATTGAAGGGACCGGTCGCGGGAAGGTTTATTTACAACATGCAGCCTCACTTCAAACCACTTCATTAACGGGCGAAGAATCACGGGTCCATCTCCGACTTATCGTCTCCTATGTCAGAATTGGAATCGTATACAAGCCAAAGAATGACGATAAGAACGACGGGAATGATCATGATGGCGAGCAGGATCCCCCGCTGCCTTGCCATGTCTGCACGGTACGTCGCGCGGGCCTTCGAGTCTCCCCGCCTCTTGGTGACCAGGCCGTCCTCCTCCACATTCCGATCCGCCATCTCCACATCCTTGTTGTCCTCCTCCATCGCTCCCAACTCAAACCCTGGCACTGCGAAACCCTAGAAACTCCGAAGCAACAACACACACACACAAGCAACTGGCACTGCGTCCAAGAACTCAACACACAAATACTCAAATCTTCCTGTCGCCTACATTTTAAAGTCGGATCCCATGGAATGGTAGATTTCTATTATTGTGCCTCGTGATGTGTGGATTTGGAGGTGCTTTGCAAGCATTTGAGAGGAATTTGAGGGTATCTGTCTGTATATGTTGGGTGGGAATTTGAGAAGTATTGCATTGTTTTGGGAGTTGAATCAGGGCCACTTCTCACACGAGCCAAGGGCCGTGACCATGTAATTGTGAGGGCCCTCGATTCTCATCCAAAGGTCGCACCACTGACATGATTTGTCATAATTTGCATTAAGGTCCACCTCCGGCAGACCATGAAACATTATTTACAGTGTGTCATGTAAAAATTCATGTAGACTTTTCATTCATGATAATACAGTACCTTTGAGCCCTTAGGCCTTCATCCTCTAGTGCGAAGTGAACTTGAATGGTCTCGGCCTTTTCGATCAATGAGAAATCTTAGAATACAATGGTCACGGGCCTTTAGTCTCATGTGTGAAGTGGCCCTTAATGTGAGCCCATTACCCTTGCATTGATCATGGTATTCATGATGCGATGCAAGGGGAAGTTCCATCCTTTCAGAGGGTGGGTTCTATGGTGAGGACCCAGGGGGGTTGGGGGAGATGTCCAAAGAGTCTTGTGGTGGAGGTGCCATTGGTGTATGTTGGTTATCTAGTTCATGTTTGTTTAGAATTAAGTAGGTAAAAAAATTTATGATGTTTGGTGTGTAGATTCACTAGATTTTGATAGTGGGTTTGCAGATGTTGAGGTCTTTCACTTTTGTGATGGAGTATTTGTGTATGGTGCATGAACACTGGCCATGTGAGGACCCAAAGGGGGGGGGTCCAAAGAGACTTATGGTGGAGGTGCCATTGGTGTTTGTTGGTTATCTAGACTAAGTATGATATTCAGTGTCATATGGTATTGAATGTCACTATGGTAACTTTTTGGATGACACTTCTTATAAACAAGTGCACAAATATGTCATGGATGATGGATGAGTTCATCCATTGGCCAAAATCTTGTCAGCATCTTGTGATGGAATATTGTCATGGATGATTGAAAGTTGGTTGAAAAATCACTTGGTAAGTGACAGTAATTGCAACACTGTAATCTAGAATCCCCCAAAAAATTACAAGGAATGACAAATAATGTTGGGTTAACATTTAGTGTTAGTGACACTATACCACGGTTTACAATTAGTATTGAGCAAGACAATTAGAATTGGTGACACTAAATATCATATTTAGTGTAGTTCATGTTTGTTTAGAATTAAGAAGGTGAAGTATTTTATGATGTTTTGTTGTGTAGATTTCACAAGATTTTTGATAGTGGGTTTGCATATTTTGAGGTCTTTCAATTTTGCGATGGGGTATTTGTGTATGGCGCTTGAACACCGGCTGTGTGAGGACCTTGGGGGGGGGGTTCCAAAGAATCTTATGGTGGAAGTACCATTGGTGTCTGTCGGTTATCTAGTTCATGTTTATGTAGAATTAAGTAGGTGACGTATCTTATGATGTTTTGGTGTGTAGATTTCACTAGATTTTTGATAATGGGTTTGAGGATGTTGAGGTCTTTCAATTTTGCGATGGAGTATTTGTGTATGGCACATGAACACCACCCGTGATGGTTATTAGTGGGTTCACTTTCCATTATTTTTGTTTCAGGGTGTCTATTGGTGGGTCATATTTGTTATTAAACTTAGAACATTATGGCTTCTTGGTATTTTGGTTGATTTCAGTTCATGGCACCTACCATGAGGATGTGGTATAACATACCCCTCCCAAGTTTGTTGTTATTTCATTTCAATCGGGTCTTGATGTATTGCTTTCAAATATTTGATCGTGATTGGGGGGACATTTTATCTTAAATAGAGATATTAGGGGCATAAATGGTTCCATGTCTTTTCACCCTCCCCTTATGGTAGGTGTCATGATACTTTGCCATATTTTGGGCCTTGACAATGGTTTGAGAATACACTAATTTACCATGCATTTAACTTTGCTTCCAATCCCCCCCCTTTACAATATCAAATGAATATTTAAGATAAAGTAAATTTTATGTAGATGTCACATTGGGGTCACATCATAGAAAACATAACTACATATACTCTAACAAAAACATGTTAAATATGCCCTCCTTCCCATCCTTCCTTGCTTCCTCCCCTCCTCCTCACGTGCTCCTCCTCCTCCTCCTCTATAAGTACTTTCTCTCATATTCTTCATGCTTTATGCATTCATTGGTACATCCTATTATTTTTCAACAACCTAGCCTGATTTTTGGGCCAATTTTGGAGAATCTCCAATGAAAATATACGCACTTAAGCTAGCTATTGGTTTCCAACAACGACTTGCCCACCTACTCTCTTTTTGGTTTGTCAATCAAACAACCTTACTTTCTCGACACTTGGTTGAACAAGGATTTGACACTGGCATAGAATGACAACCATGTGGAAGGCATTGTGGGGCCTACCTCAATGGGAAACTCATGACATCCCAACTCCACCAAAAATCACATTTGGTGCTCTTGAGGATGCCCTTTTTTCAAAATTTGGAACCCTTTCCACCTCACGGGAAACAAAGTAAATTACCTCCACCCCCCCCTCCACCTCGAGGGCTTTTGCAACTATGAACGTGAATTGTACTTGAAGCAACCGGTGATGCCACCCCAACACAAAATCATCGTTGCTTACCACACCCTGAATCAAAGACTTGTCGTTGAGATTGGTTGGTGGTCAACTAACCCAATGTGTAAAGATAACATATGATACCACTTTTGCTCTAAATTGCGAAGTTGGGAATGAGGCACACTTTGTGTTGGAGCATCCCCCCTACAACTCCATTATAGATAAGAATGTAGTACTAGGGAATCTCAAGTCTTACTTCCAATTGGACCATCAAGTGGATATAAGCCTCTATCTCATGGAGGATATTGCACTCCGCTACTCAAGGGATAAGCATGCTTGACATCATCTTAATGTATTTTCAACCCCATAAACCTTTTGGCTTCATGATATTTATGATCAATTTCATTTGATTTCATTGGGCCTTCCGCTGTTTTTTTTCTTGATACGTTGATAACACATTTTCTTTCTTTAAATTTCCTACACATCTAGGAAAAGCTTGTTGAAATTACTCTTGTGCGAGGGAAGTACATTGTTGGATTTTCTAGGTTTTTTTAGCTAGATGTACCTTCAAATAAGTACATCTTTGGAAATTCGTCGAGGACATACACTAAGTTCTACATAGTTTTGCAATTTCATGTTAACCCATAGTCTTTATGGATAAAAACAAATGAACTTGACTACAAGACGAGCTCCATCTTTGCCCATTATCCTATAATGAATTACTTACAAACATCCACATAATCTCATGGAAAGTGGTCATTTTGCCATAGTTTGGCAACTTGGGAAAAAGTGCATACATACATACATACATACATGTATGCCTATCAACAAAACATGGTTAGATTTTCTATGATTTTTGGCATTTGTTTGGAGGGTCATTCTATCACGAGATGTTATATAAAAGACTTCCTAAAGTTGAATAATTATTAGAAGCTCGTCCAATTAATTCAGTTTCCATCAATTTAGAAGAAAGAAATTGAAGGCTGGAATAAATTAACCTATATGATTGCTAAGCACTTGAATCGGGGAACAAAGATCAGGGTCTTTCAAAAAAATAAAACGAAATATTATGTTTTATATGTTCATCTCCATTTGCTTGAAGTCCACTTTTCATATTACATGACCAAAGCGTTAAAAAAATGATGTGGTTTTCTCTCGGTCATGGCTCTACACTAAGGGCCATGACCATGAGAAACTCTAATTCAATTTCTCACATGGCTATTGGTGATGCATGTAAACTTGTCTTTGGTTTAGGGTCTACTCATTTCCAATTATTATAAAAGTGAAAAGGATTGCAACTTTTGAAGCTCCCTTATACAAATTTTGAAAGGGATTTGGATATACATTTTTGATTATATATTGATATAAGATTACATGTTTGTTTTTTTTGGTATCATTGCATGTGATTTCATATGCCATGCAAGAACCTTCATACATAAGCAAAACCACCCTAGAATTAATACGGTTTAGAATAGTATTGACCCAAATAAAAACTCGGGTATACAAAGATTCTCTCACATGGACATACTGACCAAATATGAATATTTGACTGGCATTACAATTTTGATACCCATGGGTAGGTTCTTTGATACCATTATATAATGATGTTGATTTTATTGCTACCATGCATTCACCTATTATACCAAGACCAACATTGGCACAATAACCCTAATAGGATGCATTTTTCTTTTACCGGCCCCTTCGGTACATTCCCGTAGTGTTGTTAAACGAAACCCCTAACTTAGTGTCCGATACAGGGCCCCCAATTGTTGCAGACGATACTCGAGAGTTCTTTCGTCGCTTCATTTGCAGCATCGATAGCTTACCTGAAGTTAGGTAATGGGCACGAAGGTCGACTCATTGTAACCACCACCTTCACGCGAACGATGAGAGCTTCAGCAATGCTGGCAACTCATCTTCTTCGACCGCTGCCTGGTCCTCGGTAACTTCCCCTTTACAATTCCTTCATTCATTCTCTCGTGCCTGCCTTGTTACGAAACTGCTTTCTGACGCTCCGCCAAACGATGTTTTACCTCTGTGAATTGGAATGCGGATTTTGAGCAGGGAGGTGCATCTTTGGTGCTTGTTTCCCGAGGACATTGTAGACCCCGCATTGGTGAAGCTCTACAAGGGCCTACTTAGTGATGACGAGCTGGAGAAAGTTAAAGAGGCTGGCCGCGGGCCAACTCACACCGGCCGCGTGTTTGCCCGGACACTCGTGCGCACCACACTTGCCAGATGTAAGAAACCAATTTTCCTTAAATTTTTTTTTGCATCTGGTTGCCTCAAGAGCAACCAGCTCAATCATCGAGAGTTTCTCATGTGTAGATGTGTTTGGAACATGGCCTTGTCTCTTAGCCATGCTCCGGATACCCGCCTCGAATTTGATTTGAATTACATTTGAGGTTGCGGCTTTGATCGAAGGTGAAGTGTCTCTCATTCACGTCAACCTACGGTCGGAGTCACGTCTCTTAATTGAAACAGTAGAAGACATTGCGTTCCCGGACTCTCGATTCTTGTTGTGAATAACCCTAACTAGCTCAATCGAGTTTCTCGTGTGTAATGTGTTTGGAACATGGCCCTGTCCCTTCCGTAAATCCTCCCGCGGTTTACATTTGAGTTTGCGTGAAGCATCTCTCATTCACGCCAACTGTACAGTTGGCATCATCTATCTCTCTTGTGTGGGACATTGGAAGATATTGTGGTCTTGGGACCTTTGACTCTAACCATCAAGCTCTTGTAGAATAAGGGTGGCTTAAACCTAGGGCCTTAACCTGCATCCCATGGGAACTCCGGGTTAGTCCTCATGAGGACTCGGGATGCATGACCTTCCTAGCATTTGATTTCCAGGGCATCCTATCACCTATTGTCCACCCAATTATAGTCAGGTATGCTGATGAGCTGGATATATTCAACCAACCATGTGGGGACCTTACGGCTTGCCCTTGGGGAAGATTAAGTGGAGGCCAGGTTCTCCACGTGTGCCTGTTCAAGGTTTTCAGCTTTGAAAGGAGCCAATAGTCTTCGGGGTCTCTTTAATTCTTGTGATGCTCGTTTTGGGATCACATATAGACTTAGACCACCTGAAGCTGAAGGAATACTATGGTTCACGCTATTGGCAATCCCGGAGTCATCTCTTCTTCTTTTCTCTTCTAGAAACTTACAGTTGTTCATGTGCTGCAGATGGAATGGTGAACCCTCAGTCCCTCAAATTCAGTACAAACAAGTTTGGGAAACCAACGGCAAGAACCTCACTTTGGCTGTGAGAATTCAAAATTATTTTCCAATTGCCATTGGTGTTTAGGTCTCACCTTTTGTATTAGTGTGTAAGGCTTTATTTCCTTGTTTTGAAATTTTTGGGGTTGCATTCAAGGATAATGATGGTGCTCATTTTGACCAGGTTATATGGCCTAAACAAATTAAAGAGAGAGACTCATGGAGGCCAAAGTCTCTCTGCTTCAATTTATCTCATACAAAATCTCTTCTCGCATGTGCCGTCACCCTCAACACGCCTGTGAGTTTTCCAGCAACTGAATCTGGATTGTGGCTGTAGATTTCCCTCCCTCAGATCTTTATGCCTGTACCACTGAAGAATTTGTTTCAGTCAAGTGGTCCACATTGTTTATTATCCATGATTCTTCAAATTGTTTAGAAGTTGCACATTGTTATCTGCTGCTGGACCTTGTAGATGACTTCTAAGTGCACATGTTGTACTGCAGCATTAGGTAATATACCAGAGTAGGGTCATCAGAACTACTGTAGATAACCAGGTAGGGTCAGAGAGCATTTGAGCATATGTAGTGTTGAACTGATGCTATTTTTGTTGTGTAACTTATGGCTGGGCTGTCAGGTGGGCGTTGATGTAGAGGAGAAAGACCGAAAATTAAGCAGGAACTTGATGGCACTTGCGCGGCGCCATTTTTCACCTGAAGAAGCTGAGTGGTTAGCAGAGTTGACAGACCCAACAGAGCAACATCAAAGATTTATGCAGCTATGGACACTGAAGGTGATACATTGTTTGTTGTTATTATATCCTAGTTTGTCAGTGAAAGCACACCAATGACCTCTACAATCTCTTCACCCAATAAGTAGTGCATACCATACTCATTAAGCTTTGAGCTTACACGATGTTCTCCATGCAGGAGGCTTATGTGAAGGCAATGGGCACAGGGATCAATGAAACTCCACTTAAGAATTTTACTTTTTCTTTCAGTCATTCAGATCGCGCACAGTCGTACTTGGAAAGCGCCATGAATGTTTCTGCTTTACCACAGGTTAGAAAAATCTCCTCTTCCAGATTTGAAACTCACACTTCCATGAATTTATTTCCTAGTGCATAGAGTTGCATTGGTTGTTTCTATAGCCTTCTTGTGTGCAAATGTTACCATTTGATAACTCATATGTTGGGACATTGGAACAGCGAATTACTATGGAGTATTCAAGTATGGCAGGGTGCACTGTCAAACCCATTCTACCTGCAAGTAGTTGGCAGTTTCTGTTGCTTGAGCCGTCACCATTGCATGTTGCATCAATCTGTCATCGGGTTTATCAATCCAATTCATGCGGTATGTACAAGGTGACAACGTGAGTCAAATTTCAGAGGGTGATGTTATTTTTGAGGCTGTCAGTGGATGTTGCAATTGATGGCATACTTCTCTCAGCTGCTGGTGAAAATGATGTGGTACTCAATCTTGGTGTTTATGACTTTGATGATGTCTTTGTAGGTAATCTTGGAACAATTTTGGCTAATGGATATGTTTGTTGATGAATAAAAATGTGTTTTGCAAATACTGATTCAGAGCAGCCGGAAGGATGCATGGATGATGGGTTAAGGGTGAAAATGTGGCGAACAGTCCCATTAATTGGAGATGAGCCCCTTAGGGACAAAGTGGTTGCACTTGGCACATCTTTTCCCCCAGAGCTATGTTCACCTTCAAACAATGAACTCCTAGAAGCTGGCAGTGGTGCAACTCTTGTTCCAGATTGTTCTCTGTAATCCTTACTTCTGTGAAGGAGCTCAAGGCCATGGACAATGCTGTAGTTTCTGAAAAGCGTCTGCTTGCCTTCAAGTGTATGTACATTTTCAGCACTTCCCCTAACAGCTATGTACTCCTGAGCGGTTGTCTTTCACCAGATAATCCAGGTAATCCAGTGCTGACTAAGTTCTGGGTACGAGTGCAGGTCACATACACACAACTTGGAAAACTGCAGGCCAAACTGTGGACCACACATCCCGACTGGAGTCATGCTGCCAAATTTTATTGCCCATGCTCTCAGTTGACCAGACATACTTGCCAGTATATATCTCTTTCACACATCTAATTTAGGATCTCAATCAATCTTTTGCTCAGCTTCTCTTGTAATGTTGCTACGTTGTTAATTCTCGATGAGATACTTAACCTCAAAATATAGTGAGGATTTTCGTCTGCCTCAACTTAGAAAATTTGATATGTAAATGTGTTGGTTCATCTTTGCTTACTGACATTGTGCAGGATCCAAAAGAACCACCAGAAACAAGATTGCTGGACCTGTTCAATAGGTTGCATCTTTACTGTTTCATCTTTTGAATCTAAGATTTTCCAGACATGAGCTGTTGACATATTGTTGTGTCTACTATTTTCCCCCATCAACAGTCTCCAGAATCCTAACTTCTCCATGTAGACTCCGATCTTAGAATTTGTGTGGTTAGAAATATTGATCCGTTATTATTGTATGGTGCCTTTCAGGACAAGAGGGAGGGATCACCAACTTGTTCACCCCCGAACTGTATGATCGAACTGGACAGGCAATGAAGACCACAAATTTAAAAGATTGAAAAGGCTATCAGTAGTTTGGGCCACGACATCCTGTACAACAGCTCCCACCCACCAACCCCTCCACCTCCATTCAGGAGTCTGGAGGCCAAAAGTATAATCAAAGAATACAACCAGTTGCTTCTCAACATTTTTTCATAACCCTTCACATTTTAATAGTATCCCTTGCCTTGAATGCAAACCTCAACTTTGAAACTTAATCATCTAGAAACAATCCGCATGACATACACTTCTCCATATTCAAAGAAAGAATACCTGAGTATTCCTCCCAACTGTAGTATGAATGATGATAAGTTGTCTCAAATTTTGTGGTGGAAGTTGTCTAGGTAAACTAATCCATCTTGGATGTAGGAAATCAAACCCCCTATAAGGTGGATTGGTCTTCAACTAGCACACTTCTCATAGGATATGAAGCACGCACTCAATACGAGATGGTTAGCAAATTCAAATTGAGCATGTAGACACTTTCCTTATGTTTTTTTGAAACTCATATGAATATCTTATTTATCCTCAAAGTGAAGATTCTCGTGCTCATGAAATGGTTATATAGCCCCCCCCCCCCATTATTTTGACTATTGAGCCTAGAATGCTTGTCATGTTGTGAGCACAATCTAATCTCTTTTAACCATGTGTCCTTGGGTATCCATTCTTGGAGCCACACCAAAGCACATCCTAGTTAAATATATGTGTCCTAATATGAAAGTATTTGAATAAGGGTTGTCTACCTTAGATTGAAGCTCACTCCATGCCACTTGGACTCCACTAGACTAATTTTAGGTCATTGATATCATGTTCAAGCCAATCTGGACTAACATAGAATGTTATAGGGTATCAAAAAGTAGCTCGTTGCATTTTCACCTTTGCAATGGATGAGTTTACCTTGAGACCATGAAGCTCTACACCAGTATGTGCAATTAGGTCACCCCACGCTAATTTGTTGCCATTGCACACTATTTTGAACATTTACTAGCATAGTAACAAGAATAGATTGATTTTTTTCCAACTATAGTTGCTATATGGATAACAAAGCAAAGTTTAAAAAAATTAATGTGATCCGGTTTTAGCCCGAGGAAATTCACATGGGCAAGGAAGCAATCTATTCGCGAAGCAACCTAATTGTGTAGTCAAGGCGAGTTTGGACTCGAAGGTTTTTCATTTGTCCAGTTGGAGTCAAAGTTGTGGAAAAAATATCCTAAAATCGCATGGCATCATTCTTTCCATCCCACAGCTGATGTAACTTAGTTGTGAAGCAATGAACGAGGAGAACCAACCGCTAGTTACACATGAACCAGCCAAGTTTGAGAAATGACTGGTTGAAGTTCAAGACTTCAGGAAAATTACTGATCATTCTAGAGGAATATACCCTCAATTAATAAAGAAATATTGAAAGATCGCAACATGTAACCGGTGGGACTTGGAAAACACTCGGATTATGACCGATTATGCCCAAAATGTTCGTGGACGCTGTTGTGAAGCTCCCCTCTTTTACGTTGAAGAAGTAGTTGACATTGAGCCTCCCAATGATGATTCTCGAGAGTTGACTTGTGATCATTTCCATCTTGTCGCCAAAAACTTGCAACTTACCTTTCCACACACGATCTTTGTTTGTGTAGACTCGACATCATCGATACCTACTCTCGATCGATTCCCATTATGATTTCATGAAGCATTTCAAGGACGTGGGAAAAAACATCCTCTCAAACGACATTGATGTGTCAGGATGTCGATGGTGATCTGATGGACCATATCTTGTAAGTATGTGGCCACTTTCATCATTTAAGTACAATAACTACGGTAACAATTCACTTGGTACCTAATTGAATGATACGAATTGTCATAATGCACAAAGTATCTAAGAAACATGTCGACTCCGGGGGCCTTTTTAACATTGCGGTATTTGGCCCTACGGTGAGCACTTCCAACTCCACAAACAATTTTCGTCGTTGGATCGTATTGGGAATTGTCTCGTTTGGTAAGAAGTTGTGAAGAGTTGTGAATCACGTCAAATTGTCACATCAAGTTTCGGGATCAAGTTAAACGATCACATACGTCCTTCTAATTGTGTTGATTATTGGACCTAAAACGGTGTCTATATTTGAGCACATAGACCAATTTCACCATAAGATGTGTCTTTTTAGTGCCAGTTCTTGACTGGAAGCCTTGTCATGTACCAAATAGAACATAAATATCGAGTGGGAATAGTACTGAACAAAGGAGAACTTGTGACAAGGCAAAGAATGCTTGAAAGTTGAAAGTTGATTGGCTTGGGGCTCGTAAATCGAGAGTCGAATCTTCCGACATTTTTGAGTGTCCTCCATGAAATAGTTTAAGATATTTGTTGAGGGTTTGTCTTAGTTGTTACAAACGGGATCCCTCAAGGACACCATCTATCAGAGTTGTCCTCTCAAGTTGAAAGCTCAAGTGTAAAGTGAACTTGACAAGAGAAGCTTGCGTATAAGGCTCTCCGCCAATGTGAAGGCTCATTTCTTCAAGCTCTTGAGCTCCAATCTCTCAACCTTGCAAGTGCAAAGCGGACCTCACTTGTTGACGGAGGATAACATCTCTTGGATCCTAGGCATGGCGCGACATGAAACCATGGTAGTAAGTTATTCCAAGTAATAATACATCTTTCAGGTTGTGATCTAAGTGAGTATTTATGGCGACTACACCTAGTTGTGGTCCTTGCAAAAACACATTCCCCACAAATTTCCTAAAATGAACATGGTGTGAACATGAGAGCCTAGGACCGGTTTTGGACACACCTGTAATCAACACTTTGAAACTTCATGATTTATTCTTATGTTGTCCAAAAACTACACACAACAAAATGTGTGTAATCTTATTTCAATTAGGTAACGACAAGACCCAACAAAAACTAAAGTGGTCTTATGGATGTAGTCATAGATGTAGCTACCATAAGATAGGACGGGAAAGTTGCAACATAAATAGGTAACTAACAACAGATGAATGAAAGAACGTACTTCTCATTCACCCAATTTTTTTTTAAATGACCCTCTATAGGTTCATGGTCAATTCATCTTGACAAATGATCTTAATTAGGGGCACTTCACACACGAGCCAAGAGCCGTGACCATGAAATTGTGAGGGCCCAAAAGAAAGTGTCCAAAGGCCATCCCAAGCCACCTCCAAAATCATGCAGTGTGGTCACAAACCCTCGAGTGTAGTGTGCAGTCATATGTGACCAAGCCCTCAACCAAATGCTATTTCAATGAATTTCTATTCATACGGGTCCTCACGCATGATAAAATAGAATAAATCAATGGTTGTGAGTGTTTACAGTGCCATGGTCTCCCGGTTTTTTGTTGGGCCCACCTCCAAGAGGTGGTTTTTGAAAATAGTCCAAGTGACCATGAAACATGGTCCATTCGATGCCATGTAGGAATCCATGTAGACTTTACATCCATCTTGCATTCACATACTTCGTTGGTCCCTCAAGCATAGTGTGAATCGAACTCGGACCGGCTCCGCCTTTTCCACCAATGAGAGTGCTTGAAGTGTAATGGTCATGGGCTCTCGGTCTCGTATGTGAAGTGGCCCTTAGATTAATCGGGGGTCTTCAAGAGCAACTCCGCCATCAACTAACCCATAAATAATAACATTCGAGATGCATACTATTTCAAAGCTTTTACAATGGATGGATGAGATGTACACTCATATGCGATAATTCTCTCTCTCTCTCTCCAAAGATGAGAAGGGGCGATCTCCGGATGAAGGAACATATTCATTCCTCTTTGGATGGTCTAAGAATGCCGCCATGTCTTTGCACTAGCCTAAGCATGTGCATGGGGTAAGTGATATTTTTATTTATGGACCACATAGGTAGGTGTGTTGTGACGTTGTGGCGATGACCAAGGGTTGACCGAAAGCATATTAGATTGAGTCATCCAAACATTGCCTCTCGAAGAATTGACACCCCTAATAAAAATCTATCTATCAACATGGCCCAAAATACTAGATTTGCATTCATAAGGTGCCTTTCAAGACCTTTGAGGATGGGTTGTAAGAACTACCTCATAGAACAACAACCCTTTGTTAACCCTTAAAGGATGTGGGGTCTCAATAGGTATATGGCCACATACATAATTTATATGGGCTTCACCAAGTTCAGAAAGTCATGTTTGACATGTTTGTGTGTTTGAAGCCTTATTATATACATTGTCTTGTGTCAAGAAGACAATAAAGTGCAACATTGCAAAGTGTTTTATGTACTTCAAACATACGTGCGTGTTGTCTAGTTAGGGCCGTTTTACCAAGGGCCGTGAGAAATTATGATTTAGAATTTCTCATGGTCATGGTTGGCGGTTTGAAGACCGCGACCAAGATAAATCCACGTCACTTTTTAAAAGCCTCTTTCATGGGACACATTGTAAAGCGGATTTAGACACGGATGTAGTGTTTTAAATGAAAATACACATTAAATTTTTACTAAAAACATATATATATATATTCTTAAAATAGGAAACAACTACTTTTTTCTAAAATAAAAGTTATTTATTTATTAATCTATTTATTTATGACATGGTCACCTTATTTTTCCGATAGGACAACCTATTTGGGGTTCTCTCATTGCAAAATCTATGTAAACACCAAATATTATCCATTTCTAGACTTGTAGGATGGCATGTCACTTTCTGGTTCATTTTATGACATGCTCACCCAAGCTCACTTCTAGTTTTGGTGATCTTGTGTAAATTGAAGTGAGACCACCACTCATTTCTCAACGAATGAGAGATTTCATAAAGCGGTGGTCATGGTCACTACACTAAATAGGATATTTAGTGTTTGATTATATTCAATGTTGTTACCACTCTACCTTGCTCAACACTAATTTTCAATTCCTTGGCAATTAGTGTTAGACATAAATGTGTCGCTACCTTCCCTACTGCCACCTCCTTTATTATATATTATTTTTCATATCCTTACTAACACTAAATTCAAACATGTAACTTCCACATATTACCATAGTTGATATTTAGTGTTTGAGTTTACATTTCATGTTACTTACTTTCATAGGGTTATTGATATTTAGTGTATCAAACACTAAATATCCTATTTAGTGTAGTGTAAACCGACCCTTATAGCTTATAGGCACATATATGGATATGGCATTCAAATGCAAGCCACGTGCATACTACCAAATTTCATACTAGGCAACCAAGGTTGCACCTTAGTAGTATTTCTTCACATGTGCACATAATTAACTTAAGCTTAGTAGCAAAATTGACACCCCGCTTCAAAACGGGGTGCCACTTCATATTACAAAATAATAACCAACTCCACCAACTCCACCAAAGGGCCCGAGAAAAGCAATGGCAATGCAACCCAACAACAACCTATAAAGGCCCCTGCATGCATGCAAACCCCCCTCGCTTGCCAAGTTAAGGGAAATATCGGGTATGAAGGTACCTCTCATCCATTTGACATAGAAACCCTAAAATAGTGTGCATTCCGGAGGTTACTTTTTTGGCTTGTTTGACACATGAATTACTATAGCTTAAAAGATCCCGAGTTAGTTGACTTGGGGTCATTTGAGATAGATCAACAATAAACATGTAGAGGGTCAAGTTTTTATGTTGAATGGATGAGACATATGCTCGTATATGATAACCTAATTCCCCTTTCTCCATCCATGAGCACTGTGCAAACTACAACCATTACAAAATTTGTGATAGTTCCAAACTTGGTGCGGTCTCTTTGTGTGATGAAAGGGGGGGGTGGTGTGTGTGCTATGATCAGGGAGAACTGGCAGTTAATTACAAATGAACTGGTTGGAGCTCAAGACTGCAGGAAAATTACCGATCATCTTAGAGGAATTTATAGAATATACCCCATTTTAATAAAGGAAAACCAAAGGATGTCAACATGTAACCGGTTGGACTTGCAAACACTAGGATCTCAACCGATTATGCCCAAAAATCTCCCCAATCACTGGGGGTGTGTGTGTGGGGTTGTTATGCCAGTGACCAATGACCATGACCACCGCTTTCTAAATGTTCTCATTGGTTGGGAAATGAGTGAGGGGCTTCCCAATCATGTTGATGACTATCGAATCTATATTAGTTTATAGGGCATACTTCTATGTTATCTAAACACATGTCTTTTGGGTTGTCCATTCTTAGATCTCCACCTAAATCCACACTACTCAAATAAAGGTGTCCCCTCCAAAAAATCAATAAGCAAATTATGCACGCTTTACCTTAATAACATGTCAACATAGTTTGAAAGCCGTAGTACCATGGCAAGTTCAACTCTTCGCATCTTAAATCTTGATTTAGTTCGAAACCTCATCATTTTTTTCTTCAGATGTTTCAATCACAAATTTGTGACATGTGACGTTCTTGATTCATTTTTTTAAAAAGAAAAAAGGTGTTAAAGGTGCCACAATGCATCCAACGGCATGAACCCATCCTTGCTCCCATGGACCCATAAATGTATTTTCTAAGCCAAATCAAATAATTGTTCTAAAAATCCAACTCTATATTTGTTGATTCTTATACCTATACACGTCATCATAACTTGTTTTGTAATACAATTAATACAAACAAATACAAAGGAATACCGCAATATTCAAGTATGATTGGGCACGTCTTTGCCAAAACCTAGTTTCCACATCACCCTTTAAGGAGTTTCGATAGATCACAAGATGCCATGTAAATACTTATTGACCAAAGAATAAAATAAAACCTAATATGACCAGCACGTAGCACCATGTAAGTTGAGGGCTGATACATTCTAACGTGGACTAATATTTTAGAATCTTTGATGCCATGTTAAGAATCAAAGCCGCCTACTAGAAATGAAGCGTTTTATACTATAATAGTAGTTATATTAGTATAGCTCGTTGTGATGAAGTTCTCACGTTCCCAATGGACGAGTTTACGTTGTTAGTTTTAAGACGTCACGAAGGACCTATTCTTCTCATTGTACCACCCAAGCTATGGCATTTCCCCTTGTATGTAAGAAGTAAGTTATGTACATACAGAGAAACCAAATGGAACTGACATCCCACTTCAAAATTTGGCGCCACTTCGCCTACAAATAGAAACCGACCCCCCTGACGCACCTTCACCAACCGGGCCGCTTGCGTTTGCGGCCGGCGGTCCCCTCCTCTCCTCTTCCCTCTCAGCGCCGTGCTTGCGCGCTCCTATACGACGCGGATGCGCGTCAACGTCATGTATTCGGTGGTAGGGGGGAGGAGGGTCGGAAAGTAGGGGCTGGCTCCCGGGTGGTCTGGGGCCGACTCGCGGCTACGTCCGGCGGCAGCGGTCCGCTGCCGTGGCCTGGTGGGTGCGTGCGTGCGCTCGTGCCGCAGACGCGCGTCGCCTCGTGGTAGGCGAGGAGGGTCGAAAAGTAGGGCTGGCTTCCATGCCCTAGCCCGTCCATCGAGTGTCGTCCCCCTCTCTCCTCTTCCTTTTGCAGCGCCCGAGGGAGGACTGACAGCTCCACAGGGCTAGCGCCTCGAGTCCCTTCCAATCCACACCGTCCTCATCAACGCACCCGCAACCACGCTCAATTGCTCCACAATCGTGGCCGTGGCACGCCGCAAGCCCCGCACATTTTTTTTTTCCGCGCTTCTTTGGGCGTTTCGAGGCCCGAAAACAGGCTGCTCTGTGCTTTGGGGTTTGGTGTGGTTTGGGTTGGGGTTGCGGTTCCTGCTGCTGCTGCTGCTGCGTCTGGACCGTCCGTCCGTTCGCTTGCTTGTTTCACCAGGGCGGGCTTTTGCTGGCCTCCAGTAACTTAGTGGTCCCTACTGAAGTGGTGGCAGTGCAGGAAAAGAGGTTTCGCGACAGGTTTTGGTTGGTGTGGTGCGGCAGGTTTGGGTTCGCGTGCGTTTGTGCGTTCGTGGTGTCTTAGGGTAGGCCTTGGGGGCTTGCTTCTGGTTGCGCCATCGACGTGCTTATCGGCTCGGTTTGGTTTGGTGCTGCGAGAGAGAGGGAGGAGAAGGAGGAGGAGGAGTGTTGTGGCCCCGGAGGTTGTGGAGGAATTCGGCCGTAGGTTTTTTGGTAGGTGTAGGAGACGAAGAGTCCGGGGGGAGTGGGAGCTTCGAGTGGGGCGTTGAGAGCTTGACGTTACGATCTGTTGTATGGCGGCGAGTCGAGGCGGGGTGTGAGGATGGAGAGGTGATTCGTGGGTGAGCTGTTATGGTGGTAAGAAGGTAGAGAGAGAGAGAGACGGGGATTTGGGGTTCTTGAGGGCAGACAATGCAGAAGCATCAACACCATGTGAATGGTGTAGCAGCAGCAGAAGAGCAGGAGCAGAGCAGGAGCATCATCCGTATTTGTGTGGAGTTTGTTGTATTGACAGTTGGCGTTACCGGGACCGGGACAGGGGATGCTACCGTACTGCGCTGGGCCTCCTCATGCGGGGCTTGGTAGTGCGACATGGCTTGTCCGTCGCTTCTGCCATCTCTCTATATCACCTGGCAGCCTGCCCCTGCCCTTCGACGAAAGGGGGCTCCTCTTGGTCTGAGAAACTTGGGAAACACCTGTTATCTCAATAGCGTATTGCAATGCCTCACCTACACTCCCCCCCTCGCCAATTTTTGCGTCCTCAATCTTCATTCCAATACTTGTAAGTTATTACTCGAATCATCCGCATCCCGCCTTCCCCCCCTCTTAACCCGTAAGTGTTTTAGGCTTCAGCTCGTTGAAGTTTGTTTGTGGGTAGTTTTCTGTTGCTGTCGTTGTTTTCGACAACACTTTGCACGTGTGATGATGTCTTGGTGCGACTGTCAAACTCACAGGAAGGTATTCATTTATGCAGGTAATCAATATAACAGCAAGAATAACAGTAATTGCCCATTCTGCTTTTTGGAGAAACGTATTCAACGCTCTTTAACATCTGAAGGTGCTATTGATGCACCCGTTAAGATACACAATCGGCTGCAGCATTTCGCAAAGCACTTTCGGAATGGTCGACAGGAGGATGCTCATGAGCTCCTTCGATATGCAATTGAAGCCTGTAATCATGTGTGTGTACAGCTGCATAAGATACTGCAAGGGGGTAAAGTGCTCCCTAAACAGGGGGAAGCGAACAAGGGATCAAAGGAAGAGCCACATACGGTGGTGAAGGAGATTTTTGGAGGGCTGTTACAAAGCCAAGTAAAATGCCACTCGTGTAGTACAGAATCTAATAAACTTGACGAGATTATGGATCTCAGCCTCGACATTATGCGCGTCACGTCTCTTAGTGAGGCTTTGTGCCGCTTCTTCCAGCCAGAGGTGCTAGATGGGGACAACAAGTACCGCTGTGACCAGTACGTCCAAACTCACTCTCACGTTTTTCATAACTTTTAGTGACCCTTCCTCGGTTGCTGCTGCCCCACCCATAATCTACTCTCATGTGAGTCATTTTGTGGTATAGCAAAGCTCCCTCATTGGAGACTGAAGTTGTGGTTCTAGGATTGGAGATATATTATGTATAGTGTTCCTCCTCTACTCTTGTGACTGTTGAAGGAATCTAATCCAGAGGCATAAGTAGATTCAAAGTCACTCAGATTGGGCATACATATGGCTCTCCTACATAATAATTATCCAGTGGTCAAGTGTGAAGGCCACAGAGGTGCTTGTAAGAACTTGGAAGGCTCTGCTTCTTGCATTGCACCGTAAGGAAGAGGATAGTCTGAGTTTCATTTGAGATATGGTCAATTGTGGAGAGATGTGCCAGTGTAACTAGCGTGGTTAAAACCTGTTTTGGTTCATCTATCTCTCTGTATCTGTCCATAGGGAATCCCTGATGCCCTCAAGTACTTAACATAGGCTGCGTCTCTTTACTTTTTATTTATTTATTTATTTTTGCTTGTCATATGCTTCCCTCAGATGATCTTGCTGAATACTTTATCAATATATTTCTTAGTCTATTTAAGACATAGAGAGAAACACCTCAACCTTTGCATTTTGTATCATGAATTTTCCATGTTTCAAGGCTTCTGTTCCTGATCCCTGTTCCTGTTCCAATATCCCATTTGTAGTAAGCACCAAGAAATTTAGGGGTGAGAATGGGGAACAATTTAGTATTGCCATTTGGGATTGAGGTCTCTTTTTGCTAATTGTGGTCTATTTAAGGAGTATACCCTTGACCTAGGCTTAGATAAGATGTGTCTGGGTGCCTTCAAAAAAAGGTACAAATGTTGGTCCTGTATTTTCCCCTAGATGTTTCTAGTATGTTGTCTTATGCTCAAATCTTGTGTCTTCTTTCAATTTTTTGGGGTTTTTCTATGGACTGACACAGTTGCATATACTTGCAGATGCAAAAAGCTCTCTGCTGCTCGAAAACAAATGTCTGTGTATCGGGCTCCTAACATCCTGGTTATTCAGTTAAAGGTAAACTTTAAATCTATATACTTGAATTTTTCATTTGAAAGAATAATGCTGTTAGCTTTTTCTACTGGCGTTTTTTGGAGTTTGCAATTGTACAAGTAGCAACCCCACCCAGTAGTCTTTATTTTGCATGAGATTGCATGTCAAGAGAGGTGGGTAGGACATTTGTAGTTGCAGGTAGTCACTATAGGTGCAGGTAATTAACCTCTTAGTTATGTTAGAAGTGAATACTCTATCTGATTCTCCTCGTCAATCTCCTGATGCAGAGATTCGAAAACATTTTTGGGGGCAAAATAGACCGGCATGTACATTTTGAGGAACGATTAAGCCTTGCTGGTAACATGTGCAGAGCAGGCAAGGTATGTGCACTGGTTTGTCGCTTACAAGGCTAGGTGGAGTGGCAAGTTTGGGTGGAAACATGTATTGTAGTAATAATAAGGAGATGTGATAGTGGCTCTATCTGGTGTTTCTATACATCTTCTTTGGCCTCTATTGCTGGATCAATTTGATGTGCAAGAGAATCACCTAGTTTTTGTTGCTTTCAATTATCTATTATTTTCAATTAACATCTGGAGGTTTGTAATCGGCAGGATGCACGGCCAGAGTATTCTTTGTATGGAATTGTCGTTCATGCTGGATCATCGCAAGATTCTGGACATTACTATGCTTATGTGAAGGTATTGAGGGAAAAGTGTGATGACAGAAGAAGGGTTTGAATGTGGTTGAGTTGCTACTAAAGAGAACAAGATTTTGTTCAAGTGTGTTGTGAACTGTTGTCAAGTTGACTAGAATCAGTTTGTGTTCAATAAACTAGTTGTCAGTTGTCATGATGATCTTTTTACTCCTAGTTTCACATAAACATGAATTGTGTGGCTTTTGCTACTCCATCTGTGATAATCCCATCGGCCTTTTGTGTCTGTCTAACTAGTTGTTCCAGCTGTGTCCTTGGCATTGTTTCTCTTGTATGCATTTGGCAGGTTAGAGTGATTTTAAATTTAATGGGATGGCAAAGTTATGACTTTAGGGATCTTCTTCTTAAACAACCTTTTTCTTGTTCATAATAGGAAGCAAGTGGAAGATGGTACTGCTGTGATGATGCCAGTGTGACTCAAGTGAATGCCCAGACTGTTCTGGCAGAGAAGGCTTACATGCTTTTCTATGTCCGAAGTACTTTGAGTCCCAAGATCCCAAAGGATGGATATGGTTCATCCATCACCTCGCAGCAAGCCTCATCAGACACTCAGTTTTCAACGACACTTTCTGGGTCCACAGTTGGAAATAGCAATGGCACAAATGGCAGTATAAGCAGAGGGGTAACAAAGCCACACTTGAAGTTTGGAAGTATTGCAGCTTTTAATGGCCGCGTGGCTTCACATGCTGAGAATGGTGCTGAAAATTTGGCTAATGGGAAACCTGAGATTAAAGTGAATGGGAGCCATAACGGGTCTTCAGAGAGCAATGGTATATCAGAAAGTGATCGCTTGTCGTCAGTGATGGCAGACACAACATATATGCCTATCTGGGGACCCCTTCCCCGACCTTCAAGTCCTGTACAAGGTGGAAGGACGGGCGAGTCAAGTTTGCTAGTAGCATCTACACTGACAGATGGTGTCTCAGCTGTTTCAGCCCAGACACAAGTGACAGTCAGTGATCCTGTTGGAGACAATTCTGTCATCTTCTCAAAGCAGAATGGAGTTTCTTCTGAGGATACCAGCTCCTGTGTCATGGTATGAATCATTTTTTAGTCACATCCTGGTTATCTGTTACTAAGGCTTTGTATTTTTTGATTCTATCTGCTTGGACAGTTTGTTTAAGAGACTGTTATGGAGAGAAAGTATTGGATATATAATTAAAAAAGCAGTTTGATTGAGAATGCCACTAAGCCTAGGGCTCCTGAATATGGCGTGATTTCTTTGTGCACGTTTTACATGAGATGCACAGGACATGTATAATTTTGCATCTTCTGTCTCACAGGAAAACAGTGGAGTAGAAAATAGGAAAATTTTGCCAGTTGAGCATAAAAAGGATATCTCAGACGAGAAAAAACCAAGCCAGAAAAGGTTACGGGAAGAGGGTTGTGGTTCTTCTACAGCAGCTGTAGATGCAGCAAAGGGTGTTGCAGTGTCTGGAGATGTCATTGAGAAGCCTGCTTCAACAAAAATGGAGCACTTGTCAGAGCTTGAGAAGCTGAAAATGACGTAAGTGGCACATGTCATGGCTATTGAATGATATTAGATATTTGGTGATTCTAAGGGCTGATTAGGTTACAAACCTGGCGCCATATGAATGCTAACGAAAGAATATTGGATTGTAACCAGGCTTGAGCTGAAGGGGCGGGAAGAGCTGCTGCAGTCTGGTTGGTGTGATAAACTGAAAGAGTCTATGAGGGCGGCTAAAAAGCAACGCAGTGGTCAGCTTTGGTCTAGAGATACAGACAAAGCACTTCTAAAGTATGCTTTTTTACATCCCTGTAGCTGCTTGACAAGTTCTTTACAGTGTAGTCCTGGACAACAAGAGTTAATATCTAAACTACATTGTTATTGTTTCCTGAACCACAAGTACAACGAACACAAGGAAGCAATTTACACAGAGGTAGATGTTTTCATTAGGTGAATGCCATGTCATATACTACAAGGTATACAAATACTGTAAATAAGTAATCAGTATCTGTCTTTTTTAAGCGTAAAACTCTGCTGCTGTTTATTAACCAGTTACACTTTATCCACGCAGGAAGCAATTGATTGTGGATGTCCAAGAATCTTTCAAGCTCCAGATTCCCAAGCCTTTGAAAGAGCATCTAGTGGAGCAACTACGCACCTTTTTTATGCCAAAAGACAGCTAGATTTCTATGTCAATGTTACAGCCTGACATACTCGAGATGCTGCCAGACTGCGGGTTGTATTTCATCCAGATTCAAGCTGGTTTCATTGGTCCCTGAAACTCCTTTCCCACATTTCTTGAGAAAATAAGAGCTTGGGCAGTCACCTGCATTGTATTCTTGTTTACACGTGTCACTCTCATGTCACATGCTTCCTTTTGCAGTTTGGGTGGATGGGGGATCATAGAGTACTGTTTGGAGAAGGGATCGATTGAGAATCCATAACCTACATCCGGATGTTGGGAGCTTTTGGAAGTAGGGCCTTCAGTGCAGGTTGGTCTGGCTGATTTTATCGATCAGAGTGAGAGATAGGTGTTGCAAGGAAGAACAAGGAGCTTGCTTAGTAAAGCATAGGTTAGGTTGCCAGATTATCATGTCCCTCTGGCTACAAGTTTAGTGCATCTACATTTTGAAGAAGTTAATGTGCATAACAAGCGAGTCTCAAATTGAAGACTATTGTTAGGACTAACCTGCTGTTGGAGTGATGATACATTTATCATATATATTATCCTCATCTTACCCATGCAAGTCAGCAATTGAGGATAGACCTCACCGTAACCTGCAGCTAGAGGTCCTGTGCAGGTCACATCTGTTCACTGCTCTTTACCACATTACGGAAGGACGTACTCCAGTTTGGGCTAGGTATAAAGCATATGCTTGGATCAGTCTATTCTACAGATCAATTGAGAGAGTATCTCCATTTTTTCTTCTTGTTCATTAGTATTGGACCTCACAACTGGGTGGCTAGGTAACATGTTTGTTTTGTGAGGCTGGTTATGTACGATGTTAACATGCTCTTCTACTTTTGAAAGAGCTTGGCCAGCCTGTCGGCTGCATTGATATCTTAGTTCCATGAGCTTGCCACAATGGTGACTCTTTATGATGAATTTTGAGAAGGTTACTTTTCATCACTGGGCTGTGCATCATGTCTGTAGAACTGTTCTTCATGGGTGGTGTTTCCTGCCTGCAGCGATGTAGTTTTGGCCAATTAGTGAACATTTACTTTGTACATATGCAGCCCTGAAGTGGGCTTGTTGCAGATGGTAAGTCTTGAGAGTTAAGAATCATGTTATTTCATGCGCACCTGGTTGTGGTATTATTCTGGTGGAAATCTGTGCAGTTAGCCTATCTTATGGTTTTGAAAGCGTCATGCAGTTGAATTAGAAGACATTGTAAAGTATCTCTTTAATTTTTTTGCTATTAGTGGCAATTTTTGAGCAGAATTATTCACCAGATGCAGGATTGGAATGTCGAGATGAGATTGTGGATTATGGGCTGGTTGAAGTGATGTCATTACAAAACAGTTGAAATGTGGTTGTGACAAGGGGGTGTGGAGCATTTAGCTCTTGTACGAATTATTTCATGCATTCTAGATTGGAAACATTAGCGGGTGTCAAGGCAAATGTGGTTGAGTGACCTGAAGAAGTTGACAACAGTCGGAATGAACATGCAACCAATCATGTTGAAGTTATAGTTTTTGCATTTACTCCCCTTGAGCTGCTCATCTTTGGAGAGGAAATCATTGCATTCAATGGTGGAGCATGCACACCGACTTGCAAAACTGAGTCAATCAGCAAAACATCAAATTTTGGGAAGCCATATCTAGAAGAGTGGTGATCTTTTTGCCGAAACCGGAAATTGGGTCAGATGGGCAACCAAGTTGGCTATCATCCTTCCAAATTTCAGTTTGAGTATTGTAGCAATGAGAGAAATTGCATTTTGAATGAATTTAGGTCGATTGATTTAGTTTTGGAATTGTTTTCATCACTCACCTTCAATTACAAGAACAAGTTCATAATGTCGCCTAGGGCTCTCCCTCTCACGTATGGTTAGTAGTGTGGTCTCTTAGGACATTTTCTCTTACAATTATGAAGGTTTTCTTTGCCCATGAGTGCAATACAAGAGAAGAGGTTGAATGCTATAGCCATGTTGTAGCATGGGCGTAGCATAGGTGAAGTGTCAAAAATGTTGGGTATCTCTCAATCTACATGCTCTAGGATCGATAGAGAGTGTGTTCCTCATGTGGAGCCTTCAAGAAGAGGGCACCCAAGAAACATCACCCCTGCTCAACGACGAGCGTGTGTAAAGAGCCATCATAGTTGGTGGACTAGATAATGTTGTAGACATGAGGAATGCTTTGAGTGAGCTCTTGAATGTGATAGTGAGCACCAATATAGTGAGGTGTGCACTTCATGAAGCAAGTCTTGGGTCATTAGAGAAGCATAAGAAGCCGTTTGCTCATGGTCAAGAATGTGTGTTGCAGGTTGAAATTTGCTCAAAATCATCAAGATTGGACTATCCATGATTGGTATTGGATGTTTTTTAGTGACAAGACTAAGATCAATCGATTTCCGTCTGATGGCCGCACTTGGTGTTGGGTGAGGTATGGAGAATCTCAAAGCTCATCGTGTGAGTCAAATAATTAAACATGGAGGTGGTGCAATTTTTGTGTGGGGTTGTATGACTTCTTGTGGCATGGGTTATATGTGCAAGATAGAGGGGGAGATGACACAAGCTTTGTATCTTAGCATTCTTCAAGATGGGGTAATGAAGACAATTGAATGGAATTGTTTCAACCCTTCGTGTCATATTTCATAATGATAACAATCCTAAACATATTGCAAAATTAGTCAAGGAGTGATTGTCAATGCAAAAATTTTATGTACTTACTTGGCCTCAATCACTTGACCTAACTCCAGTGGAGCATGCGTTGGCACTTGTGAAACGAAAATTAAACGAGTATCCAACACTAGCCAAAGGAATGCTTCAATTGTGGGAGCGTGTGCAAGCTTCTTTCCATTCCATCACTCTTGAGTAGTGTCAAAAGTTCTATCATAGCATGCCCAATCATATCCAAATTGTTTTAGCTTCTATAGCAGGGTGAACAAATTATTGATCTATAGGTAGATGTAGGTTACAAAATTGAGTCAATGTATATAGTTATCTTCAAATCACTATTTCTCCATGTGTACATCTGTAATAGACATGAGACTTTGGAAAGGATGTACTAGATTATGATTATTAACTTGCATAAGCAAAAAGTTTGTACATTCTTGTTTTTATTTGCATGGCATTGTGTGTAAAAACTGATGTATTGAGTCATCGACTCAATTTTGGGAGTCAGTGTACCTCTCATTTATCCAACATATACATCTTGAACTAGCGTGCAATTCAAATGCTATTATTTAAAGTTCATTTGACATGGGAATCAGCTTCAAAAACCCCCGAAGAAGCCTGATAGTCCAAGTTACTTAAGATGAACTGGCCACAAACATATAAGGGGTCGGATGAGAAGTACACTCGCATGCGACAATTCCCTAGCTCCCTCACCGACTACCCTAGGATTGTGGGATGCAATACTATGGAGAGTCGATGGGATTATATGGGTTAGAGAGGGAACACATAATCCCATATAGTATTACATATAGTGTTACATATAGATCTATACATAATGATATGTGTTGCATATAAGGTAGAGGGTGCTTAAGCCAATACTTTAAGCTATTGCACATACATATGGCTACATGGTTGATATAAAAAATATATATTCATATTAGCCTTTGTTCTAAACATAGGTATAAAGAAAGAAAGAATAATTTTAGCCTCAATTAGATATTTGATGAATATTCAAAGTCAAAACCACCTGCTTCCTTAAACCAATATATAGGCCCCGTGTATGACAACCTTGGATATGATGAGGACCCCCACCTTCATTGCCTAGAACCAACACAACATAGTTGGGTACTAGACCCAAGCCAGATCAAAGACCAACTAGTAACGGTGCGCAAAGCCACATGGCCACCTCCATGATCCCACCTAGTTCGCTTGCAAACCCATCACCTTGCATCCTGGGTACCAACCCTCTTTGTGCTTTGTGGGCCTACCTCCATGACTTTGTGAATAGAATGGCTATACCCCCCCCCCAAGTAGTGTATAGAATAGCTAGAATAGGCATTGACAAGCCACCCTAAACCACCTTGAACCAACCTGAGATAGAGTGGAGCCCGTTACCTACCCTACATGAAGGTAGTGGAGGTCACTATGAGGTGGCACCACTAATGGCACCTAAAAGTGTCACTCTGTGGGCCTATACACTCCTACACCATGGGGAACGCTTCAAGGTAGTAGAGTGTTGGTGATTGGGAGACGTTTATAGGTGTTGGTTTTGGGTGGGGTGTTGGTTTTAGCACCCTCTACCTTAGTGTTAGTTGGTGTTGATACGCGGGCAACTTCCTCCTTGGCTTGCCCTTGGTGTGGGGGACTGGGGCGGTGTTTGTAATCAATTTATGCAACTCAATCTGCACCCCACAAAAACCCCATCTACTACTCTCTCTCTCTCTCTCTCTCTCTCTCTCTCTCTCTCTCTCTCTCTCTCTCTCTCTCTCTCTCTCTCTCTCTCTCTCTCTCTCTCTCTCTCTCTCTCTCTCTCTCTCTCTCTATATATATATATATATGGTCAATTACTCTACCCAAATTTCCGGGAAATTGTCCATCTTCATAGAAACACTCGAGCAGTTTTAGCATGGAAACCATTAGCATATCATAGCATCTTTTGTGATCATCAATGCAGGATGTCGTGGTAATTAGAGTGGAGGCGCCCATAACTGATCATTTAAGAGATTCTGTGCTAGCTCTGGAGAAGTATAAGGCCGTGTAAATTTTTCCATGTAGGAAGATAGAAATAAGGAGGATTGTAATTATTTTTGGTAATTTTATTCCTTAAAATGAAGTTATTGTGAAATTTTGAAGTCAAAAGTTGGCTTGAACATATTATCAATGTCTAGAGTCTATCATAACTGTTCATTTAGACCGCTCATTCCTCTTCATTTTAGCATTCGAAACTAGGGACATGTGTCATGGCACTATTGGTTCTGACGTGATCGAAATCGAGTCCCAACCTTGTTGAAATTGAGTATAAGCTTGATCGAAATTGAGGTACCCTATAGATTGCCAATGGGGTCTTGATCGGGAATAGGTGCCTCTACTATAGATGGCCAATTGGCTTTGAAGTTGGATCCCAAAAATCTAAGATAGTCATCATAGTCATTGATGGTAGCAATGCAAACCAATATCAGGAAATAGCCTACATGTATAATGTATAAAGTATATGAATTAGAGAGAAAAAAAAACTTTTCAAAGTTGCGGTACAATTTGCCCTCTAAATCTGTTAACAATGGGGAGTGGAAATTTTCTTGACATATAAGATACTAAGAAACGTGAAAATAAAATACGAAGAAGCATGAAAACCTATTGGATATCTATGGTCGGTCTTGCTAGAGGGTGCTTGAGGAGTATAAAGCTAGGCGACAAAGATGATAGTGGATGCGTCCAAGGAGTCCGCAACAAAGAAGAACCTCTTTATGCTTCTAGATTGGCAAAACATGTTGACATTTGCTTGTTTGCTGCCAATGTTGCACCTTGTGAACTCCTTAATCAAGTTTGCACACAATCCAAGTTGCTACATTGTTGATTTTATTTATGTAGTGAAGTTATGCTAGAGTGATATATATCGACTTTATGTGGATCCAACATTTGCTTTTCATGGAGAGGAGTTTAGTACATTTTGGTCTTTGGCAGATGATACATCAGTTGTAATGTTCAACAAGGTTGGTTGTTTGATTACAATTGTAAGAAAGATCATCTTGTTTTCAAGATTGCGGGTGTGTCACACATGGATGCCATGTGATCAGTGGCATTCCCAGGGCATTGGGAAGAGGTGAACAAGATTGACCGTGAGGTAATCCTTGTAGAAGTTCAACGTCAACTAACCACTGCAGTGAAACATGTTATGCAGGAGCTAGAGAAGCTTATCCCTCACCATGAGATGATGTGTGCTTTGGGTATATGCTACTTCCACTATTGGCTTACTGAAACATTCGAGGCTACATATCATGGGCACATTGCAACACTCAAGTCATTCTATAGGATATCGAAGAAGTTGTGGGTACTTGTGGATGTTGAGATCGAAGGTGTTGAGGAGTGGGTGCCTCCACCCCTAACATTTGCAACCTGGAGCTTTAATGTCGCGTACCTCTCCATGAGGAGTGCCCGAAACACCATGGGCACAAGGGGGACCCCGGAGTGACACCCGGGACTTGTGGCGCCGTTGGTGAGAGGGCCTAAGTGATCCTAGTGTGGGTGAGGGCCCCGGGCGTTGGGAACACCTCCTACCCACGGAGACTAGGAGGCATGAGGGTGAGGCCATAAGCTATGCGTAGCTTATGGGGTGCCGATTCTAGAATGCTCAAGAACACCTTAATCGTAGGTGTGAGCTAGGAGATATGGCAATTTGAGTGGGGCGCTGTCTTGGGATAGCGCCCTGGAACAACAGTGGCTTGGGAGTGGCTCCCGGGACTGCAAAGCTTTGAACTGGCATAACTTCCTTGATACTTGCCCGAATGGGGCAAGTGAGTAGTCCATCGGCATCTACGTGAAACGTAGATGACGATGGAGTGGTCGATTGTTAGAATCAAACAACATATGAAGAAGTTATGGGTTCTAAAGTTGCTGGGGGCTTCTAGCCCCAACGGCTAAGGGAAAATGTCTACTTGGCCCCAAGTGTTGGGAGAGAGATAAAAGGTTACTTGACGGTGGGGTAGGGGTCCTGCTTAGAGTCCTAGAGGCTGTATGGGTGAGGTGGTGTTGCCTCACCCACCCGAGGCCGAACGGCAAGGCATCCATGGGCATTGGCCCAATGTGAGGGTATAGTTGCCTAGTATGACTTGGGTTGTTGTAGTGTTGCTCCGGCAACACGATGAGCAACATAAGATTGGACTTCCATGGATGGAAGTCCACATCTAAGAATTGGTTACCGATTAATGGGTGAGTCCCAGAGCCCAATATTTTCCTTCGAATTTGTACCCATACCCATCAGCAACGACCTATGCCCACCCATGCCCACCCATAGCATGACCCGTGCCCACCCATGCCCACCCATGCTATTAAAATTGCCGCCAATGTATTCAAAAATTGTGTAATGTGCATTACCCGCCTACACCAAGTCTTGGCCCACCCATGCCCACCCATGCCCAATAATATCGAACCCATGCCCACCCAAAACCCATGGGCATGGGTATGGGCACCCAATGTAGGGCTCTGGTGAGTCTCGAAGGAAAGAGTAGGAGGGTTGGTCCCCCTCCTACGGACTAAGAATCCGCGGTATGGGGAGCTAACCATTTGCATGGCGGAATGCGAAGGGTTAGCGCTTGTAATCCTTGCTAAAATGACAAATGGACCAAGAAACTTAAGGGGCGCTAGCAAGGGTTGCGACATTCAAAGATCATTATTCAAAACACATATTTCAAAATCACCATGATTTTCAAATGCTGAAGTTGCCATGACGTTACCCATGACTGAAAATCAGACGCCCCGACTTTGGCAAAAGCTTTCAAGCAATGCCCTCATTTCAACGAAGCTCTTCAAGTTCATGAAGGTTGTTGAGGTAGCTCACGTTCAAGTGTTGGGTAGTGTGGAGGATGAACGAACCTTCAACTCCTTGTTGTTCTTGAAAAGCAAGTTGAGGAGCCAACTTTCAACCCACCTAGACTTGGTGGTCCACATGTTTGCTCGAGAATTTTATACCTTCAACACTTTCCCTTACGAAATGACCATAACATATTGGAAAGCCCATAAGCTTCAATATGGAGGAGAAGATTAGATGAGTTCGAATCTGTGTTGCTACAAGCAATTAAATGTAGTGGTAGTTGATATATGCATGCACATGTGGGGCAGCTAATAGCACCTAAGTAGTGGCTTGGAAAACGAAAGAGTAGTGTACTTCTCAATGGGAGATACCCAATGTACTGAACCTACACTTAATTTTTGGAACATGATGAGGTAGAGTATGAATTTATACCTCAAGATTGTAGTGCTTTTTTTGAGCCAAGTGTGGCATGGTTGAGGGTGCATGTTATTTAAGCCTCGTTGTGTAAGGTAACTGGTTATATTTCGAAGAAGCCGTTGGGGAAAGATGTTGATGTGCCCGACCTTCATCACATGTGCGGTGCTTTGCATATTAATTTTGTTTGGGTGGTGGATGGGTCATGTTGATGTCTGGTTTTGCATGCCATTCCATGTTGTAGTGGGCAGGGTCGAAAGAATGGGGTTCAATTCCCCTATGGAATAATTTTTTTGTACATTGAATTGTAGATGTAGCCAAATTTTGATGTACTTTGGGTTATATTCGCTACATTGACGTCATCACCTTAGGAAGTAGGGGCCATGTTTCAACTCTATGTTGGCAAAACATAGCCACATAACTTTGCCCAAACAAATTATATATCATCACATACTTGGACCTCTAGGACATATCATTGCATTCACCATACCCGAAATCATCTCATGTCGCCAATTTGGACTCCTTTGAACCCTCTAAAAGTGCCAAAGTAGCTAGCCAATGCATGGGCCAAGAGCTAATGAAGTCACCCATTTCCTCTTCTTTTTAAAACATCGACTCTACTTAAGTAAGGCTTTCCCAACGTCCAAAGAGATTTTTGGGCGTAATCGGTCAAAATTCTAGTGTTTTCAAGTCCAACCGGTTACATGGTGTAATTGTGGGAACACACGAACACCAAAAGTTCCGGATAGGCGCTTTTCAGTGCCTAATCCGGTATGTCCGGATGATCTGAGTATCGTCCAGGGATTCTGTGAAGTGCAGGATGTCAAGGACCCTCTTTTCCTGCTTGAAAATCGACCACCGGCCGGATCTGCTTTCCGGATCCGGATGGCCCTTTGGAAGTCCTTGTCCCGGGACTTGCCTTCCGGATTGAACCTCTCTAATTAAGTCTTACTCCTACCTGCCTCTTTCCTCAATATCTACCTACCTATATCCTACCTCCAATGATGATTTGGTTCATCCGGGGAAGACGTCCTTGTATGGTCAGAATCCAGATTCTCTCACAACCAGTCCGGATCGGCCTAATCTTTCCTGGCAGGTCACACAGAGGATCTGGATGGTGAACTGGAACTACAACGACAGAAAGGTCAAGATTCGTCCGGAGATCTGTTAATCCGGGATAACTGGGCGATCCGTGCCACTTTCCAGATTGCCTCGCCCAAGGGCAGTGAGACCTCTTCAGAAGATCGGATGGCGTAAGTCCGGCACCTCCCGGATCTTACCCAGTCCTAACGACGGCTATCTCACATGGACGTTACCCAGGCATCCGGAATAATGAGGTTTCCTTCCCACTACACGCCGGAAAGATCCTCCGGACCGGAATCCTAACCGTTCCGGTTTCTCTCCTCCTTCCGACAGACCGATCCGGCTACAACGAACTTAGGCTCTAATAAATCTGAGATAACTGGGCGATCCGTACCACTTTCCGGATTGTCCCGCCCAAGGACAGTGAAACCTCTTCAGAAGGTCGGATGGCGTAAGTCCGGCACCTCCCTGATCTTACCCAGTCCTAACGACGGCTATCTCACATGGGCGTTACCCAGACATCCGGAATAATGAGGTTTCCTTCCCACTACACTCAGAAAGGATCCATAGTACTGCAGTCGGATCCGATCCGGGTTTCCTCTCCTTTGTTCTATCCGTACTTCCTACTCATTCATTCCCTCTAGATCTGCAACATTCTCCTAACATTCCGTGCACAAAACAAGTCAGAATAGATTGAGAACTAGAGCTTTATTGAGTGGGGAGCAACAAAATACAACAATGGAGAAGGGAACCCTTCTCCAGCTCCTTATTCAGCCTTAAGTAGAGATTGTAATCCCTAACTGAAGGTGGCGGCGAAGTTGGCCGCCCTCAGAAAATCCCTAACTGCGAGAAATCCGGAACTTCGCCCTTCGCGGAATTTCCGGATCTCGATCCGCTTTTTGCGCTGACCAAATTTTGAATTACAGGTTTGCCACAGTCAAAATCAACCTATTCCTGCCTTTCATAATTCTGTTCTACCTACAGCTGTATGAACCCAAAACGAGTGTTCATATTTGTTTTTTGTTTAAAATTTATTTAGAATTGCATTTGGAATGTTATTGAAACAATCAAAAGTATAAAAAGAGTGAGGCTTGGTGTGGTTGATGTTTTAGGCCTTAAGCCTATTTTGTGTGGTTGATTAGAAGCTTAGTGACATGAGGGAGTGTTTTGGCTAAGTGAGTAGTGTTTGATGAAGCAAGGGGGAGGTCCTTGGATTTAAATGTTTGAATTAGAACGTGTTCTTGTTGGTTTAGGGGGTAAGGAGTTAGTGGATAGGATAAGGTCCTACTAAGTAGGAGAAGGTTGAGGGGTTTGTGGTCTTGGGTGCCCTCTCCTCTTCTTCTTATCCCTCTCTCATTCTCTCCCTCTCCTTTTTTTTCTTCTCTTTCTCTCTCGTGTGGATGTGTGAGTGAGTGTGTGTGTGTTGTGTAGTGTGGTAGAGAATAGATTTGACTAGGGGGAACTTAGAGAATAGATTTGATTAGGGGGAGCTTAGAAAATTAACTGACTAAGGAGCTGCGACAGATTAGTAAGGTAGCTGCAACCAACTACTAAGGAGCTGCGACAGACTAAGGTAGTTGCGACAGACTAAGGAGCTGCGACATAATACTAAAGAGCTGCGACAGACTAAGGAGCTGCGACAGAATACTAAGGAGCTGCGACAGACTAAGGAGCTGCGACATACTAAGGTAGCTGCGACAGACTAAGGAGTTGCGACAGACTAAGGTAGCTGCGACAGACTAAGGAGCTGCCACAGACTAAGGAGCTGCCACAGACTAGTAAGGTAGCTACGACCAGCTTACTAAGGGGCAGCTGGATTAAGGGCAGTTAGAAGGAGAGTTAGTTAGGTCTAGTACCCTAAGGTAAATGGATGGGTTAACTAGGTAGTTAGCTCTCCGTGTAATCGGGGTTACGGTTGTGGGGGAGTGTACTTGAGCACGCGAATAGCGCCACGATAGAGAAGAGTGTTTCTTAACACTTGTAACCTTGTTATGGAATAAATTGGTGTGTACGAATTAATGAGAGATGTAATGACTTCCAATGAAGTTGGTAAGAGGGAGCTATGCGAAACGAATGTGACATCCATTCCCTCACCCGGACTAGGACGCTTAAGGGTGGGCGGTTTGGCCTCACAAGCTGCACGCCTAACTCTAAATCAGGTGGTGCGATGCTTTTTCGAAGCCGTCCTTGCCTTGGATTGGCCTGCTGGCCCACTGATTCCGGACGCCTGTCTGACTTGCTGGCCCACTGATTCCGGACACCTGTCTGACCTGCTGGCCCACTGATTCCGGACACCCCTCCACCTGGGGTCAGGTGGTAACCGTTTTATTCATGTATGGCTGTCATCATTCCGGCTTTTCCGGATTTGACAGTTATCTCACGGTATTTTTGGTCCGGTTCCAGCTTGGTCAAAGAGTCCGTTTTAACCATTTTAATGCGTAAGGCGGATGCCTAGAATCTTATTTCCTAAAACAACTAACCTACCCTTGGGAACCCTACTTTAACAACAATCCCAGGGTATTATCCGGGTATTAATCCGGTTTGGAAGCCAATCCGGACTTCCGTGGATTTTCGAACTCCCACATTACCCCACTTTCAAATGTGAGAGTCCCCACGAACAACTCGCTTGAGCCGTACCCGGTTTAGAACAGACCGGACGTAGACTCGTCGTCCGCGTGGGTATCGCCCTCGTCCTCGGTCGGAACCTCCGGTCGGTACTGTTTGACCCTGGAACCGTTCACTCTCGTCCCCAACCAGTTCCCTTGCAGGTCCTCCAGTTGGAGTGATCCGTTCTCAAACATTCCTGTTACCCGGTACGGACCCATCCACCGGGTGTGCAGTTTGCCCGGGAACTGTTCATGCCGGTTATCGTAGAGTAGTACCAGTCCGCCCTGCTGAATTCCATGCACTATAAGAAAACTGCGTTTTTGATGATGAAAACTGCGTTGTTGATGACGTTTCTGGACAACGCAGACGATTTTAGGCGACATCCAATAGAACATCCAAATGTCAATAATGACGTCCACTGTAACATCTTGATGTTCTATTGGATGTTGCCTAAAATTTCAAAAACATCATCAAAAAACGCAATTTTCTTATAGTGATGACTCTAGGGTAGTTTCGAATCAAAATTTTCCTTCCTCTTGGCCTGGACGGAAACAGTCCACTGGAGGGCCTCTGTACGGGCTTCCTCCAAGTCTTGGAGAGCGACCATCCGGAACCCCGGATCTTCCGTGCAGGTCCCCTTCCGGTAGGCCATGACACGTAAGGTTTCTACCTCCAGTTCTACCCCATGCACAACCTCCTGCCCGAATACCAGGAAGAAAGGGCTTTGTCCGGTGGTCTTCTTCTCGGAGGTGTTGTAGGCGTGGACGGCCGAAGGCAGTTTCCGGTCCCAATCCGTCTTGTGGGCGGAAACCATTTTGTTCAAAATTTTGCCGACGATTCCGTTAGCCCTCTCCGTCAGCCCGTTGGCTTTTGGGTTGTACGGCGTCGTCTTCCGGTGCTTGATCATGTACTTAGAAGTGATGTTAAAAATAACATCATTAAGGAAGTGCTTTCCGCGGTCACTTACCAACTCGAGTGGGTGTCCGAACCGCATCATAATCTCCTCGAAGAGAAATGATGCTGCCGTCAAAGCATCGTTTTTCACGGTGGCACGGGCCTCCACCCACTTAGTAGCATAATCAGTGGCAAGGATGATGTACCTTCTCTTCCGTGCACTCATGGGATCGATGGGACCAATGAAATCGATTCCCCATTTTTCGAACGGCGCTAATGGTATGATGGGTGTTAACGGCCAGTGATTGCGGAATGATGGTGCTCCGCTATGTTGGCACTGGTCACATCTTCCAATGAACTCCTTCACATCTCGGTTGATGTACGGCCACCAGTATCCGGATGACCGGATCCGGTTGATCGTGGTGACGGCTACAAAATGGCCTCGTGACGGACCCGAATGCAGCGCCCTCACAACATGTTTCCTTTCCGACTTCTCGAGACAGCGCCTAAGTTGGTCATCCGGCCCCATCCGGAAAAGGACCCCTTTGATCAAGGTGAAGGGAGCTACCTTAGTCTGGAACACCATCTTCTCCTCTCGCGATAATCCAGTTGGGTACCTCCTCCCTGTAAGATATCCAATGATATCTTCGAACTCGGAAGGCTCTCTTCCGGAGAGGTGGAAGACTAGCGCTTCTTCCGGGAACTTCTCCAGAACCTCATCCGGAAATTCATCCGGAAATAGTGACACAATGTCCGAGACCGCTTTTGGGCTTCTCTGACGCGACAGGTAGTCTGCATTGGAGTTGGCTTTTCCGGGTTTGACCACAACCTCATAATTGAACTCCTGGAGTAGAAGGATCCACCTGGCAATCCGTCAGGAAAGATCCGGCTTATTCACCAGGTACTTCAAGGAGTCGTGATCAGTGTGGAACACGATCCGGTAACCCAGTAGATAATGCCGGAACTTTTTACAGGCGTACACCACGGCCAGTGCTTCTCTCTCCGTGGTGGTGTAATTCTGCTCCGCAGGACTCATCTGCCGGCTGGCATAGTAAATGGGTTTCTCCCTTCGATCCTCCTGATATTACCATAGTATGGCCCCGAGGCACCATCCGGAAGCGTCGAGGGTGACGTGGAATTCCCGCTCCCAATCCGGTGGAGATAAAATTGGTGCCATAGTCAAAGCTTTCTTTAGCTCCTCAAATGCCTGCTGCCTCCGATCCGTCCAGACAAAGTCCGTTTCCCTTTTTAGAAGTTCCGTTAGGGGCGTAGCTACCTTAGCATAGCTGATTATGAATCTCCGGTAGTATCCCACGCACCCAAGGAATCCCCGAACTTCCCGGACCGTCGTGGGAGCTAAGAGAGCTAAAATAGCTCTGACTTTGTCCGAGTCTACCTCTAATCCTTGTTTACTGACGACATGTCCTAGTAGGACCCCGGATTCCATCCCTAGAAAGCATTTTCCCGGGTGTAACTTTAATCCGGTTTCTCTGCATCGTTGAAAGGTCTTCCGGAGGAACTGGTGGTGTTCCATCCGTAGGCTAAAAACTGCAAAGTCATCTATAAATAGTTCTAAGAAGTGTCTTAAGAAATCCTTAAAGATATCCATCATGAGCCTTTGGAACGTACCGGGAGCGTTGCACAGTCCGAAGGGCATCCGGTTAAAGGCGAACGTTCCCCACTCGGTGGTGAAAGTCGTCTTTAGTTGGTCTCCTTTCCGGATGAAGACCTGGTTGTATCCGGAAAATCCGTCTAGGAAGCTATAGCACTCATGTCCGGAGACATAATCTAGAATGATATCCGTGAATGGTAGGGGGAAATAGTCTTTTTTCGTAGCCACGTTCAACTTCCGGAAGTCCTGGCAGACCCGGATCTTCACCTTACCATCCGCCCCGACCTTCTTTGGTACGACGACAATGGGGGAGACTCATTCGGAGTTGCTCACCAGATAGATGAAGGCAGCCTTTAGAAGGCTGTCAATTTCCTCTTTCACCATCAGCGAATACTTCGGATTCAACCGGTACTGCCTTTGCCTTACCGGGGCGGATCCGTCAACGAAGTCGATGTGGTGTTGTCCGAGTTCGGGAGGGATGCCTTGTAAGTCAGCCGGGCCCCATGCAAATACGTCTAAGTATTCCTTTAGGAGCTCCATGTAGCTCGCCCTCTCCGCGGCGCTCATAGACTTCCTCACCAAGAAGACCCTCCCAGGTTCCACTTCTACCTTCTCATAGTCAGACGGGCTGACTATGTCCTTGATCCAATCCGGCTCCTGCTCTTCTCCCTGATTCCGGAAAGCGTTCCATTGCAGGCCGGTACTTTCCGTCTCTAATCCCACTGGAGGGAGTCCGCCTTCCGCTAGTTGCTTCCGGATCCAACCGGATGACAGGGGTACGTTGAGCCCAAGGATCGATCCTCCGCTCCGGTTTCCGGTTTCTCCTCCTTCCAGTCTTTGCCTTCTTCCGAATGTGCTAGCTCGTCAACCGGAAGTGGGAACTCGAAGTCGGCTTCCGTACTTTCCACGAAGGGATCGATGAAGTAACTCAACGCGTCCTCCTCACCTTCCGGATCGGACCAGTCCGTCGTGTATCCGTCCGATTCGCTGGTTTCGCCTTGGTATTCGTCTAGTTTCCAGGGAATCCTTTGCCTGGTCTTTCCTAGTATGAATTCCTTGGCTCCCCAGTCCACCAATACTCCGGCCAGGTACAACCACGGCCGGCCCAACAGCATTGGAAAGGGCCTTCCGGAATTCACCCGGATGACCACGTAATTCAGCAGGTAGGAGACTTCCCCGATCAAGGTCGGAACTTGGGAAAGCCGTCCAACTGGAAGTACGCGGGACTGATCCGCCATCCGGAGCACCTGATCCGTCGCTTCGAAGGAGGTGTAGCCGAGGTCAAAGGCTGTGTCTTCCAACATCAGGTTGACTCCGGATCCGCCATCGACCGGAACGCGGGGAATGGTGCATCCTTCGACTACCACCGTTAGCTCCGGAGCTCCGTGGTCTTCTACTTGGAGAAAGTTAGTGTCGACGGATGGTAACTTCGTCCGTCTCTTCTGCCTGTTACTCCAAGCTTCCCGGATTACCTTCTGGTAATTCACGTTATCATGGAGTAGTTGCCCAATGGTGACGTTGGCCTTCTGCGACTTGATATCCTTTATGATGTCGTACTTGTCCACCATGATGGTGGGCGAAATGATAACCGGAACGTCGTCAAACCTAACCGTTGGCCGGATCGGTGGCGATCCGAATTTTACCATCTCTCTCCTTATTTCCTCACTAATATCTACCGGAATCCGGCGTTGGTCTACCCCACTTCCGGCTTCTGCCCTGTGATGAGGGTTAGGACTTTCCGGAATGGGGGTAGCATCACTGGAATCCGGATCTAAAACTACCTTCTTCTTATTGCTTCTATACCTACTTCTTCTATTCCTACTGCTATCAGCTATCTCAGGGCGGTTTTTGGTGGAACTACGCAAGGTTACCCTGAAAACGGGGTCGTCGACTCCCCTGGGTAACTCCACCTTGCCCTGTCATTTTTCCGGATTCTCCGTTCCGGTTGTGTGGCCGTAGTTGAGTCCCGTCTGCTCCCGGGGTGGAACCTCCACATGTTTGAAGACCGCTCTCGCCTGTACCTGTTTGAGGCACTGGAGGGCGGAATGTCCGTACTCCTGGCAATTCTGGCACGGAAGGATCCGTGGGGCTCCCTGACCTTGTCTCGGATGCGGGCAGCTGGTGGAATAGTGATCCGGACTTCCGCAGTTAAAGCAATATCCCAGAGGGCGGCCGGGATAGCCTGACTGCCGGCCCATGCTCCGATCCAATCTGGACGGCGCCATCCGTGGTCCCATTGAAGGCCGCCCGAATGGCGCTGGTGCTCTTCCTCATCCATAGGTTGACTGTACCTGGTAAACCGGGGCCTGCTCCTCCTCGTCCTCGTCTTCTTCCGGAAAGGTGTAGAAGACGTCCTCCTCCGGACGCACGTAATGGATTCGTTTCTGGGGAGGTCCACTGCATTCCGGCGGAAAATGTCCAGCTTCACCACACCGGGCGCACCAGACATTTGCTCGACTAGTCGGGACAATCTTCCTCGGCTTCCGGTTTTCCGCCAGATTCACCTGAATGGCGGCCAGGGTCTCTTGGATGTTCCTCATCATCTTCCGGGAGTCATCCTCCTCAACTTTGACCTTTATTAGCTCCTTCCCCTTCCGCTCTTTGCTGTTTCCGGAATGGCGATTCTGGATTCTTGAACTGCTGGCGGGTTCCTCGGCGGAACTAGAGGATTCAGAGGTCGTAACCTCTGATTTACTGCTGGAGCTTGATTCAGAGGTGGAGATGTACTTCCGCCTTCTCCGGCGGTGTCTTCTCCCCTTCCCCTTTGATTGTTTGAGTGACTTCCGGAGGGACTGCGCCGAATTCTCGTAGTTTTGCGCTGCTTCCATCGCCTCCCGAAGAGTGGCCGGCCGAGTCTGACGGATCTGAAAACCCATCTTTTCCGGAAAACCTGCCACATACCACTCCACTTGCACGCTCTGGGCGATCTCAGTCGTTAGTTTCTGAATCAGAGCCTTCACCCTCTGACTGTACTTCCGGACTGATTACGCCGGCTTCATTGTCATCCGGCTCAGCCGTCCCAGAGCTCGTGCCTCACCTCCCGCTTCCCGGAAGGTCTTCAGGAATAGCGTGACGAACTCCGCCCAGCTATCCCTGGTTACGTCTGGTACATCTTGGTACCATTTCAATGCCTCCCCCTTCAATAGCCCTTGGAAGATCCGTCTTTTGGCTTCCGGATCCTCCTCGTTGGCAGTGGCGATTGATTCGAACTCGCAGTACCAGTCGTCCACATCCTGACTTCCGTCTCCCCGGAATCGACTGTACTTGAGTCGGGTAGAGGGAACCATTGGGCCGTCGGAAATTTCTTCTTCCCCGGACTCCGCTTCTGTCCCTTCGGCTCCTCCTGGTGTAAAGAATCCGGCACCTCCTGCCGGATCGGAACCGGTCGGGGTTGGCTCCTCCACAGATAACACTATGATGTCCCCTTCCAGCCTTGAGGTAGTCCGCAACCTCTTTTCCCAGTTAGTGTTTGGTAGGTCATGCACTATCACGTTCCCTCTTTTCTGTTCTAGCCGGGCGGATCTCCGTTGCAATGTACCACCCTGCTGGGATCCACTCATCCCTGCTACAAGCTCATTGCTGAACTGAATCCGCCTTGCGACTGTATGCAACAGCAGGTCCAGAGTGTCACTCCCTCCTACAGCTTTAGAATCCCCGGCAGCGGCGCCAAAATGTGTGGGAACACACGAACACCAAAAGTTCCGGATAGGCGCTTTTCAGTGCCTAATCCGGTATGTCCGGATGATCTGAGTATCGTCCAGGGATTCTGTGAAGTGCAGGATGTCAAGGACCCTCTTTTCCTGCTTGAAAATCGACCACCGGCCGGATCTGCTTTCCGGATCCGGATGGCCCTTTGGAAGTCCTTGTCCCGGGACTTGCCTTCCGGATTGAACCTCTCTAATTAAGTCTTACTCCTACCTGCCTCTTTCCTCAATATCTACCTACCTATATCCTACCTCCAATGATGATTTGGTTCATCCGGGGAAGACGTCCTTGTATGGTCAGAATCCAGATTCTCTCACAACCAGTCCGGATCGGCCTAATCTTTCCTGGCAGGTCACACAGAGGATCTGGATGGTGAACTGGAACTACAACGACAGAAAGGTCAAGATTCGTCCGGAGATCTGTTAATCCGGGATAACTGGGCGATCCGTGCCACTTTCCAGATTGCCTCGCCCAAGGGCAGTGAGACCTCTTCAGAAGATCGGATGGCGTAAGTCCGGCACCTCCCGGATCTTACCCAGTCCTAACGACGGCTATCTCACATGGACGTTACCCAGGCATCCGGAATAATGAGGTTTCCTTCCCACTACACGCCGGAAAGATCCTCCGGACCGGAATCCTAACCGTTCCGGTTTCTCTCCTCCTTCCGACAGACCGATCCGGCTACAACGAACTTAGGCTCTAATAAATCTGAGATAACTGGGCGATCCGTACCACTTTCCGGATTGTCCCGCCCAAGGACAGTGAAACCTCTTCAGAAGGTCGGATGGCGTAAGTCCGGCACCTCCCTGATCTTACCCAGTCCTAACGACGGCTATCTCACATGGGCGTTACCCAGACATCCGGAATAATGAGGTTTCCTTCCCACTACACTCAGAAAGGATCCATAGTACTGCAGTCGGATCCGATCCGGGTTTCCTCTCCTTTGTTCTATCCGTACTTCCTACTCATTCATTCCCTCTAGATCTGCAACATTCTCCTAACATTCCGTGCACAAAACAAGTCAGAATAGATTGAGAACTAGAGCTTTATTGAGTGGGGAGCAACAAAATACAACAATGGAGAAGGGAACCCTTCTCCAGCTCCTTATTCAGCCTTAAGTAGAGATTGTAATCCCTAACTGAAGGTGGCGGCGAAGTTGGCCGCCCTCAGAAAATCCCTAACTGCGAGAAATCCGGAACTTCGCCCTTCGCGGAATTTCCGGATCTCGATCCGCTTTTTGCGCTGACCAAATTTTGAATTACAGGTTTGCCACAGTCAAAATCAGCCTATTCCTGCCTTTCCTAATTCTGTTCTACCTACAGCTGCACGCCTAACTCTAAATCAAGTGGTGCGATGCTTTTTCGAAGCCGTCCTTGCCTTGGATTGGCCTGCTGGCCCATTGATTCCGGACGCCTGTCTGACTTGCTGGCCCACTGATTCCGGACACCTGTCTGACCTGCTGGTCCACTGATTCCGGACACCCCTCCACCTGGGGTCAGGTGGTAACCGTTTTATTCATGTATCATGTATGGCTGTCATCATTCCAGCTTTTCCGGATTTGATAGTTATCTCACGGTACTTTTGGTCCGGTTCCAGCTTGGTCAAAGAGTCCGTTTTAACCATTTTAATGCGTAAGGCGGATGCCTAGAACCTTATTTCCTAAAACAACTAACCTACCGTTGGGAACCCTACTTTAACAACAATCCCAGGGTATTATCCGGGTATTAATCCGGTTTGGAAGCCAATCCGGACTTCCGTGGATTTTCGGACTCCCACAGTAATCTTCCGGGTTGTCTTTATTAATTCAAGGTACATTCAGGGATTACACGTCACGTCGCGTCACGTCGCGTCACGTCCTATGACAGCGACGTGACGGCAGACCTGAAAACGTCACGTCCGCGGGGGGGTAAATCCGGCAGTTACCCCAGGGGTAAACTGACGCGGTCAACCCCCTGGTCAACCCCTTGGTCGACTGCTAAGTCGACTGCAGATAGCAGTCGACCTAGCAGTCGACCTAGCAGTGGACTGCTAAGTCGACTGCAAAAAAAAAAAAAAATTAAATTCCAAAAAGAATTCTGGACCGTCAGATCTTCTTGGCAAGAAGATCTGACGGTCCAGAATTTTTTTTGGAATTTTTTAATTTTTTCTGGCAGTCGATTGCTAATTCGACTGCTATTTGCAGTCGACTTAGCAGTCGACTGCAAAAAAATTAAAAAAAATTAAAAAAAATTAAAAAAATTAAAAAAAATTAAAAAAAATTCTGGACCGTCAGATCTTCTTGCCAAGAAGATCTGACGGTCCAGAATTTTTTTTGGAATTTTTTAATTTAATGTTTTTTTGCAGTCGACTGCTAGGTCGACTGCTGTTTGCAGTCGTTTGCTAAGTCGACTGCTAATAGCAGTCGACTTAGCAGTCGACTGCAAAAAATTACTTTTGCAGTCGACCAAGACCAGTCGACTGCTAAAAGCAGTCGACTTCAAGGAAATCCTAAAAAAAAAAAAATCTAAAAAATCTAAAAAAAATCATGGACCGTTAGATCTTCAATCCAAGAAGATCTAACGGTTCAGATTTTTTAATAGATTTTTTAATTTTTGTTTTCCGAAGTCGACTGCTCGTAGCAGTCGACTAGAGCAGTCGTCCAAAAAAGTAAAAAAAAAGTTACAAAAAATTGGTACAGTAACTTTTTTTTACCATGTCAGTGCGCGTCACGCCCCGACGTGACGTGACGTGACGCAAAAAGGCCGCGTCACGTCCATTTGCACATCCCTGGGTACATTCCATAGGTTCCTCTAAAAGGATGGGTAATATTCCTGAAGCCTTGAACTTCAACCGGTTATTTCTCAAACTCAACCGGTTCATTTGTAACTAGCGGTCGGTACTTCCCGTTCATTGGTCATAGTTCATTCCTTAGGGAATGAGCGACTTGGTCAATGGTCAAACGTGTGTACGACCAGTCAATGTTAATTCTAGTGAATGGGATTAACCCCTAAACGTGCCTGCATACGTAATTAGCCCAACCTTTTGTACTGTGTAGAGGGAACCAGGTCTGGGGTTTCAGTGTATACACACAGGCTGTGGGGTGCCGTTTTTGCCACATGGGCTCTTTTTCAGAGCTGATTTTTTATGAGGTTGTGCCGCACTAGTGCCGATGTTTGTGCAGTGCAACAGACGTTGAATTCTAAGAGCCACATGCAGTAAGAATATGGGGGGCGCGGTGGACAAGGGTCCGATAATCGTATGCGAAATGTATGGTTGTGCCTGGTTCATTACGGTGGGGCCGGACAGTGTGTGCAGTCCGGCAGGGGACGATGGCGACACCCTGTGCATACGGCAGCCGGTCCGCCGGTGCGTTGATCACGGCAGCTGCCCTTTTCTGAGGCACAGCCGACGTCATGCGGTTATCGTGGCATGTTGCCCTGCATCGACTGACGACATTCATGAAGCGGGAAAAACTGGGTCTGCGCGGGGAAAACAACAATCTGCGCGGGAAAAATCGTCATCTGCGCGGGGGGAGCTGGCAGCGGGTTCAGCTGAAGGACCGGCAGCCCAATGTTCACGGTCACGGTCTTGCAGTCCGTCTTAGCAGGATATTATTGAAACAAATAGTGGACACCACAGAGAGTAGGGAATCGGGACGAGGAGTGGACTGCAGCGATTCCCAAATACATAACATCCTTCGCAAAATTGATTACAAAATGGATATATCAGCGGGACAGTGCGGTCACCTACACGGCGACGCAATAGAGTAGTACAAAAAGTCAACTTCCACATATTGTTCGACACTTTTGTTGGCAATGTGAAGTCCAGCATGCCTCAAAGCATAAGTCTAGTCTCGACGGACAGAGGGAAGTAGCTACGTTATATGAGAGCGCACAAAATTTCAAAAAGGTCGTCGAGGGAAACTATCCGCCGCTGGAAGTTATAAGCATGGCCACAGTGAATCAGGATTGCTCCATGGCGAGGTTAGCATCGGGTGCCCCGGCGACCGCCCTTGCGTTTCTTCCCATTGCCCTGAATGCTTTTCTTCCCATTGCCCAGAACGCGTGTGTGGAGTTCAGCGCGTCTCTGCACAGGGGCGACAATACATGAATGACCAGCCTACAAGAAACAACCTGTATATACGCAAACAATGGATTTCACAATCGTGCATGTCTGTTACGATAGCAATTGCCACCTATGAAGCAAAGAAATTCATATTTACATCCTGCACAGTAGTAACTTTGTTTCCTTCCACAAACAACACACATGCGCCTTCGGGTGCTTCTCTCAGGATGGTGATTGCTTGAACTACATGAGTCCAGGAGTCTATGAGGTGGGCGTGGTAGGTGCGGTTTCATCCAGCCTTTGACTAGTCCTTCGGCAACTCGTAGCCGGAATTGCTTCGTCGTCACTGTGGGGAAGCCCATATCTACGACTGCTTCATCATGTAGTATCTTCGCATTTACAAGGGATTGGTCCACAACAAAAGACACACACTTGTGCCACCATTTGTGTGACCTCATCAAGGTGGGATATGCCGCTCTCAGCTGGTCCGTCACGTCGACCCCGCGCATATATTCTTGGTACATAAGATGGATTGGTGTTGATGGAACGGGCCATTGCCCAGAATGGCCTTTGCGACGCCGCAGTACCCACGAATCTGGGGACCATGGATCGGTTGCTGTTGCCAGCATGAATACCATGTCGGAGTCTCGCCAACTCAGGCATGCCATTTGGCGATGCCGATGCATGCGGATGATCAACCTGCCCCTGTGTACATTGTCTTGTTCTTGCTTCAAGTTCCGCGGTAGGCACCATCTGTCCGAGCGAACGGTCCCGCAGGCCCAAGTTCCAGCCACTAGGAGATCATGAAACAGCCGGGGCGAGGAGAAAAAATTGTCACAAACCAGAATGTGCCCCCGGTGGGCAAACGGCTTCAGGAAATCGGTGCACACTGTATACCCTAAGCCGTGTGGTCCCTTCCCGGTCCCCTTCCCTAGATACACATTCAAGTCATACACATATCGGCTCTTCGAAGAAGCGAGGCACCACAACTTTAGTCCAAATCTCACCGGTTTGTCTCGCATGAACTGCCGGAAATTGCAGTACTTACCTTTGTACGGTATCACCAGCTCGTCAACAGTTACCTCTCGCTCAAGATTATAAAGTTTTTGTGATGTGTTCACAAAATGGTTGAGCAACATCCTGACTTTCCCTATTTTGTCAAAGTTAGGACTACTTCGGTCTCTCTCGAGCTTCTCGTTGTCTGTGAGGTGCAAGCAGCGCAAGATGGCTTCCCATCGACGCATAGTCATGACAGTCGGTATTATCCTGCAATTGAATAATTCTTCACTGCGGGACCAGTAGTCCCGTCTCGCAGGCAAGGGCTTCAAGCCCATATAAATCTTTATACCCAGCCAAGCTCTCAGCTCCGAGACTCCGACAGCCACCCAACCCTTCCCACCATTCAAACCAAGCGAGTCCGGTGTATGAGCCTCCTCCTGTACCGAGGAAGTCCTCACGCCTCTACAACGTCTAGTGCAATTTTGCAAAGCATATCTGTTCGTCTCATCACAAATTTCTTGAAGGAATGAGGGCGGCCAGAACAAGTCAAAAAAACAAATCGGAGAGTAGGGAATCGGCCCTGACGTGGGTTGAACATATCCAGGCCGAGGGCCTGTGAAGTTATTCCTTTCGCCCAACAACGTTATGTGTTCTGAAGTCCAGTTCGACTGATGGTAGTATTTCGCAAACTGTTCATCCTCCAGCGGCATGGCCTTGAAGGAATCCGAGGTCTGACTCCATTCCTCGTAGTCCTCATCATCAAATCCAGGGCTATTTCTATGGGCAATTGAGTCGTCGGTTTCATCAACATCGGGTCCGATGGGCTCTACAGGCTCTGAAGGGAGGCTACAGTGACGGTCCAGACCATTCGGATTCACTACACTTTCAGGGTCTTCAACATCCTCTATCCACTCATCATATGTGGCCCAATCCTCTTCTCCTCCTATCCACTCATCTCCTGAAGAATCAATTGCCTCATTTACATTGCTCTCAAACAGAAGGTACGTAGGGAAGGAGATTGTCACCTTCGGGAACGGTTTGTGAGCGGTGGAGTCGTCGGTGCCCGTTGCAGGATAATCCTCACTGTATCCTTGAATTGGTCTTGGAAGTAACGGCCATTCTCCCCGGGCAGGAAGTGGAAGTGGGAATTGGTGCAGATGTCTTCCGCCCTCGTTTCGAGCTGGAGTGTCAGCGCCGAGAAGCACTGTGGACTGCGCCGCTACATCACTCCCACCATCTGCTGCATTTTCTCCTGCCTGGTTGGCCTCATTGAAGTCCAGCGCGATGGGCAGACGCCACGGTGGTGCGTCATTGCCACGGCTATGGCACATTTCAGCGCTACCTTGGGCCTCCAGTGGGCGCAAGTCGCACAAGGTCCGAGCAATACGATACCGTAGCCAGGGTCGACCGTAGTCGACGATGAACATCGGCGTATTGGTTCCACGCTCAATGTATTCAGCAAGAACAGTGCCATACAACATTGCATACGTTCTAGCAGTGTCACGGGATTGTTCACCAATGTGTTCTTGGGACGTCAGTACCTGGCGTCCCTTCTTTGCCTCAGAGAAACTACCAATCAAAGGGGGTGCATCATGACGTGGCACGCCATTGTCGGAATCGCTCCTAAGTGGACTCACAGTGTACCAGCGTGGAATTTGTGGGGGCCGGGACGGTCCGGCTGTTGCCGGTCGCACAGGCGGTGGAGTGTCAGAGTCAACGGTGTCAGCTAAATTTTGCCTCCGGTTGTGAACTGCAGTGATGTCTTCGAATGGCAAAGGATCGTCATCCATAGGGCCCTCCCACAGGGCAAGCAGTCTATTACGTGCGCGTGTGAGCCGAGGGCAAACACAGTCTGGTTGGATTGTTGGCCGATTACGTGCAGGAGTGAAGAGGCACTCCGGGGATCCATCACTCACATCAGCACCGTGCATTGCCGATGATGGGTTTGCGTGCCTCCGAACATACAAATTCGGCGGCTCCACAGTTTCAATTACTGTCTCCAGGGACGTCAAGTTCCAGTCGAGGCCGTTTGCCACCCCATCCAACATTGTCTCGGTCATTGGAGCCTGCACGAATCCCATAGTCGGCGGCATCTGAGTGCGTGGAATGCGTCGTCGAGGACGGCCTCGGCCTCTTGCTGGTCCTACTGGCGGTGTGGTCGACGGTGGTATCTCCGGCGACTGAGCATGAACTGCCATCGCTACAGGGGATGATTGCTATTGAGCATGGCTCCGCGTCAACCGTGGTACTCGTCCGGTCGAGTCGGCGTTGATCCTCCCCCGACGACCCCTTCCCTGTGTCGACATTGTGATTCCCGCCAAATTCAACAATCCAGTGCCCAGCTGCGTTGTCCCTGTTGGCGGAATGTTGGCATTCGATGGCCCCTGAGGCGTCAGCAGTTTCCGTTTTGCCATCAGGCCAAACCAGCTCCTTCAACAGAGCCTCAATCGTAGCTGGGAACTTCTGCCTGTCGCGCCAACCGAGTGCCTTCGCCGCTTGGCGATACCACAGATAACGATGTATCTGTGGGGCGGAGAACTTGCCGACCTTGAATCCGGCAGGTCTAGGCAATGACAGCAAGAATTTGGACTCCAAGCAGCAAACCAACCTACAGACGACAGTTTCTGACACCCTACACTGCAATCCCCACGCCTGTATCACAGACTTGGCCTGCTGCAACACGTGCTCAGAAGGCGGGTTATCAAGCGTCGTAGCGAAATTCATGACCAATTGCCAGATGAGGCAACCTTGTGCAGCGCTGAAGATCGGATGACAGACCACAATGCTCAATGGTGGAAGTGAAGGTTCTGTGGGCGGTTGGCATAGTAATAACCTGCCTCCATCCTTTGCCGATTTCTATCCAATTCCATCTTCCCGCGGAATTCAAACTTCCCCTTTGTTGCAATGCGTACATTTCTCCGCCGCCAGAAACGACATCCAAGTCATGTCCTTACTCTTTCCGGGGACACTCTGATTCCCCACTACCAGAAATGGAGACCGAATCGGGAATCCGTAAGCGCAGAAACAAAAAAAAAATTGCTCCAGCCCTAGTCGCTCTAAAATGGCGGGAAAAACAAGTACTATGAACGTCCACGGGTCCCTACCCACGATATGTCAACGACCCCACGGCCGCATTGTGACTGCCACGTGGCGGTGCCCAGCATTGTGAGGGCATCATCGTATTCCCAGCGGTGTCCTCCTCTGCTGTCACCGTATGTTCAACCCTGATGGCTTCACAATACGTACAAAGTGGGCTACTAACAGCCACTGAACCCACGCATACGACTTTGATTTTTACAAAAAATAATATAAATTTTCCTTATGACTAGGGCTACAAGAACCGTGTATCAACCCCCCAATTCAACCACAGGTGCTAAGAGTTATAACCATTTATACACCAGCCAAGACCACCTCATGTCCTCAAGCGCGTTTAGGGGTTAAGGCCTCCGTACTCGGTGAATGTGCCCCATGGCTTTGTCCCTTGGATGAATGTGGAAATCCAACTCCCTTTTTCATCTCTAACTTGTTTCCTAGAGTAGTATGGGGTTTTGGGCCTAAAATTTAAGAGGCGTCTATGAGAGAAATAGTCGTCCATTGACAATTTTGGAATGGGATGGAATGTGAGTTTCATTATGTAATTTGCCTACCCACTTACAACAATTTATGTGCATTTATGAGAAGAACAATTGCTTGATTTTGATCAAATTTGAGAAGATCCAAAGGTCACAAAGAAGAAGGTTTCAAAACAAGAATCATTGTCAATTTGGATAACAAGGTGATGATCCATATGCATACAACTAGATGAATAGTTTAATCTTGTAACAAATGCGTGAGAGAATTTGAAATTTGAGATTTGGAGTTTGCATGCCTATTTTAAAGCGGGTCAAAATTCAGTGAGCATGTGATGGATGTCACTCATATTGAGCCTAGGTGCCATGTTTGGGCATGTTTGATGTGGGGTGTTGCCCAAATTGCTGGAGGTGCTCTATGCATTTCATTTAATCTAGTCCAGACTATTCATCATCTATCCATGTTTTTTTTGGGCAATCATCAAATGATGTCAACTATAGATGATGGTTGCATGGGATGCCTGCTACTACAAGACATATCATACATGCCACTATAATCAACATGGCACATCAATTTTGAAGCCACACCAAATCAATTATATAAGCTGGTTGATGTTTGTAATGGACAATCATTAAGGGTGCAAAACAAGCTTGCTTCCATCCTCAAGCCTCAATGAGCTCTCGTGAGCTCCGACAACACATTGTATGATCATACTCCTTTGTTTCAAAGTAGAATCACATGCATTGTTTACATGTCAAATCTTTCTTCAGTCATGAGGCCACATGACAAGACAATGAGGTGTCAAGTCTTGAGACCTCATTGTCATGTCATGTGGCTTTCATGAAGTTGGAGGTGCCCACATTAAGACCACATACTTTTACGTAGGGTGAATTGACTTGTCTTTCATGAAGATAATATTTTTTTGCAAAACATTGCACTTATATCTATGATATGTTTGTAATGGAACTGCCAACCCACTTCAAGAATTGGCGCCAATTTACATAACAAAATAATGATAAAGACCCTTGACGTAGCCCCAACACCATGGCCCAACCCCGGGGTGTGGTCCGTGTGGACTCTTCATTGGAACCCTAAATGATGTGCGTGGGTCACTATGTAATTAAACCCCCTATATACAAGGAGTTTATAAAGAAAAACACATGTATACATACTAACAGTAGGCTAGAAAATGGACTCATGTATTATTTATACTAAGCTTTTCAATTTAGTGTGGTGAATACATCCACTACATATACATAATATAAATCATGAATGAAATGGGCCTTTATCGCATACAAAATCCACTTTCAATTTCTATTTAAAATGTCATTGAACATTTTTTCATCCATAGCATGTAACTCAATGATTGCAAAAAACAAACAAAGGCAAGAGCACAATAGCTTAGCCTTAATCTGGAAAGCAAAACTCTAGTGAGCCCATGAGTGCTCAAAGAGCCTCCAATTTGTAAATACCTACAACCCTTATGCAAACCCTATCAAGAATGAAGAGGGTAGTCATTAAGGACTGTTACCATAAGACAACAACGGATGAAAACATGAACTGGATGAAACCAACATTTATATTGTTAAATAATTCCCTAAACCTCAAGGCGCCCTTTTGTACATCTACCTCACTTCAAAAAGAAAAAGAAAAAACCTTTTTAAATGTACATACTAGAAATAAATAACACCTCTCCTTTATGTATACTATGTACAATAATGCCTCAAACACTGCCCCTTCTTACACTCATGTTAGTTCATACATGGTATGAAGAGTCCACCCCCTGAGGGCCCAACTATGCAATGACATAATCAGCTACATAACATTACTCAGCTAATGAGTTGTGTTATGGGCCCAACAATAGATTTGAAAATAAAGACTCCAGATATCACAATCCCACTACTTCAGACTGAATTTAAGTCAAAATAGCTGAACACAACTCATCAGCTGAGTAATGTTGTGTAGACCTCTCTACATTGTTTTTTTTATTAATAAAATATTGCCATATGAAAAAGTTACATTTGGCAAAAACATTAAATGTTTTTCAATTATTAAGTATTTTGAAATATTAACCAAACATATTACAAATTTTGAACTTTTTTTGAAAGCTAAGTTTTCCTAGTAGCAAAAATCCATATGATGTGTACAATACATCTACCGTAAGGTGGTTCTTGGTTCATCGTTATGATGTTCAACTACAATATTGATGTGGAATTCTGAGTGGAACTCGACCAATGTAAGATTTCCGTGTGTCAAAAATTGAAGAATAATTGTATATCAAGTATCATAATAAGAAGCACTCTACAATATCAAACCATAACTAATATCTATGAATGTGCAAAATATTGGTTCACAACATCAACCTCCCTTCTCTTGGGCGTGGACTCTTCATTGGAAACCTATATGATGTGCGTGGGTCATCATATGGATTTGACAGTTATTGAGGACTATTACAACATAACAACCATGGATGAAAACATGAATTGGATGAAACTCACACATCAGTTGTCAAATTTTTCTCTAAACCTTAGGGCCCTCTTTTATACATTTAACTTTGCTTCAAAATCCTTAATAGCCTTTTGAAATGTGCACACTAGAGAAAAATAATACCTCTCCCTTCTGTAATATACTATGTACGGTAATGCCTCAAATAGTACCCTTTCTTACACTCACATTAGTTCATACATTGTATGAAGAGTCCACCCCCCGGGTTCCCTTCAAACAATTTACACATTGTCGATACACATCTTCATCATGTCCAAGATTTCAACATCTTTAAGTTATGTTAAGAATGTTCTGTATATGTATATACATGAAATCTTAGGTCCATGTGTACAAACTTTTCAATATTTGAATTGAAGTGCTTAAGACATCTAGACCTTACGAAATCAAATGTTAGAATAATTGAAGCTGTCAAATCATTCTACTTGCACGTTGAGCAGTTGACAAAAGCTATGAAAGTGCATAACTATTAAGCAGCGTGCGTTCGTTCATGTGGACCCTGAGATTATAACCCTGAGAATATAGCCATTCAAACTTAATATGGGTCTCTGTACACTAGGCTGGGCCATCCCATGGTTGTATTCTCAAGGCCCACATGAACGAACGCACACTGCTTGATAATGTCATGTTAGTGGCATGATTACCTAAGACTTTGAATTCTTCACTATGGTTTATTTTTCCCATTTTCTCAATCCGACGTACTAATTTCTTGTAACTTTGATTGATCTTCTAGAACTTTGAATATATATAAAAAGTAAGTTCCCACCTTGTAAGTGGAATCTAGAATCTATCATTCAATAATTCTCTTTGTATGTTGAGTTGAATCAACTTGTCTTTGCATCATGCTTCGATCTTAGACTTCCTTGGCAATGGGAAGAAGAAAGTGATCACTTTATTAGAGATGTTGAATACGGATTGATAAGGCGAGTGCAAATAGTACACTTAGAGTGGTCACTATTGTCATTTGTTGTAGGTTTCAATGTGTGCATGTGTCATGGACCCATGCCTTTATAAAAGGTGTTGTGGTACATTACAACCTAGTTTATTAAAAACCTCATGTGGTCTTGTCCTATCCCCCGGCGTAGACTCGACAAATATCTTGCTCATTTAGTACAACGGAAGGTTACTCCATAGCTTCTTATGTTCTAGAGGTAGTCTTATTTTTTTGTTTTTGAAATGTAGTAGTTTGGCTACACGCTGAGTTCACAAGCGGCCAAGGTGGTGAGCTTGAGATTTTTTGTGGAGTTTAAGGTGGCTACATTTAGATGAATCTAGGGAGTATTTGACAAATGCACAAAACCTAAGTGTCAATTCGGGTGGCGATTTCTAATTGTATAGAGTAGAAATCTAATGTTACATGTATGTTTTGATAAGGTGAACTATGGCCCCTCATATAAGACAATGTCAATAAGTGGCCCTAGATTTATATTTGGAGTCTACATGTGCCCATAAACACCACAAACTAAGGGGGAAATTGGCTACGTATTGAAATTAAACAAGCCCATTCAAATTGGCTACACATAAATTTCACTAGCCCAAAAAGCTTTTATGGGCCACTGCTTTGATATACAAGTAGTGGATATCAAGGATCTGAGTTTTGCCGCGACCTCCAAACCCTACATACAAGTTTTAACTCCATCTAAATTTCTTCCTTCCCACTCACAAGAGAACACAACTAACATTGTTGAGAGTAGGTCCTGGAAGCAAATCAAGCAAGTCTAAACTCAAAACTTGGTTGAAAAGAGAACTCAAAATTTGAGCTCAAGAAGGTGCAACAAGCTTAGCTCAACCATGCATGAGGCCTTGGCGCATGATGAACAAGCCTCAACCTCCATTGTCCCTCCTCAAGCCACCTTCAGACCCCATCAACTCCATTCTCCTCCCAAACTTTAGGTATTGTACTCAAATCACTAAAATCCACTAAAATCACAAGGAGGTACTACTAATCACCACTACATCCACAAGGTGGTGCCACTAATCATCACTACAAGAGCAAAGAGGCTACAAGGTACAAGGTGAGAGAGCAAGAGGGTGGCAACCAAAGGGGTAAAGAATAGAGGAGAAAGTAGCGACACCACTCACCCCACCCAACTAAACTTTAAGCGACGTGAGCCCTTGGATGGCAGGATGGGCTCCATCCATGGCTCACAATGGATCACACTGGCTACTCCCAATAATGAAGCTTAGTGGTGGGTCCCAATTTTTAGGGGACTCCACTCCACCTATGTGAAGCTAGTTGGTGCCACCTCTTACCCACTAAGAGTGAAGGTGGCACCTTTCAAGGCAGAAATCCAATTTTTTTAACATGTGTGTGTAAATCTATTCACTTCACCGTAGCAAAGTGGCTATTACACTAAATATGGTATTTAGTGTCACCAATTCTAATTGTCTTGCTCACTACTATTGTAAATTGCGGTATAGTATCACTAACACTCAATGTCAACCCAACATTATTTGTCGTTCCTTGTAAAGTTTTTTGGGGATTATGGGAGCAAGCACGGTCAAGTATACGGGAAAAATGCTCCGGTATACTAAAACCATAATTTTTTTGGTTAAATGCCTAAAGTAGTAGCAAAGTATTTTTTTAAGTGAATTTTTGTTTCATGGCGCCCTTTATTGTTGTGTTAAGTACTCAAACATAGAATATGAAGATGAGATCTTCAAAACTTATCATTAAAAATACTGCTCAAAAGGTAGTGACTAAATTTGGTTTTTGGACGTAGATTTCATGACCTTAAATATTTTGAAGTTGAATTTTTGTTCATATCCCTTGAATCCATTATAAACTAGAAGGCATCATTACAAAAATTTGTAGAAAAACATCAAATTAATGTAATTTTATCATGTTTGAAACAAAGTTTAAACAATTACATGTACACTATATCTACTTGCACAGTACTTGCACCGTCTTCTAAAATATGTACAATTTTCTTGAAATTTATTTTTTCAAAAAAAATTGCTTGACTTTGTAGATCAATGAATATTTCAAATATTTATAAATTTTTCCTTCACAAAATTCAAAGTTAGGACATAGTTTTAAATCACTTTGACTTAAACCTATGCAGGGTAATGAAGTTGAGTACTTGACCATGCTTGCGCCCTTATAGAATTATAGTGTTGCAAATACTATCACTTAGCAAGTGATTTTTCATCCAAATTTCAATCATCCATGACAATATTTGTTCATTTATTCATAAGAACTGTCATCCAAAAAGTTACCATAGAGACATAAAATACCATATGACACTAAATATCATATTTAGTAGCCGGAAAAAAGAGAGGCTGTCTAGAGGTGTTCCAAAGAAACTATAGAATTCAAATGGCACTTACTATAAGGGATTAGAGTCAAATTGACCTAGTCTATTTTCACTCATTGTAGTAACTTAATGAAATGAAACACTTATTCACTCGTTGGTTTGAGTTATAGTTCCCAGAAATATATACTTGGATGGGTTCACAAATCTATCAACTTAGTAAGCGTGACTTCACCTATCTAGCATGTACACATGTTAACTCCTAAAGGTCGAGACGGACATTTTCTCCTAGACAATTATCGTTGCCCAACAACACCAACGTAGACAATTACATGGTAATCTTTTGATTGTGGACACATGGACAGTTGAACATATGTGTGAACAATCCTAACTACACAAAGATGCCATCCTTACGGTCAAATCTATGAAAAGAGGCACCAATTTTCTTTAATAAGCTCTTGAAATGGATTGGATTGTTTTAGACAATATTATTATTATTATTATTATTTGCTTTAGCCTTTAGGGGTTAAAAATTGAAGCTCGTACTTGCCAGGGATGTACAAATGGACGTGACGCGGCCTAAACGCGTCACGTCGCGTCACGTCCAGGGTGTGACGCCAAACGGACGTTACTGTAGTAAAAAAAAAATACTAATGGGATTTTTTTCTTCAGATAAGTAATTATTTCGACATCAATACAGGCAGTCGTCTACCATGGTCGACTGCTATATAGGCAGTCGACCACTTAATCGACTGCTAACTCAGCAGTCGACTACAATGGTCGACTGCTAATGTAGCAGTCGACTAAGTGGTCGACTGCTATATAGGCAGTCGACCACTTAATCGACTGCTAACTCAGCAGTCGACTACAATGGTCGACTGCTAATATAGCAGTCGACTAAGTGGTCGACTGCTATATAGGCAGTCGACCACTTAATCGACTGCTAACTTAGCAGTCGACTACAATGGTCGACTGCTAATGTAGCAGTCGACTAAGTGGTCGACTGCTATATAGGCAGTCGACCACTTAATCGACTGCTAACTTAGCAGTCGACTACAATGGTCGACTGCTAATGTAGCAGTCGACTAAGTGGTCGACTACTATATAGGCAGTCGACCACTTAATCGACTACTAACTCAGCAGTCGACTACAATGGTCGACTGCTAATGTAGCAGTCGACTACCACCGTCGACTGCTATATAGGCAGTCGATTACCATGGTCGACTGCCATATAGGCAGTCGATTACCTTGGTCGACTGCCAATGTAGCAGTCGACTACCACCGTCGACTGCCTGTATAGCAGTCGACCATGGTAGTCGACTGCCAATGTAGCAGTCGACTATCTTCGTCGACGGCCAACATAGCAGTCGACCATGGTAGTCGACTACTACATTGGCAGTCGACCATGGTTGATAGTCGACTGCTATGTTGCCGTCAACGAAGATAGTCGACTGCAGTTGTAGCAGTCGACCATTGCCGTCGACTGATACTATTAACAGACAAATGCAGTCAACATCATATGTTTGTTGGGTTAAATTTTAATGGTTTGGGTATAGTGGAATATGGATGGATGGAAGTAGTTTAGGAAAAATGTGATTAAAGCCAACAATGATATGTAGAAGAAAAAAAAACCGCGTTGTATTAAAACAAGTATATCGTAAAGATATAAAAAATATACAAGGTTGTCCATATCAATGATACACGCATACTACCTTAACCCCTACGATGTTGCCTAAAGAACTAAACAGACTAAACACTATCCTTAACCTCAGTTCTCCAGCAGTCTATCGGCTCATCCCACCCCACAAACGGCATCTGCATCCGTAGTTTGGCGATGGTCAATGAAATGCGGTTGGACACGTTCTCGCATGTCAATGCACTCAAAGTGACATCCCAAATTTTCCTTCCTTCATTGGCAAAGAGAATTCGGTCATCACCATCGTTGCAAAGTTGTCGAGCAATCATGCCGACCGCATAACACTCAGCCTCCGCGGTGTAATATACATCGGGATCATGGTGTCTCATGTTTTGGATGTAAAACAGTTCCGGCGCCACCCAAAACTTCTCCTTCCTCAATTTTTCCTTCGCTTCTACGGTTTCCGCATGCCATAGCGATAGGACATCCTCACCCGAATGCGTTGCACATCCCCAATCGCACACCCCAATCTTGAGGCTCCCGTCCGATTCCCAATGCAACATAATGTTGTCAATGGATAGATCGTTGTGTTGCACATTTGCAGCGTGCAAAGCCTCCATGATCCATAACAATGCCCAAGCCAACTTTACCCTCTTCGCCCGGAACTTTTGGACTTGGTCATAGAGTTGCCATTCGGTTGCGTCCATTGTCAAAATGTTGGCATTTGGGCGGTGGGCTCTATCCCGAATGAACATCTCTCGTAGAGTGCCCCCGTTCCACCATAGTGTATAGCCCGCATTGGACACACTGTTGATTAACCAAAACTTGATGAAACCTGGATGCGTGCTCTTTAAAACGCATGCCTCCGCACTTACTTGGATACGAGTTTTTTGCCTATCCGACGTCTTTGGGGTCTTTTCAGCCCACGTAATCTCCGGTGGGAGACGATCGTCGCCCTCGATCCTCACCTTCCTCACCTCCCCGTAACCCCCCACCTTCTTTATGCTCTTCAAACTCACGACATTTGCCGTATCGGGAATCCACAATAGTTGGCATGGGCCCGACACCCTTAGCCACTTCTCCAATTTCTCCGCCTTCCAAGGAATTATTTTGGAGGCCGTCTTGGACAATCCTTTGGCCACGGGATCCCACCACAAAAATATTTCCCGGATTCTTACAGCTCGAGGGCTCAACACCTCGCTTGTTTCGCCCTCCGGGAACATGTTCTCAACCAATTGCTTGAGGTTGAAAATACCATTTTGGGCCTTATTCTTCACCCATGAATCGAACCCCGCAAGATTCCTATCACCGCTAAACTCGGGGCCATCCACTTCCTGTCGAATAGCAACCTCCATGTCCCTTTTAATTATCTCAACCCTTTTGTGTTTCGGCTGCTCCAAAAAACGGAATTTGATGCCGGCCTCCCCATTCCTCAAATACCAGTCAACTATGGCTTGGTGGACCTTTGCCGTTATCGCATCCGAGAATTTTACCCTTGGTTTCCCGCTCCTACTCGACGACCCTGAGGCCGCGGAAGCCCCTCCTTGGCTGCTCGTAGGGGCACCGGCATTTGGGCGGACGGGAACGGTAGTATCTGAACGGGGGGTAACATTGGCTCCCGTTCCAGAAGCACTTCCTGATCCCACATCGGAATGTCGTTGCCGCTTAGGGGGCCGTTTGTGCACCCTGCCGGGTGCATCCGGCTCGTCCTCCGGCATCCTCCAACTTCGATCCTCCATCGTGTTTAAAAACACGCTATTATTGTGTTCACAAACACAACTCAAATGTGTTCACAAACACGGCCGTATTCAAACCGCTCCACCGCAAAAAATCGGATCCAAAATTGGCAAGAGTTTGCACCCTAAACCAATCTTCCAACCGCCCCCTAGGCCCTCTCAAAACATTAGGCAAAGGATGCTAGGCATGCTTAGTCCCAATGTCCCGCTTGAGGAGGGGTGGTTGAAAAATGATGTCAATGAGGCCTCCCCACTTATATATATAGGTTGGGTGGGCCTCACACCGACGGTACGACCGGACGCCGCGCCCCTGGATCCTGACCGTTGGACCGTGTATCATCCAACGGCCAGGATGGATGCGACGATTGGTCGACTGCTATACGGCAGTCGACCATCCAGTCGACTGCCAGATAGCAGTCGACTCTGGATAAGGCAGTCGACAATTAGCAGTCGACCGCGGCGTCGACTGCTATGTGGCAGTCGACGTGTGGGCCGACTGCATTTAGCAGTCGACTGCGGGGGTCGACTGCCATGTCGACTGCTAGTTTGCAGTCGACCCTGAAAGTCGACTGCCACGTCGACTGCCAAGCAGCAGTCGACCCCCTATGTCGACTGCGAATGGCAGTCGACGTGGCAGTCGACTGCTAGTTTGCAGTCGACCCTGGAATTCGACTGCCACGTCGACTGCCAAGCAGCAGTCGACCCCCGAAGTCCGCTGCGAATGGCAGACATTGGACCTCCCCCCCTCCAAACATAAACAAATTGCTTTTGCAATGGATCCTATAGCAGATTACTCTAAACACTTTTAATATCATAGCATCTTTTATATTTAGTGCACGTTCAAGCGTCGGGACTATAAAGGGTTCACCGCTCATTAGCATTCATCATTCCCCCTCGCTCTAGTTGGCCTTGATTGCCTTTTGGCATTCGTTGCAAGTGGAGAGAGGCAGTAGGTTATATTGGGATGGGCACGCGAAATGAATGGAAGCCTTGGTTTGTGCCCAAGGAGTGGACTCCAACGTCCAAGAAGGTCGAGTGCAAATTTTGCGCGTTGGAATTAGTTTATAGGAAGGACCGCATGGTTGCCCATTTGGGATACCAAAAAAATGACGGCAAGATGCGGGGGGTGGCATTGTGTCAACGTCAAGGGCCGATTGTAAAGTCTTTATTTTCGAGGTGCGGCGGATCGTGGCCGCCAATTCCGGATGACTTTGTGGACGAGTGCGTTGAGGACGGGGGAGAAGATGTAGTCGGGTCCCAACAACAAGCGTCATGCGGTGCATTGTCGAACGCGAACGGAAGCCAAACCGCTCCACCATCGCCCGCACCGTCAGTGGCAAGGGAGTTGGTGTCCGGGACGACTCCAGAACCCCACCGACGTTCCCAACGGCAAATGGGACTAAAAGAAGGGATGCAAAATTCGACAAAACGAGACTTGAATATAAAATGGTCGCAAGCCTTTTATGAGGCTAATATCCCCATTAGTATTGTCCGCCATCCCGCGTTCATCCAGACCGTTAAGGCAACCGCCGAGGCTAGAATTATATACAAACCCCCAACATACCATGCAATGCGCAAGAGTTTACTTGACGATGCACGGTTCAATACACAAAAAATCGTGGAGTTGAAGACAACATCATCCATCCACAAATATGGGTGCACTATTTGTTCGGACGGATGGGAGAATGTTGTCCACCGCCCTTTGATGAACGTCATGCAAATTTGTCCGGCGGGCGACGTGTTCCTTGGTTCCATCGACACCACCGGTAGCACAAAGGATGCCGCCTACGTGGCCACCGAGGTCAAACGCTACATCGATGGAGTGGACCCCACAAAGGTTGTTCAAGTTTGCTTCGATAATGCGGCGGCCATGAAAACCGCGGCGAGCAATATTAGCCGGGAATGGCCACACATATATTGGCAAGGGTGTGCGGCGCATTGTTTGAACTTGTTGTTGAAGGATTGGGGTAAACAACGATGGGCGAAGGACGTCGTAGACAAGGCGAAGGACATTGTCAAATACATCCGGGCCCACCAATGTCCGACGGCGGTCTTCCTCACCTACTCGCCCAATTTGGGCTTGAAGATGCCCGGGTCCACACGATTCGCCACCAACTTCCTCATGATTGACCGGCTTCTAAAGGTGAGACATGCTTTGGAACAAACGGTTATTCATCCCGATTGGACCGCCTACGTGAACAAATTAAATAGAGGAGGCGATGATCGAAGGAGAAGTGCAATGGAGGCACGTCAAATCAAGACAACGGTTAATGACGACAATTTTTTGACAAGTTACGATAATTACCACCACATGTCGGAGAAGGTGTTGAAAGCATTGAGAGTGTTTGATGGCGTTGAACCGGCAATGGGCAAGGCTTGGTTGACCATGAAGAACTTGGAGAAACATGTGCTTAGCATAAGGAATCCTCCTTTCAACCTAGCACACAACCTCGCTACCTTGGCCGAAGAAGATTTCTACAGCCGGTGGCGTATGATGACCACGGACCTACACCATGCCGGTGCAATCTTGAATCCTTATTTATTGGACGACAACGTCGTCCACGAAGACGCGGCCGTTAAATCCGGATTCTTGGACGCCATGAGGAGGTTGACCACGGGCAAGGACGGTCATTACGGTTGGATTGTGGCCGAATTTCAAGCATTCAAAGAGCGTAGGGGCGCGTTCGCCAATATGCCCCTAGCCATGGAAGCCAACATCCCACCCCACGAGTGGTGGGACCTCGTGGGCGAAGGTGGCATCCACTTGGCCCCTTTGGCAAAGCGAATATTGGCCCAAGTGTGCTCCTCTTCGTCTTGCGAAAGGAATTGGAGTAGTTATTCGTTTGTGCACAACAAGACTAGGAACCGGTTGAGTTCGGCGAGGGCCGAAAATTTGGTGTACATTTATACCAATTCACGGTTGGCACGGGAGAGGGTTGATCGGGACTCGGCCGCATGGTATCTAGTGAACATGATGTCCGAAGACTCCGACTATTCGGCCGACGAGGATATAAATGGTGACCCCCCCGCGGGACCCGGCGGGGATTCCTCGGGGCCTTCGGACAACGAGAGCGATGGGGGACATGGTGGAGGGAATTTGGGCCTTGACAACCACAATGATCCGTTTGCATACGATGGACTTGACGCCGAGGACGATGGTGATCTTCACATGTGGGCCAACATAGCCGGTCGGGAGTTTCTCTCCACTACGCATGTGCGTCCCACTACGCCGACAACTACAATACCCGATGTAACGGTAGACATTCAACCCGTAGTGGATGAAGATGTAGTGGCCGAACCACATGTGGATGAAGCTCTTGAAGCGGCTCCGAACCGGATGAACATGGACGAAGTCCCACCACATGCTTCCCCCATTCATCCACCGACGGATGTTGTGCCCACTCCTATTGTGCCGACAACATATGCACAACCCATGCAAACTACACCACCCTTTCCCGAGCCCCACGGAGAGGGCACGTCCAATGTTGTCCTTAACACTAGTCCATTGCGAGGTATTGGGCAATGCCCGGCCGTTGCGCGAGCATCGGAATCCGACTCGGATGACACATTGCGCGTCGGGCCCCAACAATACCACGCATGGGCTCCCGGTTGGTTGGTGCCACCATCGGCATGCGCGCCCCATGCCCCACACCGGCTAGGCCACCCCCTAATATTGCATTGACAAACTTTGGTCGGACCACGAGAGGTCAAAAAAGAAAACGACAAAGGGATGTGCGAGAATGGAGGACTACCGGGGCCACCCCACTTGCACGTCCACAAACTGACGGCGTTATGGATGCAACGGGTTCAAGACCAATGGTATCGATTAGAATGCCAAGGGCTGGCACACGGCTTAGTCGAATTCCCGGCCCGGCAATTGATGGCCACGAGTCCGACGCCCGAACAGATGACAATGCCAGCACGGACGATGAATCCAGCGTAGGCGAAGCTCCCGATGATAGTGATTACCAAGCACCGCCCCCAAGGGTAGTTGTGGGAGGGCCACGCAGGACAAGGAATTCTATTCCTCAAGACAACGATAATGCCCCTTCATGAATGAATATTTATAGTAATGTCAAATGTCCTATGGTGTTCAATGGGTTTAGTTGTATTGGTGATCAATTTTTGTAATAACTATTTTTGGGTATGTTTGTTGAAAAAATAATGTGAATTTCAAATTTGTATGTTGGATGTTGACTAGAAATTGAGCCTACATGTATGATGTAGGGTTTAGGAAATGAATGTCCAATGTGCACTAAGGTTAGGACTCAGGAGTAGGACACATGGAATTGATTTGTAATGCCAATAGGCCCTATGTAGTGTTGCATTTTTTATTCTATAGGTCGGAGGCGGCATTATAAAATAGTTTTAAGAATATTTAAGACTATTTTATGTTTTTATTATTGAAAATCATCGAAGACATCAATCCGTGAGGTCCTTTATGGCAAATCATTGTCGAAAACATTCCCCTCTTCTAGGATTAGGTCATTGAGCTCTTCTCCGCCCAAATATTGATCCAAGAATGATGACATTGTAAATGCAGACCACCATTCACGACTTGTCCGATGTGCCATGTGGGGCGTTATGTATTCCAATATTTGCCAATTTGTGTGGCAAATTGGCAATGCTCAAGGCTCAAACATTGCCATTGAGTTTGAATGTACTAATGCTATATGGTAATATGGAACAATTGTCAAAGTTGAGCGTGTCTATATTTGCCCTATTGCCATGGATTGGCTATAGTCGTGAACTTATAATAAAAAAAATTTAAAAATGCCGTAGAAATTTGTCGAGGATTTTAAAATGCATTTTAAATGTGTATTTTAAGATAAAGTAAAAATAAATGCACCTCTAGCCCTATGTCATGTGGGAGGATGAAATGAATGTCCAATGTGCACTAAGGTTAGGAGTAGGACATATGGAATTGATTTGTAATGCCAATAGGCCCTATGTCATGGGCGAGGATGGAATTAATGTCCACACACACACACATATATATATATATTGCAAATACCCCCAAATATATATATATATATATATATATATATTGCACATACATCCATATATATAGCGCATACATATAGAACATACGGTATACCGGGAACCCACATATATATTGCACATACACATACATATTGCAATTTGCACGTACACCCATACATGTTAGACATACATATTGCACACGGGTGTAGCTAATAAAGAAGTTATCATTTGTTTAAATAGCGATCCACTTTTATTTCACATTACGGATCATATCTTTTACATAGTGCGATTATATCCACTAGGCCTAAACACATATACAATGTGTTTGCTAGGATTAAATCGGCGAACTATATAGAACATGAACCGCTACATCTACATAGAAAAATTATAATGTCAATAGTCGCTCCGAAGGACAAATCCAAAAGTTGGTGCATCGACGATATTCGGCAGAACGTTTGTCGACTTGAAGCCAATATTCTCCATTCTCCACAAGCATATCCCGCAAGTATTCAAGTTCCATTATGAAAATATCGTTGAGCCGAGCATGCTGAACTTGCCATCGAATTGGGATGGCAATGCGTTGCGTATGGCTGAACATGAAGAGGTTCAGTCGGAACGCTCGCAACAATTCGGCGAGCTCCGAAGTCCCTCTCACGCCCCTAAATCGATGCCCCATTGGTATGTCTACGTCCCAAATCGACATACGCAACGCATTGTAGACTTCTCCCATACCAAAATGTTCCCGCCAAGCTTTGTTAACTCCCATGTATTTAAAAATACATATGAGAGTTAAAAAATTCGCCCTCACTTCACACACCCGCCCATACTCTCCTCGGTGATATGGCTCCAAAATAGGCTCTAGGACCTTCGGCAATATGTGCTCCCCCACAATTTCCGCGGTCAATCCGGGTAAAATGGTCGACGGTGCCATGTTTGGCACAACCCTGAAATAGCAGCTTCTCCGCTCCTTCTCCCTTTGTTCTCCGTTTGCAAAGCTTGCTAAAACAGGCTATGGCCAATGGAGAACTTGGGAATGAGGGAAATGGGAGGTTGGATTGCTATATATATGCATCCTTTGTCATGATTGTATGCATTTAATGCATGATTTGACTAAGCTAACGCTCTTCCCAAACCCTAACGCCTAATTTCGACTGCTGGGCAGCAGTCGATTGCCATATTCGACTGCTGGGCAGCAGTCGACTGTGGATGGTCGACTGCTGGAAGGCAGTCGACCATCTTAGTCGACTGCTAGGAAGCAGTCGATTTTATCAGTCGACTGCTGTGTAGCAGTCGACCAGCCACAGTCGACTGTTGGGCATTTATCAATCGACTGCTGCCCAGCAGTCGATTTACATAGTCGACTGCTATGAAGCAGTCGATTTGCATAGTCGGCTGCTGTGTAGCAGTCGACCATCCACAGTCGACTGCTGTGTAGCAGTCGACCATCCACAGTCGACTGCTGTGTAGCAGTCGACTATGCAAATCGACTGCTACAAGGCAGTCGACTGTGGATGGTCGACTGCTACACAGCAGTCGACTGCCTTGCAGCTTAATTTAGACAACTAATTAGACACACCCGTAACCCAACCTGCCAAATCATTGGATGCCACCCGAGGGCCCACACTGCGATATCCCTATAAAATCAAGTGTGCTACCCACCATGAGGCCACCTTGCCTCGTAGTGATTTTGAGGACCTTGTATGCGTCGCATACATTGCCCAAGATCAAGTACGGTGTGGGCAATCCATAGGATTGCGATGGCCGGGAGTGGCAAGATACGGGATGCGGGTGGTTCGTCAAGAAGTATGTATTACAATCCCCGACACGCATGGGGCTTGCCGGACGAACCGGACGAATTTACACCCGAGGTGGTTGCAGAGAACACTCGAAATGAGGACGATTTGCGCAGTGTTTTACGTCCGATTCAAGGGTTCACTGAATTCTATTGGGTTCGACTGCCTAGGAGACAAGTTGATCGTCACCACCGCGGATACTTGGACGCCCAAGAAAGGCCCGCATGCCGCATCGGTTACAAGGAAAAACTTTTCCCATGGCACTTGTTTCAGGACCTTAGCGACGTTCTCACGAAGGGGAAAAATCAATTGTATTTTCGAAAAAACTATGGGACCTTGTGGAGGTTCTACCAAACCATAAAACACTCGGTGCATGACGCAATTCATTGGGGGTTCAACCGGTGCACCGCGCACCAAAAGGAATACCGGGTGTATAGGGAGTACACACTTAGGTCGTCAATGTAAGATTTGCCCACGAATATGGTGAGAGCGTAGTATCAAGTTTGTACTTGCACGTATACTTACGTATGTTGTTAAGTTGGAAATGCGCAATATATGAATTCCGAGCAATATTGCGGTGATGTTTTCCGCTTGGTGTGAACTTATAATCATGCCACATGGAATCATTGTCACAGTTATTTGCATCGATACGTGTTTGATTCAAGTGCAAATGCATGTAGATGCAAAGTCCATGGTTTAATTGGATGTTTGTGGCAACCGATTGTGTGGGCAAACATAAGAAATGATCATTGTGCGACACTTGTTTATTACTCCCAAAATTGATAGTGAACAATAATTCACTTATAAACATTTCCAAAATCATGGTTTTTCCCGCATTGTGTACAATTCAGTATCAAATAATGCCTCCTAGTCCAACGCCTATCTCACAAACACTAGCCAACATTCCTAATCCGGCTCCGAATCACTATCCAATGGAATGGGGGGTCCGCGGCTTGAGCTTGCACCGTTCAGATTTGGTGGCCGTAGTGTTCGGCGCCTCGCCTCACGCCTGCTCTCGGTGATGGCCCATAGTTCTTGCGCCGCAGTCTCCCGGTCAGCTTGTGCACGAGCGCGCGTGCGGTCTCCAATGTGCAACCCCCTCGCGGCATTCGGATGGCGCAGGACGTCTTGCATGGTGGGGCTAGAGGCCCCGTCACGGATGTCCAAAAGGCCGTTGACGTATTTCCACTCATTCATCCGGATTTGGACGTCCACCTCATTGAAGCTACCCTCTTGTGTAACGGCCTCCTGCCTCTCCAGATCGGCCTCAAAACTTGTTGTGTCCAACACGTGTTCCACATCCCAAGTTGTTTCCTCGCCCGGGACCGGTTCCCGTGGTAATACCCCCACTGTCACATTGCCGTTGGAGTCATACACGTATCCGTGGGGGTGAGGACCTGGGACGTATTCACCCGTCTCTCCGGCATGCCCACCCACAACACGGTACAAAAATGCCCTCAAACCTACGGCCTGAGGAGAGGAGCCGGGGTAAAACTCATGAGCAACCCTTGTGTACATTTCAGGCGTGAAGTTTGTCGGGTAGCCTCGCAGGTCCTTCAAATACCTCCGTGCACGCCAGCTATAAGCAGGAGGATCGCCGTATTCTGCGGGCGGCACACCATGGATTATTGTGTATTCAAAATCGGGAGGCATTCCCCATTGCACTCCGAATTGCTCGTACAACCTTCGATGCAGAGGGGCTTGGCACGTAGGACAACGGCGTGTTTGCAACATGTGTGGCAACAAACAATTCGGGTGGACCATGTGACCGCACGACCCAACGATCCATGCGCCTTCGGGTCCCCAAGGATTGGAACAAATGGGGCACATGCTCCCGTCCTTGATCCAATCGGGGACGCATGGCCACAACAAGGCTGGTCTGGCCGGGGGTATCACGATGCGGGATGATACTGCGGTATCCCATTGGAATTCATCCTCGGGCCTCTTGGTCCACGCAATACTGGGGTAATGGTCGTCATCGACCGGGAGGTTCTCAGGATACATGAAATCCAATGGCGGCCACGAGGTAAAAAGAAGCCGTCGTTCGGGCCACTGTTCGCCGTGGTCCCTATAGTGTGTCAGCTCGTCCATCAATGCCCTCTCACGCGTGGCGAACATGATAGTGGCTGTGACCATGCCCATGTAGTCGTCCTCCAACAACCGGTTCTTCCTAATGACCCGGTCGTAATCAACCCTCATTGCCTCCAAGTTTGTTGTGGGCAACGGCTCCCGCCCTTGTCCATCACTACCAGACATTGCTTGCGGCAGTTGTGGCGCATCAGCCCTCGCAAGTTCAAGGTTGGTCAAACGTGCAATCTCGGCCTTCAACCCTTGGACCTCCTCGGCGTGTGCACGTCGGACCATCTCCAATTCCCGTTCGTGGTCAGATTTGCATTTTGCCAACTCCGCCCTCAACGCCTCCACAACGTCGTTGTCGGCAACTACCAGTGGTGGGGATGGCACCGCCGATGCCATCTCCACATCAACGGGCGAAGATGGAGGACAAACCAACCGGGAACCATGTGGCGGTGTCACGTGGACCCTTTGTCGCCGGCTAGGTGGTTCAACCGGCAACCCTATGACAATGTTGTGCTCGTCCATGTTTGACTCGGCGGCCGGTGGAGTCCCCACAATTTGATGATCTGGTCCCGCAAGGAAATCAAAATAAGATCGGACCCTCAAAGGATTCATTGGAGTTTGCCATGCCAATGGAATCGGACGGCCAGCGTTCCGTCCTAGCACGGCACTTGGTATGACCGTGACCCGGCGTGCCTGCCTCAAGTCCGGGCTCGTGCGGGGTATGGTGGACCAGTCGATATCCACTCCCAAAATTACCTCCGCGTAGACCATTTGGCATAACCACATTAGCATATGCCCGCGATCAAATTCCCTCGGTGCACCCCACAAGAAATCCCACACCTCCTTGCACCGTTCTCCAAATATTTGATGGCTCACCTCCCTCCATATGCCATAGCGTTGTCTAGACATCCGTTCAGCATTCGCGCTAGGAACGAACATCCTCGTCAAATGGGTCCACTCTACGTACCTTCGGACCGTGCTATACAACCACATGCCCCTCTCATTTTGCCAGCCGGGATTGGCGAGAATGTTCGGGTCCCACGCCACCTCCAAATTGATTGGTTGCGGCCTGCCCCTCGGCGCATTGTGAGCCCAAAGCGGTGCCCACATTTAGTCTTAATCTTTAGAAAATATTAGTCGGTGTGCTTTGAAGTGGTATGTCACTTCACAAAAATATAAAAAGAGTGAATTGTTAGCCTTAGGAGTACAATGTTATAAGGGGCTTGAAGTGGAGAGGTTAGTGTGTTTTTACCTTAGGAAAGGATTTGAGTGAATAGGGATAGGTAAGAAGAACTTGGATTGAGTAGTTAGTGAGTAGGCTAGTACAAATGGATGGAGACAACCAAGGTGACTCAAGAGGCAAGTGTATTCGAATTGGGATGAATGGAGGATCACATTGAACGCACAAGTGGACCACCTCATCGTGGCCACTTAATGGGGAAGGTCCAAGGAAGAACGTAAGGTGGAGGATAAGCAAATTCTAAAAGCACCAATCAAATTACGATTTAAGCATCGTGGTTTGAATTAAAGTGGTGAGTGACAATTTGGGAAGGTAAGGGGAGAAAGTTATGGCGGCGGAAAGTGAAGGAGGCTAAGTTTGGGTTGAGCATCCCAAGGGGGTCCGAGGTAAGGTGGGGGATTCTCTCATTCTCTCTCTCAATCTCTCGTGTGTGGTGTTAGGAATTGGAGCTCTTAGAGCTCATGAGGAGATTGTGAATTAGTTGGTAGGAAAGACTCTTAAACTTAGCGACAATGTGTGGGAAATTAGCGGAGTTAATTAGTGTAGTTAGTTGGTCTCTCTCTCTCTCAAGTGCTCTCAAGGGAGCGAGCTCTTAAGAAGCTTGAAGCTATGTGTGTGGGTGTGTTTGGAGCAAGAAGGGTGCACGTGTGGTGCAAGGTTCTAGGTAGAGAACCGAGGCAAACTAGTTTTTAGATTGGTTTTGCATTGCTTAGATATAGTATTTGACTTAAGGCATTTAGTGATAGTGTTTAGTTCATAGTGTTCACCTCATAGCATTTAGTTTATAGAGCTTAGTTTGAACCATTAAATTGGCGCACTCAGTTAGTGTTAGATGATGGTACTTATTTTGAATGGTTTAATATTTGGCCAAAGGCCTGAATTGTTGAAGAAGGAGCTGGGCTTTTGGAGAAGGTGCTGGGAGTCCGAGACTGGGTAAGTTGTAAGCTGGGATTAGCTCTGCAGCTGGGCCTAGTCAGCTGCAGTTGCTGGTTAAAGCCACTTCACACATGAGCCAAGAGCCGTGACCTTGTAATGCAGAGCCGAGACTGTGAACTGGGTTAGCTGCGCCTGAATTGGGAACCGTAGCGGCCAGAGCCAAGGGAGCTGCACTAATCAAGCTGAGATTGAGGAGATTACCCGACGGCAGCTAATTAAGGGAAGGTGGCTATGATCAGGGAGAACCGACAGTTGGTTACAAGTTGTTTAAGGGACATCTAGGCCAATCATGGGCCATGCTGATTAGGAGTTAGGCTAATTGCGGGTTAGGCTAACTAGGAGCTGGCAAGTTAGAAGATGGACTATTTGCAGCTAGGCTAGTTAGGAGCTAGCTACCTAGGAGCTGGTTAATTAAGGGCCGAGCAAATAAGGAGCTAGCTAATTCGAGGCTAGCCTAACTTGAGAAGGGCTAACAAGGAGCTGATCTCTGTCTGCGGGAAACAGGTGCCTCAAGGAAGAAATTGACGGGCGGTGACGGGCGTCAATCTGCATCGAACAGCGTAGAATTTCGGAGTGAGATTTTACTTTGCTGCAAAAAGGACGAGCTAGGGTGAGACTGATTGTTGTTATGCATCGGGGAACGCATTTGATTAGTAAAGTAATGGTGTGTGGCTTGAGAAATTAGGTAGATCATTGAATTTGCAAGACCAACTTTGGTGGTGTTCAAGCCAAAGGTTGGGATTTGAACTAGTATGGGGAATGTAGTTTGGTGTGACACATTTAGAGTAGTTTGGCTCAAGGAGTGCTAAGTTAATTAAATTGAGGATGGTGTGATGTGGGAAATTTGATGTGAAAAGTATTTGTTAATACTTTGCATTGATAACCGCATAAATAAATAAAAAAATGAGTTGTTCCACATTCATGGATTGGTATATGAAGTAGTTTAGAACAAAGTCACATGAAGAGTTGATCCTTGCACTATGGACTCACCCACTAAGCCTAGTGAGGAGCTCAAGGACCCTAAGGAAGTAAAGGTGATCAATGGTAAAAGAAAGAGAGGAATATCCGCTTGGGCTTGCGCGTACAAGGCAAGGAATTGGACACTTGAGTCATCAAAGGACTCATCCAAGCCCAAGGCCAATGCCACGGAAGAATGTGAGCCCAAACCCACTACTCGGACTACGAACGCTTAAGGGTGGGGGGTTTGGCCTCACACGCATTGCCGCGTCTTCTAGCGCCTGCCGACCCCGGTCTCGCTTGCGGAGTCCCCCCCGGATCCAAATCCCCGCCACGTGGAGGTTCCGGCGGCAAGTTATCTTCGTCTGCCATCGTTGCCCCTAACCCCTAGCTTTGTATGCCTACTATAAATTAAACCTAATATGGTAGCACTTCCAAAATAAGCGCCACCACCCACAATTTTTTTCCCAATCCACTAAAACCAAATTAAGGCCGTTCAAAGTTCAAACTACATAATTAGATTTAAACCACTTTCAAAATAAGTGTTCACATATAACAATTTCCGGTATGGTTCAAACTAACCGCAATGGGGTACAATGTAGACCGTATGTAGGTGGGTTGCAATACACACGTTAGGCAATAACAATATATCGTATGCACCGTATACGTATTTCAGTACGTATGTCCACCTGTAGCCCTCCAGCTCACCTCTATCTCCAAATGGCAAGGGCTGATTAACAACCTAGGCCCAAATGGAGGGAGGTGGGAGTGAGGGAATGAGGGAAGTGGGGTCCATATATACCCCAAGGAGGCGTCCTTTCGATTAGACGCCCCCTGGACCAACCCATGGACGCCACATGCCCATGGGTGTCTCTACGCGACTGCTCGTGAGCAGTCGCACCCCTTCGTCGACTGCTATTAGCAGTCGACCATGGGGTGCGACTGCTCACGAGCAGTCACAACCCATTCAAGTCGACTGCTGATAGCAGTCGACCATAGGGTGCGACTGCTCACCAGCAGTCGTCGGCACTTTGTCGACTGCTATTAGCAGTCGACTTGGGTTGTCGACTGCAGTTGGGCAGTCGACTGTCTTCGTCGACTGCTAATAGCAGTCGCATCCCTTCGTCGACTGCTAATAGCAGTCGACGAAGGGGTGCGACTGCCCACCAGCAGTCGTCTGCCCTTCTTCGTCAACTGCTAATAGCAGTCGACGAAGGGGTGCGACTGCCCACCAGCAGTCGTCCGCACTTTGTCGACTGCTATTAGCAGTCGACTTGGGTTGTCGACTGCAGTTGGGCAGTCGACTGTCCAAGTCGACTGCTAATAGCAGTCGACGAAGGGGTGCGACTGCCCACCAGCAGTCGTCCGCACTTTGTCGACTGCTATTAGCAGTCGACGAGGGTTGTCGACTGCAGTTGGGCAGTCGACTGTCCAAGTCGACTGCTATTAGCAGTCGACTTGGGTTGTCGACTGCAGTTGGGCAGTCGACAGTCCAAGTCGACTGCTAATAGCAGTCGACTTGAAGGGCAGACGACTGCTCACAAGCAATCGCCCGCCTGTCGTCGACTGCTAATAGCAGTCGAATTTCCATGTCGACTGCCCAAGAGCCGTCGACAACCCAAGTCGACTGCTATTAGCAGTCGACTAGTTATGGTAGTCGACTGCTCTTGAGCAGTCGACATGGAAATTCGACTGCCGTCAGCAGTCGACACACCTATACGACTGCCCTTTAGCAGTCGATTCAGTGTGTCGACTGCCTAGTAGCAGTCGCTGTAACTCGTCGACTGCCCACTAGCAGTCGACACTGTTGACGACAGTTTACCCTGTGTGACGACAGGGTAAACTGTTTTACCCCCCCCAAACGGACGTGACGTTTTCAGGTCTGCCGTCACGTCGCTGTCACAGGACGTGACGCGACGTGACGTGTAATCCCTGGTACTTGCTACCCACATTCAAAGCTCAAGAAGATATTTGTGGACTGTGTTTAAGAAATCATGCACCTCGTTGCAAACACATGCTAAGGTAGAAATACCATAACCCGTGAAAATAAGGTGATTCGCATTGAAGATATGGTCTTACAATCATGAGATAATTTTCCAAGATAGACGAGAAGGATTCATGAAGAATGCAAGTTGTTTCATATTTTTCTGCCTTGCACAAAAAAATCTACAATTTTTCAAAGTGGATAGTTGTCAAACCCCCTACTCGTTCACTAGATTCTCCCTACACCGAACACGGTAATCCGCATTTCCATACATAACATCACTTGAACCAGTTAACTCATGAGTACATTAAACTTGACTCCCATTGGCTACACTAAGTGTACACGCATTGAAGTTGCCGCCTCGCCATGATCGGTTTCAGAAATGGCACTTCACTATTCTGACGGCGGTCTAGTGCACAGGTAGAGAGGGTGGTTAACCAGTTTGGGTATTTCTACCTTAATCCTCTTAAAACATTCTTCCTTCGCACTCACGAATTTGACAACTTTTATGTTGTGGTGGCCACTTCATGGTACCTAGGTACTTTGCTCACAATGTGGGGGACAAGGGGACAAGGGGACAAAATAATAGCCTTTCTTTGTTGTATGGCCTTTATGTATGTGCTTGTGGTAGGAGAAAATTGTGTGTTGTTGTGGGTTTTGTCCTCTGTGAATCTTGAAATTTATAGGGATTTAAGTAATTAACAAAGTTGCTCACCGTAGGCAGGGGTGTGTGTATGAGAGAGAGACTCATTAGGGGGTTTGTATCAATGTTGGACTGGTATTACTATTTTATGATACCAATGGGGTCCTGGTATGCAATGACTTTGTAGCTCACTATTAGGCCTTGTCAAGGTACTAGGGGGGTCATGAAATGTAGAGCCTGGTGTAATATTAAACATGCAAGAATTATGGCTTTGCAATGGTATCAAATATCAGTTTAAGCGCCTTGCTGATAACATCCAAGGCTAAACAATGGTATGTTATGATTTTAAGTTTTACTTTTCAATGCATGGTGAAGTTCAATAAAATTTTCAAGCTCCAATCGTTGTTGAATTAAAAGTTCAAGACAAACATATTGGCCCATGTCACCAAAACAAATGAAACTTCATCAAATTTTGTTTATAGATATGAACATACAAATACAAGTGGTGAAAAAATGCATCTTGGTTTGTTGGCGATGAAATAAAATGTTTCATTTGTCTCAAAAAAAAGCAAAAATGCATCTTGGACATCCAACATCTTGAACTAAATGTTATACTAATTATCCTCATCTAATTTGTCATCTGAGCAAGTAGGGTCTTCCTCAAAGCAACCAGCTACTTGTATTTCATCTCCATGAGCATCCACTAATTTAGCCTCGTCAACAAAAAATTCACCGAGATCGGATTTTGCAAAAGAGTTGCACTCATCTCTAGCATCTATGGGTCAATTTTTGAGTATGATCATGACAAGTGCATCTAAATTTTGGATGCCCAACCTACAACGACGCAAGGCACACAAAAGTCCAGCAACACTAAAAAAAAATTTTGTCTCGATCTGAGAACCTGATATTGCTAAAATCTGCCTCGCAAGAAATGATACGTGCGGAAATCGAGGGGCATTATCCATCCATCAAGCAAGTGGAGCAATGTTTTTATCTGCAGGTACAAAAAGCTTCCGAAACAAAATGAGCTCTGATTTCAGCATGCCCTCACTAGCCTCCTCTGTAGAACTCGTGTGCCCAGAAAGAGAATCAGTTGTAGCCTCCAATGTGGGTCCCGAGTTATTCTCCAAGCTCAGATTCAGCAACCGTGACACCTTCACAAGCAAAGGCACCAAAACAAGTTGATCATATTCTGCTACAATGTGCATGGTTTTCTCGCATCCCACGTAGTCAATAATCATCTGCAACCCCTTATACCTAGGGTCTAACATCAACGACAACATATTATGTGCCTTCTCACGAGTGAAATCAACTGCAAATGCAAGACATGGTTTGATAACTTCAATTGATTCAAAAGCCATGCGGCCATAAAGTAGTTGCAGCTTCGAGTCCATCTGCCCACATTGAAGTGTTGGCACCGCAGGCATCCTCCGATCTTACTCATTTTGTAGCTGGATGCTTATATAGAAGACTGCATACAATGCATCTCTCAAAAGCCAATACCTGCGAGATTGGTTTAAAATGCATTGTTGCATGACAGGGCGCAAAGTCTCTGTGACCGCCTTTGGCACAACCCAAATCAGCCCACTTGGGACTTGGGCTTGCAAGGCTGCAATCTGCCTACCATAACATATATTAATCACCGTTGCATACTCTTGTGTTTCCTGCAACATAACAACAAAATTCAGTAAGTTATGTGCGTTTTACATGGTCATTCTTTATAATTATATGGTCATTATAATTGTTAAGTCTGCAATTAGTAGTCCATGAGGGAAGCACATCAGATTACATACAAGACCAAACACTTCCCATAAGCATTGTACATTCCCTTTTAGGTACCCTTTTAGAAGAAAAAAGACGGAGAAGGAGAAGGCGAAGGTTCAGGTTCAGGTTCTCACTTGAAAAAGCACGACTTTACTTGCGAATCTTGTTTTCACAGGTGTCTTTAACTTTCGAGAGGCAAGTCCCGCTTTATCCCACTATGCTCGTCCTTTTCCAGATTTTTTAGTCCATGTAATTATTTTTTGCCAGTTAGTTTGAGCCTCTTTAATGGACACCTTCTTCATTCCAATACAAATTTTTGTGTCGTCTGTAGAATATTGGCATGCCTTTGACATAATGTGTCCAAAACACACTCCCGGATAGGGCTGCAACAAAGCCAAAGGCTTGCAAGAGACAACCGATGTTAAAGCTGACGCCAATGTTCTCAAATTACTACCTTCATCTTTCACATACGTATACACAAAATGTGTCCACTCCCGTACGCGACATCCACAGATCGAAAGTCATTGCAACTGTTGCACAACTTGCCAATGTCAGCAACACAAAACGTTCCATAGTCTTTTGCAACATAGACGGGATGATCTCCTTCACCAACTGTTTTCGTGTGGGAAACCTGACCTTCGGATCACGTCGCAGCACCAAATGCCGCAACCATGGGTTGTCCACTGTAGACAATGCAATGTATCATTTTGCAATATAAAGAACAATATCCTCCAAAAACCTTTGTTGTGTTATATCATTCTTCCCATTAGGGCTAGTACTACTATAGTATTCAGTTATGGCACAGGGTTCACCTGTTTCTTTTTTTTGCATTTTTGTTTTTTTCCCTCCGCATCAGTGGCTTCCACAACTTCCTAATATCTCTCCATATCAGCAGCATGGTCATTCATCACATATTTCATCATAGAGGTAGATCCATGTGCAGGGTTGTAGTTAAAGATACCTTTCCTGGAACGAGTAATAGGTTGCGAGACAATGGAGCTTTGCCCTTCAGACACAGTTGGAGTGGATGATGTTGGATGGCACAAAACACACCTCATTGTTTGTGGTACCTTTACATCAACCTTTATTCCTTGCAGATGCAACAAGAAAAATGCCCACACTAAAGAGGTTCTATGATAAGGTATCCAAAACCTGCGGTTGTCTTGTAGATGAGTGAGTCGTACACGCTAAACTGCCAACTCCTCTGTAATATGCAACTCTTCTATTGTAACTCCAGCATCCGCAATGGTGTTGTGTGTGTCTTCTATTGTTCTTGGCTCTGTGTTGGAAGGCTCTCCTCCTGGTAAACCCTATCCTCCCCATTCAGATTGAACCAAAGTTGCTGTCATATTTGCTGAAATCTAACTACGAAATCTTAAAAGGAGAACCCTAGTCTTTGAGAGCTAATCTTTGCAAACAGATCACATCTTATTCATGCGACCTTCCAAGCCATGAACACAAGGATCTTGTTAACATGTGTTGGTCACAACTAGAAAACGAAAATGACACCCATCAACCAAGGAAAAATAACATGAAATCTTGAACTAAACTAGGTCTCACCCTCCACGGAAAAACCAAACTGGTTAAAAATAGAAGATGGGTTGACTTTGCTAAAAATCGTGTTTTATTGGTTGTTGCATTCTTGACGCCCTTTTGGACGCGTGGCTATGTTTAGCCAGTTTACTTTTTCCTTTGTTAGAAATCGAGTTTTATTGTTTTACTACATTCTTGACGCCCTTTTGGACGCATGCTATTTTTAACCAGTTTGGTTTTTCCGTGGAGGGTGAGAGGTCATACAAGTTTAGGGCCAAACCTCAACAACCACCATGAAAGCAGTGATGGCTTGAATCTTCAACAATTAATGCAGCAAATCTCTTCCCATTCTGCATCAAAACTAAGGTGGGCCGCCAATATCTTCCATCCCTATCTGCTTAACTACAACCTTCGAATGCAACCCTAAGAAAGTGAGGAACAGTACTGTGGAGAAATGACGTGACCATGTGCACAAGAATGGTCTTAGTATTGCATTCTAAACCCCTCCTTGGTATTGGTATGTTCATAAATATCTCCTACCCATGATGCACATGTATGAGCTAGTGTACTGTCCCCTTTGATACTAGTTGGGTATGGTCTGTGATACCCTACTTGATACCAATGTTTATACTAGGCCCTAACATATATACCGGTCCAACACTGGTTTGTATGCCCCGAGTGATCGAGGGGTATTTTAATGTAGAGGAGATATTAAATAGACAATTGCATTGTTAGATTTTTTTAATTAGTGATGTTAAATATCATACCATTACTTCAACTTGAGGGAGGATAGTAATATTTTATACCATTCCTTCGTTGTATATAAAATAACTTTGTGTAAAGGATAAACTAAAAGACCATAAGTTGCACAATCATCATCACAAGTATAACCCTACCCAAATGACCAATCATTGCAAGTGACATAGATAACCATACCCAAACGACAGAGAAATGTCACTAAGCAACGGATGCATAACATGTATTCACATAGTATATGTTTTTCATCCATCCAAACAAGTTGGACCATGAGGTGCATGTGTAGTACATTCTTCATTATGAAGCATAAATTAGATCTAAAACAATAGAATTGGCCATATTATGCATAACAATTCATTTATTATAATTTGCAATTCCCTATATTGTAGACAATAATTTACTTCTAAGAAACTTCAAGTTCTTTGGCTTTATGAATAAAGCACACAATACCTTTGGCTACACTTTGTTTGATAACTCACCCCCCCCCATGACCATAGGTGACAAGTCGAATTGTATGGAATTGGACTAACAATTAGATTGACATATTATCCCTTAAAACAAAGGAGTTGCAATAAACGGTTATCTCAACTAGGCCTTAAGTAAATTTAGACCTATGCATGAATTTTGACCATTATGGCATTGTATATATATAGATCTATAGCTTGAACCTGTGTTGTTTTGGCCCATTGCACCCCTACATGTGAACTATGAATCAAATGAATGCAATCCTTCCTCCCCTCACACTTCTGGAGTGGTGGGTAAAAGTGGGGTGACAAACTCACTCTCACCACCATGTTGTTCATGATTGTATATTTAGATTGGATAGAAATGATCATAACTACATTGATTATCCTATATAGTGCATGTTAAGTTATTTGAAGTTATGCAGTGCTATAACTATTTAATGAGAATGTAATATTTTTACCAAGCAAAGTCATTTATGTTTTATGATGTCCGAACAAGTTATTGAACTTTCGCTAGTAAAAATTGAACTCTTGAGTAAGACATTTTTAAATTGTGTAATTCAAAATAGTAACACACACTAAATGGGATAATCAGTTTAGCCTTAGAAATGGAGTGCATTTCTTGTCAATGTTGTATGTAGAGTGTGTTGTAAAAATTCCACATCTAAAGTGGTGTTCCGATCATGTCGTTTCTTAGAATATACAAAGAAAAGAAAAGAAAAACCAACGTCGGGCAATCCGACGTGAATTTGAGCCCGTTGGCCCTACTCTGCTCAAGAATCCCCTCAAAATATACATATGTATGGGAATCAGGTAGTTTTGTCCAAGCCGATCTACAAATCGCTCTCTTGAATACATAAGGTGTGCAGGTGTTAATCGATTACTTCCTTAATTGGATCCCTACAATTGATTGGTGTTGGGTAGGTGAGGATCAAAGAACAAGTTACACCATAAAGACACATGTTTAAACGAGATTGGATTACGTCTTCAAATTCTCAAGTAATTGTTTCCACACTCAACATTGAAGACAATTGGGAGGACATCTATGTAATCAGTTTAAGGAATCAACAAAGATACACTTTTAATAGCCGTAATTACATTAGTGAAGGTCCGATTTTCAATCCAATTTTTGGTGATACTTCATTGTAGATTCGCTAATGCAACACAAGTTTTGTTGTTAAAATCTAATTGGTATAAGTTGGAGAACACAACAAACAAACCAAATACCATAGCTCTCTAGTAGCTTGGGCACCTTATTGCCAAATAATTAATTAAAGTGAGAAAGTAAGTTAGGCAACCCAGAAAATAATATTCTAAAATTGGGCAGATTCAAAAAGTGATTTACAAGAAGATAGACATTCATCCAAGTCATTTCTATAATTCATGGATGGTTTTCCTAATTTCATCTATGGCGGCTACGATTAACCTAAACACTTCCCTTAACCAACATTCCTTGCCCTAACGTTTGTATTTTACTTGTATGTCTGGGTTTTGGTTGGCAACAAATTTTTCTTTGTGTGAGAGTTATACGGAGTGGAATTTGTGAGGGACTATGTTGCTACGGTGTTTGTGAGAGATTAAGCTTGAAAAGAGTGACAATGGCAAGGTAGAAGACATTGCAATGTATGTTTAAATCCATCGATAGAGAGAAAATGCATTATTGTGATTTTAGGCACTCTTTAAATGTTATTTCTTTTTTTTGGGACACTCAACAAAATTAATTTCCCAGAAATTTAGACACCTTTAAAATTAATTATTTTCTGCCCAAGCTGCTAGAGAGCTACGGCAACACCCAGATACCTTAGATTAACTCCACCCGAGTGCAATGCTCACTTGGACTCTCGCTTGGACTCGACGCCCCAAGTCCAACGTAAGCATCGTAGTCCAGACTCCACACTTGGAAGATCCGTAGCCTCCAACGACTGGCCCGGATTTCAAAGGCATGCGCAATCAATTATCTGGCAACTTCAAACTTCAGTCACCCCAGGTGAGAAGCTGTGACACTGCATTTTTCCCATCCATCCATCTCCGAACAACGATTAATTATAAATTACCACACACATCTACATGGACTGTCGGAAAACAGATGGTGATTTCGAGTACAAACTCTTCGACACCAATATGATTAAACAAAACCAATCTGGAAATCGAGGAGAACCCGTCATCCGAAGCTTCAAGAATGCCTCCTTAACCTAGTCGGTAGCCATTCATTGTGGAACTACGTACTCATTCGGTGTGCACTCAAGCATCACATCATCATCTCTCCCAAATTGGTTGCTCTTCTTCGAAACCACCTCCACTCTACCGGGGTCGAGCTGATTGCAGCTGTTGTTGAACTGCAAAATTCGAGTTAATTGCAAAACTTTGAAGCTCAGTTTGCACCAATCATAGGCATGTTCCTATTGAAGGAGCTGAATTTCGAGACAGGGATTATGGATTGGGTTGAATTAGTTCTAGCTGCTGTACATGGTTATCAAGATTGCTTCTTTTGAAATTAGTTGGAGATCGGGTTTTTGGATCAAAACTAGCTGCATCCGGGTCTTGAAGAGTAAGCAATTGGGGGGCAGGTTGGGGTTCTCCTCGAGTTTGCGGGTCGAAATGGCTGGCCAGGGAAGAAGTAGTGCGTATGTTGTATTGATAAGTTTTGCGGCTTTGTTGCTCTTAAGTGCAGCTATGGCAGTGGAGGCGGCAAGTTATATTGTAGGTGGGTCGGAGGACAAGTGGCAAGCGCCCGGAACTAATAATGGGTTCAACAGCACCTACTTGCAGGATTGGGCCAGGGCACAGACATTCTTCATCGGTGATATTCTCAGTAAGTGCATGAAAAACTCGGATCTTAATCTGCTCAGTCTAAATCCATCTTAGTCTTGTCAATCGATCAGGCCCAGTGCCCAGGAAGTTTTTGGGCATAGTTGGTCAAGATCCTAGTGATTCTAAATCCAGCCGGTTACATGTTGGCATCTTCTGGTTTTTCTTTATTCATTTGAGGTATATTGTATAGAGTCCTCTAAAATGATCGGTAATTCTCCTGAAGTCTCCAACTTCAAGCGGTTATTTCTCAAACTCAACCGGTTCATCTGTAACTAACCGCCGGATCTTCCCGGACATAGATCAGGCCTACAGATTTGAACTCAATTGCCACTGTCCATGTGAGTTAGTTCATCCACTTGTGTCTGCAGACTTTGTCAACTTGGGTGGTGGGTCAATGATAGAGGTCGAGATTCGAGTTTGGTCGCAATCGGAATAAGTTTGATTACCTCAGCACTCAATTGATTTCATAGATGTAATTTATTAATGCTCTTCAGTAGCCAGTAACCACCGTTTAGTGTTATGTAATTAGTTGAGTTTTTGGTGATCTGCAAAAGGCTTATCCCTATTGATGTTTCTGGATATGCCTGTTCACCTGTCTATCATTAGTTCACGATTCTCGACCATTTTTTAACACATCTGTGATGAGTTGACCACAGTGGTTAATAAGGTCCTGCATGTGTGAAAGATGCAAAGTGGTAAATTACTTATTTGAATAACTTGGTCAATAATTAGTTGATTCCACAGTGATCTGCAGACATAGTCCCAATGACATTTCTTGACATGGTTGTTCACCTGTTCCAATTAGTTCAGAATTCTCAACAATCTTGAAGGAACATGCTACTAGTTGACACAGTTAATTAGGTCGAGGATGTGCCAAAACATGCTCACATGATCTCCAGGTGCGCAATGGGAACTTGTTCGATTTATATTAGTTAATTTCTTGGTGATTTGCACAGATGAAGCCCTACTGATGTTTCTTGGACACGGTTGTTCACCCGTCCATCACAATTAGGTTCACGATTCCCAACCACTTTCGAACGAATCTGCAGCTATTTGTTCACAAAAGCGGCTAATAAGGTCAAGCTATTTTGCAAATTCGTACTCCCATGAAGCATGGATGATGCGAAGTGGTATATAACATATAACTTGTTCGATTAAATTTTGCTCCATCTTCTTTCATTTCTTTAAATGCCATCTTCACATAAACAGTGACTGATTGTATGAGTATCTCTGTTGGTGATCTGCATGGACTTATGTTAGTCCTATTGACATCTCTGGACACAATTGTTGACCCATCCATCTTTAATTCACGATTCTCAGACCAATTTCAAACAAATCTGCAGCTATGAGTTGATGCATGTAATTACGTCAAGCTGGATGTGCGAATCCGTACTACCTACATGAGGTGCTGATGCTGTGAAGCCTCGGTATATAACTTGCTTGATTGATTTTCTTTCTTCTTTTTGCTTCCATTTGTAGCTCGAGGTGGCAACTATCTGTAGCACTTGCAGGGGTCACCGACTTTAGAAAATGGTTTGGAACAATTTCAAACAAATCTGCAGCTATGAGTTGATGCATGTAATTACATCAAGCTGGATGTGCGAATCCGTACTACTCACATGAGGTGCTGATGCTGTGAAGCCTCGGTATATAACTTGCTTGATTGATTTTCTTTCTTCTTTTTGCTTCCATTTGTAGCCCAAGGTGGCAACTATCTGTAGCACTCGCAGGGGTCACCGACTTTAGAAAATGGTTTGGAGCTGCTAAATTATTTCTAAGAAGCATCATCTGGGAGCTACTTTCCCATGATAAGCATATCTAAGACTATAAATTCGTAGAAGTGAAATTCAACACCTGGATGGTGACCCCTGTTTTAGAAAATTTGCTTCCAATTAGTTCTCTAAATGACATTTGAAAGTGCAACCCTTCTCTAATTCCGACACAAATCATATCAATGGATTCCTGTCAATGCTCTCTTTCTGAATATGTTTCTCCAATTTGTGAAAGAAAATCTTCAATCCATTAGAAGTATTAGAAGTGATTTCAAAACAACTGTTCTAAAAGGAAGAGTTGCCACCCCGGGTTTTGCAGTCTTCACGTACGACAACACGGTCCATGATGTGCGGCAAGTGAATGCCACAAGCTATGCAAACTGCGTGAGCATAGATCCCATCAAGAGTTACACCTCTGGGAACGATTCGGTGCCTATCAATGCGACCACCACCTACTTCATGTGCAGCACCCCGTACCACTGTGAGGCAGGCCAGAAAATGGCCATCACCGCCATACCATCAAATGCTTCAACACCTGCACCATCTCCGCCTCCACCTCCTTCAAGCGAGGCTTTCCGACATGCCGGCACTAGTACCACAGCTGCCATTGTTTTTGCAGCCCTGATTGTGCTCTTCTCCACATGGGGCTTGGTAGATGTGTGATGATGTATATATAGCCGATTGACTCAGAGATTCATTTATAAGTCTTGAATCTAGGATTTGTGAATGTTAGTAAGAGACTCCTGTGGCAGGCTGGTGATAGATAGACAGATAGATATAAATGTCGGGTTCTCGATGAAGCAAGCATAAATGAAGAGCCTCTTCACCCAGAAGCTACTGCCACCGAGGCTCAAAACAGACCAAAAAGTGGCCATCAGCGCCACACCATCAAATGCTTCAACAACTCCACCACCTCCACCTCCACCTCCACCTCCACCTCCTTCAAACCAGACTTTCCGACATGCCAGCACTACCGCAGCTGCCATTGTTTTTGCAGCCCTAATTGTGCTCTTTCTCCTCTTGGGCTAGGTAGATGTGTGATCATGTGTGTATAGCGGATTGACGAGGAGGTTCATTTATACTTGAATCTAGCATTTGTGACTGTTAGTAAAAGACTCATGTGACAGGCTAGTGATTGATAGATAGATAGATAGATAGATATGACGGCTTCCTAAGGCTATTGCAACCTTTCAGTAGCAGGTTCAATGACACCAAGGGATGTAGGCCAAAAAGTGGCCCCATCACCACCACGCCATCAAACTCTTCAACAACTCCTTCACCTCCTCCGAGTGCGAGTTTTTCCAACAGCAACGATGGTGTTCTTCTCGTGGGCTTGGTAGATGTGTGATATAGAGCGGATTGAAAGAGATTCATTTAATTTACTTGAATCTAGGATTTGGAAATGTTAGTAACAGACTCCTGTGCCAGTGGGATGGTGATCATAAGGGGATTGAACCTCCGTTCCTTGAGGAAGCAAGCATATTTAATGAAGATCCTCTTTGTCCCAACCATAAAAATGAAGAGCATTTTCACTCACAGGTTTCTGCGACATTCTGATGGGGGGTTCTATGACACCAAGGGACACACATGGCCATCACTACCACCACGCTGTTAAATTTCTTTATCAAATACTCGACCTCCACCTCCACCTCCTTCAAGCCCTAGTCACGCTCCTTTCATGAGCTTTGTAATATGTGATGCATAGCCGATTGAGGACATTGGCTATATACTCGACCCTAGTATTTGTAAGTGGAGTATATTCATGGCAACGACAAAGTGGATGACGAGCTGCAATACATGATCTGGAGGTTACGGATGAAGTGTTCTCTACATGGATAGAAAAGCACAAGGAAATTATTGGAATGGCCTCTCCACTTGGATGTATAACTAGTTGTACAATGAAGAAGAGACTCTTGCTGCGACAGTTACATGTAGTGCCTACAAAAGATCTAGGAAGCATCGTTCATCTTGGCACTATTGGCTAAAATTATTATTCATAGTAGCACTATTCATAACAACCCACTAATTGAAATAGTGCGTGTTTCGGGAATAGTCCACACACACTACTTGAAATAATTAGTGTAGTCGCCTAAGGGTGAGTTTCCATGTAGGCCACTAGCCCACTAGACTCTAGTGTGAATAAGCACAAACCCTGCCCAAATGTAGAGGAATCTACTAGGGTAGGGTTGGTATATGCCGACTAGCTACGCCCATCTTCTCAAATCCGGGCCCACTTACTAACCTCCTCCTTCTTCTAAAATTGGTCTTCAAAACCTTCAGTGACCGGCACTTGTAGGTTCAAGATTCGTTAGTGGCCGCATAGAAGTATAGCGGCCCATGTCCTAAAAGTGAGTTTCCATGTAGGTTGCTTGCCCACTAGACTCTAGAAAATAGTGGGTCGGACGTGTTCGCATGTACTTAAAGCACAAGCCGCCAATCAACCACATTTTGGTGGCCCACTAGAACGTGGAGGGCCGTTGACATGGGCCGCTAGACTTCCATGCGCCCACTAAAGCACTTTTCAACCTACAAGTGCCGGTCACTGAAGGATTGAAGAAGGAAGGTCCACCCTTGGTAACCTGGAGGAGGAGGTTAGTAGGTGGGCCTGGATTTGAGAAGATGAGAGTAGCTAGTTGGCACATACAAACCCTACCCCACCAAATTCCATCTACATTTGGACGAGTTTGTCCTTATTCCCTATGGGTGAGCGGCCTACATGGACACTCACCGTAAGCCTTCTACCAAACTAGACTCGATTTCAAAGTGGTAGCATATTGGGATATGTTCCTCTTGATCCCTAAATTAGAATTTATACCCGTCATATTGGTGGGCCCAAAAACAAAGTTATTCAGTTGAGTACACTCTAAACTCCGTAGTATCACACTTGTGGCAACCAAAGTGCATGTGATATTACGGAGTTCTGTAGTGTTAACATGGATGCGTGATACTAGTGAATTAGTGTAGCATGTGAAGCTATGGAATAACACAAAGTGCAACATATTAAATGGTGTGGTGTGGTCCACTCCTCTTTGCCTTCCTAGGCGATGTGGCGGATGCATGCACCAACATTCAACAAGTGGCATAAGAAGAAGAAGAAGAAGTGACACTCCACATATTGACACATGGCGCAATGCAAGGGTGTGGGTTGACTTCTTTGGTGGTTTGCATTAATGACAAAATTCGTGATATAAGGGAGAGAAAGGTAACAATAGGGAGTGAGATTTGAACTACGCACATTTGTTCCCTAGGGTTTCGGGATATTAGAGAGTGAGTGACATTATGGAGGTTGATATTACGGAGTTTAGGGTGTATTGTTAATATACCTTTCACTTTTGCAACTTTCTAACTTATTTCATCCCGACTAGAACATGTGCCTAAAATTTGGGCAGTCATTGGGTTATGGGTAACATTCCTTGATGGTATATTTTTGAACCTTCCATTTAGAAAAAAAAACTACTTGTAATATGAGCGTACTGAGCAGTGTGTATCTTTGACAAAGTTTTTGTAAGTTTTTGACATGCAAAAACTTGCACAAAAATAAACTGCACGTCAATTGACACGCACAATTTAAGGTTTGACATGTAGTGTGACTTGTGAAGAAAAAAACCACATGTCAATTGACACTTTAGAGATTAAAATGACATGTACTACTAGGCATGTGACATTGAGGTGACATTTTTGAAAAAAAATATAGATGTCAATTGACATTCATTTTCGTTTTTGAAAATATCACGTGACACTTTGGATTTGAAGTTGAACGTCAAATGAAATTTGTCAAACGTACACACTGGTACTGAGTCTTGACTCTTATCTATCCAAACCAATTACAGGAACTTCTTTATAGGATGTTGGATCATTAATTTACCACAATTGGGTTCACTAGCTAAATCAGTTCCAGGATTTTGAGGTTGACTTTTGTGTTGACTCAATTTGAAATAGTAACTTTCTGGGCATGAATGGCTCCCCATCAGTGCAGAGTTCGGGAAGTTTTTGAAGCCTTAGTGGCTAATTGCCGGTAGTTGATACAAAGGGTCGGATTTTTTCCAATTTACATCGGCAAGAGCCGGTCTTTTGTAAAATCAATCGGCCAATTGCCTACATTTTCATATTTTCATTGGCCAATATCCGATTAAATGGAATTCATATCGGCACTAATTGTTTAAAAAATGTATGAAAAGTTATTAGAAATCATTTCTTAGTACAAAATCTTGAATAAGTGAAAAGAAAGGCATGTTCAAAACTTTAAATTTGAAGAGTTAATATCCTTGGCAGGAATTGTACCTAGCAATGCCTTCACCGGTTGAAGGCCAAGGATCCCCCAATTCTTCATAGAAGCAATTGGATTTGGTCATGAAAAGGTTGCATAATTCAAAAAGTTTAAGGTTTAGGGTACTTCCTCAAGTGCATCATTTGATGCCCCAGACAAATAGCGCTCTGGATTGCTATACAAATAGCGAAACTTAGCAGCATCCTTCCAAAGATCTAGAGCACTTGTTAGAATGTCATCAAAATCATTGTCTGGGCCTTCAATAGCAACACGCATCATACTTTCTAAGTTAGATGTAGATATTCGATTACGAAGTTTTTGTTTAATAGTATTTTGAACAGAAAACGCCCTTTCACATGTTGTAGTACTCACACATGGGCACTTAGCAATCTCAGCAAGAATCAGAAGGTTAGAATACTTCACTTTCAAAGATGGAGACCAAGAAATTGATGTGCATACATCTGCAAAAGTAAGATCCATCCATTTTGTACTTCCTTGTACCTTGAAAGCAAAAAACTCTTGCTTACACAATGTTGCATTCACCAGCGGCGGAAGGACTTGATCTCCTTGCATTTTTTGTACACCGTATTGCTACAACAACCTATCCAACTCCACAACACCCCAAGAAGCCAAACCTACTTGTCTACGAGGCATGTGTAAAGGATTAAGAATTTTGAAACAATCTATAATGTCATTATCAACAAATCTTGCCTCTAAAGCACTACAAACCGTTTCATAATAAGTTTTTTGAAAGTCCAAAGCACTCTCTAAGTCACGACCCAAAGGATCCTGAATCAAGTCTATAGAATGAAACTTAGAACCTCTAATTTCACTTGATAAGCGTTGTAGATATCCAGATGGAGGCCCAAATTGGGGTAGAATAGGAAATCCACTAGAAGAATTAAAGGTGTCTTGATTTAAATCACATGAATCCATAACAAAACACATTCTAATGGTTGCAATTTCCGATTTCACAATAGATCCTATAGTAGAAATATCAACTAGTTTTTCCCGAGTATCGGCCAGTATTTGAATACTTCTTCCGGCTTAAATCCGGTAACTCACAAGAAGGATCGGCTACATTTCCGGGAAATTTTCTAGTCCATTGGCTAATTGCCGGAGGATTGAATTTACTGTCGGATTGGCATCCGATGGTTGGAAATTTGGACTGGCCATGAGGCGAAATCCATCGGCTAATAATGAACTAGCCGTCGGTTTTCCCCGACCATTGCATCAATGTTCAATATTGAAGTCTTCAACACCTGTCAAATGCCATTTTGGCTGTCAAAGAAGTTTTTTTATTTTTTTGGGCACTTCACTAAAATGTGCTCTGCAGAGTTTCCACCAATCACAATGAAGGCCTCTTCAAAAATTGCATGTCACAAAATACAGTGGCTGTAATTTGCAAATAGAAACATAGTTGGACTCCAATCTTGACACTCGAGCAGACACTTCCAAATTTCAATAACTCCTGCAATTTCAACTCTGCAACTTCGACTCGGCACTAACTGCAACTTCGGCTTGGCAAGCACAGCTCTATGTGAACGTGGGTTTTCCAAACAGAATTGGGTGAAGAGTGATCGCAAAAGTCGATTGAAACTTGAAACATGGGATGCATTGATGCAAGTGTCATTATGTGGTCTTCCGATGGAAACATGGATTGGGCTAGGATTTTTGACGCTTGGAAATCGACCAAAAACCGTAGGGCTTTGCCTTTGGAGTTGGATGATGATTAAGTGCATTATATAGGGAATCTAACTAATTTTAGTGCATCGTTTTATTGCATGTACTTCTTCAATATAGTGAGACATCATATTACTTTCATATTCAATACAAAACGGCCAATATCAAGTTTTTTTTGGGTGAAGTGTTGCAAAAAAGTTTGAAAGTTTGAGCAAAGTGTGATTATTTTGAAGCCCTTCACATTGAAATGCATGTGCACACTTCAAACTTGAACACTGGCTCCCCATGTCTTCACAACATGAATGTCGCATGCAATAGATGAATCTACTCAAAATTTAGCTTACTTCTTTAAAACGTCACTGAAAAATCATATTTGGGTAAATTATGGGTGCATTTTCCAATATTGCACTTTTGCACTTACAACTGAAAATCCCTTAAATTTTTTGAGTCATTAAAATGGATAATTAAGTAAATCCTTAATCACTTATATTGCAACCTACTTCAATGCACCCTGTATAAAGGTAGAGATGGTTGTAACCAACAATTTAACCATTTCACAGTGTATGCCGACACCCGGGTTTCTCAAAAGGCATATGGCGATCAACAAATGCACCCAAATTATTATTATTATTATTATTATTTCTCATCCGAATGTCATATGCAATATTCAAAGGAGAGAACCCTAGGCTCCTATAGCCATTCCCTAGGCCGTGCAGTGTCATGCCCCGATCACACCAGTTTTTCATCAACTTCCGGATGTGAAATAGTTGGGGATGTCACTAGAGCCGGATGCCAAGTTGTTCACATCAACATCTCGGTTTGCTCAACATTTTGGCGGCCGTCATGACCGGTCAAATGAGTTGGTGTAGACTTTTGGGGGACAATTATTCTTCCTCCTATAATGAACCCACCTTGGCTTTCAACACCATAACTTTTGTCTCAAGTTCTTCACCATTAGTGGTGCATTTATTTTAAATTTATTTTAAAAAATATGCATTTTAAAATGCATTTTCAATTACTCAGCAAATTTTGAGACATTTTTTATGTTTTTAATTATAAATTCACTACTATAGTCAATCCATGCTAGTAGGGCAAATATAGACATGCGCAACTTCGCCAATTGTTCCATATTATCATATAGTATTAGTACACTCAAACTCAATGGTAGTGCTTGAGCCTTGAGCCCTGGACGGAGAATGACGACAGTGACGTTGATGATGACCAGGGATGTACAAATGGACGTGACGCGGCCTAAACGCGTCACGAATGACGTGACGGCGTCACGTCGCGTCACGTCCAGGGTGTGACGCCAAACGGACGTTACTGTAGTAAAAAAAAATTACTAATGGGATTTTTTTTTCAGATAAGTAATTATTTCGACATCAATACAGGCAGTCGTCTACCATGGTCGACTGCCTGTATAGCAGTCGACCATGGTAGTCGACTGCCAATGTAGCAGTCGACTATCTTCGTCGACGGCCAACATAGCAGTCGACCATGGTAGTCGACTGCTACATTGGTAGTCGACTGCTACATTGGCAGTCGACCATGGTTGATAGTCGACTGCTATGTTGCCGTCAACGAAGATAGTCGACTGCAGTTGTAGCAGTCGACCATTGCCGTCGACTGATACTATTAACAGACAAATGCAGTCAACATCATATGTTTGTTGGGTTAAATTTTAATGGTTTGGGTATAGTGGAATATGGATGGATGGAAGTAGTTTAGGAAAAATGTGATTAAAGCCAACAATGATATGTAGAAGAAAAAAAACCGCATTGTATTAAAACAAGTATATCGTAAAGATATAAAAAATATACAAGGTTGTCCATATCAATGATACACGCATACTACCTTAACCCCTACGATGTTGCCTAAAGAACTAAACAGACTAAACACTATCCTTAACCTCAGTTCTCCAGCAGTCTATCGGCTCATCCCACCCCACAAACGGCATCTGCATCCGTAGTTTGGCGATGGTCAATGAAATGCGGTTGGACACGTTCTCGCATGTCAATGCACTCAAAGTGACATCCCAAATTTTCCTTCCTTCATTGGCAAAGAGAATTCGGTCATCACCATCGTTGCAAAGTTGTCGAGCAATCATGCCGACCGCATAACACTCAGCCTCCGCGGTATAATATACATCAGGATCATGGTGTCTCATGTTTTGGATGTAAAACAGTTCCGGCGCCACCCAAAACTTCTCCTTCCTCAATTTTTCCTTCGCTTCTACGGTTTCCGCATGCCATAGCGATAGGACATCCTCACCCGAATGCGTTGCACATCCCCAATCGCACACCCCAATCTTGAGGCTCCCGTCCGATTCCCAATGCAACATAATGTTGTCAATGGATAGATCGTTGTGTTGCACATTTGCAGCGTGCAAAGCCTCCATGATCCATAACAATGCCCAAGCCAACTTTACCCTCTTCGCCCGGAACTTTTGGACTTGGTCATAGAGTTGCCATTCGGTTGCGTCCATTGTCAAAATGTTGGCATTTGGGCGGTGGGCTCTATCCCGAATGAACATCTCTCGTAGAGTGCCCCCGTTCCACCATAGTGTATAGCCCGCATTGGACACACTGTTGATTAACCAAAACTTGATGAAACCTGGATGCGTGCTCTTTAAAACGCATGCCTCCGCACTTACTTGGATACGAGTTTTTTGCCTATCCGACGTCTTTGGGGTCTTTTCAGCCCACGTAATCTCCGGTGGGAGACGATCGTCGCCCTCGATCCTCACCTTCCTCACCTCCCCGTAACCCCCCACCTTCTTTATGCTCTTCAAACTCACGACATTTGCCGTATCGGGAATCCACAATAGTTGGCATGGGCCCGACACCCTTAGCCACTTCTCCAATTTCTCCGCCTTCCAAGGAATTATTTTGGAGGCCGTCTTGGACAATCCTTTGGCCACGGGATCCCACCACAAAAATATTTCCCGGATTCTTACAGCTCGAGGGCTCAACACCTCGCTTGTTTCGCCCTCCGGGAACATGTTCTCAACCAATTGCTTGAGGTTGAAAATACCATTTTGGGCCTTATTCTTCACCCATGAATCGAACCCCGCAAGATTCCTATCACCGCTAAACTCGGGGCCATCCACTTCCTGTCGAATAGCAACCTCCATGTCCCTTTTAATTATCTCAACCCTTTTGTGTTTCGGCTGCTCCAAAAAACGGAATTTGATGCCGGCCTCCCCATTCCTCAAATACCAGTCAACTATGGCTTGGTGGACCTTTGCCGTTATCGCATCCGAGAATTTTACCCTTGGTTTCCCGCTCCTACTCGACGACCCTGAGGCCGCGGAAGCCCCTCCTTGGCTGCTCGTAGGGGCACCGGCATTTGGGCGGACGGGAACGGTAGTATCTGAACGGGGGGTAACATTGGCTCCCGTTCCAGAAGCACTTCCTGATCCCACATCGGAATGTCGTTGCCGCTTAGGGGGCCGTTTGTGCACCCTGCCGGGTGCATCCGGCTCGTCCTCCGGCATCCTCCAACTTCGATCCTCCATCGTGTTTAAAAACACGCTATTATTGTGTTCACAAACACAACTCAAATGTGTTCACAAACACGGCCGTATTCAAACCGCTCCACCGCAAAAAATCGGATCCAAAATTGGCAAGAGTTTGCACCCTAAACCAATCTTCCAACCGCCCCCTAGGCCCTCTCAAAACATTAGGCAAAGGATGCTAGGCATGCTTAGTCCCAATGTCCCGCTTGAGGAGGGGTGGTTGAAAAATGATGTCAATGAGGCCTCCCCACTTATATATATAGGTTGGGTGGGCCTCACACCGACGGTACGACCGGACGCCGCGCCCCTGGATCCTGACCGTTGGACCGTGTATCATCCAACGGCCAGGATGGATGCGACGATTGGTCGACTGCTATACGGCAGTCGACCATCCAGTCGACTGCCAGATAGCAGTCGACTCTGGATAAGGCAGTCGACAATTAGCAGTCGACCGCGGCGTCGACTGCTATGTGGCAGTCGACGTGTGGGCCGACTGCATTTAGCAGTCGACTGCGGGGGTCGACTGCCATGTCGACTGCTAGTTTGCAGTCGACCCTGAAAGTCGACTGCCACGTCGACTGCCAAGCAGCAGTCGACCCCCTATGTCGACTGCGAATGGCAGTCGACGTGGCAGTCGACTGCTAGTTTGCAGTCGACCCTGGAATTCGACTGCCACGTCGACTGCCAAGCAGCAGTCGACCCCCGAAGTCCGCTGCGAATGGCAGACATTGGACCTCCCCCCCTCCAAACATAAACAAATTGCTTTTGCAATGGATCCTATAGCAGATTACTCTAAACACTTTTAATATCATAGCATCTTTTATATTTAGTGCACGTTCAAGCGTCGGGACTATAAAGGGTTCACCGCTCATTAGCATTCATCATTCCCCCTCGCTCTAGTTGGCCTTGATTGCCTTTTGGCATTCGTTGCAAGTGGAGAGAGGCAGTAGGTTATATTGGGATGGGCACGCGAAATGAATGGAAGCCTTGGTTTGTGCCCAAGGAGTGGACTCCAACGTCCAAGAAGGTCGAGTGCAAATTTTGCGCGTTGGAATTAGTTTATAGGAAGGACCGCATGGTTGCCCATTTGGGATACCAAAAAAATGACGGCAAGATGCGGGGGGTGGCATTGTGTCAACGTCAAGGGCCGATTGTAAAGTCTTTATTTTCGAGGTGCGGCGGATCGTGGCCGCCAATTCCGGATGACTTTGTGGACGAGTGCGTTGAGGACGGGGGAGAAGATGTAGTCGGGTCCCAACAACAAGCGTCATGCGGTGCATTGTCGAACGCGAACGGAAGCCAAACCGCTCCACCATCGCCCGCACCGTCAGTGGCAAGGGAGTTGGTGTCCGGGACGACTCCAGAACCCCACCGACGTTCCCAACGGCAAATGGGACTAAAAGAAGGGATGCAAAATTCGACAAAACGAGACTTGAATATAAAATGGTCGCAAGCCTTTTATGAGGCTAATATCCCCATTAGTATTGTCCGCCATCCCGCGTTCATCCAGACCGTTAAGGCAACCGCCGAGGCTAGAATTATATACAAACCCCCAACATACCATGCAATGCGCAAGAGTTTACTTGACGATGCACGGTTCAATACACAAAAAATCGTGGAGTTGAAGACAACATCATCCATCCACAAATATGGGTGCACTATTTGTTCGGACGGATGGGAGAATGTTGTCCACCGCCCTTTGATGAACGTCATGCAAATTTGTCCGGCGGGCGACGTGTTCCTTGGTTCCATCGACACCACCGGTAGCACAAAGGATGCCGCCTACGTGGCCACCGAGGTCAAACGCTACATCGATGGAGTGGACCCCACAAAGGTTGTTCAAGTTTGCTTCGATAATGCGGCGGCCATGAAAACCGCGGCGAGCAATATTAGCCGGGAATGGCCACACATATATTGGCAAGGGTGTGCGGCGCATTGTTTGAACTTGTTGTTGAAGGATTGGGGTAAACAACGATGGGCGAAGGACGTCGTAGACAAGGCGAAGGACATTGTCAAATACATCCGGGCCCACCAATGTCCGACGGCGGTCTTCCTCACCTACTCGCCCAATTTGGGCTTGAAGATGCCCGGGTCCACACGATTCGCCACCAACTTCCTCATGATTGACCGGCTTCTAAAGGTGAGACATGCTTTGGAACAAACGGTTATTCATCCCGATTGGACCGCCTACGTGAACAAATTAAATAGAGGAGGCGATGATCGAAGGAGAAGTGCAATGGAGGCACGTCAAATCAAGACAACGGTTAATGACGACAATTTTTTGACAAGTTACGATAATTACCACCACATGTCGGAGAAGGTGTTGAAAGCATTGAGAGTGTTTGATGGCGTTGAACCGGCAATGGGCAAGGCTTGGTTGACCATGAAGAACTTGGAGAAACATGTGCTTAGCATAAGGAATCCTCCTTTCAACCTAGCACACAACCTCGCTACCTTGGCCGAAGAAGATTTCTACAGCCGGTGGCGTATGATGACCACGGACCTACACCATGCCGGTGCAATCTTGAATCCTTATTTATTGGACGACAACGTCGTCCACGAAGACGCGGCCGTTAAATCCGGATTCTTGGACGCCATGAGGAGGTTGACCACGGGCAAGGACGGTCATTACGGTTGGATTGTGGCCGAATTTCAAGCATTCAAAGAGCGTAGGGGCGCGTTCGCCAATATGCCCCTAGCCATGGAAGCCAACATCCCACCCCACGAGTGGTGGGACCTCGTGGGCGAAGGTGGCATCCACTTGGCCCCTTTGGCAAAGCGAATATTGGCCCAAGTGTGCTCCTCTTCGTCTTGCGAAAGGAATTGGAGTAGTTATTCGTTTGTGCACAACAAGACTAGGAACCGGTTGAGTTCGGCGAGGGCCGAAAATTTGGTGTACATTTATACCAATTCACGGTTGGCACGGGAGAGGGTTGATCGGGACTCGGCCGCATGGTATCTAGTGAACATGATGTCCGAAGACTCCGACTATTCGGCCGACGAGGATATAAATGGTGACCCCCCCGCGGGACCCGGCGGGGATTCCTCGGGGCCTTCGGACAACGAGAGCGATGGGGGACATGGTGGAGGGAATTTGGGCCTTGACAACCACAATGATCCGTTTGCATACGATGGACTTGACGCCGAGGACGATGGTGATCTTCACATGTGGGCCAACATAGCCGGTCGGGAGTTTCTCTCCACTACGCATGTGCGTCCCACTACGCCGACAACTACAATACCCGATGTAACGGTAGACATTCAACCCGTAGTGGATGAAGATGTAGTGGCCGAACCACATGTGGATGAAGCTCTTGAAGCGGCTCCGAACCGGATGAACATGGACGAAGTCCCACCACATGCTTCCCCCATTCATCCACCGACGGATGTTGTGCCCACTCCTATTGTGCCGACAACATATGCACAACCCATGCAAACTACACCACCCTTTCCCGAGCCCCACGGAGAGGGCACGTCCAATGTTGTCCTTAACACTAGTCCATTGCGAGGTATTGGGCAATGCCCGGCCGTTGCGCGAGCATCGGAATCCGACTCGGATGACACATTGCGCGTCGGGCCCCAACAATACCACGCATGGGCTCCCGGTTGGTTGGTGCCACCATCGGCATGCGCGCCCCATGCCCCACACCGGCTAGGCCACCCCCTAATATTGCATTGACAAACTTTGGTCGGACCACGAGAGGTCAAAAAAGAAAACGACAAAGGGATGTGCGAGAATGGAGGACTACCGGGGCCACCCCACTTGCACGTCCACAAACTGACGGCGTTATGGATGCAACGGGTTCAAGACCAATGGTATCGATTAGAATGCCAAGGGCTGGCACACGGCTTAGTCGAATTCCCGGCCCGGCAATTGATGGCCACGAGTCCGACGCCCGAACAGATGACAATGCCAGCACGGACGATGAATCCAGCGTAGGCGAAGCTCCCGATGATAGTGATTACCAAGCACCGCCCCCAAGGGTAGTTGTGGGAGGGCCACGCAGGACAAGGAATTCTATTCCTCAAGACAACGATAATGCCCCTTCATGAATGAATATTTATAGTAATGTCAAATGTCCTATGGTGTTCAATGGGTTTAGTTGTATTGGTGATCAATTTTTGTAATAACTATTTTTGGGTATGTTTGTTGAAAAAATAATGTGAATTTCAAATTTGTATGTTGGATGTTGACTAGAAATTGAGCCTACATGTATGATGTAGGGTTTAGGAAATGAATGTCCAATGTGCACTAAGGTTAGGACTCAGGAGTAGGACACATGGAATTGATTTGTAATGCCAATAGGCCCTATGTAGTGTTGCATTTTTTATTCTATAGGTCGGAGGCGGCATTATAAAATAGTTTTAAGAATATTTAAGACTATTTTATGTTTTTATTATTGAAAATCATCGAAGACATCAATCCGTGAGGTCCTTTATGGCAAATCATTGTCGAAAACATTCCCCTCTTCTAGGATTAGGTCATTGAGCTCTTCTCCGCCCAAATATTGATCCAAGAATGATGACATTGTAAATGCAGACCACCATTCACGACTTGTCCGATGTGCCATGTGGGGCGTTATGTATTCCAATATTTGCCAATTTGTGTGGCAAATTGGCAATGCTCAAGGCTCAAACATTGCCATTGAGTTTGAATGTACTAATGCTATATGGTAATATGGAACAATTGTCAAAGTTGAGCGTGTCTATATTTGCCCTATTGCCATGGATTGGCTATAGTCGTGAACTTATAATAAAAAAAATTTAAAAATGCCGTAGAAATTTGTCGAGGATTTTAAAATGCATTTTAAATGTGTATTTTAAGATAAAGTAAAAATAAATGCACCTCTAGCCCTATGTCATGTGGGAGGATGAAATGAATGTCCAATGTGCACTAAGGTTAGGAGTAGGACATATGGAATTGATTTGTAATGCCAATAGGCCCTATGTCATGGGCGAGGATGGAATTAATGTCCACACACACACACATATATATATATATTGCAAATACCCCCAAATATATATATATATATATATATATATATTGCACATACATCCATATATATAGCGCATACATATAGAACATACGGTATACCGGGAACCCACATATATATTGCACATACACATACATATTGCAATTTGCACGTACACCCATACATGTTAGACATACATATTGCACACGGGTGTAGCTAATAAAGAAGTTATCATTTGTTTAAATAGCGATCCACTTTTATTTCACATTACGGATCATATCTTTTACATAGTGCGATTATATCCACTAGGCCTAAACACATATACAATGTGTTTGCTAGGATTAAATCGGCGAACTATATAGAACATGAACCGCTACATCTACATAGAAAAATTATAATGTCAATAGTCGCTCCGAAGGACAAATCCAAAAGTTGGTGCATCGACGATATTCGGCAGAACGTTTGTCGACTTGAAGCCAATATTCTCCATTCTCCACAAGCATATCCCGCAAGTATTCAAGTTCCATTATGAAAATATCGTTGAGCCGAGCATGCTGAACTTGCCATCGAATTGGGATGGCAATGCGTTGCGTATGGCTGAACATGAAGAGGTTCAGTCGGAACGCTCGCAACAATTCGGCGAGCTCCGAAGTCCCTCTCACGCCCCTAAATCGATGCCCCATTGGTATGTCTACGTCCCAAATCGACATACGCAACGCATTGTAGACTTCTCCCATACCAAAATGTTCCCGCCAAGCTTTGTTAACTCCCATGTATTTAAAAATACATATGAGAGTTAAAAAATTCGCCCTCACTTCACACACCCGCCCATACTCTCCTCGGTGATATGGCTCCAAAATAGGCTCTAGGACCTTCGGCAATATGTGCTCCCCCACAATTTCCGCGGTCAATCCGGGTAAAATGGTCGACGGTGCCATGTTTGGCACAACCCTGAAATAGCAGCTTCTCCGCTCCTTCTCCCTTTGTTCTCCGTTTGCAAAGCTTGCTAAAACAGGCTATGGCCAATGGAGAACTTGGGAATGAGGGAAATGGGAGGTTGGATTGCTATATATATGCATCCTTTGTCATGATTGTATGCATTTAATGCATGATTTGACTAAGCTAACGCTCTTCCCAAACCCTAACGCCTAATTTCGACTGCTGGGCAGCAGTCGATTGCCATATTCGACTGCTGGGCAGCAGTCGATTCGCATATTCGACTGCTGGGCAGCAGTCGACTGTGGATGGTCGACTGCTGGAAGGCAGTCGACCATCTTAGTCGACTGCTAGGAAGCAGTCGATTTTATCAGTCGACTGCTGTGTAGCAGTCGACCAGCCACAGTCGACTGTTGGGCATTTATCAATCGACTGCTGCCCAGCAGTCGATTTACATAGTCGACTGCTATGAAGCAGTCGATTTGCATAGTCGGCTGCTGTGTAGCAGTCGACCATCCACAGTCGACTGCTGTGTAGCAGTCGACCATCCACAGTCGACTGCTGTGTAGCAGTCGACTATGCAAATCGACTGCTACAAGGCAGTCGACTGTGGATGGTCGACTGCTACACAGCAGTCGACTGCCTTGCAGCTTAATTTAGACAACTAATTAGACACACCCGTAACCCAACCTGCCAAATCATTGGATGCCACCCGAGGGCCCACACTGCGATATCCCTATAAAATCAAGTGTGCTACCCACCATGAGGCCACCTTGCCTCGTAGTGATTTTGAGGACCTTGTATGCGTCGCATACATTGCCCAAGATCAAGTACGGTGTGGGCAATCCATAGGATTGCGATGGCCGGGAGTGGCAAGATACGGGATGCGGGTGGTTCGTCAAGAAGTATGTATTACAATCCCCGACACGCATGGGGCTTGCCGGACGAACCGGACGAATTTACACCCGAGGTGGTTGCAGAGAACACTCGAAATGAGGACGATTTGCGCAGTGTTTTACGTCCGATTCAAGGGTTCACTGAATTCTATTGGGTTCGACTGCCTAGGAGACAAGTTGATCGTCACCACCGCGGATACTTGGACGCCCAAGAAAGGCCCGCATGCCGCATCGGTTACAAGGAAAAACTTTTCCCATGGCACTTGTTTCAGGACCTTAGCGACGTTCTCACGAAGGGGAAAAATCAATTGTATTTTCGAAAAAACTATGGGACCTTGTGGAGGTTCTACCAAACCATAAAACACTCGGTGCATGACGCAATTCATTGGGGGTTCAACCGGTGCACCGCGCACCAAAAGGAATACCGGGTGTATAGGGAGTACACACTTAGGTCGTCAATGTAAGATTTGCCCACGAATATGGTGAGAGCGTAGTATCAAGTTTGTACTTGCACGTATACTTACGTATGTTGTTAAGTTGGAAATGCGCAATATATGAATTCCGAGCAATATTGCGGTGATGTTTTCCGCTTGGTGTGAACTTATAATCATGCCACATGGAATCATTGTCACAGTTATTTGCATCGATACGTGTTTGATTCAAGTGCAAATGCATGTAGATGCAAAGTCCATGGTTTAATTGGATGTTTGTGGCAACCGATTGTGTGGGCAAACATAAGAAATGATCATTGTGCGACACTTGTTTATTACTCCCAAAATTGATAGTGAACAATAATTCACTTATAAACATTTCCAAAATCATGGTTTTTCCCGCATTGTGTACAATTCAGTATCAAATAATGCCTCCTAGTCCAACGCCTATCTCACAAACACTAGCCAACATTCCTAATCCGGCTCCGAATCACTATCCAATGGAATGGGGGGTCCGCGGCTTGAGCTTGCACCGTTCAGATTTGGTGGCCGTAGTGTTCGGCGCCTCGCCTCACGCCTGCTCTCGGTGATGGCCCATAGTTCTTGCGCCGCAGTCTCCCGGTCAGCTTGTGCACGAGCGCGCGTGCGGTCTCCAATGTGCAACCCCCTCGCGGCATTCGGATGGCGCAGGACGTCTTGCATGGTGGGGCTAGAGGCCCCGTCACGGATGTCCAAAAGGCCGTTGACGTATTTCCACTCATTCATCCGGATTTGGACGTCCACCTCATTGAAGCTACCCTCTTGTGTAACGGCCTCCTGCCTCTCCAGATCGGCCTCAAAACTTGTTGTGTCCAACACGTGTTCCACATCCCAAGTTGTTTCCTCGCCCGGGACCGGTTCCCGTGGTAATACCCCCACTGTCACATTGCCGTTGGAGTCATACACGTATCCGTGGGGGTGAGGACCTGGGACGTATTCACCCGTCTCTCCGGCATGCCCACCCACAACACGGTACAAAAATGCCCTCAAACCTACGGCCTGAGGAGAGGAGCCGGGGTAAAACTCATGAGCAACCCTTGTGTACATTTCAGGCGTGAAGTTTGTCGGGTAGCCTCGCAGGTCCTTCAAATACCTCCGTGCACGCCAGCTATAAGCAGGAGGATCGCCGTATTCTGCGGGCGGCACACCATGGATTATTGTGTATTCAAAATCGGGAGGCATTCCCCATTGCACTCCGAATTGCTCGTACAACCTTCGATGCAGAGGGGCTTGGCACGTAGGACAACGGCGTGTTTGCAACATGTGTGGCAACAAACAATTCGGGTGGACCATGTGACCGCACGACCCAACGATCCATGCGCCTTCGGGTCCCCAAGGATTGGAACAAATGGGGCACATGCTCCCGTCCTTGATCCAATCGGGGACGCATGGCCACAACAAGGCTGGTCTGGCCGGGGGTATCACGATGCGGGATGATACTGCGGTATCCCATTGGAATTCATCCTCGGGCCTCTTGGTCCACGCAATACTGGGGTAATGGTCGTCATCGACCGGGAGGTTCTCAGGATACATGAAATCCAATGGCGGCCACGAGGTAAAAAGAAGCCGTCGTTCGGGCCACTGTTCGCCGTGGTCCCTATAGTGTGTCAGCTCGTCCATCAATGCCCTCTCACGCGTGGCGAACATGATAGTGGTTGTGACCATGCCCATGTAGTCGTCCTCCAACAACCGGTTCTTCCTAATGACCCGGTCGTAATCAACCCTCATTGCCTCCAAGTTTGTTGTGGGCGACGGCTCCCGCCCTTGTCCATCACTACCAGACATTGCTTGCGGCAGTTGTGGCGCATCAGCCCTCGCAAGTTCAAGGTTGGTCAAACGTGCAATCTCGGCCTTCAACCCTTGGACCTCCTCGGCGTGTGCACGTCGGACCATCTCCAATTCCCGTTCGTGGTCAGATTTGCATTTTGCCAACTCCGCCCTCAACGCCTCCACAACGTCGTTGTCGGCAACTACCAGTGGTGGGGATGGCACCGCCGATGCCATCTCCACATCAACGGGCGAAGATGGAGGACAAACCAACCGGGAACCATGTGGCGGTGTCACGTGGACCCTTTGTCGCCGGCTAGGTGGTTCAACCGGCAACCCTATGACAATGTTGTGCTCGTCCATGTTTGACTCGGCGGCCGGTGGAGTCCCCACAATTTGATGATCTGGTCCCGCAAGGAAATCAAAATAAGATCGGACCCTCAAAGGATTCATTGGAGTTTGCCATGCCAATGGAATCGGACGGCCAGCGTTCCGTCCTAGCACGGCACTTGGTATGACCGTGACCCGGCGTGCCTGCCTCAAGTCCGGGCTCGTGCGGGGTATGGTGGACCAGTCGATATCCACTCCCAAAATTACCTCCGCGTAGACCATTTGGCATAACCACATTAGCATATGCCCGCGATCAAATTCCCTCGGTGCACCCCACAAGAAATCCCACACCTCCTTGCACCGTTCTCCAAATATTTGATGGCTCACCTCCCTCCATATGCCATAGCGTTGTCTAGACATCCGTTCAGCATTCGCGCTAGGAACGAACATCCTCGTCAAATGGGTCCACTCTACGTACCTTCGGACCGTGCTATACAACCACATGCCCCTCTCATTTTGCCAGCCGGGATTGGCGAGAATGTTCGGGTCCCACGCCACCTCCAAATTGATTGGTTGCGGCCTGCCCCTCGGCACATTGCCGCGTCTTCTAGCGCCTGCCGACCCCGGTCTCGCTTGCGGAGTCCCCCCCGGATCCAAATCCCCGCCACGTGGAGGTTCCGGCGGCAAGTTATCTTCGTCTGCCATCGTTGCCCCTAACCCCTAGCTTTGTATGCCTACTATAAATTAAACCTAATATGGTAGCACTTCCAAAATAAGCGCCACCACCCACAATTTTTTTCCCAATCCACTAAAACCAAATTAAGGCCGTTCAAAGTTCAAACTACATAATTAGATTTAAACCACTTTCAAAATAAGTGTTCACATATAACAATTTCCGGTATGGTTCAAACTAACCGCAATGGGGTACAATGTAGACCGTATGTAGGTGGGTTGCAATACACACGTTAGGCAATAACAATATATCGTATGCACCGTATACGTATTTCAGTACGTATGTCCACCTGTAGCCCTCCAGCTCACCTCTATCTCCAAATGGCAAGGGCTGATTAACAACCTAGGCCCAAATGGAGGGAGGTGGGAGTGAGGGAATGAGGGAAGTGGGGTCCATATATACCCCAAGGAGGCGTCCTTTCGATTAGACGCCCCCTGGACCAACCCATGGACGCCACGTGCCCATGGGTGTCTCTACGCGACTGCTCGTGAGCAGTCGCACCCCTTCGTCGACTGCTATTAGCAGTCGACCATGGGGTGCGACTGCTCACGAGCAGTCGCAACCCATTCAAGTCGACTGCTGATAGCAGTCGACCATAGGGTGCGACTGCTCACCAGCAGTCGTCCGCACTTTGTCGACTGCTATTAGCAGTCGACTTGGGTTGTCGACTGCAGTTGGGCAGTCGACTGTCCAAGTCGACTGCTAATAGCAGTCGACTTGAAGGGCAGACGACTGCTTGTAAGCAGTCGCATCCCTTCGTCGACTGCTAATAGCAGTCGACGAAGGGGTGCGACTGCCCACCAGCAGTCGTCCGCACTTTGTCGACTGCTATTAGCAGTCGACTTGGGTTGTCGACTGCAGTTGGGCAGTCGACTGTCCAAGTCGACTGCTAATAGCAGTCGACGAAGGGGTGCGACTGCCCACCAGCAGTCGTCCGCACTTTGTCGACTGCTATTAGCAGTCGACGAGGGTTGTCGACTGCAGTTGGGCAGTCGACTGTCCAAGTCGACTGCTATTAGCAGTCGACTTGAAGGGCAGACGACTGCTAATAGCAGTCGACGAAGGGGTGCTATTAGCAGTCGACTTGGGTTGTCGACTGCAGTTGGGCAGTCGACTGCAGTTGGGCAGTCGACAGTCCAAGTCGACTGCTAATAGCAGTCGACTTGAAGGGCAGACGACTGCTCACAAGCAGTCGCCCGCCTGTCGTCGACTGCTAATAGCAGTCGAATTTCCATGTCGACTGCCCAAGAGCCGTCGACAACCCAAGTCGACTGCTATTAGCAGTCGACTAGTTATGGTAGTCGACTGCTCTTGAGCAGTTGACATGGAAATTCGACTGCCGTCAGCAGTCGACACACCTATACGACTGCCCTTTAGCAGTCGATTCAGTGTGTCGACTGCCTAGTAGCAGTCGCTGTAACTCGTCGACTGCCCACTAGCAGTCGACATTGTTGACGACAGTTTACCCTGTGTGACGACAGGATAAACTGTTTTACCCCCCCCAAACGGACGTGACGTTTTCAGGTCTGCCGTCACGTCGCTGTCACAGGACGTGACGCGACGTGACGCGACGTGACGTGTAATGCCTGATGATGACGATGTTGAACAAAATGAATTTCACATTGGGGACGATCCACACGCAGTCTTGGATCAGTACTTGTGCGGAGAAGAGCTCGAAGAATTGATCCTAGAAGAGGGGAATGTTTTTGACAACGATTTGCCATAAAGGACCTCACGGATTGATGTCTTTGATGTTTTTCAATAAAAAAATTTAAAAATGTTTTGAAATATTTTATATTTTATTTTATAATGCCACCTCCAACCTCTAGAATAAAAAAATGCAACACTATGCACCATACTTAAGACTCTCTTCAAGTGTTCAATTCACCATTTGTGTTGGGCACAAAATTGTTAAAAGCGTAGTGTATGCTACAATGGATCCATTAGAGTTTCTTATGATGTCCCCTTGGTTCCAAAATGATGGAGATAGTTGTAGCATTATTATTATGTTATTTAATGTGATTTCTGTAAGTGAGGTTATCCAAAAAAACAATTTACCATGAGTGGTGGAAATTTCCACGTTCGAGTCATATGTGGAGGGTTTTACAAAAAGATGTTTGGAATTTTGACTCACAAGTTCGTGATACTTTATGGATTCAAGAATATAGAATGACATACACATATTTTTGAATCTAGTTGAATTTTTGAGGCCCTACGTAGAACATGAACCTACCAATTATAGAGCTGCTATTGAGGTTGATCGTGCTATAGCTATGGTCTTGCATAAGTTAGCATTTGGATATTCCAGTAGACACGTTAGAGACATTTATTATGTTGAACAAAGTATGATTTGAAAATATACTTCAATTATTACAGAGGTTTTGGCTAATTCAAAAAATATATATTCTTATTTCATTAGCGTTCCTCAAGGTAAAAGACTGGTATCGATTATAGAAGACTTTAAAAATTTGACTGGGTTAGACAATATGTGTGGGGCCATTGATGGCACCCACATCAGATTAGTTGAAACCTCCTATGAACTTAATTCTTGTTGATTATTGGAACTGGCATGATCATCATTCAATATTATTACAAGGTGTTTGTGATGCTTACCTTTTGTTTTGGAATGTGTGTGTAAGGACACCTAGAGGAATTCACAATGCTACTCACTTTCAGAATTCATTTTTGTACAAGGATTTTTTGGAGAAGTCTATATTGCAAGAACCAACTATTCAACTAGGCTCTCGGCAAGTTCGACCTTACATTGCGGGTGATTCTGCCTACCCTTGGTTTATCCATATTATGAAGGCATTTTCTGGTCAAGGCAATGGTGATATGTATAAAGATGCTTTTGACGAAGCATTTAGAGTGGGTAGGGATAAAATTGAAAATGTTTTTGCTCATCTCAAGAATAGTTGGAAAATTTTAAAGTGTCTTAATTTCACTGTCCCATATGCAAGCCAAATTATTATTGCGTGTTGTGTTCTACACAATTTTTGTAGGATGAATAATGAACGACGTGCAAGTGGAAAACTCAGGGAGGTCACCCTGTGAAAAGTAGTAAACCATGTGAGTTAAACTATAGGGTTCATTTTATTCATTGGAGGAAAAATTTATATAAGACTTGGATCTACCATAGCCTTCAATTAATGCTTGAAACGTCATTATATGTAAAATAGGGTATTGGAAAAACCCTCATTTTTTTCAATAGTAGATATAAATTAGTATGAATAAAATCATGGAAGAATTTTTTTTAATATTAGGATGAATATAATCCCTAGTCCTTCTAGTAGATAGATGAGAAATAATACATTTTCAGTACAATATAGTGATGAAATCATCACTAAAAGCATATCACGGGCGCATGAGGGAAAATTTTGCCCGTGGCTTGGAATTATTGGTCCATTTTCAAATCGGTTTAGGGTTTCAGTTTCAAGCCTAGGAGTGGTGGTGCCGCTTGCTCTCATTTTTCAGTTTCTCGCTATGCAAGTTTTGAACACTCACCATAGTTGTAATGCATTTTGAGGCACTACTTTTTTTGTTCCGCTGTGATTTTTTTTTTTAAATTTGTGATTTGAATGGTTACTCAATTGCTATGCTCGTTTGTTTTATGTTGTTTTCTAGTTTGGTTCAAATATGCTCATGTACATTGCATATGTCCACACCAAACACTTACCCTAAAACCTTTAATGTCCATCAGAGCAAATGCCTAAGTTTTATAAGTACTATAGCGTGCCAAGAATTAGGCTACATTTGGATTTAGAATTACCTATAGGATGCTGGAAATTAAGACCAAGTAGCTTATTTTCTACTAAAAGGGTCTCTTAAAATCATAATTACTAGGTAAATAGCCCCCAAACAAATACCCGGTTAACGCACGTGGTTACAAAATATAAGGGGAAGTGACCTCCCCGAGGTGGAAAATTAATGAATGCCCATCCAAACCTTAATGATTTGAGGGTTCCACGAAGACCAACTACTGAGAGAGCGTCTAGCTGCAATTACCATTCAACATGTTATTTTTGAGAAATGATTAGATTTTGTTTTAGATGACTAAACATATTTTGTAATTCATTTTATTATACTATGACATGAATTTTAAAATTCACATACTTTATGTAATACATATGTGCATATATATTTTATCAACTTTATATATATTTTATCTCATTCTTTGGCTTGTGCATCTAGCTTGTGTAGCCGTAGCTACAGTGTTTGATTCTCATAATGCATTTGGGTAGCTAATATGACCAAATTCGTTACATTGAGACTTTTCATAGTCTCAATTTAATGCTTAATTTTATGTTTTTCATTAATTTCTTGATTGAATCTATATTTGTAAGTGATTTTTTGACTATATATGGGAAGATTATCCTCGAGTCGAGGATAGTCTATAATTAGAAAGTCAAAAAAATATGAAAATTGTCTCTAAACAATTGTTGAAATTGTAGGCAAAAAGTCTCAAAATTCTGATATTGTCTCAAAATAACGAATTTGGTCATTAATGCTAAGTGTTTTTCGGCTATTAACATTTTGGTTTCCTCTAAAGGCTTATAAACATCTAGAAATATATTCAAAGAATTTGCAATAGGTTTGCTAGAAGTGTCATTACGCTTAGAATTCAATTTATCCTCTACATTGGATAATTTGCAAGCTTTCTTCCGTAAAGATTCTACAGTTACCACAGAAGATGTGATATCAATAACCTCTACTTCGAGATTTGTTGGTGTCATGTGCATTGGACTTATAAGGATCTTCTAGTTTAAATCTAATATCTCATATTGATCCAAATTAATATTTATGCTCGTGTAAGGCATTTCATCTCGATCTTCTGATCAGGTAGACTAGAATATTTTGGTGTAATTACCCACATTTGATCACATTCTTCATACCAAACCCAAGTTGAAGGTGTCTCACCTGAAGTTTTGACAACCTCTACAAGTTCTCTTTTTTATTTATTTTTAATTATCAAATTTATTTTTGAGTGATTGTTTTGTCAATTGAGTCCTTGTTTCTTCATTAAACGAAGCGGTTAGCTTATCCCAATGATGATCTTTTACATTGCCTCATCTTAAATGAAAGTATTGGTCCCAGAAAAGAGATAATAAAAATCATAATCCACGCATCTAACCAATGGGTGGCAGGTCCCTTAGAACTTGACTCGGTTGTGTCTGAATTTGGTGGTGCAAAATATATTTAGGATAAGTCACAAGTTTATTTTATGCATGACTATGGTACACTGCTTTGTAACTACTAAGGTAGATGGATCTTAAGTGGCCCGTTTACTTAATCAGACGCCTAGATTTGATTGGTATAGGATTTGGTGAGGATCACAAAGTAGACATCATAAAGACATATGCCAAAAAAAACTGGTCTATGTCTTCAAATATTAATAACTACTCTACACTCAATAATACTTTACAATTGGCAAGACACATGTATCCAGTTAAAAAAATCAACGAACATGCACTTCCGATAATTACAACTAAATTAGGGGAGGTCCAATTTTCAATCCAGATTTTACAAACATTTCATCGTAGATTTGCTAATGCAGCACAAGTTTGTTGTGTAAATCTAATTGGTAGAAGTTGGAGAACATGAAAAACAAACCAAATAACACCCTCACACCTTAACGTCTATAATCTGAAGCTGGAGGGGCCTTCTGGATAGTTGCAATACGTCAAACCAAGTTGCAAGTTTCAACAGAAGAACTAACTGAACCATTTAACTTAAACTTGGCAAGCTCACTGCTTCAAGTATGCATGACATGCAACCTGTTGAAAGCATTTTACTCTGACGAAGAACATGTATTTACAAGTTTCAGAAAGCCATCACGCCAAAGTATTTCCAGCATCTTCTTCATGTTCTGTTCTAAACCTATGGTAATCTGTTCTAGACAGTATACATGTAGTTGATCTCTCTAAAGCTATCTATGGTGATCTGTTCTTAGACATCGAAATGATCTGATCTGGGCCAGTGATGATCTGGAGAAGTAATTCAGACATTTTTCAGCCTCCACTTTATGGACGAAGAATCTAGCTCACTCATATTCTAGAACTATCTAAAATCTGTTCATTCCAACAACCAAGTTGCAAGAATGACATTGTAGATACTCTTGTATATACATGACTGCTAGTTACAAATGAACTGGTAGAGTTTAAGAAACAACCACTTGAAGACGAAGAGTTGAAGAAACTAACCTAGAGTTGTGTCGAATCCAGAGATGCACAACACAATGAGGAAGGTGTCTTATAAGGAAAATTTCAATGTGTAGCAACCAGAAGAGAGTGACCGGCATAGGCTAATCTTGGAGGGACTGTTGTTTTTTGGTGGTGGGCCCCGTGTGTCTGGCCCATGTCCAAACGTGGATGTCAGAGTGTAGGTTGTGGCCATCTCCAGCGCCGTCATACAGGTTGGACGGTGATGGCCCACCATGAAAGTCACTATGGGAGACTTATTCACCTACATAAAATGCACTTCCCGTTTGGTGTGATCGGACCCTCAAGTCATTGTGCAAGCTCCAGACTTGATCCTTTGTAGGCCTTGGTTGTTTCTTTAGACTATCTACCATGATCCCACCATCAACCAATGACCCTCCAGCCTATTACAATACCCATCATATTCTACCCACTAAGAGTGATCTAACCCAATTGGATTTACCAGCCCTTCCCGAGCCCCTCACAATCGCATGCATTCAACCACCCCCACTCGACACAGCTGGGGCAAAACAACCCGTACATTGGTTCCTTGGAGGCAAGGGTTTAGGCATCCAACAAGGAACAAGTGTATGGGTTGGTTCGCCCAAATCCACTTGGCACCAACCCTTATCTGACCCCCTTTGCCCCTTGGACAAAATACCCTTCCAGCCACACCGTGAATTGTGATTTCTACATAAGGTTGCAACTACCATAACCACTTAGACTTTAAACATTGTAAAATTTTGCATATGAAATCAAATGAGTCATGCTTTGGTGCTTTGAATCCCCGTCTCAATGTTATCAACTCACATTGCAAGTTTTAGTAGACCAAAGATTTCTTAGCGTACTCACCTTCAACTATTCAATGTAGGGGCCTCCCATGGTCATTTGGTTCAACCATGGCTGGCTTTGTGACAAACCCTGATGATTATGTTGGTGTAAAAAGGGAGTTGACATCCGGTGTAGAAGGTTAGGCATGTGTTTGAACCACATTGGATGGTCTCAAATGCAAGTTAGAATGGTACATATGGGTTGGGATGCCGTCATTTATTGGCATAAATTTACATGGCAAACGCCCCGCTATGAGAAACCTAGGACCCCGGTGCTAGCAGGATTTCAAGTCGGGAGTCACCATGACTCACGATACCGGAGACATGCCTCAAACTTCCTACAAGCTAACCAGTACCACTCACTAGCCTTGGGACTCTCTCTCAAGAGTGCGGGTGATGTCCTTATTGGTGTGGGGTCATTAAGGAGCCCAAATGGCTCATTTGGACTAGCCATGTTAATCATCGGAGTGAAGGAAGTCATGGGACACCACCCCATGACTTCACTACCCTTCCCCATTCATATAAGCTTTTGGACTTCTGTGCATGGGCCCCACCTCACCATCAAAGAATGGAGACGTCCACCCCCAAAGTGAGGCCAACTATCACTTTTGGGGCTAACTCTCCTGCATAAATTCAATGGGCTCTATAGGATGCATATGTGGCTCAATTGGGACATTCTTTATAATGTTGGAAAGCCTTTCTATTAAGTACTCAAAGAGAATTTAAATAGCCCAATGGATGATATCTCAATTTTGAGCAATTAAAAGAGTTTGTTGCCTCCAAGAGGCAACATGAGGCTCCTTTCGGGACGACCCTTGCACTTAGCCTTCATGAGGCTTAGTGTGAATCATGAGCCCTTAGCACCTCTTTAGTGCCACCCATGCGCTTGGGCACCCTTCATATGGGTGGGTATCCCTTTATTCCCTTGTTGGACTTGGGTGTTACCCCAAGGTCCATTCCTGCAAGCAATGCATCAGGGCGCGATCCAAGGTAGACAGATGGTACACCTCCATTATGGTAGCCATGGGGCGGAAACACATGTATAATAAGCAGGGGTCATTAACAAAATATGGCTTTGATCATTTATAATGAGTTCATAATAAAACTTGAAAAAACCATAAAAATCAATAAAATATAAAAGTAAAGTATAATAAGGTAAAATAAATCATATTGAGGCATATCCTTATACGGAAATTTTTAAAAGTCTTATTATATCCTAAGACCCATGCATAATGAATTTCCTTGATATGGACTTTTATTATCCATTGCTTGTGGAAAATGCAGAGGTCAACTATGTCAAATAAGATACCAATGAATTCAACTTATTGAGTTCTTTACAACAAGACCATATTCATTCGGAGGACAAGACTTTAGAAAGAAAAATAAGCATAATAAATAAAGATACATTTCTTATAATTAAAAGCATGTCGCCACCCTAGGGTCACGGTAGCATTACAAAATTGACTAGAAACACTACCTACTACACTTAATATTGTAGTTGGTGTCATATAATAATTTATGTCTTTATGGTAACTTTTCTAGTGACACTTCTTGTGTATGCATTTCATGTTAGTGACACTACATGGACGGTTTACAATTAGAATTGAGCAAGACAAATAGAATTGGTGACACTAAATACAATGTTTAGTGTAGTACTATGTGGAATGGGACACAAGAGCAACAATTGATCTCCATTGATGCACATATACTAAGGGGTTGTTGACATCATGGACCATGGAGTCGTCCCTTGCTCCTCTAAAATATGCGATTGGCTATTGAACTCGTCCCGGGACCGCTTTGGTTTACATCAAGAAAAAAAATGTAGGAGTGTCCATGGAACTCGACGTCCCCAAAAGGCCTATTTTCAAGCCTCCATTATCCATTGTCATGGTCCAACTGATTGTGTAGTGGGAGAGGCAAAAGAGGTTCTCTCACCGCAAATGTAGGGGACCATGGCAGAGAAAGGTCGCTTTAATACCTTTTAATCTCTCTTTTTTGCCAAGTTTTTTTCATACTTACAAGGAAAGAAGGGAAGAACGGGAGAAGGTCAAACATGCAAAAAAAATCCTAAAATTGCCCTTTTTTGACATATATTGAAAAAATCATCACATCCACTTTTTGGTGCATAGTCTTTTATTTATAAGCCATGACCAAAAAAGAAGAAGCAAGATTACTATTTTTTAAAGTGATACTATGAAGGTTTGTTTTCCCTTCAGCCTTCACTTGTGACATGCTTCAAGTGGAAATTATAATTTGTGTAATGTTATGACCAGTGCCCGGGAAGTTGTTGGGTATAGTGGGTCAAGATCCTAGTGATTCTAAATCCAACTGGTTACATGTTGACATCTTCCGGTTTTGCTTCATTCATTTGAGGTATATTCTGTAGATTCCTCTAAAATGATTGGTAATGCTCATGAAGTCTCCAACTTCAACCAGTTATTTCTCAAACTCAACCGGTTCATCTGTAACTAACCGCCGGTTCTCCCCGAGCAGTGGTTATGACATGCTCCAAAGAAAAGAAAAGAAAAACCTTCTTTGATAATCAATATTTTGCATTTGATAGCCAACATAACATTATTAAGATCCATAACAATGTTCTGTGGGATTGACAGTATTTTGCAAAATATTCCCCACATTCATTATGAATGAAGGAGCAATATATTAAAGCTTTCAAAACATAAAACGCAGACTATGACCTACATTACTTTTCTCCTTAGATTGGAGGTTGAGTCAGATCATAACAACACTACACTAAATATTGTATTGAGTGTCATATGGTAGTTTATGCCACTGTGGTAACTTTTTCAATGACACTTCTTATGGATGAGTTACGAATAATATCGTCATCCCAATTTACGCTTAATTCATCCACTTTTGATCTATTTTGCATCCTAACATTTTTGTAATGACTTACTATCATGGATGATTGGAATTTGGATGAAAAATCACTTAGTGGGTTACAATGATTGTAACATTGTAAATCTGTAATGCCCAATTTTTTCTACAAGGAATGACAAATAATGTTGGGTTTACATTTAGTGTTGTTGATGACACTACATGGACGGTTTCCAATTAGTATTTGAGCAAGACAAGTAGAGTGGGTGACACTAAACATGATATTTAGTGTAGTTTATTTTACTCTCACAACATGGCATTGGTCGTCCTCGCAATATATATAGACTCAAATTGGTATTCATTGATTTAATATTTCATCGTAATTTGAGAGAAAATATTATGACTTGTCAAGACTCAAGAGGGGCTCAATAGTACTCATTCATCCTACATGCCACAAGGGCTAAAAGGTTGAAAAAAGGGGCAAAGCAATGTACTATCTTTGGTGCAACTTTGAGTGGGGATTGGAACTCTCTTGCCTTGGGCAAGCAACATGTGTTTTATGATGAGCAATTATTTTTGTTTTTTTTATTTATGCTTATTCTTCTTTCAAAGTCCTTATATTCTCTCAATCCCGAGGATTTGGCCTTGTTGCGAAGATCCCAAGAAGACGAATCCAACGGTATCTCGTTTGATATAGTGTTTCACCTCCACATTTTCCGTGGGGCGATAGATAATAAGGGATGAATAAGAAATTTATCATGCATGGGTTTTAGAATATAAAAAGTGTGTTTTACAATTGATGCTCTTATTATAATACTTTCATGCTTTAATATGTACTAAAGTATAAAATTTTAAAACTTTGTTTTGTCAATGACCCTCGCTTATTATACACCCATTTATACATGTGTTATGGCTCAGAGCAAGCACTTCAAAAAGTTAGGAAACGCAGTGGATTTCTACATAACATCCAATCAATTCCTAGGAGGAAAGATTTTAAAAACATTTAGAGTTAACATAGGGTCCCTTGTTGATGTCAAATGGCCATATAAAAAGCACAAGGAGGTGCTTAATATCATCTACCATTATGTGACATTAAAAAATGAAGAAAAATAGCATATGAGGAATGGGTAAGTGAAATCCCTAGATCCCAAAGATGTTGTGCAACCAAATGACTTTGTGAAATTTCAACTTTGAGCTGCATCTAGGAGTCTTTACGGATATGCAATCGACAAATGTGAATACAACAATATGATGAAAGTGTATTTGTTTGCACGCATTTAATGAGTTATTGGAGAGACTGCACCTTTTGCATGTTGGCGTGGTTGTTTTTGGGTGGCCACTTGAACAGCATGCATACCCCCCCCCCAAGGGGGGGCGGTGACTTAGAAATGTAGTTGGAATGATGCGACCAAAGATATGGTGTATTTTATTTTTTGTTTGTCACTAAAATTTTGAAATTCTTAGAGGTATATGTGATATATGTCATTTGGTAACTAATATAAGGTCCTACATAACATATTAAATTTAGTTTTTGTAGATGTAAAATATCATGTGGGATAAAGGGTCTAGTGAAATAAGCTGTGTATAGTGGCAATTGAGGCATGGATGAAAGTTGGCTTTTAACGTGGGTTATGCTGGTTATGTTGGTTACTAAGGATTCACAACCCCCCTCTCACGTGGCATAACCTTAAACCATAAACACTTGAATTTGAGGTTATGATGTTGATATTGTGTTTCATGTGGGCTTATTTGAATTGATCAAATGCTAGGTTGCAATGCCTATAAACACAAGACAAGTACATGTGACATTTTTATTGGAAATGTCTTACCGAGTTTCATCCCCAATCATTTGCAATATATATCAATTGAAATCACCAACCATGTATGTTCTAGTGGGATAAGGTTACAAGATGTCTAACCTTTAGTGTGAGATATGCTTGTTGTTTGCTTAGGGTGGTGTAGGAAGGTTTGGGAAAGGTTCTTATATGATTATGATACATGCTTGAGAATTTGGGTGACCTCAACTACTAGATTAAACAATACTATGCTACCTATGATTTTATATATATCTCATGTTATGTGTATGGTGTCGTGTAGAGAAGTTTGCTATGGGAAAACACAGGGTTTCTAGCTGCAACTAGCATAACCCAAGGATGGGGGAAAATCAAAACTTTAAACCCAAAACTCTAGAAGGAAACATAGGAGAGAGAAAATGAGAGAGAAAATATGTTGGGAGAGGAAGACTCCCCCCCCCCTTTTATATATCCACTCACACTTTAGACAACTATATAGCTAACTTTAGACAACTATATAACTTTAAACAACTAACTTTTAGACAACTCACTATCTTTAGACAACTTTCTAACTTTAAACAACTAACTTTTAGACAACTCATTATCTTTAGACAACTATCTAACTTCAAACAACTAACTTTTAGACATCTATCTATCTTTAGACAACTATCTAACTTTAAACAACTAACTTTAGACAACTAGGTGATCACACCTAACTTTCCCTATTACTTTCCTTTCTATAAAAACAAATCAAAATAACAACATCATATTTTTTTTATATCATGTAAGAATTTGCCTCACGACAACGGTTGTTGGATTTGGTGACGTATGTTTTGATACAACTAATCAATTTTGTCAAAAAATAACCATTCGAATAAACATACTATGTTATGCATTCATGTCTCCTACACCGTATAAGTGACATTAAAGGTGTATTCAAATAAGGATCCTGTACATAATACCCATAAATAACTACTCTTCTACGCACGTGTAAGGTAAGTGTGCCAATGACCGAACGCAACCCAAGGACTCCACACCCACCGCACACCCGCCGCACAAATTTCATTCATAAGAACTCCCGAGGGAACTTCGGTACCATCACTATTAGGTGTTTTATTATAGGTACCGCACGGTATGCGGTGAAGGGCTCAATAAGTTTTTGAGATCCACTTGTGTATGTTTGGATTCAATTTGTGATAGCTTTCACAAATCATAATATCTTTTAATTTTATTTTTTGTAGGAGAATCCCCACTTCACAATTAACAATCCTTCAAAATTTGAAACGATTTAAGCTTGTAAATTATTATTTACAAGGATTTGAAGATTGACCGTGCGGTCATTGGCACACTTACCTTATATTGGTTACAAAATACACTAAAGTACCCGGCATTCCAAGTGTTGTTGCCCTGAGATCTCGTCAAAGACTTGAACTGTATGGATGTTAATGAAGGCAAGTCTGGAATATTTGTGATTTGCTTTGCACCATCCACGTACATAACATTATTCAGATCCATAACAATGTTCTGTGGGACTGACATTATTCTATGGAATATTCTCCACATTCAATTTGAATGTGGAGAATATTCCATAGAATAATGTCAGTCCCACAGAACATTGTTATGGATCTGAATAATGTTATGTAGTGTATTTTGGAAGAAAAATCAGTTTGTCGAATTCGCTTCTCCTGTAAGTTGTCATTAGGAGTTGTGTAGTGTTATAATGTACAATTGATTATTATAAGTAAATAAATTTTTTAAAAAAACTTCTCATACCATGTGTAATGCTTATAGAGGATATGCACTTTTTAAAGCTAAAGATGACTTTTGTTGGTAAGAAAGCACATTCCTAGTAGAAACTTAGGGCCACTTCCCACACGAGCCAAGAGCCGTAACCATGAAATTGTGAGAGCCCAAAAGAAAGTGTCCAATGGCCATCTCAAGACACCTCCAAAATCATGTAGTGTGGTCACGGATCCTCAAGTGTAGTGTGAAGTCATATGTGACTGGGCCCTCAACCAAATGCTATTTCAATGAATTTCTATTCATGCGGGTCCTCACACATGATAAAATAAAATAAACCAACAGTTGTGAGCATTCGGAGTGCCATGGTCTCCCGGTTTTGTGTTAGGCCTACCTTCAAGAAGTGGTTTTTGAAAATAGTCCAAGTGACCATGAAACATGATCCATTCGATGCCATGTAGGAATCCATGTAGACTTTTACATCCATCTTGCATTCACTTACTCCGTTGGTCCCTCAAGCGTAGTGTGAAGTGAACTTGGACTGGCTCCGCCTTTTCCACCAATGAGAGGGCTTGAAGTGTAATGGTCACGGGCTCTCAGTCTCATGTGTGAAGTGGCCCTTATACCAAGACATAGTTCCAAATGGCAACCTGTACCAATTATCAAATTTGGTGACTTACAAATTCTTACCAAATGATCCTCACTCATATTACATCTATTGATTCAACTAGTGCATGTAAGGGGCATGTATAACTAGAGTGGATCCTATTAATTTGGGAGTAGCTTGGATTTTGAGGTAGACCACTTAGTCTGACCAGTTGTTAATAAACGTGTTTAGCATTAACATCTCACCACTCCCAAGTCACTCAACTTGCATGAAGTTGACAATGTTTTGCTTGTGCCACCATTACATGACATTATTCAGATCCATAACAGTGTTTTGTGGGACTGATAGTATTTTATAGAATATTCCCCACATTCATTCTGAATGTGGGGAATATTTTGCAGAATACTATCAATCCCACAGAACATTGTTATGGATCTGAATAATGTTATGTATATGTCTATGCACATAAAACATAATCATCAAATAAGTACAGTCAAACCTCGTTAATACGACACCCGTTTATACGACACCCTCGATTTTACGACACATTTTTGCACGACCAAACTTCTTAGTCCAAAACTCCCTCCTTTATATGACTAGGACACTTGATAATGCAACATTTAGAATCTTCGTCATTTTGTCATATCAAAGAGGTAGTTAATGCTAGAATTCCTTTCATCTATGTTATGTACATCTAAAATACATCCATTTTTCACTTGGGAACTACTTGGGAACTTCACTTATCATTGGGAACTTAATGATAATTAGGGCTACTAGTGTAGAATGGACATGGTTAGGGTTAGAGTGGCCTCCTAACTAGTATGTTGCCTTGTACACAGGTGATATAGTATCACCAGTATCTTAATGCTAAACGTCATGCATCATTGTTGTCTAGTTTCTTATTAGAGAACTCTTTATATGTTGGTGTTAATGAACTTATTAGTTTTCAAAAGTTAGTAGGGAATTCAGATAAGATGACAGTTGCGAACTCGGGTAGGCAACACGAAAGATCTTTGGACTCCTATTTCAAGAGTTCTTGAGAATATTTGTATTTGTTTGGAGTTATGAGTTATTATTTCATACCATCTATATTGCTTAACCTCATTCTAAATATTTTTAAGCTCATATTACTTATATTTTTTAATTCCCTCAATAGTACAACAATTTTATGCCATTTGTCATAGTAATGAGAAGACGACACCTCAATAATACGACTTTTTTGGTGTTTCCCAAACGTGTCATGCTAAAGAGGGAGAACAATACTAACAAACTAAAAAGTACCCAACTGATTTTTTATTTTTTTTTCTATTTGGCAATGCACATAATTCTGGATGCAAAGAAGTTGATGCGATGGAAATTTATACTCATTGATTGTCTTAGATGCTTGTGAATTAGTGTTATCAACACTATTCAAAGATTTGGTGTATCCACAAAGCCAAAATTTTAAGAAAAGAGTTCCATTTGGCTCCAAGTAAGTTATATGGACCCACCTTAACATGTTCACACATCATCAATATCAAGCTCAAGCACCTAAGGTAGACAATTCCCACTCGATTCCTATTCTTACGAGGACACCTAAATTTGAGTGGTATGTGCCTACGTGCAATGCCTCCAACAACAAATGCCAAAAATTATATGTCATTAAAAGAAATCGGACTACATGTTGGAACTACAACAACCATTGTAGGCTCAATAATTTTCAACATGATTGAGGAGACCTCAATGATAATTCAATGAGCACAAGAATCTTCACTTTGATAATCAATGAAATACTCATATTATGAGCTTTGGAAACGATGAGGCAAGTGGCTACGGCCTCCATTTGGATATGCGAACCATCTTGTAGTACACCCTAAACTCCGTAGTATCACACCTGTGGCAACCAAAGTGCACGTGATATTACGGAGTTTTGTAGTATTAACATGGATGCGTGATACTATAGAATTAGCGTAGCATGTGACATTATGGAATAACACAAAGGAGATGTGAGGACAATTTGAATGCATTCTCCCGTCACTTGCGCTAGTGTGGTCCACTCCACTTGGCCTTCCCGGGCGATGTGGCAGACGCATGCACCAACATTCAACAAGTGGCATAAGAAGAAGAAGAAGAAGAAGAAGACACTCCACATGTTGACACTTGGCACAATGCGAGGGTGTGGGTTGACTTCTTTGGTGGTTTGCATTAATGACAAATTTTGTGATATAAGAGAGAGAAATGTGATATTAAGGAGTGGGATTTGAACTACGAACATCCGTTCCCTAGGGTTTGGGATATTAGAAAGTGTGTGACATTATGGAGGTTGCTATTACGGAGTTTAGGGTTTAGTGATAATCATGTGTTTCATATCCATGGAGAAGTGGGCTAGTCCGGAAAAGTAACCACTTCAAGACCCATGTAGGCATAATTCTCAAACCTCCACATAGTAAGGAGGTCCACATCTAGACTAATGAGTCAATGTGGGAGGTTGGAACTTGGAACTTGTGTGCCTTGACTTTGAAGACCTCCGTGGATTTCCGAGAACTTCAACCTAAAGTATAGGAATAAAGTAACTTGTTGCCAACCTTTTTCGGCCCTTTTGACCCCACTTTATGCCAATAAGATCGTCCATCGACCCGACCAATTATGTTGACTCAAGGCATAACGTATCTTGATTGTTTATTAGGCATATTCAAAACACCATATTCTCCCTTATTATTATTATTCAAATTGGGGGCAAGTGTAGATAAAAGAATATCAACCTCCATGTTGTCACTTGGGACTTGGGACTTGGGACTCCATGTGGACCGTCCATTAATATGTGGTCACCATTCTTAATTGGACACTTATATTTGAGTGGTGGATGGCAAGGCTTGTACTTGAATATGGACACCCAACATACATGTGTTACGATGAGCTTGGGTCGTATACTCAAAATAGAATCATCATTCTTGGTTCAATAGTTAAACACAATTTGGGAGGATTTAGGTGAGTGTTCGAGAGAAAGATAATCTCCATCTCGACTTCTTATAGCTTGCATATCAACTTTGATTCTCAAATTTGAAATGACAATCTTTGTTAATTGTTTAACCCAGATGTGACAATTCCATATATTATTATATTACTTCCAAAAAAAGATACAAAGGTCTAAGTGTCCACAATAGCACCACATATTCTCAAACGATACAAAAGTGAACCCCAAATGCCATGCATGTTCCTTTTACAAAACGCCCTTTTGCATATCGAGGAGGTAGTATATAAAATTGGATGCAAGTCTGGAGGAAGGGACGATTTGAATTCTTGAAGTTCTGAATAGGCCGAATGGCCAAAAAATGGGTTGTGGTCCAGGTTGGGTCTACACTTAGGCCAAGGCCCATGCTAGTCTTCAAAGATGACAATTCCACTTGGACTTGTAACATGAAAAAAAATTAGATGATACATGTATTCTTAGTTTCTAGGAGCATACATTTGACCACCTCTTTGAGGCAGGTATAACATACTTCTAGGATAGCATGACACCTCACAATTTTAGACATAGTCAATTTGATTAATCACGTGATTCACATTGTTGAGTCTAAAAGCAAATGAATACAATCCCCCGCTATGGTCTCTCTTGAGTTTTTATCGAGGGGCCATGCAAACTACCATTGCATTGTTTTTTTTGGGACCCCTCCCCCCCAACCCCACACCCACTTCCCAAGATCACCTCCAACAAAGTGGGATATTGGTCCAATATTGGCATTGAAATCAATGAGACCCAAGGCTGGCACCACACGGTTTTTTATAGTTGGGTTTTTCATAGTTTTTTATCAAAAAAAACCCCAATCACTCTGAGGTCCAGCAAAATCCGGTTTTATTTGGTTTTATTGCAGATAAGTTGAGATTATAGGGCAAAGGGCCCAATGTCCACCAATGGTAGTGCCGATTGCTGAGTGCCGAGTGCTAGAATAAAACCATGATTTTATTCGCAGAAATTGGGTTTTTTTGCATTAAAACCAAAAACCCAATGCATCGGCTGGAAAAAGTTGGGTTTTTTTCCACCCTTGATGAGGACCCCCCCGGGGCCCACTATGGTCATAGTGTACAAACCACCCCTAACTCACATCATGACACTTATGAGTAATCAAGGGAGATCAACCATGTTGAGGTTGAATACGTGACAAATAAACTCCAACATGCAACCAAAACCTCAAAGGCTTTTTTAGATCTTAGACGAAACTTGGCTCCACACCACAACGATTCAACACCTTTTGTTGGTGAGTGAATACGTCGGCTCTCCGTAAGTTACTACGTAAGTCGGTGACCCGGTCGCTAGAAAGTCTTTGAGCCATATCCACGGCATGCATTGAGATCTCGTGGATTGAAATTCGACACCCAACTTGGATCCCACGATCCTAACACAACGTTGGTGTGGACTTGGACTCCCCCAAAGTCCAACTTTCCCAGTCTTGGCTGGTAAAAGTCTGACGAACAATTTCCAGGATGAACAGGCTCCGAGGTCATGGCTGAGTCAGGGCTACTTCGTAGTAGTAGTTGTAGTAGGTGCGAGCCTTTGCACTTTAAGCTGGGCCCCCACCGAGATCAAAGGCAAGGGCCCTCAAAACAATGAGAATGATGAGGAGAACCAACCCGCTAAGGTAGAGATACCATAACCCGTGAAAATAAGGTGATTCGCATTGAAGATATGGTCTTACAATCATGAGATAATTTTCCAAGATAGACGAGAAGGATTCATGAAGAATGCAAGTTGTTTCATATTTTTTTGCCTTGTATAAAAAATTCTACAATTTTTCAAAGTGGAAAGTTTGTCAAACCCTCTACTCGTTCACTAGATTCTCCCTACACCGAACACAATAATCCTGATTTCCACACAGAACATCACCTAAACCGGTTAACTCATGAGTACATTAAACATGACTAAATTTGACTAAACTAAGTGTACACGCATTGAAGTTGCCAGCCTCGCCATGATCGGTTTCAAAAATGGCACTTCACTATTCTGACGGCGGTCTACTGCATGGGTAGAGGGTGGTTAATTGGTTTGGGTATTTCTACCTTAGTTATTACAGATGAACCCGTTGAGTTTAGGGTTTAACCGGTGGGATTTCAAGACTTCCGGAAACTTACCGATCGTTTTAGAGGAATTTAGAGAATATACCTCACAATAATAAAGGAAAAACCGAAAGATGTCAACATGTAACCGGTTGGACTTGGAAACACTAGGATCTTGACTGATTATGCTCCAAAAAAATTCTCCAAACATTGTCTTGAAAGATACCCAAACTCGGTTGTAGCATGGGAAATAGAAGTCCGATTTTGCAGTTGATGGGCCCTCAAGCTTATAAGTATAAAGTGGAAGTGGACCATATTGAGGAGCCGTCACATGTGTTATTGATGATCCATAATAGTGCGTAGTTTGGAACCCCGTCATGGTAATATGATATTTCTATGAGGTGTTATGAGGCAAATTCTTACATGATATAAAGAAATATGGTATTGTTATTTTGGTTTGTTTTCATAGGAAGGAACGTAATAGGTAAAATTTAGGAGTGATCACCTAGTTGTCTAGAGTTAGTTGTTTAAAGTAAGTTAGTTGTTTAAAGTTAGATAGTTGTCTAAAGATAATGAGTAGTCTATGGTTAGTTGTTTAAAGTTAGATAGTTGTCTAAAGATAATGAGTAGTCTAGGGTTAGTTGTTTAAAGTTAGAAAGTTGTGTAAAGTTAGATAGTTGTCTAAAAGTTAGTTGTTTAAAATTAGAAAGTTTTCTAAAGATAGTGAGTTGTTTGAAGTTAGTTGATTAAAGTTATATAGTTGTCTAAAGTTAGCTATATAGTTGTCTAAAGTGTGAGTGGATATATAAAGGGGGGGGGGGAGTCTCCCTCTCCCAACGTATTTTCTCTCTCATTTTCTCTCTCCCATGTTTCCTTCTAGAGTTTTGGGTTTCAAGTTTTGAATTTTCCCCATCATTGGCTTACGCTAGTTGTAGCTAGAAACTTTGTGTTTTCCCATAGCAAACTTCTCTACACGACAATGGCCCCTAGTTTTGCGTTGGACCCACCTCATTTTGATGGGCCTATGCAATATCTGGTAGACCATAAAACATTATCCACTTGGTGTCACGTCAAGTTGATTTTTCATCCATTTGAGTATGTTTGGTCCCTCATGCCCTCAAGGTCTAGTGTAAAGTGACCCTCGTCCGTATATGGCTTCTCAACCAATCACATAATCTGTATATTACGGGATGAGGGTCCTCAAGCTCTAGTTTAAAGTGGCCCTAAGGTGAAACTCCAATCAATTGATTTAAATAACACGAGGATTATTTGTGCTATACTATTTCCAATAAATAGTGTGCGCAACACTATAGACAAGGAATCCAATGATTAAAACATCGGGAATAGGTTGCCTTCGCAAATAGGATGCCTCTTTATCCATGAAAGTTACCTTGGGTCAAAATAAAAGTATGAAACTTATAACTTTGTTTATTCATCTATATGGGAACCACAGTAAAATAATATATACTGTACTTTTTGGTTACTGTGATACTAAATACACAAAATAATGTGGAATATATACATATTAGCGTGAGGCAACCTAATTGCACACATATCAATGCGACTAAGTAGCTCTGGATTAGCATATGATAAACTAGTTTTAAAGAACTCAACTAGAATGGAATAACCACAAACCTAATAGAGATTTGTTGATTTTACAAGACGTCCTTTTCCTCGGTAAAATTGATTGTGGGCCCAACTCAAAAACAAAGTCCAACTATGGGCCGGTTTGCGCCATGGACCATGAAGTCGGACCATGGAAGATGGCCTTTTTCCATGGTCCAACTTTCATGGTCCGATTTCTTGAAAAATCAATTTACAAAGCTTTTGGGCCCCTCACTGTGTAAACCGAATGTGGACCAAGAGGAATGACCATGCACCAAAAAATGAATGTGCTGATTTTTTTAATATATGTCCAAAAAGGGCAGTTTTGAAATGAAAAAGAAAAGTCAAGTTTGATCATTCTTTTGTCTTCTCTTGTCTTCATCATTTTCCCCCCAAAAAAAAATTCATTAAAAATTTATTATAACATCATTTCTCTGCCATGGGCCCTTGCCTTTTTCTACAAGAGCACCTCTTTTGCCTCTCCCACCGCAAATCCCATTGGACCATGTCAATGGATAATGTAAGCCTTAAAATATGTCTTTTGGGGACCTCGAACTCCATGGTCACCCTGGATTTTTTTTCCTTGGTGTAAACCAAAGTGGTCTTGGGACAAGTTCAACAACCAATCGCATATTTTACAAGGCCTTGGGACAACTTCATGGTCCATGGTGTAAACAACCCCTATATATGTAGCCCTTGCCGATGGTTTTCCAAATCTCGCTTGCTATCTGAAATAAACTAACTTATAGGTCATGACTTAAGAAACTAGATTATATTCTCTGATCTTCAACCTCAATAATGGTCAATTTGTTCTTCCAAAGGTTTGAAATTTGAGTCGATTTTTTTATTTTATTTTTTTATTTAAATGTTCTGCGATTTCAACTAGATGGCTTGTAACTTGAGGAATCCAATTCTTTAGTCCCCCCCCCCCCCAAAATGGAGAAGTTCTCAGAAAGTCACCACCCGCATGGCAGGGTTTGGAGTAGATTTTTTGGGGCAAATGCAGCTTTATTAGTATCACGGAAGATGTGCAACAATTCTGGAGATGACGAAGTTGGAGAAGTTGAATTGGTCGGCAACTTGAATTCCTTATAAACCTTCTGGTCGCTATCGGCACCGGACTCGTTCATCAGTCACCGCCACCTCCCAGTCTGGCAGATAGTTCAAATTTGCGTGGAATCCTGCTGCTGTGGCAATTTATATTCTTCAAAGGGTTTGGAGTTCAAGTAAGGATCAGGTATGCAATATACAGCCGTTCTTCGTTGGAGGCCCAGAGGTAAATTGGGAAAGTTTGGATTTTTCTGCAGCTGTGGAAATCTGTTATCAAAAGCTTCTGGAGTCCAGGTAACTGGGATCAGTCGCAGCTATATTTGTTGTTGGAGGGATTTTGAAGGAAAGTCTGGAGATTCTGTTGGTGATGTGAAGAATTTTCATTGAGGTTGTGGAGATTGGAATGGCATGATCACGCGTAGCACCTGTTTTCTCCTGGAAAGATCTCAGTGAGCCTTTTGGAGCTCAAATGCTACCATAGACCACTTGAACTAGTTGCCTAGTTGTGGCCCCAGTTGTAGTTGAAGGAATTTGGAGACAGTTTGTAGATCGGTTTGCATCGATGGTAGTTGCTTATATTGTTGTTGGAGATAGTTTGGAAAATAGGCTTGGGAGTGGATAGATTCATCACAGCTGTGGAAAACTGTTTTAAAAAGTTTCTGGAGTCCAGGTAACCTGGATCAGACGCAGCTAAATTTGTCGTTAGAGGAATATTAAAGGGAAATCTGCCAGAGATTCCGTTGGTTCGTTGAAGAATTTTGATGAGGTTGTGGAGATTGATAAGTCATCACGTGTAGCAGGTGTTGTTCTTGGAAAGATTTGAGAGAGCTATTTGGAGCTCAAATGGTAGTAGTTGCCCAGTTGTGGCCCAATTTGGAGACAGTTTGTAGTTCGGCTTGCATCGACTGATAGCTCGCTCTTGTTGGTGCAGGGATTTGGGAAAGAGTTCGGAGTGTGTTGTGGTGGATGAAAATGGGCGACCAGGGAAGAAGCAGTGCTTATATTTGTGCAGCAATGGTGATCCTGGCGTTGTTGATGAGCATGGCGGTTGCAGTGCAAGCTGCAACTCATATTGTTGGAACGTCGACCAATGAGTGGGAAGAGCCAGGGCAGGGGAATTCCTTAAACTCCTCCTACTATCAGGATTGGGCCAATTCGCAGTCATTTGCTGCCGGAGACATCCTCAGTAAGTACTTGATCTTCATGTTCTAGGTCATCCTGTCCATCGGAGGTGGTTGGAGCTAGACTCTATCCAATCACCCGGCTCACTTCGTCTTTTAAGACAGAGAACATCAGAGATCGATGGAAATTGGCTATCATCAAAAAATCATGTGAGTGCGACGGTGATGTTGATGCACAGTAAAAACATCAGTATAAACATTGCGTATACCTATCGATTGAATGATCCACAGTGCTTGTAACCATCGTAGTTGAATGTTTGAACGATCTCGGAATAGTAAACGACCGTGACATGAATTCCTCTCCAACCTGCAGACAAAAACCCATAGATGATGAGTATTGAGTGGGTAGCTCAATTGCAGAAATTGGCCACCCATTTTTGTGAGATTTTTGAAAAAATTGACATGGTTAGGTTGAGAATATGGGCACTCTTGCAAAAAATTTGCTCGTTGAATTCTCCTTTCCAGGGAGGGCTTAGAGTTTTTTGGTAATCATTCTGGCAGTGATGGGCATCTTGCAAATGAATAGTACACGGTGACATGAGTTTCTCCGCAAGCTGCAGCCCAGAACCCATACTAGATGAATATTGAGTGGGTAGCTCCATGGGAGAAATTGGACACCTGTTTCTGTGAGAATTTGACATGGTTAGGTTGAGAGTCTCGGCACTCTTGCAAATTTCTTGCCCGTTAGATCCTCTCTGCCGGGGAGGGCTTAGAGTTTACTGGTAATCTGTTCAGGCAGTGATCGGCATCTTGCAAAGGAATGGTATACGGTGACATGAAGTTCTTCACGACCTGCAGACTCCACGCCATAGATGATGAGTATTGAGTGGGTTAGCTCCATGGCAGAAATTGGACACCGATTTTGTGTGAGCTTTGGAGGAAATTGACAGGGTTAGGTTGAGGATATGAACAATTGACACATCTGATGCGAAGTATTTGTTGTAATGTTTTCGCAGTCTTCACATACAGCGCTGCGGTGCATGATGTGCTGCAAGTGACCTCGACCAATTATGCTAGCTGCAATACCAGCAGCCCCATCAAGACTTACGACTCCGGCAACGACTCCATCAGCATCACCGCGGGTACAACCTACTTCATCTGCGGCACGCCCACACACTGCCCAGCGGGCCAAAAAGTCACCATCACCACCACAAATTCTACAGCTACAAATTCCACTTCTTCCTCACCTCCTCCACCTCCTCCCAGTGGTAGTAGTGCCGCTTTCCGACATGGCACCTCTTATACTCCCCCTGCTTTCGCAGCCATCGTCTTTGCTTTGCTCTCCGCGCTTGCTTCCTAGATTCACACCATAATACGCGTTTGCAAGGCATTGGAGAAGGGAATCCATTTTCAAGCATGAACAATGATGTATAGTGATGCCTAATGGTTAGGGTTTGGGGTTTGGGTAGTCTCATAAGATCCGAATTGGTATCTGTGCAGCTCTACATTGATAGGGAGCCGCAGAATCGTGTGTGTGTGTGTGTGTGTGTTGTTGAATGAGATTGTGGTTGGTGCAGCGGAACTTTGGATGATGATTGTTTGCAAATCTTAGGTTGTGCAGAATCATCGCAGTTTGGTTCTTGCATCTATACAAATTTCCAGAGCTTTTTATTCCGACTAATCCACTAACTTGTAGGAGATGAAGTACTCTCCATTTTGATCGCTGATGTATTAAGATGCCTAATGGTGATGCAATAACGTTGATGTATAGTGATGCCTACTGGTTAGGGTTTGGGGTTTTGGTAGAGGCTCTATCGTTCCTAAGATCCAATTGTCATTTATGCAGCTCCACACGGATAGGGAGCCGCAGATTTTAGTATTGTGTGTTGTTGAATGATACTATTGTGGATACAGCGGAACTTTGGATGCTGATCGTTTCTAAATCTCAGGTTGTGCAGAATCGTAGTTGGTTCTTGCATCTATACAAATTTGTAGAGCTTGTCTGTTTGAAGCTTAGTTTTTCGACTAATCCACTAACTTGTAGATGATGACGTTCTCTCCATTTTGAGTGTCAGGTCGATCGTCGACCGTCGGTTAACCCTTAAATGCCAATTTCCTTTGGAAATCTATGAAGTATTGCCATTTATATAGCTCCACATGGATAACAAGCCGGAGGTCCTAGTGTGAATAGGGGCGTCACCTTGTTGAATGAGATTGTGGCTGCAGCTATAAAAATTGGAAGCTGATCGCTTGCAAATCTTAGTTCTGGACGTTGTGCAGGATTGCAGTTTCATTCTTGCATTCATGCAAATTTCCAGAGCCGCTTATGTGAAGCCTTATTTTCGCCTAATCCACTAACATGTAGAAGATGAAATACTCTCCATTCTGAATATCAGGTCGATCGTCGACTGTCGGTTAACCTTAAAATGCCAAATTCCTTTGGAAATCTCCGAAGTATTGCCATTCATGTAGCTCCACATGGATAGCAAGCCGGAGGTTCTAGTGTGAATATCTGCATCACCTTGTTGGATGAGATTGTGGCTGCAGCTGTGAAATTTGGAAGCTGTTCGTTTGCAAATCTTCGTTTTCGACGTTGTGCAGAATTGTACTTCCATTCTTGCATCTATACAATTTTCCAGAACCGCTTATTTGAAGCTTAAATTTTCGACTAATCCACTAACTTGTAGAAGATGAAGTACTCTCCATTTTGAATGTCAGGTCGGTTGTCGATCTTCGATTAACCGCACACGCCGATTTCCTCGGGAGCTTTGCAACGCATTGCCATTTATGTAGCTCCACCTTGTAGCTGAGTCACCTTGTTGAACGAGATTGTAGCCACTCCAGCTGTGAAACTCGGAAGCTGATCATTTGCAAATCTTTAGGTGGTTTCCAAGTTCTGCACAATCATCGTAGTTCCTTGCTTCGCATCTAAATTGTACAAAGTTCCAGAGCTTGTTTGACTCAAGGCGCTTTCCTACTAAATGCACGAACCCTAAACTCCGGAACGCCAAATGTCCTTCGGAAATTTCCACTGAAATGGCGTTCGTCGCGAAAACCCATGCAAATTAATTCCTCCTCGACCTTTGTGCCTGCGTCGTCGTCGCGGACGGTGTACCACCGGCGTTCAGCGGCGATTAATCGATGCAAACACTGTAGTAGTACTTCTCGCCACTAAAAAAAGTGTGTTGCCAAATCATCATGCCGAAGACGTGCAATATAAAAAAATTCCACGGCGTTGAAACCTGACATCGAGCGTCCAGCATCATCCATGCCTTAATGTGCGCAAAGCATCCACCCGTACTACTCACCCCTGATTCACTCTCTGCTGTCTGTGATGGTCAATGCACGGCGCACAAAAGTCGTCACATGAGGAGCTTAGCTTCATTATTCCGAGTCAAGCTGGCTTAAGTGAGGACAAAACTGTATGCATTATCAAAACCCTACTTATGATGGATAAATCCATTAACTCCATGCTTCCCTCCACCGTCACCTCTGCAAAAATTCAGACAAGAAGGTCTACCGATCGCCATTCTTTGCCGTTGTTGGAGGTGAACATTGCAGCATTTTCCAGTAGCAAAGATGGCTCGGGGAAGCAGTGGATGTTCAATGGCCATGGCGATGGCGGTGGTCATGGTTCTGGCCATGGCCATGGCCGTGAACGCCTCCACGGTGCATATGGTTGGCGGTTCAAATAAATGGAACACCCCGAGTGTAAACAACCTTCCGACCGATTACTTGCAGACTTGGGCCAACAATCAGACTTTCGTCACCGGTGACATTTTGAGTATGTTATATCTATCCATTTCTCTTGACCACCAACTTCATCGTCCATGCTGCTTCGCTAATTTTTTGCAGATGAAGTTTGCAGGTGAAGCAAATGACAACAAAACATCCGCCGGAATTGTAAAAGACGACTGGAATCAATGAGAGGGTTGCCATTTTTGTGTCATTTTGTGAGGTGTTGGTGCATCGATATCTCCTTGTTCTCAATGTCGATGTCGATGTCATTTCGTTTCGTTTCTTCAAACCTGACCTGAGCACACCAGACGCCGATAATTTACTTCTCTTTGATCTTCGGCATCTTGTCTGACTTTTTATAACATCATGTCAGAAGTCGGTGGTGATGTTTTGAGACATTACATGTGAAAATTTCAGGAATTTCGTTAGAGTTATCCTCTAATTCATTGGGACTTTCTGTGAGGAGTCAGCCTGACTTTCCATGCAGGCCGGTTGCCCACCAGATTCTAGTGGGAATAAAGACAAATGTAGATAGAATCTGGTAGGGCAGTGTTCGTATGTGCCAACCAACTATTGCTATTTCAAGTGTTTAAAATATTTGTGTGTGTCAACCGTAACTATTTCTATTTCAAGTGTTTAGTGGGGCACATGGGAGTCTAGCGGTCCAAGACCATGGCCCTCCACATTCTAGTATGCCATCAGAATGTGGTTGGTTAGTTGCTTTGGTTTATCTACACGAGAAACACTTCCAAACCCACTATTATCTAGAATCTAGTGGGCGATCTGCCTACATGGAAATTGACCCTTAGTCCCTTATGATTTCTCCACATGGTTGTTTTGCATACAAATATCAATCTTTTCTTTCCACTTGTGTTCCATGCTTGGAGGTAGTGTTTGAATTTGAATGATTCAAGAGCAAACCCATTTTAGTGCACCTTGGCATGTTAGAGTAAGCTCAACCCTTAGTGAACTCGTATAAAATGTTCTTCGTTCAAACCTCCACATTATTAAGCTTTGAGCACGCATGGACCGAAAACTTACCAAACATATAAGTTGTTGTATGCAAAACAACCACCTCCGTCCAAATAAGAGCTCTGTTGAGTTAGAGGATAATTACTCTATTGTTTTGGATCAATATTTGTGGTATGTCGGCATCTACTACATATTGAAACATTAGCAGTTTACATAAGAGACTAATCAAGATGTTGTGCCGGCCATTACTATTAAGATTTTTTTTTTTAAATTTTGCAAGACAACAATGGCCCAAAAGCATCAAGTCTTTTGACATTGGTTCCTAACAACAACACCATCACTTACACCATTGTCAACTATTTGGGATTTTCGTGTCTTTAAGCTTGTTATTGTTACACTAACTTAAGTTACAAAAAACCTTGAAAGTTTGTCACCTCTAGGCTTTATCGTCCCAAGTTGTAGGATTGAGATATATATGTATATATATAAATGCCGCTTCTTAAAGGTGCAAGCATGAACAAAAAGCCTCTCCATCCATAGGCATGCTCTTTTTGGGGTGGGCTCCATCTTATGTATCATATAAAGAACCAAATCAAGAAAACCCAATAGACCAAAGAAACTAGTGTGTAAGGAGTGTGGATGGGTTTTTAGTAGGAAGAACTAAAAGAGTGGTAAAACGTACGACATGTGAGTTTCAAGCACCCCATAAGTGCACAAGCGAATTGGTGAGGTTCGAGGTTTGATTTGGTGATGGTCAAGGTTCAAGAGGCCCTTGAGTAGAGCTAGTGTACATAGAAAATCGCTCATCCCATAATTTGAGTTGAGACAAGTGAGAGACTTACCAACTATTCCATAGTACCGCCGAAGGCTTCATTTGCTTGATTTCATTAGGTTGGGTTGTCATCATAGATGTGACCTTGATATTTGGATAATGGACTAGTTAGCCTCCAAGGGCTAGGAGGTTCGAGCATGTTACAAAACATAACAATTTGGACGCTCTCCTCTCTAGTTCCTCAAATCATGGAGATTAGATTGAGGGCAAGGGAGTGTTGAGGGTTATGCTATGAGGAACTATCCTCCCTAGTACCCAAGCACCACCTCAAGCGCTATCGATCATGTAACACCTCGTGCATTTCCTCGTTTGTGAATAGACATCAAGTTTATTGATGGATCACTTATTGACATGTTTAAAAGATAAAAGATCATAGCATCTTTCTAAGTGATGTAGTGGGATTTCTCCCTAGATAAGCATCTTGGAGAGTATACACTCAGTGAGATTCGTTTTGACAAGGTATTTAAGTTGAATTTTGGTAGATGGGAGAAGACTTTGTCCAAAGACTGGTAGGAATGAGGAGTCCACTAGTTAAGGAGCGCTTGCAACTTCACACTGGTTGGCATTCATTGTGTGAAATCAAGGACCTTCATACTTGGATTTATTATTGAAGCTAGAATAGAAAGGGAATCATCCTTACACATGCTTGGGAATGGATGATTCTCATTGCATCAGAGTGCCTTCTACATGTCTTTCATATCTTTGGCCCAAACATTTCTAGCGTACTTAATAAGACCCTGCCAGATAGTTTGTTGAAATTTTTTCTCATCCCATTTAATGTTGTTGAAAGCACGTTGAAAGTCAGATCATTTCTTCAAGCCAGATAGCCAAGGTTCAGGCCAAGGTCTTGATAACTACGACGCTCAGTGGGATGCGAACAATCTCCTCTACTCTCAATCGAACTCCAAAATCCCTTGGAGTCTCAAAGTCGCTGACACACTCCTGGAGTGTCAAAAGTCACTGTGTGTTGGCTAAGTTTATCATGCTTGGGATTACTCCATAGAACTGCTCCTCTCTGTGTTCTAGGTCCCGGTCATGAACTTCTATGTCTTTTGGTTGGTGACAACGTAAAAGCGTTTCATGTGTTTTGTTATGATTAACCCTAACATGGGTTGTTGGGGTAATTTTTGTAACATATGCTGGTGTTAGTATTCAATTATTTTTCTTAATCAGACACTTATATTTGATTAGTGTGTGGTTCGGTGAGGATCAAGGAACAAACACCACAAAGACACATGTTCAAATAAATTGGACTACATCTTTGATTTTTGTTAACTATCACACACTCAACATAGCCAACACAATTGAGGGGACCTATGCATTTAGTTAAAGATGCAACAGACATGCAATTCTGATAACCATGACTAAATTAGTGGGTCTAGAGGTCCGATTTTTGTTGATGTTTCACCGACTACAAACATATGAGTCATGTGTATTGTCCCGCGTCACTGAAAAGTTGTCCTACGTCACTGAAAATCTTAAAAAATTGCCACATTACTAATTTAGCATTCTTTCATCGACATTGGACGATTGCCTCGTAAGACTCATATGTTGGTCAATCGTTGGTAGTGATGGTAGCAATCACTACTAGTGCTGGTAGCCAATTGTTGATCGTAGATTTGCTAATGCAACACAAGTTTTGTTGTGACGTAAATCTAATCAGTAGAAGTTGTAGAACATGACAAAAAATAATGAACAGAATAACACCCACATACCTTATAGCTCTAGGATCTAAATCAATGACTCATGAGTGTGTGAAATTCATGGTTTTGTTTGTTACGTCAAGGTATATTACAAAGCAAGAAAAAGCTTCATTGAGATAGTTTTTGGCAAGGAGAGCCCACTAGGTGGCAACTTATACATGACATTTAAGACTCTGCGCTAATTGGATCAGTCCAGGGATGATCGCCTTGCACAGTGGACGACAATGAGCATGTTTGGAATGGAATCATTGGTGACAAGATTATCTTGGTCAAGTTAGCTCAAACAATAGCACGTAAAGGTAGCTGTGCCTAATTCAACTACTTTTCTTGAGCGGCCACCTATATTTGAGTGGTATGTGGTTAGGTGTGGCTCCGAGAACACCAAAAAGGCATCATGTGTTTGAAAGAGATTGGATTTACGTGTTCAAAAAATGTCAACCACTCTAAGTTCAATAGTCAACACAACTGGGGACCTATACGACCATTTAATGAGCACACAAATCATCTTCACTTTGATAGTGACTAAGACATTCATGTGAGCTCCGAAAACTATGAGGAAAGCCGCTGCGGCTTCGATAGGATTTGCTAACCATCTCGTACTAACTAATCACGTATTTCATATCCTTTAGGAGAACTGGACTAGTCAGAAAATGACGAACCATTTTAAGATCCATCTACCTTACCCTTATATAATCATATGGGTGTGCAGATTTTGTGTACACAGCCACGCTGCATGATGTGTTGGTAGTAAGTAACAGCAGTTACACGAGCTCCGGAAATCATGAGGGAAGAGGCTACGGCTTCGATTAGGATCTGCTAACCATCTCGTAATAACTAATCACGTATTTCATATCCTTTAGGAGAACTGGACTAGTCAGGAAGAAGAATAACCATCTTAAGATCCATCTACCTTACCTTATATAATTATATGGGTGTGCAGAATTTGTGCACACAGCCACGCTGCATGATGAGTTGGTAGTAAGTAACGGCAGCTACACGAGCTCCAGAAATCATGAGGGAAGCGGCTACTGCTTCGATTAGGATTTGCTAACCATCCCGTACTAACTAATCACGTATTTCATATCCTTCAGGAGAACTGGGCTAGTCAGGGAAAAGAGTAACCATTTTAAGATCCATCTACCTTATCCTTATATAATTATGTGTGTGTGCAGATTTTGTGTACACAAACACTCTGCATGATGTGTTGGTAGTAAGTAACAGCAGCTACTCGAGCTGCTCGACATCGGTGCCCCTCAAGACGTATACTACCGGCAACGACAGCGTCATCCTACCAGTCGGCGTCAGCTACTTCATTTGCGGTACGTTTGGCCACTGCGACGCCGGCCAAAAGATGTTTGTCACCGCGACATCGCCCGGCGGCGGCGGCGGCACCTCGCCTCCCCCCGTGGCGACGCCCACCACCACCCCCGCCAGCACCGCCCACCGCGACCGTAATTTTGCGGCAAGCTGCGGGTTCGTTGTTGTTGCTCTCGTTGCTTCGAGCTTCGTCGTCCTGCTCACCTCCTGATGACCGGCTATCTTACTTAGTCCATTTGATCGATTTTCCTTTTCTACTTTAAGGTAGTTTACTTTGAAGTGAGCTGTGCGGAGGAGCTGCAAACATCGATCGGCTTCGGATCGATCTTCATGTGGAAGTCGATGAACAGGTGCAAATATTAATCTAGGTATGGAGGTGCAGGTTTGTATAGTTCTTGGTTCCAGTTTTAGGTTATTTGTTTTTGGGATTCTCTGGTCATTATTCTGGCCAAGTTTCAGGAAGCTGGGTTGAGCTTTTTCCCACTCCGGGTCCTTCATCGCTGGCAGTGTTTGCAACCGATGGGAGACATTGTAGGTCATGATACAACGTTGTGATAGATCTGGAAAGACGAAAATATGGAAGCTTGTGTATCTTTTCACCTGCTGACCTATCTTTGATTTCTTTGTGGGCTGTGTGGAGAAACTGTGAGGATTGATCAGCTTCGGATCAATCATCATGTGGAAGTTGATGATCAGGTGCAATAAATCTAGGTATGTGGTTGCAACGTTGCAGGTTTGTACAGTGTCTGGTTACAGTTTTTAGGTTAGTAGTCCAGTGTGAGCCCGAGCCAGATAAATGGCTTCTTTGCATGCTCCTTCTATTAAGCCGGTCCTTTGTCCGCCCCATGCTTTATCCACTCAATACAGAACCACGTCTTCGCCTGCTTTGTGATCCTCGCAACCAACCTACAAGTCTGTGGAGAAGACACCACAATAAATAGAATTCCTTAATTGAGCATTGCAGGGCACCAACGAAAGTTCCACTCTCTCCTCAAGAGGAGTCAAGAAAAGACTCCAATTCGCTAAAAGTAGACCAGAGCCCTTATTATTGTGTGTAGAAAATGACCTTAGACCCTCCTTCCATGCAACTTACCACATATATGACTCACTCTCAAGAATGTTGAATCATGAGCGTGATCATCATCCGCAATAGCATAAGAGCACGTAAAGTTTTTAAAAAACTTAACGAATTAGAATGTAATACCCCTTGAGTTGTTCTGAAGCTTCTGTAGGCTGTGAACCTCTCTTATTTTAGAAATTCACAGATGTGCCGAAAGGAATAAAATAAAGTAAAATATGATCCAGAAACAACGCACCCGATGGGTTGCTCTTATGTCGATTGACTGTGTTCTCAGGATGGCAGAAACTGCAGTCAAGAAAATCGGAGCGACAGTGAGAATGACCAATGACTTGGATTCAGGGAGGTTAACGTCACAAGAAAATATCTCATATGGGTGGTAAGGATTCCCCGCTAAGCTTCTCTGTCGACATTACCGGATGATCATCCGAAATCCTTTCCAAATTCACAACCATATCGAGAATGCAAGTGTACAATAACTTTATGTGAACCTACTACTCAACACTAGAGATCGTCTGCAAGACCACAATGGTCACCAATGCAGATCTTAAAGAAAGAAGGAAGAATGGAAGGTGAATGCAATGGAGCACAGAAATTCTTGGTTGGAAGGAAAAAATCATGAGCGGAGGGATCAACAGCAAACAATAAAACTGGTAAGTGCAGTAGTCACCACTGCAGTCCTGATGTCTTGATCCCCCAGCAGCAAGAAGGAGAAGACAGTGACGAATTACTCCTCTAAGTGATTCACCCTAGTGAGGCTCCTCATGGGGAGTGGAAAAGTGGAAGCTACCAATGTTGGTCTGGAATATAGGTGAATGCATGGTACCCATACTGAACATCACAAATGGTATCAGAGAACCTACCCTTAGGTATCAACATAGTAAAATCACTCAAATATTGACATTTGGTGGGTATCTCAACGTGAGATAATCTTTGTAACCTGACTTATTATTTGGTCCAGTATCATTCTAAACCATATTGATACTATGACATTTTGCCAAGATATGAAGATTCTTTGCATGGTATATAGACCTGAATGGTATCGGGAAAAAAAATTACCATCTAATACCCAAACCCTACTGCTATCAAAAATGTGATATCCTCATTATAGATACCCGAATGGTATAAAATTAATTAATGAATTAAAACGATTTCAGACCAACACTGGAAGCTACTTGGCAGCTGATCTTGCCGTTCCCTTCCCTTCCAGTCGGTGCTCCCTTGGAGCCAAGCGACAACAGGACAGATCGTCAGGATTGAGTTAACACCAGATTGAAGAAATCAAGGGCTCTGATAACGTATGATTGCACAGGGCCAGAAGCTTACCCCCAGCTAATGCAGCAGGTCACAGATTCCCGTTGCAGTGGGCCGTCAGCACCGGGCCAGGTTGTGGGCGACAGCAACGGCGTCGCAATTTGCGATGGGAACAACGTCAACAGAATAAGAAGAAGAAGAAGAAGAAGACGAGCTGCCCTCGAAACCGAATCATGATCCCCTACACTTTTCCCAAACCTTGAAACAGGACGCGGCGCACAAGTAGGCAACATAAGACCTGCAGACAGGATCACATGATCTCCAAGAGCAAAAAGGATATTGATAAAAGTGTAAATTTGTAATGACCTCAACGGCCCTCCTGATCTTCTTCAGGATTGGAGGCTTTTTCCTGACAAACCGTTGTTGTTGTATGTAGGAGCTCCGGCAAAGTCCACAACTGCTCGTGGCCACTTGTCTCTAAGTTAAGAAGGTGGCTGCTGATGAGTCAACGCCATGGAATAGGTGTGAAGTATGTGGCTGTTATTCGGTTCGTTTTCATGTTCTCCAACTTCTACTCATGAGATTCCCACAATGGAAGTTGTGGTGCATTAGCAAATCCCTGATGAAGAATCAACAACAATTGGATTGAAAATTAGACCTTCTTTGATTGAGTTGTGGTTATTGGAAGTGCATGTTTGTTGATTTCCTAACTAAAAACATAGGGTTCTCCCACTTGTGTTCATTGCATTGCTTATGGAATTTAGTGTCATATGTGTAATTATAGTGTCATTTACCCTATTTTGAGGCATATGCTAGGCTATACTAGTGATCAACAACTTCACCATTAGTGCCACCTCATGACACTTGGCGTTCAAGTGCACTTACAAATATCTTGGCTTGAGTATGTTACACAATGGTCTATAAGTTCACTAAAGTGTACACAAAAGACACGTGGCACTAGCATGCTCAAGAATATCTTCCTCTTGCATACTAAAATGTAAACACTATTGCATTTGACACTATTGCAATGACACTTGCCATTTGTATGCTCAATATTATGTTCCCCTTGTATACTAAAATGCAAAACTATCATCTCAAGTATCCCAATGTGCTATGCTAAATGTCATAATAGTAATAATTTTCACTTTAAAACTTTACTTATGTTAACAAATAGTATCATATTGGCAATTAACACTTTTCACTACAATCCTACCTCTTTAATACGACACTTGATAATACGACAACCTTGATATAATGACACAAATTTTGTAAACCGGACTTTCTAGTTAGAATCTAACTCTATAATACATTTGTGACATCGTTAATACGACAATCCTGGACCCCAAAATGTCTTATTATAGAGAAAATAAATGCTCATACAACGGGTCCCACACATGTTTAATTACATAAATAATATGAAATTTATGTAACTTTCACACATGAAATGTGGATATATATATATATATATATATAATGATGTTAAAACATGGGAGCTAAGGGAACTAGGCTCTCTATCTCAAAACCTAATCAAAGTGACTCATTAGCTTTTGTCTTTTTCACAATAGTTTTTCACCTAAACCTTAGACCAAGGTGCATAATTTGTTTTTGAGCATTTGGAACTCAATATTTATCATATTGCTTTGATCTTCATAGTGTTGGAAAGCTATTGAAACTGCACTTCTTTTGGTGATAGTCTTGCTCAATTATGAGTTGTATTGGCAGAGTTATGATTGTTTGAAGGTTGGTTGGGTCTTAGGAATTGATTGTAAAGAAGTTGATTGACCTCCACCTATTGGAAAATTGGCATATGCCAACATCATGCTCAATTGTTAGCTACATTTTTGAGGGACAACCCATTAGATTTTATTCCTGCATACGTAAGGAAATTGCAAGCCATATTGGAGAAGCCCAATAAGATAGGTGTTGCTAATTTGAAGTGACAACATCAGTGGACTATTGATTCCTTCTTCAAGCCACATAGATTTCATGAAAGAAATTTGCATATTTGTAAAGACACTTTATATATGTGGCCAAATATCTAATGTGTGTTTTCATGAAATCCTAGGGGGATGACTCCTTAGGGAGGGTTGTATATCATGTGCGATCGAGGTGTATTAATATAGGGGGCATTTGATGGCCTAGACTAATTAAATGAACATTCAATTACCTAATTATCTAATTCATGGTGTTTGAAGGGTCCATATAATTACTTACAAATTATGAAAGGGGGAATTTTTTTCAACTCCTTAATTTATCATAAAGATTTGAAGTAAAGTAGAAAAATGAAATCCAAAGATTAAAAACATAGATTTTTCTAACAATTTGAGTGCCAAAATTAAGGCTAACCTACCAAGGAATGGCACCAAGAAACATTGAGTTCCAAATGGCAATGCTTTTGTAATGATGAAAAATTCTTACTTCAATAACTTAGGATTTAGATTCGTGGCCATTTCACACCTAATGGCACAAACAACACACAAATGCTCCATTATCAACATGGATGAATATTGTTTCGTGGTTTTTCTTCCATACATGGGAGTTGTGTCATTTCCTTATCATGCAAAAGGTTTGTGAAGATCTTGTTATATGTTTGGCTACTCATTCAAGCTTACTCACTAGATTTCATGTTTAATATTAAATGTTTGTGCAATATGAAGGAATGTTCTATAATTGTTTAGCTTAGAGATCTTCTTGTCTATCCCCCTCTTTCAAATTATGATATATCCATCTAGTGATGTGAGTCACCTTTCCAAATTACTTCAATGTATGAGAAAGAGAATTATCGCATACAAGCACATCTCTCATTCATCCACCACAGTAGCACTGCTCGGGGGGACACTTAGGAAAATTAGTAAACATGGTGCGTTAAAATATAGGGTGTGTTTTATTCATGAGCAATAAAATTTAGAAAATTATTGGATATAACTATGGACTATTTAAATTGAAAATCCATATTATAAATAATATTGGGGTATATTAAGTATTGAAATTTATCAAGATTTTAGATATAATATAGCATAGGGATTTTGATAGAATGATAGTTTGTTTCTGAAGTTCTTCCTTCCACTTGTGTGCAACAGACTAAAGTGTTGATTTTGGAAAACAACAATGTTGTTTAGACTCTGTTTTCTCAGCAATAGATTGCAGCCAACTTCGTTCACCCTAAACCTTGGACCCTAAAGTTCTAAATTTGTTGGTCTACTTGTGACTGCAGTGCACAGACTTGTGTTTCTAAACACAAACATTGTTGTAGTTCATGCTAGTAATTCAAGTTCATAGTTCATTGATTCTCATGGTGGTGATGATTGTTTGCATTGTTATTGATTTGTGGTGATGCTTGTTCATGCTAGTTCTCATTGCATGTCAAATGAATTTTGTAATGAACATAGGCAATCCTTAAACACAAATTAGGGTGAGCTAATTTTTTATAATGAACATAGGGTTGAAAAAAAAATCTTATGTGAGTTATAACTATAGTAAGGCATCATAATAATACACCATATTAGGGAAAATTTTATATAATTAAACGGTGTGTTCAAATCTAACATCTAGACATAATACCCCTACATTAAATACCCCTTTAACGCACGTGTTCACACAAAGTATAGTGAAGTGTCCCCCCCGAGTAGCACTGAAGTAGCATATACGGTGCAAAATTTTACATTTTGAGATGTTTGGACACTGGATCTAGATTTGAAGACCCTAGTTGATTTGGGATGAATCGGCCACAAAATGTTTAGGCACCCATGATTTCTTTGGTGTATCGAGCGTGTGGTTTGAATTCTTTGGTGGTGTAATTTAATGTCAAAACCCATGATATATGGGAAAGGAAACATGACAATAAGGAGTAAGATATAAATTGAGAACATCCGTTCACTAGGGTTTCGAGATATAAGAGAAGGAGTGACATGAAGGAGGTTGACATTACAGAGTTTAGAGTGTATATCGGACATCTACGGAGGCTTTCTTGTGTTGGTTGATGGCCATGCTTTAAACGTGCAAGCGCAATACCTAGCATGCTTCACCAATGATTTTGGAATATGTCTAAAGCCCTGATCCGAGTACTTTTTGAATCCCACATGCCTTCAACCATCACTGGCTCTTTAAGATACCCTTGGGGCTTTTTCTTTTTCTTTTTTGGCACAAATTGAAAAATCAATTGCAAGAAAAGAACCAAAGTACAACCACCTCGGGAGCAACGGTGCAAACCGAGGGGAAATCAAGAAATAATACCCTATCTTGGGGCTTTTTGAGAATCTTAGTACGGTCTTCCATCTTGTGACAAGTGGTGGCCGTTTGTGCCCGAAGTTCTAGTAAAGTATCCTTGTAAAAACCACAAAGTCCAAGTGTCTATTCATAGTTTTATTTTCAAACTCTGCAAACTAACAACGTAGCATAGTTCCAACTAGATAAAGTTGTTATGTGGGCCCAACGATTGTTGCAAGATTGTTTGAGGATCATCCTTGCAATATTTCTAAGCCTCTACGATATGAATCTAACTGAGTAGATTCATGCACTTCCTATAAGGAGCCGGAGTAACTTAGTTGTCACCTGGATGGATAGGCCGCAGATGAGCATTATTTCTTGATTTCCACTCGGGTCGCACTGGCTCGCCCGGGTTGGTTGTATTTTGGGTTCTTTCTTGCAATTGAATTTTCAATTTGTGCCAAAAACAAAAAACAAAAAAAACAAAAAAAAAACAAAACTTCCTATAAGGAGAGACAGTTAGTCGGTGAATGTGGTAGTCATTTTTTATACATGAATCGTGAATATGTTTGAGAATAGAATTACATAACACTATTTGATGGAGAAAGTCCATGCTTTCTTCCATTTGCATATTCTTATCATGTTAGCACTTAGATTACATGATTGGAACAACCCTTTAATCTTCTTTTTACTAAGGAGTTTAGCTCATTTATAAGACCACCCCCAAATGAGGATCTCGGGGAGATCACTCCATTGTCAAGTTGAACACCACGTGCGAACAAAGTTTGCTACCCCTATATTAATGCCATAGATAATTTTACAATTTATGATATTTTTTCTGCATATACATAACCATTGATAGTATCTTTTGTATATTTTTTGAAATTTTTAGTCATCTTCATTTTTGTAGTAATTTTTTTAGCTCAATTCTGTGTCATTCTAGTTAGAAACGGTATGTTTTATAATAAAAACAAATCATCAAATTTAGTTACCATTTTTTACTATATAATAGATACCGTGTATATCTACTCATGAAAAAAAATTGATAAAATTTTGACCCATTTTGGTGATGCTTTATGTAAAAAGTAGGATTTTTTAGATGTAAAGTGTTCGTACGTGGTTGTTCAACTTTACAAGGGAGTGATCTCCCCGAGATGAGGATTCAAAAGAATAATGGGTCGATTCCACAAGCAATTAAGGTTGAATCTAGCTTACAAAGATATATGCTAAGCCTTTTATGTTAGCGTACCTAGCTTTACTCATTTAGCCCAAAAGCCTTATTTAATAAACCGGGTCTTAACAAAAGTTATGGTTGGTGTTGGCAAGTTGACACCTTTTTTGCAGCTACACCGTTTATGGTATTTAGTGTCACATATGTAATAGTGTCACATGCATAATAGTGTCACAATGTGTAATAGTGTCACATGCGTAATAGTGTCACTTATCCTATTTTGAAGCGTATGCTACACTATTGATCAACAACTTCGTCATTAGGGTCACCTCATGACACTTGGTGTTCAAGTGTGCTTACAAATATCTTGGCATGAGTGTGTTTAATAGTGTTACGAGGTGCATGTCTATGTTTACACAATGGTCTACAAGTTCACATTACACAAATGCCACCTGACATTAGCATGCTCGACAAAATCTTGCTCTTGCATACTAAAATGTAAACACATGACACTTGTCATGTGTATGCTCAATAATATCTTTCCCTTTGCATACTAAAACCCCAAACTATCATCTCAAGTATCCCAACGTGCTACACTAAATGTCATAATGTCCATAAATTTTCACTCAAAAGATTACTTATGTTGACAAATAGTATCATATTAGCAATTAGCGGATGCGACACTTTGAGACCTCTAAACCTCTAGTTTAGGCCCTTTGCAAATAGTACACGCGACACTAAGTACCATAAACGGTGTAGTGTCATCAATGGTGACGGTGCAACTCGGACACACTTCTTGCACTTTATGCCAAAAGTTGGGGTCACACATTAAAGGCCACACAACACTTTGCCTAGTCAGATCCCGGCTGGCAATGGTAGACACGTCACTTGGTTTAAAAATTTGGGATATTGTATAGTGGCAAAAGGCCCAGTTGTACTATTATCAAAGTTTGCCATGTGGGAGATGAATAGTGGGTGGAGGATATAGTGTTTTTGAAGCACTACACTAAATATGATATTTAGTGTTGGTACACTAAATACGAATGCATACACTAAATGTTGATAACCCTATGGAAGTAAGTAACATTAAATGTAAACTCAAACACTAAACATCAACTATGGTAATATGTGGAAGTTACATGTTTGAATTTAGTGTTAGTAAGGATATGAAAAAAAAATAACAATGATAAAAGGAGAATTTCAGGAAGTGAGGAGGAAGAGAGAAAAAGAGAGATTCTTGAAGCGATCGAAGAAGAGTGCTTCACATGAAGGGAGGTGGCAGTAGGGAAGGTAGCAACACATTTATGTCTAACACTAATTGTCAAGGAATTGAAAATTAGTGTTGAGCAGGGTAGGGTGGTAACAACATTAAATATCATCAAACACTAAATATCATGTTTAGCGTAGTATCCCTCTAGCACTTATAATAGAGGCGCCTATTCCAATCAGGATCCCATCGGCAATCTATAAGGTACCGGAATTTTGATATGGTTGGGATTGAATTTCGATCTAGCTAGGATTGAATTTCAATCAAGTTGGAACCAATAGAGGAGGAATGAGCGGTTAGAACGGGCGGTTATGGTAGACTCTAGACATTGGTAATATGTTTGGGCCAACTTTTGGCTTCAAAAATTCACGGTAATTTTCAGTTTAAGGAATAAAATTACGAAAAAAATTGCAATCCTCCTAATTTCTATCTTCCTACATGGGAAAACTTTGCACCGCCTTGTACTTCTCCAGATTTGGCGTAGAAACTTTTAAGTGATGGGTTATAGGCGCCTCTACTCTACATGACAAGATCCTCAAGCCTTTGTACCCTAGTACATGGAATGTATGAGATAAGATAGAGTTGAACCACCTATTCCCAATCAAGACCCCATTGGGAATCTATAGGGTGCCAGAATTTCGATCGGGTTGGGACTGATTTTGGTAATTTCTTTTTGTGGGTGGTTAAAATAAGGTTCCACATTTCACGGTTTGTAAGGGTTAGTTTCCATGTGTCATGGCACTATCGATTCCTTGGTGATACCATAACCAAAGTTGGAGACTTGGGGTTAGTTCCATGTAGGCTGCTTCGCCCACCGGATTCTAGTGGAAATGTAATCGGGTTGCTAACAAGGGTTGATACACATGTATTCCATGTTAACATGGTGTATACATGTTAATCGGGTTGCTAACAAGGGTTGTTTTACACACGTGACCAAGGGTCATGAGGAAAATGATTTAGGATTTCTCATGGTCATGGTTGGCGGTCTAAAGACCATGATTAAGAGAAATCCTTGTCGCTTTTAAGAGCCTTGGTCACGAACTTAGACTAGGACGTAGTGTTTTTCATAGGATAACAGAAATAGAAATATTAAAAAAATAATTCTTGAAATACAATCTAGCACATATAGACAATTTTGAAAAAGAATTTATTGAAAATATGGTTTGCCTTCTGACATGGTCACTTTATTTTTGTTGAGAACCTATTTGGGTTCTCTTGTCACAAGATCAAGGTGACAACCACCAAAGATTATCTCATTATGGGTAGGATTTCGTGTCACTTTCTCTTTCATTCTCTAGCATGCTCATCCACAGTCCCTTCTATTTTTGGGTGACCTTGTGTAAAACAAAGTAGGACCGCCACTCATTTCTCAACCAGTGAGAGATTTTAGTCATGGTCATTGGACACTACACTAAACATGATATTAGTGTCATATGGTATTTTATGCCACTATGGTAACTTTTCAAATGACACTTCTCATGAATAAGTGAACAAATATTGTCATGGGTGATGGATGAGTTCTCCATTGGCCACAACCCTACTTTCTTTTGGCAGCTACTCTACTCTTGGTGGCTACTCTTCTCTTGGTTCCGCCTCCACCCCAAGGACTCCTTGTGTGCTCGAGAATTTGCTCCATGTAATGCGATGTGGCTAAGCTTAGGGTTGGTGTGATTGGAGATGCAGGTTGCAAGTAGTGCACAAAAGAAAAGTAGATGGATCTAAGGGCCACTTCACACACGATTTTGCAGGCCCCTGACCATGGCAATGTAAGAGCTCTCATTGGTCGAAAAGGCAGAGACCGTCCAAGTTCACTTCACACTAGGAGGTGAAGGCCTAAAGGCCCAAAGAAAAGTTCGTGGATGAAAAGTCTACGTGGAGTCCTACATGGCAAGTTGTGGATAAGGGTGCATGGTCTCCCGGAATTTGCGTCAGGCCCACCTCTAAGAGGTGGGCCTGACGCAAATTCCGGGAGACCATGAATTTTTTTAATATTTTTTCCAGCATGACATATTTCCAGACAAATTTCAAGGTTGATTCCAAAACAGATTCTAGGATAGACAAACACCACCAAGTAATTCTCTTACATTGATAAAGTTTGAAACATATTATATTAAACCAAATCCTCCCCTCTTTTTCCGCCAACAAAGTATGCAATGGTCCCGCAACATGGTCCATTCTCACTTTACACTATGCTTGAGGGCCCGTGACTACATAAAACGGCTTTCCCAACACCCATGAAATGGTCTTTGGATGAGAGTCAAGGGTCCTCACCATTACAAGGTCACAAGGTTATTGTAGTAGGCCTTGAATGCATGTCTTGGGTAGTTGGATTTTTCATCAAAAAAATTGCAAATTTTGGGGTTGAGTAGTGGATAATAGCTCAGTGCGCTTGTGGATGCTTCAATTGTTGGTGAGTTGGATTAACTAGTTGGAGGTCAATCCTTCAAAAGCATCTCGGGTTGCACACTTTATCAAATTTGGAGTCTTTAGCCTTGAGTTAGATTTGTGTGTGGATCAATCCAAACTTCTCCACAATTTCTCTCTCAAATCCTCTTAATCTTCTTCGTCGGTCTCAAAATTTACTGTGAGTTTTGTGAGCTTTCTTCAAACCGAGGCGAGCCACATCCTACAAACACTGCATGGGTTCCCAACAAACATGATTTTTGGAACAAACTCCCAACGGGTTCAATCTCCTTCAAAGTTCTGTCCTGAAAAATATGTGATGAAATGAAATACTGCCATGGATGATTGGAGTTTGGATGAAAAATCATTCGTAAGTGACAGTAATTGTAACTTTGCAAATCTATGATCACCAAAAAAAATTACAAGGAATAACAAATAATGTTGGGTTAATATCTAGTATCGGTGACACTACATCGCGGTTTACAGTTAGTATTGAGCAAGACAACTAGAATTGGTGACACTAAAGATCATATTTAGTGTAGTGTAAACTGGCCTTAAGATCCTCGTCACCTTTTTGTGACATAACTCATGTACGTTCCCGAGCCTCACGAGACATATATCGAGTGAAAGTTCTATTCAAAAAATAGACACATGTATGTTGGAATAGAACTTTTGCTCAAGCTCTGGCACCATGTGTGTGGACACTGCAGGCTTTCTACGAAGCCACGTGTTTCACATGATGGCATGGACCCAACATGTCATGGACATCAAATCCTTTTGGACGAATTTCATACATAGTGAAATCCTCGTGTGCCTCTTATCTATAATTATTGGCCACAGTCTTTTTCTTTTCAATTGGAAGCCTTAGCCCTCACTAAAAGAACATTGATAGAGTGTGAAAATGATTGTTGGATGAGAATATGAGGCAACTATCAAGTAAAAACAGTTATAACTACTTCGGGCGTTAGCCACCGAGCAAGGCTACAAGAAGGCAGAGCAATAGGCAAGAGACAGCCTAGAAAGCTCAGAGAAGTACAAGATAGCGCGAGAGAATGCGAGGGCAGTAGGTCGTGATGTTGAAGATGGTGAAGCAACAAGGAAGGCTATAGTCGTGAATAAGAGTGAATTGAGATAAATAATGCATGTGAGAGGATTGTTGAGTGGATTATAGCTAGGCATTATGATGCCTCTAATATGGGATGGTTTTTATATTGTTCATATAATATGGCGATTGTATCAATCATGCTAGAGTTGCACGTGTTACTATGTGCAATCAATTGGCTTGAATGTGTGTGGCCTGTGAGAGGGAGTGAGATCCACAAAGTTGTGAGCAATGACTCCAATGTTAACATGTCGGAAGAATGGCAATCAAAGTTTGTGTAGCCAAGCGGAAGCTAAGAGTGGAAATTGAGATGACATAATGAGAGATAAAGATTGTAACCTATCTAAAAGAGTAGGTAGGATCGACATCGTTAAGAATAGAGCAGATAAATGTAAGAGTGATGAGGAATTGACAATGAGAATGCATGCATAATGTTAACCAATATATCCGAGGTTGAGCAAAGAAGAGTCTGAGAGATGGAAGGGCATTGTAGGAAAGGGAGGCAATATGATACTGAGAGGTTCAGTGAATGAAACGTTGAATGAGTTAGGTGAACTGTCTTAGAAATGGGATTAGAAGTGAAGAGGAAACACATAGAAGTTAGGCTATAGGCATGTGAGTGCAACTAAGGGCCGGTATACACCATGGACCATGAAGTCGGACCATGGAAGATGGCATTTCTCCATGGTCCAACTTGATGGTTCAACTTCCATGGTCCGATTTCTTAAAAAATCAATTTACAAAGCCTTTGGGCCCCTCACTAGGTGTAAACCAAATGTGGACCAAGAGGAATGACCATGCACCAAAAAGTGAATGTGCTGATTTTTTTAATATATGCCCAAAAAAGGTAGTTTTGAAAAAAAAATCAAGTTTAACCATTCTCTTGTCTTCTCTTGGGCTTCACTTGTCTTCACTTCTTGTTAAATGTGTCGAAGATGTGGCTTGCAAATCTTCTCACAACAATTTTTACAAAACAAATGAGCAATTTAATTTGTACATGTTCAATGTAATTTACATGTGACATGTACCTTGTGTTGTACATTGAGCATTATTTGCAACATGTTTGACCATGTGTACTCGAATTCTTGAGTTCTAGATGTCCCACGTTGTTTGGTGAAACATGTAGGAGCCAGTTTAAGGGATATGGTAGGGAAGAAATGGTATGTCTCATGGGCTATGATATGATCAAGGCACGTAGAGGGTAAACTTGCTTCTCAAGATTCATTACAACAGATAGATGTTGAAAAGTGTGCTTTGTTAGCCTTACCTAGTGGGAAGAGTTGTATATAAAGCCCCCCAAAAAATTCTCTGCCGCCATGGGCCCCTGCCTTATTTCTACCATACCACCTCTTTTGCCTCTCTCACCGCAAAACCCGTTGGACCATGTTAGTGGACTATTTAGGCCTTAAAATATGCCTTTTGGGGACCTCAACCTCTATGGTCACTCTGACGTTTTTTCCGTGGTGTAAACCGAAGTGGTCCCGGGACGAGTTCAACAACCAATCAATGCTCTTACATAGCCCTGGGACGACTTCATGGCTCATGGTGTAAACAACCCCTAAGAGAGTAGTATATTTGTTAGGAAGGTTGTTAGGCTAAATTAGGTTGTTGGAATCATGATTACTTGTTGTCACATGATGTGTACAATGTGACAATGTGTTTATCTCCACAACTGATTAGATAGGGTACCCATAGCCTACACATCGCATTTCAATAAATCATTGCCTTGTTGATGTACATGTATGGAAGTACTACACCAATTTTCTTACATGCAGGTGTTGGCCTTGGTTCTTTCATGGAAATTAGGTTGTAAGTGAATGTTTGATCAATGCAATGTTATGTTGAATGCAATTAAAAATGAAGTACTTAAGGAATGGACTAATGCAAAAACTCGTGACGAAAGTCTTGAGTAGACTATTGCCTCGTGAGGGGGGGGGTTGAGGTTGTGAGCTTTGATTGAGCCTTATGAGGATTTTTTTTCACCCACAGACTCAAATTAATATTTTGGATTTTAGGGATGATCATCAAACATCTTGCTTTGCACAGTGAACACAACATGTTTGGAATGGAATCATTGGTGCACTACTACGTTTGTCATAGATTGGACTCGATACGTATAAAATGGGGTCATGTCTTAACCACCGCCTGTGTCAAATGGGAAGTACGTTCTAGGTTCTAGAATTATAGTATTGAGGTCGTGAGCTTTGATTGAGCCTTTATGAAGATTTCTTCACCCATGGAGTCAAAATAATGTTTTCGATACAATGATGATCACCAAACCCCAGGGGGTGCACTCCATTGTCAAGTTGAACACCACGTGCGAACAAAAAAAATATATTTTTTCTAAGTTGCATCATCAAAATGGGTCAAAATTTTATCAATTTTTTTTCATGAGTAGATATACACGGTATCTATTACATAGTAAAAAATGGTAACCAAATTTGATAATATTATGTTTTTATAAAACATACCGTTTCTAACTAGAATGACACAGAATTGAACTAAAACAATTGCTACAAAAATGAAGATGACTAAGAATTTCAAAAAAATATACAAAAGATATTATCAATGGTTATGTATATGTAGAAAAAATGCTATAATTTTAAATTTTATATATGGCATATAATATAGTGGTAGCAAACTTTGTTCGCATGTGTGAGGGACAATCGTATGGAGTGCACCCCCCGGGCACCAAACATCTTGGTTTTTAAAGAGGGCACAACATATTTGGAATGGAATTATTGGTGTACTACCATGATTGTCATAAATTGGACCCAACACATGTAAAATGGGGTCATGTCATAATGACCACCCGTGTCAAATGGGAAGTATTTTTCAGACCCAAGAATCCTAGAAGTGGTGACAAGATGATTGGTCTTAGCTCAATAATAGTTTCATGCACACGACCTTGTCCTAAATAGAAAGCTCGACAACAACCAAGCCACAGTCGACCTGCCCCCATGTACCCAAACACCCACACCTAATTCACCAGAAACTCATAAATGACACCCCCTGAAACTATTATTTAAAGGAGCCCACCTCCCGGAAGGTAGGAAGTATGCCTACCCTGTCACCTAGTAAAACGGGATCAAAGTAAAGAAGAACGGGCTCCCATTCACGTTAGTGCAAATAAAAAGCACCAATGTCATTTTTATTATTTAATCAATGCACACGACCCACAAACCTCACTAGGGTTCACCAACTGTTTGCGTGTGAGAGGTGTTTGTGGGTGGTATAAGATAATGACATGTAATGGGAATATTTTGTCGATTTAGAGATATATTGGGAATATGTTGAGTAAGTTTGTTGCATATTATTTTGAAACATGTTATGTTATTTATAGCCTTCCTATGACATTGTTGGGTACTCATGATTTTCATTATTATGTTATAAATTGTACTTCCAGTTAATTCTTAAGACCCTATATTTGATCATTGATGGTTTTGTAATTTGCAATCTCCTAGACCTCACGTTACATGGATGGTTGCTTTAACCCTTTGCTTTAACTTGTATTGCCACCAACAATGCAAGTTTCCAACCACCCTTGATCTATTTCAATCCTCAAACATTTGATTAACTTACTTTGACAAGATCGGATACTTGATTGTGTTCTCTAACTTGAAGACACATTCAATATTGTAAGTTTGTCCAAATTCATGAAAATCCAAGAAGATCCAACGTTGCCAAGTATTATTGTCTCAAGTAGGGCTCGGGCCGATCACACCCCCTTACGTTTCATAACCACGTGCGATAAAAGTTGCTACCCTATATTATATGCCATAGATAATTTTAAAATTTATGATATTTTTTCTACATATACATAACCATTGATAATATCTTTTGTATATATTTTTGAAATTTTTAGTCATCTTCATTTTTGTAGTAATTGTTTTAGTTCAACTATGCGTCGTTCTAGTTAGAAACGGTATGTTTTATAAATGAAATAAATCATCAAATTTGGTTACCCTTTTTTTACCCTATAATAGATACTGTGTATATCTACTCATGAAAAAATTTGATAAAATTGTGACCCATTTTGGTGATGCTTTATGTAAAAAGTAGATTTTTTTTGTTCGCACATGGTGTTCAACTTGACAATGGAGTGCACCCCCAGGGAGTAGGGACAACTCCCCAACTATGGATTTTTCTTTTGAGAATATATTTGGGTGACAAGTTGTGCAAGGTCCCTCAAATAAATGATGTTGTCATGTCCATCATGAGAAATATACTATTGGGGGATATCAACATCATTCATTCGGATTTGCTATGATGACGTTTCACTCAATCAAAGTTGGCTGACCGGTTGGCACTCCAATATATTGTGAAAATAACACTTTTGATTTGGTCACCTTGGAAATATTATCAGCTTGCTTGATTGGGGAGCATTTATTTTGTAGCAGCTCCCACCTAACAACCTCCAACCGCCCATCTAATTATTTGCTTAATGACCACGAGTATTTCCTTTATGCAATAAGTTTTGTTAGTGAAGTGTTGAGAGATTTACTTTAAAAAATCATGTTACTTTGTATTAAATCCCGCACTAATATCTTTATCTCAAATAAATTCACCAAAAATAATGAAAGATAATGAGAGGAATTGAACACCTTGAACCCCAAATGGCGCATTGGTTCTCACCCCCCCCCCCCAGTTAGTGAACTTGTACATCCAACACATATACTGTTATTGTGTGTGCCATGAAACAAAACATTGTCCTAAGCAAAGCACTTGATCATCACATGTAGGACAGTAACATGGAAATAATATTGTTGTTGACTAATTGCATGTGCCTTTGATCTATCTTATTTGCATCTTTTCCACTCTTTGCATATCATGTATAATGAATCATGTGAGCATTTCTAACTCCACTTCCTCATGCAAGTAGTTACTAGACATTTTGCAAAACTATGTTAGTTTCCTTGCAATTAGTAATTGGAATCATAATGTGATAGATAGATATTTTCCATGTTAGTTCTATACATGACCCAAAAAAAGTTCATTAATGAGGTATCAACAATGTGCATGAAGAGGCGATGTCACCATTTGTGGTCCATGTTTTGGAACCATATGGGAGCTTCAAAGTTGGTAAGCCACAACAACATCCCTCATGTGTGCTTGCTAGTGGACTAGAATAGGGAGCAAGAGATTTTATTTCTATGCATTATTGCGCAACATTTTCACAAAACCACCTCATTGGCATCAACAAGTGAAAAAACCATTGACAACAAGCTAACCGGCTCGTTGTCAAACCAAGTGACAATGGCAAGTTTGTTAGAAGCATGCGTCCTCCGAAATATATCTTCCTTTTTTGGGGCCATCTTTGGTCATTGTCGAAGGTTGTGGCCAATTCCTACGGTTGGTTTTTGTAGTTCATGTTGCACCTATTCCTTTCAACATCAATTCTCAAAACAATTAAGGTGAAGTAAAAAGTTGGAAACGAGTAATTATATGTCTTTTATCTTCCAAACCTTTCAACAAATGCATAGTCACTTTGTATCTGACCAATATGTCCAAATATATGCATTCGACGAATCTTCTTTTCCACAATAATAGAGTTATCTATAAAGTCCCTCAAAGAGGGACGATATTGTGGGTTTGATCTCTCTTTCAATATACTTTCTATCAAGATCTCGGTAGAGTTATTCATAAAGTAAAGCATATGAAACCATGGGTTTAGTCCCAAAACCCCGAGTTTATGAGAATCAACACAAAGTCATACACAAAGAGTGGTGTCGTGCTATTAAAAACTAGCTTTCTAATTTGTCCTACTAGGATGGGTGGGCCAAGCTAGTCCTGCATAGGCCGATATGGGATTTAGGACATTGGGTCCCATGTGCATACCTTATTTTAGATTCTAACATTCTCTCAAAGTTCGATAGGTGGACAGAGGAGGTCCCAAAAGTTTCACCCAACTTTCAAAATGATAATTTAAACATTAAGAAAACTTGGGTGATTTTATGCATAAGCTCTCAAACTCACGTTTAGCCAACTCAACGGGAGTTTGATGCCACCTTGTGCTTGGAGTATGTAAAACTATCCCATGTTTCTAGCCACATGTATGCAAAGAACTCCCTAAAAATCATAGTGCATCCAAATTTTAGACTAAATGGATGATGTGAGCACAAAGGCCATTTTTGATGAACATCAAAAAATTCACTTGTATCAAAGTAAACATCATTGATGTTCATGCAAAGTTTGTATTGGAGCGGCAACCATTGATTGAAGTCAACACTCTCACATGAGCTCCCAACACAACAAAAACATGACCCTCTCCCACATCGACATTTTTGTTTCCCACATTCTAATGATCTCCAAATTGCTCGGCTCATGTGTCTATGGGTAGATATTCATGTTGGCTTGATGTTTATGATTATTTTGATTATGGATGAATGAGTGTGGCGGGGTTAATGTAGGAATCAATTATCCATCAACCAAAAATGATTGCTTGAGAAGTTAGGGGTTATTTATGGTGTTGTTTTCGAGTTGGTCTAAGTCTATATATAATCCCGAAACGGGCACTGTGAGAATTAGAGGGACCCCAAAGTCTACCACCTCCTTTTGAAGGTGACCACTCTAAACGTGTGCAAACAAGCTGGCCATCTTTTCACAATGATTTCTTAAGGATGCCTTTCGATTCCCTCCAAAAATCAACCTCTTGCACTTAACTTTTAGTGTGCATCCTTCCTTAAAGGGTGGTTTATTTATTTATTTATTTGGGGGGGGGGGCATCAGCCAACTCCTTTGAAAGCCTAGCCTTGAAGAAGGCCCTTCATCCTTGAGTTTTTCTATTTCTATTGTGTGTGTGTGTGTGTGTGTGGAACTGTGATGTTGTAGGTGGATATATATTTTTTTTTTTGAGATAGAAGGCCGACAGGCCAGCGCCAAAGCACAGGAGGCAGTTGACCACCTGGCAAGTTTTCCGTCAGGTAAAGAGGAGATTTCACAGCCGGGATTCGAACCGCCAACCTCTTCCTTGAGATTTGGGTATCCCACCACCATCATCCGGTAGTTTAGGGTCGTCTCGGACCTGTTGTAGGTGGATATGTATGTCATTTATGTTGGTTGCAACTTGTGTCCACATAAACAAGATTCTAGTACATATGAACTATAGATTTGTTTAAAATAAATATGCGTATACGATTATCTATTGCCCCGTCAATACATGCACATATCAAAACAAGTTGTTTAGGAGACGTAAAGTAGAAGCATATGATGACAAACCCAACGATACACATGCTTTGAAAAGCAATGTGGTTGAATCATCAACATGGACGTGTATAATATATGTGTACACATCCAACATAAACGTGTTCACATTAAGAGATGAGGTCCATAAGCAAGGTTATAATTTGCTACTTTTGTTAACATACAAATTTCTCAATACCACCCATAGCGAAAAGGCCACTAAATACAACCCACTCATACAAGCACTTAAAACACAGGATGGCAAGTGAACCCCCTCATCACTATCACAACCGACATTAGAGGAGCCATCCATGAATGATTAGTTCAAGAATTGAAACGACTCAAAATGCCCAAAAACGACATCAGAACACTCATGAAACAAATACACCAAATTGTCATTAAATACCTCGCACATACCTGATATTAAATAAAAGGAAACTAGACAACAAACAACCCCCCATAGACCCCCCCCACTAGATGAAAGGCCCCGTACATATTAAACTAAAGAAGCCCACCCTCTGAGAGGATGAAAGTACCCTTACCGTGAAGCTTGGTTAAACATGACCACGGCATGGAAGAACGGGCTCCCAGTCACGTTGGTGTATAAACTAAACCCCGACGTTACTTTTATTTTATTTATGCTACTTTTGTTATAAGGCCGCCAGTAACACGATATGTATGCAATCTCAGGGCCCGATCACACCAAACTTTCCGTCCGGTTCTAGCCGTGAAATTGTTGGAGATTATGTTGAGAAATAGATGTTGGCCCACCACTTTTCACATTGTTATAGCCGGAGATGCTGACAGATGGTGTCAGAAGTGGCCGGTGTGATCAACCCCTCAATATGTTATGCAAAAGCCTATAATTAGTTGATACCCAATCACTTTTGGGAAGAAAATGTGCATGACATTGAAAGTGTGTTACAATCTACTTTTAATTTCAATGTTCATCTAGCAATATGTTGCATGAATTCTGTGAGCGTACAACTGCTCACTTGAAGTTTGTTGTGGATTTGATTCCACCAATTGGCAACGAGCAATATAATAAGTGACATTGGGCGGGAATTGGAGTGAGTGAGTTTGCCATTGTGAAAGATGTGATATTTCATAATGATTCCCACATAATTACGTTATCATTGATATATATATAGGCACAAATTGAAAATTCAACTGCAAAACAACCCAAAAAAACAACCAATTCGGTCGAATCAGCGCGGCCCAAGTGGAAATCGAGAAATAATGCTCATATGTGGCCTATCCTTCCACATAACAACTAAGTTAATATATTACTTTGAGCACATGGAAATAATGGAAAGATGGAAACAATAAAGTTATCCTTGAAGTCTCAGGATGCCGGGTGAAAGTCAGGCTGCAGTCATGAGTTGAGAGATCTATTCTATATTTATAGGGTTTGTTTTCTTGTGTCAGTAGACTAAAAATAATGACAGGGTCAATCTTTGGGAACCTTGAGTTGGGACCCTCGGGAGGTTTTGATCCCGACTCCTTTGTTTCTAGAGGCACCCTACCCTCTTCTGAGCCAAATGTAGGCAGGCAGTTGCGTTGGCAGGCTGCCGACTCTGCTAGGCAGCCGCGCTAGCAGGCTGCACCGGGCTAATTAAAGCTCCGGCAAAATGCGGCAGGCAAGCTCCTTAAGTTTACGTTAATCCACCTAAACTCAAGGTACATGTCTAAAGTCAGGTCTCCCAAGGCTGAGATTTTAAGAATAACTTTAATGTGTATGGTTTATCACATCCCCCCATGTTTTTTTAATATCTTCTAGAAGCTAAAAGAATCTCAAACTTCAAATCTAGTACTAGTATGCATATTTGAACCTTCATGTGCTAAATAGTAAGCAATGCTTTTTGTAGGTATTGAACTGTACTGAAATAGTCTATCACCTCCTAAAGCACGATCATACAATTTCACACACGTTTATATTCTATACCTCGTGAAGTTTACTAACACCGTTCTTATACAATAAGAAGGAAAGCACCTATAATGACTCTTTTCCTTTTAACAAATCATCAACTTCCAAGTGTTTTCCAACTTAACTTTGTCACATGTTGCCAACCCCATGGTAATTTTTGACAAAATGGTTGCACGAATCATCCCAATTAGTGAGGGTGGGCTAAAAGCACACTAATAGTGTGTGTGAGAGAGAAATTAGTGAGGGTGATACTAAATTTCCTTATGCTATGAAATTAGTGCCACCATAAGACCTATGAAGCATTGTTCATCCCGACACTATTCATTGTAAACACTATGAATAGCAAGACTCTCACTAAAAGTACCAACAACATTCATATTGGCACTCTTCATAGCATCACTATTCACTGAAAGTACTGACAATATTCACAATATTCATCCTATTCATACATGTGTCAATTTCTTCTTATTATCTATATTTCTTCATAAAGGTAAGACGATATAGGGTTGAGTAATGTGATGTTGACAAGCATGTGTTTGCATGTAGTTTTTTTTTATCACTCTACAACCACCTTTGAGCACGCACTAATTTTCATGAAATGTATGGCAAATGAGCATGTATTCATGAATGTAATACACTCAATAAAAAATTCAACCTCGCTAATTTTTTAGATTTGATAAAATAATGCATGTTTTGGAAAATAGTACCAAACGCACTAAATGGGATAATCAATGTAGTAGTAGCCTTGCTCAAGGTAAAACATTGATTATGTTAGTGACCTTCAACAATGTTTGTACTATTCAACAATGTTTGACCTTTAATATGACATGCTTGGTCGTGGAAGAAAGTGTCATTTTGTCCAAATGTCGTATTTTACATAATATGACATTTTGCCTCAAATGTCGTACTATCGAGGTTTTTCAAGAAAAATGGCCTATTTCAATGTAAAATGTTTTTTTAATATACACAAGGAAGAAAATACACATAAGTATGAAAGAAATTTTTATTAAAGAAATATGCTCACAACATCACAAATACATATATATATATATATATATATATATATATATATATAGTCCCAAGATGATGTCTTCACCATATATCTCACTATGAAAGTACAAATCTATTGTCTTTGATAATGTTTGTTGATGTTGGAAATTGACGTCTTGTTCAATTTATCCATAAAAGATTGCATGTTTGTCACATCTGCAACCGAAACCTCCGAAGGAGGCTCCATTACAAAGTTTGATAGTAATTGGGCATACTCATGGGCTTGGCGGAAGCTTGACTATTGGTGTTGGTTGGTCATCCACATCGTTTCCCTCCACTGGCTCTTCATTCCAATATGAACTCAAATGGATTTCTCTACTACATGCTAGGTCCACCAACTCTACCATGTTGTACTATGCATCAACAATTTCCTCTCCAACCAATTGCACGCATTCTTCAATAGGCATTTCTTCACTATCAAGATTCAAAGAGGAAATGAGACTTGTGGTTTCATTTGTTGCTTCTTCCATTCTCAATTTCTCATGTTCATCATCCATGGCAAAATTGGCACTCCAATCTGCAAGTAAAATCTTGGACATCCTCCACCTATTTCGTATGGGTTTGGGGATTCATCTCTCTCCACACTTACGAGCACCACATAATAGCATGCCTTACAATAGGCACTATTGTCCTCAAATCATGGTGAGTAGTAAGGTAGATGAGGCTAATAAGGCTAATTCGGTTAGCTTCCTGGACACCTATTTTTGGCTCCTAATCAGCAATGTAATCGCTTTAATTTGGTGAGTAATGTATGGTGATTTAGCCGCCACCTTGATGATATTTGGGTTAGTCACCTTTCACACAAGTCAAATTGCACCCACCATCCTCCGTAATGAGGAGTGTTATTCACCAAGTTGTGACACGCTTAATTTTTGTGCCCAAGGTGGGCAACTTAGGAGGCAACAACTTAGGCAAATTAGGAGGTGGCATGTGGCTGTGAGGTGCAAACCAACTTGTATTGTGGGTATTCTATAATGAAAAAACAATTCGACAACATTTTATCTTACATGTGACCACTTTGGAGACATGACACAACCAATATTGGCATTGAACTTGGTTTTCATTGGCAAATGATCCATGTAGAATCTACTAATGATATTGTCCACTTACGCAACATTGAACGATAAAAGAGTTCCCCCTTGTAACAACACTTTGGGAAGTATAGAATATTTGATTTTGGAGCCTAAATCAACCCTTTCCTCAACTCATATTTTAGTGATTTCAAATCCTTTGGTCTTAATTCGCAATTGCTAACATGCTCGAGCTTGTACTGCTCGAATCCATCGGCCAGATGATTCCACAGAGCTAGAGGTGTCCACATTAGCCTCATCTACCTTAGAAAAATCCAACTAAGAGAGAATCCATTCCAAATGCTCCTTAGTATGTTGAACTAAATGAAACAATTATTCCATGATCTAAGGGTTGTACCACACTTGTAACAATAGGTGGTAATAAAGCAATAGTAATATTGCTCAAATGTAAGGTTGAAAAACCAGATGATTTACCCCTACCAACATGTTTAAAGAAATGAGTAGCATAATTGAAAGTGCCTTCCAATTTTGAGATATGAAATGTACATTGAGGCTCATCATCCGACTCTTAAATACATTTGATGTCATCCATGCCATTTGGTTTGCAAACCACCACACATAATATGTTGGAAATCACCTTCCAAAGCATCTTGGGCGTAGAGATTTGTAGATAATCACGTGTTTCAACTTGTCACTACATGTCGTGTTACAACAAGAGCAAGTGTGAGATGGTCCTTCTGAATTTTGAGCCCACGAACTTTTCCTTGCGCTAGTGTCTTGTTTGGTTGGACATGATAAAATGAACCAGTCTAAACCACATTGTAAACATCTTCCGGTGCCATAACCAATGCGGAGGAGGTCAATGCTTACCAAATCGTGCGCAAGTTGTTTTGTGTGTAGACGCAGTCATCAACACGAAAATTGTTGAAATTAAAACTGAATGAAAAGCATCCACCACTCAGACTGTCAACACCTCCGAAGGCAAAAAAAAACTGAAGAGTGGCATGGGCAAATATAGGAGCATAAGTCGGCAAGGATTGAAATTTCCAATCTCAAGAGACGTGAGATTCAGGTGTGAGGACACATTTTGAATCAAGAAGAGAAATCAACAACTTTAGATTTGTATTTTGTAGATCCAACAATCCTTAAACTCTTCAACCTCTACCCAAACCCAAAGACTTAAAAGTGCAATGTATGTTTTGAAACTAAGATTTACAACATGGAACTTGAGTTAAGTTAACCCATTGATGAATTCACCATATACTCCCCGATCCCAAGGTAGACCCGAGTGTAGGTCCCACCAATTGCACGCATTAATTACCTCTAGTATATGACAAATTAGACCTAAAAAATATTGTATCACGAGTGTCGTATTTGTATTATCGAGGTAAATTAACACTAGAAAGTTTGGTCAACAAGAAATGCGTTGTATAATCAAGGTGTTGTAGTATCAGGGTTAGACTTTGCACTAACTATTGCATTTAGTGTCACTTATTATTTGGAATTACGCAATGCTATAATTGTTTATTATACATCTCATTTTTTTAACCAAAAAAGATCAAATTGGTTGTTTGGACATTATAGAACATTGACATCTTTACTTGGTCAACCATTACATCAATAGTAAAATGATATAGGAATGTGTAACCATCATGTCGAGGGGCATGATTATTAACCCGTAAGTGTCCATGGGCCCATTACGGGTCTTAAGGTGTTATACAAAGTCGGACCACTAAGTTTATGAAGGGAAATATAGAGAGCTTTCGGCTTGTACAAAATGACCAAGAGTCAAAAATGAATACAAGCATGTATATCTAATTACGATTCACCATTATTGCATATACCTATATTTTCATATTCTCTTTGTAATTAGTGGTGTTGAATGTAGGGTCAAACTCATTCACCAAGTGTAAAAAAGGCTTCGATACATGTTGAGGATCTGTACATATTTCGGCAATGGTAGCTTGAAAATTTTTTACTTTTGAAAAGTCCAAGAGACCCATTATGGGCTTCAAGATATTGAACATAGGTGTTTAGGGTTACATATGACTATTTCATTTGAAAACGTCAAAAGTGACCCCACTTAAAATTTACCCGTGTAAAAATAGTATTCTCCTAAGTGGAGCATACATCTATGGAAAAATAAATAAACAAGTAAATAGTTGAAATTGTCGAAATGACTTGGATTCATATACATACCATGTATATGTGCACACGGTTTTCACATATGTTTATATTTTCACTTCCTTTTTTAAGCATGTTTTAATGTAATGCAATTTTACTCTCATGGAGCCCACCTATTGAAAGGTAGATAGTACACCTCGTAGTGCCATGTCAAGGGGCGCTCTGGGGCACATTATGAAGCTATTGGGCTCACTTTCATGTCGGGTGCACAAAATAGCACCGATGTTGGTTTTTATCCTTTCTTTCAAATTCAATCTTATAGGTCAAGTAAATTTTTGGCTTCAATATTTGTCAGGGACTTGTACAAATGATTGTGCGTGCCATAGAAAATATGCCAGGTTCTTTACAGGTAAATTGTGAAATCGTGATTGAGCAATGAGGTGTTTTGTGTCAACAACTCCCTACAACCACCTTGGCAAAGGTGGTTGGCCAAAAGCAATGTCTCAAAGTTTGTTAGCTATTCGAATACATACCATGCGTATTTCATCACCATTGTTACATAGACTTGTATTTTCATTTTCTATTTATAACTAATTGTTGGGGGCTTGTGCAAATGTGTCACAAAGACCATGCACGCTTGAGATATTGACAAAAAGCCCCCATTGCCACCTTCAAAAAGGTGATGAATTGAAAGCAATGTCTCAAGGTTTGTCAAATACTTGAGTACACAACATGTATATTTGATCACCATTGTCGCATATTCTTGTATTTTCATTTCCTCTTTGTAAAAAGTTGCTATAAATATAAAGATAGTTCCAATTCCATGCGCGAAGTAGAAAGTGGCTTTAGATATTGTTGCGGGGGGGGGGGCTTATAAAACATTATCGTGGAGACCATCCAATGGTAACTTGAATTGTTTGAGGTGCAAAACCGTGATTGGCCGCCAAACGTGATCTTTCGTGACAATGGAGTGTTCAAAGCAAATGCGTCAACGTTTGTGATGAAGATAGAATTGAGAAGGAAACGTGGAAAATTGAAGAATGGGGTTTATGTAATAGCTTAGACCATGCAATGGGACACCAATATCACCTATTGGTGTGGGTTATCATTTGGCATTACATGTTGCTATAGTTTTATGATGATAATAACATTGTTTACTCAAGTAACATAAACAACTATAGTCTAACCTCGTTACTATGACACTCGTTTATACAACACCCTCGATATTACGACACACTTTTGCGCAACCAAACTTTTTAGTTCAAAACTCCCTCTTTTATACGACTACGACACTCGATAATGTGACATTTAGAATCTCCATTTTGTCATATTAAAGAGGTAGCTAATGCTAAAATTCCTTTCACCTATGTTATGTACATCGAAAATACGTTCATTTTCACTTGGGAACTACTTGGGAACGTCACTTACCATTGGGAACTTAATGATAATTAGGGTTACTAGTGCATAATGGACATGGTTAGGGTTAGAGTGGCCTCTTGCCTAGTATGTTGCTAAACGTCGTGCATCATTGTTGTCTAGTTTCTTATTAGAGAACTCTTTAAATTTTGGTGTTAATGAAATTAATAGTGTTCAAAAGTTAGTGGGGAATTTAGATAAGATGACAGTTGCTAACTTGGGTAGGCAACACCAAAGATCTTTGGACTCCTATTTCAAGAGTTCTTGAGAATATTTGTATTTGTTTGGAGTTATAAGTTATTATTTCGTGCCATCTATATTGCTTAAACTCGTTGTGTGTATATATATATATATAAGCTCATATTACTTATGTTTTCGTATTCCCTCGATATACGACAACTTTATGCCACTTGTCATATTAATGAGAAGACGACACCTCGATAATACGACTTTTTTGTGTTTCCCAAACGTGTCATACTAAAGAGGGAGAACAGTAGTATGCACATTAAAGAACATGATATAGCTTACTTAGTAATTTATGATACTCCAATAAAAAGTTAGTGCAACACCTAACTTTCAATGGTAACTCCAAATGATATCACACATTAATAGGTGATAACGGTGCACACTAGTATGGGCAATGTGGTTGCCCCACGTTTGTTTAATAACATTTTAGACTATTTTGAATATTTACTACCACATTGACTATTTTATTATTGTGGTTTCTTTTTGGGTGATGAACAAAGTTATAAGTGTACATGATTTGGTTTTGACCCAAGGCAACTTTCATGGGTAAAGAGGCAACCTAATTGAACAATTGTGATATGTGCAATTAGGTTGCCTCAAACTAAGTTTTGGGCATTCCACACTATTTTGAATATTCAATATCCTAATTAAAAAACTCATAAGAAAATTTGTGATCGCTATATAGATAAATAAACAAAGTTATAAGTTTTTGTTATATGGTTTTTACCCAATATAATTTGTATGGGTAAAGAGGCAACCAAACTGCACATATCATTGTAATATAGAGGTGCTAAAATTGGTCCACTATTCTTAATGAGACACCTATATTAAGTGTGTGTGGTTATATGTGTGACACCCATCATGGATACCAAAATGACTTATGTTTGAAAGAGATTGGATTACATGCTTAAATGTGATAATCATTCTAAGTTCAATAATCAACATAATTTGGGGGGGGGGAAGAGAGAGAGAGAAACTTATTTAATCATTTAATGAGAACAGAAATCGTCATTTTGATAATGAATAAGATATTCATATGAGATCCAAAAATTACGGATAAAGTGGCTACGGCCTCATTTCGCATTTTCTTACCATCTTGTACTTGCTCCTAGGACAAATGGGCTCCACTATTTTGTCTAATTAGTGTGGGTTATCATTCGGAGTTACGTGTTGCTATAACTTTTTACTGACACCGTCATCTTTTACCAACTAAGTTATATCAGATTTTTCGGTGTGCATACTAACTACTTATGTTATTTGGGTTAAATTTTTTTGATACTCTCAGTAAAATGCTATAGCAATGCGTAACTCCAAATGGCAACCTACACCGATTAGACAAAATAGTGTAGTGAGGGAAAATCGACCGTTCAAGACCCGTATACCTTACATGGTTTGAAACCTTTGAAGCGGCCTTTGAAGCGGCCATGATTGACCGACTCAATGTTTCGAGACAAGAATTCCCGACAGCCAACTTTCTCATGGCGAGGGTGGGGATTAAGGCAAAGATAGAATCATTTGAGAAGGAACTTAAAGTGAAAAATGAAAGAAAATAGAATGGGGTTGAAGATGTAAATATTTTTAACTTTATTACATGTGGTCAATGTAAAACGTCTCCTTTTTACTTGCATCCGCCTCCGACTGCACGCCGCCCTCGTTTTGCACCGCAGCAACTCGAAACTTCATAAACTTGCAATTCTTGGAGCTAATAACTTACAAGATTCGCACTGCACTTCCGTTCCCGGCATCCCACAGCCAACAGAACAAGACGGGGATCCCCCAAGTATACACGTGTGCTCGCATCAGTGCTGAATGTGGTGGAATTTAATTACTGAGGCAACAAATCTTTGTGTAAGTAGCTCGGAGCGAGATCGGATGTGAAGTTGGTTTCGGGAATCCTTGTTTTGTTGGATGATCTTTGGTGCAGCATTGTCGCGGGTCGATGGGAGGAGGAGGTTTGTGAAGTACCCATCAGCGGAGGATTGGTGAATTGGTTCGGTGAGTTTCGAGGCTGGCTTTTGTAGCGGAGGAGGTGTTTCATTTTTTCTCGAACGTATTTAATAGGATTTCAAAGATGGGTTTTCCTTTTTCTTGTTTCCCACCCCTGGATTGAGAGATTTTTGCATGCAGTAGTCGCTGGAAGTGGTCGATGCGGTTTGAGACAATGGTCTTTTTCTGTGAATTTTTGGGTGAGGTGATGTTGTAGTTTCGAAGGATTTTGGGTTGGTTTTAAGAAATCTAATTGGATTCATTCGAGGTTTGAAGCTGCGGAAGGTTTCATGGTAGGATTTAGTCTTAGGATAGAACACCAGAGGCTAAGAGAGCCTGAGTGCCTTCAACTCGGGGTGGGTTTAGCAATGAGAACCACTATATCCTCTTACCATGGGTTTAAGCACACTCTGTGCTCTATTTATTCAAGGCGCCTCTCGATATGAGGAATGAACCACTTGGACATGGACATGATTGTTGTTCGAGCGCAGACATGGTACTATTCCAACTAATGGATACATGCATGCCTCTCTGAATCTTGAAAACTCCGTTTTATGGTACAAACAAAATGATGGCGCTCTTGTCCTGTCCGAAACCGTACCCGAGGTTTTAGCCCCTTGTAAATTATCCGTCTCCCTTCCTTCGTCAGTGATCACCAAGGACTAAACCCACGGTAATGGAAAATCTTTAAACAATCTGCAAGTCACACCTTGAGTGGAGGAATCTCTGGATCTCGAAGCTTCTGTTCCGAAGCCCCCTTTTTTCCAGAGGTTTTGCCTGAAGTTTGCTTGCATGTTTTCAGGGTGGTGGAGGTTAGAGCGAAGTAGTTGACGTTTCTACGAATTTCCAGTACTTTGTAGATAACGCCCGCTTGAGGGCACATTGAGCTCAATTCTTGTAAACATTTGACCTCGTTTCTGGCTTTCTACCAGATTAGGTTGCGTTATTTGTAGCACCGAAAAGTAGTGGCGATGGTGTGTGCGCAGAATAAGAGTTGACCCTGGCCTTTGAGGTCTTCAGCGCCTTACTTGGTTTATCATCTTTTAAAAAGGGGCAGTGATAGCAGTGTTTGTTCCTTCTTTAATGCATGTCCTGCGGATTTGCAACTGGACTGTGTGTCGCCATATTTGTAGGTTATCTGTTGGCCTTCTTCAGTGGGATGTGAGAGTAGCAGGTTCTTTATTTTCTTTTGGAACTTGTAAGAGTACAGTGTTATTCACGGATTAATTTCTATAACATTAGGTTGAATTACTTTGATTAACTCAGTTGACACCTTAATTAGGTTGAACATTTCTTGTATGTTGGTATGGACACTGACATCTTGTGTCTGTGAAGCAGGCAGCTGTCATCTCAGAGAAGTTTTTACTGCGCTTCCTTTGAATCAAAGCACTTTGCATAATTAGCAACGAATGATGGGACAGGGAGATGCTTGGCTGCAACTACAGATGCAGTCAGCCACCTCCTGTGGTTTTGACATTTCAAGGTAGGAGCAGAATATCAAGAAACTCTCAAACGGAAGGCACAGGTTGATTTGGAAACCTATCTTTCAAGGGCATCCGCACACGAATCACGTCCTAAAATTCTTTTTTGTAGGGCTAAAGTGTGACTGGGTAATTTCTCAGAGAACCGCGCGCACACAATGGGTGTGCAAATGCAGGATGCAGATTATGAGGAGTTGGATGGCTCTGGAGAGAGGCGATTACGTTCTTCCCCGCGCGCTATCAATGCTCGAGAACCTCCCTCAGATGGGTGCGCTTCGTTGCACACTGCTTCACCACATTGGCCACGGAGCTTTGGCCGAACAATGGACATCTATACGCGTTCAACTTCGCGGCGGAACAGGAGTGACTCTGGGCACGAAGCCATAACATCAACTGAACAGGAACACAACTGCAGTGGGAATCCGGTCACAGCTTTGTCTGGAGAGGGAAAGGATGTCAATGAGCCTCTTCTCAAGCATTCAGGACCATATGACGTAGAAACCGGAGACGATTGTTTAGTTACTAAGGAAAATGGGAAGTCTGGTCATAGAACTGGTGGCAGCCTATATGGCAGTGGTGTTTTAGCTGCTAGAATAAATGGAGAAGAGCACACTGAGGATATCAATGAACATGGGAGTTCCTTCATTCAGGCTTTATTCAATGGCATGAATGTTCTTGCAGGTAACTAACTCTTGCATCCTATCCATTTTTAAGCGCTGCTTCATCATCAAGTTCAATAATAGTTTAGTAGATCGATCCTTTTCTGAATACAGGTGTCTGTCCTGCAAAAGATTGGAGTTATCCATCACTTCAGAGAGTAGCCCCTCTAAACTGATGCAGCCTTATTAGTTTTGGTGGCCTATTCATTCTACTCAAGACATGATGCTCATACATGTTCTGCATGAAGAGCAGTTACAAACTAGGTAATGTATGCGAAGAGCCTTGCCATGGACTTTAGTAGGCACCCGACCCTACCGCGGTAGCCATAACGTATGTGTTGGGTGTCTACTGCGATTAATGGCAGGATAATAATACATGTCGATTACCAGACGTAGTGGTCATGCCATGATAGGGTCATCAATTACAGGTGATAATGTGCCTCCTTGTATCCAATGAGAAAAATAATGGGCATCAAACCCTCAAGTATAGCTTATTTGTCTTGCATTTGCTTATCACTTGCATGAGAATGTGAACTTTATTTTAACTTCAGTAATGCAACAGGTGTGGGTATCCTGTCAACCCCTTATGCCACTGCGCAGGGTGGTTGGCTGGGTCTCGGCATCCTCATCATGTTCGCAATTATCTGTTGCTACACAGCAATTCTTCTCCGACATTGCTTAGACTCGGACCCATACATCCAAACCTATCCTGATGTTGGAGAGGCATCGTTTGGGAAATGGGGACGGTGGATCATATCCATATTGTTGTACTTGGAACTTTACGCTGTTTGCATTGAGTTTCTGATTCTTGAAGGCGACAACATGGCCCAGCTCTTCCCGTATGCAAGTCTGAGAGTGGGGAGTCTCATCCTTCAGCCTCAAACGCTCTTCATAATCATGTCAGCAATGTTAATACTTCCAACGGTATGGCTACGAGACTTGAGCCTCTTGTCCTATGTATCGGCCGGAGGTGTCTTCGCATCAGTGCTGATAGTGCTGGCAGTGGGCTGGATTGGTTTATTGGATGGAGTTGGGTTTCACCACCAAGGTTCCCTCGTGCACTTCAGTGGCTTGCCTGTTGCGGTTGGCCTCTACTCTTTCTGTTTCTGTGGCCATTCTGTCTTCCCAAGCATTTATGGCTCCATGCGCGACCGCAAACAGTTCTCACATGTAAGTAGTATGAATCTTATCCTGGTCTCTGTTTCCTTTCTATTTCTGCATGTACATTACTGCTTGAACATAGTATTTGTGTATAATCAGCTGTGTGTGATATTTTCTTATAAACAACCAATTTGAAATGTATAGTTTCAATTAACACTCTTTTGTCTCATTCTGACTTTGCTTTTCTGTTCTGGTCAACAACAAAACTTATGCATCAGTAAGAGCTGGTTCCATCCAAAGCACTTTTGCGTTTTACTGGAAATTACAGAGAATGCAGTGTACCTTACACTAATTTTCCCTATCCAATAAGGAAAATTGGTAAATAGGTTGGCGAGTTTGTTATTTAGTACGAGTACAAATTTGACATACCTCTCGGTCATCGGGCAGTCATCTGTGTTTACTTCGTCCCCAAGTCTATGGAGTTCATGCATTAATTCATCCTTTGTGTGCTTTTCATGTATCGGTGACCTAAGAAACTTCCGGACGTAAGCTAACAGTTTTGTGTTCTCTATATGGGATGCAGGTTTTGGTGATTTGTTTCATCCTTTGCTCTTTCATTTATGGAGGTATAGCTATCATGGGTTACTTGATGTTTGGTGATGACCTCCAATCGCAAGTCACTCTGAATTTACCTCGAGGAAGACCAGCTTCGCATCTTGCCATTTGCATCACGCTTGTCAATCCCTTTGCGAAATATGCCCTCTCAATCATGCCAATTGCTGTGGCTCTCGAAGAGTTTCTTCCTCATTCCACAACTGGCTACAGGAAGGACATAATCTTTTGGAGAATAATAATGAGAACTTTGCTAGTGATGAGCACAGTGTTGGTTGCCATCTCATTACCCTTCTTTGGGCTCCTCATGGCATTTATCGGATCATTCCTCGGTGTGGCGGTCTCCATTCACCTGCCTTGCATTTGCTACATGAAAATCTATGGGTGGCGAGTTACAAAAAAGGAGATGGCACTAATTGTTTTTGTACTGATCATCGGCCTTTTTGCTGGTGTCTTGGGTACATACTTCTCTGTCAAAGCAATTGTGGGCAATTTGTAAGATACTTTTTAATGTACCCTACTAGACTTTCAGAAGAGTCCATGAATGAAATTGGACAGTTTTAGGGACCCAGTTACAGAATTGTAGGTATACACCGGAGTTGGTTTTGTAAGTTCTGTAAAATAGGTAGGTAGACGTGAACCCAATTTTGGACGTGGAGCGCGTCCCCTAATTTATCTTGGTAGTATCAAAACCTCTCCCAATGTAATGTGTAACCTTTATTAAATCAAGGTATTCTATCCCCTTTCAGTCGGCTTTCCAAGCTTGGCTCAATTCAACTTGATGTGCGGTACCAAAACATCATAGAAAAAGGAAGCATAGTTGCAGCTCCAATCCTTACTTGACACAAAGATGCCCGAGTCAGTGTGATTAGTTAGCACCTAGCATCCTTATCAAAGGAATAGTACAGTTAACTGTTGGTTTAGTTGAGAATCGATGTGGGACAGCTCTACGAGATTTCTCTTTCTTGTGTCATCAAGAGTAATCTCATAGTTGTGTGGCATCATGCAATACAAGTGTTGATCATTTTTGAGAATCAGTGTAGCAATTACACCAACCTCCTATGGAAGCATCATTATCAAGTTTGACAAATTTGATATGAAACTGGAATGGTTTAACAACTTTAATTTGAGCATCTATTATATAATTCAAGATAGGGTTGCCCAACATGGATCCACAAATGCAACGGGCCAGAATGGCATAGACCCCACACTAGTTTAACAAACATATCTTCTGAAATTGCATAATGAAACACAAACAATATTCTCAGGCTTCTTCAGTTAATGTGGTATAGTTCTTCCCCTCCTACAATTCACAAAACTGCTCAAAACAAACCTTTGTGTGAAAGAAGATTATCTTACACAAGTATCAAGCTCTATCAAGTTCTGCATTTGGAATAATATCAGACACTAGTACACTTGTTCAGAGGCAGTTGTAAAGACAAAATGGTTGTTGATGAATTGTTTCTTCTATCTGTGATGTACAGAGTAGACATGTTATTCTAACGTTGGGAAGAAAATTTTCAAGTTAGATGATTTGTGTTGCTGACGAAGGGAGGAATATTGATGATTCTAATGCACATACGTCAATATTGTTGGGGGTATCACCACATAATTGACAATTTGGGCGAACCAACCCATACACTCGTTCCTTGTTGGATGCCTAAACCCATGCCTCCAAGGAACCAGTGTACGGGTTGTTTCGCCCCAGCCATAATTGACACGGTCGAGGATGTAGAATCTCTTTCCTATTGAGCTACATGTGCACCTCGGCCCATGAGATGAATGCATAGCTTTGCCACACTTTCTCCAATCCATCTATCATGTAGTTCTGAATCAATCTTATAGGTCAATTCTAAGGTGCGTAGAATAAATATCCAGTTCGTAACAGTATCAGATCCAATCCAAATAAATTGAAAATTAGGTATAGTCAGAGCAAACATCACATAATTGCCAAAACTCCAACATCACAATTTACCAAAATTCCTGTAGTATTTACTCTGTATGCGAGGACACACTTTCCAACAAATTCTTCCCCTAATATGGAATCCAGAAACCTGTCGGACCAATTCCTCACGGCATTGATCCGCTTGATGTACATTTGATGGCAATTTCTGTACTTATATCGATCCTGCTCAGAATTCACGTATTGCCAAAAGTATGTACAATTGCTCTATACTTCCATAAGCTTCTCCATTTTTTACTACACAAGGATGTACCGAGCTTCTATTCATAAATTTAAACTAGTCACTTCTTTCCTCGAAGTTTCACCCCTAGTGCTCGTTCTAATTTCGCAAGAACCTGCTGCGAAGGGATAGCCTTCCCAGACTCATACTCCTGAACAACTTGCGGGCGCTCATTAATTTTCTGTGCAAGTTCGGCTTGAGTCCATTTCTTTTCGAGACGTGCCTTCTGAATGCTATGCTTCACCTCTGAAGACACTCGTTCGAAGGCTGCAGGCTCGTGTTCCTCATCGAGCTTTCGAGTGTTGACAACAGGCGCCGCAGACTTTTTGTTGGTCCCAGCATCAAACTTCCTGACGGTTTGAATTTCAGCGCCAGCTCTGATTGCCGCGGCTATGGCCTTAGGATCGCGAGCGTCAGCAGCTTTGGCAGCACGTTTGTGCACGACAACGGGTGCCCAGTCTTGGGAGAGAGGGCCGGCTGTTCTCGCAGGCATCCCTGATTACTTACAGCCAAAACAATTGTGCGTCTATAGAGCGCAAACTCCCCTGTCAATAACAAGTCACATACACAGGCTTATTAGTTTCTCGAAACCAAACTTAGGAAGTACCTACAAGTCAATGAAAATAGCAGAACGAAAATAAAAATAAACCCTTCTCCCAAACGCGATTTGAGAGAGCGTGTTCAATAGTCATGCCACTGTAAGAGGGAATGCAGATTTGCAATACTCCTCAATTAACAAACTCTCTTCCATAAATAATCCGAGAAGAAGTCTTAACATCCGCATATTCAATAATCAAACTCACAGACTCTCCACGAACCTTCCGAAACAAGAAATTCAATCAAGAAACACAAAACCATTCACCTGTGCATGGGGAATACCACAACTCGGCACCAGTAAAGAAACTACAAAGAACCGCACAAAGAACGAGCAATCAGCCTATTGCCAAAAACACAATCTCTCATCTAATATCAGCACTCAATCTTGACATCCGCGCACACCACAGCTGTGCACTCGGAAAACCTACACAGTTATTCTTGACTGAAAAAGGCACCAGGATACAAGAATCTTTACTCTTGAGTGATCAAATCAAGAACAACAAACTCACCTGACTACAGAGAGCGAAGAGACGGCAATCCAGCACCAAAATGAATCGAACAAGAAATACGAAGCCAAACGGAGGTGTAGCTTACTCTGTGTCCGATAACTCAAATTGTGACGAAATATGGTGAGCGAAGGTGTTATATGAGTGCGGTTATGACGACAAGAAGAAGCGTGGACACGAAGGCTGCAGTGAAGAGCCGCGAGGCAGTGGTGACGAAGGAACGAGAAGGAACGAAGTGTCTAGAAGCTTCTTACCCTCGTTCCAACTTCCGTCGCTACAGCCTCCTAGGTTCGGTTACGGGTGGGTGGGTAGGTAGGTAGGTATGTAAGTAGGTATGTAGGTGGGAGGGTGGGTTGGATAGGTCGGTACGTAAGAAGGTCGCTGAGTGGACACTTGGCCAGTTTCAAAAGATATTACGGAGCGCATTATGTAGATATTTGCATGTCAAATTTGCGACCCGTCCTCTTTATCACGGGTTCAGTCAATAAAAGTGTGCCACGTGGCATTTCTTTCGTTTGTTACATAAATGACTTATTTTGTATCGAAGTTGTCATGGTAAAACGGTGCCCTAAATAGTCCTATTTGTGGGGGTGCAAATTTAGCATGGAAATAATTAGCGGGGGCCACACTAATTTTCTAGTGAAGGTGGAATTAACATGGGTCCAAGACCCCAAGTTTTTCTCTAAGTCTTCATGAAGACTTCTGACCAACAAGTTGAATATGAGTTATAGGATATAAGTAGCACAAACTAAAATAATCACCCACATTGATTTTTTAGAAAAATTTAATGTGGCCCACAATATTTTCATTACGAGAATTGGCGTGGGCTCTAAAACATTATTGTGACCCACAATAATAGGACTCTTTATTGTAGTGATCAGAGTGATGATTAAGTATAAATGGAGTGGAAATTTGAGGTGTTGGTTGTGGAATATATACAAATTCCATGTAACTTGGCTTTGCCCTTAGAAAACCTAGTTACTATGACTCCATTGTATGTAAATAGATTGTTAACCCAATCTAGATATTTACAAATTATGATCAAGAATCGGGAAATTATGTCATATATATATATATATATATAAGTTGCATTGTCTTTTATACAATCATTGCCTGGAACATGGGTGTTGACGTAACCCATAGAATATTCCCACAGTCGATTTGAATGTATGAGGAATATTCTGTAGAATATTGTCAATCCCACATAACATTGTCATGGATTTGAATATTGTCATGGGGCTAGCTGTGCGTGTTTCACATTTTCTGTTTTTGTGTTGAAAATTTTATAGTATATACTCATAGTCATGATTCTTTTATGTTATTTTTCATTTTATTTCCACTTTTATCTTATCAATTTGACCCAGCATGTGATGAAATTCTGCCCAAATTGTAATAGAAGTTGGAGAAAATTTGGCAAACAAATATAATTAATTTTTTGAAAAAAAATTAGCAGTTTAAATTTTCAAGCCATGATTTGGCATTAGTTTCATCAATACTTTTACACCAAGTCCCATCTAGAAAAGAAAAGAAAAATAAACCTCAACATGTTGTCCCATTCTAAAATAGATATGCCTAATTCAGTGTCTGATCTTAAACAAATATACCTATATTTGAGTGGTGAATGGTTAGATGTGGATCTAAAAACGGTCACCACAAAGACATGTGTTGAGCAGAATTTGGACTATGTGCTCATAATTCATTAACCATTCTAAACACAATAGTAATTGACATAATTAGAGGGGCTCAAACAATCATTCAATAACTTGGAGAATCTTCACTTTGATAATGAATAGGATATTCATACAAGCTCTGAAACTTATGAGGAAAGTGGTCATGGGCACGATTTGCATTTGCTACTTAAACGTATCGCACTAGACAATTGTGTATTTCACATCATAAAAAACATGGGTGAAGAGAGAAAAATGTCCGTTTAAGAACCGCTTACCTTCATACATAGCAATCTAATGTGCATACATACATAGTAACTGGCCGGGGCCTTCTTTATGGGGACCCAACAGTTATTTTAAGCACCAAAGATGCTCGGGAACTTCCCATGACCATGTATAATATTATAAAAGCCCGCACTTTTTTCTTTTTTGAAAGACTCAAAATCTTCGACAACACTACAACACATTTTAAGATTGTATATCAAAATATGGCCTCCTATTATGACGATGTGTTCTTCCATGTAAGTTAAGTACTTGTGTCATACAAACCAAGCCCATGTATATACATGCGGTAGCCATATCAACCGAATATTTACTTCCCATATTAAAATATAGAAATACCATGTGTACTACAAGTCTTTTTTTTCCCCTTCTTGAAATAAATACAAAAAAAATTATGTGCAAATTGTGTTGGCACCCAAAACTGTTAGGAGGGCCTGATGTTCACATGATCTCAAAATCAACGTGTACTTATTATGCAAGATTTTTGAAGGTGTTGGTTTTGGGTGTTGTCTTGGTTAAGGTGCTCCTACCTTAATTGTAACACGATTAAAGTGGAGTCAAACTAATGCTTTTTAATGTGTTCTTTTGTGTGGTTGATTTGAGATGGTTGGTTAATTTGCCACCCTTTACTTTTATTTTAATCTTGGAAGATCGGTACAACACTTCAAGAATATATCTCCCAAGAATTTATTTTATGGTTGATTATCAACTTTGGACTCTATAGTGCTTTCAACAATAGGCATCCTAATTTGAGACGATTTGGGCGAACCAACCCATACACTTGTTCCTTGTTGGATGTCTACACCCTTGCCTCCAAAGAGCCAATGTACAGTACATGTTGTTTCGCACTAGCCCCTTGAGACCGGTCATCAATCATTATTTTGCATGCTTTTAGACACGATGGAAAACTTATTTGAGTTGATGCACAAATAGGACATTTTAATGAGTTCTTAAATTTGTCTAAATGTATTGTGTGCACAACATTACTTAACATTGTGCGTTCATTATGTGGCCCTTGGAAATATAAACCATGGGATGTGGGGAGTTTAGTCTAAATTTGAGTCATCCCATGGTTATATTCCCATGGCCCACATAACAAAAGTACGACTCTAAGTAATGTTATGTAACTAGGGCTTAAGATGATATTAAAAAAGTGGCGTGGATTTTATATTTTGTGAAAGTCAAACCCGAAAGGATTCTTGAATTTTGCATTGCATTGCACCTATCATAAAAACGTAAAATCAAAGTCCCGTACTTGTTATCTTGGGAATTGTGTAAAATTTATCATCTCTTTGCATCATTCAAAGTTTGAATAGATGACTTGTGATTGTAATATTCACACTTCAATGACAAACATCCCTTGGAACCCCCACAATGCTATACATACACATAACCATCCCTCACATCAATCATCTACATCCACACTAAACACTATGCCCCAATACAATCCACTATACTAACATCGCTCCAAGAAACAATCAACAAAGCACACATCATAAGATGCACCTCCAACCTACCGCACTTAACATAAAAATGAAGACTCTCAAAACTTGGAAAGATGTCCTAAATCTCCCCTAGCTCACCAATTCCCCTACCCATATATGTCTATCACATGAGGTTAACTAACATTGACCAACTAAGATTCCTACCATCACAAAAGGTTCTACACAAAATGACTTCTTTAACCCCCCTCCAAACAAACCATAATAATAATATTATTAACATTAATAATAATGGCACATGCAACATAGCAGGTTTTTGGGTATACAACACCCGCAACTCAACCGCAATAGCAAGACGCCTACCATGTTTGCCCAAACATACTCAAAGCCAGATTATGTGTAATCCTATGATGCCTAGAATACACCGAAAACATCACAAAAAATACACATCTTTACATACAACCTTAATAACTTATACCTAATATGTAATGACATCAAAAGACCATCATCACAACACATCCACCCAAACAAACTATTGATCACTACCATAGTATGTGCCACCTAAAACAAACCCCACATAACTCATGTGCAACAAATCAAAGCCCATGTGGCCATAATTGGCAATGAAAAAACATACTATCTCACCAGATTGGGGGCAACATGAACCTAGGTGATGAAATAGTATTCACACATATTGAGCACACCTCTCCATATAGGTTAACAAGTCACCCTGCTTCAAGATTACATGATGGCTCAATCCAAAACCTAAAATAAAAAATAAATAAAGAGGCAAACAAACAACTCATCAAAACTCAAGAAGTCGGTTCAACTACGTGGAAAATTGGCTCAACAACTACAAAATTGACCTCAAACTCTCCAAGCGCTTCTAAACAACCGCACAGATATTGGACGCCCATATCACATGCATTTTAAAATTCAAATATGCCCAATACTTAGGCAATGTCGCGCACCTCTCCATGAGGAGTGCCCGAAACACCATGGGCACAAGGGAATCCCGGATTGACACCCGAGACTTGTGGTGCCGTTGGTGAGAAGGCCCAAGTGATTCTAGTGTGGGTGAGGGCCCCATGCATTGGGAACGCCTCCCACCGACGGAGACTAGGAGTCACGAGGGTAAGGCCATAAGCTATGCGTAGCTTATGGTGTCCGGATTCTAGAATGTTCAAGAATACCTCAATCGGAGGTGTGAGCTAGGAGATATGGCAATTTGAGTTGGGCGTTGTCCCGGGACAACGCCCTAGGACAGCAGTGACATGGGAGTGGCTCCCATGACTGCCGAGGTTTGAATAGCCATAACTTCCTCAATAATTGCCCGAATGGGGCAAGTAAGGAGTCCATTGGCATCTACGTAAAGCGTAGATGACAATAGGGTGGTTGCTTGATAGCATCAGAGATCACAAGAAGAAGTTATGGTGTTATGAAGCTGTTGGGGGCTTCCAGCCCCAATGGCTAAGAGAAAATGTCTACTTGGCCCCAACCCTTGTAGAGAGACAAAAGGTTACTTGACGGTGGGGTGGGGGCCCTACAAAAAGTCCTAGAGGCTTATATGGGGGAGGTGGCGTGACCAGCCGAACCCACCCGAGGCCGAACGGCATGGCCTCCACGGACGTTGGCCCAACGTGGGAGCATAGTTGCCTAGTATGGTTCGGGTTGTTGTGGTGTTGCTCCGGTAATGCAATGATCAACTTAAGATTGGACTTCCATGGATGGAAGTCCACATCTAACCTTTGGTTACCAATTAAGGGGAGAGTCTCGCATACAAGTATTTTGTATAGGAGGGTTGGTCCCCCTCCTAAGAGCTAAGAGGTCCGCGGTATGGGGAGCTAACCATTCGCATGGCGGAATGTGAAGGGTTACCACTTGTGACCTTTGCTAGAATTGACAAATGGGTCAAGATATTTAAAGGGTGCTAGCAAGGGTTGCGACATGAAACCTACATAAATGAACCTTCTAGCCCCACCACCCAACCAACAATTGCATACCGTTGGCTAGTAGCAGGTTGGGCAATTTTTTCCCAATAATTTATTAATTAAAAGAAAGCTTAGGAAATTTGTAAAAACATTCATGAAAACTTATTCAAACTTGTATATGTATATTTCTTCATTTAGACACATAGCATATCCTACATACAAATCTATGTACTGTAACTTATTTTTAATTCATTCATGGTAACTAAGTACGCAATGTTAGTCTTGAGGGTATAGGTTAAGCCGCCTTAGCGTGCTAATTATATTTGTGAACAATGTTTCTTATTGTTTTGTGCTCATGTTTAGTAGAAGGTTGTTTAAAAATTTGCAAGCATGGCTAAGAGCTAGAGGCAAATTAATAATATGTTCCGTCCCATTGACAAGGATGAGGATTCCTTTCTTGCAATTGAATTTTTAATTTGTGCCAAAAAAGAAAAAGAAAAAGAAAAAGCAAGGATGAGGGATTTTTGGACGTTGCAAGTAATATTGAAGTTTAAATGCTCAAGTTCAAAGAGATCACCTTATGAAGACTGGAGAATTTTCTAAATTTTAGGCATTTTGATGATTTTCTTTTTATTAGGCCATCTAGCCAATTAATTTCCCAAAAATTAGGCTTAATTATTAGCCTTTTTTTGCTATCAGCCTTTAATACTATGCATGCAACATGACAAAGACACTTGGCCCCCACCTCCTACTAAATTGTACACATTGTTTGTCGCAATCCTTGCTAGTGCCCCTTCACTATCTTGACCATTTCTCAATTCTAACAAAGGTCACGAGCGCTAACCCTTCGCATTCCACCCATGCGAATGGTTATTTTCCCATACTACGGACCTCTTAGCTCATAGGTAGGTGACCAACCCTCCTACACATGCATTCGGGACTCTCCCCTTAATCGGTAGCCAATGGTTAGATGTGGACTTTCATCCATGGAAGTCCAATCTTAAGTTGATCATCGCGTTGCTGGAGCAACACTACAACAACCCGAACTATACTAGGCAACTATGCCCCCACGTTGGGCCAACGCCCGTGTAGGGCGTGCCGTTTGGCCTCAGATGGCTTCGGTCGGCCACGCCACCTCACCCATATAAGCCTCTAGGACTTTGGACAGGCCCCTACCCCACCGTCAAGTAACCTTTTGTCTCTCTCCCAAGACTTGGGGCCAAGTAGACATTTTCCCTTAGCCGCTGGAGGTGCAGTCTCCCAACAACTTCAAACCTCCATAACTTCCTTGTTTGGTCTCTGAATTTAACAAGTAACCACTCCATTGTTATCTACGCTTCACGTAGATGCTGATGGACTCCTCACTTGCCCCATTCGGACAAGTATTGTTGAAGTTATGGCTATTTTAACCTCGGCAGTCTTGGGTGCCACTCCCAGGTCTTTGTTGTCCCACCACAATGCCCCCTGGAGTGCTGGGTGATGTCCCTAGGTAGCGCCCCCCCTCAAATTGCCATATCTTCTAGTTGACACCTCTGATTGAGGTGTTCTTGAACATTCTAGAATCCGGATGCCATAATCTACTCATAGATGATGGCCTTACCCTCGTGACTCCTAGTCTCCGTGGGTGGGAGGCGTTCTCAACGCTCGGGGCCCTCACCCACACTAGGATCGCTTGGGCCCTCTCACCAATGGCATCACAAGTCCCGGATGTCACTTTGGGGAACCCTTGTGCCCATGGTGTTGCGGGCACTCTTCATGGAGAGGTGCGCGACACTACTTCATAAAAAATCTCATAATATCATTTGAAATTGCACTCTCACCAAAGCATGCACAAACAAAAACACCCCCCCAAATAACATAGTCCCCACTTGGCTATTGCTATGCAACAATTGTAGATGTGCATGTCTAGCATGCCTAAGACCGACATGCCTAAAGATGTATTGGCCTCATTCTCTTCAACGCCAACTACCAAGGTCCAATTTATTAAATTTACTTATTCACATAATGATCCAAACAAGAAAAATACGACAAATACAATCCACTTATAGAAGCCCTTAGACTTAAAGAGTAAAATGTCAACCCCTATTAGTATTAATTGTTGGTGTAAGAGGAGCTATTCACATCCCAATTATTGAATACCTCAAAAACTTACAAATGCCCAAATGCATCATCAAAATACTCATGGAAAAATTATAACAAAATTCCATTATAAACTTAACTTACATTATCCTTAACAAACACAAATTAGAAAGGAACCAACACCCAATGTGTAATGTAAATAGAGATATTTGATGGATGAATGAATTTTCTAACCACATGTGCCAGTGTATAAGCAGAGGATGATGGGAGCAAGACAACTCCCAATTGAAGATGGATGAACTGGAGTTAGACAACTCCGCATTCAGTGCACTGGAGTTAGACCACTCTAGATTGAGAACACGTGCACAAGAGTTAGACAACTCCACATTTAGTGCATTAGAGTTAGACCACTCCAAATTTAGAAGGTAAAAGACTTAAAGATCTATGGACTAGATCTAATCATGAAATAGAAAGCAAAAGACTTAAAGATCTATGGACTAGATCTAATCATAAAATAAAAGTAAAAAGACTAGAGATAGACTACTAGTTCCTATGGTGTCGGAACTTAGGAGAATAAGGCTTGAGGGAGAGAAGGTGGAAACTCACTTTTGGTCGAGATCTCTTCTCTATGGTTGGGTGGAGCTGAGACCAAGATATAGTTGGTCTATGATTGTACTTAGATGTTATTAAGAAAATAAACTGAGTTTCTTCAATTCACTATTGGATTGATACTTGATTATTGTAAAGTATTGTGAAAGTTGGTGGCAAACATGTGGGAGGTTTGTTACAATTTGGTATCATAGCAATTATGGATTTCATGGAGGGTTTAGAAGAGAGGATTGTGAGAGCAGTTTCGGTAGCATTGAGGGAAGGCCAAGTATTGTACAATCTGGAGTTCCACCTCGTCCTAGGGAGATTCCTCCAAACACACCATACAAATATTTATCATTGTGAAGCTTTTCATGGATTGCTCCTTCTTTGCATGCAATCTATGCATCCACTTGCTTTAGCCATGCCATATCCAATATCACTTCATACCTTGCTTCATTCCAAACTTTAAAGTCCGCTTTAATATCCACTCCTTGGATGTTCACATGAACGTTCAACATGCGGTGAGTAATAGAACTTGATTGATTGTTTAGTAACCATACTGGAACAAGGCTTGATAGAAATTAAATGAAGTCCTATATTGTGAGCAAATGAAGTTGACATTATATTATGAGTGCTATCAAAATCAATGAAAATCATTGAAAAAAAAGTTTAGAAATTCCTTGATTTGAAGCTCCGAGATTTCCGCCTAACGTGAGTGAATTTCAATTTCGTTGGTCAGTGTTCAGGGAGATTTTTGGGCATAATCAGTTGAAAACCGAGTGTTTCTAAGTCCAACCAGTTACACGTTGACATCTTTCCGTTTTCCTTTATTGATATGAGGTATATTCTTTAAATTCCTCTAGAATGATTGGTAACTTTCTTGAAGTTTTGAACTTCAACCGGTTATTTCTCAAACTCAACGGGTTCATTTGTAACTAGTAGCCGGTTCTCCCCATTCATTGTCGTTGGTTCTATGTCCAACCACTTATATGCAACATTCATTGCAGGAGGTGATCAAATCAACTCATGCCGATGCAATGAGATATTCCAAAAAAAGGAATTACCAACAGCTCAAACAATCAATGCTCCCCCTGCTCCAGCAACCCATGATTAGGTGAGCAGGGGCCAAATCCCATCCATATATATATAACATGCACAATCTCCACTTCCATCAACACACAAATGTATCTGACACGATATATAATCTACATGTAGGAGAAGAAAGAGAACAACATGATAGGAAGGAGACGATATTTTTATTATTTATTTGTGGATTTTCTCTTGAGCATCTAATACAAAGGGTTGGCCGACGGACGGCCCCTCATAATATTGTAGCTTCCAAAAGGCTCGGATTGGTACATGCGTATTAGTTGTTTCTCCTTCCTATCAACCATATACTTTGTGTAGTGGTATAGACAATATCATATATGGACGTTGTCTATACCACTACACAAAGTATCTGGTTGATAGGAAGGAGAAACAACTAATACACATGTACCAATCCGAGCCTTTCGGAAGCTACAATATTATGAGGGACCACCCGTCGGCCAACCCTTTGTATTGGATGCTCAAGAGAAAATCCACAAATAAATAATAAAAATATTGTCTCCTTCCTATCATGTTGTTCTCTTTTTTCTCCTACATGTAGATTATATATCGTGTCAGATACACTTGTGTGCTGATGGAAGTGGAGATTGTGCATGTTATATATATGGATGGGATTTGGCCCCTACTCACCTAATCATGGGTTGTTGGAACAGGGGGAGCATTAAAAATATGGTCTCCTTCCTATCATGTTGTTCTCTTTTTTCTCCTACATGTAGATTATATATCGTGTCAGATACACTTGTGTGCTGATGGAAGTGGAGATTGTGCATGTTATATATATGGATGGGATTTGGCCCCTACTCACCTAATCATGGGTTGTTGGAACAAGGGGAGCATTGATTGTTTGAGCTATTGGTAATTTCTTTTTTGGAATATCTCATTGCATCGGCATGAGTTGACTTGATCACCTCCTGCAATGAATGTTGCATATAAGTGGTTGGACGTAGAACCAGCGGCAATGAATGGGGAGAACCAGCTGCTAGTTACAAATGAACCCGTTGAGTTTGAGAAATAACCAGTTGAAGTTCAGAACTTCAAGAAAGTTACCAATCATTCTAGAGGAATTTAAAGAATATACCTCATATTAATAAAGGAAAACGGAAAGATGTCAACGTGTAACTAGTTGGACTTAGAAACACTCGGTTTTCAATTGATTATGCCCAAAAATCTCCCCGAACACTAACCAACGGAACTGAAATTCACTCACGATAGGCGGAAATCTCGGAGCTGAAATTGCATTTCGCCAACTTCCAGCAACCAGGTGAGGAAACCACCTTGAAAGAGCACACCATGTGTAAGCAAGGTTGGTGCTGTGAACTTGAAATTAATATCTCATTAGAAATGATTTACATTAGGGACCTGCATGCATATTACGGTGGGTTTGCATGTAGAATATTGTACACGTGGAGCCTAATCTGCTTTAAATTTGAAAATTTGGTTGTTTCTAAGTAATGTTTTCCACTCTGAGGGAAAGACACTGCGAGAGTCCATACTAATCAATTTTCTCAATCCTTTCTAGGCGAGCAAGTTGTTCTTAAACATCACGAATGGGATCAATTGATTTCCCACACCCAAACCTACACGTACAAAGTGGATTGCATAGTTTGGCGCTAGCATCCAGCTCGAAATTCTAGACCCAATTATGGAAATCTAGCAATTTTTGAAATTTTCATATTAGCGGTTTCTCAGTATCTAATTTGATGGCCTCACAGAGCATTATTCCTAGTATTTTGTGTTGCTATTTAGATTTCTCCTAGATTCTATATTGAACGCAATCTACAACCAAACTACACTATACAGTGTATTTAGTGTCATATGGTATTTTATGGCATTGAGGCAACTTTTCTACTGGCATTTCTTATGAATACGTTTACAAACACTCTCATCTCAACTTTACATGTATGGTATATTCTACATCCTAACATTTATGTAATAAAATATTGTCATGGATGATTGAAATTTATCAACTTCCTACGTGCCAAAGTCTTTCTTGCGGACTTCTTCTCCCACCAACGGTGGGCCTTTGCACATCCTACGAGAAGTGGGTGCTTAAATGTTTCAATCATTGTTAGTTTCAATATGATCCTTCATCAGGCATCCCCTTCCATACACCAAGTGGCCATCATATTTTCAAGCAGGATGTTTTATTTGGTTATATTGGGCATTGTACTCCTTACTTTGTTTTCTTAATATTTTTCTTTATAGTGCTTTCTTTTTTCCCTGCACTTATTAGTCTGATGTGTGCTTTCTTGGAAACATCAACCCTTGTCAATATCAGGTGTCTCTTTGATCATCATCATCTTCTTCTTGTTCTACCTCAAGCCTTGTTCCAGTATGGTTACTAAACAATCAATCAAGTTCTATTACTCACCGCATGTTGAACGTTCATGTGAACATCCAAGGAGTGGATATTAAGGCGGACTTTAAAGTTTGGAATGAAGCAAGGTATGAAGTGATATTGGATATGGCGTGGCTAAAGCAAGTGGATGCATGGATTGCATGCAAAGAGGGAGCAATCCATGAAAAGCTTCACAACATTTGGTAAATATTTGTATGGTGTGTTTGGAGGAATCTCCCTAGGATGAGGTGGAACTCCAAGTTGTGCAATACCTTGGCCTTCCCTCAATGCTACCAAAATTGCTCTCACAATCCTCTCTTCTAAACCCTCCATGAAATCCATAATTGCTCTGATACCAAATTGTAACAAACCTCCCACATGTTTGCCACCAACTTTCACAATATTTTACAATAATCAAGTATCAATCCAATAGTGAATTGAAGAAACTCAGTTTATTTTCTTAATAACATCTAAGTACAATCATAGACCAACTATATCTTGGTCTAAGCTTAGCTACCCAACCATAGAGAAGAGATCTCGACCAAAAGAGAGTTTCCACCTTCTCTCCCTCGAGCCTTATTCTCTTAAGTTCCGACACCATAGGAACTAGTAATCTATCTCTAGTATTTTTATTTTTATTTTATGATTAGATCTAGTCCATAGATCTTTAAGTCTTTTACCTTCTAAATTTGGAGTGGTCTAACTCTAGTGCACTAAATGTGGAGTGGTCTAACTCCAATGCACATGTTCTCAATCTGCAATTATCTAACTCTAGTCCATCCATCTTCAACTTGGAGTTGTTTTGCTAGGAAATGTCTCATTACCATTGGATTGATAGTTGATTATTGTGAAGTATTGTGAAAGTTGGTGGCAAACACGGGGGAGGTTTGTCCCACCATAGTTTAGTAAACTAAACAATTTAAAAAAACACCTATATGTTTAGGCTTTGATAATGCTCTACTCTAAAAGTTGCAAGTAGGCATTACACCACCGAGGAAACCACCCATATGTTGCATGAGTATTCCTTAGTGATGAATGGGTTTTTATTCATGCGAGTGCCAAGAAGCACCCACATTTATATTTATTATTATTTCACATTTTCCATGGGCTTTCCAAATATTTACGTTGAATCTCAATCGTGTTAACCTTAAATTCTCAACCCAAATTTGCGAATCGGAAATGTTAGCCGTGCACCATTCACTCATTGCTCATACCTTAGCTTTCCTCCCTTAAGCCAACACAACCTCAAGGATATCCTTGGCCATTACACATTGACCTTATTGTTGCGCTCGCTCATACCTTGCAACATAAATCACAAACATTAGAAATGTCGAATCGGTTACCAATATTATGGAATGGCCCTCTCGTGTTAACACAACATTCTTGACTTTTAATTTCAGAAATAAAGAAATAAAGAAATAAAGACGACTTTGATGTTGCCACCAACTTGAATTATGATGTTGCTTCATCGTTGAGTTCGTCTAACTAATTTTTAAATTCATGGGAAGGCATGTGGTGGGTTGCAAAACCATTGGTGACTTGCAAAAACTTTCCAAGATCATTTTGAAATAGAGTTGGAATAATCTATTTTTCGAGGCTTCTTGATCATATAAAATAGTGTTGAAGGCAAATCGTTCACATGGTTCAACAACTTGTTCGCCTATAGCTACTTGTTATGGGACACAATGGTGCGACGCCTAGGTGGCACGGGACGGGTGGTGTCTCCCATTATGTGAAGCCATGTTGACTAGATAAAATGACACATCATCCGTGATTGAGCATTTGGGGGGGGGGGTGGTCAAGGCTAAACAAACCTTGAAAGAAGCCAAGGAAACTTTATCCGTGATTCCCTTAGGGTAGAAGCACACAACCGATGAGGCTTTTCATTCATACTTGCTCCCGTAAGAGCCAATGTTTAACTTATATATATCTTTCTATCTACATATTCAAGAAGCAAAATGCAATGATGAAATGTATGTAAGGTTGGGTTTACATTAGTTTGTATCCAAGAAACTTAGGACTAAAAATATCCCTCGATGGACCTTACTTCCGGACCCATGCTTAAAAAATGGTTTCTCAAGCTGGGTGGAGTGTTTTATTGAGTTGGGACCATCAAGATTTGGCATGAGAGCGAGTCATCTTCAATTACCCTAAACCTTGGTCATGGCCTCAGGTGTAAACTCCATGGGTTCACAATTTTGCTCCTGACCAATAGGATTGCTTAATTTGTGTAGTTTCTTTGGTCTTGGACCCTTGTGTACACCTTATTAGCACTAGTTTACACTAGGGTCCAAGACCAAAGAAACTCCAAAACATGAGCAATCCTATTGGTCAAGAGCAAAAAATTGGACCCAAGTAGGTTTACACTTGGGTTTGCGACCATGGTGTTAAAAATTGAAGTGGTGCAAAATGTATCATCACTTTCTTGTCAAATCTCGACAATCCCCACTCAAAAAACCACTCTTCCTAGTTTGAAAGACCGTTTTTTTAAGCATGGTCCCAATCTTAAGTCTAAAAGTAAAGTCATTTTAGGTGATTTAGACCCCAAGTTTCTTGGACTGGATCCTAATGTGACCCACTCTTATATGGTTCCAAGTCAGAATGCACACATGGCCATACTAATAAGTACACAATATATTGTATTTGGTGTCACCAATTCTATTTGTCTTGCTCAATACTAACTGTAAAGTGCATGTGCAGTGTCACCAACACTAAATGTAAACCTAACATCATTTGTCATTCCTTGTCAAAAAAATTGGGCATTATAGATTTACAATATTGCAATTACTTACTAAGTGATTTTTCATCCAAATCTCAAACACCCATGACAATATTTCAATATTGAATTGTTAGGATGCGGAATACATCAAACTTTGTTTCAGTAATTGGCATGGATTTCATCCAAATTTTAATCATCCAAGACAATATACTCTAAACTCCATAATACCAATCTCCTTAATGTGACTCCTTCTCTTACATCCCAAAACCCTAGGGAACGGATGTTCTTAGTTTAAATCTCACTCCTTGTTGTCATATTTCCCTCCCATATATCATGCTTGTGACATTAAAATACACCACCAAAGAGTAGAATCCACACGCTCACATGCATCACGTTGTCATCATTGTAATTATTGCCATTCTTGCAATGTTAACTATGGTGTTATTCCATAATGTCACATGCTACACTAATTCTCTTTCATTATACATCCATATTAACACTACATAACTCCTTAATATCACGTGCACATTGGTTACCACAAGCATGATATTACAGAATTTAGAGTGTAATTGTAAATTTATTCCTAAGGAGCATAAATATGACCACAATGACATAAAATACCATATGACACTAAATAAAATATTTAGTGTGGTGTGCCCCATATAATATGTCTTGCCCTCCTAGATGGGAGGAAAGGATGACAAGTGGCCACTAAACCGAAAGTGGCGATGATCGACCAAGTAAGGCTTAACTTAACAAGGCACAAACCAAGACTTCAAACTTTCGCATGCAAACCAGGGCTCGTCTTTCCGTAACTTAACTAACCGTCTATCCTTTCCGTTCCATACCCTTCCCGTCCCGTCCCGTTCCGGTTTATTGGCCTTTACGGACCCGACCTTCGTTCGTCGCGGTCGGAGAGGAGAGTTTTGCATCTCATCTGCCCTAAACCCCATCTTCACCCAGGACTCACCAGGGGTCACATTACGCCCCGGCTCACCCACGCCATAGCCGAGCGGTTACGCATGCCACGGATTCCGGCGGGCGCAAGGGCCAACCGAGTTCTCGCTACTGCCAAACGAAACGAAAACGAAACGAAACGAAACGAAAACGAAACGAAACGAAACGAAACGAAGTTCTCCCCGACTCTCAAGCAAGCAAGCAAGCGGGCGCGCGCTAGGGTTTGAGGAGTCGACAGCGAAGCGCGATGAGTGAGGTTAGGGTTTGAGCCTGCGCTTGGGAGGGGATTTTGACAAGGGGGAGGGAGGGAGGAAGGGCGGGAAGGGGAGGGAGCAGAGATGGATCAGTGGGGGATGGCGAGAGCCGCTGCGGCTGCGCAGCCGCAGCAACAGCAACAGCAGCAGCAGCAGCAGCAGCAGCAGCAGCAAGTGCCGCAGCAAACCGGGCTCTCTGCACAGCAGGTGAGTGAGATTGGTCCTGCCCTGCATTATGGTTTTAAAAAAATAAAAATAATCTCCTTTGAATCTGGTTGAGAGAAGCTCTGGGGTCCTCGTTCGAATTGAGCCGGATGTCGGGTTTGCATTCTTGTGCGACCTGGGATGGGTATGTATCTGTCGGGTGCATTGCGATGATTTTTTGGTGATCGGCTCTGAAGAGTGCAGTAAAGTGAGCATGGGGGGTTTTTTAAACCACGCTTGCAGTTCGAGTCTTGGACAGGAGTCGCTTTATATTCCACGTTCCTGTGATATGTGCTTTGGTAATAGCTACCATGCATGCGTGGAGCAATTCGTTGGCACCTCATTATTTGATGTTCCATAATTATTTGTTACATTGACAATCTTTGAGGAAATCGGGTGTTATATTGGAAATTTGGTGGAGAGAAGGTTGAGGTCCTCCTCTGAATTAAGGTGGTCTGGGAAAGCTGTTGGTTTTGCATTCTTGTGCGACCTGGGGTATGTATTTGTGGGGTGCATTGGGATTTTTGGGTGATCCGGTTGACCTCCGGGTCTGAAGAGTGCACTGAGCATGGGGTTTTTAATCCGCTCTTGCAGTTTGAGTCTCGGATAGGAGTCACTTTATGTTCCACGTTCCTGTGGTAGGCGCATTGGCAATGATTGCCATGCATGCATGGAGCGATTCTTGGGCACTGAGTTATTTGATGTTCCATAAGTATTTTATAGATTGATAATCTTTGAGGGTGTTATAATGTAATGAGAGCTGCATTTTGGCTACGCCAATTTTCTTGGAAACCTGGGGTTACGGTAGGTGGTTGTTAGGGTTTTAGTGTGTCTTAACCGGTATTATAAATACAATAATTTTGACCCGCTTCGATGGTGTAGGATCACAGATATGATGTGATTCTGTGATTGTGGCTCATCATTTTAGCCAACTGGATTGTGATGGCAAGTGGACAGATTTTTGCGGCTTGTGGAGTGCTTTCTGAGTGTTCCTGTATGTTGATGCATGGAAATCTTAATGACTATCCAATAGTCTCCAAGACTAGTCATGTTACTGTAATCAAAGATCCTTTGGACGTCCAAAGTGATCATTAGTATGGGTGCTAAGTATTTCTTAAGGGATGTGCTAGGATAAATCTGGCAATGTGGGTTGTACACCATACTGGTTATAATTACTACTGGAATGGTTGGTCGGATACAATTGACGATGGGCATGTTCCCCTCCATCGATAATGGAGGCCCTTATTTGTTAAGATCTTTAGAAATATGCTACTGCATCTTGGCATGCTTAATAGCTCATGATTGAGCAAAGATTAGCTCTAAGTAGTGGGTTAGATATATCAAGAGATTATTGTACCCTGAATTAAAAAAATAAGTGATATGGTAACACAGCTTTAAATTTATAAGGAGAAAAAACGTCATAGGATCTTAAATTTAACTCCTAATTGTGGATTGCATCTCTGTGCAAGAGATGTAGCCCTCATAGTTTTGGGGAAGTGATAGCCAGGGAGTTGGACGATTCTGTGAATATTCGATTTGATGGCTATGTGGTGGTTATGAGTGCAACCACAGAGAGTATTACATATGCTTGAAGAGTCAACCATGTGGAGAGGACATTTTTTGTTCACTTCACATCTGGAGAAGTGGGAGTATATCATATACTTAAAGATATATATTTTTCAATCTGCTTGAACGTTTTGCAGCAAGGTGTGGCATCTCAGTATTCGTACTCAGCCAGCTCATATGCTGGACAGCAAGCAGCTGCGCCATCTTCTGCAGCAAGTGCAGCATATGGGCAACCACAGGCTTATGCTCAGCCTGGCTATGCTCCACAAGCATATCAAGTAAGTCATCTACATGACTTGGGTTTATATGTTTGAGGTCCTTTGCAGGAAATGACATTTGTGCTTCTACCTGCGTGCCAACATTTGCTTAGACTATCCCATATTCCAAAAGTAAAACAAGTCCACTGCAAGATTTTGGGGATAGTGACGTAGTGTGTTATGCATATCTGGGGTAGGTGCTTAGAGAGCACATGCTTTATGCAAAAAATTGAAGTGGGGATAAAACTATTGGAGGCTGTAATAGCAAGGCATCAATGGACATATTTGCATGACTTGTGTAATCTGCCTTTGTCAGATCAGTTACAGAATTTGATTTATTTGTAATTGGGTCTTGGTAATTACAGCAACCTACATCAGGTTCTGCTCAGGCTGGGTATGCAAGTGCTGCCACATATGGTGCACCTTCTGCAGGGGCAGCACCAACTGCACAGCAGCAGCAACAGCAGCAGGTGGCTTGGTCTCAGCAAGCCTCAGTCCAGGGCGCCCAACAGGCGGATCAGTCACAAGGTGTGTATGGTCGATCCTCGACTGGGGTAGCTTCAGTCCCTGCTAGCGGTGGTTCAGCAAACGCTGCTAGTCAATACGGGGGTCAGTATGGAGCTGTCTACGCTGCTCCAACACATGGCACCAATCAGCAGGTGAGAACAGATTATTGCCTCATTTTCCCTGGGAGTAATGCAACTACACTTTAATGTTGTATATTTGGATTATTTTGTGTTTGGTTTGAGCATGTGATAATTTTACTGCAAATGACCAAGTATAAGATGGAATCATTTCTTTGCTAGTGTGTGTTTTGTCAATTCTTTTGAGATTTGTGCAGTTTGACATGGATGGCATTTTGCATTCAGATCCTTGGAGGAAGTGGTCGTGGGGTTACATCTGCAGATGACTATCAAGCTCAAAGCGTGGTCACACGTGGTTCAACTGTCTATGGAGCTCCCCAGGATAGCAGGGCAACCATAGCCAGCGGTGCTTCTTATGTGGTTGGGGGTGCACCATCTGGAGGTGCATCTGGTGTTTATGGAGCTTCAGATGCCACGAAGTATACTGAAGTATCCAAATATGGTGAGGCTCCTAAGTATGGAGAGCCTGCAAAGTATGGTGATATGGCCAAGTATGGGGAACCTGCAAAGTATGGGGGCAGTGCCTCAACTGCTGGATATGCTGGGAAGCCTAGTGAATATGGGGGTGCCACTTCACCTACAGATTACAGCCAAAAAGCAGCAGCTGAACAGTATGGTACCAGTTATAATTTGAAGACATCTGATTATGGCCTTTCAGACAGGGGCCACTTTGGACAAGCACAGAATGCATATGGTCAAGCTGCATCCCGGGGGGATGCTACTCGTGCATACCAAGATGCTCTTCCAGTGACTGCTGTTGCTCAACAGAGACAGGTTAGACTGGATTTTGGCATTAGAGGTTTATTGGGAATATTGATCTTATGACATTGAATACATGACATGGGCATGTTAAACAATGAAACATGTGGTAGTCCAAGGCTGGAATGGTGCAAGTTATTTGTTCTGATAGTAGCAAGGATTTTGATGTTGACATATGTATATACTGGTTTGTAGGTGTATTTATTTTCTGGGATAACCATCTTTATTTCACGTGGTGTTGAATATTATTGCTGAGTTTTCATGTGGTTATGTCCAGCAGCAGCAGGACCGGCAAGATCAGCAGGTTTTATTTGTAAACCCACTGCTCAGAGCTAGAGGATGTCTTTGTCAATTTTGTAAGATTGATTGTTTTTGAGAATTTTGACAGATGAATATTATTCTGAGATACATTGAGTGTAGGAATAAGGCTTCTCTTTCATTTTTTTGCTGTGAGGTACAATTTCTGTTGTTTAAAGGATCTTCCTCCATCCTACTGTACTACAATCTGTTGGACAAATATGTTTTAGGTCCACTCGTACCTGAATTAAAGAACGTACTTTATATGACAGAGCCAACTCCTCCATCAGCAGCAAACTATCCAGGCTCAACATCTGCAAGCTTCCATGATAAACCGAGGAGCTGCCAATTCTCCCTTGGAGGGTGCCACTCGGTCAGTTGCCACTTTTTTCAAGTAGTGTCTGAATGGTGTTTGTCAACAGATTGGAGATGCCACGGTTTTCTTGCGGTAGAAAAATGGAAAGGAAATTTTGAAATTGTTATGGATTTGATCAAGGCTACATTGTACTTACAAGATACATGTCCTTGTCACCATAGTTGGACTTTTGAAGACTCATAATTGAAGTTTGGTGGTCTCTTTGCAGGGTTCAAGGAGATTATCTTGGGAGAGGCGCAGCAGTAAGAACTGGTGGTGCTCAAGATTTTGGTGGAAATCCCAGGGGAATGCTTGGAGGAGCTTATGGCGCTAATCGAGCTGAAGCAGAACTAGTTGCTCAATATGGAGGTGGTGGAGGAAGGACTTCAGGGGCTGCAAGCACTGGTGCTGGTTATGGAGGCAATCAACAAGCTTCAGTTTATGGAGTTATGACTGGTGGACGAGGTCCCGGAGGTAATTTAATTGCAAAAAGCTTGTATATTTTAATGTTGTTTGTGCTCATAGAAGTATACATTCAAAATGTATGAAGATTAGATCAAAAATTCTGCGTGCTTGTCTGTATTGGAGCTGAATATATTGTTGCTGTGTCTCCGCTATTCACTTGTGTCTCCTGGGTTGTGACAGGACAACTGTTTGGTGGTCACAGTACACCTGCAATGGGGTATGGTGGTGTTCAATTGCCCCCAGGTCGTGATTATAGTGCTGGTCGTGGAACTGGTGGTGGAGGCTTCTCTGGGCAAAGAGAGGGCAGCTATGGTGGTGGTCGCTCTGATCGACCTAGCATTGGAAGCAGTCGTAATGACGATCGCCGTGATCAACGACCCCCTTTCCGGTCTGGAGGTGGTGACAGGCGCCATGATGATGCTAATCGCAGGCGAGATAGTGGTAGGGATAGAGGACGCAGCAGCAACAGGATGGGAGCTGGTGCTGGGAGAGGCCCGGGTGGTGGCAGTGGCCCTGGTCCATATGAACGTGAGGATCGGGAGAGAGGAAGAGATAGAGATAGAGACAGAAGGGATGATGACAGGAAGAGAGACCGAAGTCCTGGGTTGCGAGCTTCTCATGACCGAAAAACATCACCAGCTGGTGAGAGGGAAGATCGAATTCGGAAAGAGTCTCCTCGGCGAGAATCCTCATACAGGTAATTAGCATGTATAATTTTGCCTTGATATCTGGTTGTAAGGTACAGTGAAGCTGTTTTTGTCTTGTTTGTTATATGTTTATATGTTCCATGGTTGGGGTGTTCTGGGGATGTTCTGGAAACTTACCCTGTACTGATTTGTTGATATCGGCAGGCATGTGTCCCCTTCAAAAGAGAAAAGGAGAGAGTATCTTTGCAAGGTGAGTGTGACAATCTTTGGATATCTTTTTTGGGGCAGTGTCCTTGATGGCAGGTTCTCTTTCTAATTTGAGTGTGGATATGGAAGAAGGTTGAAAAATCTACTGAATCAGTATGACTTTTTTGTAGTCGTGTAGCTGCACACTCGTAATTAAGATTATGGCGCATGATAATGTCTAAGTAGCGACGAGTATTTTTTTCAGTGTCTTTAATTTAAAAAAAAATGTAATACTCAAAAGGTAAGACATCCAGCACATGTGAGTACCATTGAGTTCATCACCAGCTGGAAGAAGTTGTGTCTCTTATGTGGTGGGGCTTTTAATTGACTGCTTGGCCCTTCCCTTAGAAAATTGTGTCTGTTATCAATTGGTTGTGATATGAAACCTCAACTAGTACTCTCTTGTGATGCTTCAAGACAGTATATGGCCTACCTTTCTTGGGAAACTGGGGAAAGATACGGAGCTGGTAGTTAAACTTAAATCTGCCTTTACATCAGTCTGATCACATTGCCCAGTATGTTGGAAAGATTGAGTTGGGATATCAAAGTTTGAAGTATTTGTGGGTTTCTCCTGCAGATTGAGCCTGGCAATCTGGTTGAGGTAGAGAGAGACTACCCATCTGTCTGCAAACGCTATTCCAAGCTTTATGTGGTGCCTGAGTTTTCTAAGGTTGGTAATCTTCCACAAAATGCAAAACACCTCATATCCTGATTAGTTTATGGAACTGCAAGTTCTTTGTCAAAGGAAGACCCAATCCCTTAGTTGTAGAGGTCTATGATGTAAATTAGCATGGAATGTTACAATTTTTGTTACGTGTATCACAAAGGGCACATGCTAGGTGGTACAGATTGTTACAAGTTTTATAATGCACTTTATCAGGTAACATCTGTGTGCTATTCACTTTGGTTCCAAAGATCCACTTTTGTCCTTTTTTAGGGCTTGTAGTACACCTTATTGCCACATATTGCTCTTTACGATTTCATTTCCATTCTCCCAGATATAAGTTAGTATTTGTCCTGTTGTCTGATGAGATGTTGGGTATTTGTTAGAGCTGTCTCATTTTCCTTGGTTCCTGAGGTATTTGTTACCCATTTGCAGCTAGTAGCATGCTGGATGGATAAAGATGTGGAGCTACCTCTCAACAAGCCAATCAGGTCTATTTTCTATACCCGCTCAATCTTGTAAATGGCATCAACTTTTGTCACTGAGTTACTTGAGAAGAGCTGAAAGGGTAAGCTTGATACTGCTTGCTCTGCAAGCATATCTCTACACCGATTATTAAGTTGGAATATCTTGAAGACTATCCTTTTGTGGGGTAGTTACATCTTGTGTATGGAAATATGTGCTGCTCCGTTTTACTGCAGGCGTCAGACATTCTACACGTTGTTTGGTCACGAAAAGGTCATGGTAGAAAGTTACATGCTTGATTGTGGCAGGCGGTATTTTGAAGTACCAGTTTCCCAAAAGTAAACCACTACAATTATGAAATGAAGGGTATACTACTTTTATCTTTGGCTTTACCATTCAGGCTTTCTTGCAGGGAGTTTAAGGAAAATCAAAGTGCACATTGAACTTCTTGCAGAGCTTTTTAATGTTTAGTGCACCTTGGCAGTTTCCTCTGGGGTTCCGTGATGAAATTGATCAGGTGCAAGTTTTGGGTCGTCATGCAAACCTGTGAAGGTTTTTACAACTAAATTTATTGGCTTTGAATTGAATTGGGATGAAAAAGAAGCAATTCTACGCTCGTAACTGCAGCGAGTTAGAGTTGGGAATTCGCTGAAGCGTGTCACAGCATGATGCGCTTATATGTCAACCCCACCTTGGTCTTCTGTCATGACACATACCAACCGTGGTCCTGGAATGGGATTTGCCACAGCTTTGAGCATGATGCTGTAGACATAGAGGATGAGGGCGAGTCCACTAAGGAGGCCCCACCAAATATCTCCGACAAAGCGCTTCCTTCTTCGGCTTCAGCAATTACTCCCTCTACTTCTACTTCTTCTAAGCCGGCGCTGCAAACTACCGTATGGAACGCAAAGGTAAAACTGGTGACAGAGAAAGGAAAGTATGTATTGGCAGCTGCTGGACACTGGTTGGCAGATACACCAGCTTTCAGTAATCACAGACTAGGGCATTTGATGATCTCGTAATTCTGAGAAGAAATCAGAGACAAAGGCTTCTGAAGCACACATTACGCAGCTCTCGACTTTGCTGCTTCCCAGGAATTTTGGGCTGCACTCTCGCTTCACTTGACCTCATGTTTGCGTGTATGAATGTGTGCTTCCCTTTCAAGTCATGGTCATCATCAAAACTTGCCTGTAGTTGAGAACCTGACTTCCTACCCATTTTCGGGATAATGACTTTCTCGTACTCAGTTATGGACTACAAAGTGAACCAGATTTTATAATGCATGGATCTGAAATATTCACTGGTCATGGCTTTTAGTAGGGATTCACTTCGGAGTGATTTGCTTCTAAACATCGTCTTACAAGAAACATCCTCTTGGCTTATGAACACAAAATGGTGGCCCATTAGTGATCTCCCACATCGAGTACTTCTGAGCATCATACCTCTTCACACTCGGCCTTTTCTGTGAGAACATGTATTCACCAGTATTTGCTGATGGTCACTTTTGGTGCGGGTTGCTGCAGGTCATGCTGATGAGTGGGTTAAGTTCAGAAGCTTACACTGAGTTTCTCTCAGATAAGAACACAGAAGACAAGCCATCTCATCTACATAACCTCCTGAAGTTTGTAGCTCTGCGCAAGGATCGTAGTGCTATTATGGCTGCTGGAGGCAGGTGGGATAGGGAGCTCGATGGGGGTGATCCAACAAATGGTGATAGTGCCCTGATTAAGGCAGCGATCAGGTTGGTCTGATGATCTAGTGTGAGCTGTGAGTTCACTATTTTGAATTGAAGAGCTCATGTCACTGTCCAGCTGACATGTCCTGGTGCCCACATCATTTGTTTGACAGGCATGTCTTTGTACTCATTTATGTGGTGTTTGCAGGTGTACAAAGGACTCTACTCAATTGGACCTAAGTGCTTGCAAGAACTGGAGTCGTTTGGTTGAGGTACTTTCTAGTGTCCAGTCTAACTATTATATGTAGGACTTGACAAAGATTCTACCCCCATCAGGGAGGGTGTGCCTATCTGGGCCACATTCTATGGATTCGTTGTTCTGCAATTGAATGCATTACATGGACTTTCATTGAGACCTCTTTGCATGACTGAAGCATAGGAAGAGGTATGGGAGGAAGCATTGATTATATGGGTGCAATGGCGATAACAGGTCCATTACGAAAGAATAGGGGAAGATGGTTTGCCTAGCCACAAAGAGATCACTGTGATGTTTCTTCCATCGCTAAGTGACTGCATTCCTTCTCTGGAAGTATGGCAAGGGCAGTGGAAAGCAAAACAGCAAGCTCACAGAGAGTCTGAAGCTGCAGCGAAGCAGGTATAGGTTTTTCATATTTATATCTTTATACAGCATGGCTGGAGTCATTCCAAAGAGAGAAATGCCCCTTAATGTGCCTTATTTTCAAGCACTTCTTTTATGAGGCTGTGTGAGTGGTGTCTGTTGAACAACGTTATTGTTTTTTTATATACTTAAAAATATAGTGCCTTGAAAGCTTGATGAGTTGAGAATGTTCATGAAGGAGAACACTTCGTTTCACTTATATTAATCTATATGGTTTCTGTAGGCTGCGTTGGACCAGAAAGAAGTCATCAAACAAGGTATTCTTTCATTTATACTTGGTTGATTTGTTGTTTTGAAGGAGTATTTGTAGTATGCAGAATAATATATGACAATCCACTCCTTTCTCCTCGCATCATCTCTGCATTTTACAGGTTGAGAACTTTTTCATAGTCTAGACTTAAGCTTGGCTCTTAGTGAATTAATGGCATCCCCTTTTTGGGTATGTAAAATATTGGCAGCAGGCTCTAGATCCATATTTCTGCAAAGCTATTTTACTCCTTAGCATAAGAGGTAGGAGTGAAGATGGGCATGGCCCTTCAGGAGAAGAGGTCATGTTTCTAGGTGAGTTGTCAGCACAAGAAAAGCACATCTGGAACTAAAGTTAGAGGCTTTCTGGAAAATCTTTTGGCAAAGTCACGGTGATGAACCTTGTAACTACGACAATAACAACTTAGCCACTCTGAGTTTCTTCAGTTGCAAATGATAAAACTGCAGGGATTTTGTCCCTGATATTCTTCTGAGGTTAAGAGTTGGAAACTGATTCTGAACTGATGTGTACACAGTCAGCGCGCAATGCAAAGAGATGTCTCTGCATTGTATTACATTGTTTGGAAGAAGTAAATTTTTATTTCTGTGGCAACTATTGTTGAACAGGGGATATTAGTGAAAAGGATGCAGTGGTAGTAGGAGAGGAGCTGATTGTGGAGGAAAAGGCCTCTGATGGTGAGAAACCAGAAGGAATTGAAGAGAAAGTAGACAGTACCCCAGTGAAGAGCAAGTCAGAAGATACAAAGGAGCAAGTAGTTGTTGCCGAGGAAATTCCTGCACCTGGCATTGTTCTTACCACAAAAAGGACCAAATCATCCAAGGTATCTAACATGTAAAATTGTATCACCAGTTGTGATGATGTTATGGCCTTCCCAGGCAGTTAAGGTTCTGTAACTTTAGAGAATAACCTTGATGATGTTTATCATGTTGTGGTAGTATACAGTCTGGTTGAAGTTGCTAGCCCTGTGGAAGGTAAATCAACTCTTTTTGTATCGTGTTTGATAATTTCAAGTATGACTAGATATTTTGAGTTGCGTACTTTGCGTGTCTGATTATTTTGTTGGTCGTCCCTTACTTGCTATGAAGCAGATGCGTTCAATGACCATCTCCCTGGATGGTCTGCTAGACTATGATGAGGAAGACAGGGAAGAATGCACATTTGAGGTGAGCTGATCTTGTTCAAAATTGATTCAGCAGGGATGTGATTGTCCTAGTGAATTTTGTTCTTCTGTTGGTTTCTTTTAAATTTTCTGACTGCATGTGGAGTATTTCTTGAAACACAACAATGTTATGTTTATATAATCTGTTTTTATGTCTTACCTTTGGTTGGAGCATTGGCAATTGGCCCATACTTATGTGGAAACTCACTCAAGTTGGGAATTTTGAACAGCTTTCATTATTTGCTGAGGTGTTCCAAGAGTTACTGCAATACAAAATGGGAAGTCGCATTTTATCAAATCTAGAGGTATGTTTAGGTACTGCAAACCTGACTTCACTCATCAGTTTATATATGTTGCCCTCAACTGAAATAAAGTATGTGTGAATAGCTATGCTCACCATATGACTAGACAACTAAAGGTTTGGAAGGGTGGAGGGCAGACCTTACGAGAGGAGAGCTATGCTCGCCGAAAAGAGGAGCGAAAAAGGAAACAGGAGAGTGAGAAAGAAATGGAAGCAGAGGGATCATCTTCACAGCGTAAGCGGAGTAAGTTTTCTGACAAGCCAGATGCTGTTGAGGCGAAAGTGGAAGGGGAAGTTAAAACAAAAACAGAATTGCAGGCTGATGGAGACCTTGTCAAGGTGGAGGAAAATGGTTCAGAGGTTGAGAAAATGGAGGTAAATGACACGAAGAAAAATGACTCTGACTATGGTGACACCCTCGCTGCAGCTTCCACTGCAGGAGCCGAGACTGAGGTCAAGAGACCAGATACAAATGGTACAGAGGAATCCAAAGCAGAAATCAAAGATGCAGAAATGACAGAGGCTGCAATAACCACTGAAAGTGTTGTTGAGGTATGTGTATTCAGCTGATGTCAGCAATATTGGATGTTGCCTTTCACTGAACTGCATTAGCCATCTCTGAAGGGGTTCAAAATCTGAACTTTTGTCAGCCTGACCTTTTAGAAAATCCTCAACACAAATTTACATGTCTATAGGGAGTGAAGTCATGGACTAGAAATATAGGACTAAGGTCAATCACTTCCTGCAGCTTCATATCAAATACTACACCGTTCTTTGGATGCACTAATTTCTGTATGTGCAAATTGGTACGATCCACACAAATGAACATGCTAGAAGTAGAGATAAGGACTTTCAATTTATTGACATCTAACATTGGGTGCAACTATTATCAATATTAAATCACTATGTTCTCTTACAATTTTAATAATATGTGCAACCCACATCAATTCTATTCAAAAGATCAGATTATATCCAAAGAATGGTGCAGTAATATTCAAGTGTCATGTTTAATAACTGTGGCTGCTTTACTTATGATTCTACCTAATCGTTTTTGTGCGCAGGAAGAGAATATTGAAGAGCGGAAGGTGGAGAAGAAGGTTATAGTGGATCAGGAGCTTCTCCAGGTGACTACTAGCAAATGTTTGAATAACCTTTGTAAATGCAAATTTTGTTTCTATTGCGTCTACTAAGAAATAATAGGGTATAAAGAAGAGACTTGGCATTGTGTTGGACAGCAGATAGTTGGCTGGAAACAATGTGTGTAATACAAGCACAACTTAGAGCTCTGAACTTGGCTAAGTGCAATTTCTGTTTGTGAACCAGGCATATCGGTACTTTGATAAGAACAGAGTGGGCTATCTCAAGGTGGGAGCTCCTACTGGAACTTATTTCTGTTGTGAAATTTTCTATGCTCTGCATGCTCTGGTTGATTTGATCTACACTATGTTTTTTTGTGTATGTTTTAACAAGTACAAACGCAGCTTTATATCTGGAGTTATTCTTACTAGACTATTTGTGAGGGATGTTGCAATTGACTGATAATTTGTCTGCCGGGATTAATTTGACTCTTTTGTGATGTCATGCAGGCGGATGATTTGCGACGGCTGTTGCACTGCCTTGGAAAATATCTATCTCACCGGAATGTGAAGGTATCTGTCTGCAAAGTTTCCCGATACAAATGTCGAGATCTTTTGAACTGCTTGTTCTCATACATTGTTCAGACAAATTTGTTTGAACTTTCACTGGGTTCATTTATCGTCTGCTAGACAATTGGAAAGTGAAAATCGTTCAAAGTTATGTAATGGCAACTTATCTTGTGATGTTCCTGATATCTCATCATTCATTGTGTGAAATCGCAGGATCTTGTAGGTTGTGCTGTCGCTGAGAGCAGCAAGTCTACACGGGATGAGCGTATTATTTACCGGAGTTTCACAGAGAAGGAAGTAGAGGTTGATATGGAGGTGGCTGAGTAAAATATATTTTCTTGCAGATTAAGCTTTTCTGGGTCCTCAACCTTTAGTTTATCGCATTTTGTTTTCTGGAAGCTCAAGGATTTGTCCTTGAGCAATGCTTCTTTAAAGTATTGCTTCCGTTCATGAACCTCGATGTATTATGCCACTGACATTTTGAGATTGCAATAGACCTGAATTCAAAACTTGTTCTTGGATTCTGAACAGTCTGGTGTAAGTTACTTGCAGTATTACGCTTCCCACGGAACACTAGCAAGATGGAAAATCTTAAACTTCACCTCTTTACCTAAAGAGCAGGACTTTGGTCCTTCGTCGAAGTGGAAAGAATTTATGAGTTTCATCTACCTATTGTCCTTAATATATATACCCATGTAGATTTACCAGAGACACCTCCTACAGCTACACTTTCTTGCATGTTCACGTGGCCCACTCCCCCCAATTCGTGCACTGGCTTTCCCTCATTGCAAGCATATAGCCTGCATTCTTCTCAATTCTCAATCTCAACGGGTGTGAACTGTGCATGGGGTCACTCTTTGCACCCTCTTAAATGGGAAGAGTGGTGACAGTGTGATGCAATTGGAAAGCAAAGCATGTCATGATGTTTCCAGGGTGGGGCATGTGCGTTGGGAATGTGTGTCGACTAATGTGTCTACTAAAAGTGAGTACAAGAAAAGGAATCTATCATAGAATTCCGGTGACACTGTCTGCACATTTTCCACCTTTTATGCCCCCTAAAGTTAAACACAAAAATCTACAAGGGCTGTTATGCAGGCGGATGTTTGTGGGCTTCCCTTTGCAGGCCACCCAATATATGGGAAATATATAATGTATGTACAAAAAGTGTATTGAACAACATTCGCTTTGACAATTTATGAGGGAGTTTGTAATGGTAAGATTATAGTGGCATGAAGAAGTTGTCTCAACTTGTAGTGCCTCTCCATGTGACCACAAGGTTCATGTTAGTGGCGTCTTGTGATCTAATCAATTTGCCTTTGACCTGATGGTTAAACGTCGTAGTCGCACACTCATCCTAACATAAGCGCAATGTTCCAAATGAGTACAAAGCAAGATTGACTATGGATAGAGTGAGGGGCAATTCTCCTAGCTGTTTCCTTGTCTGGGTAGTTGTCGAGCTTTTATATAATGAAAAAGAAGTTGTCGTTAGATTCTCCACATTACATGGTGCTTGATGGTAGAACTTAGGATTGTCTAAAGATTAACATTACATATGCAGTGCTACCTCTCCCTTCCCTTTCGCTATTGAATTTCTCATCTATGATGCTAATTAGTCAACATTGAAAAGCTTTCAATGGCAAATGCTTGCTTGCCTTCAGAAAATTCCATGAAAGAAAAAGTTTTGGGTTGATTCTATGGATTGTGTTAGAGTCCACAATTGATTTTGGCACCCATTGACTTCCCTTCCTACAATGTTGAGATTGCTAAGATCATCCTCTAGTGCACATTTCACTATATCAAAGGCATGCACTTGAAATTAGTATCATGCAACGTCCACTTTTGCAAGTGCTCCAGAGAACTTGCACTCCTGAAAATGTAGTTTGGTGACCACATAAGGGCCCACATTTTGAGCTCTAAACTTATCTCACATTTTCACACATTTTCTCCTATATGCAACCATATCACCCACCATGAAGGCATGATCAAATTTGACTTGTTGACCATGGTTGCGTTTCTACGCAAAATGCGGCCTTTCTATGTTGCGATGCACGGCTTTTATCATCCCCATTCACATCCTGTCTAATAAAGCCACATAATCATCAAAAGAAATTGGGTTGCAAACTTTGCCTTTCAAGGGATCAATGTACATGGAAATGTTGATTTTTTGCTGCAGAGTGAGTCAAAAGGGGAGTAGTTGGTGTTTGAGTGCACGCTCATCTAGTAGGCAAAGAAAATACCTTGCAGGAGTTCATTCCACCATTATCATAGGCCCCATCCTTTTCCAAAAGGGCACACATTGAAGCGTTGAAACGTTAGGTGTAGGTTGCATAACTTGATGCCACAGTTCATTAGAATCTCCTTTGGACAAAATTGTTTGCATCGGTATGCAATTGAAGAATAATTGTGTGAGCATCTAACAATCATTCGACACCAATGGCTCTAACTTGACCCACTTCATAAAGTAGTTGGTCACGAATATTATGTTTCAATGTCCATTAATCGCTAGCTTGGGTGGTCCGTAAAAATCCATCTTGACATGGGCAAAGGAATTTGAGATGAGGATGGCTTCATGAGTTGGAGTCTTGTCTCATGTGGGTGACTCTTTTTCACCATGTGAACCTCACACTCGTTCCAAAACTTCATACATGTTGCCATCCTACCCCAACCATTGGCATGATTGGTGTACTCTCTCTAGAGTTCTTTTCACTCTAAAACACTGAACATCACCATGAGTGGAATAAGGTTAGGATGTTATAGACTTCTTCAAGTTTTGAGACAAATACCCAATTTTTTTGGTTGATAAACTTGCAATAGTAGTGCTCCCCATTGAGCACGAGGTTGTTGAGACTAAGGTAGCGCAACTTCTTGGCAATAGTACCGTAGAGGCTCCCAATTTTGATAGTAAATAATTCAAATCGCAAGGGAGTGAAAAAATTTCAAGGAATGTGACACAAAAGTGTTGGTAATTATAGAGGTAATATGTTGAAATTTTAGAAAGTGATAATATTATGCAAATTTGGAATCCAAGAAAATAAGAAATGAGTACACAACTCACTTGTGTCCATAAAATGATAAACTTGAGAGAGAATATAGCACGTCTTGTGGCATGTTAGTCTCAACTAAGCACATGCACCTATCTTGAATCTCGATCCAAAACAAACAATCCAGGCAAAAAAAAACATTGTAAGTTCCTAAAATAATAATGACCCAAACTCCATTAACAAACATGTGAGCCAAGCATGGACCCCATGCATGCCTTGCCACTGTAGTGTGTCAGGCAATCAACATTGCCTCATCACTCAAAGTTACTACAACACCATAAAATCACATTAGGACCTTGCAATAATCCTTTTTAATGAATGTCAAGCATTGATGGTCCATGCTCGTCCACATATCTTATAGTTAAATCAAGGCTTGTTTTCGTGCTTCATCTTGATAGTCTTTAGTGTTTGAGCAATGCATGGCTTGTTAGATTCAACAACACATTGGAGCATGATGCTCTCAATTGATTGACATGGATCTACTTCATTATTCTGTGTAATGTTGTTGTGTTCTCTTTTTCCTTAGTGGAATATGTTTCTTGAATAGATTTAATAAAAATAGAGCGATAGTTGGCTCCATAGTTGCAATCTGGAAGTTTGTGTCGAAGGTCTCAACTAAACATGTATTGCACCACCAATCTAAAAATCCCAAAATCAAACATTAAAACCCTCATGAAAAATATACACCAGAACGCCATCAAATACCTTACATACCTTGTACCCAAATACATGCGTTATTTTTTATTTATTTAATTTTTTTCTTTGTATTGCACCAACCTCTATGTATGATTGCGTCTATTTTGCTAATGTGACTCCATGCACCTAAAAACCACAAGGGCAAGTGTGGTTTCATTGTAGCAAGTCTTAAATGTACTTTAGTTGAGTCAAGTTGTTCCTTCACGATTAAACTCATTTTCTTATGCATGTTTGAATGGTCTTTGAATGACTAGTCACCACATCTACTGGTTGTAGCATGCTAGTGCAATTAGCAGGGATGAATAACATCCATATATGAGGGTAAGAACTCTTGATTAGCTCACAAAATTATGCATTTGTATGAACATACCAACAACCGATCAACCATATCATTCTCTAACCTGAAGGAAGATTGAGCTATTTGCACTTTGATTTGTAGTATGGTAGTAGAATCTTCTCCGCGAATTGCAAACTGGTCTCCAAGGTTGATTGGTGGTTGCTTAAACATGTGAAGTGGAAATTGGCACATTCACATTGTTTTTACTTTGACTTGTCTTTGGTAAACAACAGTCTGTCTTGCTAGTATGAATCACTAGCAGAGGTAGAGGTGTGCCAAGGGAGGTGTGAAACATATTGGTTTATGCGTCTAGAACTTTATGTCTTGATCCAAAAATAAATATTGCAGACAACAAAATACTATTGCTTCCTAAAATAATGGTCACCTAAACTCCATTAATACACATGTGAGGCAAGCACAAACTTGTACTGTTGTAGTCTTCCAAGTTTCTAGAATAGCCTCTCATTGTCATGCTATGATCTACTTAATCACCATGGTACCACTCTTTCTCTTGTATTTGTACAAAACCAATAGTCATTTCCTTAAACTTCTAACCTACTTAGTCTTTGTCCTCTTTGGATCCAAGGAGTATGTATCTTGCTTTGAAGCAAAAGGACACTTGACCACTCTACTTCCTTAGGGAATTTTTGCACATGCTAATTGTTCCATCTTTAACAACTTCAAGACACTGAGGATTTGGGGCTCTTTGTTTATTGATACAGTGACACGTTGCACCATCACAGTCTTTGTGTTTTCAATGGGGTCAATTTCATACAAGTCCAGGGACTTGTATTCTCCATCTTTTTCTGTGGATTGTCATTGTGGTTGACTTGAATAAGGTTTGTGCAATCCTTGGCTCCATAATTCATAGTTGAAAGTCACGGTTGAATACTCTTTATAGACATGTCTTAACCCACCCATGCTCCACAATATCTTGCAAGCTGTTGATATGCATCCAAGTATTAAAACACCAACCAGGAAGGTGTTTATTTAAAGTTTGTAAGTCTAAGGTCAACCTTTACAACTTCTCCATTGTCAAGTTGTGATCTAATCACATTGGTAGTCTACTTATTGAACTCTCTTTCAAAAGTACGCTTTTGTGATCTTTCTAACACCACATCAATTGATTGCAACTTGGATGTACAATTTGCAATGATATAAAGGAGACAAATGCACAAAATCTCGGGGTGATCACACCCCCTTACGTTTCATAACCACGTGCGATAAACGTTTGCTACCCTATATTATATGCCATAAATAATTTAAAAAATTATGATATTTTTTCTACATGTACATAACCATTGATAATATCTTTTGTATAATTTTTTTTTAAATTTTAGTCATCTTCATTCTTTGTAGTAATTATTTTAGTTCAATTCTGCATCATTCTAGTTAGAAACAATATGTTTAATAAAAAAAACAAATCATCGAATTTGGTTACCATTTTTTACTATGTAATAGATACCATGTATATCTACTTATGAAAAAAAAATGATAAAATTTTGACCCATTTTGGTGGTGCTTTATGTAAAAAGTAGATTTATTTATTTATATTTTTTATTGCACGTGGTGTTCAACTTGACAATGGACTTTTACCAAATATACCACACACATGGCTATGAGTTTTTCTTGATGTTTTTAGTCGGATGACAACTTTGAAACTATAGCGGTGGATTTTGGTACGACTAGTTGAGATGTATGCGCAAGAACAAATGCGTTCATCGTAAAGTCACACACATCGTAAAGAAATATTGTTCTTATAGTACATTAGTGTAGGATTTAAGTGAGTGAAAGAAAAGTGAAAAAACCATGTGTTTTAGAATATCTATATGTTATTTTTCAACACCTATGCAAACTTATTAGGATTTGCAAGTGGTTGAAAGTGACATATAAGTAGTCTCATAACAACATATTAAATTAGAATTTTTGTATGATGACCTAGAACATACTTGCATGCACATATTTGTTAGAAAAAAAAATCAAAAAACCATTTATTTTAGTGTAAGAAACACTTGCTTGAAATACAAATTTGGCAACTTTACTTATGAGTATCACTTGAAGGGTGAATTAAATATTTTTTGTTCATTTTTTTGGAATTTTTATAATATCATATACACGGAGGTCATGATAAATTAATTTCAAATGTTTTATAATTTTATTTTTAAACATTACATAGTTAAAATTTGATGTTTTTTAGAACAAAATGTTTGATCCACTAGTTCTAATGCAAGGAGCACTAGTAATGCAAGTGAGATTAACGAGAAAATCATGAAAAAACATTCAACTTTTTATCATCATTGGAAGCCAAGGTGGAAATCAAGGAAAAACATCTAACTTGGAGATCCAAATTTAGCAAACTACAATCATCCATTGATTGTAAAGCTTTACACGGACATTAATAAATTTAGGATCCTTTTGAATTTGGAACTATTGGGTCTACAAAGCATATCAAGTAGGGTTATAATAAACCTGTGGATACTTTACGTGACATTGAGTGGAATAAAGGTATATGTTCCATATGGTTGTCTTTTTGTCCTCCCATGTTTCCTCCCACGTTCCCATGATGTCAACAAGTGATGAATTCACTTACAACGAATGAGTGCAAGGATCAAAGATTGTCCACTTTTATGTGCTTGCCCCCAATTAAAGTCTTGCACATACAAACAACTCAAAGTTTGAAAGTTTGCATATGTACTAAATTGAAGCTTTTACATGCTGTAAACTCAAGCTCATATATGCATTTTGGTAATCTAAACTCAAATATAAAATTATCTAATTGTTGGCCTCATGAGGTAAAATGACTCAAATACAAGCAGTAGTGGCAATTTGGATCTACTAGGTAGAATGAAAGCTTCAAAGTGCTAGATTATAAACCTTCAAGTTGCAAAGCCAAGATGATGAACATGCTACCTATTCCCTCAATGACTTATATGTTGTAACATGCCATTAATGTTCATAGCTCTCATAAGCTAATAATCATATTGCAATTTAGTGCTCATAGAATGTTGAGGTCACCTTGAATCCTCAGCCTTAGACGGTGTAACTTGTTGCTGACCAATTACATGAACATCATTCCTATATGAATAAGACCTTGAAACATCCTAAGGGCCTAAATGATGTGAAGGTGGAAATTAGTATGTTAGTATCATAACCTAATTTCCCTCTGGTTCTAGGGGTGAGGAGAAATATCATCTTCCAGGTATACTTTGAATTGCTCCAAGCTCAACTATCCTCTAATTAAAACACTCAATGTCCTACACTAATTGTTTCTCTTTGGTTAATCTGATTAGTTCTTGGAACTTCCTTGATATCTTGAATGAACTGTAAGATATAAGTTACCCTCTTAGTTAAATTAATTTATGAGACTCTTAAATATGCCTTTGGATTCGGTGTCAAGATTTTGTAAACTCGTGTTCTTTTAAGACCCTAATGTCAAGGTCAAGTGTCTTTAGGATAGAACTAGGATTATGCTTTCCAATATTATCTCCAAGTGTAATATTAAGGTTAAGTGATTGCTCACCATTTTTGAAACTTGCATAGATCCTCCTATTTTACTTTCCAATTAATTTATCCAAGATTTCCTTTAGATTTCTTTCACAAGTTACCAAGCATAACATTATTCAGATCCATAACAATGTTTTGTGGGACTGACAATATTCTATGGAATATTCCATCATTCAGGCTGAATGTGAAGGATATTCCTCAGAATATTGTGAGTCCCACATAACATTGTTATGCATCTGAATAATGTTATGAGTATAATTGTGGGTCTATACTTTTATTTATTAACACTTGACTCAATTTGATTGATTGAGGACTTTCATGATGTGAAATCTTAGTTTAGAACTTGAGAATGAGGCGATGGTTGATTTGGCCTACTTGACGGCTTTGCATGAATCTCCTTCAACCCTTGAATTATCTTTTCAAATGATGGCTTCCGCTTGCTTTGATTAGATCTCTTATGTCATTCTCCAAGTACGCTTGTTGATGAGGCCTAAGACATCCAACATCTCCTCGAGATATGCTTTTGAGTAGGTGGTTTGTCTTAGCCCTTTTATCTTCAATTTTGTGAAGTAATTGTGATTTCTTCTAAGTCCGAACTTCCTAATTATTTTATCTATTTTGTTTGACCACAACCTGAGCCGAATTCTTGTGTAAATCTTTAATTTAATGACCTCAAGTCCTTGGTGAATTTGATGTGACCTCCTCCTCCTTGATTCTAAATGATGAGCGTGTGCATTCAACTCCTTTGTCACTATCAACTTTATACACCCCGGGTGCTAAATAAAGTTGGTGCACTATGGGTGCCAATTCAATTTTATTGCATTGTGGGTGCCAATTTCCAAGGCAACAAGGTAACAATTTCCGAGGTAACAAATTTTTGAGGTAACAAGGTAGCATTCCCAAGGTAACAATTGACACTCATGTAAAATTTTCAGGGCCAAATGAAGTGTATTAGGGCCCTTAACTTGGCCTTCTTATATAGTGTTTGGCATCTAGATATTTTCTATATTTTTTAAAATGTTTATTGTAGCTAAAATAGTATTGTATCTAATTATAGGATGAGTTTAATTCTAAATTCCTGAATCTAAATTACACAAAATGTTCTTCCTATCTACGTACTTTTTGATATCAAAATTCATCTAGTGGTTGGATTCCCATTTAAGGCTCATCCATTCACCGGTTCATTTTATCACATGTTCTTATAGATTGTAGAAGGTAGAGTGTTAGATTGCTCGTAGTCAATAGAAATGTAATGAAAGAGGCATGAGAAACAAAAAGGTTAGAATAAGGCCACAACGCTAGTCTAGAGAGGGGATAAGAGCTATCCCATATTATTTGCATGAACCAAGGAAAAGAAAAGAGCAATAAAAGGCAAAGCAAGGAGAGCATGAAATCATCTCACTCCAAACATCGTTCATATGCCTTTGTATTTGTGTATATGCTTGTGCAATCTCATCTCTAGTCTTATTGACTTCCAATAGGTCATGGGTCCACGCATGCAAGTGAAGTGCCTAGACATGTGATTGTTTTGAGGTTGCAGACTGGATCTTGAGGGGTTGACGCTTTGGAGCTTTGGAGCATTGGAGGTGTCCGATGGTGCATTTGGTTGTTGTAAGTGTTTCTTTGTCTTTTTCTTTTGCTTGAATGTATGTTTGATGCAAGAGCATGTGACGTGAGTGTCTTGAGTGTTGAGAGGTTTATTTGAGAGGTTTGGAGATTTTTAGACTTCAAAAGCATTTGACTTGAATGTTTTGAGCATTTAAGGTCTTATTTGAGAGCTTTGAAGGTGTTTAGACTCCAAAAGCATATGCCTTGAGAGGCTTGAGTGTTGAGAAATTTATTTGAGAGGTTTGAACGTGTTTAGACTTCAAAAGCATATGACTTGAATGTTTTGAATGGTTTAAGGTTTATTTATGAGGCTTGAGTGTTGTAAGGCTTGTTTGACATCATTCATGGTGTTTTGAATTGAATGAAGTATTGTATGAGTGTCTTGAGGTGTAGAAGATCTTGTTTGAGTGATTTGAATGTCTTAAGATCTCTCTTGAGGTATAGAAGCTCTAACTTGAGGTATTTGAGAGTATAATGAGATCTTATTTGAGTGATTTCAATGTCCTATGATATATTTGAAGAAAACAAAAGATGCCTTGAGTGGTTTAAGGTGAAAGGGCACATTGTAAAGACCAAGCATATGGGCATGTTTCAATTGTAGTGAGGTGCAAATGCATATTTTGAGTGTAGAAGGTAACTTTTAGTTTGGATTGGATTGATTGTAGGCCAAAATAGGCTAGTTTTAGTATTTTTAGAGTATATCCGAGCGTATGATGGCATCATTTGAGAGCGAGGCCGCTAGAGTCATTAACAAGTTCAATGAAAGAGACTTCAACCTTTGGAAATTTAAAATCAAAATGTTGTTGGCAACCATGTATCTTTGGAACATTATGGACGGATCCGAGGAAGCTCCACCTTACAACATTGTTAATGGCATATTATATAGGAATACATTGTTGACTCCCTTCAAATTCCCAAACTATTTGCACAGACTGCACCTCCTACACTATACACCACTCCCAAAAACCATTATAAAACATGGGCAAAACTTGTATACCCCCCCCCTCCACCAACAACACACACCCCGACTGTACCACCATACTCCCATGACAACAGACGGCTACCACCCAAATTCCCTCCACAACTATGTTACTATATTGATGGTTCATTATCTTAGCCTCTTGGTAGACCAAACCCACCAAATATACAAATGGCTCGGCAATACACACATAGAAAAGGAATTATCAAATGTTTTTTTGGAAATCCCCGGCCATCACTAACAATCAAAAGACATGTCTCATCAAATTATGAATTGGACAATATATGGGTCGGGCCCGCAAACAACTCTCCTCTGGGAGAGAAGCCTATCCCTCGCAAACATGCCATGTCTACAACTCTACAGACTTTGATAAATTGCTACATGTTTTACTTAGGTGCAAACAACAACACATCCATGAGTTAATGAATAAAAAAATAACAAAATTGTTTGGGAAATGCAAAAACTTCTTACATCAAACAAAATATCAAGACACTACACACTTATGGATGCATGAACTTACAATGGACTACCCCAAGAAAATATAGTACCCACATGGTTGTTGCCATGCACCTTTGGTACCCTAAGGTGCCATTGTAATGCTAGGTTTAAACCCGACATACTATGTGTCATAGGACACCCACACAACCTCCCTCCTCCAAATACCCCCACTCTAGAACTCATAATACAATTATAGAATTTACTTATTGCAATGATAGATTTGCTATTGAAACCCTTGAAAGAAAAACTACAAAATACCAACCACTCATCAACAATATCATAACAAGAGGATGGAACGTAGCTCCTCCCATGGTCTTAGTTGCAAGAGCAAGAGCCGCCACCACACATCCCATCCATGAAAAATGTAGAAGCTAAAGTTAAAATCCTGACACAAAAATTAAGAGTACATCTAAGCAAATCAACACCATTGCCACACAATATGCACACTCCATACTAGTCCACAAATGGAGACTTGAAAACCGACAATTGGTTGTAGACCTCCAAGACCCACTTTAAACAAACTACAGTACGAAAGACACTAGTGACACAACCCTCCCACACACACTATATATATATGTATATATATGTATATATGTATATATGTATATATATGTATATATGTATATATGTATATATATGTATATATGTATATATATGTATATATGTATATATATGTATATATGTATATATATGTATATATGTATATATATGTATATATGTATATATATGTATATATGTATATATATGTATATATGTATATATATGTATATATGTATATATATGTATATATGTATATATATGTATATATGTATATATATGTATATATGTATATATATGTATATATATGTATATATGTATATATATGTATATATATGTATATATATGTATATATGTATATATATGTATATATGTATATATGTATATGTATATATGTATATGTATATATATATGTATATATGTATATATATATATGTATATATGTATATATATATATGTATATATGTATATATATATATGTATATATGTATATATGTATATATATGTATATATATATATATATAATTTAATTTAAAAAACCACATTACTTAAATAGTGGCACACACCACTATTCTAGCTCAACCAGCAAATGCTTTGGGATAGGCCGCTAGCTAATAAGTATGTTTCTTGCCTGTACTCACATGGCAACCTCAAGCCACTTTCATCCGCACCCAATCAAACGAATTCAACATGAATCGAACCCGAACCAAACAATATGGAACAAAACATTCACTCCCAACTAACATAGAACTCATTGACTTGGTTTCCACAAACCCCACAACCCACCCTTATAGCCTACCTTCTCAATGATATTATTTTTATTTATTTATTTGGTTACTGACTATTAATGTAGTGTCTGGTCCCTAAAAGGGTAAAGTAGTTTTACATCCAAAAGTCATCACCCTTTAGGATGGGACCAAGGATGTTTTACGAACAAACACTCTATTCACTCCGGCCCCTTAGTTCAGACATAAATTCTTCTATCTCTCTTTGATCCATTGTAATGAAAACATTGAACAATATGTTGTATTTAACCCCCTCTTGTGTCATTTTTGAAATATATCATACATGACCTTCAAACATTTATAGGGCTAATTCAGTGATTAACCAAGGATCCATCCAACTCAAAATTCCACCTCTTAAAAAAAGAACTACAACGTCTAGAAACAAACATGAAAATTGCAACCATGTGTTTGATAGGCATTGATTCAATAATATAATTGAATCGATGTGAAAATAGTATGGATACATGAATGTCGAGGTTCAAGGTGAAGCTCATAGCAAATCAATACTTCAAAAGACCACTTTGAGAGAGATTATATAGCACCATAGTATTAGTGTAGGTGTATAGATAGAGCTAGAAACATAGCCAAACAAAAAGAAAGTGTTGTTTAACCCTTGAAAGCGGAGGGGTCATTGTGGAGGAGGGGCCCATGGCTCCTCCCAACCCATAGCAAACTTCAAAATCCCCGCGTCTCGAATCTTCAAATGCCCATTACGACGTCAATTCATGGAATTAGCAAGTGGGCTTGGGGCCTTTGGAATCTCCTTTCCAAGAGCTTTATGTCAATATCTCACTTGGAAGTAGAGGTTGAGAGTTGACGGAGAAATCGTCAAAAACAACAAGTTGAAGAGCATATGATCATTGTGCACAAACGGTTGAGAGTTAGAGTGTGCTCATTGGCTCTTTTGAATTGGCTTCAAGATTGAGTGGACCCCTCGTTGAATGACAAAAGTAATGTTTCTCAAACCCTTTAAGTTTTGAGGGGCTCAATGTACGACCTATATAAACAATTTCTCCGAGTCCTCACTTTATGCTCTACAATCAATTTATATATTATAAAATTTTATCATAGAATTTGCTTTTTTAAATGAATGATCTTATACAAGGAAAATATGAGAATATACAACCACATATGACATTGATGATCAATATATTAAGTATGTATTTGCACTTCAAGAATTAGTTAAGTTAAGACACAGTCACTTCTAACCACATTTAAAAATGATAGTAAGCAATTCCAATAGACGTCCTTTATACATGTAGAGGCCTGAATAGAATCTTCTAGACACTCATCCAAAGGCCCATTCTGAGCCTCAAGGCATCACAAGAAAATGGTTGAAATCAATCACACGCGTCTTTGGGCATGTAGAGACCCAAATAATGCCTCTTGGACATGTATGAGTGTAGATTTATGAGAAGTTAATCCCTAGGCATCTAAGAGGTCCAGATTGGGCCTCTCTCAAGCAAAAAAATGGAGTCTTTGAGCTACGTACTTTCAATTTTAGCCGGTCACGTCAAAAATGCCCCTATCTAAAATCAACTTATTCTTCAAGTGCTTTGAACAATGTATTTGAGTAAGTTAAACACTTTGATGTTATTGAAGATTTAAGTTCAAATATGAAGCTTCAACGCCCTTGGATGCAAATACATTCATTGCATTTTGATCATGAATGTCTAGAACAAGTATATGCTTTATTTTCTCCTCGAAATAAGACAACATATTTAATAAGGTTTCAAACACATAAGTTTATAAAATACGATTTATGAACTTGGTGAAGCCCGTATAAATTGTGTATGTGGCCGTATCTTGAGACCTCACGTCCTTTAAGGGTTGATGTGCTTACTCCTTGACATTATCACGATCCTATAATTATGGATCTTCTTCAAACCTAGAAGTTGGGATTGAGATTTCATAACTCCTAATATATAAAAGGCCCATGTAGTTTATAAACAAAGTCACTTTTCGCCTCCACCCCGGCCCCTTTTAACAAACAACTTGGTCCAACTAAGTAAGGGATAGGTTTGAAGGGTTTTGGGTTTTGGTTTTATATTTGTAACTTACCATCCTTTATTAGTGGCCTGAGCCTCAATGGAGAGAGACCAATCCCTAAAAAAAGGGAACCCGGAAGTACATGCCAGCATGTACTAGGCCCCTTTTAAAAACGGAGTGCACGAATTGGGTGAAGAATAATCGCAACTTGTGCCTTCTAGGATATTCTAAGACGGGCTTCTAGAATATTCCAATACTACCTGCCAATAGGGAAGTACTCCAAACATTACATTACATTGTTTTATGGCATTTGGGCCGGTTCACATGGGGTCCCAAGTCCTAAGTCCCAAGTCGATTGAGGTCAATCCATGCAATCTTAGCCGTTGACATGGATGCCTACATGGCAACACTTTTTGCAGGTGAGGCTTGGGACTTGTGTTGAGAATTGAGTGGAGCCACCCCTTAACCCAAGTCCCACGAATATTTTCGCATAAAATAATCAAGATCCGACTTTAATGATATTTAACCATATTTTAATGGTTTCTTGGGGCTCAAAAGTTGGGACTTTGCCTCTATGTTGGGGCTTGCTAAATTGAGTGGGACTTGGGACTTGGGACCCCATGTAAACCGACCCTTAGTGTCACACACACTATTTGCGAAGGCCCAAAGAGGTCTCATAGTATCACATCCACTAATTGCCAATATGATACAATTCGTCAACATAAGTAACTTTCTTGAAGTGAAAATTTATTTACATTATGGCATTTAGCGTAGCACATTTGGTTACTTGAAATGATAGTTTTGTGTTTTAGTATGCAAGGGGAAGATATAATTGAGCATATTATTGCAAGTGTTGTGTATTTACATTGTAGTATGCAAGAGGAAGAGATTCTTGAGCATACTAATGCCAAGTATCATTTGTGTATACTTTTCATCAACTTTGTAAACCATTGTGTAACATAGGCATACACCTCATAATATTATTGAACATACTCATGCCAAGATATTAGCAAGCACACTTGAATTGTAACTAGATGAGATTGAACTTGATGATGATATTGTCATAGTGACACGTGTAACCCACATTTAAATTCTCCACATACATTTATATGGTAAGAGTTGGGTTCCTCGTTCAATGATATGAATGTTTCTTTGTAATTTGAGATTATAATCAAGGTGAGAGACATTCTTGGGACATAAGGTAGAAGCCCCTAATTTTGTTAGTGATCCCAATGCTGACACCTCTTTATCCTTCAAAGTGGGCAACTACGTATTTCCACATGAACACTAATTGTATCATTCTAAAGACTAAAAAAAGACAGCTCATCGGTTGTAGAAGACAAAATGCCAATGGATTCAACATTGTCCGTTTGGGGGGGAGGGGGATTATGTGGCTCAGGAGGGTCAAATGAGATTTGCGACTTCGAGCATTTCTATATAGATTAGATATGCTCCGATTTATGTGACCTTAATGTCATTGTGTTCATAATGTAATTGCTAATCCAAAAGTATTGGATAATTTGTCTGGGTTAGATAAGCGACTGAGTGCTCAAAGTGTTCGCGATAGGTGTTTCTACCTTAGCCTAGGGATGGTGTTCCGACTCGTCTTGTGCGAAGGATGGAATACCACTCAATGGTACTTAGGGCCACTTCACACACAAGCCAAGAGTCGTGACCATGAAATTGTGAGAGCCCAAAAGAAAGTGTCCAAAGGCCGTCCCAAGACACCTCCAAAATCGTGTAAGGTAGAGGGTGCTTAAACCAACACTTTAAGCCATTGCGGGTACACGTGGCCATGTCACGGTAAAAAAAAATAGTAGATCATATTAGCATTTCGACCCAAAATAGCCTCAAAGCAAAAAATATATATTTTTAGTGGAAGTATAATATCTTATGAATTGTCAAAGTCAAAACTACTAGCTTCTTAATTCCATTAGCTAGGCCGGGCAAGTAAAGTGAGTGAGGAACCCGAGGACCAGCTCATTTATTATATAATCTCAACCTTTACCAAATCTACACTAGGCCCATCTTATACCGGGAACCGAGCTTGATGCTCTCATTAAACCCCCACCATGCAAGGCCTTAAACCAACCCATGTCTAATCATGAGTCAAGCCTAGTGATAGAATGAATAGTGTCGGATTCATACCCATTTTTAGAATCCAAGATTAGCAACTCAACCTAGTGTAAAGGCCGTTAATAATAATGCCCAACCCTAGCACCTACTGCATGGGGTGGCGTGCCAGCTTGTTGCCAAAACCGTCACTTTGCGGGCCCGGCCATAAAATTAGCATGAGTGACGGTTTAAGGTAGGTAGATGTTGGTGGTTAGGAGGCGGGTATAGGTGTTGGTTTAGGATGGGGTAACGGAATTAGCTGCCTCTACCTTGGTGTGGTCACAGACCCTCAAGTGTAGTGTGAAGTCATATGTGACCGGGCCCTCCACCAAATGCTATTTCAATGAACTCCTATTCATGCAGGATCCCCACACATGATCAAATAGAATAAATCAACGGTTTTGAAATTTTAGAGTGCCATGGTCTCCCTGTTTTGTGTTAGGCCTACCTCCAAGAGGTGGAATTTGAAAATAATCCAAGTGACCATGAAACATGATCCATTTGATGCCATGTAGGAATCCATGTAGACTTTACATCCATCTTGCATTCACATACTCCGTTGGTCCCAGGGTTGTCTATCCCGCCGTTGTGACGGTGTCGTGTCGTGACGGACCCCTCCGTCACGACACAATAGGGTCCACGTAGGGTCAACATAGGGGGAGCCGACTAGGGTGGGTAAAATACTTACCTTCTTGCCAAGGTGGCGTCCTATGTGGCAGAAAACGTCGACGTGGATGTGAATATTTCCCCTGCCACGTAGACCATTTTGCCATTGTGTTTATCATTGTGTTAAAATCAAAGTAATAAAATATTACTAAGGAGGGTGTGGGGCGGACGGGGAAGGGGGGTGGTGCGGACGGGGAAGGGGGGTGGAGCGGACGGACGGGGGGGTGGTGCGGACGGTGGATGGGGGTGGAGCGGACGGGGGAGGGGGGGGGGGTGGGGCGGACGGACGGGGGGGGTGGGGCGGACGGAGGAGGGGAGGGGCGGACGGAGGAGGGGGATGGAGCGGACGGGGGAGGGGGGTGGAGCGGACGGGAGAGGGGGGGGGGGTGGGGCGGACGGACGGGGGAGGGGGGGTGGGGCGGACGGACGGGGGTGGAGCGGACGGGAGAGGGGTGGAGCGGACGGGAGAGGGGGGGGGGGTGGGGCGTCCCACCCGTCCCACCCGTCCGCCCCGCGTTCCCTCCCGTCCGCTACCCTCCGTCCGCCACACGTTCCCCACCGTCCGCTCCTCGTTCCCTCCCGTCCGCCCCACGTTCCTCTCCCGTCCGCACGCGTTCCCTCACGTCCGCTCCACGTTCCCTCCGTCCGCCACACGTTCCCCGTCGTCCGTACCCCGTTCCCATCCTGTCCGCACCCGTTCCCCCCCGTCCGCCCCGCGTTCCCCCCGTCCGCCCCGCGTTCCCCCCGTCCGCCCCGCGTTCCCCCCGTCCGCCCCGCGTTCCCTCCGTCCGCTCGGAGTTCCCCTACGTCCGCTCCGCGTTCCCTCCCGTCCGCTTTCCGATCCCTTCCGTCCGCCCGCGTTCCCTATCGAGTTCCCTTCACGTCCGCTCCACGTTCCCTCCGTCCGCGCCTCGTTCCCTCCCGTCCGCTCGAGTTCCCTATCGCGTTCCCCACCCGTCTGCTCCTCGTTCCCTCCGTCCGCCCCCTAGTTCCCGCCCGTCCGCCCCTAGTTCCCACGTTCCCCATACGTCGTTTTCGTACCCTAAACCCTAATTCCGACCGGGATCCCATAATGATTGGGCTCCTCGTTGCCTATATAAAGCCGTGAGGCTTTAGTTCCTACCACTTTCCTCTCCTCCCACCACATAGGGACCCGAGACCTTGTTGCGTCCCAAAGGACAGCATCACCGCGTGGGTCTCAAGGGGTTTGGGAGGGCAGGGCAAATTGTGGGGGAACCCTCGCAATTTTTTTTTCAGATTCACTCGCTCCCGTGATTTTTATCACGAGAGATTTTCACACTCACTTATTCACGTGATTTTTATCACGACTCATTTTCAGATTCACTCACTCACGTGATTTTTATCACGATGAAGGGGGAGGGCATTGCTCCTTACGAGAACGAGGATTTGAGGGTGCACCGTGCTTGGCTCGTAGGCAATGCATCGGCGAATACTGCCGAGGGTACGGGAAGCGATCCTGGAAGTGGAAGTACTGCAGCACGTCCACCACGTCCAGATCCCTTTCAGTTTGACGAAGAGTTCTTGGCTGTTGGTCATTCGGGAGGCAACCAAACACGGGGAAGCCGTGGAACACGTGGGAGTCGGGGAAACAGTGGACATAGAGGGAGAACTGGAAGGGGACCAAGCTCAGGCAGTTCCACAGAAATACATGCACCGGCTCGTTCGGAGAACGTGCCACCACAATCTCCGACACGGCGGACATCAAGACCGGAGAGCCCTGCACGTGATGTACCTCAGGGTTCGGAGCAGACTGAAAGACGGGGATTAAAACGCCCAGCAGTTTCGGAAGGGACGGAGGACGGGTCCGCGGCATCGGGTTCGCAATCAAAGAAAAGGAAACATAGAGGCAAACGCGACCCGCGGACCGATGAGGCTCGAAATCATTGCAGGATCGTGTTGTTGGATTGGTTTAGAAGTAACAGCATGGTTTATTTGGAGAAAAAATACCTCAATGATGGTACAAAGGGTTTAGAGTTGGCGAGGAACGAGTTGATGCTTATTCTCACGGAAGCCACGTCTGGACCGGAGTTTGAGGAAGCTAGGGGCATGAGCGATTGAAACACATGGATTGAAAAACAAGCTGTGGAAGCAATCTACAATCCAACGATGTCATATGAGGCTATGCATCCTGGAGAGGGAAGTAGTGGTGGGAGGAGGTCCGAGCTGTACATTAAGCTAGAGAATTGGAAAAGAGGCGTAATAGCAGCAAAAGGCACATCCGCCCGCAACCTTCCCGTTTTTATTGACAGGCAGCTGGCAGACAACATTGCCACTCAGGGCCGGCAGGGTGTCATATGGTTGCCTAGGAATGTGGAGATCAAACCCTTGGATAGGGAAATCTTCCAAGGGACCTTCGGAGTGGTGCGGAGAGTCACAATTCATGGAGCATCATTCATCCCTAACTGGATAGAGTGGGCTGGGAAGACCATGAAGGCCACGAATAGTCTGGAGAACCGAAAGGAGCGTTCGGTTGAAGCATTGGCATGCCCAGTAGATCATCCTGGGATAATCAAGCTACAATACCTCCACCCGAAAACATACGAATCCTATTCGATGTGGTGGAATGGAGGCTCCTTGAAGAACATGAGGGTCTATGACCACCAAGTTCCGGAAACCCACGAGTGCACAATCCTTCAAATGCCTGGGACAGACTTTGAAGCACGGAAACGGTTGGTTGTATATCGAAGGCATCGAGCTTATTTGGCATGGGCTCTAATGTGCATTGTGGATGTAGTGCACAAGCATGACGTGTTGCACTATGACCTTAATCCCAACAATGTCATGCTGCATTTCCCACAAGACCGTGAGAACACGGTTTTCATTGGTGTGTGTGATTGGGGGATGGCATCATGGGGAGATGAAGACGCACCCTCCAACTATGGAAAAGAATCAATGGATGAGATGAACAAGCACCGCATAAAATACAACTGTGCTGGTCCAGAATTATTCCATGTACGAGGGCAGCATGGAACATCTACCTCTCCGGTGAGGATGGCTCGGAAACATAGGCACACGTTTCTCTCGGAGTCCTTCTCAGTGGGTGCTTTGGCAAAGAAGATTTATGCCAGGGATTCGACTTCCTCGTTGTTTCAGCTAAACAGTGATCCAAATGGCTTGAAGATGCGGTTTGAAATAGCATTGGATGCATTGACGAAGCCCAATCCAGCGGAAAGGTCAACCATCACACACGTAGTGAACATGTTGAAGTCGCCTCCATACAACATGGTTAACCCGACAATGTGCTTCCGTGACACTGCAAAATAGTTTTTTTTTGTTTTCTTTGCAGTAATTTTGGATCATACCAATTTTGTAACCGTTGGAGATGTAAATAAAGCCATCATTTTTTCATACACAACTTGTATATTGTATGATATTTATGGATCTTAGTGCAATGTTCATACTCCATGAGGATTTTTGCTTCATAATCGAGAAGAAGTCTATGGGAGACTAACCAAGGTTCTCGCCTCTCGTGAGGCCACATCATTCTTTCACATCGTTGTTATCACATCCATGTGCTAAGTTCAAGTTAACTATAGTTGTTCGTGATATGTCTTGCCAAAATGCAATTACCTATATTTATTCTAATTTTGGTATGCCACAAAATGTAGTCAACTATAGTTATATCTAGTTAACTAAAGTTGAGCACAATGTTGCAATAGTTATATCGGTTGTACACGTGATCCTAAACATCTCTAAATGTTTTTTCTTGTACTCCACACATATTGCACACATACTTCACAATTGCTTATATTTATATTTATATAATTCACAATCACTTTTTTTTGGAAGTTTGGACATAGTCTCGGTTTTTTGGCTCTCAAAAATTCATATGAAGTCCAAAAAATGAGTTCTTGGTATCCATGGATAGGTAATGAAGTCCTCTACAAGAATATGCAATAAAAGTCATCTACATAATAGTCCCCCCATCCACATAATAAAATACACTAAAATAGCAATAATCAACTAAGGGTGAACGTAAAGTGGTTAAAAAAATTTCTCTTGGAATTGAGAAGTGGATGCATAGTTTCATATTGCTTTGTGCTTGTTTATCTCAACAGAAACTGTTCGGTTGGTGAATTAAAAATAAATAAATAAATCATAGAAGTGGTACAACATATTATACAAGTCATAACTTTATTATTGCGACAACGTTACAAATGCCCTTTATTAATCATATACATGAACAAACCATGCAAACTATAATATTCCACTTCATTCCGTCATCCCAACCTCGTAGATGCTCCTGGCTTCCGGCGAGGCTCCATTTTTGGAAGAGGATTCGGCTGAAGTAAATCAAAATAGCTAATCGTTCGGTCTTTCATCCGTTCCTTCAATGGTAGCCGATGAGGCGACAATCCTCTCCTCTTCTTACGAATAGACATAGTCTTTGAAGATTCCCCCGCTACCTTGACTATTTCAATGTCGATTGAAGTCTCCTCCACATCCACATCCACATCCACATCCACATCCACATCCCCGGGCTTCTCCAAAATATCCGCACACAAATCAATTAGATCATTTAGATCTCCACCCACGCATTGTGTGTGGTCCTTCTCCACCGCATCGATCTCAAAGTTGTCTGCATATCGTCGTTGTTCCTCCGCCGCCCTCATCCTCCAAGCTTGTGTAGATTGTGAGAAGGGAGTCATGACATACTCATCACGAAATCGATCCCTAGCACTTCTCTCATCTCTCTCACGCTCGGGTGTTGCATTGAATGGAATATGGGGATCGTCTAAATTGTGTATCTCCTCATCGCATTCTACACCCTCAAACATGACTCTCCCCTTTCCCATCCTATCCATGATACTCTACCTTCGTTATATGTATGAGTCTCAATGATCTACTTATATATTGACCTCTAAGGACTTGATGACCATGACCAATAATTGATGTAATCCAATATGTAGAGGATCCAATTCTCGTTAGTAAGATAAAGTCAACGCAATCGGAATAAAAATAAAGTTGGTTAGGTTAAAAATGTACACTTTTGAAAAAATCTTCCGACATCCGCATTGGAAACCTCTTTGATACCTCTTTGAACTTTCCATATTTGATTAGTTATCCACTCATTCAACAAATCACCAATTTGTGCTTCAATCATAGTGGTTCATATGGTTTCATAACCGATGTCACCCATCCGAATGCACTTTCCTTCAATAAATCATTAATTTGTGCTTCAACCTTAGTGGTTCATATGGTTTCATAACCGATGTCACCCATCCGAATGCACTTTCCTTCAATAAATCATTAATTTGTGCTTCAACCTTAGTGGTTCATATGGTTTCATAACCGATGTCACCCATCCGAATGCACTTTCCTTCAATAAATCATTAATTTGTGCTTCAACCTTAGTGGTTCATATGGTTTCATAACCGATGTCACCCATCCGAATGCACTTTCCTTCAATAAATCATTAATTTGTGCTTCAACCTTAGTGGTTCATATGGTTTCATAACCGATGTCACCCATCCGAATGCACTTTCCTTCAATAAATCATTAATTTGTGCTTCAACCTTAGTGGTTCATAAACCCTAAACCCTAAACCCCTAAACCCTAAACCCTAAACCCTACGTCATTCCAAATTACTACCACATATGTGCCATTGATTTGTTCTCACACTCATGTAGAAGTGTTTCCATACATGGTTTGAGGGTTTAGGTTCCTAGCTTTCCAACGAACCCACCTGCTTTTTTTTTCGATGCCTACATTTTTTTCATTATAATAATCAATCATTGACAAGATCTTGGCCGTTAGATTGGAGGGGTTATTTTGAGCAAGTAATAAAGTGGCATGCTCCTTTGAGTTTGGACTTTTGGGCTTGGCCTTTGGAGGCTTCACACTATGCCCAACTAAGGCTACCCTTACTATATTTTATTGGCTATTTAGGGTTCATTTCTTTGGACTCTCAACAAAGTTGGGCCGCTCAATCGCACTTTGATCCACTCCCGAGGGTTAACATTTATAGATGGTGACTATAGTGTCCGTTTTTTGGCTCTAAAAAATTCATATGAAGTCCAATTCATATGTGGTCGCAATTCTACGCTGTTCCCCTGCCGCCCCGTTCCCTCCCGTCCGCTCCGCGTTCCCCACCCGTCCGCTAATCGTTCCATCTTTCATCCGTTCCCCCCCGTCCGGTCCACGTTCCCCACCCGTCCGCCCCGTTCCCCTCCCGTCCGCACCACGTTCCCACCGTCCGCTCCTCGTTCCCATCCGTCCGCTCAGCGTTCCCCACCCGTCCGCCCCGCGTTCCCTCCGTCCGCTCCTCGTTCCCCACCGTCCGCTCCTCGTTCCCACCCGTCCGCTCAGCGTTCCCCACCCGTCCGCCCCGCGTTCCCTCCCGTCCGCGAACATGGAGCGGACGGGAGGGGAACAGGGGGCGGACGGGGGGAACTGACGGCAGGGGAACGCGGAGCGGACGTAGGGAACGCAGAGCGGACGGCAGGGGAACGCGGAGCGGACGGAAGGGGAACGCGGAGCGGACGGCAGGGGAACGCGGAGCGGACGGCAGGGGAACGGTGGCGCGGACGGGAGGGAACGCGGGGCGGACGGGTGGGGAACGCTGAGCGGACGGATGGGAACGAGGAGCGGACGGTGGGAACGTGGCGCGGACGGGAGCGGAACGGGGCGGGGCGCAACCCTAATTCACAGACACTAGATTGGACAAAGTATACTCTGCATTCGGGTCTCACGCATTCAATCCTCACTCCTCAAAGGAGAATCAAAAGACTTGAGACACACTATGTCAGTGGAGGCAAAAATGGCACCTTGCACCCTCAATTTATAGTGTTCGAATCGGACGGGGGAGCGGACGGGGGTGCGGACGGGGGAGCGGACGGGGGGGCGGACGGGGGAGCGGATGGGGGGGGGGGGGGCGGACGGGGGAGCGGACGGAGGGGGGGGCGAACGGGGGAGCGGACGGGGGGGGGGGGGGGGCGGACGGGGGAGCGGACGGAGGGGGGGGGAGCGGACGGGGGGGGGGGCGGACGGGGGAGCGGACGGGTTGGGAGCGGGGCGGGGGACGTGGGCAGACGGAGGTTGGGAACGGGAGCGGACGGGGTTTGGGTACGGGAGCGGACGGGGTGGAACGGGGATTGGGAACGAGGGCGGACGGGGGGGCGGACGGGCGCTAGTAGAATTTTCCCCACTTTCCCTTTATTTTGCTGACATGTCGTCACACGTGGACAATGTAAATCCTACGTGTCCGAAATTGGGTAATGTAATTACACAAAAAAATCGGTAAAATTCAAGTCCGGCAGGATAAAGACAGCATCCGGCATAATCCGGCATAATGTCGTGACGGATACGTGTCGTGACGGCACGACATTATGCCGGGATAAGCCTCCGTCACGACACAATAGACAACCCTGGTTGGTCCCTCAAGCATAGTGTGAAGTGAACTTGGACCAGCTCCGGCCGTTTCACTATTACCAAAGAAGAGTTCATGGATGAAAAGTCTACATGGAGTCCTACATGGCGGACTATGGATAAGGTTTCATGGTCTCCCGGAATTTTTGTCAGGCCCACCTCCAAGAGGTGGGCCTGACGCAAATTCCGGGAGACCATGATTTTTTTAATATTTTTTCCAACGGGACAGATTACAAGGTAGATTCCAGGATAGATTCTAGGACAGATTCTAGGACAGACAAACACCACCAAATAATTCTCTTAAATTGATAGAATTTGAGACATATTATATTAAACCAAATCCTCCCCTCTTTTTCCACCAACAAAATATGCAATGGTCCCGCCACATGGTCCATGCTCACTTCACACTATGCTTGAGGGCCCGTGACTACATAAAACGGCCTTTGGATGAGAGTCAAGGGTCCTCACCATTACAAGGTCACGGCTCTTGACTCATGTGTGAAGTGGCCATTACTCTGGCAATTCAAGCAATGGATTGGAGGGCAAACGTTTTACAGGTCATGAGAAAGTGCCAACTCGTTTGTGAGTTGGCACCTCCCAAGTTGGTCCTTCACTTTTGGACTTTGTGGAGTACTTTTGGTGTGCATGAAATTTGCTAAATGAGCACTCAACACCCTTGGATCACGTTGTTTGGTAAAGTAATGTAACTTTACTAACTTATACAAAGATTATGCACACCTAGGAACGATCCCCATTCTCATTTATGTTGCCATATGGCACGGATGCACCTTTTATAGCATCGAAATCACATGTTTTGAAGAATTGAAACTTTGGGATAAGAATTTGTTTTCCCCCTTCATGTACAACCAATCCCGTACTTATGTTTTTTGTGAGTTCCCCATTATCTCAAGTCTACGTTTTACACTATGAGTTGGAGGGGGGGGAGTTAACCGGCATTCCATTAGAAAACGTGGTGCGGTAGTAGATAGGTGTCTCATTCATAACTTCAAAGCAAGAGTCATAAAACATCAGTAACATTTAGGGTATGGAGAACTCATCTTGAGAATACAATAGGTACATCTCATGAATATTCATTATATACATGGAATGTCCTATGAATATGCACATTACTTCATGGCCCCCCCTGAAATAAGTCCATTTTCACACGTGACCCCTTATATTATAGAGGATCTACCTCCCCCCCCCGTGGATCCTGTTGGCCATGGCACCTTCGCCTGATTTCTGCAAAGAGTCCAACAATGTTGATGTAGACTGAATCCTAAAATATGATCGACAATCCATGAATCCTTGAAGGGGAGGCCATACACTTTGGAAAAATGAAGGTTTTGAAATGGAGTTTTGTAAACCAAAGTACAAGAATTTTGGCCTTGACATGTACCTAATTTCAAGGAGCTTGGTTTCAAAGTTGGTCCCTCTTTCTTTTTTGGTGAAAACCGTCAATTTCCAACCCCGATAAAAAAAGAAGCATAGGTTTTAAGCCTTGTAATACCACCATCTTGGATTAGAGTTGAAAACATACATTTATACCCGATAGAACCATTGAAAACTGGCATAGCAAGCTTTGAGTCCATTGGCTTTCCATGTGAGGGACAGAGAGTCCGGACATGGGGCTGTGGCGAGCAACCAAAGACATCTCAGGGCTGGTTTACACCATGGACCATGAGGTCAGACCATGAGGTCAGACCATGAGGTCAGACCATGAGGTCAGACCATGCAAGATGGCCTTTTCCATGGTCTGACTTCATGGTCCAACTTCCATGCTCTAATTTCTTAAAAAATCAATTTACAAAGCCTTTGGGCCCCTCACTAGGTGTAAACCAAATGTGGACCGAGAAGAATGACCATGCACCAAAAAATAAACCAGCCAATTTTTTTAATATATGCCCAAAAAAGGCAGTTTTAAAAAAACTCAAGTTTGGCCATTCTCTTGTCTTCTCTTGTCTTCATCTTTTCTTCCCCAAAAAAATTCATTAAAAATCTATTATAACAACATTCCTCTTCATATGTTTCCCACCAATGAATGGGGAGAACTGGCCGCTAGTTACAGATGAACCGGTTGAGTTTGGGAAATAACCAGGTCGAGTTTGGGACTTCAAAAAAATTACCCATCATTTTGGAGGAATTTATAGAATATACCAAATTAATAAAGAAAACTGAAAGATGTCAACATGTAACCGGTTGGACTTGGAAACACTCGGATCTCAACCGATTATGCCCAAAAAGAAACCCGGACACTGTTCCCAACACAATAGCCGATGAAGATGACCATCTCAAGAGAGAAAAACTTGCTGCAAACTCAAGAAAACAATTTGTTGATAAGAGATCACCCGGGAATGAAATGTGTGAGAACTTCGAGAACTCATATGAAATGAAGGATTTTGCCTTGCAGCCAACTTGTTGGATTTGAATGGACATGTGCCACGTGGGGAGACAAGAATTGTGGAGAACGTGAAGAGATTCTCTCAACCTTATCGTTTTCCCCAAAACTTTTGGTCTCGTGAAACTCTTTTGAGATTATGCAAATTTACTGCACTAAATACACCAATTAGTGAGTGTTGGAAATTAGTGAAGGTGATACTAAACTCCTTTAACTCTATGAATTAGTGCCACCAAAAGATTTTAGGTCTAAGACTAGGAAGCATTGTTAATCTTAGCACTTGGCAATGTTCACTTAAAGTACCGGCATTTGGCACTAATCACTAGATGTATCACAAATAATCACTTGGCTCATAATCACTAGATGTGATTATGAGTTGTTGGAAGGGTCAGAAGAGAATGGGCAGTGTGACATGTGACAAAGGAAAATTTTACTTCACCTGAATTGTTTTGGGACTTGATGTTGAAGGGTATAGACACAACCGGCAAACCTAATACTAACCATAAAGTGTGACTCCAAGCATTGAATATGGTTAAAGATGGACCAAAAGGAGGGAAAACTGTATGGAGAATGCATGCCTTGCTCTGGTTGGCCACAAAAACTTGATACGATATCAAGCCGGTGAGCTTGTTGAGCACCACTTTCTCACCTATTGATCCTAACATATTGTCTATGTGGAAGGGTGGCACAAGACTGCGGAGAAGTCTATTCCTTACTCATTGATCCTAGTCCACTACCAAACCCACATGAGAGGTGTGGATGTGACAAATCAATTATGAGGATACCACACGGTCCAAAACAAAGACCGGAAGTGGTCGCATCAACTTTTCATGCATACCATTGGTGCATCTTTAGAAAACTCATGGATGATGTACAAAACTAGGATGCAATCAAAAGGTATTCACAAATTTATGTCTCATCGTGATTCCGATTATGCAATAGCTAAGAAATTAACCTCTTTTGTCAAACAATTTGCACCCACATGTATATGGGAGAGTCCTAGGGGTCCACTCTTCATGCTACGTACGAACTAGAAGGTGAGTGTAGAAAGGGGCATTATTTGAGACACTAGCGTAGATAGTATATATATATATATATATAAGAGAAAGGTATTCTATATTATTTTCGTGTATGAATAAAAAGGCTATTGCGAATTACAAAGCACACGTGGATGTATGAAAGGAGATCTTAAAGTTTAAGAAATGATTAACAATATACATATTTTTTAGGCTCGGATTATTATTAGTTACTTCTTGTGGATGAAAAGGTCTTCATGAACTTTCTCAATGGAAAGTGAAAGTAGATTTTATACAAAAGAAAACCGATTTTTATCATGATTTTCTACGTATGTAGTTGAGGCATCTATCACAATACATTGAAAACCTCAGTATAAACACATAAGACTAATTTCTTGCTCATCATTAGTAAGTAAAATTAATGATGCTTATCTAAAGTGAATCTCATATATAGGGGGGACTTGGTATTTCACGGTCACCCATTCACGTCATTTAGAGTTCCAATGAAGAGTAGACCCTCTAGGGTGAGAGGGTTGAAAATACCAAACAACCTACACTAGGACAAAGAAAAGAAAAGTAACGCCTGTATCTAGGTACCGGCGTGAATGTGAGCCCGTTGGTCTAATGCTGATCACAATTGTCTGTGATGCAACAACAACCTACACTATAACATGGTGTGGAGTGACAATAAACAAAGGAAGAGACGGAAAATGTGGAGTATGTGGTGAAAAAAACCAACAATGTTAATGTCCCACATATGAAGATCAAGCCTACGAAACTATTTTGTACAACAACATGCACAATAGAGACTCATGTGTTATGATGTGAGTGATATGACATCAACCACGGAAGGTGGTGCGAACTAGTGCCCAATCAAGGGGGTTCAAAACCCCTCACTACACTAAAAAGGATATTTAGTGTTTGATACACTAAATACGAACGCATACACTAAATGTCAATAACCCTATGAAAGTAAGCAACAATAAATGTAAACTCAAACACTAAATATCAATTATGGTAATATGTGGAAGTTACATGTTTGAATTTAGTGTTAGTAAGGATATGAAATCCATGTTTCACAAGACGGGAGGTAGCAGTAAGGAAGGTGGCGGCACATTTATGTCTAACACTAATTGTCAAGGAATTGAAAATTAGTGTTGAGCAGGGTAAGGTGGTAACAACATTAAATATAATCAAACACTAAATATCTTTTTAGTGTAGTTAAAATTAGGAATTATAAAAACTTCTATAACTCAAAAACGTGTCTACACCAACACCCTTTTTTTCATATGAAATGAACGTGTTCAATCTACGAGGGTGCTGTAAGTTTCAAACTCTGTGTATTCCACCACAGTTGTTCAGAACTGGTATGCTCTAGTGCTGCAAAAATAAACAAATGAGAGTTCAACGGTTTTTTGTTTTGACTTGCCCTTTGGGCAATGCCGCCAGAATCGCGGGCAGGCAAGGAAAAATATTTTGGGCAAGAAAGGCTTGCCAATGTTTTAATCCTAGAATGCAGCCACTGGCGGTCAAGCCCGGGGGTGCACCTTTCATTAAAAACCAAGAACCACGTGTGTTTGCAACATACCTAAATTCACTCTATATACGAGTTTTTTTTTTTTTTTTTTTTGTTGGTAAAATCAAGCAAAACACGTGCAATTTCAATGATAGAAATACAAGTGTTATTAAGTATACGTAGGAAAATTTACATTCATATATAGTCAATAACATGAGTTTTCAAATATGCTTTTGAATAATAATGAACCCCTATACTATGTATAATGTGAAATCCTAGCATTCATTGATAATGTCGTTGAAGACAATTTCATCCCCGGATGTAACTTCTAGGCATCTAAGTCTACAATATATGCCATAAAAGCTAATGCAATTATTGTTTCTAAATCTACCATCAAATGATTTGTAAGATCATAAGTCCACTTATTGTTGGTTCCTCTTTTATACTAACATACACCAATCTCCATGTTTGATGGACCATCCATCAAGTCAATTGGATCCCTACACTCCACCCAACGATTACCGAATTGTCTACGCATCAAACAAAATAAATCCTCCCAACAAACCAAACCTTTATTGGAGGTAATTTTTTTGGTCTACCAAGTTCTTTTGACGATTCTAGCTTCATGTGTGTTCAAAAAACACACTCCGCAATCACAACCAAGATTTAACAAAGTATGATGGTTTGCGGTGGTAAGGAGTTTAGGCTTCATAGATGATATGCCAGCCTCAATCCGAGTCAATCAATCTTTAGATAAAGTTGGATTGCCATTTTCAACATTCTCATATTCATCAATTAGAACGCCCAAGGCATGTTGAAGCTCACTTTGCAACTCCACATCTTCATGTAAATAAATTTCAATTTGTGACTGCATCAATTCCGTCTTCATGACAACATCCTTACACATGTTTAGCTGTCTTCTCCAACACTACAATTTTCCTTTGTCACCACCTTGTGCACTAAGTTAGATTCATCAATCAACACACGATCATAATCACACTCCTCATCCTTCTCCATGCTTCCAAATAAACGAGCCTCAACAAGTGACCCTACCATACAAGTACAAATGTTGTATATTTTCTAGAGGTCCTCCATAACTACAAATTATAATAGCGTATGTATGCATAGTACAGAAAAGCTCAAATTAATACCCCTTTTGTGCATTCACGTGTACTCATACGTGTTGTGAAAGGTGCACCCCAAGCCATCAAGGCACTTTGACCGAGGACATAAATGGCTAAACATGTCCGGATACAAATATTTAAAAGTATGAAATTTATGTTTTGAAGTAAAAATCATGTTCATGGAAAATTTTAGACGGTCCAGGTGCAACAAGTCACCCAAAAGGACAAATTTGAGCAAATTGGAGGCTTGCTCAAAATTAAGTAGGTCAACTTTTGAGCCGTTGGATGTTTCAATAATTAGGCGAAAAGTTAGGTATTTTTGGACCAAAATATGTGGCCTTAAGTTCGTTTCATAATAAAGATCCTATTGGAAAGCATTATGTGTAAAAATACAAGAACATTCACTTCAGGCTCCAAGTGGTACGAAGTCTCCAGTTTCCATGCCTAACACCCTAGGGCAATAAAGGGTTAACTCTAAGGGCCGCTTCACACTATGGCCGAAGGTCGAGAGGCCATCGATTTTCACTAACCATATTGCAAGAAACTAAGAATTCGGCCTCTCGACCCTTCACACTAGAGGCCAAAGTCCAAAGGCCATCACTCTCCAACATGCCTACATGGCAGTACCTTTTGACCAAGGCAACGGACTCTTGAAGGAAGTTTTGGTCGGACATGAATGAAGATCCAAACTACGGTCAAGAGGCCATCGATTTTTTTTTCATAAGAAAATAAAAAACTGACAAGATCTTGGCTGTTCGATTGGAGGGGTTGTTTTGGGTAGGGAATAAAGTGGGATGCTCCTCCTTCCTTTGGACTTTGGGCTTGGCCTTTGGAGGCTTCACACTATGCCGGCCGAAGGCTCCAATTCCTATATTTTATTGGCTATTTTCAGCCCATTTCTTTGGACTCTCAACAAAGTTTGGCCATTCAATCCCATGGCCTCTCGACTTGGACAACCATAGTGTGAAGTGACCCTAAATCTCAAGCCCGGCACGCACCCATTTTGCCCCCTAACATTACCCAACCCAAACGTCTTAACTCCGGCGCGGAGTTCGATGCGGCTCCGATGCGGCTCCGGGGAGGTTCGGATGCCAGCTCCGGTGGGTCCATTTTTCTGGCCCTCCCCGTTTTGGCCCCTTGATGACTTTTTTGGTTTTTTTTTGCTAAATTTGGGTTCTACGGCCCCAAATTACTCTAGGAGGCCCCTTATGAGATCAAGTAAGGCCCCACCCAATCAAAAAAATAGGGGGCAATTTTTGCCCCAACCCACCCGAACCCACCGGAGCTGGCATCCGAACCTCCCTGGAGCCGCATCGGAGCCGCATCGAACTCCGCGCCGGACTTAAGACGTTTGGGTTGGGTAATGTTATCCCATTTTGCCTAGAAAACAAGGTTGTATTTGTGGGATTTTTAGGGCCCAATCGGAGCATGCCATGTCACATCCTACCATATGGATTGGTAGGCCTAGTGGTAAATAATATTCTGAATGTTTCTTCAACCATCCATCAATTTCCAATTACTACTTTACAATGAAATTGTGGACGTTGGTGTGGGCAGGCAACATAATTTAGAAGTTTTTGGAAGGGTTTTAGGGGGAAGAGTGGATTACAGGATGAATAGAGTTGGAAAATGCGACCTCTTATGGGTGAAAGCTAACCGTAAGTAGTGAATGTATGCGTTTCGAAAGTCAAAGGTTGGAGTAATTATGAATTATTTTTTGAGGGGCCTTGCTTTGAATGGCTATACTCAATGAGCACGTATGGGCAAGCTTTAGGGCCACTTCACACACAAGACTGAGAGCCCGTGACCATTACACTTCAACCACTCTCATTGGTGGAAAAAGCAGAGCCAGTTCAAGTTGGCTTCACACTACGCTTGAGGGACCAACAGAGTACGTGAATGCAAGATGGATGTAAAGTCTACATGGATTCAATCCTACATGGCATCGAATGGATCATGTTTCATGGTCACTTGGACTATTTTCAAAAACCATCTCTTGGAGGTAGGCCTAACACAAAACCGGGAGATCATGGCACTCCGAACGCTCACAACCATTGATTTCTTCTATTTTATCATGTGTGAGGACCCGCATGAATAAAAATTCATTGAAATAGCATTTGGTTGAGGACCCCCAGTCACTTATGACTTCACACTACACTTGAGGATCCGTGACCACCCTACATGATTTTGAAGGTGTGTTGGGACGGCCTTTGGACACTTTCTTTTGGGCTCTCACAATTTCATGGTCACGGCTCTTGGCTCGTGTGTGAAGTGGCCCTTAGTTTTCCAATCACATTGGACAAATCTTAGAAAATCCCCACGGCAAATGTGGACAAAGGTGTTTGAAATAATCCACTCCAAATTCCCAGCTCAATCGACCTTGAACGTCTTTGACATGCCATTTCCAAAGGGGGCCTGTAGCGTATTGTGAAATGTTTTCTCAAGGGGCAGCGACGGGCAGCCTCCTCGGGCAGGAGCGAAAAAGGGGTCGGAGGTCAGGGCCTCCATGAAACGCACTCAAACACGCATCATTGCCTTATCCAACAACTGAGTTAGAGATCAACTTCCATTCATGGCTCACTACACTATATATTTGTATTTAGTGTCACCAATTCTATTTGTCTTGCTCGGTATTAATTGTAAACCGCCTGCGTAAATGTCACCAACACTAAATGTAGACCTACCATTTATGTGTCATACTTTGTATTACAATATACATTGTTGCAATTACTGTTGCTTACTAAGGCCCACTTCACACATAAGACTGAAGGCCCGTGACCATTGCAATCTAAGAGCTCTCATTGGTTGAAAGGGCGGAGACCGTCCAAGTTCACTACACACATGAAGGTGAAGGCCTAATGGCCCAAAGAAGACTTCATGGATGAAAAGTCTACATGGGTCCTACATGGCGGACTATGGATAAGGTTTCATGGTCTCCCGGAATTTTTGTCAGGCCCACCTCCAAGAGGTGGGCCTGACGCAAATTCCAGGACCGAGACTTTTTTTAACATTTTTTTCAGCATGACAAATTTCAGGACAGATTGCAGGACAAATTCCAGAACATATTTCAAGATAGATTCTAGGATAGACAAACGCCACCAAGTAATTCTCTCAAATTGATAGAGTTTGAGACATATTATATTAAACCAAATCCTCCCCTTTTTTCCGCCAACAAAATATGCAATGGTCCCACAACATGGTCCATTCTCACTTCACAGCATGCTTGAGGGGCCGTGACTACATACAACGGCTTTGCCAACACCCATGGTATGGCCTTTGGATGAGAGTTAAGGGTCCTCACCATTACAAGGTCGCGGCTCTTGGCTCATGTGTGAAGCGGCCCTAAGTGATTCTCATGGAACCAAACTTCAATTATTATTCATGACGATATTCCATTGTAGAATAGTTAAGATACAGAATATACCAAAAATGGATGAACTTAAAGTGGAGTTGGGATGACAATTTTTGTAAAATTCATCCATAAGAAGTTTCATTAGAAAAGTTACCACAATGACATAAAATACTATATATATATTTAGTGTAAGGCAATCTCGGGCCGAAACATTCCCCTTTTGAGGCCCATTATTTGTTGAGTAGATGGAGTTGCCCTGGATGGCCGGGCAGGTGCTAAGTGCTAGTGGCTACGTGTTACAAGGGTGTTCGCCAACATGTGACAGGCGTGCAACAAAAATCAAGCCTTGCCACTTTGAAAATTCCCACAAGTCCGCCATGAACTTCAATTGCTATGAATTTGAGTGCTTTGGATTTGTCTTTCAAACCCCCCCCCCCACACACACATTGTGTTGGAGTTTCAATTTTGAGGGGTTAAATCAAAGCTATGGAACTCCTATCCCATATGAATTCTAAAATTAAGCCACTTGAAGTTACACTAAATAGTCCTCTTAGTGTGGGTGGGAAATTAGCATGGGTCACACTAATCTTCTAGCCATCGTGAGTCTTCCTCCAAGTCCTCATGAAGACTTTTGACCAACACATTGAATATTAGTTAAATGACAAAAGTAGCACAAAATAAAACAATCACCCACATTGTTTTTGTACAAAAAACAATTATTGTGGCCCGTGCTAGTTGTATACTCTAAATTTAGCATGGGTTGACAATTAATGTGGCCACATTATTCTTCATTATGAAAATTAGCGTGGGCTCTAGAAAATTATTGTGGCCCACAACAATAAGACTATTTAGTGGAGCTAGGATGGTGGACATGGTAACATTTGATTCTTGGTGCACCCCATCCACTCTAATCCACCCATTCAAAGCGGGCATACCATGGTGAACTGGAAAGTTGTAACCAAGGGGATTGGAAGAAACAAGTTCCCGTTAGCATGTTCACTCATGTTCAAGGTGTTCACCTTCAAGTGGATGCATGATTATACAATTTCCCAAAATCAATGTCAAACCCGTTTCAAGTTTACATGCAATCGAAGATAGTGGAGGTGGTTGAAAGGGGGTTTATGTTACTTGAGTTTGCTAAGTAAATTGTAATAACATTTTGTGGGACTCTATCATGATATAATGTGAGTTCCACATATTGTAGGATAAAGTAACAATTAGGCTTAGATTGATTATGAGAATATACGATATCACATGAATCATTGGAGATGTAACCCATAACCTCCACCTTAATGCTTAGAGCCCACAAAGGTGGAGGAACATGCATGTTGCAATGACTCATGGATAGGCAGGGCCTCAGATGAGCATTATTTCTTGATTTCCACTTGGGCTACGCTGTTTCGGCCGGGTTGGTTGTATTTTGGGTTCTTCCTGCAATTGAATTTTCAATTTGTGACACCAAAAAAAAACCTCATGGATAGGCATTTATCCCATGTTGACATAACCTTCATAGGTTCTACAAAGTGACATGACCATAACATCTTGGACACAAAACATACAACGCCTTGTTAAAATAAATTTTTTTTGAAGGGAGATTCATGTGGCTCAACCTTGTGGGATAAAGTAGACGTGTGTTATTTGGATACTTTTCTCCCTTCACCCACTCCTTGTAGGATACGAAATGCACAGTTAGTGTGAGATGATGATTAGCACATCGTATTTGTAGTCATTTGCTTCATAATTTCTAGAGCACATATGAATATCCTATTTAATTTTTTTTTAAGTGAAGATTCTCATGCTCATCAAATGGTCACATAGGTCTCCCCAGTCATCTTGATTGCTAACCTTAGAATGGTTACCATATTTTGAGCACATAGTCGGGGTCAAAGTACCACGAGCCCGGTGTTAAAAACATCACCATCGGACATTAACTCTTTCACATTATGTGAACAATCCAAATTTGTGTGTAAATTTGTATAATGCATGTCATGCAATTGACCCTCGACTATGCTCGTCATCCACATGGCCTTCATGTACATAGAAGTTTTCTTCTTCTTCTTCTTCTTCTTTCTTCATTTCATTGACAATGAAGAGCCCACCCACTGCAAGGTAGGCAGTAAACCCTACCCTGCATCAAGAGGATGCTTGAGCAGGGTAGGGCCAACGGGCTCAAATTCACGTTGGATTGCCCGACGTAGGTTTTTTTCTTCATTGACAATGATGGAGTAGCTAACTTTATAATTGAAAACAACAATTCACGTGAGATATTGTGTGCATGGGGTTTGATGGTGAAATCATGTTGGCTTTTGTCTAGGTGAAAAGGTGAGGTTTGTAAGTTAGATTCAATATGGGATGAACAAGTGTTGAATGAAAGCAACAACACTTTGTTTTTGCAGGTGTCTCGTGGGTGGCACACGACCTACTACCTAAGGTATGGGTATCTATAATAGACACTCGAGCAAATTCATCCTCAACTTTAAAAGTCAAGAGGTCCATTTTGGGTCTCAAGGTGTCATACATAGTGGTTTGATTTTACTTCTTAATATTATTAATTAGAAGTGTGAAAAGAAACCCTAAATAAAAATCGTTTTATTTATCATATGCATTATTAGCATACCATAAGATGTATTGGCGACTCGTGTTTGTCTAGTTGGTCTAGGGGATAAGGGCTTGAGATGCTCAAATTCGGACCCTCTCATACTAAATACGAGACTCCTTGTTTCTTATTACCCATTTTAAAAACGGAACGACCTTGCCTTACTATAGAATGTTATGCATTTATGCAAATTGAATAACAAAGAGATTCGAGTCTTGTATAAATGACCTGAATTCAAATACATATCACATATATGTAGTCATCATCGTCACATGTGATTTTATCTTCAATGAATCCTCTTGTAAAGTTATTTCCCTAAATAAGGATTCAAGATCATATACCAAATTAAACCACTATTTCAATACATTCCAAGTTCTCTTGTATCCCGAAACCCTAGGGAATGGATGTTCTCAGTTCAAATCTCACTCCTTGTTCTCACATCTCCCTCCCATATATCACAGGTTTAATATCAAAGGACGTTGCAGATAGAGGTATGCTTGAAATATGCTTTGGGGGCCAAACCCTTGCGTGAGCTAGAGATGGTAGTTGACATTGAGAACTTCTACATGCAAGTTTTCTCAATGAGCTCCCGGAGATACCAAGGGCATTGACCTATTGATATCAATTCTTGCCATGAGAATCAAACTTTTGAACAATGCAACGAAAAAATCTTCCACGTTTTGTTCACCCAAGGCCGAAACTCATGTGAGTAGGGTTTAGGGGAACTTTAGGGTTTGCGTTTATGTAAAGTAAGAAACTTCAAAGTGTGTTGAATTGTCGATAGATCTTTATCAAGTATTGTTGTGCTTGAAAGAGACATATCAGGTTACTAAATCTAAGAGTTTGTATATTTTTGTGTGTCATAACTGCTTTGATGTCATGCTTCCTTATCCTTGTGTAAAGTATTATTTAGGTTCACAATTTGGAGGAATGCTACCTTTAACCTCACTGAGTGCAACACCTTCAAGAAATTTGGATTGTGGGTTTAGTCTTGGAGCTCTTAATTTCCACTTTGAGAGACAAATGTACTCCAAAGAAGCATTCATCTCTTCATAATGCCAGTCTAGCACTTATTTCCTGTCTCCTTCATGTTTTGCAGTTGTCTCCAAAGCTACTAAAAGACTAGTACATATTGTTACAAAATTTTGAACAAACGTATCTTAGAAAGTTTGAGATTTGCGTATGTGTGCAACTTTGAGAGATAATCTATGTCACATGTATGAAATCATCAATTTTAGTATTACAATGTTACACTTTGTGTTATTCCATAATGTCACATGCTACACTAATTCTCTTTTATCAAGCATCCAAGTTACACTACAAAATTCTTTAATTTCACGTGCACTTTGATTGCGACAAGCATGATATTATGGAGTTTAGAGCGTATTTTTGGGGTTTTGTAGAAGTTACATGTGTCATGTATCATGTATAAACATACCCTAGTCCTTTAAGAGTCAAAAGCTAAAGCCACCATGTCATGTCTTGTGGCCTTTGCAATAGTCTATACGAGCTCACAACGAGCATACAAGTCCAAGTTTGCTTTTTTAAATTGAACAAAGAGGAAGTGAGAATACAATCATATGTAAAAACGATGATAATATATGCGTGGTATGTATTTGAATGTAAGTATGAGACCATATCTTCCAATTTTTAATTTTCTTTACATATATTTATCCTCCAATTGAAAGAATGGAGTTGATAAGGGTTTATTAAGTAATGTGGGTTCAAGTTTGACATTCTTGACTAAAGATAAAAATAAGTAATCTTAAACACCTCCATATGACATCTCAAGGTCTGCAATGAACTCGCAATGGACTTGCAATGGATGTCTTAGACCTTGAGACTTGAAGGGTTAATACACGACAAAGCACTTGCATGCCAAGAGTCACAATGAACCAATCAAAGTGGAGATCTAGAAACTACACTATGTAGTCCTATTAGTGTGGGCCACAATAATACTCTAGAGCCCACATAAGTTTTCCAATCACACAAAACTTATGTAGCAATTTAATTTGTGATTGTATGATGTGGCACATAATAAGGGACGATGACAAAGTAATGTAGTATGATGTGGCAGACAATAAAGGATGATGACAAAAGTAATGTGATTAACATAAAAATAATTTAAATTTGTGATGTAATTATAACATCATGTTATTCTTTCGTAATATTTCCATCTTTAGAAGTTTGAGATGTTGTCGAAATTCTCCTCTCCTGCCCAAGGGCCGGATCTGGGTTCACGACACCTGCCATTGCAGGTGCAGTTAAAACATTACCCTCCCAAGACTACTATTAAGCCGTTCCAACTGAGTTCCACTGGAATAAATCGTAGTCTCTAACCCCAATTTAAGATTCAAATTGGCTTTAAATAGATACAGTTAGACAACACAATTTTTTTGTATCTTTTTGACCCTCCCATATGGTAGTTGGTGTCACAAAACTTTATCCCTTCCCCTTCAAATTTGTAACAAATCCATCTCAAAATAGGTAGGTCCCACTAGTGTAGATCAAAAGGTCTTTACTTACTATCCTAGTGTTGTAGCAACGTTGAAGTATATCATCAAAAAAAATAAAGGAATTTCTACCGTGTATTTCCAACCCTCTACAACACCCCATGCTCAATTACTAGCATAAGGTAAGTGGCCTATGATGGATGTTGGAGTAAAGTGAATGACATTATATAGTATTCCTATAATTGAGTTTCATAGTTCATTCTTCACCATTTAATGTATCATATGGCACATGTGGCCACATCATACAATCACAAATGGCATGAATTAAATTGTTGGATATGTGGCAACCATCTAAGTTGAAGGTGAAAACGTTGGGAACTCCTTATATCTTGGATTTAGTTGATAAGACCCATGGAATGAGCACCTAAGTTTCCGAATCATGTAGTTAGATGACGTTGGGATGAATCAATCACAATGAACAAGTCTTAAGTAAATCTAGATTTACGTGTAGATTGTGGATGTAACAAAAAAAATTATATGTATAGTTCTATATCGATGTGTTGGTCATAAGTGTTCATGAAGACTTAGGGGAGGACCTGGGATCTTGGACCCATGTTAATTCCAACTTGACTAGAAAATCAATATGGCCCACACCCCCATTAATAAATTTCCGAGCTAATTTTCCACCCACACTAATAAGGGTATATATGTTGGCATGACATCTGGGGGAGTGGTAGCTTAACTTAAGGTGGACATGCCTAAGGTAGAGATGCCATAAACCATGAAAATAAGGTGATTTGCATTGAAGATATGGTCTTACAATCATGAGATAATTTTCCAAGATAGAAGAGAAGGATTCCAGACCTTTTATAGCCCATAAGCTAGTTGGGCTAGCCTATATTTTTCAAGCCTTGATCTAGCCATAGCTGGGCTAGCCCATATTTTTTCAAGCCTCGATCTAGCCATAGCTAGGCTAGCCCATATTTTTCATGCCTTGATCTAGCCATAGTTGGGCTAGCCCATATTTTTTAGGCCCTCGATCTAGCTATATAGTTGGGCTAGTTGACCTAAAAAGCTAGCTCAACTAGCTCATATGTTGAATTCAAGGAGGCGTTGTTTCATCAAGCGCTTCACTGTGTGTTGGGTCACCCTAAACCCAATTGGATCATCTTCTGTGCAAATGAAGAAGTTGATCCTGGCTCAGTCGAATTTCTGAGCTTAAAGCTCTCCCCTACCAAACGCTAACACATCCTAGCTTGCTATTAAAGTCCTGCAAAAATGTGGTTTCGGGGGAGGCCATCTTCATAACAACTATTGGTATTTGCAGTGTATATGAAGCAAAAGAAAAACTCTCCAACAAAGAGAACCACTTCGGTGGTGGAGGGAGCAATACCAAAACTAGGAGACTAGTTTAACAATAACCAGGAGAGGTTTAGAAGGTAGGGAGAAGACGGCAGTGTTAGGGGTGACATGGCAATTCCTCAGCTAAAACAACCCACAAGTAGGAATACATATCAAATTAAAACTAACCATTAAGTACCAGGGCCACAAAATAGCCCGAACCGAACCGCAGTGTGTGTGAACGGGCCCAACCCTACAAGTGGGGCAAGTTTTAGCATTTAAAACCACAACGCCCTAAAGTCGGGTGGGGCTGGGCCTTAGCTTGAGTTGATTGAGCTACCTGACCCATATTTAGCTAGCTAATAGCTAGCTGGGCTAGCCCATATTTTTCAGGCCTCGATCTAGCTATAGCTGGGCTAGCATAACTCTTAGCTATTGGGTTAGCCGCTAGCCCAAGAAGTCCGTGGGCTAGCGGTTGTACAAGGTCTGAAGGATTCATGAAGAATTGAAGTTGTTTCATATTTTTATTCCCTGTAAAAAAAATTCTACAATTTTTCAAAGTGGAAAGTTTGTCAAACCCCCTACTCGTTCACTAGATTCTCCTTACATTGAACACGGTAATCCTCATTTCCACACAAAACATCACCTAAACCGGTTAACCCATGAGTACATTACATTGTGATTGATGGTAGTCAAACATGACTAAATTTGGCTAAACTGATTGTACACGCATTCAAGCTGCCAGCCTCGCAATGATCGGTTTCAGAAATGGCACTTCACTATTCTGACGGAAGTCTACTGCATGGGTAGAGGGTAGTTCACGGTTTATGGTATCTCTACCTTAAATCAAACAAAGCAATAACTTGGACACATATATTTGTGTAGTATGTGAATCTAAGAATGGACACCAAAAAAACACGTGTTCAAGGGAAATTGGACTATTTGCTTAAATATTGCCAACTAGTCTAAGCGGCCAGGGCGAACCGACCCATACATTGGTACCTTACCGGATGTCTAGTGACGTCACATTCGAATGAATCGGCCCTCAACCCCATAGAGGATCTTTTTGTATTGGAGCTACTTCATCCACGATATGTAGGATGGTTGATTTTAAGTGAGTGCCACGAATCCCCAGCCATTCACCCTCCCCGGTAAGGTACCAATATACGGGTTGGTTCGCCTCAGCCTAGTCTAAGCTTAGTAGTGAATGTGATAGAGGGGACCTATACGACCACTTAATGACACACGAGAATCTTCACTCAAAAGGCAATGGTGTACCTTATCCCACGAGGTCGAGCCACATATGATGTTTGGGAAGGTTTAAAAATGCAAAGGTGGAACATGTGGGCTATTATTTGGGCATGAATGAAGACCATTGCCTAGCCTAGCTTGATTGGATTGCCATGGGACAAAAAAATATTGGTTTCCGACCCTGGCCGTGACCGAGAAATTATGGTATTAATTGCTCATACACAAGGCTGCCATTTCAGATTTATCCAAATGTTTGGCCACCATGGAGTAGGGCCCAACACATGACACAGCCAAAGTTCACCAAAATGGATATTGTCCCTTGTCTTCGGCTTTCATTCATAACAATATTAAGCAACTACATGACAATCTCCTTCTGAGGAAAGAGGCTGCAATTGCAAAACTTTGATACTTTACAGTGCAGTGTCGAAAAGTTCACATTACTCAGGGCCACTTCACACATGAGCCAAGAGCCGCGACCTTGTAATGGTGAGGACCCTTGACTCTCATCCGAAGGCCGTACCATTGTGTTGGGAAAGCCGTTTTATGTAGTCACGGGCCCTCAAGCATAGTGTGAAGTGAGAATGGACCATGTTGCGGGACCATTGCATATTTTGTTGGCAAAAAAGAGGGGAGGATTTGGTTTAGTATAATATGTCTCAAACTCTATCAATTTAAGAGAATTACTTGGTGGTGTTTGTCTGCCTTGGAATCTATTCTAGAATCTATCTTGGAATCTGTCCTGAAATCTAACCTGCTAGAAAAATTATTAAAAAAACATGGTGTCCCGGAATTTGCGTCGGACGGGCCTGACGAAAATTCTGGGAGACCATGAAACCTTATCTATAGTCTGCCGTGTAGGACTCCATGTAGACTTTTCATCCATGAAGTCTTCTTTGGGCCTTTAGGCCTTCACCTTCATGTGTGAAGTGAACTTGGACGGTCTTCGCCCTTTCGACCAATGAGAGCTCTTAGATTGCAATGGTCATGGGCCCTCAGTCTTGTGTGTGAAATGGCCCTCAGCATGAGTGTTTCCCGTAAATGGGGAATTCCGAAATTAAAGGAGAGTTGTGTTCATGTGATACACATGGTCCCACGGAACGCAATCAAGGAGTTGTGTAATGTTATGTTTGTGCATCATTTTCACCTCCTAGTTTTTCTAATGTTGTCCAATAAAGCATTTGCAATGGACATCACGACACACTTGGAGTTCATGGTTCCTTCCCTCACCAATAAGGGCCAATAAAATGAACTTGTCTGAAATGGTTAGCATTTGTTGTTTGTCATAATTCTCAACTTGGATTTCATAGTTAGGAGTTCTCTTGGATCCACAGATGTGGTATACTATTTTAGCAACAAGCTATGGAATCTTTTGATGGTTGATGTTGTTGTTATGATATTTCAAAGTCAAATGTGCTAGACCCATGAAATGATCAAGTAGGCCTAAGTTCGAAGGACATTCATAAGGGAAAGTAATGAAACATCTTGAACTATCAAAAACGCCCCATCGGGCCTTTGGAGACAAGAAAAATGGACGTTTGTTGTTGATAACTTCGTCTTTTGTCTTTTTAAAGAAAAAAGTATTACTCATTGGTATACGTCTATCCCCTTTTTCCTTCTAATGATATTATCCTCTTAAAGAAATAAGTTGATATCCATGTGCAAAAATGGTCAAGTACGTGAAGAAATTCATGCGACAATTAGTTACTAGTTTTAAAAATCAATTAGGCACACCGGTTTGTAGTTATTTTTCTTTAATTTCTTCCAAAAAAAAGTACATAGATTAAATTTTAGTTTTTTGATATGTTTTCATTAAATAAAGTCCTTAGTATGATTGGTCATCAATATATGCAAATAAATTCTTACACATGATTATCTGCCATCTAATGTTAATCTTATGGATGTAATCTTCATGTGATTTATAAAACTAGGATTTAAGTATATTTGGATTTATGCATGGATTTGGACCATTCCAACTGCCAATATGACATACACTAGATCGCAAAATTACACAAATATGGTGGTTGGCGAATATGGAATACAAACATACAAAGTTAAGGTTGTTTTGTTGTTGTTATTGCTGTTGTTTGATGTTTTTGTCCTCAAAAGTGCACATCCCTTATTATTTCTAGACAAGTGGTTTGTCCAAATATACTGAAATGTTAGTTATCACTTTTTTGGGTGCAAACAATATTAGGGTTTTCTCAATGTTTGAGAAACACCCCTCGACCTTTTAGGGTTAAATTATGTTCAAGGGACCTCTTGAAATACATTCAACTACAAAACCAACCAACCTTGTGAACTATGCTCCGTACTCAAATCCTCCAATTAGTCTTCTAGAAGTGTCCAAAGAGTCAACACGATCAATCCCAAGCATAAACTATGCATCATACAAATTACCGTATTCTAAAGCCACTAACACATTGACCATTCATGAATCCACAAGGCTTTGTGTATTTTCATCATTATTTCCCCCTTGAAGATTGTGAACCGTGTGTTTCCATTTTAGTGGTTCCAAAAACTAATGTGAAATAGTAGTGTGAGACAATGGTCTTTTGAGTGCTAAGGATGGAGAACATGGATGGAAGTTATGGAAAAATTCATCTAGATACACAGACATTCATCCAAACACTGCTTGATTTCATCCTATCTTGCAAGGTACATGCTTGAAGATAACAACTCCAACAAATTGACCCAGGGCTATTCTATTTTGGCGACAAAGGCCGAGGTCAAGTCTATCGAATTGTTTACCACGATCAAAAAGGCAGTCGTGGGTGGATGGCTAAAGGATCAACGATATCCCACTTTTCTCATAGATGAATGTCTTGGATGAATGTCTGTGTTGACTCTTATCCATTTCATTTGTTATTGATCCAAGTCAACGATGGATAGACATGGACTTAAACTAGAGATCTAGAGTCCCGGTTCAATCTTTCGGATATAGGTCAGTCTACAATCGTGTATTTTATGATTAGGATTTTGCGGATTCATAGATTCATTCCAAAAGGTTATTTCCAACACACTTTGCTTTATGTGATGATGTATTTTGATGTATTTTGATTGTTTAGGTTGACCTTCATTTCCAAATGTTAATGAACTAGATAACAACTTTGAGGAAATCCATAACATTATTTAGATCCATAACAGTGTTATGTGGGACCGACAATATTTTGCAGAATATTCCTCATATTCAGCCTGAATGATGGAATATTCTGTAGAATACTGTCAGTCCCACATAACACTGTTATGGATCTGAATAATGTTATGTCTTATAAGAGCTAAAGAAGCTATTCATAATCAACTAAAGCAACAACATTATTATAGTGTTCTGTGTGAGAGAGAGATACTTTAGAGAATTGAACATATGCAAAGTTGATTCCATAAGCAAGTTCATCTCAAAATAAGTGGTCGTTTCCTTTTAGTTGTTGTAACTTTCTTCGGATGGGCGGGTGGAAATTTTACAAAGGTAACAAGCATAGGGCAAGCATATAGCAAGCATTTTGTAACATAGTGGCTCACATCACCAACAAAGTGAGGGAGAGAGCACAAAAACTTATCTTTGGGTTTTGTGTAATATAACCCCATTCATTTTGTGTCTCACATCAAATTCAAATGTATTGAGCACTCTCAAAAGTGAAAACATCCACAAGCTATACAATCGAATTAGATTTCTGCTCGACCCAACTTTTAACATAAGTCCCAAGTCTCACCTCCAAAAAGTGTTGCCATGTAGGCATCCGTGTCATACTTGGGACTAAGGACTCGGGACCTTGTGTGAAGTGGTAAGTCCCAACTTCCATGCTCTCAACGGTTGAGATTGCATGCATTGACCTCAAGTAACTCTGGACTTAGGACTTGGGACCCTGTGCGAACCGACCCTAAGGTCTACCACATATCTCTTCATGCAACCAAAATTAGCATACATTGTAAATAACTATTTTATTCATTTTTGACAATATTAAAATATTAGTGATGTACGTATATTAGTGAAGTATATGTTTATTTTATTTGGAAAATGATATGACATTAAATGTACTAAAAACCCGATGGCGTGGGCTACCAAAAACTACGTCATTCGTAATTCATGTCATGTTCTAGACTTGGGCAATGCGAGTGAAACATTTGAGTTGTCAACCTTAACTCTTGTCCTAAATTGCTCAACCTCTAGTTAGTCCTAACTCGATGGTGTGTGTGTGAGATCAATTAGCTAGCATATTGGTTTGCTAATTCTCCTAAGTAGGTGGTGCAAGTGGTGTGCCTATGAGAATTCAGATGTAGCTGGTATTTTGGTTAGCTAATCTTCATTAACTCATAAGTTAGCTAATTTCCTTAATTGGCTAGTGCAAGTGGAAAACTAACTTGAGCAACCTAATTCATAAATCTTTTTTTAAAATTTCAAATAACAAGTGGGTGACATATCCTCACCTTAATGAGGGAGTGTGATGTCACCTCCACCCACACGGAGAAAGGTGATGTCAATTCCGGCAACGCTTGAGATTAGGTCGCTCAAACTTGAGATTAGTGCCAAACTCATGAATCCTCAATTCTTGATCGACAACCTCCGAGTTTCCTCTACAAATTGATCGAGTTCCCTAAAAACATGATTGGGAGACGATTCTCCTATTCAATCCTCCCTTGTGCCTCATTACGGATAATTTGTTAGTGCTAGATATTTGAAAAGGGAGGATTCAAAGACACCTTGAATTTGGACAAAATGCCGAATGAACACCATCAAAATGGCTTGGATGATGCGAAGTTGGGCACTTGACTTTGCTTAATCCAAGCCCTCATTTACTTGATACTCATTTTCATTCTAGACGTTTATGGATTTAACTAAGTTGGCAAGGTTATTGAAATGTTTACAATGCCCGAGGGATTTTGCACAAACATTTGTCGGAGAAGCATGTGCCATGTCATATACCCCATGGGTCGTGAATGGGAACATTTGTAGTAAGTAGGTGCCATAGTAGCCCAACAACACACAACTACACTAAACATGGGATTGAGTGTGGTCCACACTATTTATCATCAACCCATACTAATTGCCACACACACATTGGGAGTTACATGACACTTAGGGCCACTTCACACACGAGATTGAGGGCCCATGACCATTGCACTTCAAGCACTTTCATTGGTGGAAAAGGTGGAGCTAGTCCAAGTTCGCTTCACACTATGCTTGAGGGACCGACGGAGGATGTGAATGCAAGATTGATGTAAAGTCTACATGGATTCATACATGGCATCAAATGGATCGTGTTTCATGGCCACTTGGACTATTTTTGAAAACAACCTCTTTGAGGTAGGCCTAAGGTACATATACGGAAAATGGTGAAAATAAGCTGATTTGATCCTCTCGGCGTGCGTTGTTTCTCCTGAGGTGGTTGTACTTTGGTTCCTTTCTTGCAATTGATTTTTTCAATTTGTGCCAGTTTTTTTTAAATAAGTTGATTCGGACAAAAAGAGTGGCTTGAAGAATGCGATATTTTTCAAAAATGGAGTAGAGGAAACAATGAGTAATGCAAGTTGTTTCATGATTTATTCCATGTAAAATAATTAGTCACATTTTCTTAAAGAGGCATGTAAGTCAAACCCGTACTTGTATACACCCTAAACTTTGTAATATCAACCTCCATAATGTCACACACTCTTTAATATCCCGAAACCCTAGGGAATGGATGTTCGTAGATCAAATCTCACTCCTTATTGTCACATTTCTCTCCCCTATATCACGAAATTTGTCATTAATGCAAACCACCAAAGAAGTCAACCCACACCCTCGCATTGCACCATGTGTCAACATGTGGAGTGTCACCTTCTTATTCTCATTCTTCTTCTTCTGCTTATGCCACTTGTTGAATGTTGGTGCATGTGTCCACCACATCGCCCGAGAAGGCCAAGTGGAGTGGACCACACTAGCGTAGGTGATGGGAGAACGAATTCAAATTGTCCTCACATCTCCTTTGTGTTATTCCATAATGTCACATGCTACACTAATTCTATAGTATCATGCATCCATGTTAACACTACAAAACTCCGTAATATCACGTGCACTTTGGTTGCCACAAGTGTGATACTACGGAGTTTAGAGTGTAGTAGAGTCTCCTTAATTTAAGCATAAAAAATATCCTACCCTAGATATGAGTGCACACAACACAATTACCTCGATGGCATTCAAAAGTGATCGCAAGTGGTGTGAAACGCCACCTATCCAGCCAATCACTACATCCCACCTATCACTGCATCCTTTTTCCGGGCACCACTTTTACAATTAGCCGTGGGAGATACCTATGAACATGCATATTGAGTCCACACAAGAATCATTCTACCCTCTAGTCTAGTTCACCAACAGTGGTCATCCACCAATTTCGGTGTTTCCTACCTTCACACAAAACTGGGAGACCGTGGCACTCCGAAATCTCATAACCGTTGATTTATAATATTTGATCATGTGTGAGGACCCCGCATGCATAGATATTCATTGAAATATCTTTAAGTTGAGGACCCATGACACACTAATCTAACATGATTTTGGAAGTGGTTGGAACGGCCTTTGGACACTTCCTTTTGCATAGAGAACTAAAGAAACACCCAAGTAGTTTTAAAATGACCCAAAATCAATGAAAATTGATACTTTTGGTCCCCCACCCCCACTTTTGGATGAGGGTGGAGATGGGTCCCACTTAGGGGTTGTGGATAAGAACTAGTAGTGTGCGGCGCCTTTCTAGTTGGCCCCCAAATTCGGAACATTAAAAAAAAAGAACTACCAAATCTATTCATGCCGGCCTGAACATCTCAGTCAAATATAAGTATGGAATCACGGCCGCAAATCACATTCCAGTATTTGTATATGCCGGTGGGACCCACTTGGTGTCCACGTCACGCAATGTACTATTGAGCATGTGTCGAGAGAAATTTGGGCACCAGAATCTATGCGCATGCCTAGATTTCGGAGCCACGTTGTTGTTGACCCAAACCCATGGAAGCTTCGTCAGGGGGTTTGTTGCTTAACTGTCCAGTTGGGGTAAGAATGATGAGCTGGAAGCCGCTTTGTGGGACCCACCATATCTTGGCTCTCATTGGAGGAGATTTGTAAAACGGTTTTCCTTTATAAGCATGCTACTACGGTACTACGTATTGGCCCAAGGAAGGGGAGAAGTTCATTTATAGCTAGGAACATTAAGCAAATTTTCAAGCCCCAAAAAATCAACTACACCAAAGTATGCACTAAGAGCATCTCCACCCTTGCGCGTCAAAGGGTCTTGGCAAGCCCTTTGACGCGGCCTGGCAGAAAAATCTGCCCCACCCCTCTTGCCCGGGCTCTTCAAACTTGCCAGGGCTCTTCAAACTTTCGACTCCACTCACTATCCTCCCGGGTGAGCGTTGCTCTTGCTGCGCCCAAATTCCGGGACCTCATCCACTTGCGATCTTTGAATCGTGCCACTTTTGGGTTGAAGCCACTTTACAGGGAATATTCCTGACGGTTTTTCGGGTTGAAGAGCCGGTATGCAAGGTAAGGGTGGGGGAGTGCCACCCTAAAAAAATTTAGTGCATGCTTGGAGCCCTTCAAAGCACATTTCGAGAGTCTGCCTTTCTGCGCAAGGGTGGAGATGCTCTAAGGGCCACTTCACACATGAGCCAAGAGCCGTGACCTTGTAATGGTGAGGACCCTTGACTCTCATCCAAAGGCCGTACCATGGGTGTTGGGAAAGCCGTTTTATGTAGTCGCGGGCCCTCAAGCATAGTGTGAAGTGAGAATGGACCATGTTGCGGGATCATTGCATATTTTGTTGGCGGAAAAAGATGGGAGGATTTGGTTTAATATAATATGTCTCAAACTCTATCAATTTGAGAGAATTACTTGGTGGTGTTTGTTTGTCTTGGAATCTATCCTAGAATTTGTTCTGAAATCTGCACTGCAATCTGTCCTAAAATCTATCCTGCTGGAAAAAAATATCAAAAAAGTCATGGTAGTGAGTGTCACCTACTATTCGGAGTTACGCAATGTTGTTAAGAATGTAAGTTTCTATCAAGTGAAGTCAATTATATTGTATAATGCCCATACAACCCACTTAATCTTCCTCGACCAGAAAATGGAAATCTATAGTGAGTTGTCATAGCATTGCGTGATTCCAAAGAGTAAGTGACGCTAAATACCATAAAATGGAGGAGTGGAAACAACAATTTTGAGGGTGAAAATGTGAGATGTCACTACGTAAAATGTGTCATGAAGAAGAGTGGTATGCCCTCCCCCGATAGAAAAGGAATGAATGCCATAGCAAAATGATGAATTCCAATACGTGTTTTGCGTGTAGTGGCAAGGACAATTATTAGAATATATCCCAAAGAACATGTCAATGGACTTATGATAAGCCTTACATGAAAATTTTCATGTCTTTGAACCTTGCAAACCTTTATCACTCTCATACATGCATTTCAATAAGTTTGGATCCAAACTTGCATTGAAGGCATGCAACAAGTGCATACAATTTCTTTGAAACGTGGCTTTAAGTAATTTAGCTTATTTTTGGAGTACATTTGGTGTAGTGGTATGCATGATTAGCTTAGCAAATTGACTTTGGCAATGTAGAAACAAAAAATAAATAAAGTGGATATCATATGAATATATTATTACCCCTATCTTCTGGAATCCGTTTCCCTACCCCCCCTCCCCTCCTCCCACTTTTCTAATGCAAATGGCTCCCATTTGCACCCACAACCAACCTTGCTTTCTCCCCAAAACTGCCCCCGCATTCTAACCTTCCCATGGTCTTGCAGTCCATGAGGCAACGCTAAGGTGCCTCGGTTATGGAATAATTGCAGTTATGACATTTCTCTTCAAAGCTCATGCATCTAAGGTAGAAATACCCAAACCAGTTAACCACCCTCTACCGTGCACTAGACCGCCATCATAATACAGTAGTGAAGTGCCATTTCTGAAACCAATCATGGCGAGGCTGGCAACTTCAATGCGTGTACACTTAGTGTAGCCAATGGGAGTCAAGTTTAATGTACTCATGAGTTAACCGGTTTAGGTGATGTTTTGTATGGAAATGCGGATTCCCGTGTTCGGTGTAGGGAGAATCTAGTGAACGAGTAGGGGGTTTGACAACTTTCCACTTTGAAAAATTGTAGAATTTTTTTGAACAGGGTAGAAAAATATGAAACAACTTGCATTCTTCATGAATCCTTCTCGTCTATCTTGGGAAATTATCTCATGATTGTAAGACCATATCTTCAATGCGAATCACCTTATTTTCACGGGTTATGGTATTTCTACCTTACTCCATGAGCCCATCGGGAGACCACCAATCTTGGTGAGCTGAAGAAAATATTGGAGTTTTTTGGTTTCCGTTTCGTGCCACATGAGTTCAAGAGTTTTTTGTCCTTTTGAACAAAATTAGTCATAAATCTTGGTGCGATGCCATTTATACCGGAATGACTCATAGGAATCACACTATGAGATTTGCATAATTTAAGGGTGTAGAAAACCAAGTAGCTTTCGAGGTTGTCTTCGTTAGAATTTGGTGTGTTGGTGAAGGGTTTTTTTCAACAGTTTCCTTGCCCAACATGGAAGTTGTTCCCTTGCCACCAACCACGAGGATTCTCTCACTAGAGAAACCGGATGAGTTGGTGACGTTTTCCTTTCGATTTTATGATTTACTTTGATTCTTGACAAATATGGAAGGAAGAGAAAGTTTGCATTTTTATTTTTTTAAATGCTTGTGATAAGTGTGGAGTTCCCAATGTTCACAAATATCCTCCTTTTATGAAAAAGATATTATAAAGTAGCGCTCACAAATATCTTCAATTTGCCACGTGCCAAGGGAGAAGGTCGAGTGCTTGTATAGAGGCAGGGCCCCACTAGGTTCACATCATTCGATCCACCCGCTTGTGTATCTTTTGATGCCATTCAACATGGTGGCAAGGGTCCTCATGTTTGATATTCTTGTTTTGTCACTAAGGGCCACTTCACACACAAGGCTGAAGGCCCGTGACCATTGCAATCTAAGAGCTCTCATTGGTCGAAAGGGCGGAGATTGTCCAAGTTCACTTCACACACAAAGGTGAAGACCTAAAGGCCCAAAGAAGACTTCATGGATGAAAAGTCTACATGGAGTCCTACATGGCGGACAATGGATAAGGTTTCATGGTCTCCAGGAATTTTCGTCAAGCCCACCTCCAAGAGGTGGGCCTGACACAAATTCCGGGAGACCATGACTTTTTTAATATATTTTTTCTAGCAAGACAAATTTCAAGACAGATGGCAGGGCATATTTCATAACAGATTCTAGGAAAGATTCTAGGACAGACAAACACCACCAAGTAATTCTCTCAAATTGATAGAGTTTGAGACATATTATATTCCTCCCCTCTTTTTCCGCCAACAAAATATGCAATGGTCCCGCAACATGATCCATTCTCACTTCACACTATGCTTGAGGGCCCGTGACTTCATAAAACGGCTTTCCCAACACCCATGGTATGGCCTTTGGATGAGAGTCAAGGGTCCTCACCATTACAAGGTCATGGCTCTTGGCTCATGTGTGAAGTGGCCCTAAGGTTGAGGTGTCTATAATCGATAAAATAAGAGAGTTTGCATCTATTTAGGAGGAGTAATAGCAGGGAATTGTTTTTTGTGTGAAGAGAAACAAATTCTAAAGAGAATGCTATTCTAAGGAGAATGCAACTTTTAAAATAAAATAAAATAATGAATATGGAAACAACTACAAAAGCAGTAAAGTTTAGGGAAACACACAGTCAATCAATAGGTCACCCCCCAGGTAGTTCACTTAGTGCATTTTAAAAACGACGTGCAACATAATATAGGGAGGATTAAATTTTTTTGACATAAAATTTATAAAATAATTCCAAATAATGAAGGGTCTATTAAAAGTAGACAATCTCATTACAAGTAAGGTAGATAGGTTTAAAATGTGGGCCATTCCTTTTTGTAAAAATAATATAAGGGCTGGAAATAAGGATCCTAGGATGTATGTTTAGTAGGATCAATTTTGTACGCATGCCTCATGAGGGATGGATGAAAAATGCCCAATTGTTTGCCCAAAATGGATGAAAATCGTAGCGCATGTTTCTGGTCGTCTTCCTGTATAACCATTTGTAAAAAACACCTAGGGTTTTGTTTCTTCCTCAAGTTTGCTATGTTTTGGGCAACTTTTTGTTGAAACTCCTCCTTGTTGAAGCTTATGGTAAGAAAGTCCAGCAAGTATGTCTTGTTGTAGTTGGTTTAGAATCTCCTTGTAGAGTTTCCTTTACAATTGCTTTAGGATCAGGGGCGGCTGTGAAGTTCCATATAGGGTTTCAATTTTCTTGGCTAAAGGTCTTACGGTTGTTTTGGAGGCGGTTTAGGGTTTAGAGTTTCTATGCACGGCTTGTAATTGATTGTTCCACTTCTGCTGGGTGGCCATGTTGGTGTTTACAGATGACAACTCAAGTAAAGATGTGGACTATGGAGGGTGATTATGTTGTGCCACAATATTACAGGAAGTTGAAGGTTTTTGAGGAGGAAACATACGCCTCACTCAGGGTTCGTTTGGAAGAGAAATCGGCGCTGGATCTTAAGCCGCTGCCACACCCAACAACCTTGGGATTGCATGGACCTCGCCGATGAGGAACGCACCTCCAATTTGAAGTTTCTCCTGCATTTGGCTGTCATCAACAGCTGCACGAAAAAATTTGTGGGCAACATGATGGAATTTGGTGCGGTTTGACACGCACAAGCCAATGTCACTACGTTTCCTCCACGCCATCGTGCATTTCGAGGGATGGCAATCGTCAACATCTTCGACGCCCACATGGAGTTGCTATGTAAGTCGTGGGTTTTGATTAACCCGATGCCCCGCCTTCGCACAAGCTCTTTTGCACGCCTCAACGTAACAAACCTCTATGCAATCCGTATGCACCTCAAATCAGATCGGAAAGATAATACTTTGTCCATCATGGTGATGGTTTGGTTGACAATGTAGGAGTTTGGGTAACCCCTACTCTTAGATCTTGACGTTTGTATGTTATTTTGTCGTAAATCGCTTGATTCTTTGGTGCAAGATTGGACACTAAGGTATGAGACATGATTACATAGGTTCGTTTTGTTTTTCATACCTTAAACCACCTACACAAACTTGTAAGGAACCATAAGACTTCTGCATAGTTGCAATGGTTGTGGTTTTTTGTGTTTGGGTTAGACTTTTACAGAGCGGGTGTTGTGTTTCTACTCTAAGACTTCTTTTTTGATGCATGAAGATTATGTTCTATGGGTTGTAAAACTACATATTTTAAAGCAAATTTTAGACTGTATCATGCTTAAGTATCCTTGTGTTCTTCATCACTTGCAATTGTATGATATCTTTCAGGTTATGGTCTTGGAATGATATGCATCATGGTATCACACTTGTTCTTTTGTGATGTGGTTAACGATACACATATTTTACACAAGTTAAGATTTGTTTTGGTAAGCACAAGTCTTTCACATGTATGACAAGTTCTTGCATTTAGTTTTTGTAATGGTATGTATGTTTTATGCCTTTTTATTGCCATGTTTTTCCCCACCACTTTTGCATTGCATACAATTTTAAATTAATTTTTGTTATTTAAAAGGAATGTAGACTACAAAAATTGCAATGACATGGGCAACATAAGTAATAGTAGGGTGCAAAAAAATAGGCCATTTTAGAGAATTAAGTAATTATAGGGAGCTTTTAATTCGTGCCTTGGAGGTAAATAGCCCTTAAACAAATACCCCTCCGTTGCACATGGTACACAAAAATCCTATAGAATGACCTACCTGAGGTTACCCCATAACTGCTCTTCTAAGTGCTAATTCTCGACTATGACAATTGTCAAAATGCTTGTGAAGGTATTCAATCACAGGAAGCCACCACATAAACTCGTTCACCTATAAATTATAGACCTCATCCATGTCAACAATTATATGACCCTAGTGAGCGGTTAAATGGACATGGTTGACTATACATGCCTCGACCTTAAGTAAACAAATGAAGTCTCAATACTAGGTATTGACAAGTACAATGAGTTGTCATATTAATGTGGGATACTATTTGGAGTTCCACATCGCTGTTTTTTAAGAATCAATAATCTCGTTCAATTGTTCTTGCTGCATTAACATGAAAACCAGTGCCCAGGAAGTTTTTGGGCACAGTCAGTCAAGATTCGAGTGATTCTAAATCCAGCCAGTTACATGTTGACATCTTCCGGTTTTGCTTTATTCATTTGAGGTATATTCTATAGATTCCTCTAAAATGATCGGTAATTCTGCTTCAACCGGTTATTTCTCAAACTCAACCGGTTCATCTGTAACCAGCTGCCAGTTCGTCCCGGACATAGATGAAAACTATTTGTCACTTGGAAGTCGTTGGCATGAGATCTGAGCAAAATAGGTCAACATGTTTGTATAGTGTTAAAAAAATAAAGATTGTACACATTCTGTAAATAAGTTCGCAAAATACGATCTTAGTGTACTATGCACCGTTTGTGTGTGCACGTACATTGCCTAGAAGTTCGAATTTCCCATTGCAATTTCAAGTTTGAAAATCGAAAATGTCAGGGATTTCATAGTATGTGCAATACGAGAGAGATAGAGTTCCGGGTCGAGAACTACAATGGATCCGCAAAAGGAGGTCACGCCCAAATGCAAGAACAGATCGTGCAATAAGAGGCTCGGATCGACAGCGCATCCAATAGATGTGAAAGCCAATAGATCACAGCAAAAATGCAAAGACAGGCTTGGAGCCAAAGTGAGCAAACGAGACGTGTATCACCAGCCAACCACTATTGTAAGTACACACCACAGCAGCCGTCGCTGCTTGAGCCACATCGCAATACGAAGTAATGTATCAACAAACTCGTCCGTGATATGAGAGCTCAAGGCGAAGGAGACAGAAGGCAAGCTACCGCCACTGAACCCATATCCAACAGATAACAGACCATCAGAGCGGAGCGGAGGAATTGAGCGACTACGCCGACATCAAGAGTGTGTAAGGAGACGATGAACCCCAAGAGACACAAAACTTACACAGATTGTATGAAATCTTTTGCTCTCACTCATTTTCTCTTTTGCATTCTCCAACAAAGCATACACACAGTGTGCCCTCACAGAGCTCAACCCTCATTCCGTCATAAAGAGATCTCCCCACTATCTACTGAAATCCCCATGCAGCTTCTCCAACAAGCCCACGAAACCCTTACGTAACCCAAAATCTCACTTCAAACCTTCATCTCCAGAAAACCTCCGACTACACTCCCTGGACAACTCTCTTTAAATTACTCCCTACCACAACTCTACACCCATCTCCACCACTACCAAAAAAAAAAGTCCATCTCCAGATTGCCAGATAGCCGAAACCTACAAAATCACATGGACATCAAACCTTACTCCTACATTCCACCAATGTCCCACTACACTCCCCCCTCTACGTGCCCCAGATCCAACCCTTACGGATCGACACCGCAACCTTCGTTTTTCTTCCCCGACTTGAGCTCACACATGCTCACACGGACACTCGGAGTCACCTCCAGCAGAAATGAATCGGCGCAGATAACATCAACACTCACCCTCGGCACCACCGCAAGATGACAAGCCACGCTCCGCAACACTGCTTCACCTACATGAGACAGCAGGCGCCTCCCTGCATCCACACCACCCAACCCAACATTGCATCCCACCAGTAAGTCCACTCACCCACACATCAACTTCACTCTCTCTCCCCCCACAAAGCAAAGTTAGCAAATAGCTCAACAACCCCTGCATTCATACAAACCCACACAACAACATCCACAAAGAAAGCCTCACACAAACTCACCATTTTAAAAACTCCACTATGTGCAAGCTCCAACGGACTCTGCAACCCCAATCCAAAATACAATAGAGCAGCAGAATCACTAAAGCAATACTCTCCCCACAAATCTGCTCCCGAACTCTCATCACAACAAAGACTCAATATGGCAGAAATACCTCCCTTACCAACCCCACAAAACCTAAATTCCGCTCCACACGAAACTACAAAGCTCCGCGACCTACACATCGTCCTCCTTGCCTTGTCAAGAGCAACGGTCATCACAAATGCCAAGTACCAAACAAAGCAAAACACGCACACAAAAGCACCAATACCAATACTTTTACCTGGCATCATTGGCAATCTGCTACAAACAGCAACAGCGCTCCAAGCACTTACCATCACCACCAATCCTCAAAAAGACCCACACACCTCAATAACAACATGAGCCCACAAAAAAATGAAGTCGCACACAAAAACACCAAAACCAACACCCTTGCCTGGCAACAACAATAGTTTTCTACAAATATCAACAACGCTCCGAGCACGAGCACTCACCACCAATTCACAAAAAATTCCACATACGTCAGTCAAAGCAAAATCCCACCAAAAAAACAAGGACTCACCTAGCACTGCCGCACAAGGCAGCCTCGATCCACCCAGCCAGCATCTGCACCCACACACCACACAACGACCTCAGATGCAAGTATTTAAGCCCAAAATTCACAACCTTCCAAACACCAACAATCGCATCAACCCCTTTGAGTCGAACGCAATGCTTAAACAGCCCAAGCATGGAAGCAGACAACATGCTGAAGAACGAAGACAACCCAAGGAGGGAAGCAAACAACCTCCAGAAGAACGACATCAGACCAAGATAGTGTGACACCAACGCTATGATACCCAAAATGACAGCTGAGGACATGCAACCACGCCATCGCCAACTAAGCACCAACAACTTGCCAGAGACCAATGTAAGAAGAACCCACATACCGCAGAAGAACATTGACCCGGAGACCACTGCAAAAGAGACTTTTAGCGCATCTGGACAAGCGCAGAAGAGAGTACAAGAACAAAGGGAAGAAATAACTCATGCCGAGAAGCCAAATTCCGCACCAAACCACACATAACCCCCGCCCACAACAGCTCCAGTACGTCGGAACGCTCCACCCAACCTGCAGCTCAACAAGTCAATCAGCAGCTAACCCAAACTCCACAACCCACGGCTAATAAGGCCACGATTAACAAATAGCTAGACATCAAATGCATGGCGATCCTCTCCGAGTAGCAAACTCCCATCAACACCGAACGCCGAGTTTTTCCACAGCAGCCAACCAACAAGATCATGAGAAGACCAGCGAGCCCAGCTTGGCCCCCGCTCCATGACATTGACATCGACATGCAGTTGGAAGACGTCTCCCTCGAACACGGTGGGAATCAACTATCCAACTATCCAACTCCCACATGTACTCAGCTGGGAATCAACTACAGTCAAGACTCTATAAGTGTTACCCCTATAAGCGTTATAATTTCATATATGTTAAGAAAATTTTACTCCCCTACAAAAACACAATTGGTAAGACTAGTAAGTGTTATGTGTTAAGTGTTATAACATGCTCTACTCCCTTCTTTGTTAATTGCACCTCCATAAGTGTTAATTTTGAGAAAATCAAGGTAATAATATATGAGAGCATACATTTTAAATATGTAATCACATTTATCCCATATTCTTTGCGAACAAGTCAAATATTCTCTCTTATTTAGGAATCCTTCCTCCTTGTGCACTTTCAAGCAATTTGGGAGAGGAGATGGCAGACATAGAAGGTTTGGGAGTTGGGGTGCTTGTTGGGTGCTAGTTTGCTAGTTGGGGCTTACAGTACTTGATATAGCATCTTTCAGGCACAACAATTAGGGTCAACAATCAGGCGGGTGTTCTTTTGATCTCTATTGAGAGAGAGATAAAGGAAGCTAGGCGTTTGGTAGAGGTTGATGAAGTTGCTACTCTACTTCATCAACTGACGTTGTTGTCATCTGATAGTGAGGTGGGTGACGTGATGAATGCTCATGAATACCTCAATTATGAGATGGAGTTTGATTTAAACAACCCCTATGAACCTACCGATGAGGAGTTTTTGGATATGTATTCCTCAGAACATCAAGAAATTGATGTGATGAGGTTATGGTTGATGTGGTAGAAGAAGTTGTAGGATTGAGTGTTGTTGAGCGTTTTGTAGAGACTTTGAAGAAATACTTTGAACAAAGATCAAATGATGCCCTATCACACATCAAGAGCATTCAAGGACTCCAAAAGGAAGTTTCATCTCATCATTTGGAAGCTTCTCCTCATACTACTATAGACTCTTTCTTTCAGTTAGTTTAGTTGGAAGAACCTCGTCAAGTTACTACTATATAGATTATTTCTTTCAATTAGTTTAGTTGAATTATGTATTATCATCTGTACTTTTATTTTTTATTTTCATAAAATGTTAAGTTCTTCATTTTTGGAAATTTTAAGTGTTATTTCTATAAATGTTATTAATCATCGGTATGAATTCTATAAGTGTTACTTGTTATAATTCTATATATGTTATTTTTTTGCTACTCCCGACCTGTAACATTTATAGAGTCTTGACTGTACAAACAACCCATAAACAAATAAGCGTTATCCACTTTGCGAATAGCATTCTCCTACCATCCCCTACAAGAAAGGAGGTCACATACAACACGCATAGCGCGAAGAGAAAGAAAGCGAGGGCAGACAAAGGCACCGCGACCTTCAACCCAAGAATTGTAGCGGAAGGCACACAAAGCCACGCACGTCATAAGGTAGCACTTCCTAGGATTGAAATTGTTGCTCTAATGTGATTTGAATATTGTAGTTAGTGTCATATGGTATTTTATGTCACTATGGTAACGTTTCTAGTGACACTATTTATTAATAAGGTTTACAAATATTGTCATCCCCAACTTACTTTTCATTCATCCGAATGCGAATCATTGAAACAAAGTTTGGTGTAATTTTGCATCCTAACAAATCCGTGATGAAATGTTGTCATGGAGAAGTGAAATTTGGATGAAAGATCACTTAATAAGTGACAGTAATCGTAACACTATAAAATCTATAACCCCTGAAAACATTTACAAGGAATAACAAGTAATGTTAGGTTCACACTTAGTGTTGGTGACACTACACCAAGGGTTGACAATTAGTAGTGAGCAAGACAATTAGAATTGGTGTGACACCAAAAATAATGTTTAGTGTAGTGGCCTCTTAATGACAATTTTGGTCCACCTTAAGCATGAGAATGGATGTTGTGACGAATAAACATCCACTTATTGTTTAAGAGTTTGGCCAATTTACAATTTGTGACCAAAATCAATTCAGTTGACGATCCATTCCAACACCTATTTTTGGTGCCACAATGGACACCTACGAACTTCAAATTGAATATGAGTAGCATATATTCTAGTAAGAACAAAATTGGGACTTATTGGTTGAGAGATGCAAAAGATCATCACTCAACACTATTGGGGGGGGGGGGTTTGTAACCACTTTACCTAAAGAACAATCCTATATTTCCATTAATTATGTCAAAATCACACTATGCCCAAATAATAATAATAATAATAATAATAATAATAATAATAATAATAATGTGAACTTAGATGCACAAACCTTCAAATTTTGCAAATTTATTGACATTTTGATATTTTTCATGAGATAATTTGAACACCTGAAGTGTCTCATGTGTGCTCCAAGGGTACGTGAATCCCTCAATGCTTCTAGGCTTTTTGGGGTGAAAATAAGCGATTTCAATGTTGAAAGCTTGTGATTTTTGGTGGGAGATATGCTAAATTGTAGGAGATCTAACCATACATATGAGCGCAATTTGGAGTCTATAAATTGTAGTTTTATGTTTGCCTTTTATTGTTTTTCTTCTTTTCATTGGTCCATACAAATAACATGGGATAACTCTTATCCCTCTTCAGACTAGCGTTGTAGCCTTATTCTAACCTTATTGTTTCTCATGCCTCTTCCAGTACATTTTTATTGACTATGAGCAATCTAATGCTCTACCTTCTACACGATAAAGAATCTCCATGTTTATTTAACATAGTGGTTGCACGGCACGTATCATCTTGTGGTGATTTATACCGTATTTGTGGTAGGTGTTGTGAGGTGGGCAACATTGTGAGTCTTTTTCCTGGAGGTAGAAAAAATGGTGAGTTGCAAATCAAATTTTCAAGTTTTGCAAAAGTTTGTGGGGTATTTCTTCACATTCTCAAATACCAACGCAAAATGGTTCACAAACAATCACTCAAATGTGGATTCTTTTTCCAATGCTTGCAATGCCGTAACCCTAGGATTTGCATCAAATGAGCCCAAAACTTCGAGATTTAGGATGGGCAATAAAAAAATTGAATATCAAAAATCCAAACCGTGGATGTTCCTCAATTGCAGGTCTAAACATCCACACAAATTTTCAGGTCAATCAAGTAACATTACACCAATAAATGGAGTACCGTAGTACCATAGCAGGTTCGTCCTAAAATAATTCTAAAAATAAAAAAACGTAAAAATTAGAAAATTTTGAAGACAAAAAAACGAAAATAGAATAAATTAGTTTTTGAAATATTTTGCTATTTCTAAGCTATTTAGGGTCATTTTTACTTATTTTTTGCTAAAAAACGAAAATTGAGAAATTCAATTTTTGAGAGGCGAACCTTATTTTTTCAAAAAAATTAAATATTCGTTCGCCAGGCAGCGAACCTGCTATGGTGTTACGGTAGCTATTTGGTTTTGAGTTTTGCTAGTTTAGGTGATTTACTGGCCACATGCCCTAATCTCATTCGCTATGGGGGGGTGGACGAGAAAGGCAAAGGCAACATTGTGCTTGGACAATACAACCCCAATATCCTTAAATAAAATATAAAATAAAATAAATCCTAGGTCACAAATTGATTCATGTCATTTTTGTTTTATTTTTTATTATTTTTATTTTTATTTGTACTAGGTCACTTATATAACCATGCAACCATTGCCTAGATTTTGGCCCAATCTAATTAAGCTAACCTCATAAAACAAACATTTCCCCCACGTTTTGGGATCGTATATGACCCCAAAAGCATTTAGGAGATACCATGTGTTTCTACATCAGTTTGTCCCACTCATGCACCTAAGGTACATGGCCCTTATATTGTGGGCACTTCCAACTCCACATACAAGTTTGACTGTTGCATCAAATCATAAATTTTCTCGTATGGTTAGCAATTGCAAATCATGCAAAATTGTCATTTGAAGTTCTAGAAATCGAGATTTCATATGCAAAAGCTACAATAATTCAAAGTGAAGATTATCTTTCTCCCTAAGTGAGCACATAAACCCTCCTCAATCATGTGAACATACGAACTTAGAATAAATGATACATTTCAAACAACTAGTTTAATCTCTTAAAAAACACATGACTTTTTGGGTGTATACTACTATTACAAGCCTTGCCACATATCACTTAAGGTAGAGGGTACTATATCCAACACCCCACCCAAAAGAAACACCTAAAACACCTCTTAATTCAGTACATGGAACACACCTTAATCCATCTGGATGCCTCCGACGTAAAGCGGAGGCGGATTCAGGTGAAAAGTGGGGTGGTTGTGGGAAAATGTTGGGTTAATTTTGGGCAAAAGTAGGATTGGATTTCAGCAATCATCAGGAATGTAGCTAGGAGCGTACTCACAAAAATTTATTAAGATCCCACATGCAAAAGTTATAAGAGCTCAATTTTTCATTATTGGGTGGAAAGTTGGTTTTAGTGCGGGGACAATTCTGGGCAAAAGGTGGGGACTTTGAGAGAAAACATGGTTGGTTTTGGACAAGCCGTTGGGCGGATTTTGGGAGCCATTTGTAATAGAAATAGTGGGATTCTAAGGAAGGATTTAGGAAGCTCGGGGTAAGTGACTTCAAGAAATTGTAGTATATTCATATGATGTGCAATTTATTTTGTTTTTTTAATTGTTTCTACTATGTCTAGAACCAATTTGCCCCGGGGAAGTCACTCCATTGGTCAAGTTGACGCCATGTGCGATAAAAGTGAATCTACTTTTTCTAAAGGCATCACCAAAATGGGTCAAATTTTATCAATTTTTTTTCTCTAGTAGATATATATGGTATCTATTACATAGTAAAAAATGGTAACCAAATTTGATGATCTCTTTTTTGTATAAAACATACCATTTCTAACTAGAATGACGCAGAATTGAACTAAAACAATTACTACAAAAATGAAGATGACTAAAAATTTCAAAAAAATATAAAAAAGATATTATCAATGGTTTTGTATCTCTAGTAAAAATATCATCATTTTAAAAATTATTTATGACATATAATATAGGGGTAGCAAACTTTTATTGCACGTAGTGGCCTAATGTGCATGGAGTGACTTCCCCGGGCAATTTGCTAAGCCAATAATGCATACCACTAATCCAAAAAGACTTCAACATTAGACTAAGGCCCTCTTCACACTAGAGGCGAGAAGCCGTGGAGAAAACCTCACAAGGGCCATGGCTCATCCTTGAGAAGCCAACCTTTGAACTTGATGGCTTTTGGATATAGTGTAAAGTGAGAAGGGGCCACAAACATAAAGTGCTGATTTTTTTTAAGTGGCCGTTTTGAAATATTCTTAAAAAATAAAAAAACGATTGGTTGTGAGAATTTTGGCCAAACGGCCTCCCGGATTTTGCGTCAAGCCCACCTCGTGAGGTGGGCTTGACGCAAAATCCGGGGGCCTTGAAAAATGTGCACTTTTGTTGCCACGAAGGACAAAAGTGTTGTCCATGTCATTTTCTCCTCCTTCCGTCCCTTGGACTGCAAATTTCGGGTGTAAAGTGACATTCTTTGGTCTTCTCAGTTTCTAGGCCTCCCGTTGGCTGAAATTTCTATCCTTGCGGCTTCTCACCTTTAGTGTCAAGAGGCCCTAAATAGATTGAAGTGTTGGTTTAAGCACCCTATGCCTTATATAAGTCATTTAGGTGTCCAAGTTAGAAGAGTGGTCCCGTTATAAAGCCACATTACAAAGAGCTTTTAGGGATTGGCTTTGATCCCACAAAGTCTCTCTCTCTCTCCAAAGCCCAAGCCAGGTTAGCCAACCAAAAGGGGGCGGGCCTTTAGCCCAACCTCTCCTCAATTGACCCTCGGTAGACCTGAGGTTTGACTCAGGTTAACCTTTTTGGTCCCTAGGTCGGCTCTGCAGACCCGAATATATAGGCTCCTCCAACGACCGGTCCACCGGGTCTACCGGGCACCCGCACTTTTTGCTCTTCCTTTGGTTGCTGCTTGAAATAGAGGGACAATATGGCGGCCGGCGTTGAAGGTATTATTATTGTTGTTATTATTATGATTACTGTTATCATCAACACAGCAAGGGCTATTTCTGGATCCCTAAATTTCCTTATTTGTTGTTATCACCTGTTCAGTTTCAGATTGGGCCGTCTTCAAAGGCTGCCCAATACCAGAAAAGTAGTTTTTATATTAGTTTCTCCTATTAATGTTCCTTTGAAACCTAAGGGCCCACTTCACACACGAGACTGAGAGCCCGTGACCAGTACACTTCAAGCACTCTCATTGGTGGAAAAGGCGGAGCCGGTCCAAGTTCGTTGCACACTACGCTCGAGGGACCAACGGAGTATGTGAATGCAAGATGATGGATGTAAAGTCTACTCATTGGTGGAAAAGGCGGAGCCGGTCCAAGTTTGTTGCACACTACGCTCGAGGGACCAACGGAGTATGTGAATGCAAGATGATGGATGTAAAGTCTACATGGATCCCTACATGGCATCAAATGGATCATGTTTCATGGTCACTTGGATTATTAAAAAAACCCACCTCTTGGAGGTAGGCTTAACACAAAATTGGGAGACCATGGCATTCCGAATGCTCACAACCGTTGATTTATTTTGTTTTATCATGTGTGAAGACCCGCAAAAATAGAAATACAAATTGAAATAGCATTTGGTTGAGGGCCCGGTCACATATGACTTCCCACTACACGTGAGGGTCCGTGACCGCACTACGTGGTTTTGGAGGTGTGTTGGGACGGCCTTTGGACACTTTCTTTTGGGCTCTCACAATTTCATGGTCACGGCTCTTGGATCCTGTGTGAAGTGGCCCTAACTCCACCTTGATCGTTGAAGTTTGTAAGCAACACTTCAGATGGGGGCCAAAGCAATGAACAGGAGAACCGACCGCTAGTTACAAATGAACCGGTTGAGAAAGAACCGGTTGAGAGTTTGAGACTTCAGGAATATTACCCATCATTATGAGGAATCCATGGAATATCTCTGAATTTAATGAAGAAAAAACCGAAAGATTGCAACATGTAACTGGTTGGACTTGGGAACACCAGGATCTTGACCGATTGTGCCCAAAAATCTCCTTGGACATTGGGTCCAGCAAAATGGAGCAAGCATGTTGGGCAAGAGGTGTAAATTGGACCTAGGGCCTTTAGATGAGGGTTTCAAGACCAAGAAAAGGCAAAGTGAGGTGTCCCGTACATGGAGGGATACACTAATGTTTTGAACCAATGAATGGGGAGAACCGACAACTAGTTACAAATGAACCTGTTGATTATCAAAAAGAATTGGTTGAAGTTCAAGACCTCGTGAAAATAACCAATCGCTCTAGAGGAAAATTATTTAATATACCTCAAGTTAATAAAGAACAACCGAAAGATGTCAAAATGTAGCCGGTTGGGCTTGGAAACACTAGGATCTCAACCAATTACGCCCAAAAAATTCCCCAGTTATTGGTCCGCACCAAGAAATGATGCTCAAAGGAGAGCCCATGTTTTGGAGAATTGTTTTGGAAAGTAGGGTGGGTCCAATTCAAGAGTTCAATTTGCCTCAAAATGATTCAAATCGGTTCCTATGTTCTTCAACCAAGGACCCCCATCTAAAGCACCCCAAAGTTTGGCTCCCATGAGTACTTACACCTAAGTTACTATATAACCCTTATAGACACCTATTTACCTAACCCAATGATTTCATTGTTAGATCATAGTTTCCAAATGAAAATGGCAAATTAACTTTGAGACTCCAACAAGTAAGATAGTGACAACCCCTATTTAGTTACTTCTCTTAATCAAACACCTATATTTGAAGGATATGTGGTTCCGTGTGGCTCCAGGAACGGATATGAAAGAAACATGTGTTTACAAGACATTGGACTACGTGCTCGAAGTATGGTAACTATTCTAGGCTTCAAAGTCAACCTAATTGGGGGGGGGGCCTACATGACCATTTATGTGCGTGAGACTTTTCACTTTGATATATTAATTAAATTATTTGTATGAGCTCTAAAAATTGAGGAAAGTGGCTACGGCTTCGCTCTGGATTTGCTAACCATCTTGTTTCATATCTCAAAAGAAGTGGTGTTAGTTGGAAAAAAGTAATCATTGAAGACCCATCTATTTTATGTTCTCTACACATTTTATCTCTAGTGTATGAGAATCCGGTTTGACTCCCACTGTGAAATATTCTCTTTACTTGATGGGGGAAAAAACTAGCTAGGTAGGTAGGAAGCCAAGAGCTCACCCACCGCAAGGTAGGTAGTAAACCCCACCCTGCACCAAGAGGATTCTTGAGCAGGGTAGGGCCAACATGCTCAAATTCACGTGGGATTGCCTGACATTGGTTTTTTGTTTTGTTTTTTGTGTATGAGAATCCACAATCTTATAAGAGTGAAGTTTTGCCACCTATCATGGAGGAGGGTGATATTGCATAATACCATTGCATAGAATGGGGGTCATTATTTTACACAAAGTTGATGTCCAAATCGAAGTCAAAGATCCCAAGTTATTTTAGTGGATCCAATTGGAGTAAATTAATAGCATACTTGGGAGGAGGCATTCTTTTACCACGTTAGCCTTGTGGTGTACCATTCATGGTATTTAGAGTCACATGCCTAATAGTGTCACTTACAATATTTTGAGGTGTATACTAGGTTACAATAATGATCATCGACTTCATCATCATTGTTATCTCATGACACTTGGCAGTCAAGTGCACTTACTAATATCTTGGCATGAGTATGTTCCATAACATTATTCAGATCCATAATAGTGTTACGTGGGATTGAGAGTATTCCACAGAATATTCCCTGTACTCCAACTAAGGTGAGGAATATTTCATGGAATATTGTCGGTCCCGCAAAACATTGTTATGGATCTGAATAATGTTGCGTCAATATTGTTACAAGGTCTATGCCTATGTTACTCAATGGTCTGCACATTGATTGAAGTGTACACAATGGTCAAGAATATCTTCCTATTGCATGCTAAATGTAAACACATGACACTGGCCATTAGTATGCTCAGTATATATTCCGCTTGCATACTAAATTGCAAAACTATCATCTCAAATATCCCAATGTCCTACTCTAAATGTCACGAAGTAAATAAATTTTCATCTAAAAAGTTACTTATGTTGACAAATAGTATCATATTGGCAATTAACGGATGTGACACTTTTAAGACCTCTAGGCATCTAGTGTAGGCCCTTTGCAAATAGTGTATGTGACACTAAATACCATAAAATGTGTAGTTGTCTTGAACTAAAATCCATCTTAGGGCCGCTTTACACCTAGAGACCGGGCCAATCCGTTGTGTAAGAGGCTTGAAATCCTCACTTGTGATTGGCCAAAAGGCTCAAATCGGTCCCAACCCCTTTACACCTAGAGGCCGGGTTGATTTGATGGTATGATTTTTTTAATTAAAAAATGTATGTTATGACACGGCCCGAGCTCGTTGAATTGGGTGCACCCAAAATGGAGGGCCAATTCTTGGCCTCGGGGCCATTGTCATATTTCACTAAAAAAAGCCTTCTTAAATAAAGTATGATTTTTTTAGCGAACTAGATCCGTTGGATTATGTGGAAATCTAAACGGCTCTATGCTAGATTATGCTAGATCCGTTGAATTATGCTGGATTTATTGAATCGGCCTAGCTTCTTGGCCCTAAGGCCTTTACATATGGGAAATTTGGCCCCCGTTATAATCTTATTATAATGTGTAGTTGGGGCCGGCCTCCAACCCAAAAAGGGTTGAAATTTCATGCAATCGGCCTCATGGGGGTTTGGCCCAGCCTCTAGGTGTAAAGCGGCCCTTATAATGGTAAACTTTCCTTAAGGCCTCAGCTTGTTATTAGTAGGTATGGGGCAAATGAATATGTGAGGAAGTTTTGAAGCTCAAAGGGATGACCATGTAATGCCATCCATACCATGATGTCTACAAGGTCGGCCGATTTTCGCCAACACTTCAAATCTTTTGCCTAAGAATGAGACCATGACTTGCGCCAAAATATTTGCATAATGAAATAAGAATTGGTTATTTCACGTTCAAGTGCCCACCGGTGTGACAATTAAGTTACATACCTACACTAAAAGGGATATTTAGTGTTTGATTTTATTTAATGTTGTTATCACCTTACCCTGCTCAAGACTAATTTTTAATTCCTTGACAATTAGTGTTAGACATAAATGTGCCACTACCTTCCCTACTGCCACCTCCCTTCTCCTTTTATCATTGTTATTTATTTTTTCATATCCTTACTAACACTAAATTCAAACATGTAATGTCCACCTATTACCATAGTTGATATTTAGTGTTTGAGTTTACATTTAATGTTACTTACTTTCATAGGGTTATTGACATTTAGTGTATGCGTTCGTATTTAGTGTATCAAACACTAAATATCCTTTTTAGTGTAGTTCTCAATATGATTACCCAACTTTCGCACATCATGACTCCTCACTTGTCCAATGAATTGGGTGGGACAAAATAAGGGGAAAAACAAACAATGTTTTCTACCCCTTCCCCCTTGCACGTTTCATCATGAACCCAATTCATTGAAAGTTACCGAGGTCTTTGATGTTAACCTTAACCCATTCGATGACTAAGGTTCTTTTGGAGAGTTTCACATCATCTTCACCCAACTTAGGCACTATTCACCCACCCACATGTAATATTTATCCATGGCCTTATCCGCAAGGGAAGAAAGTTACTTCCCACCCACCGTAATTTGTACAAAGGGTAAATCCACAATGATGGGGCTCAAGCCCTCATTATGAGATTGCCTAGACATCTCTCACACTTGAGCCCCCTTTGGACCTTATCCACAAGGGGCCTCCCCCTTCTCTAAGGTTTTTGGCCTCTAGTTAACACATGAAACATGTTGTTGCTCAACTAGAATTACTATATAATATGCCGCATCTCTATCTCATGGATTCAATCCCTCCAAATAGACATTCACTAACTTTTTGCTATTCCACTTATCCTCCTTCACTGTGACACATCGTGATTCCACAAATACAAACAAAGTGTTACATTTTCAACTTCACAATGCTCGTGTCCCCCGTGTCTTGTGCCCTCCGTATGTTCATGTCCAATTAAATTTGGACTTCGACACTAGTTATGGATAGTTGCACTCGCTACCGTAGTACCATAGCAGGTTCGTCCTAAAATAATTCTAAAAATAAAAAACGTAAAAATTAGAAAATTCAGAAGACAAAAAAACGAAAATAGAATAAATTAGTTTTTTGAAATATTTTGCTATTTCTAAGCTATTTAGGGTCATTTTTACTTATTTTTTGCTAAAAAACGAAAATTGAGAAATTCAGTTTTTGAGAGGCGAACCTTATTTTTTCAAAAAAATTAAATATTCGTTCGCCAGGTGGCGAACCTGCTATGGTGTTACGGTAGCATCCTAGAGAAACCCTAAACCACGCGACCTATTAGGTGTGTGAGATAATTGCCTCTTTTCCGGAGGTACCACCTCTTCATCTTCAAAGTTAAAGCTAGGCTTTGGGATGCTCTCTTTTGTCCTAAAGATGTAAAAAGGTCTTTAGATTCCAAGCCTACATAGGCACATGAACGAACCACATAACCAAATTATCTTAAACTCTTGGTTGAAGTTACACATAAACTTTGAGGGAGGGAGCCACACGGGATTCATGTCGTGTTGGATGTGTGTGAGTTTTGGGACATTTCTTCCGGCTATGCAACGAACTTGGACAAGGACGACCTTTTCATTGGGTCACGCACCATGTGTAGATTGTGTAGGACAATTTTTTGGTACTAGGTAGGATGCACCCAAGAAAACTAACCCTTGCATTATACTACAATATACGTTGTCCCCTTTTTTACATGAAATTTTGCATACTAAAATCCCATGAGGCCATGGTTTTTGAGCACATAAGGTTGATCACATTGTATAATTTGGTGAGTGTGCTTATCTTTGCCAAATGGACAGTTGATTTAGGGTGAGAGGTTTCGATTTAGTCTCGTGGGACCCAATTGAAATGGTTGGGGCGAAACAACCCGTACACTGGCTCCTTGGAGGCAAGGGTTTAGGCATCCAACAAGGAACGAGTGTATGGGTTGGTTTGCCCAAATCAATTGAAATGAAGAGAAGAGGAACAATTGGCTCTGATGTTGCCACTGGCGTGGTTTTTGACGTTACTTCATCTTTGAGTTGATCTAATTCTAAACGTAATCCCAATACATGCATCACAAGAATTAGGAGGCCTCAACAAACTATTACCTCCTTTCAAAGGTGAACATCTTAAAAGGGGTGCATACAAGTCAACTTGCATCTATGTCCCCTAAGGGCAAGTCCTAGGTTCTCACGTGATTGGTTGAAAACACAAGGTTCACCAATTGGGTGAATCAATATAATTGGTAGGGCACACCAAAAATCAAGTGCTAGGAAGGACACCCATCCAAGCACTATTCCAACCTTAGGCGGCTTAACGGTAGAGTTCCCATGGGATTCATGTCGAGGCCTTGGATTGGTGGAATGACATGTATAATACAAACGAGTAATAATCTTGCTATCAATATTGGGGCTAGGGATTCGTGATGTTTGCGTAAACTCATCCATGATGAAGTTGTCAATGCAATGAATTGTATTATAGCTTGACAATGACTATTTTACATTATTTGACTTCGGAAATAGCATCATGGACTCCAAATTAGTTGGGTTGAGTCCAGTTGGAATGAATTGGCCTTCAACATTGTAGGGGATTTGTATCTAATATAGCTCCTCCATCCACAATGGATGAGTTTACACAAACTCCATGAATCCCAAGTCCAATATTAGTAAAATTTATTTAAAAAAAAATCATACCCAATTGATACGAGCTGACCATACCATGTTGAAATTTGGACCCAGGTTTCAAGGTTTAGAATACTACCTGGGTGGAACCCTACCAACTAATATTGTCACTCTCCTCCGCCACATATACCAATTTTGTCTCCTTTTTGCTCCCACTCCCCACTCGTATGGATATGTTGTATCAAAGGTGTGTGGGCATGGCGGTGGCTTGTACATGGATTGCATTATGGTCTTCAAATCTTTGGAGACTCATGTTTGATGGTTAGAACAACAACATAGGATGTGAGCTTCTATACTTGTTGCGTTTTGTTGACTTGCAATTTGCAACTCTCCTTAATTTTCTTGGTGTGTGCAATTTTCAGTGTCAGTGTTGAAGAAAGGTGGTGAAATTTGGGTTGAATGTTGGTGAACATATATTGTGCTCCATGTCATACCTCATGTTCAAGGAATCATATTTTATCATTCTATTTGTGGTAGACCTAGGGTGTTTGCTCATAGCATGATTATTAGGACATGGCCGCTTATAAGGGTCCTAGTCCGGAAATGGCTACCAACCTTGCAAAATAAGACAACTAGGGTTGGGATACCAACAATATTTGTCAGGACCGTTTAGCACTTGTTCAAATTAGTTGTTGAACTTGTAACATCAATTGTTGCTGGCAATTGTAGCTTTGGATTTCAAGGGGAAAATGCACACACGCATGGCAATAGGTGTCGCATTTGTTGGCGTGTGTTGGCACACTTACCACTAATGGACGGGTTTGGTGGGGCATGGAACATAAAATAAGGCATCCACCTATTTGTTGGGCCATTGATTAGCAGGTGAGTTAGGTTTTACTTGAACTTGCTGGTATTGTAGAGTATGAGTAGTATTGCAAGTGTTCTATTAAGCCGCGTGTATAAGAATGTCAATAAATGACATGTATTGGTTTGGATTGTTATAATAAAAATCATCAATGGACCGAAAGTATTCCAAATGATCCATGGTAGTATGCCTCCTCCATTCTTGCTTCATTTTAAATGTTTCCAATTTACAATTGAAAATATGCAATTAATGTAGTACCAAATTTAGTTTATGGAACCTAAACCCATGCACCTTTGCTAAATTTGGATTCATTACTCATGTGTTACTGCTCACCGCTCACCGCTCACTGCTCACTGCTCATCGCTCATAAGGTAGCTTCCCTCGATCCACTTGTTGGTTTGGCATTTACATTCTATAACAATTTTATGATGTCTTGTGAATGAGGAGAAGAACTTTCAACCAGAGGACTTGAAGTTGCATATTCAAGGACAATCGTCAAGGTGGAGGAATTTTATTTGTGTCGGAAAGCAAATGGTTGTTACATTGTACAAATTGTTGCATGGCACAAACATACATACCTTTTGTGGTTGATAAAGAAGCGGTGGGGAGGTCCATGATTCATGACATCTCAAGCTTTGTATTCCCAACCTTTTGTAATGCTACGGGAGACTTGTTGTTTGGCCTATCAATTGGAAATTTGCAAGAATCACATGTGCCTCTCAAGTCAAGCAATGGTTCCCAAATTACGTTGGAGCCATCGATGGCTTTCACATCTACATTGATGCACCACCAAACACCATGGTATTGGTAGACCATTGCCACAAGGAATGGTTGACCCTCGATGCTACTTTTGTCTATGAACACCGGCCTCCGGGCTTTCCACATGATAGTGCACACTTCATGTCAATGGGAGCTATACAAGAAGGTCATAGAAGGAATTATGGGTAGTTTCAATATGAATCTGATGACCTTGCTAATGGATCTTCCTTCCACACCCTACATTTTGCGGATTGTGGTTATTCGTTGATGAGCTGGTGCATCACTCCTTCCAAGGTGGGGCCCCTAGGTCCACCGCTCATGGAGGAGGAAAGTTTATTTACTTGCAAACACTCTTTCACCCGCATGAATGTAAAAAGAGGGTTTAGTATTCTAAAAGCAATGTTCAAAAAGATAGGAGGCACATAAAATTTTAAAATTTGAATTTCTTGCATACTATTGTGAATACTTGTTGTATTATACACGACATTCTTTGGGCAAAAAAAGATTGCACATTGGATGAGATGTTGATAGAGTGTCACCTCCCTCCCAAGTGGATCTTAGCTTGATTTGCCAACAATCATCCACGACTCTTGCATGCAAGTGACATGATCCATGACTTGCTTGTTGTGGGGTGTTCAAGGCCTTCATCGTCATTTTGCATGGAGTCCACGGAGTTGTGCACAAGTCCTCCTCTTCCATCCTCACTTTCAAGTACCAATCTCCCTTTCTTTGTTTCTTTCATGCATTTTCCTTGTTCCACAAATAAATTTCTTGTGGATTTGTCCAATGATTCTTAATGAAATTTTGGTTGTTGTTGATGATTCATTTTGGGTTGTTGGGATGCGTGGCTTGAAGGGGCATGTTGAAGGAGACGACCTCTAGAATGGGGAGGACAAGTGTAGTTGGATATGGCGTGACACCCTCCTAGTCATGAAAGTAAGTGCGTGGACACTAAGGAGGCCATGCATGCTCAAGCTCTCCTTGAGAGGTCGGTGCAATGTGCGTTGTGTTCATTTGATTTCTTGCTTATTGTGAATAAATGAGATTAGTGCTATTGCAAGTAACCTTTGTTTTTTTTTGGTTGTGCTATTTCTTTGTATTTTATCAATTCAATTTTATTCCCGTGTGTGAGATTGGTACTAAAGGAAGGGACAATAGGATTTGGGAAATTGTTTGTAATTTTTGTCATGTTGGTTCAAAAGTAGCATGCAAACAATATTTTTATGATGTAGCCAAATCAAGTTCAAGGTAGGCTTTTGATTTTCCAATCACATGATAGTTTTAGCCATCCGTTGAGTTTTTTTTAGTGCATACATGGAGGAATTAAGTTAGTGTTAGCCTAGCTTGCACAAGCCAATGCCAAGCATGAATTGGAAAAAAGGAAGACACTCCCACTTCGGCAAGTTCCAAAGGGTATTGCAACTTGCTCCCTTGGTTTAGGGAAGAGATAATGAATATTGTTTTTCAATTGTGGGAATCACAAGGCAATTGATTGATATTTGTAAGTCACAAGTTCATAGTGGTTGGTATGGTGACAAACTTATGTTATTGTAAATTGGTATTGTAACCCAAACCCACACTTAGATCAAAGGTGGCTCGTTATGTAAAATGGTGGTTGTTGAATAGGATTCCATGGATTTGCGATGTCACTAACTCTGCATAACCAAAGCCACACACAAGTTTGTCCAAATTTTCTCAATAAACATAAATGTGGAGCACATGGCAAGCGCCCTACTACAAGATTCCCCAAACCACGGTATTCACATGGATTAAAGTCGGGAGTCACCCCGACTCATGGTCTTGGGGACATGCCTCGAACTCCCCGCATGTTATTGTTACCACTCACTAACCTCATCAATCAAGAGTTCAAGACATGCTCTTACCGGTGTGGGTCGTTGAGGAGCCCAAATGTCCCCACCCGGTGTAGTCACACTAATCTTGGGACAACTCCCCATTACTACCCCCCTCACTCATATAAGTTTTTGGTCCTACGTATAGGGTCCCAGCTCACCATCAAAGAATGAAATGTCCACCCCAAAGTGAGGCCAACTACCACTTCTAGGCTGCATCTCTTGTCCAATTGGGACGTTTCTTATACCATTGGAAGCCCTTGAAAACACCTTCTCAATGGTAGTTCAATCACCCCCAATTGAATCAACTTTGATATAAGACAATAAAAGAGTGATGTTTCCTCTAGGAGACAACATGAGGGCTCTTTTTGGGACAACTCCCAAATCAAGCGTTCATGAGGCTTAATGCAGTCCCTTTGCAGCTTGTTAATACCACCCATGTGTTAGGTACCCTTCCATAGGGTGGTCATTACCTCGTCACCTTGTTGAACTTGGACATCATCCCAAGGTCCACCCCTGCAAGCAGCACGCCATATCACTCCAAGTAGGGATGTGACAATTGGGGTGCGACGAACCCAACAAGTTAATGATGCTCTCTAAGAGCTGAGAGAGTAGATGTGGCTTTCCCAAGTGAAGGGATCAAACACTTCTTAGTTGGTGAAGGAAAATGGATCAACGATGTTGAAGGAGAGTTGGTACACTCTAAACTCTGTAGTATCACACATGTGGCAACCAAAGTGCACGTGATATTACAGAGTTTTGTAGTGTTAACATGGATGTGTGATATTGTAGAATTAGTGTAGCATGTGACACTATGGAATAACACAAAGTGCAACATTTTAATGGTGTGGTGTGGTCCACTCCACTTGGCCTTCTCAGGCGATGTGGCATATGCATGTACCAACATTCAACAAGTGGCATAAGAAGAAGAAAGAAGAATAAGAACAAGAAGGTGACACTCCACATATTGACACATGGCGCAATGCGAGGGTGTGGGTTGACTTCTTTAGTGGTTTGCATTAATGACAAAATTCATGATATAAGGGAGAGAAATGTGACAATAAGGAGTGAGATTTGAACTACGAACATCCGTTCCCTAGGGTTTCGGGATATTAGAGAGTGAGTGACATTATGGAGGTTGATATCACGGAGTTTAGGGTGTAGTTTCATGAGACATGGACGAAGAGCTTCTACTTCAGGTTAAGTCATTTAAGGCTTAGTATGTAGAACATTTTTTGTGCATATATTGACAATGAACTTCAACATCGTTTTAAAATATGTATATTTGCAATATGGCATTTTCAAGGTTTTGCTAACAGTGCTCTACTATGACGATGCATTTCAATTACTACTTGGGCAAACATTTTTTTAAGTATTTTTCTTGATACAGGGTGCAATATCCAATGCTCAATAGAGTTATCCTTTAACTCAACCGGAGTTTTAGTAGGGAGTTGGTTGTTTCGCATGCAAAACTTACCGAATATGGAAAGTTTTGCATGCGAAACAACCAACTCCCTACTAAAACTCCGGTTGAGTTAAAGGATAACTCTAATACCCTGTGGTTTAGTTTTTCACATTTGGTACTTATACTTTGCTCATTGTGAGCATGCAAAAGTAAGTACCTATACCACATGGTACCAATGTGTTATGGACCCATAGCACATGTACATAGTCTTCTCACCAATACCTAGATGATGTTTGAACTCAAAATCAAACTACCAATGCAACATTGGTTTTAGCTAGCTCTTAATTGAAGTGAATTGACAACAAACTTGTAGGCCTAAAGTGGCAAGCAAACTTAAATGGTTCTGGATAAAAATTATGAACCCAACCAAAAATTCTTGTCCACCCCACCAAACTTTGGCAAAATATTGTCCATGCATTCTTGAAGGTTGTTTGTCCACAAATCCCATATCGAGTGCACTCCACCTTCATGGTTCAAAATCCAATATATATATATATATATGTGCATTGCACTTAGTAAATAAGTAATTGTCAAGTAAGCATGCCAATTAACTTGGAAGTTAGAAACATTACAAAATCCTCATTATCATTGAAGTTATAGTTTTTGTGACTTACCATTTGGAGGGGTCTTTGTCATTCTAAAATGAAACTTAAATTAGTGTGTTGATTTCATTGTGTACATTTTATAATAGTTTATGTAATGCCTTCTACTTCCACAAGTATTCATACGCATTCAACTAATTAAGCGTGATTAAATGTTATGTTTATTGTCGGTGTCACTTTAAGAACGAAATCCGAGTCAATTGCTCATTTTACCGAGTGGAAATGCCCATATATATATTTGATTTTGGACCTTGAAGATGGAGTGCACTCAATATGGGATTCGTGGACAAGTGGCCTTCAAGAATGCAATGGCAATGTTTTTTCGAAGTCGAGTGGGGCGGGCAACAATTTTCAGTTGGATTCAAAAAATCTCAATTTTTTTTATGAAGGCCTACCTTGGCCCCTCTCCACCTCCCCTAAAAGCTTGTAAGGGGGGGGGGAAGTTTTAACCTCCCCCCTTGCACATGGAACTAGCAAAATGTAGTGAGATCTCATCCAAAACTTCGTTGACATTCGGAAAGTTTCATTTCCTCTCCTTCACCGGAACAACGTCTAGGGAGATTTTTGGGCATAACCGGTTGAGATCCTAGTGTTTCCAGGTCCAACCAGTCACATGTTGACATCTTTCGGTTTTCCTTTGTTGGTTTGAGATGTATTCTCTAAAGTCTTCTATTAATAATGGGCAATTTTCCTAAAGGTCTCGAACTTAAACCGGCTATCTCTCACACTCATACCCCGGCCCCCCCAACCAGTCCGCCCAGTGTGGCTGGACTATCAAGCAGGTCATCTGTAACAACTAGCATTTGGTTTTTAACAACCTGCAATGGTCCATTGAGAAAACACATCAAGTCATTTGGGATGCCTTGCATGACTATGGGAGGATTGAATGGAAACGGACGTTCAAGGACTTGGAAAAAGCCCCGGACATGGTCTACCATGACATTCTTAACAAATTTGATTTGACTTGGGGGAGTCAAAGGCCTTATTGTGACCCGGAGTAACTTAGTCGTTACATGGAAGGATAGGCCATAGATGAGCATTATTTCTTGATTTCCACTCGGGTTGCGTTGGTTCAGCCGGGTTGGTTGTATTTTGGGTTCTTTCCACAATTGAATTTTCAATTTGTGCCAAAACAAAAACAAAAACAACTAGCATCTGGTTGGGTTCTCCCCGTCCGTTTGGTGCACCGGAACATGAAAGTCCACATTTAGTACATGCAACATGTGTTGGGAAGGGGGGAGGACCGGTTGAGGGAGCGATGGGGCCCACCCTCACCGGGCCGCAACCGACAGGCCAACAAGGGAGCCCGGACGGGGGTCGGGAAGTTGGAAGCCCATGCGTCCGGAGCTCATTTCGTCCTTTTCCTTGTGGCCGCCGGAGCTAGCCGTAAACCAAAGCTTAACTCCGTGATTTGCTTGTATTAGTGTGAGTGAGGCTCTCCGGAGCCCGTTGGGGCCAACGGGTGGAATCGAACTTAGGGTGGGTTAACATTAGGGTTTGGGCCCAAGAAACTCGGGGTTTGAAACACTTTTTAATGAACTTTACGTTTTTGACTCAAGATTGGACCCATGCTTGAAGAGTATTAAGTTTTTCATACTAAGATACGCATGTGTTATTTGTTTTTTTGGCTTTTTTTAGAGTCGGACACCAAAATTTGATTGGTGTAAGGTTTGGTGAGGATTTTTCAAAGAACAAACACCATAGATACACATGTTAAAATGAAATTGGACTACATTTTGGTATTTTACTAACTACTCGACACACGATAATGAACTACGATTGGGAGGACCTATGTATTCGGTTAACAATCAAAAAACAAGCACTTTTGATAATTATAACTAAATCAAGGGAGGTCCAATTTTCAACCTAGTTTTTGTTGATGCTTCATTGTAGATTTGCTAACGCAACACGAGTTTCTTGTGTAGAAATAATTTGTAGAAGTTGGAGAACACGAAAAACGAATTGAATAACACCCCACATACCTTAGGATAAATCTTTTCTTAAGCGGAGATGGCCAATATTTGGTGAGAAAAGAAGTGCCACATCAATGCCACTTAGTTATTTTTTAATACCTTGGACCCAAACTCTAGTGTGAATCCTTTTGGGTCCAAAATTTTGATATGGACCAATATGATCACTTAATTTTGGAGTTTCTTTGGTATTGGACTCCACCCTTAGTACTTTGGCCCATTGCCCGGTTTACGGCATTCCAATGTGCTCCCACATAAGCTAAGCTACGCTAGTACCACCAATTGACCATTGCCGACACATGGAGTTTGTGAGCAACTACATTTGTTGTTGTGGTCATCCTCAAGCTCATGTGTGTACTTTGTTGCTTGCTCTTTGCCCACATTACTTTCAATGACATTTCATTCCTACTTGGGAACCACGTGTTTCTCTAAGTGTCTACGCCTTGGTAAGGCATGTGAGCCTTTTGCGGCCGCTTTCTTAAATCGGGACACCTAAAGGTTTGGTGTTGCGGCAAAGGATGGCACCAAATAAAAGATGTGTGGGACAATGAGGTTGAGCTATGTGTCCGAAAATGTATTGACCATTCTAGATTCAATTGTGAACACATTTGGAAGGGTTTTTGAGAATAACAACTTTCCTTATACTCGTTTATATATTATATGTACATCTCAAATGCGATTCTAAGATTTGAAATGACATTTTTTTTTTTAATTTCAATCGCTAACTGGATGTGTGACAATTCTTGATCCAATCCAACAACCAACATAAGGCTATAACTTAGCAATTTTGAAACTCTATTGAGCACGTGACCCAATCTCATGTTAACACGTGTCTTTTCGGTATATGTTCTTGGAGCTACATAAAAGCATATACCAATCAAACGTAGGTGACCAACTAAGACAAGCAACCGAATTAGGCACATCTACCTTACCAACTTGACAACAGAGAGCCAAAGCACATGAGTGTTCCTTTAAATGTAAATATGCAATGAATGTAGAAACCACATGTTTAGAGCTCGAGTTCAAAGCTTTGTGTTTAGGAAACATTTCAAGCAGATTTGTGCATGATTTGTGAAATCTAACCATACAAATGTGAGTTGTTTGTACTCTAAACACCATATAAATGTTTTTGTAGACATGCATGTGTTCATCTTAGGTAGATTATAATAGTTCTATAGGAGTAATCAAAAAAATGACTTCCCTATCAAAATGATATATTTTGCTAACAACCATGTGGAATGTGTTCATTAAATCAAGGCCAATGCATTGAAAGCAAAGAAAAGCAAAAGACCACAACAATTTACGTGAATATGATTTAAATCCGATGCATGCAATGCTTGACCTTAATGGTTGCCTCCAATGGACCGAAAACTTGAACTAAATGTATGGACAATAGAAAATATGAAACTGGAAAATACCGATATAAGATGTTCTTCAAATGCCAATCAATACAACCATCCACAATTTCAGTGCAATTGCCCAATATTTGTTATGTAAAATTAGGTTTGATACCTAAAACTCAAAAAATTGCCGGGCCTAGACTACCATTGGTTTGGTGAGGTGTCATTGAACAATCCGTTGACTTGTTGATTAATGTCGGTCTGGGCACATGGCAACCCTTTCCCACATAAAACATTCTTTGGGTTGCTCATCGAATCATTTTAAGACCAATACAAATTAATAAATTGAAAACTTTTATTATCATATGTAACTTTCTATCAAATTTTGTAGCATTTTAAATATGTTAACTATACAATACAAGATTTTATATGAAAGTTGGGGTCATGTATGACCCCAAATGCGTTTAGGGGTTGAGCACAAATGTGTTTCACCTACTTATAACCTTGTCACATTGCATTGTGGGGTCTTAAAAGTACTTCCCATGTACATAATTGTATATTTGATCATGTGAGGGTTAATGCTTATGAGGTAGCACTACACCAAATATTTTATTTAGTGTCACCAATTCTATTTGTCTTGCTCAATACTATTAATAAACGACCTGTGTAGTGTGAGTCAAACATTAAAAAATGGTATTTTGGGTTCTTTTGCAATTGAATTTTCACTTTGTGCCAAAAATAACAAACATTGAAAAAATTCTCACCCTTTCAACAGTCACATGCAACCTCGCAATTGTAACACATGCACGTGTAACGACTGTTATATTCTAAGCACATGTTTTGTTTTGTGTTTGGACTTACCTACATGCCTTAACTGCCATACACCGCCCAAACATAGGTGTTCAATCAAAGAAGAGTGACCACATAAGACCCACCCCACATACCTTAAAACATGGTGAAATCATGTGGTTGCATCAACAAGAACAACCAACACCAACTCATGGATTGTGGTGGGTTTCCCCTCACCTAACTTAGTTTGCTAGGCGTTAAGCTCCATAAGAGAGATGAACCCCCCCCCCTCTCGCCCCTTGCGCGTCTAGTAGTTAGCCTTGGGTGCCTCTCGTGTGCCCAATCATAACTTAGGTTGCATTGTCTCCAAAGTTCTTGTTGCTTGGTTGTACAATTTTCCGAAAGCAATTGATTCCTCAACTCTCTCTCTATATATATATATTTAGGGGGTGGGCCAAAGGTCGGAGTTCTCGTTGGAGGAGGCTTCAAGGGTTGGTCGGTACAACTAGTCCGGGTACTTGGGACCAGTCCAAATAGCCTCCGTTTTCATAGCCTGGAGCCCTAGCCTGTCCCATATAGCCTAGCCTAGCCCTAGAAGCGTACAATCTTGATGCCAAAAGGATGGTGTGAGTAGTAACCTCGGTCCACACATGCCCAAAAGGTCATATAACATTCACAGAGGGCCCCAATTTGTCAGTTGCTTTCAAATGTTTTTGCAGTGTCCTTTGTGATGGCAGTTGGACAAAGGCTAAGTTAGATGTTGGATCCCATTTCCTAACACCTTCCATCAAGGGTGTAGTAAAAATTTCGTTCCTTTAGGTTTATTGTTGATTCGTACGAAATTTATATTGGTACACTAATTCGGGGTCTTTGATCTTGATTAGGTGTTGAATTTTTTTATAAAAAAATATTTCGTGTTTTACGTAGGAATATGCTTTCCTACCCACTCCCAATAGTAGGTGTTGTGAACACTGACCCCTAAATGTCTTGCTCTTTGAATTAGGCCCTACCAATCTTATCAAGGTAAAAGGAGATTGGTAAAACATGCTCTCTACCTTCTTCCCCTTGTCGATCTATTCTATATACGGGTCATATTAGGCGTAAATTAAATGTTTATGTCCAAAAAGTGTCAAACATCATGATTATGTGAGCATTTGGGAACACGGTAAAAAATGACATGGAAATTGAAATTACGTAGCAATGTTCCAATCATACCTAAACACATGACATTTGTTTTCCTTCAATTGCATCATTGAAGAGCAAGTTGGGGTTTCTAATGCTTATTCAAGAGTTAAACTAACTAAATTGTTCATGATAAACATTGCAAGCCACACCATAAACAAGAAAACCAACAACAACAATTTTTTTGGATATTAATGTGGATGTCCACTATTTTCCAACCCACAATACGTAACTTTGGATGTCTATATTGTACTTTAAAATGTTTATAGCTGATGGAAATAGTGTTCATTTGATGGACTTCTAGCAAAGTTAAATCCAACTCAAAATTACCTTACATGGGCGGTTTCAAATCTAAGATTGCAATATTTCATTTCTTTCCAAAGTAGACTTCAACAATATTGAAATTCATCATTTCCCAATAAATGATTGTTGAATGTTATTAATCTAAAATAGGGTTTATGTAAATCTTGGTGATTCATGAAATTAGATAGTTTCCATCGAAGCTGCCAAAATAGGACGGATATGTGGAGAGATGAATGTAAAAATAATTCCCTTGAGTATGAGGTTCCACGTTGTTGTAATACATGGTGGTATGTAGTGTGGACCAAACTGTAGTGCATCGAAGGATAAGTCACATTATAAGTATGCCCACAATATGAAACATGATCAGTGTGGAAAACATGACCTTTGTGTTACAACAAAGTTTTATTGTGTTTCACTTTAGATGAGATTGGTGGAAGGTAACTCAAAGAGCAAGATACATAGTCTTGGCCATTCATGTTGGGCTAATGTGTTGGCCTAAGGTGACAAAATGTAGTGACCTCTATTATAATACAAACCTTATGTTTTCGCGTTGACTCGATTTCAAGCTTAGCATCAAGGACCCCAAACTAGTCCCCCAATACTCACTCCGGTTGAATTGACTATGAACCTTGTGGCTGCATTTTAAAAGTGGATTGCCTTTACTTCGGTAACATTGGTAGGGGCCAACTAAGGGCCAGTTACACCATGGACCACGAAGTCGGACCATGGAAGATGGCCTTTTCCATGGTCTTACTTCATGGTCCAACTTCCATGGTCCGATTTCTTCAAGAATCAATTTACAAAGCCTTTGGGCCCCTCACTAGGTGTAAACTGAATGTGGACCAAGAGGAATGACCATGCACCAAAAAGTGAATGTGCTGATTTTTTTAATATATGTCCAAAAAAGGCAGTTTTGAAAAAAATCAATTTGACCATTCTCTTGTCTTCTCTTGTCTTCGTCTTCTCTTCTCCAAGAAAAAAAATCATTAAAAACTCATTATACTAGCATTTCTTTGCCTGGGCCCTTGTCTTTTTCTACCATAGCACCTTTTTTGCCTCTCCCACTGCAAAACCCGTTGGACCATGTCAATGGATAATGTAGACCTTAAAATATGACTTTTGGTGACCTCGAACTCCACGGTCACTCTGACATTTTTCCTTGGTGTAAACCGAAGTGGTCCCGGGACAAGTTCAACAGCCAATCACAAATTTTACAGGGCCTAGGGACGACTTCATGGTCTATGGTGTAAACAACCCCTAAAAAACAAGACGTCTACACCGTTTATGGTAATTAATTAGTGCCACTTAACATTTGCAATATGATTATTATTCTATGGGTTTTTTTCTGTAACATAGGTTGTTTGTACATTACATACTATTAAGAAAGTGATTGGGTGAATTTTACGTTCAAAGGAAAGCATTGCATAAATTCAAACAGTAAGTGACAACCCTAGCCACCACTACCCACTAGTAAAGCTCCACTTTGCCCCACTTTCATGGTTGGATAGTATCATTTGATGTACACTAGTGGTACTATGTTTATGGTAATGTACACTATATGTGAAGGGTTGCACTAAATTGGCTCGGATGCCTAGAAATATCATGTCCACTAATCGTCAACGTGCCATTGTTTGTTAAAACGAGTCATTTTTTTAAAGTGAATGTTTGAAAGAAGGCAATAGTCTTCAAAACCCTCCAATTCTCGTAATGTCATGTTTCGAAATTACATATAGACATACACCAACTCGGAAAATGAAGCAACACCATACTTCACGCCAGTGGCGACATCAAAGTCAATGTTGCCATAATCGTCTTTCTTTTTCTCTTTTTTTCTCCCCTCCAAGAGCAAGTCCCGTAGATTTGCTTGTGAGGTAGATGGGTTTTAAGTGGCTTGTTTTCTTAATCGGAACCCTATATTTGATTGGTATGTGGTTCAGTGAGGATCAAAGAGCAAACATCATAAAAGACATGTCTATAAGAGATTGGACTACGTCTTCAAATATCAATAACCACTCTACACTCAATAACAAATACAACTGGGAGGACCTATGTATCCAATTAAGAAATCAACAAATGTGCACTTCTGATAACCATAACTAAATCAAGGGATGTTCGATTTTCAATCCGGTTTTTGCAGATGTTTCATCATAGATTTCCTAATGCAACATAAGCATTGTTGTGTAAGTCTAATCGGTAGAAGTTGGAGAACATGAAAAACGAACACCCACCTACCTTATGCTCAATGACATGAAACCTATGATGTGGCCCCCACATCCCAAAAAGGAGGGAAAAAAATGGCAATTGGTGATTTAACACCAGTTGGTCATCAATTTAGGGATTAGATCGATGGTATGATTCAACACTTCGAGTGTTTAAAAAATTAGATTCAAGTGGAAATAACAACATCTAGGCAAACTTCTTTCAAAAATGTATTGTTTATGTTGAACCACATAGGCGACGAAGGCATTCAATTTTGGTTTTCTCATTCTTCATCTTCTATTGATCACATTTACTTTTTCAAAGTCATGTCGCATTAGCAAATCTATGATGAAACATCAACAAATCTCTGATCTCTAATTGCACTTCCCTTGACTTAGTTATGACCACGGGAAGCGCATGTTTGCTGATTCCTTCACCAAATACACGGGTCCTCCTAATTGTGTTCACAATTGAATGTGGAGTAATTAATAAAATTTGAAGAGGTGATCCAAACACATGGTTGTTCTTAAATTCTCAACTAACCACTCACCAATCAAATATAAGCGTCCGAGTAAGAGAAGGAACTGAACATACAACCCACATACCTTACGATTATCACTTCGGGCGCATCCAAAACAATATTTCTTGAATACGCAAGCCCTAAGTACTTCCTAACGTGGACCGTAGAATGCAAGTTGCAAGTGGGCCCGGACCATACCCTTACCAATGACATAAAAACGGCCTTAATCTACTCGGTGACAATATCGATGACAACCATCACAACAAATGGAATTTGGGGTTTTTTTTGGTTTGTTGTTTGTTGTCCCTTCGGACCATGCCAATTTCGAAGAGCTAAAAGGGGGATGGGGGGGGGGAGAGAGAGAGACTTTATGGGATATGACCCCATTCTATGTTATTGGAACAACATAGAGTTTTCCACAAAGTTTGGTAGCTTTCTTTGTTGGAATCCTATCGTAGAGGCTTTGTTGCAAGGGGGGGAGGTGACTATTGTTTTCTCTTCGAATTATGCCACACATTGCTACAACATTGGTTGAGACCGTTTGAAATCTACATGGAAGTTGCACTCCAACGGTAAGAGTAAGTTCGTATTATGAATAAATACCCATATAACCATTTACTGTTACTTTACAAGGGAGTTTTAACAAAATAGGCTTCCACACGTTCTCATTATCACCAATTTAGAGGAGTTCTCTCCCCTCTAAAGCCGTCCATTCCTTCAAATACTCAAATGTTAGAGGGATTTGTTCCAACTCCTATGTAAGGAAATCGACTATTGATACCTCACAATCTTCGACCTAATAGAACCGTGGCTTCAACTATTTCTATGTAAAGCCTTGTGTATTGTAAGATATTAGCTTTCATCATAGGACCCACATTCCATAGATCTCATATACAATGGGCATGTGGGACTTATAACAAGACTAAGGGTAGCCAACCCCTTCCCAACCACCTCCCCATTTTCGCAACTTAGGCCTAGCTATTTATGTGCAACATAATATCAATCTTTGATCATTGCCGACATGTCATGGTCAAATCCAACTTAGCCAAATGTTAGCGACTAAACTGACAACTAGCTTTAGACTGCAAGCATATTTAAGTGCCACAATTATCGGTTACATGAATCAAGTGTTCTTGACTTTGGAATTATTTGGTGATCAAAAAAATGGTAGCCTTTTTATCACGAGGATAAGTCAAAGAGAATATCCGCTCAGCAAATTTTGATTATTGCAAAAAACATTATGAGAAAAATATATGAATTGCTTCTTATTGCTATTTCTCTACATGGGACATCTTCTTTTGTTTTGTGTTCATATCTAAGCCACATATATATATATATATATGTGTGTGTGTGTGTGTGTGTGTGTGTGTGTGAGAGTGAGAGAGAGAGTGAAATTGCTAAATTAGTTGGAAATGGGTTTGGCTACCTTACTCCACTCTAATGCAATGTTACCGGCTTTAGCACCCCTTTGTGTTAGAGCATCCCATCAAACTAGGTTATCCCACGTGTATCATAGGGTTGTTGCCACCTAGTGGTATCGGGCTTGGACACATGGAAGAAACCGATCCCCGCCCGCTTTGCGAAGAGATTAGGGCATATTGATGCCTTGCCCATGAATAAATCTCCAAATGATGCTTTTTTGAAACTCATTTATGCAACTTTCTTTGCTAGGCGTGCGGGTTCTCATCCTAGGAATCTCATCCAATTGTTTATAGGGTTGATGTCCACTATTTGGATACTTTTCAAACACGAGTATGGGATGATTAGCAAATCCTAACCATATCCATATTAATTTGGACCTCATATGGTGTTTGTTTTCCATACTCGACGTTATGATACCTCATGAAATGGGCACATGATACCCCTCACTCCAATCTCTTTTAAGCACGTGTTATTTTGGTGGACTTTCTTATACCCTTAACTACTCTCATACCACTCAATTATTGGGCCATTCAAAAGAATCAATTAAGACCAAGCTCATTCACACATACGTTATTGAGTCCAAAGCCATTGGGTTTAAAGAACAACTTTTTGAAGTTTAGGTTTACGTGAAAGGCACGTCCACATATAACATCTATGACGTACTATGTACATATGCTTGTTCAATAAGGGATTGTTTAGGGTTTAGGCTCGGGGAGGTCACTCCATTGTCAAGTTGAACACCACGTGCGTTAAGACAAAATCTACTTTTTCTAAAGGGCATCACCAAAACGGGTCAAAATTTTATCAAATTTTTTCACGAGTAGATATACATGATATCTATCACATAGTAAAAAATGGTAACCAAATTTGATGATCTATTTTTTATATAAAACATACCGTTTCTAACTAGAATGACGCAGAATTGAACTAAAAACATTACTACAAAAAATGAAGATGACTAAAAATTTCAGAAAAATATAAAAAAGATACTATCAATGGTTATGTATATGTAGAAAAAATATCATAATTTTTAAAATTATCTATGACATGTAATATAGGGGTAGCAAACTTTTAACACACGTGGTGTTCAACTTGACAATGGAGTGACCTCCCCGGGGGTTTAGGTTGGTGTTTTGGATGTTTATATATATCATTCTTGAAGCACCATCAATTCCATTTTTCCATTTGTGAAGGTTTAGGATACATGAGGTTGGGCTTTCTTTGGTCCGGTTCGAGTGATTGGTTATTGTAGTCGGGTTTTTGGCACGTGTCAATGTGTTAAGCGTTGCAATGTCTAAACAATGGAGGATTTATAACCAACGAATTAGAGACAAGTTTGAAGATGACAAAGAAGAGGGATATATGATGAACCAAATTGTGTTCAATACACCATGTAGACTATTCAGACGAGGGGCCCATTTGGAGAAGTGTTAGCTAACCAGGTAGAAAACCAAACAAAGATAGGCTCCCACTCTTTTACATTGAGTTGCTCTACAATGATTATTTCTTAAAGACCCCTCGTTTTGTAAAGTCTATCGTATGCGCATAGAATTTTTTTGCGACTTCACGATGCCATTTGTGAGACTATCGATTACTTTGAGTAGAAAACTAATTTCATTGATGCAATTGGTTTATCTTCCCTTCAAATAACCACGGCTACGATGCGCATGTTGTTTCTTGATAGTCTTGTGAGGCCATGAGAAGAGTATTGTTGGATGGCACCAAGCACTACTTGAGAATTGATGTTGCATTGGTGTAGGAGAGTCTAAAGATGTTTCAAACGGAAGTACTTGTGTTAGCCCACTCAATATGATATTGTGAGGTGGATGATTGTTAACCAAGAGAGGGGTTGGCCATGTATATTTGGCAGTATTGACTACATGCACTAGAAATGGAAACTTTGTCCAATTGCACTACATTGGTCATATCAAAACAAGGACTAAAATAAATCCATCACATTGGAGGTTGGCATGCATTCTTCAGCATTCCAGGAGGTGGGAGGGGGACAACGACTTGAACGTACTTGATGGAAGTCCCATGGTAAGGACATGCTTGTTGGCAATGCCAATGAAACATGGTTATGGGTTAATGGGCATTATGGTTAGGGAAATATTATTTGCTTGCTGGCAGTATTTATCCAAAATGAAGTTGTTTTGTTCAAAGTCTCCAAGATCTAGAAGACCAAAAGAAAGGCAAATTCACTACTTCATAGGAATATATGTGGAAAGATGTGAAGAAATGTTTTGGTGTAATACATGCTAGGTGGTCAATGATTACACGCCCCTCCAGATTGTGGAGTGCCTCCGACACGACCGATGTCATTTATGCTTGTGCCATTATGCATAATAGGATCATTGAAGATGAAAATGATGAGGACCTTCCTATCCTTAATGTTGCAAGTTCTTCCCAATCCATACTAAGGCGTGGCTTTATAATTAACGACATGCAAGTTGACATTGCCGAATTGCATGATTTAAGACATACTACAATTTGAGAGAAAATTTGGTTCAACATTTGTGGGATGAAAAAGGGTCACACTCTTACTAGACTTTTTAAGTTTCAAGCAAATTAATGTTGTGTTATAGGGGAATTGTTTACGAATATGAGGTCTTCATAATAAATGTGCGGACACCTTTATATTATTGTGTTTCTTTTATTAATGTTTATGTTTTGGAATTAGTGTGGGTGTTGTATCAATGTAATACATAATTCAAGGTATGTGGTTGTTTTTTTGTTACTTTCCTTGATCGAACCCTATAGTTCATTGGTGTGCGCTTAAATCAAGATCAATGAACAAACATTATCAAATGGGATTAACTAGTCACATCCCACAACTTTGTCATTGCTTTATTCTAGACTTGCTAATGCAACACAAGGGAGATTGGACTACGCATTCAAATTTCACTGCGTAGTCTGCACTCAAATGTGAACACAATTGGGACAATACCAACAAACATAAAGTTCAGATAACCATATCTAAACCTTATGGGGTCCATTTTCCAATCTCATTTTTGTTGATGTTTCTTTATATATTTATTCCAATACACATTTTGAAGTCAAATAGCATGATAAACGAACCAAATCACATCCATTGTCTTTATTGTTGCATGCATTGTGGTCATTGCAGTGTGTGTTCATTTTATTGCTTCAAACAAACTAAAATGCAAGTTGGAATGAAGTTGAAAATGCAAAGCATGATTTGCTCTAGAAAATGCAAAGCATGATCTGCCAGTTGTGATGAATTGGAATGCAAGTTGAACTTGGGATGAATTTGGACTTGGATGTTGTAGTTGGAATGAAGTTTTCAAGTGGACTTTGAGTGCATATTTTATTTGGGATAATACTAGACTACTATTGCTACCATATCATTCAAAGGAATTAAGCAAACAACACTACAATAACATTCAATGTAACACAATAGCATAGCCAAAATCATATTTGAGCAAACATTGGTAAATCAATAACATAGCCAAAACCAAATTTGGTATTTGAGCCAAATATGCATAAATGTGTTTGGAAATAACCTTAAACTAGATTTTATTGATGATTTTATGCACAATTGATCCTCATTGTCTATATGTTGACCATAATTGTTTGTTTGTTTGAGCACGAGAGCCTCAATATCCTCAAACAAGAGCCTTGATAGCCTCAACACAAATAGATAAAGATAAAGGTGAGAACAAATGATTTATGCAACAAGGCTTGAAATGGATACAAACACCAAACCAAATTGTAGCATCCACCAACTTAAGTTGTAACATCCACCAAATTGCAATGCAAGCATAGAAATGGGCACAAACACCAAACTAAAACCCTAAACCCTTTTGACTCAAATGCTTTATTGATCAAACTAAAATGCAAAAGTTGAAATGGGTATAAACACCAAACTGAAATGCAACACAATCATTTGTAGCCCTAAACTAAAATGATGATACAATTAGACATCAATTCGACTGTGGCAAGAAATGGGATTGATTGAGCAATAGAACAAATGGAATTGATTCAATGCTTCAACTTTGGCAAGATTTAGCAATTCGACTTTGGCAAGATTCAATTTTGGCAACACATGGGATTGATTCCAGCTCGAGGCTAATAGTTTATTTGCAATGGCCACTCTAAGAACTTGGCCTTATGAGAAAACAAGGTGTAAAGAAATTGAAAACTAAAGAAAAGGGTGATCTTAGCTTAGGTTTCAGGATAGAAGTTGTTTGTGCGAGCTTGGATAGCGGACAAAATCCTTTATGCATCAAAATTTCAACTTAAATGTGGAGCACTAGAAGACTAAATCCTATGCCCTCGCACCCTGCAAGTTTGAGTGGTAAGGAGAGGGGATGTGATGATGTTGAGAGAATGAGTGCCTATTGGCAAACTCATATCGAATCCCAAAATTCCAACATGTGACATGAGCAACATGCATTTGGTGTGCATCGATGGAGACGCATCTATGTTGGGCTGTGGGAGGGGTAATGTTGAAATCACTCACTTGAGAGGGGTTGACCTTAGAGCATGTGTTTTCCTCATGATCGGATGTCATTTGTAGAAAGTTGCTGCCAAAATCGCGAAGACCCCCCTCGCATTGGCATGAGTTGCGAGGTGGAGAGGGGAGGCTTGCGGCATGCTCAAGAACCTCGGCACTTGGTCAAAGTTGGGTTGAGTGGAAAAGATCGTTGTCTTCCAAGTCCAACTTTGTGTAATCATCTTTGTTTCTGTTTTGTATTGCGTTGAGGTTGTCGTGGAGGTCACCAACTAACCTTAACCCGTGTGTTGGTATCGCATGTGCGGTAGGTGAAGCCAAACATGAAGGAGGAGCACCGGTGGGGGAGACACTGACTCCGGAGAGTGGTGGAGCATGTGCAACGGCAACAGTCGTTGCAGATGTGACAACAACGTCAACTTGGAGTCGAGCAAGCTCATGCGTGTGGCAAAGGAGAAGCCATTGGCAAGTAATGAGCATGTCTTTGAGAGTCAAGAGATTCGATGCGCTTTGCTCAACAATGTGCTCAATTTTTTTCATAATGGCCACAACAAAGTCTATTGTCACCTTTGCATTGGCACACAAGGCTGCCTCTTTTACCTTTAGGTTTAGGTGATTTGTCTTCAAAAACTTAGTGCCATGAGGCCAAGTTGGTGTAGGTGATGATTCGTTTGGGAGGAGTGCTCCATTGGAAACAACAACATCACGATGATCAATAGGTAGCACACTTGGAGCAACAACATCTTGCCCTCTTGCCTTCCACTTGCCCTTAAATATTGCTGCAAAATGAGGATAAAATTTTAGCAACAACCATTCATGTTTAAAAACAAAGGCCTTCCCACATTTATGATTGTAAAGACTCATAGCATGCAACACAACATCATCTTTAGTTGTCCCACCATCATCAAGATCTTTAATTTCCAATAGCAACCATTGAACTTGGTCACAACATCCTTTATGTCACCCAATTTTGTCTCCAAAGACCTTGATGGACGGTTTGCTCCTCCTTTTGGCTTGTGCCTTGCATAATGCAATGCAACGGAGCTCCAAAATGCCATATTCTTGTGCTCTATCCATCTCTCTGAGTTTGTGGAGGTGTGCATGAAGCTCCTACAACATTGCCTTCCTCCTTCAAGCATAAGTCCCTTCCCTTCTTCGTCCTACCACCCGTTTTGTTGACATCTTCTCCCCTTGTTGACATTGTGGAATCAAGCCAAAGAAAGACCAACAGAGAGATGGTGATGCCATATGGAGCATGGTAAACGAGGCAAGAATGTCGATTATGGGCCTCTCGAATGCCTGCCCCGGAGCCTACTTCAAGTTTTATAGGCGTTGGTGGGAGTCAAGGCTTGGTGGCCTTGGGTGCCCAATACCGGGAGTGTTGTTCTCCTACCGAGTACCCAACTTGGTGGGGATGCTCTTAGTGTTTGGTGCACAACATATGATCATGCTAATGAAGATTAAACAAAGCTCTCTCTATATTAGAGCCTCGGGGAATGCTCAATCTTGGGTATATTGATTGAAGTTCGTTCCCTATTTGTTTGTGAACACAACTAGGTATTGGTTGTAGCAAGTATGTATTTTGAATTCTCAAGTGTATGGATAAGTTAATTCAGTTCATTCAAGTATCTCCACAATCATCGATGCGCATAAGTTAGTGGATAGGCTTTATGAACTCATACTTAAACTATGACCAACTTAGATGCCCAAATCACAACAAGTATCTTTGAGGATTTCTATATAGATGATGCATCCAAAATTTGCATTTCATTGATATGAAATGCATGCGCTATGTATAACAAACTTCTTCAAGACATAGTGAAAGTACTTCTAAAAAGGTAAATATACATTGCATTCTCTCAATAATCCCACTATAAAAACCAAATGGGTTAGGTGACACATTGATCCCATTGGTGAATGAGAAGATCATGTTGTCAACAATGTTCCTCAAGGAATTTTTAAGATACATATTATTATTATCATTATTGGTGTAGAAATATCTCCAAAGTTATAAGGTAGGCTTGCCTAATCCAAACATGACAATAATTTGATACTTGTATTTGAGTGGTGTGTGGTTAAGTGTGATTCTAAGAGCATGCATTCAAAAGACCTGTGTTCAAAAAAATTGCTAAACTACATGCGCAAATTATACTAACCATTCTAAGTTTAATAATCAACATGTTTATGGGAATTTACATGACAATTTACTCAGTGGCAATGTCTTCACTCTTCCGATAAACAAGATAATCTTTCCCCTCGGGTTGCGTTGGTTCCCTTGAGATGGTTGTTTTTTATTCCTTTTTCTTGCAATTGAATTTTCAATTTGTGCCAAAAATAATAATAAATAAGATAATAATATGAAATTCCTAAATTATAAGGCAAATAGCTATGGGCACGATTTGGATCCACTAATCATCTCATGCTAATTTATGTGTTTCATATCCTATATCACAACCCCCATCACATCTAAACCAATTATTATATATTGACATAAAATCATCATTGTTTTACTTAGATTTATAGCCGAGAGTTTGACTTGAAATTTAAACTCTTACGTAGTCCTCAAGTTGGAGGGCAAGAAGCTACATATCACAACCCCATAGCTAGTTCGTGCACCTCGAAACAAATATTTATTTATTTTCAAAAAATGAGCTTCATTAGCTAAAAATATAAAATTTGAAATTTCGTCTCTCCTAATAGTTGGGGCCAGGTAGTCATTTTCCCGAAGCCACTCAAGGACGGGAGCGTTGTTGCCAGCGCTGAAGCGGGTTGGGCTATCTCATAGACTAACAAGGCCTACATTTTGTCATCCACATCCCAATGTTACCCGGTCTTAATTCGGGATTGAATCCGGATTAAGGGTTTTTAATCCTCTAAAACATTTGACGGTTTTCGTTTGCCAAGCTAGCCCCACACAACCCTGAACAAAACCCTCATTGAAGAGGAAAATGCGATGCTCCCCCTGATCCGCATCCCACGCATCGACGTTAGTTGACGCGCTTCCCTCGCATTCCGACCTAAATGTTCTCCTCATACAGTAAAAAAGCTAGCCACGGTTGGGCCACAAAGGCATGTTAGGCAGCTTGCCTTCCTCCCGCACTCGGATCGATTATGGTACCGCAGTGGCTAGGTTCGGTCGGCAGAGTTGCCTCCACATGTATAATTTTTCACTTATTCATTTGACTAGGCTCATAATTTCTAGTATTTTACAAGTTTTTTTTGAATTATTTTTGCACAAACCAGCTTTGGTGCCACAATATGGTTGAATAGGCATTTAGGGTCCATATCAAACCTTATGATAGGATCTTAATCTCCAAGAACCCATAAATTACAATAGGTTTTGATTTCCATCATAAGTCTATGAATAGATCCTACTTGGAAGTAATTGGAGGTCTCACAATTACGTTTAGTAGCGAAACACCCTCTTCATTTGAGTTTGGCATAGGTTCATTGTTGAAATGTTGAGCTACCTTATTCTCATGTTGTTGGGGATTTTAACATTTTTTTTTGGTACCATGGAGGGCAATTTTGTTTGAGTGTTGAAATATAATCTCCATTTGGAAATATGTGCAATTGGGTGGCCTTTGAAAATAGTTGCCTCTTTTACTCATGCAAATTACCATGGGTCAAAATCAATCACAAAATTTAACTTTGTTTATTCATCCATATAGCGATGACACTTTTAAAAAACAATTTGTGTATTTTGTTACTATGGTAATAAATTTTCAAACTAGTGTGGATTGTTGATAAACTAGCTTGGGGCAACATGATTGCACATATCAATGCAGGGGCCCTACCCATCCAACAAATGATGCATCGTACATGTTGTTGTTGTTGTTGTTGTTGTTGTTGTGGCAAACCAAATGGCCAAGTATTGTATACAAGGCCATTAGCAATTCATAGCCACTCACCCACATCATTCCCAACTCTGATGGGGAATCACCACCAATAACCCACCCCTTCACTTAAAGTTCCGTTTTGACAACCATGTTTGACAATTTCAAAGCAGACTTGTGTTAATCATGCACTTTTTCTTTATGTATCCATCTCTCGTAGGATATGAAACACATAAGTAGTGCAAGATGATTAGTACATCCAAATCATGCATGTAGTCACTTGCCTCATAATTTTTGTAACTCAAATGAATGTCTCGTTAATTATCAAAATGAAGATTTATTGTGCTCATTAAGTGGTCACATAGATCCCCCCCACTCATGTCAACTACCTATTGAACCACGATGGCTAGCATATTATGAGCATGTACTTCCAACCTCTTTTGAACACATGTCTTTTCAGTGTCCGTTCTTAGATCCACACCTATTCACATACACACTCAAATTTAGGTGTCGATGTTCTTGCTATGTTGGAATTAGGTATGTCTAAGTTAGTACCTTGGAAACCCGAAGCAAAACTCGAGGGCCCGCATCTTCAAATCTCTCACATTCCAATTTATCAAAAAACGAATGTGTAGGAAAAGATTGTGACCATCCATGCCTCCTAGTTTATGGGCGACCACTCGTCCCACATTGATTCCGTACTTCAATGGACTCCAAGGTGGTGGGTCCTCTCTCCCCCCTTTCCCTTCCTCTTTGAGTGGCCTCCCCATTGACTAGACTTGTATGCAAATGTGCATAAGTGTGGTGTCACAAAACTCCAAGGGTTGGCCGTCACGCCCTATAATTGGTGATTTCATTTACCCAACACTCGGCCACCGAGGTTGGGTCATGTGTAATTGAAACTTAAGGTAGGTGGCGGGTCTTAAGTGGCTTCATTTTCTTAATCGGACCCTATATTTTGATTGGTACGTGGTTAAGTGAGGATCAATGAGCAAACATCATAGAATCACACATATTCAAAAGAGATTGGACTATGTCTTCAAGTATTAATAACTACTCCACACTCAACAATGAACACAACTGGGGAGGACCTGCTATATGTATGTTGAGAAATCAACAAACATGCACTTCCGATAACCGTAACTAAATCAAGGGAGGTCTGATTTTCAACATGGTTTTTGTGGATGTTGCATCATAGATCTGCTAATGCAACAGAAGTGTTGTTGTGTGAACCTAATTGGTAGAAGTTGGAGAACATGGAAAAAAAACACCCACATACCTTATTATTCGGGTGCATGGGGGCGACAAACCCCAATCATCATGTAGGCTTGGACCGTCATAATAAGGTATGCGGGCCTTTACCTATCATGGTCAATCTTACTTCATCGGACGGAACCAATATTTGGGTGTATATGACAAGGCTTGTAGTTGTGAACGGACACTAAAAACGCACGTGTTAAAATGAGATTTGAACATGTATTGTGAGAATATGTTAATGGTTACATATCTAAATATATTTGCAATAAATAATTGAACGAGCCGATTCCCGTGATGGCACTTGGGAGGAGGTGCACTCTTCATGCCACGTATGAACAAACACAAGTGTGAAAAGGGGTATGATATGAGGCATTAGCATATACAATCGACATGAAGGGGGAGGTATTGTGCTTCTTTAGTGTGCACACATAAGAAGGCTATTGAAATTCTAAAATGGAGGTAGATGGACAAAAGAGGGTGTCAAAATCGAGAGAGAAAAATGACAAGAATAGACTAAGTTGCCATTTTTGGGGCTATACGCATGTCATTGAAACAAGGGCAATGGTCGCATCTATAATTGCCATCAAATGATCGATTAGTTCTCAACAAATTTCTCATTGGAAAGTGAGTGCATTGTATGTAGATCAAACACATGTTTTTTCATGATTTGTATTTTGTGTATATGAGACCTATGGCAGTAACTCGGGTTACCATTGTAACCCGGATGTGCACAGATTGTGATAGCTACTTCAAAATTGTGTCCAAACCAGAAGAAAAGGGGCTCAAATTGTCGGGCTCGTCAAGTTCTATTCGCCCTCAGAACGACAACAATTTTTGAGACTTCGGTTTTTGAGACTCCGCCGTACTAGAAGAGGGCAAACTTTGACCACTACGACATTGCTAGCAAACACAAGAGCAAACACACACACAAACCCCAAAATATGCAATGATGAACCCCGTCCCACGTCCATGTTGTTGAGACTGCACTATTTGCAAAGTGCAAACCCAATGTTGGTCCTATTTTGGGCATCCTCTAGGGAATTTATTACTATTATTTTAAAAGCATTCACACACTTTTTAAATTCGGTAACCCACCCTCTGGGAAATTAATTAATTAATTGCGTTCACGCACTTCATAAATTCAGTAACCGGGGTTACCACCATAGGTCTCATATAGTTGAGACATTTATCACATTAAATTGAGAACCCTACGACAAGTACATGAGTGTATTATCTAGTGTGCTATCAGCAACATACCTTTGTTTTTTTCTCTATAACTTTCTTGTATACAAGGGATTTATTTCCATCATCACCCGTGTACATCATTTCAAAAGCCCAATATAGAGAGATATGATCCACTAAGTCAAAATTGTATGTGGAGTTGGAAGTGCACACTACAAGGCCACACATGCCTTGATATCAAAGTTGTCATTTGATATACACCACTCCATGCACATGTGCGCGGAACCCAAAATCGATACCTCTTATATGGTACTACCCTCGCCTTTTAATTGTGACCCGGAAAATGTTGCTCCGAGGGTAAGGTTTTTGCGACGCCCGATGCGGAACCATCCATCCGACCATTCCGTGGTTGGAACAAAACGAACAAAAGACCGAATTCTCTTGGGAGAGCTCGGCTCGAATTTGGGCGCTTGGGGCCGAATTTGGAGACCACGAGATCAAGAGGTCGAGATGCTTCGGCCAAAAGTGGCCCCGGGAAAAAACAAAGTACATACATGCACTAATTTATACCTACCTACACACACACCAACAACAAGAAGGTGGCCCCTCTCTCTCTCTCTACGCTTATGTGACGGTGTATATTAGATGGTCGAGTAGAGTCGTGAGAAGCTTTTAGAATGTAGCACGTATGTTCATTTCAAGGGAGTTTTAAAATTGTTGATTACGAGCCATTTTAGCATGAAATGTTCATCCAATACTAGCATTGTTGGGGCCTAGAGCAAACTTCCCATCTGGGACATGTGGTCATTAGGGCACGGCCTCTAATACATGTGTCAAGTCCAATCTATGACAATTGTAGATTGGACTTGACACATGTAATATGGGGTCATGTTACACTGGCCACTCATGTCAAATGGGATGTTGTGTTCTAGGACCACGTTGTCTAGTACTGATTGTAGGTCAAATACCTCAAGCTCTATTCTACAGTTGTGGTGGAGCAAAACAACTATGTAGGTAGAAGGTGTTGGACTTCCCCCTCTCCTCTTTATGAAATACGAACTTGTAAAGGATGTAAGAGTATGAGCCCAAAATGGTGGCTCATATTTGTTTTATGTTTAGAATTTATTTAGAATTGCAATTGGAGTGTTATTGAAACAATCAAAAGTATAAAAAAAGTGAGGCTTGGTGTGGATTTATGTTTAGGCCTTAAGCCTATTTTGTGTGGTGAAGAAGAAGCTTAGTGACGTTAGGGAGTGTTTTGGTTAAGTGAGTAGTGTTTGATGAAGCAAGAGGAAGGGCCTTGGATTTAAATGTTTGAATTAGAACATGCTCTTGTTGGTTTAGAGGGTGAGGGTTTAGTGGATAGGATAAGGTCCTACTAAATAGGAGAAGGTTGAGGGGTTTGTGGTTTGGGTGCCCTCTCTCCTCCTCCTCCTCCACTCTCTTCTTTCTTCTCTTCTCTCTCTCTCTCTCTCTCTCTCTCTCTCTTCTCAAGGAGGTTGAGCTCTTAGAGCGTGGAAGAAGGTGCATTAGGAAAAAACTTATTAGGATTAGTGGAATTAGTAGGTGCATTAGGGGGAGACTTGTTAGACTTAGTGGACTTAAGTAGGGAACTGTTGGTTGCTGGAGTTGGACTGCTGGGCCGAAGCCTGGTGGTTAGAGTTGGGACTGCGGGCCGAAGCCTGGTGGTTAGAGTTGGGACTGTTGGCCGAAGCCTGGTTGCTGGAGTTGGACTGCTGGGCCGAAGCCTGGTTGCTGGAGTTGGACTGCTGGGCCGAAGCCTGGTTGCTGGAGTTGGACTGCGGGCCGAAGCCTGGTGGCTAGAGTTGGGACTGATGGGCGAGCCTGGTTGCTGGAGTTGGACTGTTGGGTTATGAGAAGAGACTAAGGTTATTTGTTATGGAGGCTATTTAATTAAAACAAGGGGGGGAAAGATTTAATTAGGAGCTCAACTCATTAGGGAATTAACGGAGTTAGATTCATGTGAATTAGATGGGGGCATAAGGGAATAAGCTTTAGTAGGGATTGTAGTGTGGGGTTGTGAATTAGTGTAGGAGGAAGGGAAGGAATAGAGAAGAGCATTTTTCAATGCTTGTACTCGTGGTATGAAATAAATTGGTGTGCAAGAGTTAATGGGAAATGAAACGGATTTGTACGAAGTTGGTAAGATGGAGTTATGGAAACATGAATGTGATACCCATTCCCTCACCCGGACTAGGACGCTTAAGGGTGGGTGGTTTGGCCTCACAAAGAGTAAAATGGTCAGAAGTTTATAGGTTGTAACATGTTTATTTATCCCATAACTATATATGACCTTTGTGCATTATATATCATTATTACTAGATCGTTCAATATATGTTTTTGATCATTTCATAGTGCAACAAAATAACAAAAGATAATTATTGCATACGAGCGTACTTCCATTTATCCAAAACACACATCATGAAATAGTACGTAGGTCGAAGGTTGAATTTGTAATGAATAATTTGATGCTAGAATTGGTTACACTAAATATCATATTTGGTGTGCCTCGGATGACAACTAGAGAGGTCATCAAGTGAAACTTGAAACAACATGATAAGTTTTGAAGGCTATTGTAATTATTGTAATTTTTTAATTTTTTTTGGCACAAACTGAAAATTCAATTGCAAAAAGAACCCAAAATACAACCAACCTGGTCGAACCAGCACAACCCGAGTGGAAATCAAGAAATAATGCTCATTTGTGGCCTATCCTTCCATGTAACGACTAAGTTACTCCGGGTCACAATAAGGCCTTTGACCCCCCCCAAGTCAAATCAAATTTGTTAAGAATGTCATGGTAGGCCACGTCCAAAGGCTATTGTAATCAACACGGCACATCAATCCTAATGCCACACTTAATCAAACGGTTATTGTATCTTTGAAGACCACGAACGACTTTAGTGAAACAAATTTGAAGTGAAACACATAACATTATTTAGATCCATATCAATGTTCTGTGAAAATGACAATATTATGTGGAATATTCCTCACATTCAGCCTAAATGATGGAATATTTTGCAGAATAATGTCAGTCCCACAGAACATTGTTATGGATCTGAATAATGTTATGACAACCACAAACATGAATTGGGCATCCCCCCACAAGTGGGTGAGAAAGGGGTATGTACATATGCAGCCATTCCCTTTCGGTGAACAAAGCAAAGAAAAAGATTGAATTCTCTTCGAGAGCATCCCAAATCGGGACATTTGGCAAGACCGAGAGGTCAAGGTCCGCAAACCGAAGGGGTAGGAAAAAACAAAGTACTAAAAAAAACTTAAAAAAACTTGTGCTATGAGATGCTACTTATTACACACTACCGTGTAACCTCCACACACCACCCGACGAAAGATTGTGCTCATCATAATTTAACACGACTGTATAGCTCGAGCACCCCAAATTTAGAGAGATATCGAGATCGAGAGGTCAAGGTCCGCAAACCGAAAGTGGTGATGAAACCGAAGCAAAGGGACAAACCCACAACTATAAATTAGGTCAGATTTTGTGAAATGGCAGGCATAAACATTACACAGCCCCGACTTGGTTGTGTTCCGTGGTACCGGGTATCTTCAAAATGAGCATACTTCTCCTTTAATTAATACCGTGATTCTCATTTACGGGGAGCACTCATGCTGTGTATTGTGAACTTTTCGACAAGCAGATGTAAATTATCGGCAATTTTTAATGATATCCTCTTTCCTTGCAAAGAGATCATCATGTAGTGTTTAGTAATGTTATGAGAGGGAAACTAGGAGGAGTGTTTCTTGTGTGCAGCCACTTCATTTTGTCATGTTTTGGACTTTGGTTCTAATGAAAAACTACATGGATCCAAATTTTTACATTCAATCAGCTTTGATTTTGGAGTTTTTTGGATCTTGGACAAGTAACACTTGTAGTAATAGGAGGAGGGTGAAGGGAGTTGGGGGGGGGGGGTGAAAAATGCAGTGAAACATTGTATACATGGTGAGGTGATAGGATTTCATGTTTTTAATCCCCATGCATAGGTCGTGTGACACGGAATCCATGTTGGACCCAAATGTAAGGAAAATAACCCTATTTCAATTACTTTCCTTATTAGGACATCTATATTTCAAGTGGCATGTGAATTGGTGTGGTTTTAAAAACGGATACCAAGAAGACAGGTTTCGAAAGAGATTGGATTGCGTGCTCAACATACCAATACCATCCTAAGCTCAGTAATCGACATAATTGGGGGGGGGAGAAACTGTATGACCCCAAAAATCATGAGGAAAGTGGCTACCGCCTCGGTTTGAATTTGCGAACCATCTTGTCATACTTCGCGTGTTTTATGTCCTAGGAGAAGTTGGCTAGTCGGAAAAAGGAATCATTTAAGACCCATCTACCTTAAACCCACCCTTTAAATGCACTAGATATTGTATTATGGTATTCTATGTCCTTTTTAGTAAATTTTCTAATGACACTTCTTATGAATAAGTTCACAAGTGTTGTTACATATGATTGAAATTTGGATGAAGTCCGTACTAATTATTGAAACAAAGTTTGGTACATTATGCATCCTAACAATTTTGTATTGAAATATTGTCACGGATGATTGAAAATTTGGACAGAAAAAGCGTGTAGAAAGTAACAATGCTTGCAAGATTGTAATCCACAACGCCCAATTTGTTTTACAAGGAATGACAATATAATGTTAGATATACATTTAGTGTTGGTGACACTACACGGGCGGGTTTACAATTAATATTGAGCACAACAAATAGGAATTTATGGCTCTAAATATAATATCTAGTGTAGTAACTTCAATACTTACAAGATGCACAAACAAACGGCTTAGTATTTGTGACATCTATGTAAACTCATCCATTGTGGATGAAGGGCTCTTATACTTCACTAGACTAATTTGAGGTTTCCGATGCTATTTCTAGAGTCAAAAAACTACAAGTAGTCATTCACGGGCTACATATAAATCACTATATTTTTCACTTTCTCAATGGATGAGTTTACATAGACGCCACGAGTCCCTAGCCCAAATAAACTTAGTGAGTCAAGTCAAGCCATCATAATAATGTTGGCCAAAAAATAACCCAAAATAATCAAGCTTTTTTTTGGGAAGTTATTAAGCTAGATGACCTAAATGAAAGAAAAAATAATTATCTAAATGCCTAAGTTTTAAGATTTTTTTGTGTTGGAACAACTCAATCCAAAGTCAACAACTCATCACTGACAACATAGCCTATCACGCGCATTCACTTGACATTCACACAGAAACAACATTCACGTGTTAGGTATTGAACCTCTCAAATCCAAGTCAATAAAAAGCTTAAGAACATGTGAAATCTATCAGAGAAATGTGTGTGTTAGAAAATCTAATATCAGCAATAACTGGCACACTAGCTTGGCTAAATCTAAACCCTCAAGACTAACATTGCATACTTAGCCACCATGAATGAAAGAAAAATCAATTATAATACATGGATTTGCATGTAGGATATGTTACGTGCCTAAGTGAATAAATAAACATATGCATATTTACCTAATTTTTCATAAAGGTTTTTTTCGAACTGCCCGAGCCTCTTTTTTTGGAAATTACTTAATTGTTGGGCAAAATCTGCCCAACCCGCTTTCAGCCTACAGGTAATACGGACTACTATAAAAAAAAACAATGAGAAAATGAACATGGCCTGAAATGGCACATCGAGAAGGTGCCTCAGGCTGCCTTTCCACTTTCTCTCACTTCTATTCTTTCTGCTGGCATCCAACTGTCCAAGGCTGTAAGCCAGGTGAAAAAGTAACTCATGCGCAGATCTCCACCGTCCGATGGCATCTGGGAGTCAGGGGTAGGAGGTAAGGTACATGCGTTGATTACCATTGTAAGTATGTAGTCTTCTTCTGTGCTACCCTGGCACTCAGGAGCCTCACTGCTTGGGACACTGAGTTTGATCCAATTTGGAGTGAGGGTGCCACGTGTCACAAACCTACTGGTCGATACCCATGAGATAGTTGATGTCGCACCGAAAATGAAATTACTGTTCGGCATGTGATGTGTTGGAACCCGCTGTGGTATTAGGGCCACTTCACACGCGAGCCAAGAGCCGCGACCATGAAATTGTGAGAGCCCAAAAGAAAGTGTCCAAAGGCTGTCCCAAGACACCTCCAAAATCATGTAGTGTGAAGTCATATGTGACCGGGCCCTCAACCAAATGCTATTTCAATGAATTTCTATTCACGCGGGTCTTCACACATGATAAAATAGAAGAAATCAACGGTTGTGAGAGTTCGGAGTGCCATGGTCTCCCGGTTTTGTGTTAGGACTACCTCCAAGAGGTGATTTTTTGAAAATAGTTTGATTGACCATGAAACATGATCCATTCGATGCCGTGTAGGAATCCATGTAGACTTTACATCCATCTTGCATTCACATACTATGTTGGTCCCTCAAGCGTAGTGTGAAGCAAACTTGGACCGGCTCCGCCTTTTCCACCAATGAGAGTGCTTGAAGTGTATTGGTCACAGGCTCTCAGTCTCGTGTGTGAAGTGGCCCTTAGACTGGTAGTAATGACCGGGTTTCCACTAGGGGTGAATGTTCACAACACCTACTAAGGGAGAGGGTACAGTGGGGGAAAAAGAGGGTGAAAAACTTATTATTAATGTAGGGTGTGAGGTTTGTTATTTTAGAATGTTTGAGTTTTAAATCATGACCAAAGTCTAGTGGACTGAAGTTGGGATGAATCAGTAACTAATGTACATAAGGGCATGTTTTTACTATTATCCCCTCGGTATGTGTTAGGAAACCAAACCATTGCACTAGGGTCCAATACCAACTAAACTATGTGGCATTGAGCAATGCTATTCGTTGAGAGCAAAAAATTGGAACCGAAAGGAGTTACACTAGCATGACTTTGAGTCCAAAGTATGAAAAACTGAATTGAAGTTGATGTGGCACTGCATTCCCGCCGAATATTGGTAGTCATGACTTAGTATATACTTAATTGTGTGTTAGAAAATACTCCACCCAACTTAAGAAAATAAATTTCAAGCTAGGGGACTGATTTTGAATGCAAAGTAAGGATCGTGAAGAGGTGTTTTGGACCCATGATTTCTTGGACATGGACCCTAACATAAACACATTTTAAGTTTACCATAGTGTTGGCATCACTCGAAAACTAGATTTTGAAGGAAAATGGCAAGGAATATGACAAGGTTTTTGGGAGATCATCTTGCCAACATCAAAGTTTTTGTCATGTAAGAAAGAGACATAAAAAACTAAATTGGAAGAGACAAAGGATACAATACAATTGAAGAAAAATAGGGGCACTTGAAGGAGGAAAACATTGCAAACAAACATGGGAGTACAAAGCACTTTGGATGGGTTCGTATTTGGGTCCAAGATAGGAAAAGATGAAGAATGACTTCGATCTTGAAGGAATGACATGATTTATTGGCGTTAGTTTTTTCGATATATTATTTAACCAAGTACTCCCTTCGACTAGTAGAGAGGTGAATAGTGATGTTGTTAGGATAGAAGTTTTGTGTCCCTATCCTCTCTCAATTGCGAGCTTCTAGGTCCCACGTGGTTAATTACGTGTCTACTTCATCTAGAACCCCGCACCGTAACTACACGTGGCAAAAGGAACATAATATGGATCACTTGAGTAACAATCACAAGCCTTGATCATCAAACACGGGGCTCGATGATGTCCAATATTTAAATAGACACCATGACCCTCAAAAAAACCTCTACTCTCAAAGTCTTAGATAGTTATTTTGGATTAGAGGATGGATCCACGCATGAAGTTTGGAATCTCAAACTAGGAGAAATGTTCTAAACGATGGACCTAGGAAAGTTCCTCGATAAATTGCTATATGCAAACTATTTTATTATCTCATATCCTAATGTGCAATAGCATGCGGGCGAAGAGGTTCTTCGGTCATACTTGTTGCTCATGAGCTAGCATTCATACTACTGCTCCCACCCTAAATCAATGTGAACTCATTAGGGTTATTGTTTTGTGGTTCTTGACCGATACGATCCTGTGATTATAGAATTTTCTTTGCTTTCCAAACCCAATGTAAACCCACCCTTTGTAAAGCTCGAGGACCCCAACTTGGAAACATAGGCATGAGAGCTCATCGGCCCATTGGGATTTCCCGTAGATTGACAAGCTTTGGGACTACATGTAGGGGATGGAAATACATAACAAGACTGATGAATGAAATGTAATGGAATTGATTCTAGGGCTCGGAAAGCCAAAAGCCTAATGAGACTAAAAATACATCAAGATGGTCTCCAACCGGCTAATTGCCTAGAGCGGTGGAGTGCAATAGCCTATGTGAGATGGAGACTAATGTCAACTAGATGATATGATTGAAAGAAATACTCGAGGCTCCCTCCCAATGGGGAACAAATGCATAAAAGGGCAAGGGAAACACCAAGGGCAACACCAAGGGCAACATGCTGGGTTAGGAAAATAAACACGGGCATGGGGAAGGAGCCATGACATATCTTTGGTAATGGGGAAAAAAAGGCTAGGAACCGGGAAGGAGAAAAGGAGAAAGAAAAAGAAAAAGAACAAAAATAAAATAAAAATAAAGATGAAACATGGGCAACGGGCGGAGGCACACAAAATAGCAAGGTGAGGTGAGGAAGGACAAGGAAGGATGGGGTGGGAAGGAGTTGAGTCAAGTGATGTGAGTTGGCTTGCGTTTCTTTATGAACGGGGGGGGGGGGGGCATTACTCGTGGAGAAGAAAACAATTTCCTATTGGTCGTTGATTTGTTAGCCATGTGAGCCACATGCAAAGAGCACCGTTTGTAATCACATATGAATGGACGCGTGGATAGTTGTCCATAGGAAGTAGGGAAAATGACTCCCAAGTACATTAGTCACCACAACACTTAAATGCATGAGAATGAAAGGTGGTTATGTGCACACATGCTTATAAAGAGAACAACATTTTTCAACAGGTATTCTCCTTTGCACTGCACAATGCAATCACGTATTTGTGCTTGAACCATGTGACCATAGATTACTTCACTTATGTCATGAGTGGAGGTCTAATGTAACACCCGCCCTTTCTTTTGCTAAACACAAGTCACATGGGAGGAAAATATTGGTGTCCTAAGCTCACGAGTTTTGTTTTGTTTTGTCTCCTCCCCCCCCACTTTTTTCTTAGCTTGATTCGTATAGGGTATTAAACACTTGACTAGTACAAAGATGATTAGTAAATCCAAATATAGGTTGTAGCCATTTCCAACATAGTTTTTTGTGCTCATATGAATATTTTTATCCATGATCAAGGTAAAGGTTCTCTTCCTCTTGACTAATCATACCAATCGTGTTCACTATGAAACCTAAAATAGTTAACACAATTTTAGCATGTGCTCCATTTCCTTATGAACACATGTTTTTGGGGTGTTTGTTCTAAGATAAGTAACCAAACAAGCAAACGGAAAACCAAGAAGGGAAGGAAAGAAACAACAAGGGACACGAGGGAGAACAAAAGCATGGGTAGCAAGGCATGGAGGGTGGGGGGGGGGGGAAGGAGCTTGAACAAAACTTGTGTAGACTATGAACTTCCCATGACAAATGGCTACATGTTAATTTCGTTTAAGGTTTTTTGATTGTTTAAGAGTCACGGATTATACTCCAAAATCCTCACGTTGGAGACTTAACACCCTTGGAAACCACTCAAACTACAAGAGAAAATTTCATTTCACAGTAAATATTGTATTTAGTGTCACATGATATTTTACGTCACTATGGTAACTTTTTGAATGACACTTCTTATGAACAAGTTTACATATGATGTCATCCCAACTTACTTCTAGTTCATTTCCTTTTAATAAATTCTGCATCCTAACATTGATGTTATGACATTTTTTCACAGATGATGGAAAATTGGATGAAAAATCGCTCATTAGGTGACAATAATTGCAGCATTGTAAATCTAACATGCCCAAAGTTCTTTTTACAAGAAACGACAAATAATGTTAGGTATACATTTGGTGGGCTGGGGTCACTACACGGGCGGTTTACAACTACTATTGAGCAAGACGAATAGAATTGGCGACATCAAATACAAATATTTAGCATGGTTCTCTATGGGACGCAATAATTCCGTCTCGCCAACCGCAGGTGGGAGGAGGGGCAGGGCCCAAAAAGAGGAAAAACCAGAACTGGAAGAACCGGTAAAGGGGCGAAGAGAACGAGAGAAAGAGAGAAATGAGTGCGGAGGGAGAGCGAGAGCAAAAGGCGGGCAGCGGGCAGGGCAGCCTGGGATGGGAAAGAAAGGGAAGCGGGCAGCGGGCAGCGGGCAAGGAAAGCGGGGTAATAAAAGAGGGAGCGGGAGCGGGCGGGGGGGCAATAATAGGGAGCGGGGGGGGGGCCCACGGGGCAAGGGGAAGAGGGGGCCAGTAGTAGAGTAGGGAGGGCTATAAAGGGGGGTTCACCCGAAGAGCTCTTCTCTTTCGATTCGTCGCGTGGCGGGGCTCATCGCAGCAGCAGCTCCACTACCCTCCTAGCCCAGCCCCTTCCCTTCCCTTCCTTCCCTTTCTCTTCCTGTCCCTTCCCTTCCCTTGCTTCTGCCCTGCCCTCCTTGTGGTGGTGTAACTTAGTTAGTGGATCGTCTGCCTGCGTCTCTTGGCTGCAGCCATTGGCGGCCATTTTGTCGGGACGGGACGGGCGGAACCACCATCACCACGGCAGCCTGCCCCTCTTGTTTCTAGCGCACTCACCAGCGCCTGCCTCTCTGTTTCGCTCCCCTTCCTTTCCTTCCATCACCAAACCCTCGTGCCCTTGGGGGGAGGAGGAGGAGGAGAGGAACAAGTGACGGAGATTTCCGAGAAGGGGAAGAGACAAGACAGGGGAGGGGGAGGTCCAGGGGCGACGGAGGGATCGGCTCACGGCCAGGCAATTGAGCGAGCTTGGGAATCGTGGAGGCTTGGTGCGGCTGGGCTGTGTGAGCCGCTGGTCTTCGTGTGTTGTGGTTTTTTTTATACCTCTTCTTTCTCTTCCTTTCCTTTCCGGTGGCCGTACGTGGGAAGCTGTGGTTGTAACTGCTGCTGAGGCGGGAGGACCAGGGGGCTGGTCGCTTGGTTTCTGTAGAGAGAGAGAAGAGAGAAGAGATTGCGGGCATCGGTTAGACCGGGGAACGGATCTGCGAGGGGGAGGGCATTGTGAGCGCGGCAGCCGATCTGGAGGCGGGCAGATCGCGGCGGTGCAGTTTGAGTGAGTTTCTTGGTGGCGTGGGAATACACGCGACAGGCGGGGAGCCCCGGTTGCTGATGTTCATCCCGGAGGCAGAGTTTCTGACCCCTAGGTTCATCGCGGGTAGCAGAGAACAACTAGTTGGTGTTGTAGCGGCAGCCTAAGGAAGCCTGAGGAGGGGCAGGGTAAGACGGGGCTACTACACCTGTTTCTAACAACCTTCCTTAGGATGAGCAAGCAAGGGGCGCATGCATTGTGAGAGGCGGATTGGAAGCGGGCCAACTCCGGGACTCCGATCTGAATTACATACGAAGAAGGCTTGATGACCTTGAACTCCCTTTTCCTTCTGCCGTAGACCTGTCCTTTTCCGCGTTGCAAGGGAGATACAACGTTGTAACTAGAACCTAATCAGACATCTGGATCTGCCACATTTGGAGGACACACGCTTGTCACTCTGCTTCCTCGTTCGAGGAGAAACAGATACAGATACGGAGGAGGAGCTCGAGGCCTTTGGACATGTATAGTTTTAAGCCCCTGAACCTGGACACTACGACGTCGGATTCCGCTAATCATACCAATGAATACTACAGTTCAGGTGATAATGGTGACCATATTTTCTCCAAGCTCCATATGGATGTGAGGCCTCGCTCCATCGAGACTCATCATTCTCTAGATGAAAGGTCCCTAAGTGACATCATATCATCTGGGCTCTCGTCTCCGCGACCTCCTCGGCAATTGGAAACTGTCAAGAGTTCCGAATGCCTGGAGGCATTGCTGTCTCCCAGTATCCGTTCGTCCGCGGGTACCCCTCGAGAGTATCATGCCTTCGAGCCCCATCCCATGATAGCGGACGCATGGGATGCCTTGAGGAAGTCGATGGTATACTTCAGGTCAAAGCCGGTGGGAACCATTGCTGCACTGGATCCTACAGAGGACTCTCTCAATTACAATCAGGTGGGTGTGTTTGGCTACCCAATTTTCTTTTCCACACGTCTTGACAAAACATGTGAGGTCGTGTTCCACTGTACAGTCAACCTCTGCAGTCGTTATATTATATTATTATTATATGCGATCCTTTATATGAGGAAGTCGCATGTCAATATTCTGAGACCGTTCATTCTTGTCTTTCTTGCGGCCTCCTCGTAACAGCAGTTAATGCTGTTGGAGTCTCATGTTAAATAAGAAATTCAAGTGGGTTGACCTGTTATGTGATATTCTGTAGACTTTTCGGAATATCGAGAAATAGAGCATCTGCTGGTTTTGTCTGTGTCATCGTAGTTTTGATTGTGTGCAATTGGTTGAATTAAAATATTGTTCCATCTTATATTGTACTCCTTGCATATATTCGAGACGATCTATGATAACCCTAGACGAACCCTATCAGAAACAGAATTCTCCACTTGATTGGAGGGGTTGCGGATTCCATATTGGAATGTGTGAACTTTCCACTATGGTATACCGAGGCTGTTTACCAGTGTTCTGGTATTATTGCCTTATTTAGTTGTATATATCACGATCATTACTTGTGGCAGGAACATCGTATCATTAGACCTGTGCTGATGTATATTTTTGGTTTTAACATAGCACTACAAATCCGAGAATCGTCGGATTTTCATGAAGCCTTCCATGAACGCCTGCTGTTACATATTGATCCTACAATGCATTTATCAGCTTCTGCCTTAACAGTACAACAGGATAGATTTATAGCGTGCGGCGAATCTCTCATAATGGGTTGCTAAGATATTTCTCGTTGTTTGGAATGACTGGGAGCTTTGCAGTTTTTGTTTGGTACTTATCTGGATAAGTGAGCATTACAAAGGCTCCTTCAATGTGCTTCGTAAATCTCTCGTTGTTAACAATTACCTACAGCAATAGAACTCTAGTGTATTGCAATTTTGTGGGAACGGATGTGACCAAAAATGATTGGTAAATACATCTCTAGATGCCATTACTTGTGACGTACTTGATGCTAATGAAAATAATACTCTGCAGGTGTTTGTAAGGGACTTTGTGCCAAGTGCTCTAGCATTTCTTATGAATGGCGAGCCAGAAATCGTCAAGAACTTTTTGTTAAAGACATTGCGGCTTCAATCCATAGAAAAGCGCATTGATTGTTTCACTCTGGGTGAAGGTGTTATGCCAGCCAGTTTCAAGGTAGGCCCACTCAGGTTCTATGTGCTCTATGTTGTGTAGCGGCTTTATGTGAGAATGTTAGACGTGTCTATAGTGTTTGAAGCAATCCCTAGTAGAAAGCGAGCTCGTGTTTATTGTGTATTAGCAAGATGTTGGATATTGATGTTCACAAGGGTTACTCTGTAGATGTTAACTGTGATATGTTGTACTAAATGGTTTCTTATATATTGCAGGTCCTCCATGACCCTGTTCGCAAGACTGACACCATGATTGCGGATTTCGGAGAGAGTGCAATTGGAAGAGTTGCTCCAGTGGATTCTGGTTTCTGGTGGATTATTCTTCTCCGGGCGTATACCAAATCTACAGGAGATCATAGTCTAGCGGACATGCCAGATTGCCAAAGAGGAATGCGATTGATTTTGACACTATGTCTTGCGGATGGCTTTGACACCTTCCCAACCCTATTGTGTGCCGATGGGTGCTGCATGGTCGATCGGCGGATGGTAAGCATCTTTTGATTACACATTTCAGTGTTGTTCTACTTATTTCTCAAGGTAACCCATTAAATCTTGTGAGGCAATTACAAGTCATTCGATATGTGAATTGTCGTTGTTGTCTTACAACATTGTGTGTCATATACCTATTGTTTACAGGTCGTGGATTAGCATACTTTTGTGGTGTTGTCATTGACCTGTTGTTTTTTGTATGTGGGTGTAGGGAATTTATGGTTATCCGATTGAAATTCAGTCACTCTTCTTTATGGCTCTGCGATCTGCCAAGAGTCTTATAAAAGCCGAAGGGGAGGGCAAAGAATTCCTAGAGCGCATTGACAAGCGACTGCATGCTCTTAGTTTCCACATGCGGGAGTATTTCTGGTTGGATCATCAGCAGCTCAACAATATCTACCGGTTTAAAACTGAGGAATATTCTCATACTGCCGTGAACAAATTCAATGTTATTCCAGATTCTATTCCAGACTGGATTTTTGATTTTCTGCCACTGAAAGGAGGATTTTTCATAGGTAATGTTAGCCCTGCTCGAATGGACTTCCGGTGGTTCGCCATTGGCAACATGATGGCAATCCTGTCGTCACTTGCCACATCTGAGCAGGCTTCAGCAATTATGGACTTGCTTGAGGCCCGCTGGCCAGAACTTGTAGGAGATATGCCTCTTAAGGTGTCTTACCCAGCAATGGAGGGACATGAGTGGCGCATTGTCACTGGATGTGACCCAAAGAACACCAGATGGAGTTATCACAATGCTGGATCTTGGCCAGGTAGAGATTGCAGCTTTGATTCATCTTCAAAAGTTAACCCTTAGTTTCCTTGCGATTTACATGTTAAGGGTGTTTGGCATGTTTCCATATTCCAGGCATGAATGTAATTGGGTTTGTAAATCTGCGGTTTTATAGCACTGTTTTTTCTGACTCGTGTATTTCTTTTTTCAGTGATCCTATGGATGTTGACAGCAGCCTGCATCAAGGCAGGACGGCCACAAATTGCAAGGCGAGCTATTGAACAGGTAGAGACTAGGTTATCCAAGGACGGATGGCCAGAATATTATGACGGGAAGTTGGGGCGTTATGTTGGAAAGCAGGCACGCAAATTCCAGACTTGGTCGATTGCTGGCTACCTTGTCGCTAAAATGATGTTGGAGGATCCTTCACATCTGGGAATGATAGGTCTGGAAGAGGACAAAAAGATGAGAGCCTCTTGTCTCACAAGATCGGCATCATGGACAGCGTAAGAATGATCATAGAGCGTTTAGCTTAAGTGGCTACCTAAATAGCCTATCGCAATAACTTTAAGTTTGTCGCTCTCATTTCCTGGGGGCTAAGAATCAGCATCCATAGAGGAATGAAAAACTTCCTTTTATGATGCCAGTCTCATCTTTCAGAACAAAGAATACATCGCCATAAGTTATTGAAGCCATTTGGTTATTCATGAAAAACTTGTGGTGCAACCTGGGTTGGTGGAGGAACTAGCTGGACAATGCAGTAATTTTGTACAACAATGCATTCGTCTAATGGACAGTGGGGTGACAGAAGATTGGGGAGGTCTCATGGTCGTGACAGATTTGAAGGGACAAAAACCTTCTGAGGAGATGCAGTGATCAGTCAGGACGCATGTGGTAGTGGAGATTTAATAGCGGGTTCTCCTCTGAGTGGTGTGCTGAGTGGGGGTGGAGAGTGTAGTAGATGATATCTTGGTCAGCGCCCTTTTGTGCAGGGAGGATCACATTTACTTGGCCCATTACTTGTACAACCTCTAATAGTCACAAGAGATTGAGCTTTCCGGGACCTGAGAATTGACTGCAACCCCTGTAATGCAATGGTCGCCATATTCTCTTCGCATGAAGGAGGGATCGGCAACCAACAGATGAAAGAAAGAAGGCGTGTACAATGCTGAACCATTATTGATTGTCGGATGGCTTATGCGGATCTAGTTAGAGGTAGGAGTAGGGTCTGACGATGATGATGATAAGGAGGGAGGGCCATAATAGGGCTCTGCTAGAAACTTAGCGACCAGTGCTTGCCCTGTTGTGGGTGGTTTAAAGAATTCATCTCATCCCATGTGGAACTTTCTTGTGATGCTGCTGCCGCATGTATTTATCGCTGGCTCTGCATCTAAATAGAATCTGCCGGCTAACTTCCTTCTCCAATTTCTCACCTCTGGGAAAAAGAATTCTGGCTTGATAATGTATGATGGGTTCTGACGGCCTAAAATATCTGCACGGATTTGCATTTACTCTATTCTATTCTCTCTACTTGTCCTGCACGAGTCCACAGAGAGGGAAGTATCTCAATTTATTCAGAGCAGATCTTGTTATTTGTTGTGAATTCTTTTGTTGGAGGTGGTTGATCCTGTCGATGTTCGTTATTACTGTTGGAAGCCTGTTCTGTCTGTTCTGTGGCTAGCAGCCACAGAAGGGGTTGTTTTATTTATTGTTCCAGGCGTTAGTTTTGATGCTATATTCTTTTATGACTTATCGCTTTGGCTTCCCATCTCATCTTTCAATTTAGAATAGTGTACTGGTGGCCAATGTTCTGCTTTATGGGTTTCTGAGCCTGACATTACATGTGACCGTGATATCTTCTGCCTTTCCACCTTCCATCGATTGGAAGGCTAAATTTGCAGACCCCAATGTACTTGTCTCGTAGGATAAGTTAGGTATTGCTTGTAAGGTAGCATATGAAACACCAACATCTAACCTAGAGACAAACCACATGTGCGACTGTCAAACATTTGGAGCCCTCAAAACTTGGACTGTTTTCCGTTTCGGGTTCTGTGTTGAGTTGGGTATATGCATTCACTTTACCATGTTACAAAATATCCTTCTAGGTCTTGTTCTTAATCTCATCAATGCCTCTTGACCATAAGGTGTGTGGACTCATTTTTCATGTTTTCCTACTTCTAGTGCTTAGATTTACACGTTGCATATCTATGATGAAACATCTGCAAATACCAGATTGAAAATTGAACCTCCCTTTATTTAGTTATGGTTATTGGAAGTGCATGTTTGTTGATTTCTTAACTGTATACATAAGTCCTCCCAATTGCGTTCATTGTAGAGTGTAGAAGAGAAGTAGTCCAATCTCTTTTGAACATGTGTTTTTATGATCTTTGATCTTTGATCTTCACCGAACCACATACCAATCAAATCTAGGGGTCGGATTAGCAGAATAAGCCGCAAATTATTGCCAATGCTTAAATACAAATATTATGAATACTTAATATGGTCAATATTGTGGGCAAATGTCATAACATTATTGAGTATGAACTTGCACTAGGTTGGGACATCCCATGGATATATTCTCAGGGCTCACATGAACGAATGCACACTACTTAATAATGCTATGGTATGGTGTATGGTATATATGCTTCCTTTGGTTGCTAAATAGTGTGGCTATTGTAAACTCGCCACACCGGTTATGGTATTTTATTGTTACTTACAATTTGAAATTCCGTAATAACTATGCACAAAACTATCTACTATAGATCTCATTATTTATGAACAAAGGTTGAATTGGTTGTTAGGATATTATAGATATTAGCATCTTTACTTGATAAAGACTTCCTTAGCAGTAAACCATAAAGGCTTTGTAAATTCAAATAGGAAGTGACACTAAATACCATAAATAGTACTATAGTCACGCTACTGAGCAACTGTAAACCGGTAATTGCAACTTGTGAATGGTTAATAATCTATTAATGTGGCTACAAGAAAATAGTGTGCAACTCTTGTTACACTTGAATCTTCAACCACTCATTATGTCCTCATTCTTTCACTTCTAGTTGTGGGGTAGGATACTGAATGAAAGGTATTGAGAATGCGAATCCAAAGAGCTTAGTTTCACTTCCTAAATCCAAGATTTTAGGGAGAAAACATCAAGATCCAAGATGAAGAGCAAATGTTCTTTGATTGATCATTGTGCCCAAATGATGGCTAAGACTTAGGATGCCAAGATGTTAATGCAAAAGAGCATAAGGAGCTCTACGAGGTGGACTATTTGATTGTGGAAATGAGCAAACATTGAAGGAGGAATCATCAAATGAAGCAATTGGATGTATTTTTTTTAAGACATGTTGTGGTAGTGAGCACAACCTTTACCAAGGCAAGGATGTCTTAAATGAACACTTTTAGCTTTGCACACACTTCTCGTAGGATACGGAACATGCAATTAGTGTAAGATGATTAGCAAATCCGAATCTTGCCCTGACCCACTTTCCTCATAATTTTCGGAACTCATGATTATCTTATTCATTGTCTAAGTGAAGATTCTCTTTCTCATTAATAACTTCCCACAATTATGATGGACTATTGACTCTACAATGGTTAACACGTGTAGCGTGTGTAGTCCAACTCTTTTTAAACACGCGTTTTTATGGTGTCCATTCTTAGATCCGCACCTAACCAGACACCACTTAAATGGAGGTGTTTGCTAAAGATGAATAATTGAATTCGGGCTGGTTACCTTAGGCATGTGCTCACTTGAACGAGAGAAAGCCACTTGTCGTATAGATAGCAAAGACAAGTGGCTTACTCACCTTAAAGGTGCACTCGACATGTACATTGCACACTATTCTCAATCCATCAGAAATACTGTAATCTACAGCGTGGAATTCTAACGCTCAATATTGTGGGTTGGTAAATAGTGTGCATTGCCCCCTATACTTATTCACCGATGGTTTAGCGCAACTCATGCTTAATTTGACATCGGATTGTGTAAAGGTTGAATTCCTAGAGTACTCTAGAGTGCGGCTTCTTGCTTCGGCTCTTAATATTATCAATGTCTTCAAATCTTGCCACATTGGTTGAGACCATCCAAAATCCGAGGTGGAAACTAGAGCTCGGAATTAAAGAACATGCACAAGGAAGCACCTTCGGGTATGGATGGTTCAAAACCTCGTGGTGTGATCATCAAAAAGTATTCTCGCTAGTTGGCTATTTTGAGATGTATAGGTTTGCACATATCCGAAGCTCGTTGATGTGTGGGAACACCATTGGCTACTATTGCGGTAAGAGATCGGCCCATGAAATTATATGTAGTGTGAATCTCAAGGATGATTCATAGTATATTTAAGAAAGAAAATCTGGAATAAAGGTATAGTTCATTGTTTCAAGGAGTTTGATGAGATCCGGTTGGTCATTTCGGAACGCACTTCAGTAAAATGGCATTCATGTGGGGAGATTTGTGGGCATGATCGGTCAAAATTCGAGCGTTTCCAAGTCCAACCGGTTGCATGTTGTGATCTTTTGGGTTTTCTTCATTAAGTTGAGGTTATATTCCATAAATTCTTCTAAAATGACTTCCCATTTTTTTGACATAAGATTTCTAAGCATCTACATGATGCTCATTTTTCCCAAAGAAAGGCTATGATTTGATTTTTTTGAATTTTTTTGATAATTTACAGTTGCTTGTTGAAAGTTCATAGTACACAACTTGAGTGCTCCCCATAAATGTGGAGTCCTGGAACCAAAAGAGAATTGTGCTCATGTGATGCTTGGTCCCAAGGAATGCATTCAAGGAGTTGTGTAATGTTATGGAAGTCTTGATGAACTTCAACTGGTCATTTCTCAAACTCAACCGGTTCATCTGCAACTAGCAGTCGGTTCTCCCCATTCATTGAATGGCATCTAGTGAACATACACACAACCCCACACACACACACACACACACACACACAACATATACATACATACATATACTCGTTTTCAAAATTGGACATAACATTACTCAGCTGCATGGTTGTGTTCCATTCTATATTTAGCATGTAATATGGGCCTCCACTATCTTACCTTCATGGAAGAAACTTAAGAAAAAGGAAAAAGTTGACGCCGTTACGAATAATGAATGGTGCCATTATGAATAGTAAGAATATTGTGAATAGTGTTGTTATGAATACTAATTCCAGATAATAATACTGGGATGAACAGTGGTTTCCAAAGAATATTCTTGTGATGAACAATGAATATTCTTGTGCATAATGTTAGAAGTATAACTCCACCCAAATTTCCAAGTTCAACCTGAATGTATAAATAATAAATGAATATTCTCACTTTGTTTAGGGGACCCACAAAATATAATTGACATATTCCAGAGGCATGGAACCAACCCAGATGGATGAATAATGTTACGGAGTCACAAGGGTTTCCAAGTTGTAACATGAGATAAGCTTTGGGAATAATGATGAATTCACACACACAACATTCAAGAAGCATGCCGCGCCCTTGGTGAGAAGTGGGACCGACAAGTACTTAAGGAACCTTATTTTTGTGCTTTTGGAAAAGTATCTATGGCTTAGGAGGATCTTGAGGTGGGACCGTCGTCCGCCCACACAATTGAGTGCACCTTCCCCATATTTTAAAGGTTTTTGGGCTCCCCAAAAATACCGGAGCCACTTTATCAATCTTTGGGTCCCATTATATATTTCTCCCTATGTTCCATCCTTCATGGGTCACCTAAAGTGCCATAGATATAGAATAAAAATTGTGGATACATGAAACCAACAAAACGTCCACACCTTATTGCAAGTCCCTACAATCTAGAGAAGATACTTTAAACTCCATAATATCAACCTCCTTAATGTCACTCCTTCTCTTACATTCCGAAACCCTAGGGGGCGGATGTTCTTAGTTGAAATCTCACTCCTTGTTGTCACGTTTCCCTCCCATATGTCATGGGTTTTGACATAAAAATAAACCACCAAAGAATTCAATCCACATGCTTGCATGCTTCAAGTTGTCATCGTTGTAATTATTATCATTATTGCAATGTTGACTTTGTGTTATTCCATAGTGTCACATGGTACACTAATTCTCTTTTATCATGCATCCATATTCGCACTAGTGAACTCCTTAATATCACGTGCACTTTGGTTACCACAAGCATGATATTACAGAGTTTAGAGTGTAGTTGCTCAATGAACATGTTATCCATCATCTATGCATAGCTATGAACTCATGGAAAAATAAACAAAACACTATGATGTTATTTTTGAATAACAAAATTCTCCAAGTTACATACATGACAAATGATATGCAATTTTCTTTCTAACAAATGGTTCTCCATTGCAAAGAGGAGTACAAACACAACCATAAGTCCAACATGCCATACAAGGAACCATGCTCGAAGGAAACCAACCAAGGAACACAATATGAAAAGAGAGAAGCTAGGACAGGAGCATGAGCGTGAACATGAGCATTAGCACGCCTCTATAACCAAGTTTATGGGACTTGCCCACCAAATTTGAGAACTATCTAAATTGACTTTAAACCTTATAACCATGTTTTTAGGATCATTCAAATGTAAGACCCACTAACATTTTTGAATTGCCCATGATAATTTTAAAATTTTTTTTGGCACAAATTGAAAATCAATTGTGAGAAAGACAAAATACAACCACCCCGCAAAAACTGTCCATGATATTTTTATATTGACGCCCAAAATTATTTTGGGAGTGCCCGATTAACATAAGATTTTGAAAATAGACCAAGGCCTACCAAGCTACCATTTCTTTCAAATAATACAAAACAATATGTATTATTTGAATCTATATACATAGAATCTATATGGTGGGGCCTAGGCATGGTGGATGTTCTAGGGGGTACAATAAAATACCCCCTTTTGATTTCAAGGGCATGTAGATGACAAAATTTCATATACATTGAAGAAATTTTTTTTTGAAAATTTGAGTTAATATGCATTTATTGTGCAATTTACAACCCCCTGCACGCGCCCGCTGTCGTAATGTAAATACGTACACTATATAGATGTGTACTTATTTTGTATTGCATTGTGATTCTTTGATTTGGAGGAAAGTAAAAAGGAATAGAAATAGGTTACCTTTTGTTTTATTCTTAGTTACTTTTTGTTTACCTCTTTAGACTTACTTTTAGTTTTATCCTTAGCTTTCTTTTGGACCAATGGGTGATTAGAAGCCCATGTGAAGAGGATAAGTGGGGGACTTTGTCTCTCTCATTTATAGAGAGAGAAGGAGAGAAGTGGGAGAGAGAGTTTTTGTTGTGGAGAAGAGAGGTTTTTTATGGAAGCTCATGGTGTGAGTTGATTTTATGAGAATTTTGAAATGAAATAAGTGGAAGTTGTTTTCATGGTGTTGTTTCTCTAGAGTGATCTCACTTGTTTGATTGGAAGTTAGCAATCAAAAGCTGTGCTAGTTTGAGTGGAGGGAGGTCTGTTGGCTCTTATAAAGAAGGGTTGAGACTTCGACCGACCATAGAAGACGGACAAGTCTTTTGTTGAAGACTTCTCAAGATTCAAGTGTGTTGTGGCTTGTGGTTCGTTGTTATTTCTGTGATTCCCAGACGGATTTGGAGGCTAGTCACATTTGATTTTTTTCGCATCGTAAAACTTGTTGCGGGCTTTGTGGGAAACCATAAAAGCTCCATTTCATGTTTGTGACAACGAAGTGGGATTGATGACCCACAAGGTTGTTTTCTGTCGTTCCCATTGGTGAGGCGCGATTGCTGGTCACCGTGGGTTTGAAAGTTTAGGAGCCAATCTTTCGGACGTTAGCTCGTGATCTGACGTCCCGTTTTACCCGTCCGAGGCCTATGGTTTCTTATCACCCTACCCTTACCCTTAACCCATTTAGAGCCGCAACAGGATAGGTCGACGGGAAAGAGTTTGAAGATTTGAAGAAACTGAAGACCGAGACTCTTGAAGACCAGAAGATTCGACGGTTCGACAAACAAATCTAGTTGCAGCCAAAAGCCCAGTGCTTTCCCAAGGCGGAACCCTCTCTACCCGACACCGCCCATTGGGGCTTAGATGAAGGTAGATGTTCTAGGGGGGTACGTACGACAACCACTTGAGATTTTGATTTCAAAGCCATGTGGAGGAGAGAATTGCATCAATATTCATTAAAAAAAGGCTACAAAAACTGAGTTGATATGCATTTGTTATGAAATTTATGAGATGGGCCTAGGTGAGGTGGAACTTCTAGAGGTGTACAACACAATTTGCCATTTGAGGTTTTGATTTAAAGCCATGTAGAGATGAGATTTGCATCAGTATTGAAAACCAAAGTTGTGGAAACCGTGTTGGTGTGCATTTGTTTGTTGGATGGGTCCTAGGTAAAGGTGGACATTTTGGAGGAGTTTGGCACAACAACCCCCTTGAGGTTTTAATTTCAAAGCCATGTAGAGGAGAGAATTGCATCAATATTGAAGAAAATAAAATAAAATAGAGTTGAAATGCATTTGTTATGAAATTCACAAGGTGTGGCCTAGGTGAAGGTGGGTGTTTTGGGGGAGTACGGCACAACGCCCCTCCCTTCCCCCTAGAGGGATTGATTTCAAGGGCATGTAGAGGAGAAACTTTAATCAATATTGGAAACCGACTTGATGTGATTTGTTACAAAATTTGGGCGGTGGGTCATAGGTGAAGGTAATACGTTTTAGTCAGGTAGATGTGCCTTAGATAAGTACTTTTCTCTCTGCACCCACTTCTTGTAGGATGTGTAGGATGTGAACTTGCAATTAGTGCAAGATAATTAGCAAATTTAACTCGAGCTCGTAGCCATTTGCCTCGTGATTTTTGGAGCTCATATAAATATCTTATTCATTACCAAAAACTAAAATCTATCGTGCTCATCAAGTGGTTAATTTAGCCCCCGCCTCAATCATGTTGACTATTGAGCCTAGAAAGATTAGCTTGTTTTGAGTACATAGTTCAATCTCTCTTAGATTCACACCTAATCACATACCACTCAAATATAGGTGTCCAAATTATCGTTCTATTCGATCTAGGCACATCTACCTTACTTGCTAAAGAACTTGATTTCAAAGGCTTGTAGAGGAGAGATATTCATCAATATCAAAATTGAAGTTTATATGGACTTGGATTCCAAAGGATCGAAACGGCTTCCAGATCTCAACCTCCCCTTTAAAGGTTTTCACAAGCAAGCATACCCCAACCCTTATAATTTCCCTATAGTTGAGGGTAAGACCCTATAAAACGTATAGTCAAGGGGTCTAACATGAGCACACTCATGCCAATTTGCCCATGAAATAACAACCTCCAAAATGAAAACAAACAAACAAACAAACAAACCAAAAACCTTTTCAATTTGTTTTTTAGAAAAGGAAAAACTTGAAAGCACACAACGTAAGGTGGCTCAAGCGAGGTTGAGATACCAAGAGCGTACTTGAAGCAACCGCAGATGACTATGCATCCAATTCCCTCAAAAGGAGGACACCAAGTCTGTCAAAATGATAGGTTTTTCACTACACTTGCAAAATGCGTTGTGCAAGCCCTACGACTTTCAAACGATTCAAAGATGCCAACCTTTCTCCCTCGGGAGTAAGGTAGAAATACCTAAAGCGGTTAATGACCACTAGTGCACTGGGGGGCAAAGTGGTTCTTGTGTGGACCCAAAATGGCTAATTGGAGAAGTGGTGGCCCGAAAAGGACGCACTGCTAGATGGGATGCAATGATTGGCCGGATAGGTGTTATTTCACACCACTTGCGATCACTTTTGGGTGCCATTAAGTTAACCGTTTTGTGTGTCTTTGTATGCGGAGTAGAATATTTTGATGTTTAGATTAGGGAGACTCTATTGTACAAGTAGGGGGTTTGACTTACTTGCCTCTTTGAAAAAATGTAACTAATTATTTACAAGGAACAAAATTACAAAACAACTTGCATTCCTCATCATTTCCTATTCTCCATCTCTGAAAAATATTGCACAAAATTTCAAGCCACTCGTTCTAGCCGAATCACCTCATTTTCATGGGTTATGGTATTTCTACCTTGATCTATGCTTTGCTCAGTTTTTACCCATTGTAAGAGACCAACCATATATTGGAAGGTGTGGACCATAGGTACACTTTTATCCTTTACGGGTGTAGATCTAAATGTCATGGAGATTGAGATCTCTCCAAAATGAACCATGTGTTGTCCCCATTACTGTTTTGTATAATTGCATTGGGCAAAAAGTGCGTTGTATAATACCGTATAATACCGTATAATACCATTCTATATTATACACAACATGCAATCAGACGTAACCTTCCTCTAGAACCTCTTCCTCATCGAAGACATGGCCAAGGATTCATGGCACTCACTTAAAATCATCCATGCGGATTAAAAAAACGCAAGAATCATCTAAATGACTATTTTAAGGCAATTTGATTCCGGAAATAGAGTCAAAGGCCCCAAATTAGTCTAGTGATGTCACATTCGAATGAATCGGCCCTCAACCCCATAGGGGGGCTTTTTTTTATTAGAGCCACTTCATCCATGATATCTAGGATGGATGATTTTAAGTGGGTGCCACGAATCCCCAGCCCGAAGACATCGCTCAATACGACCCAAAGTGATTCCATGATTCACATTTGTTCTTTCCCATCGTTGATACACACAGGTCGACCTCACCACTCACTGCAGACAAAATGATGAAGAAACTGCGGAGTCTTTATTACAGATATACCAACTATACTAATACAGATGAATTTGAGGGTAGAATAACACCACGGATATTATACCGCAACTAATTATACACACCAATAGTCCCCATTCACGAGTCACGTAAAATGAATAAGCACATCAGGAGCAAGTGATTCTATCATCACAGCCAATATATACACCACTGCATCTCTTACACTAGAATGATGATCTTTGTATAGTATTGGAGAATTTGTACTCAGAGCTTCAAGAATAAGCGTCAATGAATGGGGAGAAACGACCAGCAGTTGCAGATGAAGCAGTTGAGTTTGACAAATGACCGATTGGAGTTCAAGACTTCAGGAAAATTACCCGTCAGTTTAGAGGAATCTATAGAATATACCTCAAATTAATAAAGAAAAAACCTAAAGATCACAACATGTAACTGGTTGGACTTGGAACAGCTAGGATTTTGACCGCTTAAATACAATATTATGCTTACAAATCAAACTAATGAAGCATAATTAAAGCGTTAATTAGTGAAGCCTGATTAACTGCAAAGTTTCATAAAAATTTCACAAATACATAAATAAATAAAGTTTTAAATTATTCTTAATTAGTTTAAATTTTTTATATCATTTTTATATTGTTTACAGGCACACTTATCTAGATACCAAACTAGGCACCAAATTAGGCTTAGGTCTTGCGCTCAATTACACTCGATTATACTTTATTATTTTAAATTGGGTTTAGTTAGTTTGAATGTGTATGAAAAATTGTGGATGGAGAAGATATTAATTAAAATATTCTAAAATGAATTAGCTGAAATAAGAAGATCATTTAAATTTCAATTAAAATATGACAAAGGCACTTTCAAATGGTAAAATCACAAAAGTTGTAACCTTGATGCTAATAAGGATTTCTTAACATTCTTAACTTTGAAGTTAATTACATGTTTCATTGACGTTTCACTTTGGAAATGAAATCCTCATCAATTGCTTAATTATTAAGTGGAAGTGAACATGTATATTGGATTTTGGACCTTGATGGTGACATGCACTCAATATGGGTTTTGTGGACAAGCGGCCTTCGAGAATACAAGTGCAACTTTTTTTTGAAGTTGGGCAGGGTGTGCAACATTTTTCGGTCGGACTCAAAAATTTATGAAATATTTGTTAGGGGTTGCAGGTTGCAAGCCTTAGTCCTTATCCTAGTAGAGACCCGTCCTCCTAAAAGTTTGTAGGGGGAGGTTTAACGTTTGCCCTAACGGTATGGGAAAGAGTGAACCGGGTTGCAATTTTTATTGTGTGTTTATCATGCATAGACTATCTCTTTGCCAAGGAATCACAATCAATCATGGATATTTATGGTGTTACAAAAGTAAGTGACATTTTGAAATTATATATATATATATATATATATATATATATATATATATATATATATATATATAATTGAGCGAATTTGAATATGCATATATGAGTTTTATCATGGTATGTGTACCAAATTTCACATATTATGATTTCATATGTAGATCATGATAGTCTTTCCACTTAACAAGAAATCTCTTGAATGATCTATTCCTAAGGTGTTGCAAATCAACCTGCACAATGCTTTCAAGTTCAGCCAACATCTCTCCTTTAGGACTACTTGAGGTAAATCTGGAAAGTACATGATTGGGATCGGACACGTATCTTCTTAACAAACTTATGTGAAACACATTATGAATCTTTCAATCCTTGGGTAAGTATAACGCATACATCACTTGACCAATTCTCTTAAGAATTTGAAATGGACCGCAAAATCTAGGAGACAATTTTTTGGACCTCCCAAGTTTTAATCCTGAGCGTTTAGGCGTTGCTTTCAAAAATACCTTCTGACCGACCTCAAACTCTTTTTCTGATTGGCATAGAACTTGGATCTCTCTTGTGCACCTTGCATACATTGCTTAGCACATTCCAATACACTTTGCATTTCTTGAATCATTTGATTCAAACTTTCAATTTTAGAGTTAGGGGTTGCTAGGGAGACTAGAGTTCTACATTCCTGACCATATAAAGCATAAAATAAACTCATCCCTATGCTACTATGATCTCGTTAGTTATAAGCAAATTGTACCAAATACAACCACTAATCCCAAGATTGTTGTCTTTTCTCAACGTACATTCTAAGCATGTCTTCAAGACTCCTATTGGTTCTCTCAGTATGTCCATCAATTTTCGGATGATATGCACAACTCATACTAATTTTGGTGCCACAAAATTTGAACAAAGATTTCCAAAATTCACTCACGAAGTTTCTATCTCTGTCACAAATTATCTCTTTAAAAAATAACTTAGCTACTCCCGAAGCTGTCACAGTTGCCGTTGTAGGTATAAATCGAGCCACCTTAGTTAGTCTATCAACAACCACAAAAATGCTATCACAGCCTTTTTGAGTCCTAGGAAGATCCACAATGAAATCCATAGAAATAGACTCCCACTTCCTATTAGGCACCGTCAATGGTTGCAACAACCCTGGATGTTTCACTTGCTCCACTTTGTTCATTTGACATAACAAACACCTCTCGACATAATTTTTCACATCTCTCGTCAATCCTGGCCAAAAATAGTATTTTTTTTACTACCGCATATGTTTTTTGAAACCCTGGATGAACTGAACATTGTGACAATCGTAGAGGATGTTCTTCTTATGATCCCCCATCTCATGATTACAAATTCTAGACTTATAATATAAAATGTCCGCATCTAAAACATAGGTAGAAAATTTATCAATTTCCTCTTGAGTTCTAGATTCTTTTGACAAACTCTCAAAAGGAATAGAGAAGAACACATCATCCCTATAAAATATCTTTGATGTTGTCAAGCATAGTGTCTTTCACTAAAGACACTGTGTTTAGAAATGGTCTATGTGACAAAGAGTCAGCTAGAACATTTTCTTTGCCCTTGACATATTGGATCTCAAAATTGAATTCTTGCATCAATTCCATTCAACATTCTCTTTAAAAGAATGTCTATAGGGTGTCTTGGCTCAATGATTCAACATTTCTTTACTTAATGATTTTTAAATGGACGAAATGCTAGACTCATTTTCAATTATTTGACTAATTAAACTTAGAAATTTGACCAAATGTTGGATAGATTCAACTTTTACTATGAAAAAGAGTGTCACTTTGCTACTGCATATAAATTGAATATATATATATATATATATATATATATATTCACCTCTACATATCCCACATATTGAAAAGTGACGCAAATGTCTAAGTACATGATTCTATTTTTGTTTTCTCCCTAGACACATAATTACATATAATCATAATTATACTCTTTGTGCTACACTTGTGCCAATGCGTTTATGGTTTGGGATCTTTGATCATCTCAGAGGATGAACATATTTCTTGAAAAAGACATCTCATACATTGGGTAGAATTATATTGAAAAGATGTGAATAGGCACCATGAATAATATGAACAATAATAGTGAATTGGATAATGTATCATGTTTCCAACATAAATATGGACATGTCAGAAAAGAAAAGAAAAGATAACGCCTGTAGCCCAGTACCGGCGTGACTAATGAGCCCGTTGACCCTATGCTGATCATGGGTGTCCAAGATGCAGCATGGGGTGTTATGCCTCTTATGAGGTGGGCTCTGTTGGTGAGCAATTTGCTCCATGTCATTAAGGTGGTGAGACAGGTTCTTGTTTGTTTTCAAGCTTTCTTTTATTTAGGATGAGGTATGTGAGATATTTGATGGCATTTTGGTGTATATTTTTCATGAGATTTTTGATGGCTGTTTTGGGGAGCTTAAGGTTGGTAAGTTTATTAATGGAGTGTTCGTGTATGGCGCCTCTGACTCCTGCTGTGATGGTAATGAGAGGGTTGGTTCTCCAACCATTGTTTTGTATGTCACTGATAAGAGGGTCGTATTTGGTGTGCTTATATGCGAGTGCTTGGTCCGGGTATCTATCATGACAATACGTGAATTCAATGAATTGGGTTGTGATTGCTGGGGATGGTGATATTGGTGTTCGGGTGTGGTTTGGGGCTCCAATTAGGCATAGTATGTCTGGTTTTAGTTTGGCGAGGCAATGGCATGTTGTTTGTTGGCATGTACATTTAAGAAGCCATTCTAGGGTTGTTTGTTCAGGTGGTTTGTTGTTGAAGTTGCCTGCGTTAGTGAATGTGAGGAAACGAGTGTTTTTGTTTGCTTGTAGGGTCTGGGTAATGTAGTGTACCGCTTTGTTGTGTCTTGCGATTCTCAGCCCTTTTAAGTATGGGTTTTCACATGTTGATAGTAGGTGGGGCCACGTGTCTCTGTCGTTGAGGTGGCATAATGTGCAGTTGGGGTTTTTATGGGTGAGGGGCCAGAATATGGTTTTCCGGTGGTTACCCATGTATTGTGCATATCTAAACTTAAGCGTTTGGGTGATTTGGGCGTCAGTCACGTTTTCATTTTTCCAGAAGTGGTTGGATAGTTTGTGGTGTATTTGGGTATTTGATAACCATTTGTCTACGTATGGATATTTATTTTTGGCAGCTGCAGATTCGCGGTTGCGGTGTTCTTTTGTTATAAATGTGTGTAAATTGCGGATGGCGCCATCGTGGGTAGCTGTGGGGCAGCTTGCTAGCCAATACGGGGTGGTGTGTGCTGTATGGATGTATGGGGTGTTGGTTGGTTTCTCTTTAAGTGTTCCTTCGTTGGCCAGTATGTCAGCTATTTCATTTCCTATGATACCCGAGTGTGCGCGTACTTTGTGTATGTGTATAGTGTGTGGGGTCCAATGTATATGTCGTACTATTGCTGCTATTAGTAGTTTGTCTGGGTGGTGATGTTGTGATGTCGGGTGTTGAATGTGGTTGTTGATTAGGAATAAGCTATTTAGGCTATCTGTGAATATGTGTGTGTTGAGTTGTGTGGGTTGTATGGATTTTATGGCAATTAGTAATGCATTTAGTTCAGCCCGAAGGATATTTTGGTATCCTGGAAGTCTTTCTGCTATTCGGGTGTTGTTGTTGGGACTATATATTCCCGAGCCTGTTGTGTTGCCTTCTATATTTCCATCAGAGTTTTTGGTGGGGGGGATGAAGGAGCTGTCCGTGTAGATGCATTGTTGTGGGTGGTATTTAAGGGGATGAATGTGGTTGTATTTGTCTGGTAGGGGTATCATAGGGGTATTTATCGGGGTTGGGGCAGTTGTTTTGGGGGCCTTTTTCCAGGTTTCGGAGATTTTGACGTGGTAATCTGTGGGTGTGGGTTTGATGGGGTGTGTGTCTATGCGTATATTAAGTAGTGTTTTAAGGAGGTGTTGTAATTCTGGTGGAGTTTGTAAATTCACTGTTGGGTTAGCTTGATTATGTATGCATATTATTGAAGTTAGGTTTGGTTCCGCATGTTGGTAATATTTGGGCCATTCTGGTGTGGGATCGTATCGTATGGCGTGGGGTGGTATGGTTACCATTACATGGATGTCTGCTTGTGTATTGATTGGGGGCTGTTGTGGTGTCCAATCATTGTGGTTGATTATAAGGATGGTGGTTGTGTTTGTGTCTTCTTTAGCTGCCATACGAGCCCAATGGATGGCTTCTAGGGACATGGTATGGTCTGTGGGGTATGCTAGGCCTATTCCTTGCCATCTAGTGGCTTTTGCAGGTCCCAGAGAGCCAAATATTATGTCTCGGGTGTGGGGTGAGTTGTATTGCATTAGTTGAATGGGGCATGTGAGCGGAGAGGAGTAGTATGAGTGTGTGATTTTAAAGGATTCTATTAATAGTTTGGTGATTCTTGGATGTAATGTGTGGTGGTTATTGTTGGGGTGTATGGTTTTGGGTTTTTTCTTAGGCAATATAGTTATGTATCTTTGTACGAGCCATAATATTTCAGTTTCAAAGTCTTGTGGTGGTGGTTGGAGGACATTGGTTAGGTGTTGGAGGTTTTTGTGGGAGTATTGGTTCCATAGCCAATGAAGTCTTTCTGTGGTGATGGTGGTCATGTAGTTTCCAGTTTGGTCGTATATATGAGATTCGGAGTCTTGTATTTGTACGGTTGGTTTGTTGGTTAGGATGTCTTTGTCTGGGTTGCATTCTTGTGTGGATATCCTAAGGTTGGTAATTCTTAATGGTGGATGTATGAATTTGTTGTCCTTTGTTTGGGTGTGGTTGAGGTATTTGTCGTAGACTTGGGTGGTTTTTTGTTTTAGGGCTGTCATATGGTATTGTGTTATGCGGAGTAGGTTGTGGTCTAGTAGTATGTTGTCGGGGTTTACAAGTTCTTCTTCTTTACGCCATTGTTGTGTGGGTCCTTGTGGGGTTTGCCATTGGCATAGGTATGTTTTTTTGATGGCTTGCGCTCCCCATTTATCCTTTCTAGTGGTGATTTTCTCCATGGTTATGGCTTGGATTGCTTGTCCTAGCATGGGTTGTAGTGGGGTGTTTGGGTGATGCTCTTCGATAGTGGGCGTACGTTGTGTTGGTTGTGGGTGATTGTTTTGGGGGGTGGAGCGTGTTTGAGGGGGGGGGAGGGAAGATTGTGTGGGCTTGTTTTAGTGCCTCCTTGATGAGTTTGGGCGCATATTTGTGTTTGGTTCGGAATTCTTCCGGGGTGAGTATAGTGCCAGATTCTTTGTTTTGGATTTGTGGTAGTGTTGTGATGCCGTATGTGTATAGTTTGTCTAGGTAATGTTGGATTTTTGTTTTCGCATTGTCTGTGAGGTTGGCGTATGTAGGGTGGGTTTTCCATGCTTGTTCAATTTGAGTGTTTTTGATAGGGAATGCTCGGTTTGTAGTCGTGGCGTGTATTTCATATTCTCGTTCGAGCAGAAAGAGTGTTCTGGCGATGGGTGATCTAGTGCATGCTTGTTGTTTGAGCTTGGGGAGGTGTAATGATCCTCCGTATTTGGCGGTAATATATTTGGTTAGACCTTGGTAGATGACACCTAGCTGTCCTGGATCATTAAGGGCATGTAGTAATTGTTGACCTATGCAGTTTATATAGTCTGGGAGGAGTGAGGTCATATTTATGCCGAACTCTTCATGTGGAAGGTGAGTGAGGATGTTGGCTGTGCTTTTGGGTATGTTACAAATTTCCTTGGTGAGTTTACTAATTATTTTGTCCAGCTTTGTAATGTCTGGTTTCGAGAATGGGACTGCGTAGTAGGCATATGCGATCCGGGGTTTGATGACTGTGTTCAGGATTTTTAGTTTTTGTTTGAGGCTGGCCAGTGAGGTGGATAATAGTTTGCTTTGTTGTCTAGCTTTTTGGGTTGTAATTTCTTTTTGCAGGTTCCATTTGAGTGAGGGCATTAGGTGGATGCCAAGGTATATGTATGGTTCGTTTTGTGTGAGGGTGGGGAAGTTTTTTGATTTGTATGTGATGTTTTGTGATTGGATGTATGCTTTGAAGGTGCTTGGTTTAAGTTTGGATTTGTTGGGGCAACCCGTGATGGCGCATTTTGATAGGTTTAGATCCATGTGTGACCACTCGGCAAATTTTTGAAGTTTAAGTATTTGTGGTTGGATATGTTTTATGTTATCTGTAATTATTGCTAAGTCATCTGCGTATGCTGTGGTGGTGCACGTTGTGGGGGAGGTGTTGAAGTGATATCCCATGTTGTCTTGTTCTAACCATCTCAATAGTGGTTCTAAGAATATTATGAATAGGTAAGGGCTCAGTGTGTCCCCTTGTATGGTCCCTCTACTAATTTCTATTGGGGGTGTTGTTCCGAAAGAGGTTCCGGTGAAGGATGTGGTAGAGTTTTTATATATGTTTCCTACGATGTCAACGGCGTCTTCAGGGTAGCCTAGGTCCGCCATGATGGCGAGGAATCTTGCGTGGTCGATGGAACCAAAGGCGTTTCGGAAATCTATGTATGTGAGGTATATGTCTTTATTGGTAAGTCTTGCGTCCTCGAGAGCTGCTATGATCATTTGGATTTGCCTAGAGGTGTTACGTTGTGGCCGGAATCCTTCCTGACCGAAGTGTAGTAATCTGTGTTGTTCTCCGTAGCTTGTGAGGAGGGTTGTTATGGTACTTGTGTATAGTTTGTATATTGTGTTGGCCAATGCAATAGGTCTATAGTTAGCGAGGTGGATGGGGTCGTCTTTTTTGTGCAAGAGGATGGTTTTGCTGTGTTTCCAATAATTTGGGATTTCTTTTTGTTTGTAACACTGTTGGAAGAATAGAAATATAAGGTCATGGCATTGTGGAGGTAGTGTTTTGATTATGTCATTGGGTATGTTGTCCGGCCCGGGGGCTTTTCCTCGGGTTAATCTTTTGAGGCAATTGTCGTAGGTTGTGCGTGTGAAAAGGGTGCATATTTGTGTGTGTGGGTGACCTCTTTTCTCTAGTGTGAAGCCATTGGGCGTGTGCCAGGGGTATTTACGTACTGCACATGTGCAGGCATTGGGGTGGTCTGTGATGTCATCGCATAGTGGCGCTTGTCTTTGGAAGGAATTTTGTTGAGTGTGATATATTTCATTGGTTATGTCTATTGGGTTAGTTAGGATGTTGCCTTGTGAATTTTGTAGGCAGTCTAGGGAGCTATAATTGGCTGGGTGAAATATTCTTTTGTGGATGGTTTTGGGTTTGGTATTTAATAAGGCTCTGTATTTCTTGATGGCGGTTTTGCAGTTTATCGCAGTTTGTTTGGTGATGATTTTATGAGCTTCTGCTTTAGCATTTTTGCCTATGATGGCTAGGTCTTCTATCCATTTTTTGTGTTCCGTGGGGTTAGTAGGGAGGGGTGGAATGGTGGTATTACTTTTTATTAGGAGAGCTCTTATATCTGGGTTATTGTGGAGATGTGTGTGGGAGTTGTGGCAAGCAATCCGGATTGCTTTGCGGATGTTATGGTGTATCTTTAGCTGTCGTTTCCATAGTTTTTGTTGTTTTCTAGGTAGGAACCCTCCTTGTAGTTTGGCTCGGTTGGGTAGTATTGAGGGGGGTTGTGTCATGCATATCTGCTCTATACATTGACTGAGTGAGTTTATGATGTCTTGAAATTGACTTTGGGCATGTTCCCATTGTGTGTGGGTAAGTTGTTCATTTTGTAGTGTTTGTGTGAGGTTTGCTATGGTTAGGCTTTGTTTTTCTAGGAATGTGATTTGGAGTCTTTGGAGGTTTGTGGGGGGTATGGGGTATGTGATTCTAGGTGGGTTTGTGGGGGTTCTTGTTATTTTGGTGATTATACTGTTATGGGCTAGTTGTAGTTGGACAGGATAGTGGTCGGAGTTTTGGTGAAGGTTGGTGATTGTATGACATTGCATGTTATTGTGGTTAGGGTTGTTGGAGTAGAAGCCATCTATGAGGCTTGTGGAGGTGTAGTTGTGACCCCCTTGTCTTGTAAATGTGCTTGGGTTGGTGATCGTGTTTAGACCTGCATTTTGTGTGAATTGGGCCCATTCGTAGTCTTGTTGGTTGGGTGGGGAGGTTATACCATCTGTGGTTCTACCTGTTAGTAGTATATCTCTATTGAAGTCTCCTGCGAGTATAGTATGATGTTTTGGGTGTTTGGTAAGTAGGGCGAGGATTTGGTTTTGTATAACTTGTATGAGGTGTGTGTCTCGAGGGTGAGTAGGCATGTACATATTTAGGATGAGGATAGGTGTTATTGGTTTATTGTGGATGGCTATGGCTTGTAGGTATGGTGATATAGAGTTGGGGGTTGGGATTTTGGTGATGTTTTCGTTCGTGTATATTGATTTGGGTATCATTATGAGTACGCCCCCTCTTGCCTGGGTAGGTCCTGAGTATCTGTTCGGTTTGGATGTTTCATTGTTGGAGTTGTTGTATATGATTTTGTAGTTTGGTAGTTTTCGGTCTATGTATGACGTGGATTTGTGTTTTTGGAGCTTGGTTTCTTGTATGAGGATGATGTGGGGGTCTGTGTGTGTTGTTTGTGTGAGTTCTTGGATGCCTGGTAGGCTGGTATTGATGTTTCCAGTGTTCCAGGTGATTAGTTTAAGGGTTGTGGATTGTTGGTGTGTTGTACTTGTGCTTCCGGTTGTGGTGTGGTGTGTGTGGACGTGGTTGGTAGTGTGATGGTAACCTCGTACTTTTTGTGTACATTTGATTATTTCTTGTAGTACTTTCTGTGGGAGATGTGGTAGGTCGTTTTTGAGGGTTTCCATGGTTATAGGCTCTCCTTGGGCAATTTGTTTGTTGATATGGGAATATGCGTCCGTTGTGGTGGATGGCTGTGTGGTTGGAGTGGGCCGAGTTTTTATGTATTGTGTCTTTGTATATATGTTGTTCGGTATTCTATGTAACCTTTTTAGGATGGTAAGGCATCTTGGATCTAATTTTTCCGCCATTTTTTGGTTACATACTTGTGGGATGGGGCTGTATGTTAGTATAAGGGCGTATATCTGGTGGTGTATGGGGTATTGTGAAAGGAGATGGCTTTGTTTGCGTAGGTGGGCTAGGTCGTGGATGTTGTTGTCGTGAGTATTGTGGTTTAGATGGGGTGCGAAGAGTTCCTCGAGGTGGGCATAATGGGCTTGAAGTGTTAGTGTGTTTGGTATGAAGTATTGTTTTTGTCTTTGGTTGTATTCTATTGGGAGGTTTTTGAGAACATGTGATAGAGGGCCCGGATTTGTTTCTATGTCACCACATAGTATTATTATTGTGCTATTGTTCCATGTATAGTATTGTGTGGTTTTGATTCTTGGGATCTTGAGGTGTATGTGGGTAATGTAATAGAATTTGCCTATGTGGTGTGTGGTGTTTATGGGTGGAGTTGGAGTAGAGTTGTTTGTTTGTGGTGGGTATTGGGTGGGGTGTTGTGTGTTGTTTGGGTATGTGTGGTATGGAGAGGTGGTTGGCGATTTGTGGTTGGTTTGGTATATTTGTTGTTGGTGAGGGGTGTTATGGGCTTGTATGGAGATGAGGAGAATTATGGCTACTAGGATGGACGCATAGTATGTTTGATGGTTTGGTGTATGTCGTTGTGCGGGGTATTTGTGTTTTTGAGGGTCGTTTTTGTGTATATGCTTTGTCGTTGGGACTTTTTTATGTTCGTGTGTTGTGTATGTGGGCGAGGGGTTTTGAGTGTTTGAGAGACTTTGGTTTAGTCTCGGTGTTTGAGTGGAGGTGTTGGTTGTAGTTGTGTATGTTGCAGGGGTGATCCTTGTGGTGAGTGTGTTGTATATAACATTGAACACTTTATTTAAAAGGGAATGGAGAGTACATATCATATGTATGAGGACTTTAAATGGACACACTATGGTCTTTCTACTCATAAGGGTGTTGGTGATCTTTGTGGAGGCTTGATGAGGGGCTACGGAAGTGGTTGCCGGGGAATCCCGGGGGGGCTAGGTGATGTGCGTTGATGTCGCCCGCATGTGCATTGGCCAAGGACGTGCTCGGTGCTTGTGGGAGGCGTGCAATGTTGGCGTGGGGGGGTTCCGGCGAGGTGGCGGCTAAAGTTTGCATAATGTTGTGGATGCGGTTGTTAGATTGTTGGAACTCCATAGCCATGGCACTCATGATGTTGTGGATGTTCGTCGCATGGGTTTTGAGTGTGTCCGTGGATGCTTCAATGCGTTTGTCGGTGTTGAGGTTGATGTTGTTGGTGAGCGTTGTGAGTTTCCCGTCAACCGTCTCAACTAGTTCCTTGATGGTCTTGGTGAAGAACTTTTCCGATACTAGTGGCGAGGATGCGGCGGTGTTGCTCATAGCTTGGGCCTTTTGAGCGATGACTTCTCAGACGGGGGCTTGTGCTAGGCGTATAGCCGTTTGGTTGGGTTCGGTGCCGTCAATGCTTCCTTTGTGGGGGATGAAGTCGACACGCCGTCCGAGGATGTATGTTGATTTTCGGAGCCATTCCGTGTAGACCGCCGCATTAAGGCATTGGATGTGGCACCATCCCGCTTGCCGGTCATCTTCATGGTTGGATTTGTATCCGTATGTGATGCCGGTAATATTTTCTTCTCCAAAAAGTCTCTTGAGGGCTTTGGTGATGGTTGATTGGGATTCTCGTTGGGGGAGGTTGTTGGCGACTAAGGTGGTGCTAATTCTAAGCTCCGAGAGGTTGTCCGTGTCCTTGTCCTTGGTGATGCTCACCTTGAGGCGCTCAGAATGGTAGATTAAACCATTACGAAGGATGTCGTCTCTAGACTCTTCGGTGGTGAGGGTGATGAAGGCGAAATCCTTCTCCGTTTCCGACTTGGTGAGTGATAAGATTTCGACTTCCCGTCCGTCGTAGTAAGACTCCCGCATGAGGGTCCTCAATATGTTCACGGCCGTGTTGTTACGGAGAGTTTCGCCTTTGAGGTGGAGCCGCATGTTCTTTGCCTTTGTGATGAGTTCGAAGCCCTTTTCCACCTTGCCGATGATTCGTTCCCCGTCACCCATTGTCATGACGAATGCTCTCTCCCCTCGGAGGAGGGCTAAGCCATCTCTTTCCGGGTTTTGGAGATGAATCTTGATGAAACCGGCCCAATTTCGTGTAACCGTATTGATGCCTATGTCTATCGGGTTAGAGTATGCGGTGCCTAATGGTATATTCATGAGTCTCAACCGCTCCATACATGCGGCTTTGACCCCCCTTCGGCTAAGCATTTTGTATTCTCCATCGAACCGTATGGTGACATGGAATCCTTCGGTAAGCCCTGTGTCTTGAGAAATTTTCTCATACATGGGAATTTGCGTGAAGTGTAGATGTTGACCGGGTACCGCGTCCGGTCGTTCGGACGGGTATAGGGTTTGCTTGGTTCTTGGGAAGGCGCGCCGAAGTGTTCGAAATTCGTGGATTTCGTTGGTGGGCGTCCCGATGGTGGCGAATTCTTCATTGGTGCGGTTCTCCTTCAATTCCCTCTTGCCTCGTTGTATGGAGAGCGCCTCATGCATTTGGAATCCTAGCCACAATTGGCCAATCATGTCAATGCCTAAGGTGGCTATCCTTTTTGACCTTGTGTGTGTAGGCGGAGGTGTGTTCTTACTTGGAATTGTTGGTGTGGATGTTGCGGTGTATTCATCGGCTTTCCTCCTTTTGTTGGTTTGGCTCTCCGAGACTTCTTCCAATCGAGGGTTGCGGTATTGGAGCGTTTGGGGGGTGCTTTCGGCGATGGGTGCGGACTTCCGTGGTGTTGCTTGTGCGGCTTGTATGGAGTTCCTCTCGAATGACACTTGGAGGGAACTACCTCCCCGTTCCGGTGACACGTTCTCTAGTTGTGCATCCATGTCGAGGTCCTCTTCGGGTTCAAGTGCGTGTGGGCGAGGTGGTTGATGTGGCGGCTGGGCTAATACTTGATGACGGAACTCCATGTATTGTTCATTGAGGGTGAGGGGCGACTGGTGTGTGGGCTGATCCATGATGAGGGGGGTTCGGGTCTTGAGGGTCGCTTCAACGCCTATCACAGTATATGGCCGTTGGGGGACGGTTGGTTGTCCCTTGGTGTTCCTCCTTCCTTCCTTTGTGGCCGCAGTCGGGTTGGGTGTCGGTTGCTTGTAGCTGCTGTTGTTGAACCTGTGGTCTGTCGTGGCTGGGGCGGCGTGCTGGGTTCGGAGTTTTTGTGGTGCCGGCTGTTTGGTGTCTGTGGTGCAGAGTGTTGGCTGCGGGGCGTTGTATTTAGTCGAGAGTGGTATCTTGTTGTTGTGTTGTAGTTGCTTGGGCGTGTGTGGACTGGGGGGGTGGGCAGTGGGTGGTTGTCTGGTAGTTTGCTTGTCTTGCCTGCAGATGCTATTGTGGTTAGTGCTTTGTGTGTTGTCAATATGGCATATGGATTGTGTGTGTAGGGATTTGATGCTTACTTGTTGATTGTGTTGTGTCCTGTTGGTGATGTCGAGGCTGAGTTGTGGCTCGTTGCTGATCCAGTGTGTGGCGTGTGCAGGTGTTCGGTGTTGTGGAATCGCCTGGTGGGTGGAGCCGGTTGTGTGTCTTCGTCGTTTGGTGTCGTCTTTGGTTCTGTGGGCTCGACCTGTCTTCGGAGCTGGGAGTTCGGCTAGAGTTGGTGTAGCTCCGCAATGTTGGTGTCGTTGTGTACTAGGGGACGTTGTTGCTGTCGCTCCTATCTCTTCCTCCGCTGCGCACCTGCTATGTGGTTGGGTGTTGGGTGGGCTGCCTACTAATGTTGTCTTTGTGTTGCCTACGCTGCTCGGTGAAGGAGTCGTGTGTGGTGGGAGAGCTAGTGCTAAGTGCGAGAGGAGGGAGAGTTGCGAGGAAGTGGGTGGGCTGCCTACTAGTGCTATCTCTGTGTTGCCTGTACTACTCAGTATGGGAGTCTGGTGAGAGGAGAGGTGTGGTGGGAGAGCTAATGCTGAGGGGGGGAGGAGAGAGAGTTGCAGGGGAGTGCGTGGGGAGCATTGGATGTGGGGTGGAGGGTGTGTGTTTTGGAGAGTGTTGGTGGGTGTGTTAAGTAGTGCTGCCTGATTGCTAAAGTGGGTTTGTGTGTATGTGTCTTTGTTGGCTGTGTGTGTTGGTGTAGCTGGCTGTTGTCTGTTTTTGGGGATTATTAGGTGTTTTTTGGAATGTTCTGGTGTGTCATGTGTATTAGCTGTGTAGGTGGTGCCGGTGTGGCGTGGATTGTGGGGTTGTAGGAATTTGGGGTGGCTTTTAGGTGTCTTCCTCCAGCCGAGTTTTGTTTCTGGTTTGTTGAGAAAGGTTCGAGTATGTAGTTTTGTTGTTGGGTTTGGGTTTGGGTACTTGTGTCTGAGGTGGTAGGGATGGTTGTCTTCGTGTGGGGTGTTAAGGGTGGTGGGGGGTGGTTGAGTCTGTCTGTGTAGGTGTTTGTGTGTGCCTGTGCGGGGGGTGGTGGTAAGTGTTCTATTATAGGTTTTTCTTTGTATGGGGTTTGTATGTGTTGTGTTTTGTGGAGGATTTTGTATGTTGTTGGTCTGTGCACGTATGTTGTCCTGGGGGGAAAATTCCGCTACTAAAGCTAGTTCGTTGTTGGTGGTGTGTGCGAGGCTGCCGCATGTGTGTTGGGTGTGGAGGTGGAGGCCTGTGCGTGGAGGTGGCTGCTCGTCGCGGCTGGTCTTGTTGTAGCTCCGCCGATTCTGTGAGGGTTGTCGCCACCGGTCAGGTGGTGGCTCGGAGTTGTTTGGGTGCACTGTGGGTGTCTTTGTAGAGTTGTTCTCATGTGAGTCATGTTGTGTTTCAGGTACTTTTAGGGTTTTGTGAGGGAGTATTGCTTTTGTTGGGGTCGAGAGTGTTTTTGTGCTGTTGTGTGGGTGTGGTGTGGGGTTATATGTGTGTTTGTTTTTGTGTGCATACGGCCTCAAGTGTGTGAGTTGTTGGATTTTGGAGGCGTTTTGGAGTTGTCTGTGTTTCCTTTGTGGCTGGTTGTACTCCTGGTGTGTAGAGGTACTAGTGTTCCCTCGGCCACTATTATGTGTGATCTCTTTGTGTGAGGTGTTTTGTATGTGGTGTTGTATGTATGTAATCTGTGTAGATATTGTGTAAGTGTGCGGAGTGGGTTGGTGTGTGTGGTAGCGAGGAAGGAAATCAAGGTTCAGGGTGTTACGGTACCTGTTGGGGGTGGCCCTCTTTGTGCTTTTCGGCGACCATCCGAAGTAGTTTCCTCCCGCACTAGGGCCATAGGCCTCCGCATAGAAAGCTTCGAGCTCGATCGGCTCCGCAGGAGTATTCCCCGTCGGCACCAAGTGCACTCCTTCGCCAGATTTCGCTGTCCAGTTTCCGAAGGTTCCCGGGAGCTTGTACAGGGCGGGAGCGTTCTGGGTTAGGGTTCAGACGAGAGCTGCGACTACGAAGCCCACCCAGCTACGGCGAGTATTTTTCGGATCTGCAAGGGGTTGACTGATCTGGTTCTCTGATGTTGGCCGTGGCCGGGATCTGTAGGGGTTGCACTTGGGTTTGTGGCCTTTTGGTACTTGTGGCTCTTCGGAGTCTATTCCCGCTCTGGCTGACGGGAGTGAAGAAACTTTGGCAGTTAGGAGTGAAGACAGTGGTGTTGGGATAGTGAGGTTCAAGAGTGAGGGAGGTTTGTAAATGATCAGTGTGCATAACACTAGCGATGTTATAAAGTGCCATCTTCTAAAGTTGTGTCCTTCTTGTCTTCTGGTTTTGTTGCTGCGTGCACTCCTGGTTTCGACGTGGTTGTAGCATTGTTGTGGGCGCCTCTTCTGCTTGCACTCCTTTCTGGTATCAGTCGCTGGGTGTGGTGCTGTTCTTGGTCTTGTTGGTGGCGATTTGGATTGATCGCAGCTGCTTGCTTGGTCGTGGTGGTTTTCCTGCGCGCGTGAGGCTCCGCAGCGCACCATCTCCTCGAAGCCGCCCTCGGACATGTCACATCTAAAACACATGGTCAATGCACAAAAAAAATTGTATTGAAAAATGTTTTCATTGGAGCATATAAATTTACAAGTTACACAACATCAACCAACTTAAATTTCATGCACAATTAGCACTCAATTATTTAAATCAATTATTTCCAATTCTAGTCGTGCACACATGTATTTGGGTGACGATTGCTTGCTTCAGCTAAGTGAGGATCAAGTTCCCAAGTGACATCCCAAGGGGGAGGGGGGGGAGTAAATTAGATTATCATCCAAGAATCATACAATTACGAGATTTGGAACAATTCCAAGATCGTCTCCAAACCTCCTTTGCCAATGAATTGTTCTTCTTTTCGTTCCAAATACTAAATGAGATAATGTACTCGAAAGCCAAATTCAAGTCTATCGATGGAACATATACATCTTTTGAAATGAGTATGAGCATCCAACGAATTCTTTGCACATTAAAGTCTAAAACCATAACTTGAGGCTGTCCACCCGTTTGAACACAATCAACTCTCAAAGTTCCAATTCTTTTGGCGTTCTTGTCTTGAGCAAATGAAACAAATGAAGGGTCTACCATGCTCACTTTCTCAAGGACTTTCCAACAAGCTAAGGTAAACAGGCCTAATTCAATCGCATGGCTTAATCAATCACCTATATTTGAGTGGTGAGTTGGTCAAGTGTGGATCCAAGAACATATGCCAACAAGACATGTGTTTAAAAGAAACTAGACTACATGCTCAAAATATGTTAACCAATCTAGGCTCAAATGTCAACATAATTGGTGGGGGAGGGGTCTACATGGTCATTTTATATCTTCGACATTTTAAGCTTTGAAAACTCATTGTAGCAACATGGGGGATCGAAAAAATCCAAAGATTTTTGCTAAAACCTCATCTCACATTTGTGGGTCTAAGAAAATTCTAGCTTTGAAATCCAAGTTCAAGAATGTGGCAAAGAACAATGACTAACCATTTAAGACACATTTACCTTACCACCCATCAAACTCCACCTAACCATTTGGACAAAATGATCCCCCCCCCCCCCTAAAGTTCAAATGTGCACTTTATGAGTGGTACCTACTCATTTCTTGCTCAAGTGTTCCTCAAATGAAGTGAATGAAGACTCAGATGTTCCAATAAGCTATCATTCCCAAATGTTCCAATAAGCTATTATTCATCACTATGTTCTCAAAGATGAATGTAGATCATTCAAAAAATGTGTTCAAAGGACATTGAGAACCTTCACAAATTGGATGACATCACCCTTGAGACTTTGGTTTGAGTGGGGCATGGAGGAAACATGTTGAAAGTCCACCTTGTTGTTGAATACAAATGACACACCTTTCTACGATGTTGAATAAAAGAGACGAGAAAAATAGCCCACTTTCAAATTGGAACACCAAGCGCATGAGTATGATCTACACTATAAGATGTGTGGCCCTATCATGGCAAATTTGACTGTTAGAGCAAATCAAGAATTGTCGAATCCAATTAACAATTGCATATTACAAAGATTATTATTTCCAGTTCTTAAAATCGGCATCAAGAGGGCAAAATGCATATGTATGTATGCAAGGGCAGAGCCGGGGGTGGGGGGGGGGGGGTTGGGGCGCTTTGCCCCCCCTAACATCATTAGTAGAAACTATGCCAAAACAACTACAGATTTTTCTTTTTCGTTTGCGACTGCAGTGTTAAAAATGTTGGGGCGTGTAATATACCGTTGGAAAGGTGTTTTCAAGACCTTTCCAACAGTATATTACAAGCCCCCAATTTCTTAAAATTTCAGTTAGTAAAATAAATAAAAATGTGCACTTGTTTAGCGACTACAGAGCAAGCTGGTCAAAAGAACCGCAATGGGAAAACGATTGGGGTTCTTTTTCGCAATGTTTTCTACGAGTGCATTGAAGGAAAGTCGGGCATCTGCTTATTATTGGCGATGTCTATTGGCGATGATTGGATGGTCAATCTGATGACCATCTATATTGAAAAGACCATTGCCAAAGCTTTGAATATTAACAACATTATCAATTTTTTATCGGGATGTCAGCTCGATGAGTCCAAATCCCTCAATAAATAGTCAAATTCGACCACCCATTGAAATTTGAAAATAAAATATACATTGGATATTTCCATATTTTGAGGTTAACCCCCCCCCCCCCCCCCAAGGTCAAAATCTTGGCTCTGCCCTTGTATGTATGTATGTATGTATTCATTCTTTCCTTTTAACTCTTAAAATGACTGTGGGCCGTGTCAAGGCTTTGGGAAGTGGAGGGTTCATTAGCTCTCATGCCACCAATAAATATCACATTTCCAAGTTCTAGGTTTCTTTTATAAACTTGCTCCATTGGGTATCATTTCATTGCTATACTTGTGGCTAACATTAAAAACCATTGCACTACATTGATTATCCCTTTTGATGAGGATGGGCTCATAGTGTGTGTGGGAAATTAGTGGAGGTGATACTAAATTTCTTTGCACTATGAAATTAGTGCCACCAAAAGATCTAGGGTTTTTGGAGCCCAAATTGTCGAAGTGCCAGAAACTCCTAATGCAGCTTAGTATTAGGAGATGCCTCAGGAACGAGTGGCACCGATTGCAAAGGGATTGTTCAATAACAATCCCTTGTAAGGTGAAAAGCATGCACCTATTCTATAAACTGCATCTGACAACATTCATTCCATGAAAACAACCAATACCGCATGTACAAAATGTTGTGAGGCCAACTGACTGAGAAGTAGGTTTACAGATGGTGTCAACTTACAATTCGTGTCAAAAAAACAATCTTTGCCCTATAAGTCCATTCCAAATGAAACAGTAGTGAACAAACCAAAAAGGCTCTTTTGAGTCAAGACTCCTGACCTCCTCCAGTTGTCAACATATGAGGAAATGCACCAGAGATGTGCAAAACAGCCTTGCCTATGGGCCCTTGTAAAACAATACCCACTCCTCGTGCACATAAATGGCATCCTTAAGGAGACCTATACATCCACTAGACCAATCTATCCAAAATCGAATGTCTTTCTATGGTGTATGCGAAGCATTGTAAATGCAGTCTGTCAAGTTTGTTAGGTTTGTAAAAAATGCAAACTCAACATCACAGCTTCCGAGGAAATACCATTCCTGCTAGAATCAAGTCTTTCAAGAGCAGTGAAGAGCGAGGGTAATGGACATGATGGAAGGACATCAACTTTTTGCAAAATTTTGATGGGGCCTTGTAGTTGAAGACCACATGGTGATCCGCAAGCAAGAACGGAGGAATGACAATTTGGAACAAAACCTGGTCATAGAGTGTTAACTGCATCGGTTGCAGTTCATGGAATTGCAAAATTTGTACACTCGAGGTGTATCATAAGTCCTGAACCACATGAGTTCCCTCCGGCACTTGCTACTATCCAGTTAAAGAAGCCTTGTCTTCAACAAAGTATACATGGCGCTCCACAGCTCAAGTCACCACCAGCCGGTTGTTACCATGTAATAGCAGATGAATTTTTTTTGTGATTGAATTGAAGCCCGCGGTGTCAGATGCTTCTGTCTTGGGTGATTCAAAAACCAACTATGACTCTCCCCAAGTGGTTTGTCCCCTCTTGCAACTGAGGTCATAATATCTTGGCATGATCATGTATGTCGACAGTGTACACCTCCAAAAAGATATCGTACAAGAGCTCCTTATAGAGTTTCAAAAATTGGGTTCCATCGTTGTTGAGCTTCCAAAATGCCTCGGACCTTCACCAACATAAGCACAGCCATCCCAAGCTAGGAGTATGGCATCCACATAGTTCTAGCGGTGAGTCTCCGTACAGTTGCCCACACGATAGGTCAGCAAAATGTTTAGAAAATGTTGGTTGCTTATTTGTGACTCAAGTTGAGTTAAAGCAATTGAAACTCAAAATTGGTAGCCACCAATGGGCCTTGCCTTCCTCCTTGCTCCATATTCTGTTAATGTTCCACATTGCTTGCAGGCCTGAAGAATAACAAATGTCACTGAATCAACTCGCACAGAACTTTGTCGGAGGCCAAAGAGGGTGTCAGGCTGGGCCATCAGTGCTTGCTCCAGATAATTTACACCTGTGAGTTTGATTTGGTTGCTCAGACGAGTAAAGTGGAAGTATAGGATAGAGTTCAGTCCTACTCTGGAACAGAGCAAAAGCAACCATTATGATATTGTGGGTTCATTTCAAGTCTTTGTTCTTTTTAGGATTTTACTGTATGAGAAACAATAATACAAAGATGAGGCAAGTATGGAAAATCATTTTGGTCTTGAGAATGGTTTCATATTTACATGCTGTATAAGGTACTTACAAATGAAATGTTGCTTTATCCTTGTCAGAACACAAGTTAAGTAATGAAGGGAGGTGAACAAAAGAAGGTGGACAAACCTGAGCCGCAGAGCCTATAAATCCATCGCAGCCTGTACACATCTGATGACCTTTTCCTGCTCCGTTGGGGATGTATGATGACCTTCTTGCAGGTAAAGAATGAGAAGATCTTCTGCTTGGATGACAATATTCTCTATATCCAGATGACTGCATTGCGTTACCTGCCACATGCTTGAAAGAATCTCTTCCTGACGAGTACGATTTGCACTTTTCACCCAGTTCAAGGTGAGATATATGTTTATGCCTAGCTCCATGAGCTCTGCCACGCAACTTGGGCTGTCTGTGATAATACTGTTCTTGTGCCAAGGGAGACTCAGGGGATGCATATTCATCATCGTACATCTCCTCCTCACTCTCTGTCCCGTACTCTGAACATAAAGCTGCAAAGGACAAATGAGATTGGGAAACTACAAACTCTCTGTTGTCCATGTGAAGAGGTTCATAAATGTGGTCCTACTTGCAGATTCTGTCCCACAACAATCTCTAACACAATCTGACCATGATTCAACAGAGTCAATCACCACAAACAGTTAGCAAAATCAATTGAGCTAACAGTAAAAATTACCTGTATCTGATGAAAATCCTAGTAGCTGATCAATTTCATAGTCATTCAGTTCTTGAGGTGCACTGCAATGAGCCCTATAATGACAGAAATACTTAATCAAATTGAGATGTTTTCAAACCACTTGGTAATCAACAAAAATACGAAACTTCAACAACTTTAAACAAATGGGTACGTAATCTAATGAGTTTGTTGGTACTCAAATTAGGTACATACAAAATTTCACACCAATGAATAAAGCAGTAAGTGTATGCAAGCCAGAATCAACCTTCTCAAGTCTCGAACATTATCTGAACAGATCCACCTTGCAGGCACAAATGCATCAGCTGGGAGTTTTCGCCAGCTTCCACAGTCGTCACACTTCACCCATTGGTTATCCCTGTACATATACAATTCTAATATCATGGAGTTGCTCCATACATAAATAACTCTCAATTTCACACGAAAAAATTTGAGAATTACCACAATGAATTACTTTCTGCTAATCCTTCATGCAAAGATAATCAGTGTACTACTTGTCACATAACTGCCCAAGGAAGTTCAAGGAAAAAGTGTTCTTCTCACCCTTGTATCTGAGCACTGTAATATGTTCTCTTAATAAGGATAGGAGGCTCCTGCATTGACAGGCACTCCATGTCAGATCCCAGCATAAATGCGTAGCTCTACTAATTCATTGAAAGATTATCAAAGAAGGGTACTCTACTTACAGGATACCTGCTTCCAAGATAGTTCCCAACCTCTAGGAATGAGTAGATGCTCAAAATATCCACCATGTAGGAATTTGATAGCCATTTTGAGCTATATTAATTACCTTGTACTCTTCGAAGTCATGACCTTCAACATTGACTACTGTTGGAATAGCACCAGGAGGTGCCCGAAGAAGATCCTGAGTTTCCTCCCATGCACAGTATTCTTCCAAATTTACTCTCAGCCTTTTCCCTTTTGAGCCAAGGGACCCTGGTATCCGATCCACATGCTGGAATGCTTCTGGAGTGGTTGATCGTCGTCCTGCTGTTTTCTTCTCTATGAGGGCTTCACCTATTGCCAAATGATCTATGACCTTCCTCCGCTGAACAACCAATGAAAGAGGAGATTCTCGCTTTTTCCTCTTATAGGTTAGTCTCTCTGAGGCATACCCTGCAATTGCAGTCTCTACTGCCATTGTTGCAGGGAGCAATTCTTGAAGTGGTGTAATCTCATCAAACATAGAGTTCCCATCTTCACTGCAATTCCCAAGGTCTCCATTTGATAACATCCTCTCCTTGACTATGTCCTTGGAAACACCAGGTGTATGCTGGTAAGAAGACATCCGCAAGTTAGGATCTACACTTAATCTCACCTCATGTTGCGTCTCAAACAGAGAGAATCACCCAGATTCATACAATTTTTATGTGTTATTATGAAGTGAAAGCAGTATATGTGTCGGGTTGTGCCAAGAAATGCCTGATCAAAAGGGACAAAGAACAATAAGGGGGATTGCCCTATCAAGAATATGGGGTTTCTTGGCATGACCCAGCACACACACCCTACAGTATATTAGGCACTGCTATATGCCCCTCATTAGGCACTGCTGCGTGCTCCTAATTAGGGACTGTTGCCCCCATCATACATGGACAGAAAAAAACAAGGCAAAAGAAGCAAAAATCCTGATGAGTACCAAGGATCTCTATACATACAAACAGGGGTAAACCGTAAAGATTACTCGGAACGTCAAACCTGAGATCACAGACATTTTTGAGGAAGAAGAAAAGATGTGGTGGACAGCAGGTAATAGTCAAGAAATTGTATGAGGTGCAGAAAATGAATTTTCTTTATACCCTGTAAATTTCAAATCTTTTACTACTATGGTATTCTTACTTGGAGACAGAATTTTATTCTCACAGCCTGATTATTTTAAGAGAGCTGGATATCAAACCTCTGGAGATGAATATTCTTGCTTGCGACATCCCATAAACAAAGTTCCCTCTGGCTCCAATCTGCTAAAATATACTGTTCAACAAAGTGATGAAAGAGACATGTTAACCTGAACATATATCAAAGAGCCTGCAAACATCCAAAGCTTCCCACTCGGAGAAACTGGAATCACAATATTTAACTGATTGCCTTAGAAAACTCTTGCTGGTTATGTGTATGAGCAATACTGCTTATCTTAGAATCACTTGCAAATATAGACAACTATACCTCAGCAAAATGTAGGACAGTCATAGGAGCAGGAAAGACAAAGTCTAGCCACGTCATAATATTCAGCATTGTTAAGTCTATATAAAGCTCCAAGGTAAGGAAGCAGTCATAATCACTTTTATTCAGACTTTCGAAAGAGAGAAAGAAAACTTTCGTAAGCGCAGAAACAAAAGCAAGCTTTCTATAATATATGTACCTGTGTCACCACCTCGTAAGTCCGTTGCTTGAACGTAAGGGTAAAACTTTTTGAAGTAGTAAATGCGACTATCCTTACTGTGCCAGAAGCAGAACTCAAAGGACCACTCCTTTCCTGAGGCGTCCACTAATGTCATCCAGACACCCCCTGGTTTGGAAAGTGGAGGAAAGTGCTCCTGGAGCAAAACCAGGCAGGCCCACTTATACTTCATGTCCAACTCACACACATATACACTATTTCAAGCAACCAACCTGCACAAACTAGCAGAGAGATAAACACGTACTCGCAAAATGTCGTCAATCCAGACAAGGAGATATACCTCTACTTTTCGCTTTGGGAGGACAAAATGACCGGTGCTCCGGCAATCGGTAACACTCGCCACCTTATCAAACAGATGTGTCATACTCGTCCAATTGCTGACAATCCTGTCAAGGATAGTTAAACAACATCGGATTGGCTTACAACTGTATGCTATAATGTAAGAGATAGCACTTTATACCTCTGTGCTAAGAATGCACTTCAACAAACTCAGTCTTGCCATTTCCACCACTCCAGGAAGAGACATGAAAACAAAAATATTGAGTGGATACGATTTCAGAAATATTGGCGATGGGTTGCCCATACGGGGACAATTGATGGACATCGAACGAGGCACAGTCATAATGTCATTCCTTCCCTTTCCATCTGCTACACAAACAAATAGATGTCCAAATAAGATGCAGTGATAACCTATCGCAAATCTCTTCTGAACAATGTATAGACAAACAAATCTACATAGAGTATACAATATCTGCATAGAGCATCTTATAGGCAGATTGAGAATTCGCCGCTTCTAACCTCATACGCTGTAGGCTCAAGTATATCACAAGAAGCAAAAAATGCAAGGCTATAAATTTTGCAATGCCATCATGCCTGAGGTGTAAAATTTTGCAAGAAGGCCAAGGAGGAACAAGAAGGCCTAGGATGCTCTTCCTATATTCATACTCAACGGAACTCTAGGTCACAAGCCTAAGGTATGGGAACATCTTCTTAGCAACATTAGCTACCTGAAGAAGTGACGTTATCATAAGTTGTTTTAACCACAGTATCCTTGTGCTCGCTAAGCCTCCGTTTCAGAGTTCCCCGTGCTTGCTGCTTAGATTTGGTGAGGGTCTTGCCCAAGACGCATCCCACTAGTAAACTTGTCCCACCTGTAAACATCGGTAAGGCACCACACATATTGGATGTGTGAAGTCTTAAAAGCTCCATAGTAAAGATACACTCACACTGGACCGCGCGAACAAGACATCAGCTGGAAATAGTAGAGTTCCTCAAATATCGTGTGTGTATATATGATCCAGGATGTTGACCAAAAACATTACTACCTGGGACCTGACAGGTAGACGCTGTAGTTGCCAAAGCACTTGAACTCTTCTTTGCAGCACCCTCTTGTGGAACAGCTCCCCTCCCAACCACATGAAAATTACCTCTCTTTTCCGCTGGCATCTCTTCCACGCGACGGACTTCAACGTGCTTCTTTATTTTAGCATGCCTCACTTGGATTTGGGTCATAATCGGAAAGTTGCCTCTATTCATCTGCTCTTGTACAATCAATTTGTATGTGTGCACCATTACCCAAAAGCTCGTTCATGGTTTCTAAGGTACTCAAGTAATTGCCAGAAACTCATCTCTGTTACTTCCTCAGAATTCCCGCTACAGATCCTTTTGTTCTCCGAGCATCTTCTGCTGATAACAATATACATCAAACTTCTTCAAGTGCTCCATATTCGACAGACGAGCTTCACCATCGTGATGCATAGTGTCATCCTGAATCCAACTATTGAAGAAGTTTGATATGTTCATATCATATCAGGAATCCCAAGATGCAGTACTCGTACTTTCTTGCGTCGATCAATCATGCTCAAACATCTCTCCTGTAAGCAAAAATGATCGATTCAACTGATTTTTCCAGGGAAAAGTTTGTTGACAACGTCCAACCCATTCTACTAATAGCCTTCCACGATCTACAATCCTTGCGGGTTCTCGTTGCGGATGAAACCACGCCCCAAGGGGTTCCTCCATAAAAATATCATCGATAAAATGGTCCAGCGGGTAGAGTATACTGTCCGCGCGATAGTTCTCAACGCCTTGCTTTCGCAGGAGATCTGCATGTAACCGGAAGAATATTAGAACCTGAAAATCTCTACCGCCAAGAAAATCACCGTCTCTTCGGATGATGACGAGGGGCGACTGCACTTCCAGATATTCAACAAACATGCAAGATCTCATGGCAAACAGTCCAACCCCGCCAGAAAGAGGACATCTAGATAGGAAGACGACTAAATCCCACAAAAAAGCCTTCAATCCTTGCTACAGGAACGAAACCCAGAAGAGGAATATGTCCTACTTGTGAAGTCCTAAAACACGAAACGTCCATCACATCATCTTACTAGTTCCTATTTGGAAAACGAACGACAATCGGTGCTCATCATCGTATAGAAATATCTCAGTATACACATGACAGCGAGTTTTTAAACTGCTTGCGAAGAGAAACCGGAAGGGGGCACCATCCAGCGTTCTATCCCAAATCATTAAGTAGGAGCTGACCGACGTCCCCACATAGTGACTTTCAAAGCGACAATCCCCATGACCTAATATGCAACTATTGCAAGTCGAAGCAAAACGCTCGAAAAATATTTACATCACGAGATCTTGAGAAGAACATCAGAAGGATAAAGACCGATAAAGATCATTACAATCTGCCGCACGAAGGTCATGCTAGTGAACTTCCTTAAGGAACCACATCTACCAAGGCATCTCCAACTCACTTCATACCCGGAACTAGCAGATAAATTGGCTATCTAAGTATCGGCCTCGAAATCTGAATCATCAGCATGTAGAGAGCGAGTTCGCTCCTCTATCGACACTGAAATAAGCAGCTCGTTTACACGCAAGACCTAATTTCGACATGTCTAATTTTATCTTAGCTATTTCGAAAAGTGATAGTAAACCTGGAAAAGGGTTAAACTGCTAAGCCGGAACTTTTTGGCTTTGAAGTATCTGAAGTCAATGTTAAGATGGCTCAGGAAATCCGTGCCACTACCATGTGTTGCATAGAGTTCCTCTTGTGAGAATATCACGTACGATAAATTGCTTCGACAACACAATCGATGAAAGATTTATGCGTAAACAGCTACCTAATCTGCCTCTAGAGGTGGTCACTGAACTCCTGAGAAGCTATATAGTGGCTGAACGCTTCCCCTTATTGGAATAAAAAGACTGCAACCGCTAAAAGCAGAACTCGTCTACTCTAGACATCGGACGGTTGCTCTGATAAGTATCGGCCATTTCCAGAACTGCATCCTGCAAGACAGCCTGGGACTTCTTGTCCATCGCACATTCATTCCGTCACTATTTTATGCTCGCCGTTGCAGCTGCTTGGGTGTGAATGAATTTGTGAACAATGTGAGTTTAAGCATAGATGTATGTGACAATTTACAAACCTAGTGAGAAACTTCGATCGTACCAGACACATGTGTCGAGTGGCACCTATGGCTATCTGACAACTCCTAGAAAAGATCATCATTCGATTTTACGGATACTCTTATCCGGCATACAGAACGAAAATGTATCCTCTTAATTGCCCTCGTTTATAAAAGTCCTGGTCAGATTTGATTGCCGGCGTCAGGCTTAACGTGACGTCTCCGAAAGAATATTTTTAGGTTTTGGTTCACTTCTGAAGCGTAGGGTAGCAGAGGCCCAGGTAGCAGCTGGCAGCGCCACCAGAGAGTTATCCTGAACATACTGCCTTTCCGTTGGATGATCGTTTGCTAGCGAGACGATTAAGCAAGCATCGAAGAATCCTCAAGACCAAAGATAATTAAACCATATGATGCTAGTACGGCTGCGGATAGATCACTAATTTAAGGCTATTATATAATCTATGACGGCCGACTCTACACAACCGAATCAGAAGTACACATACATCGCAAGAAGCTGTACCGGTCACCAATTCTTGAAATGCGGTTGGTACAAGAAGAAAATCCACATAAGATTTCCAAGTAATCAAGAGAAACTAACTTATCATGCCTCTATGGCAAGATAACAACACGCTCATCTCCTATTTACATTATGGCGGATGAATCTGTGACATGTGTCACTTCCTTCCAAAGCTTCGAAAGAATCCACATACTACGCTGTGACGAACTACGCCACCGGGAGACCAAGAAATTACTCATTCTTAACGAGCGGCTTCCAGAGGTTAAGGACCCCGCGAAAGCAACACTTTTCAATCGCCGAGAGCAATGTAACGCCTAGTTTCCACTAGACAAACACCGTGGCACAAAGAACGCCGATAGTCACCATTGATTGTCATCATCACTATGCAATTATAGTAATCTGGAGTGTGGACACAATACTGTAATTGACAAATGCTCGACAGGAAAGCGAAATCTAGCTCAAGTTTCTTTTTTACGCGGACCAAAATGCCGTCGCTGCAGTGGACTCGGAGAATAAAAAGAACTGAAACTACTTTCATACAACGATCGCCGCACTGTGATGCGATAAACGATTTGAGGGAAACTATATGATTAAAGAACCCTTCGGCAGTCCATAAAGCAGCGGGGGATGAGAGTGCAATCTGTAAGTTAAGCGAACTGATCACTTCCACGGCGCCGATGATGAGAAAGCCATCCTAAACTTGAATAAAAATCGCACTAGGAGTGCATCCAACCTGCGCCCCCCGCCCCCGCCCCCTTCAATCTAACAAACAATACACATTGCCAACGCGACTCTAACGCAATGGTTGCCATCATCGCCTGCAACAACAACCTCGAAAAGATCTTAGCACTCTCATGTACGACGGCACCTAATGTATAACTACGGCACAATGACCGGCGCCTCTTCCGTCGCATCGCATCGCATCGCATGGCATTGAGGACCTCGCAAGCCCCGCACCCCGCCGCCTAGTGCAAACCAAAAGAACTACAAAAAATTATATATAACAAAACAGACTCTCTAACACTAAGAGCACCTCAACACCGATCACCCGATGGACAGCCATAACATCTCTCCCTAATTCCATGGCTCGCAGACACAAGAAACCACACACCTGCGAGCGCCAACAACACAACCTGCAAGCGCGGGTATCACTACCTCACCCTAGACAACACACCAATCCCTGAATTCCTCGACCCACCGCCTCCGCGACCTAAAAAAAGTTGTCAAGAACCCGCACAACACACACATACACACACAGACTCTCTCTCCACACACTCCCTGTCCCCGGCACACCTCCCTTTCGTACACTGGACCTTTCCCACGGCGACAAACGACTACGTTATGCCGGGCCCGGAATACAGGACCCTAATATAATAAAGTTTTTATATATACTCCGCCATCCAAAAGTATAAAGTTACCGAAGCAGCACATCATACGAATGTGAGCGGCATAAACCACCTGTTTTTCAAATTGCGCCAATTGCGAAGCACTCTGCAGGCGTCAGGCCAGATTGCTCCTGCCATGGGATGGAGCTGCTCGATCTTCCCATTTTTGTTTTGTTTCTTGTCATCTGCTCCCATCACTGCCACTGCTGATGAGAGCAGCACCCGCAGTGTGACTCCTGGCCATGGCGGCAGCACAAACGACAAAACAAAGCTAGAAGAGGGAAGGGCCACAACCGCAACATCCAGCCGTCGATCTGGACCTACTACTAGGAGATCGACGGTCCAGGGCGCCCATTCCGCCAAACCAGCCAATCGCAGCGGCCCACGCGGACAAGCGGTTTCCCAGGGCCGGGCCGGGCCGGGCGGTCGTGTACGGGCGGGCCGCGATTACGGGGAGACGACCGTTGTTGTGTTGTGCCCCGGTGCGACCCGCTTTGGAATGTTGGTTATCCCGTGGGCCCCATCTCCTTTGATTTCTGGTTGTCTAAGGCATGTGTGGAGCTCTAATAATATACAGTGAATGCGTGGGGCCCGCATTGAGTGACGGAAGTGGCATTGGTTCCCTTTTTTTAGTAGCAGACAAGTGCAAAGTGTCACTTCCCTTTTAGGCTCTCCAACTCAGGGCCGGTTTACACTATGGACCATGAAGTCGGACCATGGAAGATGGCGTTTGTCAATGGTCCGAGTTCGTGGTCCGACTTCCATGGTCCAAGTTCATAAAAATTTAGTTTTAAGAGTCATGGGCCCCTCACTAGGTGTAAACTGAATGTGGACCAAGAAGAATGACCTTGCACCAAAAAGTGAAGGTGCTGATTTTTTTTAAATACATGCCCAAAAAGGGCAATTTTGAAAAAAAAAATCAAGTTTGACCATTCTCTTGTCTTCTATTGGGCTTCACTTGTCTTCACTTCTTGTTAAATGTGTCGAAGATGTGGCTTGCAAATCTTCTCACAACAATTTTTACAAAAAAAAAATGAGCGATTTAATTTGTACATGTGACATGTAATTTACATGTGACATGTACCTTGTGTTGTCGCTACACTAAATAGGATATTTAGTGTTTGATTATGTTTAATATTGTTACCACCCTACCTTGCTCAACACTAAAGTTCAGTTCTTTGATAATTAGTGTTAGAAGATTTCCCATTGCGGTTCTTTTGACCACCCTGATCTACAGTCACTAAACAACTACAGATTTTTCTTTTTTGTTTTGCAATTGTAATTTTAAACTTTTGGGGCGTGTAATATACCGTTGGAAAGGTCTTGAAAATACCTTTACAGGTATATTACAAGCCCCCAAATTCCAAACATTGCAGTTGGTAGAGCAAAAAAACAAATTTGCACTCAAATTCTTGAGTTCTAGATGTCCCACATTGTTTGGTGAAACACGTGGGAGCCGGTTTAAAGGGAAAAACAAGGTAGTTATGGTATGTCACATGGGCTATGATATGATTAAGGCACATAGAGGGTAGATTCATTAAAGAATTGTTAAAATGGCATTTCTTTGCCATGGGCCCTTGCCTTTTCCTACCAGACCACCTCTCTTGCCTCTCTCACCGCAAAACCCGTTGGACCATGTCAGTGCATTTATTAGGCCTTAAAATTATAATTTTGGGGACCTCAACCTCCATGGTCCCTCTGACATTTTTTCCTTAGTGTAAACTGAAGTTGTCCCGGGACAACTTCAATAGCCAATCAGTTGCCTTGCAAAGCCCTAGTCCAACTTCATGGTCCATAGTGTAAACCGGCCTTCATTCGTATGTAAAGTAAGGGCCGGTTTAGACTTCGGTGAAGAAGTGCACCAATCGGTCAAGAATTTTAGCCCAAGACAAGATTATGTGAGACAACGGTTGGTGTGGCAGACAAGATGAAAAAGCTACTTTTTTAAAATAAATTAAAATTTAAAAAACAAAAAACCTCCAGTTAGAGTTCTCCGGAGGTCAAGTTTCTTGTCTGAGGATGTGAGGTTGTCCAAGAGACTTAACCTCCGGAGAACTCCCCTAGCAAAAAAATGTTGCCATATTAGCAACCATGTCATTTTACCCTCCAAATTTGAAGTTCTCCATTGCAGAAGTCTTGGCCATAGTTTAAACCTCGGCCAATGAATAACCTATTTCATAGCCAATCATATTGCTCCACTCCCCTACAATTCTTGACCAATGCAGCTCTTCACTGCAGTCTAAAACCGGCCCTAATTTAACATATGAAAATTGCCTTGGAAGATTTGGTGTTTGCGGCGTACTATTAAGGGAGATGGGTCTTAAAATGGTTAATTTTTCTAGCTAGCCCTCTTCTCTTAGGATACAAAACACGCGATTAACTTAGTAAAATATGGTTACCAAACCCGAATCAAGGTTGTAGTTGGTTTCCCCATCATTTTCGGAGATCATGTGAATATTTTATTCATTATCGAAGTGAAGACTCTCTTGTTCATGAAATCAGGGGCGGAGCTAGGATTTTGACCTAGGGGGGGTTGACCTCATAATATGGAAATATCCAATGTATATTTTGTTTTCAAATGTCAATGGGTGGTCGAATTTGATTATTTATTGAGAGATTTGGACTCATCAAGCTGACATCCCCATACAAAATTTGATAATGTCGTCAATATCCAAAGCTTTGGCAATGGTCTTTTCGATATAGATGATCATCATATTGACCATCCAATCATCGCCAATAATAAGCAGATGCCCGACTTCCCTTCAATGCACTTGGAGAAAACATTGTGAAAAATAATCGCATTCGTTTTTCCATTGCGGTTCTTTTGACCAGCATGCTCTGCAGTCGTCAAATTCTTTTGGTTTTACCAACTGAAATTTTAGGAATTTGGGGGTTTGTAATATACCGTTGGAAAGGTCTTGAAAACACCTTTCCAACGGTGTACTACACACCCCAAAAAATTAACATTGCAGTTGCAAAACGAAAAAGAAAATATGTAGTTGTTTTGGCATAGTTTCTACTATTGTAGTGATGTTAGGGGGCGCTAAGCCCCCCCCCCCCTTGGCTCCGCCCTGCATGAAATGGTTATATAGGTCTTTACCCCAAGGTTGTTTTCTTGTTAATGAGGTTGACACTTTCTTATGACCACAATCAAGGGAACTTCATTGCTTATCATTCTTCAACTATTCACTTAAGGCCACTTCACACACGAGCCAAGAGCCGTGACCATGAGATTGTGAAAGCCCAAAAGAAAGTGTCCAAAGGTTGTCCCAAGACACCTCCAAAATCATGTAGTGTGGTCACGGACCCTCAAGTGTCGTGTGAAGTCACATGTGATGGACCCTCAACCAAATGCTATTTCAATGAATTTCTATTCACACGGGTCCTCACACATGATAAAATAGAATTAATCGATGGTTGTGAGCGTTCGGAGTGCCATGGTCTCCCATTTTTGTGTTAGACCTACCTCCAGGAGGTGGTTTTTGAAAATAGTCCAAGTGACCATGAAACATGATCCATTTGATGCCATGTAGGAATCCACATAGACTTAACATCCATCTTGCATGCACATCTCCATTGGTCCCTCAAGCGTAGTGTGAAGCGAACTTGGACCGGCTCCGCCTTTTCCACCAATGAGAGTGCTTGAAGTGTAATGGTCACGGGCTCTCAGTCTCGTGTGTGAAGTGGCATTCTTGCCACCCACACAATTGTTGAAACGGGCAATTGAAATGGTGGCCCCACCAATCATTGGGTTGGAACATAGTGGAGAACAATGGTAGGTTTTGGTGGAGGGAACAAGGGAACTCACATCACTTGCTAGGCAAAAATGAGCCCCAAAGCACTCAAATTATTGGCTTCATGCTTTACGTTACATGTAGTATATATACTATATACTATAGAATATTATAGTATGACTATTTATATTTTAATACTAACAACACATCGAGGGTATGTTGAAGCCATGTATTCCTCCAAAATGGAAGTGTATTGAATCCAAATGTCTTCATTTCAAAAAATGACTAAATTCCACTTAATTGTCAATTATTCACTTTATAAATACACCTTTGGATTGCGTTTCTCGAAGAGGAAGTAATTGGATTAGTGCAAATTTCGTCATAACACATTCATTTACAACATTATTATACCATACTTAATTACTATGTGGTGTAAGTTTGATGAATACATGTTCACATATTATTATGTCTATTCATTTGTTTCACATTTTAAGAATGACATGTACTAAATTTCAACTATTCATCAATGTAAGAATCGATGAATTGTTGTCGATTTTGGATCCTCCTCTAGACATTGCACCAATCGCACATGTTATTATGGCCTACTGTAATTTTAACATACCGTGATAATTTTGGTCATTGTAACATTTCTTGACCCACGTCATTTTTTGCACAAAATATCACATTTTCATAGCTAGGAATATGGAATTAAAAATAGCTACATTTGTGTAAAATATTGTACCATGCCAAACATTTGACACATGTAACATTTTTTTTTATTCATATAAAAATTCAAAGTACGTTGATTGTGGTAGATATTGTGAGCCAAACTAATAATAATGAATTCACACCAAAACATTGGGGATAACTATGTGAGTGTACTCTATTTACCAACCCACACTATATAATATTGGAGCTCCAAAAAACAAATGATGACATCTCCTTCAAATCTTGCTCTCTTTCCACAAACAAACAATGTGTCTTGTAGAGCTTCTTGGGGTGCTTCAAAAGACACGAAGATCGCTCCTAACTCGTAGCCAATCATGCGCAATGACCATTCAAATTTTAGTTGAACGTATCTTCAAGAAACAATTACATGCCAATTTTTATGTTTCTTCCTCCGTTCTTGAACTTGGGATGCGACTCTTTGGATTTGCATTCTCAATTGCTATCATTTTAATTCCTACTCACAACTAGAAGTGAAAGACTGAGAACATAGTGTACGCTTAAACATGCAAGTTATTTCCATGCAATCGGTGTAATAAGCATTGCACGTTATTTTCATGCGTGTTGGTGTATATTGTCCAAGCCACACTATAGAGGTAAGCCACATCATACAGTCAAGACTCTATAAATGTTACAAGTCGGGAGTAGGAAAAAAACAAAATATATAGAATTATAACAAGTAACACTTATAGAATTCATACCGATGATTAATAACATTTATAGAAATAACACTTAAAATTTCTGAAAATGAAGAACATAACGTTTTATAAAAATAAAATTGAAAGTACAAATGATAATACATAATTCAACTAAACTAATTGAAAGAAATAAACTATATAGTAGTAACTTGATGTGATTCTTCCAACTAAACTAACCGAAAGAAAGAGTCTATAGTAGTCTGATGAGAAGCTTCCAAATGATGAGATAAACTTCCTTCTAGAGTCCTTGAATGCTCCTGATGTGTGATAGGGCATCATTTGGTTTTCGTTCAAAGTATTTCTTCAAAGTCTCTAGAGAACGCTCAGCAACACTCAATCCTACAACTTCTTCTACCACATCAACCATAACCTCATCAACATCAATTTCTTGATGTTATGAGGAATACATATCGAAAAACTCCTCATCGGTAGGTTCATAGGAATTGTTTAAATCAAACTCCATCTCATAATTGAGGTATTCATGAGCATTCATCACGTCACCCACCTCACTATCAGATGACAACAACGTCAGTTGATGAAGTAGAGCACCAACTTCATCAACCTCTACCAAGCGCCTAGCTTCCTCTATCTCCCTCTCAATAGAGATCGAAAGAACACCCGTGTGCCTCCAACAATTTTGAATCGTCGATGTGGTAACTCCCGCACGCAATGCCAGCTCAACCATAACAATAGCTTGATATATATCAATTGCAAACACCTTGTTTGCACTAAAACAATCTATCTGATATTGAATCACCAACTTTCGGTATTGTGCCTTGAAAGATGCAATAATGCCTGCATCCATGGGTTGAAAATGACTTGTGGTGTTCGGAGGTAGAAATTCTAATCGTGTGACCCTCAAACGTGAACCTACATTTGGCACTTGATGACCAAAGAAATAGGAGCAAAAGCACCTTCTCTTTCTGTGCCAACACCATCCTCCTCTCAAAATCTAGTATAAATTGCAAAGAATATGGGATAAATGTGATTACATGTTTAAAATGTATGCTCTCATATATTATTACCTTGATTTTCTCAAAATTAACACTTATAGAGGTGCAATTAACAAAGAAGGGAGTAGAGCATGTTATAACACTTAACACATAACACTCACTAGTCTTACCAATTGTGTTTTTGTAGGGGAGTAAAATTTTCTTAACATATATGAAATTATAACGCTTATAGGGGTAACACTTATAGAGTCTTGACTGTACATATGCCCACATTATTTGCCATAATCAATATGGCTAACTAATGCCGGGGGGCATAAACCATCATTACTAGGTTGGCTCTGTCACTCTTAGTACATTTATCAGTAGAAACTTGCAAAGTGAAGCACTTGTGATGTGTGTGTGTGTGTGTGAGAGAGAGAGAGAGAGAGAGAGAGAGAGAGAGAGATGTTGCCAACATTTTGTTGGCATGAATGAGTGGCACTTCATCCTTCATTATAATTGCAAACTAAAATGTAAACCTAAGGTGGGGTTCATATTTAATGGCTATGGGATGAATGATATTGTATCATATGGAGGTGGTATCTTGTGGGAAATGAGGATGAGAGTCCAAGACCCTAGGGTAGCCAGTGATTGAATAGAGTTTGAAATTTGTTGGTACATATATGCATCTCGAAGTTGCAATTGTAGGGAGGTGTGAATGAAAAGTGCTTCACCCTTGATCAAAGCTACAAACTCAAATGTAAATCCATGACAAATTTACAAAGTAAGCATCCACGATGACCACTTGCGAGGTGAGACCCCCTAAAACAAAATTACCTTTCTTTTTGGGGATATGGGCCAAATGAGCAAAATACACAGATGATGCATTGAGAGTGGATACACTGAGAAAGAAGACTTCTCGAAAGCGGATGTTGTGCCCATGCACGGAGATCCTCCCTCACATATTTTTGACATATCGTTTTGCGGTAATCTGCTCCTAGAAAGGAGGTTTGCTTAAGGCGCATTGCCTCCAATTACTTCACATACATTCAAGAACATAAGTGAATGTCTATTGAATATGTGTTGTAGTAGCCATGTACAACATGTTGTCATATCATTATGTTCAATTCAAGCCATGAGTTAACCCACATATAAGTTAAGTTTCAGCCCTAAATCTACCAATCCTAGAATCTCATAGTCTATGTTTTCTTGAAGAGTCTAGGAGATTTGGAGTCTTGTATGTACTCTCCAATAAAGTAACCCAGGTTTTTGGGCTCCAAATTCCAAGAATACATGTAATCCTGCCAAATTTCAAAGGAAGAATAGCTTTCTCAATTTAGGCTTAGATCCTTTGGGGTATGTAAGTAATTGCATCAAAAAACATGTGGTATGATTATGAGATTTTGGGTATTACTTTGCAGCGCTTCAATGTGCATGACAAGCTATTGGAGTTATTTTTTATGTAAGTAGCTAGAAAACTTATTGCTACATCTTCCAAAAAGTAATTGTCATACGCTAACAAAAACTTAGAATGTCAAAATCAACTAAAAAAGGCAACCTTTGTGTAGATTGCATATTATTTCAAGGCTTTTATGTTGGATGAATGAGGGGTACATTATTATGTGCCAATTTACGCTTGTCTTTTGTTTTTGAGCAATCTGTTGTATATATATATACACCGAGCTGGTGTCCGGCGCGGGAAATTATATACATATATGTCATATATCATATTTAATAATTCATATTTCTATATGCATTGGTGCAAGGGGCGGGGACAATGTTGGGGTGGACCCAAATGTGAATTCAAATGCACGGGTGCCATGGGTAGGTAGGTGCCAAGATGGCCCTGGACATAAATGCACATGCACGGGTGCAACTAGTCAGGACAACACATGTCTGCACTACATTGTTTATGGTATTTAGTGTCACTTACTATCTGAAATTACATAATATTATAAATTCCCATGATCTACTTCATTTTTCACCTACAAAGATTAAATAAGTTGTATGGAAATATACAACACACATGATTTTACTTGGTGAAGAAACTCACATTCTTAACAAAAATGTTATGGCATTGCATAGCTCTGAATAGCAAGTGACACTAAATACCATAAATGGCATGAGATTACAAGAGACATGTCATAGTTAACAAGATATAGATAGATAGATGGATGGATGAATTTGGAGCAAACATGAATAAATTGCCTCTTCCTCTACATCTAATGTCTCCCCCTTTCAAAAGTAGTGGGCTCAATTGCTTGTAAATAATATTTTATGTTGTTTGTTACGTGGAGTTTTCAGTGAGATTGCATGCACTAATTATCCCAATTAGTGTGTTGCTATTTGGAGTTTAAAAATGCAATAAATGTCTTACTCATGAGTTTAGTTTTTACTAACAAAAGTTTAATAGGTTGCTCGGACATTATAGAACATGAATAACTTTGCTGGTAAAATATTGCATTCTTATTAAATAGTTATAGCACTTCGTGACTCTAAATAGTAACACACACTAATTGGGATAATTAGTGTAGTAATCCTGGAGACAATTTCCATACCAACAACACACTTCTTATGTAAATTCGGAATTTACGAGTCAACCATTTTGAGAGTCTCAAGAATTTGCTTTCAAGTCCCAAAGGGGGTTTGCACCAACCTCAAGCATTGCCATCATATAAACACCCAAGATATTGTTTTCACATGCTTCATGAAAAAGACTCCGCCCTCATTTCAAATTTTCCTAACACGTTGATTGGTAGATACATTTACAAAAGTGACTCAATTCTTTATGCACATTCCAATGATATATTAGATATGTGATATGCGATAATTCTCAACATAGAGGGTTTTCATTCATATTTGTGTATAATAGAAACCAATGCTTATTGTAGACAATGATGACGACGACAACAACAACATATTATGACAATTTTAATAATATCAAATGCTAAACCTATGATTCTTCAATGCTGCTCAAAATGCACTATGCATGATCATTTATGGCATTAAGTATCATACATATTTACCAAATAAAGCCGTTTATGTTCTATAATGTCCAAACTACCTATTTGAGCTTTGTTGGTAATAAAAAATGAAATATTTTACTAAGAATATATGTTGTTTTGTAAGTTCAAATAGTAAGTGGCACTAAATATCATACTTAGGGTTGGTTTATACTACGGTGAAGATTGCACCGGTCAAGAATTTTAGGGAAATGGAGCAACATGATTGGCTATAAGACGAGTTCTTCACTAACCGGGATTTACACTACGCCCAAAACCTCTCTAGTGGAGAACTTCAGATATGGATGAAAAAATGACATGGATGCCAACATGGTAACACTTTTAGCTAGGGGAGTTCTTTGGACGTCAATTTTCTTGAGCAATTTGAAACATTCGGACAATAAACTTGACATTTGGAAGACTCCGACTTGAAACATTTTGTTTTTATTTTATTTTTCTCATCTTGTCCGCCATACCGACCATTGCCTCAAATAGCCTTATCTTGGACATAAATTCTTGACCGACTGGTGCACCTCTTCGCCGCAAGTCTAAAGTGGCCAAGACGGGATCATCTAGGAAATTTAAAAGTTACAAAATATTCTCATCAATTAATCGGATCGGATCTCAAAGTGATGATGCCAAATCACGGTCATTGACACATACTACATACTTCCTACATCCTTGTACCTCCTTCCAAGCTACCGTAAAAGTACAAGTAAAAGACATGAGTGAAGTGTGAGGGTAAAAATTTATGTTAGTTGACTTACCAGGTCAAAGCTCATTTACCTTGCAAAGGGATCTCACGGGTGTCTTCAATAAACGCAAAAAAGCTTGAGTTTAAGTAAGCTTAACAGTTGCCGAGACCTTTCAAATCTCCCACTTGAGAAGCTCATAAATGCCAAAATAAATAACATGTGCTCATGAATAAGGTTAAATCCCTTCAAGATTTAAAGAGGTTGTGTGGACCTAAGTTATGTCCGGAGAGAACCGGCGGTTAGTTGCAGATGAACCGGTTGAGTTCGAGAAATAACCGGTTGAAGTTCAAGACTTTAGGAGATTTATCGATCATTTTAGAGGAATCTATACAAGAATATACCTCAAATGAATAAAGCAAAACTGGAAGATGTCAACATGTAACCGGCTGGATTTAGAATCACTAGGATCTTGACCGATTGTGCCCAAAAACTTCTTGGGCACTGGTATGGACAATGTATCATAAATGACTTTACTTGTTATTCGAATTACATTCTTAGCAAACAATTATAGCACTGCGTAACTCCGGATAGTAAGTGACACTAAATACCATAATGGTGCAACACGTTGGAATACTTGAGATGGTAGTTTTGCATTTTCATATGCAAAGGGAAGATATTCATACTTGAGTATACTAATGGCAAGTGACATGTATTTGCAATTTAGTATGCAAGAGGAAGATACGTTTTAGCATACTAACCCAAGTGTCATTAGGTGCACTTTAGTGAAGTTGTAGACCGTTGTGTAACATAGGCATGCACCTCATAACAATGGTTTTAGTTTGCCATGTTGTCTCTTGCCTGCCTATGCATTCAACAACAGTTCAAAACGTTACCTATTCGGGAATCTCTAGATCCATGCTTATTTTCAGCTCGTTGATAATAGTCATGCCAACATATTAGTAAGCACACTTGAACGCCAAGTGTCGTGAGCATTTGTGGTGCATATTCAACACTAACGGTGAAGGTGTTGATTGTTAGTGTAACCTAGGATATGTCTCAAAATAGGGTAAGTGACACTATTGAGTATGTGACACCAAATATCATAAATGGTGCAGTGAGCTTACACTGGGATAAATAAGAAACCAACTTATAGGGGGTCAAAATTTTCTATGACCCCCTTGGTAGGTGTTAGGAAACCAAACCGCCCTTGGTAGGTGTATTGAATTGGAAATCCGTCATCTCGAGGACGTTTAATGGAATTCATCTTGGACCACTTAAGTCCCTATACGATCATATGTTTTGGAAGATTGTTAGGTATTCCCAAAGGATTTGGAGTGTCTTTAAGTGAGGGGGTATATAAACTAACCGTAAGGTGCTTCATGGTTCATTTGTTGGGAGTTGAATGTAATTTTCATATGGGATTTGAAGAAGTTTCAAGCAATGCAAGATTGGCACGTGGCAACGTTTCAAGAATGTCATTATCCAAATCCACAACACGAAGTACTCTACAACATTCGTGTTGTGGAATGCGTTAAAAGGAACACCGATTACAAACAATAATTTAGCATAGATTAGTCATCAATCAATAGTTGAAATGCCATAGCATAGTGCACCTTTCACTTCAATTAGTGTAAACTACCATTAGGAATTTTGAGTACCATGAGTTCTTATTGGGAATGCAATTCTTTACATAACATTACTAAGCAGCTCGATGATGGTCCTCTTCTTAAATAAAGAGGAAGCAATCAAAAAACCCTTGATAAATTACAGTTGTTGTCGAAAAGTATATAATACACAACATGAGTGCTTCTCGTAAACGAGAAATCCCCAAATTAGAGGAGAATTATGCTTTCCTGATAAGCTTACTTGGTCCCACAAAACTCAGTGAAAGAGCTAATTAATATTATGTGAAAATACAACACAAAGAAATTGCTTGCACTTTACGGAACATATCAAAACGACGACAAGTTAAATGTACTTATACCACTTTGTAATTCCATACAGTAATCCACACGATTCGTTGAAATAGATTGTATATCACCCAAGAATTTTACAAACACCTTATTAGAGCACCAAATAATGTGGTTGCCTATCTGGTTCGACATGAAATATTTAGTTGGAAAGGATTTTGCCACGTGCCATTGTTGCATTTGTTGGGATCCTATAAATTCCCATGTGAACAATGCATTTTTAATACTCCAAGTTTCAAGCCAAACAACCTAAAGTCATGTTTAGCAAACTTGAGCACATCTTTACTATCCGGAGCATTGCTTGGGGAGAACCGGCGGTTAGTTACAGATGAACCGGTTGAGCTTGAGAAATAACCGGTTGAAGTTGGAGACTTCAAGAGAATTACCGGTCATTTTAGAGGAATCTATAGAAGAATATACTCAAATGAATGAAGCAAAACCGGAAGATGTCAACATGCATCCAGTTGGATTTTTTGTTTTTTTTGTTTTTTTGTTTTTTAGACAGAAGGCTGATAGGCCAGCGCCAAAGCACAAGAGGCAGTTGACCACCTGACAAGTTTTTGTCAAGCAGAGAGGAGATTTCACAGCCGGGAATCGAACTGCCAACCTCTTCCTTGAGATTTGGGTATCTCTCCACCATCATCCAGTAGTTTAGGGTCGTCTCGGACCAAAACCGGTTGGATTTAGAATCACTAGGATCATGACCGACTATGCCCAAAAACTTCATGGGCACTGATCCGGAGCCTCACTAAAATGTTCCACATAAGGCTTAAACATGCAACTAATGTACACTTAATGTTCAAACCAAAAAGAAATATCATATGGCCTTATAATATAATGTTGCAGATGATTGAATATGTTAGTGATTATAGAAATCCCCAACAAGATTAGGGGACCTAGTTGGAATGAGTCAACCCTCAAGATTAGGGCACTTGTGTTTTTACTAAAACCCCTTCATCCAAGATGGATGAGTTTACATGGATGCCAATAACCCAAAGCCCGGCATGCCACACTAACCATGCAAGCCCACATTATTTCAATGTTGCATAATTATGATCTACATTACACTATATAATATTATTGATTCCAAGTACCTTTGATTGTATAGTATTAGAACAAAACTGTAATCTTGTAAAGGTTTTGTTACATTAGTGACTAGTGAACATGACCATCACTTTCTAAAATCTCTCGTTGGTTGAGAAATGAGTGGCGGTCCCACTTCATTTTATACTAGTCACCAAAAATAAAAGTGGCAATGGGTGAACATGTCAGAAAATGGACAAGAAAGTGACACGAATTCCTACATGTTCAAAATTGGATAATGTTTGGTGGTCACATGGATTTTGTGATGAGAATACCCAAATAGGATGTCTCAGTTAAAAATAATGTGCCATATTAAAATACAAAGAAAAACATTTTTAAACATATCTTATTATGAAAATTCATAAATTTAACACACAAGTGTTTTCTAAAACTTAAGATTTTGTATATTCATTAAAAACACTACGTCATGGTTTAAGTCCGCTTAACACTGTCTCCCATGACTGGGCTATATAAACAGTGACGTGAATTTGTCTTGGTTGCGAACTTCAAACTGCCGACCATGACCATGAGAAACCCTAAACCATCATTTCGCACAACCCTTTGTCATGTGTTATGAAACAAAACAGCCCTAAAACAACCCGCACATAACATTATTCAAATCCATAACAGTGTTCCGTGGGACTGACAATATTCCATGGAATATTCCCAACATTCGGTCCGAATAATATTATGTGGAATACTGTCAGTCCCACAGAACACTGTTATGGATTTGAATAATGTTATGCAACAACTCTTGTTTGAATTCATCATAAAGAATGCGACCCACTAAATTTATGTAGGGGATTCATCCACCTATACTCATCGTCATATTTAGTGGAGTTATTATGGCCCATACCCGGATGTGCTTTTTACATGGCTTGCGAACCCATATTCAAAGTCCTCTACTTATAAAGAATGGATGGAAATCGACAGACCTTACGACTAAGAACTGACAGGAAATTCGATGCTGTCAATTCAATTAAAGTATTCCCTTTGATGAGATGGACTTGACTTGGACTCGGGGATGATTTCTGAAACTTCACAGCCTGACATGTACGTTCTAAAATGTACGTCATGCTTAAATACAAGGTCACCAAATATTCTCGATTGGTACATATGAGGATCCAAGTCTGCATCATTTCACCACTGAGCGAGCTTCCACACACATTCTGACATGTACGTCCATAATGTACGTTTGGCCCAATACTCGAGTTTTGAGGATGTTCACTCTGGGTACATCTTACAATCGCAGGAGTCCATGAAATTGTAGAATCTCTTTAGATCTACGAAGAATCTATACCCGGGGTGTTGAATGTATCTGGGAGGTACATTTGACAATACAAAATGCATCACCCCGGCAATGAGGTTGCGAAAGTAGCATCCGCTTGGTCGCCATCGTCTTCTCTTGCTCTGCGGGAGAAGATGGTGTTGGATTAGGGTTTGTACATGAGCTGCGGATTGAGAAGCGGTGAATGTGGGGCACCATTCTCTCGGATGAAAGAAATGTTGACCGATTGAGCGAGATTATTGAGTACAGGAAAAAGTTTTGGTGTTGCAGAGGGGCATCGGTTTGGGAATTAGGGTTTGGAGTTTCCAAACGGGAGTGAAGATGGTGGCCGCCGGGGCGGAAGTGAGCTTGGAGCAAGGGCTACATGAGGTGCTGGAGGGCAGGGTGAAGGATGTGGATTCCATCATCATAGACTACCTGGTGAATGTACTCAAAGATGAGACTTTCGATTTTGGATACGAGGGTGAGGAAGCTTATGAGGCCGTTGGGCCTCTGCTCGTCGCCGCGGAGCTGGCGGCAGATGATAAAGAGGCTCGCCAGGTGAGCTGGGGAATGCGAGTGCCAGGAAAGTGAGGTTTCTATTTTGTTATGTGAATTGTGCCCCTAGGGATGTGGTTGAGTGGACGTGCACTTTGTGTCTAGCAAATTGCCTTCTCTTCCTTGTCGTTGCACTTTCTAAATGTTGTACTCTGTCCACAGTTTGAGGCATAGGTAGTTAACAGGAAGCTGCTTGTAAATTGCGATTAACGATGTCGTTCCTTTATGCGATTTTTGAACCTGGATTGCGTAGTCATGGCATTCAGAATACTACATCCGATTACAGTCCACCACACGGCATAACTATCAGTAGGATCACATATCAGTGCGAGGGTTTTTGATTGTCATGTGAATGATGGCCTTCGGGTTTTGTGGTGTAGTGGACGTGCATTTCCTGTGTCGCAAATTGCATCTTCGCCCTTGCGTTTCCAAATTTTTAGCCCTTCCATGATCTGAGGCATAGGTAGTCTAGAGGAAGCCGCTTGTAAAATTGCCATTGTTTTGTCCTTAACAACGTTGTTCCTTTTCTGCAATTTTGAACTTGGATTGTGTTTGAATAGTCATGGAAGTCAGGATAATATATCGGTTTACAGTTCACCACGGGGCATAATTACTACAGGAATTAAGCTGATATTAACAGCCTTGCGTCTGTAGCACGGTGATGATGAATGGATAATTCCATTGTTTCATAAGTCTAATGAATTGTTCATGTAGGACCAAATGTCATGTAATCTTATCGAGAGTAGTGGGTGATCTGATCGAGTAGCATGCTTTTAGTATGGCAGGAACGCTGGTATTCTGTGTTGTTGGATTGAGTGAAGTTAGGGTTCTTAGGTTCAAGATCCAATTTGTAAAGATTGCAGACTTCAAGGATGGTTGCTCTGATAGTGTCTTGTAGACTGAGATTTTCACCTTTTTCACCTCTTTGATGAATATTATGCTTCCACATAATCATTACCTACTTTATGGAAATTAAGTCAGCAGTGAAGGTGGTCATGATTTTCTTCAGGAGATTCTTTTAAATATGCTCTAGGCGTATGACGTCTGAGAAAATGCAGGTGCACTTTTAATTCATACTGAAACATTTACCTCCGACCACAGGGTTGACCATGTTGAATGATCTGGACCTGGAGGTTTCACATACCCTTTTTTCAGGCAGTGAAGTTGAGATCCCAAAATCTACTCCTGAGGTGAAGGTGTAAAGGGGTGGTATCTACTCAGGAATGTAGGGTGTCTTTTAGAGAGAGATGTTTGGAGCTGACCAATGCCGGATAAGAAGCACGTCTTCCAAAAATTGGTGCTGTACCTGACTGTCATTGTAAACAGCTGTTTGGTTGCATATTCCAGATGTTTCTGAACTAAAGAACTTATAGTTACACCTTTGTATATTCCTCTCTATATTTCACAAATTTTACCTGTACAATAATAGGTCAGTTAACCTTGCACGGCAGGTGTGTGCAACACTTGCGGATCGTTTTGGAGCTCGAGGAGGTGATAAATCTCAAGAAGGATTTCGTAAAATGGCTGCTCCTGTTCGCATGTCAGATGGCATGTCAGGTGGAGACCCCTCTGCTAGAATGGAGGAGGTGCAAACCTTACCACAAATCTCTGAAAGAGACTTGGCCAAAATTGAGCGGCGTAAGAGGAAAGAAGAGCGTCAACGACAGGTCAGCCTTGCTCTTACTTCATTAAAAAAGTGTATTCTAGAATCATGAAATTGTCAGCATGAGTTGTATTTGTGCTGATCAATTTCAGAGTGCTGCATGTCTAGCATGTGAATCGCTCAAACAACTGTGAGTTGCAGGAAATGGATGATCTCTCTATTGACCTCTAACTTCGTAGACATCTATATTCTGGTCAAGTTGGTTATTTCTTAGGTGCATATGATTGCTACATAGGTTGGATTCCACTTTTCTAAACTGTGCCATCTATCTAATGGAGGTAGGAGCCTGCTCAGGCCTTTTCAGAGTGTAATTATCATTAATTGCTATTGAGGGGTTAGAAAGTTGATTTGGTACTCATAATTTGTGGTTTGTTACTTACCCAAATACAATGATAATTGGCTATGCACCAACCTAACCCTGCCCCTTGTCTAAACCACTCAGGCCTGAGGCTGTCTATTCTCACCTTCAAGCCCTTTGGCTCTGCCTGGGCTGACCATCATGACAAAATGAACTTGAATGGTCCTGAATTGTAGTGGACATACACTGTTGAGTTTCTACTTCTGAATGTTATAAGTGATCTTTATGAAGTTTCCCTTCGTATTGAACTTTTTAATCGAGAGCACCATGTTACAAGCATCAGATTGAGGCTGTGACTGTCTCCAATGAAGCAAAAATCTGGTGTACAAAGCTATATATAAGGAATCGTCAGAGGGGCAACATAAGCATGTAATTATCATAATTTTCCTTGGGGCCTAAAAGGAACCTGCCTGTGGCGGGCAGATCCAAATAAGGAAATGTCCTTAATATGAGTGCTAAACTGAGCAATACTCTTAACCTTGTTAAGCATTAACAGTAGAGATTAGGCAGGTCTGCAAGGTGATCTACGGATCCTACGGTTATACTTTGTGAATATTCAGACTTCCTGTATAAAAACAAAATATAGGCAAAATTTCTGAAAATCATTTCCAGGTTACATATTGGGTGCAAGATTTAGTGATACCATTGATGACCATGCATTGCAATAAAAATGTGAGCAGGCAGACTACGAGGCCCATGTGGCAGCTGCAGAGGCAGCAAATGTGGGCATGCCCGCCGTTATGGTTAATCATGGTGGTGTAGGCGAAGGAAGTGTGCCAAAGGATATTAGAATGGAGAATTTCAGCATTTCCATGGGAGGTCGTGAGCTTATCAATGAAGCGACGGTTACACTTGCTCATGGAAGGCGCTATGGTGAGTAGTTACATTGAATTCTCTGGGTTTCACTTTTCGGTTTTTTCTTGTGTCTGTATGCTCCACCAAGTGTCAGTGATCACTTTCTTGTCATTACCTTGTGGAACACTGAATCACTCTTCAGATGTATTTTGAGATTTAGATGTTACTAAGATGCATGACTTTCCTGATCTTAATTTAACAGTCACAAAGGTTGTTTTGCAAGTGAAGAACTTCTAATCCTTGATGAATATATGAACATGTCCTTTCTTTGAGGCACATATATGCTAAGAGTGTGTGACAGAAACTTTTTGTCTAACTTCCATTTGTGGCTGGATCAGGTCTTGTTGGTAGGAATGGTACAGGAAAAACCACTTTACTTAAGCACATGGCAATGCATGCAATTGATGGCATTCCTCGCAATTGCCAGATCTTGCATGTAGAGCAAGAGGTGGTGGGTGATGACACAACAGTTCTTCAGTGTGTCTTAGACTCAGATGTTGAGCGCAAGCAACTACTAGAAGAGGAGGCTCAGTTGGCTCAGCAGGTCTGCACTGACGTTGCTCTCATTCTCTTTTCAAAAACGAGTCCATGTTCTCTGTTGGTATTCCTGTAGGATATTGTGTTTTCTATGTCTTCTTAAGTGTATGGTAGAAATATTGTGGGCTGGTTCTGCCTTCTGCTCAAATTGTAGCTATTAAGAGCTAAGAAGATCAACAAGGAGGTTCTGAGAGTCTGTCATTGCAGTGCAAATATCAGGCCCAAGATATTTGAGGGATGGTCATTAGTATCACTTTCTTGTGCATGCTATTTAACCAAGAATATATGCAATTACAGCAGGCCCCAGGGGCTTCAGCCACAGCAGCAGGTGCTCCTCTAATCAAGGCTAGTGGAGAGGTAACAGAAAATGGCAGTACGACAACAGATGCAAAGGAAGAGGCAAAAGATCCTGTGTCTGCAAGACTTGCACAAATATACAAGAGACTTGAACAGATTGATGCTTATTCAGCTGAAGCCCGGGCTGCAGCTATTCTTGCTGTAAGTTTTCTGTAAGCAATTCTTAGAGTCCTACATGTACTGTTTCTACTAAGAGGGTTTTCTCCATGACTTGCTGACATATTTCAAATTTTCATTCTAGCACTATAGAGGCGAATGTTGTTTACCTGATATTTGTGTGTCATCATAATTATTTTATTTTTCTGTTCAGGGATTAAGTTTCACATCTGACATGCAACGGAGGCCAACAAGAACATTTTCAGGAGGTTGGCGTATGCGTGTTGCATTGGCTCGAGCATTGTTTATTGAACCTGATCTACTTCTTCTGGATGAACCCACGGTAAAGTGTCTCTCTCTTGATGTTGGCTTGATTGAGAAAGATCATGGATGGCTTAAAGAGGCATCTCCAGTCTTGTTGCATGGAGCAAGGATGTGATCATATGACATACAGGATTGGTACTGAACATACGTTTTCTCTTTATAAGCCTCTTAATTTGTTTACACAACTGTAGTGTGCATGATGAATTTTCATAGAGGCAGTGATGTTTTAGGAATTTGTCTTTAATGAAGTGAGTTATGAAATTTAAGTTACAAGAAATTGAGACATCTTATGTGTCTTGAGTATTTCTGCAATTCTCTTTGTTGGTAATTTTCTTGTTTTGTCTTTGAAGTCATTGCTGTTTGTATTTGACATTTGCAAGATGTAAGCTAAAAGTTTCTGCGTGCTAACAATTTCTACCAATTTTTTTGCAGAATCATTTGGATCTCCATGCAGTTCTTTGGCTGGAGTCTTATTTGACGAAGTGGCCAAAGACACTGATTGTTGTGTCTCATGCTCGGGAGTTCTTGAACACAGTAAGTGGAACTTTTTCTAACCTTTATGGTATTGCAATTGTTGTCTGTAGCATTTCTAGTGTAGCTCAATTTTCTTTTGTGAATAAATTCTATTTGGTTGAATTACATGTCCTTTGATGATGATTTATAACTGTATGATGTTTCTTAATAGAGTAGAAAGATGTCAGCAAACATTGCATACCCACTCTCTAAATATAATTGACATCACAAATTATAATGTGTCTTTGTGTTGCAGGTTGTTACAGATATATTGCACTTGCAAAACCAGATAATAGTTACATACAAGGGTGACTATGATACATTTGAGCGTACTCGCGACGAGCGCCTTCGTAACCAGCAGAAAGCTCACGAGGCTAATGAGCGGACACGTGGTCATATTCAAGTATGTTTTTGTTGCAGGCTGTTATATTATTTGCCATACTTTGTGTATTACCTGCAAGTAACAAAATGATCCTCAAATATGTCACTGTATATACAGCATATTCTGAGTAGTTGGTCAATTCATTCTTTTCTGGACATTGTAATGAATATGCTCTTAGTACATGTGATTCTTACATTTTGAATATGTCACCTACTTTGGGTTGCAGGCCTTTGTAGATAAGTTCCGATATAATGCTAAGAGAGCATCTCTTGTGCAATCTAGAATCAAGGTACTAATATTTATCCTCTTATTACGTTTCTACTTGACTAGTGTGCAATATTGACACAAATGGCTGTTTTCTTCAATTTGAACAGGTGGCAGTTGTGATGCTGTGCTACCATAGGTTTTGAGAAATTGTTAATAGGGCATTGTTTGTCAGATGTTTTATGCATGTCAAGAATTGTTGACGTAACATTCATAATTGACAGTAGAGAGCAATTTTGCAACAATATGTTGGCTTAGTTTATGTGAAATTTGACAGGCTTTGGAGCGGATTGGGCATGTTGATGCTGTTGTTAATGATCCAGAGTAAGTGCCTCAAACTTGGTCATTTGTGTGACCCATGAATTTGGGGAAACCCCAATTTAGAAAAAGAACTACTGTAGTGTCTTGCAATGCAGATGTCTGCTCTTGAGTAATGTTATTTGAGGTTAGGTAGAGGACTAATTTGGGTTAGAGGACTCCTTGTTATTGGTTAACATCAAGATTAACCTGGACACATCATTTAAGTACTAGCGATCCAGTAGGCTTGATGTGTAGGTTGTGTGTGGAGATTGTGTATGCCATTCAATAGGGCAATGCTCTGAGAATTGCTTATTTGGAAGACTATTTTGATTCAACTTGTTTGCAAGGATGTACTGATAGTTGAAACCTTATCGACAGTTACAAGTTTGAATTTCCAACACCTGAAGATAAACCAAGTGCTCCCATCATCAGTTTCAGGTTTGTATTTTGAATAAATTTCTGAGCTCTTGCTATTTGTCGCAACTTTGTAATTCACTGCAGTGACTTCTTCAGTATTGTCCTCCACTATTATTATCTGAAGGGGTGTGTATGTTCTTTTCTCCTTGCAGTGATGCTTCATTTGGATATCCAGGCGGGCCTACCTTATTTAAAAATTTGAACTTTGGAATTGACCTTGACAGCCGATTGGCGAGTAAGTGATTTACTTAAGTTTTCATGAGGAGTAATTACGGTTTTTATTTTCCTTTGGATCAGAACAGATTTCAGAGTCATGTGGGACTTATTTTTCTAGCTTGGTTAGCTGCTTAATTCTCAACTTTCAAATTCGTCCCAGGGCAAAGTTGTCCTCATGCATAGGGTCTTCTAGTTAGGCTTTTTGGTAGAATAACTTGAGTTGTATTAAGACCATATTCATAGAGATACTGTGTCTTGTTTTTACTGGCTCTGAAGTTTTTTAGTTTTAGCAATATGTTCAATTTATGAACTCGACAAATCATTTCTTTTGACAGTGGTAGGGCCAAACGGTATTGGAAAATCCACTTTGCTGAAGTTGATATCAGGAGAGTTGGAGGCTACTTCAGGAACAGTGTTCAGATCAGCCAAGGTAGAATATGTTTTCATCATGGTTCATTTTTGCATCTAAATTCTTGAAAATCACCTTTGCATAAAGATGAGGTCGAGTTGTTACCAATTGTTGTAATTGCTGGAGCTTTTGTGGACTTGCTGCAGGTCCGGATGGCTGTTTTTAGTCAGCACCATGTTGATGGTCTGGATCTCTCCTCAACTCCACTTCTGTATATGGCACATTGTTTTCCTGTGAGTACCTTCTGGCACTCGCTCTCGTGACCTCCTTAGCTTTTGTCATGCTATTCTTGTGTTTGTGCACGAGTTGTTCAATTAGGTGAATTGCTTTGAACATCACTTCCGAAAAAGCAACCCGTACAATATTGTTCCTACTGCTGCTGGTGCTATAACAGCCATGGTCATTAATACAAGTGGAGCAGTATAGGAATGCTGATTGTTATCTATCTAGCTATAAGGTGTTTGTACTTTATTGTATTCTAGGGTGTGTTGGAGCAACGTCTACGCTCACATCTGGGGTCATTTGGTATCACCGGCAATCTTGCATTGCAATCCATGTACACACTTTCAGGTTTTCTTCTCCTTCACCAGCCTTCTATTTCTTCAGGGGCTAGGAAATTTAAAGTGCTCAGATTGCATGAACATACATCCTTTGTCCTCATTAAGGAAGCCAATGGAGCATCTTCTTGATTTCCTCTAAATGTACACCTGCGTCAGAAATTATAATTTAACTTATGGATTGGGATATCCCTGAAATTTAATAGTACACTTAATTCTTTATACTTAGATTGATTGTCCGCTGATTGCTTCCTTGCAAATTGAAATTGCTGTCCAGGGGGTCAAAAGAGTAGGGTAGCCTTTGCGAAGATCACTTTCAACAAGCCTCATATTCTACTGCTGGATGAACCGTCCAATCATTTGGTACATTTACTATTCTTTTTGCATATAACCTTATTCTCCATCATATATAAAGATGTAGCCTTTTCAGTAATCATTCTGTTGAATCATTGCAATAGCCCTTCAGAGTTTGTGGATAATGTACAATCTCAGTAGTGCACTTGTGGCCCTGACTGTTTGTTCTGGTCACAGGATCTTGATGCTGTAGAGGCTCTCATTCAAGGGCTGGCCCTATTTCAGGGAGGCGTGCTCATGGTAAATTTGGCATTTTTCAACTACCTCTCAGTGTCTAGCAGGATGTGTTTGTGAAGTATTGAGGTTGCGTGTTCAGAAGGCATGTGTAAGTTAACATTGTGATCTAGCATGGAATGACCTGGTTATGGATGTTGTGTAGGTGAGTCACGATGAGCATTTGATATCAGGCAGTGTAGATGAACTTTGGGTTGTCTCAGACGGAAAGGCAACACCATTCCATGGGACTTTCGCTGAATACAAGAAAACACTGCGGATGTAAGTTTGCTTCCATGACTTGCTTCATCAGGTTCAGGTTATACAGAAACATTGGCAAGAGCAGCTATTCTTATTATTGTACTGGTTGCCACAGTGAAAGTTCCCAGATTGGTTTTGCAATGAAATGAAATTGATTTTAGAGTCCGGGAAGCCAAAAGTATATCAGGATGGTTTGAAACCGGCTATTTCCCTTGAGTGGTGGAGTGCAGTAGCCTCCGTGAGAGAGACTAATGTCAACTTGATCCGATTGAAAGAAAGACTTAAGGCTCCCTAATACTACCTTCTCAAATAGTGATGGAGAATTATCTCTAATGGGGTTACGTAGGGACTTTAAGTCTGCCTCGTTTTCAATTGCATTATAAGAGCAAAATTGGCATAGTATATTATCTCTAGAGACAAGGATAGTTGACCACCATCCAATTTCAATTGCAAGTCTATGGTTTGAGGTGCGGTAAGCATCAGTGATCTTGCGTTGTAGTTGTGTCAATGGTTGCTTCACGTACGATTCATATTCATATCAGAAAGAATCCTTGAGGTGGAGGTAATCTAGTTTCAGCAATAATGGCAGTTGAGAATGTTGTGTACAATGTTAATATGGGATTTAATATTAGTGTTTCTTTACACAAAAAAATATTGGGCACAGAGCAATCCTATTATATGAATATTGCAACGTAATACTCTGATCATGAATAAACATGACTCTAAATTGGTTAACCGCTGTGGCCCACTTTGCATTTTGAGTCACAGTAATTTCCCACCCACATGAATAACCATACTCATTAGAAAATTGTCTTCGTGAAACTGCACTTTTTATGGTAAATACTGTGGGCATACTTTTAATGATTGTGGCCCACAGCATACACCACCATGCATTAAAATAGTGCCGAATCTTATGTTTGAGGGAATTTGAGGGAATTTCCGAAATTCACGGAAATCTTATCTTTAGAAAAATTATCTAAAAGGAAAATAAATGGGCAATGTTTTCAGGTTCGTAGAAATCCAATTTTGTAATGAAATTCTTATTTTGATTCTAGATTTGAAACCGTAGGACGGATACGAATTGGATCTCGCTTCTCTTGGAAAGTCTCTCAAATGCCAATAAGGTAAAAAGATTATGCTAATTATGTTGTGAAAAGGCAGTGGAAAACGAGGCACACTTTAATTTGGTGGTTGCACAAATGGAATGGTCAATTGTGCATCATCCAATTTCATGAAACATAGTGCATCATTTGTGGTTTTTGGTAACCAAGACCTTAAGAGGTGGTACAAATCTAGTGTTGGTTTGGTAGCATCTATTTTTGGTGCCATTGGGATATCTATAATGAGGATTTCACAAATTTTGGTACCAAGAGGGTATGGGCAGTTGATGGTGTTTTTGTTTTTTTATACCATTTGGATCTATATACCATGATGCAAGAATCTTCATACCTACGTACAATCGTCCCAATATCAATATGGTTTAGAATGGTATTGACCCAAATAATAACTCGGGTATGCAAAGATTCTTTCACCTCGACATACCCACCAAATGTTAGTATTTGAGTAGTTTTACAATTTTGATTCCAATGGGTAGTAGGTTCCTAGATACTGTTATTGATCTTTACTTTTGATATCATGCATTCACCTATATATGGACTTTGTTTCCTAACATCTACCATCGGAGGTGCAATAAAAATCTGCCCCTATAAGCTTATTGTAGATGCGTTCTAAATTTATCTCAATAGACTAATTTGGGGTCTTTGATCCCAATTTAGGTGTTCATCTGTGTTAATCTCCAAGCTCTACATTTCTACCTCCCCAATGATAGGTGTTGTGAATGTGTACCCCCTATATACCAAACCAACAATGTACAGCACCCACCAACACGTATACGTTCACAACAGTCATTCTGTAGAAACAAGGCACATATCTCCAATTTCAAATTGCCACCATTTGCTCAAAAACGATCCACATCACAAACCGCAAAGTGCGTTTGAGAGATAATGAAATCTACTTTATTGATATATTAGGCATTTACAAAAATTATAGGTTTATATGTAAATATAGCATGTTTTGACAAACTATCTATCATCTAGTGCTACCACCATTAGCTTTGATTACAACCTTCATACGGTGAGGCATGCTAGCAAGGAGAACTTCAATCATCTCTAAAGACACCTCTTCCCATGCCCTTTGAATGGTGTTGACTAATTCTTCTTTGTTTTGCGGTAGCAATTCCTTTTGGATGGTATCTTTCACAATCTTCCATAGGTTTTCAATGAGGTTTAAGTCAGGAGAGTTTGCGGAGCATCAATACTTACAAATTTGAGTGAATTCTTTTCTTCAAGTTGATGTTATGCTCACCAAAATCCTAAAGAAGCAATGAATCCTTCCAATTCTACTATTTGTACAAAGTTGCAAGCTCAAGAAACAAAACCATTAGAATTGCAACTACTCACCAAAAACACTCACACAATGTATCCACAAGCTACCACATTGCTTGAATGAAGTATGTTCTTTGTTGAAAGGTTGTTGGAGATCCGTATATGAAGCTCAAACTCATAAAAATCTAAAGTGTGTTGGCTCAAGAAGAATGGATGTTGTCTTCACAGTGTAGGAGCTACAAACACAACTTGGAGTGCAATTAATGCAATCTGATTTTTCTTAGACACATGGCTCAAATTTGCATACTAATGACACCTAGAATGTAGTTAACTTGTTTCTAAACAAACATGTGGTTGTTTCGTGAAGTTTGGAGTTGTAAATTGGGAGATATGATTTTTCAAAGTTGCACTTTTTTTTTAACTGGTACTTGGAGTTCGAAAATTTGAATGTGAACTTGTTGGTGGGTACTGTACAAAACCTCAATAATAACATGTGATCAATTTTTTTTTATAAATTTAGTAGAAAACACTTATATGTAAGAAAGATGCAATGATTTGAAATTGAGCAACTCCATTTGGGTAGTAACACATGCCTTCACAACTTAACCCATTGAACACACTTTAACATATACACTCACAACAAACCTCTAATTTTTGTAATATTAAATATATTTGGTTTAGCCTTCATCGGGTGATTACAATAAATATTTTTTTTAGTGTCACCAATTCTATTTGTCTTGCTCAATACTAATTGTAAAGCACCCATGTAGTGTAACCAACACTAAATGTAAGCCTAACATCATTTGTCATTCCTTGTAGAATTATTTGGGCATTCTTATAGATTTACAATGTTGCAAATGTTGTCACTTACAAAGTGAATTTTCATCCAAGTTTTAATCATCCATGACAACATTTCTTTACAAAAAAAATGTTAGGATGCATAATATACCAAACTTTGTTTCAATAATTGACATTTGGATGAACTTATTCCTAGCAATTGTCATTAGAAAAGTCACCACATAAAGTGACATAAAATACCATATGACACTAAATGCAGTAGCTAGTGTAATTTTCACATATTGTCATCATATTGTAACATTTCCTTTAACATCCCCCCACATGCATGCATCAATCTACCAAATTTCAAGATTGCTTCAAAATGCGTTCACATACTCACGTGTAAACAACATCAATTTTAATTTGTTTTAAAGGAGAAGTTTACGTATACTGTATCATCTTCATGCTCCTGTTCTGAAATAAGTGTTTGTCTTGAGGTGCCTCAAGGCATTCCTGAAATATTACATAATAAGGTAGACATGCCTAATTCGGTGTTACTATGATCTTTAAACGGGCACTTGTATTTGAGTGGTTTGTGGTTTAGTGTGGCTTCAAGAATGAATGCCATGTGTTTGAAAGAGATTAGACTATGTGATCAAAAAACTAATGTGAGTGTGAGAAGGGGTATTATTTGAGGCATTAGAGCAAGCCCAGTCGTTTTTGGATCTGCATCTGGGAATGAAAAGTGGCCTCTGTCCAGGATGCAAATGCAAACCCAGGAAAAATTGCCACTCATCATCCTGCATAACTTTTGAATTTCCTCTAAAATGAATGGTAATTTCATGAAGTCATGAACTTCAACCACTTATTTCTCAAACTCGTCCTGCACCATTTGTGATGGTTAATTTTTTGAAGTCTCAAACCTCGATTGCTTATTTCTCAAACTCATCCTGTTCATCTGTAATGAGGAATTTTCTTGAAGTCTCAAACCTCAACCGGTTATTTCTCAAACACGTCCGGTTCATCTGTAACTAGTAATTTTCCTGAAGTCCCAAACCCTCGGGGGGGGGGGGGGGCACTGGTGAAAATATTAGAAACCACGTGCGATAAAACATAGGGAGCAATATATTCATTGCACGTAAAATTTGTAAATGAATTACATGTAGTATAGGGAGTTGAAAAAGTGAAAAAAGGATTATAAGTAAAATAGGGTCATGTATAATACTACAAATTTTATGACTATTACATCTAAAATAGCATATAGGAAAAAGAAGCTCAATTTTTTTTATAGGATACCTTATACTCCTTATAGAGGAGGGACTATTGTGAGTGGGTTTGTTTGTTGTAGAAGTAAATACTACTATCCAGAGTAGCTGGTTCACAATATAGATTTGCAAAATATATACGACACATGCTATAAAGCCTTACAGCCTCCATGCGGTTATGAACTTCCTCAACAAAATGGGATATTAGGGACACGAGGAAGAAAATAGGATGTTACTTACCTCAAGAAAATATTTAGATATAAATAAATTAGGGAACCTCTAAATGCCCATCCTTGAAAATTATAAGTAACAATAGGGTGCCATAAAACACCTCCATTTACCTTTATTTCTAAAAATAGCATGCCATATAATCCATTTTACAAGGTAAATAGCCCCCCACTAAATAGGTCATTATCGCACGTGTATGCAAAAAATAAGAGGGAGTGCCCCCCCCCCAAGCCCAAACCTCAACCGGTTATTTCTCAAGCACATCAGGTTCATGCAGATTTACCTATCATTCACTACGTAGGTAAACTATTGAGTCATCTCTTCTGAAAAACTACAATCATGTTACTTGTCCTTAGTGATAGAAGGCTCCCTGCATATCTCGACGCTATGCAGGGAGTTCAACATAACCTGTATTAAAGTTCATCCAACATTTGGAATTTGATAGCGGTGAGTGGGCCACTTCCTTGCATTTGCATCTGCAGATGTAGATGCAGGGTGAGTGGCCTTGCCCTTAATGCACATAGTATACATAAGGGAGATTTTTATTTTTTATTTTTTTATTTTCTCTAGTGTGTACATTCAAAAAGTTTTTTTTTTTTTTTTTGAAATAAAGGTAGATGTACAAAATGGGGTGCTAAGGTTTAGAGAAAAATATGATAGTAAATGTGTTAGTTTCATGCAATTCACGTTTTCATCCATAGTTGTAATAGCCCTCAATGACTACCATGTGAGGCTTTGCATTTAGGTTATAGGTTTTACAAATTGGAGGCTCTTAGAGCGCTCATGGTCTCCCTTGAGTTTAGCTCTCTGGGTTGTGGCTAAGTCATTATGCTCTTGTCTTTGTTTGTTTGATGCAATTGTCGAGTTACATGGTATGGATGAAAAAAATATTCGATGACTTTCTCATTGGAAAGTACAAGTGGATTTTATAAGTATTCGATTCATGACTTATATCTTGTATTTGTAGTGGAGGTATTTATTACATGAAATTGGAAAGCTTAGTACAAATACATGAGTTTGTTCTCTAGCCTACCGTTATACATATACAATTGGTTTTCTCTATGAGATTCTCGTATATAGGGGGGTTTATTTCTTAGTGATCCATGCTTGTCATTTAGATTTCCAACGAAGAGCCCACCCCCTGGAAATAGGACAACCATTCTAGGTCGAACACTCAACATAATTGGGGGACCTATATGACTATTTATTGAGCACGAGAATCTTCGCTTTGATAATGAATAAGATATTCATATGATCTCCCAAAATGATGAGGAAAGTGGTTTTAATGGCCTCAATTTGGGTTTGCTAACCATCTTGTACCAAGTTAGAGCGGGTTTTCATAATATCCTAGGAAAAGTGGGCTAGTAAAAAAAGCAAGCATTTAAGACCCATCTACCTTATAATCCATTTTGTGTAGGGACTCAAAGCAAGGCCACTCACCATTCATCTGCATCTCCACATTTTTACATCTGCAATACAGATGCGGATGCAGGGAAGCCGCCCACTCACTGGTGTGTAATTCAAACTTGGATGAAAATTGATGCCAGAAGCCTCGAACTCTCTACATATGTGAGAGATATGCAGGGAGGGTAATATATAATAAGACAAGATTTTTTTTAACCTTCGACCTACTACTTTTCTCTAGTATCAGCTAGTTACAGATGAACCGGGTGAGTTTGAGGAATAACTGGTTGAGGTTTGAGACTTCAGAAAAATTACTAGTTACAGATGATCCGGATGAGTTTGAGAAATAATTGGCTGAGGTTTGAGACTTTAGGAAAAATACTAGTTACAGATGATCCGGGTGAGTTTGAGAAACAAACCGGGTGAGGTTTGGGACTTCAGAAAATTAACCATCACAAATGAACCAAACGAGTTTGAGAAATAACCGGTTGAAGTTCATGACTTCAGAAAATTACCGATCATTTTAGAGGAAATTCAAAAGTTAACATTTGAAAACAATGTAGGATGAGTGGCAGTTTTGCCTAGGTCTGCATCTACATCCTGGACGGAGGCCACTTTTCATTCTTGGTTTATCTTAACTACTATAACTTATGCCCAAAGTATTGTTGTCTGAAAGGCTTGGTACATAATATGTAAGAAACCAACTTTATCCTTTTTTCATATTAAACTAGATTACTGACAAGTTGGTGGTTTTATTGCAAAAGAGGTATCACATAAAATTTCTATGACCATTTTCTTAATGGTCCACATGTCATTACCACAATGGCTGAAACAATGTGAAATGCCACCTTGAAATTGCCTTTCAGCTATTAAAGCACTGAACCCGAAAGCATGGTAAGGTAGATGTGCCTAATTTGATGTTTGATCTTAAATGGATACCTATGTTTGCGTAGTGTATGATTGTGTGTGAATCTAAGAACAGACACCAAAAAGACATTATGTGTTGAAAAACGATCGAACTACGTGCTATTAAAATTTAAAAATTGTGAATCATTCTAGATGCAATCCCTAGTCAACACAACTAGAGGGACATGTACAATCAATTAGAAAAAGAAGAGAACCTTCACGTTGACAATTCATATAAGACGTTCATACAAGCTCCGAAAATCATGAGGAAAGTGACTACGGAGACGATTTGGATTAGCTAATCATCTTGCACTAATTGCGATGTGTTTCATATCCTACAAGAAGTGGTGCAGAGAGAAAAGAGTCCGTTTAAGACTTGCTTATCTTACTCACATTGTGGTCACATCTTATCAAGTATTTAGTTACCGCCCTTCAACCCCTACTAACCCAACAAGGGATTTGGGCGAACCAACCCATACACTCGTTCCTTGTTGGATGCCTAAACCCTTGCCTCCAAGGAACCAGTGTAAAGGTTGTTTCGTCCCAGCCCCCAACAAGGGTGGGATGTACTACCACCAATTATCATCACAACATGAATCAAAGGCACCATACATATCCAGTCCGTCGAAAGCCTCAAAAACTTAAACATACCCAACCACAAAATTCACAAACTAATCGAGACCCTCTCCCAAATTGCCATCAAATACCTAACACACATCATACTCAACAAATGCAAACTAAAAAAGTAACTCCCTCCGATCCTGCTAGATTAAAAATAAATAGAGATAAAATAATAGTAATAGTAATATGATAATAATAATAACCCCAAACATACTAACCTTAACTAACACTAATCTACAATCCACCTATTGAAATAGGAACTAAGCCACCCTTGCTTCTCATAGCCACGCAGACATGAGGAGTAGGTGGTGAATGGACTTCTTACGTTAGTGTATGAGAACATCGACATTCATTTTATTATTTGTTATAGTTACTCTTAATTGGGTGGGACCACTATAACACCATCCAAATTAATTAGGCAATGCGGTGGCCACTTCATAACATCAAACAAAAACCAAAAAAAGGCTCCATGCTTGTTCATTTTTATATGCTTGTGCACGATTTTTGGTCGCACAAATCGATAATACCTACAAATCTAAAACCCGAATATTTTTTAATTTATATAAATGTACACATGTGATGACTTATATGTAATCTATTTTGTTGCATGTGTCTTGTCGAGTCATGATCCCTCACACTATCCTTATCCTCATTGAGTCCTCCTATAGTTTTTAATGCAAAACGTTTCCCACATGAAAAGAAATCGATTCTAAAGTCTAGGAGTTTAAGCCACAAAGCTTTTGGGACGAGAAGTACATCAAGGTGGTGTCATAAAGGCTAATTCCATAGAGTAACAGAGTGCAATGTCCTCAGTAAAAACAATGGCCAGTATCAACTTGATGGTCCAATTTGAACCTGCTAAATTCCACATGCCCCAAAAACATTGTCTGAATACATCATTGCTAAAAACTCAACAAAGTGTCTACTCCAAATTACTTGAAGATTTACTACGAGTCTAAATACAATATAGATATCCCCATTTAGGAGAGCTTCGCGTCTCGTAACACGCCCATATATAGCGGAGGTTTGCGTGCCGTCGAGTGTTTTGTGCTTTCTCACAAAAATATTGTGAGGGCCGCCAAAGTGGACATTAGCACTCAAGCCTTTGGAGTGTGTCCATGCTCTCTAGCCCTATCTTTGCGGCCACACCATAGCCGGGCCTTGGAATCAAAATGGCTCATGGGTTTACTTTAGGTCGATTGAAGATTCAAATATGGCCCCTCGAATCCTTGCCCTTTCCCATTTTGAGATGCCTTGTCCGAGATGCCATTTCAAATAAGGTGCCATGAATGCGGGACCCGCACCCCCGGGCCAAGTAACTTGGGCCTCCGTTGTGGCGAGCCTCTTGTAAAAATGCATAAATGACGACGGCTAAGAAAACACCGAGCAGCAAGGGAATATGTTATTTCGAGGGTCGAGTAATGTGAGCTAGGATTGAAGTAAATATGGACAAAAGACTTCAATGCCCAATATCCATAGTGCATATGAGGAGTACTATTTTGGACACAATTGGGGCATGCGCATTACAAAACCATTTTTTCTTGGGGAAAGTAACTAGAGAATATGTAGAAGAAAAAAAATCAATAATACTTACAGTATTTAAGAAGCAGTGTGTCATTTATTATTATTATTATTATTATTAGGGTGCTTATTCATAATAACTCTAGTTTACTTGACTAATTCGAGGTCCTTGATCTTGATTCTAGGGGTTAAAATTTGCTAGAAACAATAACTCCAAACTCTTCATGTACTAGTATAGAAATACATTATACTCAACAGCAACAAAACCTTTATTATTCACCTTGGAGCTCCTCTAGTCACGCTTCCTTGCCTATGTGCTTAACTTACATATTATCACCAACGTGAGACTGCACTAAATACCGTATTTGGTGCCATATGGTATTTTATGTCATTGTTGTGACTTTTCTAATGACACTTCTTATGAATAAGTTTACAAGTACTCTCATCCCAATGAAATACTTACAAAGTATGGTATATTCTACATCCTAACATTCTAACATCCTAACATCCTATATTTAACAATCTGCAATGAAATATTGTCATGGATGATATAGTGACTCCCAAAACCGAGTCTATGCAAGGAACTTGAAACTTCAAATGATGATGCCGGAAACAAAAGTGATCAAAATCAAAAGCTATAAAAACAAAAATTGTAGAGTATAAAGTTCTACACACCACTGTAATGATAAAATCATGATTTCAATTACAACAAAGTAGATAAAGATGTTGAAGAAAAACATAGACTCGGTTTATGCACTACATTGTAGAAGACACTTAAAAATCTGTCCATCGCCCTTTTGCAGCTAAAACAATTGCAATTCGATCAGGCATGCTAGCATTCAATCCTCTACACTCCTCTAGACTAATAGAGTCGCAAACTTCTTGCACTCAAACCCATAATTGAAGAATACCACTGGGAGGACTAGAGTATGAGTTCAATCGCCGTTTCAGTAAAGCCCATATGTGCTCAATAGGATTTAAGTCAAGGGATTGTGTAGGCCACTCTAAAACACAAAATGGTTACTTCCCAAACCATTCTCGAACAATCTTGGTTGTATGCACGGCAACATTGTCTTGTTGAAAAATGATTTCTTCAAGATTGAACCCAAATATAAGCAATGTACTACACAAATCTTGCTCTAAAATTGCAATGTAGCCTCTAGCATTCAAGTGCCCTTGTATATTATGCAATGACCCCAATCCTCTACAAGTCAAACAACCCCAAAGCATTATAGAGCCTCCACCATGCTTCACAGTTTGGTTCACATCACACACAAGGATGTTTTCTTTGTCCTCTATCCAACACCAAGTCCTCCCATCTAAATTGAAACGACATATGTTACTTTCATCACTAAACACCACATGCTCCCAATCACTCGCAGTCCAATCTTTGTGCATTTGAGCAAAGCGAAATTTGACTTTGATGTTCTTCCGACTCAAAGCAGGCTCTTAACCTTCGTAAAAGAAGACAATCCTTATTCTCTCAACACAATCCTCAAGGTATTGTCGCACACCTTTACACCCATCTCTCTTTGAAGCACTTTTGATGCCTCTATTACAGTTTCTAAACCGCCAACAGTAACTAGCCGTGAAGCATAATGCTTCTCCCACTCTATTAGGACCTTAGGACGACCTCCTTTAGACAATGCTACTCTTTCTCACTCTATTAATTGTAGATTATGCCAAACCCACACTCTTTGCAATCTCTCTATTGCTCCTCCCCTTCTCTATCAAGGCTACAATATTTTGCTCTTTCTCTCGTGAAATAGGTCTCATCTTTCTTATACAACCTCCACAAAGCCACAAGAAGTATTCAACACTATACACATGAAACCCTCAATTTTTTTTTGATTCAAAACGATGAAGTAACAAGAAAATGAGAGCTCTCAAAGAAGGTAGCAAGAGGCGCCTCAAAAACTAAGTCTATGCAACGTCGACGTCTCTCTTCCTCTCACCGAAACCCTAGTGAAGTTGATGACATCACCATGACATCATTTGCAAGTCAACTTCTGGTTCTTTTATAATTACATTTTACATTTCCTAAATACATCATTATCTTCTTGTGAAATGCCCATGAAAGTCCTTGTTTGATGCATAGACTCGGTTTTTGGAGTCACTGTATTTGGATGAAATATCACTTAGAGTCTGCGACATTAATTGCAACATCATAAATCTATAATGCCCAAAAAAATTGTACGAGGAACAACAAATGACGTTAGGTTTACATCTAGTGTTGGTGACACTACAAAGGGCGGTTTACAATTAGTATTAAACAAGACGAATTAATTCGGCGACACTATATACAAATATATTTAGTGTAGATCTAATTAGCTTTCACTCCATACAATTGACGTTTGCAAACACTTCTTGAAGTCAACATTAGGTATTAGCTCATCTAAAGGGTTTCATCCAAACTAGTTTTCATCCAAAATGAAGGTTCACCCTTTCATCCAACCATCCATTTATCGTCATTCCAAAAAGGGTCACCTTGCACGTTTTCCTTATTCTATCCAAAACCATCGACACGGTTGAATGTTTTCGGGAACTTTCCCCGGCTCCGGAAACCCGTCCACCTGTCCTAGTGGCGGGTCAAATGTCACTCCAAGATTGCATCGCTCAAATTGTCGAAGGTTGGTCCTCAAATTCTTTAAGGCTCGATGCGAGAGTGATTTGAGACTCTTCTCCCGGGCGCCGGCCGGGCATGTGAGGGTTAGGATCACACTATTGCCAAATCGAGATTTAAAAAAGGGGATGTGCAAATCCCAACAACTGTATGCACTATTAATATACTATATAATAACAACCAAACCCTAATAAAATAACTCCTTTAGCATGTACTAAAAAAGGGGGTCACATGCCATGGGTGGCCCCAAAAAGAGGGATTAAATGTTTTCCAAGATTCTGGGCAAGAGCTGGTGTTACCTGGTGTAGGTTCCTAATTAAGGGCCGTGCACTTTGTAGAAGCGCTCTAATAAGTTCCGATCATCGTTGACCTCATATTTTTTTTGTATTAAGTTCCACGATGAGCGCTAAATGAGTGTGCAATTTTGGGCTTCGAATGAAATTTGGTGACATAATTAAGAGCATCTCCACCCTTGCGCAGAAAGACAGACTCTCGAAATGTGCTTTGAAGGGCTCCAAGCATGCACTAAATTTTTTTAGGGTGCCACTCCCCCACCCTTACCTTGCATACCGGCTCTTCAACCCGAAAAACCGTCAGGAATATTCCCTGTAAAGTGGCTTCAACCCAAAAGTGGCACGATTCAAAGATCGCAAGTGGATGAGGTCCCGGAATTTGGGCGCAGCAAGAGCAACGCTCACCCGGGAGGATAGTGAGTGGAGTCGAAAGTTTGAAGAGCCCTGGCAAGTTTGAAGAGCCCGGGCAAGAGGGGTGGGGCAGATTTTTCTGCCAGGCCGCGTCAAAGGGCTTGCCAAGACCCTTTGACGCGCAAGGGTGGAGATGCTCTAAATGAGATTTGGGCGAACCAATCCATACACTCATTCCTTGTTGGATGCCTAAACCCAGATTTGGGCGAACCAACCCATACACTCATTCCTCGTTGGATGCCTAAACCCTTGCCTCCAAGGAACCAATGTACGGGTTGTTTCGCCCCAGCCCCTAAACCCTTGCCTCCAAGGAACTAGTGTACAGGTTGTTTCGCCCCAACCCCTAAACCCTTGCCTCCAAGGAACCAATGTACGGGTTGTTTCGCCCCAGCCATTAAATGAGGCCTTTGTACCAAATTCTTGGGGAGGTGGACTCTTCATACGGTGCACGGACCAACATGAGTGCAAGAAGGGGTATTATTTGAGGCGTTAGCGTACATAGTATACATAAGGGAGAGGTATTGTTTTTTTCTCTCTCTAGTGCGTACATCTGAAAGGTCATTGAGTTTTATGAAGTACAGATAGATGTACAAAAGGGGGCCCTAAAGTTCAGAGAAAATATTGACAACAGATGTGTTAGTTGCATCCACTTCATATTTTCATCCGTTTTGTTCATATGGTCATAGTCCTCAATGACTGCCATGTGTTTTCTTGTTAGATTTTTGCATTTGGCCCATTTAGAGGCTCTTGGGGCTCTCATGGGCTTCCTTTAGGTTGTGCATTTTGATAGGAGATGGGGCTCTATGTCTATTTCTCTGGGAGGGAAAGGAATGAAATGGATATTTGGGTGGGTGCATGGCCATAGTATGTGTTTTTGTAGGTTTCCCATGTATTGTGCATAACAGAACTCAAGGACTTGGCTAATTTGTGCACTTATTATCCAGGACACCATTCAAAATGTCTTCGCTTTGGATGGCACATTGGCCTCATTGTGGTGTGAGTTTTGTGCATTTTGTGTGAAGTGTGAGCAGGGATAGATAGTACCTAGTGGTGTCCGAGCAATCATGATGCGAGACACCTACTGTAGAGTTGACGACATTGGTAGTGTGGTTGAAATATTTGTGTTAGAGTCGAGATCTTAGCTCACTAGTCTCCATTTGTTGGTGTTGTGTGTGTGTGTGCCGGATTGGCGCTTAGATCTGTGCATTTCAATGTCTGTACATGTTGGGGGTGGAGATAGTGGGGCGGCCTTTAGAACGGATATATTCGGATTGGTCTTCTCCAGCGTCCGGCATTGGCTTGGATTTGTTGGAGGGTTGCGGTGTTGTAGTTAGGCTTGTGCAGGTAAGGTGTAAATGTAATTACACTGTACTCCAACCAAGGAGCCTAAGTGTGGATAGTACTATGATAATAAAGAGGAGTTTGGTTTGAGCAAGATTTGTGTATCACGGAGATGCCTTGGGTTGGCTTGTGTCTCAATCTTGTATTTGGTCTTGTGCTTGTTGTGCGGCTACAAATCTAGTAGTATGCACACTTGTAGGGGCCTAGATCTGGTGTTTGGGGCAAGTGGATGGTGTTGTTGAGTTTCGTTTGTTGGAGCTAAAGTGGTACAATTGAGGATGTAGCGATTCGGTGGGTGTGGCTTGAGGTAGCTTTGCTTGGTCGTTCATGTTGTATATTGTGTTGGCTTTGTTTGTTGCGCATTGTGCGGATGCAAGCAAGGGCAGAGAGGTCAAGGATTTGTGTCTATATGGGTGTGGGTCTAGCCATTCCATTTGTGGAGTAGATATTTGTCCTGGAGCCATTTTTAGAGTGTGGTGGAAGGTACAATGGACAAGATGTAGATAGGTAGATACTAGATCAGGCCTCGTCAAATTAGTTGTTTTCATAAATTAAATATATTAGCTTAATTTATGCGCGCCATGCCCCTGGGGCACCTAAAATAGGCGTTTTTCAAGAAATGGCTAGAAAGTGCTCGGAATTGGACAACTGGAGTGTGTTTCATATGGCGTTGTGTGTGGCATGTTTTATTGTGTTGATAGTGAGAAAGCTCTGATCAGCGAAGACAACCATTACGAGCGCGAACTGCGCAGACTCGTCGTTGAGACACGTCCTGGGTGTTTTTGGAATGTTTTTTCCCCTTAATTTATGTGCGATGCTCTAATTATTTTATGCGTTTTATGCGTCTATTTATAAAACGCCTAATTTAATGAGGCATGTACTAGATGCCCATTATGTTAGCATGTATTGGATTAAGAGCTATAGTTTTGCAATGCTTGAAACCATGTTGACGAGTTCATAGTACAATTTGTGGGACATTAACTGCTAAATGCCTAGGAGGACTTGACTTGGTCAACGTGCACTTTTTGAGTTGTCTTTCAAAATAATTCTTCTTAGGAATTTGAAAGTATTCATTTTGATCGTTCATCAGGATGACAAAGAACTAGTATTTATGTAGTTTTAGTTTTTCTGATGGTCTAGAATTATGCACACATGATGTGATACAAATAAAAACATATTGCCAATACACAACTATACAATCATAAATGTACGATAAACAAACCAATGAAAGCCACATATGATGCACAACAATAAAGTTGTTGAAGTCATAATATCTAGAAGGTTTGGAGGAGGATGTCAACCACCGGTTTTGTCCAGAATTGACCAAAATGTCTAGAATTGCCTAAATACTAGTTAAAGGTCATTGTTTTGGTGAGTAACTTGATCTTATTGGTTGTAACTACAATTAATATGATCTTGAAGTGATCAAACTATCAAAACCACTTTGGAGATGGGATCAAGTGAGCACTTCCTAAAATTATAGAGGATAACCATACATGCAATTTCATGATCCAAGTTTTGTAAGTGGTAGACGATTTCAATAGCTACATCCAAGGAATAAAGGAGGCTAAAACAAACCTTTTTTAAGCAAAATCCAAGGGACGTTAAGACCGCAACCCCCTCCCCCCACCCAAAAAAGGGTCATCATAAGCATTTAGGGGTTAAACAAATACACTATGTTTGCTTCAAAGGAAAGTACTATGTGGTCTTACATCTCTCATTCAAATTTCTATTAATTAAGGGGGGTTTCCCTCAAACCCAAAATAAGAAAGTCACACAAAAAACCACGTCAAGTTTCTGTAATCACGGAATACTTTATTCAAAAAAGAAATGGATAGAAAGCATAGCCTAGAAACGTCATCAGTGGTGACATCCCTCAAGCCCTTGATGGGGACATAAAGAGGGACTTTGGACGTAGCTGCATTGGAGGCACTGTGGCCAATGGCGGGAGAAATAGACGCCACTGAGTCGTAGGTGTCACTAGTAGTCTTTGGACCAACATATGCAACATGCACTGAAGGTTGACCCCAGATGCAAGCTGCATGCACTACACTACAACAACTAGCAACATCAACACTCAAGCCTTTGGTGATGCCCACAAGCCAGTCCTCCTCCAACCATCATGCCTAGAGATCATTCACCTCCCCATCTAGCCCAACAACACAACTCTCACTAAGAGCTCAGTTGATTGCTTCCTCCTCATCCCCGTGCTCCATTGCTATTTGTTGGGACTTCAAATGCTTCATGTTTGTGTCTCCCGAAATTGTATCCAAAGACATATTGAAGATGTCTTTCATGTCAATGTCGTGGGGATTCATCATGGTCTTCCATATTGAAGTTGCCCTTCTCACATCCATACCCACCAATCTCATTGGAATAACCCATGTTGGATTCGGATAAAATTGACCACTCTTGCACATGTGAAATAACATGCTGGGAAGATTTACACCCATATGCTTCGTCATGCAAAAACATGCCCATTGATTAGCCCTTTGCAAAATATTCAAATTTGAAAGACTCACACGATTGTTCAATCCAACCTTCCCAACTTTGCATACTTCATTTTGCCTTCATTCATGTCATGGGCAAAAACATTGTGATGCACAAATTCAAAATGCTCCTCCCCATTATCTTTCATACAATACCCAACCATTCCCAAGAATGTATGCAACCCCTCATCATGCAACCTCTTGCAAGAACCACATGACCCATCGGAGGGCTCTCATTCCATCCCAAACAGACTTTGATCTTCTTGTTCAACACCAATAAACTACTAAAATTCCCCTTCACCATCATTTGAAAATGTTTGCGAGTCACCGTTGCACAACGCTTCGTGGAGCACAAGCACGCCATGCATTCTTCCTCAATGAACTTCCTCAAGTTCACTAGAAGTGCAATGTCAACATCCTTTCCGCCCACCGCAATTGCCATAGAGGCCTCAAAATACTTCAATGCAAACCAGGTAAGCTCATGCCCCCTGAGATCTTGCCAAAGCTCTCATCATGGGTGCCATCACAAATGTTGTGTTCACTAAAATCAAGCCAAGCAAAAAACAATGTCGAAAACAGTGTGCATGCAACATCAAGCTTTGCGACCAAAGCCCATGAATGCCGAAAATGTCCACAAACATCACAACCACTTTGCATGTGCCGCCGCCTTCCCAATAGGGACGGCAGCTGCCACAATGGGAACCCATTATGTGCCGCCACACGACCCTGCCACCGTTGGTAGACCTAACATCACACAACCAACTCATTTCCCGGTAAACAAGCTCCCCCTCCCCTGGCCAATCACATTGTTGGACAAGTGAACCCCCCCCCTCACCCCCACCCCACCCCCTAATTAATGTGCCTAATCGGGTCTCAATTATTCTCCACAACATTCTAAATGAAAATGCCAAGAAACAACAACCATAGTTGCACCGTGCAAGCCAACTCATGGATGTCTCTAATGGTACCAAAAACATTCTCATTAGCCTTGTCATCATAATATGAATAACGTACAACGTACAAAATTTCCAAAGATTAAAATACTAAACTATTACATGTACTTTAGGCTTTACAAGGTGTAGTGCATGTATCATACATCTCATCTCAAAATTAGAATGTACCTGAGGGCACATTCTCCCATGATTGCATGTTCATTAGAGCTAATTCGGCACCTAATTCGGCACCTAATTCGAATAGAATTCATACCAAAAATGTGGTCATTTTTGGTCACTAGGGCATTTAATAGGATTTAAACAATAAATGTGCGTTTCAAATACTAAACATATAACCAGTATTTAGGTAATTTTGGACTATTGGTGAGTTCAAATCGAAGCAAGCAATTTTGATAATGCAAACGTTCGTGCTTCAAGTGTGGTTATTGTACTCATCATGTTGCCATTGTGTAGGTGATTATACATTTAAAGACCATGAGTATGATGTGCATAGACATTTGGCATCATAGTGGAGATATTAAAATGGGTGTGCAACGACAATTTAGTCCAGAATTGGCTAATAAGTCAAGAATTATCCAAATACTACTTCTATTTTGGAGTTACAAAAAGGCTCAAAATCCATGAGTCCCTCAAAAATGAAAAAGGTGCACATATTGATATTGAATATTTGTTTGGCCTCCAATTGTGTCACAACCTTCATCATGCAAAGTCCAGGATCTTATAAGCTAAGTGGGCCTTATGTGGTCACTCTACTTAATTGTAGACTAACACTTGATTGGGATATGGCAAGGGTTGTAGATATAACAAACACCCAAAAAAAAGACACTTGTCACAATGAGATTGGATTGTGTGCTCGAAATATTTCGAACATTTTAGGTTCAATTGTTAACATACTCAGAGAGACCTAGTGATCACCTAAAGAGAAAGAGAATCTAAACTTTCATGCCCCTCAAAAGTTCTCCATCTGAACTTCAATTTGGAAACTCTAAATGATAATATGTGTGATTTGTCATGGATAATTGAACCCCTTTAGTATGATAAGATTGATATTGAACCCTAAGCAAGGGGTAACCTAGCACAACAAAAAGAACAGGAACATCAATGTTTGGACATTGACATGTAATGTCCGTTCACAGTCTCCTATCCATGTTTGTGCTTAGTGCCTATGTGCAATAGGTGGACCATTGTTTTAGTATCTAGCTAGTATGCAGGTGGGGTTGTAGTTACTCTAGGGAGATTGGGGCTTGTTCTTTTTCTAGCTTCCTTTTATTAAGGAGGATGTGTGCACGATATCAATTAGAAATTTGTGATAGATTTTCCATGACTTTTTGGATTTATTTCCTCTTCTTCTTCTTTTTTTTTGGGGGGGGGGGAGGATTTTGAGATCTAGGAGGCTATTGAGTGGATGCATTATGGATGGTGCCTCATATGCATGTCGTGATAATTATAGGGCATAGTACCATCTAACCTTGTTGGGTTAGTAGTGGTTGGAGTATGTCATGTTTTTCTAGTTTCCTTGCCATGGCTTCTTGGCGGAATTTGTCATTGCAATATGTGAATTCAGATATTTGGACTTTAAGGTTGGGGAGGAGTGTGAGGGGGGTGGGGGTGTAGTTGTTAGGTGCGTGCCTTGGATGCATACTATATATGGTTGTAGGCAGGCCGGGCATTCGCATTTTGGTAGATAGCATGTGCATGGGCAAGAGCAGTGATGGTATGGTGTTGTCCAGTGTTTTTGTGTTTGATTCTCTCGGCGTTTATGAGGGTGAAGCATCTTGTTGTTGGGTGTGCAAGGAGAGTGTTTGCCAATGCTTGTATTGCTTTATTATGTCCATTTCTTTGGAGATTATTTATGTGTTTGTTTGTGCAACATGATAGTAGGTGTAGGCAATTATCATTTTGTTGTATTGGGCATAGGTTGCATAGTGGGGAGATGTCTTGTCATAGTATGCATTTGTCTGCTTCTTCATTTCCTATGATATTTGTGTTGGCTCTAACTTGTTTTTACGATGATGTTGTGCGAGGATATTTTGATGGCTTTTATGATATGAACAATGAGTAACTTGTCCAGGTGGTTATTTTGGGATGAGGGGTATTTGATGTGGTTGAGTAGGAGGTATATTATTTGAGCTATTTGTGAACATATATGTATCTGTGGTGAGAGATTTGGTATGTTTTATTGCAAGTGAAAGGGCACACAATTCCACCATGAGAATGTTTGGACATCTAAGTAATTTGACATCAATGTTGACATGTAGGACATTGTTGAAGACACCTGAACCAACAAGATTTTTTTTCCCCCCTCTGTTGGGGGGTTAGGGTGAAGGAGCCATTTGTGTGATATGATTGAGAGGGCGGGTATCTTAGTGGGTGTGTGGTACACTAAATAGGATATTTAGTGTCCCATGGTATTTAATGTCACTATGGTAACTTTTTGGATGACATTTCTTATGAATGAGTGAACAAATATTGTCATGGATGATGGACGAGTTCATCCATTGGCCAAAACCCTACCTTCTCTTGTCAGCAACTTGTGATGAAATATTGTCATGGATGATTGAAATTTGGATGAAAACCACTTGGTAAGTGACAGTAATTGCAACACTGTAAATCTATAATCCCCCAAACAATTTACAAGGAATGACAAATAATGTTGGGTTAACATTTAGTTTTGGTGATACTACGCCGCAGTTTACAATTAGTATTGAGCAACACAATTAGAATTGGTGACACTAAATATCCTATTTAGTGTAGTAATTTCCGGTGGGAGGGGAGGGGGGGGGGTAGTTTTGTGCCATACATTGGTGATTCTAGTGATTAAGGTGTGTGTAGGTGTAAGAGGACTCGAGTAGGTGTTGCTTGTTTGTAGGATCGATGTGGGGAGGGAGTGGAGGAAGGTAGTTGTGTGTGTGTGTGAGATACAATTAATACGGATGTAAGTAAAGGATCTTTGGTAGTATAGTGCGAGGCGAATGGGGGATGGTGTGTATTGTATTGTTGGTGGGGGAATTGTGATGAGCGGGGTTGTGTTTGTTTGTTGGAGGGGGTTGAATGGGTGGTGATTCTACTTGTCGTAATTCATGACAAGTATTCTAGTTGCGTTGGAGTTGGTTTGGGCAGCTAGTCTTGCCCATTTGATGGTAACCTCACACAACATGCTAATTTAGGTGGTTAATTAGGGGACTCGCTATACCTAATTTGGTTTACGAATAGGAAGAGCCAACAGTATAAATGTCCGGTTGAGACTGAAATTATTTTTATTTTATTTTTTGAGACGGAAGGCCGACAGGCCAGCGCCAAAGCACATGAGGCAGTTGACCACCTGGCAAGTTTTTGTCCAGTAGAGAGGAGATTTCATAGCCGGGAATCGAACCGCCAACCTCTTCCTTGAGATTTGGGTATCTCTCCACCATCATCTAGTAGTTTAGGGTCGTCTTGGACCATTGAGATTGAAATTATCAATAACCAATTCAAGTTCAAGACTTCAGGTGAATCATTGACCATTTTAGAAACATCCATTGAATGTACCTCAAACTGATACAGAAAGAAATCAACATGTAATTAGTATGTTTTTTTGAGACAGAAGGCCAATAAGCCAACGCCAAAAGATCATGTAATCAGTATGTTGAATGTGTCAAGTCCTTGATCTTGGCATGATTTGCAACATTCCCAAGTTGCAGCCTGCATTGTAACTTCTGCTCCTTGTGCCTAAATTTAAGCTCACTCAGATGTGCAAGATCGTAGCAAATGGGATGTTTTTGATTTATAGTCCACCCTCTATAAATGTTACACCTATAAGTGTTAACCCTCTCTAAATGTTAACTTTCTTCTACTCCCCACATATTGCACACTATAAATGTTAAACGTGTTAACTGTTAACAAAATGGTACTCCCTTCTTTGTAAATTTGACTCTATAAATGTTAACGAATGAAATACAACCATAATATGGATGATAAAATCTACACATCCAGTTACATTCCTCTCTCTCTCACCATGCGTTAGGGCGAGGCATAGTGACTTGCAATCTAGTTTTGGTACCATTAGAAGGTACATAGAATCACGTTCATGTGATGTGTCCAAGTATGTGGGTTTGTTGGTGCAGATTGAGAAATATTTGCAAGTTGTGCATGCAGATGAATCTCACCAAACAACCATTGATTCATACTTCACCCGCGATTTGTAAACTTGATATTGAATAAAGTTTTGATTGGGTTTGCAATTTTATGAATGGTATTCTCTCACAAGGACTCTTCACAATTGCTTATATTTATAAATGTTAAGATTTGTATATTGCTCAAAAAAGTAATTTTATAATTGTTAACTGTTAACACCTCTATAAATGTTAACTTTGATCCACTCCCGAGGGTTAACATTTATAGAGGGTAGACTGTATCAAAGTGCGCAAAGTAGATAGAATTGTCTGTCAGTTGCCAAATTGATTGTGTGGAGCTGGAGCCAATTAAGTGTCTTGTTGACAGTTAGCAATCTCATTGACAAGCACATCCTTAGCTTACTTCATGCTGTGCTTTAAGGTAGCTCTTAGTCAGTTACTTTTCTTATGAGGACAATGAGAGAAGTGGAGATGGAGCCCTTTCCTATTGCAATTGGATGCAAGCATGGTAAAGTGGACCAAAAAATTGCTTTGGTGTATTAAAACCATAGTTATTGTGGTCAAAAGCCTAAAAGTAGTAACAATATGTTGATTTAAATTGATTTCTTTTCATGTTGCCCTCTACTGTTGAATATAGAAGATCAAGATGAGAGTTTTAAGACTTATTTTAAATGTAATGCCCAAAAGAAAAAATGGTTGAATTTGGTTTTGAACATGAATTTTATGACCTAAAATGTTCTGAACTTTAGGTTTTTTTTTCATAATCTTTGAGTTTATTATAAAGTTGAGGGCATCATCAATGAATGTAGAAAAATCATTGATTTATTGTATTCATCTTATTTTAAACAAGTTTTAAACCATTAATTGTTCAATATCACCTATTTTCATTGTGCACACCAGTTGTACAATCTTTTAAAATATGTATGCTTTTTTTTAACTCTTTTTGGTCAACATAAATTTCTTGGCTTTGCAAATCAATATGTTCTCTAAACTTTTATGAATTTTTTTCACAAAACTCAAAGGTAGTACATATAGGTTTTAATCACTTTCACTCGAACCTTGTTCAGGGATCAAGAGATGTCCACTATATTGTTGAAGTCATCGTAGGTCTATATATTGAGTGGTATGTGGTTTGATGTGGCTACAAGAACAAATATAAAAAAATGCAAGTTTAAAAGATATTGGATTATGTGCTCAAAATATGATAACCTCTCTAAGCTCAATAGTCATCATAATTGGGGGGGGGGGCTATATGACCATTTTATGAGCATGAGAATCTTCACTTTGACATAGATATTGATATGTTCATATGCTTTGGATTCACTAACCATCTTGTACTCATCGTATGTTTCCATATCCTAGGAGAAGTGGGTTGGTGAAGAAGGTGATAACTTACAAGGCATGTGTGCCTATTGTGGAACTTCCAAGTTCCAACTCCACATGCCATTTTGGCCACTAGATTGGCAAGCATAAGAATTCATTCTGCTAGCATTCCTAGATTAAGAACACTAATTTTGAGAATTTTGTGATTAAAGTTCATATGCTTTTGAATCTCTCAAGCATAGGGTGTTAATCCCATCCCCACTCCAAAAGCGCACGCCTCCTATAATTATAACTGGAGGACACCTAGGACCATCCTTATGTCTACATTGCATACTAGGAGCAAATTTGGGCGATAAGCAGGGGTGATTTTGGGAAACGTGGGGTGATTGGTTTTGAATGAGTGTTAGGACATAGCTACGAGGTGGATTTCTCATATGGTTGATTTGGGATCTTGCATACACAAGTAATAAGGACTCAAATGTTTTGAGTAGAGTGTTGATTTTTGTGCAGGGTTGGTGTTGGGCAAAAAAATAGGGATGGTCTTGAGCGAGTGTCGGGAAGGTTTGGGAGCTAGTTGCAGTGGAAAAGCGCAAGTCTACGGAGAAATTTAGTTAGCTAAATGAGAGTGACTTCATCCATTTGTAGTAAATTTATGTAGCATGTTTTTTTATATTTTTTTTCTAGATGTCTAGACCAATTTGCTAAGCCAATCATGCATACTGTGTATCCATGTGGTCTCCAAACGGGCTCAATCAACCAAAGAATTAGTTTACGCACCCTACTTTAGTCAAAGTGCAAATCCCATGATTCATACATTGGTCTTCAAGAGGCCCATTTCGAGGTTCACCTTTGCTTAGAATGACATTTTTGTACGCCCACTTAGGAGAACTCTACATTAGCATTTATTATCATTGAGAATGTTGAATCTAGAAATTCATTTCTAAATCCATATGATGTCGAAAACTCATGAGTTCACATAACATTCTTCATGCCATGTATAGCAGTGATCGGGGAGATTTTTGGGCATAACCGGTTGAGATCCTAGTGTTTGCAAGTCCAACCGGTTACATGTTGACATCCTCCGGTTTTCCTTTATTAAATTGGGGTATATTCTATAAATTCCTCTAAAATGATCGGTAATTTTCTTGCAGTCTTGAACTTCAACTGGTCATTTCTCAAACTCAACCGGTTCATCTGTAACTAACTGCCAGTTCTCCCCGATCATAGATGTATAGTGACCGCTTGCCGAATATGGCATGGCGCCTGGCCCATTGATGCAATGTTCAAGGTTGAAGCCCTCATATGACTTTCATTTTGAAGGGCTCTCAAATTGCAGCCCTTCAACTGAAGGGTTGGTTCAAATCCAAGACGTCAAGAATATAGAAATGAAATACAAATCATATTAAACTTGTGCATGAATTATATGGTACATGTTTCCAGTACAATGTGAAGAATTAAGAATCAAACCATCTTACTCCACTTCTTGTAGTGACAATGCCCTACACTTGTTGGTTCTTGTGGCGGGCAGATTATATTGAGGACTTCAAGTCACGTCTTCATTTTCAATTTGGGGTTGCATTTTGAAGGGCTGTTTTGAGAGAGGTATATTTTGAAGGGCCAGATCGCATTTGAAGGGCATTGAAGACTTCAATCTTGAACACTGCATTGATGTGAGGTCCCGGATTTGGAAATGCCCAGCAAGGAAACCAACTACTACTGTAGCTACGAGGAGCCACTTCATTAAACATGACTACCTGCATGGACAATACCAAATGCCCTCACGGACCTTCATTATCAAGCTCATTATGAGTCGATATTTGAGTATTATGAGGATCTTCACCCTCACTGAGTCGGACTTAGGGCCACTTCACACACGAGCCATGAGCCGTGACCGTGGAATTGTGAGAATCCAAAAGAACGTGTCCAAAGGGCGTCCCAACACACCCCCAAAATCATGTAGTGTTGGTCACGGATCCTCAAGTGTAGTGTGAAGTCATATGTGACCAAGCCCTCAACCAAATGCTATTTCAATGAATTTCTATTCATACGGGTCCTCACACATGATAAAATAGAATAAACCAACGGTTGTGAGGTGGTTTTTGAGAATAGTCCAAGTGACCATGAAACATGATCCATTCGATGCCATGTAGGAATCCACGTAGACTTTACATCCATCTTGCATTCACTTACTCCGTTGGTCCCTCAAGCGTAGTGTGGAGCGAACTTGGACGGGCTCCGCCTTTTCCACCAATGAGAGTGCTTGAAGTGTAATGGTCACGGGCTCTCAGTCTCGTGTGTGAAGTGGCCCTTAGAAACTGTGGAAGGTTATGCAATTCCACTGGCCTCTGTGAGGGCTCAGGGCCACTTCACACACGAGACTGAGAGCCCGTGACCATTACACTTCAAGCACTCTCATTGGTGGAAAAGGCGGAGCCCGTCCAAGTTCGCTCCACACTACGCTTGAGGGACCAACGGAGTAAGTGAATGCAAGATGGATGTAAAGTCTACGTGGATCCCTACATGGCATCGAATGGATCATGTTTCATGGTCACTTGGACTATCCTCAAAAACCACCTCACAACTGTTGGTTTATTCTATTTTATCATGTGTGAGGACCCGCATGAATAGAAAGTCATTGAAATAGCATTTGGTTGAGGGATTGGTCACGTATGACTTCGCACTACACTTGAGGGTCCGTGACCACACTACATGATTTGGGAGGTGACTTTGGGACAGCCTTTCTTTTGGGCTCTCACAATTTCATGGTCACGGCTCGTGGCTCGTGTGTGGAGTGGCCCTCGCTATTCAACAACTATGTGGTGTTTTTGTGAGTTTTCTTTGTCTCGCCACACAAGTGTCATGTGACAACCTTTGTAGATTATCCACGATACTAATTAAGTTAGCCAGCCACAATTTGAGTGTGTTTCTGAAAAGCTTGATCTGATGATTGATGTGCAGACCCAGTCTCGGCCTCCTCCGCAATTGCAAGGAAGGTGGGTGTATAGTTGTGGCAGGCTTTCCGGTTGCTGCATGACTATCGTCCTGGTTATTTATATATGGAAAGGCCATGGTGCAAAGTGAAGGTTCCGGGCTCTTAAGTTAGGAGGCTCCACTGGCCGCCACAGCCGCGGCAACACAGTGGTGTGTGATTGCAATAAAAGAGCCGAACCCAAAAGAAGAAATGATGGGTTGACGGTGGTGTAAGTAGTATGGGGCAGGAAGCTTCTGAGCGTGTCTGACAGCCCACATAAAGTAGATGGGTCATAAGTAGATGGGTCGTAAGTAGATGGGCCATAAGCAGGGCTGATTTTTCACAAAGTTTTTGCCTGTCCATGTCCAAAAACCTTGAATTGAAAGGCAAAAAAAAATTGCAACCCATCCCAAAACCGGTGATTTCAAAACCAACCCGTCCATGGAAAGGTTAAAGGAAAAACGACCTGTCCCAAAACCGGTTTGAAAATGAAATTACCCGTCCCGCAAGAGGTATAAATAAGTCTCTTACAATGTTGGTAAATTTTAAAAAAAACAAAAAAACCGAAAGATGTCGACATGTGACTGGTTGCACTTGGAAACAATAGGTTCTTGACAAATTATGCCTTCAATGCCCGTCAGTTATCTGTCTTTTGCTGTCGACTCTCATCTTTCCAGTACACCCCATTCTAATATACTAATTCTTATTCAATTGCTAAGTTTACCTTCAATTATAATCTTTGACATTATGTTGAAAAGGTTCTAAATTTTGTGGTTGATGAATTAATGTATGCAGGTGAATCAAGCACTTCAAGATTGATATTTTGATTGGGTATTAGTGGTTTGATTGCATTATGCTTATATTCATATGTCATATATGACATACTGTAACTAATATTTGTACCATTTATTTTTTTGGAAAAAAACATCAAAAAAAATTGTTATTTTTAGAACCCGTCCAAAGTGAATTTGACACGTCCAAAAACCGGTTCATTTTCTAAGAACCCGTCCACTGGAAATGTTTTTTTTTATGAACATGTCCTTGGACATGTTAGGGACCTTGTGAAAAATCACCACTAGCCGTAAGTGGCTCGTTTTTTTGAGACAGAAGGCCACCAAGCCAACACCAAGACCATTGAGAACCAATTCAGAAAACGCTCGTTTTCTGAATTGGACTCTCCTATGTTTCATTGGTATGTGGTTCGGTGAGGAGCAAAGAGCAAACGTTAGACATGCACATGTTTGAAAGAGATTGGGCTACGTCGTCAAATATTAATAACTGCTCTACACTCAATAGTGAACATAATTGGGAGGACATGTGTATCCAATTAAGAAATTAACAAACGTGCATTTCATATAATCATAACTAAAACAGGGGAGGTCCGATTTTCAACCCAGTTTTTGCAGATCTTTCGATGTAGATTTGCTAATGCAACACGATTTTGTTTTATTTTATTGTGTGAATCTAATCAGTGGAAGTTGGAGAACATGAAAATTGAACCAAATAACACCCACATGCCTTAGAATGGAAGGCGACGGTTGGCCAAGAAGAAGTTTTGCAATGGATTGATGGTTTGATTAAGTAGCGTAGATGAATATTAAATGGTTACAACTTTTTTCCAAGCAGCCCACTTCTTGATGCTATTAAAGACATGTTTAGTGTGAGTTGATTAGCCAATCCGATTTAAGGTCGTAGCTATGTCCTTGATGATAGAGCTAACTGTAAAGAAACTAGGAAATTTGGGGGGAGTTCAAGATGGGTTCCTTCACTTTGAGTGTAATTGGAAATCTTGGAGGGTTTCTTTGGGTTTTAGGCGCTAATATGTTTTATTTTTATATTACTAAGGAAAAAAAATCGGCCACCTATATGCACATATTTTATCTAGACACTCTATGCTCCTCTCACGAATCACCACTTGTGTGCTCCCCAAATAGAAGTATACTATAGAATGGAAATCAAGCATATCCAATACCTATGTTGGGCCTCAACCCTCCTCCCAAGTAAAAGCTCTGAAATTCAAGAAGGGCTAGGTGCCACAAATTTTGTTGATGCTCTTGATGGGCTAAGTGGAGTCACTTGTAAGTAATAATGCACCCAAAGTGATAGCAAATGGTTCAAATTTTAGCCAACCTTTTAATTTTAATTTTAATTTTTTTGTTTTGTTTTGTTTAGGTTGTTGTCTTCTTCTACTTTACAGACTAGTGACAAGGCAATCTCAACCATCAACTCACAACATAAGAAAAGAAAAAACTTCAAGCCTTCTCAAAGTCTTTGATTTGTGCTTCCTACACGCCCCCTCAACCATAACCCACCCAAATCCTTAACCATGAGGGTGCTTCCTTGGTGATATATGAGAGGGGAAATGTGACAACAAGAAGGGAGATTGAACTGAGCACATATGTTCCCTGGGGTTTGAGATATAAGAGAGGGGTTGACATTACAAATGGTGACATTACGGAGGTTGGGATGTATCTTTTTTTGGCGTTCATTCTTAGATCCATGGACCACAACTAACCATACACCACTCAGATATAGGTGTCCGATTAAAATGAATTACCAGATTAGACCCACTTACAGAAAAGAGGGAGGAACTAATCTTCTAAGAGATTGACATATTGATATGAAACAAGATATCGTGTAATGGTGGATGCAATGTAGGTTAATTTAGAGGACTATCATGTTTAGCACTTTGAGTGCCATAACATAGTTTCCACATGGTAATTTGTCGGTCTCCACTAATGTGATAATGCCACGTGGCACTTTTTCCCCATTAAAAATATTTAATATGTAAAATCATATTAGTCAAAAAAATAATGATATTTCCATCATGTGAACACCGTGCACTATTTGAGTCTTAAAAGTGTGGGAGGCCCGGTATGGACCTAGAGATGTCATATGAATGGGATGAATATTACTTCATGACATTTTTAGCTAAAAGTGTCAAAAAAGGACTATCAAAGTTAGCTCAAATTATGTACCACTCCAATCATAACATACATGACACATGCATGTCGAGTGAATTATACAAATAAAAATTAAGATGATAAAAATGGCCTACCACATATATCTAACCGCAACAACCACCAGAGTTGCCTACAATTGAATGGTCACTAGAAAGACACGTGTTTAAAAGAGAGTAGAATATGTGCTCAAATGGGCTAACTATTATGGGCTCAATGATCAACACAATTGAACAAACTTATATGATCACATTAATAATATTCAAAATAATCATACACGGTCTGAAAATCATGAGGAAAACGGCTACGGCCTTGATTTGAATTTGCTAATCATCTTGTAACTACTCATGTGTTTAACATCATAGGAGAAATGGGCTAATCAAGGGGGGGGGGACTTGTCTGATTAAGGCCCACTAATTACATTACGTAGCTAAATATACATTAACTCACATTCGATCGCTCATGAGCCAATCTTTGCAGCAATTGACTCACATGGGCACCGATGAGAATCCGGCCAACCGACCCTGGTGTGTGCAGCCTTGCAGAGAAGATTTTGAGTCGGTTTGTAGTACCACCTTTTGATCATGGTATCATGTTCTATATGCTCTGTGGTGTAAGCAAACCCAGTCAAGAGGAACGACCGAGTTCATATGAACTACAGTCACACAACTTCAATCTGTACTCGTGTCATTGTGATTGATAATGTAGAATTTGATAGTATGTGTGACTCGCGACTGGCTTCATCTGCTCCATCTGCTTATTAGTTGGATCTTGCTCTTCACTTGCGATACTTTGGATTACTTCACTTCACTGAATGGGGAGAACTGACCGCCAGTCACAGATGAACCAGTTGAGTTTCAGAAGAAAAAAAACTTCTTAAAGTTCGGGACTTCAGGAAATTTACTGATCATTTTAGAGGAATCTATAGAATATACCTCACATTAAAAAAATAAAAACCCGAAAGATCACAACATGCATAACATTATTCAGATCCATAACAATGTTCTGTGGGACTGATAGTATTATGCAAAATATTCCATCATTCAGGCTGAATGTGAGAAATATTCCACATTGTGAGAAATAATCCCATAGAACATTGTTATGGATCTGAATAATGTTATGTGTAACCAGTTGGACTTGAAAACACTAGTAAAATTTGGACTGACTATACCCAAAATCCTCCTTGGACATTGTTTCACTTGTAGGTAGTCTAAGGTTGAGGCATCTATAACCAATAAAATAAACGAGGGAGGGTTTGAGCTTCCCCGTTGGGTTGAGGTGGTTGTGCGCAATCAAGGTATCGGTCCTTGAATCCATCCCCACAATCACACAAGTTCCAACAACTTCAATCGCGACCACCACATGACAATTGCTCACCACTCCCCCAACTCCATTGTAATGTGAAGCGCACAAGTACAACCCCCCCCCCCATCAAGGAACGAAAACTTGGCAAGTTGGAACTAGGGAGTAATCAACAAAGGGATTGGTCATTGGTCACTGCAATTACCACCACTAAGCACTACCAACCAATGCACATTTATTCTGGGCAATGAAACCAAACACAAGGGTGCTACCAAAGGCGATGGCAAATTGGCAATTTCATAATTGCTATGGTGATGAAGAGTTCAGTGGCAATGAATGAAGTGGGCATTGAAGAGCTAAGGGAGGGGGGAAATGAACGTGGGAGATCTCACAGGTGGCAATGGGATTCAAATCCTTTGGCAAGGGTGTCACATCGTTGGGTACATGCAGAGAAAGATGGCAACAGAGAGAAGGTGAGTAGGGCCTCCATGCTAGTGAAGGGTGGCCCTCATGGGGCTATGTGGCTCTAGATAAGTGGTGGCCGGAGTAATGATGGTCTTTGCCACTGTGTGAACCAAGATATTCCAACACATGTTTTTTGTGGTCCCCAAATTTGTTTCAATACTTGGCCCCTTTCAGCCCTCTTTGAAGTTTGAGTTGAGCCCTACCACTATTAACCGAGGTGAGTACGCAAACAACTCTATTATAGCATGTAGGATTTTGTTTTTGGACAATTTGACTCCAAAAGTAGCACCAAAGGCCCTAAACTAGTCTAAATGGACCCACTTGAGATGAACATACCACAAGCCTACGAGGTTCATATTTTCACTAGATCCTTTCACCTTAAAAATAGTGGCGGGTGCCCAACTCAAAGAGGTGGCCATCTAGCCATGGCCCTCACTACTAGAAAATGTGGTCCTAGAACACACTTCCCATTTGACATGGGCGGTCATTGCGACATGACCCCATTTACATGTGTCGAGTCCAATCTACAATTGTCATAATGAACTCGGATTTGTAAATGGGATCATGTGCTAATGACTGCTCATGTCAAATGGGAAGTGTTTTAGGACCACGTTTTCTAGTAGTGCCTTAGACACTTAAGGTAAGGGTAAGATCACTACACTGTTTTTTGCATTTAGTGTTGTGTGGCATTTAATGTTGTTACTACTCATTTACTTGCAACATTCTTGACCAACCACTCGACAAATAGTGTTTCTTATGCTGCCACCTTCTAGTAGTGGAGATGGTGCAACCATGCGGCAACAAAACACAAAACATAAAAAGTATTATAACACTAATTGTGGACATGTAAAAATCTGAACATGGCATTTAGTGTTGTGGTTCGTAATTACTGTTTACAACACTAAATGCAAAAAACAGTGTACTAGGATTGTGGGTACTACAATCTACCCTCCATATTACGACACTCGATTATACAACACCATGACTATACGATGCATTTCCCGTCGACCAAACTTTCTAGTGTTAATTTACCCTATGACTATGATGCTCATAATATGGCATTTGTAATATGACACTCGTAATATGACTTTTTAAAGGCCCAATTTGTCATACGATAGAGGTAATCAATGTGCATAAGTAATGGGACCCACATGTATTTCAAGATTCATATGTGATTAGTGCTTTGGACCATGCAAGGGAACCTTGGGAGACAAATTCTCTAACTTCTTTTCTAGATTATGGTTTCTATGATTAAAATCTTTGACTCACTTGTGGAGTCTTGCGGCATAATTGCACTATCACACTCCTCTCATTGTACGTGCCTCATCACGGCTCCCATTGATTCTTTGGTTCTCACCCCAAGCTCAAGTAGAGTCTCCACTACTAATGGCTAGGCAATGGAGAATTCTTTGGAGTTTTCAGTTGCAAATGTAATGAACATGCAATTTTTTTTGAATAAATTGAATAAGATGTCAGCTGCCAAAATCAATAGACATCATCAAAAGACAATAGATTCACATTGTTGTAGTGTGTGATATGGCGAAAATATCATTAGGGAATTATTTTGTTTCTATCTCCATATTGTGTGATGTTGTGAGCATATTTCTTCAAACACAAATGTGCTTTCATACTCATGAATCTTCATTATGTGTAGAAAATGACATTCTACATAGATTTAGGCCACTTTTCTCAAAAACCTAAATAGTATGACACTTAAGGCCAAAATGTCATGTTGATAAGTACCCGACATTCAGATAATACAACACTTTCTTGCGTGACCAAATGTGTCTTAATGAAAAGGGAGAACAATACCACACCCTTTCCATTTGATAGAGGGGTCATTGCAACATGACCCCATTTACATGTGTCGCGTTCAATCTATGATAATTGTAGATTGAACCCGACACATGTAAATGAGAAGTGTGTTCTAGGGCCACGTTTTCTAGCAATCTATTGAGTGAATGCCCAACAAACAGAAATCTGGTATGTACAACATATACATATATATATACGGCATCGAAAATTTGAATGTGGGAATTCTTTTCCATGCGGGAACGGCATCATCATCCTCCCCCCACAATCATCATTCCTGGTTGAAGGTTTTTTCAACTGCCTGCAATATATATATTGGTCAACTTGGAAACCAGTCAAGCCCTAGACAGACTGGAGTTGTACGTATGTAGAGAGCTGCTCCAGAGGCTCCAGTATAGACTGAGGAGGTTTGAACTTAGGAGGTGGTTTTGTGTCTTTCCTTTTATCAAGGGTCAACTAGGACAGGCGGTCTCCCTATATATCATGGATTGTATGGCCACATGGGCCTGGCCGGGCAGTGCCCAGAATTATAACCTTCAAAAAGCACATTGCCATTCACAGTAGTGTTATGTGTACGAAATTGACCCTTGAGTTTTTAAAGAGCAATTTAAAGAATGTTCACATCATCCAGATGGGATTAATGCGAGATCCATGTACTACATACTTTGGTACCATTTTAGCTCTCATTTGACACTGGGTAACAGGATGCATCATATATAAATGCATGTACTCAAGTTATTGTAGCATTTTGAAGGACAGTGAACTGAAGGCTACCATAAGGTGCTTCATGATTCATCTTTCTTAAATACGCCGAACTATACATTCCACGTGGTATTTAAGCATGTCTCAGCCACTGTAAGACTGCCATGTTGCACGAGTTCAGTATTACGTTTGCATCGAAAACAGAAGCAGGGAGCACTCTACGGTTTGATAAAACTTGATTATATGAACTGTTCATAAATAAACTCAGCGAGCTACCCACAACCCTGCATGAATGAGGCAGGTGAACTATCGTGAGATGTATATCGGATCTCATTATGCTAGTACTGGGTCCAGGTGACGGCATGCATTTACAAAGTGAACTATTGGGAATTGAACTGTTGTGTATTGTAGCATTTCGTGAAGACATTCTCCACTAATTAGTTTAAGATATAACTATGAGTATAGAGATGAGTGGAGTATGCTGCCCGCATCATGCATGCAGCCGCCTGTGATTTGGAATTATATAACTTATAACAGCTGCTCAATCGATGCATTGAGTAACTAAGCTGGCACTCATCATGGCTTGCGGCAACTCCAGTATCAAGCCTCCCTTGCGTAGAAGATTACAAGACGAGAGGTTGACTTCCTTAAAGGAGGCATTCCAAAAATAGCAACAGATATCGACCAATATAGAAGGATGCACGTCAGCCAAAGGCCTCCCCGCCTGATATCCTGTGCGACTAGATGAACAGTTGTATTGGTAATAAATTCTCGTGTTCCTCAAATACTACAGTTTCTCAAAAATAAAATAAAATAAAATCAAATACTACAGTTGTCCATACAGTACTTACATGCAGCAGAGTCAACAGACTGGTGCTTTTTACGTAAATAACTATGACTACTCAATTTACTGTGCTCCTGCTGATGGAATGAGCAATTAAATGTAATTTGGAGCACAAGTTACAACCAAGAAGTAGGTAAGGTGGTTGGGGCGAACCAACCCATATATTGGTACCTTACCGGGGAAGGCGAATGGCTAGGGATTCATGGCACTCACTTAAAATTAATCATCCTACATATCGTGGATGAAGTGGCTCCAATACAAAAAGACCCCCTATGGGGTTGAGGGCCGATTCATTCAAATATGACATCACTAGACATCCGGTAAGGTACCAATGTATGGGTCGGTTCGCCCTGGCCTAGGTAAGGTCATAGCACATAACCTGACCATTCTTGTATCCAGACCAGTGTTTTATTCTTGGTTTAGTAACTGCATGTTGGCTGCACAATGCAAAATGAATTACGTCATTTGACTTTTTGTTTGTAGTATCCATTTTAAAGTTGACAATAGAATGAAATTTTTTCTCTAAATTTGGAGCTAGATTGCAAGGGGGAAGTTATTATGACTGATATGTTGACGATGGCATAGGTTGCGGACACGACAATTGAGGCAAAGTCGGTTGTGACCTCCAAACCACCTTGCCCCATTGGCTCTTTTGATCTATTTTTCCAAGTTTTAACTGGTTCTAAAGAAAAACGAAAAACCGCCCTATTATTTTTGGTGCAATTTGCTCCCATGGAGCTAACTGATGTTTTTCCAAAAAAAAAATACCCAACTGACCAGACTGAAGTTTGAACACACAACACAAGTTTGGGTGAAAGTGATGCAGATGTAACCATGTAAACCATACAAAGGTGACTCTAGCCTACCATAATTTGCACTTTCATTATTGGAAATATTTCAGAGGAGCTTTTATGGGATGTTTGTCCAAGTTGGCTATATGTTACGAGTCAATTGATCATGGGCCAAACCTCAAAGAAGTCTCATGAGAATCAAGTGTCTCCTTAAGAAAAGCACTAAAGAGTACAATATCATTAGTGTACAGTCTAACTTCGTTAATACGACACTCGTTTATATGACACCCTTGATATTACGACACATTTTTGCGCGACCGAACTTTTTAGTTCAAAACTCCCTCTTTTATATGACTACGACACTCGATAATATGACATTTAGAATCTCTGTTTTGTCATGTTAAAGAGGTAATTAATACTAAAATTCCTTTCATCTATGTTATGTACATCTAAAATACATCCATTTTCACTTGGGAACTTCACTTATCATTTGGGAACTTAATGATAATTAGGGTTACTAGTGTAGAATGGACTTGGTTAGGGTTAGAGTGGCCGCCTTCCTATCCTTTTGTCAGATTATGAGCCTGAAGATGTTTACAACATGGATGAGACTGGATTGTATTTTAGAGCACATCCTAATAAAACATTAGCACAAGGGAAGGTGAAGGGTCAGAGGCTACAGAAGGAGCGCGTAACACTTGCTCTCGCTATTAATTCAAATGGGATTGATAAGTTGAAGTTGCTGGTAATTTATACGTTTAAGCAATCACGATGTTTTGGAAGGTGGCAACCTCATGAGTATGTTTGGTGGCACTCAAATAAAATAGCTTGGATGAAGGGGGATATATTTGAAGCTTGGATTTTACAGCTCAACAACCAGTTCAAAGGCCAAAATCAAAAGGTAATTATCATGATTTTGAATAATGCATCTTCACATGTTGTTAGCTCTGCCAAAGTTGGTAAGTCTCGTGGTTTTTCAACCTTGGAATTGAGCAACATGAATTTGGAATTCCTTCCTCCCAATGTTACAAGCGTAGTTCAACCTTTGGATCAAGGTATAATAGCATCTTTCAAAATTCAGTACAAGAAGAAACTTTTGCAGCGGGTTTTATCACAGTGTGATGATGCTACATTGAAGGACTTAAGGAAGGTGGTGCCCAACATCATACATGCTATCATGTGGAGTTATGAAGTATGGAGTGAGTTGGATGCACAAATAGTCATGAATTGTTGGAGGATGGCGCATATATTACCTGCAACATGGAATGTTGATTTTGCTCTTGTTGATGAAAGGGAGAAGAATAGAATGCAAGAAGAATCAGATGAACTTGGTGTTCTGATTTCAAAGTTGCGATTGGGTGATGATGAGATGTCAATTGAGACTTACATTCATATGGAAGGGGAAGAGATTACTAAGCTAGAATTGACTACTGATGAGTTGGTGGATGTTGCTTTGGGAATCAATTATGCACAAGGCTTTGATCTTAACGTTGATCTACATTCAGTAGATGTGGATGATGTTGCTCCACCTACAGTAAAGCTTAGTGATGCTAAACGTCATGCATCATTGTTGTCTAATCCCTTATTAGAGAACTCTTTATATTTTGGTGTTAATGAAATTATTAGTTTTCAAAAGTTAGTAGGGAGTTTAGGTAAGACGACAGTTGCTAACTTGGGTAGACAACACCAAAGATCTTTGAACTCCTATGTCAAGAGTTCTTGAGAATATTTGTTTTTGTTTGAAGTTATAAGTTATTATTTCATACAATCTATATTGATTAAACTCGTTGTATATATTTTAAAGCTCATATTGCTTATGTTTTTGTATTCCCTTGATAGTACGACAATTTTACGCCATTTCATATTAACGAGAAGACGACACCTCAATAATACGACATTTTTGGTGTTTCCCAAACGTGTCATACTAAAGAGGGAGAACAGTGGCAGAAACTTAACAAGCAACTTCTCATGCAGAATGATGCAGCATTCTGCATGTACATACGTACATGCAACGTTTAATTGCTCCAGTTATCAGTTGACCTTTCAATTTTCTTAAAACATTTCAGACAGTTGTTAGTAGTACAGGAACATGAGAACGCTTTTGCTGTTGAGATTCAGGTATGTGCAACAATGCTTGAATTAAAAACAGGACATAAACTCATAATCAAGCAGCTGTTCCTAATAAATATAAGTTTGAATCAGCTTTGATGATGGTGACTCGTAAATTGCACTTCAGCAACAACTCAAGTGACTGCAGCTCGCCTTGCAGAGAAAATTTTGAGTGAGAACATCACAGCTGAAGGTTAACTTATGTATGACATTGTTGCAAATTCATATGTGCAATGTCAGGCTCTGAAAGAGATTAGATGAGTCTGTGCTTTAGCAACAACTCGAGTGCCTGCTGGCCTTGCAGAGAAATATCAATTGAATTATGACATCATCAAAATGTACCTTATGTATCCCTTTGCACAATGCCAGGCTTAAAAAGAGACGAGAGCCAGAGCCAAATAAGGGGCCCACCTTATTCGCAAATCTGCTCAGGGTCGTCAGCAGTGGCCGCGTCTCTCTTGCCTGACAACAATCTTGGGCTTGAGTATCATGCGCTATGGTAAGGTATGTGGGGGTTATTCAGTTCCTTTTTTTATTGTTTTATTTTTATTTTGAGACACAAGGCCGACATGCCAACGTCAAAAGCACATGAGGTAGTTAACCACCTTGCAAGTTTCTGTCAAGTAGAGAGGAGATTTCACAGCCAGGAATTGAACCGCCAACCTCTTCCTTAAGATTTGGGTATCTCTCCACCATCATCTAGTAGTTTAGGGTCGTCTCGGACCATATTCAGTTCTTTTTCAAGTTCTCCAACTTCTACCGGTTAGATTTACACAACAAAACTTGTGTTGAATTAGCAAATCTACGATGAAGCATCATCAAAAATTGCATCGAAACTTGGACTTCTCCTTATTTAGTTATGGTTAGTGCACGTTTGTTGGTTTCTTAATGAAATACATATGTTTTCCCATTATTGGATGTGGAGTAGTTAATATAATTTGAAGACATAGTCCAATCTCTTCTAATCATGTGTCTTTATTATTTGTGTTTGTTCTTTGACTCTCACCAAACCACACACCAATCAAATATAGGTGCCCAATTAAGAAAAGTAAATGAATGCCACCTGCATACTTTAATTAGTTGTATGTTGAGGTAGACATGCTTAATTCAAATACTTATCATAACCAAACACCTATATTTGAGTGGTATGTGACTAGTTGTAGCTCAAATTACGGATACGAGAAATGCATTGGTTACAAGAGATTATTGCACTGCATGCTTAAAATATATATGACAAATATTTCTAGACTCAATAGTGAACATATTTGGAGGGACCTATATGGCCATTTAATGACCACGAGAATCTTCACTTTGACAATGAATAAGATATTTGTGTGAGCTTCAAAAATTATGAGGAAAGTGGCTACATGCCTCCATTTGGATTTTCTAACCATCTTTTACGAATTGTGTATTCATATCATAGGAGAAGTGGGCTAATCGGAAAAGTAACCATTTAAGACCCATCTACCTTAGCATGTGATATAGTGTGCACACAAATGGTAGCTTGTGTATGTAGCATAATCACCACACAGCTGTCTGTAAATAGGTATACACTGCTGGAATTAATGTACTACAGTTTGCACACAAATGATAACTTATGCAGCTGCTTAGCACAATTACCACATAGCAGTGAACAGGGAGATTTTGGGCAAAATTGGTGAAGATTCCAATATTTCAAGTCCAACTGGTTACATGTTGCTTTCTTTTGGATTTTCTTTATTGAATTGCACCATATTCCATAGATTCCTTCAAATGATCGGCAATTGGTCTAAAGTCTTGGATATGAATCAGTTATTTCTCAAACTTACCCAGCCAATCTCTAACTACTGTTCTCCCTCTTTAGTATGACACGTTTGGGAAACACAAAATAGTCGTATTATCGTGGTGTCGTCTTCTCATTAATATGACAAATGGTGTAAAGTTGTCATATTATTGAGGGAATACAAAAACATAAGTAATATGAGCTTAAAAATATATACAACGAGTTTAAGCCATATAGATGGTATGAAATAATAACTTCTAACTCCAAACGAATACAAATATATTCTCAAGAACTCTTGAAATAAGAGTCCAAAGATCTTTGGTGTTGCCTACCCAAGTTAGCAACCGTCATCTTATCTAAATTCCCTACTAACTGTTGAAAACTAATAATTTCATCAACACTAAAATATAAAGAGTTCTCTAATAAGAAACTAGACAACAATGATGAATGACGTTTAGCATCAAGATACTAGTGATACTATATCACCTGTGTACAAGGCAACATACTAGGCAGGAAGCCACTCTAACCATGTCCATTCTACACCAGTAACCCTAATTATCATTAAGTTCCCAATGATAAGTGAAGTCCCCAAGTAGTTCCCAAGTGAAAATGGATGTATTTTAGATGTACATAACATAAATCAAAAGAATTTTAGCATTAACTACCTCTTTAATATGACAAAATGGAGATTCTAAATGTCGCATTATCAAGTGTCATAGTCGTATAAAAGAGGGAGTTTTGAACTAAAAAGTTTGGTCTCGCAAAAATGTGTTGTAATATCGAGGATGTCGTATAGACGAGTGTCGTATTAACGAGGTGAGACTGTAGCGGTTGGATCTCCCCGTTCATAGCCACACAACTGTTTGTTAATAGGTATACAATGGTGGAATCAATATACTACATACAGTAGGCACACAAATGGTAACTTATGTAGCACTATTACCGGCTGGGTGGCCTAGGTACCTAACTTACGCGTTCCCTGCCGTCTCTCTCGCTCTCTCTCTCTGGCCTCTGTGATAAGTTAAGACTAAAAGTTAGCCTGCAAGCTTAAGCTTGTCGTCCACACGCGCTTGGCTTGCAACCTACAAATGCTCCTTCATCTCCCCCTCCCTCACAATTGGGATCAACTGCTGATGATGACTCGATCACACATCTGCAGCTGTATGTGTGTCTGCCTTCTGCCCTGAAATCAGGACACTTTCAGACACTTTCTAGCCGCTTTCGAGTCAGTACTGCTGCTGGAGTACTGCTGAAGATTCACCACCATCTCCAATCCTTACAGCTGCTTAGCACTATAACTGGAGATGAGATGAGTATATATGTATATGGTCACCTGCAAGATTAAGAGTCAGAGTGGTAAAGCTCCATCTAGATCTGCATTCTGGAGTAGTAGTACTGGCAGCTGCACTGACTCATCACTCGAGTCTGGGCTAGTGAGCTGAGGTGGGAGGATTTCTGGGAGTGACATATATAAAGTGCCCACATTGCGTGAAGAATTTTTTTGTTGGGATGGCAGCTGGGTGCCGATCATGCGTGGTAAAGGTGGCAGTTTTGGTGGCTTTGGTGTTGCAGTGCTTGTTGATGAGGTTTAATGTTGTTGATGCTCAAGGGACTTGGCAATTGCTGCTGGGCAATGCCGGCATTGCTTCTATGCATACTGCTGTTACTCACTATGGGCCGGTGATCTTTCTGGATCGCACAGACATTGGGGCGTCTAAGATCGCTCTGCCGAATGGGGAGTGTAGGAATGACCCCAACGACCAGAGTCTGAAGCATGACTGCACTGCTCACTCGGTCATGTTCAACCCTGCATCCAACACTGTTCGCCCGTTGTTTATCCTCACTGATACGTGGTGCTCATCCGGACAGTTTTTCCCCGACGGAACTCTGGTGCAGACAGGGGGAGATTCGGATGGCAACACGAAAATCCGAACTTTAACTCCGTGTGGAGGTGGAGGGACCTGCGACTGGGTGGAAACCACTACCCCTCTCGCTTCAGGGCGGTGGTATTCATCTAACCAGCTGCTACCCGACGGTGCACGCCAGATTGTTGTGGGTGGTCGGACGAATCCCACCTACGAGTTTGTGCCGAAAAGGTCAGCAGGAGAAGGCACATTCCCCCTGGCTCTCCTGACCAAGGGTGGAGACAATTTGTATCCGTATGTGCATCTGATGCCGGATGGCAACTTGTTCATCTTCGCCAGCAGAGACTCTGTTCTTCTCAACTGGAATACCGGTGCAATTGTGAGAAGTTACCCCACCATTCCTGGCAACACCAGGAATTACCCTGCAGCTGGCTCATCGGTGTTGCTGCCCCTCACATGGCAGACTGGATTCGGCAAAGCAGAGATTCTGATTTGTGGAGGCTCCACTGCGTCTGGCCAGGCTGGTCCACCAGCGTCTGCAAGCTGTGGGAGAATGGAGGCGTCAGCTGCGAATGCAGCGTGGGCCATGGAGAATATGCCTGTGCGCCGCAACATGGGGGACATGATCATTAAGCCAGACGGAGATGTTTTGATCATCAATGGAGCTCAAAACGGTGCTCAAGGATGGGGAATGGCCAGCAACCCTGCGTTGCAACCGTGCAATTACGCAACCAACAATCCAGCAGCAAGGTTCACATTGTACACAGGGACAACCATTCCCCGAGTGTATCACTCCACTGCAAATCTGTTGCCAGATGGTCGAATCCTTTTGGCCGGAAGCAACACCCACCAATTCTACACTTTCACTGGCACCTTCCCCACCGAGTTGCGAGTGGAGGCCTTCTCACCACCCTACCTGGGCGCCAAGTAAGCTCCTAAATAATTAATCCTCCTTATACTTTGAAGTTGATGTAAGTGGTTATTTCTCTCTATTCAACTAGGCTTGCATTGGTCTTATGTTGCATTTTGGGGGTCGTCCAGTGTGAGATGGGCGAGTAAAACCCAATCTCTTATTTGTTGTCGGTTCATGGGGAGGGAACGCCACTTGCACGTGAACTTGAGCCAACATGCGAGTTGCCTCTAGTAGCGAGTAGGGGAAATGGTTTTCAAGTAGGTTAGTCGCCGCAAGTAGATGCTGTGGATATTCGGGTACTATTCCGGCCTTAGGGGGCTTAAGCTCGGAGTTCCCATGGTAGTGGAGCTAAGGCCTTTGGGTTTAAGCCAGCCTTTGCACTAGTGGAATCATCACATGTTTACACTTGAACCATATGGCCGGGAGAATACATCACTTTTGCTATAATGCGGATCCCTTGTTTCTATAATCTCTTTGGCATGGGAGAGGAGCACTAGGGCTATTGAATGAAGTTCTACGGTCGGGTCTGAATCACTACTTAATAAACTCTGAACTGGTTGTTTGTGCAGCTTCAACAATCTGAGACCCAAAATTACTGGAGCTCCAGGACGCATTGGCTATGGGAAGGTTTTCACAGTCATCTTCACAGTAGGTACCAGGCAAGGGACAGTGGAGGCTAACATGAACAGCGCTCCCTTTGTCACTCACTCTTATGCTCAAGGCCAAAGGCAACTCCAACTCAAGACTTCGGTGCCTGTTGCACGTGGACGTGGATGGAAAATACAAGTGACATCTCCCCCCAGTGGCAATGTTGCTCCTCCTCAGTATTATATGCTCTTCATCGTCCAAGCTGGCATCCCCTCAATCGCTAACTGGGTGAAACTTGCTTGAAAATTAAATTTTAGATTTCCCCAACATCACTAGACTGTTGATAATTCACAATTTTAGTGTGTGACATAAGGTTCTCACCTTTGTATCATTATATCTGCAGCTGGAGTGTGTAAAGTAGAAGGGAATATACATTTGGAAGAGTGGAAGTGAAGATACAGGAGGCTTCATGTCCTCCACTGGTCATTAATGCTACAAGGTGACTGGTGATCAAATTGGACGCTGAATAAGAAAAATTACCCACGATTGACGATTGGTAGGATGGGTAGCTTCATGCTGGGTTAAGAGTTTTACCCAGTGATTGGAATTAATCCTTGTAACTTGGTTTGGGTGAGGTGATCCTTGTTACATGGCTGGATACCTTTACACAATAAAAACAGGGGAAACCATCCCCACTGCTTCACACATCCATTTCAAGGCCAGTTTCACTGATCTCTGCACTTTTCTTCCTGATGATTTGTATCTGCTTTGGAAATTTAGCCTCATTCAAAACTAACAAAGGCACTCCTTGCGAGTGAACGAGAATATGGGACCCTCATAGAAATACAAGGCCAAGGATTTGTGGCAGTCATGTACGTTGTAGATGAAAAATTTGGGAACCCATTACAGCTCGGAACCCATTTAATTCAGCAGATTTGACCCTGGAATTAGCATTACTGGCCTTAAATTACTGTAGTGAGATTAATTTGAAATGGCTTTTCCAGTAACCTGGAGAGGAAGCTTTTACCAGACATTTTAGCATGACTCCCACGAATCCTAAGCCAAATTGCATGCAAATGTTCATTGCAGTTGGCATGTTGAAGTGCCAAATTTGTGTTCTACATTTATCCAACATTGTTTTGGTGTTGAATAAGGTATAAAAAGTGGAGAATTTCGATCTGACACGCCTTGAACTAGCTTACAGTCCTCGCTGTGTCCATACTTCTCGGACGGATACAAATGTACTCAACTGCGCAGGTAAGTTAGGACTGTTTGTGCGTTTTTAAGTCCTACCCTCCAATTTTAATCACAAATGAATAGGAGGATACAACACCTTTTGGTTGCAATTCATGAGTTCCAGTTGATATGCACAAATCATTGTTTCTTGTGCAACATTTATGGGTACGGATTGACTACTATTGGTACTCTCTTGATGACGTTTTCTTGCATTTATTTATGAGTTCTCAATTGGATTAAGATTGTTGAAGTGGTAACTTCAAGCACAAAGTATATTTGATGTCGCTCTATTTGATATTTTGGTTCATTCGAAGCTCGCAGTACATGACCAGTGTGAGTTTGAATTTTAATGTGTCTTCCTCCTAAGTCTGGCTTGGGGTGAATGGGTGGATGTGAGGTGTATCTTTACTTTCAATTCCATTTGAATCTAAAAGGAAAAAAAGACGAAAGAAGAAAGATGAAAGAAAGAATGGAACATCAATGAGCGCAGATGATATTGATATTGAAGGATTAGGGCCGAGTATTTTGAATTTTGGAAAGATTTTCCGTGAAGCATTCTGCTTATTCTGTATATGGAATCCAACCCCACCTTTGTATAGGTGGATGCCCATTCTTCTCAATTGAGGAACTTCTCTCTTCCATCAACTTATTCACACTTTTAAAACCATGCACTCCAGACGCTTCACAACAATGAAGAAGTTCATACCAGCAGTGCCGGAACTGGGGGCTACCATAAGCTTTCTCCATTTACAACTAATTACACTAACAGTTTAATGTTTGAAACCGTGATACATTGAATTTTTCCATGAAAGTTTGTATAGACACCAGAAGTCACAAGACCCGGTTATAAGTGATTAATCTCGAAAGAATTAAGGGCCTGAAGAATGTTGACAGTGTGTTTTTCTGGCTGGTTTAAGCAATTTTGAGAATGCCTACTTCGTTATGATTCTAATACATCAGTGATTGCACTTTGAATTCTAAAAATAGAGTAATTGTCAGTATCGTCCGCAGATAATTCCAAGCCAAGTCTAGCATGGAGTACGAAGAGGCCATCTTGCTGGTTCGCATTGCTGAATCACAAGTTTGAAGGGAATATGGTTACCAGTTTCCTATGAATGCACACAGGGTACTCATCTTGCTCATTAAGTGGCCAGAAAAATGGAATATTGTTCACTGTGAAAGTGCAGATTGCAGCTATGGCAGGTTGAAAGAGCTCATCAAGCCTCACTTGAGTTCCAGTTTGCCCAAGATTATTGTTTGGGGTTCTCTCCTCTAGACCTTTTGGCAGAAAATGGCTAAATATTATCTCAGACTACAAGAAATTACAGGGCAGTATTTCATTTGAAGGAATTACCTGCAACGCAGGTCCGCGAATGAACTTGATTGGATCCTACAACCGCTTAAAAACGGCTTGGTGATGGATTCGAAGCAAATCAAAGTAATTTATTTGCGAGGCAACCCATCCCTCTTTGCGTTCTAGTCTGGAGATGCCACTAGTCTTGAACCTAAATTGAATGCTGAAGACTAATAATCATCACATTCCTCCGTCCCTTCATACTTCCAGGTAACAACGATATAATTTTGGACAGCTTAATCAGTTTCACTTTAGTTTCAACATAGCCTGCTGAAATGGGGGTCGCAATTTGATCAAAATTTGAGGTACTGGTAACTGCACGATTTGAGCATGATTGTTATGTACATGTGAACTCCAGTTTGTGATTTAGCTGCTGTCATTAGATGCCCCTGTACACCAGAGGGTACTCCTACTGATCTGCCCTTCTCTTTACCATAGTACATATTGACTCAATGAGATAGCGTCACTGGTCATATGCATAAAATGGTGACAGTCAACTGGTTTCCTTTCCTCTAACAAATAGATTTCTATTGCAAGGTGTAAACATTGTGCACCAGCGATTCTATTCAATGCCCGGAAAGGACCATACAGCAAAGAAATCTGCACAATGAAGTGCAGTGAGAAGATTATCCTCCATGAGCAATGATGCCTCATTGCACACATGGGGAAAGGTATTAAAGTCCTCAAAAAGTCTCTCATCAAATAAAAGCTAGTTTTGCTATTGCACACTGATTACATTATAGGCTATTGTTACTAATAGGGAGTATTAGTTACATTGATATAGAACGTAGAAGCATAAGTAGTAGAACTGACTAGAAGCTTCGGAGGAGGATGGAAGTACTTAATTAGTTGGATGTATATAACTTCGGAACAGCCTTCCTCCGAGTACTTGTAGCATGAGGACTCAGTTAGTCATTGTAGTTGCAGTTTCACTGTTGTATGTATTACAGTTAAGTAAAGTGCTGATTGATGATTCAAGAAGATTAAGGATCGATTGAATGTTCATGAGAAACCATGCTTGCCTGGTTCAAGTGATTACAACACAGGCTACCAAAGTTGGTAGATTTAGTTCGAAGCAGAATGGTTCCTGTCTAAGAACAGAATTTATTATTCAAACATCAACATCAGGTCTACCGCCTCCATTGCAATCTAATCCACAATATACATTGCAATGAGAGATATCGAAGGATATACAGTATAGAGCACTTCTCATCAATAGAGGGAAATCTGATTCCTCATGATGCTCAAGCAGTCAATGCATGGTAACATATCCATGACTACAGGTAATATGGCGGCCGTCCCCGCCCTATACACAGGAACTGTATTTTTCCATCATGTGACATGAACCTAAAATTAGCCTAAACTTCCTGCAGGGACCCTGGTCCCCAGTCCCTGAGGTGCTCCATCGTGGAGGACGTTAAGTCCCTCCCCACGGACTTTTCGGGGGAGGTAGATTCGGGCAGGGGGCAGCCGCCCGTTCAGAAAATCCAGATTTTCTGGACCCGACCGAAAACTGCTGCCCGCCCGACTTCGAAAAAATCATTGCCCTTGCATTCTTGAAGGCCACTTATCCACAAATCCCATATTGAGTGCACTTCACCTTCAAGGTCCAAAATCCAATATATATATATTCACTTCCATTGAGTAAATAAGCAATTGATTGGGATTTCATTTTCAAAGTGAAACCGCCAATAAAGAATCTAATTAACTTGGAAGTCAAAAATAGTACAAAACCCTCATTAGCACTGAGGTTATAATTTTTGTGATTTACCATTGAAAAGGTTTTTGTCATTCTAAAACGGAACTAAAATTATTGATTTAATTTTAATATGTTAAATATTATAATATTATAATATTTCATAAGATATTAGTTAATACCTCCTACTTTCACAAAGTTTTCATACGCATTTAAACTAATTAAGTGTGATTGAATGTAATTAAATATAATTAATCTTAATTAAATTTAATTAAGCCCAATTAAATCAAAAAACATGCTTACCAAATTAATTAAGCCTAATTAATTATAAAATGTACTACACTCGCCGATGTATAATTTCTGAAACCACCCTCTCCCCTCAAACCTTGTACCGATGACCTCATTGGAAGAGAGTGTTGCCATTGTAGGAGTGAACACAAATTGCAGTATTAATTTGTGTTATGTGTAAGACATAGAGACATGAAAAAAGGGGAGGGATCTATGTTTTAAGTTATCCAGCATCTTTGCGTCATATAATTTAAGGTGTGATAGAAACCCCAAGAATCACTCAAACCTCTACTTGCTTCTTGATAAAAATAAAAAAATAAAAATCTAATTGTCTACATAATTTGCACGAACCTAAATCGATGCATTTCCGGCAGTAAATAGCAGACACTTCCACTAGCTACTTACACCTCCATTGACAAAATCAACCAGCATGTACACTCGCCATTCATCATTTTTCAAAGTGTTCTAGCCTTCCTCAAACCATGTCCCCCAATACACCCACTGCAGTAGTAACAACACCAAGGTCTCGAGCAATGAAGCTATCTTCATCATCTCCCATTTTAGAAACCCCCATAAACACTAAACATGAAGTTTCACCACCATGTACTTCAAAACCTCTTACCCCCTTCCCTAAGTTTTGCAACAACAAAATTTTGCCAATCGCCTCAGCGTCCAAGGGGCGTGAAATCTGTATTGTATTGCAAAAATCATTGAGGAGTCCAAAAACTGAAGATTTCGTCTCACCTAGAAATAAGACCACATTTGAGCTGCCTTTGAGTCTTCTCGATCACATTATGACCCTAAATGTTGCGACCCTTGTTAGCTCCCCTTAACTTATCTTCACCATTTCTCAACTCTAGCAGGTGTCACGAGCGTTAACCCTGCACAATCCACATACGCACATGGTTAGTTTCCCATACCTTGGACTTCCAAGCTTATAGTTTGGTAATCAACCTTTTTATACATACATTCAAAACTCTCCCCTTAGTAAATAGCCAATCATGGTTAGGTGTGGACTTCCATTCATGAAAGTGCAATCTTGAGTTGATCATCGCGTTGCCGGAGCAACACTACAACAACCCAAAGCATATTTGGCGACTATGTCCCCATAGGCCAATGCCCGTAGAGGCCACGCCATCATGCTGCGGGTGGGGTCGGTCAGCAAAGCCGCCTCACCCATATAAGCCTCTAGGACTTTGGGCAGGGCCCCTACCCTACTGTCAAGTAATTTTTTATCTCTCTCCTAAGAGTTGGGGCCAAGTAGACATTTTCCTTAGTTGCTAAGGCTGGAATCCCCAAGCAGCTTCAAACCTCCACAACTTTGTTGTGTGATCTCTGATTCTATCAAGCGACCACTCCATTTGTAGATGTTGATAGACTCTTCACTTGTTCCATTTAGGCAAGTATTGAGAGAGTTATGGCTATTCTAACCTCAGTAGTTTTGTGCGTCATTCTCAAGTTATTGTTGTCCCAGGGCGTTGTCTCTAGCCCCATTCGAATTGCTATATTTCCTAGCTCACACCTCCAATTGGGGAGTTCTTGACCATTCTAGGATCTGGACGCCATAAGCTACTCAATATTCATGACCTTATCCTTGTGGCTCCTAGTCTTCATGGGTGGAGGGTGTTCTCAACGCCTGGGGCCCTCACCCGCACTAGGATCACTTAGGCCCTCTCACCTATGGCACTACAAGTCCCGGGTGTCATTCCGGGGTCTCCCTTGTGTCCATGGTGTTGCGGGCACTCCTCATGGATAGGTGCGCGACACTAAACCAAAATCACATGCACACAAGATTACATTTTCCACTCAAGTTCATCACGTTCAAGAAAGTGTTTGGCTATGGTACATAACAAATTCTACAGATCTCAGTGCATAAAACATCCGCAGATCTCGTTTGCATAACATATTAGCAAATGTGGTACAGAACCGAGGAGATTAGAGCAGGGAACATTTTCAATGTCCAAGGAGAATCCATGGCTCAAAGAATGGCTAACATCGTTGGAACTGACTCCAACCATGGTTCCGTCTGGTCAAGCAAGCTGTGGGGCAGCAGCGTGTGCAGGACCAAAAAATTCTGGTATGGACACTGACGTATGGGCCAGGGGACGTAGATTCTTGATATAAACTTGATGTCAACAACTGAAACTGAAGGCTAAAAATGTTTGGGGTACATTTTTGTTTGAGTGAGTAGCTAAAAGCTCGCATTCTAGTGCGGCGCCTGATGCTGCTGGAAAATCAGTGGACGTTGATGCCAATGCATCAATGGTGTTCATTATATTGCTCAAGTGAAAAGCATTTGAGGACTTGTAAATATAAGTACTAGTGGTGCATTTTTTGATTCATACTTTCGGTGTAAAGTTGGAGAGATCATGGCATGTTGCCGTGAGCCTTATATTAGTGGTGGAGCTCCAGTTGTAAGACTCTTGCTGCTCTTGACAATATGGCTGCAATGCTTGGGGTTTGAGGTTGTTACAGTCGTAGGTGCCCAGGGGACTTGGCAACTGCTGCTGGGCAATGCCGGCATTGCTTCCATGCATACTGCTGTGACGCACTTTCGCCCAGTGGTCTTCCTAGATTGCACAGACATCGGGGCGTCTCAGATCGCTCTGTCGAACGGGAAGTGTAGGGATGACCCCAACGACCAGAAGCTGAAGCATGACTGCACTGCTCACTCGGTTATCTTCAACCTTGGATCCAACACTATTCACCCATTGTTTATCCTCACTGATACTCGGGACAGTTCTTCCCCGACGGAACGAAATTCTGGTGCAAACAAGGGGAGATTCGGATGGCAACACAAAAATCCGAACTTTAACTCCATGTGAAGGTGGAGGAATCTGCGACTGAGTGGAAACCACTACCCCTCTTGCTTCAGTGTGGTGGTATTCATCTAACCAACTGCTACCCGACGGTGCATGCCAGATTGTTGTGGGTCGTAGGAGGAATCCCACATACAAATTTGTGCCGAAAGTCAGCAGGCACATTCCCCCTGGCTCCTTGATCAAGGGTGGAGACAATTTGTATCTGTATGTGCATCTGATGCCGGATGGCAACTTGTTCATCTTTGCCAGCAGAGACTTTGTTCTTCTCAACTGGAATACCAGTGCAATGGTGAGAAACTACCCCACCATTCCTAGCAACACCAGAAACTACCCTGCAGCTGGCTCATCGGTGTTGTTGCCCCTCACATAGCAGACTGGATTTGGCAAGGCAGAGATTTTGGTCTGCGGAGGTTCCACTACAGGAGGTAGTTCAAGTCATCCAGCTTCTAAAAGCTATGGGAGAATGGAGGCATCAGCTGCGAATGCAGCCCGGTGGGCCACGGAGAATATGCCTGTACGTCAAGTCACGGGGGACATGATCATTAAGCGAGAAGGAGATGTTTTGATCATGAACGGAGCACAAACTGGCGCTCAAGGATGGGGAATGGCCAGCAGCCCTCCGTTGAGACCTTGCAATTACGCAATTAACAATTTCAGCAACGAGATTCCATGTGCTGACAAATACAAGCATCCCTCGTATGTATCACTCCACTGCAAATCTGTTGGCAGATGGTTGAATCCTTTTGGTCGGAAGCAGCACCCACCGATTCTACACTATTAGTGGCCCCTTCCCCACCGAGTTGCGAGTGGTGGCCTTTTCACCACCCTACCTGGGCGCCAAGTAAGCCTCACACTTCTCCATGTCGTCATTTTATTGCACTTGATCATTTCACACTAAATCGACCCTTTATTCAAGGACATAGCCCAAGCATGTATGTATATCTTGATTTTTCCTGTGCAACTTTAACAATATGATTTTCTCAGTCAGTTTCACAGTGGGAACCAAGCAAGGACAGTGGAGGCGAACATAGCCCTTTGTCACTAACTCCTTTGGTCAAAGCCAACGGCAGTTCTAACTGCAGACCACTCTACCTGTTGTAGCTGGAGGTGGATGGAGCATGCAAGTGGCAATGTTGCCCCTCCTTTGTTTGCATGCTCTTCATCGTCCAAGTTGGTATCCCTTCAACGGCTTCGTGGGTGCAACTGGGTTAATTTTCCTTCTCCATCTTGCAGGAATCCGGAGTTCATTATTTTTACTTAGGGCCGCTTTACACCTAGAGGCCGGGCCAAACCCCCCTTGAGGCCGATTGCATGAAATTTCAGCCCTTTTTGGGTTGGAGGTCGGCCTCAACTACACATTATAATAAGATTATAACGGGGGCCAATTTTCCCATATGTAAAGGCCTTAGGGCCAAGAAGCTAGGCCGATTCAATAAATCTAGCATAATCCAACGGATCTAGGATAATCTAACATAGAGCCATTTAGATTTCCACATAATCCAACGGATCTAGTTCACTACAAAAATCATACTTTATTGTGAGGCCAAACCCCCCACCCTTAAGCGTCCGTAGTCCGAGTAGTGGGTTTGGGCTCACATTCCTCCGCGGTATTGGATTTGGACTTGGATGAGTCCATAGTGCAAGGTTCACCCTTCAAGTGGTCTTGGATTTAACTGGAATTTCACTTTTAACAACTCAATGTACGATTTCAATACGTATGTGGAGAATGCACAAGTTAACTATGTTATTTTAACCTCCTTATGCTCGGGTGCTATTTTGTCTTTGTTTGCTTCTAACGTCCATCCGGCCGCTTTAGCTACACAAGCCCTTAAGGATATCCCTCTCCTAAATGGAGTCCGTGCCGTTGACTCTATACTACCACTTGAACTATCACTTGTGTATTCCGTATCGCTACTATAAGAGGTCTCACTTGGTGTCTCCATACCGTACATAAGCCTTTAAGTATTAAGAAATACTTATGTGACTTATGTCAATCTCTCCCTCGCACCTTTGGTCTTTGCTTCCTTTGTCTTGCCATCGCGAGAGTGCTCCACATTCTCCATTAATTTGTGCACGTGGTTTATTTTTAAAGAGAGGATGCAAGTGTTAAAAAACACTATTCTCTATAGTCAATCTCAAATACATTTACTTGTGAAAGCCACACATAACACTAACTAGCATAATGTAACTAACTACTTGTCTATGAGCTAATCAAGTAGGCTATCTACTAAGCTCCTTCATGAACCCATCTCTTTACTTTCTAATTACATAAACCTAGCTCCTTCATAAACCCAACTCCTTCATGAACCCAACTCCTTAGCTTCTAACTAAACAAGCCCAGGTCCTTCATAAACCCAGCTCCTTCATGAACCCAGCTCCTTAGCTTCTAACTAAACAAGCCCAGGTCCTTCATAAACCCAGCTTCTTAGCTTCTAACTAAACAAACCCAGCTCCTTTATAAACCCAGCTCCTTCATGAACCCACAACTTTGTAGTTGTAATCCCCAACTACCTCACTAATTATTCAAGCCCTTAACTAATCTTCCTACCTAATTTTCCTAATTCTACTAACAACCCCTTCCTAATCACACAATTCTTCTCTAATCCTAAAATCCTAAAATCCTAGAGAGGAGAGGGGGAGAGAGAATTTCCTAACTTCACTAAGACTAACTAATCCACACAAGTATATTTTTGCACTCATCACAACATCAAGTGCTCAACTCTTAAACATGGAACTTGCAACCACGTGTATTCAAAACATGAACTTTAAGTACCACAAATTGGAATCATGAATTAACTTTAAAATCCTCCACGTCAACACTAATTCTACCAAGAGGTCAAGCCCTCTTCAAGGCTAACAAGCCTTGGCTCTCAAACTAAAAACTAAGCACACACATGTGCTCCAATATGGCTTCCCACACCCACACTTATAACTCGTGGGGTGCCTTGGAGCACAAAGGAAAGAGAGAGGATGAGTGAGGGAAGAATGAGGGATTATATAGTAAGCTTGAGGGGGTGAGCACCCTCAAGGCTCACAATAAGCCCTTGAGATTTCCTCCTACTTAGTAGGCGCCAATCCTATCTTCTAAGCCTTCCTCCCTCAAATGATCAACAAGGATCCTAATTCGAACATTTAACTAGCCTTGGCTTTCTACCTACCACACTTTACCAAACTTGGGATGCTTCAACCCAAACTTAGCCTCCTTCGCTTTCCGCCGCCATAACTTTCTCCCCTTACTTTCCCAAATCGTCGCTCACCACTTAATTCAAACCACGATGCTTAACTCGTTATTTGATTGGTGCTTTGAGAATTTGCTTATCCTCCACCTTGCATTCTTCCTTGGACCTTCCCATTAAGTGGCCATGATGAGGTGGTCCACTTGTGCGCTCCATGTGATCCTCCATTCATCCCAATTCGAATGCACTTGCCTCTTGAGTCACTTTGGTTGTCTCCATCCATTTGTACTAGCCTACTCACTAACTACTCAATCCAAGTTCTCCTTACCTATCCTCATTCACTCAAATCCTTCCGAAGGTAAAAACACAATAACAACTCACATCCTAGCCTCTTACAACATGGTACTTCTAAGACTAACATTTCACTCTTTTTATATTTTTGTGAAGTAACATGCTACTTCAAAGTGCATCAACTAACGTTTCAAGGGTCTAAGACTAAATGTGGGCACCCTTTTGGGCTCACATAATTGGCGACCATCGGGGGATGAATCCAAACATCTCTTGCTCCAAGGGTAAGTTGCCTAGTCAAGCTCGGTACTCCTTACATCTACTTCCCGATGTACGGGTAGGAAAGAGCTCACCATTCAACGTTTCCAATTGAATTGAATTATTAGGAAAGACCTCATAGACAAGGTAAGGTCCTAACCATACCGCATCGAATTTCGCCGGAAATTCAAGCTTTCGTGCGTCTTGAATCATGACCATCATTCCCGGTGTTAGGGCCCTTCTCTTATGTCGTTTGTCGAAAGTAATCTTTCTCCTTCTTTGGATTGCCTCAATATGTTGAGCCGCCATTCTCCTCCCTTCGTCAAGTGCTTCCAAATCGGTTAGTCGATTTCGTAAGGATTGACTTTCGGTAAGTCTCGTACTCACGGCCACCCTAAGTGACTCGACTTCATATTCGATTGGTAGTGTCGCTTCAAGACCATAGACTAAGGAAAATGGTGTAGCACGCGTAGTTACCTTATAGGTTGTACGGTATGCCCAAAGTGCCGCCGTTAGTTTCGTATCCCAATCCCGCTTCGAGTCTATAACCGTCTTGCGTAGTATACTCACCAAAATTCCGTTAACCCTTTCCGTTTGTCCATTGGTTTGTGGGTGGTAGGGAGTAGTCTTCCGGTGATCAATTTTAAATTTCTCTGTCATCTCTCGAATCAAGTCATTCAAAAAGTGAGTACCCCTATCGCTTACTAGGATCTTCGGCACCCCGAACCGCGAAATTGTGTTTTCGTACATAAATGTTGCCGCGTGTTCCGCCGTGTCGGTCTTCACCGCTTTGGCTTCCGCCCACTTGGTGAGGTACTCGGTTGCCACCACAATATATTTCATTTCTTTTGAAGATTGGGGATGGACCTCACCCACATAGTCGATGCCCCATTTTTCGAAAGGAATTAAGGGTAATGATACATGTAAAGGCATCTCCATTCTAAGGTCGTTTCGGGCATACCGTTGGCAAGCGTCGCATTTCCTTACATAGTCATGGGCGTCCTTAAATAGTGTAGGCCAAAAGTAGCCCGCTCTAAGTATTTTTTGCCCGGTGAGTTGACCCGAGAAGTGACCGCCGCAAGCGCTATCGTGGCAAGCGATTAAAATCGCTTCAACCTCCGTTTTTGACACGCATCGTCGTAAAATACCATCGGACCCCCTTCTAAACAACCTATGGCCCACTACAACAAATTGCCTACTATTTACCCTCACCTTCCTTCTCTCTTCTTTTGTCCACTCTTTGGGCAACTTGTGGGTTGTTAGAAATTCCACTATGCCCGCATACCACTCCGGTGTAGAAGTGACCACAAAGAGGCTATCATCTACTAACATATCATTTACCGGATTTTTTCCTATCTCCTCCGACAACCTAGACAAGTGGTCCGCTTGTAAATGCATACGACCCGGTTTATATTCCACCGTGTAGTCGAATTCTTCTAATAACAAAACCCACCTAGCTAACCTACCACTTAACTCCGCCTTGTTAACTAGATACTTGATAGCCATGTGGTCAACAAAAAAATACAACCGGGTTGCACATGAGGTAATGCCTAAACTTTTTAACGGAAAACACCATGGCTAGGCACTCCCTCTCCGTTGTAGAGTAGTTTCTTTCGGCGGGGGTCAATTGCTTACTCGCATAAGCTATAGGTTGATCCTTCTCTTTTTCTCCCGTTGCTTGACAAAGCGCACTCCCTATTGCCACATTACTAGCATCACAATAGACGTGAAAAGGTTTACCCCAATTGGGTGGTATCAACACCGGATAGGTGCTCAACCTATCCCGCAATTCCTCAAAGGCTTTTTGACAAGCATCCGTCCACTCGAATTTGACATCCTTTTTGAGCAAATGGGTAATGGGCACCGCTATCTTTGAAAAATTAGGAATAAGTTCCCGGTACCATCCCACATGTCCTAACAACTTAGAGATCCCCTTGGAATTGGTTGGAGTTGCCAAGTCGCTTATGGCCGCAATCTTATCCGGATCGGGTTCTCTACCTTTCTCACTAACAACATAACCCAACAACACTCCCTTATTCACTCCCAAAAATGTCTTATCCGGGTTCAATGCTAACCTCATCTTCCTACACCTAACCAATGCCTCCCTAACACAATGTAGGTGATCGTCCACATTACTTTGTGTGCTAAAATCGTCCACAAAGACGGTCATGGATTTGAACAACAAGTCGGTGAAGATATACATTACTAATCGTTGGAAAGTAGCCGGGGCATTACATAACCCAAATGGCATCACTACCCACACAAAAGTACCCCAAGGTGTAGTAAAAGCCGTTTTATGGATATCTTGGAGGGCTATGGAAATTTGATTATAACCCGCATACCCATCCATAAAGGTATATCGCGAATGACCTCCAACCTCCTCAAGCAACAAGGTGATAAAAGGTAAGGGGAAGTGATCCTTTTGTGTGCACGAATTCAATTTCCTATAGTCGACACAAACCCTTAATTTCCCATTTTTTTTCTTTACTAAGACCATAGGAGAAACCCAATCCGTGATTTCCACCGGCTTGATAAACCCGGCCTTCAATAACCTTTCCAATTCCGCTTTCACCAACAATTGCAATTGAGGATTCATCCTCCTCTCCTTTTGTCTAATTGGCCTCGCCCCCGGAATTAAAGGAATCCGGTGCTCTACCATTTCCCTAGGAATTCCCTTAAGCTCATCGTAGGACCATGCAAAAGTATCACTAAACTCATCCACCAAATTGCTATACTCCCTAACCTCTTTCTCCCCCAATTTGGAACCCATCTTCATTTGTCGGGTTTTTCCATTCTTTAATTTCACATCCACGTACCGCCAATCCGCTTCCGACACATGTGCTTGTTCCTCTTTGTTCCGATACCAATCGGAAGGCACATTGGGGTAATCTTTCACATCTTGACCTACAACTATCCCCGTAGACGTGGTCTTGAAATGTAAAGGCTCCTCCAATTTCGATGACTCAATAATCACATCCTCCTCTTGAGTCCCATCTACATGAATTAAACTAACCTCACCCTCTTCCACGTCATCTACCCAAGGTGTTAACCCACCGCTAACCCACTCTTCCTCGGTGAGCACCTCACATGGCTCCAACAATGAGCCCTCTCCTAAACTAACACTAGGAAATTCACTCCCTAAGCCTACTTGGTGAAATGTAACCATTACATCAACCTCGGACTCGGGGTACTCCCTTAGCCATTGGGCATAATCCCCATTATCCCCATAATTGTAAAAATTAGGACCTAGACTTCCCGAGCCCGAATCTATAACAACCCTTTGACCTTCGGGATGGACGACTCCCACCAATGCCTTGCCAATCTCATTCTCGTTTAAGTCATCAATTTCCTTCTCCAATGGCAAATACATCTCCTTCTTCATCCATCCTTCTAATGAACCAATGGACACTATGACCCTATTACCCTCCGGACCATAAGTGATGGATGGTTTAGGTCCACCCCAATTGACCATAGCATTCGCCATCCGCAACCAAGGCCTACCTAGCAAAATGGGGAAGGTGTCCTTGTTGGAGTGCATTTTAATGACATGGAAGGTGACCAAGTACTCCTCGCCTCCCGTAGTCATTCTACAATCCTTGATCATCCCCAAAGGCGTAGTCGAACTTTGATTTGCCATATTTATGACCAAAGGTGAAGGCCCCGTGAGTCCAAGTCCCAATTTTTTCATAGTATCCTCCGGTAGTATATTTAGACTACTCCCTCCGTCGACTAGCACATTAGGAACCACCTTATCTACTATAACAACTTCTATTTCTATAGCTTTCACGTCTCTTCCACCTTGTGATTGGATCCTAGCGGCTATTTTAGCTTTCACCTTCCTCATCCTCTTGTGTACCGGCATTCCCTCCTTTAATGTTTTCCTTGCCGTGGGTGAAATTTCCAATAGTTGGCCGAAAGTAATATCCGCCTTGAGTGTACTAAGGTCCGCCCACAAGTCGTACCCGGTAGATCTTTCCACCTTAGAATTACCCACTACGTCGAATTCGTCTACGGGAACCCCCGGTCCTTCCCATTCACCCACATCGCTATTATCCAAGTCATGTACCGCATTAGTCCTCTCCCTATCTTGTAAAATTATATTTTCCCTCTCCACATCCTTAGTAGCTCTTCTAGCTACCCTATCCAACTCGGAGAGATTAATCTCTTCATCCGAAGAGTAATTTCCTTGCTCTCCTATTCCTACCTCCAACGGGGCATCCCCTCTCCTAGCCCTAGTAGTTACCGCTAGTGCAGGTGCTTCTTCAACCACACCCTTACCCTTCACTAACTCATATGTAATAGCATTGGTGTGAGGAGGCCATTGACTTTGCTCCTCTCCAATTCTCGTTGGGAGAGGAAGCATGTCATCACATGTGGCCTCCAACACTCCATCCATGAACCTAACATCTTGGGAGTTAGATGGTCCCGGATCCGTTGGAGGCGCTTGTCTCCCGTTACTACCATTAGGTGGAACTCCTTGTCTATTTTGTATTGGAATGTAACCGGTTGTAGTTTGCAAGCCCGCCGGTGGATGAAAAGTTTGCCTAGCATTACTATGGTCATAGTATAAGTTAGGTGGCCTAAGTTCATTGGCCGGTACTCCTTGTGGCCTAGCACCTCGCATATTATCCCTTGCTTGTTGTTGTGGATTAGCCACCGGGTAAGGGACATTAATTATTTTGTCCGGTTGGCGACACGTATCCGAGGGATGACTTCCTCCACAATTGCTACAATTAAACTCTTGACCTTCGGACCAACATTGTCCTTGAGCGTGCCACCTTCCACAAAAGGGATGAAATTCCTTCTTCTCTAAATTTTGGCCACCTTGCCCTCTAGGTTGTGGTCCTCTATTGCTTCCATTTCCATAGTGAGGTGGCGCTTGACCTCGTTGATTTTGTTGAGGTGGGTTACCGTTTCCTCTTTGGTCACGGTTTTGTCCACTTCTACAAAATTGACGCGTGTGGCCCGGTTGGCCACATTGGACACACCATAATCCGGAAGAATGCCTACCCGACTCAACCGGGGGTGGAGGCCCCGGTTGTTGACTCCGGATCATTAATGACATTTGATCCGTGAGGCTTTGCATTTGTTTTATCATAGCCTCTTGGAATCCTAGTTGGCTAGCACCTAGTCTTCTCTCAACCTCCTCCAAGTGTGGATCCGTTCTAGGGGCCGGTAGTGCCAAAAGAGGTGCCGGTTCCCTAACCGCTAAAGGTCGGGGACCGGTGTCCACAATGGCATATGGAATTTGGTTCTCATACTTAGCGGGTTCTACCGCTACCACCCTAGGGCGTATGGGGATGAATTGTGGGATCAATTCATCCTCCCTTCTCCATAGCCTTTCGTGATCTTTATCCAAGTTTTCAATATCTCTAGCCGCACGCTTGGCATCCGCCAAGGTCAAGGGATTCCTTTCTAGAACACCCCTAATAGTTCCGGACTTAAAAAACCCTTGAATGAAAAATTGCTTTAGCGTGTCGTCGTTGAGCATGGTACCCACAAATCTAGTGCACACTAAATCAAACCTCCTAATGTAAGCCGAAATTTCTTCCTCCCTTCCTTGCTTCAATGACGACAATGCCCTTAATGCGGTACTTTGACCCACTTCCGGCCTAAATTCGTTAAGAAACTCCCTTTGTAATTGTTCCCATCCCCTAAAATGTCCCTCGGCATGATCCCGATACCATTCATAGGCTTCCCCCTCTAGAGTGGTAGGAAACCACACTAACCAATAACCCGGGTCGGTTATGAGGAAGCTAGCCAACCGTTCGATATACCGTTCCATGTGCCGAGAGGGGTCCTCATCCTTGGTCCCATAAAATTTAGGGAGATGAGATGGCATATCCATCGCCGCTAAATTTTGTGGAACCACAATTGGTAGGCCTCTTGGCCTAACCAATGGGTCTATTGGAGGTATAGGAGGTATGGGCGGAATTGGGGGTATGGGTGGTGGATCCATCCCCCGTTCCTCGGCCATGGTGACCGGTGAACTATTCAACAATCCCCTATCAACTTCTACCGGGAATTCTTCTCTAAGTGTGTAATTTTCCGAAGAAGTTTCACCACTCAATTTGGAGGGAGTGATCTCCTCTTCAAGTTGAGCTTCAAGTTCTAAGGTGTCTAGAATTGACCTAGTCCTAGGTTCGACGTTCAAACAACTCTCTATTCTAACATTATCTTGTTCTAATCTATCACTGATTTTAGAGGACCGCCTCTTTCGAGTAGATTTCTCTAGTCCTACTATCAAACTTGGTTTTTGTGAGCGAGTCCTACCTTGCATTCCATAAGAATCGATCGACCCTCACTTGACCACACATAATCCTAGCAATTCCCCTCTTAATATTTTCACTTGTCTTGGTGTGGTTATAATTTTTTTTAGGAGGTGAGGAAAAGAACCTGCAAGCCCACTTAGGTGAAAGAATCCAAATAGGGGATAGGCATGTTCATGTTAATTTTTTGGTTAAGTCGGAGCATCACCTCCGCACCTTCCCGCAAATTAACACTCACCACAATACCGATTGTGAGGGGGTGACCTTCCGAGTAGATTATGTTAAAAGTCGAGGCTTCACCCTTCAACTTCTCACACCATCCACAATTCGGGAATTACCCTCTACAACGGATAACAACAATCACGAGTACAAAAGGCATTCCTTAATTAGTTAATGAGTTCACTTTGAAGAAATAAACATACCTTGAGCAATCGCATCCCCCTGTGAGTTAGCACTCCCCTCAATCGTGACTCAATGTAACAACACCATAAACTTTGTGAAATATTAATTTAATCTAGAGCATGAAATGACAACTCCCAAAACTTTGAGACTCACCCCGAGGTGAGTGTCAAAGTTCAATGTCCTAAGGTGAATTTACCCTCTAATGTTTTAATGAGCTACTCGGTTATAGGTTCCTTTTAAGTTCTTAGCAAATCCCCAAAAAGGTTGAGGACGTACCTTCGCCGCGCTCCTTCCTCAAAAATGAATTTGCGTAATTGACAATGCAATTCATTCCAAGGAATAGTTGAAATACAATGAATTCAAATGTAACCCAAAGAGAGAATACTTACCGAGTTTCGGGTGCTCCTTCCCTTCTCTCAAGTTTGTGTCTCCAATTTTTCCTAGTTGCCTCCAAGTCTCCTAGTCGCCTCCAAGTCTTGTAACTACCTTCCGCTTCGCTCCCGGCGGACGCACCAATTATGTGAGGCCAAACCCCCCACCCTTAAGCGTCCGTAGTCCGAGTAGTGGGTTTGGGCTCACATTCCTCCGCGGTATTGGATTTGGACTTGGATGAGTCCATAGTGCAAGGTTCACCCTTCAAGTGGTCTTGGATTTAACTGGAATTTCACTTTTAACAACTCAATGTACGATTTCAATACGTATGTGGAGAATGCACAAGTTAACTATGTTATTTTAACCTCCTTATGCTCGGGTGCTATTTTGTCTTTGTTTGCTTCTAACGTCCATCCGGCCGCTTTAGCTACACAAGCCCTTAAGGATATCCCTCTCCTAAATGGAGTCCGTGCCGTTGACTCTATACTACCACTTGAACTATCACTTGTGTATTCCGTATCGCTACTATAAGAGGTCTCACTTGGTGTCTCCATACCGTACATAAGCCTTTAAGTATTAAGAAATACTTATGTGACTTATGTCAATCTCTCCCTCGCACCTTTGGTCTTTGCTTCCTTTGTCTTGCCATCGCGAGAGTGCTCCACATTCTCCATTAATTTGTGCACGTGGTTTATTTTTAAAGAGAGGATGCAAGTGTTAAAAAACACTATTCTCTATAGTCAATCTCAAATACATTTACTTGTGAAAGCCACACATAACACTAACTAGCATAATGTAACTAACTACTTGTCTATGAGCTAATCAAGTAGGCTATCTACTAAGCTCCTTCATGAACCCATCTCTTTACTTTCTAATTACATAAACCTAGCTCCTTCATAAACCCAACTCCTTCATGAACCCAACTCCTTAGCTTCTAACTAAACAAGCCCAGGTCCTTCATAAACCCAGCTCCTTCATGAACCCAGCTCCTTAGCTTCTAACTAAACAAGCCCAGGTCCTTCATAAACCCAGCTTCTTAGCTTCTAACTAAACAAACCCAGCTCCTTTATAAACCCAGCTCCTTCATGAACCCACAACTTTGTAGTTGTAATCCCCAACTACCTCACTAATTATTCAAGCCCTTAACTAATCTTCCTACCTAATTTTCCTAATTCTACTAACAACCCCTTCCTAATCACACAATTCTTCTCTAATCCTAAAATCCTAAAATCCTAGAGAGGAGAGGGGGAGAGAGAATTTCCTAACTTCACTAAGACTAACTAATCCACACAAGTATATTTTTGCACTCATCACAACATCAAGTGCTCAACTCTTAAACATGGAACTTGCAACCACGTGTATTCAAAACATGAACTTTAAGTACCACAAATTGGAATCATGAATTAACTTTAAAATCCTCCACGTCAACACTAATTCTACCAAGAGGTCAAGCCCTCTTCAAGGCTAACAAGCCTTGGCTCTCAAACTAAAAACTAAGCACACACATGTGCTCCAATATGGCTTCCCACACCCACACTTATAACTCGTGGGGTGCCTTGGAGCACAAAGGAAAGAGAGAGGATGAGTGAGGGAAGAATGAGGGATTATATAGTAAGCTTGAGGGGGTGAGCACCCTCAAGGCTCACGATAAACCCTTGAGATTTCCTCCTACTTAGTAGGCGCCAATCCTATCTTCTAAGCCTTCCTCCCTCAAATGATCAACAAGGATCCTAATTCGAACATTTAACTAGCCTTGGCTTTCTACCTACCACACTTTACCAAACTTGGGATGCTTCAACCCAAACTTAGCCTCCTTCGCTTTCCGCCGCCATAACTTTCTCCCCTTACTTTCCCAAATCGTCGCTCACCACTTAATTCAAACCACGATGCTTAACTCGTTATTTGATTGGTGCTTTGAGAATTTGCTTATCCTCCACCTTGCATTCTTCCTTGGACCTTCCCATTAAGTGGCCATGATGAGGTGGTCCACTTGTGCGCTCCATGTGATCCTCCATTCATCCCAATTCGAATGCACTTGCCTCTTGAGTCACTTTGGTTGTCTCCATCCATTTGTACTAGCCTACTCACTAACTACTCAATCCAAGTTCTCCTTACCTATCCTCATTCACTCAAATCCTTCCGAAGGTAAAAACACAATAACAACTCACATCCTAGCCTCTTACAACATGGTACTTCTAAGACTAACATTTCACTCTTTTTATATTTTTGTGAAGTAACATGCTACTTCAAAGTGCATCAACTAACGTTTCAAGGGTCTAAGACTAAATGTGGGCACCCTTTTGGGCTCACATTTATTTAAGAAGGTTTTTTTTGGTGAAATATGACATTGGCCCTCCATTTTGGGTGCACCCAATTCAACGAGCTCGGGCCATGTCATAACATACATTTTTTAATTAAAAAAATCATACCTCCAAATCGGCCCGGCCTCTAGGTGTAAAGGGGATGGGACCGATTTGAGCCTTTTGGCCAATCACAAGTGAGGATTTCAAGCCTCTTACACAACGAATTGGCCCGGCCTCTAGGTGTAAAGCGGCCCTTATATTGCAAACGACGTGAATTATCCTGCAACCGCTCGACTTCTTAATTTATGAAAATTTATGTATCAAAGGTCAAGTTATTCTAGATGCAGAAAACTGCAGGGAATCATCAACCTTTCAATCACTGCCATGTACCATATCCACTTTAGAGGTTGCATTTGCAAATGTATTTTAAGAACCACCGGTTCCAAAGGCATTTATTTGGAAGAGGTTGAACAACTCACATTAGAAACAACATACATTAGACCAGTTTTCAAGTGCACCAATAATTTTGAGTTGAGTTGATAAAATCAGTAGCCATATCCACTGAGATTATTTATCAATATTTACTTAATATATTAGTATCAAATTTTGGATTCATGGATGGAGATATCAAAATTCTCCATGGCCAAGTAATGGATTGTCAAGCCTATTGGCTGTAAAACTCTAGAAGTTATACAACTTGAGGCCAAGGCCTTGTAATTCTTTGGGTTTACAGTGGAAAAATTAATTGCTACTCGCTGAATCAGAGATTTGTAGGGAAGACTACACCATGATATACTATATGTATATTGATCCCTAGCCCCTCCTCCTTCGAGACCTTGTAACCATTTGCAATTGTTTCGCCCAACTGTGGGTCGTTTTGCAGATGGTCGGGAAATGGGAGAAATAAATAACCCCCAACATATGGATATTGATGCAGCTTGCTTCATGATGTTAACGGAAGATCTTCCTTTGTTGTTGGAAGCCATAATACGGCCAGGCAATTGTAAAGTGAGGCTTAGAAATTTTGAGTATTTTAGGGATTGGTTGCACGTCAAATTTGATCCGGTTGTCGTCAGGGTTTTTGCTGGTGAAATTGATGTCGAGAGGGAGTTAACCAAGATAAAAATTCTAGAAGACCTTAGAATTAGTTTTGGCATTACATTGACTAGAAATTCAAATAGTTTAATATTGTCTAGAAATCAAGTGAATGTTTCTACCATTGGTATGGCAGAAGCTCTTTATGTTAGTAGTGCTAGGATATGTAGAGTGGGGTTTTTTGGAATGAAGATGCCAATGGGTATAGCTGAACCCCTTATAGATAATTTCGTGCAGCGTTATTTAGATTCTTTGATGCCAGAATTAGAAGCTCGAGTTTTACATAACAAGAGTGTGTTTGATATTGGGATTGTAACTCCCACAAAGAGTATAGAGTTTTTTTTATTTGGCGTTGATAAGAGGTGCGCAAAAAATATCACGAAGGACGAGTGCACGATATGTGCAACCAATCAAAATTGGGCTCATTATCTTTCAGGCCAATGGGATTGGGGGAGATCAAACAAATCAAGATCTATCAAAAATTGATTCATATGGTATTATCAGTCATTGCAAGAGACTTTCTAGATGATATGCCAATAACCATGTATACAATTCGTACTCGAGCTCATCAATTACGAGCATTATTGCAAAGATTAGAGCTTATGCAAGCAATGGTACGTGACGGGGAAATTAGAGGAACCACATTGGAGGTGACTGTGCAACATGTGGACACAGTGCAAGCCGCTCGTCGTTTGTGCAGTGAAATAGATATCTTGTGTGTACAAGGTATAGAGAATATCCTACAAGGAAGTTTTGATAGAATACTTATAAGAGTACCATATTTAATCCAAGCTCTTAGCGTTAGCCTAGAAACTTGGAAGCTGCAATGCGAGGCATTGCTAATGTTGTTGTGCCTCCCATTCGTGTTCATGCTGCGTTGATTTTGGCTCGACACACAATTGGTTGGAGCGGGAAGAATTAGAACGTCAACTTCGAGAAGCAAAAGCTTGGGAGGACAGAGAAATAAGAATACGAATTAGGAGACAAAGGGCAAAACACATATATGACGGCTGCGAGTTAGATGATGCAAAAATGCGTGCCAAGGTGGTCGAGTTTCTGGATCGCGCAATGTGGTGCCATCATCAAAGACTTCGCGATCAAAGTGGTGAAGGGATGTTATTAAGGCGAGCTGATGGTCGTGGGTTTTGGCCCAAGTAAAATATTTACGACGATCGTGTTGAAGCCGCGCGATATTTTATAGAAAAATTCGGGACAAATTGGAAAACACATGTGCGATGTCGACCAGAAACATCTTTATCATCTGGATCAACCTCATCATCCCCTTCGTCCTCATCGTCTTCCGATTGATATGCAATTTACGTTGTAAGCGTTCTTGCGCTATTTTTTTGAAATAATTTTTTTTATGAATATCAGTCAACATATGTAAGGGTTTGAAGAAAATGATAAATTCATTGCTTGTATAAATTCATGAATACCTGATAATAGATTATGGGAAATATTTTTATTTTCTGTGAATATCAGTCAGTATGGGTTTAGGGTTTAGAGTTACATGTGTGTCCCTGCCAAAAGTAAGTCTTCCTTTTGATTTTTTTGTGATCTACCCCCCGTTATCGACCATTGTGCATCCAAATATGGTAAATTATTCCCTAATATATCGCCATTTGAAAGATATAGGGCCGTTGACTTTTTGGTCGAGTGTTGATTTTTTTAATCTTTGATCGAAATAAAGTTTTGAGGTGACCTACCCCCTTATTATAGGCCATTGTGAATCTAGTGGTATCTTTAGTTTATCCTAACAAATCGGCGTTTGGAAGTTATGGCCATTTCAAAATGGGCCAAAAAAATGGCTAAAATGCTTTATTTATAAAATTTGGAAGTTTTGAGGTGACCTACCCTTTATTTGCGACCTTTGTGATTCCGAATATGTAAAAATATTTCCCTAATGTATCGGTATTTGAAAGATATAAAAGAGTTGACTTTAGATTGACTTTTGGTTGACTTTGACTTTTGGTTGACTTTTTGTAAATTTGTAGTTTAACGTAGAGGTGACATTTGTGGATATTTTATTTTGAGTTAATTTCTTGTTTATTTGGGATTGAGTTCTTGTTAACTTAGAGTTGATTTGTTGGATAAAGGATAAAAATCTTTAAAGTGAGTTGGACTTTAACTATTGGGATAAGGTATGTAACTTGAATTAAAGATAAGCTTTTTAGATAAGAAAGGTGTGTAACTTGACTTAAATTGAAGCTTTTTAGATTACAAAGGTGTGTCATTTAAGTTAAACTTAAGCTTTTTGGATAAAGATTTTGTGTATATAATATGAAATTGCTCACACTCTAATTCATTCTCGAACGCACTAAACTGAGGTTAGAGGTTTTGCCTAGGAGTGGACTTCTAAATAGTGTTTTGTTTTGAAATCTTGTTCAATTTTCGTGTTTAAGATATGCATCTTATGTGATTTTTAATGAGGATTCCAAATGTATAAAGTGTTCATGCTAATTCATTATAAAAAAATTTATAATAAAAAATATTACCCTATGTTTTTTGTAGGCCCAGATTCATTCAAAGTCGGATATTTTCTTCAATTTTACTCCAATTTTCACATTCAAGGTATGATTTAAGGACGTCTTTTCATTGTGCATCTATTGGTGTCTTGATTGTCGTGTAATTCTCAAAGCAAAAAAAATTATGAGCAAAAATAATCATGTTAGTTCAAAAATCTAAAATCTTAGAAAGTCTAATTATTTATGCAAATGTTCATCGATTGTGACTTGTTCTATATGCAATTTTATCGCTTTGGAAAGACGAATTCAATGATACTCTTAATTGTTTGTGGGTCGCTCGCAAAAAATAGTTATAAACAAAATAGTCATTCTGGTTCACAAACCCAGAATCTTTGTAATTGTAATTAAGGGGGCAAATCTTTATCAATTGTAATGTGTTATATATGGATATTCAAAGGCGAATCCAATGATACTCTAAATTTTTTGTGGGTCACTCGCAAAAAAACGTTATGAGCAAAATAGTCATTCTCGTCAAAAAACCCAGAATCTTTGTAATTGTAATTAAGGGGACAAATATTTATCAATTGTAATGTGTTATATATGGATTGTGATCGCTTTTGAAAGAAAAATTCAATAATAGTTTTAATGTGTTGTACTTTCTTTAGCAAAAACAATTATGAGTAAAATAATCATTCTAGTCCAAAAACCCAGGATATTTGAAATTGTAATAACTTAGGCAAATCTTTATCTATTGTGATGTGTTATATATTCATTTTGATCACTTTTGAAAGAAAAATCCAATAATAACTTTAATTTGTAGTAATTTTTTCAGCAAAAAAAATAAATAAATAAAATAGTCATTCTTTTCAAAAAATCCAAAATATTTGAAATTATAATAATTTAGGCAAATCTTTATCAATTGTCATGTGTTATATATGAATTTTGATTGCTTTTGAAAAGCAAATCCAATGATAGTTTTAATTTGAAAGGCAAATCCAATGATATCTTTAATTTGTTGTAATTTCTTCAGCAGAAAAAGTTACGAATAAAATAGTCATTCTTTTCAAAAAATCCAAAATATTTAAAATTATAATAATTTAGGCAAATCTTTATCAATTGTCATGTGTTATATATGAATTTTGATTGCTTTTGAAAGGCAAATCTAATAATAGCTTTAATTTGAAAGGCAAATCCAATGATAACTTTAATTTGTTGTAAGTCCTTAAGCAGAAAAAGTTATGAGCAAAATAGTCATTCTGGTCCTAAAACCCAGAATCTTTGAAAGTCAAATTACTTATGCAAATCTTTATCAATTGTGCCTTATTATATGTGCATTTTGAACGCATTTGAAAGACAAATCCAATGATGACTTTCATTTATTGTGGGTCCTTCAGCAAAAAAAATTATGAGCGAAATAGTCATTATGGTCCTAAAAACCAGAATCTTTGAAAGTCAAATTACTTATGCAAATCTTTATCAATTGTGCTTTGTTATATATACATTTTGAACGCATTTCAAAGAGGAATCCAATGATGACCTTAATTTATTGTGGGTCCTTCAGCAAAAAAAGTTATGAGCGAAATAGTCATTCTGGTCCTAAAACCTAGAAATTTTTAAAGTCAAATTATTTATGTAAATATTTATCAATTGTGTCTTGTTATATATGTATTTTGAACGCATTTGAAAGGCGAATCCAATGATGAGCTTATTTTATTGTGGGTCCTTCAGCAGAAAAAATTATGAGCGAAATAATCATTCTAGTCCAAAAACCCAGAATCTTTGAAGTGTAATAACTTATTCAAATCTTGGTCAAATGAGATTTATCATGGGTGTATTTTAATTTCTTTTGAAAGGCCAATCCAAACATGTGTTTAATGTTTTGTGGATTCTTTTTATAATCAAGCCTCAAAACGTCATTTCGATCAAAGATGAAAAAAATCAACACTCGACCAAAAAGTCAACGGCCCTATATCTTTCAAATGGCGATATATTAGGGAATAATTTACCATATTTGGATGCACAATGGTCGATAACGGGGGGTAGATCACAAAAAAATCAAAAGGAAGACTTACTTTTGGCAGGGACACACATATAACTCTAAACCCTAAACCCATACTGACTGATATTCACAGAAAATAAAAATATTTCCCATAATCTATTATCAGGTATTCATGAATTTATACAAGCAATGAATTTATCATTTTAAAAAAGTCAGCAGACTTCAGAGGCGATTCAGACCTAGTAAAAAAACATTTTTGGAAAAACTTCGAACTAGAAAAAGTTGACAAATTTGATTTGTCAACTTTTTCTAGTTAGAAGTTTTTCCAAAAAAAATTTTTTACTAGGTCTGAATCGCCTCTGAAGTCTGCTGACTTTTCTTTTAAAAAGGAAGAAAACCGAAAAGCTAGTTAAGTAGATTCTAAATTCCATATATATCACTTGTGAGTGGTTGGTGCGTTGGCAAGAACGTTGGCCTCTAACCACGAGGTCTCCGGTTCGAACCCGGAAGGCCTCACTTTCCGTATGGCCATTGTGACGTGGCAAACGGGTGTCCCCCCATGTGGCAGTTGGATTGTTGGACACGTGGCACTGCCCTAGATGATGAAATCAACACTTTTTTGTTAAAAAATGAAACACTGTTTTGTTAAACTTTGACATTTTTTTGTTAAAAAACTAACAGTTTTGTGTTAAAAAATACCCAAATTAACACGTCCTAATCAACAAAAAAAATCAACACTTGTGTGTTGAGTTTTGTTAAATTGGTCACTGTTTTTTCCTACTAGTGAACGCTTACAACGTAAATTGCATATCAATCGGAAGACGATGAGGACGAAGGGGATGATGAGGTTGATCCAGATGATAAAGATGTTTCTGGTCGACATCGCACATGTGTTTTCCAATTTGTCCCGAATTTTTCTATAAAATATCGCGCGGCTTCAACACGATCGTCGTAAATATTTTATTTGGGCCAAAACCCACGACCATCAGCTCGCCTTAATAACATCCCTTCACCACTTTGATCGCGAAGTCTTTGATGATGGCACCACATTGCGCGATCCAGAAACTCGACCACCTTGGCACGCATTTCTGCATCATCTAACTCGCAGCCGTCATATATGTGTTTTGTCCTTTGTCTCCTAATTCGTATTCTTATTTCTCTGTCCTCCCAAGCTTTTGCTTCTCGAAGTTGACGTTCTAATTCTTCCCGCTCCAACCAATTGTGTGTCGAGCCAAAGTCAACGCAGCATGAACACGAATGGGAGGCACAACAACATTAGCAATGCCTCGCATTGCAGCTTCCAAGTTTCTAGGCTAACGCTAAGAGCTTGGATTAAATATGGTACTCTTATAAGTATTCTATCAAAACTTCCTTGTAGGATATTCTCTATACCTTGCACACACAAGATATCTATTTCACTGCACAAATGACGAGCGGCTTGCACTGTGTCCACATGTTGCACAGTCACCTCCAATGTGGTTCCTCTAATTTCCCCGTCACGTACCATTGCTTGCATAAGCTCTAATCTTTGCAATAATGCTCGTAATTGATGAGCTCGAGTACGAATTGTATACATGGTTATTGGCATATCATCTAGAAAGTCTCTTGCAATGACTGATAATACCATATGAATCAATTTTTGATAGATCTTGATTTGTTTGATCTCCCCCAATCCCATTGGCCTGAAAGATAATGAGCCCAATTTTGATTGGTTGCACATATCGTGCACTCGTCCTTCGTGATATTTTTTGCGCACCTCTTATCAACGCCAAATAAAAAAAACTCTATACTCTTTGTGGGAGTTACAATCCCAATATCAAACACACTCTTGTTATGTAAAACTCGAGCTTCTAATTCTGGCATCAAAGAATCTAAATAACGCTGCACGAAATTATCTATAAGGGGTTCAGCTATACCCATTGGCATCTTCATTCCAAAAAACCCCACTCTACATATCCTAGCACTACTAACATAAAGAGCTTCTGCCATACCAATGGTAGAAACATTCACTTGATTTCTAGACAATATTAAACTATTTGAATTTCTAGTCAATGTAATGCCAAAACTAATTCTAAGGTCTTCTAGAATTTTTATCTTGGTTAACTCCCTCTCGACATCAATTTCACCAGCAAAAACCCTGACGACAACCGGATCAAATTTGACGTGCAACCAATCCCTAAAATACTCAAAATTTCTAAGCCTCACTTTACAATTGCCTGGCCGTATTATGGCTTCCAACAACAAAGGAAGATCTTCCGTTAACATCATGAAGCAAGCTGCATCAATATCCATATGTTGGGGGTTATTTATTTCTCCCAATTCCCTACCATCTGCAAATCGACCCACAGCTGGGCGAAACAATTGCAAATGGTTACAAGGTCTCGAAGGAGGAGGGGCTAGGGATCGATATACATACAGTGACTGCCAAAACTGAGTACAAACACAACATATTGAAATTCAACAAACAATGTAAGGAAATTGGATACCCAAAAAATGAAACCATAAATTGCATAGGATTACCATTGCAATCAGTCATACTTCCATGGGAATTGAGGCCTATTACACACAAGTATGCATGTACAAACAAAAAGTAAAGTGAAGTTCAATCCAAAACTCAGTTTTGCTCACACAAGCTGGAACAAAGTTAAAAATTTGTCCACCTACCCTTAGCAGCTATAACAGCTGCAATGCGCTTAGGCATGTTCCTATACAAGTTCTTACACTCATTGGGAGTAATTGAAGCCCAACAATCCTCAACACGCTCCCACAATTCTAACATTCCTTTGGGAGGTCTCTCATATTGGTTTAGTCGACGTTTTAAAGTTGCCCACAAGTGTTCGATCGGATTCAAGTCTAGAGATTGTGCCAGCCACTTCAAAACAATAAATTCTTGCAAATTCAGCCAACAGCGCACACTCTTGGATGTATGTTTCGAGTCATTATCATGTTGAAAAATCAAATTGGCAGGATCCAAATCGTATGCATGCAGCGTATGAATCAACTCTCACTCTAAAATTTCTCTATACATGTACTGATCCATTCTTCCCTCAATCCTACACATCATACCAGGCCACTCGGAGTCATGCAACCCCACATCATCACTCCCCCACCTCCAAACTTGACAATTTGTTGCACCATTCCAGCACTTCTACTCTGTCCATCACAAAATCAACACCAACTGCGACCATCAGAGCAAAATCGGTTGATTTTTGTTTCATCGGAGAATACTACACGATCCCAATCATCATCAGTCCAATGGCAATGACGTCTAGCAAATTCTAATCGTCCCTTAATTTGAAGAAGTGTGAGCTTTGGTTTCTTTTGCTTCACTTTACATTTCAAACCTGCTTTTCGTAACACTCTCCTCATAGTACTATCGCTCATACCAATATTAAGCTCTTCTCTCAAGTAATTTCCAACTTTGTGTGCATTTTTTAAGCCACCCACAGTGATTTCTCTCATACAAGCTCTACGATCAGCTGCACTGTACACCTGTGGCCTGCCACCAAAACTGTGATTGACATCACTCAATTCACTCAAATGTTGCTTACGAAATTGTGCAACCCAACTTTGGGAAACCTGTAAGTCTCTAGCAACATTTCTAGTACTTTCACCCTTCCTCAACTTCTCTAAAGTAGCTTCTTCTATTTGCTTTCTACCAGCAACAGAGAGAGACCTCAATAAAACCATTTTGCTCAATTTGCATACATGATGTGCACTGAATGGGGACACAATTATAAATGTGAAGGCCAAGAACATGCCCACCCAAAAAATCGGACCCAGAAAACCATTTGTACATGTCAGATTTGTAGCATTCATTGCGTAATCCAAGTGTGAGCATAACTGAGTTTTGGAGCTAATTTACTTTGATCTAGATCTTTCTCAAATTATCTTGCATCGTTGGACTTGTAATTTGGTAGCCACATCATTTACATGCATGTATACTTGAGCCATCAACTGATTTGGCATTAAATGCAATAAATTATAAAATATGAATGGCTAAAAGTAGACTAGGCTTTTTCGTACTCAGTTTTGGCAATCACTGTAAGTCTCAATGAGGTGCACCTTCTTTTCAAAGTTCTTTATGGAGACAATGTTGTCAAGTTGTCAAAATAGCCATGAAAATTGATACTGATATCCCACAAAAGTCACAGCTTGCAACTTCCAACTTCCAACTTCAATGCATTCAATGAGCTTTAAAGTCCATAATTTACTTTAGTTCAAGTTTATAGTTGAACTCTAGGGCATTGTTCCCTTCCTCTAGGTGCACTATTTTGTCTAATTAGGGCCACTTTATACACGGCTTGGGGCCAGCCCGAGCACCGGCCCAATTCATGTCCTTTAAGCCCTCAATTTGGCCCCACTTTATGAACTTTTTTCGGGCCCAACCTTGTCACATGTAAAGTGATGAGGCCTGATTCTAGGGCCCGATGATCTTGAGGGTTCAATTTCATGGAGCTTACCATGGTCAATGCCCGGTGTTCTTGACAATTAAGTTTCATGACACTTACCATGGGGGATGACCTCTATAGGGTTGTGGTTAGTGAATCGAAATTGGGTCCCACTAGACTAAATCGGGGCCTTCAAATCTAATTCCAATGTCAAAAATTTCCTATAAATCTATCTACCATGTTCAATGGATTAACTGATTTGTGCGGTTTAGGATGCACATCAAATTCTTGATTAACAGCTTAAATGTTTCATTTTTGTCTTAAGTGTATAATTAGCACCTTGATTGTTGTGTTATTAGCCTAATGCTATCATATTTATACTACTTGTTGCCTTACTAGACTAACACATAGCCTAAGCCATATCATATGCTTGATTAAATGCTTAAATATTTCATTTATATCTTAAGTGTGTAATTAGCACCCTAATTGTTGTGTTATTAGCCTAATGCTATCATATTTATACTACTTGTTGCCTTACTAGACTAACACATAGCCTAAGCCATATCATATGCTTGATTAAATGCTTAAATATTTCATTTATATCTTAAGTGTGTAATTAGCACCCTAATTGTTGTGTTATTAGCCTAATGCTATCATATTTGTGCTAAATATTGCGTTATTGGACTAACCCATTGTCTAATGCACGCCAAATTCTTGACTAATGACTTAAATGTTTCATTTTTATCTTAAGTGTATGATTAGCGCCTTAATTGTTGTGTTATTAGCCTAATGCTAATATACTTATGATAATTTTTGCCTTATTAGACTAACCCATGACCTAAGCCATACCATATGCTTGATTAAATGCTTGAATGTTTCATTTTTATCTTAAGTGTGTGATTAGCGCCTTAATTGTTACCTTATTAGTCTAATGCAATCATATTTATGCTAATTGTTGTGTTATTAGAAGAGTGGAGAGGAGAGGAGAAGAATTTACCTTCTAAAGATTGACGGTAGAGATGAGCCCAATCCAATGGATGAGCCCAATTCGGCCCATGTTGAGAGTTCAGGCCGAGGAAAAGCTCGCCCCAATTCCTTCAAGCCGGCCTGATGGTTTGGCGCCAAAATTGTGCCACCTAGGACGCCACATGGGATGAGTGAGTGTTTGGGCCGGCCCTAGTATAAAACCCTTGGGCCGGATTTGATGAAACGTGCGATCCTATTGGCCCAAATTATGAGAGTTCGGGCCGGCCCTCAATTTGACCCCAAATATAAAGTGGCCCTAATGTGGGTTACCATTCGGAGTTATGTGTTGCTATAACTTTTTACCAACATTATCGATTTTTATGATACTCAGTAAATGAAACTCTCAGTAATAAATTATAGCAACACGTAACTCCAAATGGTAACCCACCCTAATTAGACAAAATAGTGAAGTTCCTTGGATGTGCACACATCGCTCAAAAAACAGATGTACATCACTTTCAAAACCAACTTTTCTTTGTACCTCCACACACTTCCCTCTTTTACCGAATCATCTTGAAATTTGGTGTCAAACCATTCTGACGGAAGTCATCAAAGTTCTCAGATACTAATTCTCGGCATCTTCGTCTAGCCTCGAGGTCTCATTCATGGACTGTGTCTTTTTTGTTCTCATTTTTGGTTTCATCTGTGGCTATGGACTGTTTCACTGATAATTATTTTACTCATACCAACATCGTCGGGTACATGGACATCAGTCATCACCGGTTCCAAAAATTGGATCTCAACTTGTTCAAAATACATTTGATGACTTCTCATGTACACATGTACAAAAATTTCTCAGATATAAATGTACATTAATTTTAAGTACAGGTGGTGTCCAGAAATGTTGAGAGAATCAGATGTTGTTTTGACTACTAAAGCCAATACCAGTCTTTTAGTAGCTTTGGAGACAGCTGCAAAACACACAGGAGGCAGGAAGTAAGTGCTAGACTGGCATGCTGAAAAGATGAATGCCTCTTATCTGGAACACATTCGTCTCTCGAAGTGGAATTTAAGAGTTCCAAGACCATTGACTTAAACCCACAATCCAAATTTCTTGAAGGTAATGCACTCAGTGAGGTTAATGGTAGCATTCTTCCAAATATTAAACCTAAATAAGACTTTCCACAAAAATAAGGAAGCATGAAATCAAAGCAATTACAGCACACAGAAAAGTATACAATCTCTCAGATTATTAATCTGAAATCTCTTTTTCAAACACAGCAAAACTTGATAAAGATCGATCGACAGCTCGACACATTCTAAAGTTTCTTACTTTACAGAAACCTTCTGAACAGAGTTTCGGCCTTCGGTGAACAAAATAGGGAAGATTTTTTCCTTGCATCATTCAAAAGTTTGATCTCATGACATGTTGATACCGACAGACCAACACAGTTGGTCTCTCCTGAAGCTTATAAGAAAAAGCTTGCCTGTAGAAGTTCTCAACGTCAACTACCATCGCTGGCTCGCACAAGGGTTCGATCCCCTAAGTATATTTCAAGCATACCTATATCTACAACCTCGTGAGCAAAAACTTCGAAATCGGCTGAACAAAGCACATAGATTGCCTTACAGAACACAGAAGCATCTTCTTCCTGCAGCGTTCAAAAACTCCCAACCCCCAACACAAAAATTGATACCGACAAAAGAAGTCACATTCGGCTTTTTATTGCTCCCTCCGGGTTCAGCTTACGGAAAAGCTTGCCTCCGGAAGTAACCATCGTCCACCGCCATCGCTGGCTCTCAAAAGGGTCTAGTCCCCCAAAACGCTCTTCAAGCATACCTAATCCACATCAATTACCCTAACCCATCATCCACAGAGCTTCGACTCCGAGCACGATCGCGGCCGCAGCTGCCATTCAAGTCGCTGCCAAACTCGATATAACTGAAGAAGCCGCAGAAGTCCCGGGCACCGAGCTCGAGTGCAGGGCACACGGCGGCATTGACAGAATCCCACAATCCTTCCGAATGGCATAAACTGCGTGCCTCATTGTCACCATCGCTGCTTCAAAAGAATAATTTCCCCCAATACTAATTTTCCAGTGCTCAACCAAACCTAGATCAAAAGTAACCAAGTTTCGGTTACGCCCGCATCAACAAACCACCCCCAACACGAGACAACAATTGATACCGAGAAATCACCGTCAACAGTCACAACCGCTGACTGACTCAAGGATTTAGTCCCAACCAGACCTAGGTCAAGATCAACCATATTTTACTGACATGCACCACACCTCCCCTACCCAGCACAACATTCCCCCGCCCCCCACCAGAGCTTCGGCACCACCAAAACCAACAAACCACCCCCAACACAAGACAACAACTGATACCGAGAAGTAAATCAACAGTCGCATTCGGTGTTTTTATTGCTTTCCGGACTCAGCTTACAAGATATGTAAGGTTGCCTGCGGAACTTGTATCTCATCATCATTGTCGACCGCCATCATCATCGTTGGCTCACATCACAAGGGTTTAGTCCCCATATTTTATATAGTTTCCCAAAACGCTAAACTATCAAGCATGCCTAAACCTACGTCACACCATTCTCTCCTAACTTAAACCATCTGCAACAGAGCATGAGCTCCGAGCACGATCATCGCGGCCGACGCCACCATCCAAGTGGATTGGAGTGGTCCAGAAGTCCCAGAAGCTCCAGGTGTGCTGGGTCCCGGTGCACCTGCACCACCAGGTGACGATCCAGGGCCCGGAGTACCGGTACCCGTGGAAGGCGGCGATGCCGGCGTGCCACTGGGAGCGCTTGAAGGAGTGCTGGTCGGGGTCGAGCTCGGAGGGCTCGAGCTTGGAGGGCTCGAAGCAGGAGGTGGCGATGAGCTTGGAGGGCTCGAGGTAGGGGGTGGTGGTGGTGGTGGTGGTGGTGGTGACGGTGAGCTTGAAGGGCCGAGGGCAGCGAAAGCAGGGCAAGCGGTGGTGTTGACGGTCACCGAACAATCCTTTGGCAAGGTGTACACCTTGGTGCTGTTCACGGTGGTGCTGCTGCTGCTGTTGAGCAGCCCCACCGCAGTGCACAGACAGGTGGGGTTATTTGTGTTGAGGCTGGAGAACACCGTGCAGCAGGCTGCTGATGGCGACGCGTCAGAGCCCGCGACGTACGTGTAGCATGGTGCCAAACTGGTGAGTGCCGATGTGCATTGGCTGCTTGGCGGTGGCGGTGGCGTCTGTGCATTCACCTGCAACACAAATACAAACAGAGCCGCAACAAGAGCCAACAAGCACCGGTTGATGATCGGTGCCATCGCTCCAGCTAAGCAAAGCTGAGCTGCTTCCAGACCTTGTTCAACTCACAACAACTCGGACAAACCGATCCACCGAGCCCCTAATAAGGTTAGAGCTTCAGGGACGAACCAGTCTAGGTCCCGATCAACCTGTTCCCAAATCTGCACAGCCCGATCTGCTCACCACCCCCGCCGCGGCAAGCAAGGAAGCCCTGCGATCCGAAGATAGATAACCCTGACAAAATCAATCTGCAACTCTCTTCGGGCACAAATTTAGAGCTACAGGAAAGTAAAGTAGAGGTCCCGGATTTACAGAACCCAACTCGCGCACTCGCAGCGCTGGAGATTTAGAGATGACGCTGGGAAGTCGCTTTTCCTGTCAGAGCACTTAACGCTCCTGACTGCTGATGAGAAAGGAAAGTTTGTAAGTAGGTACGTCGGCGTCGGCCCCAAACGCACGAACTTGGAACTCAGTCCTCCAGAGCTACTTTCGGGGTTGATGTGTGCATGCTATGAATGATTAGGGTGCAGTTGAACTCAATCGCCATGAGTAGGAGCTGCTTCCGATCGGGAGTCGAAGAATCGGGAAGTTATGAGAAGAACACTACTGCGGGGATCGAGGTCGGTAAGAAGAGTAGGGACCACGTCGGAGTGTCAGCGTGGCGCGCTGCATGTCGTTTCGTGAGGTTTTGTGAGGGTTTTGTGGGGTTTTGGGTCCGACTCCCTCGCTTGCCACTTCACCAATTGTCCCATTTCCCAATCTCCCAAACATGGCCCTCCAATAGTAAACAACTCCCTTGTCGGGTTTTTCGTGCGCGTTGTGTGGGTCGGGTGCTCGCTTTTGGGCTCTTTGGGTGGCTATCGGCTTTTAGAGGCCGTGCACGAGGGGGCTAAACGTCTTGCTCTTTGAGTTTGTGCCCCCACCAATTCTTCCCGGTAGTGGAAACGCAAACAATTATTTTTTTCTTCAGTTGATTCTACTCTTGAATTAGCATCAGAAGTTTTGAATTATCATACATGGATCTAGTTGGGATGAGGTACCCACAATCCTATGGGAGACATGTCTTTACGTCCTTGCCTTCCTTAATAAACAACTTCTTCTTTTTGTGTTGGGCATCCACATCCGGCCATGTTGAGCGGCTATCGACTTTGAGAGGTCATGCACAAGGGAATAGATTTCTTGCTCTTTGTAGTGGAGACACAACCACTTATCATGGGTTTAGTATGTTCTTCAGTTGATTCGAACTCCAAAATTAGCATCAAAGACCTTGAAAAAGCATATATGGATCTGGTTGGGATGAATTAACCACAAACCTATATGAGACATACTTAAAGTTACATCATGATAATTGTCCTCAATAGGGCAACTCCCTCTTTTGGTTCTTTATAGGGTTGGGTAGGTTATGATTTTGGCCATGTTGGGTGGCTATCAACTTGTGAACCCATGCACAAGGGGATAGATGTCTTGCTATTTGCATTGTGCCCCTGCCAATTTTTCCTAGTAGTGGAATTACCATCAATTATGGATTTGGACACAAAATGTTTCTTTAGTTGATTTGACTCTAGAATTAAAATTAGAGTTCCTTGGGTGGCTATCGACTTTGAGGGCATGTGCGAGGCGAGGCCATGGCTAGATGTCCTACTCTTTTGAGCTATGCCCCCACAAATCTTACGAAAGGTGAAAACACAATCAACTGTGAAGTAGATAACAATTTATTTTTTGCATTTGATTATATATATCTCTAGAGCATACATTATTAAGCAGTGTGCATTTATTCATGTAGACCCTGAGAATATAACTACGGGATGCCCCAACCTAGTGCAAGGAGACTCCGACTAAGTTTGAATTTGCACTAGGTTGGAGCATCCCATGGTTATATTCTCAGGGGCCACATGAATGAATGCACACTACTTATAATGTTATGAGGGATTTGATAATATAGAATGAATTGACCACAAAACTATAGGAGAGTATTTTACAACATGGCCCTCCATGTTAAAGAACTTCCTTTTCGGTTCTTTGTGTTTGGATCCTTGCTTTCGGGCTCGTTGGGTGGCTATCGAGATGAGGCCGCACACGAGGGCCAAGGCTAAATGCCTTGCACTTTGAGCTTCGCCCCCACCAATCTTACATAAGATGAAAGCTTAGTCAACCATATTAAGATGCAAGTTTTATTTTCTTTAGCTGATTTGACTTCAAAATTACTACACCGACTATCCCAATTAGTGAGGGTGAGCTAATTATGCGTGTGGGAAATGAGTGAAGGTGATACTAAATTTCTTTACGTTATGAAATTAGTGCCACCAAAAGATCTAGGAAGCATTGTTCATCTCGGCATTATTGACCCCAAAAGTCTATTTATAGCATGAATTATTCATTTTGGCATTATTCACTAACATTCATGTGTTTGCATTTTTTTAAATCACTCTACAAACACCTTAGAACACGCACCAATTTTCTTGAAATGTATGTAAATGAACATTTATTCATGAATTCAGTATCACTCAATCAAAATTCCAACCCTCATTAATTTTGAGAATTGACAAAATAATACATATTTCAGGGATTATTACAACACACACTAATTGAGACAATCATTGTAGTTATCATCAAAAATTTCCAAATTAGTCTAATATAAGGGATCCAACTTGGATGAACCAACCACAAACTTATAAATAATAAGTGTTTGGTCAACTAGCATTCAACCCCCTTTACATCGGTAAGATTGGTGGTGGGATGTCTAGCAAGACACCTAGCCACAATGGCCCTCGTGCAAAAGTGGTATGTAGCTACCAATTGTTTTTTGGCCCCCGAGTGAACGGAGAACGACTCCGCAACAACACCGACCTGTCTTTTGCTTTTGGCCAACTTCACTTGCATAGAGTGGCGAGTTTTCAATTTGGTGCATGTGGAGAAGAAAGAGTGGAAGAGTGACTCCGATCTTCAAGGACCAACGTGAATTGTAACAAAATTGCATTATTGTTGCTTGTTCATGGGAGTGAACACCATCATTCTAGTGTGTGTGTGTGTATATATATATATATATATATATATGCTTGAGCTCTCATCCATGTCCCTACATAATTAATTTCAAGCCTAGCTTATTTAGAGATCGAGGACAGTGTTCAAGATTGAAGCCCTCATATGAGTTTCATTTTGAAGGGCTCTCAAATTTTAGCCCTTTAGTTGAAGGGTTGGTTCAAATCCAAGACGTCGATCCAAGAATATAGAAATGAAATACAAAACTCATATTAAACTTGTGCATGAATTATATGGTATATGTTTCCAGTACAATCTAAAGAATTAAGAATCAACCATCTGACTCCACTTCTTGTAGTGACAATGCCCTACACTTGTTGGCTCTTGTGGTGAGCAGATTATATTGAGGACTTCAAGTGACGTCTTCATTTTCAATTTCGGGTTGCATTTTGAAGGGCTGTTTTGAAAGAGGTATATTTTGAAGGGCCAAATCGCTTTTGAAGGGCATTGAAGACTTCAATATTGAACATTGTTCGAGGAGACTAGGTATAGATGGTGGAAAGAGCATCATGGGAGGAGTCAAACTTGGATCACTTTTTGGCGGCATCCGCAAGTTTCAACCATCAAACTAGAGACTTGATGCTACAAAGGTGGAGAACCAAGTTGATGTGTTGTAAGCAACTTTGTTTTGACATGTTTTTGTTTCACATTTGGTGGTGGCTATTGAGTCTTTTACATCTTTAAAGTCGTGTGGCAATAATAACTTTGTGGAGAGAAGGGTGGTAGTTGTGCCCAAGATAACATAACGACTAGGCAACATCACCAAATTTCTCTTCAACTTGGCTTATATTGTCACAATTTTATGGAAGACCAAATTATTAGTTGAGTGCAATGGGGAAATTAGTGCAACATATCATATTTGTCACATATAGCATGTCACATGAGGGTCTAGTACTATACTAGTATGCATTTTTTTTGTCAATTAAATGAAACTAATGGTTGTTGAGTTTTCAAGGCTTTAAGACTAGGGAATGTTATCTTTGTGATTAAGAAATTGTACTAAGGGCCACTTTATACGCGGCTTGGGGCCGGCCCAAGCACCGGCCTGATTCATGTCCTTTAAGCCCTCACTCCGGCCCCACTTTATGAACTTTTTTCGGGCCCAACCTTGTCACATGTAAAGTGATGAGGCCCGATTCTAGGGCCCGATGATCTTGAGGGTTAAGTTTCACGGAGCTTACCATGGTCAATCCCCGGTGTTCTTAACAATTAAGTTTCACGACACTTACCATGGGGGATGACCTCTATAGGGTTGTGGTTAGTGAATCGAAATTGGGTCCCACTAGACTAAATCAGGGCCTTCAAATCTAATTCCAATGTCAAAATTCTCCTATAAATTTATCTACCATGTTCAACGGATTAACCAATGGATGCAGTTTAGGAGGCACACCAAATTCTTGAGTAATGGCTTAAATGTTTCATTTTTGTCTTAAGTGTATAATTAACGCCTTAATTGTTGTGTTATTAGCCTAATGCTACCATATTTATACTAATTTTTGGCTTATTAGACTAACACATAGCCTTAGCCGTATCATATGCTTGATTAAATGCTTAAATGTTTCATTTTTTTAATCTTAAGTGTGTGATTAGCACCCTAATTTTTGTGTTATTAGCCTAATGCTATCATATTTGTGCTAATTATTTTGTTATTGGACAAACCCATTGTCTAATGCATGCCAAATTCTTGTCTAACGACTTAAATGTTTCATTTTTATCTTAAGTGTATGATTAGCGCCTTAATTGTTGTGTTATTAATCTAATGCTATCATATTTATGCTAATTGTTGCATTATTAGACTAAACCATAGCCTAAGCCATATCATATGCTTGATTAAATGCTTGAATGTTTCATTTTTATCTTAAGTGTGTGATTAGAGCCCTAATTGATACCTTATTAGTCTAATAAAATCATATTTATGCTAATTGTTGTGTTATTAGAGGAGTGGAGAGGCGAGAAGAAGAATTTGCCTTCTAAAGATTGACAGTAGATATGAGCCCAATCCAACGGATGAGCCCAATTCGGCCCATGTTGAGAATTCGGGCCGAGGAAAAGCTCGTCCCGATTTCTTCAAGTTGGCCAGATGGTTTGGCGCCAAAATTGCGCCACCTAGGATGCCACATGGGATGAGTGAGTGTTCGGGCCGGCCCCTAGAATAAAACCCTTGGGCCGGATTTGATGAAACTGAGTGATCCTATTAGCCCAAATTATGAGAGTTTGGGCCGGCCCTCAATCCGGCCCCAAGTATAAAGTGGCCCTAAGAATGAACACCAACATCCCATTTACCTTACAAGTTAATCGGATATTCACAGTTGCCTAAATCCCTAGGCATTACTTTTTTAGATTGATTTGATAATGAAATAAGCACCAAGGGTCTCACTAAATTAGTGCCATGCTAGGATTCAAGTAGGATCAAAATAGCATCAACAATTATCTTCTAATATAGAGAAATTTATTTGAGCAACAAATTGTCACCAAATTGTAAAAGTTGTGACTAGAGGTGCATCTATTTTTAATTAATTTAGAAATATGTAATTTAATATGCATTTTAAAACACTCGGCAAATTTTGAGGCATTTTTAAAAAAATTAATTATAAATTCACTACTATAATCAGTCCAAGCCAATAGGACAAATATAGACATGCACAACTTCACCAATTGTTTCATATTACCATATAGCATTAGTATATTCAAACTCAATGGTAGTGCATAATACCCTAAGCCTTGCCACACGAACTGACGAATACCGGAATATGGATTTTGCATCGGGGGACGATGGCTGGGGATTCGTGGCACTCACTAAGGAACATCCATCCAAGATATCGTGGATGAAGTGGCTCCAATAAAAAAAGCCCCCCATTGGGGTTGAGGGCCGATTCATTCGAATGTGACATCACTGGACTAATTCGGGGCCTTTGACTCTATTTCCGGAACCCAATTACCTAAAAATAGCCATTTAGATGATTCTTGCGTTTTTTCATCCGCATGGATGATTTTACTTGAGTGCCACGAATCCCCGGCCGGGGACGATCTAGGCGCAATCTTGGATGAATACTTGGGCAAAGAAGAGCTCAAAGAATTGATCCTAGAAGAGGGGAATGTTTTCGACAACGATTTGACAAGGACCTCGGGATTGATGTCTTCAATGAATTTCAATAATAATAAAAACATTAAAAAAATTGAAGTATTTTTAAATGTATTTTATAATGCCACCTCCGACCTCTAGAATAAAAAAATGCAACACTACTTGTGACACATGCCCAACATGATCACAAGTATTTTGTGTATGATTTGATTTGACGAGAACAAAGTACGGACATTGAGCTTTTGGTGGCAATAATACACATCGGGCCATGAAATGGGAGCAGAATCTCAAGATTAGAAACTGCACCAAATGGCAACAGTAGAGTGGAAAGATATGGTCTCTCTAATAATTAGTGTGGACCAAATCATCAAATTTTAGGGCCACTTCACACATGAGCCAAGAGCCGTGACCTTGTAATGGTGAGGACCCTTGACTCTCATCCAAAGGCCGTACCATGGGTGTTGGGAAAGCCGTTTTATGTAGTCACGGGCCCTCAAGCATAGTGTGAAGTGAGAATGGACCATGTTGCGGGACCATTGCATATTTTGTTGGCGGAAAAAGAGGGGAGGATTTGGTTTAATATAATATGTCTCAAACTCTATCAATTTGAGAGAATTACTTGGCGGTGTTTGTCTGTCTTGGAATTTGCCATGCAATATGTCCTGAAATATGTCATGCTGGAAAATTTTTTAAAAAAAGTCATGGTCTCCCGGAATTTGCATCAGACCCACCTCTTGGAGGTGGGCCTAACGAAAATTCCGGGAGACCATGAAACCTTATCCATAATCTGCCATGTAGGACTCCATGTAGACTTTTCATCCATGAAGTCTTCTTTGGGCCTTTAGGTCTTCACCTACGCATGTGAAGTGAACTTGGACGGTCTCCGCCCTTTCGACCAATGAGAGCTCTCAAATTGCAATGGTCACAGGCCTTCAGTCTTGTTTGTGAAGTGGCCCTTATGCAATGCTCATTTGGTGTGCACGCATGTTGGAACTTGGGAAATAATGCACTAATAGGTTAGAGTGAACTTACTCAGAATCATGTTGGTGGCAATACCATAAATGATGCCTAAAACAAATAAACAAATAATCAAATAAATAACTACATGCATTGTACATACATACACTTGATATCATGTAAATGGCAATTGCATGGTGTTGGTGACCCACCCTTAAGACTAGGCTAAAGCGTGTTCTTTTTCCAAGAATTCATGTGGTCCACACAAATTGGAGACATAGTAGTGCATAGGTTAGCATGATATGACTTAAGTTAGAATACTGCACAAAGTTCACATCTTTTTGCTACATTGGTACTATAAACTTCACACGTAACTTATAAGTGAATGACTGTATTGTTCTTTTGTGTTATGTGGGGATCAGATAGCCATCACCTTTCACAAGCAAAAATCACTAATAGTTTCTATAACTACCCATCGGCCCTTGGGTCATTAAATGTTTTTTTTTTTTTTTTTGAGACAGAAGGCCGATAGGCCAACGCCAAAGCACATGAGGCAGTTGACCACCTGGCAAGTTTTCCGTCAGGTAGAGAGGAGATTTCACAGCCGGGATTCGAACCGCCAACCTCTTCCTTGAGATTTGGGTATCCCTCCACCATCATCCGGTAGTTTAAGGTCGTCTCGGACCAATGGGTCATTAAATGTGTGTCTAAGTTTGTTTCAAATCAAGCCACAATTCACCTTCAGTTACTTCCCGAAGAATATCTTGGAGTACCTGCAATGAAGCTTCCGAGAAGGTCAGTGGACACTGGATAAGTTGCATGTAGCTCAGGAGTCAAAACTGTGTATTTCAACGCAAGTACAGAGCCCAGAAAGTCTCAAACATGGAAAATCCGAACTAGGTAGTATATGATGTGTGGTACAATTGCTTTCCTCTCATAAAGCAATTGACTTTAAAGAATTGTGAAGTACATCACACTAGGGTATGGAGCCCTATTGTGGGCATTTCCAACTCCACAAACATAAATGGTTGTTGGATCGGCTCAGGAATTGTTTCATATAATTGGCAATTACGAATCATAAAGATTGTGATTTCAAATTTCAGAATCGGAGTAGAGATGCAAAAGTTATAGGAGTTCAAAGTGGAGATTCTCTTACTCTTGAAACGATCAACAACACATAGGCGCTCCAATTGACATGTTCAATATTGACTCAAAAAGGGCGTCTATATACTATGAGTACAAAGTCCAGTCACATTGTAACACATGTCTTAAAGTGTTCATTCTTGACTGCAAGCCTTGCCACATATCTTTTAAATGTAGGCATCCAACTAAGAAGAGTGATCACATACGACCCACATCCCTTACCAACATACTAGTCAAAGAGCACACATCTTACGAAATTAAAAAATTTGCATATCTATCGCATCAATCGACTTGCAATTTTTTAAATTAAAAAACCATATTTAAGGATGAGAACCTGCAATACTAAGGTGGTCTGCTCATGTTCTAGACTCCAACATATGTGGTAAGTGAAATGTCTAACGCCATTGCCCTAGGGTGTGGCCAAGGATGTTTTACGAACAAACACTCTATTCACTCCGGCCTCCTCTGGAGACCGGAGTTCTTCTTCTTCTGGTAAGTGAAAGGTGAAAGAAGTGAACATTTTCTGAGTGTGCATTTTTGATAGATGTTTGGTTTTAACATAGACTTCAACGTTGCCACGATATAGATTTCCAATAGGCCGATATTGTGTAGCTAGATCTTCAATACCAAGATAGATTTTGCATGTTCCCCAAAGGAAAAGAAAGAAGAAGGAATGTCAATGTTCGAAACATTGACGTGAATGTCACGTGAGCCCGTTCTCCTTATTTTGAGCATGTTTTTATCATGGTGTTGAATAAGGTGTATTGCCTTCCTTTCATAGGGTGGGCTCATTATGGTCAGTTGGGGGAGGGGATGCTGAGTTTATGCCATGTATTTGAAGGTATTTTTGTTTTTGATACCATTCGGATCTATACACCATGTAAGAACCTCCACACCTATGTAAAATCGCTGCAATATCAATATGGTTTAGAATGGAATCAACCCAAATAAGAAATGGGGTTTATAAAGATTCTCTCACCTTGACATCCCACCAAATACCGTAGCTCTCTAGCAGCTTGGGCATAAAATTGTTAATTTTAAAGGCGCAACATTCCAAGAGTGCCTAAAATCACAATAATGCAAGTGACATTCACTAGAATCCAACAAAGTAGCATCACATAACTTCAACAATGTCTTTACTCAACATCAATCTCATTCATGGTCTAAAAACAATACAAGCATGAATTTCCTCCACAAAGCAAAATTTGTTGCCAAGCAAAACCCTGACATACAAGTAAAAGACAAACTTTAGGGTAAGGAATGTTGGTTAAGGGAAGTGATTAGGGTAACCATAGCCGCCATAGATGAAATTAGGAAAACCATTTATGAATTATAGAAATGATTGGGATGAATGTCTAATTTATCTTAAATTATTTTTAGAATCTGCCCAATTCTAGAATATTATTCTTTGGGTTGCCTAACTTACTTTCGCACTTTAATTAATTATTAGGCAAAAAGGTGCCCAAGCTGCTAGAGAGCTATGGTATGAATGTTTGACTGGTATTACAATTTTGATACCTACAGGTAGGTTCTTTGATAGTGTACCAATAAATTGATGTTGATTATTGATACCATGCATTCACCTAATGCACTTACCAAGACCAATATTGGCGTAGTAGACTCCATTGTGGCAGTAGTACTTGTGTCGCTCGCTCGCTCGCTCGCTTCGCCCCGCACCCCCGCCAATTTGCTTCTGTTGGAAGGTTAGCATAATTCGGTACCATTACTTGCAGAGCTGCATCAGTAAACCGAGGGTGTGTCGCAAGGGACCACGAGGAATGTGATGGAGGTTTAGGAAGAGAGGGGGTTGAGTGAGTCGCTGACTGCCGAGGACCTGAGGCAATGTGATTGGGGTTAGGACCATGGCTTGCTACCGAGATTCCTCATTTTCCGGTACGATTCAACACAAGGAGAACCAGCAGGTGAAATCCTCATGGTGACCGTGAGTGGTGGATGACCATCACCACAAAGGGCGAGAAACGCTCCTTTGGATTGTGTTTTTGCACCTTTACCTTCATGCTATGCAAGCAAATTACGGAGGTTGATACGAACATTATATTATGGCGTTGCCTTCATTATAGGTTATAGAAATTCTAACACAATCCAAGGCAATGTGTGTAATAATTTATTGTAATCTACTAAAACTTCTTTCCAACGGTGATTTTGAATTCTGAAATTCTCAGATGGCTAGATCTCCCAAAAACCTCTGCTTTGTTCTCACAGTCGTTGATCTTCCTGTGAGGATGAAAAGGTCACAACCCTAATTCTGCCTGCCATGCCTGACTCTTTCCGTTTTCAACTACTCCCATAGGACACCCTAAACCTAGCATATTGGTACAGAGACGCATTAGTAAATTGAGACTTCAAACTCTAAACCCTAAACCCTAAAAAGGAGAATCAGATGGAGTGTAGCACACGGACGATGTCCGTGTGGATGTACACGCGATCCTCGAACAAGATTTAACATCGATAACATCAAATAGCAGTTACAGGGAGTGGTGAGTGAAGGTTATAGCTATTAAATTTGAGGAATTTTGCAGCACAACACCTACATTGGCATATAGTTTGCATTCATAGACATAGTGGTAGGGTTGATCATGTATAACTCAATGTGGAGCTACTTTTCATGCAGGTTTGTTTGTCGGCCTTGGTGAACATTGTTACAAATGCGCATTGTGACTTTCTATGATGGGCCTCAAGTTCAAGAGTGTCGCCATTCCATTCAATCCAACATTCAACATTTAATATTCAACTTCAATCAAACCGTATAGGCTACTTTTCATCAAGAGTGAGATAATTGAGTTGGAGGGTCAAATACTTCATGACCATTCACAGACACCACTTCAATGTCCATTTCATCATTCCTTCGATTACGTGAAATTCATCATCGACTGAAGGTCTTGTTCATGATCACTCTGGATTATTGTACTAGCATTTTCATGAGGTGAGCATCTAATTCAATGGTTATATCCTTGTGCAACCATCAATCTATTTAGCACAATATTTCATAAGCCCACTTGGGCTCAGGTAACCATTGATCTGTTCTTTCACATGCTAGTCTTGTACACACAGTAGGTCCGAAATCTTGTAAGCTTACTTAAAATCTGGGGTTTTCTTACAGCTTTTGGTTTTGAGTGCCCATCCAGGGCTCCTCGAGTCCCCAGATTAGGGTTTTGTTATATAAATTTATGAATATGTGCATTTTTAGTGAAAAGCTTTGAGCTCTTACAAAATATAGACTTGCAAATACATGTAGTTCACAGGAATTGTGACACAAATATGACATAGACTTTCATGATGGTGTCAACTCCTTGCAAGTACCATAGCTCATAGCGGACAAATTGACTGGACTACATGAAATGGGCAACGCTCGTTGATTTATGAAGGAATATATGGTACATATGTCAACCTTGTATTGACTGGGTCAAAAGTAAGAGTTCATCTCCAAGAGTTTGCTCGTTCATCTCTTCTCTTTCATTCATTTTGTCACTTTTTTTGTCATAGTTTATTGAGTGCAACCAATCTTGTGCAATTATGATAATTGAAGGCATTGAGATGGAGCTATGATGACTCAATAAAAAAGATCATAGTTGATGGAGGAATTAATACTCCTAAGTTGCTGTTTATATTAATAGCTTAATTAATGCTACAAGGATGTCTTATTTTATTATTACTATTATGCTACAAAGATAAATTTGTTTCTTTTTTAAGAAACGGTATGTGGATAGTTTTTGGATGTTTATCTAAACATTAATAACATAGAGCCATGAGCAGGCAATTAAGGATTTTGGAAAATTGCATGTCAAAAAAAAAGAATCGCAAAACAAATATGAATAAGGTATGCGGGTGTTATTCGGTTACTTTTCTTAATTGGACACCTATTATTTGATTGATGTGTAATTAGGTGAGGATCAAAGAACAAACACCATAATGACATATTTTTAAAAGAGATTGGACTATGTCTTCAAATTTGATTGACCACTCGACACTCAATAGAGAACACAATTGGGAGGACCTATGTACTCAATTGAAGAATCAACAAACATCCACTTCCAACAATCATAATGAAATCAAGGGAGGTCCAATTTTCAATTTGATTTTTGTCGATGCTTCAACATAGATTTGCTAATGCAACACAAGTTACATTCTGTAAATCTAGTCAGGAGAACTTGGAGAACATGAAAAACAAACAGAATAACACCCACATACCTTACGTCAAAAGAAAGATTGTCCAAAAGTTATCCGTCACAAGACTATCCAGATCTTTGTCATAGATTAGCAGTGCTCATGTGTTCCATGTAGTTGTTTGCCAAGATTGTAATAACTGTTGCATGTTGGTTTGTCTTCAACCCAAATTCTTAAATTAACAATATCTGAGCAGCGTTCATATTAATGTATCAGAGAGTGACATAAGTTGTGTTTGTTGTTGGAAGGTGAGAGAAGCTCAAAAAGCAACGGAGAGAAAGTTTGAACTTTGAGACTGGTAACAACTGACTTTTGTAGAGAAGAAATTAAGTCACTCTTAACTGTCTTGATTGCTACTGCCAACTTCTTGAAGCTTCTTCCAATTCAATTTCCACTTAATGATAATGATTTTGAACCCACTCAAAAGCCTGTGATCTTACCTAAAGTTTTAGTAAGTGTGTTTTGTGAATAATTGGGATGCCTGATGGGTTTCAACTATTATATGAATCAAATGTAAGCTATAATGATTCTTTACTTGCAAGTATTACGCAGTAACAACTTGCAAGCTGGCAAATCAAGGATTGCAACGTGCAAAAATTGTCCTCTGAATATATTTCACAATGATTCAAGTACTATAAATCGTATTTCGAGTGAAGAACTAGTCACCATGTTCTTCTTGAATTTTGTGTTACCCTGTGGCTGCTTCCAACTTGTGGAACATTATGGGGATCTCATTGTGTTACGACTAATTCCTGGCTGCTAGATGGATACAAATCTATGAATCCGAACTTGAAATCTACTTCGCTTATAGATCGTAAATCTATATAATGACTGAGAACCAGTGGTACGATGACGTGATCCCTGTAGTCGAAGCAAGGTATAGTTGTTGTGGCCCAATTTATTGATTCGAGGCCAGCCTTCCCACAACTGAAGGCGATCAAAACGCTGGTGAGGGATCATTTGGATTCAATACTACCCCCACTTTGATGGATAGGACAATGATAAGAGGTGACTCAATGAGATGAAAATATAATGGCAATTTGCACGTTTCTCGGCCTAACCTCAAGAGAGACCATATTGGGGCCTGTTTCTATTGATCAGAGATTTGATTTCAAACCCAACAATATGAATCACATAGTCAATTAAATAGACTAAATATATGGGCCTTAGGAAATTTAAGATGGACTTGTGGCTCCTGTTAGTCCTACTTCCAAGAAGCAGTAAGAAAGAAATGCTCCTAAAAATTAGGAAAGTATTTCCTACTTTGGCCATGTAGGATTCCAAGTGAAACTTGTCATACACAGAGAATGGCAGAGGCCTTGGCCTAAGTGTTCACCCAACTTGGACCACAAACTAACATGTTTCTTAGCCAATCACAAGTTTAAGAATTGAAGTGGTCCATCACTCTGGTGATCTTGGTGTAAACGGCCTCTACTAAAATTACATGGAATATGGTAGGCGCAATGTTTGAGGAGATTTTTGGGCATAAGGTATTGAGGCCTTAAAGTAACATCTTCCTTTTGGTAACACATGTTTTTTTAATCCTTGAGCCATCAACAACTGAGTGCAACGGTGCCATCAAATAAGTCATTGTTAAAAGCGATTAATCATATGCGGCATTAAGTACAAAATAGCACCACTTTGGCCATTCATAGTAGTGGTGTAAGAAGGATGCAAAAACGCTTTTAAAAAGAGCATCAACTTTAACCAATAACAATGGCTAATTGGAGATTTATATGCTCAACAAGGTGGTGTAAGAAGTGATTCACAAAAGGGGGACAACACCTTCATTTAATAGAGGATCCTCACCCACAATAAGATTGATTTTGTGGTAACTCTCACCTACAATCCAACATCAATAGACCCCCCTAGTGGAGAGTAAAAGGTTCTTTCCTTCAAATGACTTTGCGAATTTCTGTGGTTAGATATGAATTTATTAAAATTTTAACTTTTTAAAGACTTGTATAGATTTGCTAATCTACAAAAAATTTCAAATTATTTAGCCTACCTAAAATACCAAAATTTTCTTAAAGTGTCATTTTAAGGCCCTAGGGCCACTTCACACTATGGCCGTCAAAGTTGAGAGGCCGTGGGATTGAGTGGCCAAACTTTGTTGAGAGTCCAAAGAAATGGGCTGAAAACAACCAATAAAATATAGTAATTGGAGCCTTCAGTCGGGCATAATGTGAAGCCTCCAAAGGCCAAGCCCAAAGTCCAAACCCAAAGGAGCATCCCACTTTCTTCCTTGCCCAAAACAACCCCTCCAATCTAAGGGCCAAGATCTTGTCAATAGTTGATTTTTTTATGAAAAAAACTGACGGCCTCTCGACCATAGTTTGGGTTTCCATTCCCGTCCAACCCAAACTTCCTTTGAGAGTCCGTCGCCTTCGTCAAAAAGTAAGCATTTTAAATTGTGACAGCCTTTGGACTTTGGCCTTAGTGTGAAGGGTCGAGAGGATGAACTCTTGGTTTCTTGCAATATGATTGGTGGAAGTCTACGGCCTCTCGACCTTCGGCCATAGTTTGAAGCACCCCTTAGAGCGTCCCCACCCGGGCATGGGGCATGCCAACGCCATAAATGGGGCATCCGGGTTCTGAGGTGGTGGTACCGGTATAAAGTGAGCCCCACCAATGGCCGGCCCCCCATAATTTAGAACCGGCCCGGCCGCCCGGGTATAGTAAAGACCTTCCCCCGCCATAAATGGTTCATATAGCGTTCATCCTCTGGCCCGCCAAGAGATTATTTTAATAACAGATACTCCGATATCCTACTTTATCCCACTTTATCTAGTGTCAGATAATAGGTGTCGTTGTCTTATTGATTGCTTCCTAATTATGGCGGGGTATGCCTAGGCTTTGGTGGGCTTTGACTCAAGATGAGCTGCCCTGCCCAAGATGGAGGGCTCGCCAAAGGTATAAAATATTATATACTCCATTTGGCGTATGCCCGGTCTGGTGGGGATGCTCTTAGAGTATCACCACCCATGAATGAAGCCGAATTGCAAAAGTTTGAACACAAAACAAAGATTCATCCAGGTTCAATTTGGGTAGGAGGCATATGCCCCACCCACAAACTCGCTTTTGAGTCCGACTTCAACGAGCACCCTCAAACCCAGTAAATTTTTATTATTAGAAAGTAAGTCTTGGAGGAGTATAATACTCTTGTCTTATTCTCGATTCATTGGAGTTCAGGTCAGCTTGGTGCACTGAAAACTTGCTCCGTTTTGCAGGACAATCACTGCATTGAGGCTGCCCTTGGTGTTCAATTCATCCAATTTTCAGATGGGTGGGGCAATTCCGAACTGAATTGAACTACTCTACATCTGTTTTGCAGTTCAGTCCACTACTGGTGGCAATACTCTTAGTACCTTAGTTGGTCGAGATCCTAGTGTTTCCAAGTCCAATTGGTTACATGTTGACATCTTTCGGTTATTCTTTATTAGTTTGAATATATTCACTAAATTCCTCTAAATGCTGGGTAATTTTCCTGAAGTCTTGAACTTCAACCAGTTATTTCTCAAACGGAACCGCTTCATCTGTAACTAGCAGTTGGTTCTCCTCATTCATGGGGTAGGCAACTCGGCCAAAGCTGCATCACTTTGAAGTCATTAAAGCATACCTGACTTATTTGTTCCAAGGATTCCAGTGTTGGTTTGTGTGCCTTATTACCTACTTGGTTGGAGTTATTTCATGCTTTCTAATTTAGTGCTGGTGTTGAAAATAACAAATCACATGTAAGTTCACTGTGTATGTCAGATGCAGCGTAGTAATGGAGGATCTACAAGTGGGCTGGATTTGAGGATCCTCGAGTGACACTCAGGGCTGTTTTAAACAGTGTCACATGACTAAAGGACATGAGAAAAAGGAATTTAGGATTTCTTGTGGTCATGGTTGGTGGTCCGAAGCCATGACTGCAAGAAATCCTAAATCATTATTCAAAAGCTTTGGTCACATAGTGTAAAGTGGACTTGGACTAGGACGCAATGTTTTTAACGAAATTAAAAAACAATGCTTATAAAAAACATATGGTACTAGAAAAAGATGACGGGTTTTTGTCCTAATGGTTACCTTCATTTTCCACTAAGACAACTTATTACGCGTTGTCTTACCACAAATTCTAGGTGACCACCAAAACATTATTCATTTCTAGACATATCGGATTCCATGTCACTTGTTCATTGATATTTTGACATAATCAATCTTAATTTGGTGATTTTGTGTACAACAAAGTGAGCCCGTCATTTATTTCTTAACCAATTGGGGGGTTTAGAAAGCGGTTGACATGGTCCATGATCACTAGTGTAAACATGCCCTAACTTATCACAATCTAGTACTCTTACATGGTTCTAATGACTACATGAAATATTTGATTTAGTGTGACCTACATTATTTGTCATCAACCCACATTAATTAATTGTCTTGCAATCACTAAGAGACAACTAGAGAGGGTGTTACATGATACATGGTGCTACATGACAAGTTGTGAAGACTGCTCTACTTAACATGACGCAATAATTTTAATGAAAAATTGAGGGAGATCACTTGTAGAATGTAAATCACTATACTTGCATTTGAAGACTACTTTAATGGGGTCTATGAGATTGGGATTTAGGGATTTAGGGATTTAAGGCCCCCTATCATTATCTCATTATCTAAAACTTCTTTTTTAATATACATGGGACCCCTTTTTTAAAGTGATTTATATCCTAGAAATAAGAGACCCTTAGTTTGTTTTACCTTGCCTTTGTTGTTGTCAACTTAAATTTACTCCCGAAATTGCTTTTCTGGTTAGACAATGATCAAAAAAATAAACTGTGGGAATGCATTAAAGCAAACTATCAACAATAAAACCAACAATGCCATGTGCATTTTGAAACCAATTATAAAACAATGTAGTAGAAACGGTGGACCATTCAAATTGTCACCAAAACAAAATTATAATACGCCTTGGGCAAGTGCTAGTTGGTTATGAGAAAGGCAAAGTCATCATGATTTGTATTTACAAATACAATTCAATTTAATAGTTGACAGCCAAACACTCCCATCATGAGGAAATACCGGTCTAGCCTAAATCTCTCACAACATCTTCTAACCTACTACATTGATAATCCCAATCAATGCGTGTTACTATTCAGAGTCACATCTAACAGAAAATCAACTTCAATATTATGAACACTGAGCTACATCAAGCTGCTTTCCAAATATAGTGTTCTCCTTCTGCCAATTGGCCATCATGTTCGGCTTGTTGACGCAACCTCTACACCTACAATTGCCTTCCACTTCTGAAAGACCCCAACATGTGTCGGTTGTCCCAGCAACCACCTTCCATTCCAGTAACTACCCCCAAAATGATCACCCCCCCAAACCAATCACAATTTTGACCAAGCAAAGTAATCCACACTGGCACCCCCAGGCAATGCACCTGAACATGACTCACATATTGAACCCTCAGAAGTGCTTGATGCACATGGGAAACTCATACATTGCATTACATGACTAGAACTTCTGAAAAAGCTTGTTGAGCACAACACAGTTGGGCATGTGCAAAGTGTAAACACAAGGAGAATAACATCTGCTAAAAAAAAGTCAGTGCACTGCAAGTTACCATTGTAAAGTTAGTCATGAGTAGCAAAATGGGAGGTCAATCATTTGCTAAAGCGGAATATGTAACTTCCGCTCACTTACCTACTCCATTTCCTGGACCTAAATATGGCGAGAACTTGCATAATGCACCAACATTTTCCAGGTCAGAGAGGTCGATGCCATTATGTGTTAGTCAGATTCCAGAATATATGTATTGTGGTTAGTGTCTGCTCAGGAAACTACACTTCTGTAATGCAATATTGCAAGTTACCATTTCTTGCAATCGTTACTCATAAGTATGCCGTTTATGGTATTTAGTGTCACTTACTATTCAGAGTTATGCAGTGTTTTGATTCTTTATTACAAATGTAATATTTTACCAAGAGAAGTGATTTATGTTCTATAATGTCCAAACAACCTATTCAACTTTCGTTAATAAAAATTGAACTCATGAGTAAGAAGTAATTCCATCGTGTATATTCCATATAGTAAGTGACACTAAATACCATAAACAGTGTAGCACAATAAAAAAGGCATGAATTAACTGAATGTTTCAATTTTCACTTACCTACTCCATTTCCTGACCCTATATATGGCAAGACTTCACACAATGCACGAACATGCAGTTACAGCTCGAGTTCATATTGTGTCATTCAGATTTCACAATACTCATCTAGGTGCAGTGCAGATTAGGTGTAAATTGATTGTATATTGGCCCAAAAAGTGCCACATGTCACCATGTGATTGTTTGGAATCTCTTAAAAGATGACATGGAAAATGAAACTAGGGAGACCTGTGTCCAAGCAGACCCGATGTAGTTAACATCTGATCTGAAAACCAGTGGAGCATTGCAAGTTATCATTGCAGATTTACTTATGAGTAGCAAAGCGGAAAGTCATTAATCATGCCTTACAGCTCCTTAATGTGTAATTTCTACTTGCTTACCCTGGACCCACTACACTAAATATTGCATTTAGTGCCACCAAAATAGTCTTGCTCAATACTAATTGTAAACTGCCCATGTAGTGTCACCAACACTAAATGTAAACCTAACATTATTTGTCATTCCTTGTAAAAAAAAATTGGGTGTTATAAATTTATAATGTTGCAATTATTGCCACTTACTAAGTGATTTTTGGGTTGAGATTTCAATCATCCATGATAATTTTTCATTATAGAAATGTTAGGATGCAGATACACCAAACTTTGTTTCAACAATTGACATGAGTTTCATGCATTTATTTATGCCACAAAAGAGTGGGCGAGCAAGTCAAGTAGGCACATAGCTGCACCTCAACATCCTTGTAGAACAAATAGAATTTTGGACAGTGGATGAACAAAGAGTAAGTTGGAATGGCAGTACTTGTAAACTTATTCATAAGAAGTGTCATTTAAAAATATATGACAGTGACATAAAATACCATATGACACTGATTACAATATTTAGTATACCTACTCCTACTTAGGTTTCCTAGCCCGAAATATGGGCAAGAATTCACACAATGCATAAACATTTTTACAGCTCAAAGTTCACATTCACACAATCAAATTTCATGCTATGCACTAATATGTGCAATTAGGTTACTCCATGCTATATTGGCATTCCACACTACTCTAGATATTTGTTATCACAGTAACAAAACACATGATTCATTTTACTGTGGTTGTCATACTCCCTTACCTACCTACCTTTTCCTGACTCTAAAAATGTCAAGAACTCAAAAATTGCACCAACATTTTACAGCTCACAGTGGACATTCCACAGTATGTGGTACCTTGTAGCTCCGCAAACCTCCCTATTTTCACTCACCGAGTCTGGCTGTGCTGCTGTGGAACACGGAATTTCAACCTGCGCACGACGGCAGCGTCCACAAGGCTGATCCCCAACTTTACTTATCATCCTTGACTGGGTCCACCGGATGTTGGGAGAAGAATTTCATCAGACTTATAAACGTTCACACTCATCAGGATTTAAAAGTTTATGGACCTGCTTGAGGAGAATCATTACAATCTTCTACAGTTGATCGCTACCAATCCAGGCATAACGTTCAAGTCATATCGGCTCAGGAACAGTGCATGTCTCTGCTCTCACATTCCCTTTCGTATATAAGTATCCTTAACATGATATGGCAGCATTGCAATGCATTCCTTCACTGGTCAGTTGACATAACTTAGGCCTAAGTACTTAAATGTGAAGTTACACATTGTTGTTGTACAGTCATGTGTAAGTATTGTAACGCCGCTCCAGCGCCACGTCCCTCACGCCCCGCGTGAAGCTAATACCTCACCTGCACAAGCCACTTGTTAGGTGAGTCCCGCTAGCAACCACTAGCACCCTTAGACTCCTAAGGTTCTACCACTCGTGGAGACCTCACTAGTCAACCCACGGACGACCCTGGTTCCTTTTCCCCAAGGTTCGGGCCTTTCCCACACGCCCCGCGTGTGCTCTGAGTCCCTAAGTCCTCACCCGTTAGGCCGCATTGCCTAAGTCCTTTGTGCACCCCGCACGGGTCACCCTACCATACTCTAAGTCCGCCCGCCTTAGAGTACTTTCCCAACCGGGTTCAACCCTTTACACTCTAAGGGGTGCGATGCTAATCGCACACCCAACCCCCTTAGGTGTTCCTCCGCCCAATGGAGGGCTCGCTCTAAGGGGGCCTTACATCCTCCCCCACTTAGAACACTTAATGTCCTCATTAAGTCCATTGGTACGGCTCCCCTCGTTCTCACGAGGTTGAGTCTCAACGCCTTCGGCTTGGACCAATTCCGGTTCGCGTTGGCTCCTGAGATGAAGGCTTTAATGCGCATTGCCCTCACTCACTTCGCGCCAGTCCTTTACGACTTCGTGTCGTTTCTCTTAAGGCAATTTCTTAAGTCCTTTGCTCTTTAGACCTTGCCTGGCCACAGCAAGTGGTGGGTATTTATTGCCGGCTGGTAATAGAATGCGTTCGAGGCTAGCTACGCCTTTCCCCCGTTTACTCATTAGGACACGAATGGCCGCTCGTGCGCTTTCGCTCCGGGATACGCCTTGTGGGTGATCCACCTCACGCTCGGCGTCCGCACCTTGGTCTCGCCACAACCAAGCCCTCTTACTTTGCTTCGAGAGTCCCCTCGGCGGCGCCCATCCTCCAAGTTCGACTTGAGTCATTCCTTCGTGTACTCATGCTCTCGCCGTCTTACATTTTTGCTTTTCTTACTTGTGCTTGGGTCGCACCTTATTACTCCTCTTGCTTGTTTCGGGGTTCACTCTCCCCCACTTAGAGGTGTTGGCGACCTCGTCAACTATCAATGCCTCACGTGGATGGAGCTAGTCATCCTACGCTTATTCTTAGTGGGCTTTGTATATCGCGGCACATCTAGTGGGTTGGTTGGATCTTGGTTTCGTCGCGTGACTAGTTCGTCGTCCATCTCAATATCATTGTCGTCAATGAGAGGTGGCAACTTCTTACTAGTCGTGGTTCGCCTCCGTGCCGGCTTGTTAGCTTTAGCGTGCGCCGCGGCTTGTGCCTCGGCCACTTTTCTAGCCTCAAAGGCTTTGATAAGAGTTCTGGCATGCGGCAAGTTGACTCCATTGATCCACTCGTATTCATAAGGCGAATACCCGTGCATCAAACACTTGTATTGTTTTCCCCGCCCTTGAATACTTCTTGAGTCTAGGATTGCCGTAACCTTGCCCACCGCTCCGTCCCAAAGCTCGTATTCGGGTGGCGGCCTAGGATCCTCTTGCCACAAATGCAAGTCCTTTTCGTCCCGGTGGTATTTCTTAAGTAAAGACACGTGAAACACCGGGTGCCAACTCTTACCAACTCTTTTGCCCAAGTCTAACACGTACACGTCCGGATGAAGAATCTTCTTCACTGGAAACGGCCCTATCCACCTCGCGGACCACTTGATAGATAATTCCGTAGGAATTCCCAAGTTCCTAGAGTCCAACCAAACTTTCTCACCCACTTTGAATGTGATTTCCCTTCGCTTCTTATTCACCGCACTAGCGTAGCGATCTTGCGCTTTAGCCATCATGGCCTTAGCATTTCGAAGGATCATTTGCCTTCGCGCAACCCACTGGGCCGCATCAAGCGAGTAATATCCCGAGAGACGTTCTTGGTCACGCGTGAATTCGCTTTGACCAACGGACAAGTCACTAGCCAAAACTGCCTCTTGCCCATAACACAAGTAAAACGGTGTTTTTCCCGTCGTTCGGGAAACCGTTGTGTTATAGCACAATTCGGCAAGAGGTACTAACGTTGGCCACTCTTGTTGGTCCTTTTCACAAAAGGCCCTCATATACATGTTAAGGATCGAATTGATCCTTTCGGTTTGGCCATCGCCTTGCGGATGCCAAGCCGTCGTCATAGAAAGTCGCACCCCGGTGCGCCGCATCATGTGTTGCCAGAATTGAGTCTGGAATAACAACCCGCGGTCGCTCACAATGTCCCACGGAAAGCCTCTATGCCTAACCCAATTGTCTAAGAACAGTTGGGCCACCTCTTCGGCCGTGGCTTGTTTCGAACAAGGCACGAAAGCCGACCATTTACTTAACCGACACACGATAACCATTATCGCGTCCATTCCCGTCACATTCGGGATACCGGTCATAAAATCCATAGAAATGGAATAGAAATTTTGTTTCGGTATTGGCAAGGGTCTAAGTTTTCCGATCTTGGGTTGTGTCGAGTGCTTCGACATTTGGCACTTGACGCACGTTTTGACGTACTCTTCGACGTCCGCGCCCATACACGGCCAAAAGTATCTCTTTTGGAGTTCGGCCATCGTGGCGCGAACTCCCTTATGCCCCGCCAACGGCGTATCGTGGAATTCATGAAGCAAGCGTTTTCTTAGTTCCCCCTCCGGAATATAAAGCCGCGTCTGCTTGAAATAGTGAAGGCCATTCTTCCTTCGCAAGTTTTTCATACGCCGGCCCCCGGGAGGATTCTTCTTCGAGCCCCGCTCGTCGAAGAAACGATTATTCATAATCGCATCCTCGTCTTGTTTCATGGCTTCTCGCACGTCGTCGAGAAAATCCTTCTCCACTTCGTCGAGCTCGTTCTCGACTAGCATAAGTATCCGAGGAGTGATGAGCTCCTCGCGACGACTCAGCGCGTCCGGCACTAAGTTGTCCCGCCCTGGTTTGTGGATTAACTCGACATCCATCGATATGATGGTGTCGTACCACCGCAACTCTTTAGGTGTTGCTTGGGCTTTAGTATCTAGGTACTTGAGGGAGATATTGTCCGTAAAGACTTTGGTCTTTCGTCCCCCAACGTAGTGACGCCAACTCTTGAGGCAGTGCACTACGGCGTACAACTCCTTTTCGTGAGTTGGCCACCTAAGTTGACTCCCAGTCAACTTACGGCTTTCATACGCCACGGGGTGCCCGTCTTGCATCAACACGCCCCCAATGGCGAAGCCACTCGCGTCGGTGTGCACCTCGAATTCCTTATCGAATTCGGGATATTTCAACACACTCGCTGTAGACAACAAGGTCTTAAGCTCCGAGAATGCTTTGTCGCATTCTACGTCCCACCTTAAGACTTGCCCTTCTTTGCATAGCAAATTCGAGAGGGGCGACGCCACCTTAGAAAAGTTCTTGATGAACTTTCTATAGTAGTTGGCCAAGCCTAGGAAGGATCTAACTCCTTTCTGCGTTCGCGGGACCTCCCACTCGCGAATGGCTTGGATCTTTTTCGGGTCGGGGCGAATACCTTCGTCACTTAAGACGTGACCCAGAAATTCCAACTCTTTTAGCGAGAACTCGCTTTTTCCGGCGTTGGCGTAGAGCTTATGTTGCCTCAATTTTTCTAGGACCCGCCTTAGGTCCCGTGCGTGATCTGACTCACTTCGCGAGTAGATTAATATATCGTCAATATATACTACAACGCACTCGTCCATTTCCTCATGAAAAATGCCATTCATGATGGACATAAAGGTAGCGGGGGCGTTACACAGCCCAAACGGCATCACGAGAAACTCGTACGAGCCGTAGCGAGTCCTCATTGCCGTCTTAAACACATCTTCGGTTGCTACCCTTATTTGGTAGTAACCCGACTTCAAGTCTATTCGACTGAAGTGGGTTGCTCCCGCTAATCTATCTAACAAGTCGTCGACTCGCGGCAATGGATAGTTGTTCTTAACCGTAATTCGGTTCAACGCACGATAATCCACACACATGCGGAGTTGGCCACCCTTCTTGCTCACAAAGAGCACCGGTGCGCCGAACGGCGACTTGCTAGGCCGAATGTAGCCTCGCGCTAACAGCTCGGTTAGTTGCCGTTTCAACTCACCCAACTCATTTTGGTTGAGTCGGTACGGAGCCTTGTTTTGGGGCTCCGCCCCGGGAACTAACTCGATTTTGTGATCTACCTCCCGTTCGGGAGGTAGCTCGTTTGGTAGTTCATTAGTTAGGACGTCACCAAACTCCTTAAGGACTTTAGAAATGCAATCCGAGTAAGACAGTGGTGGGGTTTCACCCTTTGTATTATAATCGAGGAGATCCTCTTTCAAAACTAATACAAATTGCTCCTCAAAGAGGTCTCGTTGCGAGACTAAGTTGATTCCCAATCCACTTAGCCCCGCTACTCTAGTGTGAGGCAGCGGTTTCGGCTTTCCGTCCGCGCCAACCATCACTATCTGAAGGCTAGGCCTTTGCCTAACTTCCACCCCATAGTAGCGTAGGAAGGTATTTCCTAACACTATGTCCACGCCACCTAACTCGCAAACGGTGAAGTCCTCTTCGAACTTCGCCGTTCCCGCCTTAAACTTCACGCTTCGCGCAACTTGCCGCACTTGACACGAACCTTGGGCGAAGTTCACCTTCACCGGCAAGGCCGTGTCCTCCACCACAACCTTCACCCTCCTCGCGCACTCCGGCGTCATGAAGGAGTTGGTTGCCCCTGTGTCAATCAACATCGAGACGTTAGTTCCGTTCACTTGCGCTTTCAAGTAAACCAACCCTTTATTACTCGGGTTTATCAAAGACAATTTAGCTTCGAAGCCGCCTTCGGCGACTAAGTTTTTAAGACTTAGACTTTCTAAGACTTTATGTCCTCTCTTGAAGGTCGGCTCTTTGTCTTTAATCACGGAGTTTAGCTCCTCATCTTGCCTTGGCGAGATCGAGGTAGAGTTTAACTCTACCTTTCCGGACCCGCCCTCGCGGCACTCTCTTGCAAGGTGTCCCGCCTTGCCACATTTAAAACAAAGGCCTTTCTTTGTCGCGTCCTTGGCGTCAACACGCTTTGGTCGCTTGACGAAAGCCTTTGGCGTAGTCGGCTTGCCGCTAGATCCTTCGGGATCCTCCTTAGGCTCCCATTTCCGCTTTGGAAACTTGGGTTTGTTGCCCCCGGAAAACCTCTCATAAGGTTTCTTCACGGTCGGAGTCTCGGCACGCCCCACCTCTCGCGCGTCGCCTAACCTTATCACGACGTCGAGTAGTTCTAGCATTGTAGTGGGGAGGTTCTCTCTTTCCCACACTTTCCGCCTTATCGACTCGTCTAGGCTAGCTAAGAATGCGCCCATCATGCCGAGTTGAGGATTTTTCTCACAATCATATTGCAAGTACTTCGACTTGTACTCCTCGGCATATCTCGACAAATTCATGTCATTTCTCCACCGCATTGAACCTAGCGAGGTCACATCAAGAAGGTGTTGGTGCGGCTTGCGCCAAGCCTCCAACGCCCATACCTTCAACTCCTCCCAAGTCACGGTTTCGCCACGCGAGCTCCGCCACGCGGCGAAGGAGACCGCCGCTCCTTCCTTAAGGAACGACCCAAAGCTTCGCACTCTTACCTCGTCGCCAATGTAGCCCGAGGCGTCGCAATACGTCTCGTACTCGGTAAGAAATGCCTCAATGTTCCTACGATCCTTCGTGTCCCAATTGGGAGGCTTAGGAACATTCTTCATGTAAGTTGGTTTGGACCCGTCCGAAGACGAGCCCTTACCAAGCTTACCTTGTGCTAACTCCATCAACATCTGATTTTGTTGCACGAGAGACGCGATGGTGGCTTGCATCTCGCGAAACTCGGTTTTGAGTCTCACCACCGCCGTCTCACCATGTCGGGGTCCTTCCCGATCCGAATCCTTCTCGGATTCTTCCGAGTCAACCTCCTCGCTTGCGACAAGCGGTACGTTAGGTTGCTCCGCCACAGTTGCGGCTTGATCCACCACCTCTTGCTCCACTTGGGGCTCGGTGGTGATCGGTTCCAAGTTCAATTCTTCACGAATTTGACTTGCGGTCTTTGAAGGCGCGGAGGCCTTCTTCCGCGGCGCCCGCTTCTTGCTCGGCCCGCCTTCATCGCCTTGAGTTGTCGTAGTCGCAACCCCCAGCGCTAACTCCTCTCGAGTTTCGTCTTCCTCTCGTCGCGGCTCGCCCTCGCCTTTCTTTGAGCGTTTTTCGGGTGCCATTGTCGCTCCCTCTCTTAGGTTGCTAGGCTCCCCTTGCTCCGTCGGCTTCGAGTCGCGATACCGAGCTTAGACGCTCTGATACCACTTGTAACGCCGCTCCAGCGCCACGTCCCTCACGCCCCGCGTGAAGCTAATACCTCACCTGCACAAGCCACTTGTTAGGTGAGTCCCGCTAGCAACCACTAGCACCCTTAGACTCCTAAGGTTCTACCACTCGTGGAGACCTCACTAGTCAACCCACGGACGACCCTGGTTCCTTTTCCCCAAGGTTCGGGCCTTTCCCACACGCCCCGCGTGTGCTCTGAGTCCCTAAGTCCTCACCCGTTAGGCCGCATTGCCTAAGTCCTTTGTGCACCCCGCACGGGTCACCCTACCATACTCTAAGTCCGCCCGCCTTAGAGTACTTTCCCAACCGGGTTCAACCCTTTACACTCTAAGGGGTGCGATGCTAATCGCACACCCAACCCCCTTAGGTGTTCCTCCGCCCAATGGAGGGCTCGCTCTAAGGGGGCCTTACAAGTATGTGTGGCTAACAGGTCTGCTCATACAATCTCTCAGCTAACACTAGTCAAGTATCCTTGGACTAACAGTTACAGCTGGTAGAATTACATTCTTTCACTGGTCAATTGACATGCCTTGAATGCGAAGTTACACATTCTTGATGAAGTGTATGTGTTGCTTAACTGTATTTGCGAGTCTGTGATCAGGGAGTGGTATATGAATTGGAGTTAGGAGTTGGGAGCCAGCTAGATCCAGTATGGGTAGTGTTGCAGTGGTGGTGGGATTGGTAGTACTGTTTCTGCAATGCCTCAGCATGTTGGAGGTTGCGGAGGCTCAAGGGACATGGCAACTCCTGCTCACCAATGCTGGCATTTCTACAATGCACACGGCGGTGACTCGCTACGACGAGGCAATCATGCTAGATCGGACCAACATTGGGCCGTCTCGAATTACGCTGCCGAATAGGAGGTGTCGGGATAACCCTCAGGACAAAGTTTCCAAGCATGACTGCACTGCTCACTCGGTCATGTTCAATCCCGGGTCCAACACTGTTCGCGCATTGTTTGTGTTCACCGATACCTGGTGCTCGTCTGGTCAATTTTTCGCCGACGGAAGTCTGGTGCAGACAGGAGGGGATTTCGATGGCAACCGCAAGATTCGAACATTCACTCCGTGTAGTGCGGGTAAGACTTGTGACTGGGTAGAAACCAATACCTCGCTCGCTGCCGGACGGTGGTATTCATCTAACCAGCTGCTACCCGACGGTGCACGCCAGATTGTTGTGGGTGGTCGGACGAATCCCACCTACGAGTTTGTGCCGAAAAGGTCAGCAGGAGAAGGCACATTCCCCCTGGCTCTCCTGACCAAGGGTGGAGACAATTTGTATCCGTATGTGCATCTGATGCCGGATGGCAACTTGTTCATCTTCGCCAGCAGAGACTCTGTTCTTCTCAACTGGAATACCGGTGCAATTGTGAGAAGCTACCCCACCATTCCTGGCAACACCAGGAATTACCCTGCAGCTGGCTCATCGGTGTTGCTGCCCCTCACATGGCAGACTGGATTCGGCAAAGCAGAGATTCTGATTTGTGGAGGCTCCACTGCAGGAGGCCAGGCTGGTCCACCAGCGTCTGCAAGCTGTGGGAGAATGGAGGCGTCAGCTGCGAATGCAGGGTGGGCCATGGAGAATATGCCTGTGCGCCGCAACATGGGTGACATGGTAATCCAGCCCAACGGAGATGTTTTGATCATCAATGGAGCTCAAAACGGTGCTCAAGGATGGGGAATGGCCAGCAACCCTGTGTCGCAACCGTGCAATTATGCAACGAATAATGCCGCCAAGAGGTTCCAGTTGCTCACAGGATCCAACATCCCTCGGATGTACCACTCCACTGCCAATCTACTGTCGGATGGTCGAATCCTTTTGGCCGGAAGCAACACCCACCAATTCTACACTTTCAGCGGCCCCTTCCCCACCGAGTTGCGAGTGGAAGCCTTCTCACCAGCCTACCTGGGCGCTAAGTAAGCTCTTCTCTCAATGGGCTCTCAATCTCTTCTGCGTAGAATACTGGCATCTTTCTCGATGAATGTGTATCTGGATTGCTTGCTTGCATAGTCTCACCGATTATATTCTCTGTTCAAGATGAGAATAATAAGGCTGCTCAAAGTTATTTTCCAATACCCCAGTACATTACATCTTACTCTAGAGTCGATTGTATTAGCTACTACCAAGGTAGACGGTGCTAACTTAACCCCCACTTTAAGCGCTGAACATAATTAGATTGACTAATTATTTACATGATTCATATTAGCAACCGAAAGGGGATTTCATCACAACAGGTGTGCCTTGTTTGAATTACGTATGAAAAAGTTATAAGGTTTCTAACTGCCGGTTGTCCCCCTTAAGGTACGTGGGTGTTATTCGGAATATCGTCTTTCCATGTTCTCCAACTTCTACCAATTAGATTTACACAACAAAACTTACTTTGCATTAGCAAATCTATGATGAAGCATCATCATAAATCAGATCGAAAATTGGACTTCCTTTATTTAGTTATGGTTGTCGGAAGTGCTCGTTTATTGATTCCTTAACTGAATACATAGGTCCTCCCAATTGTGTTCACTATTGATTGTGGAGTACTTAATAAATTTTGAAGATGTAGTCCAATCTGCTTCGAACATGTCCCTGGTGTTTGTTCTTCAATCTTAACCGAACCACACACCAATCAAATATAAGTGTCCAATTGAGAAATATAACCGAATATCATCTACATACCTTACGGGTGAAGGGCAACTGATCGACGGTTACAATGGACTTTGTGCGACATAGATTCAGCTTTGAATATCGTCACAAATCCACGGAACTACTTGTACTGAGGGCTTAGTAATGTCATAGTACTAGATACTAATGACTGAGTACATTTTACGATTGCGCAGCTTCAACAAGCTGAGACCCAAAATCACTAAAGCTCCAGGATCGATTGGATTTGGGAAGATTTTCACAGTGACATTCGCCGTGGCAACTAGACAAGGGGCAGTGGAGGCCAACCTCAACAGCGCTCCCTATGTCACGCACTCCTATGCTCAAGGCCAAAGGCAGCTCCGACTCAAGACTTCGGTGCCTGTTGCAGCTGGAGGTGGGTGGAGCATCCAAGTGACATCTCCCCCCAGTGGCAATGTTGCTCCTCCTCAGTATTACATGCTCTTCATCCTCCAGGCCGGGATCCCTGGGAAGGCCACGTGGGTCAAAGTAGGATAGCTAGAAATTCATTGCTTTCCTCCGCTGTAATAAGTTAAGAGAACCAGTTCTGCAATTTGCAATAAGCATGTAAATTTGAGCCTCTTGAACGCCTGGCCCTTCATAAGCACGTGTGCACTCTTCTACCATACCAATGAATACAGGAGAACCTCTATCAGTGATCTTTCCTCCCACAATTCCTCCAGACTGGACATTGTGCTCTCGCTTTGCAAAGATTGTCAGCATACAAGTCTGGTGTTGAGCAGCAGCTGCTGCTGTTGCATTGCCAGTCTTTTCATTGCTGAGCTTTTGGTGATTGCACTTTCAAAACACTAGTCAAACGTTTGACAAATTGAGCGAATAGCAACCCCGGGGCAGCAACATGGGTTTTATAATGAGCAATTTATTACTTGGCTATTGTGTTTGTTTTTCTTTTCAGAATGTTAATTTCTCAATGATTTTGGTCTTTTTGCAAAGAACTCAAGAAGATGAATTCGATGGTGTTTATTTGACATAGTTGACATCTGTATTTTCTGCAAGCAATGAAGAATAAGAGAAGAATAAGGAAATTCATTATGCATGGATCTTAAGATATAATAAGAAGTTTCAATCGAAAACCTTATTAAATTACAATGAAGCCCATTATACCTTGTCTTATTATGTCTTAAATTTACATTGAATACTCTTTATCATAACACTTTCATGCTGTATTACATGAACTTATTAAAAAAATTCAGAGACTTATTTTGCTGATGATCCTTGCTTATTATCCAAATGTTGCTACCCTGGGATAGCAACTTTCAAGAATTCGTTGAGCGCAGTGAACTGATGGCGGCAACAATGTCATAGCAACCGTCGAAGTAATGAAGACAGCATTTACTTATGAGTCCAGAACTTCAATTATTCAAATGGGCAGTTTGTCTTGGTTTACAGACATGGTGTACAGACTGAGGACTCCCAACAATTTGCAAGCCTATCATCAGATTAGGTAGCAGGCTACCAGCAGCATTTCACTCATGATGAGGACCTTCGCTGGATGAGCATTGGTGGATGATTGGCAATGAGTATTAATTCCCAGCCTTTAGCTGTCTGGCACATCATGAATTCGTGATACTATCTTTGAGGACCTCTGCTATCGACCTGATGTTGAGGTGATTCCTCCTGATGAGTGCTCCTCGAATAAATACGGGACCAGTGTCTGGGGAGCTTTTTGGGCAAAATCAGTCCAGATCGAAGTGGTTTCAAGTCCAACCAGTTACATGTTGATATCTTTCAGGTTTTGTTTATTAATTTAAACTATATTCAACAAAATCGTTTGAAATGATCAGGGATTTGCCTAAATTTTTTGAACTTGAACCAAGCTGTTTCTCAAACTTAACCAGCTCATTTGTAACTCAACTGAATGTCTGGTGTTGCATATTGCTACTTGTTGCTTGTCACGGCCAACACATACATCCAAGTATACATAAACGGTCCAGAAAATGATTCACAGTTCAACCGAGAATTTGTGTGGTTTATCAACACTGGACCTACCATTGTAAATTTAGAAACATGAAGCAGGTCAAGAAAAACATTAGGTAGCGTATAAGCCAGGGAGACTCAAAATTATCAAACCAAGAATTTTGACTACCATGGTTTTCAAAGCCCCGAGTCACTGAGGCCCTGTGAACGGGCCCTGTGTGGTCGCGGGCAGGGCCAATCTGCACCGTCAATCCATCTGGGCCCATCCAGCGGCCTCAGTGAGCCGAGGTGGCACTGCCCAGCTGTCAACAAAGCTTGCCGCAATGTGGGTGGGGCCGGCTCGAAGCTTGCAGGCTCTAGCCTGCTGCTCTCTATTTGTACTTCAAACTTGAAGAGTGTCGCGCGGTGCCGCAGGAGCTGAGTTTTCTTCATTTAGGGGTGTCATCAGAAAATCGGGGTGTCATCAGAAAATTAGATTCGAGGAACATACAAGTTGATGCATTCATTGAATTATGTGCAGACGAAGTGGTGGAGTTGGACCTTCAGAGAAGATTACTTAGTTGGACCAAGAAAAAATATTATTGTTGCAGTGCACGCTTGAACCTGGAACTGACACCACAAACCGATAACTCGGTGTTCAGAAACACCAGGCTCATAATCTCGGAGGTGAATTCACTGCTACTGATTCTTTCTGCAAGGTGTAAGCTTGAGTCTTGAGGATTGACAGAGATGGCCTCCGTGCAAGCCATGTGCAGCAGGAGGAGCTTCTCTGTGTTATTCCACTTTTCATCCAATTTTTAATTTCAACCAACTATATCCAATGTATCCAACAACACCTCAAGTAGTAGAAGTCATCTACAAGAACAAACAACAAACCAAAAAAACATATCTACCCACTTAATTCTGCATTGTGGAGGATCAAATTCAACACCTCCTGCAACTTACCCTGCAACCCATCCCAACTCAACAAGCTCCTCTTGCACCGCACGACACTCTTCAAGTTTGAAGTACAAATAGAAAGTAGCAGGCTAGAGCTCGCAAGCTTCGGGCCGGCCCCACCCAGATTGCGGCAAGTTTTGTTGGCAGCTGGGCAGTGCCATCTCGGCTCATTGAGGCCGCTAGATGGGCCCGGATGGATTGACGGTGCAGATTGGCCCTGCTCGCGACCACACAAGGCCCGTTTACAGTGTCTTAGTGACTCGGTTTGTCCACCCTCGATATGCATCCTTCAGCCATCCTTGAGTTTGTTTTAAGCCTCTTTAGGCTTTGTCCTTACTTCTTTATTATCAACCGGTTATTCATCGAAATGCTTTGGTTATTTCTTGTATGTTTACTTAAAGTAGTAATCTTTTGTTTAAAGCATGTTTTAAATTATTTCCTAGAGTTTTGATTTTGAACCAGTAAGTTGGGAACACAAACTAGTTCATTTGTATCTAAGAGCATGTTCTCCACAATCATTGCTTACAACTACACTAACAACACCTAAATTAGTGCCGCTCATACTACTTTTCACCTATACACATATTTCTAAAATTATAACTATCTTTGTCTCTGCAATGACTAGACTAATAACTAAAGCTACTGATATAAGTTACTGCTTGATAGATGGTTTTGACATCTCGAATAATATAATACAAATTATTATTGTTAGGAGAGGGATTAGATATGTCTTGCCAAAAAAATTTCATAGCATGAAGTTGTTTGAATGGTGAAAATACTCAATTGTTGTCATTTGTCATGCAATTGTGCCGAAACAATTTGAATTTTGTGGATGTGGAATACTTGAAAATATTGAGTTTGTTTGAATGCTTGAAGAAAACCAGACGTGTCATATGTTTCAACTTAAGAGATTAACTTGAAAACATGTGTCTTGTGTGGCCTATAACCTAGAACCAACCAACCAACCATTGCAAATGATACAAAGTCACGGTGATAATGGGAGTATAACATTGTCTTTACTTGTTAATGTAAAGTTGTATTTATGAGTCACATACATTTCCAAATCTTAATCCAACCTCACATGCTTTTATGACTCAATGTTGCTAGTCCATTATGGGTAAAGATGTCAAACTCCGATCTCTAGTATATCAACCAGTTATTTATAATAATATGTTGGTTCTATGTATATGGTACACCTATGTCGATGATAGGCATAGTGCCGCCTTACCTTCCTTCCTTCTCATGTTAGCATATCACATGCAACAAAAGAATGCCATGTTACCCGGAAAGTTGTGAAAGACTCCGTTACCCATGTATTCCAAAGAGTAACGACACTCAACACACTTGTGACCCAACCGCACCCCAGTGTCTCCTTGGACCAAGTTGGAGATGAAAAGAGCACTAACAACCCACCATCTAATTATCCATCCATCACAAGGATCATGAAGCTCATCACCTTTGTCCAATATCTACGCCCAATGTACAGGCGTAGGTGACATCATTAGTGAAAGTGGATCATCTAACATGATCCTAGATAGTAGAGAGAGGTGATGAACCTTTACAGCACCTGCACAATCACCATCCATCCATCCATCCAATTGTCCATCCCATCACAAAAGTTCATCACCTCTGTTATAAAGATCTAGGATTCTTGTAGATTATACCACTGGTGAAAGTGGTACATCTACCAATCCTAGAAAATGAGATATCTAGGGCGGTGAACTCTGTCAGGCCCTTGTGTGCAATTTATCCATCCACCCAAGGTACTGGAGTTCATCAATAGGGACCAAGTCCTGGGCGGTTGAACCGCGGCCCCACAAAGTCTCTCCTGCAAGTTAAAGACTAGTGTAAGAATGTACAATCTGGCCGCAATTAAGTCACCGAATCCCCAAGAATCTTCGGTTCATCAGCTACCCTCCACAGATTAGAACAACACCGATCCCCGGCTCGATACAACGAAGTCAGTCGCGGCTCTGGTCACCCTGATGAGAGTAAATTAGCTAGATTTTTAGAGACCTCCAGCACACTTTTGTGGTGAGTGCAGATCAATATTTCAAGGGATATTACAAGATTCCCGCAGGCTGCACTTAGAATGGCAGTTCCGGCTACAACTCACAACAACAGCACCAATATTGTCGACCTTGAGCTGGGGAGCGTGGAGCTAGATCGGTTCCCGGAGGACGAGCTGGAAGTGAAGGGCGACCTCAAGTCGTGGGGCACCTCCGACCTGGACGTCCTGATGAACCTGGTGCGCATCCGCGGCCTCAACGACGCCGACATCCTCAAGGTGCGTGCGTTTCAAACAACCAACCACCGTTTTTTTTTGGTTGGTTGATAGTTGTAGTTCACTTTTCTTTGGTTCTTTTTCTGAGGGATAAGGCGGGATAAGAAGGTGCATTTGACGAATCATCACAACCATCGCAACCACAACTATTCTTACTGACTTGCTCAATTAGCATACAAGGTGCAGGTGCCAGTAGTTGCCGATGATGGTTGTAGTTTATTTACTTTGGCTCTAGATTTTGAGGTGTAAGGAGGTGCATTAATAGATGATCACGATCCACGCACCCACAACTACTCTTACTTGCTCAACTAGTACGATGCAAGGTGTAGTTGAGAGTAGTTGCAATGGTTGTCTGGTGTTTTTTTCTTCTCTTTTGGGTCCTTTCTAGAGATAAGGAGGGATAAGAAGGTGCATTGTTGACAACCATCACAACCACAACTACTCTACCTTGCTCAACTGCGATACAAGGTGTAGTTGCGATGATGGTTGTAGTTTGCTTCCTTTAGTTCTATTCTTTGAGGGATAAGGAGGGGTAAGAAGGTGCACTGATGAACAACCATCGCAAACACGAGTACTCTATCAAGTGCCCAACTACGATACAAGGTGTAGATGGGATTGGTTGCAATGATGGTTGTAGTTTACTCTCTTTGGCTCTACTTTGTCTGTAGTTACTATGTGGCACCGGGAGAGAAATTCAAGATCAAAGCATGGGAGAAGAGGATTTGTAGGAGGACAAGCTCCTAGACAAACTTTCCGCTAGAATGCATAAATTGTTTGTCTCCACTCCACGGATTGCACCAATAGGAAGGACGATCATTGAGGTTAAATCCACTCTTCAACTACAAGAGAAGTAGTTGTGATGTGTAAAACGAAGGAAAAATCGTAGTTGTGGTTGATTGAAAATTAAGGTGGGTTCGAACAAGAACTCAACCTGCAAAATGCGGTGGTTGTGTGTGAACGATGTGGCTTGAAGGTGGCGGAGCAGGAGTGGAGGGAGTCGAGGGCCGTGTTCCAGGAGACGCTCAACATCAAGGAGAAGCAAGTGTTGGATGTGCGCAACGAGATTTACCAGTTGGTGGGCTTCTTCAGCGCCTTCCAGGGCTTGCTCTTCACGGCCGTCGCACAGTCCAGCCTTCTACACTGTGGTAATCAGTGGTGCCCGCTGGCGCTCTCCATCTTCGCCTCTTTTGTCACTGTTGCTGGAGTGCAGAATAAGAATGGGACCACCAAGGAGCTCCAGGAGACCATCCACATGTTGCACATCACACGTCAGGTCTCTGTCTCTCTCTCTCTCTCTCTCTCTGTGTGCACTAAGGTAACCGGGTCTTAAAACATGCACTTCTCTCTACACACCCACTTCTCGTAGGATATGAAACACGCAATTAGATCCAAATTGTGCCCGTAGCCACTTTCCTTATAATGTTCTTAACCTTGCACAAGTATTCAATTCATCTTCAAAGTGAAGATTCTTTAAGTTACTAAAGGATCATAAGATCCCCCATTTATGGTGACTATCGCGCAAAAGGTTAAGATATTTTGAGCACGCATGTCAATTTCTTTTCAACACATAATGTTGTCTCTTTGATGTCTGTTCTTAGATTCACATCCAGTCAATATACAATACTCAAATATAGGTGTGGTTCAAGATCAAAAACTGAATGAGACACATCTACTTTATGATTGTTGATGAGGATTTCAAAGTTTGCTTTCTTATAGGAACATTATTATAGGGGACAAGTGCTGCCTGATAAACAGGGACATCCGACCGCTAGTTACATATGAGCCGCTTGAGTTTGAGAAATAACCAGTTCAGGTTGAAGACTTTAGACAAATTGTCAACCATTTTGGAAGAATATGCGGAATATACTTTACATTAATAAAGAATAAACATGTAACTGGTTGGACTTGGAAACACTTAATTCTTGACCGAATCTGGCCCAATATCCTCCCTTCTATTGCTGCCCCATGTAACCTTCCAATCTCACCACCTCAGGACTATGCACCTTCTACTTGTTCGTTGATTACTATGAGGAAAAAAAACCCAAACATGTGAGGTCCAATGTCCTTAAGGTAAAGCAACAAAACAACCTTCACAACATGGCGACTGTTTGACCTTTGCACATCACAAACTCCAGGAAATGGAGCTAATAGGGTTTGCATTATATGTGATGATTGCTGAGTAGTCCAATGTTTTGTTTCTTTTGTGAACATTATTAGGGGGTCCCAATTTGAGATGGGGGTTTGTTAAGTGTGCACTAGAATCTCCTAGTGGTCGTTGGTTCATTTAACCTTGTGAACCATGGAGGGTTGGAAGCATCACTTATTGGTGAACTTCAATTGATTACATAGGTTGTTGTCCATAACGAGTAGGGAGAATGACTCCTAAATAGGTTAGTCACCATATGCTTGTCAAATGACTACATGCTCAACATTCATGTATGTAGTCAAAGACATTAATTCTTGGAAAGCCTTTTTTAAGAATGTCAAGAATATTATGTTCAGAATTGCAAATCACAATTTGATAGGCATATAGTAATGCAAATGGGACCATATAATCCCTCTTTGCCCACCATTTCTTTGGGTTGTCACCTCTTCCAACCTTCTAATCTCACTACTGTATCATCCCACTACTCACCTTCTACGTCCAAGTCATTGTTTAATATCAAAACATTGTAACCTAGACAAGTAGGGTCAACCCTCAAGATTCCATGCAAGAACCTTAAAAATGGGACAGCTCAACGGCTCAACAGCCATTCGGTCTTTCTAAACCCTACTCAGTCCCTCCACAGGGTTCGGGTGGTAGGTAGCCCTAAGAAAAACCGAAGGCAGTGAGAGAGATGGGGTCACCTCTGTAGCACTCTCCCCTACAATTGGGAGAACAAGTTGGGAAGTTGAATTACCAATACTGTACTTAGTTGATGGTTTACACGTCTATTTTGATGCTTCTATTCAAAACTCACATTATGTTGGCCCCTTGTAGTGTTTTGTACATGTTGTTCAGCATAGCTAAGACCAGTGATCAATGATTGAATTAGAGCCTTGTGTACCTTCTCCTGGAAGACTTCCTTTGGGGAACTCCACTGAGAAGACTTCCACGGCAAGACGTTAGGGCAATTGGAGGGTAACATGAAAATGAGATTTGACGCATTTGGTCAACTTTAGGTTAGCAGACTTAGTTTGGACTCCGAAGAGTGTTAATGTTCTCGTGGTGTTATAGTACCTAAGGTAAGCGGGTCTTAAAATGGACACTTCCACATTGCACCACTTCTCATAGGATATGAAACATGCAATTAGTGCGAGATGATAAGAAATTCCAAATTGTGCCTATAGCCACTTTCTTCAAAATTTCTGGAGGTTGGATGAATATCCCATTCACTATAAACGTGAAGATTCTTTGAATTATCAAATAATCATTAGGTCCCCCTATTATGTTTGTTATTGCAAATGAAATGGTTAGCAAATTTAAGCAAATTTTGAACATTTAGTCCAATCTCTTTCCAACACATGTCTTCCTCTTTTTTTCTTTTCTTTGAATCAAATGGCGATTTCCATCGAAACATGTCATGTCTTTCCTATTATGGCGGTTATTGCATCTGAAATGGTTAGCAAGTTTTGAACACAAAGTCGAATCTCTTTTCAACACGTGTCTTTTTCTTTTTTCCTTTTAAAAAAAATATCAAATGACGATTTCCATCGAAACATGTCTTTTGGGCGGCTGTTCTTAGATTCACACCCAACCATACATTACTCAAGTATTTAAGGTGTCCATTTAAGATCAGACACCAAATTAGGCATATCTACCTCATTCCAATCTCAAGAGGACAGACAGCATCTATTGTCCAAGTGGCCACTGTAATGCATGTTGGTCGTAAATCTTGGGGGTCTAAGTTAGTGCAAGCACCAGGCTTCCCCAAATTCTCATGCTGTTCATGGCCGCAGGGATATCTTCGAAGGGTTAGGGAGCTCCAAAGGAAAGGGATGGCTTTCGATTTCCGAAAGTTTGCAGCCATTGAAAAAGCACAAAAACCTTTGCCGATCCAGTCTTATAATAGACACTTATATAACTTGATATTCAATTACAAGACCTTAATCCTCATTTGCCTGTGCATATTTGGAGCCCTCAGTGCGGTATCATTGCACCAGATTCTATGCAGCTAGCTATGCAAACCATTCACCTTCACTGACAATCAAGTGAGTTGCGTGCGCGTTCAACCAGAACTTCATCTCTGTTTGCCTGTCATGAGTTTGGAAGCAATCATGCTATCAGGGTTAAGAGAGGGTTTAGGGTGATTTCGGGTAGGTTGAACTATGGTACTGTGCACTTTAGCTGAACTTGGACTTGGGGCAACATGCACATACGTTTGAGTCTTGACAAGGCGTCTGGAATTTCTTTGTACCATTCATATTTACTGTGATGCGCAAGAGCCAATGACAACGACAAGGAAGAGCATTCTACACTCTATATCTGATTTAGTGCTGATGAGCCATTTTATTTAGAGTGGCCTCCATGGCTTGTCATGTAGCAGCATATCTGGTACTAATTCAGATGTGTAGTGTAGTGGTCGTTGAAAATTTTAGTACTGTTGAGGTTAGATGGGTAATGTGAAGCACTTCATATCACTACAACCCTAAAAACTGAGCAGAGCACAAATTAGGTGCAGTTCAAGGGGACCCAATGATATGTGCCCAGGGTGCAGAATACCATTTGTATTGATTGTTGTGGTCTGAGTCTATTCTGTGTATAACTCTCAGCTTGTTGAATTCGATTCAGATGTTGTACCTCTCGACAACAAAATTGAGTTCATCAGAATTGATGCAAGTGCGAGAATTACTTCTCCCAAGTGGTGTTCATGAATTACATCGATTCAGACAGTGGACGGAAAGCCTGGAAGTATGACGGAGGGAGTGTGACCTTTCTGCTAGGGTCCATGTGTGGGAAAACTTTGAACTATTCTTTTGGGCATTATCCTATATCGATTTGGTTTTGGCTTCATATACACATCAAGGGTCTCAGACTAATAAGACACAACAGGAATGTGACCGTCGGACAAGGATGGCAAACAGAAAGTGGGTGGAGCCAAGGATCGCCTTCTTTATACCTGAGGACTCATACAGGAGGGCTTGCCAACTCGAAATGGTGACCAATGTGTAGTTAATAATTTTATCTCTTTTTTAAGGTTTGTTGGTGACCATCTCAGGTTGGTCACCCCCAAATTCAAAGAAGCTCATTTGATGGTGACCAGCTTGGAATGGTCACCATCGGTCAAAAACAAGAAGAGACAATGTGCATTAATTACTTGTTGATCACCATTTCGAGTTGGCCACCGTCCTTACAGTGTGAGCCACCTTTTCTCTTATCACAATTTCAAAGTATCATCTTCTGCCATCTCCTACAATTTTGCAATAGGAAAACAAAGTTATTGCGCTTCAGTTTTTCCCACCGAAACTCATGACATGATGACCCAATGAAGAGTTGATGCTTCAAGATATACTATTTACACACGGTTTCTGATTGATCTGGACTCAATGTTTATGGCCTCGCACAACATCTGCGTACCAAGACCATATTTTCAATCTTGCCCAGATCAATTAAACAAACTCTTTGTTTGGGCTTTACACACTCCAAAAGTGGAAGTCTAGTCAATAAAGTGCCACCTCGAGCATTTGAGATTCTTCACATTGAAAGCCATGAGTTTTTCTAACTGTTTGTTGAGTGTGAAAGCATGTTGCTACTTCAGAAGATGGAACATAAGACTGCTTGAAAGTATCTCCCTTAAGTACTTAATGTGTCTTTGACAATTAAATATTTTCCTCTGATTTCTTCATGGGCCCTAATGCAGTCAGATCATGCAAATTCACAACATTAGGGCAACACTAGTTCGCTATTGCCCCACATTTGCTTCAGCAAAACTGAAACCTGTTTGTTAGAATGGTCCAGGATCTCACGGAGATAGCTTACGAAAGCTTTCCAGGCTTATGAAGCTGGACTGAACGTATTGATAATGTAGAGGTGGATTTTCAATTTAAACTGCGATTTAACTAGGATTCCTTTCTTCCAATAAGGTATGTGGGTGTTAACGTCCGTCGTCATGTTCTCCAACTTCTATTAGAATTACACAGAAAACTTGTGTTGCTTTAACAAATTTACGATGAAGCATAAAAGAAAACCGGATTCGAATACGGACCTCCCCTTATTTAGTTATGGTTATCGGAACTGCATGTTTGTTGATTCCTCTATTGAATACATAGGCCTCCTGATTTCGTTCACTATTGGGTGTGGAAGAGTTAATAAACTTTGTAAATGTAATCCAATGTCTTTTAAACATGTGTATTTGTGATGTTTGTTCTTTGATACTCACCCAATCAAATATAGGTGTCCAATTAAGAAAAGTAACCGACGCACACCCCCATACCTTAAATCTTCAATCACTGCAACGAATGTCCGTAGACTTTCTGACCTTGTTTGTCTCCAACCACCTCCAATAGGAGGCCATAGCACTTGACCCATAGCCTAGTTTACAACCCCATGTCCGGTTTACACGAGCTACGTATGTGACCAAAGGTGAAGAATCTCTGATCTGACCATTCACGTCAACCCACGGTCTCTCTCTTCCAATCTCCACGAGCTAAAATATATATTCTGCACATTTGTTCTTCATTCATTGATTCCTCGGTGGAGATTTTCTACCAGTAAGGCAGGAAATCCTCAGGTCTGGCTATGGACGACAATATGAAACAATGTAGACTTAGAGGAGTTGTGCCCAGACACAAATAGAAGTACCTACTCTCCAATGAACTTTTCATAGGGCCTGAATGTTGAGAAATGGTGACAGAAAGTTGATGCTTCTATAAGGAAGAGCTTTCAATAATGCACCACTACTAGCATTGGAGTCCCACAGCAAGTGTCCTGCTAAAGGAAAAACTTGCAAATCTTTCAGTTTCGCAGGAGGTGTGCTCTGGAACTCATATGGTGGTAGCGCAAGCAATTTACTCTACAACCTTAAGCCAGATCTCATGGGAACTTCGACCTTCCTAGCACTTGATTTGCGATGCACCTATCATAGTTGGGGTATCTGGTGAACCGGACATTTTCAACGAACGATTTGGAAATCTAGGGGCTTGCCCTTGGGGAAGATAGGTGCCGGCCTGCTTGTCCACGCCCATTCAAGGTGTTCACCTTCGAAAGGCGGCAGTAGTCTTTGGGGGCTTTCTAATTCTCATAATAACCGTTTTGGGATTACATACAGACTTAGACCAACTCCAAAATTCACGCCGGTGGCAACATCGGAGTTGTCTTTCTTTCTTCTCTTTTATCCAACAACCCTTCTGGGTTCACAAGGTTCCCGATTCAGCCTGGGAAATATGTAACTCAAGAGCAACATTGTGTGATAAATAATGGGGCCATTCAACACTGTTACAACAGTGACAGAAAATTATGTCGAGTGTACTCAATGAATTTCTGACCAACTTATCAAGCCAAGATTGTGTTGTGGGGAGTGAACAGCTCCCACCAGATCTATAGATTCAATATTGCTAGAAGTCTATGTCGTCGATAAGGAACTCCATATGCATTGTCCAGCTTTGTGTCAACAAGACAAAGATCTGGTTTTCTGACCTCTATAGAGCAAGCACAACGAATGAGGAACAAACAGAGGAAGAATTCCAACGATCGACAGAGTCTCAAAAGATTAAGGGGACTCATCAATGAAGTGCAGAAGAAGAACTATACATAGCCAGATTTCTGAAACCGGTGCATCTCAGATTCAGGTTTTCACTTGCATGAGAGAGTCCCACGAAAACTTAGACCCAACATGTTGTAGGGAGTGACCATTCCAACCAGTTCTACAACAACATTGCTAGAAGTCCATGTCATAGATAAGGGTTCAACTCTGTATGCATTGTCCAGCTTTGTGTCAACAAAACAAAGATTTGATTTTGTTAACTCTATAGAGAGAGCATTCTCTAAAGAACTCCAGGACAAGGAGTGAAGGACAGAGGAACAATTCCAACGATCCACATATTCTCAATCGATAAAGGGCCATGAAGTAGAGAAGAACTACACATAGCCCAGATTCCTGAATCCTGCAGCAATTCAGATCCAGATTCCACAAAAACTTTGAATTGCAAGGGATTCGTGGAAAGGTTTACCTGAATTTGCACCCAAGGAAAAAAAAGGGGCATAAATCGTCTCTTTGATGCGTGTCCCAGCTCCACCGGGTGGTTAATTTGTATGGCAAAGACAGGAATAGAGAGAGGGTTTAGCGCGGCATGCACTTTTTCAGAACACCTATCGAATGCTCACTTTCACAAGCACCCATCCACAATCTGAAATTTTCCAGCTGTGATTTCTGAAATTTGTGAAGCAAACAGCAGATAGAGTCGTTCGCATGGCCAAGCTAAGCCCTCTCCTTACTCCTCTCTTTGGCGTCCAAAAACTCGCCGTGTTCTTCTTCTAGATCTCCACAATATCCACACTGAATTCCATGTCCCCCTTTTCAAGCGCTCGGTCGGATACAAATGGGCATGAGACAATTAATAGAACCCGAGAAAAAGAGTAAAAATAAATAAATAATGAGAAAAAGGTATAACGATATGGAAGTACTACAGGGTTGCAGTACTGCATTTCCCTGATTGCGAACCACTTTCCCACTTTTGAGTTATCCTGGAATTGCAAGCAATGAAGGGGAGCTAGAACTAGAGGTAGGCGTTGGTCACCGTCGGAGAGACAGAAGTGCGGCATACGTCACCTCCGAGCTTGGAAGACATGGATTGTGGAATGGCGAATGAGTGTCCGAAATTGCATGCAACGAAAGGCATCCCATCATCATTCGCACTGCCGCTACAGACACTAGTACTGCACCACGAGAGAAATTTTGACCCTGCACTGACCCCCCAGCCATAGATCATTGCAGCCTGACCACTAAATCATTGGGCTCTTGTAGTACCTCCGGTGTCGCTGCAGTAATTGTCACCAACGAACTTCTTCCCATTTTCTTACACCTACCTAACCTTAACCCTACCCATTGAATATTCTCACTCCAGGAATATATACAGCAGTGAAGACTCTGATGCTTCCGAAATTTCTATTGTAACCTACCTAACCTTAACCCTACTTATTAAACATTCCTTCTCACCGCAGCATTACAGTGATGATAAATGATGCTTCCCCATTTTCCCAATTTCTTACATCTACCTAACCTTGAACCTTCCGATTGAACATGCTCACCGCAGCAATACACTGACGATGGTTCTCCAATTCCTCAATTTCTTATGCCACCTACCTAACCTTAACCCTACCTATTGAACATTCTCATCGCAGCAATACAGCAGTGATGACTCTGATGCTTCCCAAATTTCTAATCTCATCTACCTAACCTTAACCCTACGCATTTGAACCCTCATTCTCACCCCAGCATTACAGTGATGATGATGCTTCCCCGTTTTCCCAATACCTTACATCTACCTAACCTGGAACCTTCCAATTAACCATTCTCACCCGCAGCAATAGGACAGTGATCATAATGCTTCTCCAATCCCCATTCTATTATGCCATCTACCTAACCTTAAACCTACCCACTGAACAATCTCACTGCAGTAATTAATACAGCAGTGTTGATGATGCTTCCCCAACCCCAGTCCCCCAAGTTCTTATGTCACCAACCTACCTTAAACAGATAATCCAACTGAACATCCTTCACCACAATACAACAGCAGTACTACTCGTGCTGCTGCCCCAATTTCTTATGTCATCTCTCTGTCACCTTCCTAAGCTGACACCTACCGATTGAACATTCTCACCGCAATACAGTGGCGATGCCGATGCCGATGCCGATGCTGCCTCGATCCTGGCCACATCTCGTCAACGATGCTGGGATCGATTAACACATGGTCTGGAATTAGGTGACATGAGCAACGGGAATCACCGATCCGAAAGCAGCTTGCGAGACGTGACTAGGCAACTACACCTTGTGAGCAGCCTCGGATGTTGCAAGAAAAGATACGGGTGGGTTCCACGTGCAGAGAGAATGAGCAGTCAGGTGAGAAACTGACAAGGAGCTCAAAAGCTGGCCCCTGAATTATTGCCTCAGCTGAGCAAGCTCTAGTAAGCTCCGAGGCCCCTGAATCACTCAGCTCTAGAGCAGGAACGATACTCACACAAGTTATAAGTAGAACGACTCTGACTCCTGTGAACCTCTGGCCCGGCGGACTCTCTAAGTGTGATCGGTGAAGAGGGCATCCACCCGAGGCTAACTTAATAAGGTTCGCCTGCCATTGAATGAACGACTGGATGTTGGGAGTGTAGGCAAATCCAAGCAGGCGCATCTGCATATATGTACATAGCAGATCTAGCTAGACTCCTCTGATTGTGATCATGACTCCGACATCACTCTCCGAATGCATGGGACGAAGTTAGATAACAGCTCAAGTTACAGAATGCGACCACCAGTGATGATCCTTCCAACACCAAAGGCCACTTTATACAGCGGATCGGAGCTCCCATGGCCGGATTCTTAACCGACAGGATTTGCCACTACTTGCTAACTGAAGTGCTGTTACTGTAACCTTGCTGGTGACGAGTGACCGAGTCAGACTCATGAGGAGGAGTCAGGTAACAAGAGATAATTAAGAATAAGTGACCTCCAGCATAGACTCTTCAGTATTGTCAGCTTCGCTCAAGTCTTACCGGCTTAGTTACCGCCAGGCTGTTGACATTGGGGCTCCTTATAAAATCTCCCGGTCAGACTCCGGGTGATGAGCCGGCTAAAAGGCTTATGCGGAACATGCCTCAAGTTTTGTTAAGGTTGACATCAACATGTTGAAGGAGTGAGGGGGGGGGGGGGGGGCCGGGTCGTTGAAATTTTTGGTTTTCTAGTTTGTTTTACTAGAGTTGGCATTCCGGACGGGTGGGCCAAGCTATGTTGTAGCCTTGCATAGGTCGAGTTGGGGTTAAGGTGGCAAGTCTCATGCCCCGATCACACCAAACTTTCCGTCCGGTTCGAGCCGTGAAATTGCTAGGGCTTATGTTGAGAAATAAATGTAGGCCCATCACTTTTCACACTATTACAGCCGGAGATGCTGACGAATGGTGTCGGAACTGGCCGGTGTGATCAACCCCTCATGCCCCGATCACACCAAATTTCCGGTCCGGTTCCAGCTGTGAAATTGCTGGAAATTATGTACATAACTTGATGTTGGCCCACCACTTTTTACACTATTACAACCGGAGATGCTGACAAATGGTGCCAGAAGTGGTTGGTGTGATCAGCCCCTCATGGATCACACCCTATTTTAGGTCCGAAAGAAACTTTGTGCAATGAAAGGAAAGGACCAAGAAGTTTCATGTATGAATTAAGTCGAGTTGCATTGTGACACAAGGAGTTCTAAATTATGATCCACACAACTTGATTAGTTTGTATAATTTTAACTCTTAAAGGCATGAGGGGTAGAGCATTTGCTAAGATGTGTTATATGCACATGCCTCCCACTTTCAAGAGTCACCCCCCACCCCCGCGCGAGGACGGGGGTGGTGGTGTTGGTGGTGGTAGGTGCTCAAAATCGGTGTAAATTGGATGAGTGCAGGAAATCTAAAGTGGTCTATTAGATTGAATTGGTTAATATAGAGATGTCTTATTTAAGCACAAAATTTATTCCAAACTCTTTTATTGGGTGTACAATGGTTTGATTTTATCCTAAAACAAGAACTTCTATATATCATCCTCAAGATCACTACGACTACTCATCTATTGGGATAGGCAAAAGCCAATGTTATAAAGGTATCCAAATTCCACTTGACACAATTCAAATTTGCGCTCACCTAAAATTCTTGATTAAGAAGATTGCATGTCAACCTACTCTCATTTTTATAACAATATTGTCATGAATGATTGAAATGTGGATGAAAAGTCACTTGGTAAGTGATAGTAATTGCAACATTGTAAATCTATAATCCCCCAGAAAATTTACAAGGAATGACAAATAATGTTAGGTTAACATTTAGTGTTGGTGACACTATACCGCGGTTTACAATTAGTATTGAGCAAGACAATTAGAATTGGTAACACTAAATCTCACCCTCCACAGAAAAACTAAACTGGTTAAAAATAGAAAATGGCCCGTTGCCTTTGCTAAAAATCGAGTTTTATTGTTTGCTACATTCTTGACACCCTTTTGGACGCGTGACTATGTTTATCTAGTTTACTATTTCCTTTGCTAGAAATCGAGTTTTATTGTTTTACTGCATTCTTGACGCCCTTTCGGACGCATGGCTATTTTTAACTAGTTTAGTTTTTCCGTGGAGGGTGAGAAATATCATATTCAGTGTAGTAATGCCCCCTTCCCACCTAACTTTACCAAATAACCAAAGTCTTTCCTAAAAACCGGGTAAAGCTCTCTTAGTTACAGCAAAGGCACCCGGCTATCCTACTACACCTACAAGAACTTGCTCCAGAGATTGTCAAGTAGGTTTTAGTTAAGTAGCTTTCACACATTTTCATTGTTTTATCTACCAAGCAATGAATGTACTTGGATAGTTTTTGTCCCATCCCCAAATGCTTTACCACTCATCTATCTTACCATCGGTTTTTGTTAATGGAACTCCTCGTGCCCTCATAGCTAAGAGTGAAAAGCAACCAATCACAAAGCCCAAAGGCGACACTTTTAAAGGTCCTACACTCTTGCCTCATCTCTAGGTACTGATGGGACGGTCGGTGGTTGAGGCTTAAAACCTCTGCTTTTAAATCATGCCATGTCATTTCCCAACTAGGCTTTGGACTAGATAGTGTCGATGGTGTGAAGGCCATGTATTTAGAATGAACTTTTAGGCAAAGCTAAAGTTAGGTGGGAAGGGGGCATAAGATTGGTAGGGGGCTAGCTCAAAGAGCAAGGCGTCTAATCATGGTCATGAAAGAGTTGCTCAAGTTCACCAATGTGGTTAGTGATACTGGAAACATTTATTAGTATGAGATGATTAGCATGTTCAATAAACCCATCTCAAGTTTCACATACGAGCTTACGGCTATAATCAAGGTGAAGTGTCCCTCATTCATGCCAACACTAACAACTCTCTCTCTCTCTCTCTCTCTCTCTCTCTCTCTCTCTCTCTCTCTCTCTCTCTCTCTCTCTCTCTCTCTCTCTCTCTCTCTCTCTCTCTCTCTCTCATGATTATCAAATCCAAATCTTGACCACATCTAGACCACATTATTTTTCTCATATTTTGTTGGAGCTATATAAATATTCAATTATCATCAAAGTAAAAAAATAAAATAAATAAAATAAAATAAAATAAATCAATTCTTCTTAAACAATCACACAGCTCCCCTTGCCCCCTCCCAATTTTGTTGACTATTGAACCTAGAATAGTTGATAAATTTTAAGTACTTAGTCCAGGTTCTTTTAGACACATGTCTTTTGCAGTGTCCCTTCATCCACATACAACTCAAACATAGGTGTCTGGTGCAGACAAGTGACTAAATTAGGCCACCATATAACATAAGAAGTCACAACCACTGATCGGGGAGATTTTTGGGCATAATCGGTTGAGATCCTAGTGTTTGCAAGTCCAAACGGATACATGTTGACATCCTCCAGTTTTCCTTTATTAAGTTGGGGTATATTCTATAAATTCCTCTAAAATGGTCGGTAATTTTCCTGAAGTCTTGAACTTCAACCGGTTATTTCTCAAACTCAATTGGTTCATCTATAACTAACTGCCGGTTCTCCCCGATCATTGGTCACAACCTTACGACTTTCACTTTTAGATTTTCCAAGGTGAACAAAGAGGTCACCTCATTATCGTGTATATACATATTGTGTTGTAATACACCATGTATGGTATTTAGTGTCACATAAACTTTTTGCGAAGGGCCTAAACTAGATGCCTAGAGGTCTCAAAGTGTCACGCCCGCTAATTGCCAGTATGATTCCATTCATCACCATAAGTAATTTGTTCAAGTGAAAAATTTCTAAATTATGGCATTTAGAGTAGCACACTAAGGTACTTTAGATGATAGTCTTGAATTTTAATATGCAAGGGGAAGCTTTTTTTAGAGTACTAATGACAAGTGTCATGTGTTTGCATTTAGTATGCAAGAGGAAGACATTCTTGAGCACACTAATGCTAAGTATCATTTGTGTACACTTTAGTCAACTTGTAGACCATTGTGTGACATAGGCATGCACCTCATAACAGTATTTAGTATTGAACATGCCCATGCCAAGATATTAGTATGCGCACTTGAAGTTGTCAATCATCAATGTAACCTAGCATTGTATGCCTCAAAATAGGGTTAGTGACACTATTACGCATGTGACTAATGGCGAATACAAGAGGTATGAGATGAAAGCTTAAGAAACTCTATGCTTTACTGATATAATGGTTGATTTGTCATAGTTAAAACAAGCTACAAGCTAGCTCTCTCTCTCTCCCTCTCATGCTCAAGAAGCCGAAGGACTCCTAGTATGGTAACCTGGCCTATGACTGAGAGCTACACATTGGTGAATTTTCACAATGACCTCTTCTATGGTAATGAACGATTTAAATTTTTTCATGCAAGGTAAAATGAAATATTTGTCTATTTCAAAAATTTGGATTTTTTAAATTTAATTTTGAATTAGATATGATTTTTTAAAGATGTTCCCTAGGGTGTCTTATGATAGACCTAAAGAAGTTTGACGTCAATGCTAATACAACTTATGAGCATTCTATAATTATCCACAAGCAAGTAAGAGGCTGTAAGAAATCCAACATTACTAAGCCGTAGACTGACTTTGACCTTACTATGTCAAGAGACATCCTAAACGAACAACTAATCTCATCCAACACGTTGTGGCAAGGTCTCATGTGCCTTGAACCGAGACCTATGGGCCTTGAACCGAGACCTATGTGCCTTGAACCGAGACCTACGGGCCTCCTCCTCCTTCTTCCTCCTTCCCCCTCTCTCTCCTCCCCTCTCTCTCTCTCTCCCTCCACGTCATTAAATGCATTAATGTGAGGTTAGTTGAGCTACGGACATGTCATCCACCTAGGGAACATTATTTCTAATTTGTTCCCTAGAGCTCGGTTTAAGGTCAGCTCTCGGTAATAGGCCAGGTTACCATACACCATAAACCCATCCACACCCAAGCCACGGTTCCTTGGATTTCCCTCCCAAAAAAAGGCGAGGTCCAATGGGAGAAGGATTTAAGGTCCTAAGTAGAAGAACTCCTTAACTCTAGTTAAACCTCATCCTACTAGGCTAACTCTAGTAGACCTTATTCTAGTAGTCTTACTCTACACTAAAAAGGATATTTAGTGTTTGATACACTAAATACGAATGCATGCACTAAATGTCAATAACCCCATGAAAGTAAGTAACATTAAATGTAAACTCAAACACTAAAAATCAACTATGGTAATATGTGGAAGTTACATGTTTGAGTTTAGTGTTAGTAAGGATATGAAAGTCTAGTGAAATCCATGCTTCACAGGAAGGGAGGTGGCAGTAGGGAAGGTAGCGGCACGTTTATGTCCAACACTAATTGTCAAGGATTTGAAAATTAGTGTTGAGCATGGTAGGGTGGTGACAACATTAAATGTAATCAACCACTAAATATCCTTTTTAGTGTAGTTAGACTCCAGTTAAACTCTACATCCTACTTAGCCTAAGAAACTAAAAAGATACAAAATTAACCCAAAATAGGTTAAGTAAAAAAGCACAATCCAACCCACGATACAATGTCACATGACATCACGGTCACCTTGTGGAAAGCCCTCCCCCATTGCACTTCATGATTTTTATTTATTTATTATTTATAACCATTTGAAGCGATGACTCAACAAGCAAAGTCCTACTTCAAGATTTGCAAGGAGTTGTCTACGATTTGCAATTGAATCGCATATGCTTGTCAAACATCATCTTTAAATCTAGTAGGGATGCGCTTTCCTTTAACTCGGGCTCACTCAAAGGACTTCGTGGAATTTATAGATTGGGTAGCAATCCATAGCAATATCCTTGATTCTAGAATATATCTTGATGCATACAAACCTTCCACTCTTGAGTCAACGGACTTTGACTACTCATAAAGACCTCACATGATGTCCAGATTAATCCGTATTTACACAACATGATCTTCTAGTATAATATGTGGATGACAACCAAACCTTCATTCATCTTTGTCATCCAAAGCTGATATTAATTGTATTGCCTCAATTGAAGACTACGATGGGTTCTCCCATCTTATATATGATCCAAATGCCTTGCATTTTGTTCTAGTAGATGAGTATTGAAGTTGACCATATTATGGTCCAAGTAAGCAAATGGAATTCAATGTAGATGCAGTGGGCTCGAAACGTTAGAACATAAAATATCATGTGCTTTTGGCTTTCTTGGAGGCTTACCCCTTGAACAACTACAGTACTTAGGGTCCAGTTGCACATCTCGGTTAAGGCTTTGGTAAGAGTAAGTAACTTCTCAAATTAGTTATATTGTGCCCGCAGTGCCCAGTTAAGAGAGTTAGCTAATTTATGAGGTAGCTAACCTATGTTCTCACAGCCACACCAGCTAGCTAAACTATCTCACAGTCACACCAACTAGTTAAAATTAAGGTTTAAATAAAAGTTATCAAAATAGAAGGCAGCTAACTTTTGGGACCTTGATTTTGTGAAGAAACCTTAACTCGTCTATACACCTAATGCCAACTAGCTTTTACAAACGAGTAGCGCAAGTTTTTGTCTTGAATGCCCGTGTTTTATTTTCCCCATCTCTTCTTCGTTCCGCTATGAGGCGGACCACACTATTTCTTACATCATCCTAAATTAGGATACATTTTAAGTCATGAATTATTATTATGAATTAGTTTCAATTTTCAATTTAAGTATTATTTAATCACAATTATAATATTCTATTCTATTCTAATCATAATGAAACACAAATGGTGTGGGCCATAGAATTATAAGGTATCATAATTAGTGTCATGTTCAAAACTTGGGCAAGTCGAACAAAACTTGGGCAAGTCGAACAAAACTTTAGTCGGTCAACCTTAACTCTTTTAAATTGGTCAAACTTTGGCCAGTAATAACTGGGATGTGCAGGTGTGCGATTGGTTAGCTCACATCTAAGCTAGGTAGTTGATTTCACTAACCCACATATAGTTAGCTAATTCTCCTACCTAGGTGGTGCGGCCATAATTTTAGTTAGCTAAAATTTTGGTTAGCTAGTCCTCACCTAACTCGTAAGTTAGCTAATTCTCTTAACTAGGTTAGTGTAGTTGAACCCTAAGGGTTGGACTTTGCTTCCCATAAAATATGGTTAGAGACTTTTACAAATCATTGTGTATGCTTATGTTTTGGCATTTGTGTTTCTCTAAAGGACAAACCCTTTTCGTATTATTTGAAAAGATAAGTCATACAACTACACCGTTTATGGTGTTTAGTGCCTCTTACTATTCACAGTTATGCAATATTAAAAGAAAAGAAAAAATGGTTAAGGTAATTTCTTTTACCAAGTGAAGATGTTAAAGTTTTTGGATGTCCGAACAACCAATTTGACCTTCAGTGATTTTTAAAATGATATTTATAGTAAAATAATTATAACATTGGATAATTCCCATTAATAAGGACATTAAATATCTTAGTGATGTAGTTGTTACAATTGAGTAAATTTAACTCGAGTCAAACTCTTGTTCCCCAATCACTCCAATATTGTGATTCTAAACATGCACATTTACAACAAAAAAACTATATTGATCGTTTCAATCTTGAGAGAGTGCTCATATGCAACAATATCCTCTTGCCCAATTGAATGGGGTCCATTCCACTTATCTTAGAACATAACTCAAGGTGATAGTATAGAAGAGAAAGTTTCAATTTCAAATTTGTGATCATGTATTTCATCACAAGCTTTGTGCAGATACATGTTGAAGCCTTGTGAAGATACTTGGTCCCTTGCGAGTGCACCTTTCCTTAAAAACCAAGAATCAAATGCGTTTGCAACAACCTCTAAAAAAACCCCTATATACAAGTTTCTTTTCAATGATAAAAATACAAGTGACGGTATGTATACATAAAAAAATTTACATTCATATATAGTCATTAACATAAGTATAGAAATACACTTTTGAATAACAATCAACCCCTATCATATGTACAATGCAAAACCCTAGCATTCATCATAAAGTCATGGAAGGCTTTTTCATCCCCTAGATGTAAATCATAAGCATCTAAGTCTACAATATATGTCATAGAAGCTAATGCGATTATTGTTTCAAAAGATTAGTAAGATCATATGAAGTTTCTCATCAAATGATTAGTAAGATAGTAAGTCCACTTGTTGTTGGCCATTTTGATATCAACGTAAGCCAATCTTCATGTTTGATGGACGGTCCATCAAGTCAATTGGATCCATATACTCCACCCAACGATTACCAAATTTTCTATGCTTCTTATTAACCCACTCAACAAGCCAAACCTTAATTGGAGGTGATTTTTTTTGGTCTACCATATTCTTGGCAATTCTAGTTTCAAGTGTGTTTGTGTCTTAACTTTCCTTGCTTGCATCTTGTAGTTCTTAAAGAAATCAAAACTCAAAGTATCTTGAATAAAAAAAAAGCTACTTGACTCATTTTATTCCACTTGTTAATTGGTCTCTACCATGTATGCTTTAATGTTAGCCACAACTTAATTCGGAGATAAGGCAAGCATTGTGATCTCTATTCAAAACCAAGAATTCAATTGATGGAAGAATTTTTCTATAAACACCTATTGTTGTTTCCACAATCAAATACACAAAACAACTGATGTGACGAGCATCAAAAAGGAGGTAGGGGCAATGTGAAACACACAAAATGAATGAAAAGAGGAGTCTTGAGCACCTTCACAATTTCAATGAACTTTTATGTTGGCCTTTGCAACAAGACCTAACTTCTAAGTCACCTAATGCTTGCAATCACTACATGCATCAACCCCCCCCCCATCAGCCATCCGCATCCCCTTTGATCAACCTCCACAAAAAACGCAACATGTTCATGTTGCAACCCTAATCAAGAAGCGACCTCGTTCTCAGCTCAACGACCCATTCCAAAACCCTAATATTGTTTCTTCCATACATGTATGGATAAGACAAGGAAATGAGAAATTTATTCATCCTAGTTTCATCCAATATGACATACTTATCCCATAAAGTCTAGTGATAGTACAATACAAGTACAAGTGTTCTATATATTTTAGAGGTTCTTCGTATATGTACATAACTATGAGCTACAATTTATGTAGCATATGTATACATAGTATGGCAAAGTTCAAATTAATACCCCTTTTGTGCACTCACGCATACTCATATGTGTTATGAAAGGTGCACCACGTGGGACCAGGTCATTCTCGTCAACTCGAGTAAATTTTGGATGGGTTGGTCCTCCATCCAAGGAGATTGCAATGTGGACTCAGGTAAAAAACCGGAAAATGGTGGATGACCATTACATGTGCACCGGACTAGGAGTAGAATGATTCTTGTGTGGGCCCAAAATGGTTAAGTGTAAAAGTGGTGGCCCGACAAGGTCTTGTTTCACACCACTTGGGATCACTTTTGGGTGACATTGAGTCAACCGTTTTGTGTGCATTCATATGTGGAGTAGAATATTTGATGCTCGAATTAGGGAGACTCTACTGTACAAGTAGGGGATTTGATTCACTTGCCTCTTTGTGAAAATGTAACTAATTATTTACAAGGATTAAAATTACAAAAAACTTGAATTCCTCACCATTTCCTCTACTTTATCTCCAAAAAATATTGCACAAATTTCAAGCCATGGCCGAATCAACTTATTTTCACCATTATCTGTTTTCGTACCTCAAATTACATCCTTTCCAAGTCAATTTGGCATGTAAGTTGTCACACCCAAAATCTAAGTTGGGTGAAATGGATATCCAAGAAACCCAAGGTAAGTTTAAATTAGACGTTCACCCACATCAAATATCTAAGCATAAAATTTTGAAGTTTCATACCAATCATACAAGCAATTTCATGTCAATGAAAATGCACCGATGTCCCCCCTTCCCCCCCCCCTTGAAGCCCTGGGCTAGATCACATCTTCATTTGGCTGAGACATGCCCCTCCCACGCCTTCTTCACTACCCGGTCTTCCTGCTCACAGCTGCGTAGGAACCAATGTGACAATACCCAGTCACTTAAGCCATCAAGCTCCTTTGGCATGTGAAGGAATTCCATCAACTAACTTGGGAATAATGAAAGTGATGTCAACTTGAATATTTGTAATTTTGACTAGGTATTGTCACATCGGTTCCCAACGAGGATGAGTTCCCACACATGTGCGGGAAGGAAGGCCGGGCAGTGAAGGAGGTGTGGGAGGGGTGGGGACCCAGCCGAATGAAGATGTGATCTAGCCCGGGGCCCCTCATAAAAGCAAGAAGGTCATTGCTATTAGAAATATGATGTGGTTCATCATACCAAAATTCAGCATCGAACATGGTGTCCATAATCTAAATTGGATGTTGCATGTACTTAAAAGATTTCATGTGACACTAGAAGAAATCGTGTCCATTTCAACCCTTGGCCATTGCGACTCACACCAAGAAAATGCATAAACAATTCAATTGGTAGGCAACCGGAAGGTACCCGTGGTGTACCCATGGAAGGTGCCCCCGATTCCCAACCGAATTGATTTGTTTATGCATTTTCTTAGTGGAAGGTGCCACCCGATTCCCAACTGAATTGATTTGTTTATGCATTTTCTTGGTTTAGTCTTGATGGCCTAGTCGAAAGGAGGGTTGAAATGGACAAGATTTCTTCTAGTGTGAGTGATCAAACAATAACTTAATTACAGTCTAACCTTGATAATGTCACACCATCCGTTTCACCAAAAAGTGTGATATAAACAAGGTGTGACATATTTGATAATGTCACATTTGGAAGATTTATGCATAATGTGATATTATCAAAGAAATAAGTAGAAAAACAAATAGAAATGACAATGTTCAAAAGAAAATAACAAAGATGAGAATTCAATGTTTTTAAATATAAAATCAAATTCAAAAGCTTGAATAACAAAGATAGCACATCATAATGTGTCATTGAGATCAGGTAAAGACCTCTCACTAGAGACAAAAAAAAGCTCCTAATGTCACATTGTTTTGTTGACATTGATGTTAAATGTGCAACACCAATTCTAATGAGCTTGTCATGGATTTTTTGCCATTCCTAACAACTCCATAGTGTTGAAAATTTGAGAACCTTGACTAGCCATAAAATTCAAAACATCTTTAACAAATTTTTGTGCATCACTTAACTTCACTACCTTAGACTCAACATCATTGCTATCATCAATCAATGGGTCTACTTCTACGGATCATGTACCTCCTGCCCATCTTGCACTAATTGCACAAGCTCCTCAATAGAATACTCCACCTCAAAATCATCTTCACCTTCTATGTTTACGTACTCCAATGGAGAAAGCTTCTCTAGAGGCTTGCCTTGGACATCAAAGCCCAAATTCAATGTTGCCGACGTCATCCATAGAATTTGTTGTCCATCCGGCATTTTTTCATCCATATTACTTGTTATTATCACACTTACACTACAAATTTTGGAAAAAAATAATGACATTATCAAGGGTGATAAGGATAATAACAAGAGAGTTTTACACTAGAAAATTTGGTTTCGAAGTTTTGGGTGACAATATCAAGGTGTTCTATAAACAAGAGTGACATTATTGAGGTTAGACTGTAGTGAGAAGAGCACATTCTCTTTGGAGAGGATTAAAAGTTAACTTGGTCACTGGTGTCGTCAGGGTGATGGTGTGAGATCCTCCAACTAGGTCGGAGTTGGCACACATGTCCACTTCTAATTGGTGTAGAGTGGCCTGAACGGTAGGGCTTTAACCTTACAATACCGTACATGGAGGTATGTTTCGGGCTGGGGATTCGTGGCACTCACTAAGGAACATCCATCCAAGATATCGTGGATGAAGTGGCTCCAATAAAAAAAGCCCCCCATGGGGTTGAGGGCCGATTCATTCGAATGTGACATCACTAGACTAATTCGGGGCCTTTGACTCTATTTCCGCAATCAAATTGCCTAAAAATAGGCATTTAGATTATTCCTACCATTTTTTCATCCGCATGGATGATTTTACTTGAGTGCCACGAATCCCCGGCCGTATGTTTCGGCCTTCTTACTCCTCAGCAGTGTGTATTTTTGACAAAGTTTTTGCAAGTTTTTGACATTTGACACGTAAAAACTTGCACGACAATAAAATGCACATCAATTGACACGCACAATTTAGATTTCGACATGTAGTGTGACTTGTGAAGAAAAAAACCACGCGTCAATTGACACTTTAGACATTGAGATGACACGTACTACTAGGCATGTGACATTGAGGTGACATTTTAGAAGAAAATGTAGATGTCAATCGACATTCATTTTTGTTTTTGAAAATGTCACGTGACACTTTGGATTTGAAGTTGAACGTCAAATGAAATTTGTCAAACGTACACACTGCTCCTCATGCTTACCTTAACCCAGTGATCGGGGAGATTTTTGGACATAATCAGTTGAAATCTTAGTGTTTGCAAGTCCAACTGGTTACATGTTGACATCCTTCAGTTTTTTTACATTAGTTTGAGGCATATTCCATAGATTCCTCTAAAATGATCGGTAATTCTCCTGAAGTCTCCAACTTCAACCGGTTATTTCTCAAACTCAACCGGTTCATCTGTAACTAACTGCCGGTTCTCCCCAATCGTTGCCACTTTTGCTCTATGGCCCGCAAGCTACTGTAGTCGGGGTACGCGAATATCAGAAGGCCATGACATGATTCTGTACGCCAGTAGAAGTGATCGTTAACACCGACGCAAGCAAGCAAGCAACCTCGCTGGATGTGGTTGGCCGGCCTGTGTATAATTAAGCAAGCAAGCTGGCGGGCTCCGGTAACCAAACCCCAACTGGCAGTTGGCCCATGTAAAAGTGAAGCGTACTCAAGCATAACATTGGTTCATATTGCAAGGGCGACCCAACATAAACGGGGTGTTAGTTTTTGGATATTTCCGAAACTTCTCATCACTACGGATGCACCTCCCTAGTGCTGAGTATTGTTACGGCATAATGTCACTTTGTTTATTGTTATCTTGAACTTAAATTACTCCCCGGCGGGTGCACTTTCCATAACACGTATGAGTGTACGTGAGTGCACAAAAGGGATATTGATTGAGCTTTGTCGTACTACATATATGTATGCTCAACAAATTGTAGCTTGTAGTTATGTACATGTATGAAGGACTTCTAAGGAAATATACAACATTTGTACTTGTATGGTAGTGTCACTAGACTTTATGGGCTAAGTATTTCATATCGGATGAAGCTAGGATGAATGATTTCCTCATTTTCTATCTCATCCATGCGTGTATGGAAGAGGCAGCATTAGGGTTTTGGAACGAGTCGTTGAGCTAAGAACGAGGTCACTTCTTGCTTAGGGTTGCAAGAAGAACGGGCCATGCTTCTTTGTGGAGGTTGATCAAAGAGGATGCGGATGGTTGGTGCTGGTGGTTGATGCGGGTAGTGATTGAAGGCATTAAGTGACTTAGAAGTTAGGTCTTGTTGCAAAGGCCAACTTAAAAGTTCGTTGAAATTGCAAAGGTGCTCAAAACTCCTCCTTTCCTCATGTGTTTTGTGTGTTTCACATTGCCCCTACCTCCTTTTTGATGTTTGTGACATTAGTTGTTTTGTGTATTTGATTGTGGAAACAACAATAGGTGTTTAAAGATAAATTCTTCCATCAATTGAATTCGTGGTTTTGAATAGAGAGCACAATGCTTGCCTTATCTCTGAATGAAGTTGTGGCTAACATTAAAGCATGCATGGTAGAGACCAATTAACAAGTGGAATAAAATGAGTCAAGTAGCTTTTTTTTATTCGAGATACTTTGAGTTTTGATTTCTATAAGAACTACAAGATGCAAGCAAGGAAAGTTAAGACAAGAACACACTTGAAACTAGAATTGCCAAAAATATGGTAGACCAAAAAAAATCACCTCCAATTAAGGTTTGGTTTGTTGGGTGGGTTAATAAGAAGCATAGAAAAATTGGTAATCGTTGGGTGGAGTATATGGATCCAATTGACTTGATGGACCGTCCATCAAACATGAAGATTGGCTTATGTTGATATCAAAATGGCCAGCAACAAGTGGACTTACTATCTTGGGTGGAAGCACGGTAAAGTGGACAGCTCTTGATCCTTGCTCAGGTTTAAGTGAAAGTGATCCAAAACTATATACTAACTTTGAATTTTATGAAATAGAAATTCATAAACATTTAGAAAACATATGAATCTACAAAGCCAAGCAATTTATGTTCACAAAAAACAATTTCAAACAACGTATATGTATTTTAGAAGACGGTACAAGTGGTGGTGCAAGTGGGTGTCATTGAAAAGATAATTGTCAAAAACTTGTTTAAAATACAATTACATTACATTAAATTGATGAATTTTTGAAAAAAAAAATTATGATGACCTCAAGTTTATAATGAATTCAAGGAATATGAAAAGAAATTCCAAGTTCAAAATATTTAAGGTCATGAAATTTACATTCAAAACTATATTTAGTCAATTGCTTTTACGCATCACTTTTGATGATAGGTTTTGAAGATCTCATATTGATATTCTATATTTGAGTACCTAACTTAATAATAGAGGTCATCATGAAAAATAATCTATTTTAAACAACATTTTGCTACTACTTATAGGCGTTTGACCAAGAAAATCATGGCTTTCATATACTGGAGCACTTTTTTGGTCCACTTTACTATGCTTGCACCCTCTTACTAATCATTGGATGAAAAACTTCATATGATCTTACTGATCTTTTGAAACAATAATCGTGTTAGCTTCTATGACATATATTGTAGACTTAGATGCTTATGAGTTACATTTAGGGGATGAAAATATCTTCCACAACTTTATGATGAGTGCTAGGGTTTTGCATTGTACATACGATAGGGGTTGATTGTTATTCAAAGGTATATTTATATACTTATGTTAATGACTATATATGAATGTAATTTTTGTAAGTATACATACTGTCACTTACATTTTTATCTTTGAAATTCTACATGTATTGCTTGATTTTACAAAAGAAACTCGTATATAGGGGGTTGTTAGAGTATGTTGTGAATGCACGTGATTCTTGGTTTTTCATCAAAGGTGCACCCCCCCCCCTGGAGATTACTCAAACTCTTTGTTGAGAATAATTTGAACTTGTAGATCTAAAAATGTTAAATGCAGGCACCCTCTAAAACCCAATGGCAAATATAATAAAACTCTTGTACTCATATCCTTTTGAAAAACTCAAAACCAAAATGGTGAAGATTATCCTTCGTATACCCACCCAAATTGATGTGGAGGTCTCTCTTCTCTCTCCCCCCCTCTCCCTCCTTGAGGAGCAACCAAGGTTGTGGCCCCTTTCGGTGAGCACATGGTGACCCACAAACTTTGTCATCTTCTTTGAACACTTCGGTATGCTTTGAATCACCTTGGTCCCAAGTCCGGTGTTGTGTTTGATTAGCAAGGCTTCACTTTCAAAGACATGCCTAACTTCTTGCCGAAGCTGTAGATTCACTAAAAAAAAGCACCCTTGGAAGAATTTTTGTGACTCTCGTGTGATTCATACATGAATTTGAAAAGTTAATGTCCATCAAGGCATGGTCTCCTCTTGCAACTAGGATTCAAGCACATTTGGATTTATGCATGAATTTTGGACAATTTCAATCGCCAACATGAAGTACACTAGATTGCAAAACTAAACAACAAGTATGATGGTAGGCGAATATGGAATACGGACATTCAAAGTTGTGGTTGTTGTGTTGTTGCTTTTGTTGTTGTCGTTTCATGTTTTGTCCCCAAAAGTGGACATCGCTTATTACTTTTGGACAAGTGGTTTGTCAAAATATACTTAAATTTCAATTTCACTTTTTTTTTAATTGTTGTGGAACTTAAATTGTTTACAAATATGCTTATCTATGTGAGCTTGTGCAATCTTATAAATGTGAAGGTTATTGAAAGAATGCTATATGTAGAATCATGTTGCACTTAAGTTTGAAAGTGATTTTCAAAATGTTCAGTATTTCATATGTAATGAACTAGCTTGGACCCATGCCATCCTACCCCGTTACACCCATGCATATGAATTAGTATCTTGGATACATCCAATCCCATACAGCCATGCAACCATTTGCCCATGCCCGTGTGTGCCCGCCATATGCATGTATGCTTATTCCCATGCTCATAAGGCCCCCATAACCCGCCACCATGCCCCCATGGAGCACTTTAAGAAGAGAAATGTGATTTTATTTTATTGTTCATTTTAACTAAATTGTCTTGCTTTGTCATGTTGCCTATGCCATGTGCCACCTCCCCTAGTTTCCCCACCATGCCCACCTTTTACACTTGTAGTCCCACACCTTTTCACATTTGTTTCCTCTTTCTTTTGTTAGATGTTTGTTTTGGAGCAGAATTTTTGGCATGTGGCTCTTATTCTTTGAAAAGAAAATTGGACATGTGTCCATCTTTCATGGACTTCCAACACCGTGTTGTCCGTTGTATATAAGTACTAGTATGGACCCGTACATATGATGCATCACTTTACCGTTGTCCCCTACCTTTCTGGAACGGCGGCAAATGGTGGAGTGATGACCTCACCACCACCACCACCACCACCACATCTTCCATTGTATATAGATGTCGTAATGAATATCACCTTGAGCGTTACATGTTAATGAGTACGGTATCATGGTTACTGTAAATTTATGAATACCCTTTGGATATCCTTAGGATAATGAAAGGGCTACATAACTGACCTGACCTAAGATAACCACCACATTTTGAAGTACAACCTTAACCTTGACACCGAAAGCATGCATAACAACAATAACCTTCATTCACAAGATTTTAATCTCTTTAAAGGATAATATCCTTATCCTCACCGACTGCCTCATAAGAAAAGAGTAACCTCACTACTTGGTCCAAGATGACCCTAAACTACTAGATGATAGTGGAAAAGTACCCAAACCGAATGGAGTGGTTGACGATTCGATTCCTAACTGTGAAATTCTCTCCCTACTTGACGAAAAACTAACCAAGTAGTCAAGCATCTCCTATGTTCCAAAAAAAGAATTAAAAAAGAATAAAAATAAAATAAAAATAAAAGAATAGCTCACTACCATTAACCGCCCAAGATTGATAATTACCTTGACCCAAGTGTTTTGTGTGACCTCGGTTGGAGCTTGCCGCAAGTGAGGATAAACATGGCCATGGGACATGCCACATGTTGAACCTCGGCGGGTTTGTGGGGGAAGAAAGTGTCAATATATAGAACCTCACGAATAGGCATGTCCGGTAAGTTACACGTTGACTAAAGTGACCACCTCGGCCCTCCAATATCCCTGCCAATGTTTCCAAATTTTCATGGTTTTGAGTTCTGGTGCAGGAAATAATCAGCACGTGGCAGCACCAAAAAGTCAAGAGCAGCATCATAGCATTTCGTCAACCTGCATTCTTGAAGGTCGTTTCGAGAATCGAAACCCTTGGGAGAGACTCATGCAGATGCTGTCACCGGAAGAGTCTCGTGACTTGAAGTCTTCTAATAACTTAGCCTCCTTGGCGGCAAGCTTCATCATGTGCATGGAGTGGAGGGAGACTTGCCGGGAGGATCCTGTGCAGACCGAGTCCATGTTCAATCTGCTCCCACTTTGAAGGATTTCAAGCTGTTGAAGGCATGAGTTGCAGTGTGGAGTGGACTTAAGTCTATAATTTCCTGGTTTTCATGTCACGGGGTCTCACACACATGCGGTTCGGAAACGCTGTTTTCGAAACCGAGTTTTGGGTGGGCCAAGCGAAAAAGAATTTTGGCCTTTCCATGTGCCTAACCTTGAAGAGCCCGGTTTCATGGTTGGTCCCTCATATTTTGGGTAGAAATGTTGGTGTTCGACTCCATCCAAAGGTTCTGTGAGGCTTAAAACAAGCCATTTCTGCCCCCCAAAAGAGGGACCAACTTTGAAATCAAGCTCCCTATGGTTAGGCACATTTCAAGGCTGAAATTCTTTTACCTTGGCCCACCATTTTCGAACTACATGTGTTCACCAACCCCTCCCCCTGCTCCCCCGGCTAGGGCGAACCGACCCATACATTGGTACCTTACCGGATGTCTAGTGATGTCACATTCGAATGAATTGGCCCTCAACCTCATAGGGGGTCTTTTTGTATTGGAGCCACTTCATCCACGATATGTAGGATGGTTGATTTTAAGTGAGTGCCACGAATCCCCAGCCGTTCGCCCTCCCCGGTAAGGTACGGATATATGGGTTGGTTCGCCCCAGCCCTGCTCCCCCTATCCCCCTTCTAGTAAGGTATCTATGTGATTCTACTGTGGCCACTTCCAACTTCACCAAAAAAATTTGATTGCTAAATCAAATCATGGATTTTCCCCAGGGGGTGGACTCTTCATACCATGTACGAACTAACGTGAGTGTAAGAAGGGGTATTTTTTGAGGCATTAGCGTACATAGTATACATGAGGGAGAGGTATTATTTTTCTTTAGTGTGTAATTCTAAAAAAGGCTATTCAATTTTCTGAAGTATAGCTAGATGTACAATAGGGAGCCCTAAGATTGAGAGAATTTAGAAAATGAAAATCAATATGTAAGTTTCATCCAATTTACGTTTTCATCCATTTTTGTTATATGGTAAAAGTCCTCAATGTCTACCACGTTATGGTTCGCATTTGGGTTCTAGGTTTTAGAAAACTAGAGGCTCTTGGAGCGCTTATGGACTTCCTTGAGTTATGCTCCTAGGTTTGTGGCTAATTATTGTGCTCTTGTCTTTGTTTGTTTGAGACAATCGTTGAGTTACGTGCTATGGATGAAAATGATTTTTTCATAGGAAAGTGAAAGTGGATTTCATGTGTAATAAAAAGGCCTACTTAATTCATGATATATATGATTTGAAGTGGAGGCATCTGTCACATTGAATTGAAAAGCTTTAGTATAAATACATGAGGCCATTTCCTAGCATGTCGTTAGTACATATGCACTTGTTTTTCTCTTTAAAATTCTTGTATATATGGGGTTTAATTTCATAGTGACCCACGCATGTCGTTTAGGTTTCTAATAAATAATCCACCCCTTGGGGATTTTCTTGTCTAAATCACGCATATTGTCATTTCAAATTTCAAAATTGACATCGCAATGCAAAAACTAAGATGGGACAATGCTAAAATTGTTACATTGAGCATAGTGTTACCACTATTTGATCCAAAAAATTTACTTTTTTAAGGAAATTGTTAAAATTGACCACACAGTTTGTTAAATCAACGTGCCACACGGTCACATAACTTGTCCAAATTTGATTTTTCATCACACACATGAGGAGCCAAGTATCAACTCTACTTCCTCTTTCTTTATATTCCAACTAACAACTAGAATTTTTTGAATTTTGACAGGTCATGTGACCATGCGACGTGTCTCTATGGACATTTAACCAGTGTGTGGTCAATTTAACAATCCCCTTTCTTTATTGTTACCAATTGCAAGGGGCACTCCGACAACTTGAATCATGTATGAAAAACTTATAAGAGTTCAAAGATCTATTGATAGATGATCCAAAACCATCACATGAGCATGATGTTATGGTGGTAGACATCCTCAAAATTACTATGACCTTATCATGTTGGATTTTAGAATGTTCATTTTGGATAGGGTAATGGTTTTAGCATGCTCTGCCTTATAGGAGGTCAAAGAAATTATTATCTTTCTATTTAAGTGATCACATAGGCCCTCCCAATTGTGTTAACAATGGAGCCAAGAATGATGTCTATATTTTTTTCAGCACATAGTCCAATCTCATTGTAACATTTCTTTTTGGTGTCCACTCTTGATTATAAACCCTACCATATACCACTCACATATAGATGATTAATTCGGATGAGTGACTGCATAAGGCCCACATACGTTATACACTACAAACATGATTGACTAAATACCATATTTGTTATATTTTGAACTTGGCTTCAATGCATGTCAAATGAGAAAATACCTTTCAAAGAAGGCCTTTTTGTTTTAAGCCCTTCACAAAAGTTTTTGCAAGTCACTTAGAATTGGATCAAAGTCCATGCGACACATCGCATGGAGGGAAGGTGGGGGTTTTACTCCCTTGTAGAGATATCAACTATCTCATGTAAAGGGGTATTTGCAAGGTGACGCGTATGAAGCAATGCACACATATTTGGGATATTTTACATATTTGGTAGATATTCTCATAATATACTTGTTATATACACCTAAAAATTTCTAAGACTTTTTATGGTCGTTACTCAAAAACATTAGATAGGGCCCTATCTAGTGGATTCCCACCAACCCCCCACCTCTTTTTGCATTGCGTCACAAATCTAGACACAAGTGGGACATCCACCACAATATTCTAGACAACTTGGTCTCAACTATTTCTTTTCCCATTCTTATTCTTAGTCAAGTGTCAATTGCAGCAAATCCATTAGCACTGGCAATGTTTAGGTTGGATCAAGTTCACTTGAGAGAGACATGATCAACATGGCAAACTATTTCCTTCTTTCTATATTAGGTTGATTGTTTTGTGCTGTGGAAACCAACCAAGAATTGTAGTATAACTAAACTTAATGAACTCTAAGTAAAAAGTACAAAGCCTCTCATATTCATGTAAGCAAATTAACATGTCAAGTGTGCATATAGTGTTGCTTTCAAAGCTTCAATGGCATGGTGACAAGAAACTATAAAATTTTGTCTAACAAAAATGTACATAAGACTTTGAAAAAAGTTTTAATAAACACATGAAGTGCATTTATTTTGGTGCATTTCAATTTGAAATGCATGTGAGGACTTCAACTTTGAACATTGTACCATAGAGCGCTTCCTACTCCAATTTTTGATAAATAATCATTTCTTACATCAATGGCCGAGACCCACTCAAATGCCACATGGAAATTATGGTTCGGCATCAAAAAAAGATGAATCATGAAGCACCTTGCAGTATATGTGTTACCACGCAAAATCAAAGTGTCCTTTAGAATTGGAATCAAGAGTGCTTGTAAGGTAGATGGGTATGAAATGGTTACTTTCTCCAAGTATCCCACTTCTCCTAGATATGAAACACTTGAGTAGTATGAGATGGTTAGCAACTCCAAATCAAGGCCATAGCCACATTCCTCATAATTTTTGGAGCTCACAAAAATATCTCATTCATTATTAAAATGAAGATTCTCGTGCTCATTAAGTAGTCACATACATAATCGTCTCATTTTAATCTTGCTAGACTAATTTGGGGTTTTTGACCCTAATTTAGGACTATTTTAATAGCAATCCCCAAGCTCTACAATAGGTATCAATTTTTTCATCCTTCCACTCAAGAGGTGTTGTAAACATTCACCCTTGGCTATGCTATTTGACATAAAACCTTCAAATGGACATGTTTATTCCGAAACATTACTCAACTAATGAGATGTGTTAATGGGCCCCACAGTAGATTCAAGAACAAAGCCTCCTGATGCCGGAATCCCAATGCTTCAAAACTGAATGAAGTCAAGGCAGCTAAACACAACTCATCAGCTAAGTAATGTTATGTCTTTCAGGTCAAGTCATGTGCACATTTCCAATGTAGATACATTTTGGTGAATGTTGCACAAACATGAGGCCCCATTGCCACAAGTTATGACATGTACACCTCCCATTATAAAAAGATTCTGAAGTTAGGTTATGTGTCTTTGTAGAGGCTTGTGATATAACCACCCTTTCTCACACTTTTTGTCACTTCTAAGTACCCAATATCTTGTCCCGTCGCTAGTCTACACATTCTCTAAATGTAAACATTCAACCTATTTACAATAGCAAACATTACACTGTTAGTGGTCATATATAGAGCATTTCAGGACAATGGAGATGGCTTCAAAGGTTGGTTGGAGATCACTTGGTGCCCAGATGGTCTCGATTCTCAACTGACAGCACACAAGTGTCTATTTCAATTTGCAGTTTGTAGAGGAATTTGTCAATGAACAATTTGTACAGCTGCAAAGACAAATCACCTGCTGGTAATTATTACCTCTTCATACAGTGTTTTTAGAGCAAACCACAGAAGTAAATCATCCATTTGTCCAAGTGCCGCTAAAGTCAAAAGAATTGAAATCATAGTTTCTAAGTACAACACCTGTTTCAAGAATGTTCAAGAGTCCAGATGGTGGTAGCTCATAAAGACACAATGGTTTCTTTGAATTTGGCTTGGCTTTCAGTCCTTCCAACTTCAGACAAATTATGTGATTTCTAAGATATTTAATTATTAGTCTCCTGTAACTCATGGACCAAACAGGTTTACTTTTTGGAACATGAGAACTTCCCACTGCCAGTAACCTATAAATTTTCCAGGAAGTACACTATTGTGTCTAATTAGTGTGGGTGGGAAATGCACGTGGGTTGGAAATTAGTGTGGCCCACACTAAATTTCAAGTGTTTGGGTCACTTTGGATGAAAAATGTAATGTCATCCATCCGTGTGTGTTAGGGTTCTCCACAAACAACCTCCGTTAGGTCAATGTGGGGAAAGTCTTCAAACACAATTGGATGGAATTATGAAGTTTCATCCAATTGTGGAAACGACAAAACCCACACAAATTTTTCACCTTTGAAATTAGTGTGGGCCACTCTAAATTATAATTTGAAATTAGCGTGTTTTATTAGGAATTAGTGTGGCCCACACTCATTAGACACAATAGTGTAGTTGCTAACCAAAAAGGTAGAACAGTATTGACAGGACACACAGAGCAACACAACAGAGTGGACGACAAAATGTATGATGAATGACTTTCATTTGTATCTTAATGTACAGAGAGTTGAAAATTGATGGATTCCTGACCTGTCTCGGCTTTGCAAGCGTGCCAAGGAACCTTACTTAGTCTACATTGCATTTTTGAATGCAAGAAGGAATTGATACGACAATGCTTAAAACCAACATCCCTAGGACAAGAGAGAGCATTTCAGTTCACTGGACTTAGCCCTTCAACCCCTCCAAGTGCAGAGTAACCCTTGATAACTGCAATTCTGGAAAAACCTGCACCATGCCTGCCAGCTGAGCCTGAACCTGCAACAAAAACTTATCCATTAGCCACAGAAAGCAACCTAGGCCCCTAATATAAACTATATTTCCATCCCACACTGCAATATCTGTACTGCAATTAGTGGGAGTGAAACAAGGTACGTGGGCCTAAAAAACAAACACTTTTAGCTCTGCGCCCACTTCTCCTGGGATATTAAACACAGTATTAGTATGAGATGATCGAGGTCGTAAGCCACTTTCCACATGAACTTTGGAGCTCATTTGAATATCTTATCCATTATCAAAGTGAAGATTCTCGTTCTTGTTAGATGATCATATAGGTCCCCCCAACTATGTTGACTATTGAGTCTAGAATGGTTAACAAAATTTGAGCATGTTGTCCAATCTCTTTTAAACACATATCTTTCCAGTGTCCAATCTATTCATGAATGTCGATAATAAGCCTGAAACATTTACCTGATTACCCATTTCCTACCACTTCTTCACAATCGTCTCCTACTACGTACTTCATCTTCTCGGTACCCACTTCCTCCATAGAGCTCTTGACGAGCCTCTCCCCTCACAAGCCAATTCTCTCCACTTCTATTTTTCGGTTCAGCAGATCTATTATTCCCACGTATCTCCTTCAGTGGTGAATCTGTTTCTTGCACCGCAGCAAGTATACCACTGGCCTCTTTTGTTCTAAATGCAGGCTCACTAGCATCTGAAATAGAGAACCATCAAACACGTGCATTAGAACCACATCAAACACGTGCATTAGCACCACATCAAACACGTGTCATTCAGGGTTTAAGGTTTAGGGCCAATCTCCAACCACATAACAAGTATGACTAAGGGTGGGTTTACACTAGGGTCCAAGACCAAACTCCAAAATCAAGCAACCCTATTGGTCTAGAGCAGAAGTAGGGTCCGGGTCCAAGGTATGAAATAATGAAGTGGCCCTAATATGGCATCACTTTCCCGCCAAATCTCAGTGGTCCCTACCCAAGAAAATACACCCTTAGTTTGAGAAACCGATATTCAAGCTCGGGTCCACTCTTGAGTCCAAAAGTAAGGTCCATTAAGGGGTGTTCTGGACCCCAAGTTTTTTGAACCCGGACCCTGATGGAAATCCACCCTAAGGTCTAGCTTGAGGTTTACATTGCAAAGAATTCATACCCAGATCTAAAGACGGTATATGTTGGAGGTCCAATCTCCCCAAGTACACAGGCTCTTTCACAGGCTTCTCCTTCACAGTTTTGGCAGCTTTTCTGTCTCGACTAATCAGCTCCAACCTCCGGAAAAACTCATACTCTTGTCGCACGGCTTCGTCCAAAAAGCTGTTGGAGGTCTCCTTCCTTTGGTCATCACTCCAACCCTCCTCCCTTGAATCATAATCCCGTTCTGAAAGAGTAGACGTATCCGAATCTGTCATCCTTCCATTCATCTCCGCATCCTCCTCGCCACCACCACCTCCACCATCATCCCTTTCAAGACTTGCGAGTGCAGTTTGCGCCTCTTTCACAATGTGCGAACCTGCCCTTGTTTTCTCGACAATTCGGTTGATCAACATCCGACCAAGCATCTCCTCGGCTTCCAGCACGAGATTTTCCTCACCAAAAACATTGATGTCGTCATCAACCAAATCTAAATTACACTGCTCAGACTCAGATGCACGTGACTGGCACTCCCAATCGGACCCTGTCGCAGGACCGGGCGTCTCGCCTTCCATCAAGCCCTCCCATCGCGCAATTTTGTCCAGAACGGTAGGGCTTAAATCCCCCGACCTTCCCTCCAAGCACAATGGCCGCTGCGTGGGCAAATTAATTCCTAAACCTAAACCCACCCCCTCCCGGGACGATGGCTTAAACAACTGTTGTCGCACCTTCACCTTCTCCTTCTCGACAGGCGTGTTCAACCCTGCTCGGCCACCGCCTTCCCAAAACAAAGCGGCTTTCCGGTCCACCGGGACTGTGCCGCCAGAATCTGCAATCGGTCTTGTCGTCCCACTCGCGTCTTCGTACTTAACCGAGTAGTGCATATCCGAATCCGACATCTCCGAGACTGATTTTGACGACTCGAGGGTTTCCGTATATTTTACAATTGCTGTACAGCTCTCATCCTTCGGAGAAACCGGCCCCTCCTCAGTCTCGACCTTTCTCACGAGGATGGAATGGCCCGCATCCGAGTTCCACGAGCTTCTTCGGCTCGGATGGGGAACCAGCAATTTCCCCCTGCGAAACCAGCCACCCATGTCGCCATTATTTGTTGTAGCCTGGAAACTGGCTGGATCGACCGAGTGATCCCACCCATCAGCAAGAGAGCCTGTGCTTGAGTAGTCACAAACACTCGGCGTCGCGCTACCCATTTCCGAGCTTTCGGGATAATCGGATTTCTCCAACCCTTGAACAGAATCAATCAACTGCCTCTCAATTTGCGCGTTGTCCATTACTTGACTGCAGTCCCTTGAGGCTTGTGTGGTCGTTGCCTCAGTATGCGAGGAGGAGCCAAATTCTTCATCGTCTATCATAGACTGCAGAAACTCATTGCAAGTTTTATCCCCAGCTGGAACAGTAATACCTGGAGTGGCGTACCTCTCGGTATCCCTAGGATTCTGCAAATAACCATCACAACAATAGAGTTAATCTTAAAGTATGGGATGAAGTGAAGTCGATTTCCCCTCATGGTCCCTTGTTCGAGGGTAACCAGAAAGTCTTGGAGGGCTTCTTTGAGTTTTAGACGCCAACATGTTTCATATTTATATAACTGAAGAATCTTCTCATTATCTTTGCCACCTATAAGCACATGTCTCATCAAGGTACTCTTTGCTTCTCTCAGCACTTGTGTACTCCCCAAATAGAATCGAACTCGAGAAAAGAACTCAAAAGTTTCTCAAAGTTTTGTAGCCTTGCAATAAAAGCAAGAATAGTTTGCTCCCTTGTTTCTTTTAGGTTACAAAGTGTTTTAATCCCCAATTTTGGTGAATTTACCGTAAATTCTAATGTGTATCAAGAGGTAAAACTTTTAAGCACTCTTGCAGCAAAGGAAGTGGACGGTGTTCTTGATCAGTTCCTGATCATGAAAAATATTTGTCAGCAGTAAGTGAACACAACGGACTTATCCTTTTAACTCAATGGGGTTTTCATCAGGAGTTGGTGCACTGTGATTTTCCAGTAGTTGTTTTGCATACAATATTAAACAATCATTTCCACTTGTGGTGCATGCTTGGAGGTAGAGTTTGAATTTGAATGAAGAGCAACTTACTTCAGTTCATTGAGGACCAAACTCGTTTTAGTGCCTCTTGGCATGCCAAAATGACGAGTCAACCCTCAAAAAATCAATATAGAATGTTCTTTGTTCAAACCTCCAAACTACCTCCAAGCATGCACCACAAACTTACCGAACATGGAACGTACCGTATGCAAAAACAACCAACTCCCGACCAAAAGTTATATTGAATTAGAGGATAACTCTAATGGCTCACTAATTGTGACAATGAGATTGCTCATGAGTCACATTAAGTACCTGTTTCACATCTGTCTGCAAATCTTCCTTCTTGGTCTCCACCTCTCCTGATGTTACTACCACGGGGGTATCACTCGATCCACCTGGCCCTGTAATGTTTGTGTCAGCCTCACTACCACTTACCCATGTACTTGCTCCCTGAAGAGGGAAGTGAAAACTTTCTTGACCTTCAAGACTGTCAATACCTTTCGCATCGGTCTTCTCATCAACATTCTTTTGGTTGGGAGTTTTGGACCTCTCAACCAAAGTCTTGGCAGCAATTGTTTTCCCTGGAATCGGAATTTCATCACCTGCCAGTAGAAAAATGTCAGACAAACTGAAGCCGCCGATAGAGGGTGGACAGCTACTGATTACCAAAAAAATTGTTCATAGCAAACATTTGATGACAAAGAGCAGATGATTGAACTTCATTGAACTCCTTTGACCTCATGGATTTACTTGTCAAGAACTAGATGGAAGCAATACAATAGCTTATATCCTTGACTTTCCTTTTCACTACTACAGTAAGCTTTTACACTTTGCACTTTCTTGATAGGGAATGACGTAGTGGTGGCAAAAGCAACTGGGAGGGACAAAGAAGGTGCCTGAAGTAGAGGTAAGAGAACCCTCCATTAAGTGTCGCACTCGATCCTTCCACACCTCAAGCTCCTCCTCTTTACTCTGCAACTTTGACTGGGCTCCTTCCAGCTCCTCCTCTAACTCAGTAAGCAACTCTTCTTGTCGAGTTGCCTGTTCAAAAGCAAGCATTCCAGCCTCTGATGTCAATGCCTAGTACTCACCATTGCCTCAGCTACCTCCCATGCTGACTAGAATGAAGATGGTACCATTCAAGAAATTTATTACTTACAATAAATGATTATTGCCAATTGGCAACAATTTACTCAATTCATGTCACCAGAAAGATTCCTGACCTGCACTTTGCGAAGAAGTCGGGCAAGCAATCGTGGTGAAACAGCATAATTGTTCAAACATGCAGGTTGTGCAGGGACTGAATAGTCATCATCCTCTGAACTTTCCTCTAATCGGGCAGGTAGGCCTGCCACCTTTAAATCACCATAAACAACAGATGCAACACCATCCATATCGAGCTGCGGATACCAACGAGATAAATTAGGCCATGAAGACAAAAGATCTCCTAGAACTCAAGAGCACAACTCCAGCTCCTGCTAAAAGCTAACATAGTCATGATCCAAGCAAGTACCTGTACACAGTGTGCTTGCTACCAATACACTAAACATCTGATTCAGTGGCATTAAAATTGGTGTGCCATGTTAATTTGGGTAGTCTTCATGAACCAAGCAACAAGTGTCATATGACACACTCTTGTTGCCACCCAGCGTTTGCAAGACAATTAATTTGGGTCAATGATGGATAGTGTGGGCCACACTAAATCAGATGTTTAGCACAGTGTTCATCTTAAAGGCTATATAAAAGTATAATGTGCCTAATTAGCCGAACCTCATCTAAGACTGAGTACTGGCTGTCCAGTACAGAGTCACCCCCAGTGAGCTGATCCAGTTCAGCCTCCAACTCTGCTTCAAGCTCAGCCATCTGATCCCCTTGATCCTGTGATTCCAGGTCATAACTTACAGTTCCATCACAAGTATACCTAATTGCTCCTTGATCCAATCTCCCTCCAGCCTGTGACACGTCAAAGTATGCAACAAAATAAGAGCAGATGTTGGTAAGCTCACATTATAACCCGCACCAGTGTGCAGAGAGGCATTAAAACTAGCATGATCTTTCTTTGATACAGGCAGAGCGAGCTTGAAATCAATAAATAAAAGTTGATAGCTTACCAAGGATGCAGAACCTTCCCTACTTTCAAGCTCTAGCTTGAGATTCTGCATCTGATTTTGGGCCTCATCCAACAACTGGTTCAATCTTTGAACTTCAGCTTGGTGTGCCTCACTTGCTAACTGGACCCCAACACCCACTCCAAAACTGAATAGCAAGGCCTCCTTTGAGGACAAGCTCAGTTCTGCAAAACAATAAAATAAAGACATAAATGAGAAAGGGCTATGAACAACAATATATATACTTTGTTCTGAGGCTATCAGCTTCATGAAGATGTCAGTGTCATGCTGATAGATGCCACAGAATGCCAATGATAAAATACGGTTCATCACTAATGCAGCTGAGAATGTAATCTCAATTATCACAAGACCTACATTGAAAACAATGTGAGATATGTTCTCGCAGGATTGCTTGGAGTTACTACATCATCAATGCACATGTAGGCAGCAGATTTTCTGGAACGGAGTAGGTCAATTGTTTCTCACTATCAAAAATACTAACAGACGTCTTTCAGCACAACCATAAAATGATGGAGGTGCATGGAAGTGCATATTGGATAGATCAATTCAAAGGCGTAGAGGAGGAATGGAAAGCCAAAAGTAGGAATCACCTTCCACATGCAGCTTGTCACTGCCTTTATCAGAACCCACTGATAGGTGCTTAACGTCAGAAATTTTCCTCTTCTTCAAGATGACAGGCAGAAGCGACTTCTTCCATTGACTGTTACCAGGACTACCTGCTGGCATTTCAACAGCTGCCTGTTTTGGTCCTACTTCATCTGCATCGGTGTTACTGTCCACCTTATTTGGTGCTAGCCTTGCTGCAAACCCCTTGAGCACCTTTTGAAGGTTGGGAAGGCTAACAGAGCCAGTTGATGAGCTTCGTCTCTCAGCCCCTACTGCAGAATTGTTATTGATTGGGGTGACATCGGGTGACGTCGGGACTCCATTGATGTAGCCTATCATTTTCAAGCCATTTTCAGGTCTGCCTCTTCCATCTGCTGGAGGCGAGAAATTGAGAGGACGAGAGACCTGCCTACCCCGTTCTCTATCATTCTCATCAGTCAGCTGAGCTCTTAAACAACTCTCCAAGGACGATACAGGCTTCGGAGAGGCCCGTAGCCCTCGAACTTTTCGTGCTAAAGCTTTGCCTCGACTGGCCTTACTTGGAGTCCTTGAACGTCTCGTGAAGCCTCCTCCCCCCTTGACTTGTTCCTCCTCATCAGGTAGTTGAGTGAAAAAACCCGCAGCATCAAAGCCTAAGAATGGATCCGACTGGCCCATTAATCCCCACGCAAACGCGTCCGGGTGCATGTCAGAAGGCACATTCTCTTCTCCAATTCCATCCTTTATCCTCTTCCCAGCAGAGGTGGCCCCCCAAACAATGTCATTTGCATCATTGAAACTGTTTCTTCGAGAGTCCTTCAAGCGCTTCCCAGAATTCGTGAAAGATAACGACACCTTCCCTTTCCCTGACATCTTTCCTCCCTCGTCAGGTGTCTTGGGATCTTGATCACAACTACACCTGCTTGTTCTCCTCCAGCGTCTACGTCCTGCTGGTGTCTTGTGTGCCTGGAACTTATACACAGTCCCAGAACCTGGCACACCAGACAATCTTCTTAGAACAAATTCCTTACTCGCAGGAGGAGACGTGACCTTCAATGCAGTGTCGTGCTGATCCTCGCTCACGTGCGAATTGTTCCCTTTGTCCTCTGAAAGTGGGGAAGCTTCAATAACCACAGCAGCAGTATGCTTCGCCTCTGCTACTTCCTCCTCAAACTTCTCTGCAAGCTGAGATGGATGTAGGACAATTTGACCTGAAGTCTTGCACTTGATATCATCAGATTGGCATTCAGGTGCTGATGAATCATGTGCATAACAGGTTAGCGGAGCAGCAACTTCTTCTTCAGGTTTCTTAACAGCAGGGGAATTATGCGCAGACAGAAATGGCTTCACCAATATAGGCTCCTGAATATTTCCGTCACCACAATCACCCAAACCTTCCACCTGGCTCACTAAATCTGCGAGGCAGGGCGCAGAGAACGAGGATAACCTACCACGAGCTGCAAACCTTGACAATGGAGGACTGTCCTTGAGACTACTCTCACTTCCATCAGCTACATTGTCATAGTCTCCCTCTTCATAAATAACTTCTTCTCTCGAACCACGCAGAGGGCTGATACAGCTCCGGATAATATCATGGCTGGTACCTCCACAGAATCCAGCTGCGGTCGAGGCGTTGTTCGCTTTGCCATGCAACTTCTCTAGCTCAAGCAGCTTCTGGTACTCTTCCAGATGATTCGTATCTTCGAGATCCTCCAGCACAGCCCTCCCTTTAAGAGAACCCCCATGATCATAGCTCAGCCTTCGTGAGAATACGCGCGTTGGCAGAGACCTAGTCCTTGATACCTTGGAAGAATTTGGAGATCCTCTGGGTGATGTTGATCCATACGGGGTCTGCATCAGTGTCAAACAAACTCACAAACAAACATTTAGCTCCAAATAGAAGCACTACACACTTAAGAAAAGTGTTGCCACAACTTCCTATCACTTGCTGTGCCTAAATAGAGTACACATGAGTCAAGGGTTGAGATGAGATGACCATGCTTTCACTTTGATAGTTTACTCTCGAACCTCTAAAGAATCGGAATGGTCTGTGACCGGAAAATGACCTAACAGTTGGGATGACGCACAAGTAAATGGGACTTTTCTTCCCTCAATCAATGTCAGCACTCAAATGCATTTCTTGCAGTACAGAAATTCACCTCTCTCTTGCTGTGCTTGCCTCCCATTCATACCGGACAGGTTGAATTTGGTTGAATTGACTGCCCCCTTGGTTTGCATCTGCAAGGGCAACTCCCAAAGATGTGTCAATACCCTGTCCACACATTGAGGTAAACAGACTGACAGATAGACAGACAGTCAAAATAGAGAATCCTTCCTTCCTTCCAAGAGTTTGAGCTCAAGCACTTTGACCACCGCCATCACCAGATAACCTAGAGCCCCGTTGTGTGTATCCTCAACACTCCCACATTGAAGCACTCTGAACTTAACCCTCGTCAGATGCTCTCAATGTGAGCACATGTATCCCAATGCCTTGCTAACCTAAAAAGTTAGCAATTTCAGTTCCTCCATAGAAGGCTGCTTTTGGTGCCACAACAGGAAGCTCACTCTACTACATCGGACCGAAACGCTTCCCCTACCTCCCCATTTCGTCTCCTCCGCCAGAATACATTGCAAAAGCTTCCACTTTCAGGAACTTCAGTCACCTGCTGGCTGAGCTCCAATGCTAATAAGCTAAGCTACACTAGTGGACGGACAAGGCACTCTGCCCATCGAAAGAAAAGCCAGAAAGATAGATACTTGTTTGTGATTCTAGCCAGCTTTGCCCTGAACAACACCCTGCACAATACCCTGAACAACACCCGGGGGGGGGACACCTGTGCATCGTACGGTCTGACATCGGAACTGGAGTCTGCCACCATCACCCCAGAAGCCCAAAAATTCCTATCCCTACTACAGACTCATCACAAAATGTTTAAGATATCATTGTGGCACTGTAGTGGGCATGATTGCTGATTGCCGCCCTTGGGAAGATGATCAGTTTCCCTTCCCTTCTTCCCTTCCCTTCCCTCCCTTTCCTTCGTATCCTATCCTTACAAGCTCAAGGGAATGATAAGCTCAAGCTCAAATAACCTGAATTTCGGCAAGGGATCCTGAGCCTCCCGCACCAAATAGCAATCCTGCTCCCCAAAGTAGCCTAATTCGGACTCCTCATCAAAGTGCATGGGCTGCACCACAATCCAATGCTTGCGTATGGTTTCCAGATCCCTTAAAGCATCGGCTAAGTTAACCTCCAAACTCTTCTCTCATCCACCGTAGCACTCCACCACAGAAAGTAGAAAGAAGGAAGAATAAAATAAGATTCCCGTGAGTCCCAAGCTCTTCTCCGACTTTGCAATCTTCGAAGAATACTTGCGACGAGCTCCCAGAGTGCCACGATTCGCTCTATACCCTTACCCTTACCCTCGCTCTCTTCCTGGGCTCGTCCCCACCCAAATTTTCAAAATCCCAACCTGGACGGCCCGACAAAGATGATGAACAGTCCCACAAAAAACTGCATTAAAAAAGTGGTAAAAAAAAAAACTTGCCCTCCTACTTTCTCGTCGAACGAACCTTTGGAGCTCAAAACATCAACGAAAGCACCAACCCACCCCTGGGATGGTGTTGAAAACTCGTTCTCCGGCCACAGGCCACCATTTTGCGCACTACGGAGTGCGTTGAAATCAGTGTCGCATGGCAGGCATGGCTGATGAGCGGGCGAGGGAGAACCCTACCAGCTCGCGGGTGTCGGACTGATCATCAGCTTCGCTATGGCGGGGAGGGGGGGGGGGGGGGGGGGACCGCCACGGCACCTCGAGTAACTTTGGCTTGAGTTTGAGTCGGCCGAGCGGGGACGCCGGCACGCTAAAGCACGGATGCCACGTGTTATATTTCAAGTGGTCAGAAGCCAAGTGAGTTTGGCCACGCTGGCGTGACGGATTCTAAGTCCAGCTGGGTTTATAATATCTGGGCACCAAATATACGTGCCATGGATTGTTGGCTTCGGCGTGTGATGCCTTTAACTTTAACTGTTGTGATTTTTGAAGTGGAGGCTTTGACTTACCTACACTAAATATAGCATCTAACTTAGTGTCACCAATTCTAGTTGTCTTGCTCAACAGTAATTGTAACCGCCCATCTAGTGTCACCAACGCTAAATATAAACCTATCATTATTTGTCAAATCAATTTGGGCATTATAGATTTACAATGTTGCAATTATTGTCACTTACTAAGTGATCTTTCATCCAAATTTCAATCATCCATGGCAACACATTACAAAAATGTTAGGACGCAAAATATATCAAAATTTGTTTTAATAATTGGCATCCAAATTTCAAATAAATTGCACTTAGATGCGATACATTTTTACATTAGAGATTTCATTTCGTAGCACCTACCAAAGAGGAATGATGAAAATTTGCTCCCTACAGGCTTGTTCTTCATTGATATAAATTTAATTTGCTATACTAATTTGGGGGGCTATGATCATGACACCTAGGTGAGCACAACTGTTCTGTGCCTTTTTTCATTTTTGTTTGGATAGCTCAAGTGGTTAGAGGAAAGGCCAATGCAAAGGGAAAGCAAGACCAAAGAGGGTTTTTAAATAGCAACATGGGGCTCAACACTAATAAATGGCAGTTTCACTTGCTCTCCCCCAATTCATCCTTACATTAGGTTGTATCTATCTATGTTGCATCACTGACTTATTACACCGTTTATGATATTTAGTGTCACATACGTAATAATGTCACTTACCCAATTTTGAGGCATATGTTAGGTTACACTAATGATCAACAACTTCATCATTAGTTTCGCCTCATCACACTTGGTGTTCAAGTGCACTTACTAATATATTGGCATGAGTATGTTCAATAATGTTATGAGGTGTATAACTATGTAACATAATGGTCTAAAAGTTGACTAAAGTGTACTCAAATGACACTTGGCATTAGTAAGCTTCGTAATCTTCCCTTTGCATACGAAATCGCAAAATTATTATCTAAAGCATCCCAATGTGCTACGCTAAATGTCATAATGAAAAAAAAAATTAACTTTGAAAAGTTACTTGTGTTGACAAATAGCATCATATTGGCAATTAGTGGCCACGACAGTTTGAGACCTCTAGACATCTAGTTTAGGCCTTTGCATATATTTTATGTGACACTAAATAGCATGAATGGTGTAGTCCTTATGAGTTTATCCAAATGGATGATTACAATAGATTGCCATTTGGAGGCGGGCTCACAAAGGGTGACATGGATATGCAAAAGTTTGTCAAAAGTTTGCAAAAGTTTGTCAAATAAGTTGCACTTAATGTGACACCTTATTATGTAACGCCATACATCATGGGAACCGCTATCAAGTCATATCACCGGGGTTGTATATTGCTCTAAAATGAATTATCCCAATTAGTGCGTGTTCTATTTGGAGTCACGCAGTGCTATAACTATTTACCGAGAATGTAACTATTTTACCAGTCAAAGTCATTTATGTTCAATAATGTATGAACAACCTATTGAACTTTTGCTAGTAAAATTGAACTCATGAGTAAGACGAGCCTATTGCACTGCATAACTCTAAATAATACCACGCACTAATTGGGATACTCAATACAATTTCTATTGACTAAAAACACTACAAGTCTTAATAGAGATAACACTATAAGAGAAAGAAGGTGAAAAAAGGATGGAGTGGGGGTTATGTGTTTATTGGCATGATCGTCTCAATGTGGAATAAGGGTGAGTTTCCATGTAGACCGTTCGCCCACTAGATTCTAGTGTGAATAAGGATAAACATGCCCAAATGTAGAGGGAATATGACGGGGTAGGGTTTGTATGTGCCAACTAGCTACTCCCATCTTCTCAAATCCGGGCCCACCTGCTAACCTTCTCTTCTTGGTTATCAAGGATGGAGTTCTAGACCAACATTGGCTCTCTTGAGTCTTCAACCGGTCTTAAACCTTCAGTGACTGGCACTTGTAGGTTGAAGATTCTTTAGTGGGTGCATGAAAGTCTAGCGACCCGTGTCCATAGTTGTCCACATTCTAGTGGATTGCCAAATGTGGTTGGTTGGTAGGTTGTGCTCCACTACATGCAAACACCTCCAACCCACTATTATCTAGAGTCTAGTGGGTGAGTGGTCTACATGGAAACTCGCCCTAAGTTGTCTCGTTTTTATTCAATCGAGTGGAGTTAAATACTAAGTGCTATAACTTTATGCTATTGTTGTCATTTCTTTTGAAAAAGAAACCAAAAAGTTAATCAAACTTTTTGAAACTGTTCAATCAGCTGTATAATAAGTTAAGTATGGCTATTTTGGCAACTTCCAAACAATTTGCATGTGTGAGAGCTTTGGAACAAGATCAAGATTGTTTGAGCACATTATAAATGAGGACACTGAGAATTAAACTCATTAATTAGCAATGATTGAAGTCTTGTTTATTTAACCTTATGAACTTTGGAAGGGTTTACCTTATACATATATGAAATTTTCATTATTAAACATGAAAAAGGTGTGTGTGTGTGTGTATATATGTGTATGTATGTATGTATGTATGTATGTATTCATACCTTAGATTCAATGGTAACTACAATACCTTGCTCTTTGGTTCAGCACATAATGGTTATGTACTTGATGAAGGTTGACATGTGTCGAATCTCAATGGTTGTGACCCTATAAAGTCGCATATATAAGTTACATTCATGCACTAAATGCGCCAATCCAAAGAGCATGGTACAATATTAAAAACAATATCTCAACAATTGGTTACGCATACTTTAACACATACAAAGGAATGATAGTTATAGAGCCCAAACGCGGGTTGTCACTTGACTTCAACGTCTCATTCATACATCGTATTTGGTTCATGAGGTGTCAAGCCTTTGAGAAATAATTGGGGGTACCACTAGCTGTCACTAAGAGGTGTTGCATGGTAACATGATGTGAGGGCTTTTAGTTTATACATGCTTTGTTCCTCCATGTGTATTCCTTTGCGATATATCTTAAATTGAAACAACATTTATTCCCCTACTCCCCCATGCCACGACGTCACATAAAGTTGGATAACACATGGATTTGTGAGGAGTTTGCTAATAGGCAATGGGTGTTGAAGATGTCAATTGTGTTGCGTCATAAACATATGAATACCTAAACACTATCATTTCAGCCACCGATGTCTTGGTCAAACACTATCAACCAAGGCATCAACATCCTTGGTCTAATAAGCTAGAAAGTTGGTTGATTACAAGTCATCCCCAAGCTTTAGCATGTTGAGCAAAGCCTTTATAAACATGGGTCGCTTTATGCATCAGCTCCCAAACTCACATATTGACCAGCTCATCTAGAGTTTAATCCCATAGTTTATCCAGATGAATAGGTTGTCTTGTGAAGGTCACCCAAATTAGAAAACATTTAAGCAATGTTAGCCTCCAAGAACATGACAACCAATTAGCCATGAAGTGCTCACAAAGGTCCAAAAGTATGTGATGGGTAATCTTCTCATCATAAAAGGAAAACTTCCAAGTAGTTTGCCACCGAGTGCGTTGGACTCTAACAAATGCTTTCTTTGACATGGAAGTTGTCCCATCTTACATTACATTACACATGTATTTTTCAATGTTTACTAAACATAGGAACAATGCTTGCTAGGTTCATGAATAAATTGTATATCACTTTTAATCTCCAATAGCTTAAAATGTTTGCAAATAAATCGATAGACAACTTGTTTTATGGGGAGGAATAAAATGAGGGAATCCAAACACCTTGATACTAGAAAGAGAGCACACCTCACCTTGTGTATAAGCAATGTGAATTGTTGAGGTGTGTGATGAAATAAAACTACAAGACCATTTACATTTTGACATGCGTTGGACTTACTCAAATAAATGTTGAATCATAACATGGAAATGTCACATGGATTCGTAACGGAGTTGGATAAAACTTTGACTCAATTTCTTATTAGGTGAACAAAACACTACATTTCATGTTTTTCCAATTCAAATAAAATAAAGTCCATGACATCGAGCTGCAATAATCTTACCAATAGAGTTTGATAAACATCTTCCACAACCTCTATACCGATACCAACAATCAAGGTGCTCCACTCCACATTATTTTGAATATTCACTACCACAACAAACTACATAAATTATGGTTTATTGTGGTTGCTACATGGATGAACAAACAAAAATTGTAAGCATATGTGATATGGCTTCCAAGACCCAAGGTAATTTGCATAGATTAAGGAACGACCTCTTCATGAAGGTGATTTAATTGCACATGTGTATTAGTGTAGAAGTATACACCCATTTCAACACTACCATGAACACATAATTCTACAATAGATCTTGTGAGAGCACGAAAATCAACCCCTTGGGCATTGAAGGGGAGGCCACACACGTTCAAAAACGTCGGTCTCAAAATGGAGTTTGAAAAGTCAAGGCAAAATAAATTTTGGCCTCGCCATGTGTCTAACTTCGAGGAGCTGGGTTTCAAGGTTGGGTCCCTCTTTTCTTGGTTAAAACTATCCATTTTTAACTCCAATCCAAGACGACGTTTTTGCAAGGCTTAAAACCTTTGTTTCCGATCAGAGTTGGAAACAGATAGTTTTAACCCCAAAGAAAGAGGGACTGACCTTGAAACCGAACTCCTCGAAGTCAGGCACATGTCAAGGCCAAATTATTTTACCTTGGCTTATCAAACCCGTTTCGAAACCGACGTTTTCGACCGTGAGGGGTTAACAAGTTACAACTTGAGGGGTTAACAAGTTACAACAAGCATGTGCTGGCTATTCCATTGTGTCATGAATGATCGGCGACTCATCAACAGTTCAATAGAATTCTTATTACCAACTACCCATAATCATAACAACAACCCAAAAATACCACAACAGAGAACTCGCAATTCAAAGCCACGAAAATTCTCAATCATTCAACTACTTATGCTAACTTTAATTCATAAATGAAGAGTCTCGAGTTTGCACACAATCAAAAGTTTTTAATTTTGTCCATAGGCCAAAGTGTGTGCATCGGGTACTAAATATAGGGCATGCTTCATGACAAACTCAAGCATGTCCTATGTGCTTATCTAGTAGATGGGGTTGGTGCATAGTAATTAAAACACGCTTATACACATTAAAGATTGTACTAACTTATTAAGCATGATAATGATATTGTTAGTGTCGAATGTTTAGTCAATTGAACTACTAACCGAGGCTTAAGTTATGATAGGTCGATTTGCACCAGTTTGCCAATAATTATGATGGACAATGGGGAATTAGGGTCACTTCACAGTTCACACACGAGCCAATAGCTGTGACCATGAAATTGTGAGAGCCCAAAAGAAAGTGTCCAAAGGCTGTCCCAAGACACCTCCAAAATCATGTAGTGTGGTCACGGACCCTCAAGTGTAGTGTGAAGTCATATGTGACCGGGTCCTCAACCAAATGCTATTTCAATGAATTTTTACTTATGCGGGTCCTCACACATGATAAAATAGAATAAATCAGCGGTTGTGAGTGTTCGGAGTGCCATGGTCTTCCGGTTTTGTGTTAGGCCCACCTCCAAGAGATGGTTCTTGAAAACAATCCAAGTGACCATGAAACATGATCCATTCGATGCCATGTAGGAATCCATGTAGACTTTACATCCATCTTGTATTCACATACTCCGTTGGTCACTCGAGCATAGTGTGAAGCGAACTTGGACCGGCTCCACCTTTTCCATCAATGAGAGTGCTTGAAGTGTAATGGTCACAGGCTCTCAGTCTCGTGTGTGAAGTGGCCCTTAGGGCCACTTTACACTAGAGCATGAGGGGCCCTTGACCCATGATATACGATTTATGTGATTGGTCGAGAAGCTAGAGACGGTCCAAGTTCCCTTTACACTAGACCCGAGCGCATGAGAGACCAAAAAAATTTGGTAGGATGAAAATTTTGCATGGCATCCTACTCGGTATCAAGTGAATAATATTTCATGGTTTTCCAGATGTTGCATTGCGTCCATTAGAAAGAGGTGGATCTAATGCAAAACTAGGGGCCGTGGCAAATGATTTAATTGGCATTGGCTACTAGAAATACATATTGCCATGAGGGTCATGGACTACCTACTTTTTGGGAATGTTCGTTAAATATGTTGCAGTATCTCAACATGGTCCACTTTACACTAAGCTTGAGGGCCCATCAATTGAGAAATCGGATTTCTATATCCCATGGTGCAGCCTTTGCATGATCTTCAAGGGCAGTTAACGCATGTTCACATGGGGTCCCAAGTTGATATTGGACTGTGTCTTCAAATTTTATTCATTATTTCACACTCGATAGTGAACACAATTGGGTGGGCCTTTTCAGTTAAGAAATAAACAAATGTGCACTCTCAATAACCATAACTAAAGAAGGGGAGATTAAATTTTCAGTATGATTTAAGTGACAGTAATGGCAACATTGTAAATCTATATTCCCCCAAAAAAAATTTCAAGGAATGACAAATAATGTTGGGTCAACATTTAGTGTTGGTGACACTATACCGCAATTTACACTTAGCATTGAGCAAAACAACTGGAATTGGTGACACTAAATATCATATTTAGCGTACTTTACACTCAACAATGAACATAATCGGGAGAACCTATGCATCCAATAAGGAATCAACAAACACGCAAGTCTTCCAATGACCAAAACTGAATTAGGAGAGGTCCGGTTTTTGCATATGTTTCATTGTAGATTTGCTAATAGGGGTTGTCACACCTCCTTGGAGAATGGAGATTGGGAGAATGGAGAATGGTGAATGAGGAAAAAGAGGAGCCAATAGGATAGCTTCTCCATGGAGAAAGTGTGACACCGCTATTGTGGCCCGTGGAGAATGGAGAATGGGAATTACCCGTGAGTCAACATGTGGTAAGAAGCGGTGAACGAAGTGGTGCAAGAAGCGCCTCCAGCGGTGAAAGAAGTGCCTCCAGCGGTGAAAGAAGCGACCCCAGGTGAAAAACATAAGCTTTGCAGTAAAACCTTCGCACAAGAAGTTTTCTCCATTCTCCATAATTCACCCGTGGATGAGAAGAATGAAATTCTCAAATCTTCAGAGAATGAGCCCTCTGCCTTTCAAGGAGAGCGTGCCACGTCCCCATTCTTTGAAGCTTGAGAATGGGAAGAAAGAGGTGTGACAACCCCTAATGCAACACGAGTTTTTGTTGTGTAAATCTAATTGGTAGAAGTTGGAGAACATGAAAAACGAACCGAAGAACACCCACATACCTTACTTGAATGTAAGTTAGTTGTTAGCTTTGTGGCTTGGCTTGTTAGCTAACACCCAAAAGTGTGGCCAAATCGAGCCGATGGGCAGGTAAAAAGGTTGTGTGACGCTATCCGGTCCACTTTGTAAGTACCCGTTTGGGAAGCCCATTCATAGGGCCCGGGACTTCATAAATTGCAATAATTAGCCTCCCCCTTGTCTCATTAGGGCCTTTGTCTTTAACGCTTTTTCCATTGTTTGTACTTAAGCCTACGGGCTACTTACGGTGTGATTCACACATTTAGAAAGCGGTTTGTCATTAAAGAATGGAATTTGGAACCAAACCGACTACCTACACTAGGCAGTTATTACAACACACATTTTTGGATTGAATTTCGTTCTAAAGTCGATGGGAAAAAGAAGGTATAGTTAACCTACATTCAAGTCGTTGAAAATGAAAGTTTGAAGTTTGGCGAATCCTAGTTTTTTGGAGCATTCTTGACCCCTAGGGTCCGCACTCTTGATGATATCCTTGGATTGTAGAGAAGGACTTTTGGGACATCCAAAGAAAATTAGCGAGTTGATACCATGCCCACACTAGGGTCAATCATTGGACCTTAGCATTAGGAGGAGTCCCTCTCGATAGGGAAAGTGCACCTCTTTTTAAAATTTATTGCTACCAATAAGGATTTTTTGTCCTCCTCACGGTAACCTTAATGGATGTAATCAATGTTTGAGACTGAAGTCTTCAATGCCTTTCAAACACGATTTGGCCCTTCAAAATATACCTCTCTCAAAACAACCCTTCAAAACGCAACCCCAGATTGAAAATGAAGACGTCACTTGAAGTCCTCAATATAATCTGCCTGCCACAATAACCAACAAGCATAGGACATTGTCACTACAAGAAATGGAGTTAGATGGTAGATTTTTAATTCTTCACATTGTACTGGAAACATGTACCATATAATTCATGCACAAGTTTAATATGAGTTTTGTATATCATTTCTATATTCTTGGATTAACATCTTGGATTTGAACCAGCCCTTCAACTGAAGAACTGAAATTTGAGAGCCCTTCAAAATGAAACTCATACGAGGGCTTCAATCTTGAACACTGGATGTAATGTACTACAAGTTTGCCGATGTATATATGATAAGATCTCCTATCAAGATGGAAACTTTCTCACTGGTGTGGACCAATCGCCCGGTCTTAGTGTGGGCATGGTATGATTGGCTTTAGTTTCTAGTTGAATGAACTTATGTGATCCTATTGTGGACATTTCAAAGCCCACAAACAATGTAGATTGTTGGATTGAATGGGGGATTGTTTCATCTTGTATGAATCATGCAAATTGTCATTTCAAGTTTCAATATCAAAGTTGAGATGCAAAAGATATCAGAGATCAAAGTGAATAATTTTTTTCTCTCTAAATGAGCAAATAGACCCTCCCCAAATATGTTCACTATTCCATATAGAGTGGTATCTATATTTTGAACACATGGTCTAATCTCATTATAACAAGTGTTTCTTTGGTATTCATTCTTAATTACAAGCCTTGTTGTATAAGTTACCACTCGCCAATAGGTGTCCGCTTATGAAAAATGACCACAACATGGCCACATAGCTTAGATGGTTAGCCCATGGAAATGACATTGTTGTCTCTATTTCAATTATCTATCTAATGAGATGTTTTTTACTATTAAATTTTGTGGTAAGTTTATCATGTCATGATTAGTTGCATTGTGTTTTTCTATTAGCAAGTGTCATATAAAATCAAAATTGGATGGTATGTATCATTTATCTTGCACATTGCTTAAAACTCAAAATCAAGCAAAATAGGACAAAAGCCTAGCCCAAGATCGCAAGTTGTATGGGTGTCCTCCATTGGTATTATATGTATATAGATACATGTGTGATATAATTAGATTATTATTTATTATCATTACATATAAACACATTATACAATATTATGATATATGAACGGAAATACTTAATCATCGTTATAGACTAAAAACATGGAGGATGTATCAAGTGATACATGTAACTTAGACCAAAATGTTAGACATTGTATCCGCATATTTGTTCATAGAATTGAGTGCATAACATTACTTAGTTGAGGACTTGTGTTTATGGGCCCCGCAACAAATTCAAGAATAAAGCCTCCAGATGTTGGGATCCCAATGCTTTAGATTGTATATGAAGTCAGGGCAACTGAACACATCTCACCAACTGAGTAATGTTATCTGAATCTATAGTAGAATGTATAGCACATTGCCTACACATTTTTTGTAATACCGAAAAACCATTTTTGATAAAAGTCAAAGAGTCAATGTAGCTAATCAAAAATGTGATTCGGTGTGGGTGACACTATTCATCGTTGGCCCACATCGATTGTCTTGCAATCATTGGGTAACAACCACGTAGGGTGTCACATGACACTTTTGCGCTACTTGACAAGTCGTGAAGACTGCTCTATTTAACATGGCACACTACATAAGATGTCTAGTGTATGGAAAGGGGGAAATAAATAGTAATATCTCAAGGTTCATGAATATGAGGGTTGTTATTGTTTTGTTGGCAAACACTGGGAAAAAACCAAACGAATGGTGCATGAGCATTTATGAAATTCCTTCACATAGCCCTCCAAGCACAAGGACCAAAGAAAAGAAAAGAAAAAATAATGCCCATGTTTAGGTATTGGCGTGACTGTGAGCCCGTTAGCCTAATGTTGATCACGGTTGCCCGTGATGCAACATGAGGTGTTATGCCTCTTGAGCACAAGGACCACAAATAAATGACATCGTCCAACATCGAGAGTTCTCACGAAACAAGGAATATGTCAACCACGTGCAAAAATGCTCATATAAGTGGATCACTTTTGTGGCCTTTTCCGTAATGGTACGGGATACGACAAGTGTTTTTGGGAGGTTTCGTTGGGGCTAAGTGTCTCACTCAACTTAAATTGATTGCAACAAATCACACCCTTCCCAAGAAGAACGAAAGAAGATGTGCAAAACTTCACCAACGCGCATATAAGGCAAGTGAAAGTGACAATGCATCATTTAGAATGTGCAAATGAAAATGCACAAGTCTTATCTGCACGTTTGAGGCTCGCTTAAAACCAAGGCCTTAACCCGAATCCCATGGGAATTCAGAGGTTGAGTTGTCTAAGGCAAGAATAATACTTAGTTGGGTGACATTACTAGCACTCGATTCTTGGTGCACCCTACCGGGACCCTACCACCTACGATTCACCCAATCATAGTGGGTGCATCCGTGTAAACCGGATGCTTTCAGCCAACCATGCGGGAACCTAGGGGCTTGCCTTTGGAAGAAGGGGGCAGGTGCTGGCCAGTTTGTTCGCGCCTGTTCAAGGTGTTCACCTTTGAAAGAAGGCAATAGTCATCGGGGGCCCTCTAAATCTTGTAATGTCCATTTCGGAATTACATATAGACTTAGACCAACTCAAGAATTAAGCAACACCATAATTCGCGTTGGGGACAACATCGGAATCGTCATTCTTTCCTTTCTTATGTGCATGTTTCTTTTAATGATTTTTATGCAAGGGAACATAATTATACTCTTATAATGTAGGGGAACATGCCCTTGCCCACCATGTAATGGGCATGCACCTAATGGTTAGATTAGTTGCATCTATCATAGGGTTGCTTATCAAGCAATATTACATGCCATAAGTGACAAGTATTCTCCATTTATTACATCAATCATCATTGTTGTGCGGCTTCCCCAAACCATGTAAAAAAATTTATCACTTAAGGGGCCAACCTTCCAACTTGGTAATTTTGTTTTTGTTTTAGTTGTGTAGATAGGGTATACATCACACTACTTACATTATGCACTAACATAGCACATCATTGAAGAATGTACATCTTCCAAACAACATGATTCATAGTGATTATAATGCCTTGTAACTTCTCAAGTACTAGGAGGCTTTCTCGCATAGTTGTATGGGTATGGAATAGCTACAACTTTGTGGAATTTAGGTGACTCGTGCATTGGGAATGTGAAATCACAATGCATGTTATGATGCTAATGTTAAGTTGATTTCTTGCCCTCCCTCGGTCCTCTTTTGCATGGGTCATTCCCCAACTCCGGTTCTCGCCATGCGCGTGACACTCACCTCCAAATCACTCTTAGGTTCAACCATGACCTTATTGGTTCCCAACCAGGAAAACCTCTTGGTTGGACTAGTGGACGGGTTCCACTCCATCTCTTATTCTTTTATATCTCATGGCATGGCATCGTGACATGCCTCCTGGGTAGCTCCTTGTTACTAACTTGCCTAGGACCATGACTAGAGGGTTTTGGTTGTATCTACTCATCCACTCATTAAGTATGGTCAGATTCACTATGTTGCTCTCATTTCCTTGACTATATATCGTTACATGTTGTTAGGCCATTCTTGGTTACTAATACACCTGGAAACCTAACCAAAGGGTTTTGGTCAAATCTACACATCTACTCTTCGAGTATGGCCATCCACCCCATTTGGAGCCATGATCACTTCGCTAGATGATAGTGTTCTCCTTAGACTTATCTTGTAACCACGGTCACCACCTTACCATGCCCAATTTTGGTTGGTTCATTCTAACTTCCATCGTTCTAGATTGCGCCTTTAAGGGAATAAATCTTATACACAAATTGCAACCTACCTAAACTACTCTACACCGTAGCATTGCATCCCCAACAATTTGCAAATAACCTCATACTTTGATACTACAACAATGTTCTCAAAACAATCATAAAAAAATCGTTTTATTTCATGGATCTAGATCTACAACCGCTAGGGCAAAGCCTTCCACTTCCTCACTACTTCTGGACATCTTGCTCTATCACTTGATTGCACCTGCTACTAACGAACTAACTCCAAAACGCTTTCTTCCAAGTCTTATATCATCAAACCTTGACACCAATTCCAATGTTTTCACTTGGTCCAGTAACATGGATTTTCTTGGTAACTGCTAGTAACACCAACAATCACTTTTTTCTAGCCATTTTTACTACAGGACCATGGTGACATGTTGGTCACAATCATCACCTTGGCAAGACCAGCCCACAAACTCTAATCTTGGTTTTTCAACAAAATTCTTACTACTTCTATCTATCCTACCCTTGACAATTGATTTTGTTGATTACTATCTTAGATGATTAAACTTTGAAAATGACATCAGAGACCATATTGATTAAGCAAGTTATAATGGGAAGGAATTAACCCTCAACATAGAGGATTTCTTGTTAGTAAAGCCTCTCCACCATGAAGCATGAGCCGGTAATGTGGTACATATGAGGTGCTACATTGGATGTACATAGCATCCTATGAGTACTTTTGGCTCTCATAAATGTGAGAGGAAAGCTCCGCCCATTGTACTGCATACATTCGACGGCCATGAAGAATTGCCCCCCTCATCTCTACATTACCACGATGGTGATGAGATTTGAACCCGGAACCTCCTCAAACCGAAAGGCACAAGAATGAGGTAGCCACCTAAGTTACCCCAAGCCCCCCTCCATGACAACCAACTAAAAACAAAGGTACGGGGAACTCCAACCACCCCAAAACCTTGGGAGAATACATTTGGAAAGTGGTGGGTGGATTACCCGGGTGGCAGATGAAGTTGGATGAGAATTGAAACCTGGCTTTCATCCGGTAGGTATCGGTGAGGTGGTTCATTCATCCAAAGCATATTCAATGGGATTGGGCCCAAACCCTCATTACTTAGAACCTTTGAAGAACTCACCCTACCAAAAATTCTAGTATTGGCTTTTATTTGCTTTTGTCAATCAAGATTGCATCAATGTTGGGAGGGCAAGACCATTTATTTTTTCAATTTGAACCTTGAAACCCAAAATTAGGGTAATAACAAGGTACGAAGTTCCAAAAGGAGGGGTAAAGTTTCGTGACATCTCCTAGGGGGGGGGGAGGGTTGAGTGAAGACAAAGATAAACATTGTATTCCCTGATAGTTTCTATTTGAAGCCAACTCGACCCTTGATTCGGGATTAGAGACCCCAATCTAGTTTAATGGGACCCAATTGGAATGAAATAAAATCAAACTTGGGAGGGGCACATTCTTACCAACCCACAAAACCCAAATGAACATGTTGGGCTTTAGGAAAAAAAAACTTGATCAACACATACTATCATACCTAATACCTCATCAATTTCAGCATAAACTAGTTTTCTTGAGTGAGGGTGTCACGTGTCGTACATCAGTTGGTTGGAACTTGAGAAAAATTCACATGGCAAGGGGATATATTAAGTTTTGGCAAGCAAAAGTGTTGACCTAAATTATGGAGATACTACATGTATTCAAATAGGTTCTCATGCTTGCAAACTATGTCATAACATTTACTCCACGATGTGGGTACTCGGAATTTAATAGTAGGATGTTGAGAGCTCAATATGATCGAAGTCTCCATGTGCATATTTCTGAGCATCACACTGTTATATTTCGAGCGCCTGCATAACAAGTGTTGAGTGTTGAGTAATGTTGTGGTAACTTTACCAAACAATCAATGTATTTACCAAAAGGGAGACAGAGAGGGGATTATTGCATTCAAACGTACCTCCTATCCATCCAATAAAAGAAACACAATATTAAATATTGTATTTAGTGTCACCAATTCTATTTGTCTTGTTCAATACTAAATGTAAACCTAACGTCATTTGTCACTACTTGTATAAAAAAACAAACTCTGGGCATCATAAACTTACAATGTTATAATTACTGTCACTCACTAAGTGATTTTTCATCCAAATTTCAATCATCCAATGGCAATATTTCATTACATAAGTTTTCGGATGCAAAATGTACCAAACTTTGTTTCAATAGTTGGCATTTTGATGAACTAAACGTCAAATATCCATGACAATTCTTGTAAACTTATTCATAAGAAGTGCCATTAGAAAAGTTACCACAATGACATAAAATACCATATGATGCTAAATACAATATTTAGGATAGACCCCCTATTGATGCGACCACGAGATTTGCCCGTCTTGACCTTTAGTCATTACATTATAGTTAGGTTATCATTTGGGGGGCATGCGTTACTCTATTTCTATTGTTAATAATACAATCTTTTGTTAGTATGCATTTTATGAAACCTACCATAATTACATTGTTCTTAGTAAAATATTATAGCATTGCGTAACTCCAAATTGTAACCAAGTATGACATAACAAACTTCCAAAGGATGTTTTCTACTTCTATTGTTTGTCACAATACAACACCATGAACCAAATTATTACACAAGGTTCACACACATATTGTAAGAGAATTAGGTTACACGCCGATGGGTATAATTTTAGCATACTAACCACACTATGTTTACACCACCGCCCTTGGGAAATTTGCGACGAAGTCTAACCCAGCTTGTATCTTTCAAAAACAATGAACGGATGAATGGAAAGGGGGGATGGCAACTCCCTCCACAGTGGATGAGGATTCCATACACGGATATATCATCCATGGGACCATGATATGATACCTCACTCTCTTGGGCGAATAGTAGGGTTTGCGACTCAATGATACACCGGCCTTGCCCTTTTCCGAAAAAGGGACCGAGACTCCCCCTTTTGGCAGGCCTTTTGTGTGTGTGGACAATAGGCTAAACACTAGGCTATCTTATTCTTACTATTCTTTATTCTTATTATTAGTATGACACATCGTACCACTTTGGTCTGCATCACACATGTGGCCTTGTATTGGCTCAACAAAATCGATTTCATTTCGGACACGGTGAGGAGGGGACTAAAAAAGTATGAGCCAAAAACTAAAAAGTGGATTTCGATGCCCGCCCCACTTTTGACCTCATCCCACAACCGCAAAAAGACGTGGAATACTACGAGGCCGGATTGCACCGAGTTCCGACTTGAGGGCCACTTCACACATGAGCCAAGAGCCGTGACCATGAAATTGTGAGAGCCCAAAAGAACGTGTCCAAAGGCCATCCTAAGACACCTCCAACATCATGTAGTGCGGTCACGGATCCTCAAGTGTAGAGTGAAGTCATATGTGACCGGGCCCTCAACCAAATGCTATTTCAATGAATTTCTATTCATGTGGGTCCTCACACATGATAAAATAGAATAAATCAACAGTTGTGAGTATTCAGAGTGCCATGGTCTCCTGGTTTTGTGTTAGGCCCACCTCCAAGAGGTACACTGTTGTGTCTAATTAGTGTGGGTGGGAAATTCACGTGGGTTGGAAATTAGTGTGGCCCACACTAAATTTCAAGTGTTTGCATCAGTTTGGATGTAATTCGTACTGTCATCCATCCGTGTGTGTTAGGGTTCTCCGCAAACAACCTCCATGGGATGTGTTAGGTGCTTCCCGGGATGGAATTATGAAGTTTCATCCAATTGTGGAAACGACAACACCCACACAAAATTTTCACCTTTGAAATTAGTGTGGGCCACTCTAAATTATAATTTGAAATTAGTGTGTTTTATTGGGAATTAGTGTAGCCCACACTAATTAGACACAATAGTGTAGTTCTTGAACAGAGTCCAAGTGACCATGAAACATGATCCATTTGATGCCTTGTAGGAATCCATGTAGACTTTACATCCATCTTGCATTCACATACTCCGTTGGTCCCTCAAGTGTAGTGTGAAGCGAACTTGGACCGGCTCCGCCTTTTCCACCAATGAGAGTGCTTGAAGTGTAATGGTCACGGGCTCTTAGTCTCATGTGTGAAGTGTGTTTGACACGAACAATGATATTGGGGATTGTTAAATCGACCACACATTGGTTAAAACGATCACATTCAATATGTAGGGTGTTGACTAGGCTATGACTTGTCATCCAAGTTGGCCAAGTTTATTAATTTTAACATAGAGCTAATACCTTGCTCCTCTTCATGTGTGCGACGAAAAATCGAATTTTGACCATGCGACGCATCTCCGAGATCACTTTAATGTACTACGTGGTCGATTTAATACTTCCCTTGATATTTTTGGGAAAGTGATTGGGTAATGGTATGCAGGTGTTATTAGGCTGTTTTTCTTGAATTGGACACCTATATTTAATTGGCGTGTGGTTGGGTGAGGACCAAAAGACAACACCATAAAGACACGTGTTTGAAAGAGATTGGATCGCGTCTTCAATTCTCATTAACTACTCTGTATTCAATAGTGAACACATTTGGAAAGGACCCACTGTAGTCGGTTAAACAATCAACAAGTAATGTGCACTTCTGATAATCATAAAACGATCATGCATGGGAAGTCTGGTTTTCAATCCGATTTTTGTTGATGTTTCATTTGCACATTTTCTATTGCAATGCAAGTTACATTGTGTCAATCTAATTCGTAGAAGTTGGAGAATGTTGAAAATGAACTGAATAACACCCACATGTCTTATTAGAGTTATCCGTGGCACTCGGGTAATCCTCTATCATTCGTAAAGGCACTTGTTCTTGACCAACACCCCATGGACAATCTATAGGGTACTGGAATTTTGATGAGGATGGGACTAAATTGCAACCAATAGTGTCATGACACATGTCTTGGTTTTGAGTGCTAAATTGAGGGGGAATGAGCGGTTGACATGAGTGGTTATGGCAAACTCTAGACATTGGTAATATGTTTGGGCCAACTTTTGGCTTCAAAATTCCATAGTAATTCCAATTCAAGGAATAAAATTACCGAATAATTTGCAATCCTCATGATTTCTATCTTCCTACACGAGAAAAGTTTGCACCACCTTATACTTCTCCAGATATGGCGTAGAATCTCTTAAGTGATCGGTTATGGGTGCCTCTACTCTATATACCATACAAGAAGCTACATACGTAGGCAAAATCACATGAGCATTCATATGGTTAGAATGGTTTTGACCCAAATAATTTTGGGTATACCCACAAAGATTCTCTCATCTTGACATACCCACCAAATATCAATATTACACTTTTGATACCCATGGATATATTCCTTGATTTCCATTATCGATGTTGGTTATTGATACCATGCATTCACCTATATATGAGACCAACACTAGTTCATCCACTCATGCCCCCCCCCAACACACACATTATGTCTAATGGACACTAAATATTCATGTGTTACTGTGAGATTGGACTATGTGCTTAAAGTATATACAACATTCTACATTCAACAAATTAACACATTGTTAAAGGGCATGTGCAATCACTTAAAGAGAAAGATATTTTTCGCATGTTTCATCTCCTATAATTTCAACATCTCAACTCCAATCCTAAAACTGGACATAACAATATGCGTGACTTGCAAATGCTAACCGGATGTGATGATTTTCAAGCCGATCCAATCGACACTTATGTATGTGGAGTGGAAGTGCCTACAATAGGGCCACGTAAATTAGATGTGCCTAATTTGATTACTTTTCTTACTCTAACACCTATATTTGAGTTGTATGTAGTTTGATATGGTTCCACAAAAAGATACTATAAAAGACATATGTTTAAAAGAGACTGGACTGCACTCTCAAAGTATGATAACCATTATGAGGTTCAATCGTGAACACAATTGAGAGAACCTTTACGACCATTCACAATAATAACAATGAGCGCGAGAATATTCACAATAATAACAAGAATTCAACAAGATATTCATACAAGCTCCAAAACTTATGAGGAAAGTGGCTAGCATGTTTCATTTCCTACGAGAAGTGGGCAAGTTGGAAGAAATCAACCATTGAAGACCCATCTACAATTGCCTTTAGGTAGAAATACCCAAGCCGTTTAACCACCCTGTACCCGTGCAGTAGACCGCCGTCAGAATAGTGAAGTGCCATTTCTGAAATTGATCATGGTGAGGCTGGCCACTTCAATGCGTGTACACTTAGTTTAGCCAAATTTAGTCATGTTTAATGTACTCATGAGTTAACCGGTTTAGGTGATGTTATGTATGGAAATGCGGATTACCGTGTTCGGTGTGAGCAAAATCTAGTGAACAAGTAGGGGGTTTGACAAACTTTCCACTTTGAAAAATTGTAGAATTTTTTGTACATGGCAAAAAAATATGAAACAACTTGCATTCTTCATGAATCCTTCTCTTCTGTCTTGGAAAATTATGTCATGATTGTAAGACCATATCTTCAATGCGAATCACCTCATTTTCACGGGTTATGGTATTTCTACCTTAACGAGGTGTGTCTAAATAAGGTAAAGAAGGGGCAGATGTGGCAGGGAATTGTTTTTTCCAAGTTCGCCTAAGCATAGGTATCTTGTTGCGCATGTCCTTGTGCAGTCAGAGGTAATGGGCAGCTCCCTCACATGGGCGTCCGTCATAAACTACCGTCACTAACTCATGAGAGCTCATTATAAGAAACATATCTTGTGACATGGGACACGGGAGGACACTGTCCCACAACCACTAACCAAAACTTACAAACAAAAAAAAACCACACGTCATGCACTTAACCATCTATATCCTTGCAAGTTGCGTCCCCAGAAAAAATCTTGTGGAGCTAATTATTTACACCTGGAGAGAGGGGATTATTGTATATGAGTATACCTATCATTCATCCAATATAAAAGCCCTGAAATAGAACGCACATGTGGGTTACTATGTTTAGTTGATTTGACACCAGCATTAGTTATAAAAAGCATGAATTAGTGTACTTGAGGTCTGAATTTGAGATGAATCGGCAACAAACTTATAGGGGTCAAGTTCTTTTAGTTTGGATGGATGAGAGGTATGCTCGTATACGATGATTCCCTCTCTTTCTTACACCTCAAGATTACATGTTGCGCATGTTTTGACATACTATAGTGTGGAAAAGAATTTGGAGAGACTTAATTCCTAAAGGCCACAACGAAATTTCCCCAAATGCCCTAAAATAATTTAGTAGTACACATATCCAAAAATCAGAAGATTATAGCGTAAACATGTATGATGGTATGGTCGGACGATAGTGCCTACCTGGACAAAAATGTTTGCCTTGGCCTTTAGAGGCGAGGAGAATCATGACGTTGTGGTAGGGAGTAGAATTCACTAGAATTGCAAATTATAAGTGTTAAATGATGAATGTACATGTGTGCAGTTTCGGATTTTATTTTTATTTTAATAAATAAAAAATCTATATAATTCTTATCACACAAAGTTTTGATGTAATTTTGGTTGATTCTCATCATTATTTATTCTCCTTAAAGGTTTACGGCATTAGAAAGTGAGTGTGCACATATTTCAAAGCCGTATAAAGATATTCTAAAGGTCCATAGACACAACTTTGCTTCAATGAAGATCATCCTTTGAGAAAGTGGGCCTTTTCAAAATCATCAATGTAGCTTTCCATTGGAGTTTTACGTTCCGAGGTTGGCAGCTTGTGCAAACACATTCTTCATGCCTCTTGATTTTCTTGAGCCAAAGATTTCTTGCACATGATACATATATGATGTACCACGCACAAACACTTCCAATGCAATGTTAACCCTTTGATCCATTGATTCAAAGTTTGGGCATGGACAAATATGTTCTCGTAGGTGTTTATGGTTTAATAAGCAAGTCATCTACCAATCATCTGGTACATTTGCAAATTGTTAGTGGGCCAACCTACATATTCCATGAAGAATGATGACCTCATATATGAAGGTGGTCAACTCAAATTGGTGATCGGCACAAGTTTATTGATTTATCTCCATGTTTTTGGCTGACGGTAGCCATTTCAAGTTGGTCAGAATATGAATAAGCAGAGTACCTTGCATGTGATGAAGTTGTTTCGAATTTAATGCTCATACTTATCCTATTCATCACCGAAGCAAAGATTTTGTTTCTGATTTGAGTGACCATAAAGGTTACCCCAATTATATTGATTATTGAACCTAGAATAGTTAACTAATTATGAACATTTAGTCCCATTTTTTTCAAGCATATTAATTTGGTGTCCATTCTTAGATCCACACCTAGCCACACACCACTCAAATATAGGTGTCTGATAAAGATAAGTAACAAAATTTAGCCTGCTTGTCTTTTATGAATGAGATCATGTAAAGCAATAATTGTGCCACACTTGTGCTCTAAAGCCAAGTAACAACAGATTTCATCGTCAGTAAGACAAAGTCATGAATGTCAGTATTGTAAATTTGATAGTACTTGTAGCTAGTGTGGAGATCATGTTTGGGACGTGAAGTTTAGACTTATTCAGAAAATTGTCTGTCAAGAAGTACTGCCAGGAAATCTTCTGAACTAGTCCCAAAATCTTTAATCAACAATAATGTGCCAGCATACAATATAAAGCATAGAGTGAAAAAAGCTGTAATCAACAAGAGGCTTTGCAAGTATTGGAGCCAAGAAATGACTTACCAAGGCCAATCTTTCTTGCATTACATCAGATGAACTCTTCTAAGAGTTGAGCAAAATCAAAGATTTGCAATCTTGCTGGCAAAAGGGATTTTTTCTACAAAAGGAAACGTTCTAAACAGATCTGCTTGGCTACCCACCCCTGCAAGTTCTGATCTCACTACATCCTTTAATATGCCTCTAAGCAATATTTAGAGAATATGTTGACAACTGTGTGAATAAGAACTCCGCTAATGTTATGCTCGTCATACTTACCTTCAAGATAGCTAAATACCATGATCTCGACAGGCCAACAGTTATAGACATACCTAGTAATTCACTGGTGGTAGAATCATAGCCAAGGGAAATGATAAGCATTTGATTGTAAGCGTTTGGAGGTTAAGCTATCTGTGAGATAAAAGCAGATCAAATGAATTCAAAACAACTCCATTACATGCACGGTATTCTGCTTGTGTTCAAGAGCTTGAATGCCAAGTGATTCTATCGTGCCTGGCGATAAACCAAAATTGTGAAGGTCCTCACTGTGGCTTCAACTTTTTGAACTGTTCAGTTTTAAGAATATTACAGATCAAGGGAACTAAAATAAAAGACATGCCCATCAAGCCCATCTAAATAGTCAACTATGTTCGCAAATTGAGAACGCTAGGGCAGTCGTGAAGTCCATCCAGTTTCCTGCAGGTGATGTGTCCAAATGTGTGGTACAAGCATATTTTGTAAGGTGGAGTATACATACCTGTTGCCATATATTACCATTTGGCAGTGACGAGAATTGTGTGATTATTCACATGATCATCTTGAACATCTTCATATGCTTTGATGATCTCATCCTTCTGTGTCAAAAAGAATGTGAGAGTTGGAACAGGGAAATTGTAGGTTTAAATCTAAAATTAGACGCACAAACAACCAATTTGCACAAGTCCCAATTAGACCTCAACAGCGCAGAAAGAAGCTATGTAATTCTTAAATACTTATCTGCAACAAAGTTGTGAAAGTGAACCATTAACTTAGATGTATAAATGACTGATCTTGACTGAACTGAAATGATAAGAAACCATGGGGTTCTACAACTCGCCCGAACTTGAATCAAATAAACCTTTAAGCACAATGTGTAAATCGTAAGCAGTTTGGATTCTCAGAACAGCAATCCAAGATTCAATTGTTTTCCTAAACATGAATTCAAAGTTTTAATTCAATAATCTCATGGGATTGGACAAAACATCACAATCACACCGATCTTTTTGCTTTTCCAAGGATCCTACACCAGGATATTGATCAACTCAAGGTTTAAGGATGGTAGTCAACAAAAGAACACCATCCACTAGAGTCTCCACTACAGAAAAGTTTGGAAGAGAGAACTGCACTTCAGACTTGATCCTCACCCAGACATTTTTTAGCCTACCATTTAAAGTATCCCATTCCAACTCTTTCCAAGTTGGATAAGGAGACTTGTAGAACAAACACTTTGCTGTTGGTTCCAAAAAACTGGAGAAAAGAAGCTGACAAGAACATACTACCAAGAAGTAGAGGTTATAATAGATCATTTCACCAACATGACTATTGCACATAAGTCATTCCTCTAGTGGCATTTGAATTCAAATCACCCCATCATTGACCTAGACAGTAACGAGACTGTTAGTGCCATAAAGACGTTAACGACTCTCCTGTATATTATTAAGTATATTCCGAAGTGCTATCCTTGTACTTATAGATATCTGAACATGGTCATTTCATAGCTAAGTAATTTTTGATTACCAATGAAACTCGCTGCACAGGGTCTGTAAGAGAAAAGAAAGAATAAATCAAAGTCTGTTAACAATCATTCAACTACTATTTTGAGGCTTTAGCATCTGTCATACATACAATGCTCAGTTCTTGCATTAATGAAACATTGTGGCAAAGGAACTGCCATCTCCACTCAACAAATAAAAACTTTGTAAGCTCTCCAGCTCAGGGTCATGCAAGAATAGACAATGAGGGGAAGATTAAGCTCTTAAATCCTTTATACCAAGTTTCGTTTGACCAGAAATAATCTGCACTAAATCGCATGATTCCTAAAGGGAGGTGCAAGTTAGTTCCTTAAGAGAGTCAGGTGGAAAGAAGAAAATTTCAGAAGACAGGAAATGAGGTAGGTGTTGACAGACAATGAACTCAAGAGGTGAATGCACAACAAGAAACTATCCTCTCTGTGTCCAACTTGATCTGCAAAGAAAGATTCCTGACCAAGTGACTACCATGAAACTAAAAGAAAACATATAAGCTGCCAGACAAATATATTCACTATCAGTAAATTATAGATCTCTACCTAATAAGAACTTTGTCCACACCAAAAGTGACTGCATATTTTCTACCCCACAATGGAGCACCACCAACAAAAAGGTGGTGCTAAGAACAAGGTAGAACCCTCCCTTCCAACCCTGTGCACCCTCAATTGATAAAAGGCCTTCAGTTTTTGGATGTGTACATTTTAGACTTGGATATGTGCCTATACTTTTAAAGTCCACTATAGGTCACGGTTCGGTAATTTATCAGCACATGCTTGGAGGTAGTGGGAAAATTTGAACAAAGAACATTCTATATTGGTTCATTGGGGGTCAGACTCATTTTGGCATGTCAATGCCAAAATAAAATGAGTTTGGCCCTCAATGAACTGAAGTAGATTGCCCTTCAAGCACTACTTCTGAGCATGCACCAAAAGTGAAAAGAAATTATTGATGGGAAATTTGATGGGAAATTATACAGGAACAACTCCTAATGACAAATTCCATCGAGTTATAGGACAACTCTATTGACAAGAGAAAGAAAAAGTGGAAAGAAAAGTCTGAATAACTGGACCAGGACATAATATGCCTTTCATAAATAAACTCAAAGCAGAAGGTACCTTTTGAGGAAGTACTGGCCTCTTGATAAACACTTTTCAGCCAAGCCCACAATGTACTTGCTTGGCACCTGCACCAAAGGCATATATAGATTCAGTTATTAAATGTTCCTCCCAGGGCGTGGGTGAAAAGACAACTTACCAGTCCAACAAAGCAACCAACACCAATCTGGAACACAAATTGTATGTGTTTAGACCGGAGCTTTAACAGTACCTGCTGCGTGAAACAGAAAGATAAGATCCACAGTTTCATCCTCTTTCTTTCTGGCCTCTGGCTATCATGAACGCCAATGAAACCACAGAAAATCATCTCAAAAAGAATGCAGGCACCACATGAGCTTCCAGACTCCGCCTTTGATGTCTGGAAGCTGTCAGGGCGCCGGCATAGTAAATCCCTTGTCACTGCTCATTATGAGGTCAAGATTTTAACACTGGCCCTACCTAGAGTCAACCACAATCTATTGTCATCACCTCCTTGACATCCAAAACGCTCAGATGTTTAAGGATGACATAAAATCCGTTTACATGTGCTTCTTCAAGGTTAGGTACATCTCAGGAAATAGCAGATAGATAGCTGTGGCACAGGCGCAGGAAAGCCATCTATTTCCATGCCCCAAACTTCTCCTTCAGAGCACACAAACTTAGATACAGTCAGGAGAGGGCTTGAAAGAAAGCCAGTAGCCATAAAACTCTCGCTGCTTAACAAGAAAATACAATCATATATATTTGAGAGCATGCTCTGTGCAATACACCCAGATGCATTTTCTCAGATCATAAGATTTAATACTTCTTTGAAACGAGAAAAGAAGGAACATCCAAAAAAAGGTTCACGACAACATGCAGCTGACACTTCAAATGCGTGCAGGCTGGGCAAATTGAGTGCCGCAAGCTCCAGTTTGAAGCCCCATGCATTACACATAAATTGGTGCAAGTGACTCAAATTCAGGTCATCTTTCACCTCATTTGAACAACCTGCGTGCAGCGGTGTGGAAAAATTTGGATCCTAGATTTATAAGAAAAGTTACACCAGTTCGCAGTGAGGTCCAAGAAGCCAACATAAGCACATGCTGGAACTTCTTCTTGATGCCCACAGATCGTAACAGCTAGCTTAGGGTCCATCCTAGGCGATAAAAGACAAGGTCAGTCCCTTCAGGCAACATACAGGAAGCTGTGGAAGACCCTCTCAAATTCTAAATGTCTGTAAAACAACTTCCTGTTGCTAGCAAACCTAAAGCATGTAATTTCCGTATACCATCTAAAAAGCCTTCACAGCCTGCAGCAGGTCCTAATGCCATCACTACTACATACGTAACCCCAAAACCCCATTTAAACAAGAAGGTGTTTTGGACACTTTTCTCTGTTCTCCATCAACCGACCTCAGCATCTTTTGAAGGGACGATGCACATTTGTCAACAGTGGCTGCCCTATGCCATGCCATGGACCCAGCAATTGATTAAAATGAAGCCAGGTTTTGCATGTAAGCACCGCATGGTACAGCCACACTCTTACATAATAATATAACATGCCATGGCATTTGGGTTTGCCAATTTGAACATCATCTTCTCTCATAAAATCTTCCCTTCCAGCAATCACCATGTACTTCACTGCGTATGATATTCCACAGCAACCACAAGGTTCAACATTCTCCAGTTGGCTGCCTACGGCGGGCACAGATATCTGGCACCCTGAGGCGCTGCCCTGTCTGTGTCTTGAGGGCATGGGTTTGGGCCAGCATGACACTGGAATCAAACCCATCCCAACAAAGCAATAAATCTGTATCACGAATACGCATAGGTGAGGAACTTCATTGAAGAGAGATTTCTTTCTGACATACTGATGAGTTCTGGTAAATTGGAACCGGCGGAGAACAATAAAAAAAAAATTGGAGAATCGTCCTTCATACTAAGTGCCAATGAGAGGACGCAGCACTTGGAAATATAAATACAACTACTGCTGCCAGGGAGGCATCTTGTTTACACTGTATCCAAAATCACCATAAATGAGGAGGTTCAAGACTTACGTTCTCATACCCCAGTAGGTTTAAAAGCTCAACATACAACAAACAAACAAACGAAGGAACTGAAATCTGTGATGGAACCTCTCAATAGTAAGTCTGCTGCTGAGCTGCTCCTTGAAGAGTATATCCACCAGCAGCTTGTTGTGGAACTTGTTGCATCACACCATACTGGGCACCATAGGCGGGTTGAGTTGGGTAAGAGGTTGCTTGAGGCATCTATTAAAGGTTCACATTAAACATGTCAGGTCACTGGCATCCACACTGCGATGCAACCAGAATTAAAATTATTGACATTTTTTCCCACTGCACCTACATTAGACATCTCCCAGTTTCAACACCACTGTGGAATCGAAGGTAACATCTCACCTCTTGAACTGGAACAGGAGGGTTGACCATGTACTCTTGATTTACAGCATAGCCTGTGGCATAGTTATGTGTTGGAGGAGCGTATTGGTTGCTGTACATTTGAGTAGTAGGTGGTTGCTGCTGTGCTCCTGCCTGACCAATTGAACCTGCATGTACATACAAACCAAGTGGGAAAACATCAATTACTGAATTGTTCAATGTGATCAAATCATTGTGAAAGTTCTGCAATTGCTAGAAACTGAGACGTAATAGTCAGAAACTAAGCTCCGAGGCCATAAACTCATAACAGCAGTAGCCTGTTTTAATTTGACTCATAAATGCCTGCAGATGCAGGCTCTCCTCAGCAGATTGCAAGAACCCCATACTAAGTAACAAAATGTGATCCTTAAGGATCTGAATTGTAAAACTAATGCCAGTATATGATGGAGGGACAATCATTAACACAAATTTCTGAAGTCCAGTATCCTACCAGTTGGAAGTGCAGCTGAAGGCTGAGGAGCTGCATCATAAATTGAATAAGGGGTTCCCCCTTGAGCTGGACCTCCCACCATAGCAACAGGCATGCTTGCTTGTTGTGTGGGGACATGTTGTGTCTGACCCATGCTGTGGCCTACTGGTACTCCTTGAGTTTGTTGCACATATGCATTGTACTGCTGTTGTTCTTGGGGACGTACAATTGGTGCCCTGTCTTCCAGAAAAATTACCAATTATTACCGATCATCCATGTGACAATTTAATGTCTTAAAATAGGATCCTAGAGCAGTACACGAAAGAATCGACAAATCTAAACATGGCACAACAGCTTAACCAAGTCAGTGTCATGACATAATCTAAGATAGAGATAATAAGCTCCACAGAACAGACAGGTTATAGCACAAACCTGGCTGCATCATTGTACATTGGTTGCTGCACAACTGGCAACCTGTATCCAGATTACACCTTGTTAATTGGTTGAGACACAACACATCTGATTGATACAAATTTGGACAATACATCTGTCAAGAAGTTGAAATAATTTGACTGCACACTGCACCTCTGTTCTTATACTTGATTCTACAGCACACAAGTAAAGATAGCCTAAACGGTTTGAGGTTTATGCCATTCTCATCTTCCCACCCACTGAACCGAAACTCATGAGCTCAGAATAGCCACAGTACATACACACTATTATTTAATCAGAGAAATTGTGAGAAGAGTGTCAAAAGACAACCTCGGAGCCTCGGAATACATTGGCTGTGCAGGATAGCCCTGTGCACCTCCAGCTGGCTGCATTGAAACCTGCTCAGGGGCTTCTATGCGTTGGCGAGGAAGACCTCTCTGTGCATCTACAAATCTAGGGTCTTCTTCCTGTAAGGTACTCGACGGAAATTAGTAAAGGTTCCATATAAAGGAAGCTATTTACAATGACTTGTGTCACATCAGTAAGTATACAAATATATATCCAAGACCATTAGTGAACAGAGGAAGTTAATAAAATTGTACCATAGAAGTAAAAGGTCGCTTCATTCCTGCCACTTCATACTCGCGATTAGGAACACCGTAACCTCCAGGAGGTAACTCTCGGCCACCATAACCAAGGGCAGGAGGGGGAAGCTCCCTACCACCATACCCACTCCCACCCATATCACGGCCACTGTAGCCTCCACCCATACCTCCACCGCCAACATAATCTCTCCCTCCAAAAGCTCCACCTCCATAACCCCGTCCACCTTGGATTCTATCATACCGCTCAGCATAAGTTTCAGCATGGTTTGGCATCCCACCACGGCCCCCACGGAATGAAGGATTGTATGCACTGCCTCCCCGTCCTACATACCTATCTCCATAACCAGTACGACCCCCTCCTCCACGGGGGAAGTCATTACTGTAACCACTCAAAGGTATTGTGTTTGGGTTGCTTGGATAGCCACCGCCACCACCGCCGCCACCACCCACAGCCCCACCACCAGCACCCCCTCCAAAGTACATATCATTTCCACCATGGCGCCTGTTTCTCCCAGGTCCAAAACCCCCAGCCCCTCCATAAGAATTGTTGTATGTGTCAGGGGGAGGCCTCCAATCATCATTAGACCGCCCACGTGAATTACGGAATGGTCCACCACCAACGCCACCAGCACTGCCACCGCCAGCTCCACTCTTACCCTTGCGACCGGGCCGATCGCGGTCACCAAACCTCTGTCTAGATTGGCCAGGTTTTGTAAATTCAGACTCTGGAACCTTCTCCATAATTTTCTCAAGAGCATCAGCAGCTGCCATTTGCTTGGCTCTTGCCTTGTTGCGGCCAACCCCAAATCCCTTGGTTGGAGGACCTGTGGCTCCCCCAGCAGCCCCTCCAATAATGGCAGTTACTTCAAATGGACCATTTGTTTCTGCTTTTGTCTCATAGTTGACTTCACAGTGGTTGCGGGAGGCATATTCATGCAAAAGAGAAAGAGGTGTTTTGTTGTGTAGCTTCTGGTCCTTGCGTAGTCCTTCAATAACCCTGTGAACCTTAGTTTTCTTGTGCAACTCATAATCATCAGGAGAATCTGAACCAAACCCACACATTGAACACTCAAACTTGTCAAGGGTCGGCTTTGTTACAATTTCCCCGGCTACAGGTGCTGCCTGCTCAGCTCCTGCAGAGTCACCAGGAGCTGCAGTTTCTCCATCTCCGTCAGGAACTGCTGGTGCAGATTCAGGTTCCTCTGTGAGATCAGGCTTCTCTTCATCTTCCACTCCTGATGGATGGTCTTCTTCCGTTGCTTGATCCCTCAACGCATGCAAAAGCTGGTATCTTGAATCCATCTCATCATGACTGCGTTTTCCTCCACGTCTAGTTTTCCGATCTACCCTTTGCGTCCCTCCAGCTCCACGAGCACCACCTAGTCTTCCCTGACTTTCAAAACGAGGGACACTTCCCCAACCTGGTCCTGCAAAAGACAAGTGATACATAATAGTGGTACTATCAGTAATAAAAATACAAGAGAGTGTCAGACTTCCAAATAAAATAATTGCTTATTGTCCCTCAAAACAACAAATAAACTTGCTGCAAGTCGTACACTTTACTTCAAACTGTCACATACCATCAAAAGGTCCTGGTCCTGATCCTGGTCCTCCTCTTCCAGAGCGGCCAGGACTTGATCCCACTCGATGGTCACCCCGAAACGCTGCAGGATATCCTCCTCGAACTCCTCCTTTAGCAGGTTTGCTTTTTAATTGTGGCTTTGCAAGCATGACCTTCATCTTCATCTGTCAAGAACAGATCCAGTTGTAAGAGAAGTACAATATCTTGGCAATGATTGGAGATCCACGGTAAAGCAAAAGGACCATCCCACATCATGATAATGCACAAAGTTATGTACCTTTATGTCTCCATCACTGATTTCAGTATTGTTTATGGCTTCAATGCATGCCATTGCAGCATCACGTTCTAAATAATTTACAAATCCAAAATCCTTTCGCTTCGCAGATAACATATTACGGGCTAGAACTATGCGTTCTATTTCTCCAAATTTCTCAAAATGTTCCTTCACCTTCTCTTCATCCCATGTGGGAGGCATTCCATCAACAAACACAGACTTCACCTGCATCACACAGCCATCACAGCAAGTAAATAACCAGATTTGTAAGTGTTCCAGAGAATCGTACTAACCAAAACGCCACTACATTTCTTGCCAACAGATGAAATAGTGTAACATAAGAAAAGAATGCCCTTGGAAAAAAGAATGGATGTCTTCACAATAGTATGTACCTGGGACATTGTATCCTCATCTGGTTCATTTAGTGGCTGTGCCCATGCAACTTTAGCTGAGCGTTCAGTCCCAAAGATAGCATCAGCTTGTTGTAGCCGGCGGAAAGCCCTCAAAGCCTCCTTGTGTGTGCCAAACTCAATAAACGCAAATCCACGGTTGACACCCTCAAGCTGAGGATCTTCCATCAGTGTCAATTCCTCAACGGTTTCAATTCCAAAGGTTTTCAATGTCTCCAATACCTGCAATCAAATACCCAACAGAATGCACCAGATGAGAAATGATTTGAGTAAACTGTTGCAAGTCCCCAAGTCCCTTCTCCACCAATAATATTATCACTTTTTGATGTGATCACTACAAGATTTACATCCACACAAACTTTGTACTCCAACCCAAGTTCCCATGCACTTCAACTCCCAATGACAAAGCTGGCACTCACATTGTCCTTTTTCCATGATTTGCTGATATTGCCAAGGAACAGTGTGTCATTTTCCTCACTTGGCAGAACCCCACATTCGCGACCTCGGATCTACACAAACACAATTGGACTTTCAGTTTCAAGATGGAGGCAAATTGTCCAAGCCACAAAATTCCTGCAAAGCAGATTGTCCAACCCTGTGCTGAACACACCAGATAAAGTTCAACATGTTAAAGTGCACGCAACATTCACGTCATCACTTGAAGTACCATACCAACAAAACCAATTGCCATCCTTAACCTCCTGGCACTACATCATGCATGGCGATGAAAACAACAGCCGCCACATCACTAACTAACTCAATTGTACCATGCAGATGGTAAATATTCAGCTACTGCTCGTCTTCAATTACAAAATGATATCTCTAATCTACTTACAGAGTCCCTGTTGCACCCATGCAGCTACAGCTAAACTCAGATATACTCAAACGTTTACAAAATGTTCCTCCCAGTGTCGATCACAAGTCCAATACAGCAAGACTCCTAACCAATCTGACACTAGCAACCACAGATCAACTACCAACTCATATCCAGTAATCACCCAGAAAGTAAGCTTTTTCAAATCAGGTGTGTTATTGGTATGGTACCCTTATTATTTAGAGGTTGGAAAGAGAGGGGCTAGACATAGACAATACTTTGTAAAAATAGCAACAACACTAAGATGCAGAAAGTACTAAAAGAGGAGTGGCTGACCTCCACATGCTCCAATTCTTCAGCAGCCCGCTTTGCCATCGCTGTAGAGGAGTAACGAATGAAAGCATACCCTTTGTTTTTTCCAGTCTGTGGATTCCGCATCATTCGCACCTCAACCACCTCGCCACACTTCTCAAAAACAGACTTCAGGTCCTCATCTGTCGTGTCCTTGTCAAGTCCGCCAACAAAAACCTCCAATTGTTTGTGCTTCCGCCTCTCAGAGATCGGCAATGAGTGTTGTGCCTCAACATCATATTCTCCTACCTCTCCATTCAGCTCTTTGAGGTCATCCATATCACCATCTCTATCTTCATCCTTGTCCTCATCATATTTCTCCTCTCCCCCATCTACATTGCACAGATCGTGTTAGAGTACCATCTAGGTTTGAGGTTAAGATCATCAGATAGATTCCTGTAACACACCATTCACCCATTGAATCACTAGAAAGAAGAAAGTTGAGAAATCCGTGCACTATACTTTCAATTTGGACAATAAAGCTATACCGCGTGGAAAGGGCTGTCGTAATCTAGCTTAGCGCTCCATTTCGCCTTCAAGCATTGTTAGATCACTACTATTTAACATCTAATTATGAAATGGTAATATAACAGAGACACAGGCTACATAAATCGATTATCACTGTGTGTCCTCACCATCGCCCACAAACCAAGGACCGCTCCCCCGAGCAGATATCTACTGTATAAACGCCATCCGCAATAACCCACAACAAGTGCGGATGGGGCAACATTCAAGCATTCCGGATGGAAAATTCACAGTAAAACGAACCATCAACTTCACTCACCCCATCAGATGAACAAATGGTAGTAGAGGCATAAGTATCACATAAAATCGGATCACATTGGGAAAAAAAAACAAAAAACAAAACTACTTCTCACCTAAGAAATCATAATGATCACCACCTATGTCCTTGTCAGCTTGGTCCATGCTGTCTTCAATATCCCCTAGAGGAACCTCAACACCTTCTTCCATTTTCTGCGCATCGTAATCCACCTCCATTTTCACAGGCTCAATTGTCTCCGCTTCCTCTTTCACAGCAGCCTTTGATGCAAGTGGCTCTTCGCTTAAAACTTTCTCGGCCTCTCCCTCAAGGCTCTCTGCTGACACTAACTGCGATTCCACCTTCGCATCAAGAACCGGCACTTTCACTTCTTCGTCCATAGCCATATGCTGAGGTTCGACATCGACTACAACAATAGAAGACTCCGTCACCACGACGGAAGTAGTCTCAATTGACGAGGCACTGAGATCTGTACATACACCAACCAGAGAATGTTCCTCCGTGTGTTCTAGTTTCGTTACAACCTCCTCGATTATTGTGGCTTCCCCGTTCGCAACAGAAGCAATGACAGGCTCGTGTTCTTCTTGTGGTAGTCCCATAACTGCAGCAGCATTCTCTGTTCCTGATCCTGCTATACCTTGACCATTGGTGTCTAAGAACCTACTACCCTCCGAGGCACTATATTGGAGCTCAGTAGTAACTTCTCCTTCCACGGTTGCCTCCGTTTCCATAACTGCCACTTCCGTCGTCGTCTTAGTCGTTATCGTCTCCGTTAGGGTTACAGTTTCCGTCCCCGCGACATCGACCGAGAGTGCTGATGATGACTCTGTCAACACAGCCTCCTGTGTTTCTACAACCTGTTCTTGCGCTTCAGCCTCGGCACTCGCCGCTTCTGCGGCAGCGGCCGCGGCCGCGGCAGCAGAAACCCTACCTCGCCCTCTCCCTCTGCCTCTTCCCCTTCCCCTCCCCGTCCCTCGCGCCATCGCTACCTAATAAATCAACCGCCGCTTCGTATCCAAAACCCCCTCCGCCGATTCACCTCCAATGCAAATCCACAATTCAATAAAAAAATCCTCCTCCACCTCCTCCTCCTCCGCAGCAAGAACCAAAACCTACTCACTCGCTCAATCTACATACAGTAAAGAAAACTCGGACGCTCGCGCCATTAATAAAACAGACGATGCAAGAAGAAGAATTAATGACAGCCTTCCCACTGAATTCCAGAATCCGGAAACCAAAACCTCCAGAGTTTCGTTTGGCATCGATTCTCTTATGCCAATATAGGTACACGAGTCACTCCTCGATCGCAAAAGGAGATGCCGAAAAATATATTTCGTGTGCGCATAAGCTTGTGTATATATAAAGCGCTGAATCCACCGGCAAGGCAAGGCAATGCAGCAACCCCTGCACACTGCTTGCTACAATTGTTGGTGCGAGTACGGGTCCGATGTCGAAAGCGCTCGATGAGCCATGACCGACAGAGCGAGAGAGAAGTGAGCAACTTAACCTCGGTTAGGGTTTGAAGGGGCTCTTTTGGCAAACGAGCCAGACAACACTTCACCACAGCAGCAGAATGAATGGCATTTGCGAGGCAAAAGGGTTCCCTACCTGGCAGACTCATCAGAGGGCTTTCTGTTCCCTTCTCTTCTTCTTTACTTTTCTCCGAATCTTAATTTCTGAGTTAAGCCCAAGTCCAGTTTCATGGTGGTGAAATCCATCCTCGACTTTACTAATACTCAAGAGAGCTCTCTATTATTCCGAAAAGAAAGAGAAAAGAAAAAGATTAAACTTCTTCCTTCAAGTTTTGCCACGTGTCATGCTCACATTGGCTAAGACTCGCTTGAATCCCATGTGGAACCTACACTAAATATTGTATTTAGTATCATATGGCATTTTACATCACTGTGGTAACTTCTCTAATGACATTTCTTATGAATAAGATTACAAGTATTGTCATGGATGAAATCCATGTTAATTATTGAAACAAAGTTTGGCATATTTTGCATCCTGATATTTATGTAATGAAATATTGTGTGGATGGTTGAAAATTGGATGAAAAATCACTTAGTAAGTGATAGTGATTGCAACGTCATAAATCTACAATGCTATTTTTTTTCTTACAACGAATGACAAATAGTGTTAGGTTTACATTTAGTGTTGGAGACCCTACACATGCGGTTTACAATTGGTATTGAGCAATGAAGTATGAAATCAATATTGTCATGGATGATTGAAACTTGGATGAAAATCACAAGCAAGTGATGTGAATTGCAACATTGTGAATCTATTATAAATATTGCTTATGTAGCTATATTGAAGAATTGAAGTGAAGGTTTTTGCTTAGCTACACTAAATATTGTATTTAGTGTCACCAATACCAAATGTAAACCTAACATTATTTGCTATTCCTTGCAAAAAAAAATTGGCATTATAGATTTACAATTTGCAATTACTATCACTTAGCAAGTGATTTTCCATCCATATTTCAATCATCCGTAACAATATTTCATTATAGAATTATTAGGATGTAAACTATACCAAACTTCACCCACGCACGCTTACTGGTGGGTGTGGCTAGTGAACAAGAAAAGAAAAGAAAAAAAGAGTAATGCCCGTAGTTAGGCACCGGTGTGAATGTGAGCCCGTTAGCCTAATGTTGATCATGGTAGTCCGTGATGCAGCATAAGGTGTTATGCCTCTTCGTTCATTGGCACTAGTAAGCATGAGTGTGATTCTCATCATTGGCTTGTTTTTCTCCGGAAAACCTACATTGATTATCCCAATTAGTACGTGTTACTATTCAAAGTTACGTAGTATTATAACTACTTAATGAGAATGTAATATTTTACCAAGTAGAGTCATTTATGTTCTAACTTATACTACATGAACAACCTATTGAACTTTCAATAATAAATTTAACTCTTGAGTAAGACATTCAATATTTACTATTGAAAGTTCAATAGGTTGTTCAGACAATATAAACTAGAACATAAATGACTTTGCTTGGTTTAGTATTACATTCTCATTAAGTACACTAAATATCATATTTAGTGTCATATGGTATTTAATGTCACTATGGTAACTCTTCGGATGACACTTCTTATGAATAGGTTTACAAATATTGTCATGGATGATGGATGGGTTCATCCATTGGCCAAAACCCTACCTTCTCTTCTCAGCAACTTGTGATGAAATATTGTCATGGATGATTGAATTTGGATGAAAAATCACTTGGTAAGTGACAGTAATTGCAACACTGTAAATTTATAATCCCCCCAAAAAATACAAGGAATGAAAAATAATGTTGGGTTAACAATTAGTGTTGGTGACACTATACTGCGGTTTACAACTAATATTAAGCAAGAAAATTAGAATTGGTGACACTAAATATTATATTTAGTGTAGTTATTGCATTGTGTGACTCTAATTGGGATAATCAATGTAGTACAAACCCTACCAATCAACCAATGTAATTACCCAATGTACTTATCAATGTTGCAATTACCATTACTTACTAAGTGACTTTTATCCCAAATTTCAATCATCCGTGACAAAAAAAATAAAAAAATATAAAAATATAAATATATATATATATATATATATAATTGTTAGAATGTAAAATAGAAGTCATTGCGGTAATTTTTGTACTAACACCTTTTTATGAACAACTTTACAAATATCGTCATCGCAACTTCCTTGCAATTCATCCATATGCCATATATTGAAACAAATTTTGGTATATTATGCATCGTAACATTTATGTAATGTAATATTTTCATGAAAATGTTGAAATTATTATGAAAATTCACTTAGTAAGTGACAATAATTGCAACAATGTAAATCTACCGTTCTTCAAAAACATTTACAAGGAATGACAAATAATGCAAGGTCTACATTTGGTGTTGGTGACACTACATGGGCGGTTTACAAGTAGTATTCGAGGAAGACAATTAGAATTGGTGACAATAAACACAATATGTAGTGTAGCTTTGAAAATTTACACATGTAATAAACTAGTAGTTAAAATTAAAACATTTGGGAAAACAATCTCGTCTTACTTGTCCGGTTCGCCAAATCACGAGGTTGGGACCAACGAACGAGTATAACACAACTCCGTTACATCTAGTCATTGGCAAAGCTAGAAAGTGTCGATAAAGTGTCCCACTCTAGTGGGAGGCAATCATTGCCCACACCCACTAGCATGTGTGGGGTTGTTTTTTGTTATCGATAATTAGCATGGGTTTCATCCAAATTTATATTATCCATGACAATACTTGTAAACTTAATCACAAGGAGCGTCCTTGACCTTTAGAAGTAAATTCCTAAATGACAATATTTAGTGTAGCCTTGCTTCTAAAGGTCAAGGATGTTAGTCTTGAAACTTCTACAACAATCAACAGTACAGTACAAGAATACAAGATCCGTACAAAACACTCATCCATGCTAAGACTCATCTTCACTTGAATGCACCACCCCCTGCTAATTACTTACGTGTGAAAGGGCATGAATGCCAGTGCATTGTTGTTTTCATAACTAGGAATACTCGGTTGCCCATTATGTTGCAATATTAGCAGTTCTTGATGGCATGATGAGTTGTTTCCTCTAGCAAATTTACACTCATTACCATTGTGTGGCCACCAATCATTAAGTGGAATCCTAGAGGATTCTGTCATACACCATAACATGCCTCAAGTGCCCATGGTGTAAGTAGGCTGTTTATGTCAAAGAGTTAATTTTCCTTCCAAAAGTTCTCATCAGGGCAAATAAGTACTGTGTTTTTGCCATGATTGGCAGAGGGTTGAGAAGATTCCAGCATGGGATTTTTTTTTTGATGGATCCAAGGAGCAAAGTCCAAACTAATGAAAAACAGATATCTAACAGATACATATTTCAACCATGAAACCCAGTATTAATTTGTTGATCTTGAAACCTAAGAATGAGGCAAAACCTGAGATTTTTGCATTCAATGCACTTGTAGACCCTAGACTTTACATAATTGGCAAACTTCAAATTGTCCATATAAATTGCATTTGAATAGCTGATGGGTCATGGACCGGGGATAAGAATCTCTGGCAGAAGAGCTTTGCATTCTGCAAGAAGTCTATGGAAAGATCAGTGGTTATTGGCCATAGTGAATATCACAAGTTTTAATACTTCCATACCAATACCAGTTCCAAATCTATATACAAACAACTGATCCCCAGGTGATTGGGCACAAACTATTGAACTAAAGCGGGTTAAATTAGAGCTCCACAAATAATCAGCCCTCAGGAGGGTGTGGTCAGAGCAGCCAATATACCAGTCTATTCATGAAGGAAATCATGCAAGGAGTCAGTATTTCAATGGTTTCTCCAAGCTTCTACAAAGATCCACACATTATGATTAACTGCCAGTTCTAGTTGCCATTGCAGAACTGCCTCAGGTGTACAAAGACATGTAAACCAGCAAATGGAGGATACACAACTTGAACATATTGACATTTTGTTAAAAAAGAAAATTTAGTTTGATATATCAACCAGTGAGTCTCTCGGCTAAATTTCACATCAATGGATGTACATCAAATGTGCCCACCTTTAACTTGTTAGGTTTTGTTGTAAATGCGGAAGATATATGATTCAAAGATGCTACTGAGAGCTTTTCACTGCTTGCTCCGTAATTGAATGTCACACAACCATGGGAATGATCACTAGATAATGATGCAGTATGCAAGCTTGCTAAATTGCAAGCTTGAAGAAAAGGCCATCTGTATACTCACATAACCGGAACCCTTCTAGCAAAAAGAGAGCCAGGGGTGGACCCTGGCATACTCATGATCAAATTATATCGCCATCAGGTCACCAAAGTTTCTCATCAAGACAACAGACCCTGCAAAGAGGGCCATAGCTCGCAGAAGCCTCTGCATAAACCCAAGAGTCATATTAGCACTCTCCAAAAATCTGGCAGGTTGGGGGCAGAGTTAACTACTGATCATTTCGAGCCTAGAAAGTACACGCAGAAACCAAAACATGGCAAACTTTGACAAAATACAGATTCAACAGGAACCTCCTGAGAACCCTAGAAATCGTCTCAATTCTTCAAATGTGCAATAAATCATTTAGAACAAACCCTGGATCCTTCCAGAAACATTATAACCATACGGTTGCTATGAGGTCATACAGGGCCAGAAAATTATGCATTGCTAAGTTTCAGGAACCATGTGTGGAGCTGTTGTGAGGATAAAAGTATGAGAAACAAGAGAAGTCTGTGGGAACAGAATAGGGAATAGGGAATAAATAACACAACACGAGAGGAGAAATGCGGGAGAAGTTGACAACTGATCATTAGAAGCCTAGAAAATACAGGGAGAAACCAAAACATGGCAAACTTTGACAAAATTATAAATTCAACAGAAACATTTAGAACCCTAGAAATTGTCTCAATACTTTCTAATGTGCGACAAAACATTCAAAGCAAACCATATGCCCTTCCAAAAACATCATAACCATAACACTGCTATAGGTCATACATGGCCAGAAAATTAAAAATCAGGAACCATGTGTGGAACTGATGCGAGGGTTAAAAATTGAAGACCGAGAAAAATCAGTGAGAATTGAAAAAAAGGCAATGAAATAACAGAGTCTGAAAGGAGAAATGCGGGAGGTGATACCAGATGTGCAGCAAGCTTCTCCTCATCTCTGGTCTCGTTAGCCCACTGGTTCTTCAGTTTCTGGAAAGTACTCTGCGCCATCTTTTCTTTCTTCTTTCCTTGCACTCCGATACTCTTATTCCACCACCTGCACCGTCTTCCCAAATCCTTCAGTACTACTACTTTCTCTGCTTCTCAAAAAACGAAGCATGATCGTTTGACTCAAGCATCATTTGCTCCCACAATTCCAGTAGAACCGCCCATCCGCACGACCAAAACTATACCTAAAATGTACCTTCGATGTACTGGGACGAACATCTGAGCGCAGAATCTCAGAGTATGCAAAAGTAGGCAGCGTCAATGGAAACAATCTATCTATCTACGTTGTTACTTCATCATTCCAGAAAGTGCTAAAAGCAGGAAATAAGCAGAAAAAGGGAAAGGAAATGCTGTGCTTACCGAAGGTAGAGACGAGCCGAATGCTTGAGGTGGGAAGTTGGGAAGCTTGGTCGATGTGAAAGACGAGGAGGTGTGACAATATTGGTAACCAATCGATCGAACAGGACGACACGGAAACCCTAATCGTTTGGAGCCTTGGCATGCCGAACCCTTTTCACACGGTCCCCGCACATTATTTACGGTGGGTTTACATTAGGGTCTAGGGCTCTAGGTCCATGAAATCCTAAACCCTTAAACCCTTAAATGCTCAAGCAGCCCGAAATGGGTCATCACCTAATATTCTACTACGGTTTCCAACTCATTAGGGCAATCTACGTGGATGGAAAGGTATCTACTAGTATGGTGTTGGTGTCCACTACCATATTTGGGCAAACCAACCCATACACTCGTTCCTTGTTGGATGCCTAAACCCTTGCCTCCAAGGAACTACTGTACATGTTGTTTCGCCCCAGCAACCACTAAGTCTCACCTTCCACGGAAAAACCAAACTGGTTAAAAATAGAAGCTGGGTTGACTTTGCTAAAAATCGTGTTTTATTGGTTGTTGCATTCTTGACGCCCTTTTGGACGCGTGGCTATGTTTAGCCAGTTTACTTTTTCCTTTGTTAGAAATCGAGTTTTATTGTTTTACTACATTCTTGACGCCCTTTTGGACGCATGCTATTTTTAACCAGTTTGGTTTTTCCGTGGAGGGTGAGAAGTACCATGTGGGTCAAAATAACATATAAAAATTTCATACTCCAAGCATGTAGGATTTCTTGTTAGATTGACATTGCTTGTTTTGGGAGGCGGTTTTATGTGTTGCTCAAATATAGGAGCCAATTTAGGAGCCGATATCTTTCACATATGATGCCCAATTTGGGTGGGGTTTTTTTTTTGTTCCGCCCATGGTGCCCCCCCCCCCTTCACCCCCTTAATACAAGGTGACGGTTGTGCACAACTTGACTAGATGGATTTGGATAAACTTAGTGCACATGTTGTTTGCTCCATGAAAAAGGGGAAATCTCCCAAAATGACCTCATGTGGCCCCTCCAACTTTGAGGGTGACGGACTTCATCTAAATCTACTAAAAAAAACCCAAATTTTTGGGAGTAGCTCATTTTTCATCCACATGACATGTTATGGCAAAGTTGCCAACTTTCCATAATTTGTGGCATGACGGAAATGATCATGAAACGAAAAATTTTAGAGTTTTTTCTAGTTGCCCCCCCCCCCCGGGATGAAGGCCTTGTTCATATGTTAATCTAACCTAGCAAATGTGGTCCGATTGACCTCAAATTTTCACAGTAATAATATATGATAATCTAGTTCACATATGTACAGTTGGATTTGAATATATATATATATGCTACATAGCATAATTTTTTGGCACTGGTGCTGGAAGTGCCCGAAAATGGAATGTGAAGGCTTGAGCATTTAGGGGTTAAATAGATTTTACTTTTGGATCCAAGCTTCAACTTAAAGGAGTATTTCCTTGAGTTGACACTGAAGATATTTGGCAGGAAGTGATGCCATATTAACACCATTTCAATGTTATTTCTTGGACCTGGACTCTATTGTAAAGTCCTTGGGTTCCAAATTTTGTTCTTGATAAAAAAAATCGCTTGGTTTAGGAGGTTTTTTTGGTTTAGACCAATGTTGGTTTGGTATATAGGTGAATGCATGGTATCACTAATCAACCTCTATGATGGTATGAAAGAGCCTACCTATAGGTATCATAATTGTATGTCAAGGTGAGAGCATCTTTGTATACCCAAGTCATTATTTGATTCAATACCATTCTAAACCATATTGATACTAGGGCGAATTTCCCTCAATATGAAGGTTAAAACATAGTATATGGACCTGAATGGTATTAAACACAAAAATATTGTCAAATGTCCATATGGGACCCATGCCTACTAATATATAAAAAAAGGTGTGAAATCCTCATTATAGATATCCAAATGGCAGCAACAAAAAAGGCAATCCCATATCAACATTGGTCTGGAGCCCAGTGTAAACCCACCCATAAGTCGATTTCCATGCAAGGAAGGGGGTGACAAATATTTTTTTGGGTTTTTGGGGCCCCTACAAATATAAGTTTATTTTGACACACCTCACATCCTATTTGGCACACATTGACGTCTATTTTTTTTACTTATTTTACATGTCACATGACATGTAAACAGAAAAAGAAATTTCATACTACATAGTCATGCGCTGAGAATATTCCTTACATGTTCTAACAAATCAAATGAGTTGTCGATTTGCAATTTTGTTACTTGATTAGGTAATGGGATCTGAATAGCCTTGCAAAGTTAAATGCCAATAATCATATGTGGCATGAAGTACGAAATAGCACCAACCTAGCCGATCATAGTGAATGGTGTAAGAAGAGGAGTTTTAGAGCACCAACTTTGGCAAATCATAATGGCTAATCTATAATCCACCCATTGAATAAGGCGGTGTAAGAAATGTTCAATAATAAGTTATTCTCATTCAATGCATGACTCTCACATGTCACAAGGCCGATTTGTGGTCATTCTCACTTAACAACCCAACATCAATGGACCCCCCCTCCCAGGTGTTTAATGAAAATGTCTATTTCTCAAATGAAAATTTGTAGGTGATACATTTGAATTTTTTTGTGCAAACTCTTCACAATTTGCAAATCGATGGGGATTTCATGGGGATCTTTTCCATGCTAATTAACATGCATGAAAATGTAAAAGTTGTTGGAATCGTCACTTTTGTGCACAAGTTTACCTAATCAGGTTTGATACATTTCAAATTTGGTGTCTTGAGAAAAACCTTTGATTGGACTTCATCCAAAAGTTGTTGGAATTGTCACTTTTGTGCACAAGTTTACCTAATCAGGTTTGATACATTTCAAATTTGGTGTCTTGAGAAAAACCTTTGATCGGACTTCATCCAAAAGTGGATAAACTCATCACCTTCTATTTTTAGAAGCATAAATCACCAGCACATAGCCATATTAAAAAGCACTACACCCAATGGAAAATACCATTGGGAGGACCAACGTATTTAATTAAGAAACCAACAGACATGCATTTCCGATAACCATAATAAAATTAGGAAAAATCCAGTTTTCAATCCGATTTTTATAGATGCTTCATCGTAGATTGCTTACGTAACATAAGTTTTGTTGTGTAAATCTAATCGGTAGAAGTTGGAGAACATGAAAACTATCCGAATAACACCCACCTACCTTAGATATTAGGTTAACCATTTGAAGGGAATAACGAGGATGACCTAGATAGACTGTCACGTGCTACCCCCATACCCTGATGTCAGGATATCAAAAGTGTCGACAAAGGTGATTCGCACGCACGATGAAGCCGACCATATCGTCTCAAACTCTTGAAGAAACTGTAAATTCGGTGCAAAATTTGCGTCGTAAGCTTGATGGATCACTGCAGTAATTAGCGTTTCGCAGTTTCTCATATTCTTCAACAACAATCGGTGCGAACTCCATTGTATTCCCTTTCAGGAAGGAAGTCGGAGAGAGAGAGAGAGAGAGAGAGAGAGAGAGAGAGAGAGAGAGAGAGAGAATGGCAGGATCGCAGCAGGAAGCGCAAGCGCAAGCTCTCGAGGTTCTCACGAATCATTTCCCTTCGCTCGCCACCACACATCGGACCGTTCGCTGTATTGTGAAGCTAGGTGAGAAATTGACATTCTTTGTGGTGAAGTAAGTTCGTGAAGGAAGTTTGTGCGCAAATTGGCCGTGCTTTTAATGATCCAAGCGAAGTGATCGATGCAATGCGATTGTGCATCAGGTGGAGCAGCGATCACAAGGAAAAGTGAATTCGAGACACTGAACGAGCCCGTATTGGCAGCTACAACCCTACACTTGAGGGATGCCATGGGGCTACCTTATGGCTCTCTGTCGATGGATTGGAGTCGTAAGGACGAGTCTTCTTCAAGTGTGGATCCTCCGGCCAACTCTGGTGGTCTCGAATTAGACTTCCCGCACGCCTTCATTGTGGTTCATGGTGCAGGTTGGTGAGTGCCTCCCTCTTTCGCTGTCTTTCACAGACTCAGCTCATGCCCTCACATGTCATTCTACTTCACCTTGGGAACTCTAATTCTATTTCTGTTCGTGTTTAGCAATTGCTGATGTGTTCGGGATGGAGTTTTGGCAGGTTCTTATGGTCACTTTCAAGCCAGCCGATCGGGAGTGAGTAAGGGTGACCTGAAGGCGTCATTTGTGAAGGCCGGATTTGTAGCCACTCGCATCTCTGTACGTGAATTTTTTTGTACCAGTCGTTGCTATCAAATCTCGATTAATTTTGATTTCCGTGATCTCAATTTCTCTGGAGCATTAGTCCTGAAAACATTTACACAGAAACACGTGGTTTGATAACCTAATGGTTTGTGTAGGTAACCAAACTAAACCAGGAGGTCGTCCGGAGCTTTGCTTCAGGTGAGATTCAGCAGTGTTCTTTCAATTCCATGTTCTCCTTAATTTTGAGAAAATGTTATTGTACAGGTCATAACCGTGTATTTGTGGTCTCAGAGGGCATTCCTGCTGTAGGCATTTCACCGTTTTCTGCAGGCTGGTCCACTCAAAAGAAACAGGTGTGTACTAGTATGCCTTGAAGCAATGGTCCACTTTTTTATTTATTGCTAAATAGTTCAGGCATATCCATATATGTTAACAACCGAAAGATCCTTCAATTGGTTCTTTCTGTCTGACTAGGGCTGATTTTTGCTAGATTTTGTTGAAGTCTTGTGTTCCAAGCTGTTAATGTATAGACTTACAATGCATGCTCTTGCAATGCGTGCAGTTGAAACGGGACAATGTTAATGAGATACGGCGCATCTTAGCTGCAGGCTTGGTACCTGTATGTTACGACCTTCCTCAAGCTCCATATCTTGAACTTGTGGAACCTCTTCTTTCTGATGTGATGGGAAATATATTATCAACTCTTAAGTTTGAAGGATGATGGATCCATTGACTTGGCTCATTTGTACCTTTGAACCTTGTAAGAGCAACGAAATTGAAGTTGAATATGTCTGATTTCTGGGGCACAGGTGCTGCATGGAGATGCCGTGCTGGACAGTTCCCAAGTAAGTAGTTTAATCTGTTTGCATTATAGGTTTTTAATTGCTGGTGCTTTGCTCATTTCTTTTGTCACTCATGGTGACTATTCTGTAATGTTGTCTTTGCATTGTAGGGCTGCACAATCCTCAGTGGCGATGTCATCGTGAGCCGGCTCGCCCAAGTTGTAAAACCCACCTTTGTAGTGTTCCTGGTATCCTGCCATGGTTTTTTTTAACTATCTTCTGTTGCTTGTACAAGTTAGGCAGATATCTATACAAGAATGAATTTGTGCAAACTTATTTTTGTAAAAGAACCTTAGATGAGATCCAAAGACCAATGTGCCAGGCGTGTATGATCGTCCTCCTACTGATCCTGATGCTACCCTCCTGAAAGAGATTGGTGAGTTTTGCTTCATAATCATCACTCCCTACCATTCCTGAGAACTGGATTAATCTTATTAGGCTCACATAGTAAACCAGGTGAAAGTGCAAACTTCTCATAATTTCTTGCCTTTGACCTTTGTTCATTTTTGAGAACCTTTATTTGATTTTTAGGAGTATATTTTGGTCTCTTATATATTTTTGACTTTGTAAAGTTGGAATAGCTGAATATAATACGCAGTGTCAGTCTCTTATACGTATCCTATTCTCAAACCTTCGAATGCAGCACCTCGTTATCTTACTCAATGAGATCTGGAATGTCTGGAGCCCACCACTGGAAGTCTACCACAAATTTATGCCGTTGTTGCTGTGTTGCAGTGGTGTTTGAAGATTGCAGTTGGACAATAGTGGATCCCCCTTTCGGACTGAACAAGGGCTCAGGTATTTTTGTGAATACTGTTGGAATTACCTGGGACTGTGATCCTTTCTTCAATGCTTGTTCCATTGCAATTACTAGAATTGAAAGTGTTTTGATGAACACATGTGTTGGTTTTATGGAAGCAGTACAGACAGCTGTTGCTGCACATGACACGACTGGAGGCATGGCCACTAAAATTGCTGAAGCTGCGTCTATTGCTGCCATGGGCATTGATGTTTATGTTGTAGAGGTGATTTATACGATCTCTTTCCCTTGTTTTTCTTTACATCAAGTTCTGACAGCAGTGCCACAAAAATTATCCAGACTTCCTGCATGTGTTTTTATAGAAGTTGTAGGATCCAGATTAGAATCACCAGGACAATAATTCTCTTCCAGGAAAGAATTCAACTCCTTTTGGCTGTGCCAACTTCACTATGTCTTAAGCTATTGCATTGAGTAGTGTCTAGCATCCTGTATGTTCTCCCTTGTTAATTTGGCTGATAATTGTTAACGTCAAGCATTTTATTGGGTAGGATCTGTGAAGTTCCTCTTCATTGTGATTTAAAAAAATAAATCTTTTGATTTTGCAGGCTGGAACGCCACATGCTTTAGAAGCCTTGAGAGGAAATGTGAAGAACCTGAAAAGTAAGAAATTATGGATGGGTACTCTCATCAGAAGTGCCCTTGGTCGGAGCTCATAACAGGGTGGGATGAATCTGCTGAAACCGAGAAACCTGGAGCTTTCAATGTATATCACTATTGGTGGGAATTGTTACTGTAGATAGCGTTCTACAGGCAAGGAGATTGCTTGTAAGAGAAAGTATTTGGATTATTTAAAGCAGAGCAGACAATGGTAAGAGTATGTTGGTTCTACTTGCAAACTCAGACAATTTCTAATCGTATGAAGTTCTAAATATCTCTTCAACACTTTTGACATAGAATTTTTCCTAGAAGTGACAATTTGATGATGTTCACAAGTGTATGATGGTTTGGATCAACCCATCGAGTTGAAGATGTACAGTTCTCCAATTTTGGGTTCACATCGTAAAACAAATTTATTTTATAACCTTGATGCCAAATTTAGACTCATTGACGCCAAAGCATGTATATTTACTGACACACATTAGGGAGAACCTAGTTTTAATCTTGCTTTTTTTTTTAAAATCCTTTATTTACATGGTGTAGATGACTGTATTTTAGTATAATTGATGTTAAATTTTGACTCAGCTTGAATTTCATGAGGTGCTCCCATTTGTAGATTCACACTTATGGACGAAGGGGCTCCGATAAAACAGACTACCTAAAAGTTGAAGGTTGATTCTACAACATTGCTCAGAATGCTGAGCTTGCTATGTGGGCTGAACATTTTGAGTGCAGATGTTTGGGGAAAAATGGCTGCGATACCAGACACACTCAAAATTCAGTCCAAGTCAATCTCACTATTTTGCCGAGACTCAAAATTAGTGAGGGTTGAAAATTTCGCTGATTGATACTAAATTCATGAATACATGCTCATTTACCATACATTTCAAGAAAATTAGTGATTGCTTAGAGGTGTTTGTAGAGTGATAACAAGAAATAAATGATATGAAAACATATGCTTGTCCATGAATAGTTCTGGTACTGTCAGTGCATTGCTTGGGGAGAGCCGGTGGTTACTTACAGATGAACTGGTTCAGTTTGAGAAATAACCGGTTGAGGTTCAAAACTTCAGGAGAATTATCAATCATTTTAGAGGAATCTATAGAATGTGACTCAAATGAATAAAGCAAAACCGGAAGATGTCAACATGTAACCGGTTGGATTTAGAATCACTAGGATCTTGACCAACTATGCCCAAAAACTTCCTAGGCACTGTTTTAGTGAATCATAGTGCTACTATGAATAGTATTTTCAGTGAATTGTGTTGAGATGAACAATGCTTCCTAAATCTTTTGGTGGCACTAGTTTTGTAGCATAAAGAAATTTAGCATCGCTTTCACTAATTTCCCACACACCACTCCCTCACTAATTGGGATTCTCAGTTTCTTTACCTTCCGAATGGATGAATTTAACCAGGCACTACGAAGTTGGTAGCCTAGGCTTGAAGTTGAGGGAATTCCGCGCACTTTTCAAGAGGCGTCTAAGTAAAAAGTTAAGTTAGGAGCATGGCCAACAGCAGAGAGGCAGATGGGAGAGTGTGGTTGAGGGGTCTGCCAGGTGGAGTCCTGCCTGGCGCTACGAGATTGGTCGATGTGTTGCAAGGCGGGCCATCCTCCCATCATGCCGAGTACCTGGGTGCAGTGAAAAGGAAAAGAGGCTCCGGGTGCTGAGAAGCAGTGAAAAAGAAAAGAGGCTCCATGTGCTGAGAAGCAGTGAAAAAGAAAAGAGGCTCCGTGTGCTGAGAAGCATCCCGCGGAGGCCCGTGTTCTTTAGAACCACTAAAAAGCCATGTAGCTTTTAGTGTCCTTCGCAATGCCACTTTAGATTGGAATTTGTGGATAATAAAAATGTCCAAATTGTGCGTGATTGAATAAATTGTATTGATGGGCCGATCACGCACAACTAACTCGAGCAGTTGGGGTTTACACCAATGTTGGATTGGTATATAGGTGCATGCATGGGTATCAATAATCAATATCAATAATGATGCCAAAGAGGTTACCAGTGGGTATCAAAACTGTGATACCGGTCACATATTGATATTTGGTAGATATGTCAAGGTGAGAGAATCCTTGTATGTTTGAGTTGTTGTTTGGGTCGAGACTATTCTAAACCATATTGATATTATGGCGATTTTTGCTAGGTATGAAGGTTCTTGCATGGTATCTAGATCCGGATGTTATTGAAAATACAACTACTGTCAAGTCCCCATATCCTATGGGTATCAAAAAAGGCGAAATCCTCATTATAGATACCTGGATGGTATCCCAAAAGATGACACCATTCCAGCATTGGTTTACATGTAAGGTGTAGTAAGTTTTGTAGTTGATGGCCACAATCACTCACCACACCACTCACCTCCAAGCACTTCTCGGGACAATCGCCCACGAATTTCAACAATCCAACCTCCGTATGCAAGGGATAGTCAATGGTCTCTCCGCTGCCGCCCCGGAGCTCCTCCAACGAACCGCTCCACCACCAATGCCACAAGGTTTCAACACAACCGCCCCCCCACTTCCACTCCAAGCACCGCCGGGCTTCCACGGCAACCCACCAATGCACCATCAAGGACCTACCACATTTAATGGTTAGGACCCATATAGCATATCACAAATGGCCCCTTTTCTTTATATATTGTATTTTGTTCCTACTACATAATAAAGAGCTCAAACTCTTGCTCTTGTTTGCTTACATGACCTCCGCCTATGCCCAAACTCTCTACCGCCAATTGCCCCGCTATCGCACACATACTCGTACCACAAAACCTCACAACAACAAATCCCCATCGAACCCTCCCATGGGTCCACCCTCAAAATACACCCTCCTAATACTTGGCATCATATGTATAATACTCAACTACCCCATTGGCATTAACCAAACAAACCATATATGTCAAAACCTACTCACACCCTCTAAAGGAACTAACACAACAACCCCCCAATACACGGACCTAATCCTTACACACAATGAAGCATTCAACCCTCACAATACGGGTACACTAGCATTCCCCCCCTAACCTCACAACCACCCCCAATACCTTACTCCCCACTTTTACCACACATGCATCAACTAGGCAATGGCCAACACACCAACGCCACCCCAATTACCTACTACATAATAAAGCGCACACATCTCAAACACCCAACATGCCATAGAATCACCTCATATATCATAGACCTCCAAACACTCATACTACGTGGCGTCGACATACAACCCAACCCCGGACCAACCACACAAATCCTCAATAACCTCCCAAAAAATTACTTAAAAAGACAAAAACAATACTTCATAGCAAACACACTAAACCTAAAACCCCAATATCAACACCTACAAAACTTTTTGCCCCATTCTTGACTCAACCTACCCAAACCAACCCACACTCAACCCTGCCACACCTTCAAAGACATAGTCTTCTTCTATCAAACTACCCCCCACATTACCAAATATACGCCTTCATAATCGACATCAACCCAATGCCACACCAATGCAATGACCAACTCTCCACTCATCTTGACCCAAGATGCCTCACCATACTACGAAGACTTAAAAATAGTGAACCACACCAATACACAGGATCTCCCCATCTACAACAAATACTCATCAAACAAACATTGCAAGCCTCCTCAACAATACCCATACATGACCACATCAATAAGGAAATCGCACAAGGCACCCCCGTTACCCAACAAAGCCTTGCCCAACAATTCCCCTTAATACCCTCACAACTTCTCCAAAATCTCGCAAAGCGCACCCAACAAATCACTGGTTTCACACATACCCAGAATAGCACACATAGCCAACCCCCACAACAGCAACACACAAACACCTATAGCACCAACACACACATCATCACATGGAACACATGACACATTAGCTCCAGCCTCCCAGGCATCATAGAACTCACAAATACCTTACAAAACACACCCAATATCATTCTCCTACAAGAAACCAAATTAAACAAAAACAAATCCACCACATACATAGACAATAAGTTTCCATACTATAAGATAATATACAATAACTCGAATTCCACAAACCTAGGAAGAAATCGCCAACACAATACAAATGAACCCCCACGCGGAGGGGTACTAGCTATGATCCACAAAAAAATATACACCTCTGAAAATATAACCAAAATTCCCACCCCACCTAACATCTCACCCTACCTACAAGCCTTCAAAATCGCCAACAAACCACTCACACCAATCCTCATTATGAATCTATATATGCCATCACACCCACATGACCTAAACCTCATACCGGAAATCACAACTCAAATCAACATCCTAACAAAACACCACCATACATACAAGATCATACTGGCAGGGGATTTTAATAGAGACATCCTATTGAGGGGACACATTCACGAAGGCACACTCCAAGCTCCCAGTAGTGACGACATGGAATGGGCAAGATATATGCAAACCCTCAGCCTACACCCAGTCCAAAACACCGAAACCCTATCCCGACAGGGTGGCCACAACTACTTGTCCACTAGTCTTATAGATGGATTCTACACTAACACGCCACAACATGCCAACATAACATGCACAACCTTACTCCAACAAAACCAAAATTCGGACCACTACCCTGTCAACCTAGACCTTGGCCCCAACACACTAATTCAAAAAACGGACAACCCTACACAACATACCCCGAGAATGACTTACCCCATACCACCAGAAAGAATCCAAAAAATACTCACTCAGTTCCAAGAAGCCACTAATCTTGACACACAAACACTCACCCAAAAATTACACACCCTACACCTCCACCGCACGGACTGGGAAGAAGCCCAAAGAAAATTCCAAAACATAATCAACACACTAAGTATGTGCGTTGAAGAAACATGCCTCACCACACACAATATCCCCACACTACCACACAGAGCCCGACAACAAGGAGGCTTCCTCCCACGAAAACAACAAAAAATATGGAAACACCACCTACAGATCTACCATAGCACCAGAAAAGCAATCCGAGCTACAAATTCACTACCATGCGTAAGCTGGCAAAGTCACCCAGATATACAACAAATCTACACACTCAAAAATACCACCATCCCTCCTACACCCAACAATGACATAACGGTAAAACAATGGATAGAAGAGCTTGCAACCATAGGACAAACAACCAAATTGGAAGCCCACAAGATCACCACCAAACAAACGGCCATTAACTGTAAAAAAACCATCTCAAAATACAGACTTTTACTCAACACCAAACCCAAAAGTATACACAAAAAAATATTCAAACCAGCCACAAGCACACCCCTAGAGTGCCTCAAAGACATAAGAGACAATATACTTACAAGTCCAATAGAAGTTAACCATGAAATCTCACAAACACAACAAAACTCCTTCAATAGGAAAGCCCCGCTATGCGATGACCCCGCCGACCACCCCACAATATGCCACTGCGCAGTCCGTAAATACCCATGGTTAGATCATGAAGGATTCATCACCGAGAAACGAGGACCCCCTAATGCCAAAATATCGGAAAATTTCACCCGTGAAGTTTACGACAATAGCCTAAAGCGATTAGCCAGGGGAAAAACCCCGGGACCTGACAACATCCCAAACGAAATTCTCAAAGCCCTACACCCATCCTTCCACGACATGTTGTTCCTTTTCTTCAGGCAATGTTACTACCAGAAAAAATACCCCAGAATTGGAAACATAGTAAAACAATACTCCTCCACAAAAAGGTGACCCCCTAATGCTCGCCAATTACAAACCTATTGCTCTGGCTAATACTATATATAAGCTTTACACTAGTACACTTACTGCCCTACTCACAAGCTACGGTGAAAAACACAAAATCATCCACTTTAGCCAAGAAGGTTTTCGACCACAAAGAAACACAACTAGACAAATCCAAATGATAATAGCAGCACTAGAAGATGCACGCCTAACCAATAATGACATATACCTCACCTACATAGACTTTAGAAACGCCTTTGGATCCATAGACCATGCGAGACTTCTCGCACTAATGGAGGACCTTGGATACCCTTCAGATGCAATAGAATTAATAGGAAATATCTATACAAAATCAACCACCTCCTTCCATGGTAATCACTTCGGAACAACCCCGCCCATACAAATTAATAGAGGCACCATCCAAGGCGATACCTTAAGCCCCTACCTCTTCATCATCTTCCTAGATCCACTCCTCCGATGGCTAGAAAAAGATAACATAGGCTACCACTTCAAGACATCACCTACTACTTGTAACACCACAACATATGCAGACGACCTTGCCATCCTTACCGATAACATAATACATATCCAACCACAAATACGTAAACTCCAAAAATACTCAGAATGGGCACATCTAGATCTCAACCTCTCTAAATGCGCAATTACAGGATGCCCAAACAAATCAAACCTAAAACCCACCACCTTCAAGGCATATATACAAGCTCACCACATCCATTTCAAAAATAAACCCTTTCCCACTCTCACACAAAACGAACCATATACATATCTTGGCATCAATCTAGTCCCCTCGTTAAAATGGAACATCCAAAAAAATATCACCATGGAAAAAGCCAAACAACAAAGCAAACTGCTAATGACATCCCCTGCCACAATTAAGCAAAAAATACACATTCTAAACATAGTAATAAAACCAGGAATAGCATATGCCTACTACGCCGTCCCATTCTCTAAACCAGACATAAAGAAACTAGACAAAATCCTTAGCAAGCTAACTAAAGAAATATGTCACTTACCCAATAGCACAGCAAATATTCTAACCCACCTATCCAATGAAGACTTTGGCATCAATACCACCTCCATCCTTCTCGACTATATCAACTGCATAGGCAAACAATTACTAAACGCCCTCAACGACCAAGGCCAACTAGGCCGAGTCTATCAAGGCCTTACCAAGTACATAACAGCAAAATATGGAGGGTCCCACCACCTCCCACGTCTGAAATATCAAGCATGTGCAAGATCACCCATATCTCGCACACTCTACCTACTCGAAAGAGAATATGAAATCCATGTACACACCACCATCAAAAACTTCCCCATAAAACAATCGGCAATAGAACTTGCATGGACACAAACCGTAGAATTCGCCCTATTCTCCCCAAACCAACAACAAACCGCTAAAAAATACCTCAACAAACTACACACATACAATATAACTACCCTCAATCAAATCCAAAACCCCGACACACACCAAATATTATCCCCTAAGGAAGTCAAACAAAAATACAAAACTGCCCCCAAATTAATCAAAGAAGCCTTAGCACAAGCCCAAATACTATTCCCACATAACTCACCCACAACCCACACCCCTCCCCCACAACAAATACTATCCATAATACAAACCCCACCCCCAAATACCAATAGCCAAGAAGAAAACGTGGACCTCACAAGTGGAAAACCCATAAAAGCCATAATAAGCACCAAAACCACCACATACAAAGACAAGTGGGGAGCCAAAGCCATAAAGCAACACTACTTATGTCAATGGGATACTCACCCAAATAACACAACAAAATGGGTAGAAGCATCGTTATTTTTCCACCATGACAATATTACCCTAGACCATAACATGTTCATACTCCATGCATTCCTACAAAACCAACATAAAGCCGACACCCTAGTCACATACAACTCATGCATAAACTTCTCACAATCCAAAGACCACAGATTCATTCGCCCACCCATCATTGCCCCAAACCTCACGCTAATCACAAAGGAATGCAATCCAGATAAAGATATCACTACCACCAACCCCACCATACAAATACAAGGAACAGAAGCCAATATATATGACCAAAATGGGGCATACGTCGTAACCATGCCAACCACAAGACTACAATGGCTCTGGGAACGATATAGCCAAAACCAATCACACCCTATGATACACTTCTTCAACCCCCCGCCCCAGGACTTCGCCACCGAAATCTTATGGCTAACTCAAAGATACGTCACAATCCTCCCAAAAAGAAAGCCAAAAAAACATGACCCAAATAACAACCACCACACCCTACACCCTTCCACCCTACAAACCTTAATAGTAACCTACAACATCACACACTCATATTACTCTTCCCCCCTCACCTGCCCAATAACACTCACACAGTACAACTCCCCACACAATAGAGACATAATATTTGGATCAACAGGCATCGCACACTCATCCAAATGGAGCGGTAATGGCCTAGCCCACCCCCCTGACCTTAAAACCGCGATGACATCAATCCAATGGGCCCGTATGGCAGCCCAAACAAACCAAGATGCCACAACCATCATCATAATCAACCACAAAGAAAATACCCTCCCTATCACCCATACAGATATGCATATACTCGCAACCATCCCTCCTAACACCATACAATACGCCCCCACACTGGAATGGCCAAAATACTTACATCAACTAGAAAACCAATACACCACCATAATAAAGATACACAAACATGGCCCCACCGCAGATAATCACCAAACACCCAACACACTCACATCCAACATACTTGGACTTTATAATATTAAAGTTCAAAACAACCAAACCCAAGTTACCCCCCATAGGACAAGAATAAAATATTCCAAGGCATGGCATCAAGCCCCACAATACAACCACCCAGAAATCAACCACCCAACACACCCCTTACCAATAGAATTGTATAATATCCACCCCCTTAAATTCAAGCCTCAACAATGCATATACATCGATGGATCATTTATACCCCCCGACGAACATGGCATAGGCAACACAGCTGGATCGGGAGTTTACTCCCCCGCCAACAACATTCGAATTGCAGAAAGACTCCCAGGGATCCAAAATATCCTTAGAGCCGAACTAAACGCCATCCTAATAGCAATCCAAAGTACACAACACCACACACGAGACTTCCATATTTTTACTGATAGCGTAAATAGTATATATCTGCTAAACAATCACATCCGACACCCATCATCCCAACACAACCATCCAGATAAACTGCTCATAACCGCCATAGTCAACCACATAACATGGTCCACGCATAAAATCACAATTCAAAAAGTTAGAGCCCATACAGGCATAATAGGCAATGAAATAGCAGATCAATTAGCAAATGATGGAGCCCTCCTAAACAAACCCACCAACACACCCAGAATCCATACGGCCCATACCACACCGTACTGGCTCAACGGGGTACCAACAGGCACTCACACAGGTGCCATACGAAACCTCCAAACATACATCAATAAAGAACATAGGAATCAAGAGTTGAGAATAGCACAATCCAAATTCTCGTACATAGACAAATGGACGTCCAATGACCAAATAAACCACAAACTCTCCAATCAATTATGGAAAAACCCCGGGACCACAGACGCCCAAATCACACAAACTCTCAAGTTTCGCTATGCCCAATACATGGGCAACCATCGTAAACATATATTCTGGCCCAATGTATACCCGAACCCAAACTGTACGCTATGCCCCAATAATACCATAGATACATGGCCACATCTGCTATCTACATGCACAAACCCACACATAAAGGGTTTACGGATAGCACGCCATAATAAAGCAGTCCACCAAATTGTCCATACGCTCCAATCAAATAAACACACAAGATACTATACACTCATAAATGCAGGCCACCAAGACTCTAGGCCACAAGACAACACAGTCCCACAATGGCTACTCCAATGTACATGCACCACCACATCATGCACATGCCCAGCTAAGCTGAGACCAGACATACTATGCGTATTAGGTGCTCCCACAGACAGCCAACCCCCTCTAAGGCCCACCCCATCACACACCATACAATTCATCGAATTCACTTACTGCCACGATAGATTTCCAAATAATGCACGCACTGAAAAAACCACTAAATATAATACACTCATACATGCAATTAGAAGGGCCGGCTGGCAAGTTAACCCCCTCATCACCATCACAGCAGGCGTTAGAGGGGCCATACATGAACCACCAATACAAGAACTAGAAAAACTAAAAATACCCAAAACTGAGATAAAAGCGCTTATGAAACACCTACACCAAATTGCCATCAAATATCTTACATATTTGATACTCAACAAACGAAAACTAGACAACAAACAACCCCCAGTAGACCTCCCTTAGGTCCACCTTAGACTTCAATCATACCCTCGTACCCTCACTTACTTGATCGGTGGTAGAAACTATACCCCCCCTGAAACCTACTGGAGCCCACCTCCCGAGAGGGAGGAAGTACTCGCATGGTGAAGCTTGGTTAAACATGATCACGATGGCGAGGAACGGGCTCCCATTCACGTTGGAGTAAAAGCAAACTCCGATGTTACTTTTATTTTGTAGTTGAAGAGTGAATTTGCCCTCGATTATTGTCCCTCCTATTGATGCAATTTGGGGAGTGGAGACAAATTCTTTATGAATTTTAGTGCAAAGTTTGTCTAGGAATAATTGTCTGTAACAAATCTTCTCCAATAAAATTTGTTTATAATTTTGTGGGGGTTTGGCTTTGAAGTCCTCTCTAGGGGGGCACACATACACGACGTACACAAGATGACTTACCAACTCAAAAGGGTATTCGATATGTAATTAATGTGTGGCTCTTCTTATTTTTAGTTTATGGTGGCTCAAGTTAGTCACCCCAAAATTCAAAGAATCTTATTTGATGGCGACCAACTTGAAATGGTCAACATCTACCAAGAAAAACAAGTTGTTTGAGAGACGATCATTGATTATGTTTTTGGTCAACATTTCAAGTTCACAAGCGTGCTTATGCAAGTCTTGTATAGCAACTACAAACACAATAGAACCCATAACCACATTCTACTACTCCTTAACTACGATGGATATCATAGTTGAGAAAAAAGAGAACTAAACATATGGTTGTGGTTGTCATTCATGCATCTTATCTCTCTATATACTTTAAAAGGTTGAGCCAAAGAAAAAAGTGCTTGTCAAAATCCAAGCATTTTGTCAAAAAAATTTATGGCACATGTGGACTAACTCAACAAGCTTGAAGAATTATTACGACGGTGCTATTTAATTGCAAATTTCAATAAAGTAAGTTACATGCGAGAATAAGATTGTGAAGTCGCTCCCCAACCTTGCATGCGCTTTGACCACCCCTCCATAAAGAGGAAAAATTATTTGGATTCAATTGGTGTTACCTTTTTATGCTATGGGTCACCACATGCCATGTTTTACTTCGGTGTCAAAAGCAACATGTCCAAGGGCCATGTCATAGATAGGGGTTACCAACCTATAGCTTGTGAGTGGTTAACTTTTCTAGGGGTAGGATGGTTAAAGAGATAAGGCTTGAACATGCTTAAGGTTTCTAGTCATTTATTAAAGGACTTTTTATGCACCTTTAACACAACAAGTGTGATTTTGTATTCTTGATTAAATGTCAAATAATAAGCTAAAATAAAAGGGAAGAGGAATTGACAAGATACAATTAAGAGTTTCCCATAAAAGATTGGGATGGAATATGATGGAATAAAAATGACAAAGTGGGATCAAGTAGACCTCTCTTGTATTGTTGTCCCTCTCATATGTGAACATAACATGATTTAGCCTCAGTGACCCGAGTACATGTGGGGCACAATGCCCCTGGGATTCTTTTGCAACATCATAATGATCGTTGTCAGTAAGGGTTCTCCTATGCTAGCTTGCATTGGAAAGATTTGATATAGAGAAATAAAAATAAAATCACACGCATTCAAATAATGTCTTGAATATTAATACCATGAACTTTAAAAAGAGTCAATGGTGTTATGATGGGGTTAACTAACCTAAATGATGTTCTTAGGGTTTTGGTAAACGGGTGCAAGCATGATAAAGTGGACCAAAAAAGTGCTCCGGTATACTAAAACCATAATTTTTTTGGTCAAAGGCCTAAAAGTAGTAGCAAAGAGTGTTTTAAATTGGATTTCTTTTCATGATGACCTTTGTTGTTGTGTTGAATACTCAAATGTAGAAAATCAACTTGAGATCTTCAATACTTGTCATTAAAAGTGATGCTCAAAAGCAAATGGTTGAGTCTGGTTTTGGACGTAGATTTCATGACCTTAACTATTTTGAAAATGTAATTTTCTTTCATATTCTTTGAATTCATTATGTATTTGAGGGCATGATCACAAAAATTTGTGGAAAACCATCAATTTGATGTACTTTTATTGTACTTGAAACAAATTTTAGACATTCACTTGTTCAATATCACCTACTTGCACACCACTTGCACCGTCGTCTAAAATAGGTAGACTTTTCTTGGAATTGTTTTGTCATCATAAATTACTTGGCTTTGTAGATCAATATGTTTTAAAAATGTTTATGAATTTTTTTTCTTCACAAAATTCAAAGTTAGTACATACTATTGAATCACTTTCACTCAACACTAGGCAGGGATCAAGAGCTGTCCACTTTACCGTGCTTGCACCCAAACCCTATGTGCAACATGGCTCTAACTCTCATAGAAGTTCAATGCAACGACCTTCATGTTGAAATTGGCATATTCACAATACACCAAAAATATGATTAAAATTTTGGTCCACACTATTCATCATCAATCCACCATAATTATGTTGCATTCACTAGGTGGCAACTAGAGAGTGTCATATGACACTTGGTGCAACATGCCAAGTCATAGACACCACTTTAATCAACCCCTGAAGGCCCAAGCTTGATCTCCCAAACTCACCTTAAAAACAACATTTCAATTCAATAGTATAGAAATACAAATATTTTAATGATGGATCTTATTGTGCGCATGGCATGTTTGCAAAGTCAAGATTGTTCACACAATTTCAATTGTCTGCATGTCCATGGGGGTTGCACCTACCCACTTGATTTATGTATACACATGTGAGAACCCCCTATTTAATGAGGGGAGGGGGTATTTACTTTCCTTCGTTGAATATTTTCCACCCTATAAGTAGCTAAATTTCTATTGGATGGTATCTTTTAACACCCTATCATTATATATAAATTTTAGAGTCACATAATGATAATCACCTTATCTTATTTATGTAGTAGAAATTTCGTGTGAACAATCTGCACATACAATACACATACAATACACTATGCATACATTACACTGCGCAGATATTACTCTGCACATTACACACATACAACCATCATACTATAAACTTTAGCATATTGCGTATGGTTCTTGAACCCCCCATGAAACCCTAAATAAGTCAACCAATCCTTCCATCGCTGGATGACGGTACTTTTCATCCAAAGGAGACCGTTTCAACAAACCCATCCACATGTCCACATACATTTTGCTTATTTCTCATTCAATGCCACAAATGGGATATTATTTATGTTGAACCTATAAATAAAAATCTAAACTTTATTCTATTTATGCTACTTTACATCTAAAATTTAAAAAATACCACAATTCAAACCACACCGTACATTATATATAATTCTCAAATTCACATTTAGAGTATGCTGTTGTATATCTAAGAAAAATGTAAAACTTATGTGTCTTGAATAAAATCCACCCTACATTTTCTCGCACGTGATTTTCTACATTTTCACCAGTGCCCGCCCCTAGCACGTGTCCCAATTTAAAAGATTATAGCATAAACTTGTACATTTGTGGTACATGTGGTAGCCTAGACCAAAAAAAGGTCCTTTACAGGTTAACATGACACACCAATTTAAATGCCACACTAATTTAAATGCCATACTAGATCAAGTGTTTAGGTCGTGTACTTGTTTGAAGTTTTAGTTACTTGGTGGAAACCAGTTGCCACTTTCTTGGCATAACATGTTTCCTCCTCCACAAGCATGGGTTGAAAAGAGTCACTCTTCAACTGGGTTTATGAGGGAGGATGCACCGCAGTGGCACAAATTAGGTTCCAAAATCTGGAACTTGTAATTCTTGAATGAATGCGATCCTCGCAGTTCCATATCCCTAAAACTATTCTTAGTTTGGAACTGTGCATGCAAAGTTACTGATAAAATGTTTGGGTTAGGTTTTGAATGATGTAATTTTCGTAGTGAATTTCAGTCATTTTTGCATATAGTGAGGTGTTTTGCCCAATTCTGTGTGAAGTTGAGAAGCCTTAGCTTTGATATAGTATTGGTGTGATTGGAGATGCAAATTGCAAGAAGTGCGTGAAAGCAAAAGAGATGGATCTAAGTTGTTTAAGCTTCTTTGATTGATTGATTGATTGATTCACCTGAGTTTATCATGAATGAGCACAGAGAGATGCACTTCGTAAGAAAATTTTGTTTTGGAGTAACGATCAATATTTAATAACGTTGCCACTCGCCAATCTGAGAGTTTTGATCTAGGATAAATTGTTGGGAGAATGCTTTTTGGTCACAGAGAGAACTTCTTAGCACTGTTCTCAAACCTTTACAACGTGACTCTTTTCTCACCTAAATCTATTGGGGAATAAAAGCAAAGAATTCCTGACGACAAGTTCCAAGATTCGGTATGTCAGTCCGAGCGGCGAGCTGGCCAGACTTTGAAGGGTTGGTCGGCCTTTCTGGAAGCCTTTACTGCGGCTCTTTTTAAATTTGTCCGAGATTGAATTTCGGAGAAGACAACAGCTAGGGGAAAAAAAAATTAAAAATCAAATCTGATGTTGGGGCCACAAAAGTGGAATATTGAGGCCAGGTGGCATGTTGCCACTTCAGTCGCATGGTCCAAGCTCATCATCGTCCCAGCACCGTAGCATCGACCTTCTTGCGGCACCTGGTGGGTTAAGCCAGTCGTCGCAATTTGCTTGGATTATTTCGGAGAAGAAGAATTCACCGACCACCTAAAAAGAAAGAGAAGAATTGCATGCAATCTTCATTCGTGGAGGGTGATGGGTGATGCAGGGCGAAGACGACAGCGGGTAACAGTGTCCATCGTCTCCGGGCCTGCTCCCCATCCATCCATCATCACTTCATTACTTTTGATGTTGTTGCGCAATTCAGCAACAACAACTTAGACATGTAGTTTGGTCAGTCGGGGTAGCATTCCTAGGATATTGTAGCAAGCCTTGAATGTCCTGGGTAGTTGGATTTTTTTATCAAAAAATTGCAAATTTTGGGGCTAAGTAGTGAATGATAGCTCAGTGTGCTTGTGGATGTGGATGCTTCAACTGTTGGTGAGTTGGATTAACTGGTTATAGGTCAGTCCTTCGAAAGCATCTCAGGTTGCCCACTGCATCAGATTTGGAGCTTTAGCCTTGAGTTAAATTTGTGTGTGAATCAATCCAAACTTCTCCATAGTTTCTCTCTCAAATCCTCTTAACCTTCTTGGTCGGTCTCAGAATTTACTGTGAGTTTCGTAAGCTCTCTTCATACCGAGGCGAATCACATCCTACAACCACTGCATGGGTTTAGCAGACAGGATTTTTGGATCAAGCTCCCAACAGATTCAGTCTCCTTCAAATTATGAGAAATAGGCGGGTATGCATCAAAGGCAGACGAATTCTAACAAATGAATTCTGAGCAGCAGCCTGACACGGCCAAATATCTCATCCTCACTAGAATTTGTTGTTTCCGGAGCTTCTACTAAATTTCTGATACCTTGTCTGAGCTGTGGATATCAAGGTCGAGTATAAGAAGAATCTGAGCTTCCCACGAATGGCGACGAATTCGTATGTATACGTGTTGATAGTGATCTTCGTCCTGCTGGTGCTGGGGCTCCTGGCATTATGCATCCTGACTTGCCTGGGAGTGCGGTGGTGCTGCCGAATTGGCAACCCCAAGCCCAAAGTTCCCTATGTCCCACCTGGATTCTCTCTGCAACGACTAGACACCATCCGAGTCGAAACACCCGAATACAGCGCCCAAATTGCAGCTGAGAATGCCTTCCTGGACGCTCTACCTGGCCTCCCTCCAAGGTAACTACTTGTTCCATCATCGCAACATCTCCAACTTCCTTTGCATCTTAGTAGGCGATTGTGAGCACAAATCTGGTTTGCAGAATTCTAGTTTGCAAGCTTTGTTTGTTTATGTTGTTTTTGGGTGCAACAGGTTCAATTACCAGGAGTTGTACGATTCTGATGAATTTTGGTTTGTTTGTTTTTTGTTTTGTTTTTTTTTGTTTTTTTTGTTTTTGTTTTTGTTTTGTTGGGTTGATGTTGGTGGTGGTGCTACAACAGGTTCAATTACCAGGAGTTGTATGTGGCAACCGGCGGGTTCAAGACGAAGCTGGGAGAGGGAGGCTCCGGAGAAGTGTATGAGGGTTTGTTGCCCGGAGGAACGAAGGTGGCTGTCAAGAGGTTGCAAAATGCTAATCAAGGAGACAAGGAGTTTCGGACAGAAGTTGCTACGATTGGGAACATCCATCACATCAATCTGGTGCGCTTGAAAGGATTCTGTCTTGGTGGGATCCACCGATTACTCGTCTACGAGTACATGGTATGCTCAAATTATCCCGGAGTCGAAACCAACTTTGCTCCTCTTCATTACACTACCAGATGATGAGGTTTTGGAATTACTTCTCAACAGACTGCTCTCAATGAATCAAATGGCAACATGGTGATGCTTGGGAAGAAACGGGAGAGAGAGACAGAGGCATCGAGAGGAACCCATTCATTGATGATGACATCATTTGTGTCTGCATTAGTAGCAAAAGGTTTTACGTTTTCCGATGTTAAAATTTTGGTGCTCGTGAGAAGGAATTCCTCTAAAGTAGCAGGTTTCACCATCCAGAATCTCTAGGTATTGTTTTTGGCTATTAAGAGAATTTCTAGATTTCTTTTGAGAATTTACACCTAATATCTAAAGGTATAAATCAGCCGGGTGCTAAGTTATACCAATTGATAGATGCCATCTATTTCTGATGATACACCTTCAAATGTCGATGTTTTTAGAGTTATGTAGAAGCATCCAAATCTCCCTAGCTATTTTTGATCACTTCTAAGAAAATTCATACCATAAAATCACCAAGCAGCAAGTAGCTATTGTTGTTTCCACAAAAAAGGAGGAATAATCTGAGCACATTTTGAGTACAATCCACTTTGGATTCCTGACATATTAATTTCCAAGCTCAAAAAGACACTTGGTTGCCCTATTTATCAATCTCTTACATCAAGGAAGGATCCTACAAACGAGATTCATTTTCCTTACTAGTGGCAACATATGTTTTTTGTCAACACTGAAAATAGAAAAGACATTCGACACATATTACTTTAGTTAGTACCGTGACAATAAAATTTCGTCAAAATTTCAGTCTTAAAATTGCTTATATTACCAAATCATCTCCAGATTAGTGCTTCTTAAGAATGTCTTAGCCCTTGCAGGTGCTACATATAATTGCCACCATGGGCTTGAATTCTCCTTATTAGCAAAAATTGTCAATGTGCTCAAAATTAGGAGGAAGTTATTGTTATTATTATTATTATTATTATTATTATTATCTGGTCATGGTTGATATAACCTAGCTTTACTTCTTGTTGGAAACAGGTCAATGGCTCTCTCGATCAGTGGTTGTTCATGGATGACCCAAAGTCGACCAAATTCCTCGATTGGAAGACTCGATTTGGGATTGCAATCGGAACAGCAAAAGGGCTAGCGTATTTGCACCATGATTGCGAGGAGAGGATTGTCCACTTGGACATCAAGCCCCAAAACATTTTATTGGACGACAATTTCAATGCAAAGGTGTCGGATTTTGGTCTTGCAAAGCTTATGAACCGATCCGAGAGCCAGGTATTAATTCAATGAGCAACTGTGAGCACTCCCATGTAAACATGTCGATACTTGGTGTACATTTCAAAAGATTGAATAAAAACATAAAAAAACAAAAATTCGTTATGGCCTAAAGGTACCACTACTATGGGGCTCTCCATTGTAAATGATCAAATCTTGCTATAAAGTTGAAGTATTTCGTAGCAATCGGGTGGGTGGCTGTAAGGTGGCTTATCATAAGCCGGATACAACTATTGAAAGTGGTCATTACTAAGTCCCAAAGCTCAATCACAATATCCATGAATGGTTGGACTCTATACCCTAGGAAGTGGTCACATCACATAAAAACATTCTGACAATCTGGTCATTTATGCTTGCAACTTTTCATCAACCCCTGATATTTGTAGTTTTAGCCAATTAGATAAAGTTTTCCATGGTAACACTGAGATTTGTGATGACTATGATGAATCTAATTTCTCATTTCTAAGTCCATTATGAGAGCAACCAAAAATTTACCTGAATTTTTTTTTGGGGTGATAAATCATAGAAAACCTTTGACAATTGTTATATGATGAACACATTTTAGAAATTCTTTGCCCCTCATATCTTTAAAGGCCAATTCTTTATTAACCAAATTCACATCCTTGAGATACCTACATTATATATTTGATTCGAGTGTGACATTAAAATTGGTGTGACATGTTGATTAGAATGGCCTCGATGACTTGTTGTGTAGCAACGAGTGTCCTGTGCCACCTACTCTGGACACTCAATCGGATTTATCATGTAAGTAGTTGTTAGCATTGCCAAAATTGTGAACTCATGATTTTCTGTGGCGGTTGGTGATTGTTTGTGAATGATAACTAGGTGGTGACACAAATGCGAGGAACCCCAGGCTACTTAGCCCCCGAGTGGCTCCTCCTCTCCGCCGTTACGGATAAGAGCGATGTGTACAGCTATGGCATGGTGCTCCTCGAAATTTTGAGCGGCCGAAGAAACCTTTGCCTCGAAGAGAGCTGTGACCTTGACAAGCAGTACTTCCCGAAATGGGCGTGCCGGAAACTGGAGGAAGGGAGCAGTGTATCTGAAATTATCGACCCCCGGCTCGTCCCCTTGAGTCCTTATGATTTGGAGCAAGCCAATCGAATGCTCCGAGTTGCATTTGTTTGCATTCAGGTACTCACTTTGCTGAACTAGGTGTGGTGGCACTACAAGCAAATGAGACTTAGACAAACTTGTCTTGCGTCGGTGAAAATCGTCTTGCATCATCAAAAATCTAACAATTTATCACTGTAGTAGATCTGCAAGAAAATTCACCTAGGCCTCATATGCTTATAGTGAGTCCCAGGTATCCCGGTTCATGATCTAGGATGATTACCTATGTCTTTAACATTCATGGGTGCAAGCATAGTAAAGTGGACCAAAAAAGTGCTCCGGTATATGACAGCCATGATTTTCTTGGTCAAACGCCTATAAGTAGTAGCAAAATGTTGTTTAAAATAGATTATTTTTCATGATGACCTCTATTGTTAAGTTAGGTGCTCAAATATAGAATATCAATATGAGATCTTTAAAACCTATCATCAAAAGTGACACGTAAAAGCAACTGACTAAATATAGTTTTGAACATAACTTTCATGACCTCAAATATTTTGAACTTGGAATTTCTTTTCATAATCCTTGAATTCATTATAAACTTGATGTCATCGTAATTTTTTTTTCCAAAATTCATCAATTTAATGTAATGTAATTGTATTTTAAACACGTTTTTGACAATTATCTTTTCAATGACACCCACTTGCACCACCACTTGCACCGTCTTCTAAAATACATATACGTTGTTTGAAATTGTTTTTTGTGAACATAAATTGCTTGGCTTTGTAGATTCATATGTTTTCTAAATGTTTATGAATTTTTATTACATAAAATTCAAAGTTAGTATATTGTTTTGGATCACTTTCACTTAAACCTGAGCAAGGATCAAGAGCTGTCCACTTTACCGTGCTTGCACCCTCATGAAGTATATTATGTGGGTGAGTTTACACTAGGGTCGTGGCAAGATCAAAAAAACTTCATATTAGAGTGGTCCTATTGGTTGAGAGCATAATTGTGGACCCAAGAAGTCTACACTAGGTTCGAGCTCCAAGGTGTGGAAAAATGAAGCCTTACAAGCATCTGAGACTTGGGCAACACGTCCTATGTTGATGAAAATTTTCTACGTCACTGAAGAATCTATAAATCTATCACCATGGTAGTTTTGTAGATTCTTTCACCAATGTTGGATGAGTTGCCCAAGTCTCAAATGCTTGTACTACGAGTGGCGCTAATGTGGCATCACTTTTTTGCCAAATCTCGCCTATCCCCATTGAAGAAAATACTCTTCCTAGTTTGAGAACCTAGTCTGGAGTCCAAAAAGTAAGGTCCATTAAGGGGTGTTGTGACCCAAGTTTTTTGGACCCAAACTTTGATGTAAACCCACCCTTAAAAGCAATGAGACGATTGAGTGGCACAACAACTCTTGTTTCCAATGAACCTTTATACATGCAAGTGACCAAGGCCCAAGCCAATCTCCATAATATTTTGAATCTTTTTGTGGAAGATGTAGATGTCAATGTATTAGTGAAAATTACCAAGGGAAGCAAAAGAATATTGTTGTCTTTAGGGCTCTTGAATCTACCTTTTTTTAACAGGCTCAAGGGTTTATACATGGAGAGAACTTAGAGATTGCCAACTAACATGCGAGTCCTCGGCCATTGTCCTACATCACTAGAAACGTCTCCTACATCACTGGAAAATATGCAAATCTACCATTGTGGTAGATTCGCTAGGACTCATAGGGCTTATATAGTGATTTGACATAACAAAACTTCATCTCTCCATAGTGACAACAAGCACATGAGTCAAACGCTAAAATATAACTTTCCACCTAGTTAGCGGGACCCTTGCAACCCTTCACTGGGACTTTTAATAATTTGCACCAAATCCATTGAATGGTCTAGAAAACATTATAAGCATATGAGTCTTGGACCCGCGTCGTTGAGAAATTGAAAATCTGCACAATCTACCATAGTGGTGGATTTGCATATGTTTCTCACCCGCGCAAGGCGACTGCCTAGGACTCACAAGCTGGTAGTGAAAGTAGCATTGACGGGTTTTTTTTTAATCATATCAAGTGTTGGGATGAACATATTTATGATGTTGTGGTGTTGGTACTCGCAGGAGGATATGATGGCGAGGCCATCCATGCCCATCGTGGTCCAAATGTTGGAAGGGATACTACAAATCCCACGGCCACCTCCCCTCCCCATGCGATTTGCACTCAACACTCAATTCGCGCGCATTTTGGATCTCGGAGGCGCTACCGAATCCATCCTCGAGTTTCCAGGAATCCAGATTTTGACAGAGTCGGACTCGACATTTGGAAATTCCAGGAACTCAAACTTTTCTTTCACGGATCCCAGCGCAAGTCCTTTACCAGCTAGTCCAAGGTGATGAAACGCACTTGTGAAAATGTACATAAATCTGAAGCGCTTTGCTGGTCTCTGTAACTTTTAAAATGGACCGATGTACATCTACTTGGAAGTTCTTAACACTGTTTTTGTTGCACCCTTGAAGAAGAGAGGTGGTTAGGGTTCCAAATTATAGTTTATTCAGGTCCATATAGTTCACTTAGAATGTCGACAGACGAGGTTAATTAGTTTGTATCTGAATCCTCCAAACAGTAATGAGAAGCAGAAGTTCACATCCATACCTTGTGCAGAAATCAATAACAAGTGATTTGCCACGCCAAATTTGAATTTTGATTATCATGATGAGGTTATTCAGGTTTGAATTCAGTCCGATGTGGCAGTCTTCCATGCAGGTTTGTGAATCATAAATTAGAGACAGATGAGCTTTTAGATGAAATTTAAGTTACAGCCACAATGTGCAAAGAGTGACACATTGAAAGTTATTCAGATGAAGTTGCAAGGAGTGGCTTAAGTAGACCAAAAGTTTGGAGAATGATACGAAAGAGATAATTACAAAATATGTGTGATTAAAAAAGATTTCTGCTGACATCCTTGAACAGGCAAGATGACATCTTCCATGTCAGTGAGATCAGGTGAGGTCCAGTTGTTCATAGATTTGGGGCGAAATTGCCACTTTAAATACTAAATGTGAATATTCTATCAAAGACGTTTTCTATCCTCTGCTTGTTCTTCTCCAATGTTTTTCACAATTGAGGACAATGTCGTCCAAAATTCTCAAACAAATCAATCACTTTGAGAATTTTCAAATTTTGATTTAAATAATTCCAGTCTAGGCACCTAGTACATTTGGTTACTTCCTCCAGGTATGTACAGATTTTGTCAATAATTTGGCCTCGACTAGGAGGTGAAGATACAAATGCTAGCCCCAAAATGCCTCGTGGTATCTTCAGAACCTGATCTCAATACATAATATATTAAGTCACATGTTTGCAGTGTTTCCTAAGACACAAAAGAATTTCAGGCAGTAGCATATTGGAAAGAGGTAAGGTATGTGGCCCTCTTGTGAACACCAACTCATTTAGTTACACAAGCATTTATGGACGTTAGATCAGATCAGGGATTGTTTCATTTAGTTAACGAATCAAGAAGATTATCATTTAAAGTTTCAAACTCACAGTTGAGACGCAAAAGTTGTTACGAGGTCATTTTGAAGATTTTCTTTCTTTTTAACCCCCTTATGTCCCATATGGACGTTTTTGTCCAAATGAAAATAAAATAAAATTGAAGGGTGGCTGGGGATGCAAATTCGCTCAAATTTTTTGTGGCAATAGATGGCATATCTGGCTAGATCATCTACTATGAGAATGTTTGGTAGAATTTAACAATGGTATTTGTACGCAATTGCTCAAAACGGCCAGTAACCCTGCAAATAGTTGTACACAGCTGAATGTCGTTTGGGCTCCAAGCACTGACTTCTGCAAAAATCCTCAGTGAACAAGTTATATCAGTGATACAATTTGCAAGTTGAAAACCAGAAAGTTCCCTAGAGCTAGGGATCTTTCATATTAAGCTAAAAAGTCCCCTGAAAGCCATTATGCGCAAGATTTCGTAGTGTTTTCTAGGTGACTAATTTCTGCCAATTTGTCTCATTGGCTCTTACAAAACACCACATGGATGGCATCAAAGTAGGGATATAATGTCTTAGGAATGAAAAGCATGTGCTGGTTGCAAACCAAGGGACTTACTAATTGGGTAACTGGAGCCCATAAAAATAGAGAAACTGTTGTCCATGATGATATCAATCCAAATAACTGCACAAACTTTCCCAGCAGCTTTCCATATCGTACCTGCTGCCAATGTGGAGAGACATTACACATTCACATGAGCAGAGCAGTTAAGTAACAAAAGGCCAAATACTATATCTGTGCAACTAAAGAGTGATTTTTTTTGCGCCAAATGAACCAAGAGATACTCATTTGCTCATAATGAGGTATATGGAGTACACATATATAATATTATATGGCAGTGTTCAGATGGATTAACTCCTAATTTTGTAGTAAAATAAGGTGGTGGCTACTTTCAAGCTCGAGTTGAATCAACCTTCATACCAGGAGAAAAAGGATCTTGATAAATCCACTAATAGTAATCTCTGTGGGACCATATTGCGGCAGACGTGAACCAAACATGACCTGTATTGTCTGCAAAAATGGAATGGGTGAGCAATGACAGTTCTCATTGTAGAGGGCTCCGCCAGACAATCATTTTCCAAGCCATGCGGTAAGGTGATGAGAACAACAGCATCTGCTGCAAGTAAATTACTCAATTGCAGAAATTCCAGGAGCTGTAGCTCTAACCGTACTTATTACAGATTCAGAGCTCACAAGTGTAAACATGTTGAGAAGTGTTAATGTGTATTTTGTCTACTTACATTTTGCCATGACCACTCATGGTGGTTCACCAAGAGCACTGAATAGTTAAAGACATAGAAACTGACTCATGTTCAGCAATTCAGTAGAGAGGTTTTAGGTAGAGCTATCGCAAGGAGGAGGTTCCATAAAAAGGTCAAACTGAGTCAATTTTATGTAAATAAATGGCGGATGTTGACAACTTTCAAGGTGAGTAGCAGATGAGGTAGATAGAAATGCTCCTTCTTAGAGATATCCTATCTCGTATCTGAAGCTTTGTGACGGGTATATCTTGTTCCTATTTACAGTGCACTCAGTTCTTATAATATCCAGGGTTGAGGAATAAGGCCGGGTCGAATGATCACCTGGGGCAACACGGAAAGGCCACAGGTACCTACTGCATCTTGCCACAGCTGCAGAACTCTTGGGCAGATGCATGTTCCATAATTCTTGAGAACAAACTGACCACATACTGCTATCCCAGTCACGACAATGACAAGAAGTAGCAAGACTCCAGCATTCACTAGTTGTGCAAGAACTATTAATGTGCACACTACACCTATTCCTTGCAACACCATCATCACTCTCTCCATTCTAGTATAGTCATCGATATATGGTGCCAGGTATCCAGGAACTCCTCTTGCAGGCCCCTGCAACGGTTTATGTCAAGATGCATTCCTCACACATCGAAGACACAGAGATATATCATAATCCAAGAAAATTGTAAATTTGAATTTATGAAGGATAGAGCTGAGTAGGACTGTGTACAACACATAGAAGCTTTCTTATCAGCAGTATCTAACTTTGCATTGACTCTGTCAATAGTAGTGGTAAGATAAACGCCTAGACCTATCGAAGAATCAAGGGGTGCATATTGGAGTATACAGAGTTTAAACTGTTTTCAGGTCCCTCATGATCCTATTTGTCATGTAAATTCTTCCACACTCAATGAGATGACATAGTGATTTGAAAATGCAATCTTTTCTGTCGCCACAACTGATCTCTTGATCTGCAGTCGTGCAATTACAATGACAGACTGACAATTTTGGGTAGTAACTATTGAAATCGCAAAACAGAGTGACATAATGCTATTGACGATAAGTGAAGAGTATGAGAGACGCACACCTCCAATAGAGTCTTTGTTTCAGTGTTCTTCTTCCCTGGAAATCATCTGTACCAATATATATTCTTATGACTTGCTTTCGTCATCTTCAGTGACGGCGTCTTCTCCAATGAAGGTTTTGTCATTGGTGCGAGATCTCTTTGGAAATCTTGCATATAATTGCCCTTCATTTTCATCCATAGCTTTCTCACATGCACCCGCAGTGAATATCGAACCACACTTGTACTATTGCTCGTAGGAGTTGCTGTACCCAATGCTTGAAGTAGGCCTAACTTGAAATATGCAGTCAAGCCTTGAGCTCGTGCACTGAGGGAGCCTGAAAGGTGGCGTGCCTTGAGGATTGGAGAGGTGAAGAAATTCCCCTTCAGCCGCACCCGGAGGTTGAAATCCCTTTGCTTTCGCTCGTATGGAAATCTGTAAGCTATTCTCAGTTGAAATTCCCATGGTGCACACATGGGAAATTGGATGCTCACAAATGGCAAACAACAGACATGTCTCTTGCTAAATTTCTAACAGATACATGTCCTAATTCATCATCCTCATCAGTGGATGCCAATTCCCTCGTTCGTGCTCTGATTGATGCTCATTTGTTGCACAAGGACTTCATCCACATGGACTGTCAAAAACCAGTGAAAAACCATAACATTAGAAGTGTGGTGTTTCAGCAGTAATAATTTCCACCAACACACCTGAATGTGACATTCTCCACTATGACAAAGGAGCCCCTATGTGAGAGACACAAAGAAGTCAATCCATTATTCAAGATTGAACTATAATGATGCGCCGCCACAAATGCATCGAGCACATCACGAAGGATACATAATCCTCATCCTGCTGCAGTCCGACTAGTGGAGGTCGAGTATGCCTCTAATAAGCCATACCCTAATTAGAACCTAAAGAGACAGAGAACATAGAACGATCTGTGCTAACCATGGTACTCTCCAATATGCACACATTGCACAATGGCAGATTTTTCACGTACAATAGACTTGAAACATGTGTTGCATGAACTTAGATCTCCATACTCTGATGTCAAATTTAACCGCAACAAACTTGAGGTTGGGGGGGGGGACAAAGGTCGAAATCACATATCTTAAGCTTAAAAGATCGTTCACTCAAATTGGTATTTTGGTTATGATCTAATTTCTTATACAAAAAAAATTATTAGCAAAAATATGTTATTGGTGCTAAAATCCAGAATCTCTTAAAGTAAAATTACTTATGCAAATGTTGACTAATTATGACATGTTATATATGTATTTTGAACATTTTTTTTCAAAGCGAATCCAATGATAAATCTGATGGAATTTAGTGATTGACTCTATATAATTTCAGATCTTATAATGGTGAAGATGTATGAAGGAAGTGATGGTGATGGAAAGAACAAATTTAGAGCAGAGTTGGTGAAGAGGCTCGAAATTCCGTTGGAGCTGATATTGAAGTGTAGTACGGATAACCACACACTATCACGGAACCATGTTAATGTCTTAGTATCTACCATGTCGTAGGTATTTTATTCATTAAGGATTAGTATTTGTCACGTTTCATTTTTTGGAATGAAATAACAGCTTTCAGAGGTGGAGCCTATTTTAGACATGTACATAAAGTGATACCGTATGGAGATGGGTTCTTCTGTATCTGTACAGAAGAATATGTTTGATTATAGATGTCGATTTCCAACCACATTTTTTTTTATAAAAATATAATGTCGTCCATCGGAAATCGACATCCATAATCAAACATATTCTTCTGTGTAGGCACAGAAGAACCCATCTTCATACGGTATCACTTTATGTATATGTTTAGAATAGGCTCCACCTCTGTAAGCTGTCATTTCATTCTAAATAATGAAACACGACAAATACTAATCTTTAATGAATAAAATACCTACGACATGACAGACACTAAGATATTGACTTGATTCTGTGATAGTATGTGGTAATAAGTACTACACATCAATATCAGTCCCAACAGGATCCTGAGCTTCTTTACCAACTCTGTCCTAAATTTGTTATTTCCATCACCATCACTCCCTTCATACACCTTCATCACTATAAGATCTGAAATTACATGGAGCCAATCACAAAATTCCATCAAGTCTACCATTGGATTTGCCTTGAAAAAACGTCCAAAATGCATATATAACATATTCTAATTGGTCAACATTTGCATAAGTAATTTCACTTTAAGATATTCTGGATTTTAGCACCAACAACATATTTTTGCTAATAATTTTTTTTGTACAAGAAATTAGATCATAACCAAAATACCAATAGAAGTGCAATCAAAAGACTTCCTATAAACATACATTGCGCATCACAATTAGAGTCTAATTGAAGAAGATATGTAACTTTGAACGATTTTGGGATCTACAAAAAATATATGCTTATATTTTTTATTATAATTTTTTTATAATAAATTAATATTAACATTTTATATATTTGAAATCCTCATTAAAATCACATAAGATTCATATTTTAAATATGACAATTGAACAAGATTTTGAAACAAATCTCTACTTAAAAACTCACTACTTAGCAAAACTTCTAACTTCAATTTAGTGCATAAGAGAGGTTCGAAAATGAATTAGAATATGAGCCCTTCTCTATGATATAGACAAATTGGACATCTTCGTTATCCAAATAGCTTAAATTTAACTAAAATTAAACACATTCTTTATCTAAATAGCTTAAGTTCAATTCACTATGAAGATTTATACCCTTTATCAAACAAATCAACTCAAAATAAACAAGAAATCAACTCAAAGTTAATAAGAAATCAACTCAAAATAAACAAGAAATCAACTCAAAGTTAATAAGAAATCAACTCAAAATAAACAAGAAATCAATTCAAAGTTAATAAGAAATCAACTCAAAATAAACAAGAAATCAACTCAAAGTTAATAAGAAATCAACTCAAAATAAACAAGAAATCAACTCAAAGTTAATAAGAAATCAACTCAAAATAAACAAGAAATCAACTCAAAGTTAATAAGAAATCAACTCAAAATAAACAAGAAATCAACTCAAAGTTAATAAGAAATCAACTCAAAATTAATAAGAAATCAACTCAAAATAAAATATCAACAAACATCAATCCAAAGTTAAACCAAAAGTCTATAAAAAGTCAACCAAAAGTCAATCAAAAGTCAACTCCTTCATATCTTTCAAATGCCGATACATTAAGGAAATGTTTCTGAATATTTGGAATCACAAGGGTCGAAAATGAATGGATAGGTTGCCTCAAAGTTCTAAAATTCCCAAAATAGAAGATTTTGGTATTTTTTTAGCCCATTTTTTAATTGGCAATAACTTCCAAATGCCAACTTATAAGGAAAAACTAAAAAATACCACTAGATTTACAATGGCATATAATAGGGGGTAGGTCACCTCAAAACTTCAATTTGATCAAACATGATAAAAGTCAATCGTTGACCAAAAAATCAATGCCCCTATATCTTTCAAATGGCGATACATTAGGAAATGATTTTGGCATATTCGGATGCACAATGGTCGATAATGGGGGGTAGGTCACATAAAAAAACCAAAATAAAGACCCACTTTTGGCAGGGACACGCATGTAGAGATTGCCGGTAAAATAATTAACAATGTTAGTATGATACATTAGTATGATTGTCGGCATTAGCGATGCGTGAAACTGTTGCAAAGAGGAGTACAGTCATCTACCATATCAACTCACAATCCTCTGCGTCAGCGAGCAATGGATAGACCATAGTGCCTTGTCAAAGTAAGATTGCCCACGTCATCTTCTCAAAAAAAAAACTAGGTGGCGATCAAAGAGACAGACCGTCCAACCCATGGTTACATAGCGATTGTCGAGAGGCCCAACGAAATTACCACATTGGAAAAAACCCAAATCACTCGGAGAATAATTCAAGAACACTTTTCAATAAATCCTACACAATAATTGAGGATAAGAAATGCTATTATTTGGAACGCATACAAAAGGAACTACATCTTCTACTAAAAAGTCACCTAAAATTATTTTGGAAGAGCTTTGAAGGGAAAAAAAACAATTTGACTCTCATTTACGTCATAAGAAGCAGTAGATTACTGCACAAGACTATGCATCTCAAGACAAAATATCAATGATCATTTTGCTCAAAATACTCAACTTCCAGATGTTTTTACAAAAGGTGACATATGGGCCATTATGAAAAACTTAGGAAATCAAAAGATAGGATTTTATTTATTTTTTTGGTCCGAGATGACCCTAAACTACCGGATGATGGTGGAGGGATACCCAAATCTCAAGGAAGAGGTTGGCGGTTGGAATCCCGGCTGTGAAATCTCCTCTCTACCTGATGGAAAACTTGCCAAGTGGTCAACTGCCTCCTGTGCTTTGGCATTGGCCTGTCGGCCTTCTGTCTCAAAAAAAGAAAAAAGAAAAAAAGGTTGGAATTTTTATGGGTTAAAACCTGAGTTTCTAGAATGGCTGCAAATGATATATGTAAGCCAATCACAAAACCATTCAATTTAGTGTCTAGAGAGGGGTTCCAAGCTACCTACATTATACAAATAATCTTCAAATCCGGTGAAAGAAACTCCCTTGGGAATGCTAGGTACAATCTTCAGCAAGCTCTATGGCTCCATTGTCGGGTAGAGAAGTCTTTGCTTTGGGAAAATACTGGATTTCTGGCTGCAATTAGTTTTGGCATAAGACATGAGAGACTAAGATAATGTAAGAAGTATTCATCTTTAAATACATCATATATACAAACCCATATAAGTTTTACACATATCTTCAAAATCCCGGATCTCTCTCTAAGATTGTAGCCAAACTTTGAAGAACCACTAAAATAACATAAATACTCCAAATCAAGAGTGTTTTAGCATTTTGGAAAGCTATCAAAGAGCTTAACAAAATAAAACAGATATTAAAAGTTAGTAAAATATTGTCCAAGTTTCATAGCTTGTCAAAGGTCATACTCCCAAATTCATTGTTAGCTGCACCTCCCTTCACTTCATAGGACGTTCTGGTTTCATATAAGCTTTGCTAATGCCAAATGATAGCTTTCTGGAAAGCTAACAACATCACACATGTTCTCTCCAAAATTCATTTTCAAAATCCTTACCAAACATTTTCTATGCTCTGTTGAAGTTGGTACACACTTTCATTGTTGAATCTAGTTGGCAGCTTAACACCCTCTTGCCTTGAAAGCCATAACTCTCTCTTCAAAAACTCTAAATCAAGAATTTTAAAACTCCATAAAGAGCTGATATAATAACACATCACTCGCTCAAATTTCATAAACAAAAATACTATACATAAATTTCTACAAGCTTTTGAAGTCATGGTCTTCTAAATTTCTTTACAACAAACATAGTTTCACTCTAATACTCATAGAAATTACATACAAAGTCCGAATGAAGCGTGCTATAGCATTTCGGAACCACACCGACAAGATGTACCAACTCTCAAGTTTTCATAGAAAAATTCCAAGTACACACTGAGATCTCCCTCTCCACACACACACACACCCAAAAAAACTAAACTCCACACCTCCTTGAGGAGAGAGGGGCCGACCCCTTAGCCTCCTCATCAAAGTCAACACTAGCCCAAACCTATGTCACATGGGCTCCAACTAGTCATTGGCTAACCCCTATAGGCTTACTTCATCCTTATCTATCCCTTAATTCTTATCTATCCTTTAATCCTTGTCATTCTCTTATCTTAGCCATAAGGCATCAAAAGTCAACCTAAATAATAAACTATGTCTACCTTTTATTTACCAAACTTCAAACACACAAGATGAAGTTTGAAAACATTAAAACTAAACTCATAACATCAAAGAAATGTCTAAAAAGACGTTGAAAATAATTCCAAAATGAATTCTACTCCAACTTCAAGAACTTGAGAATGCGTCGAAGAATAACTGCAATGTAGTCCGCACGATCAGTCTTAGACAATGAATTAACTGGACCTTCAAGCCAACGTTGATGGCATCGACTTCCTTTGATAGGCCTAAGACAGCAAGAGTATTGATCATTATTTAAGCCTTCAAAAATTTCTCCAAACGTCACATCTCGAGTGTCAGGTTCAACATATCCAACCTGCAACAAAATCACCAATGCACGAGCATCTTGTTGAAGGTTTCCGTGCCACCACTGCTCCACACGAGGTTGCTTTGACGGCCGAGAAGGCCCAGCTTCTTCTTGTGGACGCTCGTGCAATGGTGCAATACTAGATGGCAAAAGAATACGAATCGGCAGTTGAGATAGAGAAAAATCCAGCTCAAGCTTTGGATAAAGTTCTTCATCTTGACTCTCGGAAAGAACTCTCCAATTCGACATGTTCAAATAAAATCAAAATAACTACATCAAATCGGTGAAGCTATGAAATGGTCCTTCCTCTAATAACATAAATACTTTCTAGCAAGAAAGCGTCATCTTGAAGCTTCTCCAAAAGTGTGAGTCTTTCTTCCAATTAAAATCCACTCAAACAAAATTAAAAAAAACAACGTATAAACAATGGATGGAATATAAATCCCTTCAACATGCTCTAATAAACGCCAAGCCGCGGAAGCCCAACTGGTAAAGTGCTTCAAGCGCCATAGCACTGGTCCGGGTTCGAAACCCTTTGAACTCGTATGAGCGGGCGAATGGCCACGTGGCTTGGTACTGCTGGTGAAAACTAGGCAGATAACTATCAGTTGCCGCCACCTACCCCCTGAGCATGTGAGAAGACGTAGAGACTCCAAGTTACGTGGTTATAACCACGGATCTTTCTCTTCCCCTTTCATTCCTCTAATCTCCCCCTTTCCTTTTGTCCATACTCTTATTATTATTATTATTATTTTGTTTTATTTTTGTTTTCTTTAAACCCTACTCTCAAACTATTCTACACTATATTTACATATTAAACCATTTCTCGCACGACACCGTTTTAAAAGACATAATTAATTGATGGATGGAATTGAAAGGGGTTAGAATGAGAAGACAAACGTGTTTTAGGGAAGGTAGATCTACTTTTGGACCACACCCTTATATTACGCACTTTAATTGGACAAGAAGTATTTGCAAACATATGTCTTTATTCATGTTTTGTTGATTTCAAAAAAGCTTTCGACACAATTCCATGGGACAAGCTTTGGGAACACCTCCAATGATTAGGCATGCCACTTCATTTACAACAAGTTGTAAAAGCCATGTATATCGTTATCTATGCAAAAGTACTAATCGATGGTGGCACACATGGTGAAGTAGTATTCAACATTGGTGTTAAACAAAGATGTCCCCTTTCTCCCACACTATTTAGCTTGTACATTGACGAACTTGAAACATATTTGGACGAGATCGACAGGGATTCTCCATGTTTATTTAACATATTGGTTGCCATTCTTTTTTATGTTGATGATGTTGTTATGCTCTCTAAATTAGGAGCAAGCTTACAAAGACTTTTGAACAAGCTATATGACTTATGCACTTCTTCTAGCCTTGAAGTCAATTTATCTAAGACCAAACATGATCTTTGGTTGCAATAAAAGGAAATTAAACCAAGAGGCATTTTACATAGACAATAACCAAATTGAGATATATTATGAATATAAATACCTTGGGATTGATTTCTATTCACATGGTTACTTTGAGCCATTGAGTAAAAGGCAAAGAATTGCAAGTATGAAAAGCCATGATGGGCATGTCCTTAAGGAAAGAAGCAATCGTTGGAGTCACATGTTGGGCACTCAAATTCCATCTATTCAAGGCTTTGGTGCTTCCAACTTTCACATATGGTATTGAAATTTGGAGATGCAACCTAAAAACTATCATTTGAAGGTTTTCGAGCAAGACATGAACAAATATATGATGTCTTGTGTCAAAGTGGGTTTTCCAACAACCTATCATATTTTGTTGCCCGAATTTGGAGAACTTCCCATAGAATTATACGCTCTTAAGCTCACTATGGATTTTCAACAATGGTTTGCCCACTTACCCTCCTCTTGGTTAGTCAGTCAGGCAACCTCATTTTCTCGACACCTGCCCAACAAGGATTTAACACCTAGCACAAATTAACAACTATGTAGAAGGCATCATGGGGCCTATCTCGTTGGGAAACCATACAACCCAAGAACATCAAAAATTGCATTTGATGATATCAAGGAGGCATTCTCTTGCTAAGGAGTTCCACTCTTTCCATCTCTTAGGGAAGAAACAAAATTCCCTCCACCTCAAGGTTTTTCTCAAATACGAATGTGAATTGTACTTAAAGCAACCATTAACACCAGCACAATGCAAGATCATTGTTGCTTACCGCACCTTGAATCGTAGACTTGCAATTGAAATTGGACGATGGTTGAGTATCCCTCTCTTTAGAGATAATAGATTATGCCACTTTTGCTCTTATAACACAGTTGAAAATGAGGCACACTTTGTGTTGGAGTGTCCCCTATATAACCCCATTAGAGAGTATGTAGTATTGTGGAGCCTCAAGTCATTCTTTCAATTGGACCATCAAGTTGACATTAGCCTCTATCTCACGGAGGCTACCGCACTCCACCACTCTAAAAAATTAGTGGGTCTAAATCATCCTAATACATTGTCAGTCCCGTTAGCTCTTTTGGCTTCTTGGACTTCAAATCAATTTCATTTCATTTCGTTGATGTGGCACCTTGACAAATAATAAATAATAAATATAATAAAAAACTATTTATCTATATATTTATTGGAGCATGTTCAACTACACTATTAGTTCTCCAAACCATTGGAAGTAAGTGTGCTTGGCAAAAGAGGTGTTAACTCATAGATGCATGGTAGACATGTTGAGCAACATCAGAGTAATTGTGAAGAATGCAAAAGGCCATAGAGACAACTCAATTTTTCATAGTCCAACTCCATATTGGTGTGTTTTGGTGAGGGCCTCGTGAAATGCGAATCCCTTGTTGACACAACTTATGACATGTATGCGTTTTGCAGGAAGTTACTAGAGTCACCCAACCCAAAGTGCAATAGGGCAAACTTAAGAGTATACCAAAATCATTACCCTACCTGGAATCAACTCTTCTAGAATTTTGCACAATAAATACATATTGATTTTGAAAAAGTCCATGACCTTACCTTCAAGTTTTCCAGATGGTTTTGGATCATCTACTTGAACCCTTATGACTTTTGCATACGGTTTTCAGAAAAGCCATGCTTTCAATTGCTAAGAAGAAGCATTTGGAATTGATCAATCTAGCAATCGTAGCTATACATGACGTTTTAAAGTGATAGTTATAGCATTACCATTCCATGTCATTATTGAATGGAGTAAGTATTATGAGAAGGTTATCAGTGGCACCTTCTGGAAACGAAACCAAACCTCTCATACATAACATTATTCAGTCTGAATGTGGGAAATATTTGGGAATATTAAGTGAAATACTATCAATCCCACAAAACACTGTTATGGATCTGAATAATGTTATGTAAAAAGAATGTTGAAGTTTTGATGTACAATGTTGATTGAGTTTTGTGAGGGAAGTGGACTTCTCATGCATGTTGGAAAATCTTCAATCTTGTGGCAATGTTTTGCAGGCCGGTACCCATCGTGAAGTTGATTGAAAGACATGCCAATTAGCTACTATGGTATCCTAGCCTATGACCGAGAGCTACACATTGGTGAATTTTCACAATGACCTCTTCTATGGTAATGAACGATTTAAAATTTTTCATGCAAGGTAAAATGAAATATTTGTCTATTTCAAAAATTTGGAATTTTTTAAAATTAATTTTGAATTAAATATGATTTTTTAAAGATGTTCCCTAGGGTATCTTATGATAGACCTAAAGAAGTTTGACGTCAATGCTAATACAACTTATGAGCATTCTATAATTATCTTTTATGAACATGTTTGAGAACCGTAGACTGACTTTGACCTTACTATGTCAAGAGACATCCTAAACGAACAACTAATCTCATCCAACACGTTGTGGCAAGGTCTCATGTGCCTTGAACCAAGACCTATGGGCCTCATAGTGAAAGACATTGGCTTTTATTAAACATAGTGAAAGACATTGGCTTTTATGAACATGTTCGAGAACCGTAGACTGACTTTGACCTTACTATGTCAAGAGACATCCTAAACGAACAACTAATCTCATCCAACACGTTGTGGCAAGGTCTCATGTGCCTTGAACCGAGACCTATGGGCCTCATAGTGAAAGACATTGGCTTTTATTAAACATAGTGAAAGACATTGGCTTTTATGAACATGTTCGAGAACCGTAGACTGACTTTGACCTTACTATGTCAAGAGACATCCTAAACGAACAACTAATCTCATCCAACACGTTGTGGCAAGGTCTCATGTGCCTTGAACCGAGACCTATGGGCCTCCTCCTCCTTCTTCCTCCTTCCCCCTCTCTCTCCTCCCCTCTCTCTCTCTCCCTCCACGTCATTAAATGCATTAATGTGAGGTTAGTTGAGCTAGGGACATGTCATCCACCTAGGGAACATTATTTCTAATTTGTTCCCTAGAGCTCGGTTTAAGGTCACATATCGGTAATAGGCTAGGATACCATACCAAGTGCAAGCCTGAGTCTGTTTTTCTCGGTAAATAAAGTAGAGTTGAACATGCGTTGTATGATCAAAGGTATCAAAGTTTTATGCTTTAGGAAGCTGATGTTTCTTCAAAGTTCTTGTGCGCGGGAGTGAAAACGATAAGCCCTTAGCCTATAAGCATCATGGACACATCAGAAGCACGGCATCTGCACATTCAATCTTATCTTATCTTGCCTGGTGGAATCCAAGGTAATGTGGGCCTCATGTGGTTGCTTTTCTTGATTGAACACCCATATTTGAGAGGTTTGTGACAAGGTTTGTTATCTTGTAAAGGTTGCAGCAAAATTGTCCCAAAATCATTTCAAGCTATTTAGTCTAATTCAACAGCTTATCAAAGAAAATATGTACCTTTTGTGGTGGAGTTGACCATACAAATTACATCTTTGTAAAGTTAGGATTATTCACACAAAATTCCAACTGTCCACGTGTCCAAAACTAGAAGATTTTAATGTTATAATTGTATGTTGGTAAGGTCAGGCATAGGTGAGTGCCTAAACTCAAAAAAAAGTCCGCCTTAGACTTTAACCCCTAAATACATGGGTCTATTTCCAAAAAGTCAAAGCAATACATATGAGTAATTTTTGTTTAGTTGAAGGACCATAAATTCTACAATAGAATCCTACATAAGTAAGCAAATGTATTTTGAAGCTATAACCAAACTTTCAACATGAATGAATCATACTTGGATTAGTTATGATTTTTTGCTTGTGAAAAAGATAATAATTGAAGATAAATATACTGTAAGCATAAAATCGCATCCAAAAATTTCATTTGTGGTAGAAATAGTATGTATTAACTAGTAGGTAAGAAGTTGCAAAGGAAAAAGTTACAAGAAGCACATGATTCAAGCATCCCTAGAATTCAATTTGCATTTTGGGCACTCAATTTTCAATTTTCTCAACAATGTAGAATCTACAAATTAGGTCTATCTCTCTATCCCAATAGTCACTTAACATTATTCAGCTGCATGGTTGTGTTCCATTTTATATTTAGCATCCGCCATGGGCCTCCCTATCTTACCTTGATGGGAAGAAACTTAGAAAATAGGAAGAAATTGATGTTGGTACGAATAGTGAATAATGCCGGTGTGAATAGTATGAATGTTGTGAACAATGTTGGTATTTTCAGTGAATAATATTGGGATGAACAATGTTTCTTTTGAATAGTGATTCCTTTGAATAGTGCCAAGATTATATCTCCACCAAAATTTCCAAGTATCAGCTTGAATGTATGAATAGTAAATGAATAATTTTACATTGTTCGGGGGCCTTAAAAATATAATTGACGTATTCTAGGATCATGGAACCGACCCACATGGCTGAATAATGTTATGCAGAAGGTGCAATGTAACCTAACTTAATCATCTTGTGAATGGAGTATCTCCAACAGAGGTTTGGAAATTAATCATTTGGCCCTTTGACCAAAAATCGACCATTTTGTTGTTGCCCATGCATTTAAGGGTTAAGAGTTGAAAATTAACACCAATAAGACACATGTTATGATGAGATTGGAGTATGTGCTCAAGATATAGACAACATGCTAAGTTCAACGACTAACATATTTGAGAGGGTCTATGGGATCACTTAAAGGGAATGTTCACTTGAACCTCTTATAACTTTTGTATACTAAGTTCGATTCTACAAACTTGAAATGGCAATCTTTGTGGCTTGCAATTGCTAATCTAATGTGACAAAACCCAATCCAATCCAATCCAAAAAGATGGCAAAAATTGCACATGGAGTTGGAAGTACCTACCAATAGGGTCACTTAACATGTCTACAGTTGGCATGAATGGAGATGCTTCACTCTTGATCAAATCCGTGATGACAATTGAATGTAAACATAGGGTAGGTTTACGAAGCATGGATAAGGGACATGGCCTACTGCCTCATGTATTTATGGTAACTAGGGCGTAATTGTGACCCTTATCAAAAAGTGACTTCTACAAAATCTTGCCTAAATTGAACATGATTTGAACCTACAGTCAATTTTAAAGACATGTATAATAACACTTTGACAACTCATAGTTTAGTCACATAATCTCCAAAACCTACATTCTTAGAAGCCATCAAGGTAGGTGTCTTTGGTTCATGGTTACTTAGGTGGGTAGTTCTCCAAGGTTTGTCAATTTGTACATATGGTTTGGTCTTTGGTAGATTCCATATCCTTGACCCTCACCTACGCCCGACTTGGGGGTCAGTGAGGCATGACATTGCTAAGCCTCATGCTCCCTCACCCTAGGCAGGAGCATAATACAACCAAGGGTTGAGAATAAACATGTTGTGATTTTCAACAAAACAACGGTCTAAGTCTTGTTGCCCATGACAAGGTCCTCATGGAACACGACATCTATTCTCTTTAGGACAAGTGAGGCTTAATGTTATGAGTGTTTTGTGAGTGTAATTTTACCTATCAATCGAAATAACTGTTCATTATATTACTCAACCATATGGCTAAGTTTAATTCCTATATTTAGCATATGACAAGGCCTACATCATCTTACCTTCATGGGAAGAAACTTATATAATAGGAAAACACTAGTGCCGGTATGAAATAGTGAATAGTGTTGAGATGAATGCTGCAGGGAATATAACTCCACCCAAATGTTAGCCTGTGTGCATGAACAATAAACCAAATATTACTACTTTCAAGTTCATGGGAACCCACATAATATGATTACTTTACTCTAAAGTCCAGTAAACTGACCCAAACAACTGAGTAATGTTATAAGTTTTGTTTAAAAAAGAAAGACAATATAAAAGGATGATATAGGTGTATTCACCAAATTTAGTGATTGCTTAGGAAGCGGAATGTGCTCTCTTAAAGTCCTCGTGGGTGGGCATCATGGACACGTCAGCACCAATCCACCTCATCATCCTACCTTGCTTCTAGCCTTTTGTCTACTTCATTCTCGAGTCGCCGTCTCTCTGATTCTTCATAACTTATGCGTTCTCCTTCGATGCTGGAAGCTGTCTCGAATTCTCTTGCTCATTCAAACCTATCAGCCCTCTCATACACAACTTGTCTGCTTAGATCAGTATTTGTAAGTTCTTTTAATTTCTTCAAGAGCTTCGGCCATGGCTACTACTTGTTTGGCGTGACCCTCCATCGCCGCCTCACGCTTCAGGTATGGTTTGTTGGCTCGCATTTCCCTCTTGTAAGAATCTGTTTGCTATCAATTCTGTGTTCTTAAAAAAACATAGATGCTCTACTAGCCAGGCTGCATCGTAATTGGTCTTGTCGATTTGGGGAGTTTCTCAAGAAGGGATTGCGATTCTTGTAAGAAGTTGTTCAATTTGTAATACTGGATCGCATCCTCTCTTCCATACAAATAACCGCGTGGTTTTTTCATGCTTTGCTTTGACACCCACCCTAATTGGCATAAAATCTGGACTTTGTTGTGGTGTTCGTTGTGATGGGTTTCTTTATACGCCCGGTGGTGGGTGGTTTCCACAGGTTTTCGAAGAGGAGGAGCACAAATGTTAGTTGAATTTCCCACCTCCACTACTCGGACAAAAACTTGGACATCGCCACATTAATTGTCTATATTACCGGTTCTTGTGGAGGTACTCTTTTCTTTCCCTTCACCCAATCTCTAGCTATGTCTAACCAGAGCCAGAGGAATTTGACATAATTCTTGGCTAGTGAAAAAGATATCCCTCCACTAGGATTGATCATTGCCAAATTCTTAGTGTTGGTAACAAGGCCAAGTTAGTACCCCTCACACCTTTCAAGAATCTCGATTCATGGACTTCATGCTTGTAGGACTAGAACAAAGTACCAAAATACATGTGCTTTTGATTGAATCATTGTGTGAGGTTGTTCTGGCTTGAGTCTAGGGTTTTCGTTGATCCAGTTGATCTTTGAGAATTCAAGAATTGTGTTGTGGGTCTCTCATTTGGAAATTTTTGGGTCTTTATGGGCCTCGATTCCTCGTTTTTAAGCTTTTGGTCTTTCACAGTGGTAAACCAATCAGGTTAGAATCTTCTAAATATTCTAGCCCTGGTCGTGGCCTGTGGGCTCAAATGCAGGTGACCAGCGTTTAATGTTGGGTCGGTGTTGATACATACATATGAGGGTATTAATATTCGTTTAGGTCTTGCAATTGTGAAAGAATAGAAGAACAAGAGTGAATTTGCAATCCTATTTTAGGTAGGCATTGATTCAATGTTGCAGCTTGATGTGATTGAGTCAATCTGAAATCAGTGTTGATGACATGAGAACTTAGAGGTTTGTAATGTAGTATTGATTTTTGATATCTCTTAGAAAAGTAATTTCTGTATGATCTTTTGCAGTTCTCGCCTGTGATCGAGATTTTCCAATGCCTTCTCAGTGCTAACTTGACATTTAGCTAATGATTCATTCATCATTGGTTCAACTCATCATTGAATCTTTAAGGTCTTGCAACTGTAGGAGAATAGAAACTAAAGATATATATTGCAACCCTACGTTTGTTAGGTGTTAATTCAACGTTGTAATCTGATGTGATTGAATCAATGTGAACTCAGTGTTGAAGCTATGTGAATTTAGAGCATGGTGATGTGTGTGTGTGTGTGTGTGTTTTTTTTTTTTTTTTTTTTTTTTTCCCGTTTTTTCTGTTTTCTTTTCATCTCTTAGATAAGCAATCTCTGTGTGGTCTTTCTGCAGCTCTTGCCTGTGATTGAGCTTTTTCAACACAGAATTTCCCCTCATAATATGTGATTGGTACACCTACCATGGCCCAGATCGTCCGAAAGAAAATTGCCCAGTGGTCATACAAAATATGGGGAGATTGTACCACTTTTGTCTGTCGACCTCTCGCATCAACGCCAGGAGAATGGTTTTTATCACAAGATCGAGGAGTAGTTCCTTCAAGCAAAAATATGGAGCTAAAGAAATCGGTGCTTCCAAGAAGCACTTCACACTATAATGTCAGGGGCACAATGAAAGTCCAAAACTCTAAGGGACTGCAAAGGATCACTGCAAAGGGTGATGGCCTTGGTTTTGAAACCTTTCCTGCCACCTTGACGCCATTCACGACTTTGGGGAGTGGTTCCTACCAATTGGAACATTCAAGGGGATTTATAAGCCTGGATCATGGGCTTAATGTACTAAAAGATGATGTTGACAACCAAAGCTTGGAGTTTATTGAGAATCGCAAGGCGATGGATGAACTCCTGCTTGACCTTCAGAAAAAAGTGGAGAAGGTAAGAGAAAGGGGATCTATAGATTTCATGAGAGTGCAAAATATGAACTGTCCGTTTGTGTGAAGCAAATCATGATTAAAGTTATCTTTAATTCAACTGAAGTTTTGGTCGAAAGTTGGTTGTTTTGCATACAAAACTTTCCATGTTTGGTAAGTTTTCAGTGCATGTTTGGAGTCGGTGTAGAGGTTTGAACAAAGAATGTTTTATATGGGTTCATTGAGGGGCAAACTCCAACTCCAAGCATGCACTGAAAACTTACCAAACATTGGAAAGTTTTATATGCAAAACAATACCTGACCAGAATTCTGGTTGAATTAAAGGATACCTCTATTGTCCATCAATTTATACTTTGTTCGTGTGTCTCTGCATTTCCAGCCTCATACTCTGGAACTCTTGCTGTTTGGACTTGGGTACCAGGACCTTCCAATCCAAGAGCAAGGGACACTCATCCAAATTTGCAACCTGTAGTTTTTGATGACAAATTTATTGAGTTTCCACCAACATTATTAGTTGATGTGGTGAATGATGAGCAGGTGCGGCTTGGGGGTGGAGTAAAGGCGGTAGAGCGGCACAAAAGGCGGAATAAATATCTACCTCGTGAGCGCATCGACCACCTCCTTGACCTGGGCTCGCCATTTTTGGAACTCTCTCAGGTATATTTCCTACTTTGTGCTGATGTCCATCTTTATATCTCAATAAAATTCAATCTGTTGAATTCCGCACGACATGCTCAAGTCCTCCCTTGCACATGTTTGTTGTTATCTTTTGCTTCCAACGCTCTTGGTTAGAGCATGCAAGTTGTGTGTGCATGGATGATACATAGAAAATGTATAATTATACTATGAATGATGAGGGAAGTCCATACTTATGGTATGGTGGCTATAATGTAGGACAAGTTAATTGGTTGAATCATTCTTTGAAAAATTACTTACATTGTAGTCTAATGGTTTGCATTCGCATTACCATACGTTGAGGTCAGGTTGGGCAAATTTTTGCCTAACCATTTAATTTCGTGAGACCTAGGTGACTTAGCACCTTGTTTGGAATATTTTTGTACTCTTGGCAACTCACGCATCATACGCATTATTTGAATATGTTGAAATCTTAGACATGATGAACATGTGAGTTTGTGGTGTGGGATGGTTAGAGGGCAAGCTGGTTGTTTCTAGTAGTTTTTGACATGTATTTAAATGCCATGTAGTGTTTGATACATGTGATTTACGCATGTGTTTATGGATATTGGTTCATTTACAGAAAATCCTCAATATTAGGCAAATTTTCTTATACAATTTCTTCAAAATTTCCCAAAGATTTCAACAATAGAGAAACAATCAATCTACCTGCGCATAGGGCATGCTTATGTTGTTGTGTTGCACTTATGTACTGTTTGGTGATTTTTTTCCCTTACCTTGATGAAGGGAACTGAATAGTGGTGAATGTGATTATGGAGGTAGCTTGCAGGGCACAACTTATACACAGATGACTTGCCCTCAGGTGGCATCGTGACAGGAATTGGCTCTGTCCATGGCCGGCTGTGCATGTTCGTTGCAAATGACCCCACCGTCAAAGGGGGCACCTATTACCCAATTACTGTGAAAAAACATCTACGAGCACAGGAAATAGCAGCTCAATGTAAGCTACCATGCATATATCTTGTTGATAGTGGTGGAGCTAATCTCCCTCGACAGGCAGATGTTTTTCCAGACAGAGATCATTTTGGCCGTATTTTTTACAACCAGGCTCAGATGTCGGAAGCAGGAATACCGCAGATTGCTCTGGTTTTAGGATCATGCACTGCTGGAGGTGCGTATGTGCCCGCCATGGCAGATGAAAGTGTGATTGTGAATGGAAATGGTACAATTTTCCTTGCTGGCCCACCCTTGGTGAAGGTAAGGGTATCTCTCCCTGATGTATGTCTTTGCTGCTTCTAAGTGATGACCTAGCCTTTTGTGGAGTTCACTCATTTACTTCATATTGTTTACAAAGGTAGTGGTCGAGTTTGGTACATTAAACATCTGATTTAGTGTATCCATCATCTACCCATGACAATGAACATTAAACTAATGATCGTGGGCCACGTTACTTTCTAGGATCTCCTTAATGTCTATTATCGCTGGCCACGTGATATACCATGAATATAGATTAATGTGGGACAGTTAATTATGACAAGTGGCATAGACAATGTCGCAGATGGCCCAAGGATATGAGGCTTCAGTAATTTGTAACAAGACACCACATCAATTGTAGAAAGTTTGAAGATTAATGTGGCCCATGATAAATATGTAGCACATTAATCTATTGCCATGCGAATTCAAATACTTTGTGTAGAAAATATGTAAGCCAGAGTAGAACCTGCTACAGATCAACGAAATAAGCAGTAGTCTCAAATATGAGATACATTGCAGACTACTTTATGGGTTTATGAGTATAAGAGAGGATGTAATACAATTGAATATGTTGATAAAAATCTCTTTAGTAATGGGATGTTGGTGTTGCAGGCCGCAACTGGAGAAGAAGTGAGTGCAGAGGATTTAGGAGGTGCAACATTACATTGTAAAGTGTCTGGAGTTTCTGACCACTTTGCAACTGGTATTATTACTCCACTGGCTCAATATTATTATCTTCTTTGTATTTTCTTAACTCGAATTCTGCACGTTCTATATGACTAATCGAAAAGGAACAATAGACTTATCCTTTAACTCAACATTATTTTTGGTTGGGAGTTGTTGTTTTGCATACAATGCCTTCCATGTTCTGTAATTTTTCGGTGCATGCTTGGAGGTAGTATGGAGGTTTGAACGAAGAGCATCCTATATCGGTTCATTAGGGGTCAAACTCATTTTGGCATGCCAAAAGGTGCCAACATGAGTTTGGCCCTCAATGAACCAAAATAGGTTGCTCTTCATGCAAATTCAATCACTACCTCCGAGCATGCACCATGGCAAGTGGAAAGAATTATTGATATTGAATGCAAAACAACCAGTGGAAAACCATAGGGGACTGACTCCCGACAAAATTTCCCATTGAGTTAATGGATAGCTGTTAATGTCCAGCAAGATGGCTGGCTAAAAAGCACACATCACTCGTTATGTGTTGGTTATGTGTATGTTTTTTTCAGTTTATTCTGACATGTCTAGAGTAACATCTGCAACTGTCTGCTGTACATTTGTCCATATCTCTTGTCTAAATTAAAAATATATATGTTTCTCCTAAACTTCCTAATAAAATACCAAAATTCGTGCTCTTTGACAGATGAGCTGCACGCCCTAGCTATTGGTCGTAAGATAGTCCAAAATTTGCACCTAGCAGGCATTTTCAACAGAGCTTCTGGGATGTCTACAAGAGAAGAAGTGAGGGAGCCTATCTACAGCCCCGAGGAGCTTCGGGGCATTGTTCCGGTCGATCCACGGAAATCCTATGACATTCGTTCTGTGATTGCTCGCATAGTCGATGGCAGTGAGTTCGATGAATTCAAAAAACTCTACGGTCCCGTAAGTTCCTGACCAGGGTGGGGGGACTTGCAGATTTTGTTTGTTTGCATGTACTGTATGGTCAGGTCTGATTTGGGCAAGTCTCTGCCTAAATCCAATCTCCACATCATCTTTTGTGGTGTTTCATCCACTTACATGATGACATGTGGTAATTTTCTGGGCCATAAATTTACACCTAATCTGACTTCTGCAGAGTTTGTGTATCCTATATCAATTTGTGTGCATTTTCTACACTTACAGTTTTTAGGACTCTGGGTGATTCGCATGCTGATGAATTGTATGTGCATTTCGAACAGACTTTGGTGACAGGATTTGCCAGAATAATGGGGCAGCCTGTGGGCATTATTGGCAACAATGGCATTCTCTTCACGGAATCTGCACTGAAAGGGGCACACTTCATTGAGCTATGTGCTCAGCGCCACATTCCACTTATCTTTCTCCAGAACATCACAGGTTTCATGGTAAGTATTTTGAGTTCGCTTGTAAAGTTGAGTCTCGTTGTTAGAATGATCCTTTTATGCCTTGAAGTGTACATTAAAATAAATGTGTAATTAGTGGGATGGGAAACCAAGTGGATCACACTACATATTTTTCTCCAATGGAAATTAGAGTGGATGGAAAGTGAAAACCTTGACAGGTGCCCACTCTTCTTTGAGACCCCATTGCTGTGGAACATGATAAATCATCTTTCGTTCCTTTAGTTCCATCTGAAATGGCTAAATCATCCACTCTACTTCTAGAATTAGAAATTAGAGTTACACACATGGAATTTGTAGAAATGAGTTATTATGGATAAACATTTGATGTGATCCACATTATATTCAAAGTTGGAAATTACTGTGGATTTAATCTGTCCCCACACTAATAACACATTTTAGTGTTGTTCAAAAAGAGACTGACTTATGCCCAGTCCTTTATCCTAAACTTCGGCAAAGACATTCTATCCAGTTCCAGTTGATTATTTGAATGGTGCTGACATCAGATCTTTCAGATGTTGTTACTTTTAAATTGGGCCGGGTCGTCGGAGTCAATAAGAGGATTTCAAGTTATAGAATCGTTCATTGCATTTTCTCTCGCCCCACGGATGATTTCACCTAGACACCATGAAGCTCTAGCCATTTTGTTAATCTTGATGAATAGCAGCCCCATAATAATGGTCAATTCTGTTATTCACTAATCTAAATTTTTATGCTCCTGATTAAACTAGTTTCATTTCAACATCTATCATTGTGTATGGCAGGTGGGATCTAGATCAGAGGCAAGTGGCATCGCAAAGGCGGGTGCCAAAATGGTTATGGCTGTTGCTTGTGCTAAGGTACTTATCCACACCATGTTATTGAAATAAACAGATACAGATTGTTCAGCTTCAATAACATGGTTTTTCTATTTATCAGAGATCGTAATGCTCACATGTTCAATTTAGATCAAAACAAATCCAGTACACCGCTTATGGTATTTAGTGTCACTTACTATTTGGAATTACGCAAGGTTATAACTTCTCACTACATATTTCATTTGTTACCAACAAAGATCAAAACAAAGCCATATGGACAATATGCAACATAGATGACTTTTACTTGGTAAAAAGTTACATTCTTAGCAAAAAGTTGCAGCACTGCGTAACTCAAGGTAATAACTGACACTAAATATCATAAACGGTGTAGCATTAATTAGTAAAACCTTACGACTTGGTTACTTTGCGTCTGCCGGGAGTCGAACCCGGGTCTATTGCTTGGAAGGCAATTATCCTAACCGTTGGACTACAGACGCTCACACGTACAACACGTACATTTTGAGACCCTGGTTGACGTGGGAGGCTACGTGTACGCTGTGGATGGGCTTGGGCTGTTGTTGGTTAAGGGAAGATGAAAATTCATATAGTTGGTTTCAAAATATGTTGGACCGGTATGAAGGTGAATGAATGGAATTGAATCAAGGTTTAAAATGATATCAAAGAACCTACCCGTGGGTATCAAAATTTTAATACTAGTCAAACATCGATATTTGGTGAGTATCTCAAGGTGTGAGAATCTTTGTATACCCGAGTTATTAATTGAGTCACTACCATTCTAAACCATATTGATATCAGGGCGATTTTACCTAGGTGTGAAGGGTCTTGAAAGGTATATAGACCTGAATGGTATTGAAAATAAAAATAATGTTAAATACCCATACCCTACTGGTATTAAAAAATGTGAAATCCTCAATATGGGATTTTGGATGGTATCAAGAAAAGATGGTACTAGTCCAACACTGGTTTCAACATTCACATGGTTAACTATATTTTTCCTGGTACCTATTTCTTGTTCAGGTGCCAAAGATCACAGTACTTGTGGGGGGTAGTTATGGAGCTGGAAACTATGGGATGTGTGGAAGGGCATACAGCCCCAACTTTCTCTTTATGTGGCCCAATGCTCGCATTTCTGTCATGGGTGGCACTCAGGTGAACAAATTGTTAGGCATGCTCACTTTGATGTTCCCTCGATTCAAAAGGTTTGGTTGTGTAGAATTAACTAGAATTTGAAGCCATACTGGACTTAGCTAGAGTTAGCAATAGGTAAGTATACCATAACTGACCTTGTTTTCAAGCTCTCTGGCTGATATTCCATGAGAGAATTTAGAACCTAACTAGACTACTGTAGTGAAGTTAAGAGGTGAGTTAACAACTACTGTCAGTGTGGCCATGAAACTAATACACTAAACATCTGATTTTGGATGGCCTGCACTATTCATCATCAACCCAGGTAAATTATCTTGCACTCACTGGTTGGCAACGAAAGGTGGCATGGGACACTTAATGGCTACTCTAATCAACATAACAGATCAATGTTAATGCCATGCTAAATAAGATATTCTAAACAGTATATTGAGTGTAGTTGACTCTGGTTGAGCTAACATATCTCCCTTGCACTCCTTAACATTGACTAAACTTAACTGGCCTGGTGACCAGGGCCTTAAGTGGGAGAAAGGAATGGTATGGCTCATGTGTTGCTCAATTCAAGAACTGGAAAGGCATATATAGTGTAGTTTCTCAAGTAATTACTAAGATATGGAGTTGAGCTGTAGGTACTATTCTGTCATACAGACATGAGCATATAAAGTTGTCCTTCCAAACATGAGGGCCAAGATGCTGGTGTGATGTTGAACATAACTTAAAGTTTGTCAAAGTTTCAGAACAAATTGGGCACACCAAGTTTATCATTTTCCTCACTTCATGTGACTTCTTTATATGCGCATACTCATATAGAATAATGTAGGATACATCCAGCGGGACAACATTCTTAACTTGGTCATAGTTGCACTTGACAGGCTGCAGGAGTTTTGGCACAGGTCGAGACAGATAAACGGACTCGTGATGGAAATCCGGTTAGTTTCTCACATCCTCTTATGAAGTCTGGTCACTTGTCATTAAAGTAGATGTGCCTAAACCGAACACAACAATAACCTGGACTCCTATATTTGAGTGGTATGTGGCTAGGTGTGGATCTAAGAACTGGCACCAAAAACACATGTGTTTATAGGAGATTGGAGTACGTGATCAATATTCAACATGATTGTTGGGGGTGTGGGTAATGTGGTTCCTATATGACCACTCAATGAGCATAAGAATCATCACCTTCATAATGAATAAGATATTCATATGAGATCCGAAAATTATGAGGCAAATTGCTACAGGCATGTTTTGAACTTGCTAATTATCTTGCACTAATTGTGTGTTTCATATCCTACGAGAAGTGGGTACAGAGAGAAAAGTATCCATCTAAGGCATGTATACCTTATAGCATTCATTCCCCCAGTTCTCTTCTTTGTGTGCAAGGCTCTCCAAAGAAGCAATCAATGAGCTTCCCAGGAGAAATCATCATACATAGTAGTAACATTCAAATCCAAATGTCACCTAGTTACTCAATGTAGGCGGACCCTCAGTATTGGAAGCTTAAAAACACTAGCGACGAGTGTGGACTTCTTGATGTATGCGGTGACGATCATCCCAGAACTTTGATGAATCAATTAGAAACCTTGCAGAATCTGGTTTTGAAAGCGATTTCACCCCTGCGCAAAGTTCTTAAGAATGAATGTTTACTGGAGAGCCAGATGGTCAGAATATAGGAGCACCTACTTAAGCTCCATGTGTTGAATCGATAACACTGTTGCTTTGATACATACCCAAATTTCAGATCCTACCCACAATATGTAGCTACCTGTTAATTTGTGACCTCAGTGAAATGGTTGATTTTGAATGGGGATTAAGCCGCAATAGGTTCATTGGTTTCGTATTAGACCAGACTGTTTATGGCATGCAGTGCCACTGACTATACGGAGTTACACTGCACTTTCACCTTTTTACTTAGAATAAAACCTTACACCAAGTAAAGTCTTTTATGTTCTCTATCTATAATTTTTCTTTTAGCAAATAAAATCCCATAGTTTATAGCATAGTTATAGTACTGCGTAGTTTCCAAATATTAAGGGGAAATGAACACCATAAAATATTCGCTTAATAAAAATGATTATTTTCTGCACAATTACACTAACTTCGAGATTAATTATTAGTTAAGCTATACTTGCCATGATCTATAGAGATCCCAGTTGAGAAAAACGCTGTAAAAGACAGAAGCAAGCATTTGTAGTCCAACGGTTAGGATATTTGCCCTCCCTTGGGCCGGCTGATGTGCTGGCCGTTGGGTGGACGAATTGTCCTGACTCCGCCTCACCCTCGTGTCACGGCGCCTGGGTTTGGCGCCCTTTCTTTGGGCTGTAATTTGCTACCACTTTTTAACCTCGGTGAGGTCTTCATGGTTAGGATAATTGCCTTCCAAGCAATAGACCCGGGTTCGACTCCCGGCAGACGCACGCCAGGAGGAACCTGCTGTGTGACCATTTTGTTTTCTTTCTTTCTGAAAAGCCCATGTAATGATGCCTAATATGTGAGAGCTGACATTTTTTAGCATGTGCATTTCACAGTGGAGCAAGGAAGAGGAAGAGGAGTTCAAGAAGACTGTGATGGAAGGTTACGACCGGGAAGGGCACCCGTATTACGCGAGTGCACGGCTATGGGATGACGGCATAATTGACCCAGTAGACACTCGCAAAGTGTTGGCATTGTGCCTGGAGGCTTCTTTGCAAAGTGCTCCTAGGAAGACCAGTTATGGTGTTTTCCGCATGTGAAAAAGCTCAACTGAGGCTTTTGACAAACTTTCCAGGGTTGCAACCTGGTTCAACTTGTATCTTTTTGCACATACATTAAACATTCAATTGTATATATGAAGTTCTGCTGAACAATGTGATCAACATTTGTGGCTTCCTTTGGTCTTCCAGTCTACCCCCAAGTAGCTTGTCAAAGAACTGTCACTTTTCCCAGCCTCATGGTTTACCTCAAGTCTTTAAGGCATGGGAGTGTTATTCCGGTCAGTTTTCTTTTTCTCTATCTTCTATTGATCAGATTTACGTCTTCAAATTTGTGTTGCATTACCAAATCTATGATGAAATAAACACCAGATTGAAATTTGAACTTCCCATGATTTTGTTATGGTTATGGGAAGTGCATGTTTGTTGATTCTTCAACTAAATATATAGGTCCTCCCAATTGTGTTCACTATTGAGTGTGGAGTAGTTAATTAAATTTGAAAATGGAGTCCAATCTCTTTTGAACATGTGTCTTTATGGTGTCTGTTCTTTGATCCTCACCTAATCACACAATCTTTTCCACACAAGACATAATATTCTTTGGGCCAGATGTATCTTCACAGAATTAGGAAGGTGTTACAGAATATCCATAAGATTGGCGGATATAATGACACTTGAAGCATAGTATTGGCTTGAAGTAACATCTCTTATTACTCTCATGCTTTGGAGCTAACATTGTAATGATTGCTTTTCATGAGGTCCTTGGTTAGTTTGCAATCCATACATGAAAGACCAATCAATACACACACTCTCTGCCTTCCTAATTTGTTGGTAAATCATGTGTCAAACAATCATTATTGAAGTGGGGGGCCACACGGGTTGTGAAATTGCCAATTTTCTCCACTAACGCCACCTTCCTAGCATTCCGGGAGCTAAATAAAAAGTTGATTCTTCATTGAACTGGCAGGTAAGGACGGGGGTTTGTCTTCCCACCAAACTGCCAGCTTTTGAAAAATGATGGGGGAAAAACATGGCCCATCATTTTGGGAGCCGATAAGAATGCAACATCGGGTCTTAGATGTTTAAAATTAATATTTTGATATTTTTGTAAAATAGTCATCTTTGAGGTGGGGTGTCACTAAACTAACGAAAACGGTAGCTCATTTGCACATGTAATGTGGCCCCAAGTTTCAAAACATCCGGTTTCACCTCTCCAGTCTAAGATGGTTTTAGGTGAAAACCTCCGATTTTGGGCGTGTGGGGACTTGAGATGTCTGTGCCAAATGGTAGGTATACAGGAAAGTCCTTTCAAAACTTGATAACTGATATTTGATCTCTGTCGTTACAACTATCCATGGACTTGCAATATGGGTCATTTGTACGAAATTGGTGTGTATGCATTGGAAAGGGGCAAATAATCTCTTACATGCCTATGTAAGAAATTGTGCTTTAAATTTTGATGTTGAGGCAATGCACAAATGTATAGGTTCAATACATTCGTTTGGGGCCAATACATTAGTACATTCATTTGGGGTCAGTACATTTCAATACATTTCAGTACAATTCAGTTCATTTGTTTAGGATCTATACATTTGTGCAATACTCATGTTTAGAAACATAACATTGTCTTTTCCTTTTGAAATAGTTCAAAAAACATCATGTCATTTTATGGACCTCATTAAGCATGAGTTATGGAGCTTGGACAAAGAACTTTCTATATAAGTTCACTGAGGGCCATACTCATTTTTGCATGCCAACACCAAGCATGAACACAAAAATTACCAAAAAATGGAAAATATGGTATGCAAACAACCAACTCCTGACCAAAACTCCAGTTGAATTAAAGGACTACTTTATTGAGTGGATTTCAAGCTTTAAAATGGTATAGAGGTACATTCCCAAACTGTGAAGGATGCATTGACTTCTGTTGTGGTTATGTACTAAATTTCATCACAAAGGAGCAGAAGGGTATAGGAAATACCTTCATGAATAGGTCTGCAGAGTTGAGTTTTGAGCAGTCACACTAAACATTACCTTGTAAATATAAAGGACATATAAACAGGTACTCTCCAAAATAGGTGTATATAAAGAGGGGCCTGATTACAAAAGAAGAGCAAGGAGATCATGATGGTACCTCAACTATAAACATTACCTCTTTTCTGTTTTCGTGGATTCAGAATTGTAACCACTGTCAATATACCATTGAGTACCGTGTCAATCCCATACACATTCCAAGACCATCAGAGTGTAAGGAAAACCACTAAAGGGATTAGGAGAACCTTATAAATGGTGATGCAAAAAACTGACATGATTCTAATCCTTCCACACCTCATCTCTTTGTAGACAAGGTAGACCATAGCATATGAAGCTTTCAGACATCTGAAAGTAGCCAAAATACAGATGTTCCTGTTGCTGTACAGACAATTTCCAAACTGTCATAAGCCAGAGTCAGGGTTGCTGCTTCCATTGGTAAGCAGGACTACCCAAATGTACATATTCTAACATGATTCACATTAGAGTTGAGATACTTTTCTTCAGCTAGTGTCCTGCTCCTTTTTCATATCCATCACTCTACCCTAAGGACATAGCTGACCTTAACTTCCTGCAATAAAAGTGTGAAGTCCAGCTAACAAACTTCAAAGCGGGATGGATGCCTACTACACCACCATCATCAGATATGGATCAATCACCTCTGCAAAAGCTATCGTAGGGTGACATAGCGATTAGTGCCATGCTTGGCCCAATGCTCTCTAAGATCCACTGGATGGCTAATGTTAACACCTTCTAAGACAAGTTTCTCAAGAAGCTTTTCAAAAGCTCCGGCACTCATCTTGCGCCCTGCAAGGCGTGAACCCCGTTTCTTGGGATTCATGGGCAGAGGAAACATTGATATCATTGTAGTGCAACACGCAGACTGCCAGCCACCATTCCCCCATCTATAACATTGTTGATTCAAGCCGGTGCAGGAGCAGTAGGGGATAGGAGTGTTCAAATAAACCCTACTTTTCAGAAGCTCAGGCTCACGAATTTGCCCTTCTTCTTCCTCGTCATCAACCTGTGTCCCACCTTCCGGGTGATGCCCGGGCTGCTGCTGCCCTTGATGTGTTAATGGCCAGTTTCGTGATTTCTTGGGTGGTGGCTGTGAGTGTTTACCCCTAACAGTAACATCTGTCAAATTTGCACCTTTTCTTTTGGTTCGTACAAAAATCTCAATATCGGGTTCTTTGTCCCTACCAAACCTATGAATTCCTGATTGACAATGAGTAGACTCCGCATCCAACACCATGATACCTGAATGAGACGCATGGCCTGCACTCGGGTGACATTCAGATGCCAGTGAACAATTTTCCGTCAGCTCTACCCTTTGCAACATTTTAGACCCATGCATGAGTCCATCTTGCGGTGCCTGCGGTTTCTTTCGGCTCCGCCCTGCCGCTTTCCTCTCCAATCTCGCCAGTGTGGCGATCGCTGCATCCCGGCTTAAAATAGCAGCATCTCGATCCACAAGGGCAAGGTCCCGCTGCATAATCGCGGTGTCACGCTCTTGGTAGGCGGCCATCTTCTCAGTGAGAGCAATGCTCTTCTCCAAAACTGCCGCATCCCTTTCTGCAATGATGTCAATGACCTCTAATGAGCAGCTGCTTTTGCGTTGTATACAATAATCACCCCTATCCAACTCCGCTTGCGCATCTATGTCAGATGGGTCCCCTCCGCATGTCACCTGCCCCAAATGCCTTTCAGTACATCTGTGCAGAAGAAATACCCAAACCCCAAGGACTGTGCAGGTTCTTGTTGCAAAGTGAACATCTCTACAAGCACCTTGAGTGTCACGCAAAATAAAACCTTAAAAGGACAGGAGTTGTGTTTATACGTGATATGTGACGACTTATACAAACCCCCAACAAGTATTAAAATAATATTGAATCCATATTTAGCAAATCCTATTAGGGGAAGAGAAAATAAAGTCATTGTGACAGTGATGATTAAATATATGTGGGAAGTAAGTCTAGGTCAAATCTCAAATTTATATGAACTTAAATCTCCTCATAATTTATTTCACATAAATGTATGCTCCAAATGAATAATGCATTATATAATTGGACTAATAGGGTCTCTTTTATCACTTTTAGATTAGAATATTAGGTTCAAGAAGTCGTCTTAACCCCACCATATGACACCAAAAGGACCGCTTGGACCTTTAAGAAATAACAAAAAATTGTTTTCCATATTTATTCGCAGTTTACATGCATCACAGAAGACACTCGTGGAAAGACAGTTGAGTAGGTGGACAAACATGGAAGTCAATGTGAATGAACTTACCACAGTGCCTTCAGCCTTCACATCTTCTACATGGAAATTCCACTTGCTCACTTCCCTCTTATATTCAGTCTGCAAATTTAAAGATAGCGTAGTTAGGAAATCTATCTAACCAAAAGGTGATGAACTAGCCATGATACAGAAAAATACTGAAAACTGTGGCAACAGTGCATCTATTGAATAAACAAGAACAAATCCTATGGCAACCTGTAGCTTATCCACACTGAATGAAGTTCTTTTAAGTGCAAGTCGAGCAGCATCAATGATCTGTAAAAGAGTTCACATGAACTGGATGAATATATGACATCGTGATGGCAATCAAATATTGCATACACACTGGCTACCCCAAGCAATCTTATATACTTGCAACATTAGGCAACCTCAACTCAGGTAAAGGTAAACAGCTAATTCAGGATAAACTACATTGGTCACCTTCAATTGTTTGGCACGTTCTGCTAATGGTGGAAGGCCATCTAGGACATTTTGACATATAAAATCATAAGTTTGAGCACTCTTGAAAAACGGATGACTCAGTAGCTGTTCAGCAGTTGGTCGCTTTGCAGGATCCTTGACAAGACATATTGCAACCATCTCCTTGAAAGACTGCAACATGGCCAGTACAAAACCAATCTTAAAACTGCAGAATGTTGAATTGCAATGCAATAAAAAAATCAAAAAATCAAACAAACACCCTATCCGATCATATCTGATCACAAGCTCACTAAAAGTAACTCACACTGGAGCAGCTCTTTGCACATGTCTCATCCAATAGTGAAAGGCAGGAATGGAAGGTCATTAGAAAATCCTGTAATACCAAGACAAACCCAAGTCACAACAGAGGTCAACATCCAATTTAATTTCAAATCTATCAAGGTATTTTTGTCCCTTCTTCTGAAATGTATGTAAACATGCACACTCAAATGCAGAAGCGTATTTGCCTTCACATGAAAGGTTGATAATGACCTGAGTAAATAAATTATGTTGCATAACAAAAACTTAACAACCATGCAGTAAACTGTGTCTGGCTCGTTCATGCTTGGTTTGTTCATTTTCAATTTGGCCAACATCAGACACGTTATGGACAGAAGAGGAACTTCCTGTTGCCTCTGTTAAAATACCTCATAATTTGCACAGAATGGCTCGGTATTATCAGGGGCCAAGATTTCCATTCAGGCAACTTTTGTCGCCAATGAACAGCTTCAATTAGTATGCTTTAGGTTTTTTCAAAGGTTCATTAATCACATGATTATTCTGAGACTTGATGCACAGGTACCATTCTCCACCTTTCTTCAGCTTTGTCTCATTATGATTTATCTTTGAAGGTATCTTACAGATCACAGTAATTAAAGATGAGGGATTTAACAACAATGGAATAGGTGGACATCTTTTCAAGTACCTTTGAAGGAGGATACTTAGAAAAGGGTGTACGGCCATGTGCAAGCTCCAGAGCAGCAATCCCAAAAGACCAGATATCAGCTCTGCCAACATTACAAACTCAAAGGTTGGTCCTCTAATCCACTTTCTAGCTACTCATGTGCAAATTAGACATGGTAACTTAAAGCAAATGGGAAAATAATCAGTGCAGTGAAAGTAACTTACCTGGAATCATACCCATGAAGCTGTTCCATGACTTCTGGAGCCATCCTACACATATATGATGTAAAATCATAAGTATTCCAGCTACTGGGGTATAAAACTTACCAACATACTCTGATGAGTCCATGGACGTACTTTATTACACCTAAAAAACAACTTAAGACCAGTCTGAAGCAAAATCAAATAATACATTCAATTGAACCACAATGATCATACAAGCTAATTACATGACAATCCCTCAGCATCCTTGAGCAGACAGCAATTGTCAACTAACTTCATTGGTTATTACATCCTTGGTGACTTTGCCTCCCCCAAACTGCTTGCAACAGTTTGAAGATGTACAATCCCTCAAGTACCACTCATATTCAACTAGTTGTAGGCCAATTTTTACTGCAACTTTCAGCAGGCCAAACGTAGGACCAGAATATAGATAGAGGAACTAGTATACTTACAAGTAGGCAAGGCAGACTTTAGAATGATACATCAGGATATCTTCATACTATTGGAGGAGATTTTAATCCCCATTTTCACATGCACCTCGCCTATAAGACGCACTATGAGTCACATTCACCTACAGGCAGCCTAGACAAACCCACCATTTATGAAATCCAACAAATGAGACACTTCATCCACATGGATGAGAGGTGAAGACTGCACACCAGTAGCGAGCCCCTTCAAAATCATTTCTTGGTTGTCGAAGGTCACCCATGTCTGGTATGGATGCAGAAATACCAAGGTCCCCAAGCTTGACCACTCCATTTTCATCTATCAGAATATTTCGAGCCTGAATACCAGGAAGCAAAGAATTATTAAGAAAGAAATACTGCAACATGCTACACAAAACAGACAACAGGTCAGTGTGGAGAGATAACAGGACAATGCTTCATCACATCAACAGTCTTTACTCCCTGCACATTTGGCAGGGTATGTAATTATGTACAACATCTTCGTATCAGAAGGCACGGATTTGGATTGTTTTTAACAAAACTGTGTTCTGTTACAATGTTTCTGTAAAAGAAGTTAAGGGTTTGAATTGTTTGTAGTGAAACATTGTTCTGTTTTGATGTTTTTACAACAAAAGGCTCGGTGCACTTCAAACCAAAGGAGAACAGGACCTCTTGAGATTGCGACTTAAGCCCCAGGGGAAGAGGTCTTTGTAACAATGCCACCAAGAGCCTACACAAATCATAAGAACGCCATGCTGGGGAAGACATGCTAAATACAAGTTTCTAAGCAAATATCCTCACTGGCAAGTCAAGTTCTACCAAGTGCTGCACTTTGAAACTCAGGTAACAACTCACCTTGACATCCCTGTGGATGTGACCATGTTGATGCAGGTAATTAAGAGCCTTGAGAGTCTCCTTCAGAATAGTAGCAATCACAGGCTCCTCAAAACCATCTGGAAAAGCTGCCTTCATGATATGTACACATGACCCACCAGCCATGTATGGCATCACAACCCAAAGACTATTTTTCGCAACAAAGGAGCAATAAGCCCTCAAGACATTCGGATGACTTATCAAGCTCATTGCTGTTGCTTCTGCACGTACTTGATCCTGCACACAGAAGTAGCAATTAAAAAGCTACAACTTTCTGTAGAGCCCATAAAAATCCTTGCCATGGTCTCATATATTGAGTTCCATTTCTCCTTGTTGACTTCACCTTGACACACCATTCACCAACTCCAAGGCAAAAGCAGCAAGGTAATGGGAACTCCTTATATTCTCATTCCAAGACTAACCGTCAGAATAAGTTCTTCCTCTTTGGAGTATAATGGCATCCTTATACGAAGTTAATACAGAAAGTCACATAGCAGACTAATGACACATCACAGAGTGTAACCCATGATATGAAGGGCAGACATCACCTAAGCCAGTCAATAGGTAAATGCTTCCTAGTTCAGAAAGTGAGACACACTGACTCGACCATGATGAACAGTTTGAGCTGGAAATTACTGGATAAGTTTCCAAGAGAATGTCATAATGTTATGCCTAATGGTGAATGTTATGCCCAATAATGAGCACTCGAACTCCAAAATCGAAGCCATCCTCCAATATGGAAGAGATTCTCCAGAACTCCACCTCCAAGTTAAAACCCTAACAATTTCCTCTCTCCAACTAGATTACAAGAATCTCCAGCAGGTTCCTTAAGAACCTGGCATTTCAAACGCCATCCCAATTGCAGCCTGATGCAAGCCATGACACAGTGTATAGTAGCTGATGTTTCTTGTCCCCATTTCTCCAACGTCATTACTCATAATACAATCGATTGTTGAAAATTCCAAATACGAGAATCTGTTAGACTCAAAGTGCTTAATTCCCAAGTATGTTCATCTCCATAATTCAATTCACGGGAGATCATCATCGAAACTTAGGGTTGCAAATTCAACTTGAGCTCCCACACACAGAACTCCCTACTAATGCCGACCTTCACCACCACCGCCCTGCCTTTCAGCCACGATATACTGCACCAAGAGTTTCACCATGCCCAACCCCTCATCCCCAGCATTGAGAGAGAGAGAGAGGACACACGAGAGCGAAAGAGAGAGAGAGAGAGAGAGTGGGAAAACAGAGGTAAGGAAAATGAGAAAAGGAGGGGGAACATACTAGAATGACACAGAATGACAGCCATGACCCACAGAATTTACACTCGGATATCCCTCCTCGCCATTTCCTCAACCACATTACGTTTGGTGCAGTTGATTGGTGAACATGGGTTACAAATACGAGAACCCTTCAGACTAATTTAAATTCCCAAGGAGGTTCAATTCAACTCTATCATAATTCAGTCACGGGAGATCACCATGGCAACTTAAGGTGCACTTTCAATTGGAGCTCCCCCACAGAGAAAAATGCTTGCCCCTTTCAGCCGCGAAATACATGCACCAAGGGTTTCACCATGCCCAAACCCTCATCCCCTGCATTTGCAGAGTCCGAGGGGACAGAGGAGGAGCTCGATAGAGAGAGATTGGGAAAAACAGGAGGTAAGGTAAGATAAGGCAAGGCAAGGCAAGGCAAGGCAAAGTGGAAACATACTAGAGTCCGGTGGCAGGTGGCCGGATCCAGGCATTTGATTGCGACCACTTCATTGTTGGGAAGGCAGATTGCGCGGAAGACGATGCTGCTGCCGTTCGCACCGTGGCCTATCTCCTCCAGCAGCTGGTAGTCGGTTTCGAAGAGCGGGTAGCCACGGTGGTGGCCGGCAGCGCGCTCGTCGTTGCCGCCGTGATCGGTGGTGCGCGGGCCCTCCATGGCACCATGCCCATCCAGCAGCAAGCCAACCCTTAGGGTTTCCAACCTCTGTTCGCTCTGCCAAGCCCCGCCCTTAAAGCCCTCCTGTGTGCAGATTAACTTAACCAACAAGACCAACAAGACGGAAGAAACGAGAGTGAGTCGCACCTTGAAGCACAAAAAAGGCTCAACGAAGGGTGACCGTGCGCACGAGGTGGAAGACGCCGACTGAGCCTCGCAACCTTCGAGGCCTATCCCCCCTGGGCCCTTCCCTCCCCTCCCTTGTGCCAAAAAACCAACACAGTCAGGACAGGACCTATGGCCGTGCCAGAGGATTTGTTGCCAACGCGGTTTTGTACAAAGGTAGATGATGGGTTTCGAGCGGCTCCTTTTCTTAATCAGACCCCTATAGCCGATTGGCATGTGGTTCACCGAGGATCAAACAGCCAACCTCATAAAGACAGATGTTCAAAAGAGACTGGACTACCTCTTCAAATGTTAATAATTACTCTACACCCAAATAGTGATCGCAATTGGGAGGACCTATGTATCCAGTTAAGAAATTAACAAACATGCACTTCCGATGACCATAACTAAATCAAGGGAAGTCCGATTTTCAATCTAGTTGTTGCATAATATGTTTCATCGTAGATTTGCTAATGCCACACAATTTTTGTGGAGTAAAACTAATCGGTAGAAGTTGGAGAACATGAAAAACGAATCAAATGACACCTTAAGGTAGATGTGCCTAATTCCGTGCCTTGTCTTAAACGGAAACCCATATTTTTGTGATGAATGGTTGGGCGTGGATCCAAGAACAGACACCAGATTGACAAGTGTTCAAAAGAGATTGGACTAGATGTTCATAATTTGTTGACCATTCTAGATGCAATAATCAACAAAATTGAAGGGACCTATATGTTTATGTCAACAATTATGAGATGGTGAGTGCTACATTACAGATAAGGTCCTACGGACAAGACATTCCGTGAATAAGGGCTTGCCTGAGGGTTGGTTTGTATTCACAAAATGCCCATCCCAAGGGCCTTATTGGAATATGCCATGACACGAATTTAAAACCGTTAGATCATGAATTATATCAACGGTTTAAAGTCCATTGCACGGAATCTCCCACCATAATCCATGAAGACATATATGTGATGTAAGCTTCCCGATGCTTGCACAACGCACTTCATGCTAGGAATTTACATGATAGATTAGGCCCTAGCGACAGAGCATGCTAAATCTGAGGGCCCATATGAGGGTGAGAGCTAAAGGCCCTGGATTGAGGGCTTTATTGTGTGTCAAGCTCTCTAAAGAATTTTGGACCACACACTCAAAGATATGATTGATGGCTCATGGTTAGTTCTATTAAATTATCCTTTGATTTTGATGGCAGGTCCTTATGGAGTGTAAGGTGCCCACCGTTGGCATTACGAAATTTAATTGATATTCAGGTAATCGCGGATTTTCAAATAGCCTAGAATTATGCAGGCATTGTATGAAAACAAACAAAAACATAGTGCTCACACACAATTATATGGTTGTAAATGCATGATAATAAACCAGTAGAAGCCACACAAAGTTGTGGGAAGAAGTCACGGGTATTGAGGGGAATTAAGAGGATGATGTCAACCACCGGTTTTGTCCATAATTGAATTACCTAAATACTAGTTATTCATTGAAGGGCTCCCAAAGGGCTTTATGCATAGGGTTGCATTGGATATTTGCACATATAGCACGTAGGTGCACAAAAGGGGTATCAATAATGAACTTATGGTTTACAACTTATACATAGGGCTATGGCATCTTTTTTGTTGGCAATGTATGTATATTATGGATATATTATGCTTTATAGAACATTGGACCCATACGTACGTTTACAACAAGGGTGTTTGTATATAAGAGACTATAAAAAGTTAGGTAAGGCTTAAGATGGAGATTTTCATCCAACATCTCCATAATTTATCCAATGTATGGTTGGCTCATCCATTGTCATCGCAAATCATCAAGGCCATTAGTCACCAAGAGTTGTTATCTTGAAAGCATATATATGATGTGTCAAAAGATGGCAAATAAGTGGGTAGAGTATAAAGATCCAATTTACCTCATGAACCGACCTTCAAATTATATGGAAATAGGGTTATGTTGGTATCAAAAGTTAAGTGGCTCACTTTGTGAACTAGTGATTTAACCGATCACATCAAGGTAGACGTGAAAGTGGTTATTGCATTGGCTAGAACGACATTAATGGTAGGAGCCAGTTTGTATGAATTGCATTTAATGATGAAAGAGTCTTCTATGACTTTATTGAGCAATAATGAAGTATTTTCCCATAAACATTTTGGAAGCCCATTTTTTGCAAGTCTTTTTTTTTAAGTACACATAGGGCATGGTACTACCTTCTTTATTAAATTTTTGTACCATATATGTATGTATGTATTTTTAATTTCATGTATGTATCCATATCTATAACAATCTATTTCTTAGCTATCATTTTGTATGTATACCTTCTTTTTATGTCCACCAAAAATTCAAACATAAGTATTTAAAGCAAAGGCGACGCACACATGTAATGTACATGCTTTTAGTGAAAGGTGCACCCCCGGGGGCTTCCTGTCTCATGAAATGCTTCAGTGTATTATGTATTAGGTAGGTGATGGATTTCGTTTCACAACACCTACCAATGGGAAATAATAAAAGCATGCCTCTTATGAGTTTGTTGTTGCTTCGTCCCAATTTAAGCTCATTAGACTAATGAGAGTCTTTGACCCCAATTTAGAGCTCAATTCGAGTAAAAAAATATCAACCTCCGGGTCTATGATAGTAGTTAGTGTTCCCATCCTCCCCCTCCCCAATTTTAGCCTCCCTTCGTTAGATGTCACTTCCCATAGGTGACACCCATGCCCTAGGGTGTCACCAAAAGCTTCAACAAGTGATTATGTTCGGTAACATCCTTCAAATTTGCTATTTTGCATGTTGAGGCCCCCTTAAGCTTGAAGAGAGAGAGAGAGAGAGAGAACCCAAGTATTTCAACATTGTAAGACTTTATGCATTATGTGATAGATAAGGCCCACGGGTGTTGGGGGTTGTCATTATGTCCATAATGGGCATGCATTGAGGGTGAGAGCACAAGAGGTGGTTCTGTCCGACTAACAAAGATGTTCATGAACCAAAGCAATTGTTAGATGACATCAACACCAAATTCAGAAATAGTTTTTGTCCATTTTTGTTCCAGATCAACACTCTTACTAGACCTCCTAAACTAATCACCATCATTTTGCAGAGCTATATTACCACGAAGAAGAATGGTGCACCATGTTGAATGCAAATTTCTGTGCAAATCCATGCCAATTTCATATAAAGCAATCTATCGATCCACCAAACCAAGGATGATTTCACGCCACGTTCATATGCCTAGTTTCTATGAACTATGTTAATTAGTTCCTGTACAAAACAGAAGGTGATGTGATTGTGATTTCACTCACTTTGTAAGCATTTACACTTCCATGAACAACCAAAAACAAGGGAGCCCTTTTGGAACTAGTGTTATCAACAAGATAGCTGATAGATTGTCAGATGATGGTTAGAAATGTGGGCAGAGCTCATGATTGCCCCACAAACTTAATGGATACAGCAGCACAGTTGTGTTGTTTGGTTACTTTATCTGAATTGTTGCAGTCCTACCTTCATATCGTTTCGAATGATATTGGAGGAAATGGGATTTTGCATAACATTCTTAAGGAGAATAAAATTGCACCATCCAATATCTAAAACTGAGTTTGAGACCACAACTTGAACTCCTTTCAAGATATAAGTTAGCTTCACTGATCTCTTCATGCAATGGTTATAAACAAATCAAGCTCACTCACTTCACTCATGGTAGGGCCACACTGTGTCAAGGTAGTATTGGCTTAAGAATGTTATGTGATACCATGAACGACTTTTAACATAGAAACCAAGAATTTGATTCTACTGAAAATCTTTGATTGATTACTCAAGCGATTGGGGTGCTGACATTACAATTGTTTGTGCTCTTTTGTACATGTCCACGGAAAAAGCAGCCAAATTATTGTGCGAAGATCCACCGTGCTCAATAGCTCTTCTTGCAGCATCTTTCCATATTTGAGCTGCAATTCTGAGCTGTGAATCTTGGGACGCCAACATCCTCACCTTCTTTGCCACCTCATGCCTCTCAATGGACAGGTTAGCACGCCTCTCAAATTCCAAACCCATCTTCCAAACCTCCACAACAAACCTGTTGTTCATGGCTTGATCTGCAAAGAAAGGACAACCCAACATCGGAACCCCCATGGAGACACTCTCCATAAGTGAGTTCCAACCACAATGTGTTACAAAGCCGGTCGTGGATGTGTGCCCTAAAACCTTGAGCTGAGGCGCCCACGACACGACAAGGGCCCGACCCTTTGTTCGCTCCTCAAAGCCTGAAGGTATACCTTGGGCTCCGCCGTCCACAAGATTGGGCCTGATGACCAGTAAGAATGGCACTTGAGAATCTTCGAGTCCGAGGACAAACTCCTCGAGCATGTCCGGAGTCATAATAGTGGTGCTCCCAAATGAAATGTATACGACCGAATTCGGTTTTTGCTTGTCGAGCCAGCCAATGCAATCCACCTCTTCAGGCAATAAACTACTTGTTCCATCACCTTCATTACGGGAGGCTCCGTTGGGGATCGTGGGGGCAACAACAAGTGGTCCAACGGTGAGCAAGTTCACTCTCGCGTGATCTTGTTGGAATGGTTGGAGGACAGAGTCTTCCAGCTCGCCAAATGTGTTAATGAGAGACCACTCCCGGCTATGGAGGCTCTCCGTTTGTTTAGTTGTGAAAAGTTGGAACGAGGGACTAGACAAGTCCGCTGTCAAGAGAACCGAGTGAAGTTCTCCGACTCTTATGGGATGCAAACCGGGAACACACGTCACTTTGCGTGCACACGCAACTTTAGTTTGTTCGCCCGATTTTGCAATATCTTGCAAAGTTGGGACGGACCCGGTAAGCGAGATTGGCGTTGGTATAGGTAGCAATCCTTCATCGATAAGCTTTTGGAAATTAAACTTAATGATCAACGACATGGCGCTTTGAGTGGAGAAGCCCACACTTGGAATACCCAAACGAATCGATGTAGAGTGAGCTTCCAGAAAATTGAAGTCAGATATGATGCACGTGATCGGCACGGAATCCGAGCAAATTTTTTGTATGAAACTTTGCAGAAGGGGTCCTAGAGACATGAGCGAAAATATAAGAGTTTTGAGTGCCTGGGTAGTGTAGTATTCATCTGGCATGCCGTCCTGAATATCCACAAAGTGAATGTCATCTTCTGCACTCCTGTCCCAACATTTCATTGAGCATGATGTTCTGTTAGTATGTAAAGGCACCTCGCTCAATCTTCTGCTCATGTGAGCTTCCTTTTATTTCCTACAATTCAACTCTTAATTTCACTTCGACCAAGCTGCAAAACCTAAGGCAGCCTTATGTGCTCACTCTCCTTATTAGGACTTTGAGCGAAATATGGCAAACGCTTGTAGTTAAGAATAACACCAGAAAGACGCAAGTTACAATGATATTGGACTGTGTGCTGAAAATTGTAGATCCATAGTCATTAAAACATTCAGGAGGGCTTATGCATTCACTCAAAGAGACGGAAAATCTTCACTTGGACCATTTATAACTTTTGCATCTCAATTTCGATTCTGAAGGCCGATCTTCACGATACGCAATTGCTAACCGGATGAGACAACTCCCATCCTGATCCTAACAATCAAAGCTGTCTGTGGAGTTGGAAGTGCCCACAGTAGGGTCACGTAGGTACCTTAACAACGCAAATTGCCTCGTACTGAAAAATATCCTCTCTCTTTCTTGTATTCCTAAGTATTGACAGGCCCTGCTACGTGGTCGTGGTCAACAGGACTGCCAATAGTTCCTACATGAGTTTTTTTTTTTTTTTTTTTTGAGACAGAAGGCCGACAGGCCAGCGCCAAAGCACAGGTGGCAGTTGAATGAGTTGAAGTTCATAGGGGAGTTCATGCGATTTTGAGGTTAAGGTGGTTTCCTATTCTCCAGACTGCCAGGTACTCTATCAAAACCTAAAATAGGGTTTCTCTGTGGTTCATCTGACGGGGTTTTACAAGTAGACAAATCATAGCAGTACATTCATCTCAAAATGCAAGTGACCACCGTTTAATGTTGAGTCGGTGCTGATACATACCCTTCCAAGTTCATGATCTTCTTAGTGCTAACTCCACCTTTAATTAATGATTGAATGAACACTGATTCAACTCATACTTCAATATTGTAGGCCTTGCAACTATATATTTGTCAAAACAAAAGATTAAAATCACAACCCTATGTTTGGTAGGCATTGTTTCTAAGAAACATTCACAACCTAAAAATTTATTCTATTTGCGCTGGGAGACAACATCCTAGGATACCAAGAATGATGTCATGTGGATGGTAGTTATTCAAGAATCCTAAGCAATATTTTACACTAGAGAATCTGAGAGTGATGATGTGTGAACAACATACGTGCCAAGCCGACCCAAGCGCTTGTGAATATGCAGAGTGTTGGCAATGTATAAAGATCCAATTGAAGATGTGCGTCCCAAATGGGATAATTATTAGGCTGACCTAAGATTTATTCCATCTGAGGAGGGAGACAGCATCCTAGGCTACTCAAGAATGTTCTGTGGAAAATTAGTTCCAACGGCGCGTTGAGGGGACGGTGCGGGAACAGCAATGGATATTAATTCATATGCACGGTGCAACAGGTCGGCACGAGCCCTAAACTGGTCCAGTACATAATCAGAATGCCGATGTTTGACTCACGATTACAGTGCAATATTTCACACTAGAAAATCTGAGAGTGATGGAGACTGAGAAACTCACGTGTCAAGGCGACCCAAGCGCTTGTGAATATGCGAAGTGTTGGCGATGGTGACTTTGAAACCATGTGCACCACTCAGACACTGGGCGAGCTGCACGAATGGCCGGACATGGCCTTGGACCGGAAACGGAAACAGCAACGCATGCGGCCGCGGTGGACTCATAGTAACCTCCATCTTTGCAAATCAAGCAGCAATAAATTTGGAGCAAATCGATATGTTGGAAGCAGCGATCACCGTTGGCCAGTCTCCGTTGCAAAACTACTACTCCGCTTCAACACATTCCAACTCTGTGCACAGCAGGTTATATAGTGAAAAAAAACCCAGATGAATGTCCAGAGCGGATGGACGATCAGATTCACAGAACAAATCGTTTAAACTTGAGTGACTGAGCTGACGTGATTCATGAGTGAGCCTCACGTCAGCTTGAGTGAGCCTCACGTCAACTTGAGTGACTTGAGTGACTTGAGTGACTGAGGCTCACTCATAAATCATGAAGGAGAAGGAGAAGGCTCTTGTGATTGTGCACCACGCCACAATGTCTACTAATGAAATCTACGAAAAACGTGTTGGCTATATTTAGGCCCCGCCTGCAACCATGTCAAGTAAGGACTCCACCGTTTTTGGTATTTAGGGCTGGTTTACACCATGGACCAGGAAGTCGTCCCAGGGCGTTGTAAGAGTGTTGATTGGCTGTTGAACTCGTCCTGGGATCACTTTGGTTTATGTGAGCCCAATTATGTGCCCACACATGAATTTAGCTTTAGGAATGGCAAAAACCTTGAATTTGCATTTGATTGAGTTAGTGAGAAGGACAAGAAAGGAGTAGAAGTTTCAAAGTTGAGATTGAATTGAATTAAGTGTTCTAGGTCTTGGAGTTATTAAAGGAGAAAACCAAATAAAATAAAATAAGTAAGTTGGTTGTGGTTGAAGTTGTGGTGTGCTCAAGTCTAAAAGGCTTGAAGCCAAGTAAATTGTTTGTTTTAGGGGGGGTTAGGCTAAGTGGATATCCTTTTAGTTCAGTGGAGGAGGAGGCCCGAGGGCCCTCAGTTCTCTCTCACCAAGGGGTCTCTCTCCCAGCTAGGCACCCCCCCCCCGCACAGGCTCTCTCTCTCTCGGCGAAGGAAGCGCGACTCTGGGGTGAAGAAAATGCTGGATTTCAGGCTAGAATGCGAGGTCAGGGGGTGAAGGTGGATTCGCCGAAGTTTGAAGGTGGATTCAGGCTTGAATGCCGAGGCCAGGGGCCTTGAAAGGATTTCAGGCTAGAATGCGAGGCCAGGGGCCTTGAAAGAAAACTCATACTCTGAATGTGAAGGCCAGGGGCCTCGAGAGTAGATTTTAGTGGAAATTAGTAAGCAGTGGTAGGCTAACTAGATTGTAATTAACCTCTAGTGAGTAAGGAGGTGCCTTAGGGTCCAAAAGTTGGATTAGTTAGTAAGTAGGACCTGCATTATGTAGGAGATTAAAGGAGGAAGAAGATATTAGTGTGGTGTGTGTGATAATCATCATAGATGCATAAGCATTTTTCAATGCTAATGCCCTCTGGTGTTTAATAAAAAGAGTGTGCTTTGTATTTGAATTCATTGGAGCATGAGTATGGGTTCTCCAAGACCAAGAGTCGACAAAGACATGTGAGCCATAGACTTCCACCCGGACCACAGACGCACAAAGGTGGGGGTTTATGGCTGACATAAATGGTGCGTATGCCGGGAGTGAAGCGGGATTAGGAGATTAAGACTTGGAGGTGCGAACTTGAGGGAGAGGAAGGAGCACATGGTGCATGGTAAGCATCTCACTTGGTTTTGATTTTTGTCATTTGGTTAGGTTAGTTGAATTCCATTTCTTTTCCTTGGAATGAATTACATTTCCACTTATGCATTTTGTTTTGAGAAAGGAGCGCGGCTTGAGGTGATGTCCTAAACCTTCTTGGAATGGCATAAGGACATAACATTAATAGCGCAATCATTAGTCCACTAAATCTTAGAGGGATAATTAATTTTAGGAAGAGTCAACTTTGACACTCACCTTGGGGTGAGTTTCCAAGTTAGGGTGTTGTGAATTCAATGATTGCTATAATTAGAAAGTGTTAGTTGAGAATTGTTAGGGTTGATGTCAAATTGAGTCACGGTCGAGCGTGAGTGTTAACTTGCAGGGGGAGAACGAATTGCTTGAGGTATGGCATTCTTCAAAGTGAATTCATTAATTAATTAAGGAAGGATTTTAGTACTTGTTTTTGTTGTTATCCGTTGTAGAGGGTAATTCTCTAGTCATCGCATCGTGTTGGAGACGAGAGGGTGATGCCTCAGTCTTCAATGTGGTGCATGGCAAAGGTCAGCCCCTCACTCTCGGTATTGTGGTGAGTGTCAATTCGAAGGAAGAGTTTGGAGGTTATTCTCTGGCTTGACTGAGAATTGACATGAGCATGCCTATCCCATGTTTGGGATTTTTCACCTAAGTTGGCCTGCATGTTCTCTTTCCTCACCTCCTCAATTTTAAATACACATCCAGAAAAGTGAAAACATTAAAGGAGTGAAGGTAGCAAGGGGTATGTGTGGTCAAGTGAAGGTTGATCGAATGTGCATGAATGCAAGGTAAGACTCGATCTCATAAGCCTAAATTGGAGTTAGGATTAGGAAAGAGTACACGTAGGAAAAAATTGTCTAAGATTAGTGAAGTTGTAGAGGAGGTAGAAGTTGGGATAAAAAATTGTTTGAAGGTGGAGCCTATTGTTAGTCCAGTGTTAGAAAATTTAGAGGGAGATGCACAACTTGAGAAGAAGACTACCCTCTAAGTTGAGTGGTGGGATATCGACGGAGACTGATACAGTTAGGAAGGAGATCCCTATAGAAATTGATAGGGGGGTAGGAGTGGACACACCAGTCACCATGGCTCAGGAGGGAGAGGGAGGAGGTCCAATTCCCATGCCACCCATTGATCCATTGGTTAGGCCGAGAGGTTTACCCATTATGGTTCCACAAAACTTGGCGGCGGTGGATATGCCATCCCACCTCCCTAAGTTTTATGGAACTAAAGATGAGGATCCTTCTAGGCACATGGAGAGGTACATTGAGAGGTTGGCTAGTTCTCTTGTCACCAATCCGGGATATTGGTTGGTGTGGTTTCCTACCACTCTAGAGGGAGAAGCCTATAAGTGGTATAGAGATCATGTAGAGGGTCACTTTAGAGGATGAGAGCAGATGCAGAGAGAGTTTTTGAATGAGTTTAGGCCAGAGGTTGGTCAGAGCACTGCTTTGAGGGCGTTAACATCATTGAAACAAGGAAAGGTAGAAGAGATTTCGGCATATATTAGAAGGTTTGATTTAGTGTGTACACGGTTTGTGGGCACAATGCTCAATGACGACACACTAAAACAATTATTCATTCAAAGATTTTTTAAGGCGGGTACCATTAGAGGTGTGTTGGAAAGGAATCCTCAGACATTAGCGGATGCTAAGGCGGCGGCTAGAGAGATGGAGCACATAGATAGAGATTATGAGAGGTTGTGGAAAAGGGAAGATGAATCAATTTCTCAATTCATCCCCATTTGTCCGAGAGAAGTGGAGGGACAGCCCGGTGGTCAAGGGAGTCAAGCTCCGTACGCTTTCATTGACACATGCCCAAGGCCTCCAGTAGTGAGAGAACCTGCACCATTCTTAGCATTGCCAGCTCCTAGAGTTGCTCCTAATCTCGAAGAGGTAGAGAGAAGATTGGGTGCCAGTCAATTGGGATTTCAGGAGGCTATGATTAAACAAATGCAGAGTCTTACGGACCAGATGTCATTGATGATTAGGAGTCAACAGCATGGTCCTCCTCCTCCAGTTGAGTCGGATAAATATGCTTCGGGATTGTGGTGTGTTCAGTGTGGCCAACCTGGACACACTAGGCAGTTTTGTCGAGTTGGGCAGAATCGTGATCAAAGGAACAATGGTGGCCCACCTCTACAAAACCAGAGAGGCCAAGGTCAGAATACGTATGGTCAGGGAAATTATAGGGGACCTCCCCCTAGAGGACAAGGTGGTCAGAATATGGAGAGAAAGGAGTTTCATCCTTTTTATGGGAGATGGTACGCACCGGGTCAGTGTTGGTCCGAAGGACAAGGTTATGGTTGTAGTAATTGTGGGGGAAATCATCCTTCGGATGAGTGTCGTCAGCCGGACAAGGTCATTAGCATGCCCAACTTGGTGGTCAATCCACAACAACAAGCTAGAGACAACATGAGAGGGGCTAGGCCACAGGGTGGGCCTCCTAATGAGCTTAGGCCACCTAATTTATATTATGACCATGGGAATGCGAGGCAGACGTTCCATCCTCCGACGGGATTGCAGACGGCGAATGGATACATTCCTATTCAAAATAGGCAAGGGGGCCCACAACATTTTGACAATAGGAGGCAAGCCCCTCCTACCGATCCGGGTCCGTCGAATTCTTAGGATGTCAGGTTCATGGATGGTGTCACAGACCCGCATCATGATGAGTCTATTACTTTCCAATGGGTGTTGGAGAAGAACAAGGTCAATGGCCTCCACACACCAACGCCATCACCTATGAGTTGAGGAGTTTGGATGATGAGGTCACTCATGAGGCCCCGGCATTAGCGGTCACCACTAGGGCTATGCGGGGAAACATTCAAGCGGAGAAGGATGTAGAGGGTCAGGAGGAGTACTCCTCAGATGAGGGTCCTAACCTTTCAGATTTAGATAGGGTAGCTAGAGTAGCTAGAAGAGCCACTAGGGAATTAGAGAAGGAGAATGAGATTGTTCAAGATAAGGAGAGGCCAAATATCATTCATGATTTACATGGTAGCGAGATGGGAGAATGGGAAGGACCTAGCATTTTCTTGGAGGAGTTTGATAGAGTAGAAAAAACAAAGATTGAGAAGTCGGAAGGATATGATTTGTGGGCTGATCTTAGCTGATCACTTAAGGCCGACATAACCTTTGGTCAATTGTTGGAAATATCACCCATGGCTCGTAAGACTCTCAAGGAAGGAATGCCAGTGACTAGGAGAACTAGGAAGGTGAAGACTAGAATGGCCGCTAGGGTTCAATTACAAAGAGGCGGACGTGATGTCAAGGCAATAGAAATAGAAGTTATGGTGGTGGACAAAGTGGTTCCCAATGTGCTAGTTGATGGAGGTAGTGGGCTAAACATCTTGCCGGAGCACACCATGAAGAGATTGGGTCTTAGTCTCACGGGTCCATCACCTTTCATCATCAACATGGCGAATCAAACTCCGGCGGTGCCTTTGGGAATGATTAAGGATTGTAGGATTAGCACCGAAGGGGAGGAATATGTAGTCATTTTTCATGTCATCAATATGCATTCTAACAAGGATACATTTCCCATCTTGTTGGGTAGGCCTTGGTTGAGGATGTTGGATGCGGTAGTAGATTGGGGAGGAGTCAAGCCGTCCATTACTTATGGTCCTAAGGACAATAGAGTCAAAGTATCCATAGGATTGTTAGAAGGTTGGGTGAGAGAACAAATATCTTCATCGTCGGATGAGGAAGAGGAAGGCAAGGGGGAAAGTAAAGACGGAAACAAGAAGAATGAGACACTAGTGGGAGTCGTCCATTCATACGGACAAAGGACTATTATAGATTCAGGGTCAGGTAGTTTGGGCCCTAGTTTCTATTATTGAGGTGATGATGGGGAGTATGCACAGTGGTTGAGAGACTATCCCGAGTCAGTGTATGATATCATGATGACGTCCCACCATGCACGTTTAAGTGACGAGAAGCTTAATTCAAGGGGGGATGAAGATTCCTTGTTAGAGCCATGTGAGGTGCTTACCGAGGAGGAGTGGATTAGAGGAGGATTGACGCCTTGGGTAGATAGTGTGGATGAGAGCGACGTGAATTTAGTACATGTAGATGGGACTCAAGATGAGGAGGCCGTCATTGATGCTGCACGGTTGGAGGAACCTTTGCACTTCAAGACCACGTCAACGGGATTGTGGCTGGGCAAGATGTCAAGGATTACCCTAAGGTGCCCCCGGATTGGTATAGGAACAAGGATGAGCAGTCACATGTTTCTAAGGTGGATTGGAGGTATGTGGATGTGAGGACAAAGAATGTGAAGGTTAGACAAATGAAGATGGGTTCTAAGTTGGGAGAGCAAGAGGTCAAGGAATATGCCGAGTTGGTGGATGAATTTAGTGACACATTCGCATGGTCGTATGATGAGCTTAGGGGAATCCCTAGAGAGATGGTGGAGCATCGCATTCCTTTGATTCCGGGTGCTACACCCATTAGACAAAAAGAGAGAATGATGAACCCACAGTTGAAGTTGTTAGTGAGAGCAGAATTAGAGAGGTTGTTGAAGGCTGGGTTTATAAAGCCAGTAGAAATTACAGATTGGGTTTCTCCTATGGTGTTGGTGAAGAAGAAAAATGGGAAGTTGAGGGTATATGTAGACTATAGGAAGCTGAATGCTTGCACACAAAATGACCACTTCCCATTACCATTCATTACGCTACTTTTAGAGGAGGTAGGTGGACATGCGAGATATACATTCATGGATGGATATGCGGGCTACAACCAGATTTCCATAGCGTTACAAGACATTCATAAGACGGCCTTCACCACTCCTTGGGGCACCTTTGTATGGGTGGTCATGCCATTATGGTTATGTAACGCACCCGCCATATTTCAGAGGTTGGTCATGTACATCTTCACCGACTTGTTGTTCAAATCTATGACAGTCTTTCGTGGATGATTTTAGTACTCAGTCTAGTGCTAGCGAACACTTACAGTGTGTGAAAGAGGCTTTGATTAGGTGTAGGAAAATGCAGTTAGCCTTGAATCCGGACAAGACCTTCTTGGGTGTTCAGAGGGGAGTTTTGCTTGGATATGTGGTCAGTGAGAAAGGAAGGGAGCCGGATCCCAATAAGATTGCAGTGATAGATGGGTTGGCCACTCCAACCAATGCTAGAAGGATAGGTAAGTTGCTAGGGCATGTGGGATGGTACCGAGACTTAATCCCGGATTACGCTAAGATTGCGGTCCCTATCACTCAGTTGCTTAGGAAAGATTGTAAGTTTGAGTGGACAGAGGCTTGCCAAAGGGCATTTGAAGAGTTGAGGTCTAAGTTGAGCACCTATCCGGTGTCGAGGCCACCCGATTGGGATAAGTCTTTCCATGTGTTTTGTGATGCTAGCAATATAGTAGTCAGTAGTGCATTGTGTCAGTCGACAGGGGGGAAGGGTAAGGATCAACCCATTGCTTATGCTAGTAAGCAATTGACACCAACAGAGAGGAACTATTCTACCACAGAGAGGGAGTGTTTAGCCATGGTGTTTTCAGTTAAGAAGTTTCGTCATTACCTCATGTGCAATCCGGTCATTTTTTTTGTGGATCACATGGCTATCAAGTATTTAGTCAACAAGGCGGAGTTGAGCGGAAGTCTAGCTAGGTGGGTCTTGTTGTTGGAGGAGTTTGATTACACTGTGGAGTACAAGCCCGGTCGCATGCATTTACAAGCCGACCACTTGTCGAGATTGTCAGAGGAGATGGGTGATAGTCCTATGGATGATAGGTTGATAGACGACAACCTCTTTGTGGTGACGGCTCAACCCGAATGGTATGCGGGCATCGTCGAGTTCTTGACAACTCAGCAGTTGCCAGGGGAGTGGACAAAGGAGGATAGGAGAAAAGTTAGAGTCAATAGTAGGCACTTTGCAGTGATAGGCCATAGGTTGTTTAGAAGGAGAGCTGATATATTGTTGAGAAGGTGTGTGTCCGAGGTTGAAGTACCCTCTATCTTAGCCGTGTGTCATGATAGTGCGTGTGGGGGACATTTCTCTGGACAACTTACAGGTCAAAGATTCTTAGAGCAGGTTACTTTTGGCCGACCTTGTTTAAGGATGCTCATGAGTATGTTAAGCGTTGTGACGCTTGCTAGAGGTATGCGAGGAATGATCTCCGCATGGAGATGCCACTCCATGTATCTTTGCCTTTAGTTCCCTTTGAGAATTGAGGAATTGATTATGTTGGCGAGGTTCATCCCCAATCCTCAAAATGAATGGCTTACATAGTGGTTGCCACCGAGTACCTGACCAAGTGGGCAGAGGCCAAAGCGGTCAAGACGGACACAGCTGCACACGCAGCCACATTTATGTACGAGAACATCATCTCAAGGTTTGGGTGCCCAAAGATTCTGGTTAGTGATAGGGGAACCCATTTTCTGAATTCTTTAATTCAAGAGATGACAAATAAGTTCCAAATAGACCATAGGAAGACTACTCCTTACCATCCGCAGACTAATGGTCAGACGTAGCGCGTCAACGGAATATTGGTGAGTATCCTTCGCAAGACAATTATTGATTCTAAGAGGGATTGGGATGTTAAGTTGATAGCAGCATTATGGGCGTATCGAACAACCTTCAAGGTGACAACTCAAGCAACTCCATTTTCATTGGTGTACGGATTGAAGGCCACTCTTCCCATCGAGTTCGAGGTCGCGTCATTGCATGTGGCAGTTGATTCTCGACTCACAGAGAGCCAGTCATTAAGAAATAGGCTGACAACGTTGGAGGAACTCGACGAGAGGAGAAGGATGGGGGCTCAGCACATTGAGGCCATTCAGAGGCGAAGAAAGGTCATTTTCGACAAACGGCACAAGAAGAGGACTTTGAGGCCAGGTATGATGGTGTTGATTCAAGATGCTAGGAAGCTCGAGTTTCCGAGTAAATTTGATGCCGTATGGTTGGGTCCCTATCTCATTAGTGAGTCCTTCTCCAACAACTCTTTGCAATTGGAGACGTTGAATGGGAAAAGCTTCCCAACTCGCACATCCGGCAGTCGGTGCAAGGAATATAGGGCTTGAATGCCACATCTTGCCTGCGAAGCAAGAAATTCGAGATCCATCCTCTGATGGTCGCCAGTTATGTGAGCCCAATTATGTGCCCACACATGAATTTAGCTTTAGGAATGGCAAAAACCTTGAATTTGCATTTGATTGAGTTAGTGAGAAGGACAAGAAAGGAGTAGAAGTTTCAAAGTTGAGATTGAATTGAATTAAGTGTTCTAGGTCTTGGAGTTATTAAAGGAGAAAACCAAATAAAATAAAATAAGTAAGTTGGTTGTGGTTGAAGTTGTGGTGTGCTCAAGTCTAAAAGGCTTGAAGCCAAGTAAATTGTTTGTTTTAGGGGGGGTTAGGCTAAGTGGATATCCTTTTAGTTCAGTGGAGAAGGAGGCCCGAGGGCCCTCAGTTCTCTCTCACCAAGGGGTCTCTCTCCCAGCTAGGCACCCCCCCCCCCCGCACAGGCTCTCTCTCTCTCGGCGAAGGAAGCGCGACTCTGGGGTGAAGAAAATGCTGGATTTCAGGCTAGAATGCGAGGTGAAGGTGGATTCGCCGAAGTTTGAAGGTGGATTCAGGCTTGAATGCCGAGGCCAGGGGCCTTGAAAGGATTTCAGGCTAGAATGCGAGGTCAGGGGGTGAAGGTGGATTCGCCGAAGTTTGAAGGTGGATTCAGGCTTGAATGCCGAGGCCAGGGGCTTTGAAAGGATTTCAGGCTAGAATGCGAGGCCAGGGGCCTTGAAAGAAAACTCATACTCTGAATGTGAAGGCCAGGGGCCTCGAGAGTAGATTTTAGTGGAAATTAGTAAGCAGTGGTAGGCTAACTAGATTGTAATTAACCTCTAGTGAGTAAGGAGGTGCCTTAGGGTCCAAAAGTTGGATTAGTTAGTAAGTAGGACCTGCATTATGTAGGAGATTAAAGGAGGAAGAAGATATTAGTGTGGTGTGTGTGATAATCATCATAGATGCATAAGCATTTTTCAATGCTAATGCCCTCTGGTGTTTAATAAAAAGAGTGTGCTTTGTATTTGAATTCATTGGAGCATGAGTATGGGTTCTCCAAGACCAAGAGTCGACAAAGACATGTGAGCCATAGACTTCCACCCGGACCACAGACGCACAAAGGTGGGGGTTTATGGCTGACAGTTTACACCAAGGAAAAAATGGCAGAGTGACCATGGAAGTAAACAATATATACAAAAACAATATATACACGCCTATGGGCATATATATATTTATTATTTACAAATTTTCATAGTTGTATTACATGCCGTATGAGAATGGAATGGACAAAGTTGAAGTAAATGATGCTCATGATAATGATTATCATTGACATTCATAATATGAACACATTAAAAAATAAAACAAAACATGATGCAAATGAAACTCAATTATGTACTAGGTCAATTATACAACACAAATATAGAGAATGCAAAGAAAATAAAGTTGGAGACAAAACGTGTATAAGTTCTTCAAGGTATAGCATAAGTGAATGTATATTAAAGAAACGATACCAATAATGAAACCTTCCGTTCTAGCAGTTGAACACGTGCTAACAAAAAACTAATCATCACTATAACTTGAAGTGATGGATGTTGATCATGATTCGGACTCTAAATCTATGAAATTCAAAACCCGACAATCATAATGTCTAGTTTTGTTATGGGTAGAAGAAGGAGAAGATTGAGCAACAAGAACGGAAGCCATGGTTGCGGCATTGATAAGGAGGCTTCGCGGGGGTGATGGACTTGCTACAAATCATGGATCTTCAAAAAATTGTCGCCAATGTTGGCGCCATTGTGGTATCACATTGCTAACACATGATAATATAAATGTCTTAATAATTATTAATGTCCATAATAATCCAAAAAAACACATACACAATATACTTCAAGTTAAAACTATGAAATCAGCCATATGAAACTTTTGAACAAGATAAATAAACAAAATTTACTCACAAAATAGATTGATGGCCTCGCGATTAACGATTGGAGAATCATCCGAAACTTCAGAATTGGTGTCTTTGCCAATAGGTAAAGGAGATTGTGTAATCAAAGGCTTCAAGACGGAATGAAAAACATCTTTGTCACCTTCTTATGCCAAGAAGTGACGCTTCAAAGAGCGACAAGCATGTATGAAGGGATTCTATCAAAGAGATAATAAACAATTATCAAGAGAACAATCAATGAGAGCATGTTAATTTGTACAAAAATCATATTAAAAAAATCCTAAAGCAAAAACAAATTGACTAATACTTGTGGCGGCAGTGAGGTTTGCAACAATGCCTTTAGGATTTGACAAAGCATCAATAAAAGCTTGGAAGAACAATGGATGTTTTTCTCGTGGGCCTCTCTAAGGTGTGATACAATCATCTCTCATAAGTTGAGAAATAACATCCGTGAAGTTGTATTAAACATCATAATTCAAATCCATACCATTGTCCGAAAGATCTTTGTCAATATTCATTAAAAAAGACAAAGACATGCGTTTCAATCCCGAAGTATGATTAAAATTAAGAGCATTGTGAACTTGACGGCCTGCCCAAAAAATGTAAAATAAATAAAACAACAAACCAATCAAATTATAATATACACAAAAAAACATGATTCATTAAAATGAGAAAAATATGATAAAAAAAGAATTGTAAGACTAACCGTTTTGTTTGGATTGCGGAGATTGGCTAGACAAAGTGGGTTTACACAAGTCCAAGGTTTATGACCAACCTTGAAATTGAAATTGAAAAAATAAGAAGATAATTATTTCATCCACTTTAGATCTTCAGGATACCATCATCGTCATGAGATATTACATGCAAAAGAAAAATAGAACAAGAAAAAATTTATCAGACTTTGCATTCCAAGAAGGTATTGTAAAAGGAGGTATTGAAATTTCAGGCACATGAAGCTCCTCCGGAATATTTGCAATAACCAAATCAATTGTTGGTATTACTTTCTAAACACCTTGAAAATAGAAACCTGAATAACAGATTTGCACCAACTTGGATAACAAAAATACAACCAATGGAAGTTCAGTATATTGTTGAGAAAAAAACAATTATATTGATAATTTCACATATAGTTTAAAAGAATAGAGAAAAAAATACCTCTGCAAAAAATACATTGATGCCATAAAAAATTGAGGCTAAGATTTGGTTTTTTCTTTGACATTCAATATGTTCAAAAATCAATCATTCAAATAAATTTAAAATGAGTCTTTATCTTAATTACATTGTGTAGTTTAAGCAGCTTTAGTCTTGATTATTAAATAAGTAAAATATTCAATGCTTGAAGTCCCCCAAATTATTTTTTAAATTATTTTTATTCATAATGTCATTATTCAATTTGAACATTTTGAAAAATTCCGTTTCCCAACAAGTGACCCTCCAAGACTATATATAATCAACAAAAAAATGGCAAAGGTTCTGTTGCATCAAGGACGATCTTGATGATGATGTTTAATTCATAAATTATGAATTCATCAAAAATAACAGCTTCTATAGCCAATTATTGCATGAAAAATAAATTAAAATAAATATATTCAAGTCGGTCGAATAAAAGGCATTGAGAGCAAACAACATAAAGGAATAAATAACCTTGACTTTAAAGGTGGTTAAAATTACAGAGTCTCAATCACGGATTTGACTAAAATGTATGACCACACAAAGATATAAAGACTTATATAGTTCGAAAAATTCTGGATCCATTTAAATCAAATGAAGACAAAAATGTGTCACATATAGACATTTAACTATTGTTTAACAATAGAAAATGAATTCATATAAAAACTTTTATTTAGATAAGAGGTACAACCTAAAACAATGAACGTAATAAAAATTATTTCATATTTTTTCATCAAAATTTTGAATTGTTATGGATCTTCAAAGTTGCCTATCCAAAAAATGTATTACAAAAGATGGATCTTCAAAGTTGCCTATCCAAAAAATGTATTACAAAAGATGAATTTTAAAATGTCCAAATAAAACAGTAGACTTTGGAAATTTTTCCAAAATTGACATTAACATATAAAATCCTACAAAAAAATCATATACATTAAAATGATTTTAATATATACACTTATTTTTTCAAACCCATCCAAACAGTTTTTATATTTTCAAAATTCATCTTCAAAAGCCCAAATCTACCAATGTTAGACATTGTCTAGTTTGTATCCCAAGGGTATTGGTGGTGCCGCCAATACCCCTGGTGCTCACATAAGTATTTTTTGTTTCGTATCCTGGGGATATTGGTGGTGCCACCAATACCCTTGAGCTTTCATACGTATTTTCCATTTCGAATCCCAATGAATATTGGATGCATTACCAATATTCCTCGAGCTCTCACAAATTGTTTTTTTCATATCCGGAAGTATTGGCAGTGCCGCCAATACCCTTAAGCTCTCATACATATTTTTTCATTTTGTATCCCGAGGAGTATTGGCGGTGCCGCCAATACCCCTTGTGCTCTTACAAATATTTTTCGTTTTATATCCGAAGGGTATTGGAGGTGCCGCCAATACTCTTGTCCTCTCATAGTGATTTTTTATTTCGTATCATGAGAGGTATTGGGGTTGCCGCCATTACCCTTGAGCTCTCATATGTATTTTTTCATTTTGTATTCCGAGGGATATTGGCGGTGCCGCCAATACCCTTGAGCTCTCATACATATTTTTTCATTTCGTATCATGAGGGGTATCCGTGGTGCCGCCAATATCCCTTGCGCTCTCACAAGTATGTTTCGTTGTATGTCCAGAAGGTATTGACAGTGCCACCAATACCTTTTAATTTTTATACCTATTTTTTAATTTCATATTCCGATGGATATTGGCGGTACCGCCAGTACCCTTGAGCTCTCATACGTATTTTTTAATTTCGTATCCCGAGGGGTATCGGCAGTGCCGCCAATACCCCTTGCGCTCTGACAAGTATGTTTCGTTTTATATCCGGAGGATATTGACAGTGCCGCCAATACCTTTTAACTTTCATACATATTTTTTGTTTCATATTCCAAGGGATATTGGTTGCGCCGCCAATACCCCTAGCACTTTCACAAGTATTTTTTGTTTCTTATATGGGGATATTGGTAGTGCCGCCAATCCTCCTTGTACTTTCATTCGTTTTTTGTTTTATTTTGTATCCCGAAGGATATGAGCGGTAACGCCAATATCCCGTACGCTCTTATTGAAATTGGCTATAATTTTATATGAATTGTTTAAAACACAAAAGTTTAAGGTGAATACTTACAATTTGGATTTTGTTTCCAGCTACATGTGTTTTGTGTTCATGCTTGGAGTTGTTGTCATCTTCTTCCGACATGCTGCTGTATTTGTTTTTTTTCTCTTCTTTCTAAATTTCAAATTGCTCCACAATATTGTTGGATACATCTCAATTAAGATCTTTTCATGGTCCCTCATTTTTTTGGCTAAATCAATCAATTTTATACTCATTTGTGTTTCTGCAAATCGCCAATATATTTGTGCACTACAATGTGGGATTTTTTCTCTTAATACTCGCTCATTCTTAAAAAAATTGTAGGAAAATATAATAATTTTCATTTTTTTTCTTCCAATCAATTGGGTATTAATATCATGATGTTCTGCCTCTTGCATCTATGATGATAAAGTTTAAGCGCTATACAATCCACTCTGTATAATACTCACATGAAGTTTGATGCTATTCATATCTATATGTATTGAAAGTTATCAATGTCCAATTCTATTCTATTGATTATAATACGTATTTCAAAAGATTTTGACAGCTTACAATTTTCTTATTGTTTTGGTGATGTACAATAAAAAAAATTTATAAGCAAGAATTTGAGCATTTTTTCCCGGGGAAGTCACTGTCGAAAATTTAGATAACTATGAGAGAACAAATATAGGGTGACATTTATTCATGGTTGATAAAAATTATATATTTTTTTGATATACCATAGCCTTGAAGAAATGTGAGGTAGCACATTATATATAATATAGGATCACTTGTAATACCCAAAATTATGTTTATGGTATTTCTAAAATAGCATTATAGTAATTGGTAGAGAATTTATTATTATTTTTAGGTTCAATTTAGGGTAAGAAAAATTTAAGAATTGGATGAAAATTGATCACAAATCCATCTGCAAAATGGATGAACTCGTTGGATGAGGGTTATTAAGTGTACTTTTGAGGAACATTTCATTGACGTTTGTATAATTCTCTGGTTGATCCTCCCACGCAAGACAAGAATTCTATCATCGTGCATTGACCCCTATGTGTTTAAAGGGCTCCATGGGGCCATATTTGGTGAATCTATGGTGGATTGATGGATTTGTTCTAGGCGAGAGGCTGTGGCATCTTTTGTGATGATCGTTTCTCAATTTTCACGTAGGACTCATAAGTAGGCATTTCAAATTGTCTTCACACTTTGCATGATAACATGTGCAATGTTAGTGCAACTGTGTTAGTGAACACATTATGGACACTTTAGTGATGCTGGTTTGTTTTGGAATTTGTGGACTTCTTTCAATGTTTGGATGAAACAATTAAGTACGCCATTATCAATGGGCTTAGACATGTAACCAATTATGTAAGTAACATGCTTCTTGTATACCTAGCTTAATTTTTGTTGCGTGATGAATTCCATTCTAATGCTATAGTACAATGCTATTATCTACGAAGGAAAATTCAAATAAATATAAATAATGAAGGGTCTGAAATATTATGAAGAATTTAATTTATAATTACACATAGGGTGGTACGAAATTGAAGAAAGTAGAATTATTAAAAAATATAGGGTCCACTAAAATGCAGTAAATGAGCTATATAGCCCCCCAAAAAATATGTGTTGTACGCTCATGTGTCCCCAAAGAATACACTAAGTGACTTCCCCGAGCATTTTTTTGGCATCTATTATAATTGGTTTTCATTTATTTTCACGTGAAGATTTGCCAAGTGTATTTTTTTTATTGTTTGTAAGTGGTTTCCTTCATAGTTGTTGGATATTTGGGTTTTTTTTACATTTATGATTTGTTTTGCAAGCCCTTGTAATAATTATCCTACTAATAATATTATTAATTCATTTTTTGTGTTAATAAACACTTATAAAATAAATTATTGGGTTGCATTCTTTTTCATTGATATTCTCGTGTTGTGTTCACGTTCTACCAGTTTATACAGTAACCGTATTTTAATTCAAGAAAAATTAACCTCATACTGCCAATACAAATAATGTCTCACCCACATATTTTAATGTTTTCTTTTTCTTTTTCTTTATTGCCAAATGGTTACCATTAGAGGTTATGAATCATTTGTGCCATTTCCTTTGCTTCTTGAAGATGATGGTCATGTGAGTGTCTTAGAGGATGCTTAGTTTGAGGTTCAATCTCCGGATATAAACCATGTACGTGGAGCAAGAGATGTATTCCGTGGACAGTGATATCTTCGAAACAAACTTGATTTAGAAGAGCATGTGTGAAGATGGCCATGTTTATATTTTGGGTCCAATATCATATGGAGTTATAGGTCTTCTTGATTCTCATATGCAAGTATTAACAAATGAGTATGACATATCTACTGTCCATGTACCTAGTGTGGCTATTGTCAAGATAGGATCAAGTGACGATAATATTTTTGTTGTTGTTGGATTCGGATGATGGTGTTTGTCATATTGTTCATCTTTTTGTCACATCATATTTTCCTTATAGAATTAGGACTCCCAATTCAGTTTGGTTTCTATAGATGTTGATGGTGATGTTTTGTTTATCTTGTCCTTAGTAAGTATGGGTGTTCCTGGTGCGTATGGCCATTCTATAAATGAAATGGATAAGATGCGCGATGGACATCCTTGATGCACAACATAAACAATAAATATCCAAAATAATTTTGAACTGTCCTTTAGGCGTTCTTCTTGTGCTGGTCATTTGCAGTGCACAAACAAATATTGTGATTATATGTATCGCAATGGAGGTGTCCACAACTGTACGGAATGGATTGGATCGATTTCTATCCCATTCTATGTAGGAAATGTTGTCCAAAAATAATCAAGACTGGAATATAAGGCATGTCGTTTCACACCATATTACGTTGTGCTATGCTCGTGTAATATATGTTCAGTCCACATCCCCCGGGATGTCAAGCGTTTAAACACATCTAGGTGTTCATGAACACCCTGTATCAAATGGCACATGTTGTGAGTCATTTGACATGGCTTTCCAATGCGTTGCCAATGAGGTCATGAAGACATCCACTGCCAAGAACTTTGCTATAGTAATAACAACGAGCAAACAATTCCTAACAGACTACCTCCTAAAATGTCCATCAAACGGTGAAGAACATCACTTGACAGGTTCGTCCATGGAGGTTGTTATGGATAAATTTAGTACTCTTGCCTCTCCAAATTGTCGTAACTTCATATTGGGCTCAAAGAATTTTGTTCGTAGCGGAATGGGCACGATGGATAGTATAATGGCGTAAAATGACATGTATTAGTGTGGATTTTTATAATAAAAACCAGCAATGGACTGATGGTTTTGAAAATATTCATGGTAATAGGTTGCCTTCACTATTCTTCAATCAAAATGCGGGTACTTTATATTTCCTAAATTGGAAAAATACAAGTGCCAATTTTAGAGTATATATCCTAAAACCGTGTCCAATTACTAAATTTGGCATCATTGCTCACGTGTTACCGCTCATTGCTCATGTGTTACCGCTCACCGCTCATTGCTCATGTTTTAGCTTCCCTCGACAAAAGAATGATCACACTTTAATTTTTTCAAAAATGCCTTTTTGGGGCATATATTAAAAAAAATCAGCACATTCACTTTTGGGTGCATGGTCAATCTTCTTGGTCCACATTCGGTTTACACCTAGTGAGGGGCCCAAAGGCTTTGTAAATTTATTTTTTAAGAAATTGGACCATGGAAATTGGACCATCAAGTCGGACCATGGAAAAAGACCATCTTCCATGGTCTGACTTCATGGTCCATGGTGTAAACCGGCCCTTAGTGTCACGTACACTATTTGCAAAGGGCCTAAACTAGATGCCTAGAGGTGTCAAAGGCCGGACGCTAAAGCACTCCCTATGAGCTTTCAGGGGGAGGTGGATCGGGATTTGGGCAGTCCCCCATAATTATTATGAAATTTTCTAGATCCTCACTGAAAATTGTTGCTCATCTCCCGTCCGATTTTAAAAAAAACATTGCCCTAACATTCTTGAAGGTCGTCGGTCTACAAAACCCATATTGAGTGCACTTCACTTTCACACAACATTATTTAGCATTCAACTCTTGTTTCATGGGCCCTCATAATATAATAGTGAGACGCTCATAAAGCTACGCCAAGAGACTCCAATTCAAATTTAACTCCTAGCATCTCACTGTTATATTTTGAGGGCTCACGTCACTGAATAATGTTATGCAAGGCCCATAATCCAATATATATGTGCACTTCCACTTAATACATAAAAAAATTGACGGGGATTTCATTCCTAAAGTGAAACTATCAATAAAGCATGTAATTGACTTGGAAGTCAAGAACATTGCAAAATCCTCATTAGCATTGAGGTTATAATTTTTGCGACTTACTATTTGAAAGGGTCTTTGTCATTCTAAAATATGGGGGACTTGTGTCTTTGTCATACTTCAATGATCTTTTATTTAATTTAGATATGAGAATTGATGTGTTTAATTACACTTGTCTAGGCGTCATTATACTTTATTACGTTCAATGTTCTTACTTGCACTTAATCATGCTTAATTAGTTTGAATGTGTATAAATACTTGTAGAACCTTAGGCCTTGCACTCAATTACATTCAATTGTGGTTAATACACTTGATTACATTTAATCACACTTAATTAATTTGAATGCATACGAATACTTGTGAAAGTAGAAGGCATTACCTACACTATTATAAAATATACATGCTTAAAATAGCACACTAATTTAAGTTTCATTTTAGAATGACAAAGACCCTTTCAAATGGTAAGTCACAAAAACTACAACCTCAATGTTTATGAGGATTATGTAATGTTTTTAACTTTCAAGTAATTACATGTTTTACTGATGGTTTCACTTCGGGAATGAAATCCCAATCAATTGCTCACACACACACACACACACACACACACACACACACACACATATATATATATATAGTGGATTGTGGACCTTGAAAGTGAGGTGCACTTGATATGGGTTTTGTGGACAAGTGGCCTTCAAGAATGCAATGGCAATGTTTTTTTTGAAGTAAAGGGGGGGGGGGGGGTGTGGGTGCAACAATTATCGGTTAGGATCATAAAAAAATTTAAATTTTTTGGGGGTTGCCCTGTCCCTTATCCACCTCCCCCTGAAAGCTTGTAGTGGGAGGTTTAACATCCACCGTCTCAAAGTATCACATCTGCTAATTGCCAATATGATATTATTCATCAACATAAGTAACTTTTTAAAGCTAACAAATATTTACATTATGGCACAAGCGTAGCACATTGGGATACTCAAGATGATAGTTTTGCGTTTTCATATGCAAGGGGAGATAATAGTGTGCATACTAATAGCAGGTGTCACGTGTTTATATTTCAATGTGCATGAGGAAGATGTTCTTGAGCATAACAATGCCAAGTGTCATTTGGGTATACTTTAGTCAACTTGTAGACCATTGTGTAACATAGGCATATACCTTATAACACTATTAAACATATGCATGATAGGATATTTGTAAGCGCACTGGAATGTCAAGTGCCATGAGGTGATACTAATAGTGAAGTTGTCGATCATTACACTAAATACTGTATTTAGTGTCGTATGGTATTTTATGTCACTGTAGTAACTTTTTTTTAATGACACTTCTTATGAATAAGTTTACAAGTATTTTCATGGATGATTGAAATTTGGATGATATTCATGCTAATTATGGAGACAAAGTTTGGTATATTCTACGTCCAAACATTTTTGTGATGAAATATTGTCATGAATCATTGAAATTTGAGTGAAAAATCACTTAGTAAGTGATAATGATTGCAACATTGTAAATCTACAATGACCAAAACTTTTTACAAGGATGACAAATAATGTTAGGTTTACTTTTAGTGTTGAGGACACTAAATACAATATCCAATATAGTGTAACATAGCATACACCTAGAAATAGGGTAACTGAGATTGTTACCCATGTGACACTAAATACCATAAACGATGTAGTTGTGTTAAGTTAGTTTGAAGTTTTGCGGTTGTGCCATGTTGGCTAGAGGAAGCATAAATTAAGGTAGATGGGTCTTAAATGGTGAAATTTTTTCGACTTAGCCCACTTTTCTTAGGATATAGAATGCAATTGGTACAAGGTGATCAACAAATCCAAATTAAGGCCCTAGCCATTTCCTCATAACTTCTAGAGTTCATATGAATATGTTATCCATTATTAGCATGAAAATTTTGTGCACATTAAATGGTCATATAAGCCTTTCAAATTCCCCTCAATTTATGAGTGTGGAATGATTATCATATCTTGAGCACGCAATCTGATCTCTTATATTATTCTTGTCCTCCCACATGCAGTTGGGGAGAAGGCTGCTTAGAAGGAAAAAAAAGGCCGGTTACATTATCCTTAAGGTGAATGTGCCTAATTCAATTACTTGTCTTAATCGGACATTTGCATTTGAGCGGTGCATGGTTTCATGTGTCTCTAATATTTGATACAAAAAAGACATGTTTTAAAAGAGATTGGATTGCGTGCTTAAGATATAATAAACCATCCACACTCATAAATAGCACAACAATGACAGTAATTGAAGTATCTCAAGAAGTGTCTAGGGGTCTAAGAAAGGAAAAATCACAACTGGAATGGGATGTGGGAAAGGAGCCAAACATTTATGAGGGTAGAGATTGTTGATTTTGGGATGAAGGTTTTTAAACGAAAAATATAATGAAAGTGAAACAGAGAAAGACCTACATGATGGTCTAAATCCTATTGAGTTGGACATGCTTATTGGTGGATTCTCTCCAACAGCCTCAAATGTGGAGATGACCAAGAATTTAAAAACTACATATTAATCTTCATAGTAAACCTAGTTTGAAAGTGTTTAGAATTACATCGCATTTTTCCTCTCTCCAAATGATGTGATAGCACACTAAAATAGACATCAACTAATATAATTTTTTATCAAAATTTATCCATATTTGATTTTTGAAATGTAAGGAACAAAATTTTGGCCCTATTATGATGTTATTATAGAAAGTAGCCATTAAATATGTAAAGTTAAGTTCATAGTGATGCAAATAATCATTATTCATCATTTGTTATATATCGGCCATTCGCCGATATTCAATAGTTGTGCTTGAAAATAATAAATATTCTTCATCATTCATGAGACAACTTTGACTTGCCCGATCATGAAATCAGATTGGGCTTTGTCAATAAGGAAATTTGTGAAGAAAAACGTTTGTCGAGTCCTATGCCTATGACAATAATTGAGGATAAGAGGATAGATACAAGCGTTTAGATCATACTCCCTCCGTCCCAAAATGATTGTCCTTCTTCACAGAATTTTTTGTTCCAAAATGATTGATTGTCCTACTTCTTGAATCATTTTGTCCCAAATTGATTGTCTTGTTTCTCTATGATTCATTGAATGATATGTTTCGTTGCTTCGATGATTTTCGACACCGGGCTAGATATTAGAGGCTCAAAGTCAAATATTTTCGAGAATCAAAGTCATCATCAAGAAGGCTTTCGACACCGCAACTTCCAGGGGTGTTTCGGAGTAGTTGTTGTTTTCTATTTTGAGCATCATACTTACAACTACTCGGACAATGGTGAGCGGGCCTTAATCTCGCCAAAATTAGAAATGAGGACAATCATTTTGGGACGGAGGGAGTACTTCAGATATATTAAAGCCCATAATTGGAAGAAATTATATAATTCAAGATGGATTCATAATCGACAATTCATTCAAACAACATAATTTCTCCTCAAAGTATGAAGGTGATTAAATATTTTCTTCTACTTGATGTAAATAAGATTCTCCTCGCTCATGCGTATATGCGATCAGACATTGGTAGGCAGACAAATAAATTCATCTATGATTTAGGGATAGAATTCATCTCTTATTGTTTATGAATCTTTTGCGTTACTTTATGAGCTTGCTCCAAAAAGCAAAAAGGTGGAATTCTACATCAATTCACTATGGATACATGTGCCCGAGCTTCATGCACATTGCTTTAACTTAGATTTGATCAAGATTGATGTGAAGGTGTTTATATGGAGATCCCGATAATCAAAAGAGCCTTTATTCTCTCAAACACATGATCGGTTGTTTGGGTTTGATACGTGATTATATGAGTTTGGTTTCACGGAAGATAATACCTCGCTTCTTGATGACTCACCATACAAAAAATCTTGAACAACTCCTATTGAATTGTCTACCCAACCACTCTTACCTTTGACAATGAAAATCGTGATTTTCTCGTGAAGAAGTTCTTACCATTTTTATAGGGGCTAAAAAACTTTGGTTTACCTATTCATAGATATTGTAAAATGAGGAGCGATTTGAAATAAAAATCATGTTGCTTTAAGGGATTCTTTGAAAATAACCGGTTCATTGAAATTGGCCCCCGAGACAAGATTCGTTATGAATTTTTAGATGATTCAACCGCCCATAATAGCTGTGTTCCACATTGTTGATAAAAATTGTATTGGCTACTAGCCTATAGTCATCGGGCATCATTGTGAATTTATACAAAAACTTTTGGTGGTGAAGAAATTGTAGTTTTTTCTTTTTCTTTTTTCCTTTCAATGTGGATCAATATGATGGGTTTATGGCATTATTGTCTTCCATGTCATATGATGTTTACGGGCTTAAAATATTATGTTTGTGCTTCTCTCTAGCTCTTGTCTTTATCATCTATTATACAAACTACCACATTACACTACTTGTACATGAAACTTGGTTTTTTTAATTAGAAATAAAATTAAATATATATTTAGTTATATAGTATTTAGGTCTCAACACTTGACCTCAAATGCCTTTACGTTCCACCACATGCGGTCAAAAAATGCGTTGTACTTTGCATCATGGGCCCCTTATACTATGTCGATGAAAAAATTCCAACCACGCCCGGGAATCCTCATGGGAACATTGTGAAGTGGTATGGGCTAAAAAACTATTTGATATGCTATTATCTTAATTTCATGTGGGCCTTTGGTTTATATTGCCCATACAACAACTGAACCTTTAGTGGCTTATGTTCTTCCAACATCAATTATTGAGAGCCTACCCTTGATCTTGAGTAAATAAGATTGTTCCTATAAAGAGAAATTTACATGGAATTTCAAAGTGTTGAGAACCTTTTATTCAAAGATTAGTACGAGAGACAAATGTAAGGAAACTACCGTACCTGCATGGCCAATTCGGCACTTAAGTGCCGAATAATTATTTTGATTATTGCAAGGTCATTCTGCAGTTACAACAATATTTTAATCATTATTCGACACCCATGAACAATATTAACGGAAAATTCGGCATTATAACTGTAGTTTGTTATTTCTGTTACATTCATCCCTCCTCTTAACGCTTTAAGCTCAAAAATACTGTGATTTTTTTAGACAATATGTTTTCATGAAATAGTTCACAGTCTGAGACTCTGAGGATGGGGTTGTATGTATGAATAATTTCGATGCAAAAATTTAGTATAGAGATTTATATGTGTAGAATAGTGTGATAGTGAGAGGTTTCCTAGATTACAATGGCATTTCACAGTGAGAAGAAACAAACAATGCTCACTTCTATATTCAAAACAATCACACAAGAAGAGAGAGAAGTAGTTCTTGCAAAAGAAATTGAGATTTTGAATGAGGCAGTTGAAATTCACAAAAGTTTGGAAAGAGAGAGCCCAGAAAAACGTCCAATAGATCGTCTTAGAAAGTCTTCAATTCTACTTCAACCTCAACAAATCAAGAAAGAGAAGGAAGGTGATGAAGAGCACAAAGGAGGCAATCAACACAAGAGGAAAAGAGAACCATACAATAAATGGTTCACAAAAGAGCTCTTCCTTCCTATTGAGAGGGCTGTCAAAAGGTATGGGAGAAATGCTGATGTTGTCAATTACTTGAAACTAGCATTTAAAACTCCTCACGCTTCAAGTCCTTATGAGAAGTTAAGTAGAGCAAGTCTATGGAATTGGTTTGATGACAAAGGTGATCTAAGACCTAATTTCAAAGAAGCATCAGAGCTAGGACATCATGTGAAACATCAAAAGCAAAATCTTCATGTCCTAGAGAATCGCCCTCATGTGAGTGATCAGTTGGTGTCTAAACTTGAAAAATTGAGGGAAGGAGGTCACACTCTTTCGCTTAGCATTGTTCAACCAATCTTGAGAGGCATGATTGAAGCTGTAGCACCTAAATTAATAGGTGACACTCCTGGAGGCTTTTCTGTGTCAATGAGATGGACAAGAGAATTTGTTAAATTCTATATGAATTGGACATTTCGTAAAGGAACTACAGCTGCAAGCAAAATTCCTACTGATTGGATGGAACAAGGATTGAATATGAATTACAGAATAGCTTATCTTGTGAAAGTGTACAACATTCCTCCATACTTGGTGATAAACTCACACCAAACCGGTATTCATTTAGTACCATCAGTAGGAGGAAGAACCTGAGATATCAAAGGAGTCAAGGATGTCAAAATCCTAGGTTTAGAGGACAAGAGACAAATAACATGCGTTGTTTCTTCCAATGCATCAGGAGAACTTTTACCTCTTCAACTGATATTTACAGGTACTACTAATCAGTGTTTGCCAAAGTACACTGACGCAAAAACAAGGTGTTTAGAAGAAAGTTGGCATCTTACCTTTTCAGCTAATCATTGGAGCACATTGGAGACTTCAAAGCAATTCGTGGAGAAGATTTTTGAACCTTACTTAGCCTCTATGATCAATTTGCACAATCTGCCAAAGAATAAAAAACTTGTTTGGTTAATAGACTCATGGTCAGTATATAAGAGTTCTGAATTTTTAAATTGGATCAAGAGTGAGCATGGCAATGTCCTAGTTCTATTTGTTCTAGCCAATTGTACCTCAAAGTTGCAGCCTGCTGATGTGATTCTCCAAAGGCCTTTGAAACATGCCTTTAAGCTGCAGTTTCACAAATAGACCACATCACAAGTTAGAACTCAAATTGAGGGTGGCAGAGAAGGAGATGTAGACTTGAGGATGAGCAATTTGAAGCCACTAATTTGTGAATGGCTTCACAATGCATAGACACAAGTCAAGAACATGCAAGACATGATTATCAAGGGTTGGGACAAGTGTGGGATAAACAAGGCATTCATACATGAATTTCAACTCAAGGCTATGGTAGCAAATGCTGAATCTCCACTCTTCAAAGTGACTCCAGAAATTGAAGAAAACATTGAAGAAGATAACATCTCAGATCCTATAATACCACTTAAGAACATTGTTAGTGAGTGTCTTGCAGCTGATGTGGAGGAAACTTAGACTTAGCTTCTGCAGTTGATGTAGAGGAAACTAAAACCTAGCTTCTCCTAGCAGCGTTTGACTGCATAAGAAACTGAGGCTGCCAGAGAATGTGAACATGGATGTAATCAAAGCTGAGATTCTTGAGAGTGGCAAGTTGATATAAACCATGCCTGCGACAACAAATTAACACAACAATGGAGCAAAATCAGTTGCCGCTGCTTCAGAGGAACCATCTACATCGATGTCGCAGGCAGCTACTTCATCCAAACAATAGTTTAATATGAATGTGGTTGAAATTAGGTGTGAAATTAGAAATTGTAATGAGAACAGAAAATTAATGGTTGTTGGGAACTATCCTAAATTCCGGGAGGCTGATGTTAAGGTGGTGGACATTCTTAAAATCAATTTGTACTTATTGTGCAGATGTTGTCACACAAGGTCAGAATTATGTTGGATCCTAACAAAACCAATGTGGCCCTCAGCTTGGTGACACAACTTCTGTTCTGCAAATCTTGATACGGTTCATCAAAGCTGGATTCCCAAATTCTGACATTGTAAAACACTATCCACACTTGCTATTACATTCCAAACATCTTAGCAGTCATATTTTATCAACAAACCTCAGAATACACTTCACCTGATCCATATTGATAACAACGATTGGCGTGAGCGAGTTGCAATCTTGAGAGGAAACTATGGTAGTCAAGCCATGTTCAGGTACAGAAAGTGCAGATCGGCAAGAGGTCCCAAAGAAAAACCAGAGCCAAGATCATGAGAGAATAAAAAACCTACCAAACGCTGATGGAGTGCTTCGAAACGTTTTGGCTTTCGGTGCGAAAGCCACAGCCCAGCTCTGCACCGAGGTTGCGACGGTCCTCTGCAGCGCCCGCAACACAAACCCTAAGATCTTCGCACCGCCAAGTAAAAGGGAGAGCAGAGACAAACCAAGCCAGAACATCGTCTGCGCGTTGCGCGCGCCAAACCAGAACCGCGCGTGCTGATTTCATCTATTTCCGCAATTCATCCATGAATTTCATCAACTTTGGGCAGTGAGGCCTTGTATTTATCACATATTTCGGCACCTCACAAAATGACTTATTTTCTGCTGAACTGGCCATGCAGGTACGGTATGTATCTTTTGTTGACATCAATCCATTGCTATTAAGACTAAACCCTGATTATGCATGCTACATTCTTTGGCCATTTATAGGCAAATTATTCCATCCAATGCGAAGTGGCGTCATCCAAAATTTTGCTACAGATATTCTACCCTTCATATATCATTTACATAAGTTTGAGTCTGTTCATGAATACACAAGGATTGCTCAAAGACCTGGGAAAATGTATTTAAAAGTTGGGCAAATCTATCAAATACCACTGCTCAAATTGGGTTGGAATTTTTGGTGAGGTGTTGAAGTGTTGAATGTGGGCTGACAATCTCCTTGACATTTGAAGATAATGAGCATAATTTGGGGAGGTACCAAAATATTGGAGGTTGGCCTTCAAATTCCACAACATTGAATATAATGGACATGGTAGAGCATTTAGAATATAGAATTAGTATTGGGAGATAAATCATAACTTCTAGGTAGTTTGTGGCATTACTTAAACTAGCTATACAAGAATGCACCTTAGGTCACAAACATGTACAATAAAAAAAAATTGGGATAAAACAATACGATTTCTCTTCTTTTCAATTCACCGAGTTTGTGGCAAAATGGTTGATATAAATTCTAGATTTTGTTTGGTATATAATTACTTAAATGCTAGTTTAATGGCTAGGAGTTTTGGGTGATTTATGGAGCCGGGAGAAATTTTTAAGTCTATGTAGGTGATGTATTTGTCTTTAATTTTGAATTTAGCATCTTCTAGTGTTGCAATAATAGCGTCTTCTTGTATTTATCTGGTTGTGTTTCTCATTGGACGGAATGCTTCTTGACTACGGTGCAAGATTTTGTAGTGTTCACCGAATGTGGTGAGGAGAGAGGTGAATGTGCTACACTAAATATACCAATTAGTGAGGGTGGTACTAATTCAAGTCACACGTACAATCTAGCCAATCACAAAGTTACCAAGGGTTGAAGTTGCTACTAAGTGACACTAAAGTCGTGACTACGGTAAATTCTATGCTTATATACGATAGATTTCAAAAAAAAATAGTGCGCGCTTGTGCTTAGTGCACGCCACATGCTTGTCAGTGAATAGTGCCAAATTCCGGACTGGGTACTTTCATGCCAAGTGCCGAGATAAACAATACTTCCTAGTCTTAGATCTAAGATCTTTTGGTGGCACTAATTCACAGTGTAAAGGAATTTAGTATCACTTTCACAAATTTCCCAAGCTCACTAATTGGTATATTAATGTAGTAAATAATTTATAAATGGTACATGCTAACGCGATGGGTCTATAGTTGGTGATTATTGTAGGGTTGTCTTTTTTATGGAGGAGCATTGTGGTGTTATGTTTCCATGGATTTAGTATTTCTTTTTGGAGATAGTATTGTAGAAAGAAAAGGTGGAACATGTTGTGGAAGCTTTTTGGTAGTGCTTTGAGAATGTCTGGTCCTAGGGATATACCTTTGGAGAGGTTTTTGAGGCACTTATCGTAGATAATTATTGTGAATAAAGAGGAGGATCACTTTCCCAATATGAGGCCATCATGATTTGCCATGGGTTTTGTTGATGGCACACATACATTTGGCAGGGAGGTATGTGCGGTTTGAGCATAGGGGTGCTTGTGTGTGGAATGATTTTGTTTTGTGGAATGTAGAACTTGGCAATGTCATCAGGGTGGGTTGCTAGGTGACCGTTTTGATCTACTAGGCAGTCAAGTGGTGTGGAGTCTTGTGGGAAAATATTCTTTTGTGTATTTTTTTTGAGTTTTTTTGTCGAGGATAGTTCTATATTTTTTTAATTTTTTTGGGTAGTTTAATGTACTTTGTTGGACGATGATTGTACCTGCTTTGGCTTTGGCATTTGTGGCAATGTATGTGATATTGTTGATCTAGAGCTGTATCTTTTGCGGGTCATTAGTGTGGTGATTGTGGTGAGTTGGGGATGTTGTTTAGTATGTCTGGTTTAAGCTACCAGTTGGGGGGGGGAGGGGATTGGCAATGTGGTAGTCCTTATGACTCTTTTGATGAGGTGGTAAGTGTTGAGGTGGTAAGTGTTGAGGTGTTTTCTTTCCACTACAATAATTTGTAGTCTAGAGGGTTAACATGATCATTAAGCTCCAAATTTCAAGACATTTGAAATTTTCACCGATTTTGCAATCAAATTTCTCCACATGCCGTGTCATTTGCATTTGTAGGGTTTCACAAAACTAAGCTCCAAAATTCAAGTATGATAGTAATTTCAATCTCCACCACAATAATTTTTAGTCTGCAAGGTGTAACATGGTAAATGCTTAAGCTCCAAATCCAAAGGCATTTGCAACTTTCATCGAAAATGCATTGTCCAATTCTCCACATGCCAGTTTGCATCTACAGGGTTTCACATGATCGTAATAAGCTCCGGATTTCAAGACATTTACATTTTTCAATAGGTGTTGTTAATTGTCCACTACAATAATTTGTAGCATGGAGGGTTTAACATGGTCATTAAGCTCCATATTTCAAGCCATTTGCAACTTTTACCAAATTCACAATTAAAATTCTTCACATGCCGTGTTGTTTGCATTTGTAGGGTTTTCCATACCAAGCTCCAAACCTCAAGCATAATAGTAATATCAATCTCCACCACAACAAGTACACTCTAAACTCCGTAATATCAACATCCTTAATGTCACTCCTTCTCTTATATCCCAAAACCCTAGGGAATGGATGTTCTCATTTAAATCTCACTCCTTGTTGTCACGTTTTCCTCCCATACAACACATGTTTTGACATTAAAATAATCCACCAAAGAATACAAGCCACACACTCGCACACACCATGTTGTCATGGTAATTATTGTCATTAGTGCACTGTCAACTTTGTGTTATTCCATAATGTCACATGCTACTTCTCTTTTTTTTTATCACACATCCATGTTAACACTCCAAAACTCTTTATATCATGTGCACTTCGGTTGCCACAGCGTGATATTACAGAGTTTAGAGTATAGTTAATTGTATATTCAATGGTAGCCAAGAATGGCAATAGCAATAGCAAATGTTGAATGAATATCTCCACATCAAGATAAGATGCAAAGGGACAAATGTTGTAGAATTTCATCTTGGGCCTCCCGCACATGAATTTTGATGAACATAATGTTGGGGAGAATCAATTAGAGAAACTTCTGCTGAGATAGGACATCTTTCAACTTATACAGCTTATAATATGAGCTTATAATACAAGGCCAAAAATTGAGCTTCCATTCCAAGGGCAAGGCAAAACCTCATTCTTTGCAAAACACCAAATATGTGTTGGATATAGATTGATTGATCAATGAGGTCTTGAACATATTCGGCTACCCACTAAAGTATGTTTCTTTTCAATGTATGTATGAATCTCAAGGGTTTCTTGGCAAGGGGCTTGCGCCAAGTGATACTCTAGCAATTACTTGTACTAGGTGGGCAAGAGAGTGGCAAACTTGCTTTTCGTGCAATGAGGAGTCTAGCAAGTTATATCGGTCGGGAAATAAAACGCAAAGTTAAAAAAGAATGACATGTAGTTTGAACAAATGAATTAGATAATAGAACAGAAAATGCGCTTGGGCATGCATATAGAAGATAGTCTAAGAATGCATTGAACCTATATGGAGCTTAATGACCATGAGCATGGAGGGTTTAACATGGTCATTAAGCTCCATATAGAAGATAGTCTAGTAAGAATGCATTGAACCTTGTTAGCATATAAATGTGCCCAACAATCCCCAACTCCAATATATTGAATGAATGTATTCTAAGGTTGTCGGTGCCATGCTTCAAGTCAGGTGTTAATGGAAAAAAAATGATCACCTGTGAATAAAATAAAATAATTAATTATTAATGTGAAGACCTGACTTGCAAAAATATTCAACTCTCAAATTAATATTGATTATTGTTTTACCTTGAATAGAGCCCAACCTCAAAAAGAGCCTCTTCATTCATGCTTGCTTTGTCAAGAACCAACATTTATGTTTACCTATTTGACTATTGTTAAATGAGTTCCGATACATAATGAAATTGACAACTACATTGATAATCCCATTCAGTGCGTGTGGTACTAAACCACCAAAACATGCGAGGGCTAAATTTTTTCACTAAAGGATACTAAATTCACGAATGGATGCTCTTTTACCATACATTTCAAGAAAAATAGTGTGTGCTTTAAGGTGTTTATAAAGTGCATGATTTATTTTGGTGAACTCGAAGAGGCTTCTTCGTCTTCCTTTTAGTTGACACCACTAACTCCTAAGGCATCTCCTAACACTAAGAAATTAAAGAGAGCTTGCATTGAGAGTTTTTGACAAATGATGTTGAATGAAAATTAGCACAACATTTAGCCCCCTTGGATCAATGTTCCTTTTGGAGGAAAGAGTTTTATCTTCATTCACCCTTCTTTGATTTTTAGATAGAAGTAGAAATTGCAAAGGATGCATTGTCATTGATCTCCACCAAATCAGTTTTCGAAGCATTTTCCTTTAGAAACTAACTATAATTCCAAGGTAAATCAAAATCAGGGGCTTGTAAACATAGACACTCATCCCTTTGTGATAGACACCATTCATCGGTTCGTGAATGCACATCGCCCTCTGGGAAATCAAAACAAAATAAAATTATTGCATGCAACTTTGAGCACACATGGGGTGTTGATCATCTTCTCATATTGGACTGAAAACTCAAATTCTGGAATCTGACAGAAAAACAATGAAGCCACCCTTTTAAGCTGGCCTATCTGGAGTTGATCGAAAAAGCATTGAACATGACTGGAACCTCTACTATATGGACATAGATGAGTCGAGGATCTAGAGACGCATAAACCTGGCTGGATTTTCTCGTTGGTGATTGAGGAACCTTTAAGGGCGGAATGGACATCCGTAGGTAGAAGAGTCCTCTTGGGGGTGTCGGAGGTGGAAACAAACGGAAGAAGTTTGGGAACGCCTGGTTTTTATGCCGGAGAAAGGTTCTGTACACTGAACATCTGATTAAGTGATGCATCAATAACCCACACTAACTGGCGTGCAATCACTGCGCGACAACTAGAGAAGGTGTCCCATGACACTTAGTGCTACATGGCAAGTCATGAAGACCACTCTTTGACTAATTACCATGGCGCACCAGTTTTAGTGCCACACTAAATCACATGTTTAGTGTAACCTCTAATCTAATCCACAAATGTCCTCTTCAGCTACCCTTCTCCTATACTTAAATCACCTCGGATCCAGTTCCCTTGCCCTGGGCTCCATGAATGTGTGAGACATGTCAAGTGCACTCTTGGAAGTGTGTGCGTGATCACCTTGGGTTTCTCCACTTTCAAGAGCAATGGCGTCTCTAAGGTCGCGAACGACCTCGGTCATAGTGGGTCTGTTCACAGCCTTCGGCTCCACACACAACATTCCAGTTTCAGCCACCTTCCACATGCTTTCGAGATCATAGTTTTCTCCGAGAGATGGGTCCACTACGTCTCTTATGTTCCCTGCTGAGAGAAGCGGCCTCACCTGCTCACATACCGACCAAACATTCCATCCCACTTCAATATTCCATTCCACTAGACTGGATCATAGCAAGAAACATCGCCATGTCAAGAAGAAAGAGAGGAGGAATGACTCCAATGTTGCCACTGGTGTGAATTATGGTGTTCCTTCATCTTCGAGTTCGTCTAACCGCTAAACGGGCATCACAAAGAATTAGAGGGACCCCAAAGACTCCTGCCTCCTTTCAAAGGTTAACACCTTGAACGGCACCTATCTCCCTCCAAGGGCAAGCCCCTAGGTTCCCACGTGGTTGGTTGAAAATATACAATTCGCCCGGATAACCCCACTATGATTGGGTGGACCATAGGTGGTAGGGTGCACCAGAAATCAAATTATAAGAAGGTCACCCATCCGAGTACTATTCCAGCCTTAGGCGGCTATACCTCTGAGTTCCCATGGGATCCTGGTTAAGGCCTTAGGTTTGAGCCAGCCTTCATTGCCATAAGTTGCAACAAGGCAATGATATTCAAGAAACATTGTCACGTACTTCAGTGACCATTACTGTAAAACATGAGTAAATGGAGACTCACCCATTCAACAAGGACAACTTGACCGCAATCATAACGTGTTCTGTCAATAGCCTCTCGTCCACATACCAACTCCAGCAATACAACTCCAAATCCATACACGTCGCTCTTGTCGGTCAAATGACTTGTTTCCAAGTACCTGTACAATATACACACCTCACAAAGTAAATAAGAGAACATCCAGAGTGGGATGGCAACTGTCTGTAGCACCCAGAAGGGTTATCAAAGCAATTTTATACTGTTTCGTTAAAGTGAAAAAAAAAACAAACAAATGAAAAAACCTAAGGATTCTATTTGGTGACCTACGATTTAGAGAAGAAAAAAAATCTAAATTTAATTAAAATTCACATATAAAGGTATAAACCTTTTCTACAAATGGTAAGAATAAATTCTTCTCAATGCCCTCTTTCTAATCATATTGCTCCTCTTTGTGAAATAACATATCATCAATTCATTAGAAGCACTAGAAACACTAGAAGTGATCGATTAACAGTTGTTCTCCACCCTAAGAGTTGGTAAAGAGTACCTAGAACAATACTGACTAGACACATGAGAAAGAATGTGAACAATAACATGAAAGTAACTTACTCAGGATCGAGGTAACCAGTAGTGCCTTTGACATCAGTTGTAACATGTTGTGTTAACTCATTGGAAGTTAATTTTGAGAGTCCAAAGTCTGCCACCTTGGCCTCCATATTACCCTTGAGTAGGATGTTGCTTGTTTTCACATCCCGATGAATTATACTTGGACTGCATCCAGTATGTAAGTACTCCAATCCTGCAACATTCAAAGCTCCCTTGGATCAAACTCATGTACTAAGAATGTCCTGACAAAACTTCATTTCTTCCAACTTGTCAGGTTTTAAACCATATGAAAGGCTTCAGCACAAAAACCATACCTCACATTTGACTTGAACCATTCACCTAAAGCATGCATCAGAATTATATTTCAATCATCAAGCACCACCTTACCTTGGGCTGCAGAAAGTGCAATTTCTAGTCTCAGTTTCCAAGGTAGAATGGTCTTAGGGAGGCCCAGGTTGTTGCGATCTCCTGCACAGTTAAGATTGGTCAGTCACTAAACACAAGAGTGTTATTCAATTCTTTTAGCAGCAAGCCAACTTTCTATTGTCAAAAAGGAGAGAAGAAATGCCCTACCATCTTCAACAAAATTTGAAAGTTCCTTCATGTACATGAACTAAGAAAGTGTATCTACCTCTCATCGAGTCTGGTTAGCATCAAAGAAAATATTGTAAACTCACCGTGAAGATATTTTCTCAAGTCTCCATTTGGCATGTACTCATAAATAAGAATTTGTTCACCTCCTTCTTGACAGTGACCGACCAGAGACACAAGGTTTCTATGATGGACCCTAGCGAAAAGATCCACCTATACACACACCAAACATAATGGGAATGCCTGGTAAGAATCAGTAAAGTCCACACTTCTTGAACACCCTCGCATACCATAGGAGGGAGGCTACTTCATCACTAGTGTGACAAATATTTATTTATTTGGATAAAAACATTTTGTGAGGCTTGTTTGAAAATTTCCAAAATTTCCATTATTACTTTAAAAGGGTCTTCAAACAAGCCAAAATTTTATTGTAATGGCTCCTAGTTTTGACATGTATTAGTTTTCTAAATTTTATAATTTATCAATAATGAACCAAAGTCACTGCAACGGTATCCATTTGAAATAGACATAATCTCTTCGATCTAGGTAATGAGTATACTTGTATACCTAATTTAGCTCTGAGTGGTCCCATTACAACCTATTTGTGAGTCAGGGTGAATGCATGGTTGAGTGGACCACTTTTCGTGTCACAACCATTTTTCAAGATACCTCTTTGTATTATAAGTTGAATTAAAAAAAATCTACCTGATAAATCCTTTTGAAACTTTGGGCATAGCTTGTTGACTTAAGTGTCTTTACAGATAAAATTTTGTCTTTAAATTTTGTTCTATAAATAAAGAATATGGGACTTTTAAAGTAAAAGTATGGACTGTCACAGGCAGGTATTCGTATAGGATTTAGGTGTTTTGCATGAAGAAAAACAATTCCTTCTCGTAGGAGTGACTTTGTATGTGATGCGTTGGACTGTAAGGTCCATCATACTTTTTTCTTTTTTTTCATTATGTATATTAATATACTACTTATGGACTTTTAAGTACACTAAAATGGGCCAAATTTTCGGAAGTCCATAATAGGTCCATAATAGAGGTTTGCGGAGGCAAGTTTTTTTATGAGTGTTAAGATCTATAAGCTTTAGGTGGGATACTATTTAGAAATACTTAATTGTCTTTAGAATTATTTATATATTTAAAGCAAATTTTGATCAGTTTTTCAAAATATTATAACTAAATATAAAATGAAGGTATTACAATTTTTTCTTTTGATTTGAGTTTTATATGCTTCAAAGAATGTGTGTAAAATAAATTTAAAAATAATCAATTGCATATACAAAAAATGGGTATGGACTTCAAAAAATGGATATGGTCCGGTATTGGTCCACTCAACCATGCATCCACCCGTCAAAGATAATCAATGATGACAAGTGCGTCATCACTATCTCAAGTATACATTATCAAAACAATTTCAAGGAACCTAGGAAATCCAAACCTCGTTAGCAAACTCAGCAGTGCCATGCTTGTTGGAAGGTCGGCATCTCTTTACTGCAACTTCTTTACCATCCGGTAAACGACCAGTGTATACAGGACCAAATCCTCCTTCACCAATTTGATTTTTGAAGTTATTAGTTGCTGCCTTTACTTCAGCTAATGTATATGCCTTTGCTTGGTCTGATGCACCACCATGCATCTGAATACCTGATACAAACACCTTACCGTCATTTGGAAAGTCATGAACGTCAGCTTATCAATGTTGTGACCACAATAATATTCCATTGAGTGTCATCAGTTCTCAATGGGTAAACCGTCCTTGCACATGGCTCACGATATGGAAAACACTTTGTGATTTCTCCGTGTACAGACCACCAGTACACAATGAATATGACCCATGATATGACTTACCAATGTAGGTTGAACGAGCCCACTGCTTCCCATATCCATATCCATAGACAATCAATGTAGATGAAATCCATTAGGTTTGTTGAAAAACATATTGAGATTGCTCCCACCCATTGCAAATATCAACATTTTAATTGCGTAAAGTGAATGTGGCTATCCAACCAATGAGCCCTTTCTTGCCACCGACGACTTCTCAAGAAACTTCATAATGGTCGCTCGGAAAAAACTGTGGATCTCAAGAAAGTTCATTGTTTCAATTTTGTGATGGCATGTGTACATAACCACGTGAAATCCACATGAAATCCACAAAGTTTTTCCCAAAGGACCTTTATGGATATGACCAACAGTTGGGAGGATGGTCCAACATCCGTATCAAGAAAAAAAGAAGGGGAAGGATGCTTCAGGTTTACTTGATACAGATGCTGGAACCGGTGGGCTTGTTCTTGAGGAAATGGAAAATAAAACACCCACATGTGGTTTCTTGGGGTCAGAGTGACAGAGGCAGTTATCAAAGAAATACATTGTTTCAGAGAGGTTGGAATGATACCTGCAGGGTCCTTCACTGTTTTCTTAGTTGATGCTGCCGATGCAAATGAAGTTTTTGATGACTCCACAACAGGCTTTGACTTGCGGCAACATAAAAAGTAAACTATAAGAAAGATCAAGATTGCCAACACCGCAATAAACCCTATAACACAGCCAATAATGAGGCCTAAATTGGTTGAAGACTTTGTTGTTGATGAAGCTATAGTACTATTTCCAGAAATTGAGGCACAGGTTGTCGAGTTTGCGGTGCACAGTGCAGAATTTCCAGGTGTGTATCTGTGCCAAAGTTTGCATTTCATGCTGTTAAACAAACAATTAAAGGAGGAGATGTACTATGGTACAAGATTGACAGATGTTGGCTCCCATGAGCAAAATTGACAAAGGATCTCCTTCTAGATCGCATTGACCAACTTGAATACCAAACAAAACAATAATTCCATTTTCATCTCAGAACTTCCTTGGAGAAACTGAGAGGCATAAGTTCTTGGCGTACTTACTTGAAATCCAAGCCCGGTTTGTTTATTAAACTTGAAGGTATTTCTCCAGTCAAATTGTTTCCATATACATACCTACATCAGAATATTGGCATCATATGGTTAACAACGAGAAGCCACTAGGCTATAGCATTCAATAATTCATCATATGCAACTTGTGATAACGTATTAGATAATGGCCATTCGGTGGACCCGGCCAAGTTCACCCAATGGCCATTATCTAACATGATTTCCATGAGGAAGACATAAAGCACATCATTCAAGAACTTTGTGAACAGTCCGTCATCAGACCATAAGACAGTTTATAAATGAGGTGGATGACTTTAAATGTGTGGTTAACCCTAAGAAACTTTGGGTGGAGGGCATAATCTCTTCCCTATGGAAGTTACGTAGCTAAACATGATCGCCAACAATGTGTGTAGCTATAGAATATTTACTTACAGCTGTTGCAAGTTGGGGAGGCTTGCGAGCCATTGAGGGAGTGGACCCGAAAGACGATTATTCTGCAGATGCCTGCCACCCAATGTCACAATTGCATGAAGAATGTCAAGCCCACATTGATAAAGATTGATCATGTTGTGCAAAGTGGAAATTACGCTACGCAGTCCCTGATTCTAGTCGAATGCACAGTCCAGTTGTGCTTAAGACACCAAGTTACAGACATCGATGGTGAAAGATGAGCTTACAATTGCGTGAGTGCGGATAAAGAACTCAGATCCGGTATGGAACCAGTGAGTTCGTTATTTTCCAACCACCTGCAGACAACCACACCAGTGGAGTTAGATCATTGCAAAAAACAAAATCCATGTCCATGCGTTAACTCCTGGTTGAAACAGTCTGCAATCAACCTTCAGTTTAGGGTTTTAGGGTTTAGGGTTTAGGATCTGCAATCAACCTCGTTTGCACAAAAACTTGCACATGAAGGTATACTGAGTACTTACAAAATGGTGAGTGCAGTAAGATTGTTAACTGCGGCGGGTACTTCACCAGTCAAATTGTATCCTGCAAGTTCTCTGTTGACCAAACCGATAGTCGAAATTATTATTTAACAGAGCAACAGCAGTTTCTCCATTTAACATAACCGAGAAATTTCATGAACATCATCAAGTAGGTATAAAGCTGAAATTCTTCTAATTGTATCAGTCCCTAAAATTCAAATCCTACTTCAACATATGCCAGTCTTACACTAAGACAGAATCTCTTACAGAGAAATTTGAGCAGGATTGCGGCAGGAGAAGCATCAAAGATCCTTACTGTCATTATAAGGTTATGAAATGTAGATCTACTTACAAGCCTGTTATTCTGAGATTTGTGCCAGTCGAGCAATTGACCCAATCATACGGAACAGTTAAACAAGGGTCCCCAGTCCAGTCGCTCAAATTGAGTCGAGTTTTGATAGTGTCAAGAATGGAAGCTGCATTGCATAATTAAGAACCACATCTCAATCTACCTCAAAGAAACAACATAACGAAATACCTTAACCAATATTCGATCAAACTTGGAAAGAGATGTGAAATTGAAGCGCTACAGGATAAGGCTAGGAGATTTGAAGTAGGGACCTATTTAGGTCATGTTGGCATTCCTTAATCAAACATGACCATTGAATCTAGATTGAAGAATATCTTAGAAAATCAACGCTGTTAATGTAGCATTTTCTATATTAACTAGTAGTTGCAAGACTTTTACTTTTTTGGGTTATTTCCGATGCATGCATGTGCTTTTTCCTTAAAAAAACAGTCATAATCTTGAAACTTACTAGAGCTTTTAATAAACACAACATATATGAGGTCAAGGAAAGATGCAAGAAATGCATGAAGTAGGAAGGAAGGGAGAGAGGAGAGAACTACAAGGACGGAGAGGGAGGAAGGGAGGAAAAAAAGATGGGATGGAGAGAGGGAGGGAGGGAGGGAGGGAGGAAAAGGTAGATTTGAATTATTTATGTTATAGTTATACATGCAGTCATCTTTTCAATGATGTGGCACCTCTGCACAATCTTCTACCTCTTCATATTTATGAGATATTGTTATGGGTGGCATCTACTATTGGAAGCAGAAGTGAAACAATTGAAGTGCAAGGTAATACCATCTGGCCCGTATGAATCAGTCCTGGGCTGAAGCAGGCTCGAAATCAGGTAAACTTCAATTCCATTCAGAATTGGGCCAAGGTCAGAGTCAGCTGTTGCTACAAACGTCAAAGTGGACGTGCTTGTCAAATTCACACTAGTGTATCCATATTCGTAGGCGATGTACATACCGCCAGTGGCATTCGCAATATTGATCGGCAGCTGCATAATATTATCAATTCCCACTTGGAATTTCCGCGTCTTATTCACAGCTTGTGGGTCTATTTCCGCAAACCACATGTACACCATATAGCTATAGCCTCCAGTCACATTGAAGGAGAATGCGAAGGTCTCCGACTTCAGCCAATACTGAGCTGTCTGCAACAAGGCAACAGGGGCCTGGTCTCTACTCTCCACAAGACTAATAGCTTGGGTAGTGTTAATGACACGCTTGGGAGCCTCAGTGCCATAAGCAGACCACATGCGATCATACTTGTCGGCTGGGTACCTTAAAAAAATGTAGACACATAATATTCAGAAGTTTCAATGATTAGTAGTACTACAAGAAACAAGAATTAAGTAAGTGAAGGGTTGTTTATACTACAAAGGGGTTGTGGTTGTGGTAGAGGTTAACCACAGTAATCAATTACAAACATGATTTTTTTCGTTTACATTTGTCTTGTGCAAATCCTTGTAGTTGTGGTTGATGGTGGAGCCAGTCTTCCAAATCCCACTCTATCAATGGTTTAGGTCTTGGATTCGAGAAGAGCTTAAAGTCATTACTATCCTTGTTGGCTTTGGATTGTAGTGTTAAAGTGGTTGTCTCCTCAATTTTCTCCCCGGACCTTGGTTTTGAAGTTCTCTAGTGATGCCACATGAGCATGAACAATACCCCCTTTAACTTGTGGTTGATGGGGTAAGGGTGGTTGTAGGGGTGGTTTCATTAATTATGCATTTTTCCTTATTGCCTTATGAAAATAGAACCAAAGAAAGTAAACCACTACCACTACCATAACCACAACTAGTGCCCCTAATGTAAATAACTCTTGGAGTTGATGTCATGGCCAAATCAAATGATGTGGGGACAAGTGCTACAAAGGAGACCCATCCCTCTCCACCCTTTGTTTCCTTGGGTTGTAACCTCCTGCAACCTTCTAAGATAGCGGGTCTAAAATAGACATTTTTCTTGCTTAAGTTCACTCGTAAGCATACACCACTCAGAACAACACCTAAGATTCCTTGTGAGAACCTTAAAACAGGCAGGCCTGCACAATATCATGGAAGTTCTTCAGACTTTGCAAACCCTATTCACTCCTCTTCATCGAGTTTGCATGGTAGGTCACCCAAAAACCAAGGGCAGAGATAGGTGGGGTCCCCTCTGCAGCACTTTTACCCATGACTAGAAACCATTTTTCTTGCAGCTTTTGAGATTCACTTGCATACCTTAATGAAGTGTCCGATCCAAAATTCTCTCGATACTTGTTGAACAAGTAAAAGCCATCATTTGCCTTCGGATACAGTGTTCCAGTGCCAAGGCTACGCAGTTCAAGGAAGCTGATGAACGGAACATCGACACCCACAACATCAGGGACAAGGCACACGTAGATGTTGGCTGCAGTGGCCACTAAGGTAATGTCAAAAACCTCTCTGGCAGAAGTATTAGTCCCCAAAACTTCGCCAACATCATATGTGTCAACAGTGAGGTGGAATTTATGGCGAGCAGCTCCACCGTCGTAGTCACCATACAAGAAAACTGTGCGGAGGAGGTAAGTCCCATTCAATGTCGCCGGTAGGACATAGCAATGCTTGCTCCTAGGCTCAGGGAAGTATCTCACAGTCTTGTAGCGATTTAATGTGTAATAGTTGGAGGTGGCATTTGCTGAATTTAAACCAGTTGTAATATAAGAGCTGTCAGGAACCCAAGAGATTCCTAAGATTGGATCCGTGTATGCAGCAAGCGCGCCACAGTCAATGCTCAGAAACCCTGCGAAGAAGTTCCGCAAACACACACACCTTTCAGGAATTCTTACGTGATGAGTTGACCAAGATAGGATAAACATTAATTTCTGATGCATAAATTTATTGATCCCAGAGTCCCTACAGCTAGAAAACTGTTAGGGAATCTACTAAGCTAAAGACTACCTATTCTGATCCTAGGGTGGCCACTCCCCTTTTAGAACAGTTGCTTCCAAATCACATGTCAAGCTTGTAATGAATTGATGATGTGGTATTCAACAACGACGACTAACATGCTTGGAAAGAAAGCATAAATTGAGAGGAACCAATTGATACCACTTGTGTCTGATTTATAAATGGCGTTTTTGGAACTTGTCAAAAGAATTTTTTCTAAAGCACGGGTCACCATCCAGACCCCTTAGATCTTTAGTTTCACTTCTTTAAAAAAATATTCAGGACTAAAATCTTAGAAATTTTAGTCCTAGACATGCTTGTAAAACAACTCCAACTAATGTTTCTTAAAAACGTTTTGGCACCTCCAAACCAAGTTCTATGCTACAGATAGTTGCCACCAAGAAGACTTTTCTCAATATCTCTCTGTTCCCTTTCAATGATGATTTTTTTTCAGCTCTTTGTGAAAGCATCGCCGTGCTCATTCCACCAGAACGTCTCGGATCGTGACCTAGAAAAATTCAGCTCTAATTCTCTTATTCACATTTCCAGCTCGACCTCTTGATCGCACATATACAGTACATCAATTAACAACGATTTTGCCAAGCAGTGGTGATTGCAGAACATTAAGCATGGAATTGCTTACCAAGTTGCGCATGCGTTGGATCCACATTCAGTAAGCTCAGTACACCAATTAGCAACCCTACAGTAACTGGCCATACTTCAGAACACACCATGTTGCGCCTGCCGCGGTCTTCTAATGCAATAATAGTTACCTTCATTTCTGTGAATCAGTACGCATGACTGGCCTATTATCCCTGCTCATACGCACACCTCCAAAAGCGTCAAATTTGTGCTAGTTAGAGCTGTTACAAAAGCCACACTCCAAGACCTTATCCCATGAACACCTTGGAGCTGGCTGTTGCCGGCTTCAGAAGAAAACATTCAGGTTATCATTGTCCACATCACAACCCTCTAAATTCATAGATATCAACACTTAAAGTTAGCATTTGCTCAATCGCATCAACGACAGCATTGTATCAATGCCTACCAAACATAGGGTTACCATTTTAATCTTCAATTCTTATAATTTTATAACTGCAAGACCTAAAAGGTTGAATTACGAGTTGAATCAATGTTGAATGACTCATTAGCTAAACGTTGAGTTAGCACTTATAAGATATGTAACCCTGAACCTGAAGGGTATGTATCATTAAAACTGACTCAACATTAAACGCTGGCCTATTGCACACAACCACCGTTTCTTCGGTGGAAACGGTGGTCAATGGTTGTACTGCACTTTCTTTGGGTATATGTTTCAGGGATAAGGTGCATTTATGACAACCACAAGCACAACTACTCTTACTTGCCCAGTTGACCACAATACAAGGGTGTAGTTGCGATGATGATAGTTGTTGTTTGTGAGAACTTGAAGCCGGCAAGGTGGGAAAGGGTTGAAAGGAAGCAATCACTCTTAGAAAACCTTTCGACTAGAATCTATAAATTGATTGTCTAAACTTCGCGGATTGCACAAACAGTAGAAGGGACGGTCATTGAGGTCGAATCCACTACACAACACAACTACAAGAGTAGTTGGGTGTCATGTGTAAACGAAAAGAAACCGTAGGTGGGTTTGTAATGTAGTCCCATATCCCAACTCAACCATCGCTTGTGGTTGTGTGTAAACACACCCTTCAAGTGGTGGCTTTCTAGCTGCGAGAATCAGAGTCCAAGCAAAGCGGAAGATCCCAACGAATCCCTCTTGCAGCGAATGCTACAACAAAAGTACTGCAGCCTCAAGTGCACCACTTGGTTGAGTTAGGAGCTGATCCTCATCAAATTGTAACTGCCATCAGGAGCCCGGAATTCAAGGCGAGTATCTCCTGAACTTCCAATCTACAAACACAAGACGTAAGCAGATTGCTCTCACCCTGCTGCAACAAAGTGTCACGGTCGTGTACAACAAAACCTGGGAAGGATCCCGCGGGGCCCTCCGATGGATCCCGAGAGTGCTAAGTTATAAGCCTGTGCAGGCGTCGGGCTACTGACTCACCACCCAATCCTGATTCTTCCTCCCACGCATCGGCACTCCACTTGCTTGGCGAATGCACCACCGGCACGCCTGATGTTAGATCTGATCACTCCGCTAAGTTAATACATTAACCCAACAGGCCCCCGAAATGCTTGAAGCTCCACTCGCTGCCAGGTTAGACTACTGAGATCGAGCGAGAGGGGATGCGAGATCAGGCTGATGAGGCTGAGCTAGCTCTTCCGAGGCATCCCGCGTGACCTACGTCGCCAGGAGAGCCCCCAGTGTCGGCGGAGACAAAGGACTCCGGAGCCGAATCGGCAAGCGAGGTTCTATTTTGAGTATGCTTCTTTTATAACATTTTAGTGAACGCCTTCTACTTTCACAAGTATATATTCATACACATTCAAACCAACTTCATGAAGTGTGATTAAATGCATATAAGCACAAATAACCATAATTGAAGGTAATTGTGCCCAAGGCCAAAGTTTCTACAAGTATTCACACACATTCGAACTAATTAAGCCCGATTAAGTGCAAGTGAGCACATCAATTCTTCACATCTGAATTAAATTATGAGTAATTCAAGTAAGCGCATTTTAGAATTTATTATGCTTAATTAGTTTGGTAAGCAAAATTCTTCATTTGATTAGGCTTAATACGCTTAATTACTTTTGATCGCACTTAATTGGTTTGAATGTGTGAAAGTAGAAGGTGTTAACAAAAATACTATAAAATAAGCATACTCAAAATAGCACACTAATTTAAGCTTCATTCTAGATTTACAAAGACCCTTTTAAATGGTAAGCCACAAAAATTATAACCTCAGTGTTGTAATTGAGGATTTTGTAATATTTCCTACTTCCAAGTTAATTACATGCTTCATCGATGGTTCACTTCATAAATGAAATCACAGTAAATGACTTAATTACAAAGTGGAATTGAATATATATATATGGATTTTGGACCTTGAAGGTGAAGTGCACTCAATATGGGTTATATAGACAAGCAACTTTCAAAAAAAACAAGGGCAAATTTTTTTTTGAAGTCAAACGGGGTAGGCAAAAAAATTCGGTCCAAATCAAAAACTCTTTTTTTCTTTTTCTTTTCTTTTTTAGTGGACTGCATGGGGTGTCAAAACTTCATGATCACTCTGACATTTTTTCCTTGGTGTAAACCGAAGTGGTCCCGGGACGAGTTCAACAGCCAATCACAGATTTTTCATGGTCCATGACTTCATGGTCCATGGTGTAAACAACCCCTAAGTTAGGCAATTTCTATCAACTCAATTATATGAGCAAATATGTTGATGCATGTGTTAATAATCGGTTTACTTTTCTCAATCCGATGCATTGTCCCAAGGAGGTTTTAGGGCATTAATCAGTCGAGATTCTGCCAATTCCAAGTGATGAAACCGGTTACATGTTGACATCTTTCGGTTTTCTTAGTTAAATTGGGGTATATTCTATAGATTCTTTTAAAATTATCGGTAATTTTCCTGAAGTCTTGAACCCCAACTAGTTATATCTCAAACTCAATTGATTATATTGGTTTGTAACTAGCGGTTGGTTCTCCCATGTTCAACGAGGCCAAGGTCAAACGCCCACCTCTTTGAGTTGGGTTTCCAACACTATTATTGGCAAGGTAAAGGGGATCTAGTAAAAACATAACTTTCATATGTTTTGTGGTTTATTCATCTTAAATAGGTCTCCCTTGTGTCATTATGGTTTTCTGAAGCTAATTTTGGAGACCAAAATTTTTTCAAAATATGAAATCTACATGCTACAATAGAATTGCATGCGTTTTCACCTCATGTAATAGTGGCAAGGGCCCAACTTAAAGAGGTGAGTGTTTGGCCCTGGCATGTATGTGATCAGTGTGTGAATAGGTGTGGATCAAAAAACTATACCATTTATGGTATTTAGTGTCACATGCTTAATAGTGTCACTTACCCTATTTCGAGGCATATGCTAGGTTACACTAATGACCAACAAACTTCATTCATTAGTGTCACCTCATGACACTTGGCATCCAAGTGTGCTTACTAATATCTTGGCATGAGTATGATCAATAGTGTTATGAGGTGCATGCCTATGTTACACAATGGTCTACAAGCTTACTAAAGTGTACACAAATGACACTTGCCATCAGTACGCTCAATAATATCTTCCCCTTGCAAACTAAAATGTTTCAAAGCTATCATCTCTTGAAGTATCCCAACGTGCTACGCTAGATGTTATAATCTAAATATTTTTCATTGAAATTTTTTACTTATGTTGACAAATAGTGTCATATTGGCAATTAGTGAATGCGACACTTTGAGACCAAGAAGACACGTGCTCTATAGAGATTGAAGTACGTGTTCATAATACACTAACCATCCTAAGCTCAACTATCAACATAATTAAGAGAACCTATTTGCTCATTCAATGAGCACAAGTATCGTCACTTTCATAATGAATAAGAAATAATGTACGAACTCCAAAAACTATGAGGAAAATAACTACAAACACAAATTGGATTTAATAACCGTCTCGCACTAATTGCGTGTTTCATATTGTATCAGAAGTGGGTGAGGAGAAAAGTGTCCGAATAACGCACTTCGCCCTTAGCAATAAGGTAGAAATACCATAACCCGTTAAAATAAGGTGATTCGCATTGAAGATTTGGTCTGACAATCATGAGATAATTTTCCAAGATAGACGAGAAGGATTCATGAAGAATGCAAGTTGTTTCGTATTTTTCTGCCTTGTACAAAAAGTTCCACAATTTTTCAAAGTGGAAAGTTTGTCCAACCCACTTCCGGTTCACTAGGCTCTCCGCATTTCGATACAGAACATCACCTAAGGGCCGCTTCACACTATGGCCGTCCAAGTCGAGAGGCCGTGGGATTGAGTGGCCAAACTTTGTTGAGAGTCCAAAGAAATGGGCTGAAAATAGCCAATAAAATATAGTATGTGGAGCCTTCGGCCGGGCATAGTGTGAAGCCTCCAAAGGCCAAACCCAAAGTCCAAACCGTTGGCCATGAACTCCCACGGCCTCTCGACTTGGACGGCCATAGTGTGAAGCCTCCAAAGGCCAAGCCCAAAGTCCAAACCCAAAGGAGCATTCCACTTTATTCCTTGCTCAAAATAACCCCACCAATCTAACGGCCAAGATTTTGTCAATGATTGATTTTTTAATGTAAACAAACCGACGGCCTCTCGACCATAGTTTGGGTTTCTATTCCCGTCCGACCCAAACTTCCTTCGAGAGTCCGTCACCTACTTCAAAAAGTAATCATTTTAAATTGCGACGGCCTTTGGACTTTGGCCATAGTGTGAAGGGTCGAGAGGCCGAACTCTTGGTTTCTTGCAATTTGATTGGTGGAAATCGACGGCCTCTCGACCTTCGACCATAGTGTGAAGCGCCCCTAAACCCGTTAATCATTGGTCCGAGACGACCCTAAACTACCGGATGATGGTGGAGGGATACCCAAATCTCAAGGAAGAGGTTGGCAGTTCGAATCCCAGCTGTGAAATCTCCTATCTACCTGACGGAAAACTTGCCAGGTGGTCAACTACCTCCTGTGCTTTGGTGTTGGCCTGTCGGCCTTCTGTCTCAAAAAAAAAAACCCCCCGATAATCATGAGTACGTTAGATCTTGCCTCCCATTGACTACACTGCATTGAAGTTGCCGCTCCATTTAAGACATGACACTTTACCATTATGAGGTGGTCTAGTGCACCGCTATTGGGTGGTGATCGGGTTATGGTATTTCTACCTTAATCAGCAAAGTGCAGCCAAATCAAGGTTGGAGCAAGTGGCTGCCAGCTAAGAAATTTCTTTACACTGTCATTTGCCTCCAAAAATAAAATGACGATAAAAATCGTGTCAGCAAAAGTAGCTTACAGATGCAGTAAACTTGTATAATCATCGATCTACATACTAGGGTGAGTGAACTTTATGACGATCGATCTACATGCTAAGGGCAAGCCCATCCAAATGTAGAGGGAATCTAGTGGGGTATGGTTCTAACTATGATATTTAGTGTCACTTACTATTTGAATTTACGTACATCTATATATTTTGATTATTGATGTAATTTTTTTACCAAGTAAAGTTGTTGAGGTTCTATGATGTCCAAACAACCAATTTAACATTTGTTGGTAATATATGAGATATATAGTAAATAGTTATAGTGTTGCATAATTTCAAATAGTAAGTGATACTAAATATCATATTTAGTGTAGCTACTCCCATTTCTCAACTTTGGGTCCACCTACTAATCCCCTCCTCCATGTTAAACCCAGTCTTCAAGCCGTTGGTGACAAACACTTGTAGGTTAGAGATTTTTCGGTGGGGCGAATGAAAGTCTAGTGGCCCGTGTCAACGGCCCTCCACATTCTAGGGGCCTGCCAAAATGTGGTTGGATGGCGGCTTGCGCTTTAATTACATGCGAATACCTCTTATCCACTATTTCCTAGAATCTAGTGGGCGGGTGGCCTACATGGGAACTCACCCTTAGTGGATGAATCAGCTTTGAATCTACGAGGATCTTTGTGCGCATTGATGAATAGAGAGAACCGACCGCTAATTAAAGATGAACTAGTTGAGGGGTTGATTACACCAGCCACTTATGGCACCATCCGTCAGGATCTCCAGATGTAATAGTGTGAAAAGTGGTGGGGCAACTCATTGTGGCCCTCAGTCGATGGAATCAATGGAGCACAGGTTCTACAGTTGTCCCCTTGCTCAACAAATGTGGAGATACGCTGCCAACATCATTTGGCAACTCTTCGCCAAAAAAGGGAATCTCGGCCCGCACAAGTCATTTTCCATGTTGCAATGTTTTTTTTGATCAACCTTTGTGCAAAACACTTAAATGGTTCAATTGCATCTGGTTCTTCTTAAGAAGCGGTCTTCCATGGATCATCTGGCGGAAGCAGAATGATCTGATTTTTAATAAATTGCAATGGCCCATTGAGAAAACACGTTAAATCACTTGGGATGCCTTGCAGGATTACGGGATGATTGAATGGAAACGGACGCTTAGGGACTTGGAAAAAACCCCATACGTGGCCTACCATGACATTCTTAACAAATTTGATTTGACTTGGGGGGTCAAAGGACTTATTGTGACCCGGAGCAACTTAGTTGTTACTTGGAAGGATAGGCCTCAAATGAGCATTATTTCTTGATTTCCACTCGGGCTACGCTGTTCCAGCCGAGTTGGTTGTATTTTGGGTTCTTTCTGCAATTGAATTTTCAATTTGTGCCAAAAAAAAGTGGTGGGGCAACATCTATTTCTCAATATTATCCCCAACAATTTCATGGTTGGAACTAGATGGAAATGTTGGTGTGAACGGGGCATGAGTTTGAAAACTAACCGGTTGAAGTTGAAGACTTTAGAAAACCTACCAATCATTTAAGAGGAATCTATGGAATATGTCTTAAATTAGTTTAGAAAAATCAAACAATCATAACATGTAACGGGTTGGACTTGGAAATACTAGGATTTTGACCTATTATGCCCAAAATCTTCCCCGGACATTGGCATTCACCATTGCCTTCTCTGTAGTTGAATTGTTACACTCTAACCTCGATAATGTCGCCCTTGTTTATAGAACACCTTGATATTGTCACCCAAAACTTCAAAACCAAAGTTTCTAGTGTAAAACTCCCTCGTTATCATCCCTATCACCCTTGATAATGTCACTAATTTTTTTTCCAAAATTTGTAGTGTAAGTGTGATAATAACAAGTAATATGGATGAAAAAAGGCCGGATGGACAACAAATTCTATGGATGACGTCGGCATCTCCGCCCGCCTTTCCGCAAGATGGCCAGGAGGTACATGATCCCGTAGAAGTAGACCCATTGATTGATGATAGCAACGATGTTGAGTCTAAGGTAGTGAAGTTAAGTGATGCACAAAAATCTATTAAAGATGTTTTGAATTTTATGGCTAGTCAAGGTTCTCAAATTTTCAACACTATGGAGTTGTTAGAAATGGAAAAAATCCATGACAAGCTCATTAGAATTGGTGTTGCACATTTAACATCAATGTCAACAAAACAATGTGACATTAGGAGCTTCTTTGTCTCTAGTGAGAGGTCTTTACCTGATCTCAATGACACATTATGATGTGCTATCTTTGTTATTCAAGCTTTTGAATTTGATTTTATATTTAAAAACATTGAATTCTCATCTTTGTTATTTTCTTTTGAACAATGTAATTTTTATTTGTTTTCTCCCTATTTCTTTGATAATATCACATTATGCATAAATCTTCCAAATGTGACATTATCACATATGTCACACCTTGTTTATATCACATTTTTGGGTGAAACGGATGGTGTGACATTATCAAGGTTAGAGTGTACTGTGGTTGTGGTTGACCACAATCAACTACAATCACAACTTTTTCCATGCACAATTGTCTTGTGCGAATCCTTGTGGTTGTGGTTGATGTTGGGGTTAGGTTTCCAAATAGTAAATTATCATTAGAATAAGTCTTGGGTTCAAGAGAAAATCAAAGTTATGTTATCCTTTGTCGACTTTGGTTTGTAGTGTACAAGTGGTTGCCTCTTCAATTTTTATGCCAGGCCTTGGCTTTGAAGCTCTCTACACCATTTGTTTATTTATTGTCGCATGAGTGTCACTTACCCTATTTTGAGACATATGATAGGTTCACTAATGGCCAACAACTTTGTGATTAGTGTCACCTGATGACAATTGGTGTTCAATTGCACTAAGTGCTAATATCTTGGCATGAGTATGTTCAATAGTGTTACAAGGTGTATGTCTATGTTACACGACGGTCTACAAGTTGACTACAAGTGTACACAAATTACACTTGGCATTAGTATGCTCAAGAATACCTTCCTTGTGCATACTAAAATGTAAACACATGACACTTTCCAATAGTACACTCGATAGTAACCTCCCATTGCATACTAAAACATAATTTAACTATCATCTCAAGTATCCCAATGTGCTACACTAAATTTCATTTAACGTAAATAAATTTTCACTAAAAAATAGTTACTTATGATACAATTGTATAACATAATCAATGTTGTAATTCCATGTTGACAATTAACAGACATGACACTTTGAGACCTTACTAGGGATCTAGTTTACATTGTTTGCCAATCATTACATTATTAAGTAGCGTGCATTTGTTTTGTGAGCCCTAAGATTATAACCATGGGATGCTAGGAGCTCAAACAAAATTTGTGTCTCCTTGTGCAAGGCTAGGGCATCACATGGTTATATTCTTAGGGCCCATAGAACAAACACAAACTACTTATCAATGTTATGATAGTTTGTGTGATACTAAATACTATAAATAATGTGGTGGTGTCACATGAACAAGAAGAACCACCTAACATATTTTTTGTCACTACGTTTTTTATGATTAAATATGGTTGACCATACTATAAATAAGGAAACGAACACCCATAAAAACAAAAACAAAAAAAACACATGGCAATGTGATGTGGATGCACACTATATTCCAACCCAAAGTATATGTTGTATCCATACCCATTGTCCATGAAAATGGAATTGAAGAAAGTAACTACAACCACAACCACTCCTACTAGTGTAAGCAACCCTTGAGTATTTGCTCTTAGGATGACCATGAACTCATTGTGTATTGTACTTTAAGTAAGGTAAGCATGTCTTAAACAAATGCATCTTGCTATGGAGTATGCATACACTTCTTGTAGGATATGAAACATGCAATCGATACAAGACAATTTGCTCGTGGTCATTTCCCTTATATTGTTTGAAGCTCATTAAAATATATTATATATTATATATTATGAAAGTGAATAATTTCTTTCTCATTAAATGATCATCAAGCCCCCCCCCTAATTGTGTTGACTTTGGATTCTTTAAAAGTTCACAAAGCTCTAAACACGTACTTCAATCTCTTTTAAACACATGTCTTCACAATGTATGTTCTTAGATCCACACCTATATATCACTCCAATATATGTGTCCATTTAACTTAGACAAGTTAGCAAATTAGGCCCACTTCCCTAGGTAATAATATCTTTGGGCAAGTGTACATACAATCACAAGCCCATAATCATAAGGGCAACGTAGAATTGAAGAACATTCGGGATTTACAAGTGTAACATTAAGCTATGATGTGAAGGTCGTGTAGTCATCTCTCATGAACACTAGAACCTCAAGTCTCATTGAAGTAGATGTGCCTAATTCCCACATAGCATTAATTTGGACACCTCCATTCACCAATATATGGTTAGGTGTGGATCTAAAAATGGACATAAGAAAAACAATGTGTGTTAAAGAGAGATTGGACTACATGTTCAAAGTATGCTAAAGGTTCTAGGTTGAATAGTTAACATAATTGGGGGACATGTATACACCCTAACCTCCGTAATATCAACCTCCATAATGTCACACACTCTCTAATATCCCGAAACCCTAGGGAACGGATGTTCGTAGTTCAAATCTCACTCCTTATTGTCACATTTCTCTCCCTTATATCACAAATTTTGTCATTAATGCAAACCACCAAAGAAGTCAACCCACACCCTTGCATTGCGACATGTGTCAACATGTGGAGTGTCACCTTCTTGTTCTTGTTCTTCTTATGCCACTTGTTGAATGTTGGTGCATGCGTTTGCCACATCGCCCAGGAAGGCCAAGTGGAGTGGACCACACTAGCGTAGGTGGCGGGAGAACGAATTCAAATTGTCCTCACATCTCCTTTGTGTTATTCCATAATGTCACATGCTACACTAAATCTATAGTATCACGCATCCATGTTAACACTACAAAACTCCGTAATATCACATGCACTTTGGTTGCCACAAGCGTGATACTACGGAGTTTTGAGTGTATCACTTAATGAGCTCGAGAATCTTCACATTGATAATGAATAAGATATTCATACAAGCTTCAAAAGTTATGAGCTAATGACTGTGGCATGATCGCGAGGTTCCAAATTTGGATGTTTTACATTATCTTCTTCGTGACATATTGGTGATTGAAGGTCAACGTGAGTCCAGAGTTCAGGACCCAGATTTGGCTGGTAACTTAAATTATAAAGCAATGTCCAGCCTGCAAAGTGAAGCAAAGCCGAGTACAGTCAAGACTCTATAAATGTTACAGGTCGGGAGTAGCAAAAAAATAACATATATAGAATTATAACAAGTAACACTTATAGAATTCATACCGATGATTAATAACATTTATAGAAATAACACTTAAAATTTCCAAAAATGAAGAACATAACGTTTTATAAAAATAAAAATAAAAGTACAAATAATAATACATAATTCAATTAAACTAATTGAAAGAAATAATCTATATAGTAGTAACTTGACGAGATTCTTCCAACTAAACTAACCGAAAGAAAGAGTCTATAGAAGTATGACGAGAAACTTCCAAATGATGAGATGATACTTCCTTTTGGAGTCCTTTAATGCTCTTGATGTGTGCTAGGGCATCGTTTGGTCTTTGTTCAAGGTATTTCTTCAAAGTCTCTAGAGACCGCTCAACAACACTCAATCCTACAACTTCTTCTACCACATCAACCATAACCTCATCAACATCAATTTCTTGATGTTCTGAGGATTACATATCCAATAACTCCTCATTGGTAGGTTCATAGGGGTTGTTTAAATCAAACCCCATCTCATAATTGAGGTATTCATGGGCATTCATCATGTCACCCACCTCACTATCAGATGAGAACAACATCAGTTCATGAAGTAGAGTAGCAACTTCATCAACCTCTACCAAGCACCTAGGTTCCTCTATCTCCCTCTCAATAGAGATCGAAAGAACACCCGTGTGCCTCCAACAATTTTGAATTGTCAATGTGGTAACTCCCTTGAAAGTGCACAAGGAGGAAGGATCTCTAAATAAGAGAGAATATTTGACTTGTTCGCAAAGAATACGGGATAAATGTGATTACATGTTTAAAATGTATGCTCTCATATATTATTACTTTGATTTTCTCAAAATTAACACTTATAGAGGTGCAATTAACAAAGAAGGGAGTAGAGCATGTTATAACACTTAACACATAACATTCACTAGTCTTACCAATTGTGTTTTTGTAGGGGAGTAAAATTTTCTTAACATATATGAAATTATAACGTTTATAGGGGTAACACTTATAGAGTCTTGACTGTAGCAAGTTGGGAATGGTAGGGGCTAGGGGTTTGACTTTCCTCGTAGGGTGACTTCCCTTGTAGGCCACTTGCCCACGACTTTCTACCATTATAAAGCCACCCTCGACATGGGTTACCCCGACACGTGTTAAAATGGCATATGTGTTAAGGAAAATTGCACAAAAAATAAAAAATAAAAAATCCAAAACATATGCTATATTGATTATGCCAATTAGTGAGGGTGGGCTAAGAGGGAATGTGAGAAAACTGATTGTGATACTAAATTTCTTTATGCTATGAAGTACACTGTTTTTTGCATTTAGTGTTGTGGTACATTTAATGTTGTTACTATGCATTTACCTGCAACACTATCTACCAACCACTTGACAAACAGTGTTCCCTGCGCCGCCACCTTCTCTACCTTGGCTGCGTTACCTAAAACTATGGATTTGTAGGCACAGCTCGCCCGCCTCCCTCATCCTTCCAGACTTGCAGCTCTCCCCGCGTCCGCACCTTGCTATTGTAGTGTCGTAGAATTGTAGAATTGCAGCTCTCCGCACCTTACTGTCCGTACCCGCGACAGTACAATCCGAAGGCGCTCAGGGGGCAGGGGGGGGCTTATACCCAGCGAGCACGACCCAGCGAGCACAGCCGTCGACAAACCTTACGGGACAATTGCGGTAAGTGCTTCTGTATGTTTGTGTTTGAAAGCTTCCTCGCACGAGAGAGTGGGATAAGTCGTGAAAGATCCTCGTACACTCTATGATGGTTTGAAATCTTCCTACTCAAACAGCAGTTAAGGACTTGTTGATGTAGTTCCTTGGAGTCACAAAGTCCTTAAACATCTATCGGTGCAAGCGGCAATTACACACTTTCTACTTCGGACACTGACATTGATAAATGAATTGAGTATAGGGTTTAAGGACCTTCATTCCGCTGTTTCCTAGCTCTAATTTGATCTTCAGTATACTCATGTTCGTATCCGAGTCCGAGTCCTGCTAAAACCCCATTTCTATCTGAGTTGTTGTTCTATTAAGAGAAATTTAGTTTCAACCAGGAAAAGGAATCTTGGGTGAGTTTGTCGCCGTCTTCAACAAGGAGCACGACAATTCGTCCTCGACATGCTACGAAGAAGTCTCAGGTGCAGAGTGTAAGAAAGTGCAGATCATGTAATGTGGTGTGCATCTCGTTTTAGGGTCCGCTTTCTTGAAATTTGTAATCTCCCTCCGCTCACTTTCTCTCTCGGTGTCTCTGTAATCTGTAGTGTCAATGTCAGTAATCTCACTTTCTTGTAATTACAGATCGTTTTCTTCTAACCTGTACCCTCAATCCGCTCACTTCCGTTTCCGCTTCCGAACCAGGTATGTAGCCGGCGAGGATTTAGTCCGGAGGGGTGCCTAGCGAGCTCACAGGATGGTTTTCATATGCAAGCATATTGCCCGATCAAGGATTTTGTTATGTAGTCGTGGTAGACTTGGTGGTGGTGCAACCATGTGGCAACAACACACAAAGCATAATTAATATTATAACCCTAATTGTGGACATGTAAAAATCTGAACATGGCCAAATTTTACATTAGTTCGCAACTAGTGTATAGGTTGGCATTTAGTGTTTGCAACATTAAGGGCGTCACTGGCATTTAGTGTTGTGGTTCGTAATTATTGTTAACAACACTAAATGCAAAAAACAGTATAGTGCCACCTTCGGTCCGAGATGACCCTAAACTACCGGATGATGGTGGAGAGATACCCAAATCTCGAGGAAGAGGTTGGCAATTCGATTCCCGGTTGTAAAATCTCCTCTCTATTTGACGAAAAAGTTGCCAGGCGGTCAATTGCCTCCTGTGCTTTGGCGTCGGCCTGTCGGCCTTCTGTCTTAAAAAAGAAAAGAAAAGAAATTAGTGCCACCAAAAGATCTAGGAAGCATGTTCATCCCAATATTATTCACTGGAAACATTATTCATTGAAAGTATCGGCACTTGGTACTGTTCATTGACGAGTATGTGGCATGCACTAATCACAAGCACACACTAATTTTCTTGAAATTTATGGTAAATGACCATGTATTTGTGAATTAGGTGTCACTCAATAAAAAATTCATGCCTTGGTAATTTTAAGATTTGGCTACACAATGTGTGCTTTGGGAATTAGTCCACCATCGTTGATTGGGATAATCGGTGTAGTAAGTGTTAATTGTTAATTGTTAAGAGAATTTATAAAAAAATTACACTTCCCTGTTCAATGACTTCACCTTGATAAATGTTAACTTGAATAAAAAAGAGGCTATGAAATTTTATATCTTTGATGAAATTGACACACTGCCTAATCCTAAACCCTAAACATACTAACTTATTGGAACAACTGGTATTGGTATTTGCAAAGAGTGAAACTAGACCCACTAGGAATGCACATGAGGTTACTAATTATGAATTGGAATTTGGTCTAAACAATTCCTACATACATGTTTTTTGATGAAATTATAGGTATGCTTGATGAAAGAGATGATGAAGCTAACAATGAACCCATCGAAGAAGTTGACAGTGTGCAAATTTGGTGATGTGGTGGTGGATAGAGTAGGATTCAAGGTTGTTGAAAGTGCATTGGTGACCTTGAAATAGATTTTGGAACAAATACCTACTAATGTTACACCTCTCATCTAGAGCATTCAAACACTTCAAAAGGAAATAGGATCTTGGTGTGCACAAGAATCTCATCAAACTACTATAGATTCAATAATCCATTACGCTTAATTGTACGATGACATTCATATCTTATGTATTTTCATCCTTTATATATAGAAGGGTTTATTCTTTTAATTCCAAAGTCACGTAAGTGTTATTCATGTGAATGTTACAAATTGTCTATGCTACCCTCGACAAATGCTAAAGTGTTAACACCACATAAGTGTTACAAGTTTCCTTGCTATGAAGTGTTAACACATAATGAGGGTGGACTATATTAGGTTGGAGGCGTTCTCATGTAGATGAATAAAAGCAACAACCAACCAACCACATTTTGGTGGCCTAAGGTAGATAGACCCATTTCCAATTACCCCCCCCCCAAAAAAAAAATCTTAATACATAGAGTCCCTTAAAGATGTGAAGTTCCACACATATAGCTGTCAAAATCTAATGTGATGGAAAGAACCTTGAAAAATCACACATGTAGTTGCCACATATGGCATGATGGAAAAAAATACTTAAAAGGGGCACAACTTTGGGTTCCTTGAATTGAAAAGGCACTCCTTGTACTTAGTTTTTCATCGCCCAGTTATTTGAAATAAGTCGAACTATGCTGCAAATATGGTTGGGAGAGAATCTTGCCTTTGGAAATTTTGCGGTAATTTCAAAACTTGGAAATAAAGTTGTAATTTTTTTTGCTTGAATGTTGTGATATCAATTTCCAAACCTATGAAAAAAATGCTCCAATATCACACTTTGTACTACACTTATGCGAAATTACTTACGGTAATGGAAATGGGTCTATCTACTTTGCTAGAATGTGGAGGGTTGTAGCCTTGGGCCGCTAGACTTCCATGCGCCCACTAGACACTTGAAATAACAATAGTTGGTTAACACACACAAACATTAAACACTTGAAATAGCAATTGTTGGTTGGCACATACAAAAACCTTTCCACTAGATTCCGTCTACATTTGTCCTTATTCCATAAGAATTTGGTGGGCAAGCGACCTACATGGAAACTCACTCATAATTACCCATAATTGCTACCATATTTGAAGAGAGTGGGACAAATACACGGTCATCATGCAAGGCCGGGCAAGAGTAGATTTTGTTTCACAACACCTAACACGGGGGAATGACTTAGGAACTTGAACATGGCTTCTATTAGGTCACTTTGTTGTTAATTCATAGTTTAATTTTGGATTTCTCATCTCGATTTAGAGGGTTTATTGTGTTTAAAAAAGAAACCAAAGGCTTTGTAATAGTAATCAACATTTTCACTCTTCCCCTGACTCGATTCACCCTTCTCCTTGGTACAATTGTCACGAAACTTTACCCGACTAGACTCACATCTTGTGCTCTCCGCTGGACCCCAGTGACCTCCACCGATCTTACCTAATTCCGTTGTCAAATTATTTACTAATCAACATATTTATTTTAAGGTGCTTATGATAGATGATAACATTATTAAGCAATGTGCGTTCGTTCATGTGTTTTCATCCAATTTGTGACAAGTTCATCCAAAATAGAAATTTGGGAGATGTTTATGAAAATTTCATCCATGAAAAAGAAGTAAAAAAGGTATATTATATATTTGAAGATAATCCATACTATGCCAAAAAAATCTGCCTAAAACTAGGGTTTATCGAAACCCGGGTCAAAAGGGCAAGACAGCTAACCATATGTGGTCAATAGTGCAGGATTGCAATTCCTGATTCCTCTACCATTTCATACTGTGGGCCCAAGTCTTTATAAAGAGAACTTGCAATCAAGGCATGAAAACAGAAATTCAACCCTTCTATAATTGGCACATGGTATAGGGAGGCTAGATTTTCTGGACGGGCGGCTGCCCCTGGCCGAATCTACCTCCCCCGAAACATTCGTGGGGGAACTTAACGTCCTTCGACTCCTTCCTAGTACATGGTAGGTCGCTTCCATTCAATTGTATGCCACGTGCACGGCCTGTGGTGATTTTTCACACGCCACACTAAACGTTGTATTTAATGTCATATGGTATTTTATGTCACTATAGTACATTCTCTAATGACACTATGAATAAGTTTACAAGTACTATCATGGATGATTGAAATTTGCAATGTGATTTTAAATTTTCAATAGTTTTGGCACATGTTTTGTTACGAACTTCTATTTGATTGAAAACACTACCATTTTAAGACTTCCACTATTTCATTATTGTGATATATTAAATCAACAACAAAACTTCAATAATTAGTTTAATGGATTGACACTCACTTAACCATGTAGTTCCCTGCAAAAAGTAAGCACATAACCATAAAACACACGTGTGCAAGTTTATGATGATATTAAAATATTGGAAAAAGCTAAAGATATAATATTGTTCCATTTTTAAAAGTGCTATGTATATCATATTGCGATGTTCATTTAATAGTCTTCATTCGTCAGTCCCTCATATTTCTTCATATCAATATGACATTATCCCAATCAAACTCATCAATAGGAATATCTGCCAATGGGATCCGCATCAGTGTTTAGTGGCACCAATCCTAATTGTCTTGCTCAATACACTGCGGTGTAGCGTCACCAACACTAAAATGTTAACCCAACATTATTTGTCATTCCTTGTAATTTTTTGAGGGATTTACAGTGTGGCAATTACTGTCACTTACAAAGTGATTTCTCATCCAAATTTCAATCACCCATGACAATATTTCATCACAAGTTGCTAACAGGAGAAGGTAGGGTTTTGGCCAAAGGATGAACTTGTCCATCATCCATGACAATATTTGTTCACTTATTCATAAGAAATGTCATCCAAAAAGTTACCATAGTGACATTAAATACCATATGACACTAAATATCATATTTAGTGTAGCTCGTAGATGGCTCTTGATCAAGATTTGCTTGAAGAAACCTCTCTCACAAATTGTTGTACTAGAAGGGATTGCTAGCACTCAGTGCCAAACGACCCACCCACATGTAGGCCTTGTGAGCAAAATTATCTAACACCAAAAGCCTTGGTGTATCTCTAGCAACATCTCCACCCACCAAAGCCTCCTTGCCTAAGAAGAGGGGCAGTGGGTTGGGTGAGGAAGGTTGGCCAGGGCATGATTTGGGTTCCAATACAAATATTGAAAATTCAACTAAGGTTAACATGTCTTAAATGGACAATTTCTCTCTGTCCCAATTTCTTGCGGGGAATGAAACACACATTTAGTGCAAGATGAGTAGCAAATTCAATCCGTGCATGTAGCCACTTCTCTCTAAAAACAAAAGGAGTTTGTATGGGTATCCTATTCATTGTCAAAGTGAAGATTCTATGAGTTATTAAATGACCATGTAGGCTCCCCATTTTTGTTGAATTTTTGCATCTAGAAAAGATTACATATTTTGAAGATGTTGACAATTTTTTTTTCAACATGTGGTTTTTGGGTGTCCATTCTTAGATTCACACCCAACCATATGCCACTTAAATATAAGGGATGCATGTGTTATTCTATTACTTTTGTATTAATCACCTATATTTGATTGGTGTGTGGTTTACTGAGGATGAAAGAACAAACACCAAAGACACACGTGTAAAAAATATTGGAAAAAGACTTCAAATTTGATTAGTTGGTCCACATTCAATATTGAATACAATTACACTAGTAGAAAACTATGCCAAAAAGAACCGTAGCCGAAATTGGCTGCGGTTGTTTTGATCAACCTGGTCTGCAATCGCTAAACAATTGCATATTTGTTTTTTAGTTTAATGACTGAAATCTTAGGAATGTGGGGGCGTGTAATATACCATTGGAAAGGTATTTTCAAGACCTCTCCAACGCCCCCAAAATTTTAAAATGTAATTGTATAGCAACTGCAGATCTGGCTAGTCAAAAGCAATCGCAGCCGATTTCAGCGGCAATTCTTTTTGGCATAGTTTTCTACTAGTGTTGGAAGGACTTTTGTAGTGACTTAAAGAATCGACAAACATGCACTCTGATAACCATGACTAAATTAGGGGAGGCTTGATTTTCAAGCCAATATTTATTGATGCATCATAATTGAGTTGCCAATGCAATAAAAAATATGATGTGTATACCTATTTAATAGAAGTTGGCAGACATAAAAAACAAATTGAATAACACCCACATACCTTAGGTGCATGTTTAAGATCATATGCTAAATTAGGCACATCTACCTTAGCATCATTTTTCATATACTTAGGGCCAGTTTACACTATGGACCAGGAAGTTGTCCCAGGGCGTTGTAAGAGCGTTGATTGGCTGTCGAACTCATCCCAAGACCACTTCGGTTTACACTAAGGAAAAATGGCAAAGGGACCATGGAGGTCGAGGTCCCCAAAATACAATTTTTAAGGCCTAATAAATGCACTGGCATGGTCCAACGGGTTTTGCGGTGAAAGAGGCAAGAGAGGGGATCTCCTTAAATACCCTCGACGAGCATTGCATTCGTTGGGGCGGCGGGCAGGGGCAACACTGAAAAAACTTGAGGCTCGGCCCCCCAAGCCTTGCCTGCCCCGAGTTTGGCCACCCCCTGCCCGGCCTCCAGCTTGCCGCCCTCCCCGCCCCGCCTCGCCCCGCCACGCCTGTCAAGCCCCGCCCACCACTAGTGCCCCACCCTCCACCAGCGCCCTTGTCGAGCCTTTTGCCTGGAGAGCTTGGAGTTTCATAATCACTCCTGCTGTTAATCCCCCTGCAACAGGTAAGGTTCTCAATCCTTTATTTTCTTTCTGCACACTCCGAAGCTCTCATGAGCAACGACACTACTTCAAAATTTTGGAGTTTCAATCAATTTGCCGACCCAAAATAAATTTGCAGGTGGTGTGAGCAACTTCATCTATGAGCACCTGTTTAGGGTTTTGGTTTAGTTCGCAAGGTTTATGTGCAGCTCAATCCCTTCCTTTCAGACAGAGGTTGTGGATCAAGTGCAAGATTCAGTAAGCTTGTGTCATTCAAGCCAAGAAAACTTGAAACCCTAAAAAATATGTTGTCAATAAAGTGTACACTCATGCGTTTTGACTGCGTTAATGTCAACTTATTGAGCACAAAAATGTCACAAATATGACACTATCTCTCAATGGAAACTTAGAATGTCAACAAGTTAACAAACAAATATAACATTAAATCCATTGAATTCTAGTAGTGGTATCAGCAAAAGCATGGTCACATCCACATGGAATAGAGGTGCATGCTAAAGTGCCATTTCAGACTCTATTTGTACTCTGAATATATGCATCAACTTTGGTATGGGAACCGACTTGGGATTTTTTCAAGTCAGTTCAATCTCACAGAATCCCTCATAAGAATTTGAGACAGATTTGCAGTAAACCTTGACCCCATTGTACTTGGATCACTACAATTCAACCAAAGTTAACTTGAAATTTTGTGAAAAGTGGTGCTAGTTGTGGACATCATGCAAATACATCTTGCTCACATTATTAATGTGGAGATTGGGAGTTTGTTTCTCTTTCAAGCACTGAAAGAATGCACCCATATGCTTCTTCAGAAATTCATTTAACTTGTTTGCAATCAACGAACACACAAAAATTAGTCGTTTAATCTCACTTATCCTTTAGAGAAACTTGTTGTTCTATTGAGGACAGAAGCTGAGTTCATGTAGATCATCAAGTAGAACTTCCATGTATGGCGTATAAAGCAACAATGTACTTGAATCTCCAATTGCTCGCAAAAGTTTTACCACTAAATCCTTCTCTGCTCAGTAGGCTGTAATGGGTTGGTTTTGTAACTGATATTTTGAATTTCATTGTGATTGATGTAGAGGTATTCCTTGAAGGGGGCAGGAGTGCAGGTTGTGGTGGTCGAGGCCTTTGAAATCACCGATATTGCCAACGATGTGTACTGTATATACATGGATATTGTTGTTTGCATTATATATATATATATATATAGTTGTAGATTGGATGTATGTGTGCCTTGTGTGTGTCATTGTATTTTAGTTGTTTTACCTTGTACGTTGGTCTTGTTTGTTCTTTGTGCAAGCTGCGAAGCTTGATCCATCAACTTTAACAACTTTCGAGGGAAGTGGAGCCTTGTCAACCATCACAAAGGATGGCGATCCAGATTGTCAAGTTGTAACGACGGTGGAAATCCCTCTTCACCAACAACCAATAAAGCGAATAGTGTAGTCCCTCACATCGAGTCCCCTTCTTCAAGAGGTGGGAGAGTCAAGAGTTATCCTTTTGGAGTTCACATATTGGCAACAATGTTTTGCAAAACATCATGATGAAGATTGACAAGCAACCAACGAACGTGGGAGGTCACTGATTCTTACATTTGACTAATTTGCATCATTTCATTGAATAACAATGATCAATGCAACTATGGGTTCAAGTATCTTGAAGGCATTTGAGGACAGGAATGGTTCTTGATTTGTGATGGAGTTCAAGTGGAGTTCAAGAGGAATCATTTGCAACATTTGGATACCAACATAGTTGGGTTCTTGCAATTTTTTGAATAGCTACTTGATTTACAATAAACATGGACTGTGTTATAAACTTATCATTGGCACCAACAATATCTTTAGATACTAATACCTCATACTTGATTGAATATTAACTACTTGATTTGCAATAAACATAATGTCATAAACATTGCATTGGCATCATCGACTACAAAATCTTTAGATACTAAGAATAAGAGTAACAATTACATCTTTCAATACTATTTAGCAAAACTTTGAGTAATTTCTATGTGAATGCACTTGAAGTTTGCTATGTAAGTCAAGTGTAATTGCCTATGTATGTCTAAGTGTTTGGTTTATAGTGACGTATATAATAATGAAGTAGATAATAGTAAAAGTGAAGTAGAAGTAACATAATTTTGATAAAATTACCTTGGAGAGTTACTACATTGAGTAATTTTAGTTTTATTCAAAAAAGTTTTTCCACATTGTAGGCAAGTGGTAGTAGATAAAGTATCTAGAAGCTCTTTGATCCAGTGAGCATCTACTTTCACTCTACAACCATAGAATGTACATACCAATATTACATCCATTTAGTGTATCTATTTTTGGTGCTAAGTGAATTTATTTATATCTTTATATTTTTAAATAATTTAAATAATTTAAATATAAATAAAAAAGTTTTTTCCTACAAAGGGTTGATATTTTGATGTTAACTTTTGGTAGGATGTCAAATCTCAGTGTCTGGTTAGTATATGTCTTTCTTATTGACAACATCTCACTTTTACATCTATAGATTTTTCCATTAACATTATCAATGCTACATGTTCATGCAAGTAGGCTATATTCTCTCATCTCCACTTAGTTTCCTCTTACAAATTTTCACTTAGCAGATTTCACTCTCTCTTTCCAACTTCACACCATTGAGACCAACAGTTACATGAAACCACACACACGACATCAACGTCAATAACGTATTGGCTATATTATGTATCATAAGAACATTATTTCCTATCACAAGCAATCTCAATATCAGGCTATAATCTACTCAATCAATTTTCTCATAGGCACGGATTCTATCTCTACTTCCTATCACTGAAGGCAATAGCCTTTCCTCGCCACCTTGGCAACTTCCAACTCCTATTCAGATTATCTCCCTCTCGCTATCTGCATTATCTCGCAAATGAGCTCTATGGCTACCTTTTGGATATTGCCCTTGCAGTCTTGTATCCGGCGCAATGGCCATAGGCTTAAGTGGTTATAACTGCTTTACTTGACTATTTCTTCTCATTTTCATCCTATAGCCCTTTTCACATTTTGTCAATGTCCTTTTGCTAACTTCTAGAATTGAAGGATACAATAAAAAATACTATGGCCAATTTTTTTGTATTACAGGATATAAATCTCCACTCTTGGACAATTCTAACATGAAAACCCACAAGAGGTCGACAAGCTGCTTTGGGTTCGATTCATTCATATCATGAGTGAGATCCCAAGATAATGAGGAGTTTCTTCTATTTATTATCTTCTTGTTCATGTACATCCCAGAGAGTGGACTCTTCATACAACATGAGAACTAATGTGAGTGTAATGAAGGTGTATTATGTGAGACATTAGTGTAGATAGTATACATAAGGGAGAGGTAATATTTTCTCTAGTGTGTACATTTGGAATGGATGTTAATTTTTTTGAAGTAAACGTAAATGTTCAAAAGGGGGCCCTAAGGTTCAAAAAAAACCTTGACAATAGATGTTAGTTTCATCCAATCCATGTTCTTATTTATTGTTGTCATATAGTAATAGTCTTCAATAACTACATTGTCCATTTTTGGTGGGGTTTGCATTTGGGCTCTTGGAGTGCTCATGGCTCACTTATGTTTTGTTCCTTTATAATGCTCTTGTCCTTGTTTGTTTGATGCAATCCTTGAGTTACATGCTATAGATGGAAAAACGTTAAATGACTTCCTCAGAGAAATTGAAAGTGGATTGGTGAGCTATGAAGGCCTATTTAATTCATGGTTTTTATTTTGTATATATAGTGGGGACATTTATCACATTGAATTGAAAAATCTAGTATACATACATGAGTCCATTTTCTAGCTTGCCATTAGTACATATACATTTGTTTTTCTTTATAAACTTCTCGTATATAGGGAGTTTGCATTTGGGTCTAAACTCATCCTCTTTAGGTGCAATGATCGTACCACCATCAGGGAGTTTAATTTGGGGTGGGGGGGGGGAAGAAATGCTATATCTTGAGCATGCTCATGTTTAAGGTGTTCCATCTATGTGGAGTAGGATCCCATTGCCATGGAATAGGCAAGAAAAAACTTGTAGTTTTTCCCTGAGGGAGGGATAATTTATTTTACGGGCTGCTCGAGCTGCCCAAGAATAATAAATGGGAATGAACCTTGAAAATGAACTACACAATTTATTATTTGAATACATGTTACTATATATAAGACCACATTACCAAAACTTATAATTTATTTAAGCATCCAAATAACAACCACAATAAAACATCAATTCTTGTATGTTTTTAATACGATAACAAATATCGACAATAGTGTAGACGGTGGATATATTAGCAAGGGGCAAGCCCAAACTAGGCAATTGTAAGCACATGTGGCCACAAAAATACCCAAAATAAAAGGGCATGAACAAGAAAAACCAGGCGTGGAAGTCCAACCCTTAGGGTATACAACTTACACTTGAGCCCAACCCCTAAAATCCATGGCTTGCATTTGTCGTAAATCTCAAGCCACATTGAAGTGTAGAGCCCAAAAAAATTCCACTAAATTTGGGAGTCTGGCCCCTAGTGCTACAACCCCCTCAAATCCATGTCAGACATCTGCCATATATCCTAGGCCACATTGAAGAGTAGAGTCAAGGACAAAAAATTCTAAAAATTTATATATATATATACATATATATTAAAAACACACCGAATTGGGAATCCAAACCTCAATGCACACACCCATTTTAATCCTTCAAATCCATGGCAATCACTTGCCATAAATCCCTTGCCATATTGAAGAGTAGAGCCAATGAAGGAGAAGAAAAAAAACTTAAAAAACTTGGGAGCCTAATCCCCATGTCATGCATTTGCCATAAACTGACATTTAAGTATATTTAAACAAATCATTTGTCTAAAAATAATTAGGGATGCGAACTTGTTGGGACAAAAACTTCAATCGACAACAAATAAAGCAACAATGCAAATATCCCAACTTCGAATGTTTATATTCTATGTTCACCAACCATTATATTTGTGTAGTTTTGCTATCTAGTGTACATATGTGAGTTCCATAATTGCCTCCAATGACAAAGAGGCTCACAATTGATATTTTTAAGCAAAGATATTAGATTAACAATAGGGAAATTTAGCCAAAAAATCATTTAGATTAAGGTGGATTAGAAAGAAAGACCTTATGAGGTTGGCTAGGATATTTTACCCTTGGGGTAAGAATCTTGAGTAAGTAGAAAATTAGAAACCGAAAGGGTAAAAGAAAAATGTCTTTTATCCAAATCGGAAATATTAAAGTAGTGGACTAGTAAGTAGGTAGGTTAAGTTAAGAGCAATCAATTCAAGCAAGCAAAAATCAAACAAAGGCAAAAAAATGGGTAATTCTAAAAGCGGCCAAGGAAGAAAAAAGAAGGTGACAACTACGAGTATAAGGGATTTTACCAACTAGAAAAGAGGGCCATGTTGTCATCCTTATCAACTAAAATTGAAGTCCAAATTAAAATGAATTTTTTTTAGAGTTTGGGCAAGTAGATTGCGAGGTGGCGTTCCCCCCTCATTCACCACCGAGGACTTGGTTGCCACTGTTCAAGGGAATTGATCATTTGGTGAACGGGAGGAAGAAGGGACCCAACTCTTTATTGAAGGAGGATAAAAATTCATTTTTTCCCTTTCAATTTCTTCTCCAATTTTGTTTGTGTAGGATGAAGCCCTCTAAAATTCTAGCTAGAAAGAATCCTTATTCATTTTTTCATTTCTTAGAACGAAACCCTCTTAAATTCTAGCTAGGAAGAATTTTTTTTTCATTTTATAGGGTGAAGCCCTCTAAAATTCTAGTTAGGAAGAGAAAACATTCTTATTCATTCATTCATTGTGGATATAAGTTAGAATGCTTGTAGTTAGAATTTTTATGAGTGAGGTAGTGTATTTTTAAACACACTCCTAAGTGGCTATGTCATTTTTATTCAAGTGTAGTAAATGCAAAAATTATAATTTAGCTTTCAAATTTGGAGTGAATCTTGCCATTGAAATTAACATTCTAACAAGTTAGGCTCATTGAAATCAGAGTTAGTAAGTAGAAGTTATGAGTGTTTCAGTGAAAGTATCTCAGCTGCCTCCAAAATTATAAGTGCTGACTTTGTGAGCTCATATCAAAAAGATAATATATGTAATTATTTTGATATTTGGATAAGTTGTAGATCTTGTTTTAAGGTTTCTAAAAAGTATAAGCTTGTTGCAATCAAATTTAATGAATAAAATTTAAGTGTTGTGGTAGTAGTTTTTTCCATTCATAGCTCGTTCGTATGTGGTGAAGCCGGATTAATCACCGGCATGACCACTTTGTGTGTTGTAGATGATAAGATAGGAGTAATAACTTACGAAACTACCATCATGTTGTTGACCCCAAGGGTTGGAGGTGATGGCTCCAATCCTTGAAAATTATGCAATAAGTTGAACACACTTGTTGCCTTATTTCCCGGTCCCATTAAATTAAAATTTCGTGGTCAAACCATGTTAAACTAATTAATAATCAATAAAATTCGTACAACCCCCGTGGGCAAAAAACCAACCGGGAATTTAATTTGGAGAATTGATACAATCCCCCGGTGGCAAAGATTGGAGGGTGTAAGTATCAATCAACCTTCAAGAGACCCGTACAAGGCCTTGAAGGGTTCGGATTAGGGTGTATACCAAACATGTAGGTGGTGATGCTATAATTTATGAACTTAGTAACATAGACTTTGTTCAATCAACCATAAACTAAGAAGGAAGGTTAAGAAGGTGGGACTTAATTAAGGTCCCCCCGTTTAGAGAATTTAATTTATAAGAGGTAAGAAATTAGATGTGGGCCAAGGTAAAAGATAAGGTTATTTCATTCATTAGGGTTAGGTTGCCTTGATCCCAAGGCTGGTGCGTCTGCGCGTAGACTATGATAGATTAAGCATTAGGTTAGGAAAATTGATAATTACCTTAGGTATTTATAATCTAGGTACAACCTACCGGAAGGATACGACGCAATTACCAAATCCCTCCACAAATCGAAACATTCATGAAAAATCATAATATCTGGGTTCAGCTTGGGTACCTGCCAAGGCAGGCCACCTTCACTGAAGGGCTTGTGCGGTACTTTTAGGCTCCCTCGGAGGGGGGTGCCCAAAAGCACCACAACATCATGTTGGCTGTTGGAATAGTCCAAATTTCATGCATAAATCCAAACATAGTTATATTGAAGTCTTAAATCCCAAGCAAATTAAAGAATAGAGCCAAAGAACAAGGAAATAAATAATGAAATTTAAAGAAGATTTGGAGGCCTAGCCTAACCCCTCAAATCCATGGCAGGCAGCTGCCATCTTTTCCAAGCCACCTTCGAGACTAGACCATCCACAATAAGACCAATAAAATGAAACAAAAAGAAGGGCCAAGCTTGGGAGCCTAACCCTTCGTACACACAACCTGCAACCAAGAAATGACCTTCAATTCTTGGCTCACACTTGGCATCAATTCTAGGCCACATTTGAAAGTAAAGCATCCACAAGAACACCATGAACCCCACCACATGCAAAAATGCTTGGCCCAACCCTCAATGCACACAACATGCACCCAAGTCCAACCCCTCAAATCCTTGACAGACACCTACCATCAAAATCTTGCAACACTTCAAAACTAAAGCATCTTACAACACTTCACCTTAAGTTACTAGCATTAAAATTCCCATCTATTATTGTTGAGGGTAAGATCATTCCTCTCACAATGTGGTCTCGAGAAAATTAGTGGTTAAAAAATTTGCCAAAAATAATCTCACATCTAAATGCATTCATTATGCTATAAAATGCGGGTCCCTATTATGGGCAATTCCAACTCCACAAACAATTTTGGACAATGGATCGGCTCGAAAATTGTCTCAACCAATCCCCAACCAATGAGCAATTGCGAACCACAAAAATATCATTGTTGACAAGCAACACCTCCAGGACTGAAACTAAGATGTCTCCTCAAAACAACGGAGACTTCACTAAAACTAGACTAAAGGAGTCGGCCAACTTGGTAGTATGGGTGGAATCACCAACATGAGTGTATATGCTTGTTACAATAATCTGTTAAAACAATATCATATCATATATATAGATGCATAATCTTATTATGAAATATTTAATATCTAATATTTAGTTTAGCATGGAGATGTTTCCATCTTAAAAGACAACTAGACCAAAATGACATTATATGGCGTGGAATGAACGATAAAATTTGATAAACTGACAAGTTCCATATTTCATAAAATTGTCTAGATCCATTGAGCAATTAATTTTTGAATGAAAATAAGAGGTTTCAAATCTAGCTTGATTTCCACAAATCGAAGTCCTAACTCTTCACCATTTGGTTTTGTCAACAGTGATGCTCTTTATTTTGGTTTATAATGATTCCTCCTCCAACTTTAAAGTAATGTGGATCTGTGCTTGGACTAGTCCTTTGGATTTGCTTTCTCAGGGATTTTAATTCGATGCTTCACTCATAGCTTGATGTGAAGGAATGAGAAAGCAAATTGACATTTAAATATATTTGGACAAACCACTAATCCAAAATAATAAGGGGTGTGTGCTTATGGGGACGAAAACATGTAATGACAATAAAAAAGCAACAACACCAACTTCGAATGTTTGTATTGCCAACCACCGTATTTGCGTAGGTTGTGATATAGTGTTATGTCATATTAGTGGTTGGAGTTGCCCAAAATTTATGCATAAATCTAAATATACTTAAATCCTAGTTAGCAGTAGACTTGTGTGATTAAAGAACAAAGTGATCATGATGTTGAGGAAGTTTGCTTGAGGTTACAATATGCACATTTGGATTCACTCCGTTGTGGTGGTGCATTTTCCCACACAAAATGCATTGGTGAATTCAATGCATTATGCAATGTAATAGAGCGGTCCTAGTGCATTCCACATGTAAGAATCTCCTAGGGTTTGTGTCTTGAGACTCACAAGGGACATAGAAAACTTAACTTGTGTACGAAGGCAATCCACAAGGATTCTGAAGGTTGGGATGAGGGGGAAGGAAAAAAATTAAGAAAAAAGAAAAAGAAAAAGAAGGCTCAAAAGTCTATTCCTAACTACATTTGCACAGGTGCTACGAGCTAGATTGATGTGGTGTTACTCAAGACATTAATTTATATATACATTTGCGATGGGTTGGGACGGCATGGGTTCAAACTAGTTTACTACATTGGATAAATGATGGAAAATGTTGAAAGAAAATTATACTCAAGGTACAAAATGTCACGCATGCAAGCACATTGGGTGCCCTAAACATACAACCTTAGTTGCTACCTCACTTCCCCTTCCCCTTTATTCAAGACCCTACACATGTCTTATACAACACATACTATCATGTACCCCTACTAGCTTAGCTCCGGTTGACATTATTTTTAAGAATTGGACTTCAAAATCATAACATCACACATCCATTCAAACGTGCCCTCTTCCTAGACTTCTCTTGCACGCTAAGTTCTAAGTACAACTTCAAGAAGCAAAACCAGATGCAAGTTCAAATAATGAACAGCAACAACATCCCACCCGGCTTCTGTTCCAGAACAACCCTAGCCTGCATTCCGAGCAGTGTCCGGGGAGGATTTTGGGGATGATCGGTCGACGTCCTAGTGTTTCCAAGTCCAACCGGTTACATGTTGACATCTTCCGGTTTGTCTTTATTAAAATGGGTATATTTTCTAAATTCCTGTAAAAAGATCAGTTATGTTCCTGAACTCTTGAACTTCAACCGGTTATTTGTCGAACTTAACCGGTTCATCTGTAACTACCAGGCGGCCCTCCCCGTTCGTTGATTCCGAGTAAGAGTATAGTAGGTTGGACTTCCTAAAGTAATGCAGTCATGGCGGTAGATGGCTTGCAGGCTCATTTGCTGCAGCAAAATATTACTTGATAGTCGACACCCTTAAATTGTTGGGGCCAAAGCTCGAAGACAACGCAAGCACTGGACGTTCAGCTCATTCACAACACCGACAACACGCCAGTACAATCGTAGCAGAGTATTCATGCAAGGATGAGAAACTCCTACAGATCCTACGTACTTAGAGGAGGAGTGAGGAGTCCAAAACAAGGGGACCAAAATCTGATCATACCTTATTGGAGTCAGTGCGTTTCGCATTGGTTACTTTGTTCAAGATTAGTCACTTGATTAGTTAGAGTAGTTAGATTGATTAGTGATAGAAGTTTCCTCGTTCACATCACCGGCATTGAAGAGGAATAATAAGACGAGCAACAAGCTCAATGTTGATACAGTGTGCAAGAAACCTGTGAGTGTGTATGTGAACAAAGAATGTCAATAAAGAATGCTCAGATGAATTGTGACTACGCCTGAGCAATACAAGTATCATCATGTGAATAGTGTGTGTGATTGTTAGTCATATTGTGCCAGTGAGTATATGTGTTTCACTGTTGAGTGAATGTCTCAAGGTGTTCTGAAATAGTATTGTTTACAACATACCTCACATTATCAATTACCACTGTTGCTCCGGAGCTGGTCATTATTTAGATATAAATAGTTGTGAACATAAACATCTGGCTTGGAGATTCCAGTACTGGTGGACTCCGAAGAGTGAATCTCACATGGAATTCCACCAAACACTTCAGAGGCTCACCAAACCTCACAGAGCAAGCTGAGTACCACAACAATGGGGTAGACACTGGCCAGATTTACACTGAGACTCACAATCCACTGTGTCCGTAATGAACACATTCGGGAAAACGACGAAGCTGCTATACGTACGCATATGTCACCTCAAGCTGCCACCTCCGTCCTCATATAGCTGCCTTGTGTACACCTCCCTGGTTCCGGACTTGAACAGTTTTGCTGAGTTGCAGTTCACGGTGGAGTTCATGCTTGCTTGCGACCTCTTGATTTGCTGCAATTACTTATTGCTTGATACTGAATGTGGTCAAATGAAAAGCAGCTCGGAAACAACACAACATATTGAAGCTAGGTAGTTTCAAAGTGACGAGCGAGCCACCAACAATAACCCGGGGTGTGCATCAAGGTTTGGTGGTCTGCATAAGTTCGGCTACCTTCAACGAAATAGGCATTCAAGGTATTCTGAATCTGTATTGCACCATGTAAAACAGCTTAGACCAGATTCTCCGTTCTGCACATTATTCTGCACAACTCTCCAGATTGGTTTCTGAATTCAAGGTCACTGTGTGCGGAAGACCTCGCAGTCCACGACCATCTGCAAGGTGGTGTGCAACTCATCCACGGCAAAGTCTGAGCCTGCAGTTGTCTGCAGTACATTAAACACATGAAGAAGTCAGATCACTACATACATCAAAGGGAAGTCAGTAATTCTCACGTACTCAACACAGAATGTATCTATCGGTAGCACTATCTGTAGAACGTCCTGCATGGATCAGCGCTAGTTTGGAGCTGCTTTGGTATTGTAGGCATTCCTTAAGCCTTTAGGTTTCAAGAAACTTTATAAAATTTCTTGGAAGTGAAAACAAATACATCCCTAGGGGTTGAGGGTGGTAACCACTGCTTCAGAAAAACTGCTTCTAAAAAGTAGTTCTAAAAACATCGACAATTGAAAGTGTCAACCATTTCTCAAGTCAGACATAAATGGCATCAGTGGGTTCTTCTCAACGCCCTCTTTCCAAGCATGTTGTTCCTCTTTGGAAAACAATAAATTATCAATACCTACGAAGCATTATAAGAGAGAAGTGATATAGAAATAGGTGTTCTACTGCTGGGTCAATCAGTTGCACCCCAAGCAATACAATCAGAATTGGACTAAACAGGCCAAAATTTACCGCTTGCACTATATATCATTCAGAATGCTAGTAGTCTAAGACTTCAATCACTTATTAAATCCAGAGACGATGTAATACACAAAACATTGAACTGCCGGGAATGGATCATCACATGTGTAAATGACATATCCCATAGATCCTTCAAAATTATGCCGAATTCATCATTAAGATCATGACCAGAGCATGTAAAATGTAAAATTTATACCTGGCCATGAAGGGTGTATGATGCGCCAAACGCCACTGTGGAGATGTCGAGATGGACCATGTCAGGCCGGTAATGGCGGCTTGCGTTGATCACCCTCCATATAAGTTCAAGAAAGAGACGATGAAGTCGGCGAGCCTCCTCGGGGCTGTGGATGGTGAACCACATTTGACCGAGGCCCGATACATACAGACGCACACTGGCAGAGAAGTAAGCAGGAGGCATTGCGGGCAAGAAGTTTCGTGATTGACGTGCTGTTTTCCGTTCTTCCAGAATCTCTTTCACCCGGCCCTCCAATGACAGGATGCGATTTGTGGCTTCCAACACCACGGACGCCTTGTCTGTCTGTAGGATCGAGCAAGTCATCACACGACGAGTCAACCAAGCAGTCCACCCCAACAAGTTAACACTCAAGATGGTAATGTTATGTGAATCGAAATGCAAAGGTTATGGTTAAGCGGATTACAACAAGGGAGAAATGGTAAGAGGATAATGAAGATGGTAATGAACCGATCGGTGTGCATCGACATAAATAGGTACTTATCGTGATTCGTTAAGAAAGATGCAAGGGAGAAAGTGTGAAGTTAAGAATGAAGATGGTAATTGATTAACCGATCGGCGCGCAACGGAAAACAAAAGCTATAGTTCAGCAAATTTCTAGGGAGATAATGCAAACTTAGAATCAAGATGGTAACATGAAACCGATCGGTGTGCATAGACATACCAAGGTTATGGTCAAGCTAATTGCAACAAGGGGCAAAACTCGAAGTTTCCAAGAATCCATTTGGCAACAAACCGATAGTTGTGCATCGACAAACCAAGGTTATAGTTAAGCAAACTGCAGCAAGGGAGAAAATGCGAAGCTATCAAGAGTGAAGATGGTCATAAACGACCGGTGAAGCATTGACATACAAAGGTTATGGCTAAGCAGATTGCAACAAGGAAGAAAATGAGGAGTCGACGGTTCGAGCAGATTAGATTATACCCTCTCGGAAATTTCCGAATTCCCCGTTCACGCAACGTATCGTGGAGGGCGACCGTCGCCTGACGGCGTCCGCTTTCGACCAATATGTGGCTTCCTCTCTGCGACGCAGGGAGTCTGGCGGTGGGAGCCTTCTTCTTAAGCCGGGCATTGACTGTTTTCCGTAACCCCAGCACGGATCTTTCAGTGCATCTTTTTTTCTTCTGTTGGGTCCGCTTCGTTGGTTCAACTGTGTTTTGTTTCTGCTGACGTACGTCGACTCCGTCACTATTGGCAGTCGTGGTGGCCGAACCAGGCGGTGGAGTGGTTGGCCGCTGTTCTTGTGAAGGGACTTCAATCTCACTACTGTCCATAAAGTGCTGCTGACCTGTAATAGAACAGACCTTTAGAAACCGATGGACGTGGGCCTCACCAACATTGACATTTTATGTGAATACTCTCCAAGTGTGTTCGTCATACAGATCGATGACATACATGATAGAGGAAGCAATTGTAAAGGCGCTCACAAATTCTTCCCACTTCAGACACCTCACTCATCATCACATGTGACACACTTATTCGGAGGTCCTTAAACCTCAGCCCCCATACATCACAGAAAAATTTCCGAAACGGCGAAAAACATTAGTTTTTAGCTGCTGTGCAATCGGTCACAAAGACACGACTGTGGGACCATTGTTTGTATAACATTGCGTCACATATCCTACAGCCAAATCTACAAGCAGCTTCAGGGTCGAAATGTGAGCATCACATAACATTGGTTATGTCGTTGTTGTTGTTTCTGCGAACTTGTAGAAGCAGCTTCACCAGAGTAATTACCAAACGAGACGCATCAGTTGCAACAGCGCATCGGTGCTAGCTGCTATTACACAGCTTGCACCAATTCGGTGAACCTCAAACCTTCCGAGGGTTAACGACCTTCGAGTATTCAACAGGGAACATCTCACACCCCACTTACAGTCATTATCGACTGGATTATCGACGAAGTTTCCACCGACATTAATGCAAAGTGCATCTCTCTGGGCGAAATCGCGGCCCTGCTGCCTGCCCAAGGATAGCCACCGTGTGTCCACAGGCTGAGGAAAGGTACGAAACTGCTGAGCATTTATCATCAACTCCCGAGGTGGTAATCTTACTGCCTCATCATGATGATCATGAGCAGGCACTCTAAGAGCAGTTTGTGCATCCCGCACCGCCTCCGGTGGCAATATTGAAGGGCAGACGTGATCATCATTCTCCTCCACCTCAGGTACATCCAGAATGTCCCAGCGGGCGTTAATGGCAGGGGAATGATGCAAGTCTGGAACTCGAAAATCGTCAAGATTGACAACTTGTGTGTAATCCTCACGAGAATTGTTGAACAAAGGAGCCGGCTCCATAGGGTCGACAAAGTAGAGCCTTTGTTCGCCGAATGATCCCCAATCAGGCCTTGTCACCTGGAACTCCAACCACTTAATGCTTCCCAATTTCTCCGAACAACTTCACCCTGCCATTGCAAACCGACCATTAGCCGGATCGGATCATACAGGACAATCTTCAACATTCCCAACACCCTTAGAACCACAAACTTGACAACCGTTGACACAACAGTAGTATCACAGGCACAAACTTGGGTGAAACGGAGTGAGCAGTTGTAAGTACTGGTTCCAACTCTTCGAAGCCCGAAGCCTTTCCTCCTATCGGGGGGTTGGTGGGTTGGAATAAGAATGTTGTGCACTGCTCTTGCCAGAGTACTGTATGCATGCGGGAATTATCAGTGCTTCCGGGGGCACTAAGATGCCACCGCATCTTCCTCTTGTGCTGCTGCCGATGACGGCGCTCGAAGCTGGCCGGCTATGGGATGCAAATGTAAATTCACAACACCAAGCTCACGAGTCAGTGATGCATCCGCCACAGTCAAATGCCGTGATCGAGGTAAGAAAGTGAGATTAGTTTTAGTTAATCGATAAAGGGTGCCGTGATCGTTATGTGCGGCAAGGCCCTAAGTGGGGTTAAGCTTGATGAGATGATGAGCCTGCACAGGTTACATGCATCTCTGACAATGTGTGTCAGAGATGGCACGGTCTGCAATATGCAGCAGCCACCGCCAGGTTCCGACCGGCTCCCTGGATTCTGCAACCTGCTGGAGCAAGTTCGGTTACCGGTTAGGTGGGTGTTTCCAGTTTCCTGATTATTTCCAGGATTCAGATCATTGCATCATTTGCTTCAATTTTCACAACAGGAAGATATAACTTCAACTGTCAAACGCATTTCAGAACATCATTTTCCTTCAAATCAAGACAAAGTCACCTAAAGTTATGAGTTCTGAATAAATATAGGAATCCTCATGCTAAGTTGTGGGATAAAAAAGAACCCACTCTTCAAAAGGCTGGCATTACCATGGTTTTATATCATAAGTAATCATGACCAGGTTAAGGATGACATGCTCATATTCCACATCAGTATATGAAAATGGATTTTTTTTCTTTTTTTTGTGATTGATTGATTGATCAAAGGTCTTGGCTTTGACCTCCTACAAATATTTCATCTCAACTCTAATTGTAAATCATAAAATGACAATGTTTGCAATTTGCAATTGCTAGGTGCATGAGATAATTCTCGATCTGACCAACAGCTGCCCAAATTGTTTGCGGAGTTGAAATTGCCCACAAAAGAGCCACATACATACCCTTACCCATGAACAAAATGGGGTCCGGCTTTCAGATGCTTTGGGCAAGTAGGAAGACAAATATAATATAAGCTTTTCTCGGCCAGTTGGCAATGAAATGCTGAGCAGGCTGCGGCAGGAAGAGGAAGGTCCTGGAACTCTGTGACTTTGTCCCTTTATCAAGTACTCTTCTTCATTTCATGTGTAGAGATTCATCAATTAACCCTAAATCTGACGCCCTTGGAAGGACAACTGATATTAAGAGTCCATCAGTATGAGAATGTCAAATCTACTTTCCGTATTACTCATCTTAATTTCTTCACTGTACAGCAATGAGTAACATTTAGAGTTGAAGAAAGCAGACCCCCATTTACCAAATTTAGATCGGTGGGAAGCCAAAGCACTGCATTGGATCAACTCCGCAAAACGATAAAAAATAGGTGAAGTTGAGCTCACATTTTAAGATTCAACATGCCTCTATTTTGTAAATCGAACTGCACCAGCCTTAGTTACCCTATATTTGGCACATGGCCAAAAATATCTTCAAATGTTGGAATGAAAGGGATCAAAAGTATGGAACAAGTATGTTTCTTAAATTCTTACATGTTCATAACTTTCTTCAGTAAGATGATATTTTTTGGTTTCTACATTGGGCAGGAAGAAATAAGATGGTTCAAACCCAATAGGAAAAACTATAAGGACTTCTGACATTCCAAGGCTCATGTTTGAGCGTCATGTGCCATTCTCGCCAGGAACTACAAAACGAATATGAAATCTTGAGAAATGTTATGTTATTCGGTATATCGTTTACTATGTATACATTGCTAGGTCACTACTAAGCATAATGAACTTATTGCACCATATTCGTGGCGTTTATTAGTCTTCACATTCATTATGTATTTTGAACCCCCTTGAATGTAATTTTCTTCTTTCAACAAGTCTTTTATACATGCGTGTCAAATAGACATCCATGATTTATGCCCCTTGCTAACAACAACAACAACAACAACAACCCCTCCCCCCATTTAACCTTCTAACTCTCCACTGCATTGAGCTATCTTAGTGCAAGGCAAGCATCACTACACTATAACAAAGGACAATTCCTATATGATATGAGGCCCAACATGCTCATCTTCATGTCAATGACAACCTACATATTCTTTTCTTGGCCCCCACAAATTAACCAATTTGACACACATGTATGAAAGGACCATGTCAAAGTAGATCATATAAATATTTCTACTAATAATACAAAGTGGCAAATGTATGCATAAATGCACAAGGATTCTAGACCCATGTACTTACAATGATATCTTGCCACTTGAAGATATGCTAGAAGAGAAAGTTTAGTATGACATTTGCATTCATACACAATCAATTGATAGTTTAAGTACATTTGGATAAAACATCTTGTCCAACATAACGAGTGTGCACTTTTGGGGACAAAAACAACAAACGACAATAACAAAGCAATAACAAAGCAGTAACACAACCACAACTTTGAATGTTTATATTCCACGTTCGCCAACCACCATACTTCTGTAGTTTTGTGATCTAGTGTACTTCATATTGGCGGTTGGAATTGTCCAAAATTCATGTATAAATCCAAAATATGCTTAAATCCTAGTTAATCCATCAAATTCATGCATAACTCAAAGATATTCAATCCCTATATTTCACTAGTAACTCAAATACTTATGCTGAGAATAGCATTCTGAATTATATTCTACTACTAGCAATCATTTCCTTAATAAACCATAATATACTACATGTAATCCGTTTCACAATAGTTTACCCACCCAATCAACACTCATATGTAGAATCAAGGTCCTTCAAGTCTAGTAGATAAAACATGAATTATTCAAGGTATAATTCCTCAATAGTAGGGATACTTACATTTAGACATAGATCCATACATTGATGGAAGTATGATTGAGCCTCATACTGACGGCCAATCTACGTGCAATGGTCAAGGCCCATGAAATCGCGAGGTACTTGAAAACTCATCCAAAGTCCATCCCATGGGGGATTGAATCGGTTGTGTGGACACGGGTCTACAGGTGTAAATAGTAAAGACATGCGGGATCACATTCTCAAGTTGAATTTGCTATTTCATTACTATTCATGTGGTCCCTTCTACACAAGTCAAGTACTAATAAATCAAGGATTTGCGAGATGTAAAAGGTAGCATGGCCTTCCAATTATGTGTTTGATTTACTTTTTTGTGGTGGGCTTGATGAAAATTCCTTTAGTTCATGATAAGCTATATCAATTTATGCCATATATGTAGGACCCAGGGGGTGGACTCTCTATACCATGTACGAACTAACGTGGGTGTAGGAAGGGGTAATATTATTTGAGGCATCAACGTACATAATATATATAAGGGAGAGGTATTGTTTTTCTTTTCTAGCGTGTACATTTAAAAAGGCTATTAAGAAGTTGGAACGACAAGTAGATGCACAAAAAAGGCCCCTGAAGTTTAGAGGGAAATTTGACAATGTATGGGTTGATTTCATCCAATTTACCTTGTTTCATTTGAATGATGTGTGTTTTAGGGTCAGATGATTATGAGTTATATCCTATGGATGAAAAAGAAATTTCAATGATCTTCTCGTTGGAATATGAAAGTGGATTATATATGTGCTAAAGGCCCATTTATTTCACAGTTTATATTTTGTGTATGTAGTGTAGGTATTTATCAAATTGAAATAAAAAATTAGTATAAATACATGAATTCATTTTCTAGCCTACCGTTAGTACATATACATTTGTTTTCTCTATAATGTCTTGTATATAGGGGGTTTTATTTCATAGTCACCCATGCATGTCATATAGGTTTCCAATGGAGAGTCCACCCCCCTTGGTGTAGGACTTCATGTAGGTATTTTGTCTATGCAAACTCCTAGCTCCAGGGTCCCTTAGGCCCTCAAGTTCTAGTGTAAAGTGAAGTGAGACGGTCTTGACATTCTCCACCAAAAAGAGGTTTTAGATCTCAATGGTCACATACCTTCAAGCTCTAGTGGAAAGTTTCCCTAAGTTTTGAAGCATTAGAACTCAACTACAACTTAATATGCCTATAATGTGGGGGTATGGTGAAAATAAGATTACCGTGACAATTACCTACGTAAAAAATATTGACATATAATGGAGCCATTGTGAAATATGAGCAAATATAAGATGTGTAGAGCAAGTTCTATGGATGAAAAAATCACATTCACTCATATTGTAGTAACGAGCTAATCACATGTACACCAAGGATGAAGTCAATTATATAGATCCTCAATCAAGTCTTCAAACGATTCATGATTTCTCTCAACCCATATCATTTAGCATCAACTTAGTTAGGGAGCCATGCAAGTCCCCTCCCACATATTTGTAGATTATAATTAAGAATTACTAGCCCATATGTCAACCTTATGATCATCCTCCACGCACAATGCTTAGTACAATATGTGAGGACAACATGATAATTATGCGGGCAATTTGTATATCTCACCCTCCACGGAAAAACTAAATTGGTTAAAAATAGAAGATGGGTTGACTTTGCTAAAAATCGAGTTTTATTGTTTGCTACATTCTTGACGCCCTTTTGGACGCGTGACTATGTTTAGCCAGTTTACTTTTTCCTTTGCTAGAAATCGAGTTTTATTGTTTTACTGCATTCTGGACGCCCTTTTGGACGCATGACTATTTTTAGCCAGTTTAGTTTTTCCGTAGAGGGTGAGATATACCTATGTTCAATTATGACTTTCTCTCACGAATAAACCATAGTTGACATTTGGTTGCTATGGAATGCCTTGTGAAAGGTTTTTAGATCCAACTTTGTTGCAACTTTCAATTAGACTAGTGCATTAGGAGACAAAACCCGTTTCCCAAAAAAAATCTCAGGAGTTCAACTTTTACACCATAGGTTCACCGTTTATGGTATTTAGTGTCACTTACTATTCAAAGTTATGCAATGCTAAAACTTCTTATAGTTAATGTAATTCTTTACCAAGTATAGTTGCTAATGTTCTATAATGTCCAAACAACCATTTGACCTTTGTTTGTGAAAAATGAGATGCTCAATAAATAGTTATAGCACTGCGTAGTTATGAATAGTAAGTGACACTAAATACCATCTGTGGTGTAGTATTGCGCATAATATTGTGTGTAATTCTACATTATTCTAATACGACAGAAGAAACCACTAGAGATTTAGAGCTACGTATATTGGTTTACATATACCTCTTTGGATCTGGAGCTTGAACTTGGGCAAGTTTTTGGATGTTCAAGAGTGAGATGTAGAAAGATATACTCCATTTGAGTGGTACCTAGAATTTGAATAGGAGTATTATGTAGGGCCATGTCCAAATCAATTAAGCTATGTATTTCTAAAACCAACACGTACTAGTAATCTTAGTACTTAATAACTCAAACACATAAAAGTTCTGAAATAGGACACCTACACTTAAAACTTTAACCCTTATGACTTTTGCAAGTAATTTGTAAATGAGGAGTAACTTCTTTCATGCATTATAATCCTCTTGAACTTGCTAAAAAGATGATATATGCATTTGATCATAATTATAATAATAGCAATGGGGCTCAACACTTGTTTGTTAGTTTTGAGGTGCTTACCCATAGAATTCAAAATTGTTTGTGTGGAATATAGATTCAACTAAATGATTATGTCTGATTGTGAAGGTTCTTGCTTGGTATATAGACCCAAATGGTATTGAAACAAAAATACCGTCAAACACCTATATTCTATTGATACCAAAACATGCGAAATCCTCCCGGGGCGGCCACTTAGAAAAGTTAGAAAACCATGTGCAATCAAACATAGGGCACCTTTTATTCTTTGGGGATGATTATTTGAACATTTTTAGGGAAAACAAACCCCTAATAAAATATGAGAGTCATGTGTAAAACCTAGGGGGTGCACTATGCTGAACACGTACAAGTATACGGGAGTGCACATTAGGGGTATTAATTTGAACTCTTTCATATTACATATACATATGCACACAAATTATAACTTATAGTTATGTATACATGTATGGAGGACCTTTAAAAATATAGAACACTTGTACTTGTATGGTCGAGTCACTAGAATGTATAGCGTAAATCTTTCTCCATTGACTTATGCTGGTATCAAAAAGGAACCAACAACATGTGGATATACAATCCTACAGATCATTTGATGATAGACTTACAATAATAATTGCATTAACTTCTATGACATATATTGCCAAACTTAGATGCTTGCAAGTTACATCCAAGGGATGAAAAAGTCTTCAACAAGTTTGTTGATGAATGTTAGGATTTTGCATGATTTAGATGATGGGGTTTGATTATTATTGAAAATTTTATTTGTATATTTATGTTAATGACTATATAAATTTAAATATTTTAAGTATGCATATTGTCACTTGTATTTTTATCATTGAAATTGTATGTGTATTGCTTAATTCTACAAAAGAAAACTTGTATATAAGGGGTTTCAAGAATATGTTGCGAACGCACGTGATTCTTGGTTTAATTGAGAGGTGCACCCCCTAGGGTGTATAAAAAACATAGGGGTATGATTATTTCTCATAATTTTTTACATTTTAATAACAACAAAGGATATGAAAACGGAAAGGGAGGAAAACCCATACCTACATGTGACAGTTGGTTTCATGTACAAGGGTACAGATGGATGAAAAACGGTTCATTTTCATCCACAACCATAGATGATTTTGTAAGACATGTTTCTTCCTTGAATCCTTGTCATCCCGAGGGTTTGTGCCTCTACGCTTATATGGTCTATTATTCTCTTTCCTATGGCCAAGTAGTACATTTTTGCATTGACTTTGAATGGGTCTTTCAAGGAAGGGGATTTAAAAAAAACAACAACATACCCCTCAATCAATATTGTGCATAATGTTTTTTCTAATTAATTATACAATACCATCAAATCAAAAAACAACAATTGTTTTATGACTAAAGGGGTTCCAAAAATACTACCATTTACCAAACTACCCCCCATTCAATTACCCTTTGAAGCCAAATGTCTGCATGAAAACATGCTAAGTGATCGACCCGGGGAATTCCTCATTATAGGTACATGTATGATTCAGAATAAGACATACCACACCAACACTGGTTTAAACATGTTTTCATGCATGTTAGCTATAGTTATTATCTGTCATATTGATCAATCAACAATAGCTTTTAGGCCTGACTATCAGCTAAGGTTTTATGTAGTTTCAAGATCTTTTATATTAAAACTTCAATAATAAGGGTAAAGTTTTGCAAGCTTGCTTATGTAACATTCATGAGAAAAAATATTGACACAAAGTTAGAAAACACATTTATGTGAATGGACGTCCTATATAAGGTCATGTGAGCTTCATGTAAGCATTCATTCTTTTGCGGAAACTTAAGGAAAACTCCATGAAATAGAGATGAGTTATGACATTACCTTATTTGGATATTTTGTAGAATTGTTCATATTATGAAGACTTATGAAAGATTTTAAAATCCATAAAAGAATATGATCATATGTATAGAGTGTGACCATCATTTCTCAAATTTATTGAAAAATGGTCACTGAATTTATCAAAGATGGTTGTAACTTGTTCGTAACATTTTACTTGCATATGTAATCATGATTTTTGGTGCTACACATTTCAAATTTGAAAGAAAAATGATGCAATTGGCAATTCCTATGAATGATTTGTGTTCAATCATTGAAGATTAACATTCAGATGCTCTATATATTTTTATTTTATTCTAATTGTTGTGTGAATAGAGAAAATTATTCCCAACAACTTTTCATTAATGATAAATGCCATTTGAGGATTGAGAGGTAATATTTTCATGAATATAGCAATTATGTTGGGAAAACCTTTCACTTGATGGGAGGTCGGCCATGAGGTCAATGAAGAACCAAACGTAATTATATGGTAAACCTAAATCTACTTATGAAAACTTCATCATGAAGTAAACTTTGCACATTCCCCCCCCAAATATATATATATATATATATATATATATATATATATTTTGGTTCTCCTCTTAAATTGGACCTCCAATCATGCTAAGAAAAGGCCAACCTGACTAGACACCCACCTCTTTGATCTGGGCCTCCCACCAACATATATCCAAGATGGAAGTGTAATCAATCATATTATAGCATGTATTGTTTCAAGTGATCTGAACTCAGGTTAACATCAGAAGCCTTGAATTAATATAGGAAGACCCACTTCCAATGAATTAACCACAAATGTACAAGGGTTAGGTTTCCACTAAACTCCCTTTACCTCGGTAATGTTGGTGGGGCCCCAACTCACGGAGATAAGTGTCTAGACCTGACCCCAAGAGAATTGAAGCAACAATATGCCACTAGAATGTGGTCTCTAGGTTCATCAAGGGTTGAGGGTCAAGTTAAACCTGAAACTGAATCCACGTGCAAGCCTTCGAAGAGCAGAGTCCGCTTTTTGGACATGGGTCATGGCAGGTTTCCCATTTCTGACATAAATTATGTCCCAGTCGAGTGCTTGCCAAGGCTAGCTCCAAGCTTCACATTCTCCCACAAGATCCAAAGCCGGCCCCCACTTAAGTTATGATACCTTATGCCCAAATAATTCGACCTCTGAACTTTTTGTGAATGAAGTTGTTACGGTCCGTACCCTCAGTCTTCACATCCCAGGTTTGCAGGCTGCCAGATGGCGGGAGGGATTTCAGGGGAGTGGATCTTAAACGGACACTCTCAAGGTTGCGCCCACTGTCTCCTAGCATATGGAAAGAGATGAGTGGTGAGAGATTTGTGATTAGCATATCCAAATCACAGCCATAGTCTTCTTCCCAGTCATAGTTTTTGGAGCTCATATGATTGTCTTATTTGCTATCAATGTCAAGATTCTTAAATCCACACACCACTTAAACAAGCGTGCATGCTTAAGATGAAAAACCGAATTAGGTTCGTTGGGGCCCGCAACCCCTTGGCAATGCCAGTCACTAAAGAACCTCTATCGAGCATTGTCCGTCTAAAAATCCATTACCCTTGGCCCACCCGCCAGTGCCTAGACCATATTTCACTTGCCCGTAGCTTGCTTGACCGGACGGAACCATGGATGGAGTAAGCTCCAACCACATTAGTCATCCTTTGAGCCACGGATGTTCCTCGAACATTGTGAACATTCCTTGCTCCCATCTCCTCAGTCATGCACCACATCTGCTAATGTGTTATATACTAGATCCAGATCAAGAAATCTGTTATACACCAAATCCATATCTAGAAATATGTTATGCACCAGATCCATAAATGTGTTATGCACCAAATTTAGATCTAAAAATGTGTCATACATCATATCCAAAAATGTGGTATGTAACGAAATTAACGGATCCGAACTTGTCATTGCGTGCAACTATTTTATACAAATAGTGTTTGTTATCAAGTGATCTTCCTCTTTGAGCCTGTGATGTTAATATTCTATAGTTCAGTGCAGATGCCCTCTTATTCTGTGTCTACGCTGACATGATTTGTAGGTTGTGCATGAGTATTTCTAATTGCACTTAATTCGATTATGTGCAAGTAGTTGATGTGGTGTTATACAATTTTGCTACATTTGGTGATTATGTTGATTCATTACAATCTACCGTTCATATCAATGTAGACCTATGATTGTTTTGTATCCATTCGGTTGGATTATCACTTATGAGTTTTGTAAGTTTCTAATCGGTTAGTTAATCCAATTGGTTTAATAACATGGACTTGTTGATATGATAACATATATCCACATACACATAGCATATTGATTTGATGAGTTTTGCGGTTCCAATACAGTTGATCAAGACATGGCTAGAATTAGGTTATGATTTGCGCAAAATACTTGCATTTTCATTACAGGACTCAAACCCAACTACAAGATAGACGACAAAAATGTCAGTCTGATCTTGTTGCCGTTACAACGGCATTTTACATGCGCTTTTATCCGGGGATGGCCAATAATCTAGTTTGCAAATCTAATGGTATAATCGTTTTTTTTATTCAAGGGCAAAACATATTATTGAACTATGGAAGTAGCAACTTCGATTATGAAGATGGATTTTAGGAGAAATCTTAGCTACAACATTTGCAAACTAGACTACGTATTGGAATTATTTACTTTATTAATTACGTCAACTGAAGCTGATGTTCAACCATGAAATAAAATGTTCCTTTTAAAATTACTCTAATTTGAATCAATCTATTTTTCTAGCATGGAGAAAGCATCATATAAAAACCATTATGAAAAAAATGTTGTACAAATGTATCATACAAAACTTGTTATGCAGAATGTGTCGTGCATGATATATCATGCTGGATGTATCGTGCAAAATCTGCTATGTAAAATTTGTCTACCAATATGTGTCGTGTAAAATATGTTATGCAAAATTTGTCTGGCACTATGTGTAGTGTAAAATCTGTTATGCAAAATCTGTCTAACAGAATGTGTCATGCAAAATTTGTCTGGCAGAATGTGTCGTGTAAAATCTGTCATGTAAAACTTGTCTAACAAAAAGTGTCATGCAAAATGTATCATACAAAGTTTGCCTGGCAAAATGTGTCATATAAAATATGCCATGCAAAGTCTGTCTGGCATAATGTGTCATACAAAATCCGTTTGACAGAATGTGTTGTGTAAAATTTGTCATGCAAAATTTATCATGTAAAATCTGTCTAGCAGAATATGTCCTCTAAAATTTGTCATGCAAAATTTGTTTGGCATAATCGATTGTACCAAATCTGTCGTGTAGAAATTATCCTACCAATCCTACCAAATTTATTGTGCATAATATATCATACTAAATATGTTGTGTAAGATCTGTATGGCATAATCTATTACGCAAAATTTGTCGTACAAAATGTTTTATGCAAAACCGTTGGGAAAGATTAGATTCCAGTTACCAAGAGAACAAATAGGGGTACATGACGTTGAGAAATTCTTAGCACATTTGGCACTTTCTCAAATTGAGAAATAGCTTGAATCGTAGCTAGAATTGTTATCCACTAACTTGCTCCTGTCATCAAAACCTATTATTTATTTATTTTAGTTTTTATCTGAATGACGTCTATCATTGTTGGGTTCTCTATTGAATTGGGTCAAATCTTTCTATGCCAAGAACCTAATGCAAACAGTTCATGCTGATATTGCTTGGTTAGATTCAACGGACCAAACCAACTACAATAGGGTTCAAAAATATTTCGAATTTTGGATGTACTCCCAGTTTTGTGCTTCAAAACTAGTTGCATTCAATTACATGTAGCTACCTCATTATATATTATTTTTTCACCAAATCAATTGCAACTTGTGAAGCCATTAGTGGTCTTTAGTCACCACCTCTTAATCATGAGCACATGTCAAAAATTTAAAGATTTGGTTGTAATTAGAAAATTGTGTTGTCAAGAGCTCAAACATGCAACTTCCCTTTTGGAGCTCGTGGCGCCACCTCGTTGTTTTGATGGCATGTATTCATTGCAAGGTTTAGTCTACAAAGTTCAATATTACAACATGGAGTGTCATTGCAATGGAGATTGGCTTGCACATATGAGATATGGTGGCTTGAAGTTGTTTTGGAGGTAGTTTGGCCAGCAACATTGGAGTTGCCTTTGTTGTTCTGTTGGTGATTGAATTTATTGATATTTAGATTGTGCATTGGGTCATTGAGAGGTATCATGCCGTACAAAATCTTGAGTGATGAAGAAAGGGGTCACATTGTGGGAATGCGCGAGAGTGAAATGAAGAGTTCAAACATTGCATCTGTAGTGAATGTTCCACGGTCAACTATATCTACTATCTTGACAAATTAGAAGGTCCGAGGGAGTGTAGAATCTTTGAAACCCCAATGTGGTAGGCATTGGAAGTTGAGTGATTGTGATGCTAGAGTGTTGGCACATTATGTTAGAGATGATAGAAGACAACCATTGTTGGAATTATCAAGCCTATTGAATGTGACACAACAATTTACATGACCACCCTCAACAATTGAAACTTATGGAAGATGGTGCTCCAGTCCACTGTAGCTCACTTACATTGCAATGGAGACAAGCTCATGGTATGGAAAAACTAATTTGCCCTGCAAACTCTCCAGATTTGAATCCCATAGAAAATTTATGGAAGATTGTCAAAGATTTGTTACAACATCGTCCTAGACCCAAAAACAAGGAAGAAATGGCACAAACCATTCAATCAACATGGGATACAATATTTTTGGAGCAACTCCAAACTTTGATTAGAACTATGCTTGATAGAATGCAAGCAGTTACTTCAGCAAGAGGTGGTAGCACTAGATGGTAGATACTATATTATGATAAGTTTTTTTAAATGTATTATTTTCTACTTTTGTAACGCAATTTTTTCATATTGTCAAAGTAGACTCTATTGTCTTTCCAACACAATTTATTGTTTGTGAATTGATGAATTTTTGAGCCTGCAAGAGGTTTTCAAAGTTTGTAGTTTTCATTGTCATTCAACTCCAGGCCAAAAATTCAAAATATTTTTGGACCCTACTGTACAGTACCACAAAAGACTATATTAAATATTTTGGGACTTTCGGGAGTCCCAAAATGTGAAAATGGTCTATATTGTGCATATGGGAACAAATTTATTGCACACATGAACATATTACGGGCTTGTGGGAACGTGGGAACATTGAAGTCGGAACACATGAATGTTGTGTGCTCACATAGGAACGTGTATATGGGAATGTGGGAACAACTTGGCGTGGAGTGAATGATAAAATTTGATAACCTGACAAGTCCATATTTCATAAAATTGTCTACATCCAGTAAACAATTAATTGTTTAATTAACATAAGAGGTTTCAAATCTAGCTTGATTCCCACAAATCGAGGTCCTAACTCTTCACCATTTGGTTTTGTCACTTTATTTTGGTTTATAATGATTCCTCCTTCAACTTTAATTAGACTTGCAAAGTAATGTGGATCCATGCTTGCCACTAGTCCTTTGGATTTGCTTTCACAAGGATTTTAATTCGATGCTTCACTCATAGCTTGATGTGAAGGAATGAGAAAGCAAACTGACATTTAAATATATCTGGACAAACCACTTGTTCAAAATAATAAGGGGTGTGCACTTGTGGGGACGAAAACATGTAATGACAATAACAAAGCAACAACCACAACTTCAAATGTATGTATTATCAATTACCATATTTGTGTAGTTTTGTGATATAGTGTTATGTCATATTAGTGGTTGGAGTTGTCCAAAATTCATGCCTAAATCTAATATACTTAAATCCTAGTTAGTAGTAGACTTGCATGATTAAAGATCATAGTGATCATGATGTTGAGGAAGTTTGCTTGGAGTTACAACATGCACATTTGGATTTCACTCGATTGTGCTGGTGCATTTTCCCACACAAAATGCATTGGTGAATTCAATGCATTATGCAATGGGTGCAAGCACGGTAAAGTGGAGAACTCTTGATCCTTGCTCATGTTTAAGTGAAAGTGATCCAAAACAATATACCAACTTTGAATTTTAGGAAATAAAAATTCATAAACATTTAGAAAACATATGAATCTACAAAGCCAAGCAATTTGTGTTCACAAAAAACAATTTCAAACAACATATATGTATTTTAGAAGACGGTGCAAATGGTGATGCAAATGGGTGTCATTGAAAAGATAATTGTCAAAAACTTGTTTAAAATACAATTACATTACATTAAATTGATGAATTTTTGAAAAAAAAATTACGATGACCTCAAGTTTATAATGAATTCAAGGAATATGAAAAGAAATTCCAAGTTCAAAATATTTAAGGTCATGAAATTTACGTTCAAAACTATATTTAGTCAGTTGCTTTTACGCATCACTTTTGATGATAGGTTTTGAAGATCTCATATTGATATTCTATATTTGAGTACCTAACTTAACAATAGAGGTCATCATGAAAAATAATCTATTTTAAACAACATTTTGCTACTACTTATAGGCGTTTGACCAAGAAAATCATAGCTTTCATATACCGGAGCACTTTTTTGGTCCACTTTACTATGCTTGCACCCCAAAGTAATATAGTGGTCTTAGCACATTCCACATGTAAGAATCTCCTAGGGTTTATGTCTTGAGACTCACAAGGGACGTGGAAAACTTAACTTGTGTACAAAGGCAATCCACAAGGATTCTGAACAAAACATTAAGTAGCAAGCCCGGAATGACCTTCTCAAAAGAGCATCAAACTGGCGCGTGCCGGTTTGATGCTCTTTCAAGAGCAAAGGTAGCACTACTTTTGAGTATTACTCAGGCTATTTTTAATTTATTTGGGTAGTTAATTTCAATTCTTAGAATTAATTATGTCGGTTTCTAGGACAAAACTAATGCCAAGTGGTGGTAAAGGTTCTAATCTAGGCTAGATTACAATGTAAACAAATCTAAATAGCTATAAAGCAATGGAAAAGTTGTTGAGGTCAAAAAGGTAGTTGCACTTTTTGGAAAAATCTCCTGACACTTGCATTGGAAACCTCTTTGATACCTTTTTGAAGCTACTATATTTGATTAATTATCCATTTAGTCACCCTTGCTTTGCAAGCTTTTCCCTCCTTGTTGAGGTAATATTGTGGGTACTCAAAGGGTACCCTCCTAGCATTGCTACTTAATGTCATGAAGGTTGGGGTTAGGAAAAAAATAAATACAAAAGAGAAAGAAAGAAAGAAAGAAAAGCCTCAAAACTCTATTCCTAACTACATTCATATAGGTGCTACGAGCTAGATTGATGTGGTGTTACCTCAGACATTTCTTTATATGTACATATGCGACGGGTTGGAATGGTATGGGTTCAAACTAGTTTACTACATTAGGTAAATAGTGGAAAATGTTGAAAGCAAATTATGCTCACGTTTGAAATGCTTCAGACCTTGGGTGGAGCTACGAAATGTCACGCATGCAAGCACATTGAGTGCCCTATACATACAACCTTAGTTGCTACCTCACTTCCCCTTCCCTCTTATCACTACAAGGAATGGGGGTCCTTTCCCACATCAAAATGACACATAAATGACAATGTTTGCAAACATTGTCATTTATGTGTCATTTTGATGTGGGAAAGGACCCCCATTCCTTGTAGTGTATTGAAGACCCTACACATGTCTTATACAACACATGTCTTATACAACACATACTATCATGTACCCCTACTAGCTTAGCTCAGTTGACATTATTTTTAAGAATTGGACTTCATAATCATAACATCACACATCCATTCAAACGTCGTGCTCTCTTCCTAGACTTCTCTTGCACGCTAAGTTCTAAGTACAACTTCAAGAAGCAATACCAGATGCAAGTTCAAATAATGAACAGCAACAACATCCCACCCGGCTTCTGTTCCAGAACAACCCTGGCCTGCATTCCGAGCAGTGTCCAGGGAGGATTTTGGGGATGATCGGTCGACGTCCTAGTGTTTCCAAGTCCAACCGGTTACATGTTGACATCTTCCGGTTTGTCTTTATTAAAATGGGTATATTTTCTAAATTCCTGTAAAAAGATCAGTTATTTTCCTGAACTCTTGAACTTCAACCGGTTATTTGTCGAACTTAACCGGTTCATCTGTAACTAGCAGGCGGCCCTCCCCGTTCGTTGATTCCGAGTAAGAGTATAGTAGGTTGGACTTCCTAAAGTAATGCAGTCATGGCGGTAGATGGCTTGCAGGCTCATTTGCTGCAGCAAAATATTACTTGATAGTCGACACCCTTAAATTGTTGGGGCCAAAGCTCGAAGACAACGCAAGCACTGGACGTTCAGCTCATCCACAACACCGACAACACGCCAGTACAATCGTAGCAGAGTGTTCATGCAAGGATGAGAAACTCCTACAGATCCTCCGTACTTAGAGGCATGCACAAGGAGTGAGGAGTCCAAAACAAGGGGACCAAAATCTGGTCACACCTCACATTATCAATTACCACTTTTGCTCCGGAACTGGTCATTATTTAGATATAAACAGTTGTGAACATAAACATCTGGCTTGGAGATTCCAGTACTGGTGGACTCCGAAGAGTGAATCTCACATGGAATTCCACCAAACACTTCAGAGGCTCACCAAACCTCACAGAGCAACCTAAGTACCACAACAATGGGGTAAACACTGGCCAGATCCACACCGAGACTCACAATCCACTGTGTCCGTAATGAACACATTCGGGAAAACGACGAAGCTGCTATACGTACGCATATGTCACCTCAAGCTGCCACCTCCGTCCTCATATAGCTGCCTTGTGTACACCTCCCTGGTTCCGGACTTGAACAGTTTTGCTGAGTTGGAGTTCACGGTGGAGTTCATGCTTGCTTGCAACCTCTTGATTTGCTGCAATTACTTATTGCTTGATGCTGAATGTGGTCAAATGAAAAGCAGCTCGGAAACAACACAACATATTGAAGCTAGGTAGTTTCAAAGTGACGAGCGAGCCACCAACAATAGCCCGGGGTGTGCATCAAAGTTTAGTGGTCTGCATAAGTTCGGCTACCTTCAACAAAATAGGCATTCAAGGATTTCTGAATCTGTATTGCACCATGTAAAACAGCTTAGACCTGATCCCCTGTTCTGCACATTATTCTGAACAACTCTCCAGATTGGTTTCTTGAATTCAAAGTCACTGCGTGCGGAAGACCTCGCAGTTCACCACCATCTGGAAGGTGGTGTGCAACTCATCCACGGCAAAGTCTGAGCCTGCATTTGGCTGCAGTACATTAAACATATGAAGAAGTCATATTACTACATGCATCAAAGGGAACGTCCTGCATGGATCAGCGCTAGTTTGGAGCTGCTTTGGCATTGTAGGCATTCCTTAAACCTTTAGGTTTCAACAAACTTTATAAATTTTCTTAGAAGTGAAACAAATACATGCCTAGGGGTTGAGGGTGGTAACCACTGCAGAAAAACTGCTTCTAAGAAGTAGTTCTAAAAACATCGACAATTGAAAGTGTCAACCATTTCTCAAGTCAGACATAAATGGCATCAGTAGGTTCTTCTCAACGCCCTCTTTCCAAGCATGTTGTTCCTCTTTGGTAAACGATAAATTATCAAAACCTACGAAGCATTATAAGAGAGAAGTGATATAAAAATAGGTGTTCTACTGCTGGGGCGATCAGTTGCTCCCCAAGCAATACAATCAGAATTGGACTAAACAGGCCAACATTTACCGCTTGGACTACATATACTTCAGAGTGCTAGTAGTCTAAGACTTCAATCACTTATTAAATCCAGAGACGATGTAATACACAAAACATTGAACTGCCGGGAATGGATCATCACATGTGTAAATGACATATCCCATAGATCCTTTCAAAATTATGCCGAATTCATCATTAAGATCATGACCAGAGCATGTAAAATGTAAAATTTATACCTCGCCATGCAGGCTATAGGACGCGCCAAACGCCACTGTGGAGATGTCGAGATGGACCATGTCAGGCCGGTAATGGCGGCTTGCGTTGATCACCCTCCATATAAGTTCAAGAAAGAGACGATGAAGTCGGCGAGCCTCCTCGGGGCTGTGGATGGTGAACCACATTTGACCGAGGCCCGATACATGCAGACGCACACTGGCAGAGAAGTAAGCAGGAGGCATTGCGGGCAAGAAGTTTCGTGATTGACGTGCTGTTTTCCGTTCTTCCAGAATCTCTTTCACCCGGCCCTCCAATGACAGGATGCGATTTGTGGCTTCCAACACCACGGACGCCTTGTCTGTCTGTAGGATCGAGCAAGTCATCACACGACGAGTCAACCAAGCAGTCCACCCCAACAAGTTAACACTCAAGATGGTAATGTTATGTGAATCGAAATGCAAAGGTTATGGTTAAGCGGATTACAACAAGGGAGAAAATCGTAAGATGATAATGAAGATGGTAATGAACCGATCGGTGTGCATCAACATAAATAGGTACTTATCGTGATTCGTTAAGAAAGATGCAAGGGAGAAAGTGTGAAGTTAAGAATGAAGATGGTAATTGATTAACCGATCGGCGCGCAACGGAAAACAAAAGCTATAGTTCAGCAAATTGCTAAGGAGATAATGCGAACTTAGAATCAAGATGGTAACATGAAACCGATCGGTGTGCATAGACATACCAAGGTTATGGTCAAGGTAATTGCAACAAGGGGCAAAACTCGAAGTTTCCAAGAATCCATTTGGCAACAAACCGATAGTTGTGCATCGACAAACCAAGGTTATAGTTAAGCAAACTGCAGCAAGGGAGAAAATGCGAAGCTATAAAGAGTGAAGATGGTCATAAACGATCGGTGAAGCATTGACATACAAAGGTTATGGCTAAGCAGATTGCAACAAGGAAGAAAATGAGGAGTCGACGGTTCGAGCAGATTAGATTATACCCTCTCGGAAATTTCCGAATTCCCCGGCTGGAACAGTTCACGCAACGTATCGTGGAGAGCGACCGTCACCTGACGGCGTCGGCTTTCGAGCAATATGTGGCTTCCTGTCTGCGACGCAGGGAGTCTGGCGGTGGGAGCCTTCTTCTTAAGCCGGGCATTGACTGTTTTCCGTAACCCCAGCACGGATCTTTCAGTGCATCTTTTTTTCTTCTGTTGGGTCCGCTTCGTTGGTTCAACTGTGTTTTGTTTCTGCTGACGTACGTCGTCTCCGTCACTTTTGGCAGTCGTGGTGGCCGCACCAAGCGGTGGAGTGGTTGGCCGCTGTTCTTGTGAAGGGACTTCAATCTCACTACTGTCCATAAAGTGCTGCTGACCTGTAATAGAACAGACCTTTAGAAACCGATGGACGTGGGCCTCACCAACATTGACATTTTATGTGAATACTCTCCAAGTGTGTTCGTCATACACATCGATGACATACATGATAGAGGAAGCAATTGTAATGGCGCTCACAAATTCTTCCCACTTCAGACACCTCACTCATCATCACATGTGACACACTTATTCGGAGGTCCTTAAACCTCAGCCCGCATACATCACAGAAAAATTTCCGAAACGGCGAAAAACCTTAGGTTTAGGTGCTGTGCAATCGGTCACAAAGACACGACTGTGGGACCATAATTGTCTGTATAACATTACGTCACATATCCTACAGCCAAATCTGCAAGCAGCTTCAGGGTCGAAATGTGAGCATCACATAACATTGGTTATGTCGTTGTTGTTGTTTCTGCGAACTTGTAGAAGATGCTTCACCAGAGTAATTACCAAACGAGACGCGTCAGTTGCAACAGCGCATCGGTGCTAGCTGCTATTACACAGCTTGACCCGATTCGGTGAACCTCAAACCTTCGGAGGGTTAACGACCTTCGAGTATTCAACAGGGAACATCTCACACCCCACTTACACTCATTATCGACTGGATTATCGACGAAGCTTCCACCGACATCAATGGAAAGTGCATCTCTCTGGGCGAAATTGCGGCCCTGCTGCCTGCGCAAGGATAGCCACCGTGTGTCCACAGGCTGAGGAAAGGTACGAAACTGCTGAGCATTTATCATCAACTCCCGAGGTGGTAATCTTACTGCCTCATCATCATGATCATGTGCAGGCACTGTAAGGGCAGTTTGTGCATCCAGCACCGCCTCCGGTGGCAATATCGAAGGGCAGACGTGATCATCATTCTCTTCCGCCTCAGGTACACCAAGAATGTCCCAGCGGGCGTTAATGGCAGGGGAATGATGCAAGTCTGGAACTCGAAAATCGTCAAGATTGACAACTTGTGTGTAATCCTCACGAGGATTGTTGAACAAAGGAGCCGGCTCCATAGGGTCGACAAAGTAGAGCCTTTGTTGGCCGAATGATCCCCAATCAGGCATTGTCACCTGGAACTCCAACCACTTAATGCTTCACAATTTCTCCGAAAAACTTCACCCTGCCATTGCAAACCGACCATTAGCCAGATCGGAACATACAGGAGAATCTTCAACATTCCCAACGGCCTTACAACCACAAACTTCACAAACGTTGACACGACAGTAGTATTCCAGGCACTAACTTGGGTGAAACGGAGTGAGCAGTTGTAAGTACTGGTTCCCACTCTTCGAAGCCCGAAGCCTTTCCTCCTATCGGGGGGTTGGTGGGTTGGAATAAGAATGTTGTGCACTGCTCTTGCAAGAGTACTGTATGCATGTGGGAATTATCAGTGGTTTCGGGGGCACTAAGATGACACCACATCTTCCTCTTGTTCTGCTGCTGACGACGGCACTCGAAGCTGGCCTGCTATGGGATGCAGATGTAAATTTACAACACCAACCTTACGAATCAGTGATGCATCCGCCCCAGTCAAATGCCGTGATCGATGTAAGAGAGTGAGAATAGTTTTAGTTAATCGATAAAGGGTGCCGTGACCGTTATGTGCGGCAAGGCCCTAAGTCGGGTTAAGCTTGATGAGAGGACGAGACTGCACAGGTTACATGCATCTCTGACACAGAGCGTGTCAGAGATGGCACGGTCTGCAATATGCAGCAGCCACCGCCAGGTTCCGACCGGCTCCCTGGATTCTGCAACCTGCTGGAGCAAGTTCGGTTACCGGTTCGGTGGGTGTTTCCAGTTTCCTGATCATTTCCAGAATCCAGATCATTGCATCATTTGCTTCAATGTTCACAATAGGAAGATATATCTTCAACTGTCCAAGGCATTTCAGGACATCATTTTCTTTCAAATCAAGACAAAGTCACCTATAGTTACGAGTTCTTGATAAATATAGGAATCCTCAAGCTAAGTTGGGGGATAGAAAAGCACCCACTCTTCAAAAGGTTGGCATTACCATGATTTTATATCATAAGTAATCACGACCAGCTTAAGGATGACATGCTCATATTCCACGTCGGTATATGAATATTGATTGTTTTTTCTTTTTCCTTTGATTGATTGATTTATTTATTTATTAGCTTTTTTCCATGGGGGATAGAGGAACAAATAATGTTACGGGTGATTAGATATGCCCATAAATTATGATTGAGCATTGTTGAGAGTTGGACCTTGAATAGAGGAGATTGTTGCCTCCCCAGAAGGCATCCTTGAAGTTTTTCAAGACTTCTTCATAGTTGACAGCCACCTCTGTGCTTTCAAAGATCTTGGCTTTGACCTACTACAAATATTCCATCTCAACTCTAATTGTAAATCTTAAAATGACAATGTTTGCAATTTGCAATTGCTAAGTGCATGAGATAATTCTCGATCTGACCAACAGCTGCCCAAATTGTTTGCGGAGTTGAAATTGCCCACAACAGAGCCACATACATACCCTTACCCATGAACAAAATGGGGTCTGGCTTTCCGATGCTTTGGACAAGTAGGAAGACAAATATAATATTAGGTTTTCTCGCCAGTTGGCAATGAAATGATGAGCAGGCTGGGGCAGGAAGTGGAAGGTCCTGGAACTCTGTGACTTTGTCCCTTTAACTTATCAAGTACTCTTCTTCATTTCATGTGTAGAGATTCATCAATTAACCCTAAATCTGACACCCTTGGAAGGACAACTGATATTAAGAGTCCATCAGTATGAGAATGTCAAATCTACTTTCCGTATTACTCATCTTAATTTCTTCACTGTACAGCAATGAGTAACATTTAGAGTTGAAGAAAGCAGACCCCCATTTACCAAATTTAGATCGACGGAAGCCAAAGCACTCCAGTGGATCAACTCCGCAAAACGGTAAGAAAATAGGTGAAGTTGAGCTCACATTTTGAGATTCAACGTGCCTCTATTTTGTAAATCGAACTGCACCAGCCTTAGTTACCCTATATTTGGCACATGGTAAAAAAATCCTCAAATGTTGGAATGAAAGGGATCAAAAGTACAGAACATGTATGTTTCTTAAATTCCTACATGTTCATAATTTTGTTCAGTAAGATGATATTGTTCGGTTTCTAAATTGGGCAGGAAAAAATAAGATAGTTCATATCCAATAGGAAAAATAAGCACTTTTGTCATCCCAAGGCTCATATTTGAGCGTCATGTGCCATTGTCGCCAGGAACTACAAAACGAACATGAAATCTTGAGAAATGTTATTCTATTCAGTATACTGATCAATGAATAAAAAGCGAGGCGAAGGCAAGCCGTTTATATTCCACATTCGCCAACCACCATACTTTTGTAGTTTTGTGATATAGTGTACTTCATATTGGCGGTTGGAATTGTCCATAATTCATGTATAAATCCAAAATATGCTTAAATCCTAGTTAATCCATCAAATTCATGCATAACTCAAAGATATTCAATCCCTATATTTCACAAGTAACTCAAATACTTATCCTGAAAATAACATTCTGAATTATATTCTACTACTAGCAATCATTTCCTTAATAAACCATAATATACTACATGTAATCCGTTTCACAATAGTTTACCCACCCAATCAACACTCATATGTAGAATGGAGGTCCTTCAAGTCTAGTAGATAAAACATGAATTATTCAAGGTATAGTTCCTCAATAGTGGGGATACTTACATTTAGACATGGTTCCATACATTGATGGAAGTATATGGTTGAGCCTCATACTGACAGCCAATCTACGTGCAATGGTCAAGGCCCATGAAATCGCGAGGTACTTGAAAACTCATCCAAAGTCCATCCCATGGAGGATTGAATCGGTTGGGTGGACACGGGTCTTCAGGTGTAAATAGTAAAGACATACGGGATCACATTCTCAAGTTGAATTTGCTATTTCATTACTATTCATTTGGTCCCTTCTACACAAGTCAAGTATTAATGAATCAAGGATTTGCAAGATGTAAAGGCAGCATGGCCTTCCAGTTATGTGTTAGACTTACTTCTTTGAGGTGGGCTTGATGAAAATTCCAGTAGCCCATGAAACACTATATCAAATTTATGCCATATATGTAGGATCTCAAGGGTGGACTCTCTATACCACGTACAAACTAACATGAGTGTAGGAAGGGGTATTATTTGAGGCGTCAAGGTACATATTATATGTATGGGAGATGTATTTGTTTTTAGTGTGTACATTTAAAAAGGCTATTAAGAATTTTGAACTACACGTAGATGCACAAAAGGGGCCCCTAAAATTTAGAGGGAAATTTGACAATGTATGCGTTGATTTCATCCAATTTACCTTATTTCATCTAATTGACATGCATTTTAGGGTCATATGATTATGAGTTATATCTTGTGGATGAAAAGAAATTTCAATGATCTTCTCGTATGTAGTGTAGTTATATGTACTAAATGACCATTTATTTCATGGTTTATATTTTGTGTATGTAGTGTAGGCATTTATCAAATTGAAATAAAAGCTTATTATAAATACATGAGTCCATTTTCTAGCCTACCGTTAGTACATATACATTTGTTTTCTCTATAAAGTCTTGTATTCAGGGGGTTTTATTTCATAGTCACCCATGTATGTCACTTAGGTTTCCAATGGAGAGTCCACCCCCCTAGGTGTAGGACTTCATGTAGGTATTTTGTCTACGCAAACTCCTAGCCCCAAGGTCCCTTAGGCCCTCAAGCTCTAGTGTAAAGTGAAGTGAGACGCTCTTGACATTCTCCACCAAAAAGAGGTTTTAGATCTCAATGGTCACATACCTTCAAGCTCTAGTAGAAAGTGTCCCTAAGTTTTGAAGCATTAGAACTCAACTACAACTTATCCGTATAATGTGGGATATGGTGAACACAAGATTACCGTGACAATTACCTACGTAAAAAACATTGACATATAATAGAGCCATTGTGAAATATGAGTAAATATAAGATGTGTCGAACATGTTCTATGGATGAACAAATCACATTCACTCATATTGTAGTAACGAGCTAATCACATGTACACCAAGGATGAAGTCAATAATATAGATCCTCAATCAAGTCTTCAAATGATTCATGATTCCTCTCAACCCATATCATTGAGCATCAACTTTGTTAGGGAGCCATGCAAGTCCCCTCCCACATATTTGTAGACTCTAATTAAGAATTAGTCCATATGCCAACCTTGTAATCATCCTCCATGCACAATCCTTAGTACAATATGTGAACACAACAATGCTAATTATGTGGGCAATTTGTATATGCCTATGTCGAATTATGACTTTCCCTCACGAATAAACCATAGTTTACATTTGGTTGCTATGGAATGCCTTTTGAAAGGTTTTTAGATCCAACTTTGTTGCAACTTTCAATTAGACTAGTGCCTTAGGAGGCAAAAGCCGTTTCCCAAAAACAATCTCTTGAGTTCAACTTTTACATCATAGTTCCATTGTTTATGGTATTTAGTGTCACTTACTATTCGGAGTTATCCAATGCTAAAACTTCTTATAGTTAATGTAATTCTTTATTAAGTATAGATGTTAATGTACTATAATGTCCAAATAACTAATTTGACCTTTGTTTGTATAAAGTGAGATGCTCCATAAATAGTTATAGTGATGTGTAGTTATAAATAGTAAGTGACATTAAATACCATAAGCGGTGGAGTATTTTGCATAAGATTGTGTGTGACTCTACATTATTTTAATGCCAAAGAAGAAACCACTAGAGTTTTAGAGCTACGCATGTTATTTTACGTATACCTCTTTGGATCTGGAGCTTGAGCTTCTCAAGTGTTGGGCAAGTTTTTGGATGTTCAAAAGTGAGATGTAGACTGAGGGATTCCTCATTATAGATACCTAAATGATATCAAAATAAGACATACCACACCAACACTGGTTTAAACATGTTTTCATGCATGTTAGATATAGTTACTAACTGTCATATTGATCATTCAACAATAGCTTGAAGCCTTTTAACCTTGACTATCAGCTTAGGTTTTATGTAGTTTCAAGAGCTTTTAAATTTATTTTTTTATATTAAAGTAATTTTTTGCAAGCTTGCTTATGTAATATTCTTGAGCAAAAATATTCACACAAAGTTAGAAAACACATCCGTGTGAATTAATGGACGTCCTATATAAGGTCATGTGAGCTCCATATAAGCATTTATTTATTGTGGAAACTTAAGAAATACTCCATGAAATGGAGATGAGTTATGACATTACCTTACTTATATATTTTGTAGAACTGGTCATGTTATGAAGACTTATGAAAGATTTTTAAATCCATAAAAGAATATGACCATATGTACAGAGTGTCAACACCATTTCTTAATGGTATTGGAAAATAGTCATTGATTTTATCAAAGATGATGGTTGTAACTTGTTTGTAACTTTTTTACTTGCATATGTAATCATGATTCTTGGTGAAACACATTTCAAATTCGAAACAAAACTGATGCAATTGGCAATTGGCAATTCATATGAATTATTTGCATTCAATCATTTAAGTATAACATCAAGATATTCTATATATTTTATTTTATTCTATTTTTTGCATGAGTAGGGAAAATTATTCCCAACAACTTTTTGTTAGAGATAAATACCATTTGAGGATTGAGAGGTAATATTTTTCATGTATATAGCAATTATGTTGGGAAAACCTTTCATTTGATGGGAGGTCGGCCATGAGCTCAATGAAGAACCATACATAATATGATAAACCTAAATCTACTTCTGAAAACTTCATCATGAAGTAAACTTTGCACATTCCTCCACAAAAAAATATTCTCCTCTTAAATTGGACCTCCAATCGTGATAAGAAAAGGCCAGCCTGACTAGACACCCAACTCTTTGAGCTGGGGCCCCCACGAACATATATCCAAGATGGAAGTGTAATCAATCATATTGTAGCATGTATTGTTTCAAGTGATCTGAACTCAGGTTAACATCAGAAGCCTTGAATTAATATAGGAAGAGCCACTTTAAATAAATTAACCACAAATGTACAAGGGTTAGTTTTCCACTAGACTCCCTTTACCTCGATAATGTTGGTGGGGGCCCAACTCAAGGAGATGAGTGTCTAGACCTGACCCTGAGAGAATTGAAGAAACAATATGCCACTAGAATGTGGTCTCTAGGGACATCAAGGGTTGAGGGTCAAGTTAAACCTGAAACTGAATCCGCGTGCAAGCCTTCAAAGAGCAGAGTCCGCTTTTTGGACATGGGTCATGGCAGGTTTCTCATTTCTGACGTAAATTTATGTCCCAGTCGAGTGCTTGCCAAGGCTAGCTCCAAGCTTCACATTCTCCCACAAGATCCAAAGCCAGCCCCCACTTAAGTTATGATACCTTATGCCCAAATAATTCAACCTCTGAACTTTTTGTGAATGAAGTTGTTACGGTCCATACCCTCACTCTTCACATCTCAGGTTTGCAGGCTGCCAGATGGCGGGAAGGATTTCAGGTGAGTGGATCTTAAACGGACACTCTCAAGGTTGCGCCCACTGTCTCCTAGCATATGGAAAGAGATGAGTGGTGAGAGATTTGTGATTAGCATATCCAAATCACAGCCATAGTCTTCTTCCCAGTCATAGTTTTTGGAGCTCATATGACTATCTTATTCACTATCAATGTCAAGATTCTTAAATCCACACACCACTTAAACAAGCGTGCATGTTTAAGATGAAAAACCAAATTAGGCTCGTTGGGGTCCGCAATCCGCTCACCTTATTGCATACAAGCGTACCCCATTCATCTAATGAAGACACCCTAAAATAGTATATAAAGGTTAGAGGCTATTTTTTTGGACATGGGAATTAGCTTCAAAGACCTTGAATCAATGTACACTCTAACCTCCCTAATATCATGCTTGTAGCAACCAAAGTGCACATGATTTAAACTGAGCACATCCGTTCCCTAGGATTTTGGAATATAAGAGAGAGAGAGTAACATTATGGAGGGTGAGTCATGACATTATGGAGGTTAGGGTGTAGCAAAATGTATTGGGTATGAATCAAGTACAGATCTATAGGCCATATTAAATATTTTACACATGGATGGATGAGAGGTATGCTTATTTGTCATTTGCCAATGAAATTAAATCTTGTTTTGTTTGTCTTCAAACAGAAAGAGAGGTACACTCATGTACATGCAATAATTTCTCTTGTCCCATATGAACACAATTGACCACATGCCACACCCATCCACCCACACACCCAATTATCACTACATCCACACATATTCTTATATCCACACGCAACCAGACACCACTCAAAATATGTTGTCTAATATAGATAAGTAACCGAATTAGGCATGCTTATGTGACAAGCATCTTTAAGTTCTTACTAGGTCTGAAAGATCAAGGTCACATTTCACTAGAAGAAGTTTGGTGGACTGCTACCATCCGAAATGACTCAATCCAACATATGTGCTTGTCATTTTGCTACTAAATGAGTTTGTGGTTTCAGTCACTTGTAGTGAAATTGAACACATTGTAATGGACAATTCTTGGGGAAAACACCATGTCACCTCTTTTTTGGGTAGGGTTTTGTTCATTATTATTAAAAATCATATTATACATAAATGTATAATCTTATCATCTAAATTCAAAATATCCAATGTTCAAATTAGCATGACAGGGTCTCCCCATCTTGAAGGATACTTAGAGCAGATTGACATTACAATATGTTGTGTCTTAAATGGAACCATCGATAACATTGAGTAAATGACAAATCCAGGTTTCATAAAATTTTCTAGTTCCACTCATTGAATTTGAATAAAGTCTCATTTGATCAAAACAATAGGCTTCTAATCTAACTTGAATTCCAGAAATTGAGATTTCAACTCTCCACCATTTGGAGTGGTACACAGTGAGCATTACCATGCACTTTATTTTGGTTTGGGATGATACCAGTGTTGGACCAATATCAAAATTTTGCGATACCAACCTAGTACCAATATCAGATTTTTTATGAAATTTTAGCCGGGTTGGATCCCAAGTATCACAAGAATCATATTTTTATAGATATGGTATGAGTATGAGTATCAATCTTGTAAAAATAAAGCCTAAAGGTATCAATATCGAGTACCATGGTAGTGATACCAGTGGAGTATGCACAATGGTATGGTATTATTTTAATTTTTTTACCTTTTTCCTTTTAGAGACCTAAAAACACAAACAACATTGCAAGAAGAGTGCATAAGGACGCAATTCATCAACAGTAAGAAACGTGCCTCATTGAAGCCAAGAATCTAGAGTTTGTTGAACTAAAATTTCGAATAATAAATTGCAATGTTGCCGATCTGAAGAGCATTCAAGCGGACTGGGATACTAAAGTTTTGGGCTTCTTGACATGAGTGAAGGCGGGGGTGAGTATTGACCTCCACCTCCTGCCTTGGGTATCAAAGGCGGGTATTGAGACCCGATACCGTGCAATACAAGTACGGAGCAAGTATCGCCCCATCCACATATTGGGGGTAGTATGGTACTTAATACCATACTCATACCAATATTCTATACCGGGCAAATGGTGCTATACCGGTCCAACACTGGATGATACCTCCCTCAACTTTTAAAATTATAAAGTGAATGTCCAACCGTGGACCGTGCCATGCTTGGACTAGTCTTTGGTTTTGCTTTCTCGAGGATTTTCATCTGCTGCTTCAACTCATACCTCAAAGTGAAGGAATGAGAAAGTAGTAGCAAGTAATTGAATATCAGAAGTGATCATGATGTTGAGGGAGCTTGCCAGAGGTTACATGATTATGCACAGTTTTCACTTGGTTTTCACTTGGGTATGCTGGTGGATTTTTCCCATACGGAATGCATTATGCACTGTAGTGTAGTGATCCTAGTGCATTTCACATGTAAGAATCTCATAGGGTTCCTGCTTATGAGAGCTACTCACAAAGGACTCATAATCCATAACATCTGTGGGAAAGCAAGCAAAAATAATAACAAAATCTAACACATTGAGTAAGAATGGACAAATTTGATAGCAGTACTCACATTTGACATGCTTCCAACCTTGGGTGTTCTAAAAGTCTCGCATGCAAGCATATTAAGTATCATGTTCCCTATACATACAACCTCAAGTTGCCATCTCACCATCCCTTCCCCCTATTGAAGACCCTATAATTGTCTTATACATGTATAATTATGTACCCCTACTACTTGCAATTGTAACATAGTTTACACCTACTACTGCGGGTTAAAAGTTAAGGTGGGTAACAACATTTTATCAGATCATGTTGTAACTGTCCACAAAATATTGATATTTTTGGCATACTATTGAAATTATATAGATATTAAAATTTTCAAACCATAGTAATTCATGTTCATGTAATTCAAAATATTGATTCCCTTAGTCTTAATTTTGAACATATAATACCGTGGACTCAAAAATGGTGTGGGTCAAAAATAGTCACATCGACCGAATTTACCGTTGCATGTCAAACTAATAGTGGGCCACAATTATAGGTGTGACAGGTGTGGTTCCGATAAACATTGTTTCCAATGAGCTGGAATTCATGGTCATAACATTAAGCATGATCCATGGAAACGTGCTCTCTTCCTAGACTTCTCTTGCACGCTAGGTTCTAACAACTTCAAGAAGCAAAACCAGATTCAAGTTGAACTAATGAAAAGTCACAACATCCGACCAGGCTGTTTTTTGTTCTTGGACAATCCTAGCCTTCATTCCGGGTAAGAGTGTAGCTAGGTTGCCATACTTCCTAAGTAATGAAATCATGGTGGTAGGTAGATGGCTTGCAGGGTCATTTGCTGCAGCAATATATACCTTGATTGTCAACACCCCTTAACTGCTGAGGCCAAAGCCCGAAGACAACCCAAAATACTGAACATTCAGCTCATCCGCAACACCAACGACACGCCAGTAGAATCGTAGCAGAGTGTTCAAGCAATTATAATGCGAAACTCCTACAGATACTACATACTTAGAGGCATGCACAAGTAGTGATAAGTCCGAAACAAGGGGACCAAAATCTGATTACGCTTCACATAATTAATTGCTGCTGTTACTCTGAAACTGTTCATTAGTCAATCATAAACAGTTGTGAACAGAACATCTAGATTACAGATCCCAGTACTGCTGGACTCGGGAGAATGGAATTCCACCACACTCTTCAGAGGCTCACTAAACCTCACAGAGCAAGCAGTCTATCACAACAATGGGGTAAACACTAAACATATCCACACCGAAACTCACAATCCATTGTGCTCGAAATGAACTCATTTCAACAAACCTGTGAAGCTGCTACACATATATACAACCTCAAGCTGCCACCTCACTCCTCCTATAGCTGCCTTGTGTACCTCTCCCTGGATCCGGACTTTCAGCAGTTTTGCTGAGTTGGAGTTCACGGTGGAATTCATGCTTGCTTGCAACCTCATGATTTTCTGCAACGTATTACTTCGTAGTTAATGAGGTCAACACAGCTCGGAGTCAACACAAATTTTGAAGCTAAGTAGTTTCAAAGTAACCAGCGAGCTATCAACCATAACTCTGCATGTGCATCCAAGTAAGTAAGCTCTGCGTAAGTTCGGCGACCTTTAATAAACCTGAAAAAATAGGATTTTTTGAATCTGTAATGCACCATGTAAACTTCTTAGACCAGATTCTCCGTTCTGGACATCATTCTGAACAGCTCTCCAGATTGGTTTCTGAATTCAAGGGGCCCGCATGCGGACGAGCTCGCTGTTTACCACCATCTGCAAAGTGGTATGCAACTCATCCACGGCGAACACTGAGCCTGGAGTTGTCTACAGCACATTACACACAATAAAAAGTTAGATCGTTACATGCAGCTCAAGAAAGTCAATATTTCTCACGTCATCAACACAGCCCGAGGTGGAATATATCTGTAGCACGTCCTGCATGGGTCAGCTCTAGTTTGGAGCTGCTCTTGTATTATAAACATTTTTTAAGCCTATGGGTTTTAGGAAACGTCAAAATTTCTTAGAAGTGAAAATAAATTCATACCCAGGAGTCAGGGTGATGGACACTGCTTCAGAAAAACTGCTTCTAGTAAGTAGTTCTAAAAACATCAACAGTTGAAAGTGTAAACCTTCTCTCTCAACTCAGACATAAATGGCATCAGTGGGTTCCTCTCGACACCCTCTTTCCAGACATATTGCTCCTCTTTGGAAAATAAAAAATCATAAATTTATTTTTAGCATTATAGGATGTGATCTAGCAACAGGTTTTCTAAACCTGGGCGATCAGTTGCCACGCCAAGCACAGAGTCAGAATTGGATTAACAGGCTAACATTTACCGCTTGGACTATATATCCTTCAGAAATGCTTGTCTAAAACCTGAATGATTTAATTAATCCACACACAATGTAATACACTAGAGGTCGAACTTCCGGGAATGGATCATCACATGTGTAGATGACATTGCCAATAGATCCTTCAAAAATTATACCGGATTAATCTTCTCCAAGATTATGACCCGAGCATGTAAGTGAAAAATTCATACCTGGCAATGCAGGGTGTAGAATCTTGTAAAACCCACTCTAGAGACGTCGAGATGGACAATGTCCAGGTGGCTGCGGCTTGCGATCACCGTCGTTACAAGTTCAAGCAAGCGATGACGAAGTTGGCGAGCCTCCTCAGGGCTGTGGATGGTAATCCACACTTGACCGAGGCCCGATACATGCAGACGCACATTGGCAGTGAAATACGATTGGGGACGCACCAAATTCGGAAGAGGTGCAACTGGAGCTGTTGCTGTTGCCGTTGCTGTTGCAGGTGAGGAGTTTCGTGATCGTCGTGTTCTTTTCAGTTCTTCCAGCATCTCTTTCACCTGGGCCTCCAAGGACACGATGCGATTTGTGGCTTCCAGTACCACGGTCGCTTTGTCTGTCTGTAGGATTGAGCAAGTCGTCACACGTCGAGTCAAGCAATCAGCCACCCGAACAAGATAACAATCAAGATGGTAATGAACCGATAGGGATTCTGTTTTGTCCATCGCCATGCGAAGTTGAGAATGAAGATGGTAATGTAACCGATCGGTGTGCATCGACATACATAGGTATTATTCCCGATCCGTGAGCATCGACATACATGAGCTTATGGTTAAGTAAACTGCAAGGGAGATAATGCGAAGTTAACAGTGGAGAGGGTATTAAAGCGAATGGTGCGCAATGGCAACCAAAGGTATTAGCTAATCAAACTGCAAGGGAGAATGCGAAGTCAAGAATTAAAATGGTAACAAACCGATCGGTGAAAATCGACATACCAAGGTTATGGTCAATCAAATTGCAGAAAGGGAAAATATGCGAAGTTAAGCATCAAGATGGCAACAAACACATCGGTGTGCATGCATCGACATACCCAGGTTATGGTCAAGCAAATTGCAACAAGGAAATGTCGAGACAATGAGGAGTCGACAATTCGAGAAGATTAGAAAGATGTTTACCCTTGCGGATATTTTCGAATTCTCCAGGTGCAGCAGATCACGCAATATATCGTAGGAAGTGGTCATCGCCAGACGGCGTTCTCTTTCGAGTAATATGTGGCTTCGTCTCTGCGGCTCAGGGCGTCTGGGGGAGGGAGCCTTCCTCTTCAGCCGGGCATTCACTGTCTTCCGTAACCCCAGCACAGCTTTTGCAAGACATCTCTTTTTCCGTGGCGGTCTCGAGTTCGTTACATTAACTGGCCTTTGTTTGTGCTGACGTAAGTCGACTCCGTCAATGTTGACGGTGGTGGTGGCCGAAGCAAGCGGTGTGGGAATCGGCCGCTGTGCTTGTGAAGAGACTTTGATGTCGCTTTCGGTGAAGTTTCCCTGGCCTGTCATAGAACCGACCTTAGTAACCGATCGACATGAGCCACAACGACATTTGCAGTTCATTTGAACACTGTCGAAGTATGTTCGACACACATATCGTTGACATACGTGATGGAGCAAGCAATATATACAGCAGCGCTACAATTTCTTCCCACTTCAGACGCCTTACTCATCACGTGTGAGACACTCATTCGGAGGTCCTTAAATCTTAGTCCCCCATACATCACAGGAAAATTTGCAAAACAGCGAAAAACATCAGTGCTGCTGTGCAATCGGTCACAAAGACACGACTATGGTACCATTGTTTGTATAACATTGCGCCACATATCCTATAGCCAAATCTGCAGGCAGCTTTAGGGTCGAATTCTGAGCGTCACATAATAAATTCGGTAATGTCGCCGTTGTTGTTTCTGCCGACTCGGGGAAGAAGATTACAAGAGTTAATACCAAAGAAGACGCATGACTTGCAATAGGGCATGGATGCGAGCTGCTATATTCTATTACACAGGATGCACCGACTCGGTGAACCGCAAACCTTCCGGAGGGTTAAACTTCGAATATTCAACAACGAGCATCTCACACCCACTTACACTCATAGTCGACTGGATCATCGACATAGTTCTCCCCAACATTGCAAACTGCGTCTCTTTGCGCGAAATCACGGCCCTGCTGCCTCCCCAAGGATTGCCACCATGTGTCTAAAGGCTGAGGAAAGGTATGAAACCGCAGAGTATCCATCAACCCCTGGGGTAGTAATCTTACTGCCTCGTCAGGATGAGCATGTGCTCTGCGGGCATACTGATGTTTATCATGATGATCATCCCGCACCGCCTCCGCTGGCATCGAAGGGCAGACGTGATCATCATTCCCCTTCGCCTCCGGTACATTAAGGGAATCCCAGCCCGTATTCATCACTGGTGAATGATCCAGGTCTGGTATTCGAAATTCATCGACATTGACAACTTGTGTGTAATCCGCACGAGTGTTGAACAAAGGAGCCGGCTCCATAGGGTCGACAAAGTGGTGCCTTTGTCGGCCGAATGATCTCGAATTATTCATTGTCACCTGAAACTCCAACTTAATGGTTCACAATTCTTCCGAGCAACTTAACCCTGCCATTGCAAACCGACCATTAGCCATCGAAACACACAAAACAACCTTCAACCTTCCCAACGGCCTGACCTCAAACTTCGCAACCGTCGACACTAAAGTAGCACCACCATATGCACAGACTTGGGAGAAACAGAGTGTCGAGTGATTCTACCGGAATCTCTTCGAAGCTCGAAGCCTTTCCACCTTATCGGGGGGTTGGTAGATTGGAATACGAATGTTGTGTACTGCTCCTGCAAGAGTATTTATGCATGCGGGAATCTGTGATTTTGCTGTAGGGCACAATGATGCCACCACATATTCCTCTTGTGCTGCTGCTGCTGATGCGGGCGCTCGAAGATGGCCCGCCATGGGGATGCAAATGTATGGCCATGGGGTGCAAATGTAAATGTTACTATACCGAGCTAGCGATTGAGTCAGTGATGAATCCGCCATACCCCAATGGCCGTGATCGATGGTAAGTAAGTGAGATGGGTTTAGTTAATCGATGTAAGTTGGGTTAAGCTTGATGAGCTGATCAGCCTGCATGTGCATGCTCACAAGTGTGCCAGAGATGGCAGGGTCTCCAATCTGCAGCAACTGCTGGGTTCTGACCGGCTCCCTAGATTCTGTAAGCGGCCGGAGGAAGGTAGTTCGGTAGGCAGGTGTTTCCCATTTCCAAATCATTTCCAAATCATTGCCCAGCGGCCTTTCCATTGAGGCCGCTCGCCCACCAGATTCTAGAAAATAGTGGGTCAGAGGTGTTCGCATGTACTTAAGTGCAGGCCACCATCCAACCACATTATGGCGGTCCGCTAGAATGTGGAGGGCCGTGGACACGGGCCATTAGACTTCCATGCATTCATTAAAGAATCCTCAACTTACAAGTGCCAGTCACTAAAGGTTTTGAAGAGATGTTTTAGGAGGAGGTGGTTTTAACCCCTAAAGGACCACGCGTCCAATTTTGGAAGTTTTCGGTATTTTTGTGTAGGCCAGAACTCAGAGATCTGCACCGATGTGAATGAAAATAATTGCAATGGATGCGCAATGGACAGAGAAATGCAGCCCAGAAAAAAAATTCAAAAAAATGATAATTTGGTGTTTGTAAATGTGATGTAAATGTTCAAAATGCACTATTTGGCACTGTACAACTGCCCAAAACTGTACAAAGTATCCAATGAACTTGCGCCATGGTCGAATCTTGGGCAACCTTTATGTGGCCCATTTTTTATTATGTAAAGGGTGCGATGTATGGGGGGACGGGGGGGCACGTACATAGAGGGGGTATATAATGACACCATAGCTATGAAAGAGGGTGGTATGGGGCATGCAATATTGAGAATGAAATATATAAATGGTTGTGGCCACGGTACGAAAGGGTGGGATAAGAATCTCCATTGTCCACACCCTTTTTCCTTGTGTGCCCGCCATCCACAACTTCCTAAGTAGTTTATATTACATTTAAATTCAAGAATGACATCATAAATTTGCAAAAAAATTATGCATACCCTTATTGGTTTTTGTTGCATACATCCACCGTACGGATTTCAGTGCAGTTTTATACATGTATATTATTTAAACAATCGCAATATTTTCATTATTTTGTAGTTGTATATAAAGCAAGGCCCATATAGCCAGCAAATTAGATTGAAATGACGGTTTGTCAACACTAATAGTTGCACAAGTCCGCGACTTTCAATGTCGTTGCAAAATGTTGCCTAAAAAGTGAATATAATAATGGCAAGACATGTTCAAAGTGGTCAAGCAATGTTCGGGCAACTCAAGAATACCATCGAACCATCGAAAGACATCAATCTTAATGGACGAAATTTACATAAAGGGATGGATATTTTTCCCTATCGTACTTGATAAAGCTAACAACCATTCCATAAGGTTGGAAACCATCAAATGTTTGCCACGCTCTATGCACCATCCCATACATGACAGTGGCTCGAATTTCCTTCAGATCCGTCCAAATCATGCTTGGTCCTTTAGGGGTTAACCTGGAGGAGGAGGTTAACCCTTAAAGGTCAAGGGGGGGTGAGAGGGCCTCTCCCATCAGCCTATGTTTACCCCATTTCAGACCTCCATGTAATTCTTTTAGTGCGATCGGCATATATATTTAGATATGGAATTTTGATATACACATTTTGGGGGGAAAAAATTTGCAATTCCAACATGTTTTGACGCTATCTTATGGTCAAATAGTTTAGGGTCAACGTGGCCCTGAGAGGGCCGCTCCGTCGTTTAAGGGTTAATAAGTGGACCCGGATTTAAGAAGATGGAAGTAGCTAGTTAGCTAGTTAGCTAGTTAACCCTACCCCAATAGATTCCCTCTACATTTGGATGGGTTTGTTCTTATTCACACTAAAATTTGGTGGGCGAACGGCCTACATGGAAACTCACCCTGATTGCATTTGGCCTCATGTATGACCCCAAAATTTGGTAAAACCATGGATTTGGTGGCTTGAATTTGTCGAAATTAGTCTTTTCCTTTTTTGAGAAGTTGTCAAGTGGGTCCTACCACAAATTGTCCAAAAACAAACTAGAAACAATTAATTCCTTGGCCTCCACAACTTTCAATGGCCCTCTTGTTGGTGCGATTAGGCAGGCCCATGACTAAGTGGGCCTATCCGTCATGTGGTAAGGCTATCCTTACATGAAACATGTGCAGGGGTGGAAGGTTGCCCAAGGGGTAACTTCAACCCGGACCCAACAAAACATTAACCCAAAGTCATTCCTATCAAGACATTATATTGCATAGCAATAGACCCATTCAAAACCATTCATGACATTTAACCTGAGTAGCTAGGTGGCTCACTCTCGGAGCTTTCCTACCATGAATAGAAGAGGATTGTCAAAGAACTAACAACCAAGGGATGCATCTTTCATTAAAAACCAAGAACCATGTGCGTTCACAACATGTATTCTAAAATCCCCCATATACAAGTTTTGGGGTTTAGGTAAAATCAAGCAATACATGTACTATTTCAATGATAAAAATGCAAGTGACAATATGTATACGTAAAAAATTTTACATTCATATTTAGTCATTAACATAAGTATACAAATATACTTTTGAAAAATAAGGAACCATGTCATACATATGTATAATGTAAAGCCCTAACATTCATCCATGAAGTAGTTGAAGATTTTTTTTCATCCCCCAGATGTAATTCATAAGCATCTAAAGTCTACAATATATGTCATAAAAGCAAATGCAATTATTATTTCTAAATCTATCATCAAATGTTCTACCAAATTGTAAGTCCACTTATTGTTGGTTCCCTTTTGATACCAACATGAGCCAATCTTCATCTTTGATGGACGGTTCATCAAGGCAATTGGATCCCTATACTCCACCCAACGATTACCAAATTTTTTGCGCATCCTATTAACCCTCCTAACAAACCAAATCTTAATTGGAGATAAATTTGTTGGCCTACCACATTTTTTGACAAATCTAACTTTGTGTGTGTTCAATAAACACACTCCACAATCACAATTTAAGATTTAGCATAGTATCATGATTTGCCGAGGTAAGGAGTTTAGGCTTCATATATGATATGCCAACCTTAATCCATGTCAATTGATCTTTACATGAAGTTGGATTGCCATTAATCGACTAACAAGTGTACTTTTGAAAATTCTAGACTCCCCTACCTCTACATAATCCATAATGGACTTTATATTATAATGAGAGGGCATTTCAATGTTTTCATATTGTTCATTAATCAAAACATCCAAGGCATGTTGAAGCCCACTTTACAACTCTACATCTTCTTGTAAAGTATTTTCAACATGCAACTGGATCAATTCCATCTTTATGACAACATCCTTGCACATGTTTGAATTGCTTCCTCCAACACTACAATTTTCCTTGTCACCCGCCTTGTGCACTAGAATCATCAATGAATGTTTGATCATAATCACACTCTCATCCTCCTCCATACTTCCAAATAATTGATCCTCAATAAGTGACCCTATCATACAAGTATAAATGTTGTATAATATTTTCGAGAGGTCCTCCATACATGTACATAATTACGGGTTAATTATAATTTGTTCAGACATGTATATGTAGTACAGAAAAGTTCAAATTAATACCCCTTTTGTGCACTCGCGTATACTCATACATGTTATCCAAGGTGCACCCCCGAGAACTAGCAGTCATCAGTTTGGTCAAGAAAATCCGTATGCAAGAGGCCAAGATCACAACCCCTTCTTGTTTGAATGTTGTGTTCGTCTCTACACAATTCACCCACCGCATCACCACAAGATATGCCCCATTTGCTATATCTCGCCAATTTTGCCACACTTGCACATACATCACATTTGTCATGGATACTACCCCCTCCACCCACAGATTAGTGATTCCATGCCCTTGGTTGCAGTGATCGTCGCTTGGCTAGACGACTATGGCGCTTTGGACATGTTTTTGGCAATGCTCAACAGCGAATTTCTAATCGATGTGCCTGGCAGGCTCTTCATGTTGAACGAAATCCCTAGGACCCCTTCCACACAGATCAGCATGAGGTACATGTTTTCGAGGCAGGTGATATATATACCCTTCACTGGGGCCTTTGACAAAAGTTTCCAGTGCACATTGACCAAGAGATCCGTGAGATGTTGTGGCCGAATCCACGAGAGAGGAATGACAATGTAGAGGAGCAATTTTTTTGACACACTCCAAGAGCTTGTTGTGCAGGTATGCATTGAAGAGCTGCCCCTGTACCACTTTGAATTCAATGACAATGTGCATCACGAGGACGAGCTTCCTCACTGAGGTGGAGCTACATCGTGGGGGTGACAATAGGAACAAGATTTCTGGTGACACCATGCCAATCGACTCCGAAGATTCCATCCAAAACAAGGTTACAAATCCAGGCACACCCACTCGGTTTGTGGAATTGAGCTTGCATTTCCCTGCTAGGGTCACATAATTGAGTAAGACTCAACCAATTGCACCGAATGAGGATGAGGTTGCAATCGGGAAGCCCCTAGTATGTAGTTTCCATTTGGGATTCAAGTGGGTCTTAGCCATATATATGTAAATTAACGCCAACTCCAAGGTGGAGTGAGCATAACCACAGAGCCTCTTCGCTTTCGGGTTGCTTTCCCTTTTCGGGGGTGGGCTCTATGTGTGGTATCCAAACAATGGTTGCCACTAGGTCATAACACTATATTCGTTAAATTGAGACTTTCTCTAGTCTCAAATTAATATATGGATCAAACAACATGAAGATGCCCGAAACTATATTGTCAATAATCTCAAATATATTATATGTTCTAATACCCCAAATCTATGATGTGCGGACATAAGCACATATGGTAGAGCACTCGACACCAACTTCATCAACAAAAACACATTGGGTAGAGCACTCCAAACAAAATTCACCCAAAAAACATATAAAATGATTTCTATTATTAGCATGGTCAATAAAATATAGACATTGCAACATACGAAGTGCATGTAATAAATGCATATTTCTTCAATGGACAATTTAGTCCCAAACTTAATAATAAGATGAACTTCACATTTGTTTTGAAATATAGTAAATGGATATTCATCCATCTCCAAACAATATAGCATTCGTAAGTTCAACCCAAACTCTACCCCAATTTTGAAGAGCACACATATGAGTAATATATATTGCTAGAATTACATATGAAACTATAATCATGCTTACACAATCCTACCAACTCTCTCATTCAACGTGGGTTGCTTCTTGTGTGATCCGAGCAAGGTTGTCTTTTGCAAAAGTTATATACTTTTGAGGGATGGACACTGATCCACTATGATTTTTCCGTGGTTTCCATGCTATGAATATGGAATCTGTATCCACCCAAGATGGACCGTGCTCAGAATCCACCTTCCACCGAAAATTATGGTTTGTATCCTAGCCTGTATAATGCCGAATCACATCTTCGTTCCGTGCTGTCGGTCGGTAGTACTCCACTTGTATTTGTCGAAAATTAGGGCTGGAAGTTGCAAAATTTGGTTTAGACAAAGCTCTTGCCACCCACACTGGCTTCGCATATATCTCATCTCCAGGACGCAAAATGAGCATATAACCTTCATGACAATCCACCGCAATGCGGAATGAAGGTGGGGGACGTTGACTAGTAGGCCCAACGTAATGGTCGTCCACATCAAACTCCTCACGAACCTCTCCATTTTCCAAAAGGCAAGCCTCCGAAGCTTGTACTTCGACACGAGTTTGTGGCCAAAACCCGTGCCTCAAAGTATGAGGGCTATCTTGGTGTAGGTCTACCAAGGCGGCACGAACACGTGTCCAATAATGTATCCAACTCCCGTAACGATGCCAACATGATCCACCAACATCCGCTATCTTCAAACTCTCCCAATATTGTATGAAGCCTGATATATCTTTCAAAATATCCTCCAAATTCTTCATGGGTATTGGCTTGCAAGGCCTGGGCTCTCCATCCGGTAACATCGTCTTTCCATCCGCATCCACGCGCCACACAAGGAGACCTTCCGGCGGGCTCCAGTCTTGTGTCGTGCACAACAACTTGTATTGCATGGCGGGTACACCATCGTCACGCATGTAGAAGCGGAATTGTTGTGCCTTCGTATGCCCGATCAATCGGTGAGCTCCGCTTCGAATATAAGGTTCTATAAATGCCTTAAAGTCTGGCATCTCCTCAATCATATGGGGGATGACGGGAACGTTTTCCAAATCCATGTACGACTTCATCAATAAGGGGATTGTTGGAAAATCCTCCTCCCGCAACTTCATGCTCCACCGCCCAAAAGATGCATCAATATCATCGTGCGTGTGGCCTACCAGTAGGAAGGACACAAAAACCTCCTTGAAAATGCCTTTCGCAACCAACAACGACCAATATGCAAATACATATCTACTTTTATTGTCCTTGGCACAATTGTCCAATTGAACACGCAAAGTGGGGGGCAACTTCTTGGCAATCACGGGTTCACTGGGTGGCTCTGGCAACGAATGCAAGCATATATCTTTTCCATCCAACACCGCTTCATATAAAGGTGTTGAACCCGTATTTTCAAATAACAATCCTGAAGAATAGGCCGGCGGTTTCTCCAAATCACGTAAAAGCCTTGCGAATGACCCTATCGTGTGGTTTGAATCCGCTGGATACAAATCAAGAGCATAATGAGCAAACTTGACACCCCCATGTCCATGTGCAATCATTCCTGCAATGCCAACCCAATGTCATTAGTATCTATGAATAAATAAACCAATTTGAGGGAATCCATGTTCTCAAGCACATCACGTAATAAAACACCACAACATTTAGGGTATGCGATGACATTGTTTCCAAATTCACCTGTAACCGATACAGGCAGCTTAAAAAATCCATCCGTGGCCTTGATTCGATTTGCAAAACATGGAGAGGCTGTTTTGGCATGATCCATTTTGTCATGGATGACCGTAAGAACCTCCAAGGGCCTGGAGATGGACAAAGCTCTATTTGTGTAGTAATCATTACGGTGTGCCTCTTGCATGTTTACATGCTTGAAATAGTTCAATTGATGTGCCGCATATGACTCGGTGCCCATCGTGTGTACATCGCGAAGGCGCTTCAACTTCTCGCAATTAGAGCAACGGGCAAATTTGTCCCCTCGTCTTTTTGTAATGTATTCGCTAAAGTTTGCTTTCTTGATTGCACTCAATTTTGACAATGAAATTGGCTCCAAACCGACCTTCTCGCCAACTGTATTCACGTCCAACAATATGTCTTTCCATTTTGTGCATGTGGGAAGAACTTTCTCCACAACCTTTTCCCCGGTTGTGAGTGTGCGTGTTTTGTGTGGCATTGCATCGGCAAGGGGGACGATGATGGTCGCCAAAGTGGTCGTTGCTTGCCTTGTTGCTTCCCTGGGTTTCTTTAAACCCACGTTCCCATGGTGACGGGAACGGCGGCCTTCCTTGGCATAAGCAGCTTGTCTATAAAAGTCCGCTTTTGACACACCGTGAATGGTGTACCATGCCTTACAACACACGTCTATGCTTTCAATGGTGATGACCTTGCGACCCGTCCCATTCACATGTATCGCCCTATGGACATCAAGTTTTTTGGTGGATCTTAGACGGAAGTCTTCAAGCCACATTTCTTCGCGGATGGCCTTCAATTTATCCCTTGGAAACAATTGGCAACAACGATGCACACAACAATCCTTTGTGGCAATTTCTCTAATGGACTCCTCGCCGAGCAACCTTTGGCGTTTACAATCAGTTGCAGAGGGAGTAGGACGTGCCAATGTCTCGTACTTTCGTAAGCCTTTGCGGGGCCGAATGTTTGCTTGGAGCTCCATTTGGTTTTGCATGTATTGTCGCTCATGGTCACGCAAGCTAACTCCATCAATCGTGACATTCCTCAATGGCCACCTGCGGAGGGAGAACCTATGAGTGGGATCCACCTGGGAATGAATGAGTGACTCCAATATGACAACCCCAACGTCCTCTGTGCCAAGTGGGTTCTCATCAATGCAATCTTGTGGATGGGTGTTATGACAAATACCATCCGCCACAACAACTCCACTATCATTAACGAGTACCACCTCCAAATTCAGCCACAAAGCCCTTGAAAGTCCCGAACATTCAACAGTGGGACAGTGCGGTACGGAAGACGAAGGTAAATCCAAATGATCTTCATCTGGACTGTCATCCATAGTAGCCTCCCCGACAATGTCTAGTTCATCCTCAGATGCAGATGGCCAAGTGGCCATGACTTCAGATGACCAATCCCCTCTTTCACTAAACCCATCCATTGTGCCTACACACATGAACATACCACCTTGTCAAAAAAATCACAAAAATTGTAGATTCCAAACGAAGAATACAAAAACCAGCTTATATAATCAAAATTGCAAATACTCAGTGCTCATACATGTTCATATGACAGCTATACCATTGGATTTGCAAAGGTTTGGGTTGTCCAGCGGACACACTGTCATCCAAAGCCCATCCACATTGTGGGGATGGCTTTGGGTCGAGCGGCCCAAACCTTGTGGCAGGATGGGTTCATGGTCTTCCAGAGCCCATCCACAATGTGGGGATGGGTTTGGGTCGAGCGACCCAAACCTTTTGGGGGGATGGGTTCATGGTCATCCAGAGCCCATTCACAATGTGGGGATGGGTTTGGGTCGAGCGACCCAAACCTTGTTGGCGCAGGATGGGTGTAGGCTCATCACAGAGAGCACCCACACTGTGGGGATGGGTTTGGGTCGAGCAACCCAAACCTTTTGGCAGGATGGGTTCATGGTCATCCAGAGCCCATCCACAATGTGAAGATGGGTTTGAGTCGAGCGACCCAAACCTTTTAGCGGGATGTGTTCATGGTCATCCAGAGCCCATCCGCAATGTGGGGATGGGTTTGAGTCGACCGACTCAAACCTTTTGGCGGGATGGGATCATGGTCATCCAGAACCCTGCCCACACTGTGGGGATGGGTTTGGGTCTATCAGGGTCAAACTAAAAACCGCCCACACTAGGGCAAGTGTTTGGGTCGACCGACCCAAACTTTAGAAGGGTCATACTAAAAACCGCCAACACTAGTGTAGGGGTTTGGGTCGACCGACCCAAACCTCCTCAGGGTCATACTAAATCCGCCCACAATGGGGTATGGGTTTGGGTCGACCGACCCAAACCCACCGCAGAATCCGGCGTATAATGCGGCGGAAATTGCGAGGTGGGATGAATTTGAGCTCATTCCGAAGTTCACAGTGGGGTTGCATGTTGTGGATAGCTGCTCATGAACGGCAGCGTGCACGAACCTTGAAGTACAGCTCCGACTGAGAGTTCTCCCTATAATTTCAAGAGTGGGAGAAGAGCAAAAAGAACCTTTTGGGGGGTGCGCCCCTTTATACTATCCACCTCCGCTTCCCCAACTTCCTCATTGGATGCCTTTCCCGCCTAGTTCTCCTGCAGAGGTTATTTTCAAACCTCCTGACAGAATTCCCCGCCTTTTGTTAATTATAAAAAAATGCGAATCTAACCTAGCTCTTGGATACCCCAACCGTCATCTGACTTTGTGTGTGTTGAGAATGTCTATTGAAAGTAATGTGGATATTTAATCCGTTTCATATTGTTTTGTGTGGATATGACATGCACCATTGGAAGGAAGGGTGGCGGCCACATGTATTTTTCCAAGTGTCATGAGGAGAAAAGGTCTGGGATAAGTGATTTATATCAAAGACTTCTAGAATGTCACTCTAATGCATCATATACATATTAAATCATGATACTAATCTACTTGATCTCAAACATTACGGTATATTTTAACCAATATGTAGACAAAAGAAGTCTAAACATTGTGTAACGCCTTATGGTAAGAGTCACTAAATACAATAGTTAAAGTAGTTATTAAGATCCTCGCATGAGGAATTATATAATGATTGCATACAACATTGCTCTATTCTCTCGCATGCAAGTGTGGCAATGACGAACGTATGTGGACGTCGTTAAGGGGATACTAACCACCAATGTCGCTTTTTAGTTCAATCTTTCAATGATATTTGAGGTTTTTGCTATATGGGATCCGCCCTAATATTAAAAAAATAATGTATGTTTTACATTCCAACTAGCTATTAGCTAGCTTTAGCTAGCTACCTTTCCTCGCCCGGATTATGGCACTTAGTTTTAGCTAGCTATTCTTTTGAGGCACCAAATTCCTACGTAGCTTTAGCTAGTTGGAGCTTTTAGCTAACTAAATAGCTGGCCACTTAGTTAGTTGTCCAAGGTTTGGAAGAGTCTTATAGGAAGGTTATAGTAAAGACAATCTTGATTATGTTAATATGTTATTTGGGACGTTTAAACGTGATACACTGATAGTTCTTGTATTTATTCAAATGCCATAATTTCATGTTGTGGATGTTATTAGGGTCCAACTTTGGATGTTTTGCTCACTTTGATGAATCACATAGTTGCCAATAAACCATGGTTCATGATATATCTAATATATGGAATGTGATATAAAAGTAAATCGGAGAAGCACAACATCAAATGAAGCCATTCACGCAATCATGTTCTTATTCAATGTCCCCTCCACGTATATTACATAATGGCGCAAGATATAATAGATGTTGTTTGTATATGAAGAAGAGTCTAATAGGAAGGTTAGAGTAAATACAATCTTGATCGTGTTAATATGTTATTTGGGACGTTTAAACATGATATACTTATTGGTCTTGTGTTTATTCAATACACATTTCATGTTGTGGATGTTATAAGGGTGTGGGTTGTCGGGGCAAGTATGAGGGGTGAGTTTTTGTTTCAAGTTGTCATTTGTTGAGGATCAATGGAGACAATGATCTAATGGTGGTTGTGTGTAGGCTTTTTTGGAGGGTATTAATTATGATGGGGGGGTGTCTCTATGGATTCCACCTCTTGGCCATGCAATGATGATGATGAGTGCTTGGCCTCTCCACCTGTGTGCAGCAATGGCAATCATAGGGGGTGTATTTCTTCCGTTTGCATTGAATGGCTAACTCTAGAAATTTGTGACCATGTCAATATGTAAATTCAATGAATTGTAGGAGGAAGGTATTGGAGAGGTGTGAGGGGGGCAGGACATGTTTGGGGAGGCCATTGTAGAATACAAAGAATTTGTTTTAGGGAAACACATGATACTTGGCTACAATTTGTCTAGCTTCTCAAAGATATCATAGGTTTTACCCATAATAAATTACATCCCTCAACACTCCATGAATCACCTAGCAACTTTGTTTTCTCTCCTTTGTTGTTTAGCTTTACTAGATTCATTTGTATGCTTACTCTCCATTCCTACACATCAAATAATTAAATTTCACCCAATACTATTTTCAAACATCAAGTGATGAAATATAAATCCAATGGCTATTCACTTGCCAAAGTTTGAACAGGCATAACTTCCTCAATACTTGCTCGAATGGGGCAAATGAGCAATCCATCGGCATCTACGTGAAGCGTAGATAACGATGGAGTGGTCGCTTGATAGCATTAGAGACCATACAAAGAAGTTATGGTGTTTTGAAGCTATTGGGGGCTTCTAGTCCCAGCAGCTAAGGAAAAATGTCTATTTGGCCCCAACTCTTGGGAGAGAGACAAAAGGTTACTTGATGGTGGGGTAGGGGCCCAACCAAAAGTCCTAGAGGCTTATATGGGTGAGGCGGTGTGGCCGGCCGAACCCACCCGAGGCCAAACGGCATGGCCTCTATGGGCATTGGCCCAACATGGGGGCATAGTTGCCTAGTATGATTCAGGTTGTTGTAGTGTTGCTCCGGCAACGTGATGATCAACTAAAGATCGGATTTCCATGGATGGAAGTCCACATCTAACCATTGGTTACTGATTAAGGGGTAAGTATTGAATGCAATTGTAGGAGGGTTGGTCCCCCTCCTATGAGCTAAGAGGTCCGCGGTATGGGGAGCTAACCATTCGCATGGCGGAATGCAAAGGGTTGGCGCTCGTGACCCTTGCTAGAATTGAGAAATGGGTTAAGATAGTTAAGGGGCGCTAGCAAGGGTTGCGACAATGGCTTTGGTGACTTAGATGCTACCAATTTCCACTTGTTGGTTGTTAGATTGTCTTGTTGTTGAATGTTGACGTTGGCACCCTCCTTCATGATTCTTTGGTGATTTTCTTGACCCCTTCCTTGTTTTGAACTCTAGTATTAACATTTGGTGCCATCACCCCACCCAACCTAGTCACTCAGTTGAATAATTTATGTAAGTAATATTGACATTCATTATGTACTCTAAACATAGGTGTCTTCTAAACACAATTTTCATTTTTAACAAGTTCTTTATACATATGTTTCAAACAGATAGACCTTATTCATGCTTGTTGTTGATGCCCGCCCCCGGTTATCCTTCTTACTCTCCACTTTCTCAAGCTCACCTAGTAAGACACACACTACACCCTACACTATAACAAGGGACAACCACCAGACTTGATATAAGGCTAACTTGTTTACCTTCATATCGATGAGACTGTACATTTTCTTTTCTTTTCTTGCTTAATCAAATTTTACACACATGTTTAAAAAGACCGATATCAAAGTAGACCATGTTTCTACTAGTGATACAAAGTGACAAAACTTATGCAACTTTTGGGCTGTAATCATAGTAAACTCCGAGCTGCATACTACTTCAAGGCTTTTATGTGGGATTGAATGAGAGGTGCGCTTTTGCATGGACATGGGCCTTCAGGTTGAAATTGGAAAGACATACAGCATTGGACTCTCAACCAAATGTTATTTCATCACCTTCCAAAACCTTGGTATTCATGGGTTTCCTTGTGTAATATAAGTGATAATAAATCAAAGGGTTATGAAAATTTTAAGTATCTTGATCTTTAGGTTTTGTGTTACACCAATTCCTCTTCGAGATGAGCCTGACACAAATTGAAACAATATTAATTTAATGTCATTTAGGACTCCATGCAGGTATTTCATCTAGTATGCAAACTCCATGAATCCCTTGGGCCTTCAAGCTCTAGTGTAAAGTGAAAGTCGGACGGTCTTGACATTCTCCACCAATGAGGTTTTACATTTCAATGGTCACACCTTCGAGCTCCGGTTTCAAGTGCCCCTGAGTTTTTGAAGCATTAGAATCCAACTGCAATTTATTCATATAAGGTGGGTTCTGGAGGGTTTTAGATTACCACAATTACAAGGTTTGAAGAATTGACATATAATGGAGCCATTGTGACTATATGAGTAGATTTAAGGTGCTCTTTTTGGGACAAGTGTAGACCATGTTCTATATTTGATGAACAAATTGCGTTCACTGATCTTGTAGTAATGACGCAATCATGTGTACACTGAGGGATCAGGATGAAGTCAACAATAATCTTCAATAATGTGCTCAAAAAGTTCATTCAACCCATATCATGTAGCACCAACTTAGTAGGAAGATAACATTATTAAGCCATGTGAGTCACTTCCATTAACCCTGGAATAATGTAATTATATTTTGTGAGTTTTTCAAACAAAGTAGTAATATTTGGTTATTGTTCATGCATTCAGGTTAACACTTGGAAATTTGGGTGGAGTTATACACCTGGCACTATTTATAGGAAGTAATATTCATCTCGACATTATTCACTAAAAATACTAACATTGTTCACAATATTCATGCTATTCATACCAATATCATTTTCTTCCTACTATCTGAGATTCTTCCCATGAAAGATAAGATAGTAGAGGCCCATATCAGATGCTAAATATAGAAACAAAACTCAACCATAGGATTGAAAAACATTATAAGCCATGTAAGTCCCTCCCACATATTTGTAGATTTTAACTTGCTTGAGATCTTGTTCCATATGCTAAGGTAGTCATCCTTTATTCACAATGCTTTGTCCAACTTGAGAATGCAAAATGAAAATTATGCAGGTGATTTGAATATACCTAATACGTTGAATGACTTAAAGCTTGCTCTTATGGATAAACTATAATGTGCTTTTGATTGCTATGAAATGCCTTGTGTTTTTTTTAATTGGAAGTTCTATTGCAACTTTAAATTAGACTGATGCATTAGGAGACAAAATTTGTTTCCCAAAGAAACTCTCTTGAGTTCCATTTTTCTTTTTGGGTACAAATTGAACAAGTTCAATTTGCAAAAGGTAACCCAACTAGGGACCCATGGGGCATCATTTGATAATACCTATCCTAGGTCTAATCTTTCTAGAAACCACTAAATTATTTATAGTGGTAATAAGGTCTTTGACACACCACACCTTATCAAAACCTTTTAAAACATCATAAGCAACATCAAGTGCTTTCTCCAGGGCCTTAAGGGTCCTTTGCCATTCAATCCTACCATAGTCGAGGAGAGCATCCTACCATCTTGAGTTCAACTTTCAACTTACAGGTGGGTAGTTTGCATAGTATTGTGTGACTCTAATTCTAATACCAAAGAAGAAACCATTGGAGTTCTAGAGCTCCATATATATTCTTACAGTATGCCTCTTGGGATCTGGCGCTTGAACATGTCAATTGTTGAGCAAGTTTTTGGATGTTCCAAAAGATGTAAATACTAGTAGAAAAATATGCGAAAAAGAATGTCAGTTGGTAAACCAAAAAAACAAATCTGCAGTCGTTTAGTGACTGCAAAGCAGGGTGGTCAAAAGAACCGTAATGGAAAAACGACTGCGGTTCTTTTTCGCATAGTTTTCTACTAGTGAAAACATATACTCCATTTGAGTGGTACTTGTTTGAATAAAAATATTATGGTAGGGCATGTCCAACTCAAATAAGGCATGTACATCTGAAACCAAACACCTAATTTATTCAGTAACACAAACACACATGAATATTATAAAGTAGGCAACTATTCACTTTGAGGATGTATACCATTGAAACATCTATTATAAATGTTGGTAAGTTTAGATCACCTATGAATCTAAAAATTTAACTGTTTTTACTTTTGCATACAATTCAAAATGATGTGTTCTTTCCTATGTGATTGTGTTGGAATCCTTTTGAAATTGCTGTGAGATACAAAGGTGTTTAAGGTTACAAGCTATTACTTTTGAGTTGATGATGTTGCAAGTAATTTCATTTGAATTCACCTCAATAGATCGGTTGCATCCTTTCAATTGGATCAATACATGTATGACACAAAATGCATGGAATTGAAAATTATGCGTGTACAAATGACCCGAATTTAATTACATACAATCTAAATCCGATCATGATTGTTGTATGTAATTTTACTTTCACTTTCTTTTCTTCAAAACAATTTGTATTAAAACTGAAAGGTAGGTTCAATCTCATTGCCAAAGGTTTACACCAATGCTAGACCAATATATAAGTGAATGCATGATACCAATAATCCACATCACTAATTGTATCAAAGAATCTACCCATGGTATCGAAATTCTAATATCAATTAAATATTGATATCTGGTGGATATCTCAAGGTGAAGAAATACTTTTTATACCGAAGTTATTAGTTGGGTCCATACCATTCTAAATCGTACTAATATTACATTGATTTTGCGTACGTATGGAGGTTCTTGTATGTTGTATACAGCCAAATGATATTGAAAACAAAAACACTATCAAATAGTCATATCCTATTGGTATCAAAAAATTTGAAATTCTCATCCTAGATACCCGAGTGGCATCCAAACAAGACAATACCATTCCAATTAATGCTTTAAACATGTTTTCACACATGTTGGCAGCATGTAAAACTATCACGTGGATCATGCAATGATAGCTTTAAAGCTGCGTCGAGTTAGACCTGAAACTGAAACATGAGGAATGGGAGCAAATCCACGTGCAAACCTATCCAAAACTGACGAAGAGGAGAATTCGCTTTTCGGACATGGCTCGCAAGAGCTCTCTCGTTTCCAGTGCCTGGGGAGATTTTGGGCATAATCAGTCAAAATTCTAGTGTTTCCAAGCCCAACTGGTTACATGTTGTGATCTTTCAGTGTTTCTATAATTTATTTGAGGTACACCCTAAACTCCGTAATATCAACCTCCATAACGTCACACACTTTCTAATATCCCGAAACCCTAGGGAACGGATGTGCGTAGTTCAAATCTCACTCCTTATTGTCACCTTTCTCTCCCTTATATCACAAATTTTGTCATTAATGCAAACCACCAAAGAAGTCAACTCACACCCTTGCATTGCTCCATGTGTCAATATGTGGAGTGTCACCTTCTTATTCTTCTTCTTCTTCTTCTTCTTATGCCACTTGTTGAATGTTGGTGCATGCATCTGCCACATTGCCCGGGAAGGCCAAGCGGAGTGGACCACACCACACCATTTAATATGTTGCACTTTTGTGTTATTCCATAGTGTCACATGCTACACTAATTCACTAGTATCACGCATCCATGTTAACACTACAAAACTCCATAGTATCCCGTGCACTTTGGTTGCCACAGGTGTGATGCTACGGAGTTTAGAGTGTATATTCCACATATTCCTCTAAAATGATCAGTAATTTTCATGTAGTCTTGAACTTCAACCGGTTGTTTCTCAGGCTCACCCAGTTCATCTGTAACTAGCGGTCGGTTCTTCATTTCTGACCTTAACTCATGTCATAGTCTGAGTGGCTGCCCTAGTTAATTCCAAGCTGCACATTCTCCCAGAAGTTTGAAAGTCGGCCCACTTACGGTATCCCAAAAATATTCGACCTCTGACTTTTTGTGAATGAAAGTTGTTGCAGTCCGTTCTGTACCCTCTTCATATCTCAAGTTTGCAGGCTGCCAGATGGCCGGAAGCAATTAAGGTAGCAGGTCTTCAATGGACACTTTCAACTTTGCGGCCACTTCCCCTAGAACATGGAACGAGTGAGTAGTGAGAGCCGATTAGCAAATCCAAATCACGGCCCCAGGCTAGATCACATCTTCATTCGGTTGGGCCCATGCCTCCTTCACTACCCAGTCTTCTTACCTGCACCTGTGTGGGAACTCCTCTTTGTTGGGAACCAATGTGACGATACCCGGTCACTTAAACCATTAAGCTCATTTGGCATGTGAAGGAACTCCATCAATTAACTTGGGAATAATGAAAGTGATGTCAACTTGAATATTTTGTAATTTTGACCGGATATTGTCACATTGGTTTCCAACGAGGAGGAGTTCCCACGTATATGCGGGCTAGAAGACCGGGCAGTGCAGGAGGCGTGGGAGGGGCGGGGCCCAGCCTAATGAAGATGTGATCTAGCCCGGGGCCAAATCACGGCCATAGACTTCTTTTGAGTCATAGTTTTTGGGGCTCATATGAACATCTTGTTTGCTACCAAAGTCAAGATTCCTAGATTCACACACCACTTCAATACTTGAGCATGTATAAGATGAGTAACCGAAATAGGTCTGCTCAACTTATTGTTTACAAGCCTACCTCCCATTCATCTAACTTAAATGTCCTAAAATAGTATATAGGTTGGAGGTCATTCCATTTTGGACATTATGATTAGCTTCAAAGACCTTGAATTGGTGTAGTAGGATGTATTTTGAATGAATTAAATACAAAATTATAGGGGTGTATATATGGAACATTGGACACATTTGTAAATTTCCAACAAGGGCATACATTGACAAGGGATTCTAGAAAGTTAGGTAGGGTATGAGCCCAAAATGAGTGCTCATATTTGTTTTATGTTTAGAATTTAATTAGAATTGCAATTGGAGTGTTATTGAAACAATTAAAAGTATAAAAAGAGTGAGGCTTGGTGTGGATTTATGTTTAGGCCTTAAGCCATTTTGTGTGGCTCATTAGAAGCTTAGTGATATTAGGGAGTGTGGTGGTCAAGTGAGTAGTGTTTGATGAAGCAAGAGGAAGGTCCTTGGATTTAAATGTTTGAATTAGAACGTGTTCTTGTTGGTTTAGGGGGTAAGGAGTTAGTGGATAGGATAAGGTCCTACTAAGTAGGAGAAGGTTGAGGGACTTGTGGTCTTGGGTGCCCTCCCCTCCTCCTCTTTTTCTCTCTTCATTCTCTCCTCTCCCTCTCCTCGTGCTCTCTCTCCCTCTTCTCTAGGAATTTGAACTCTTAGAGCTAGAAAAAATGTGGGAATTAGGCAGAGGCTTAGTGGAATTAGTGGGTTTGGTTAGGGTAATTAGGTAGGGGGCTTGGTAGAATTAGGTAGATAGTTAGTGAGGCTGCTAAGATTTGAGACTGTGGAGCTTAGGCTGCTGGGATTTGAAGCTACCGGGCTTAGGCTGCTGGAATTTGAAGCTGCCGAGCTTAGGCTGCTAGGATTTGAGACTGTGGGCTTAGGCTGCTGGGATTTGAAACTGCCGAGCTTAGGCTGCTAGGATTTGAAGCTGCCGAGCTTACGCTGCTAGGATTTGAGACTGTGGAGCTTAGGTTGCTGGGATTTGAAGCTGCCGGGCTTAGGCTGCTGGATTTGAGACTGTGGGCTTAGGCTGCTGGGATTTGAAGCTGCCGAGCTTAGGCTGCTAGGATTTGAGACTGTGGGCTTAGGCTGCTGGGATTTGAAGCTGCCGAGCTTAGGCTGCTAGGATTTGAGACTGTGGGGCTTAGGCTGCTGGAATTTGAAGCTGCCGAGCTTAGGCTGTTGGGATTTGAAGACTGTGGCAGCTTAGGCTGCTGGGAATTGAAGATTGTGGCCGAGTTAGGAGCCGGGTATGGACCCTTGATGGGCCCGGTCGTGACTGAAATGGGTTAGGCCAGCTGCGACTGCAGCTGAGGCTTAGGGAGCTCGGATGGTGGGCTAGCTATGTCTATTACCCCAAGTTGAGAGGGATGGTTTGGTTAGATAATTAGATATTCATATAAGCTGGTGTGCATTTGTGCGGGAAGTGATAGGGGTTGTTAAGAGAGCACTAATAGCAGAGTGTTTTTAAACACTTGTAACCTTGTTATGGAATAAATTGGTGTGTACGAATTAATGAGAAATGTAATGACTTCCAATGAAGTTGGTAAGAGGGAGCTATGCAAAACGAATGTGACATCCATTCCCTCACCCGGACTAGGACGCTTAAGGGTGGGCGGTTTGGCCTCACATAGGGCTTAAGTTGGAGATAATCACCCAACATTTCACCAACTCTATGCAATTTGGATGTCCCTTCCACCATCACCAACCCAACACCCTAGGGGTTAGGGTTTGGATTCGAGGTTTTGGGGGGTGTAGAGTAAATATTGGAAGTCAAGTGGCTCCGCATGGAGTTATGGTTTTGTTCATATTGAATATGAGAGCGGGATCGGTATATGTCTATCTTGTCAGGGTCATTGACTCCTGCAACCCCCAATTTTTATATTCAAGTGTGACTCACGTTGTCCAAGGATAGGCTCACTAGTATTGAGTCTAATATGTTGTATGTTAAACCTCAAATTCCACTATCTAGAGCCAGGGATAATGATTATTCATTGAAATTAGGATGTGAGTGTGCAATATTGTTTATCTCTCAAGGAATAGTTGAAGGAGTCAAGAAAAGAGGGAGAAAAGCAAGTTGGCCAAAACATTAACCACCAAGACTTGGTATTTGGGAAGGGTCTATAGGATGCACTGCAAAATTGGCAATATGTGGATTGAGTATTGACAACCAATCAACCTCTTGGACCAACCTTCCAATATGAAAATAGGGCTATCCTGGCATCAAAATAAGAATGGGTCAATGTGGACCTATGATTTGATGGATCATTTAATGATAGAATTAGACCATCACTGCATTAGCTACAATAACTTGTATTGTAGAAACCAATTTGTATGAGTTACATCCAATGGATGAACGAGTGTTCAATGAACTCATCAATGATAAAATAAAAATGTCTTGCGAAAAGTATTTTAGCCATATTTTTCACATAATACTTTTTGACACATACGTTTGATTGGGATCTAAACGATTTATTTATTTTTCACTTGTGTATGTATTCGAAGGGATTTGCTGGCTGGGGATTCGTGGCACTCACTAAGGAACATCCATCCAAGATATCGTGGATGAAGTGGCTCCAATAAAAAAAGCCCCCCTATGGGGTTGAGGGCCGATTCATTCCAATGTGACATCACTAGACTAATTCGGGGCCTTTGACTCTATTTTCGGAATCAAATTGCCTAAAAATATTCATTTAGATGATTCCTGCGTTTTTTTCATCCGCATGGATGATTATACTTGAGTGCCACGAATCCCCGGCCGGATTTGCTAGCTATATATGTGTACATATATCATTTCTACGAGGGAAAAATCCTTGTATATCAAAAGTATAAATTTCTATGGTCATGCAGGCACGTGATTCCCGATTCTAACAATGACTACACCCCTTGAGGTGTGAAGTGGCCCTTAAAGACCTCATTTTATAGATCACACGTGTTTAGCTCTTTGGAGGTCGCTCTCTATATTTGCAAGCTTGAGCTACTTCACAACTACTTTTATCGTGGCAATGGTCATGAAAGCCATCGTGAACTTGGTGACATCACCATATAGCACCTTCCTTCCACCCTCCCCTTTATGTGTGTCCAAGCTTATCTCGAATTCCGTGCACCCATGTAGGGAGTACCAAGATACGCTATGCTTTGCAAGTACCCTTGCGTGGGCTTTGTAACCCAAGGTAGCCACAATAAATCGTAGCTTCCTAGGGTTATCTCTAGCTTGCATTAAGCACATGCTTACAATGCACCCTAGGTAGTGAGGGTACCCTCACAAATATTTTGGGCAACTTAGGTGAAATAATGTATGGGCACCCAATTTTTTTTCTTGGGCAACCCCAATTTAAACATTTGGGGGAAAAAGAAGAAAAGAGGATGAAGCAAATAAGCACTTTCAATGACAACCTTGTCTTTGAACACAAACTCCAACTACAATGTCCCTTTAGGTCACTAGCTTTACCCTCCTCAAAATGGTCATAAATAGTTTAAAAAAAATTCTTTGATTGTGTGTGATTAAAACATTTTTAACATTTCCTTCAAATAATTATTCCAATGCAATAGAAATTACCCAAACATCAATTTGAGTTGGCAAATGCTTGCCAATATGAGTTGAACCATTAAATGCACTTGGGCATTTTGAGGTGAATCCCGGTGAACTCAATGACTTGGGTTTAGACAAGGCAATTGATGCATATTTAACCCATGTTTAGTGAGAACTAATCATGTGGATGTGAGCTATTTGTTGTTCAATTTGTTGTGTATGTGTACGTGCCATCTTTAAGTACATTATAGCATTTTTTTATATATAGGAGGTGGTCTGGAACGGGCAACACTAGCAGCTTTTTTGGAGTGAAAAATGACAACTTCCCTATCAAACTAATAAAATTTGCTAAAAAAAATTATGGGAAATCTCTTCAACAAATAAATACCAATGCACTAGGAAAGACCAATTAACGATTCACTTGAAGGTGAATTTTTTATGATGTGGCATTGCCTTAACCATACTAAATGTTGCCTCCAATGAACTCATAATGTCAACCAAACAAATGGACACTTTATTAATACAATTGGAAAATCCAAAAGGTGGATGTTTTTCAAATGCCAATTTCTACGACCAAACAAAATTTCAACCCAATCGAACAAGATATACTATGTGAAATCAAGTTCCAACACGTGAAACCTAAAAAAAAATGCCTTGCCTAAACCACCATTGGTTTTGTGAGGTGTCACCACATGATTTGTTAACCTGCTAATTGGTGCTAGTTCGGGCGCATGCCCTAATAGGATGGTGGAACCCTCTTCCCACATAAATATTCTCTAGGCCGCTTACTAAATTTTTTCAAAACCTTTTTCGGGAGCTCAGATGCTTCAAAACCATATACAACGTTTGACAAAAATACATACCATTTTGGATATATTAATTCTAAAACATTAAAAATACATGAGTCATATATGACCCAAAAGCATTTAGGGATTAAAGTGCTAGAAACAACGACAACCTTCATTCTTGATTCTTGATAAATCGGGCTGCCCAAAAATATAATTTTGAGGGTGCCCAATGTTTTGTATAATATACCCTATGAGGCAACCTAAGGTGCAAAAGTTAGCATGGGCTCATTCCTAGGCAAGCTAGGGATGTCCCTAGCTTACCTAGGTTTATGGACACCACACAAGGGTACTTGCAAAACATGGTGTATTTGGTAGTCCCACACATGCAAAATTGTGGTGGGCATTGCATGTAGGGTTTGTGAGCTTAAAACGACTTACTTTTCCTAAAATGGTTACCAATGTGCAACACTCCTAGATTTGTATTGTAAGACGAGGAGATGTGTTACAATTTGGAAGACTTAGAGTCGCTTTTTGGTTTACACTCACATGCCTTGTAGCCATTTGTTTTGTGAGGGTGGAGTAATTGGTGGGGACTAGGTCATCACACATTGCACATGATCGAGGAGACGTCCCCCACCAAATAAGCTCAAAAAGGGAAGTATTTCATACGAGTGCATAAGAGATACGACTCAACCCGAGGTTGGCGTGAGTGAGAGACACTCCGCCCTTAATCATAGGCTTAGCTCATGTGTAAGTGATACCCATGACATGTTTATAGGTTCCATATGAGTGTCCCTCACAAACATTCATGTTAAATACCCACATTCTTGTATTTTTAACCTTCAAAGGCCCAAATGGCCCATTATAGTTCACCTACACAACCACATTTTTAGTGAACCTTGTGAACCTTTAAGTTTCTAAAAGACAACACAACTTTGACCATTCAAAGCCCTGAAATTTTGTCCAATTACCACACTATTTCTGGTAAATTGTGTCAAATGAACATTATTATCTTTGTGGCTTTAAATTTTCCAACTTTAGGTTGATCTTGTCATTCATAATTGTTAAAAACAAAACATCAATAGCAGCAAGCAATTTTGGATGACCTTGCAAGGATGACAAAAATTGAACAATTTACCAAGATGAGTTAAATTTAGACCTTTGACTTTACTGACATGTTCACTTTAATATGGTGAAAAGTTTTTTCCCGAAAAACGAGAAGGAACTAAGAAAAAAATTGGGTTGTAGTAGTGCAAAAAAACCGTTAGACCAAGTTTCTCTACACCATGCATTTGCCAAAATTTTGGCACCTCAACATTTGCCTCAATATGGGCCCATATGTTATTTTTCTAAAGATAGTGTAACACCATAATTAGCTTCCAAGGCATCAAAATAGTCTTGGAACACATTTGAAATGAGCTATCCATTTATGGCTATTTCTAGTCGGTGTCCGGGGAGAGTTTTGAGCATACTTGGTTGAGATCCTAGTGGTTCCAAGTCCAACCGGTTACATGGTATGATCTTTCGGTTTTTCCTTTATTAATTTGAGGTGTATCCATAGATTCCCCTAAAATGATGGGTAATCTTCTTGAAGCCTTGAACGACAACCAATTATTTTTTAAACTCAACCGGTTCATTGGTAACTAGCAATCGGTTCTCCTCATTCATTGTTTATAGTGGCATTGCAAACCTAGATGATAAATTGGTTGGGTTTCAGAAATATTATAACATGCCAAGGTAGGACCGTAGACGTGCCTAAATCCACCATAGCAAGAATCTAAAACACCTATATGTGAGTGGTATATAGTTCTAACTAGATGTGAATCTTAAAACGGACACTAAAAAGATATGTGTTTAAAATGGATTGGACTACGAGCTCAAATTGTGCTAACTATTCTAGTTTCAACCGTCAACAACATTGGGAGGACCTATATGACAATTTAATGACCACGAGAATTTTCACTTTGATAATGAATAAGGTATTTGTATGAGCTCCAAAATTTATGAGACAAATTTGAAGATGCTTATCTTAAGTATCAATTAAATATTGGAATTTGAATATGGCAACACTTTATTGAAACCTCTAAGGGACCATGGTTCATCACATTGGTGGATTGGTAGCTGATAGCCAATTCAAAATCTATAAATTGCCCCTATAACCTAAAGAGTATTGACAGTGGGTTTCCATGTAGGCCGCTTGTCCACTAGATTCTAGAAAATAGTGGGTCAGAGGTGTTTGCATGTACTTAAGCACAAGCCGCCATCCAACCACATTCTGGTGGTCCACTAGAATGTGGAGGGCCGTGGACACATGTCGCTAGACTTCCATGCGTCCACTAAAGAATCTTTAACCTACAACTGCCAGTCACCGAAGGTTTTGAAGACTAGTTTTAGAAGGAGGATGAGGAGGTTTGTAGGTGGGCCCGGATTTGAGAAGATGGGAGTAGCTATATGACACATACAAACCCTACCCCACTAGATTCCCTCTACATTTGGGTGGGTTTCTCCTTATTCACACTAGAATTTGGTGGACGAACGGCCTACATGGAAACTCGCCCTTATACATCTTGTATTCGTAGTAAATTGAAAACATTCTCTCAAATATCTTATTGTATGAGCCTTATGTGGTCACTCTTCTTAAATTGGATGCCTACATTTTAAGTGATACATGTAAACTAGGCTTGTAGTAAAGAACAAACACCACAAAGATGTGCCATGATAAGATTGGACTATGTGTTCAAAATTTGGACACCATTTTAGGTTCAATAATAATCATCATCGGGAAAGTCTATACGACTCCATTCCAAAAAAGAAAATGAAAAAAACTTCATTTTGAGCTCTTATACTTCTACATCTCAACAATGATGCCAACATCGGAAATGACAATCTTCGTGATTCACAATTGCTAACAGTTCCTGATATGATCCGATCCAATCCAATGGCCAAAAATGTTTGTGGAGTTGGAAATGCCAACAATAGTGCCCCACGTACCTTACTAATAAGCAATCTACTCGAGAGCATGGACTGAATTGTGACTGAATGAGAATAGCTGAAAATTACAAGTGTTAGCACAGTGGTTCTTTAATGCATGTGATGACTACACACATTCAGAAGACATGAAAAGATGTCTCATACATGTGAGATTTGAATCTCAAATTTGACGCCAAAATGTATTATAGTGTCCAGATTGAATACTTCGCACAGTAACCCTTTAATAATGTGGCTTGAGGTGACTCCGTAACAAGTACTAGTACACACACGTAAGGGAGGCAAGAAAAGATGTTTCCTTCATGTAACTATAGATTCAATCTTGGTGCCAAAATATTGTTAGATCCAAGTTCTTTGCAAGTCGACTTCATCATAAATATTAGCAAAGGACAACATTGCCTCATCCTCAAAACTAAATCCTATACCCTGAGCCTTGTAAATGTTGAGGAGGATTTTTCATTGTCTCGGCCTCTGCTTTGTACAAATTCCCATGACTTGTATTTGGTTTGTATTAGAGTGGAAGATCATCATGCGATAGAGAATATGAGAATATTCACCACACCATTTGGAATCAAGCAGAGAATATCTCCAACGGCATGGATTTCTGGCGTTGAGTCTAGATATGAAGCTCTCATGTAAAGAGTCCCTTGGGTCAAGGGAGGATGCAATGAGCAATTGCACTACAGTTTGGTTATGAGAGGTTAGAGTAGGATTAGAAAAGGGACGTTAATAGTGATTATTTACTATTGTTATGATCCCTTGATTTGCAATGGTGGATTTCAAATTGAATAACCCATAGGCATGCAATTTCAATATTGGCTTTTGCACCCGATCGTATCTCTCACATTTGGTATATGACATGTGGGCCTTATGTGGGCCTTATGCGGTCACTCTTTTGAAGTAGACACTTATATTTGAGCAGTACATGGCAAGGTTTGTACTTAAGAAGATGCCTAAAAACCCACAAAAAAATAAAAAATAAAAAATCTCAATGAGATTGGACTATGTGCTCAAAATATAGATGCCAATCTGGATTCGATCAAGAAGCCTATGCAATCGTTTAATGAGAATTTAGAGAATCTTCACTTTGACTTCTCATAACTCTTGCATATTAACTTCGATTCCAGAACTTAAAATTACAACCTTCATATTGTGCATATGCTAACCAATTGAGACAATTTCCGAACTGATCCAATGGCCAATGATCCAATTGTTCAATGTGGAGTTGGAAATGATCACAATAGGGTTGCATACCTTATGTGTTGCTATATTTTGGATCAATGTAAGGTATTTGGACCTTATGTGATCATTATTTGTCATCGGACAACTAATAACTATAGATGAGTGATATATTACAAGACCGGATAAACATGTGTTACCAGGTTACCCTATGTGCACAAAATATGCTAATCAACATAGGTTCAATAACAAACACAATAAGGAGGGCCAATATATTGTTTAAAAAGCAAATCATAATCTTCACTATGGACTCTGTTAATTTTGCATCTCAATACTTCAATTTCAAAACTTGAAATGATGGTTTTTGTGTTTTGTGATTGCTAACTGGACGAGACAATCTCTAATACGATCCCAAAGTTAAAATACATATGAACTTGGATGTGCCCAAAATAAGGCCACATACTTTGGCACTATAGAGAGTTATTTGGTTCAACACTGTGAGTGCTGAACCCAAAGTTCTAACATTACATTGCACATGGCTTTGACCAATGTGGATACGACACATGGCAAAACTCTTCCAACAATTAAATTTGTTATGTCAAACCAGACATCACTCTATGGTATCACCGTGTCTTTTTTTTACCATGACAAACAGGTGGCTTATTATTTCTAAGTTATTCTAGAGGTGTCCGCTACTAGTATGTGGAGTTTCTTCCAATTGATTAGTGGAGGTTTGGCAATTGATTGACGGCCACTTCACACATGAGACTGCGAGCCCGTGACCATTACACTTGAAGCACTCCCATTGGTGGAAAAGGTGGGGCCGGTCCAAGTTCACTTCACACTACGCTTGAGGGACCAACGGAGTATGTGAATGCAAGATGGATGTAAAGTCTACATGGATTTCTACATGGCATCGAATGGATCATGTTTCATGGTCACTTGGACTATTTTCAAAAACCACCTCTTGGAGGTAGGCCTAACACAAAACCGGGAGACCATGGCACTCCGAACACTCATGTGAGCATATATTATGCTCCCATGAGCTCTTTGATTGAAAAAGTTCGGTTGACCTTACACTGTGGCTGTTCTTCAACTGTTCAAGATGGTAAAAGTATTAAGCTTTTTGTGTTTTATTTAAAATTTAGTTTGAAGTGTTTTTGTGGGTGTCACATTGGAATTGGGGGTTGCTAATGAATGGTTAGGTTAGCATGTAAGTTAGTTAAGTTAAATGTTGAGTGGGATTATGTGGGAGAATGGTTGGCCGGGGTAGGTGTTTGTTTTAGGATAGGCTAGGTGTCGTTTTAGGGTAGGGTTGACCTTCTCGGAGGGGCTTGAGCCCAGTGATTCCCGGCTAAACAGATCAGGCTCTCACAGCTCAAGGAGGGGCGTGGGTGTGCGGAAAAAAGAAGAAGAAGAGAGGCTGGCCCAGACGAGGGGCAGCGGGAGGTGAACTCAGGGAAAGAAATGCCGCACTGGGATGTGGGTTTAGGCAACACAGAGGCTGCATTCTAGTTCAGTCACTTTGAATTCAGATTTAGCTTAGGAAATGCCGCACTGGGATGTGGGTTTAGGCAACACAGAGGTTGCATTCTAGTTCAATCACTTTGAATTCAGATTTAGCTTTAGGCAAGGAAGAGTCTGGGTTGCGTCTTTGGTAACTCTGAGTGAGGATTCAATGATCGGCAACTGAGAAGGTGACTCAAGGATGGGAATGCAGAATTTGGACGCAGTCTGAGGTAAATCAGAATTCAAATTTGAAAAGCAGCGATCAAAGGGATGGTTAAAAATGTGGATTCAGGAGCAAGCTCGGAGGCCTGTTGATTCTGGTTGAAGGCGCAAGCCTGGGTAGAGTTCGGGGAATACCCTGGACCGGAGGGCAGAGTTCGGAGAATGCGCTGGACCTAGGAACTTAGAAGCCTGTCTGATTCTGTTAGAGGCCTAAGCCTGTTTGGAGCTCGGGGACTGCCCTGGACCGGAAGGCAGAGTTGGGAAATGCGCTGGATCGGGGAGCTCGGGGGCCCTGTTTGATTCTGTTAAAGAGGCTCAAGCCCGGGTAGAGTCTGGGGAATGCCCTGGATTAGGAGCAGAGTTCAGCCTTGGGTTCTTGGCTACCTAGGTGAGGTGGAATTAGGTTTCTAGAATGTGTTGAAGGGGAAGGGAATTTAGTAAATGGTAGATTAGTTGGATTTAATAAACTCCCAATGTGAATGGGGTTGCCTTAGGGTACCAGGCTAACTAGTAGGACAAAACAATGAGTGTGTGGGAGATGAGAACAGGGGTGGACGACATTGTGGCAGTGTGTAATAACATCATGGGTGCATCAATATTTCTCAATGCTAATGCCCTATGAGATTTAATAAACAGAGTGGTTTTGGTATATGAACTCATTGGGGCATAAGTATGGAGTTCCTGAGGAAAGAGTCAACAAAGACATGTGAGCCATAGACTTCCACTCGGACCACAGACGCAAAAGGGTGGGGGTTTATGGCTGACAACTCACAACTGTTGATTTATTCTATTATATCATGTGTGATGACCCACATGAATAGAAATTCATTGAAATAGCATTTGGTTGAGGGCCCGGTCACATATGACTGCACACTACACTCGAGAGTCCGTGACCGCACTACATGATTTTGGAGGTGTTGTGGGACGGCCTTCGGACACTTTCTTTTGGGCTCTCACAATTTCATGGTCACGGCTCTTGGCTCATGTGTGAAGTGGCCCTGATTAGCATTGGAAGTTCAGTTTTAGAATTTGACATTTGTGAGCTGGAGCCTTCATTCCTACTTGACATTGACTGGGCCTGGCAGATTTAAGACAGCAAGCTGGAAATTCTGAAATGAAATGACATTCAATGTACCTTTCTCTTGCTGGCCATGTGGCCCAAACAACCTCAGGTCCGTGAGTGTACCATATAGATAGTAACCAAGAGTTTAGATAAATTGAATTTATTAAGCTTCTTAATTAACCTGTGGAGATTTGACAGTGTACGGTTGGAGCTGCAACTACAGTGTAAGGTATGCAGGTGCTATTCGGTTTAGTTATTCTTGTCCTCCAAATTTTATTGATCGGATTTCCGTCTTGAAATTGGTGTTTCACTAATAAATCTACAAAGAAGTTTCAGAAAAAAACCGATTGAAAGTCGGACTTATCCTTATTTTGTTATGGTCATCACAAATGCACGTGTGTTGATTTTTTAAATGAACATATAGATCCTCTCAATTGTGCTGACTACACCAAACATTGTATTTAGGGCCACTTATTATTTGGTATTAGGCAGTGCTATAACTATATTACAGTTTTTCTCATTTTTTGTTTGTTAACAATGGTCAATATGGTTGTTTGGACATTATAGAGCATTAACATCTTTACTTGATTAAAAATTACATTAATAGTACAAAGATATAGCATTGTGCACCTCCAAATAGTAAGTGACACTAAATACAATATTTAGTGTGGGGATTGCATAGAGTAATTAATAAAACTTGAAGTAGTAATCCAATCTCTGTTAAACATGCGTGTCATTATGATGTATGTTCTTAGATCTAGCGCTAACCCCGGGGAGTGCACTTAAAGTTAAGAATAGGAATACACGTGAGTGCGTTTTAATGGCATACCCCCTACAATACTTGGCCTTAAAATAGTTTTTAAATTAAGACTTTTTAAGTGCCAAATCATTACGTATATATCTATCACTTGGTATAAATTTCAGGACGAAAAGTTTTTTAAAATTATTAAAAAAAATGATAGAAGTTTGAACTAAAATGCATTGTTTTTTGCTTCAAAAATCAATTTAAAAATATTTACAATTGATTATTTTTTGAAATTTATACAACAAGAACTTTAGATTGTGTTTAACAACTTCATATTTTTTTTTTACAATTTTTAGATGAATTTTTAGTACATACATAAGGGGGTCAAAAGTACGCACTCACGTGATTCCTAGTCTTAACTTTAAGTGCACTCCCCGGGGCGCTAACTACACACCATTCAAATATATGTGTCCGATATTGAAAAATAACCGGATAACACCCATGTAAATTAGACAATGAAGCTTGGGGGACATTAGACCTCTCCCTATGAAATTTTAGGGGGAGGTGGATAGGGGCCGGGACGCGCGATCCTACACCCACGGGCAACCCCCCAAAAAAATTTCAAATTTTTCTAATCCTGATCAAAAATTGTTGCTTGCCTTGCCCAACCTCAAAAAAAACAATGCTCTTGCTTTCTTGAAGGCCGCTTGTTCACAAAACCCATATTGAGTGTATTCACCTTCAAAGGTTCAAAATCCAACATTATATGTGTGTGTGTGTGTGTGTGTGTGCACGCGCTCGTGCGCACATTTCCACTTAGTAAATAAGTGGTTGATTGGAATTTCATTCCCAACGTGAAACTGTCAATAAAGTATGTAATTAACTTGGAAGTCAAAAACATTACATAATCCTCAATACCATTGAGGTTATAATTTTTGTGACTTACCATTTGAAAGGGTCTTTGTCATTCTAAAATGAAACTTCAATTAGCATGCTATTTCTAGTGTATATATACTTTATAATAGTTTAGATAATGCCTTCTACTTTCACAAGTATTCATACACATTCAAACTAATTAACCATGATTAAATGTAATTAAGCATATTAAGTCTAATTAAGCTTGATAAACCTAATTAGCCCTAATTAAATTAGAATTATGCTTACCAAAATAATTAAGCCTAATTGATTCTAAAATATGCTTACTTGAATTAATTATTATTTAATTCAGATATGAGAATTGACGCACTTAATTACACTTGTTTAGGCTTCATTACGCTTAATTAGTTTTAATGCACTTATGTGCACTTAATTGGGCTTAATTGGTTTGAATGTGTATGAATACTTGTGAAACAAATGGTAAGTCACAAAAATTAACCTCAATGGTAATGAGGATTATGTAATGTTTTTGACTTCCAAGTTAATTACATACTTTACTGACAATTTCACATCGGGAACAAAATCCCAATCAACCGCTTATTTTCTAAGTGGAATTGCACAAACATATATATTGGATTTTGGACCTTGAAAGTGAAATACACTCAATATGGGTTTTGTGGACAAGCGACCTTCAAGAATGCAAGAACAATTTTTTTATTGAGATTAGACAAGATAGGTAGAAGATTTCAGTCGGGATTAAAAAAAATTGAATTTTTTGGGGGCTACCCGAGGATGCCAGATCACGGGCCGCAACCCCTATCCACCTCCCCTGAAAGTTCATAGGGGGCAATGATTGGGGAGATTTTTGGACATAATCGGTTGAGATCCTAGTGTTTGCAAGTCCAACCGGTTACATGTTGACATCCTCCGGTTTTCCTTTATTAAATTGGGGTATATTCTGTAAATTCCTCTAAAATGATCGGTAATTTTCCTGCAGTCTTGAACTTCAACCGGTTATTTCTCAAACTCAACCGGTTCATTTGTAACTAACTGCCGGTTCTCCCCGATCATAGATAAGGAAAGGTTTAAAGTCCCCAATGAAGTTTCAAGCACCATCCAAAAAAATAAGTTATCTAACTAACCTTCCATGTGACAAGTACGGTCAGTTGTGTTATTTAAACTATAGCATTTCCTTCAAACTTGATAAGTCAGAAAGTCAGTCACTGTATACAACTCAATGTCGCCTAAGCCTCATTGTCTAATTTCGGCTTCTTCTATTTTACAAAACCAGATCTCAATAGGTTCAAGACGGTACTTAACATAAACTTGAAATCTAAATGCTCACAAACACATGTAGTGCAAATATGTCTACATTGATGAGTGCAATTAGGTTCCCTCGAGCTAATTTATTGACATTCCACATTATTTTTAATATTTATTACCATAATATCAAAATAAAACAATTTTTATAAAATTGTGGTTGCTAAACAGAAGAATGAACAAAGTTATAAGTTTTTGTAATCTAATTTTGACCCAAGATAATTTGTATGGGTGAATAGACAACCTATTGGCGAAGGCAACCTAGTTGCACATGCCGGTGTTGTGATATTTCGCCATATCAAATATGGAGAGAGAGAGAGAATGATCGTATACAAGCATATTAATCTCATTCATCCAGCTTAAAAATCTTGAAATAGTATGCAGCCTGGAGGTTATTTCTTAAATTTATTTGACATTGAAATTAATTTCAAAGACCCTGAATTAATGTACTCGAGATCATTTGAGAGGAATCAATAACAAACCTATAGGGAGTCAAGTTTTTACGTTGGATGGATGAGAGGTACGTTCGTATACGATAATTCCCTCTCTCCATCAAATATACCTTGGTCCAAAGAATATAAACTACTTTTGTGGTAATTTTATTCCTTAAATTGAAATTATTATGAGTTTTTGAAGCCAAAAGTTGCTTTGAACATATTACCAATGTCTAGAGTCTGCCATAACTGCTCATTTTAACCACTCATTCCTCCTCACTTTAGCACTCCCAACCATGACATATGTCATGGCACTATTGATTTTGGCCTGATTGAAATTCCGGTACCCTATAGATTGCCGATGGGATCTTGATTGGGAATAGGCGCCTCTACTATATATGTTAAAGATTTTAGTTTTGATTAGACACCAAAAAGACATATGTTACTATAGATTGGAGCATATGACACGTTTCAATTTATTTTAACCATTCTAAGTTCATTTGTTAAGATGTGGGAGGTTTTATGCGATTGCTTAAGGAGAAAGAAAACCTACATTTTGATCACCTACAACTTCGACTCCCAACTCTGTTACTGAAACTCAAAATTGACAGTATGCATGATTGCAAACCAGATGAGACAATTCTCGAATGGAGCCAACATTTAAAACGATCCATGGAGTTGGAATCTCCCACAATAGGTCCACATACACTAATCAACAACTAAGGATCAAAGTGCCACTAGAACTATATTTGTTCCTAAATGTGCCTGAAAAGTGTGTCATTCTTTGGAATCCATTGAAACAGTTACTAAAAATTCTGCACGAGGTTAATGAGATGATTACCTAGCCGCTTGAAATTGACAATTTAATCCACTGCTCACAGATGTCGACTCCTCAATCACACACCCAAGTGACCAGGTCGCTGTACAAGAAACCCACCACAATTATGTACACTGCAATGCAAAAAAAACTTGATCTCAGCCTGTGTGTGGACAAAAAATTTACAATCAGAAGGCCAGATGTTGCTGAATGCAAGGCGAATCTCCTGCTCCCGTCACAAGTTGCGATGGCTTTCAAGACACCCTTCAAGCCACATTGAAATGCCCTGGTTTGTGAGTTAGATCAACTATAACGGAGTTTCTTTGAATGTGCTAAGTTAGAACTCATGTAAGCCTTATGTGGCCATTCTTATTGATTGGACACCTCAGATATTTGAGTGGTTAATGACAACGTTTGTGAGAATAAATGAAGATTAAAAAAAACACGTGTTACAACAAATTGTACTGTGTGCTCATAATGTACCAACTATTCTAGGCTCAATGTTAATATGATTGGAAGGGTCTATACGATCACTTAAAGGGAAGGCAATCTTCACTTTGACATCTCAACTCCAATTAATCTGAAACTTGAAATGACAAGTTGCGTGACTTGCAATTACTTATAAGATGAGACAACTCTCCATCTGGTCCAAATTTATGGTCAGAATAAACTGTGGAGTTGGAACTTGGAAGTGCCCACAATGGAGTCACATGCATTATAGATCTGTTGAGTAGTTTGAGCAGAATTGCCTCTTGGAAATGTAGCTCTTGCTACATTCGGTGGTGGTGCCTAAGCCAAACTAATCATGAATCAAACACAAGTTGGGATGAATAGTTGAATCTGACAATGTTTTGGACTTGTAACACACAAAGTACGTGAGCCTAAAACAAACATCTTTCGTCAACAGGTATTCAATCATTTACAACACTCTTTAGAGTTGTATTCTACAATGAAGGGACGTGGTACACTTTGAAAGATTCTGATCACTTTGCAATTGTTGTACATTTTCCATTTCAGGGGCATGTGCCTTAATGTTGAATCCTTGGGTGGTTCAAGCATTGAGGGTTGGTTTTTTTTTTGGGTCTATTGAAGTATTGTCTCTTTGGAGGTTGTGTTGGCCTTTAGTTGATGCAGTTTCAACTAAGGTAAATGGTCCTTGAAGTGACACCCCGATGGTTTTTGTTGACTTTGGGTTTCTTAATATTCTTGAAAGTTTTTAAGAAAATTAACCAGGGTTACCAAAATTGGCTGAAAACATGTCCAATAAAAAAAGTACATTGTAGCATTTGGGTCTTTTGATGTCACATAGGGTGGGGGTCCACTACTGCTGGTAGTTATTTTTTTGTCACCCAAACCACATAAAGGTATATAATTTAGTTACTCCTCTTCAATATACATTTATATTTGAGTGGTGTGTGGTTAGGTGTGGATCTAAGAAAGGACACCAAAAAGACATGTCCTTAAGAGATTGAACTACATGCTCAAAACCTCTTATCCATCCTAAATTTAATAGTCAACATGATTGGGAGAACCTACATGATCATTTGATGAGAAAGAAAAATCTTCACTCCATTAACGTGTAAGATACTCACATGAGCTCCAAAAATAATGAGGAGAAGGGCTACGGATGCAATTTGGATTTCCATAAAAGTGTCCATTTAAGACCTGCTTGCCTTAACCTGGCAGTGGCTACGATAGAGACACAATCATAAGTAACTAAAACACAGGGCTAAGTTAACTCCAATAATACCGACAAAACTGCTGTGTATAACATCAATAAAACTTTGGAAAACAATAAGCTGCATATTACTTCAATTTTTCCTGCTGGCATTTGCCATGCCATGCTCAGCTTCTAACTTCTATGACGCTTGCAAGATTGAGTCCAAGTGTAAAGCTTACGCGGTTGCAGATCAGAACAAAACCAGAATGCAGGTGCTCATCAGACAAAGCCTGACTGGGTCTGCACCATGTCTGGAAAATATTCCAATTCTGAGCGATGAGCTCTGGGCCTGAAGAGTACACAACATTTGTCAACCAGTAGATGTCACTTATTGAGTTCATTCGTGAGCCAGTTACACTATGCAATTTCATATAAGGAATTTGGTGCCGTTGTGGGCACTTCCAACTCCACAAACAATGTTGACCATTGGATAATTGACTGGGAGTTGTCTCGTCAAGTTAGCAATTGCAAATCGTGAAGATGTCATTTCAAGTTTCAAAATCGGAGCCCAGATGTAAAAGTTATAAGTCATCAAAGTGATGTTTTCCTTTTCTCTTTAAGTGATGATCACATAGCTCTCCCAATTATGTTGAACACCATCGAACCCAAAATGTTTTAGGTTCATATCTTGAGAACATATATAGTTGGCAACCTTCACATAAATTAGACATCTAGCTTATTAGTTTCCTCTTATTTGAGAATGTGATACATAATATGCTAGGAGTGAGTGTTAGATTCTTTTTCTTTTACATGAATATGTTTGAGAACAATTGTAAGCTATTGTTCAAAAAACTTCACGTGTATGTGGCAACTTTGACCGTCATTCTTTTCACATATAATTGTATATTTAGAAGAAAATTAGCATGTTGTGATCATTATAAGTCAAAGCTTAAAACTATAAAGTATTGTAATATAATTTCATCTTTTATGGGTTTTAACCTCAAAATAAACAATAACATGGTTTTATTCAAACCACAAGCATGTTTACAACTTTTGACTCCATAAATATCATTATTATGTCATTCATACACCTTCTTTTTTCTTTTGTCTCTTTTTCCTTTTTTTTTTCTTTTTGATTGGAAGAAACATATTAACTATAGAGTTCAATAAAGACATTCATCTAGACCATCTCACTTGCCAAATCAAGACCTTGGTTCTCTATTAAGAGTTAATTTTTCAATTTACCCCCTAATTTCCTAGATAAATACATGTATGGTATAACATGTAGACTTCATACAACTATTATTGATAGTTTTGTGTAGCACAACAAGCCTAGTTATTACATCATATGTTGCTAAGATTTGATTGGGCCACTGGCTTCATAGTCTATGATAATGTGTACTTACTCCTAATAATCACTTGTCTTTCATATTATGATAGTCATTGTGTCTTAGAATAATGTTTTACACATATAATCAATGTGATTTGATCTTCAAATAGGTGTGATTTTGAAGGACACACTAAAAGAAAAACTTGTCCATTACAACCATCCGTTGCGACTCATGGCAACAAAATGCATTAAAATTTTATTTTGGTTATCAATTGTAGGTTTTTGGCTGCAATTTTTGGACAATGGGTAACCAAAACTCTTTGGTTGCCAACCAAAATGATTTATTTATGCATTTTCTTGCCATGAGTCACAATGGCCGAGTTGCAATAGATGGACAATGTTTTCTTCTAGTGAAAATTGTTGCAAAAGAGTTGAAATTGTTGTTGTTCCTCCTATTGCTTACATTGTGTTCATTAGGGCTATATATTTTATTAAGGTATGTGGCCCTATTATTGTGATCACTATATTCGTTAATTTGGGACTTTTTCGGCATTTTGAGACAATTACAAATATAAGAACATGGATAAAATCACACAAATATTGGAGAATGTTGTAAGATGCAAATACTTTGAAGCATGTGTTCATATCAAGAACCCAATTAAGAACTCATATCAAGATGGTTTAGGTAGGATGACCCAAACATTAGACCATGTTGTTGTGGTCCATATATTAATTTGAGACAAGAGAAAGTCTCAAATTAACGAATATAGTGATTGTGGGCACTTCCAACTCCACAAGAACTTTTAGTTGTTGGACCAGATCAGAAATTGCCTAATCAAGTTAGCAGTTGTGAATCACACATATTGTCTCTCAAGTTTCAAAATTGGAGATGAGTTACAAAAATTACAAAAAAATCATAAAAAAGATTCTCAATCTCTACGTGAATATATACTAGACAGGGTCCTTCTAACTGTGTTAACTACTGAACCTAGAATGATTAGTACAATTTGAGCACAATGTAGTCCAAACTCATCGCAACACATCTCTTTTGAGTGACCATTCTTATATAAATGCTTCGCCATATACTACTCCAATAAAGGTGTACAACAAAGAAGAGTGACCACATAATGCCCACATACCTGAGTGCTCATGTCCGTATCTAATGTTTATCCACCTGAGAAATAGTGAGTCAAGCACATCATAGACCCCAGAAGTCACGTATTTGTGGACACAAAGTTCAATGCCAACTTATAGCCCTCCAAGTATGACTAGTTGAGGGCTTCACAACTGTTGATTTGTCTTCCCCCACTCCTGGCGGGTCTTTGCTACGAAAGCACACATACGGTGTTGTGTTTCAACCGCCTTCCCATAATGCGGTAGTATAAAATAATTCCAAGTTTGAAACTTTGGGTGTAGATAACTCTTTAGTGTCGAGCTGATACATTTAAATTCTCTTGGGACTTTCCACTTGTTTTGTGGTGCTTGTCTACATTGACACGCAAGAAATATGCTTATGAAACTTTATATGTACATGCACTACAAGCATATGAGTCTTAGTAGGTAATTGACCTACATCACTGGAAATTTATTTTACGTAATTGAAAAATTTACAAATCTAGCAGTGGTAAATTTGTATTGTTCTTTCATGGGCGTGGGACGATTGCGTAGGACTCGTATGCTAGTAGTGATGCTGACTAAGTAAACCATGGTACAGCTTACAAGTAGACCATCCTTTTGCAACTTCTCGAAGTTCCTGAAAAAATATTTGCACTCGGAGATCAGTTGCAATTGTTATCTTTTTGACAACTAGCTATGGCTTAGCATAGATGCAGATTATAGATCGGCTCAAAACCACCAGTAGATTGCTGCCAAATCAAACTTGAAGACATTATTACATTGACTAATTTTTAGGTCCTACAGGATTAATAATTTATGGTTTCTCATTCACCTAATAGTTAAAGGTTGGGAGGAGTTGATATCACAACTTATAAGCTATGACAACCTTGGTGTACACTACAGGGATTATATGATCCTACCACTTGTTATCTTATTAGCCAGTCTTATGATCTAAGTTGTAATAGTAGATTTCCAATTCATATTCATAAATCTCCAAACCATCTAGTGGAAGAGACAAGTGGTAAGATCCCGTAATTCCCGTGGTGTAAATACAGCACCGTCCATGACCAGCATACATAAAAATTCTTCCTAACATTCCCTGGAAACCACTATTTTGCTCGACATCATTCTCTTGGAAAACAATAAAAAAATGGGCTTTGCATCAAGTTTATACAGATAATCATGTAATCAGTGAGGACCATGTCTAAGATGGTAGTAGGTGGCTCATTACATGCAATGTGGAGTGAAGAATATGTTCTTGAGAATGTGGCACACGTGTGATAAAATCCATTGAGATTTTCTACACCGATTGTGGAATTTCACATGAAGCTAGCAGGATGCAAAATTCAAAGCGTTTACAGTATCTAGTACATGGCGTTACAGTAGTTTATAGCTGTCTTGGAAGTTTGTGCATAGCATAAGCTAAGTCCAGTGTATGAATGGTATTGACAAAATCAGAAATGGTATAATTGACTTTAGGTATGCGGGTGTTAAGTGGCTCATTTTTCATGTTTTCCATCTTCTAGTATCACATTTACATTTAAAATTTTGTGTTGCAGGAGGGAATCTATGATAAAACACTAACAAAAACCAGATTGAAAATTGGACCTCTCTCGATTTAGTTATGGTTATCGGAAGTGCATTTTCTTTGAATCCTTCAATTGAATACATGGGTCCTCCCAATGGTGTTCACTATTGAGTGTGGAATAGTCAATAAAATTTGATGACGCAGTCCAATCTCTTTTAAACAAGTGTCGTTATGGTGTTTGTTCTTTGATCCACATCTAACCACACACCAACCAAATATGGGTGTCCGATTAAGAGAAGCAATCAAATATCACCCGAATACCTTAAACCACAATTACCACAAACTTGGTATCAGGAGCCTAGGAAAATGACAAGGTCACTGAATTTTGAAACAATTTATTTTGCAAAAGAATCTGTGGGCTGATTTAGTGGATAAAATACAGCACTTCTGTAAGAAATCTGTAGAGATCATCTGAGAAGCACATACAGTAGGCCAGTGGTCCTTTCACTAGTAGAAAACATGGTAAAAAAGAACCGCAGTCGTTTTCCCATTGCGGTTCTTTTGACCACCCTGATCTGCAGTCACAAAACGACTGCAGATTTGTTTTTTTGGTTTACTGATTGAAATTTTAAAATTTTCGGGGCGTGTAATACACCGTTGGAAAGGTATTTTGAATACCTTTCCAACGGTATATTACAAGCCCCCAAATTCTGAAAATATAAATGGATAAACCAAAAAAACAAATCTGCAGTCGTTTAGTGACTGCAGATCAGGGTGGTCAAAAGAACCGCAATGGGAAAACGACTGCGGTTCTTTTTTACCATGTTTTCTACTAGTGTTTAGAAGGGATAGAAGGGATAGAAGTGATATATTGTCGTTAGAACCGGGGCTTTTGACATGTCAACTGTACAAAAATCTCTACCCATATGGAATTTGGAATTCACTGGTGGAAGCAAGTCTGACCCCAGATCGAAATCAGCAATTTATCACTGGAATTACATGCGTTGGTGATGAGATTTAGAACAGACCAAAATCTGCCTAGATATATTGCCTCATTTCAATGGTGAGCCAACCACACTGGAATCCAGTGGATTTAATGTCATTCGTTTGTCAACTTTGTGACATTCTAAGCTTCCACCGAGAGAAAGTGTCATATTTGTGACACTATTGTGCTCAATAAGTTGACATGAACGCAGTCAAAATGCATTAGTGAACAGTTACAATGGCTTGTAGAGAGAATTTTGGAGAGGAATCTCTCTCAAAGTTATGATACATACAATGCCAGGCTTGTGCAACTTCTGACAGAGGCTAACCTAAGTTTCTTCAGTTGCTGAGACCTTCTTTCTAAATTAATACATTACCATCTGTTTGCAAGTGGGTATGTACCTGGTGTGTGACTAAATTGATCCGACTCCAGCCTCCCAGTACATGACTTTTGAGTGTTGAATATGAGTCCTCCTGTAATTCCATACATTGCTATTCCGAGTCAAATTTTACAATAACTATGTCCGGGATAATTTTCCTGCAAGTGCAACACCATTTGTATGAAGTTAGTCTAACCTTTCTTGAGGAGAATTGAGCACTTTTTAATTACATCTGAACGAGTCCAACTTTCAAAGGTTCCCATAGATGTATGCGAGTTGTCAGTATTCTTTGCTGACCCAAAAACCAAACCCAAATTCTTCGATGATTAGTAAGGCCCCTTGCATTTGCTCTGATGGCTCTCGATTGCCAAAATTTGCAATAATTTTGGGCTCTACGTATAACTGCTTGCATTAGGAGTGTAATTGCATGAGTGAAGTTTAGGCACTTGCAATGCAAATCTTCCACTTGGGGTAGCAACTTTCTCCTCTACAACAGCTGTTTCTATATCAATAGTTCTAATGGTTCTAATGCTTTCAAGTGAATTTGTTATCTCACAAAGAGCACTTGGAAAGAAGGAACTGAGAGGAATGCATTGAATCTACCATTTGTGTCCGACTCGGAGTAGGTTTGCTCTTTCCAATGTGGACACTTTTAGAACAACTTAGAAGCAATCTTGCTAAAGCAGAGATCTTGACCATCCACACCCATACAGGTATTTATTCTCATTACTAAAGAAAATTCATAAAACTTCTCAGAACTTAGATCAATAGTGTTCCAGAGAGTTGGATTGCGTACCTGGCGATTCGACATCACAGGCATCTGCAAAGGATGGCGACCAAGTGATTGCTCTATTTTACCAGTGCAAAATTCCTCCGATCCGGCGCCAAATTTACAAACTTCTTGTCATCAACACCAAAGTCTAGCCATGGATCGAGCAGCTGGAAGCACTTAAACAGATATATGATGATACATTGCAATACTCTAAGCACAGTGGACTCCTAATTCTTCTGCTCTGGCTACGCCGGTCGTCGTGAAGTATGTCGACTAAACTTCGAAAGAAGTCTGCCAAATGCTTCCCGGAGTCGACTTCTTCGCAGACTTTGCCTTATCCTTGTAAATCCATATGACCTCCGAGGGCTAGGGTTTGTGGTCCAATTGTCCATTTCTCGTTGATAGGTCATAGGCCCAGACACACTTTCTCCGTAGCACTGACCAGGCCGGTAGCTTGGCAGTTTCTGAAGGCCATGGCAGACTTGATCGACTTCCTGATGATATTGACGATGGTATTGATGGTGCTGATGATGATGATGATGATGGTCGAAGGATGTGCTCCTCGAGATCGGCACAGACTTGGATCGTTGCAGATGAATGGTGTCGACTGGTGGTACATCCTCTTCAATTGTCTCCAGTGTTAACTTCATCGGTGGCGCTCTGTACGAGTCCACCGAAGTTACTGTCTTCTCTGTTGCGGGCAGCTTTGTCAGACATGACGAGGGATACACTTTGTGATTTCCAGACTGAAAATTGGATGCTCGCCCCATCCATACCTTGCACAGCTCTGCGTCCGCAAACGTGGCCCTCTCTCTCCGTAAATCTGCCTCGTACAAGTTGTTGCATACCTTAGTCCTGCCCATTGTATGAGATGGAACTAAACCTAAACCCTACCCTCGACAGCTGCAGAATGGTCAACAGATTGCTGCTTGAATTCCACCATGTGTTGATCCGAAGCTAAAAACGCAAGGCAACAAGGCAACCGATCATACCCTTCAAGTCAACCAGTCCTGCTGAATTTGTCTTCAACAAATTGTTGCATGCATTAAGGAAGCTTGTGGTATAAGCCGGAACTAAAACGCTACCCTCGACAGCCAAATGGTCAGCGATATCAATCACCAGCTTGCAGAAATGTACCATAAAGTGTTGATTGCGAAAATAGAATACCGCGGGGCAACAGCCCAAGCGATCATAAGTCTTCTCCGTGACACTGAAAATCTCTTCCAAAACAACCAATCCTGGTTGTGCCTCAGATAAGAAAGTGTTGCACACCTTAATCTTGCTGCCCTTCGTGTAAGCCGCGACTAGTTAACTTTCGATGAAGCACATCAATATTAAGCAGCTTGCAGACATCGACCATGCATTCATCCCGAATCCAGAATACCGCAGGGCAACAAAGCAAGCGATCATCGTCTACTCCGTCACACTCAGAGTCTCTTCAAAAAAATAACGAATCCAGGTTCTGCCTCGGGCAAATCATTGCACACCTTAATCTTTCCGGCCCATGTGCAATCAGCCTAAACTAAAACTCCACCCTGCTCGACAGCGCAATGATCAGCACACCAGTCACCAGCTTGTAGAAACCTAGCATCTGTTCATCCCGAATCCAGAATTATACGGCAATGTACCAGAGCAAGCGGTCATAGTCTTCTCCACACTGAAAACCTCTCACAAAATCACCAATCCGGGTTCTGAGAATGTCCTTCCAATCTCAAGCCTCACCCTACAATCCAAGCCTACGAGTATTTCTCCATAAATCATCCTCAACCAAGATTCCATAACGCAACTGTAACAACCCAGAAACCGCCAGTTGATGATTCAAAGTAGAAACTTGTACCTCCAACACCATGCTAAGACTAAGAATCTACTGCATCGGAATCCAGCGTGCAAACTAAAACCAAAATCTCATCACAAATTCTACATAAGTCTTGCGATGATCACCAGTATGGCAGTGATTCTGCAACCCCCAGCTCGCCTCGAAGTGCATGTGAAGAGCTGCATGTGGGACTAAGTCTGAGTCTGTGCTGAGACAGCATTGCAGATAGGTGGAAATTCCCAGGAAGGGTTGAGCCTGGCCTTTTTTTTCCACCCACAGCCATTCAGTAGTCAGTCAATTCAGTCAGTCAGTCACTAGCAGTGCAAGTCAACGAGCTGCAAAGACAAGACAAGGGCCTTGTAATTCTCTCCTCCACGAACTTCTATCTAGATTAGATCCATGCTACTCACACTTCTGCTGCATCTTTTGAGTCGTGGTGGCACTACCAGTGGAGGTCATGGCCTCCCCTCCTTTGCATTATTGCAGTTATTGCTGCTGCTTTATCAGTCTTGCACGGACCCCATCAGTCTTTGTATGGAAACCTAAAATGGAATCTTTGGAAATGTAGCATCCGTGTTCATTCTGGAACGAAAATCTAGGAACATTGGATTCGTAAATACGTACTAATGCCCCCTTTTGCTTAGACTAAAAGTTCGTCCTAAAAATGCGGCCCCTCACACCATCGACGCTTATCTAGTCCCGAGCCTAGTTGGCAAAGGACATGGCATGGTTAAAAGTGGAGGTTTTAAGCCTCAAGGCACCGACCCTCCTATCGGTACCTAGAGATGAGGCAAGAATGTAGGGCTTTTAAAATTGCTGCCTCCGGCCCTTGTGGCTAGTTGCTTTTAGTCTTAGCTATGAGGGCACGAGGAGCTTCATTAACAAAAAGTGATGGTAAGATAGATGAGTGGTAAGGCGTTTGGGGATGGGACAAAAGCTATCCAACATGTCATTGCTCGGTAGACAAAACAATGAACATGTGTGAAAGATACTTAACTAAACCTACTCGGAAAATCTCCAGAGCAAGTTCTTGCAGGTGCACCGGGATAGCCGGGTGCCTCTGCCATAATCGAGGGAGCTTTACCCGGTCTTTAGGAAAAATATTCGTCATTTGCAAAAGTTAGGTGGGCCGGGGGCATTGAGTCTAAGTGAACTTTTGGATCTTTAGAAAACTACAACATTAGTTAGGGGCACTTTACACTAAACTTTAAAGTTAGCATTTTACATGTACTTTAGAGGCTGAGGGTCCGTGACTATTGAAATCTAAAAAAATTCGTTGGTAGAAATTGTTGAGATCATCTTAGTACTTCACTTTACACTAGAACTTGAGGGCCTACGGGACCAAGGGGAGTTTCAAGAAATGAACAAACCTATTTGGAGTCATGGTACATGGCATGCAATGGATATTCTTTCATGGTGAACCGGATATTGTGTCAGGCCCCCTCAAAGTATTGGGTGTATCTCACAAAATCTCACAATGCTTAGTTATGATAATCTTGATGCGTAGAAAGGTCCACATGAATACCCAAAGGGTGCACCTTTCATTAAAAATCAAGAACCACATGCATTCACAACATACTCTAAAAAAACCCCTATATACAAGTTTTTTTCTTTTTTTGAAAATCAAGCAATACATGTACTATTTCAATGATAAAAATACAAATGAGAATATGTATACATAAAAAAAATTACATTCATATATAGTCATTAACATAAGTATGCAAATATACTTTTGAATAATAATGAACCCATATCATATGTATAATATAAAACCCTAACATTCATTAATGAAGTCATTGAAGACTTTTTCATCCCCCGCATGTAACTCGTAAGCATCTAAGTCTACAATATATGTCATAGAAGCTAATGCAATTATTGTTTCTAAACCTACCATCAAATGATCCATAAGATCATAAGTGCACTTATTGATGGTTCTTAAAAGCATGTAGTTTGGGTGCACACTAATTTACAATCCATAATAGTCAGCATCATAGGTCCATGATGTAAGTTTACAATATATCTATAGGAGTGAATATGGTCATGTGCATTGAAAGAATTCTAACCTAGGGGAAGGAAGTGAGTATATCACAACCCATGCTCCTTTTTGACGGGTCCACCTTCATTCATTTGAAAGGTTACTTTTTTTTTGCCTTTCAATGTGATGGATAGTATCAAAAAATACCTTTCAAATGATGGATTGAGAAATCTTAATCTTTCACATAAAATTGAAGATCAAATTATATTCTTTCAAAAATAATGTAGAGATGTTTGCACTTCTTACAATATTTAGTCCAAACTATGAACTCTCCGATTCCTCATGTTGCACCATAACTCAAATATTACCCTTTTAGCCAATCCCGCTAGGCTTTGCCCCTGCTGGTTGCTTCTAAACACCCACCTCACGCCAAACTATTATTGTGACATGGACGTGATTCACAATTGCTACTTTAAGGATCATGTAAAATATCTTTCTACATACATATAATTTATCTCTCATCATTATGGTTTTTGTTGGTGGCAGTTGGTGGTTGTCCTTATCTAATTTGATTGTAGGGTGTAGGTGCAAAAGTCATTGACTTTTTAGCCAACCTCTTTAGGCATCCCCTTGTTGGTTGCTTCCAAACACTCATATTACTTGCACCAAACTATAAGTGACCTTGTATGCCTTTCTTTTGGCTTGTGATAGGTGTATAAAGAAGCCTTGATCACAGGGGGTTGGCAAATGTAACTAGGGTTGCACATATTTTTTTCATGCATGATGGTGTATGTTATGGGCCACACTACATGGTTGCCTAGGGTAAGTCACACTCTACATGTGCCTACGCTATTCAACCATAATCAATTTAGCGCTAGGCTAAGTTAACTACATGTCGTTTAACTCTAGTCTATGTTTAGCACTAATCTAATTTTATCCTCATTAAGTTCCATCTCTAGCCACCTCTATATTGGTACATGGCTTAGGGTCCAGCCGCACATCCTAGTTAAGGCTCCAGTTAGAGCAAGTAACCACTCAAATTAGCTATATTGTGCATGCATTGCCCGGTTAAGAGAGTTAGCTAACATATAAGGTGGCTAACCTTTGTGAGAGCTCATCTATTTCAAGGCCACACCATCTAGTTAAAATTAGGATTTGGTAAAAAGTTATCAAACGAGAAGTTTGCTAACTTTTGGGACCTTACTTTTGTGAAGAAAACTTAACTCATCCATCCATACCCCTCATGCTAAATAAGTTTTACAAATGAGTAACCAAGTTTTGTCTTGGATGTTTGCCAATCATTTTCCCCATCTCTTTTCCATTCCGTTACAAGGTGGACCACACTATTTCTTACATTGTCCTAAATTAGGATACATTTTAAATTATGAATAATATCAAATGTCATTTCAATGTTCAATTTTAGATTTAAACTATTATTATTTGATTAAACATAAACTGTTTTAAACATAATGAAACACAAATGGTGTAGGCCACAAAATCATAATGTATCAAAATTAGTGTCATGTTCAAAACTTGAGCAAAACTTTGGTCAATCTTAAATTGGTCAACCTTTGGTTAGTGGTAATCGGGATGTGCAGCCGTGCGATCGCATAGCTCACATATGAGTTACTTTAGGGCTCCCTATTTTCAGCTTTACATGTGCAAGAATGTAGTTTCCATGTGGGATACAAGTGGATCATGGCAAATTTGAGGGATGACACTTGGCAAATTTTGAGGGAAAAATAATTATTTTGTGTTGGAATAGAAAGCCCTCTACGACAGTTATATTTCACTAACTCACATTGTTAGCTCATTCTCCTAGCTAGGTGATGTGGCCATGATTGTAGTTAGCTAGAATCTTGGCTAGCTAATCCTCACTAACTCATAAGCTAGCTAATTCTCTTAACTAGGTGGTGCGGCTGGACCCTTATAGAATCAAAATACTAACTTGCCATGTAAAGTACTTGTGAAGGACCCCATTCAATCCCATTAGTGTGAATTGCCATTTGGAGTTACACATTGATATTGCTTTACAAAAAAATCATCATTTGTTACTCAAATAAGACAAACAACTACATTGTTTTGTCTAATTAGTGTGGATTACCATTCAAAATTACGTGTGGCTATAACGTTTTACCAACATTATCGTTTTTTACCAACGAACTTATACCATATTCTTCAGTGTACATACTAACTACTTACGTTATTTGGTTTTCAATTGATACTCTCAGTGAAATGCGATAGCAATGCATACGTAACTCCAAATGGCACTCCACATTAATTAGATAAAACAATGTACTATGCACATCCAAGAATATGACACGAGTTACATGAGAGGAATAAACTGATATTCTTGCTAATAATAATAAAATGAGAGTAACCTGTAACTCCAAAATGGTATTCCACACTAATCGGTGTACTAGAGCCTAACTATGTAACCTCAGTATGAACTTATAGCAAGTCTACGTAACTGGACAACAACTATAGTTTACCAGAACCAATATTATACTGCAAGTTCCATTTTCAAGCTTGTGTACCAATATTGTTCCCGGACTGTTACAGTAGTCACCATATACATGGCACATCCCAAACACAAATATGCACATGTTGATAGGCTTAAAATGTATCATATTATTACTGCACTGCATATGAAAGTAAAACTCCCAGAAAATAATATATAGTTTAATGGTACCAAATTAATAGCATTTCATAATTAAATATGATGTACATAGTGTTACTTAGTAGTTGTTAAGTCAATTTTAGTTTCCCAAGATTCCTTCATAGTTGTTTAATTTGTTTCTAGCATAATTTTCAATTCTCAATCGTAGATTTGGGTGTATTCCAAATCCATTGAATACATGGGGAGGGGGCAATCTTCTGTGAGAGTTGGAGTCACATGTGTGCGAGGCCCCTTATTAAAACCCCTAGAAACACAAATATATGTTCATGGGCACCCATGGAAGAGATTATCAATTCACAAGTGTTTAGAAGTCCAAAACAATGATCAAGGAGAAACCATCAGTTAGCTACAAATGAACCGGTTGAGTTTGAAAAATAACTGGTTGAAGTTCAAGACTGCAAGAAAATTACCGATCATTTTAGAGGAATTTATAGAATATACCCCAATTTAATGAAGGAAAACCGGAGGATGTCAACATGTAACCGGTTGGACTCTTGCAAACATTAGAATCTCAACCAATTATGCCCAAAAATCTCCTCGATCACCGGTCCAAAATACCACATGAGGTATTTGGAAGGTATTTTGGGTACACGTTTATCATGATTTTGGGCGGTAATTTTTCATATTGTATGAAGATAAGTTTAGATATGGCAAGTTATGTAGGATTTGTCGTGAATCCATTTTATTTGAATATGTTGGTACATGGGGAAGAAAAAATCACCCCACCAATGATTTTTGGCACTATGTGGAATTGATACAGAAATGTACAATATTGTGTTCTTGGTAGTAGAAAAGAAAGAAAAACCAACGTCGGCAGTCCAACGTGAATTTGAGCCTGTTGGCCCTACCCTGCTCAAGAATCCCCTTGGTGCAGGGTGGGGTTTACTGCCTACCTTGCGATGGGTGGGCTCTTGTTTGTAAAAAATATTCTTGGCAATATAATAAGTTCTTTGCAAAGCTTCTATATACATTCCAAATCCCACGCCATTGAAGTCAAAACTTTTGGTGGGAATGGACACAAATATAGTGGAATGTGACAAAAAAAATCTTGATGCATCTTGAATTATGGCCACGATGGCATTTAGTGATCCTTGTACTACACTAAATATTGTATTTAGTGTCGTATGGTATTTCACATAAATTCGGTGACTTTTTTAAGTGGCACTTCTTATGAATAAGTTTAAGATTACTCTAATCCCAACTTAAGTCTTTTAGTTCATCCAAACGACAAAAATTATTGAAACAAAGTTTGCATCCTAACAATTATGTAATGAAACATTGTCATGAGTGATTGAAATTTGGATGAGAAATTACTTAATAAGTGACAGTAATTGCAACATTGTTTACCTGTAATGCCCGAAATGTTTTTTTACAAGGAATGATAAATAATGGTAGGTTTACATTTTGTGTTAGTGACACTACATGGCCGGCTTACAATTATTATTGGGCAAGACAAATAGAATCGGTGATGCTAAATACAATATTCAGTGTAGTGGTTGGGATGAATGTGCCATAAAACCTAACGGGGTTACTAATCCTAAGCCCCCTAGATTGCACGCATCTCTTAGCATGGGCTAGGAATTCATGACACCAAAATTATGGGTAAGTTGAGAACCCCTCATATAGCCAACATACATCTAGTTAACTAGCTCATTTGACCTTGGAATTAGCATCACAAACCCCACACCAATCTAGTGTCTTGATGAACTTGTTGTTGGGATGAATAGGCCACGAACATGTAAGGGGCAAGTTTTTGTAACCACACCCTATAACATTGGTGCCATGAATTCTAAGCCTTCAACATGATTTTGTTCCTTATGTATTGTTCAGGTCAACAATTGATTGAGCAATTTGTTGGAAATCCGTCCATATATATAACACTAGAAAAGTAAAATTTTATATTTGATTCTAAATGAAATGAAATTGATTTTAAAGTTCGGGAAGCCGTAAAGGCTACTGGGGCTAAAATTATATAAGGATAGTTTCAAACGAGATTATATAAGGATAGTTCCAATGAGATAAACCACATGATGCCTTTCACATGGTTGTTGATTTGTGCCAAGTGTTAAATTCTTGTTCGGCTAGGTGTCAGGATAGTGAGGTTGCTTTATTGACTAACCAAGAGGGGGATAGGTGGGTGAGCCGTTGTTGAAAGCCCATAGTAAGCTTGAGAGCATATAATTATATGGTAAGTTATTTGGATTCGGCTACTAAGATATGATAGGTAGTCAAAGAGCACACTTTGACGTGAGACATCATATGCATCTTCATGCCCTCCTTGAAGACTTTCCAATGAGGATTTTTCAAGTCGTCTCCCCAAACTTCGGTGCCATACGTGAAAGTAGGAAGCACTAAAGCCTTGACTAGATGGGATTTGAGTTCCCAACATGTGACTCCAACTACCATTTCTTTCCTTGAAGTTCTCATCAAGGCTTTCATACCTGCAATTCCTCACCTTTTACTAGATGGCTCAAAGTAATCATGTGAATAAAAATCATTCCCAAGGTATTTGTATTCATGGGTGATATCAATTCGGTCCTTGTTTAGGTAAATTGCCTCTTGGTTTAATTTACTTTTGTTGTGGCCAAATATCATGATTTTAGTCTTAGATAGATTGACTTCAAGCCTAGAAGAAGTGCAAAACTCATATAGCTTGTGCAAAAGTCTTCATAGGCCTGCTTCTGATTTAGAGAGTAGAACAATATCGTCAACATATAGATGAATGGCAACCATTGTGTTAAATAAGCACAAAGACTCCATGTCAATCTCGTCCAGAAATGTTTCAAGTTCATCAATGTACAAGCTGAATAGTTTGTGGGAGAGGGGTCATCCTTATTTAACACCAACGTCGGACATTACTTCACCGTGTGTGTCACCATTTATTCGAACTTTTGCGTAGATTGTGGTCTACATGCCTTTTACAACTTGTTGTAAATGAGGTGGTACACCTAATCGTTGGAGGCGTTCCCAAAGCTTGTCACATGGGACTATGTTAGAAGCTTTTTTGAAATCAACAAAACAAGAGTAGAGACATCAACCTGCAAATATCTCTTGTTTGATTAAAGTACATGATGTAAGGATGTGGCCCAAGCTAGATTTACCTTCCCTGAAACTTGCTTGTCCTCTCACTCTAACCCCTTTCATTTCTGCTCATCTACTATTTTTTTTTAAAGTCATAAAGCTTGCCAAAGATTGTTCCTAGCATTATGGTCCTATAGTTCCCCTAGGAGTGTCTTTCACCAAATTTGAAGATCATTTAAATAATGTTGATAGTCCATGAAGGTAGAAAACCCTCTTTAGCGGCCAAATTAACTAGCTTTGTGATCGGTTCGCATAGATCATTTGCAACCCATTTTAGAAGCTCAAATTTTAACCCATGGATTTCCCCGGCTTTGTGATTTGCTAGGTCTTTTCATATGCGCCCATATTTCTATTTTTGTAGAAACATCGTGAAGCTAAAAGTTGTTGATGACTTCTCCTAGTCCTTGTTTGTTAGCAATGCTCCCATGCAATTGACCATAACAATTGACCTAGTTTGACCACAAACGTCAATATGCATACACCAAGTCAAAGCATAAATTGATAGAAAACATATAAGTTACATACGCTTAGGGTGCTAGACAGCTGGAACCATGTGACATATGTCGATCAGATTCCAAGGCCACGTGGCCTACGATTCGTGAGCCTGAACCCTTTTGCCCAATTTTTCTGCTCTTCTTGAAGTTTGAAGGAGTCTCCAAACACGTGGCAACTCTTTAAATGCCAAATGGAGTGGCCCCTACAAACAAGGAGATCCAACCGCTTAGTTACAGATGAGCTGGTCGAGTTTGAAAAATAACCGGTTCAAGTTCAAGGCTTTGTGCAAATTGCTGATCGTTTTTGGAAGAATTTATAAAATATACAATCGTCAATTACATTAAAATTTTTGAAAGATATCAACATGTAACCGGTTGGACTTGGAAATACTTGGAAATTGGTTGTTTTTGTTCAAAATCGCCTTGGACATCTAGCGCACTAGTAGAAGACATGCTCTTTTGAACAAACACTTGGCTTCGACATGTATTTTTTCATGTTGAAAGCTATGCTCTTTTGGATCCTTGTCAGAGCCATTCTGTCATTTGGGCCACCACTAATTTTGTGCTATAAATCTTCTAGATTATAATGACATTCTTGTGGATCATGATGCCGTCTTGCTATTCTGTTGGTCATGCAAAAGGTCCGTGATGTTTTTGTTAGATATAGATTTCATTCAAGCTTACTCATGATATCTAGTTCTCGTGTATATTATTGAATGTACAGTATAAAGGAACTTATATTCTCTCTTTGTTTAGTTTAGAGATTTTCTTATAGTGATTTATTTCCCCTCCTCCAGATTGTTGTTTTTTTGGCTACTCATTTAAGCTTACACACTAGATTCCATATTTGTTATCGGATGTCCGTGAAGGAATGTTCCATCTTTGTTTAGTTTTAGAGGTCTTATAGTACTCATGTGAGAGAGAGGGAATTACCGCATACAAGTGTGACGTTCATTCATCTAACATAGAAACACTGAAATAGTTGCACAAAGATGGCCCTTTTTGTGTTGAAACAAGTGTTCAAAAGAGCCATGTTTTGTACTACACCGCTTATGGTATTCAATGTCACGTGCGTAATAGTGTCACCCTATTTTGAGGCGTATGTTGGGTTAAATTGATGATGAACAACTTCGCCATAAGTGTCGCCCATGACACTTGGTGTTCAACTAGTGTGCTTACTAATATCTTGGCATGAGTATGTTGAATAGTGTTATAAGGTGCATGCTTATGTTACACAATGGTCTACAAGTTGACTAAAGTGTACACAAATGACACTTGACATAAATATGCTCAAGAACATCTTCCTCTTGCATACTAAAATGTAAACACATGACACTTGCCATTAGTATGCTCAAAATGTCTTCCCCTTGGATACTAAAATGCAAGACCACCATCTAATGTATCCCAATGTGCTACTCTAAATGTCATAAAGTAGATATTCTTTTTACCTAAAGAAATTACTTATGTTGATGAATGGAATCATATTGGCAATCAACACATGTGACACTTTGAGACCTCTAGGCATCTAGTTTAGGCCCTTCGCAAAGAGTGCACGTGGCGCTAAATACCATAAATGGTGTAGTGGAGTGACTTTTGCGAGGCATTTTTCAAAGGTGCTTTGCAAGTCAAGGGCAAAATTGTGTTTTCTTGCAATTGAAACCAAGGTTAGGAAATAAGTGTACATGACCTTGAACATCATTCAAAATATTTTTTCCCACAAATGAGTAATGTTCAAAATGAGTTGGTGACATGTTAATTTAATAAATAAATAAACAACATCGGGCAATCCAACGTGAATTTGAGCCCATTGACCCTAACATTATTTATTTATTTAAACCGGTTGGAAACCCAACGACGTTACTTTACATTTGATCTTTCCATGCACAATGGGTAAACAACCTAAACATGTCTAACTAAGCCCACATTAGGTGTTTTAATGTTCGAATGCATGATTCTAGTGTTATCTCTATGATAGAGGAGTTCGTTGCCTCCCCACATAATATAGTGTTTCCCAAGAGTGTCATCATAAATGGCAGCCCTATCTGCATCCTGCCGTGCCGAGTCTCAAGCAATTATAGCATACTCCAATGAACTTTGCCAAATTTTTTGTTGTGCTCTTTTAACCTCCCATTTGATGTTGTGGAAAGGGAGGTCACTCCTTTCCAACCAGATGGTCCAAAATAATGCCTCTTAAGAGAAGCCAAATATTAAAGAACTTGCTAGGTAAGAAAGGAATTCTTTTGCCAAAAATCAATACTTAATACTTTGACCATCGATGTCACATATGAATATATTTCTAGTGTCTCCTTGACATAAGGTATTGTAGTATAAAACAAAGCTCCAAACCCCTACATATTAAATAAAAGAGTTTAGGACTTGGTGAGGGAACTATGTTGACTTTGTTGAGAGCTCATAGAAAATTTTGTGGTGACAAACAAAGTCCACATCATTCTCTCATCCACACAAACCCATAGAGATATATTTAGTGTAAGACGTACACTATTTCACCGATGGTTGGCCCGTGTTTATTTGTCCTTTTAATTCAACATGTACTTCCTTCCATTGGTATAGCATTTGCATGTTAGTACGCTTGGTGCGCAACTCGAATAGTTCTAGGTTCTCACTTGTCTAAGTTCATATATCTATATATTATACTTAGCCGCTTCAATCATTCAAGCGGCCTCCAACCTTGTGGAAAGTCAAGGTCTTGAAAACCATCTTATAAGATACTTTGGCAGCCTCGGTCACCCTTAAGATGTCAAAGGAAAGTGTTGGTACACCCTTAACTCCGTAATATCAACCCCCATAACGTCACTCACTCTCTAATATCCCGAAACCCTAGGGAACGGATGTGCGTAGTTTAAATCTCACTCCTTATTGTCACCTTTCTCTCCCTTATATCACGAATTTTGTCATTAATGCAAACCACCAAAGAAGTCAACCCACACCCTTGCATTGCGCCATGTGTCAATATGTGGAGTGTCACCTTCTTATTCTTATTCTTCTTCTTCTTCTTATGCCACTTGTTGAATGTTGGTGCATGCATCCGCCACATCGCCTGGGAAGGCAAAGCGGAGTGGACCACACCACACCATTTAATATGTTGCACTTTGTGTTATTCCATAGTGTCACATGCTACACTAATTCACTAGTATCACGCATCCATGTTAACACTACAAAACTCCGTAATATCACGTGCATTGTGGTTGCCACGGGTGTGATACTACGGAGTCTAGAGTGTACTTATATGCATTGAATCTCTGGTCACGTTAGTGTCCGGGAGAGTCAAACCCCTAGTTTAGTATTTCCAAGTCCAACCGGTTACATGTTGTGATCTTTTGGTTTTTCTTTGTTAATTTGAGGTATATTCTATAGATTCTTCTAGAGTGATCGGCATTTTCATAAATTCTTGAACCGCAACCAGTTATGTCTCAAACTCAACCGGTTCATCTGTAACTAGCGGTCACTTCTCCCCGTTCATTGTGTGACCTTTAATATGGTTTTATGAGGCAGAGACTTTCATAAAGATTGGACGTGCAACGTGCTTTTGCTTTCATTATTTTCTCCATTTTGGGGATGGACACTAGCAATGTTTCCATCTCGTCATTATTTATCTCACATTTTCACCTTCAAAATTGCTATTCTTACCAAGGGCATGATCAAAGTGATTCTTGTAATAAACCTAAATGAGAAAATTTGAGCAATGTATAGATTGCTATATATTAATCTACCACAAGGTTTATCAGAATTGATATGTAAAATCGAAGCGGTTTAACTTCTAAAGGACAAAGAATAATCTTCCCAAAATCGTTTAAAATAGTGCAGTCCAATTCAACAACTTCTTAATTGAAAATCGATATCTCTTATGCTAAATTTGAGCGTACATATGAGATCTTTGGAAAGATAGAATCGTCCACAGAATTTTTCAACCATTCACATAGCCAGTATCAAAAGATTATAAATTGTGTATGTGTACGTTGGTATGGCCAGGCATTGTTGAACAAAAAATTCTTTTTGAGTGATTTATCACCAAATTTAGATGATAAAAGTAGAAACGAAATACTCCATCCTTTTTTCCGTCCATTTGGTCGCCATAACAGTAAATCATAAAATTAGATGAAATCGCCACATTTTGGATGAATATGCTCACTTTTGAACCAACATTGGTATTATCATTCATATGTGGCTTCATTGCTTCATGAATTATTGCCAGTATGGCTATTTCAAGGTGTTGACTGCTTGGACTAAAACGTCCGCCTCGGCCTTCAAGGGTTAATCAAGTGTCAGTGACTTAATCTTAAAGACAAAGCTCGATCTTGGATGTACTAAGTACTCTTGATCATCATAAACCGTGGTACCCTTAGCAGTTTGGGCACTTTTGCTGGCAGATGTTTATTTTATATATTCATTCCACGTCAACAGTTTCACACGTTCCAACCAACCGCTGAGTGCCATGTGGCACTGCCACTGAAGAAACCAATTATATTTTGTGCTGAAACTGATAAGGTACTAGTACAATCATGATTCTCAATCATGCAATAGATTATTAATGCGATTCAATTCCCAAGGGTTTTCAAGTTGCTAGAGTTGATTAGACTGTGGAAAACAGGGTAGCTTAACCTTAATTTGGGCCCAGTGGCTTAATCTCAAAGGCACAGGCCGATCTTGGGTGCGCATAGAGGTACTCTCTGCCATGGAGAATGATTCTCAATAATGCAGCAAATTTTCCAATGCAATTCAGTCACCCTCGAATCTTCCAGGATGGAATGCTTTTGCAATATAAGATTAGATTGTAGCACGGCCACTGACCCTGACATTTATATAGTTTGAGTGGTGGAAGAAGCACTCAGGTGTAGAAAGAAAGAAAGAAAAAGTAAAGAAAGAAAAGAAAGTACATCGGTTCATTTCCCAGTGTGTTGTTGTTGTTGTTGTTGTTGGGTTTTTTTTTGAGACAGAAGGCTGACAGGCCGGCACCAAAGCATAGGAGGCAGTTAACCACTTGGCAAGTTTCTGTCAAGTAGCAAGGAGATTTCACAGCCGGGAATCGAACCACCAACCTCTTCCTTAAGATTTGGGTATCTCTCCACCATCATCCAGTAGTTTAGGATCTTCATTTCCCAATGTGAATGTGAGCCTATTTGGCCTGACCTTGTTCAAGAGTCCCCTTGGTACAAGAACGGATTTACTGCCCATCTTGCGATAGGTGGGCCCTAGATATGGATGTGTGTGTGTGTGTGGGGGGGGGGTCAGTCATGGGGTGGTAATATCGGTGATGGTTTGTTATCGAGTTTTTGTTTGTTTATGACAAGGTATGTGAGGTATTCAATGGTTATTTGGTGTATGTTTTGCATGGAATTTTTGATTGATGGCATGAGTATGTGTATATTTTTGAGTTCTTCAATGCTATTTGTGTGTATGGCACCTCTTACTCCTACAGCTAGTATTACTCTTAATGGGTTGACTTTCCAACCTTGTGCGTGAATTTTCTCAATTAGTGGGTTGTATTTGTCTTTTTCGGTTTGGATGGCATGGTTGGTGTATTTGTTGTGTGTGTAAGTGAATTCAATTACTTGTATGGAGAGATTGGGTGTGGGAATTAACGGTCCGGTTTGATTCATGGCGGCTCCTTGGATGTAGATGATGTTTGGGCGTAGTTTGGCTACACGTGCATTTGGAGGTGTTGCATGTGCATTGCAATATCCATGGTGGGACAGTGTTATTGTGGGATGTGCTGTGTTTTGTGCTTGCGTTAGTGAGTGTACAGTGTCTTGTGTGCGTGTGCATGATGGGAGGAGGTCGGTTATTTGATAGATTGCTACACTATGCCGTGCTATTCGCAAACCTTTTAGGACTTTGTACTCGCAGAGGGATAGAAGGTGTGGCCATGTGTCTTTTGTTGTTTTTATGACATAGTGTGCAATTGGGATTTGTGTAAATGTGAGGCTAGAATAAAAAAATTCTATGGTTTCCTATGTATTGAGCAAAGCGGAATGTGAGAATTTGTGTTATTTGGGCATCTGTGGTGGGCACAATATTTTCCAATAGTGATTGGAGAGTTTTTGGTCTATTTGGTCATTATTGATCCATTTTTCCACGTATTGAATTTTTTTGGCTATTTTAATTGTGAGTTGGGTATGTCCTTTTTGTATGAAGGATTGTAGGTTGCCTTGGGGAGGTGACTATCATAAATTTCGAAAACCACTTGAGATAAAAAAAATAGGGTCAATTTAATTCATTTAGGGTACAATTTATATATATTTTAGATCTACCATAGCATTGGAAATATGTCTCCTACATGATTATATGTAAAATAGGGTGGTGGATAATTCTTTCATTTAGTAATCAGTAGAAAAAAAAGGTCATAGACATTGAATCCCCCTTAAAGTGTGTAGTAGGATTAGTAGAATAATTATGGGTTTGACGTTAGTGGTGCTAAACCTCTCACAATTTATTAGTCTTATCATGACATTGTAGAGGATGTTGAACATGTATCAAGATAGTATTGGAGGGTGCATAGTTGTATCCATATGAATGGTATGGAGTGTTTGTTGCTCACATAGTTGGTTTTGCAATGCTATAGTATTCCGTCCACTATTTGGTACTTGTACGATTTATTAAAAAAATATTGTGCCAAAAATTAGCCTCTCTAAGCAATTACAAATAAATATAGGGTGCTAAATAAATATGTCAAAGTAGCTTTTTATCTACAAATAGGGAGGGGAAAAATATTGAGAGGTGCATAAATATCCCCACATTAAATACCCCATTATCGCACGTGATTACGAAACGTAAGGGGGTGTGATCGCCCCGAGTAGGTTGCTAATAATGTAAGGTTTGTTGTTGAGTGGGCTTTTGGCTATTTTGTAGGGGATTGTGTGTGCTATGTGGATTCGTGGTATTGCAGTGATAGGATTTCTGAAGGTGCCTTCATTTGCAAGTGTGTATGTGTTTTTGTTTCCTTGAATGCATGTATATCCTCAAATTTTTTGTATAGTAATCTTGTATTGGAATTATGTGATGAAGTGTACTATGGAGGCTATGAGGAGTTTATTTGGGTGGTTTGTGTTGGGAGGATGGTCGTTGAATATAGTTGTTTATGAGATATATATTGTTGAGGCTATTTGTAAATATGTCTATGTCATGAGGGGTATTTTGTGTCCTTGCTAAGGCCAACCAAATGGCGTGTAGTTATGCATGTAACCCAAGGAGTCTTTCAACTAGTTGCATGTTGTTAATTAGTCTATATACTCTAATGCCAGCTATGTTTCCATTGCCTTTCCTATTTGGGGGTATGAAGGAGCCATCAGTGTATATGTTATGTAGTGGGTTGTATTTGGGGGGTTTTTGTTTGTGGAAGTTGGTCAGTATGGAAAGGGGGGGGGGTTTGTGTTGTGGGCTGGGGTGTTGAGGGTAGTTTCGTGAGTGAGGAGTTTGACCACTTGTTTGAGGTTTTGACTGTGTATGGTGTTATAGTAGTGATGGGATTGTGGGTTTGTATTGTTAGGTTGTGAGATTATGAGGGCTTTCTTTGGTAGCCAATCTGGCCCAATGTATGGATTTTGTTAAGGTTTGGTGGTCCGTCGGGTGTACCTATCGGGAGTTGTTCCATCTCGATGATAGGGCTTTGCCTTGTGAACCAAATATCATGTCTCTTTGGTGGGGTGAATTGTATCTTTTTATTGGGGGTTGGACACGTGAGTGGTGATGAATAGTACGACTATGTAAGTTGGAAAGATTGGATGAGGAGGTTGGTGATGATATGGTGGATGCTATGGTGCATGTTTATGGGGAGGATTGGTTTGGTTTTTTCCTTGGGAGTATGGTGATGTATCCGTGTAGGAGACATACCAACTCTATTTTGAAGTTTTGTGGGGGGGGGGGGGGGAGAGGAGTGAAGTTAAGAGATGGTTTCTTATGTTTTCAATGTGTCTATCCCGGAGCCATTGTAGCATTTTTATGATTATCATGGTTGTGCATGCTATGGTATGGTTAAATATTAGGACTTTTTGTTGTTGTATTTGTATTGTTGGTTTTGTTGTTTGTATGTCCTTGTCTAGGTTACATTCTGTGTGATTAAGGTGCGAAGGGTGTTTTAATGGGTGGTTGCACAAATCTTGTGTTTGAGGATTGTGGCATGTTGAAGTTGTTTGCATATTCATGGACTCTATTGTAATTATTTGGTTGCAGATGTATTTGTTGACTAATGTAAGGTTGTGCTCATATGTTAGGTTATCTTGGTTGAAGATGTGTTGTTTGTTGACCCATTTTACTGTTTCTAGTAGGGGTGATCCACATGTATGAGAGTTGTCTATGTAAGGCCATTGTTCCCCATTTGTCTTTTCTTTTCGAGTTCTCTCGTCTTTGATTTCTTGTACGAGTGTTCCATTTGTGGTGGGTGGTTGGGTTTGGTGGGTGGGGATCTCGGGGAGATCACTCCATTGTCAAGTTGAACACCACGTGCGAACAAAGTTTGCTACCCCTATATTACATGCCATAGATAATTTTTAAATTTATGATATTTTTTTGCATATACATAACCATTGATAGTATCTTTTGTATATTTTTTTGAAATTTTTAGTCATTTTCATTTTTGTAGTAAATTTTTTAGTTCAATTCTGCATCATTCTAGTTAGAAACGGTATGTTTTATAAATTTTTTTTTTATCAAACTTAGATACCATTTTTTACTATATAATAGATACCGTGTATATCTACTCATGAAAAAAAATTGATAAAATTTTGACCCATTTTGGTGATGTTTTATGTAAAAAGTAGGATTTTTTAGATGTAAAGTGTTCGCACGTGGGTGTTCAACTTTACAAGGAAGTGATCTCCCCGAGGTGGGGATGTTGGGAGCGGTTGTTTGATCATGTATTTGGTGTTCATTTGGGGTTGTTTTATGTTGATGTATGTGTGTGTTGGGGGGGGGGGGTTAAATATTGTGCTTGCTTGCTTGAAAGCATCCTTGATAGTTTTGGAGAGATTTTGTATTTGTGTTTGAATTTAGCATGGGAGATTATTATGGTGCCTGCCTGGTTTTGGATTTCATTGAGGGTGGTTATATTGTATTAGTAGAGTTTGTTGAGGTGTTTTTTGGTATGAAGTTTTCTTGCTGGGGTAGTTATGTGTAATTGTCATTGTTGAGCCATTGTGCTTTTAGCACGGGGGGTTCACTCCATGTCAAGTTGAACACCACGTGCGGCCAAAGTTTGCTACCCCTATATTACATGGAATAGATAAATTTAAAAATTATGAGATTTTTTTCTACATATACATAACCATTGATAGTATCTTTTGTATATTTTTTTGAAATTTTTAGTCATCTTCAATTTTTGTAGTAATTATTTTAGTTCAATTCTGCATCATTCTAGTTAGAAACGGTATGTTTTATTAAAAAAACAGATCATCAAACTTGGTTACTATTTTTTACTATGTAATAGATACCGTCTATATCTACCCATGAAAAAAAATTGATAAAATTTTGACCCATTTTGGTGATGCAACTTACCAAAAGTATATTTTTTTTGGCCGCACGTGGTGTTCAACTTGACCATGGAGTGAACCCCCCGTGGCTTTTAGTTGTGTTTGATGTATTGGGGGGGGGGGCCCGGGCGGGAGGAGGGGGTTAAATATTGTGCTTGCTTGCTTGAAAGCATCTTTGATGGTTTGGGAGAGATTTTGTATTTGTGTTTGAATTTAGTGTGGGAGATTATTGTGGTGCCCGCCTAGTTTTGGATTTGATTGAGGCTGGTGGTCATATTATATTAGTAAAGTTTGTTGAGGTACTTTCTGGTTTGAAGTTTTCTTGTTGGGGTAGTTGTGTGTAATTATCATTGTTGAGCCATTGAGCTTCTAGTTGTGTTTGATGTATAGGTGTGAGCCAAATTTTTGGTCATTTAGTGAAACTATGGGCAAATAGTGAAATATTGGATGAAAGAGCATCCAAATAGATGAATATAGTTGAACCATAGGCTAGGAAGTTAGTTATAACTATAGGCACGGCCGTAGGCGGCCTAAGTTGGTTACTGTAACCATCGTCCTCTTCCCCGCCGAGCTAAGAGGGCTGGCGAGGGGGAAGAAGCCAGACATTTCCTGATAATTTTTGAGCGCATTGTAAAACTATAGACTTGTCTCCCTCTGCACCGAGAAGGGCAAGGCTAATTGTTAAACTATTTTCTGAGTACGTGTAGTGATCACCGCAGTGATTGCGGGACATTGTTTGCTATTGAAGATATTTTCATTTGGATTTTGAGTTTATTGAATGGCCGGAATGAGTCAAACTATTTACTGTCTCGGAAGAGTAATGTGAATCGTGAAACTATCGTCTATCATTGAAATTGTCAGTGTCTGTGTGAGATGTTTGTGAGTGTAATCGAGTAATTTGTAGTGAGAGTTCGAACGGGAGTGAGAGAAGTAAGAAACTATTGCCTATTGTTGAAATTGTAATTGACAGAGCTTGAGATTGTGAAAGCAGCCGAGTGAATCAAAATTGTGAGGATGAGCATTTGAGAGTTAATGGGAATGAAATCAATACGAGTAAAGAATTGAGTAGTTTGTGAGAAGATGAGAGATTCTGGAGTTATGAGGAAGAAGTCATAAGTGAGGGATTAAGGATCAAATGTCAGAGTGAAAACTATTGTCGTGAGAAATCGAGCGTTGTACAACCATAGTCTGAGCATGGAACCCTAAAGAGAGTTGAACTTGCTGGTATTGCCACCCAATGCTTCAAGACTGTGGAAAGAGAAAACAATTGTCTGAATGAGAAATCTTTGCGACCTGAGAGAGAGGAATCAAATGTTGAGAGCATACCGGGCGATCAATTGAGTCGAACTATGGACAGAGAGAGAGAGAGTCCAGTTGAGCGATGAGCGTATAAAAGAAAAACCTTGGCCGAAGCAGGTGAGAGAGAGAGAGAGAGAGTGAACTATTGTCTGATGAGACAGAGTGTAAAACCCAGCGTATTGTCGAGTGCCAGCGTGAGCGAACCCTGTGAGAGGGCGAACTGAGAGCAACCCGAGAGTTGAGAGAGAGGTTAAGTCCTGTGAAAGGCACCAGTTGGAAGTGAGGCATCCGGAAGGCCGAGAGCCAGTCCGAGAGTTCAACTATTGACAATTGTTATCATGTATTAGACAGTGTGAGGAAACTGAAGAGTCCAAGTCTATGAGTTATACAATGGACGATTGTTAAGACCTGAGAGAGGCAGTGAGGAAGAAGAAAGAGCATTGTGTTCAGTCAATTAAGATTATTGTTAAAATCAATATGTTAGGCTGATAGGAGTTAAGTGTGTCAAGTCAATTAGATGAGAGATTCCCTAATCAACCGAAGTGATGAGAAATCACTTCTGATCGGTTGATTATTGGGAAAATGAGAGATTAAATTGATTAAGTATATTTGAATTAGGATGAACTTTGGATTATCAATGAGATTTAGGCATAAGTTATCCTAGAGTTAAATGGAGTTTTATACTGAGAGGTAGTCTAGAGACTAGATCTTTGAGTATGAAGTGCAAGTTAACCCGATCAACTATTGTCTTGTGTGTTACCCTGGTTGTTGTTGTTGCAGGTTGTGCAGGGCCACTAAGACTATAGCTTGACTTTGCCGGTTGTTGTTAGTTGCATAAGTTGTGAGTAATGATTAAATCTTGGAGTTAATGAATGAACAATTTGTCTTGCATTGAAATTAACATTGACCAATTAATGAAGGAGTTGTTGTGATTTGAAGATGCATTGGCCAATGGTTACCAAAGACAATTGTGATACTCAAAGACTATTGTTCTCGAAAGACTATTGTTATACAATCTCATGACGAGATGGTTACTACTGTGACAGACACACGTACCCCACTGAATGAGAAATACAGTGAGAGGAAACCTTGTGAGAAAGGAGAGTAAAGGATGGATAAGAGATGTTTTAGAGTGAAGATAGCATACCTATTGTCTGATTAATGAACTATAATGTGACAGATGCCTGTAATAGACACTAGTTAAGCCTTCCTTGAGAGTCTGTACCCTGGGTTTTTGTTTATTCAGTCATAGCAAAAAACTAACTACATTTTTGGCGCCGCTGCCGGGGAAGGCAGAGGTCGTCTTAAGGCAAAATTGTTTTTCATAATCAGATTTATTAATGTCTAAAGAAATAACCTACCACAATGGGTGGACAAGGGAAATGGAAAGCTAGAGAGAGGAGGAATAGAAATAAGATTGATTATTGTGGGAACCGACGTGCTTCGCACCCACATTCATCTATCCCTACACCTTCGTCATATCCTAGTTCTTGTAGGTCGTGCCCTGTACCCAGTGAAGTAGGGCAGGAAACTATTAGACATATTTATGCTTGTGTGAGAAGTCTTGCGTCAAGATTAAGGAATCTTGAACGTTGGGTACAAATAATCCCTAAATTAGAATCATCTAGTTATACGTGTCCGTGTGGTAACCCCAGTCAGAGGGACGTTCAAACTAAATCTCGAGTGAGGAGATTACACGAGTTAAGTGAAGGAAAGTGTAAGTGTTGTCATAGACCATTGGATTTTATCTCTTCTTGTTTACGACAACAAGAGACAAAGAAGAATTTGATCACCATAGGAATACAAACCGAATCACCATATTTGTCTCGTACCATAGACGTGACACAGTGTCGATATTGCACCAGTTAGAGTGGCCATTAAAATTAGGAAGTGTCTAGGAGTTTGAATGAACCAGTCATCGAGTAGTTGAGCTACTCCGTAATATGACTTGGTGTTGGCAAGTCCCAGAACCAGCCAACTGTGAGTCCTATACCAGCATCTACTAGTTTAGGAGATGACATCATCTACTGGTAATGAGTATACTAGGGCAAGATAGCGAGCCAACCGGGAGCCGTAGTGTATAAAGAAGTAACTAAGAGTATTGATAGTATAGCTAGACCGGCAGCAAGCTGGTCTAAGGACCCTAATCAGTAAGCATCTGGAGATAAATATTAGCAGTTACAATAGGGGTGGGTCTACCAACCATGTGACTAGTAAAGCATAGTACTTTAACCGTTGTAGCATAACTGGTGACCTAGCCAGTAAAGATGTTTCGATTACTAGGGGTAAAAAGGAACTTTTTTCCACATGGAGTGGTCATAAATGTAACCTACTATTTCTATTGCATCTAATGGGAAGCCAAGGTCTTCCATTATGGCTAGAAGTCGTATATGATCAATGGAAGTGAAGGCATTGCAAAAGTCAATGTAGGCTATGTAAATGTCTTGGGTGGTGTATTTGGCGTCTTCTAGTGTTGCTATGATTGTTTGGAGTTGGTGCGCGGATTTTCTTTGTGGGCGAAAGCCTTCTTGACTATAATGTAGGATTTTGTGTTGTTCTCCATAGTTGGTGAGTAGTGAGGTGAGCGTGCTTGTGTAGAATTTATAGATTGTGTTTGCTAAGACTATGGGTCTATAATTTGTGATAAGGAGTTTTTTTTCCCTTTATTGTTTTATTTCTTTCTTTCGTACATTAATATTTTTTTGCCATGTTTCCATATTTGTGGATTTTTTGTAATTTGTAACAATTCTAGAAAAAAGGAAGAGGAGGTCATGGAACTGGTTTGGGAGGGCTTTAAGGATTTCGTGATTTTTTGTAATTTGTAACAATTCTAGAAAAAAAAGGAAGAGGAGGTCATGGAACTGGTTTGGGAGGGCTTTAAGGATTTCGTTGGAGATATTGTCCGGGCCTGGGGCTTTTCCTTTGGCTAGAGTTTTGAGGCTTAGGTCAAAGGGTAGATTTGTTGGCAATTTGTTGTTGTGTTTTTTTTTCTTTTCTTTTTTTCTTTTTTTGAGTATATATCCATTTTTGTGGAGCCACGAGTATTTTCTTACCGCACACGTCCATTGGGGCAGGTGATCTATGGGGTCGTCACATAATGGGGCTTGTCGTTGAAATGAGTTTTGTTGGGGTTGGTAGATTGTGTTGGCTATGTATTGTGGGTTTGTTTGGATGTTTCCTAGTTCATCTTTTAAGCAATCTGTGAGACCTGGCCACTGGGCTTGAATAATTTTTTATGTATGATGCAGGGTTTTGTGAATTTTCTGGCATATACAGTACGTCAAAGCCATTGCAAGCCTGGTAAGAGTTTAAGCTCAAAGTGTAAAGTGGACTTAGAGCGACCACGTGTGATTAACCCTTAAACGTCGGAGAGGCCCTATCGGGGCCTCGTTGACCCTAAACTATTTGACCATAAGATAGCGTCAAAACATGTCGGAATTGCAAATTTTTTTTCCCCAAAATGTGTATCTCAAAATTCCATATCTAAATATATATGCCGATCGCACTAAAATAATTACATGGAGGTCTGAAATGGGGTAAACATGGCTGATGGGAGAGGCCCTCTCACCCCCCTGACGTTTAAGGGTTAAGAGACTCCTAATTTCCCCCTCCTTTCCGCCAATAAGAAGGATCTTTTCTTCAAGCTCTTGACCTCCCTTGTAATATAAAGGGAGGTCTACCTCTTAATTGAGGCATTAGGTTGCGGGCGAAAAGACACTGTAATTCATTCTGGCAAACATAGCTTTACATATTTTGTCCTGTTTATATATTTTGAAGGGGCCTTCAGAAACAAGAATGTGAACGCTAAGTACTCGTGTTGTAGCTTCCTTCATTTTTATGGCAAAACTGGAGCTGGCGCACAGATTGAATGGAGACTATGACCAGATCTAGATTATTCTTTACAGGAGAGGAATGCCACACAAGAAAATAATCAATGCTGAACATCATGTCCTGAATTAAATACCTTGATGCCCCCCCCCCCAAAAAAAGGTTGATAGGCCATTGCAACATAAACTGTACTCTTCAGACATCGAGAATCTACGGGACCTCATGAGCAATTAATTCCTTGCAACAATTTTGGCTCATGATGTGACGACATAGCACAGCACGTTTCAGTTTCAATTTCTCAAATAGATCCATATGCTGACAATGAAATCATCATCAGAGAGCTACAGAAGGCCATGTTCTCCAATTCGTGAGACTAGGTGGAAATCGTGAGCATCACAAGGTCTTAATTACTCGAATTTTACAGCAAGAAGCAACTGTGTAAGATTCTAGAGGAGTCTGATGTTTGAATGTCATCCGACATGGGTGCTGTACACATATGTGGAAATCCCATGGTTGAGAAATAAAGTATGTACAACAATTTGATTTCCTGTCAGAGAATCTATTAATGCATACCGCTGCTGGATGCAAACTAATTAAACTGAATTTATCTATGTGAAAACTTCTAATTGCTTGCAGAATCTGCTTACAGAAGGAGAGGAGCAGCTTGGTCATCACGGGATCCATGTTGCAGGCCGGCATCATTGAACTTGCGATGGTTTTCGGTACTGCTGGGGAACTGAAGCTTGGTGAGGAATTTCCATTTGCTTCTACTTGGTAGACGCGGTGCCTCATCATGAGTAGTTACAGTTGAAATGTAAGGAGAAGATCTGGTGGCCGAGGGTAATCGAGCCAAACACACACACGAGTGTCGAAACCTTCTGAGGTAGCCTGCGGCCGGTGGAAATAGCTTGAGCCGCATTCTGCACACACGGATGAGCCATTGAGCTCTCTTCTTCCTGGGGGATCGACCGTAGCCCTGAGAGCTCTGAATGTCTGTCAGTGCTTTCGTCTCCTCCAATTCTCTCGCCATGCCTCAATTTCTTCCCAAATGGCCACACTAGATATCTACCCTAACCCTATCTGCGTCGGCCTTATCTCCTTTGGGGCCAGGAGATGGATCCGAAACTGCTGCACTTTAGAAGTGAAATGTTGATAAAATCCATGCTTGTTGAGTAATCAGGGGAAGAATCGGTGGTAGGAAATTTGCTGTTGTACTGGTTGTAGCACCACGAGCTCTTCCGCACCTACATCATTCAAGTGGTTTTCTGATTATCAAATCTTTTGAAACCATCCAGCACCCTTGCTGTTGCATCGATCTTTACGCTCACATTTATAGTAGCCTAGGAAACAGGCGTCCGCGCAATGAATTGCAGCGAGTGCCCGAGTCATGGCAATGCAACAATAGAATTGAATGAGGCAGGGACTGGTGGCTATGGCACAAACAGAGGATATGAATAGGGGTGACAGGTGCTCGAGAGTGTTCAAAATTGAAAATCAGGTTTTCTAAATACCGGGGAAGAATTCACAAGGGGGGAATTTAGCAATTGGAATGCTGTAGCGCCACTTCTCTCAATGTGCTTAGGATATGGTTGACAGCTTGGCAATCATGTGAGAAGACTCTAATCAACGAAGATCATCATGTGTGCGTTCCTCACAAATAGTATCAAATTGGACTGCACAACACTTCTGAAACTGCTTCAACGTGAGCTCTCTACATGTGATGGTCTTCACCACAAGCCTATCAGAAAAGAATCCTGAAGTGCGAAAACAAAGATCCGATCTCAGAGGACGTGACCTTGGAGATGATGAATGCAGAAGCTCTGTGCTACACTGGAATTATAGCAGATGTCAATTGCTGCACGAGGCCTATCGATTCTCCTTCCAGAATGCATTGCCATTAGAGATCTGGCTGTTGACAAATAATTCCCAAGTTGACAAGTTTCTCATTCTAATCAATTTAGCTCTATCTGTGTAGATTGAAAACACAGAAGAGACTGGGAGCTGCCATCTCCAATCACCAAACTCACTACCCTCGCAATGCGGTAAAAATATGAAGACCAAAACAGCAGCAGTTCACACCTATGCTTGCTGCAGAAATGACATGCAATTCCAAAAGGTGTTGGATCGAAGACCTTACCAACGAAGCGAGGTTCCAAACTCCACCACTGCTGAACGAAGGCCCAATGGTTGGGTCCAGGTTCTACAGATTATGCCACAAATTAGGTGCGATTGTACCGATCTCTGCTGCTGCAGCAGTTGTACGAGCCTAGCTACTGTGGAGCTGCAGAAGTTAATGGAAAGGTGAACATGGCCATGATCAGTCCGACTGAAGAAGCGGAAGAAGAAGAAGAAGAAGAAGAAGAAGGAGAGGGCTGCTTCTTCCTTCAGAATAATCTGCTCCTTGTGTCGGCTGTCTCCACTGCCACCCACAAATTTCTGCAAACACTACAAAACCGCTCTGCGATCGAGGTGTGCGTAGATTGGCTTAAGTTGGTGTGATCACAGAAAAGCCTGCCACGTTCCAACACTTGAGATCATGTGAAAAGTAGGGGTGATTTCCTCGATTGTACTTAAATAATGTGTGTAAGTTGATTGTTTATGGAGAAATTATGTGTTCATAAGGCTACCCGAAAGGACAAAAGTACTACATCTGTTGCAACAGAACACTTTTGCTTAGTGCTCTGAGTTTCAGTCACGAAAATGATTAAGCAAGGCACAAATTTTGCTCTGAGCCCCCACTAAAATAGATTCATGTAATGGACGAAATTAGTTTGCGTTCATGCATTCATGTCAAGAGTGACAGATGAATTTTGTTACGAGTTAGATGAGCATTCCATAAGGATGTCTCTAGAAGTAGCAGTTTAACATTAAGCAACTAGTATACATTTACTAAGAGCCATTGTAGGATCCATCTTGTGTGTATGCAGTGTATCAAGCGTAGGGATTTGTAGTGAGTACAAATCCTGTAAGATACGGCAATGTGTAGCATAGTGATCAAGTAGGAGTATCAAGCGTAGGAATAATGGTGAATAGTATTCCGTAGGATATTCAACAGTGTAATCGCACTAGATGTATGAATACAAAAATCATTACACATAAAGGTTGTTTCCTCCAAGTTACTCTGAAGATTACCTCAATCTGCTTTATCACTACCTATGGAGGTTGTAGATCCTAAATCCACAATATTCATAAGTGTTGTAACCATCTAGAGGCCGGGAGCTACACTACATAGTCCTATTAGTGTGGGGTGAAAAATTAGCATGGACATAATTAACGTGGGTCACACTAATTTTCTAGCCAAGGTGAAATTAATGTGGGCCCAAGATCCTGGGTCTTCCTTAAGTCTTCATGAAAACTACAAACCAAAATTTTATGTAAAATAAAATAGTCACCTTACATCAAAAGTAGCACAAAAAACACATAACCACCCACAACTAAACAGATTAATGACATGTGAAGGTTGTAGATCCTCAGTCAATATTCATAGGTTTTGTAAATAAGCATCTAATGGTGAGGAACTATGTAGCTAGTGGTAAGACCATGGCATTGCCATAATGACATGAAGTCTCTTACGCCAAGCTACAGGTTTTCATTGAGATCATCTTGTGATCCGTGATTTCAAGACTATCATCATCGCCATCATGTTAAAATGATGCTAATAAGTTTGTGATATGATGACACATGAAATTTACAATAGGCACGTCTGTCATGAGCTCTGCATTTGTCAATTCATAGCCTACTCTTTCTCACAGTGTCTGAAATTTTCAGACGGGTATCCTTCCTGCAGGTGTGGTCATGTCCACTGTCAGCTGCCATCACGTGCTCATGAAAACAAAATCAGGCTGACACACAAAGCCGACCGACCACGCCTGCTCTGGGAGCGAGTGCTGATTAGCTGCATAGATTGCAACATTTAGTCAGGGCTGTACGAGTCACTTTGGGCATTTGCAAAGTAATTAAATTAGGACGTGATCATCACGACCTCAAAATGACACAAAAGACACAAACGAATATATCTGACTTCTCATTGCACATGAGCCTTTCCCATTACGACATGATCAAGTAGGCTGTCTCACTATTATACTAGTGATCGTATAGCATATCTAGGAGGAATCCCACTTTATAATCTTCCTCTTGAACATGAAAAGTACTAAGATGAATATCATGAGCCAAGAATATTATTTGCGTCATTAGAGTCTGAATTTTAATTATATCTCATTTCACATTTAGCATGACAACGAAATGATTCTTTTTTCTAATTTCCCGGAATGACCCTCAGCTCCTTGTTACTTCACTTCGATACATTTTCTTGCCAAGAAGGGAAATTACCAAGTTCCAAAAGATTATCATGATATTGTTGGGTTGATTCAATATGATTCGTCTTCACAAAAAGTTTGGAGGTCCTTGGACAGGGTAGTTGGGGGCATTCGTACCCATATTTGGTCATGGGCAAACTGGTTCCACAAACACAAAGCTGTTTGAACTACCACATTGTCCGTCTGTCACCAACTTCCCTATTTCTAGCTCAATGTGGCTGTAACCGACTTTGAAGAGCTTTAGGAGTTGGTTTGTTGCAATGAACCGTTGTTTACAGGACAAAAGCAACCCAAGTCCAGAGAGATCAATGATGCCAGCATGCATCTGTTCACATTGTTCCTGTATTGCAAGAGTTGCATCTTTAGATTAATTATGTGATTGCAATGTGTGACACAGTATGATCTATGTGTTCCAACTTTTTTGCTCAATGGGGTGGAAAACTCGTAATCAATGTCACAGATTTATTGGCAATGTACATTTACTTGTACTACGCCAAGTATGGGTTCTGGCCTTCTAGTTAGAGGTGATGAATCGTAATTGGTGTGAGCATCTTAATTTATATCAACAATTTTTTAGAGGTTCTAGAGGGTAAGCATGCCTTAATCAACCACTAGTCGAATGCAAGGGTCTATATTTGAGTGGTAATGGCAAAGCTCTTAATTAAGAATGGACACCAAAAATGACATATGTTATGATGAAATTCAAAATAAGGACATTGTTCTAGGTTCAATAGTTAACACAGTTGGGAGGAGCGTATTTTGTGACTACTTAAAAAAATATAAAAGAAAAAGACTTCACTTTGACCTTTTAAAACTTTTGCATCTCAAGTCCGATTTCGACACTTGAAACGACATAATTTCCTCACGATTCACAATTGTTAATTGGATGAGCCAATTCATGATCCCATCCAATGCCCAAAAATGTATGTGGAGTTGGAGGTGTCCATTGTTATAGGCCCCCATACCTTATGTGAGATGCCATGACTAGTCAAAAAATAAACTTAATGTTGCCAAAGAGTAAGACTAATGAGAGGTCATGGTCATAATAAGCAAATGAAGATTGCAGTTTAATCCCATACTTAGGGGTTACTTACATCATGGACGATGAAGTTGTCCAATGTCAGAGGGCATTTTTCCATGGTCACACTTCTGTGGTCCGATTTCTAAAAAGTGCATTGTTAAAGCCTTTGGGCCCCTAACTAGGGGTGAACCGAACGTGGAACAAGAGAAGTGACCATGCACCAAGAAGCGGATGGGCTGGTTTATTTAATATATGTCCAAAATCGGCAGTTTTGGGAATTTTCTTCATGTTTAAACTTCTCCCTTTCTGTCCTCATAACTATGGAAACTCTTACATTTTTCTCTTTGATGTAAACAGAAGTGGTCCCAGAACAAATTCAATGGCCAAGCACATATTTTAGAGGAGTGAGGGACGACTTCATGGTCCATGATGAAAACAACCCCTTTGGGGTGCTTCACACTATGGCCGAAGGTCGAGAGGCCGTCGATTTCCACCAATCATATTGCAAGAAACCAAGAGTTCGGCCTCTCTTCACACTAAGGCCAAAGTCCAAAGGCCGTCGCAATTTAAAATGATTGCTTTTTGAAGAAGGCAACAGACTCTCGAAGGAAGTTTGGGTCGGACGGGAATGGAAACCCAAACTATGGTCGAGAGGCCATCGGTCTTTTTTCATAAAAAAATCAATCATTGACAAGATTTTGACCGTTAGATTGGATGGGTTGTTTTAGGCAAAGAATAAAGTGGGATGCTCCTTTGGGTTTGGACTTTGGGCTTGGCCATTGGAGGCTTCACACTATGCCCGGCCGAAGACTCCAATTCCTATATTTTATTGGCTATTTTCAGCCCATACCTTTGGACTCTCAACAAAGTTTGGCCACTCAATCCCATGGCCTCTCGACTTCGACGGCCATAGTGTGAAGCGGCCCTTAGTGTTCTTGTGTCCTTAGGGAACTGCCAGGTGTACCAGCCGGTGCATGTTGAGTGGGAGCTCAGGTTGTGCCACGTAGGTTTACAACTCTTATCAGAGGTCAACATTCAATAGGTAAATAAGGCCTAACCCACACGGGAGGAAACTTGCATGAACGGCACTGAGTTGGATGAATAGCATTGGTTCAAATGAGCAAGTGGTTGGTTCTCCTTAAACCGGGGTACTTCCTCTGCCTCTCGTGTGGGTTGGGCCTAAGTCACTGTGCCATGACCACCGCAACCCTATGTTTTGCATGGTGACCTGGCAAATGGGTGAGGTGTCCTTAAGCAGTGCCGATAGCAAGATGCCTATTCAAAAATGAAATAAAATTGATTTGAAGGTCTAGGAAGCCATAAGGCTTATGGGACTAGAAGTACATCAAGATGGTGTCAAAAAGGCAAATTCCCCAAAGTAATGGACTACAGTGGTTTCAGCATGATAGAGGCTAATATTAGCTTGATGGTTTGATTAGAAGAAAGATTTAAGATTGTCTAGTATTTACATTCTAAAATAAGGAAGGAAACTTATCTCTAATGGACTTGTATGGGTGAAACTAAGGATGGATAATTTCTCATTTTCTTATCTCATCCATGCATGTATGGAAGAGACATTATTAGGGTTTTGGAAGGGGTCGTTGAGTTGAGAACGAGGCCACTTGAGGTTCTCATTCATTTCGTGTGTTTCGCATTGCCCCTGCCCTCCTTTTGGGTGCTCATCACATAGCGGTTTTGTGTATTTGGTTGTGGAAGCACCGGAAGGTGTTTATAGATAAATTCTTTCATGAATTGAAATCTTGGTTTTGAATAGCTCGAGCATAATGTTGGTCTTGTCTCCAAATTAAGATGTGGCTATCATTACAACATGCATGGTAGAGACTAATTCACAAGTGCAATAAAATGGGTCAAGTAGCTTTCTTTTGTTCAAGATACTTCGACTTTTGATTGTTGTTAGAACTACATGACGCATGCAAGGAAAGTCAAGACATGTACACACCTTAAGTTAGATTTGTCAAAAAGATAATAGGCCAAAAAAAATAGCTCCAACTAAGGTTTGGTTTGTTGGGAGGGTTTATAAGATGCATAGAAAATTTGGTAATCGGTGGGTAGAGTATAGGGATCTGGTTGACTTGATGGACCATCCATCAAACATGGAGATTGGCAAATCTTGGTATTGAAAAGAAATTGAGAACAAGTGGACTTACATTGTTGTTGATTATTTGACGACAATCTTAGAATCAACAATTGCATTAGCTTCTACAACGTATATAATAGACTTTGATGCTTATGAGTTGCATCCGGGGATGAAAAAGTCTTCAATGACTTTATTGATGAGTGCTAGGGTTTTTCATTATACAGATGATAGCGGTTGAATGTTAATTAAAAGTATATTTTTATACTTATGTTTTAAATGACTATATAAGTTTGTAAATTTATTTATGTATGCATATTGTTACTTATATTTTTATCATTGAGATTGTACATGTATTGCTTGATTCTACAACCAAAAAAGACCCAAATAAACAAAATAAAACAAAACAACGAAGAAACTTGTATATAGGGGTTTTTTAGAGCATGTTGCAAATGCACGTGATTCTTGATTTTTAATGAAAGGTGCACCCCCCTAATCGTTATCCTCTTCCACATTCCCCCCAATCCACCAGCCATCCCATTTGTGGACCCCAAAAAAATGGACTAAATCTCCTCTACTTCCCCTATTCCCACAACCATACCATTCCCTCTCCCCCATACTCTCACTACACTAAATATGATATTTAGTGTTTGATACACTAAATACGAACGCATACACTAAATGTCAATAACCCTATAAAAGTAAGTAACATTAAATGCAAACTCAAACACTAAATATCAACTATGGTAATATGCGGAAGTTACATGTTTGAATTTAGTGTTAGTAAAATTATAGAAAAAAAAATAACAATGATAAAAGGAGAATTCCAGCATATCTTCTAGCATGTCTTCTAACACTAATTGTCAAGGAATTGAAAATTAGTGTTGAACAAGGTAGGGTGGTAACAACATTAAATATAATCAAACACTAAATATCATATTTAGTGTAGTATTTTCCCCCTCCGCTAGCCTCCAGAACAAAGTTATTATATGGATGGCTCCTTTACACCCCCCTCCCCAATGATGATGGTATTGGTGACATTGTTGGCTCTGGTGTTTTTAACAATCCCTCCCATGTCGCGATTGCAGTCAAATTACCAGGCTATGGATTCAGCTCAAATTCTATGCATTCCTACTCACAATCCAACATACCAAATTATTCTAGCACCCTATCTTCATATTCATGAATAGCCTCAACAATATTTTTCTCTTAAACAACCACATACATAGCCCATCCTCCCAACACAACCATCCGGATAAACTTCTCATCGCCACTATTATATTCCACATCTAACAATCTTCAAACCCCATTACCATGCAAAAAGTTAGAGCCCATTCTAACATCCAAGATCCTTGCTAACGATGAAGTGGGCAAACTTGTCAAACAAGGTTCCCAACATCCTATCGTTTAACACATCCCATTCCACCTCATTGGACGTAGCACCCCCTATTGGCTTGCTAGCCATCATACATTCACACAACATGATGGCTCCATTAGAAACCTCAAACACAAAATTGAGCTAGAACATCATGACATCATCATGTATAAAGCAACACAAAACTTCGACTAGTATGCTAACAAATGGCCAACTAGTTTTGATCTTCACCACTCATGGTCAAATAAGTGTTGGACCTCCCCTACCCTCATGGATGCACAACTCTCCCAACTATTAAAATTTCCGCTACAACCATTACATGGATAAATTTAGGAAGAAACTCGTCTTAAAACATAGCAATTCACCCACATGCACCCCATGCCTAGACTCTAAAAATGACATGGCTCCACCTACTATCATCATGCACCAACCAACACCTTAATAATCTCCGCATTAGCAAACATAACAAAGTCTTACATGCTACTGTCTCCACACTCAAAGCCAACCCATACACTTGTTGTTACACTCTCACCCATGTTGGTATTACTCTCAAGGGGTGGACTCTTCATACCTAGTACGAATTGTTGTGAGTGTAAGAAAGGGTATTATTCGAGGCATTAGCGTACATAGTATACATAAAGGGAGATTTTTTTGTTTTTCTTTAGTGTGTACATTTAAAAAGTCTATTGTTTGTTAAGTAAAGATAGATGCACAAAAGGGGGCCCTAAGATTTAGAGAAAAATTTGACAATAAATGTGCTAGTTTCATCCAATTTACACTTTCAGTTATTGTAACTTATTATTGCTTTAACTTCAATGATGTTTGTTTTTGGGTCATATTACTATGAGATTGTGTCATATGGATGAAAACATGTTCAATGACTTTCTCATTGGAAAGTGAAAGTGGATTGTGTATGTAATAAACTTTAAGGCCTATCTATTTCATGATTTATATTTTGTGTATGTAGTGGAGGCATTTATCACATGAATTTAAAAAGCTAGCATAAATACACGAGTTTATTTATAGCATATCACTAGTACATGTACATTTTTTTCTCTATAAAGTTCTTGTTTATAGGGGGTTTTATTTTATAGTCAACCATGCACGCCATTTAGTTGTCCACTAAAGAGTCCACCCGCAGGGTATTATTGCCACACAACACCCACATAACATTGTCCCATGTGGGCTTCTGTTGTGCTCATGCTATTCTCCTAGATGCACATGCTTAGCCCGAGTCCGCCCTGACATGCTTTGAATATTAGGAACATCACCAAACTCATCAGCCCCCTTTCCTACCTTCACCACAAATTACCATCCTCTTCATAGAATTTACATATTGCAATGACCGTTTCTCTATAGAAGCGGCTCACACCAAATACACCAAATATGCTCCCCTCCTTCATGCAATTCACCAACATGAATGGCATGCCTCCCTTCTTACCTTTAATGTTGGTATTCATGATGTCATACATCACTCCACCATCATCCAACTTAAAGACCTCCACATTCCCATAACCATGATTCACACCCTTATGCACACTTTTAAAAACATTGCCATTAAATACCTTGCTTACGTTATTCTTAATAAATGAAAACTCAACAAACCACAAACCCATGTTTTCCCTACATAAATCGACCTTTTTTCTCCTACTTTTCTCTGCCACTCTCAAAAAAGTTCCACCTGATGAAAGATAGGCATTCGACCTCTAGTAATCCCTTTGGACTTAAATCCACACGTAACAGTTGGTCAATGGGCCTTCTTTCATGTAGAAAGGCTATTGCCATATGTGTTCTACTCTCTCTAATGGAGTTGTAGAGGGGACACTCCGATCTCTACACAAAGTGTGCCTCGTTTCAACTGTATTTTCATAACAAAAATGGCATAGTAATCTCAAATCTTCAAAATTTGGGATAGCCGATCACCAACCACTTTCAATGGCAAGTGTATGATTCGAGGTGCAATAAGCAACAATAAATTTGCATTTAGGTGGTGCACTGCCAATCCAATTATAATGAATATCATACTTGTACAAGAGGTTATGCAATTACATTAGAAGCAATAATTCAATATGGAGGTTAATTCTCCTCATAAGTACATTGTTGTCATGGTATTTAGTGTCATGTACACTATTTGCAAATGGTTACACTAAATTGCCTATAGACCTAGAATTGTCACATCCATTGATTATCGACATGATATTATTTGTCAATAAGTGTAACTTTTTTATGTGAATAAATTTTTACGGTATAACGTATAGCATAGCACATTGAAGTACTTGAGATGATAATTTTTAATATGCAAGAGGAATTTAGTTTTTTAATTATACTAATGTCAATTGTCATGTGTTGACACTACTAGTCAATTTGTTGATGATTGGTGCAACCCATGCACAATCCCTGTAATTTTATTAAGAAAACTAAAGTCACATTGCCAAATATTATTGTGCAAACTAATGCCGAATGTCATGTAGTTACACTAATGGTCGACTTGTTCACCATTTGCTACTGTAACCTAGGCTTATGATTGGGTAAGTGACATTATTAGGTTGGTGTCACTATTTATACCATAAACAATGTATACTTCATACTTTAGAGATTAAATCCTGTTCATTGGGTTTTTGCATTATATTCAGATCCTAGGGGGTGGAATCTTTATGTATACTTGTTAACAATAGGTTGGAAAATGGATTCATGTATTTAGACTAAGCTTTTCAATTTAATGAGTTAAATGCCTCCACTACATACACAAAATATAAATCGAGAAATATATAGGCCTTTATTACATATACATCTTCTTCCACTTCCAAATGACTATGTCATTGACACTTTTCATCCATAGGATGTAACTCATGAAAATTTGACCCTAAAATACACGTCAGTGAAGCTTAGGAAATAATAACAATAGATGAAAACATAAATTGGATGAGACTATACTATTTATAGTATTTAGAGTTCCATGTGTAATAGTGTCACTTACCCTATTTTGAGACGTATGCTAGGTTACACTACCTATCAACAACTTCACCATTAGTGTCACCTCATGATACTTGGCGTTCAAGTGCGCTTACTGATATCTTCGCATGAGTATGTTCAATAGAGTTATGAGGCATATGCCTATGTTACACAATGGTCTACAAGTTGACTAAAGTGTACACTAATGACACTTGGCATTAGTATGCTCAAGAGTATCTTCGTAGATTGCATACTAAAATGTAAACACTTGACACGTGCCATTAGTATGCTCAATAATATCTCCCCCTAGCATACTAAAACACAAAACTATCATCTCAAATATCCCAATGTGCTACGCTAAATGTCATCATGTCAATAATTTTTCACTTTCAAGGAGTTGCTTATGTTGAGAATTAGTATGAAATTGGCCATTAGTGGACGTGACACTTTGAGACATCTAGTTTAGGCCCTTCACAAATAATGTACGTGACACTAAATATCATAAATATTATTAGCACTTTTGTTATCAAATTTTTCTTTAAATCTTATGGCCCCCTCTTGTACATCCACCTTTACTTCAAAATTCTTAATAGCCTTCTTAAATATACACACTAGAGAAAAAACGAAACATGTTTCTTATGCATACTATGTGCGCTAATACCCCAAACAATACCCCTCTTTACACTCATGCTACTTTGTTGTGATATGAAGAGTCCACCCACCGGGAATTGGGGCTTCTAGATACTTTAATTATAAACTGACCATGTCATAAGGTGCTCCTTGCTGGCAAGCCAAAGTTTCCATTTGCTATCATGATTTGCCTCAAGCAGAAAAGACTACATGTACTTGAGCCTAGAGGATAGTTGAAAGTTGGCTATCATGAAGATATTGCAACTATGTAGCGACCAAGAACCAATGGTAAGGCCACACCAATCCTTGAATTTTTGTCAGCAACTGGAATCTTTTCTACTACATCATTTATGATATCTAGTGTCACATGTGTAATAACTTGTGACTTACCCTATTTATGAGGCCTATGCTAGGGGATGCTAAGTTACACTAATGGCCAACAGCTTAACCAATAGTATAACCTCATGACACTTGGCGTTAGCATGTATACTAATATCTTGGCATTAGTATGTTCAATAATATTAACAAGCCTATATCTAGGTTACACAATGGTCAACAAGTCGACCATAAGTGTAAATACATGACACTTGATATTAAGATGCTCAATATCTCTCTCTTGCATACTAAAATGTAAACACATGACACTTGCCAATAGTATGCTTGATTTCATCTTCCTATGCATACGAGGTTATATACAATGACACTTAACATTAGTATGCTCATTAACATCATCCTCTTGCAAACTAAAACGTAAACAAACATCTCAAGCACTCCAACATGCTATGCTATATATCATACCATACATAGTTATGCACTTCAAAAATCACTTGTATTGACAAATAGTGTCATTTTAACAATTAGCAGATGTGACACTACTAGGTCTCTAGCCATCTAGTAGAGACCGTTTACCAATAGTATACATGACACTGAATTATACAATAAACAGTGTAATGCCGAATGAAAAATCAAGGGTCACTTGCACTCAATAAAGTAACCTCTGGTCAATAGTACCCACATGCATCTTCAATTAGACAACTCTGGCTGCTAGACCTCATATATACTTCAAAACATTTTTTGTAGATGTGAATGACTGGAATAAGTCTGAGTAAATGTTGTGTTAGTTGACAAAAAGCCGGCTAGAGTTCATAGCTTCTCTTTGTCCAGTGTGACTATATAACAACCAATAAGTTGTATCCCATGAGTATAAATTTACATTTTGCAAGGGATATGTTTAGTTTTTTTCTAGTGCTTGAAAGTATCTCATGTTAACCCTAACAGGTGGCATCTAGCTTTACATATACATATATATACATATATACAAAATAGTACATGTGGAGTATGGGCTTTCAACTAAGAAGCTGTGGGGATGAGGTAGACTAGTTGTGAGTTAGAGTTTTCAATCTAGGAAGTTTCAAACATACTACGCTTTCACAACCCTTTTCGCTGGGCTCATAACATGGTGTATGTTTGTTAGGCATTGCACAAAGTACATTTTTTAGTACTTAATTATGGCAATATGTTACAATTGGGCTCAAGCATAGATGTTATTGGGTTTGTGAGGTATATACATCGCCCTGACATAACAGTGGTTGGAGGAAGAGGTTGCTCACTGTCAAGACATATGTTATAAACTACACCTGTGTGTTCGAAATTGTTGAAGATGCCAAATTCATCTTTTCCATGTGGCACACACACATATTCTGGGTATTCCGGGTACCAGCTTCTGATTCCCTTTGATTGTTTCATCACTCTCGTCCAATCTCCCCAGAACGTTTCTGATCGGTCAAATATTTCATAAGGGTCAACAATTTCAAGTATGTCCAGCCTATGAATGCAATGGATCACCTCTCCATCCTGAGAATCCTGCTCTGTGAATAGAAATACTTCGTCATCAAACTTCATCAATTGGGCAATCACATACCGACCTTGCTCATGCTTACTGTCAAGATAACTTGGTAGCGAACACGACCAAGTTGAAATCCACTCGCCTTTCATCACATTGTAAGCAAGAATTCCTCTTCCTTCATAACCTATACCTGTGCAAAGCAAAACCCCCTTGCTTCTTACATATTCGCCTGTTTGGCAATCATGAATTGAAAAGTTGGGTCCAGGGACATCACCCGCAACAATCCAGGTCCCATGCTGAGAATCATACACTTCAGTTTTGAGAGAGAGAGATTCAGTCCCATGTACCCGCATACAGCTCCCTGCAGCAATAATCTTGTATGTATTAGATGTTTTGTCAACCAAAACATGAATGAGCATTGGATGTCTGCGATAACTCAAAGGTGGAAGCTTCCTGATTTCTTGTGTAAATGGATTGCACACGAAAATCTCCTCCAGCCCGGGCGGCTTCCCCACGTTCACACAAAAGAGCCCACCCCCACCAGCCACAAAAACATCTGCGCGCCACAATCTTGGGTCTGGCGCTGGTAGACAAGATAAAGGAGGCATTTTTATCCACCTTCTTGCCGTTGTATCGAAGCATTCCCACTGCAAAAGTCCTTCATCAACATGGAAGATCACTGGGCCCAAAGAACCTGCACTAGGATTTGAAGCTATGTCTGGAAGTGCTTGTTCATATTTTTCACATGTACTTGCACCTGGAGAGTTATTAGTGCACACTTGCTCAACCCAGCCTGCAAGCACATCCGAAGTCTTATACTGGTGCTTAGTCGCGTCTTTGTTGCAAACAATTGCTATATTCCACAGAATCAATGCAACATAGTCGTCCTGTGCTAATGATGTAGTATTCTTGAGATGGTCAATCAAAGCTGGAATTGCATGCGCTGCAATATAAGACTTGTTCTCTTGTACTTGTGAGAGCTTTGAAAGAGCCAGAGATGCGTGCCATTGAGCACCTGCACTCCCACATCTTAGGGAGGAAATGAATGCACGAACCTCCTCATTTATCTTGCTTTGAAGACTGGTTTGACTGCCTGATATGTGTGCAATTAGTGTACCTTGCCTCTCTGCAACATCCTCAACTGGAAACTGCTCCAAGGCACAGATTGTCTTTTTCGGACTCGTTGGAAAACCAGCTTTCTCCTGTGAGGTCACATTTACACCACCAACAACAACATCCAAAAATAGGATGTATACACTGAATATTAATGCATGCCCAATAATTAGCCTCATCAATATTTTTGGATGCAGCATAATAGAGGATACAAGTTTCAGGACTTCACACAACAAGCCCTCAAAATCTGCCACTATATCTGAGGATGGACCAGCTCTAGCGGTGCGCAAATTCTCATCTCCCATGTGATTTCTCTGGTCTCCAGGATGGGAAGCACGAATCTCCTGTCACAAAAAAAGTCAGAATCTTAGTACTGCTACAGGACTTGCCTTGTGCCAACTATGCTGACCATATATAATGTATTAAAACTTATGTTGAAAGTTATAATTCCATTCACAATCCCTCTTTTATAGCAACTTTGCACTTCGTTCACATAACCAATAATGCTAATTCTTTAGTACTTGATTCCCCACTTGAAAAGTGGTTGCACATCCAGTTTTAGGGACCAAGACGAGCACACAACAATCAGCAAGGAGAAATGCTCCTAGTAAATTGACGCTTACCTCAAGAATCTCATGGTTACGCATACTTTGCAGGGAATCACCTCCTTTTTCTTGCAGAAAAGGAGTAACAACATTATTCAACCACATCAGTCGATTGCATGGTGGGAGAGTTTGTAAAATAGAAGCAATCTTCTTCGATACACAATATAGTGAATAGCAAGATAAGGAAGCTTCTCTTCCTGGATTGTTGGATTCGTGCTGATTGCATGGCACTTCAATAGCATTTTGCACATTTTGTACAGATTCAGCATGTGGACGATCAGGCCTGTCTCTGCACATTCTCTCTGAAAAGCCAATCCTTCTGCGAACTCGGCAATTGTCGTCATTCGGAAGGTGTCGTGTCCTTTTGTTGGAAGGTTTTGCTGGGAAAAGATTCCTCATGAGATTCTCAGCTTGACTAACCATGAAGCTTCTGATTAATCTTGTGTACTGAACTGGGTCCTGAATAATAAGTTCATCATACTCTTGGGGTCTCCTTTTACAAGTAAATTCTATCAAAGAGACTGAGTCAGGGAAATTGTAATGTGAAGGAACCCTGTTTGTGTAGAAGGTCACGACATCACAAGCCCTTGCTGCTTCCTCCTCTGTGTCGTACGTGGCAAAGAATTTCATGTCCGATTTTTCCAAGATTCTCATAGAGCAGTAGTATTTTCCATTTCTAGAACCCACACCTAAATACTTTGTGTGACCTATGTGTGCACATCCTGGAATGATTAACAGCAGAAAGATGATGAGAATCATCTTCACCATTCTGAAGACCGTGTGCATGGTGATGGCCATGTCCACTTCTTGAAACAATTTTCTCACCAAAGTTTGGTCACCATCTTGTGCTCAATAAATGGGATGTGTCATCGGCATCTCACTTAGGTTCACTATCACCTGCAAGCAACAGAGATGTTTCATGAGGCATAGCACAACTCTTGCAGCAAAAGACACATGAAAACAGCCTACGAAGACAACAGCAAAGTCTGCGTAATTCCAGAGACAAGATTTACTTCAATGCACAGTATGTTCCTCTAAAGGTAGAGAAAATACACATAGTTCAGCTGCTAAAGAAGCCGAACTGAAGAAGACCTTCCTCGAGTAAATTATTCTTGTACAGACTTTTGATCATATTTCTGGAAGTAACCAGGTTTTCAGTCAAGTTAGATACGATGATTTTTAAACAAGAAAGTTGAGTGATTCAACCGGAATCGTGCGTAAATTCAGGTATCCATGAAGACTCCATGCCCAACCCAAGTTGAGAACCCTAGCCCATGCCTTCCAATCACAACAAAGCAGCTCCTTGTCCTCCTTAACATTCTCAAATATTTGTTAGACCGGACAAATGAATGAACTCTCGATGTCGTAGAGCTTCGCAAGAACTTTCCAAAGACCTGAAGACATGACCTAATTCTCAACCATTTATACGTACCGAGCAATCAAAGATTAGATATTTTCATTCAATGAAGCAGACCTCAAACCTTCATGACGTCCTCACATCTTTGTAGAAAAAGTCAGAGCTTTCCAAAGAAATTAAGAACAGAACTTCAAAGCCTCGAAATTTCTATGACCGACATCAAATGAGTAGTAGCTGGATATAGAAAGCGAAATTGCTAAAGAGACTCGCAAAGCGGGTTGCAAGTGGACAATTCTCCCCAATATTTTCCACCCCGACCTCTTAATCTATTACTTGACAGTTGTGATATAAAAAAGACTCCAGAGGAAACTAAAATCTAAAACAAGCAAAAGGGGTTGGGGGGAGGCCAACTCTTTTTGAGGCTTACCTTGAAGTCCTCAATTTTAACACGAAGAGAGATAGATCATAGACCACGACAAGAAGCTTGCAAACTTCGACTAGGAAACATACTAAGGTATGTGGACCTTATCTGGCCACTCTTCTTACTTGGACACCTGTACTAGGGTGGTAACAGGCAAGGTTTGTACTCAAGAATGGACACCGAAAAGACTTGGGTTACGATGAGATTGGACTATGTACAGACACCATTCTAGGTTCCAATTCTAAGTTCAATAGGTAACAAAATTGGGAGGGCCTATGTGATCACTTAACGAGAATGATAGCCTTCAATTTTACTTCCTAAAACTTTTGCATCTGAACTCCAATTCTGGAACTCATAACGAAAATCTTCGTGAGTTCCAGTTGGTACCGGAGTAGATGATTCCTGATCCAATTGGGCCACATACCCTACACAGACAGACAGACAGACAGACACATAGATAGACAGACAGCCCATATAAACCCTAGAGCCTATAATCACAGCCTTGAATCACTTCAAAACACGCACTTAAGATATTCTAGCCTGATTCTCACCTGGCACCAGCAACGCGAACATGCATCTGCAACCATCAAACCTCATGTGCTCCATCTTCACCAAACATGTATGCGACCGTTGATCCCCTGCAGCAAACTTGGTGATCCTGGAGTATGATGAAGAAATTGTGCATAGTTATCCTCCCATAATCGGCTGCTGAACTAACGTTTCAGTGTGAAGAGGAAAGGACTAACTTAGTCGGCATGGTGGCCATTTTTACATAAGTTAAGTGGAAAAAGCGAAAATGGTGAATGACCACTATTGGTGCACAAGACTAGGGGTACAATGCTTCTCATGTGGAGTCCCCAAAATGCTTAATTGTAACAATGGTGACCCGAAAAGGAGACAGTGATAGGTGGGATGTAGTGATTGGCCGGATAGATGTTGTTTCACACCACTTACGATCATTTTTGGGTGCCATTAAGTTACCGTTTTGTGTGCATTTGTGTGCAAAGTAGGATATTTTGATGCTAAAATTAGGGAGACTCTAGTGTACAAATAGGGGGTTTGACTTACTTGCCACTTTGGGAAAATGTAACTAATTATTTACAAGGAATATATTACGATACAAACTTGCATTCCTCATCATTTCCTCTACTCCATCTCTGAAAAGTCTTGTACAAAATTCAAGCAATTCTTTCTGGCCGAATCTGCTTACTTTCACCGTTTTCCATGTATCTACCTTAGACTTAGAAAACTGCACAATAGACAGAGTCTCAAGAGTCTGCAGACTCATCAAGGCCACAAGTTTACCAAGATTCTGCAGACCGAAGATCCGAATGGGGTCGGTGCAGACTTGGTCCAGCTCCATACCCTGATTTCTGGTGAGGTTAAGGTCTATCGAGGCAGGATGGTCCAAGCCTCCAAGGTAAGGTAAACGTGTCGCATGCCTAAATCCAACATAGCAATAATCTGGACACCTATATTTGGGTGGTATGTGGTTAGGTGTGGATCTAAGAACAGACACCACATAGACATGTGCTTAAAAGAGATTGGATTATGTGTTCAAAATACATCAATCATTTAGGATCAATAGTTAACATAATTGGGAGGATTGACATTTGATGAACACAAGAATCTTCACTTTGATAATGAATAAGATATTCATATGAGCTCTTAAAATTATGAGGAAAATGCCTATGGCACATAACATTCCTCTACTCAATGTTGCCGCACTGTGGGACGAGGAATCATGTCTGAGTGGTGCTTGCATTATGCTTGGGATATTCCCTTTTTTTACACCTAATCATGCTAAGCATTGTAGAGCAGTGTTTTGTGGAGATTTTTGGGCACGATCAGTCGAGATCCTAATGTTTCCAAGACCAACCGGCTACATGTTGATCTTTGGATTTTCTTTATTATATTCTATAACTTCCTCTAAATGGATCGGTACTAATATTCTTGAAGTCTTGAATTTGAACCTGTTGTTTCTCAAACTCAATCGGTTCATTTGTAGCTACATTGTTCTGTCTAATTAGTGTGGGTTCCCATTCAAAGTTATGTGTTGCTATAAATTTTCACCAACATTATCGTTTTTTACCAACTAAGTTGTATTGTATTCCCCAATATGCATACTAACAACTTATCTTATTTGAGTAAAAAATGGTACTCTCGGTAAAATGTTATAGTAATGCGTAACTCCAAATTTTAGGCTAATCATATCATTATAGACATCTTAGTGATATGTAGATAGAAATTGTACTTCAATGGATGAAAGTAGTGAACCATGGACGGAGTTAGGCGATTAGAACTATAATCATGGGTTTAGGAGCCCTAGTCGGTTAGAACTATCATCTTCCCCCTCTGGCCATAAGGAGGCACATGAAGGAGAGAAAGGGAGACATTTCTTTGAGCACATTGTTAAACTATAGCGTTGTCTCACTCGGCACAAAGATTGTGCGAGGTCAATAGTTGAACCATTTTCTTTGAATAGTTAGCAGTCGCCGTAGTGATTGTAGGGTTGTGGTTTTGAGATAAAGCTAATCATTTGGAATATGAGTTATACTTGGATTGTTGATGTCCTGTTAAACCATCTTCTTTGCATTTGAAATTGAGAACAATCGTCTTGTGTAGTGATTGCATTGGATTGAGTTTGTAATAGCGAATGAAATTGATTAGGTCAAAGTTGTGAGTATACTTGTCAATGTAGGATGAAAGGTCTAAGATTGATAGGAATTTATTGAAATGTGATGTGAGATTGATGCAGGGGGGGTGCACCTACACTTGATTTATGTATACACATGCGAGAACCCCCTATATAATTGGGGGGGGGATACTTACCTTCCTTCGTTGAATATTGTCCACCCTATAAGTAGCTAAATTTCTACTGGATGGTATTTTCTAACACTCTATCATTATATATAAATTTTAAAGTCACATAATTATAATCACCCTATCTTATTTATAAGTAGTAGAAATTTCGTGTGAACAATTTGCATATACATTACACATACATTACATTGCGTAGATGTTACTCTGCACATTACAGACATACAACCATCACACTATAAACTTTAGTGTACTACATATGATTTCTGAACCCCCCAAGAAACCCTAAATAAGCTAGCCAACCCTTCCATTGCCGGATGACGGTACTTTCCATCCAAAGGCGACCGTTTTCAACAAATCCATCCACATGTCCACATACATTTTGCTTATTTCTCATCCAATGCCACTAATGGCAGATGATTTATGTTGAACATATAAATAAATAAAACTTTAAACTTAATTCTATTTATGCTACTTTACATCTAAATTTGTAAAAATACCACAACTTAAATCACACTGTACATTATATATAATTCTCAAATTCACATTTAGAGGATGCTATTGTATATCTAAGAAAAATGTAAAAATTATGTGTCTTGAATAAAATCCACCCTACATTTTCTCGCACGTGGTTTTCTACATTTTTGCCAGTGCCTGCCCCTAGGATTGATAGAGTGTGATTGAAGATATGAGTGAGTTTTGAATGCGAGTGAACCAAAATTAATCCATGTGAGTTAAAGAATGAAACAAAGATAATCGATTTGTAGAAACCAAGTTTAAAGAAGGAGTTGAGTTGATGATGAATCTCCATGTGTTAGAGCATAGTGAGATAAATTTGAACAATATGCTTTGAGAAATCAACATCATTGTTAAACCATTGCCTAAGAGTTAGGCAGTCTTTCACATTGGAGAGAGGAAGAGTCAGATAGGGTTAACATGAATATAAGGAGATGAAACTATTGACAAACATCGTATTGAACTTGATTTGTAAAGAACATACGTAAACTATCAGCCAAAAGTGGCAACTGAGAGATTAATTAGGAATGAAGAATATAACTGAACCATAGTCTTGCAACGCTTGGAGAGGAAGTTCCCCAAGCGGTTGAGATAGAGTTGATAGATTATTCAACGAGATAGATGATGGAGAGAGAGAGAGAGAGAGATTGTTGTTGATTGAGAGGGAGTTGCCCCATGATATGGAGAGAGTTAGGGTTACTTGGGAAAGGAGCCACTTGAGTAGCAATAAGTCATGTGAAAGGCAAATGAAGCATTAGGAAGAGAGAAGGTCAAAGGTTAGTCAAAGAGAGAGGTTGCTTGATTATTGTTGAAGCTTATGAAAGGTGAAGAGCATGAAGAATCATGATATTAAATGTGTGAATATAGTTGAGACAATGACTATAGTGTAGAAATTGAGATTAGTGAACCCTTTGACCAACTGAAGCTGATGATAAAGTTTTGATCAGTTAGGTAATTGTAGGAATAATAGATTATGAGTTAAAGTGTTGGGATAAACTCTGGATTATCATTTTTATTTAGGCATGAGTTGTCTTTGGATGAAGTTAGAATCTTAGATTAATATCTAGTCTAGAAACTATGATATATGAGAGTGAAGTGTAAGATAACTGACTTGACTATGGTTTTGTGTGTTACCCTAACTATTGTTATGAATGTTGCAGGTCGTGCAAGGCAGTCAAGACTATAGCTTGACCTTGGTATTAGCTATCAATTACATAATTGTTGGTAATTATTAAATCTTGGAAGTAACAATTTTTTTTTGTCTTGCATTGGAAATAACATTGACCAATTAATGAAGGAAAATTGTTATGATTTGAAGATGCATTGGCCAATGGTTACAAAGAAAATTGTTACACTCAAAAAGATCATGGTTACGAAAGACTATTGTTACTCTTTACCGTGAGGAAACAGAAACTTACAAACCACAACCAAAAGAAAAAATTGAATGAGATTTAGGACAAGAGGTCATGAGAGGAACCTTTGACAAAAAGAGAAGTGAAAGATATGTATATGGTGTTTTTAGAATGAGTAGCATCCCTTTTGTCTAATTAATGAATTTAATGTGACAAATGCATGTAAGAGATGCCGGTTAAGTCTTGAGAGTCTGTACCTTGGGTTTTGGTTATTTTAAGTCATAGCAAAAACCTAACTATAATAACCCACACTATTTAGACAAAATAATGTAGTGGTCAGTTCTCCCCATTCATTGTTGTAGAGTGCTCTTTACCAATTCACCGGTGATCCATGGTTTATGCATCACTAACAACCCTCCCCCATGGACCTAGCCTACAAAGCCTTTTCATAGTTGTTGCATCAATAGCACATCTTCAACACGGTTGGGCCCAAACCATGGCTACTGAAGACATTCTATTGCTTAGATGGGAGACTTACACATCCATTTGTCTCAAAGCAACACTTCTATATATTGTTGGCTTTAGGAGAGAGACCATAACATTTTTCAGCTGCTATCAGCCGTTTCATTATTGTAATAATCAATGCCAATGTTTCAACCAAATCTCATTCATTTTTCAAGTTGAGTCTACCTACTGACAAGCATCCATAAGGTATAATTCTAGCACCTTACATGACATAATCCCAACACCACCCAACATGGTCACTCAACTGAATAATGTTATGACTTAGGGCCACTTTATATGCAGACCAAGAACTATGACCATGAAAATGTAAAGGTCGTTCAAAATCATCCAAAGGTTGTACCATGGGAAACAAAGTGAAATTTTCTTTTAATACCAACCAACTTTAGTTTTTTTTTAAATCATTGGTTTTCATCTATATATTTCTAATTGAGCTATGAGTTAATTATCTATTATTTGATGGAAGTTTTGTTAGAGATTATGGATGTAAGTTATTCTATTTGTTTTTTGGGGTAACACCCTCAAAGAGTCAAAGAGCATAGATTTGTGACAATTTTGGATAAATTTGGATCCTCAACTATTTTATGTCATTATCTTATGATTTTATAAAATTATTCTCTTACATTGGAATTATGAAGCCCTGGGGTGGACTCCCTGGGGGGTGCACTCCATTGTCAAGTTGAATACCACGTGCGATAAAAAAAATCTACTTTTTACATAAAGGATCATCAAAATGCGTCAAAATTTTATCATATTTTTTTCATGAGTAGACATACATGGTATCTATTACATAGTAAAAAATGGTAACCAAATGTGATGATTTGTTTTTTTTTTATAAAACATACCGTTTCTAACTAGAATGACGCAGAATTGAACTAAAACAATTGCTACAAAAAATAAAGATGACTAAAAATTTCAAAAAAATATAAAAAATATATAATCAATGGTTATGTATATGTAGAAAAAAAATTATAATTTTTAAAATTATCTATGGCATATAATTAGGGTACCAAACTTTTTATCGCACGTGGTAATGAAACGTAAGGGGGTGTGATCACCCCGTGGTGGACTCTTTATACCACATACAAACTAATGAGAGTGTAAAAAAGCGTACTATTTGAGGCATTAACGGCAGGGTTGTCTATTGTGTCGTGACGGAGGCTTATCCCGGCATAATGTCGTGCCGTCACGACACGTATCCGTCACGACATTATGCCGGATTATGCCGGATGTTGTCTTTATCCTGCCGGACTTGAATTTTACCGATTTTTTTGTGTAATTACATTACCCAATTTCGGACACGTAGGATTTACATTGTCCACGTGTGACGACATGTCAGCAAAGTAAAGGGAAAGTGGGGAAAATTCTACTAGCGCCCGTCCGCCCCCCCGTCCGCCCCCGTTCCCAATCCCCGTTCCCACCCGTCCGCCCTCGTTCCCAATCCCCGTTCCACCCCGTCCGCTCCCGTTCCCAACCTCCGTCTGCCCACGTCCCCCGCCCCGCTCCCAACCCGTCCGCTCCCCCGTCCGCCCCCCCCCCCCCGTCCGCTCCCCCCCCCTCCGTCCGCTCCCCCGTCCGCCCCCCCGTCCGTTCCCCCCACCTCCGTCCGCTCACCCGTCCGCTCCACCGTCCGCCCCCCCCCCCCCCCCGTCCGCTCCCCCGTCCGCCCCCCCCCCCCCGTCCGCTCCCCCCCCTCCGTCCGCTCCCCCGTCCGCTCCCCCCCCCTCCGTCCGCTCCCCCGTCCGCTCCCCCCCCCTCCGTCCGCTCCCCCGTCCGCACCCCCGTCCGCTCCCCCGTCCGCACCCCCGTCCGCTCCCACCCCTTCCGTCCGCTCCCCCGTCCGATTCGAACACTATAAATTGAGGGTGCAAGGTGCCATTTTTGCCTCCACTGACATAGTGTGTCTCAAGTCTTTTGATTCTCCTTTGAGGAGTGAGGATTGAATGCGTGAGACCCGAATGCAGAGTATACTTTGTCCAATCTAGTGTCTGTGAATTAGGGTTGCCCTCGTAGCACTCTTGAACAGGACCTAGTATGCGATCAAAGTGACTTGCTCTAACTTGTTTGTATTTGCAGGTTTTGTTGAAGTCATGCCACGCCGAAACGATGCATGGGATCATTGGTACGAGGATAAGGGGAGGGTTCCCGGTAAATCACAAAGGCAGGTTAAATGTAGGTTTTGCCCGTTCGTCATATCTTACCGAGGAGATAGAATGTTGGCCCACCTTGGTTATAGACCTCATGTAGGGGGTGCTTCTGATGTTTCCACATGTAGGATGGTACCCCCGCATATTAGGGCCTTGTTTGAACATTGCGGAGGCATTGTGCCCTTACATGTAGGCATTGTAAATGAGGACTCTCTGGTGGCAGATATTGTACCTTTGGAGCCTATTATAGCGGGCTCCGTAATTAGTGAAACAGAGCCTTTGCTTATGTCCCAAACCACTCAACATTCTGATGTTGTGATATATGGCACTCCTCCTCGTGAACTACGTCAACTCAACATAACGGAGGGGTTCAATGTGTCAACAAAACAACTCCTCGATAGAGCATGGGCAACGGCTTTTTATGAAGCTAACATTCCTTTCAACATTGTGAGACATCCTGCATTTGTTCATGCTGTGCGTGAAACTGCCCGTCATCGAATGCCAGCCTACACACCACCATCGTACAATGCCATCCGTACGAAGTTGTTAACTGATATAAAGGTTGACCTAGATAGGCAAGTGAAGGAGAAGCTGGGGAATTCCGTTGAAAAATACGGTGTTACAATATGTTGTGATGGATGGGACAACGTGCAAAACCGACCTCTCCTAAACGTTCTTCAATGTGGCACAAAGGGAGACGGGAGGGAACGGGTGCGGACAGGATGGGAACGGGGTACGGACGACGGGGAACGTGTGGCGGACGGAGGGAACGTGGAGCGGACGTGAGGGAACGCGTGCGGACGGGAGAGGAACGTGGGGCGGACGGGAGGGAACGAGGAGCGGACGGTGGGGAACGTGTGGCGGACGGGAGGGAACGCGGGGCGGACGGGTGGGACGGGTGGGACGCCCCACCCCCCCCCCTCTCCCGTCCGCTCCACCCCCGTCCGTCCGCCCCACCCCCCCTCCCCCGTCCGCTCCACCCCCCCGTCCGTCCGCCCCACCCCCCCCCCTCTCCCGTCCGCTCCACCCCCCTCCCCCGTCCGCTCCATCCCCCTCCTCTGTCCGCCCCTCCCCTCCTCCGTCCGCCCCCCCCCCCTCTCCCGTCCGCTCCACCCCCGTCCGTCCGCCCACCCCCCCTCCCCCGTCCGCTCCACACCCCCGTCCGTCCGCTCCACACCCCCGTCCGTCCGCTCCACCCCCATCCACCGTCCGCACCACCCCCCCGTCCGTCCGCTCCACCCCCCTTCCCCGTCCGCACCACCCCCCTTCCCCGTCCGCCCCACCCGTCCGCCCCCGTCCGCCCCACACCCTCCTTAGTAATATTTTATTACTTTGATTTTAACACAATGATAAACACAATGGCAAAATGGTCTACGTGGCAGGGGAAATATGCACATCCACGTCGACGTTTTCTGCCACATAGGACGCCACCTTGGCAAGAAGGTAAGTATTTTACCCACCCTAGTCGGCTCCCCTTATGTTGACCCTACGTGGACCACAACGGCGGGATAGACAACCCTGATTAACGGACATAGTATATAAGGGAAAGGTAATTTTTTCTCTAATGTGTACATTCAAAAAGAGGGAAGCTAAGACATGAGCAATGAGCAATGAGCGGTGAGCGGTGAGCGATAACACATGAGCAGTGAGCAATAACTCGTGAGCAATGATGCCAAATTTAGTAATTGGACACGGTTTTAGGATATATACTCTAAAATTGGAATTTGTATTTTTGCAATCTAGAAAATATAAAGTACCCGCATTTTGATTGAAGAAGAGTGAAAGGAACCTATTACCATGGATACTTTCAAAATCATTAGTCCATTGTTGGTTTTTATTATAAAAATCCACACTAATACATGTCACTTTATGCCATGATACTATCCATCGTGCCCATTCTGCTACGAACAAAATGTTTTGAGCCCAATATGAAGTTACGATAATTTGGAGAGGCAAGAGTACTGAATTTATCCATAACGACCTCCATGGACAAACCTGCCAAGTGATGTCCTTCACCGTTTGATGGACATTTTAGGAAATAGTCTATTAGGAATGGTTTGCTCATTGTTATTACTATAGCAGAGTTCTTGGCAGTGGGTGTTTTCATGACCTCATTGGCAACGCATTGGGAAGTCATGTCAAAACACTATATTCGTTAAATTGAGACTTTCTCTAGTCTCAAATTAATATATGGATCAAACAACATGAAGATGCCCGAAACTATATTGTCAACAATCTCAAATATATTATATGTTCTAATACCCCAAATCTATGATGTGCGGACATAAGCACATATGGTAGAGCACTCGACACCAACTTCATCAACAAAAACACATTGGGTAGAGCACTCCAAACAAAATTCACCCAAAAAACATATAAAATGATTTCTATTATTAGCATGGTCAATAAAATATAGACATTGCAACATACGAAGTGCATGTAATAAATGCATATTTCTTCAATGGACAATTTAGTCCCAAACTTAATAATAAGATGAACTTCACATTTGTTTTGAAATATAGTAAATGGATATTCATCCATCCCCAAACAATATAGCATTCGTAAGTTCAACCCAAACTCTACCCCAATTTTGAAGAGCACACATATGAGTAATATATATTGCTAGAATTACATATGAAACTATAATCATGCTTATACAATCCTACCAACTCTCTCATTCAACGTGGGTTGCTTCTTGTGTGATCCGAGCAAGGTTGTCTTTTGCAAAAGTTATGTACTTTTGAGGGATGGACACTGATCCACTATGATTTTTCCGTGGTTTCCATGCTATGAATATGGAATCTGTATCCACCCAAGATGGACCGTGCTCAGAATCCACCTTCCACCGAAAATTATGGTTTGTATCCCAGCCTGTATAATGCCGAATCACATCTTCGTTCCGTGCTGTCGGTCTGTAGTACTCCACTTGTATTTGTCGAAAATGAGGGCTGGAAGTTGCAAAATTTGGTTTAGACAAAGCTCTTGCCACCCACACTGGCTTCGCATATGTCTCATCTCCAGGACGCAAAATGAGCATATAACCTTCATGACAATCCACCGCAATGCGGAATGAAGGTGGGGGACGTTGACTAGCAGGCCCAACGTAATGGTCGTCCACATCAAACTCCTCACGAACCTCTCCATTTTCCAAAAGGCAAGCCTCCGAAGCTTGTACTTCGACACGAGTTTGTGGCCAAAACCCGTGCCTCAATGTATGAGGGCTATCTTGGTGTAGGTCTGACAAGGCGGCATGAACACGTGTCCAATAATGTATCCAACTCCCGTAACGATGCCAACATGATCCACCAACATCCGCTATCTTCAAACTCTCCCAATATTGTATGAAGCCTGATATACCTTCAAAATATCCTCCAAATTCTTCATGGGTATTGGCTTGCAAGGCCTGGGCTCTCCATCCGGTAACATCGTCTTTCCATCCGCATCCACGCGCCACACAAGGAGACCTTCCGGCGGGCTCCAGTCTTGTGTCGTGCACAACAACTTGTATTGCATGGCGGGTACACCATCGTCACGCATGTAGAAGCGGAATTGTTGTGCCTTCGTATGCCCGATCAATCGGTGAGCTCCGCTTCGAATAAATGGTTCTATAAATGCCTTAAAGTCAGGCACCTCCTCAATCATATGGGGGATGACGGGAACGTTCTCCAAATCCATGTACGACTTCATCAATAAGGGGATTGTTGGAAAATCCTCCTCCCTCAACTTCATGCTCCACCGCCCAAAAGATGCATCAATATCATCGTGCGTGTGGCCTACCAGTAGGAAGGACACAAAAACCTCCTTGAAAATGCCTTTCGCAACCAACAACGACCAATATGCAAATACATATCTACTTTTATTGTCCTTGGCACAATTGTCCAATTGGACACGCAAAGTGGGGGGCAACTTCTTGGCAATCACGGGTTCACTGGGTGGCTCTGGCAACGAATGCAAGCATACATCTTTTCCATCCAACACCGCTTCATATAAAGGTGTTGAACCCGTATTTTCAAATAACAATCCTGAAGAATAGGCCGGCGGTTTCTCCAAATCACGTAAAAGCCTTGCGAATGACCCTATTGTGTGGTTTGAATCCGCTGGATACAAATCAAGAATATAATGAGCAAACTTGACATCCCCATGTCCATGTGCAATCATTCCTGTAATGCCAACCCAATGTGATTAGTATCTATGAATAAATAAACCAATTTGAGGGAATCCATGTTCTCAAGCACATCACGTAATAAAACACCACAACATTTAGGGTATGCGATGACATTGTTTCCAAATTCACCTGTAAACGATACAGGCAGCTTAAAAAGTCCATCCGTGGCCTTGATTCGATTTGCAAAACATGGGGAGGCTGTTTTGGCATGATCCATTTTGTCATGGATGACCGTAAGAACCTCCAAGGGCCTGGAGATGGACAAAGCTCTATTTGTGTAGTAATCATTACGGTGTGCCTCTTGCATGTTTACATGCTTGAAATAGTTCAATTGATGTGCCGCATATGACTCGGTGCCCATCGTGTGTGCATCGCGAAGGCGCTTCAACTTCTCGCAATTAGAGCAACGGGAAAATTTGTCCCCTCGTCTTTTTGTAATGTATTCGCTAAAGTTTGCTTTCTTGATTGCACTCAATTTTGACAATGAAATTGGCTCCAAACCGACCTTCTCGCCAACTGCATTCACGTCCAACAATATGTCTTTCCATTTTGTGCATGTGGGAAGAACTTTCTCCACAACCTTTTCCCCGGTTGTGAGTGTGCGTGTTTTGTGTGGCATTGCATCGGCAAGGGGGACGATGATGGTCGCCAGAGTGGTCGTTGCTTACCTTGTTGCTTCCCTGGGTTTCTTTAAACCCACGTTCCCATGGTGACGGGAACGGCGGCCTTCCTTGGCATAAGCAGCTTGTCTATAAAAGTCCGCTTTTGACACACCGTGAATGGTGTACCATGCCTTACAACACACGTCTATGCTTTCAATGGTGATGACCTTGCGACCCGTCCCATTCACATGTATCGCCCTATGGACATCAAGTTTTTTGGTGGATCTTAGACGGAAATCTCCAAGCCACATTTCTTCGCGGATGGCCTTCAATTTATCCCTTGGAAACAATTGGCAACAACGATGCACACAACAATCCTTTGTGGCAACTTCTCTAATGGACTCCTCGCCGAGCAACCTTTGGCGTTTACAATCAGTTGCAGAGGGAGTAGGACGTGCCAATGTCTCGTACTTTCGTAAGCCTTTGCGGGGCCGAATGTTTGCTTGGAGCTCCATTTGGTTTTGCATGTATTGTCGTTCATGGTCACGCAAGCTAACTCCATCAATCGTGACATTCCTCAATGGCCACCTGCGGAGGGAGAACCTATGAGTGGTATCCACCTCGGAATGAATGAGTGACTCCAATATGACAACCCCAACGTCCTCTGTGCCAAGTGGGTTCTCATCAATGCAATTTTGTGGATGGGTGTTACGACAAATACCATCCGCCACAGCAACTCCACTATCATTAACGAGTACCACCTCCAAATTCAGCCACGAGGCCCTTGAAAGTCCCGAACATTCAACAATGGGACAGTGCGGTACGGAAGGCGAAGGTAAATCCAAATGATCTTCATCTGGACTGTCATCCATAGTAGCCTCCCCGACAATGTCTAGCTCATCCTCAGATGCAGATGGCCAAGTGGCCATGTCTTCAGATGACCAATCCCCTCTTTCACTAAACCCATCCATTGTGCCTACACACATGAACATACCACCTTGTCAAAAAAATCACAAAAATTGTAGATTCCAAACGAAGAATACAAAAACCAGCTTATATAATCAAAATTGCAAATACTCAGTGCTCATACATGTTCATATGACAGCTATGCCATTGGGTTTGCAAAGGTTTGGGTTGTCCAGCGGACACACTGTCATCCAGAGCCCATCCACACTGTGGGGATGGCTTTGGGTCGAGCGGCCCAAACCTTGTGGCAGGATGGGTTCATGGTCTTCCAGAGCCCATCCACAATGTGGGGATGGGCTTGGGTCGAGCGACCCAAACCTTTTGGGGGGATGGGTTCATGGTCATCCAGAGCCCATCCACAATGTGGGGATGGGTTTGGGTCGAGCGACCCAAACCTTGTTGGCGCAGGATGGGTGTAGGCTCATCACAGAGAGCACCCACACTGTGGGGATGGGCTTGGGTCGAGCGACCCAAACCTTTTGGGGGGATGGGTTCATGGTCATCCAGAGCCCATCCACAATGTGGGGATGGGTTTGGGTCGAGCGACCCAAACCTTGTTGGCGCAGGATGGGTGTAGGCTCATCACAGAGAGCACCCACATTGTGGGGATGGGTTTGGGTCGAGCGACCCAAACCTTTTGGCGGGACGGGTTCATGGTCATCCAGAGCCCATCCACAATGTGGGGATGGGTTTGAGTCGAGCGACCCAAACCTTTTGGCGGGATGTGTTCATGGGCATCCAGAGCCCATCCGCAATGTGGGGATGGGTTTGAGTCGACCGACTCAAACCTTTTGGCGGGATGGGATCATGGTCATCCAGAACCCTGCCCACACTGGTTAAATGGGTTTGGGTCTATCAGGGTCAAACTAAAAACCGCCCACAGTAGGGCAGGTGTTTGGGTCGACCGACCCAAACTTTAGAAGGGTCATACTAAAAACCGCCAACACTAGTGTAGGGGTTTGGGTCGACCGACCCAAACCCACCGCAGAATCCGGCGTATAATGCGGCAGAAATTGCGAGGTGGGATGAATTTGAGCTCATTCCGAAGTTCACAGTGGGGTTGCATGCTGTGGATAGCTGCTCGTGAACGGCAGCGTGCACGAACCTTGAAGTACAGCTCCGACTGAGAGTTCTCCCTACGATTTCAGGAGTGGGAGAAGAGCAAAAAGAACCGACTTTTGGGGGGTGCGCCCCTTTATACTATCCACCTCCGCTTCCCCAACTTCCTCATTGGATGCCTTTCCCGCCTAGTTCTCCTGCAGAGGTTATTTTCAAACCTCCTGACAGAATTCCCCGCCTTTTGTTAATTATAAAAAAATGCGAATCTAACCTAGCTCTTGGATACCCCAACCGTCATCTGACTTTGTGTGTGTTGAGAATGTCTATTGAAAGTAATGTGGATATTTAATCCGTTTCATATTGTTTTGTGTGGATATGACATGCACCATTGGAAGGAAGGGTGGCGGCCACATGTATTTTTCCAAGTGTCATGAGGAGAAAAGGTTTGGGATAAGTGATTTATATTAAAGACTTCTAGAATGTCACTCTAATGCATCATATACATATTAAATCATGATACTAATCTACTTGATCTCAAACATTACGGTATATTTTAACCAATATGTAGACAAAAGAAGTCTAAACATTGTGTAACGCCTTATGGTAAGAGTCACTAAATACAATAGTTAAAGTAGTTATTAAGATCCTCGCATGAGGAATTATATAATGATTGCATACAACATTGCTCTATTCTCTCGCATGCAAGTGTGGCAATGACGAACGTATGTGGACGTCGTTAAGGGGATACTAACCACCAATGTCGCTTTTTAGTTCAATCTTTTAATGATATTTGAATCTAATATCCTCAAGTTCACTTCAAGTTTACTAATGTGTGTGAGCAAAACATCCAAAGTTGGACCCTAAACCCTTATAACATCCACAACATGAAATGTGTATTGAATAAACACAAGACCAATTAGTATATCATGTTTAAACGTTCCAAATAACATATTAACACGATCAAGATTGTATTTACTCTAACCTTCCTATTAGACTCTTCTTCATATACAAACAACATCTATTATATCTTGCGCCATTATGTAATATACGTGGAGGGGACATTGAATAAGAACATGATTGCGTGAATGGCTTCATTTGATGTTGTGCTTCTCCGATTTACTTTTATATCACATTCCATATATTACATATATCATGAACCATGGTTTATTGGCAACTATGTGATTCATCAAAGTGAGCAAAACATCCAAAGTTGGACCCTAATAACATCCACAACATGAAATGGCATTTGAATAAATACAAGAACTATCAGTGTATCACGTTTAAACGTCCCAAATAACATATTAACATAATCAAGATTGTCTTTACCATAACCTTCCTATAAGACTCTTCCAAACCTTGGACAACTAACTAAGTGGCCAGCTATTTAGTTAGCTAAAAGCTCCAACTAGCTAAAGCTACGTAGGAATTTGGTGCCTCAAAAGAATAGCTAGCTAAAACTAAGTGCCATAATCCGGGCGAGGAAAGGTAGCTAGCTAAAGCTAGCTAAAGCTAGCTAATAGCTAGTTGGAATGTAAAACATATATTATTTTTTTAATATTAAGGGGGATCCCATATAGCAAAAACCTTGTTGTCCAAATTGACACCCACTTAGTTAGTTGTCCCATGGCTACAGTTTAGGTTTCGATTATGGTATCTGCAATCAATTTTCTGTAGGCCATTTCCAAGCTAATTCTTTTGGAAACTCTCAATTTTTACATTGAGATGTTTGTGTAGAAATCTCAATACACATGGCACAGTCTTCACTGTTCCTAATAGTCAATAGTCACATAGGAATCTAGTAAGATCATTAGTGTTAGCCGCTCACCCTAAGTGGGCATTTAATTAGGAACAATCTTCTAGATTAGTTAGTCAAGCTTATAATTAGGAACAATCTTCTAGGTAGGTTAGTCAAGCTCATGGTTGGGCTCACTTGTATATATATAATGAGCAATGTAGCACCAATGCCAGTTGAAAGTGAGGAAGCCAATGTATACGTGTGGATTTAAAAAATTCAAATTTCCTTGTGCACCAACATGAAAATAGAGAGGCAACCACGAGCAATACAACCAACTATATATTGTTTGGTTTCGTGTGAATGGATTTCTCTTTGGTTTAGAATGAATATGCATGTCACACAACTTTCTAGCTAGTTGAAGCTAAGTGAAAATGAGAGTTCCGAAAAATTTAGCTAGCTAAAGCTAAGTAGGAATCCTAGGTTCGGTGAACCTAGCTAGCTAAAGCTAAGTGACAAATAGGGGCCCGACCTATTTAGCATGATGGTGATACAAGTTGGCCAACTATCCAAGGTCTGGACTCTTCTCACCAAAATGCACAATGTTACCCGTTAATATTGGATAGATTAATATGTTATAACCCTAACCCCTTACCCCCTAAACCCTAAACCCTTAACACCAAATATCGTAGTTGTTCACTGATGCCTCCATATACAAACAACATCTATTATATCTTGCGCCATTATGTAATATACGTGGAGGGGACATTGAATAAGAACATGATTGCGTGAATGGCTTCATTTGATGTTGTGCTTCTCCGATTTACTTTTATTTCACATTCCATATATTAAATATATCATGAACCATGGTTTATTGGCGACTATGTGATTCGTCAAAGTGAGCAAAACATCCAAAGTTGGACCCTAATAACATCCACAACATGAAATGGCAATTGAATAAATACAAGACCAATAAATACAAGACCGATTTACTTTTATATCACATTCCAAGTAAATATATGATCATCAATGGTTTATTGGCGACTATGTGATTCATCAAAGTGAATATATAAGGGATTTACAAAAAACTTGAGCATGTTAGCATTTTGAACTAAGGATCATGCAATTCAAAATCCTTACAAAATGCACTTGGGGAAGGCATTCATTTAGGCTCCACACTGAAGTATTCTAAATTTCCGAATGTCATGTTGGGGGGTGGGGGTTATATTTCTTATTCATTGAATAATGTGTGAGTTGTTGGCATCATTGGTAAAGTCTAAAAGTCAATGATTACATCGTTAAATGTCACGCAATTGTATTATTTTTCTAACGTGCTCAAACAAAAGAGAAACAAATGACTTCAACTTGTTTGGAAAATTTAGGGCATGGTGTCATGTAAGTAGGGGTTAAGTATTAGTTTTAGCATAAAGTTACGTTGTAAAAATGCATTAGTTGTATAAATGGTTAGTCTTGTAGAATACCGCATTTGATGTAGCACCTAAGGGTACTCCAAAGTGTCTTCAAATAACTAATGCCCGCTAAGGGGTTAGAGTTAGGGTTTAGGATTTAGGGTTCCCCGTAACCCTATTTCCGTTGGTGCCCTAATCCTGTGGGCACCCAATTCCCGAGGCAAACAAAACCCCAGCCGCCACAGTTTCTCCTCCTTTCTCTCTCTCTCCGCGCCAAGCATTCGCTCCGCGTGTCTCTTGGAAGCGCCGCTTTCGCGAAGCGCCATGGCTATTCAGGGCGGCATTTGATTCCTTCTCTCTCTCCCGCCTAGTGTTTCTTCTCCTTCCCTCCCTTCTCTTGCTCTTAATCTTAGAAGCTAGGAGGTGTTTCCAATAGAACAGAAACCTACGGAGGAAGTTAGTCGAAGATTGTTGAAGGGTTTTCGAGCATTGTGTGGGAGCTTTAGCGAGTGCTTGCGAAGTTCATGTGTTTGTAGATTATTTCTCTTTTGGAGTTTGTATTGTATTTGGAGTGCTTGTGAGATTCAGGAGTTCTATAAGATAATCAGGAGGTGTTTGAGACATATAGAAGTGATTTGAGAGCTTCAGTTGTTGTTGGAGTGATTCAGTTGTTGTTTGAGAGATTCAGCTGTTGTTTTGAGAGATTCAGCTGTTGTTTTGAGATATTCAAAAGTGCGTTGAAAGCCTGAGGAGTTGTATGAGAGATTCAGGCTTTATTTGAGAGAAGTAAGAATTATTTGAAAGCTTTAGTAGTTGTTTGGGAGTTTAGCGTGTGTCCGAATCACATTCAGCTGTTTGTGTGTTACTGGACGAAGAACACCAGCTCTACTCCACAGTTTTTGCAACAACAGCTTTAAAAGGTAATATCTTTTGTTATACCCAACATGTATTAATTAATTCATGGTGCTGTAGCATACACAACGCATAAGCATTGTATATGCTCTGTGCCAACCTTTAAAATATATATTAAATAGAACAGTTTGGGGAGACGACCCAAACACGTCCTGCTGTTTGGGTCGGTCGACCTAAACTCAGCCTCCTATTTGGAACGCTCGGCCCAAAAACATCCTCATGTTTGGGTCGCTCGACCCAAACCCAGCCTAATGTTTGGGTCGCTCGACCCAAACCCGTCATGATGATTGGGTCGCTCGATCCAAACCGGGCCTGATGTTTGGGTCGGTCGACCTTAACCCAGCTTCCTATTTGGTACGCTCGGCCAAACACATCATCATGTTTGGGTCGCTCGACCTAAACCAATATTCATATTTGGTACGCTCGGCCCAAACACATCATCATGTTTGGGTCGGTCGACCCAAACCCAACCTCTAAATTATTATCTTATCAATAAATCCATGATGTTAAACACAATATAAAATGAAAATCCACCCAAAAAATAACAAAATAACATATCACCATACAAATGATGTTCACATATAACAGTGCACAATCCACCAAAATATATGCGCCAATCCATTAAATTTCCCTTAAATCAATTGAAAGAAGTTTGGGTCGAACGATCGAAACTAACATTAAGCTTGAAGAAGTTTAAACTATCCATTAAGCTTGAAGAAGTTTGGGTCGAACGACCGAAACTAACATGGTTTATTCTTTCCTTACAGATGGCCCCAAAGAAAAGACCCGGTAAAAGGTGGTTCATGCTTGCGCCAGACATGTTATGGCAGGAGCACGAAACACCGCAGGATGACTCCTATGTTCCAAAGGACAATCTTATCCTCGCTTGGTCAATTCAAGTGGTCAAAGCCTCGCAATACAAAATGATATTTGTATTGAAAGTTGGCACCATGGAGAACCATACATGGGCCACAGTCACGGGGTGGGAGGTGGCATCGGTTCAGTCGCTTGGTGACTACGTGGACATCATCCTAGAGAACTCCGCGGTGCAGAATGTCCATATGTTCATGCACCAGTTCTCCGAGCCGTTCGACGCAATCTACGTAAAGGAGTCCTGCGTTGAACCAGACGTCATCAAACCGGAGTCGATATTTATCGATAGCAGTATATCGAACACCAAGGTCTCTAGCCGGTTTACAAAATTAAAACATGCAATCACCGTGCTGAACAAGGCCATTCAGAGCAAAACAAAAAGTCAGCAACCTGCGAGGCGGAAAGCAACAACTGAGGAGGGTGCAGGGTCGTCAAGGCCTCAAACGGTGAGGAAGCCGCGACCAGTACCGTCTGACTCAAGATGGACGACTCCCTCAGAGACACCGGCGGATAGCGAGACGCCTACGCCTTCTGCCAGCCGCCAAACAACACCATCGAAAAGGGCGAGAGAGTCATCTGTGATGACCGAGGAGCCAGTTTCACCTGAGCTGCGCATGCCAAAGCCCGGGCAAGAGGTGGATGCGGGGGAGATACAGAAAATCGTGAACAATTTCACGTCCAAGTGCTCCCACTGTTTCTTCATGGGTAGAGATTTCAAGTTCGATGTCAACATCAGCCAGTGCCATCTAGCGCCACCAGAAAAGTGCGTCCGAGCAAAAGAAGACGCCTACGTCGACTGGATAATCGCGCAGATCGTCAGCGAACAATTCAAAGACGACAGGCAAACAATTGTAGTCATGCCCCAGGGACAGAAGAAAATGCCTACCCCTGAAATGTGGCCTACAATTCAGAAAGGCGATTTTTGGCTGATAGACGGCCAGCACAGTGTGGAGGCATCAAAGAAAATCCAACTGATGACCGAGTGGGATGATCCCAACCATCAGAAGGAAAAGCTGAAGGTCTGGAAGGCATTGGTGGTGTGGTCCGACGACGAGACCAGGCTCAGCGACATCTCCCGATACTTCAACATGGGGAACAAGAAGAGGGCCTACCAAGCTTCCTGGATAAGGAATATCATGGCCTCACGGGAGGTGTGGGAGTTCTATGGCAGGCCTCCCAAAGAGAGGGAGAACACCAAGGACAAGAATCCAAAGTGGAAGGTGAGTATTGTTTGGGTCGATCGACCCAAACTCTTGTTTGCAGCCTCGTTTTTTAGTTTGGGTCGATCGACCCAAACTCTTGTTGCAGTTATTTTTCATGATATGTCTTGGAAATCACATGTACATATCTAACACGCATTCAAATGGTTTGTTTTGGGGAAATGCAGGATTTCAAATACCAGATGATAAATAAATTCTCCTCAATTGATAATGCTAGTCAAAAGCAGAAGAAATACAACGATCTAAGAGGGGAGATTTATTTAATCACAGCTTCCGATTTCGTTTGGATGAAATGGAGGAGTGTATTTGAAAAGCATGAGGCGGGTGAGCTAATCGACCCCGACACAAGCATGCTCTTCAACCAGGCATCGCGCTTCAAGCAGATGAAGCCTCTCGTGAGGGAGTTCTTCAGAACTCTTCAAGGGCTGTCGGAGGCAGAGATGGGGAAGGCAGCATCCCACATCTTGCACATGCAGCCGACGGTGAAGAGATGTTGGGTCCACCCGAAGATCGTCTTCAGCAAGCCCAAATGCTTCGTCCCTTCATGCTACACCATGAAGGAATGGACGGAGAACAGGAAGAAGAAGACGACCATCGTCCAGGAGCTGCACAAGCTAGTTCCTGAGAAGAAGCTCATCGTGGATGGAGAGGTTCACGAGGCGCACTGGAGGGAGTTCAAAGCCGAGTATAAGTTCACTAGTGCGTCCATGGCGGCACTCATGAGGGAGGCGGGAGACGACTTCCTCAGGTCGAAGCTCGTGAAGGGGGGGAAGAACCGGGCGCTTCCCGAGCACTCCGCGCGTGCCTTCTCCAACTTCGTAAAGGAGAAGCAGATCGTCAGTTTCGAGGGCGACGCGCATTTCAACTTGGTCACCCTCGACCCTCTAAAGATCCAAGGCTGGCCGGGGTCTGATGCCAGGAAGGCCATCAGGACGAAAGCCGGGGACCGCTTCCCCTTCGGAATGATAGACTTCAGGAACATCCCTGGAAGCTCATTCGAGGGGACAATGAGCACCCCGTTTTACGAGCCATTCCTGTCAAAGTTCGTGGACTACAACAGCCCCAAATTTCGGGAGGTCGACATCTGGTTGTGGATTGTCGAGGACAGGAGGGCGGAGCAGGTGTACGGGATCGTGCGGAAATTGCAGCCAGAGTACGCCGTCTCGAAATCGTACTACGTTGCTGCACCGGCGGAGGGGGCGTACAACACTTTGAAAGACAAGAAGACGAAGGTCATCAACGTGCTGTGCTTGTACTTCGTGTACAAAGCTGAGCTGCTGAAGGTGCCAAACCATCCCATAGGCCGGATGGAAAAACTTTTCCAAGTCCCAGAAGGGTTGGGTACCAGCAGGAGCTTGTACGACGAGGCGAAGTACGCCAACTACCCCGCGGATGAGCTGCGGACGGAGTTCTAGCTGCGGATGATGAGGACCCTCACGAAGAGAGGGGACTGCATCTTCAACGTCTTCGGGGGCTCCAAACCAATTTTTTCTGCTATGGTAAGTAGCTCTAAATAAATTGTCGACAGTTTGGGTCGAGCGACCCAAACTACACACTGCCTGCTCAGAGTGGAGCAACCTAATCTACACAAAGCCAAGTTTGGGTCGAGCGACCCAAACCAGACATTGTATAGGTTGGGTTGCTCCACTCTGAGCAGGCAGTGTGTAGTCTGGGTTGCTTTGTGTAGTCTGGGTCGGTTGACCCAGACTCCACACTGGCTGGTCTGAGTGGAGCAACGCAACCTACACAAAGCCTACTTTGGGTCGCTCGACCCAAACTTGGCTTCGTGTAGGTTCGGTTGCTCCATCCAGACTAGTGAGTGTGTAGTCAGAGTCGACCGACCCCCAGACTAGACACTGCCTGGTGTGAGTGGAGCAACCCAACCTACACAAAGCCTACTTTGGGTCGAGCGATCCAAACTAGGCATTGTGTAAGTTGGGTTGCTCCACACAGACCAGGCAGTGTGTAGTCTGGGTTGCTTTGTGTACTCTGGGTCGAGCAACCCAGACTACACACTGACTGGTCTGAGTGGAGTAACGCAATCTACACAAAACCTACTTTGGGTCGAGCGACCCAAACTAGGCATTGTGTAGGTTGGGTTGCTCCACTCAGACTAATCAGTGTGTAGTCTGGGTCGAGCGACCCCCAGACTAGACACTGCCTGGGTTGAGTGGAGCAACCCAATTTACACAAAGCCTACTTTGGGTCAAGCGACCCAAACTAGGCATTGTGTAAATTGGGTTGCTCCATCCAGACCAGGCAGTGTCTAGTCTGGGTTGCTTTGTGTACTCTGGGTCGAGCAACCCGGACTACACACTGCCTGCCCTGAGTGGAGCAACGCTATCTACACAAAGCCAACTTTGGGTCGAGCGACCCAAACTAGGCATTGTGTAGGTTGGGTTGCTCCATCCAGACTAGTCAGTGTGTAGTTTGGGTCGCTCGACCCAAACTATGCAGTGTTTTTGTAAGATGGATGCCGATGTTTTTGTTTTCATTTTCTTTAGATTTGGTGTAAATCTAATGCAAGTGATCTGGGAATGTGCAGATGTTGGGGTTGACCATCTATTCGTACATAGATGACGCCGATGTTCTGTTCTACAGAACGCAGAAAGCGTTGGCGAGAAAAATGGACATCCTCGATTGGATCCCCGGAAGCTACGCCGAGGAGATTGTTGAAGGGGGCGAGAACCCTTTGGATAGGGCGAGGCGGACCAACCCGGAGGAGTTCGTTACTCAGGCCCCCGTCGCAATTCCCGAACCCCTGGTGGAATTGCATCCTGGCACCTCGTCACGGGGCCCAGGTGATGAAGCGGGAGAGGACGAAGAAGAGGAAGAAGAGGACCCCAAGGCGGAGGGCGAGGTGGAGGAAGGGGCAACGGGGTTCACGCAGGAATCTGAAGCCCCCCAACGAAAGAAGGCTATGCGGGTGGCAACTCCGCAAAGTAAGCTGGTGCCCGTCCTCACTGTGGACGACGCGAGGGACATGTACTCCAGGGACGCGACCGCCGCGTTCAGGGAGAGGAGGAGGCTGAAGGGGAAGAAGCTCTACGGCGACTACGCGGTGGAAGAGACCATCGCCATTAGCAGCGAGGACGAGGACGACATGGAGCTCGCCAAATGGCTCAGGTCGGATCCCCCCTCCCCCACAGCGTTTGCCGGCATGGTGAGGGTGAAACCCGAAGTCCTCACTGTGGACGAGGCTAATGAAAAGATGCGGAGGGACGAGGAGCAGCGCGTCCGGCTGGAGAAGGCTGCCGCCGAGGAACCCTCGGTCCGCAACGAAGTCGCGGAGTTGAGGGCTCTCCTCTTGGAGCAGGAGCGGCAAAGGGCGATGGCCCAACCTCCGTCCAGCGCGGACCTGATCACGCAAGTGATTCAGGGCATGTTGGCGCAGGGGTTGGTGATGGCTCCCCCGAGTGCATTTCCGCACTTGCCCGCCGGCTTCCCTCCCCAGAATATCAACCCGCCGCCCGCACCGCAGCAGTCCTTCACCTTCGGCCCTATGCTGCAGCCGCAAGCCCGCCCGTACGCGCCCGTCCAGCAGGTGGACGACCCCAGCCTTTGGCGCGTCCCCGGAGCTTCAAGTCCCTTGGGCCCCCCCCCCGCTTCGGCCTCCCATCCTCGTGCCCCCACACCACCAACAGGACGACCCCCACATGTTTGGGTCGTCCGACCCAAACACTGCCGCCCTTGCACCGCCAGCCAGAGACCCGCTCGAAGCAGGAGGGTTTGGGTCGGCCGACCCAAACCCCGTCTCAGCGACGGCCCCGGTGGACGAGCCCATGCTAGATGTTGAAGGCCCGCAAGGGCCTGGTGATACCTCTACTCCTAACCCAGTCGATGAACCAATGCATGATGCGCATGCGGAGGTTGGGTTGGGACAAAGGCCTGACAGTCAGCCTTTGCAGGAGCAGGTTGCTGCTGACGTCGCCGGACCAGGCGTTGGTGACGCAATTGGGGAAGCGCACGCGTTGGCGGCGTCAACGGCGTCAAGGCACGACCAAGGCGAGGTAATGCACTGACCCCACTCAGTTTGGGTCGCTCGACCCAAACTCCCTGGGTGTTTGTCTTCTTGCCTTGGTCGTGTCCCCTAGCTAGGAGGAACTGACCCACCCGTTCCCCCCCCCCTTCTTCGCCCCACCCCATCCCGCGCACCCCCGTCACCCCCCCTTTCGTCACCCCCCGACCATCCGTTTGGCCCCCCCCCACCCCCGGCTTGCAACGAAGTCCTCATCACGGCGGCTCGTCATTCAAATTTTGTTAGATGTAGACTTAGGCTAGTTTGAACACATCGTTCAACGCGGCTCTCCCCCAATATCAAAATGTACATGGAGCATTGTATAATATAAAATCACCATTGTTTACTCCCATATATTTGTATCTTCGGTTTGAATGTATACTGTATGCTCTTGCCTCTCTTGTATCCCTTGTTCCCCCCCCTGGGCCAATGAATCAAATGGTTTTGTGTATGCACCGAGTGCAAATAAATTTCCTTAATTCTTCGTTTGGACATAGCATGACATAAGTCGCCCCCGTTTTCTCTCGATCGTCCCCGCAGGGCTCGGAGCATAGCGTAGCGGCTCCCCAACGCTCTTCTCCCAGGAGCGGAGAGGGCAGCGCAGCGGCGCCCCCGGTTCTGCCCGCCCTGCGCGCGCTGCGGAAGGAATGATTCCTGGTGTTAGACCTTAACGGGGTCCTCGTCCAGTGCGTCCATTGTCCCAGGGTCCCCACGGTGCCTTTTTGCAAGCCCAAGGACGCGAACTACGACGGGCCGCCCACGCACATAAAGACCAAGCTGGTGCACCTCCGCCCGTGGCTTCGGCGCTTCCTGCAGATCGCCCAAAACAAATGGTGGGTGGTCGTGTGGAGCTCCATGACGGCCGAGAACACCAATGCGGTCGTGGAGTTCATCTTCAAGGGCTTCGAGCCCCCCTGCTTGGTCCTAGCACAGGAAACGTGTAGAATATTGTACACACCGGATGGCAAAGTCGTCAAAAAACCAAACAACCCCGCGTCCCCCCAATATCTCAAGGTCTTGAAGCCGATTTTTTGGGACCAGCGTCCGTCCTTGATAGGCGTCCCCTATGACGTCCGTCCCACCCGCGAGAACACGCTCATGGTGGACGACAGCGCTTCCAAGAACTTATTGAACCCGACGGCCAACTTCATTGTTTGCCCTACGTGGACGATCGAGAAGGTCCGGGACCGATTTTTGTTAGTCCTTGTTAAGTACTTGCAGACGCTCCGCGGTAGCGGGCTGCCCGTAAACCAGTTTGTTAGAAGTAATCCCATAGGCGAGAGATACTTGGATCCACGAGACCATTTGTACAGAGAGTTGTTCTCCCACGCGAAATTTAACAAGCTCATTTGAGAGAGTACATGTGTGTTTGTGTGTTTGTGTGTTTGTGTGTGGGGGCGCCCCCACTTTGTGTAATATATTCTTCATATGTATCTTGATTTTCACATGCTCTATCTCTCCCTCTTCCCTTTGGGTTCTGTTTTGTTTTGTTTCCATTTTGGCGCCAGCGTTTGGAGCCCTCGATTGTCATCGTCAGTGACTCAAACTTGGGGAGCTTCTTCTATGAGACCGTTTATGACGCCGCTTCAACCATTGACTACTCCAAGGAGCCTATTGACGCCGGCGTCGTCGATAGCCCCCCGCCCAAGCAAATGTTCCGGCAGTCTCCGTCTCCGTCGCCACTCAAGGGCACAAAGCGCGGCTGCGTCCGGACGTCCCCCTCTCGCCCCGGCGGCGCCGTTGCACCCCGACGACGACTGGCGATGGGCGCTCGGCCTGCAAAGAGTGGACCCCTGCATGTCCCTTTGCGCGACGCTTTCCCCGTCCTATCCAACTCGGACGCGAGCGCCCCTACTGCCAAGGTGATCGCCCACAATACATTACAATCCCTCTCCCTTAAGTGGGGCGTGCAATATATATATGGGTTTGGGTCTTTCTCCTCAAACTAACCCGTGTTTTTTTTGGTTTTCTTTGATCACTTCCAGGTTGCGTCCAGCCCCAAACCTCCGCGGGCCAATGCGTCCATTGAGCTGGAGCGTCACTACGCCATGCGCCGATATGCCGGACAGTCTACGTCGTCGTATTCGAATTCCTCGTCTTATAATTCGGGCGGTCGACACAATCCAAAATGTGTTATGGTGGGCCCACATCCAAAACTCGGCTATAGTCGAGGGCCAGAGATTCTCAGAAATGTTGAGGCGATGCGAGCTAAACAAGCGGCGGCAAAAGAAAAAGATGCGGTCTCCCAGCCTAGATAGGCCATTGTAGGGCGTAGACATTGCATGTAGGCGGGATGATTTTAGGCCGCACTATCCAATGGATTTGTGCCATTAGTATGCTATTCAGTTTCTCATGCCATAAATTGTATATGGTACTTGCAATAATATAAGTGTTATGGGATTACCCCTTCAATATGGTCTACGGTTTGGATTGCCCTACCTAAACCATATTCATACAAGCTCTCATATTTTGTGTGCAATAATATGAATGTTTTGAGATTACCTGTTCAATATGGTCTCAGGTTTAGATTGCCCACCCTAAACCATCACAAATATGAGTTATTAATGGGCTTCTTGGTATGAACACCCGCTTCAAAGTGTTCCAATCTTACAACTTTCTCCAATATGTGTTCCATTTATCCTTGTTCTTATTTATGTTAATGTCTCAAAATGCCCAAAAAGTCTCAATTTAACGAATATAGTGTTATTTTGCATATAACCAAAGATTAAATAGCTGCAGTATTGGTTGTAGTCCATTATTTGCTTTATATGGATAAGATTGTAAGACTTTAATGACTATTTTAACTCCAAACTCAATGTTTGAAAGTGTTAATCAAATGGTTCGAGAAATGAATGAAGTCATTGAATCTGTTGAGTTGAGCATGGGGAGTGCTCAAGATAGACACAAAACATTATGCGGATAAGAATGGAAGTTGTTTGATTGGTGTCAGACAACTCTGATTTTTTTTGGGGGGGGGGGGGGTAGACAACCCAAGTGAGAATGCTGCACAAGGGCTAGACAACCCATGAAGGAATTGTGCATGGGAGTTGGACAACTTTCGATTGAAGATCTTTGATTTGGAGTTAGTCAGCTCCAATTGGGAGTTAGACACCTCCAACTAGAAGATATTAATTGGAGTTAAACAACTCCCAGCATATGATTGTTATTAATTGGAGCTAGACAATTGTCAATGAATAAATATAGTTATAATTAGATAGTTCCAACTAGAAGAATAGATGAATGCATCAAGTTGTAATTAGACAATTCCAATTAAAAGAATGGATGATTGGATCCAAGTTGAAATTAGACAGTTTCAACTTGTGGATTGTGATTAAGCCAATACATAAAAGATTCATAGTATAACTAAAGATACAACTATGATTAGAAAACATTTAGTATATGAGAAATAAAAAATAAAAGTAGTGTTTTGGCATAAAAGGAAGCTCAGGGAGAGGAGAGAGGATCGTTTTTTCTCTCCTATGGTCGGGTGGTTCGAGCTCATAGCAATCACAATATTGTAATTAAGTTGTAAGACTTAATTATAAAGTTTTAATACTTTTGTAATTAAAACATTACAAAGTTGTACTTTTGTAATGTACAAAGTTTGAAAGTCCTCAATGTTGGTGATTCATATGCATCCATGCTTGTATTATTCTTGTGTAAAGGAGGAATATGACAATTTGGTATCAGAGCCAAGTTAATGAACTAAGAGTGTAGAAATCATGTTTGACTTCAAAACATCATTTGCTCACATGCTAAGTATAGAAAAATATGGTTAATCTTTCTTTCTTGCATAATCCAACAGTAATTCTTTGAAGCCGGGTATATCACAGAAGGTGAGGTGGGGTTTACCCTTTGGGATTGTTGAATTTTTTTTCCAACATCAAGGGCGTCATAACATTCAAAGCATACCTTAGGTTGATAGCAAGGTGGGCATATTTTTCTCAATAATTAATCAATTTCAAAAACAAGGCTTAGGTTGTCCGTAAAAGCATTTTTGAAAACAATTAAGCAAATATGTATGTGTATATTTATTCATTTAGGCATTCCTATACACAACTTATTTTTCATTCATTCATGACTTTGGGTTCAGCTTTCCAACGCACCAAATTTTCTAACATTTAGACATTTTGATTTATTCTTTTTCATTTAGGCCATCTAGCCCATATAATTTCCAAAAATCATTAGGCTTAATTATTTTGAATTATTTTCTGTCCAACCTGCTATCAACCTATGGTATTGTCATAGCAATCACCTCAAGCCTCAAGGGAAATTGTCCCTTACTCAAGGTACTTCCATCAAATGGACTGGCTAAGGGAGGCAAAATGCATGTGAGGACCGACAATGAAAATATCATTGTTTGAAGAAATTTAAAACCATGGGAGTGTAAACATAGACCCTACTTATGCAAGAGATGTCATAATTTAAATATTTTGCAAGGCTTTCATCATGTCCATGATTTCCCAAATATAAAACCTTTGAAACTATACATGTGATTAGTGTGGAATTTGAATTTAGTCATTTGTAAAGAGGTTATGAATTTAGTCAGCTCGAAATAAGTTATGAATGTTTTCATTTGAAAATTCACAAAGTTCATTGGCAGGGATGTCCTCCTACAACAAGGTGAAAATAAGTCCCGTCTACACATTGATGTCAAAGCCAGCCCATGATACAAGTCTTGGGCTAATCTCGCTTGGTAATTGCCTCCACAACCATGAATCGTCATGCACTATTTGAATTTCAAGTAGCCTTCACATCAGCATTGTAGATTGAAATCCAAACGGTTCAATTACGGCGTGATGTAACATTAAGAGTATGCAAATGTGTATACATCAAGAGGTGTGATGTGCAATTCCAAAACATTCACATACTCAACAAGCAAACTTTTCAGAGCTAAAAAGACGACAAGGTCATCTCTCTTTAGGCTTGGTTTGTGGATGCACATATTCACAAATCCCTATGCTATGAAAACCCTGATCTTTATTAGATATGATAACATGTATGGAATATGATACTAACTTAAATCACGAATGGCGATTCTCCATGAAATAACCAACTCATTGCGAGGCAGAAGACAAAAAAACGGCAGCCTGGAGTCAGATGTAGCACAGGGGGTGTCATCACAATGAATCCACAAACTGCTAAAAACAGATAGCTTGCTGCAGAAACTATGTATGGGGAGCACTGAGGTATTTATGGAGGTAAATGGAGATTGGTCTTTAATTAATAACCCTTCGATGTTGAAACAATTATAGTTTAATTTCAATTTAGATAAGAAACACGGTGTTTGAAACAACAATTATTTGTCCCATATTTCTTCCCACAAGGTTATCAATAAACAATGCCAACAACTGGCTGAAAAACTGCATCAATAATAATCACCGGGAGTTCCAACTCTATCTGCCTAATTCATCGTATCTTGTTCTTATGCTAATATCACTTACTCGTGGGTCTGGTATCTAGTTAGTAGTAGACAGGTCTGTTGTAAAACGACAACCAGCCACAAGCCGCTCACCCAAAATAACTTCTTATACTGGAGATATTTCCAGTTTATCGTGACTCTTTATTGAAGTGTAGTAGAAAACATTCAATTGGAAAAGCAAATCATGCTACTGGGATATTCATGCACTAATGTCTTGAAAGAAAATCAGCCTAAAGTTGCACAAGAATTTATTCCAATCAGGATTGACACAATGTACAAGAATGTTGTCTTTGTGCACGCTACTTCCACTCACAAGGTGGAGGTAATATATCCTCCACCTTCTTCTGGCTTGACTACAATTTTACAATCTGCCATAAGAAGCTCCATAACTATTACAAAGAACAACCTACACCCATCCATATCACTGAAGATTAGTTTAGATCTGTAATTTACCAATGGATTATATTAATTTCTTCGCATCATTGTCCATGACAATGTCCGATCATCTGAAGAATACAAAGTCAACTTGTGATAAACAACAAATAATTAAAATCTCCAGAACTGCGAAACCATCTAGGACTCTCGTTTTCTTCTTCGAAGAGCCTTCTTGCACTTCCAAGTTCCTAGTTCACAAAACCTCCGTCTATGGGACCTGCACACCAGCCACACCAATAATAAAATTTATTCTTTCCAATCACATATTTAAGCTGACAACAAAAAAAATCAATCCCAACTGCCAAAATGGTAAAACCAAGCTGTAAAACACCCTAAAACACTCAAAACAAGTACAATACCAGAAAATATACACCACAAAAGGTTAAATTATGAGTTCTTGTTGCACCTTAGTAAAATTCAACGAATTAAAGTGTCACTGAGCTCATCATTAGCAAGATGTAAGTAGTTCACAGGGTATGTGAATGAAGCTTGGATACTCGAGGCTACTTATTTAATTGCGTCTTCCAAGTTTCAAGGAGGTGAATGCAATGCTACATCTGACATTCAGAATGATAAAAAGACTTAGCTTCTGAATATCAGGTTGACATTGGCCTGAGGAAGTTCCTACATGGTTTTGTTTCGTCAACCTGCATCGACAAACAACTTGGATGCAATGCTTGAAGTTAACATGACAGTTTTTATACTATCAAGCTCCGAACTGAAATCTACCTGTACTACATGGTTGAATGTGCTCCTTCCGGAGAAATCTACCATTTCTCATGCATACTACGAAAACTGCATGTTGAGGTTTAAGTAAAAAATGCAAAACAGTTTCCTCATTAAACTGGGAACCAACCTTCATGCTGGCTCGTAATTCTAGAAGGCTAAGGAGAAAGAATACATACTTACTGTTTGCAGCCTCCCCCATCCTGAGAGGTTAATACCACCTCAGACAAGTGTAGCTCAAAACAACTACACTTTTCAACTCGATGATTATGTAAACAAATCCACTAGACATGGATATGTATCAAAAACAGCATCAACTCTTCACCAAATAGAAAAACCAAGAAGGCACTATACTGAGAAACTGACACAATGGAGAGGAATTATCTCTTATTGGGAAATAAATTGTTTCGTCCAAATACTAGAATACCCAAGATCATGGCACCAGAGTGCACCTAAAGCCACAACAAGCAGGAACTAAGATCTAATGACTACGAACAGAGCCTCCTGTGGATATAATTGTTATGAACAACTAACCATCAGAAAGATTAAGAATAAATAAAAATAAATTGAACGAATACTAAAGCCTACATTCACCCACGGATGTCCAGTACTGTGTGAGGCATGGACAACCACAAATGTTGTGCAACACCAAAGACCACCGCGGGGCACCTCCAAAGAGCCATGTTTCAACACTACTGCCGAACATACTCCGACGATTCATCTCTTGTCAGTGAATATTTTGATTTGCAAATCTACCATTACAGTGGTACATTATCAAAGTTTTCTGTGACAAAGGATGAGTGGCCGGAGCAATTTCGGTGGTAGTGGAAGAATAAGATGAAGCGTCCTCCACAAGTTGTGAGTTACTCTGAAGCTAGGGAAAGTAAAGAAGCAAGGTAAGTGAGGAGCGGAAGAAAGGAGAGGCTCCCTCCATAAGTGTGCAAGATGAAGAAAGAGCAAAACTCAGAGAGAATTTGTGCCGGAGCAGAGACTGAGTAATGAAGAAGAAGAGAGTGTGGAAGCTCATAAATACTAGTTCTGTCGTCTGCCTTCTCAGTTACTAGGCTTCTAGGGCTAACTAGGAGATCAACTTTGAAATGTGAATGTGACAAATCACCTTGGTAGTTTTGCAAGGACTTGCCATCCTAATTTTGCAGTAAGTATTAGTGAAGGCTCTCACATTTAAGGGTGACATGCACGGACCGTGGAAAACCTTGGGACTTTGCATTGAATAATGATGACCTCCATACTCCACAGCTGCCACACCTAAGTTAGGGACAGTTAAGAGTTGATGAAGTTTTCCATAACTTCATAAGTTAGTGGACTTGAAAATAAAGGATGTGGATCTCTTGTGATCACTCAACTTCATTAACACCAATTCTGAGTGGTGCATAGCTCGAGGCTTGTAGTAAAGATTGGATGCCAAAAAGTCCTGGGCTATCATGAGATCAGACTATTTGCACAAAATATGTTAGCATTTTGGGCTTTATGATAATGAACACAATTTGGGAGAGGCCTATGTGATTGTTCTTGAAAGAGAATGAGAATATTTATATTGTAGTTGTATAAAATCTGCATCTTTATTTTGATTTTGAGTTGGAAAGGAACTCTTTGTGATTAGCAATTGCAAATCATATACAATTCTCAATCCTATCTAACAATATGAAATATATCTGGAGTTGAAAGTGCTCGGAATAAGGTCACATATCTTATTTCACAAGTTTTGTTGATTTGCAGAGTGCATACAATGCGACATTCACTTTTGGGGTGAAAATTTGCACCTTAGTTTTGTAATTGAGGTTTGGTCCAACTTATGGCTAAGAAGGCTTTGTGCTAACTTAATACCATTTTATCTTGCAAACTTCAAAGCAGTACACACCTACATAATTATCTTGAGGAGTTTGTAGTTTTGTGTCACCATATGAGAGAATTGGAGGCGGCATGAGGAATATGCAGTTGAGTTACCATAAGAGCATCTCCACCCTTGCGCGTCAAAGGGTCTTGGCAAGCCCTTTGACGCGGCCTGGCAGAAAAATCTGCCCCACCCCTCTTGCCCGGGCTCTTCAAACTTTCGACTCCACTCACTATCCTCCCGGGTGAGCGTTGCTCTTGCAGCGCCCAAATTCCGGGACCTCATCCACTTGCGATCTTTGAATCATGCCACTTTTGGGTTGAAGCCACTTTACAGGGAATATTCCTGACGGTTTTTCGGGTTGAAGAGCCGGTATGCAAGGTAAGGGTGGGGGAGTGCCACCCTAAAAAAATTTAGTGCATGCTTGGAGCCCTTCAAAGCACATTTCGAGAGTCTGCCTTTCTGCGGAAGGGTGGAGATGCTCTAAGGTACTACATCACATGAGCAGATTTGAAACAAATTTTCATCAACAAGAGGCATTCACATGGATACCTTTCATAGTCCAGTAGGTGTAAAATGCAACATGCCTATAGCATGATAAAGAAAAAGAAAAATGAACATTGGTGATTCACAAACATGATAATGAGCATGTTAGTCTTATCATGTGAAGTTTATATGTTGAAAATCTTCCTAAGTTGTTACATGATAAGACATCGTGCCTCCCTTTCAGTAGATGAGCTCATCTATAACCTCAATTCATAATCAAATACCTAAAGATTTGATGAAGATAAGATGGCAATGATTCTCATAAGGTGTTTCATAGTGGACAAAGTTGCATTGCTAGCATGTATTGGCGTAGTGTGGGTGGATGAGGATGTGTGCATTTCAAAGGTTTTGACAACTGGTTGTCATGGTGAGGACTTGGGTGAGTATGTCTATATAAGATATCTAGGCGTTATTTGGTTGGTTTTCATTATCGGACACCTATATCTAAATGGTGTGATTAGGTATGTATTTATAACAAACACTATAAAGACACATGTTTAAAAGATATTGGATTGCGTCTTTAAATGATCTTAACTACTGTACACTCAATAGTCAACATTATGGAAGAAACCTAAGTATGTATTTTCGAGTATCAATGCACATGCACTTTTAAATTTCAATAACCATAACTAAATCATAAGAGATGCGATTTTGGTTGATGTTTCATCACAAATTGCTACTGCAACATAAATTTCAAGATCTGTACATTTGATCAATTAAAGATGGAGAACTAGAATTACTAACTAAATTACACCAGCATACCTTAACGTTTAACTGAAAGTGCTATGGTGCCCCTTCATTTGGGTCATGGAGTAGTTACCGAGGACGATGACCCATTTGGTAAAAAGAAAATGAAAGTCATGTAAAGTTATGTGTGTGTCCACCATAAACACCTTTACAACTATCGGTTACAAGTAACCGTAACAATTTGTGATTGCTTAGGCAAGCTATACAAGAATAGAACTTTCAACTGCCTATGAAAATCAGTTGTTTCTCTGTTGTGTTTCACCCATTAGCTAGCGCATGCCTTGAAATTGATTACCCAAATGAAATCATGTCCCGGAGATACGCAATCTTTTCTGAGTTGTCTGGAAATCTGCTGTGAATGTGCCTTGCCTGTGACTCATTTACAGATGGATGTGACATTTCCAACGCTTGAACCTTTCAATTCCATAGTGACATAACTTCTTACATGGTCCTGGCTTAAATGTGGCAGGCACCTTCACATCCATTCAGGGAAGAAATTGTGTCCTGGAGATATGCAATATTTTCTAAGTGACTTTGGCTGTAAATGCACGTGAGTGGCCTTGCCATGACTCATTTCGATGTTACATTTCTGCAGTACTTATTCTGAGCTGAGTTGAACCTGTGAAGGCCCTCCATCAATGTCACTTTACAGGGAGGGCCGGCGGTGTTAATGAAGAGGCACAAAGGTCGTTATTGCCCAACTTCACGGGCTCTGAAGAGGCACGGAGAGTGACATACTCAAGGTCTAGGTTGTTTAAACCAATGAACAGGCAGAACTTGGCTTCTAGATACAGATGAACCAGTTGAGTTTCAGAAATAACCAGTTGGAGTTCAAGACTTCAGGAAATTTACCGACCATTTTAGAGGAATTTATAGAATATATCTCAAATTAATGAAGAAAAACCGAAAGATGTCAACATGTAACTGGTTGGACTTGGAAACATTAGGATCTTGATCAGTTATGTTCAAATCTTCCCCGAACACTTGTTTAAACTGTCACTTTAAGCACTTTCAATGCTGAGTACAAATATTATTCATATATTTAGAGGTTCTATTTCAATTAATATTTGAAAGGGGATTCTAACACACCAAAGTATGTCTCCTTTGGATTCTTTATGTAAATGTTACAAGGGTTCAAAGTTTTATTAGTAGGTTACCCAAAAATTGTTAGCAGAGCATGATGTTTAGGTGGTGAAATGTTGTACTTAAGTAAATATGGACATATTTTTGAAATTTGGACTTTTTGGTTGCTTCAATTCTTATCATAAGATCCTGCAATACACTTTCGATATACCAAAGTTTTATGGGAGATGTTTGAATCCTTAGTGAGTGCTTTCATTTTATGCTATTGAAATATGATGGAAAAATCAAGTATATCATTTTTGATGTCAAAAGATATATAAATAAATGTTGACTAGTGAAAATATAATCAAAACAACCGTTATACTATTATCATAATCAACTATGCATATACTATTGGAGGATCTTACCATACATTTCTATCATAGGATCCTATGTTAGAATTCAACATGTTATAATTTTGGACTTGGACTTAGTCTAGTTTTACTTAAATATGTGTTTGAATTGCACATAACTACTAAATAAGTGTTCTATCAGTGTGTGTGTGGGGGGGGGAGGGTTTGGGGGTAATGGAAATAACTAACGTGGGTCAAAGTTGTAATTGTCTAGTCAGGGCCCGGGGGAATCACAAACTATGTACTTTTGTCAACCACGTGTGGTCAAGGGTTAATTAAAGATGGGCTATTTATCTAAATTTCTCAACTATTTTATGATATTATCTTATGATTATATAAAATCAAATTATCTTACATTGAGATTATGTAGCCCTAGGGTGTGGGCTCTTCATACCACACACAAACTAATGTGTGTGTAAAGAGGGATACATGAGGCCAACACTTCCCAAAATTTAAAAACTATGTGAGGCCAAAGATAGGGCCTATTGTAATGACGATTACAAAAAATTTGAAGTGGTATAGGCCCCACACAATATGTGACTTTGAGCTCAAATTAATGTAGGGTGTTTAAATTTCCATGAAATTAGGTTTATATTATTTCTAAATTACCATGGTATACATGTGTTGCAAAAGGGTTAAAGTGTTTACATTCCCCCATTCTGCCATAGGGGATGAAAATTTGTCGACAGATAAAAAAATGGTTGAAGAACATTGGATGATGGGTTTAGGCAAGCAACGTGAAAGAGATTGGTTTAGGTCATGGCGTTGCATTATGAGATTTTATTGTTGTTGGCATCTACAAACTATACCTTCTAGTAGTTAGGTGTTGGCACATTTGTTTTATTGGTTTTTCACATGAATAAAAATGCAATAAGATTTCCATCACTCTGTTTGGGGATGTCCTCAATTTATGCTTCCGCAATTGATGCATTCCATGTTGCTATTGAGTGGGTATCAAATTTGTGTCTGTATGTTTTCTATTGTGGCTTTATGAAATTGCTTCAAACCTTGGACAACTAACCAACTAATTCAACTATTAGTTAACTAGTTGTCTTATGTAACTATAGTTGTTCGTGATTTGACCTGCCAAAGAATGTAGTTAAATACAGTTGTTTTAATTTCGGTCTGCCAAAAAATCTAGTTAACTATAATTATACCTAGTTAACTAAAGTTGAGCGCAACCTGCAGTTGTCGCAACCCTTGCTAGCTCCACTTACGTAACTTGGTCATTTTTCATTTTAGCAAAGATTACGAGTGCTAATGTCGCAACCCTTGCTAGCTCCCCATTAATAACTTGGTCCATTTTTCATTTCTAGCAAGGATTACGAGCGCTAACCCTTCACATACCGCGATGCGAATGGCTAGCTCTCCATACCGCGGACCCCTTAGTTCATAGGAGGGGGACCAAACCTCCTACTTGGTTCTCGGGACTCACCCTTTTAATCGGTAACCAATTCTTAGATGTGGACTTCCATCCATGGAAGTCCAATCTTATGTTGCACATCATGTTGCCGGAGCAACACTACAACAACCCGAGCCATACTAGGCAACTATGCCCTCACAATGGGCCAATGCCCATGGAGGTCTTGCCGTTTGACCTCGGGTGGGTGAGGCCACACCACCTCACCCATATAAGCCTCTAGGATTCTAGGCAGGGCCCCTACCCCACCGTCAAGTAACCTTTTGTCTCTCTCCCAACACTTGGGGCCAAGTAGACATTTTCCCTTAGCCGCTGGGGCTGGAAGCCCCTAGCAGCTTCAGAACCCCATAACTTCTTCATATGGTCTCTGATTATAACAACCGACCACTCCATCGTCATCTACGTTTCACGTAGATGCCTATGGACTACTCACATGCCCCATTCAGACAAGTATTGACGAAGTTATGCCAGTTTAAAGCTTCGCAATCCCGGGAGCCACTCCCAGGCCACTGCTGTTCCAGGGCGTTGTCCCGGGACAACGCCACACTCAAATTGCCATATCTCCTAGCTCACACCTCTGATTGAGGTGTTGAGCATTCTAGATCGGCACGCCATAAACTACGCATAGCTTATGGCCTCACCCTCATGCCTCCTAGTCTCCGTGGGTGGGAGGCGTTCCCAACGCCCGGGGCCCTCACCCACACTAGGATCACTTGGGCCCTCTCACCAATGGTGCCACAAGTCCCGGGTGTCACTCCGGGGTCGCCCTTGTGCCCATGGTGTTTCGGGCACTCCTCATGGAGAGGTACGCGACAACAATGTAGTATCAGGACAATTTTAAACATCTATATCTTTTCTTTTCCTTTTATTCAAAATTTAAAATTTTGGGACTTGATTCCATTTGTGACTTGGACTCAATCAACACCCAATGAGCACGACCTCATTATCTATAAGTAACTTAGAGTATAATGGGTTCAATTGCCGGAAGGAACAGTGGGTTCTATTCCTTCTTGGGATGGGCCGGCATGGGTGACAAGCATTGATTCTTACACAATGTCTCTTTAAAAAGTTATTGTAATATATTTCATTTCATTTTTTGAGATAAATGAAAGAACTTATCGGTTGGTTCCTTACAGATTTTGGGACTCTCAAGTTATAGTTGTCTAAATTTTTTCTAGTTAATTGTAGTTGTTTTTTGATCATGGTCTTGAATTTTTTAGTTAACTATAGTTGTTTTTCAAATCGGTTTGAAATTTTTCTAGTTAACTATAGTTGTTCCCTAAAATGTAATGAAAAAAATCTAGTTAACTATGGTTATTCTGGCAGTTGTCCAAGCTCTGAATTGCTTTGAGGCTAAACTGCATTGCAATGAATTATTGGCTTTGCCTTTTGAGATAGTTTTTGAAATGAGCCCAAGTTTGACCTCGGTCGGACAACCAACTAGAATTGGCCAAGTGTGGAGGATAATCATGGGGCATAACACTCTTCCGACCAACCACTTGTTGATCTATGATAAACATATAGTGCATGAAATGACTAACCCTAGTCTTTTAAAGTAATTGAAAGGTATTACAAAAAATGCACAATAAAAAAATTACCTCATTGAATGGGTCATTTAATTGCTTGTGAGTAAGATATTACCCCCCAAATAATTATACCCTTGCCGCACATGGTTCCTGTAAGTCACACTAAGTGTCAGCCCTATGGAGGGGTATAATTTGAGGCTTTAATGTACATAGTATATTACATAAGGGAAAAGATATTTTTTTCTCTAGTGCGTACATTCAAAAAGGCTATTAAGAATTTTGAAGTAATGGTAGATGTACAAAGGGCGCCCTATGATTTAGTGAAAAAGTTGACAATAGATGTTATAGTTTCATCTAATTTATGTATTCATCCATTATTATTATTGCCTTAGCTTAAGTGACATGTGTTTTAGGGTCAGATTCATATTAGTTATGTCCTATAGATGAAAAAGTGTTCAATGACTTTCTCATTGGAAAGTGAAAGTAGATTGTATATGTAGTAAAGACCTATCTATTTCATGATTCTTTTGTGTATGTAGTGGAGGCATTTATCACACTTATTGAAAAAAAACACAATATAAATACATTAGTCCATTTTCCAGACTACCGTTAGTATATATACATTTTTTTATCTATAAATCTCATGATATATAAGGGTTTTGTTCCATAATCACCCATGCACTTAATTTAGATTGAGATAATAACTGTTATTATCAATGAATATAATAAATTTAGATTTACGATGAAGAGTCCACCCTTTAAGTATGAAGCTCATGAAGGATTTTGAACATTCTAACTGTATGCATGTGGTGTTGAAATAATCAGTCACAATCTTGTTGATAAGTGCACGTTGTTGGTAGAAATGCTTTGTTATGTCTCACCCTCCACGGAAAAACCAAACTGGTTAAAAATAGCATGCGTCCAAAAGGGCGTCAAGAATGTAGTAAAACAATAAAACTCGATTTCTAACAAAGGAAAAAGTAAACTGGCTAAACATAGCCACACGTCCAAAAGGGCGTCAAGAATGCAACAACCAATAAAACACGATTTTTAGCAAAGTCAACCCAGCTTCTATTTTTAACCAGTTTGGTTTTTCCGTAGAGGGTGAGATGTATGATTTTCATATAATCAAACAATGATTTCATGAGACACTATCACCAATACCTTGCATATAAAATTGGAATATATATTATAATAATTTTATTTGAGACTCTTCAATGATGAAACTTTATTTGCGTTTTATGCAAATTTTCAAATTAAATTTTAACAGAAGCTTTGTTGGAAATTTTGCCTAGGGAACCAAATATTTCACATCTTGATATAATATGAAGCTTTCATTGATTTTGACTTACTTCCATCGCAACGGGGGTGAGTTGGGGCTTATCCTTTGGAGTTGTTGAGAATCCTCTCAACATCAAAAGTGTCATAACATTCTTGAAGGCATATTTGTCATAGCAATCACCTCAAACCTCAAGGGCAGTCAGTTGTCTCTTACCCAAGGTGTTGTCCATCAAATGGACTGGCTAAGGGAGGCAAAATGCATGTGAAGACCGACAATGGAAATGAAAGGTTGTCCTCTAATGTCATAGACAAGCCTTTACACATGTGAGGATGTCAACTTTCGAGGTACTTTGTCATAGGTTTTGACACCTTCTACAAGCTATGGTCATTTGGTAGCTAGGGAGCTTGATTGTGATCCCTACTGACCTTTTGGAGACCCTAAGGGAGATCATTGTGCGAAGAAATTAAAAACCATGTGAGTCTAAATAGAGATTCCTATTTATGCATAAAAGGTCATAATTTAAATATTTTGTAGTTCCAACATATAGACTAGTTAATATAATGAGCACGTTATATAAAATCAAGATAAAGTGTAAAAGCCATGGTTTGAAAACATTGAAATTAAACCAACGACCATGCATTGAGATCATGGTTTGCTACCTTACCCTAGTACATTCAATACATGTCTCGATTCTTTTTTCGCAAATGAAAGAAACAACTGCTGGTAAGATTGTGCCATGTTCTCTAAATATCTAGTGTCCTTGAGCCTTGATAGAAGACAAGTGGAAGCATGTTTCTACATACTAGTGATCTCCCCGGGTAGGGACCTCAAATCCAAGTGTGCCATAAGTTACAAATTTTGAAATTCAAGCATGAGGTTCAAGGCCTTCTTGCTTTCATCTTGTCCATGATTCCCCAAATATCAAATCTTTCAAACTATATATGTGATTAATATGGGATTTGGGTTTTAGCGATTTGTAAAGATATCAGCTCGTATAAGGCTTGTGAGCTTACATGGCCGAAATAGGTCGTGAATGCTTTCATTTGGACATCCACAAAATTCATTGGCAGGTGCGTTCTGCAACAACAAGCTGACAACAAGAAAGTTCGAGTCCTGTCTACACATTGATGTTAATGCCAGCCCATGAAACAAGTTTTGGCTGATCCGGCTTGGTAATTGCCTCCACAAATATGAATTGTCAGGAGAATATCAAATTTCAGGTAGTGACATTAGCATTGTAGACTGCAACCCAAATGCTTCAATTACGATGAAAATGTGCAAATGTGTGTACATCAAGAGGTGTGATGTGCAATCTCAAAACATTCGCATACTCAACAGGCAAGCTTTTCAAAGCTAGAAGGACAACAAGCTCATCTTTCTTGAGGCTTGCTTTGTGCATGCACATATTCGCAAATCACTATGTTTAACTGCCAGAGAACCATAATCTTCATTTGATTTGATACACTACTAGCTAGGGAAGTGGTCCTCTGCGACAGGGAGGCCTGATAGAGGCAGCCCTCTATGTGGGAGACATTCACAGAGGCAGGAAATTGCTCCCAGAAATTTTTGAACCATGCGCACTCCACAGAATCGCATTCAATGACTGCGCCTGTCAAAGGCATGTCCCTGCTGGTCATTTTAATTCAGTGCCCAAATAAATTCGGCGTTGCCCATTGAATGGGCCCACGCCCCAAAATTGCGCACGGAATCCCACCCGCGGCATTTACTAATACACAATCGAATACATAAATACGAATAAAGTTATGCGATTCATTGGCTTCTGGTTTCATTTTCGCAGTTCCTTTTGCGTATTTGCCAGTCTGTACTTCGTATAGCTACCTTGGGATTTTGGATGTGTTCCTTCATTGTTAAGCAATGGAGCCTATATTTGGTGGCATGTATTTAGTATCTCCACAAAGTATTTATTTTCTATGCGGCTACAGTGCGGGGGTCCAATGTGCAGGTGCGAATGCATTGGGAATCGTGGAATGCGAGGATACAATTATGCATTGGTTATTGGATAGGGAGCATACATTGTTTGCTCCCACCGTTGTTGCAATTTACAATTCTTGTTGTTTCCAATTTCATTGCATATCATTTCAATGTTTGTGTACATTGTTGTTTTTGTTCCCTCTCCTATCCCTCCTGCTTTGCTGCACCCCTATACCAATATGTGCCTTTGCTGGTTGCAATTGCAACAACCCTAAACCCCTGCCAGCTGTAGGGCGCTTGCAGGAATGTCTACATGTGCTGCTTGCATATCTCTGCACTCTGCCGTGTTTGTTGTCGTGCTGCACACGCTTGCTTTGCTGTAGCATCCTTGAGCTTGTGCTCCAAGTAAGTGGCGCTCCAAGTAGGCGCCCCTCCATTGCGTGCATCCCCCCCTTTGTGCTCCTATGCGCTGTCCACTTTGTTGCCTCTGGTTTTGGACTGCCTCCACGCATTGCATTCCTCCCAGCAACAACGCGTCTCTTGTGTCCGAGCTATCTCTGCAACAACAATCCGAGGATTCCTGCACCAACTTATTTGTCATGCACCCTTTTTATCGGGCCATTTCTGTGCCTTGCAGCTGCAGTTGTTGGTTTTCGTTCCATTCATGTCGCACGCTTGTTTTACACTCGGTGCGGACTTCCTCGCTGCGCTTGTGTGTGTCTGTGTTGCTTGGGGGGGTTTCTTCTCTTCTAGGTGCAGTTTGCAGCTTGCCTATGTTTCGTGCACTGCGGCCAGCCCATCTCCTTTCCAGGTCCATGCTCCATGCTTTCTTCTCCCATGTCCGCTTCCGTGCCTCCGCACAGGTTGCATGTGCTTCGAAGTCTCTGGCCCCCATCGTTTCTTGTTTTGCAGGTCCCGCATGCCATTCATTTCAACCATGCCAAGCATGTGTATCTCCATTGCCTACAACACGCGCATGACTCCTCTTGCCCCAGGCTGTGCTCCATGTCTGTGCAGCTTATTCTGCGTCCCCAGGCCTCCGTTTTGAGAACAACACACTAGCCTGGCATGGACTTGTCGTCTGCAAAGAATACCTGCGATAATGGGTGCACATGTCAGGTGGTAGCACAGGCCTGGAAGCACAACAGCCTGCGGCATAGCGTTGCACACACTACAAGAATCTGGCATGTGTACCTACGATGCTAATGCGGGGAGCAAATATGGTGTCGTTTTGTCCCGCGGTCTTGCGGCAAGGTTTGCTAGCCAAAACCCATGATCGTCTTTGTGCAGCCTTGGCCTCAGCTCGCTGTCTTCCGCCACCCACGACATATCCATCAACACTATGTTCATGTGCCCATAATTGTGCACCACAATGGCCTTCAATATCCCCATTCTTGCCAGCTGCACCTCTGTACGGTTGCGTGCAGGTTCTTCTCCGTATGTACGCACGACTAGCACCCCTACTCCCGAGTCGAATGTCACGTGCTATGCGCCTTCCTCGTCTAGCTGCACCTTGTAATGCGAGCCAAATGAAGTCATGCTCTTGAAAGTGCATGCCCTCCTGGAAGGGCCTGCAGCCAGTGCCCTCAGCTCCTCCCCCCACCTCTTGTCTCCTGCATGTCTGCTCTCGCACTTCCCCCGTAGCCAAGTTGCGAATGGTACCAAGCCTGGTGTTACTTCGGCCTCTTGTTTGTATTCCATGTTCAAGCAAACACAATTTGCAAGTCAGTTCTGATGTTCGCCGTGCAACTATATGCGGTGTATGCACTTCCCAGCAGTCAACGCATTTTGCTCAACTTCGCATGTCCTCTATGTTGGCATGCTGCATGACAACATACTGGTGTGCTCTTCTCAACTCTGCCGCAGAATAATTGACCACATGTCCCCGGCCCTCCACAACCGAGCACCTCAATGACATCTCCTCTGCATACTCCCACACATGTCGTTTCGTGTGGTCCTGCAAATTCAGGTACTCCGTGCAAAATCCAAGCGTCTTCTCTGCTGCGTACCCATTCGCAACTGATGCCTCTGGATGAGCCTTGTTTCGAACATACGATTTTAGTGTCCCCAAATACCTTTCGCATGAATACATCCACCTCCCCCCCACCGGCCCGTACATCTCAAGGTCATCCACCAAATGTACGAGACTGTGCTCCATTATGTCGAAAAATGAGGGTGGAAAACACAACTCCAAATGGCATAATATCTCTACAACATAAGTCTTATCGCTGGGATGTTTGTCATGTCAATAACTCGTGCGCATATACGGTTCAGGCTCTTCACCAACCTTATCAGTGTTGTCCACTGCAGCAGTGCAGCAGGGTTCTGCTGACTGCAGGTATTATTTGTTGGATTAAGCAGTGGTAGTCGTCTGACTTTAGAACCATGAACCTGGATTTCGGCAAATGTTTTTCCAAAGAGCTCCCATACCCTTTTGGCATTCGGATGGCACTGACCTCGGCTATGAACATTTTCTTCTCTGCCTCTGTTAGCACGTACGGTTCCTGCGGTTTTGTAAATGTCAACCTGCTGCTGCCCGGTCTCAGCTACAATTCTCGCCTCATCCCCATTGCCTGTAAGTCTCTCCGCGATTCTTGGGTATTTTTTTTCTCCAAAGAAAAATTTCAGCATGGACTTTGCCACGTTCTTCTCCACGTGCATTACATCAAGCACGTGCCTGATGGGCATATCCTGCACACAACATTTCGTGGGAGGCATTATTTCACGGTGCTCCCCCACATGAATGTACTATTCGCACATATACATGCCCGGGGGTGTACTGTGGCGTGATCCACAGTGCGAGTGCCCACTCCATGGCGCCATATACTGCTAGTCTCCGCTTACTAAGTTGCGTTGCTAAAACACTCAATACTCTCCAACCTGCCAATTCCTCTTCTTCTGCTCCCTCCAGGTATGGCGTGCTGGCCCCCTCTGTGCTGCCTCCCGCAATTATCAACGTCCATGCTCGTTGCCACTTTGTTCTTCTGTTGCGCGCCTGCGACGGACGAAGCTATTTTGCGAGCGTAGAGCAGTGAGCGGTGAGCGGTGAGCGGTGAGCGGTAAAGTCCGAGATATTTTGATTAAAATGTAACTTTAAGCAGCAAGTTTATGGTATTTTTGGACTAAATGTATTTTTAGTAATAAAATTCTAAACTTAGTAAACATTGGGACCTATGGCCGTGGACAATTAAGGGCTCAGTTACAAGAAAAATATAATTATATCAGTGACAAATCTGTTAAATGTGGTAAATTGAACATTTGGAACTAATATCAGTAATAAATAACTTATTGTCTCAAGTCAAAAACGTACTATTTCAGTATAATGAGAATTAGTGGTACTCTAAAAGGGTCACGCAACTTTGGAACAGAGAAATACATGTGGTGCGTCAAATGTCTTGTAGTGGCCCTTTTAGTCTCACTACATCGTGATTATAACAAATCTTGCATACATATGTTTCTTTAAAGAAACAGAAAACTCTAAGAGTCAAGGTACTTCAGTAACCCACCCTCCAAAACTCGCTTCACTTCGTTGAAGCTAAAACTAGCTGCATGAATGAACGTGTCTGATTCTGAGTCCAAACCACAGACTACAATAAACAAATAGTACAAATGCTTACAGTTGGCCCATTGACCCCGTTTTCCAATTGCTTTAGTCGCCATCTCCTTGAAGTTAGGACAAGTGCATGCTGGCAGATGCGAAATCGTCAAGTAATATTGCTGAACCTTTGGGGGCGTGCCGGAATCCAATGAGACGATGCATCCTAAGGCAGGGGCTGGAAGCATGCATAATTTGTGCACTCTGGCTTTCAGTGATAGGGCTGAGGCACAATTACTGGCGTGCTTTGTTGACGGGGCCTTCTTGTTGCGCCGAATCAACTTCCCTGAACGCCGGGTGGAAAACTCATCCGGATATGCAGGAGTCGTGTAGCTTGCTAAGTCCACATGTAACGGGTGGTCCTAAAAAAGTCTGGAAGGTGTCATCTCCTTCCGCTGGGGCAGTCTAAAGCCTGCGTTTTCTAAAGAGAGGATCTCTTTGCAGGTTAAGTTGGTCCCCAACTTAACCGGCCATACCTCCGGAACGTTCGGAACTGAGACCACCCAATTCCTTTTTGTGCCCTTAACGCATCTCTCAATGTCGTCACTGCAAAAAAGAAGTCTTGAGGGTCCAATCTCTTCTTCCGATAGTTGTCCATGAGACCCGAGTAGGTAGGTGCAGCGGTGCTCTTCCCGTCTTGTACAATCCGAGCGACGCACTTCTTCTTGGTGATTGCTTGTAGAGCAAAGCAAGCCTTCGCAGATGTCTTAGGCAGCCGTGCGATGTGCCACTGGGCAAGGTTGCATAATGTCTCCTCAATCGTGGTGACGTGGTACCGATCCACTTGCTGTGGAGCGTCGTTGTGAGCCCAAATTGATGCTCACATGTGTTGTTAACACTTGTAAAACATTACAAGTGGTGTTTTGTTGATTTATGATTATTCACAAAAATATAAAAAGAGTGAAGCTTGAAGAAAGCTAAGTTTGAAGCATTAGGCTTGTGTGGAGTGGATTTAAGTAGTATGAGAACATACCTTGGTAAAGTGTGGTAGGTAGAAAGCCAAGGTTAGTTAAATGTTTGAATTAGGATCTTTGTTGATCAATTGAGGGAGGAAGGCTTAGGAGATAAGATGAGAGCCTACAAAGTAGGAGGAGAGTTCGAGGGCTTATCGTGAGCCTTGTGGATGGGATGAGTCCCTACTTAGAAGGAGAAGATTAAGGGGTTGTGATTGGAGGCTCTAATCCTCTCACCCTATCCTTCCCTCATGCCCTCTCCCTCTCAACTCACTATATAATCCTTCATTCTTCCCTCACTCATCCTCTCTTTCCTTCGTGCTCCTTAAGCACCCCACGGGTTATAAGTGTGGGTGTGTGGGAAACAAGATAGGAGCACATGTGTGTGCTTAGTTCTTAGGTGAAGAGCCAAGGCTATTTAGCCTTGAAGAGGGATTGACCTCTTGTTAGAAGTAGATTGGGTTTAAGGAATTTGGAGTTTGATTGTAAACTTCAACTTGTTGCATTGAGATTCATATTGAAGTGAGAGAGTTCAAACTTGTTTAAACTTGTGGCATTTAGAATGACTAGATTGTACTAGGTGCATTACTTGTAGTGTTTTATTAGTTATGAACTTGAGCAGAACTTTATAGTGAGAGATTTGTCAATTATGGATGATCAGAGTGTTCAATGGGTATGAAAATTTGAGGGATTCTTTATTATAAAGTATGGGAGTTGTGGTAAAAATTTGAGAGCTTCAGTCATTGGGATGAAAGAGTTATTAAAAGTTGAAGGGGAGGGTGTCTAGGAACAAAGCAGCAAGGTTTGAAAATATGTATCTCTTAGAGGGTTATAGATATGGATACCAAAATTTGACACTACCTTTTGAACTTATATATCTATTTTGTGTCAAAATTTTAGATTGATTGGACGTAGGAGTTGGAAGTTATTAGAGTTTTAATGACTGGATGCTTTATCACAGCATTCATACTAAGTAGTTAGAGTTAGAATTTCATGCATAACTTTTGCATATGAACTCTGTTTGTGCCAAAATTTGGTGTGGAGATTTTTGATAAGGTACTTAACAAGTGTACCAAATTTCACTTGAAGAACATAAGTTGGGTGGGAGTTATACTATTCTGAAGTTTAGTAGGAAGACATTGATAGAGATTTACATCAAGAAGAACTTAGAGAAGGAAGGGCAAGGATAAGTATATAAGTATTTTTTAATACTTGTATTTAAAGCCTATGTGCTTATGAAATCCACAAGCGAAGTGTCATGTACCAATACGGAATCAACCACGATGACATGTGATAGCACGGAATCAATAAGCGAAAACTCATGTAGTAGTGTGGAGTCGACGGCAAGGACTCGATTCACAAGAGGGATATCTTTGAAGGCATGCGTGGCCAAAGCGGCCGGGTGGACATTAGAAAAGGCTAAGGATATAACCTTGCCCGACATTAAGGAATGTAAAACTACATAGTGTGGTGTTAATCAAGTTGTGTATATTCCAAGGGTAGATTGGAATTATATATTGGGTTACAAAGAGAGAAGTCTCTACATGTCATTATAAACTTTTCCACTCGGGCTAGGACGAAATCGAAGGGTGGAGGGTTTTTGGTGACAGTCGTGTGTTGGAAGTTGCGGCTGCTCTTTGTGAGCCCAATATAGTGCCCACATGTGGTGTTAACCTCAAAAGTTCCTTAAGACTTGATTTTGGCATTTCTTCAATTACTCAAAATTATAAAAAGAGTGAAGCTTTTGTGGTTAAGTTTAAGATTTAGTTGAAGTGATGAGCGGGTGTTGTATAGGGATTGGAGTTAGAGGAATTAGTGGGTTGGTTAGTGTGAGCCACTCAAACCGCTCACTGTTTGAGTTTAGGCTCACTACCTGCAAGAACGAGGAAGTTAGCTAGTAGAAATAGTCAATATATAGATGAGTACTAAAACTTGGGACATCCGCCTGTGGATGCGAATGGTCTAAGAGACTGGTATTAGGTCTGGACCAACCCGGGTTCGAATCCGGATGGTTACATTGACCGGTGCTATCCCAAAGTTGAGCTAGTGGTAAAGCAGGAATAATCCGTAGGTGGATACCGAGAAGAAGTTACTACGCGCGTGTGCGTAGAATCCTCTCAATTATATTATCTTTTAGAAACATTCTATTTATCCGCGTAAATTAATCAAACCGGCCGCGGTTGGGTTAAGGTTCGCACTTCTAAGTGGGAGGGGAGTTATTGGTTTTGAAATTAGACTTAGGTCAAGTGTTAGTGTGAAGAAACGTGGAGAAAGGATAGCGTAGAACATCGTAGGACATGGTCAAATGAATGCAGAACATGGTCAAACGACTGCAGGACATGGTCGAACGAATGCAGAACAACGTCAAACGACTAAATAACATCGAAGGACATGGTCGGATGGAGGTCGACGACGAACGGAGACGAATGGACGACGACGAATGGAAGTGGACGTCAAGCGGATGAGATTAAGGCGGATGAAAGCCGGGATCTAACGGTTGGCGAAAGAAGACCGTTGGATCTAGGGGTTGGAGTAGGGCGGCTAGGGTTATGACGGCCGTGGATGCCAACCGTTGGATCTAGGAGTTTAGATCAAGGGTTAGGGTGATGGAGGCCGTGGATGCCAACCATTAGATGTAGGTATGGCTTGATCTACGGTGAAGAATGCTTGGTGGTTGGAGGGGGTAGTCCCATGGAGGAGAGCACGGAGGCTCATTCTCCCCTCTCTCATTCTCTCTCTCGCACTAGGACTTCTCTCATTGGGACCTCTTCCACTAGGACTTCTTGCACTAGGATCGTGCACTAGGATCTCTTCACTTGTTACTTGTGATTTCTTTCTCTCTCCCTCTTTTCTATGTAGTTAGAGCAAAGAAGTTGTAGAAGAATAGGAAGATGACTGTAGGACAAGGGGGTTTATGAATCCTATGAGTGTTGAACAAAAGGGTTTTTGAACCCTATTGAAGAGTTATGTTATTGCTTAAGTCACATTAGCTTTGATATCACGAGTTAGTAGTTGTATGAGTTATTACTTCACCTCTTCTTCCATTAGTTTCAGCCTTAGTCCATGCATTAGTCTTTGCATTCCATTCTGCATTAATCCCCTGTTTTAGGCCCTAAACTAGTGTCCTTCATTACATTCTGCACTCCATTCTACATTAATCCCTTGTTTTAGGCCCTGAACTAGTGTCCTACATCACACTCTGCATTCTATTCTGCATTAATCCACTGTTTTTAACCCTGAACCAGTGTCCCATATTAAACCATGCATTCTGCTCTCCGGTGACCCCCTGTTTGGGCCCTGAACTAGTGTTCTGCATTGAACCCGGGTTTCCGAAGCTAAGGGATTAGCAAGGACATGTGAGCCATGGATCTCCACCTGGACTACAGACGCAAAGGGGTGGGGGTTTATGGCTGACACTCTTCATTTGTAGTTGTGGGAGAATGTGGAGTTGTGGGAGAATGTGGAGTTGTCGCAGGAGGTGGAGAATCGTTCAGTCGGGCAGATCTGGTTTGGACGCGTGGTCGGGATATACTGATCTTGTCTGGCCTGTGAGATTCACGTTCGTCACCGAACGCAATATCTGGTTTACACTTCAGAGAAACAAATACCTCTTCCCCTTCGAGGTGGGGAGTCCTAGTGCACCACTCGTCACCGCCGGGCATTTTCAAGATGGCCTCATGCAGCGGTTTTGAGTTTCCTGTTTTTGCGGCTGACCTTTGAGCACGCCTCAGCTTCAATTCCTCCTTCGACGGTCCAGTTCTAGGGTTCTCTCCCTTCTGGAATTGGGAATATGCTGAACACTGCATGAAAGCACGCACGAAGTCATCGACTGTTGCCACATAAAGGTCGCTGCCTCGATCACCAGATTGCTGCTTCCACTTGTTATGAATAGATTCAGCAAGGTTGCAGGATGGCATTTCCGCTAGTTCATCTTCACTTAGATCCTGCAATGAGAATACAGTCCAAAATTAGAATAATGGTGGAATCAATGTAGTTGAACTATAAAGATTGAACTATAGAGGAAATATATAGGCAAGTATAGACTTACCAACTCCATAAATCCACCCCATTGGCGGTAACGGAAATGCCAGAAGGCCAGCCAGAGCTCCAGTCGAGGTAGAGTTTGTTCAGTTGCTGCACCGGATGACATCCACCATGCCCGAATTGCCAGATACTTTGTCTCGGCCTCCGCCATCGATTTTGCATTCTTGTATTGCTGGCATAGTATTCGATGCTGATATTGCAGGTCTTGACGGATATCGGCCTTGGTATGTTTCTCCAAGGACTGCGTCCAATGGAAAAAACAAGTCCTCTCTCTGTCCACCATCTTCTCAGACGCATCTCCACTTCCGTATATGATTCGAACAGCATTCCAGTTGGCTTGGGCACTGTCGGCCATGAAACCTTTAAAATTTACTTTGTCCACTCCATGTTGAGCCATGAGAGCGTTCAGGTTCTTCTATACGACTGACCGGGCTTGTGAGGCCAAACCCCCCACCCTTAAGCGTTCGTAGTCCGAGTAGTGGGTTTGGGCTCACATTCTTCCGTGGCATTGGCCTTGGGCTTGGATGAGTCCTTTGATGACTCAAGTGTCCAATTCCTTGCCTTGTACGCGCAAGCCCAAGCGGATATTCCTCTCTTTCTTTTACCATTGATCACCTTTACTTCCTTAGGGTCCTTGAGCTCCTCACTAGGCTTAGTGGGTGAGTCCATAGTGCAAGGATCAACTCTTCATGTGACTTTGTTCTAAACTACTTCACATACCAATCCATGAATGTGGAACAACTCATTTATTTATTTATTTATGCGGTTATCAATGCAAAGTATTAACAAATACTTTTCACATCAAATTTCCCACATCACACCATCCTCAATTTAATTAACTTAGCACTCCTTGAGCCAAACTACTCTAAATGTGTCACACCAAACTACATTCCCCATACTAGTTCAAATCCCAACCTTTGGCTTGAACACCACCAAAGTTGGTCTTGCAAATTCAATGATCTACCTAATTTCTCAAGCCACACACCATTACTTTACTAATCAAATGCGTTCCCCGATGCATAACAACAATCAGTCTCACCCTAGCTCGTCCTTTTTGCAGCAAAGTAAAATCTCACTCCGAAATTCTACGCTGTTCGATGCAGATTGACGCCCGTCACCGCCCGTCAATTTCTTCCTTGAGGCACCTGTTTCCCGCAGACAGAGATCAGCTCCTTGTTAGCCCTTCTCAAGTTAGGCTAGCCTCGAATTAGCTAGCTCCTTATTTGCTCGGCCCTTAATTAACCAGCTCCTAGGTAGCTAGCTCCTAACTAGCCTAGCTGCAAATAGTCCATCTTCTAACTTGCCAGCTCCTAGTTAGCCTAACCCGCAATTAGCCTAACTCCTAATCAACATGGCCCATGATTGGCCTAGATGTCCCTTAAACAACTTGTAACCAACTGTCGGTTCTCCCTGATCATAGCCACCTTCCCTTAATTAGCTGCCGTCGGGTAATCTCCTCAATCTCAGCTTGATTAGTGCAGCTCCCTTGGCTCTGGCCGCTACGGTTCCCAATTCAGGCGCAGCTAACCCAGTTCACAGTCTCGGCTCTGCATTACAAGGTCACGGCTCTTGGCTCATGTGTGAAGTGGCTTTAACCAGCAACTGCAGCTGACTAGGCCCAGCTGCAGAGCTAATCCCAGCTTACAGCTTACCCAGTCTCGGACTCCCAGCACCTTCTCCAAAAGCCCAGCTCCTTCTTCAACAATTCAGGCCTTTGGCCAAATATTAAACCATTCAAAATAAGTACCATCATCTAACACTAACTGAGTGCGCCAATTTAATGGTTCAAACTAAGCTCTATAAACTAAATGCTATGAGGTGAACACTATGAACTAAACACTATCACTAAATGCCTTAAGTCAAATACTATATCTAAGCAATGCAAAACCAATCTAAAAACTAGTTTGCCTCGGTTCTCTACCTAGAACCTTGCACCACACGTGCACCCTTCTTGCTCCACACACACCCACACACATAGCTTCAAGCTTCTTAAGAGCTCGCTCCCTTGAGAGCACTTGAGAGAGAGAGAGACCAACTAACTACACTAATTAACTCCGCTAATTTCCCACACATTGTCGCTAAGTTTAAGAGTCTTTCCTACCAACTAATTCACAATCTCCTCATGAGCTCTAAGAGCTCCAATTCCTAACACCACACACGAGAGATCGAGAGAGAAAATGAGAGAATCCCCCACCTTACCTCGGACCCCCTTGGGATGCTCAACCCAAACTTAGCCTCCTTCACTTTCCGCCGCCATAACTTTCTCCCCTTACCTTCCCAAATTGTCACTCACCACTTTAATTCAAACCACGATGCTTAAATCGTAATTTGATTGGTGCTTTTAGAATTTGCTTATCCTCCACCTTGCGTTCTTCCTTGGACCTTCCCCATTAAGTGGCCACGATGAGGTGGTCCACTTGTGCGTTCAATGTGATCCTCCATTCATCCCAATTCGAATACACTTGCCTCTTGAGTCACCTTGGTTGTCTCCATCCATTTGTACTAGCCTACTCACTAACTACTCAATCCAAGTTCTTCTTACCTATCCCTATTCACTCAAATCCTTTCCTAAGGTAAAAACACACTAACCTCTCCACTTCAAGCCCCTTATAACATTGTACTCCTAAGGCTAACAATTCACTCTTTTTATATTTTTGTGAAGTGACATACCACTTCAAAGCACACCGACTAATATTTTCTAAAGATTAAGACTAAATGTGGGCACCGCTTTGGGCTCACAGGGCTGCAACATCTTCAGACTGCATGTCGCATACTGCGATGGTCATGACACGGCAATATGTGGAATCGTACACATGGCAAGCCATTGTCGTCCACGACCTGACCCGTTTGACATGGTCAAGCATTATCCAGGAGTTCTCCAGATCACCACCGGATTGCATTCGTTTGACCAGGTCGACTCCGCTGCCCGGTCCAACTTCAGACATCTTGAAGACAAAGACCTTGTCCATGTCCGCTCCTTGCCCTGGAAACCTATTTTGCTGCACGAACTTCCAATTGCTAGCACCGCGTAACTTGGTAATACTGTCCATGACTCCAAAGCGACGGATAGTCCTGAACGTGGTGACTGCGTTACGAATGTTGGGCGAGGTGAGGTGCTTACACCGATCGAAAATAACTTGCAGCTCATCCAGCTCCAAGATCTTATGTGGTTCACCTTCTTTAGCAAGGAGGAGTGGGCCCAGTACTTCTTTTGCAGTTTCAAGCACAATAGCTGAGCGAGTGGCTAATGGGGTGCGTTCGACTTGCTCCCCAATCAACACTACTAGAAAAACAGAGTCCAAATTAACAAAAAATTAACAATTTTTTGTTAATTTGGATACTGTAACGTCCATTTTCACAAATTTTTGTTAATTGTACCCAAATAAACAAAAAATTGTCATTCTTTTTTGTTGATTTGGATAGTGCAATTACCATATCATGAATCTTTTTGAATCTTTTGATAAAGTTTTCAATTATTAAAAATATTTATAAACCTTTAAAAATCTTCAATATACAATGTAGATTTAAGAATAAGTACACAATTCGGTGCTTATTAAAGTCAGCAGACTTCAGAGGCGATTCAGACCTAGTAAAAAAAAAATTGGAAAAACTTCTAACTAAAAAAAGTTGACAAATCGAATTTGTCAACTTTTTCTAGTTAGAAGTTTTTCCAAAAAAAAATGTTTACTAGGTTTGAATCGCCTCTGAAGTCTGCTGACTTTTAAAAAAAGAAGGAAGAAACCCGGAAAGCTAGTTAAGTAGATTCTAAATCCGATATATGTCACTTGTGAGTGGTTGGTGCGTTGGCAAGAATGTTGGCCTCTAACCACGAGGTCTCTGGTTCGAACCTGGGAGGCCTCACTTTCCATGTGACTGTTGTGACGTGGCACACGGTTGTCCCCCCACGTGGCAGTTGTATTGTTTGACACGTGGCACCACCCTAGATGATGAAATCAACACTTTTTTGTTAAAAAATGAAACACTGTTTTGTTGAACTTTGACATTTTTTTGTTAAAAAATTAACAGTTTTGTGTTAAAAAATACCCAAATTAACACGTCCTAATCAACAAAAAAAATCAACACTTTTGTGTTGAGTTTTGTTAAATTGGTCACCCTTTTTTTCTACTAGTGCAAGTTGTTTGTCAAATCGATGAAGTCCCGATGATCACCTGACTTGACGGGATGGTCGTGAGATCCCAAATGCACACAAGCCCTCGTCATGTGAGGTGTCGCAGTAACATAGTAGATCTTGGCAGGGCAGACATCAACACAAGTGGGAGGGACGTTACAGGATTTGCAAACAACGGTTGAACCAGTGGGAGGCTTGGACCCCACTTCAAACACTTTCTCAGATAATCCTCCCACTCTGTTTCATTCACTTTGGAAGTCTTGTGGTCTCGCTGAAGATACTCACAGGCATGATTGTCGCAACGGAGGTGGCCCAAATAAGAAGATGTACGAAACAAAAGCTTCAGATCATTCTGAATATTGGATGTAATCGTGCGAGACCAAGCATGGCCATCGTACCTTCTATCCATTCCACAAAGCTGCTTGGCCTTTGTATTCTGACCATAGTCATCTAAAGGTGGAAATTCGAAGATAACGTCCCCATCGTAACGAGGGGGAAGGTAATCAACCTGCTGGAGTCTAATTGCATCAAAGTTAATTCGAGACAACACACTTTTGGATCGCTTACGATCTCCAAGGCGCATCAATGAATGAATGATACTGACAACAGGACTTGACACAACCTTGGACTGACCAGGATTACGAGACGGACTAACATGAGGAGTTGTTTCCTTGGAAACTACTTGTGGAGACATCGAAGCTTGGACTTTACTCTCTGATCTTAGAACTTCAACATTGCCGTCGGAATCATCACTCAACTCATAAATTGTTTTTAGACCGGGCTCAATTTTTACCCTAGACAGCACCGGTCTCTCAATGCTAACAGTGGACGATTCCTTAGGTGTTAGAAGTTCAGTCGAACACTCTAACATAGACTCTGAGACTCCATATACACGATATTTTCCAGGCTTCAGCAACCAGAACGAACCGACGTCATTCTCTCCTCTAGTATGACGAACTGCATGTGAAACTAGACCGGTTTGATCGTCAAAAACTTCTTCTTCGACAAAGATAGTGACATCACGATACTGAAACCTCAAACTTAATGTTGTACAAGTGACTATAGCATGACCGTCTTCACCTAATGGAAAGAGGACGGGAACATAATGATGTTCAGCACGAAGCAGGGCCATAGTATTCCACAGAACTTTGAACAAAACAAGTGCTCTGAACATTGAAATGGCATGAATATATAACAGGCAAGAAATTACAATGCAAACCTGGCAATTTATGTCACAGTAAGCGGAATTTCAGAAGTCAATAGAGAGTCATGCAGAGTAAGCTGAAAGACGGCTGAAAAACCAATTTTAGATGTAGGTCCGAGATATGTAAGAAACCGATATCTATTTTAAACATAGTATTCCAATATAAATAAAGCTATAGAGGTGGTCGTATCATATACACTCACAAGTTGTTATGTTTACCTGTTTTCAAATAGTAGAATCCAATAACATGCATACATTCTAAACATGATAGTAGCTATGGAATAAAAAATTCCAAACATTAGAATGCTACATTGTGATTAACGACGAAGACGCTTATGGGGCCCTTTGCCATTATTGTCATCGTCATTGTTATGACAATGGTCCAACCCTAAACTATGAACTGTAGTGCATCCTGCTGAACCGAGTTTCCGTCGTTTGGGACGTAGAGATCTAGAGTACGTGCCCGGTTTAATAACACCTACTCTAGAATAGGCATGAGTCTGTAAAGTATACTTGTCCTCTATCAACGTTGCATCATCTGGCTGCAAAGATGGAGTCTGTGGATGTGGAGTGTGAACCACGAACGCCGAAGTAACTGAGCAGTCAGGAGGGTTGGCAATCTTCATGTTGTTGACGTCTGCAAAACCATCGATGGACAACGGGGTGTGAATTTGAGATGAACTAGGAGAACCTAAAGGAGCAAGGCTTGGGAGACTTGAGTCAGTACCCATTGGAGAAGAATATGATGAGATGACATGAAGGAATGGGTACAAGTAATCGGGTAATGTATACACCTAGGGTAGACACCAATGCCCGAATCTATGAGAACTTGTTACATCAATTAATAGTCAACATTTATTTATGTAAATTCAGGACAAGATGTTTCATCAAGGATTAGAATGTACTACCACAATAGCCACCAAATATCCGACATGGCATATCTTGATCAGACTTTAGCGCTGCCTTTTTAAGTGTATTATTGCAGTGAGAATTAACCCTACATTAATTTAAGAAACCGTAGATTAATTTTCTAAAACAAATGATTGCGCATGGATGTTAATTATGACAGACTAGACAATGATATATAAGATCTGTTTGATTCAGTGTTGGTAGAGATGATCACTAGGTCGAGAGCGAGAGCAGATCAAGAAGTTAGGAGGACTATTGAAAAACAGAGGCGTATTGAGAGAAGGCAAAGGTTAGACTCAAGAGAGAGCTTAGAAACGCCGTACAACTTGCGGACAACAATGGGTAGAAGAGGGGTTAATTCTTCCAGGGGTACAAGTAGAGGTTCAAAAGGGGAAAAGACGTTTGATGTCGCAGCGGTAGCTCCCATCGTTTTATTTCCTGTATCCGAGGAAGACAACCAAGTTGACAAAGGGGGCAGTGAGGTGTTGTTTATCTGCATTCCTAATGATATTATTTTCTTTGCAATCGTAATGTTAACCACTCTCACGGATAGTTAGAACAATTGAGACCCATTTGCTTCCCTTTATGTAGTTTTTTCTCTTTGGTGCTGGAATGTAACTAGGATTTGGCTTGGGCATCTGGAACAGGGAGTGACGCAGACACAGCTTCAACCTGGGGCAGCCTCGAGTGCCTCAACATCAAATCATAGTGAGCAGCAGGTTTGTGAAGAATGTTTTCAATTGGTGACTTTTAGGGTTTTGGGTTTAGGGTAATGTTTATTTCCAATACCACCAATTTATTAGGCCAACTTCTTAGCTAATGAGGACATGACATATCCACTTAACAGAGCCTTGGAGATGTCGATGGGGACGCTGAGGTTGCTGAGTTAAGCCTAGGAGAATTTGATCACGACGCTGATGTGGTAGATCTTTGCGAAGGGAGCATGGATAATGAGGAGAGGTACTTCGGGGAAGAGGTAGGCTTTCCCACATTCCCACAGCCCGTAGGGTTCGAGGATCGAAGGTGTGACCTAAAATTGTACTATCAGACCCGAGAGAGACTTTCTGAGCTTGTTTATCCATATCGGTGCCGAGGGGGAAATTTTAGGAATCCAAGTCAATTCGGTGGTCTGAAATGGGCGAAGTAAGCTTACTTTGCATGTTTCCGAGTTAGAAATTAGGGGTCTGAATCATATGTGAGGCAGTTAGATTGAAATTCATGTGGGTGTCTCGGTCCTGAGATAGCTACTCGGATGCGTTTTGAAATGGTCTGAAATTGTCATATTAAGCTTAGTATGCATGTTTCTTACTTAGAAAGTAGGGGGCTGAATCAAATGTGAGGCAGTTATAATGAACTTCATGTGGATGTCTCGGTCCTGAGATAGCTACTGGGAGGGGTTTTGAAATGGCCTAAATTGGTTTGATTAAGCTAAGCTTGCAAGTTTGCAAATTTGCATGTTTCTGAGTTAGAGATTAGGGGTCTTAGGTGGTCTGAAATGGTTAGAAATGGTCTAATTAAGCTTACTTTGCATGTTTATGAGTTAGGGATTAGGGGTCTGAATCATATGTGGGGCAGTTAGATCAAACTTCATTTGGGTGTCTCGGTCCCGAGATAGCTACTGGGAGGGGTATTAGGTGGTTCGAAATGGTCTGAGTAAGCTTAGTTTGCATGTTTCTGAGTTAGAGATTAGGGGTCTTAGGTGGTCTAAAATGGTCATATTAAGCTTAGTTTGCATGTTTATGAGTTAGAAGTTAGAGGTCTTAGGTGGTCTGAAATGGTCATATTAAGCTTGGTTTTCATTTATGGTATACATTATGCGATGTATTAGCAATGCCGGCCCGATTTTTAATGAAATGTTGTTATACGCTGTATAACTTGTTTACACATAGAAAGTATCGAACCTGCAGGTTGAGAACAACGCAAAGGATATTGTTCTTGGTGTTTCTCAGGTTTCTATGGACAATTCTGAAGAGGGGCAAGATGAAGATGAAGAGGGGCTTGGAGATAGAGATCCATATGAAGGTGATGAAGATGATATCAGGACTCGACAGAAACTTAACTCCGTTGCCACGATTTCTCGACTGAGAGTCCAACCCTTGAGTTCCTCAAGGTTCCATATTCCCTTGTGCAGAATGTTGGCCATGCCTATGGTGAGGCCAACTCTCTCAAGTGATCTTGCTAAATTGGAGCAGGAGTTTGTCCATGGGTATAGAGAGGGTACCTCAGTATTTTATGTCACAATTACGGATGAAGAAGGCAAAACACATGAGGTGACTGAAGCGCATAAGACATTGTGGGGTCCCATTTGGAGTGCCAAAAATGAAGAATTCAACTCCTTTCTTCAGTCCGTTCCGGAGTTAGCAAATTTTAAGAATTTGATGTTCTTTGTTTGTGACGGGAACCATAGGCGGCAGGCTTGGCTCAATCATATTCAAAGACTTCACAAAACCAAAGAGGCCTGGCATTGTTCGGTGGATAGCATCCTACTTGACACGAAGGGGAAAATTGGTGTTGTTATGCAAGTTATGCATAACATCAACAAGTAAGTTTTCATTATGTAATGTTTTCATCTATGTACACTACTTTGAATCTACAAATATTATGATGTGCTAATCTTTACTCTATGATTGTTGATTGTAGACATACTGAAGACTCTCACGTCAAGACCAACACAGTTCACACTCTATTTAGGGTGCAAAAATATGGACTTATGCCGCTTGAATAGTACCAAGACATATTGACTCCAGCGGACATTAAAAGGTGCAAGAATTCTCAAAATGCGAAGAAGACGTGGTATTCATTAAATCTACATGTTTTTACGAACTTCATATTCCAGGTATGATCTCTATTTTTTTCTTCTTTTTCCGTTTCACTAGAAGTGGGAAATTTGGGTTATTAGACTAAGCTGCTCTGCTCACGTATAAAGACCGCCTGTGTTACTTTTTGTTTTGGCCAGATTTCAATTGTTGAATCTCGGGACCGAGATATAGTTTCTACACTAGCTCTGGATGTCGAAATTTCATATGCATACGTCTTTCCTTGTTATCTATTTCAAGATTATATTGCTCTTGATCTACTTCATCATCTTGATGACAATCTAACTAAGGTAATCCCTTTGCAGCACGAACTGGCACAAGCTGCAGATGAGGGTGTTCGTCAACTTGTTGAGCAAACGGATGGAGAGGTGTGTGCTGCTGAGAAAGCAGCCGCCATGAAGGTGGCTGCTTCAAAGAGAGCCCAGACACTTCATAAGAAAATGTCAAAACTAGTTTGTGTGGCAAACCCAGAGTTGACAGATGGATGGCTTCGAGAGGTATGCCCACTACTTTAAGACCCATTTTTCATTCTTCAAGTAATTCAATGAACTCCATGATTCTAATATATTGCTCTATGGTTCACAGATTGCGCGTCACTATACTCTTAACTCAATTACACCGGAGCTCAACTTAGAGAAATTGCAGTTGATCGCTACTGCAAAAGCATCACCCGCTTCTAAAATCAAATGGTTGGAATATTTCAATTCCTCTGCATCAACCCGGGAGGCCCGCAAACTGCCAACCAAGCCCACCAACGAGGAGAAATTGCAGGCATTCCTATCCAAGGCATGTTTTTGGGAAGGAGTGAGTACATATCCCCCTATGTACCCTTTAATTATGTGTGACCTTATTTGAGCACTTATATTAATTCGGCTTTCTCTTGGTCTTGCTCACTTTGATTTCAATATATGAATCAGTTTTGTTCTCATTCTTGCTCTCGGCCTTGCTCACTTTGTTTCTACAGATATCCGATCAGGCTTCCATTATTTTTGAAGACACTTTGCACCAAGACAGACTGGCTATCAACTTTGATATACCCAGCGAGCCCTTGACCTTGGCTGCATACATCGAGGATTGTAGAATGAAATTATGGGACAATGCGTTTCCCACCTTCTTCCGAGGGCAGGAGGCTTTTAACAAAACTCTCGAATTTGTGGGATTTAACGGGACTGACTTAATTGTGCGAAGAGTACTCTTTCGGTGCGTTTTCTCCTTTAACTACTAGTACTCTCTTATATTTGGCATAGTGTTTTGGTTTTTCACATGACAGTTATTTCCATTGCAAGGTATATAATGATGAGTTATGTCTTACCCGCAGGTATTTCAAGTACGAGCTCCTTGCAAAAGGAGCAATAACAAAAGAAGATCTCCCCATATTTCTCTCTGCATGGCTGGACAGGTCTAACTCAACGTGCATGTTCTCAGTAAATCAACAGCGTACGTGGTCAACCTCACATCTCACAGGAGGTGGTTGGTACCTCGACTGTGCTCCTAGTTTCACTCCTTCCTTTGAAACTGAACTTAGGAAGTCAAGGGAGGCAGTTGGAGAATCTGGTGTTGAGATGGTTGACTTACAGGGCATAGAAGACGAGCATGAGAGGGCAAAGGCCCTCTCGCGACGTCTTGAAGAGGATAGGACGAAGGCGCTTAGAGTAAAGGAAGCAGAGGAGAAAGCGGCACAAAAAGAGATGGAAAAACTTCAGAAGTCATTGGAGAAGACTAGCATGAGGGGGAAAAAGAAGATGAACCCCCATTCTGAGCCAGAAGGTAAAAGTCTTGTTTCTCCAAGCCCGACTAATGATTCTGGATCTCAAGCTCCTACTTTTTCCCGAGGTACAAAGCGGGATTCCTCATACGACCAGTTGAGTCCTGTTTTTAATTTGGGAGAGGAGAACGAAAGCCAGATTGACAAGCTCATTCTCAATGCCTCCATGATGGGAGTCCTTGGTGGTAGCTCAGATGACTACACCTCTTATTACAAGGACTTAAAAAGCTTCATGATTAAGGTATTTTTTATTTTATTTGTTATGCCAACATTAACGATTTTTATTTTCATATTATAATTTAAGTGATGTGATCATTTTAAGCGAAAGAAGAATCTTCTTTTTTACCTCTTATAATTTTTGCATCTCAACTCTGATTTTGACACATGGAACAATAATCTTCATGATACACAAATGCTAACTATATGAGACAATTTGTAATCCCATCCAGCAGCCATAAGTGCACGTGAAGTTAGAAGTGTCCATTATAGGCATGCATACCTTTTACATGCCTTGTATATGGTTGGGATATGGTTCCTAATAGCCATACAGAAATTCAGGTAGTAAAATGAGTTATTAGGTGAGGGGTATTAGGTGGTTAGAAATGGTCCGATTAAGCTTAGTTTGCAGGTTTGTAAGTTAGAAAGTAGGGGTATGAATCAAATGTGAGGCAGTTAGAATGGAATTCATTTGGGTGTCTCGGTGCCGACATAGCTACTGGGAGGGGTATTAGATGGTTAGGGATGGTCATATTAAGCTTAGTTTGCAGGTTTGTGAGTTAGAAATTAGGGGTCTTAGGTGGTCTGAAATGGTCTGAACTGGTCATATTAAGCTTAGTTTGCATGTTTCTGAGTTAGAGATTAGGGGTCTAAATCATATGTGAGGCAGTTAGATTGAACTTCATTTGGGTGTCTCTGTGACGAGATAGCTACTGGGAGGGGTATTAGGTGTATTAACTACTTGGGTAGTGGGACTCGTTCCTGATTGCCAAAAAAATGAACCAGTAGATGTAGATGTATTAATTTCTGGGTGTGTTTGTATACTGAGCAGCATTCCACTGGCAAAGTTCGATTGTATAAGGGGACTACCGGTGTCCAGCCCTGTTTGGACTTGATACTTGCTGATATCCCGGAGGGCTTGCCCGTTCCAGGGATCTCCAACCCACCAACATCGATTCCTGCCTGGAATCAAGAAACTCACGAGTGGCTTCAACCAATCTTTGATTTTGCAGATAACCATTTGCATGATGACGGGGCCATCATTTTATTTCATCCTTTTCGAATGACTATAAAAGCCATGATTCTTGGATATTATGAGTGTTTCGATTTTCAAGTTCGGAAGGAGTGGTGGGGTATGAACCGCCTTCATCTGACGTCCCCGATTAACCAGAGTGTCACCGTAAGTTAATTCTCTAATTTAATTTACTCTTTATTTTTAACAATTTTAAAACATTGTTTGACACGAATGCTACATAATGATTTTCTCATATTTTTGGTTCATTGGTCTCAGTTGACAAGTGCTGCTTGCAATGGCTGGACCCTAACTCAGTCCATGGGTCTTGGAATCTCATTGGCTGATGTGGAGTTCTGAATTGCTTTGTTCTGTATATTGAACTCATTAATTTTGGACCATGGCAGACTATGCGTTTCGGGATTACATTGGTGGTGAGGATCATGCTTGGCAAGCCTGCTTCCAATTTCTCATTTCAGCCTGTCCTCGCTCTTGACCGACACGGGGTAGATGTATCAAGAGATGATATTCTACAGAACCTCGTCTCTTGTTATGATCAGCTCATGAATGGACCCACGCCGTGGCGAGGTCCAAGAGAGAAGTCTACTATTTTAATGCAGATGTTAATTCAGAGTTCTTCCTCTCCTGGGGATGTTGTTTTAGACTGCACTGCTGCTACGGGTATGTTAATTCAATCTGCCAACTCACATCTTTAATTATTTGCTTTTAATTCCACAGAAAGTACACTAATTTTATTGTCATTCTTTTTATTGTAGGTTCTTCCATCCATGCGTCCCGCAACGTCCAGCGTCACATCGTGGCATTAGAGGTTGATGAGGCCATTTTCCATGCCTTGCTTAAACCCTTGAATCGTTCGAGTGTTGCTCCTGAGGTCACTTCTGGAGCAACGGCAACTAGTGAGGACCCGGAGGGCGATGTACTTGTGGTCCCGAGAATTGTGAAGAAGTCTCGATTCAGTAAGTGAGTTTGTTGAACATTTTCTCATACATTTGTTTTACTTTTGAGCGTCATTGTATCTAATATCGAGACCTAAACATGGTACTTTTGGAATTTGCAGATATGGAGCAATGAGCTATCCTAGTCACCGCCCTTTCTTCTGTGACCCTACGTTTTATCCAAGTCCTCCAAAGTCTTGGCAACTCCCTTCATACGCAAATGACGTTGCCAATGAATTAGCGGAAGGTTCATATCATACATTTAGACCTAAGAATCTGATGCTAAGAGGTATAGAGTATATTGATTTAGAAGCTGTTGAGTATGAGGATGAAGGCTCCTCAGATGCAGATAGTATAGATTCTAAAGTCTCTGTAGCATTATCTGATAATTATGATTTCGATTATATGACTTAGATAGAATTTTGTGTCTTATTGCTTACATAATAATATATTTTTGCATTTGATTGTTCAGTGTCCTTTTAGTGCGGGTATAACGGGAATAACTAAACCAAAAAATTAAAGATGAAAATATAAAATATCAATACATTTTTAAGAATTACAAAAATAAAAAGATACACTGAAAGAAGAATGGAAGAATAAATCCTAAACAAATAAATAACGGAAGAAGAATGGAAGAATTAAAAAATTGCACTACTTATTTTGTATTATAATAACTACACCCTCGCATTCTAAAATTAACTCCTAAACATGAACCACGGATATAGGCATGATTTTTTCCCTAAAATATTGTATTATATTCAAAACAACTATCAAAACCGCGGTCATAGGATATGATTCAGTTGACGGCAATTTCCAAAATTACAGGAAAGTTACCGCTCACCGCTCACCGCTCATCGCTCACTAAATAGCTTTTCCCCGTCTGCGACTTCGCCCTGCCATGTACAACATGCAAAACTGGACCACAACATCGGTGACTATCCAAAAATTCCATTATTTTGACCTTCCAATACGGTAGGGTAAACAACGACGACAATCGCTTAACGCCGCTGCTCAACATCGGATCTCCATGTGCAACGAGTCATCCTTCAAACCGTGCGTACTCTGCGCGCAGAAATGCCCATCATATGTATTTATTCGCATCCATCTGTGTTGGCGCCTCCTCCAGCTCCTGTGTTTTGAACACAGTTATGTCATATCTGTAGGGGTGGTCTTCAGGCAGCCACCTCCAGTGGCTATCTCCATACACAACATTTGACAAGTGTTGGGAGTGCCTCGCGGGTGTGTTGGGTCTGCAAATAGGACATGCACAATATTCTTTCTTTGTTGTTTCCGCCATCATAGCGTACGCCGAGAAATCGTGCACGTACCACAACAACATTGCCCTTAGTGTGAACCTTGCTTCCCCTGGCCATCGCCCTGCGTCGTTGCATAGTGTGCCCTCCGTTCACAATTCTCTCAGCTCCTCTATCAAGAGTTCCAAAAATACGTCCATGTGGTCCCCGGTACCCGCATCGGGCCCCGATATTAGAAGACTGAGCATTATGAAAATTTTCTTTATGGTCAACCATGGGGGGATGTTGTAATTCAGCAATATGACATGACAAAGAGAGTGCATTGATCTTTTCCGTGAGTGAGGAATTATGCCGTCCGCATACATTTCCAAATGTATGTTCTTACTGTCGGCCTCAAAATCAACGTGTTTCTCTCTGACATTGCGTCCATTGCAGTGAGTCGTAAGGCCCCCGCATCCTCCCGTTAGTGGACACATTCTCCGCATGCCATGTCATCAATGTCGCTAGCTGTGGTGTTGAAAATATTCTCCTCAGTCTCGCATCCAGTGGAAAGTGTCTCAACACCTTCACGGACACCATCGACACTGCATCGTTCCTGTATCGGGCGGCTTCGCAGATAAGGCACGTCCTCATGTCTGCATATTCATGTCTATACAACACACACCCGTTCTTGCAAAGGTCTATACAATCGTACCTCAGTACTAGTTTGCTGAGCATGCTTGAAGCCATCCCTTCGCTGCTGGGTAGAGAGTTCGGTGTTGGCAGAATGACCTTCGATAGCAAATGCAGCAATTCGCTTATGCACGCATTTGTCACTTTGTGTGTACGACATACATTCATGAATATGAGTGTGGTATTCAACCTGGATAGGCTGGATCCACAATACAGTGGGGTTGTTGACTCATCGTTGCAGTCGCATTCTGTGTGATTGCGCCGCCATTACTATCCACATTACTATGCATTTAATTAAATAAATTTAATTTTTTTTTGGCATTCCGTCAATATATCATAAATTAAACTGTTTAATTATATATATTTTTAATAAAATCAAACCTTAGATTTTTAGATATCTCCAATATATTTTGGAATTATGCCAAAAATTTAATTTAGGAATTAGTTGCAGCAGCATATTGCATTTATGGTTTTAATAAGCTGCATGATAAAAACATGAATATATGATACATAATCAAGTTTAAGATGATAAACATTAAGACATTAAGATATGAAAAATCCACTAAAATCAAGGTAAATATTAGTACTTATTTTGGATCTTGTGGTGACACAAGTATAAAACTTGTGCTTGATATTAAAGTATTTTTACTTTAAAAGAATCATGTACAAGATATTATGAACCTGATACGATCAAAATTAGTAAAGATGAAAATATCAATATACTTCTTATACACCTCTATGTACAACGGAACAAATCATTATAGACTCGTTTAAATTTGAAAAACATTATTAATGTAAGTGTATCTTCAATCATATTGTATATCATTTATATTTCTACTATTGCAAGCAATATTAAAAAAATTGTAGATCACTTTAGAGTTATTGTCCATCGTTATCTCTTATATTTGATCTTAATAAGCATCGTTAAATTTTAGAATAAAATTATTAAAAATAATTGAGACATAATATTATAAATTTATTTTTTAATTAAAAAATTATATAAAAATCATATTTTAAGACGCATTTGGACTTAGCTAGATTATATTTTGATATATTTAAATTTTATTTTGAAAATAAATAATCATATAATTAAATTAAATTAAAGTGATATTGTAGTTATAATGATTATGCTAAACTACGGTATTTGCAATAACAAAAAAATAAAGTCGTCTCGTTTTTCATTGTACATTGACGTTATTATACTTTATTGAACACGTGGTTTTTAGACCAACTATTTCTGTAATATCATCTAAATGTACCTTAATCATTATTTGATCGAGATAAATTTAAAATATATAACTTATGTAATTTAATTTGGATTTCAACAGGTAGTAATCATATCAAATGAATAATTTTTTTTATATATTTCTTTTATACCTCCATATGAGGGTACCATAACTTTTTCACAATACAACTTATAAAGTAAAGTTTCTTATTTGTAGTAAAATTTACAGTGTGCATATACACATTCATATTATGGTTTATGTTTTATTATAAATTTATGTTATGCCAATATCAAATGTATTGAAAACTCTTTCAAACCAATCAATTTGGCTTTGTTAATTTTCTTCGTAGTTGATTGTTCTTCAAATATTTCTTTTTGATAATTCTCATAAGAAAAAATATATTATTGGCATTTTCCGGTTCAGATGGAACATCACCTCTGAACTCTTCTAAGCAACCGTAAGAAGGCCTTCATTTTTCATTCTTAAACCTCATGACTTGATATTTAACTACAAAGTTAGAAATGAATCTTCCTAACACAATGTGCGTATATGAAGAGATCGGAGAATCTCACATTCCCTTTTAATTCCCCACGTTAAATACAACCTTATAATAAATAAATAAATAACTAATCCACTTAAATATTCATAAAAGAAGGGTGTATGTGGCTTACCTAGAGCAATAGCGACAATCCACTCTAAAACCAGAACTAAAACACTACTTCAGTTCCTCGTCTTCAAATCTTTCAAGACCCTAGTGATAGAGCTCAACTTTACTTTATTTCCGAGTGACAGAGCTCAGCTTCCGGTGGACGAACCATTTATGTGAGCAAAGACCCTTTCCATCCTTAATTACGTTCTTGTCCGTGTGAAAGTTCTAAATCACATAAGTGTTAACCATCTACTTACTACTGTATACTTCATACATGTCAATTTGATGTTGGAGTGATATATCAATCACATAATTTTTTTATTAACATGCAAATATTTAAAAATATTTTAATTACAATGTAATGTCAAAAAAATATGTTGGTTCACTCATCACACTTAATGCCTCGTATGCTCAGATGTCTAATCCTTCGATTGATTATAAACTACTTAGATATTCCCCATATTCATGGACATTCTCTGTTGTCGTTCTCTTTACTTGCACTGAAACACTCTCATCCTTGCTCTTTCATGACTGCCTATCCCTCACCATTAACACATGCATTGAAATCAACTTTCCACTCGCTTGATGTTCTGCACCATGCATGCCTACTTCATCAAGACCTTTCCCTACTACCGTGCCCTCCCTCTACTAGTCTGTCTTAGTCACATGTCCATCCCTTACGTCCTAGTTCGCATCCTTGTCTTTAGTACCCAACCACTCTATAACTGACCTCACAGTGCAGACTCGAATGCCCATTCAAGACGTTGCAACATGTGTACCCACTATGTCGCAACCCTTGCTAGCTTCCCATTGCTAACTCGGTCCATTTTTTGATTCTAGCAAGAGTTACGAGCGCTAACCCTTCGCATACCGCCATGCGAAAGGTTAGCTCCCAATACCGTGGACCCAACACTTAATAAGAGGGGAACCAAACCTCCTACTTGGTTTTCGGGACTCACCGCTTAATCGGTAACCAATTCTTAGATGTGGACTTCCATCCATGCAAATCTAATCTTATGTTGCACATCGTGTTGCCGGAGAAACACTACAACAACCCGAGCCATACTAGGCAACTATGCCCTCACCTTGGGCCAATGCCCATGGAGGCCTTGCCGTTTGGCCCTGGGTGGGTGAGGCCACACCACCTCACCAATATAAGCCTCTAGGACTCTAGGCAGGACCCCTACCCCACCGTCAAGTAACCTTTTGTCTCTCCCCCAACTTTTGGGGCCAAGTAGACATTTTCCCTTAGCCGCTAGCTGCCGAGCAGCTTCAGAACCCCATAACTTCCTCATACAGTCTTCGATTCTAACAATTGATCACTCCATCGTCATCTACGTTTTACGTAGATTACGATGGACTACTCATTTGCCCCATTCGGGCAAGTACAGAGGAAGTTATGCCACTTTAAAGGTTCGGAGTCCCGGGAGCCACTCCCAGGCCACTGTTGTTTCAGGGCGCTGTCCCGGGACAGTGCCCCACTCAACTTGCCATATCTTCTAGCTCACACCTCCGATTGAGGTGTTCTTGAGCGTTTTAGAATTGGCACCCCATAAGCTACGCATAGCTTATGGCCTCACCTTCATGCCTCCTAGTCTCCGTGGGTGGGAGGCGTTCCCAACGCCCGGGGCCCTCACCCACACTAGGATCACTTGGGCCCTCTCACCAACGGCGCCACAAGTCCCGGGTGTCACTCCGGGGTCCCCCTTGTGCCCATGGTGTTTCGGACAATCCTTATGGAGAGGTATGTGACACACTATAACAACTAAAAAATCACAGGAGGTGTGCAAAATAAGTTAGGATTTTAGTATTAAAAGTTAGGATTGATAGCGAATTAAGGGAAAAATTAGTTCATTTAGCGTTTAGTTCAAAAAGGGGAAGGAAAATTACCGAGGACTTCGGACCTTCACCCGTGAAGGGAAAAATCTAGTTTTAGGTAGAGTTAGTAAAAATGAAAACTAACTAGAGATAGAAATTAGCTAAGTTAGGAAAAATAGCTATCTAGGCAAGACCTAGTTAGCGGGGGAAAAACGTAATTAGTGAAAGCAACTAGCTAAGAGGACTAAATTAGTAGAGCTAGCTAGACAAGGGTTAGTTTAGTACTTAGTGTGGGTCACGCAAGACAAGTGGAGGTGCTTGGCGTAAGAAGAAAATTAGCGCGAAGACTTTGAAGGAAAATAGCAAGGGGGCCACTTGCCCCCTTGCCAACTTGCTATAAAAAATTAGAACGAATTCGGAAGATTCCCGTCGGAGCCACCTCGAAGACGGAGTGGCAACCTCGACCGGGAAAACCCCCGAGCCAAAATTTCGGGAGGGGGTTGAAAAATGGAACCGGTGGCGGAGGGGTCCAACCCTTTTGTGAAAGGGTTTAAAAAACCCCTCCTTCTACCTTGAAAACTCCCTCTTTCCTTTAGAATTTGGGCGAAGCCCTACTTCAAGATAGTTAGGCAAAACTCCCTTTTAGTTGTTGATTAGTGGGTGAAGCCCTAGCTCAATGGAGTTAGACAACTCCTCTCTCTTCTTTTAATGTTTGGGTGAAACCCTGCTTCAAGGTAGTTAGAAAAAAATCCTTTAGCATCCATTCTCAATGGCCTAAGAGAAAGGCTTGAGAAACTCCTCTACTCTCCCTCTTAGTTAGAATGTGTGTTTATTAACACACCAACAAAATTCTTCCTTTCTTTTGTAGAGGTAGGTTGGATTGTAGAATTTCGAGTGAAGGCATTGTAGACCTCAGCTGCCAATGCCATGAAGACTTAATTCATAAGCTAGAATAAAATACTTATCATTTTTTTCTTAAAGAGATTTCCTATAACTATCTATAGCCATTTCCCATTTGTGATTTGGTCAAGATGACAATTAGTTATGGATTTTCAAAGATGGAGTAGAAAAATTGGGTGGTCATGTGGATAGCGGCTACTGGATCAGACCTGCCAGCCCAATCAGAATGTTAATTCTAAAAAGTTATATTTTTTCCAAGTAGAACTTTTGTCTAGTTTTTCAAAATTGCTTAGAACGTTTGATTTGAGCATGATTTGAATTAGATATGAATTTTTGAAGATGGGATACATAGTTTGAGAATTTTTGGTTGACTGCTGCATTACAGAGAATCTGTTGAATTCACTTTGGCTTGACTTGTTAATCACATATTTTTATCAAATAGATCTTTTTAATATCTTTCCATGGTTATATAGAACATTTGATTTGAGTATGATTTGAATTAGATATAAATTTTTGAAGACGGAATACATAGTGTGAGAATTCTTGGTTGACTGCTGCATTACAGAGGGTCTGCTAAATTCACTTTGGCTTAACTTGTTAATCACATATTTTTATCAAATAGATATTTTTAATATCTTTTCATGGCTATATAGAACGTTTGATTTGAGTAAGAATTGAATTAGATAGAAATTGTTAAAGATGAGATACATAGTTTAAGACTTCCTGGTTGACTGCTATGTTACAAGGAGTCTACTGAATTTGTATTGGCTTAACTTGCTAATGTCATAATTTTCCTAGTTAGAACTTGTTAATAGCTTTCCAATGGTATAAGGAAAGCCTAGATCCAAGTTGTAATGAATTTACTATGAATTTTTGAAGTTAGAAGTTAGATAGGTGGATTGGAAGGATCGGTTGAATCGACCTCGCACTTCCAACCCTCATAACTTTTGCATTTCTTATCCGATTAAGGTGATTTTTAGATCATTGGAAAGATAATTACGTGCACTAAGTAAATATATTATGCTTAGTCCTAAATTATAGTGCAAAAGAAATACGTTATATTTTAATTGTTAACTAAGGTACGCTTTACTATCAAACTAGTTACAAAGAAGGAGGCAAGGTCGACGCCCGGGAAGTGGAGTAAGGAAGGAGGTAGCGGCTCGGCCTACATCGAGTCCAAATCAACCGAGGAGAATTGAGGTAAATTAACTAACCCTAGCCTTCCATTTAGGGTTGAAGGGAGCGCGGCTAAGGTATGCATCTCTAACCCCACTCACCTATCTCGTAAGGTCAAGTGGCTTGACAACTTGACCGCCAAGGGAGTACCCAACTCCATTGTCTTCGGGCCTCTTGGTATGTTTTGTGGTAGTAGCTACATTTATTAGAAAGTTTCGTATGTGGTGAAGTCGGATTAATCACCGACACGACCACTCTGAATGTTGTTGATGGAAAGGTGGGGTTAATGGCCCACGAATCCATTATTTATGTTGTTGGCCCCAAGGGTTGGAGATGATGGCCCCAACCCTTGAAGATTGTGCAACATGTTGAACACACAGGTTGCCCTATTCCTCGGTCCCGTCAAGTTGAGTTTCGTGGTCAAACCGTTTTAAACTAATTAATAACCAACATAATTTGTACAACCCCCGTGGGCAAAAACCAACCGGAAACTTAACTCGAAAGGTTAATACTACCCCCTCCGGCGGCAAAGATCGGAGGGTATAAGTGTCAATCAACCTTCAAGAGACCCGCACAGGGCCTTGAAGGGTTCGGGTTAGGGCGTGCACCAAACAGGTAGGCGGTGATGCCATAATATATGAACTTAGTGATATAGGCTTTGTTTAATCAACCCTAAACTAAGAAAGAAGGTTGAGAGGGTGGGATTTAATCAAGGTCCCCCCGTTTAGAGAATTTAATTCATAATAAGTAAGGAATTGGAGGTGGCTAAGGTAAAAAGTAAGGTTATTTTATTCATTAGGGTTAGGTTGCCTTGATTCCAAGGCTGGTGCGTCTGCGCGTAGACTAGGATAGATTAGGCATTAGGTTAGAAAAATAGATAATTCTCTTAAGCACTTATTAATCTAGGCACAACCTACCGAAAGGACACGACGCGATTAACAAATCCCTCTACAAATCTAAATACTTATAAAAAATCATAACATCCGGGTTCGGCTCGGGCACTTGCTAAGGCATGCCACCCTCACCGAAGGGCTTGTGCGGTACTTTTAGGCTCCCTCGAAGGGGGGTGCCCAAAAGCACCACAACCGCAATGGCAACAAACAACACATCTATCACTCTCATGACCAAATTAGATCAACACATCAAAACCACTGAGAAGACACGTAGGAAGGATCTCACAGTCTAGCAACCTAATCAAAGTTCACAACCCCCACATCCCACACTGTCATCCGAGCCCAAGAATGTCATTGTCGAACGTATTCCACCGAATGGGTCAACAAAATGCATTTGGATGGTTCCAGCCACTAGAACTAGCACACTAGCCACAACCACTGTCCATGCTCTCTCCAGCTCCATGTCCTATTTTCTGATGGATTCAACTCACTCAGACCACATTCTAAGATTCTGATCCCTAATCTCACCGACATCAAAGTGTTCGCTATTATCCAAACCTAATGGCAACAAAAAAACCATGACCTAACTAATGAGGACCCATATTGACGCTATTACACCATGAGCGTTGATTTCACCGAAAACATCTTGCCGAGGCAGGGCTTCCTTTGCCCATACCTCCTATCGAGCTCTCCTACCCCATATCATCATCTTCAAAACCACAACCCCCATTCTTTCTCTCCTCTATTGAAAGAACGCCATTCTCTAACCAACATACGAGATTGGGTGATGGAGTTTGCATGAAGCGTCACAAAACTTCCCAACGCGGTAGGGCTTCCGCCTCTCCACACTCCTTCTTCCCTCCTAGGTTGCCTAATGAGATCTCTCTCTCATGAGCTCCGAGACCCCTCCAACTTCTCCTTTTTTTTCTAGGCTGCCCGGTATTCAACGGGCCCAAAGGGCAGCCCGAGGATCAAAGGAAATGTTTTCTTCTTCCCCTCTCATCCTCCCGTTATTTCTCCTCTTTTGACCTATTCTTTTCTTCATTCATTTAGCCTTGGACCTTTCTAATATCGTAGGGTTATTTAGATTTTTAATTGCATGTTATCCGCCTTATTTGCCTTATTATTATTAACTAGGCATGGGAGCACATTCTTGAGCTCACACCTCCAAACTCCCGCAGTGTATAGAACCAATTAGGACCTTGCAGCACCAATCGACTAACATCAGCCTCCAACTTATAGCAAAACTTCAAGTCCATCTTCCAACGTCTTAACTTTAATTTGCAACTCAACTCCCAACTTGGTTTAAATGATATTTTTTATTGCACCAAGATGAATAGTTAATATTTATACTTCAATAATGCAAACTTCTATAACAATTTAAAAAAAAATTAGCACCAATAAAAATAAAAATAAAGTTATACCTTGTGTGGCACACGAGCTTTGCCTCGACTGTGACATGATCACGAAATGCCACATTTAGGACAAAGTTCTAAATTTGCATATCCCTTCCAATACAAAATGCAATATTTTTTACATGCATGAATAATATTCACATGAAGCTTTGCATGATTTAGATAAATTGATGGCTTCTTTGTGTGTGGGAGGACAATAATTGTCAAATGAGAGAATTTTTTGATGTACCAACCTATCACAAACAATGGCTATAAATTGTATTAATATAGACAATAATTTAAATTTACAATAAATTAAAATTTTATAAATAACTATAATGATTACCGTAATAAATTGTCCATACTCTCGTTCGATCATTGTTGTAATGTTTGCAAGTTTAATAACAATATATTCGATTATAATTCTAACAATTGGTAGTCCTTGTACAAAGATTGTTGCAATAAGGACTCCACAACTGTTGGTGCAGGTGTTGAATCAAGTGGGACCGACTTTGGTGGTTGTATGAACTCAACCTCCAACATATCATTTTTCAGAGGCATTCGTAAGTCTCTTTCATGTGAGGCTCTAGAAAGGATGGAAAATGGGAAATCAAGGTTGAAGAGCACAATCCCATTTTCATTCAATCAAGGAGGATGAATTTATGGTTCAGCTTAAACCAACCTATAGCTTGTGCCAACCTCCAAAATTATTTTAATGAACAATAATCTCGGTTACATCAACATTAGCAAGATGGACGGTAGCATGCACGCATGAAAGTTGTTCATCTTGGTATGGTCTCTGTGTGAAGAAAGCTGAGAGATGGACATGGCATGGCTCATATCAATTGGTGAGACATTGAAGGGCCAAAGACAATTGAAGCCACAATATTCAATGAAGTTTGTTGATGTTGATGAGACTATTGGAGAACTTTCTACTATTGTTCATTTCATAGTTCTTGATGCAAGACAATAATTGACCTTGATGCAAGAAGGTTGTGGATGTGCCATGGAAGTAAAGGTTGATAATAAAATTTAGTCTACAATAAAGGTTGAAGGAAAGGGGATTCTTCATAAAATGAAGATAATTATTGAGCTTGATTTAACATCTAACAATTTACCAATTGATAGGTTGCAGAGAGCCAAAATGCGGCAATCCCAAGGAACAATCAACATAAGACTCAAACATGATGTTGGCATGTATGATGACATAGGAATACGTATCCTATAAGGTTATATGCCAATATGGTATATTGGTAGGGTACAAAGGATGTTTAGACAATTGGATAATGGGAGCATGGTTGAATATGTGCAGCCAGAGAGCATTGTTGGTTCTTGTGATAATATCATCCATGTTATGTTAAAGTATTACAAATTAAAGTCAAGTGTGATGTTTGAGTATGGAGGGCATGAAAAAGATGGGGGAGTAGATGCATTTAGTTTTAGTGTTGTAATAGCTAGGGCTATGATATATGATGCAAATTCTCAACTCTATGAATTACATCATGATCATAAGTGTCCTCTTGATAGTTATGTCAATGATGAAAATATTAGATTAACCCCAACTCATAGTAGACATAAAAATTATAAACTTCCACCCAAACCAATGGTATGAGAATCACTATATTCGTTAATTTGAGACTTTCTCTTGTCTCAAATTAATATATGGACCACAACAACATGGTCTAATGTTTGGGTCGGCCTACCTAAACCATCTTGATATGAGTTCTTAATTGGGTCCTTGATATGAACACCCGCTTCAAAGTATTTGCATCTTACAACATTCTCCAGTATCTATGTGATTTTATCCATGTTCTTATATTTGTAACTGTCTCAAAATGCTGAAAAAGCCCAAAATTAATGAATATAGTGATAGATTCTACACGTCTTGTAGGATAAGTTGAATCCAATAAAAGTAGGTGTCATGACACGAAATGGTTGCAATGGTAGAAGACTTTTGCAATTTTAAGTTTTATTTATATCATAAGAAAAACAAACCAAAGCCTCTTATTAAGTTGTAAATTCTTATCCTTTAATTTAAAAATTATGTATTTAGATTATTTACAATTATTGATTGCTTTGAAAAATATATGGACGGTCCTAATGTAATATTTTGGTATAGTTGCTACCCCGGGGAGAAAAGTTGCACTTGAATTTTGTAATCGAGGTTTTGTCCATCCCATGGGTAAGAAGGTTTTGTACTCACTTCTTACCAAACTATCTTGCAAACTTCAGAGCAATAGACTCCTACATAATTATCTCGAGGAGATTATAGTTTGTGTCACCGTATGAGATAATTGGAGGTGGCACGAGGAGCATGCAACTTAGATACCATAAAGTACTTAATCAGATGAGCAAATTTGAAACAATCTTTCATCAACAACACAAAAGAAAGAAAGAAGAATTAACATCAGTGATTCACCAACATGAAAATGAGCCCTTAATCTTATCAAATATAAGAACATAACATTATTCAGATCCATAACAGTGTTCTGTGGGACTGACAATATTTTGCAAAATATTCCTCACATTCAACCTGAATGATGGAAGATTTTGCATAATATTGTCAGTCCCATAGAACATTGTTATGGATCTGAAGAATGTTATGAATCCCCTTGTTACATAATAAAACATAGTGCCTACCTTTCGATAGATGAGCTCTCCTATAACCTCAATTCATAATTGAATACCTAAACATTTGATAAAGGTAAGGTGGCAATGATTTGCATAAGGTGCTCATAAGATGTTTCTTAGTTGGACAAAGTTTCCTAGCTAGCATGTATTGGCGAAGTGTGAGTGGATGAGGATGTGTGCACCTCAAAGGTATTGACAACTACTTGTTGTGGTGATGACTCGGTGAGTATTTCTATCTAAGATATGTGGGTGTCATTTGGTTAGTTTTTGTCATAGAACTTCTATATTTAAATGGTGTGTGGTTAGGTGTGTGTTTATGGCATGCATCATAAAGACACATGTTTCAACTACGACTTTAAGTTGTATTGACTAGTCTCCACTCAATAGTCAACACTATGGAAGGAACCTAAGTATCTATTTTTAGGAGCCAATGGACATGCACTTTCAAATTTCAATAACCATAACTAAATCAGGGTAGATGCGAATTTGTTGATATTTCATCAAAAATTTGTTAGTGCAACATAAACTTGAAATCATAAATATGATCAATAGAAGATGGAGAACTTGAAAATACTGATGTTTAGAGTTTAACTTAAAAACCACTATGAAGCCCCATCTGATAAAAAGAAAATGAAAGCCATGTCAAGTTTTGTGTGGGTTGTTAAGGGTATTGTGAGAGTGTGGTGATCAAGCATCGGCAGACAAGCAATTGTCCCCTATAAACACCTGCTACAACTATTGGTGTACAACCAACCGAAACAATTTGTGATTTGCTTAGGCAAGCTATGCAAGAATAGGACTGCCCATAAGCTAAGAAAGTTGATTGTTTTTTCAGTTTTGAACTCTCTCTAGCTACACTAAATATTGTATTTAGTGTTACCATTTCCATTTGTCTTGCTCGATTACTAATTCTAAACTGCCCGTGTAGTGTCATAAACACTAAATGTAAATTTAACATTATTTGTCATTCCTTGTAAAAAAAAATTTGGGCATTATAGATTTACAATGTTGCAATCACTGCCACTTACTAAGTGACTCTTCATCAAAATGTCAATCATCCATGACAATATTTCAGTAATAAAATTGTTAGAATGCAAATATACCAATCTTTTCTTCAACAATTGGCATTTGGATGAACTCCAAGTAAGTTGGGATGACGATACTTGTAAACTGATTCATGAGAAGTGTCACTAGATAAGTTACCACAGTGACATAAAATACCATATGACACTCAATACAATGTTTAGTAGTGTAGTGACTGCCTTCAAATCGATCACCCAAATGAAATCATGTCCCAGAGATACACAATCTTTTCTAAGTTGTTTGTGAATCTGCTGTGAGTGTGCCTTGCCTGTGACTCGTTTGCAGATGGATGTGACAATTCCAATGCTTGAACCTTTCAATTCCAGATTGACACAACTTCTTACATGGTCCTGGCTTAAATGTGGCAGCACCTTCACATCCATTAAGGGAAGATATTTAGCCAACATGAAATCGTGTCCTGGAGATAGGCAATCTTTTCTAAGTAACTAACCGTAACAATTTGCGATTGCTTAGGCAAGCTGTACAAGAATAGAACTTTCAACTGCCTATGAAAATCAGTTGTTTCTCTGTGGTGTTTCACCCATCAGCTAGTTCCTGCCTTCAAATCGATCACCCAAATGAAATCATGTCCCGGAGATACGCAATCTTTTTGAAGTTCTCTGAAACCTTGCCTGTGACTCGTTTGCAGATGGATGTGACATTTCCAACGCTTGAACCTTTCAATTCCATATTGACATCATAACTTGAAGGGTCCTGGCCTAAATGTGGCAGCACCTTCACATCCATTAAGGGAAGATATTTAGCCAACATGAAATCGTGTCCTGGAGATACGCAATCTTTTCTAAGTTGTCTGTAACTCAAGTTATGTGTGGGTTGTCGAGGGTATTGTGAGAGTGTGGTGATCAAGCATCAGTAGACGACCAACTGTCCACCATAAACACCTTCACGAGTATCAGTTACAACAAACCATAACAATTTGTGATTGCTTAGGCAAGCTATACAAGAATAGAACTTTCAACTGCCTATGAAAATCAGTTGTTTCTCTGTTGTGTTTTCGCCCATTAGCTAGCGCCTGCCTTCATATCGATTACCCAAATGAAATCATGTCCTGGAGATACGCAATCTTTTCTGAGTTGTCCGTAAATCTGCTGCGAGTGTGCCTTGCCTGTGACTCATTTACAGATGGATGTGACATTTCCAATGCTTGGACCTTTCAATTCCATAGTGACATAACTTCTTACATGGTGCTGGCTTAAATGTGGCAGCACCTTCACATCGATTCAGGGAAGAAATCGTGTCCTGGAGATATGCAATCTTTTCTAAGTAACTTTGGCTGTAAATGCACGTGAGTGGCCTTGCCATGACTCATTTCGATGTTACATTTCTGGAGTACGTATTCTGAGCTGAATTGACCCTATGAATGCCCTCCATCAATGTCACTTTACAAGGAGGGCCGGCGGTGTTAATGAAGAGGCGCAAAGGTCGTTATTGCCCAACTTCATGGGCTCTGAAGAGTGAGTAAAGATGTGATTTAATATAGTTAGAAGTCCTATTCTAATTAGCAAGTGAAAGGAGATTCCAACACACCAAAGTATGTCTATTTTGGAATTTCTATGTAAATGTTATAAGGGTTCAAAATTTTATTGGTAGATTATTGAAAACCGTTAGAGAGCATGTTGGCAGAAGGGGAGGGAGGGGGGGTTGGGTTAATGAAAATAATTAATGTGGGTCACTTTAATTGTCTTAGCAGGGTGAAAATATTTGGACCCAAGATCTTGGGTCTTTCCCTTAAGTCTCTCTAGAGACTTCCCACCAACACTTTGAGTACTACACCAATTATTTCAATTAGTGAGGGAGGGCTAATAGTGCATGTAGAAAAATTGTGGAGGTGCTACTACTAGGGTCGAGGGGTTGCGAAGGGGTTGCGAAGGGGTTGCTTGTCAAAGACTTGGGGAAGAGTCAAGGTTCTTAGAGAGAAAAAGATATCAAAAGGTGTGAGAGGTTCCATCTCTCGAAGGGTCGCCAAGCAAATAGTAACTGGAAGCATTGACTCAATGATGATTTGGTCTTGTGTGCAAGCTTGGGGTGCTCACTAAGAGTTTGAAGACAATGATGCATTGTTTCAAGATAGTGTTCCAACCAAGTACGATTCGATTTTATTTGCATGTACCATTAATGTATTGTTGTCATTTTGTTATATGTTAATGTCAATTTATGTCAAATATCTAAGATTTTGATAAATGGTATAGTTTATGAACAAAACATAGTTTATAAAATAATTTATGTCGTAAATTATCTTTACCGATAGGGTCTTGAAAATACTCAAAGTACCATTTTATCTACTAATAAGGTGCCAATTATTCCAAATTTTAGATAAATAGCCCATCTTTAATTAACCCTTGACCGCAAATGGTTTACAAAAGTATATAGCTTGTTTAGATCTCCCCATGAGCGAAATCGTTGTATGCCTAGCCCAAGAAGTACCACTTGAAGATGAATTGATCTCTAAGTTTTAGTGGGACCCAAGTGGAATGAATTAACCCCTAAATGTCCAAGCCTATCTACAAAAAGTAAAAACACCATATATGAGTAATATTTGTTCACTTGAAAGAGTGCAATTTCTAAAGTAAAATCCTACATAAGTAGGCAAATGTATATTTAACATGCTAAACCCAAATTTGAACACAATGAAACATATTTGGATTGGTTATGATACATGTAAAAAGATAAAAATGAAAATAAACATATTTAAAGCATAAAATGCAAGGGCGGTGATTTCTGGGGAGGGTTGCATATCATGCATGTTTGAAGAGTATTATTGTAGGGTTATTTTGATATCATGAACTAATTAAATGGACCATTCAAATACCTAAATATTTTAATTCATGGTGTTTCAAATATTTTATGTAATTACTTAAAAATTGTGAAGGGGTTAATTTTCCAGCCCTTTAATTTATCATAACGATTTGAAGTAAATTAGAAAGTGGAATCTAGAGATTAAAAACAAAGATATCTCTAACAATTTCAGTGCCAAAACTAAGACTAAGTTATCAAGGAATGGCACCATGAAACATTGAGTTCCAAATGGCTATTGCATTTGTATTGACGACCATAAAATTTTTAAACTTCAATAACTTAGGCTTTAGAAATATCGCCATTACACACTCAATGGCACAAACAATACAAAAAACTCCACAATCAACATGAAGATATTTTTATCCCACATGGTATATTATCTCTAGAAAAACTAGATTGGATATGTTATAATACAATGTGGTAGATTTTATCCATCATATATTACCCCTAACAAATTTCAAAATTTTAGTTACACCATAGTTTTGGTCGCACAACTCTATATCAAATTTTCTAAGTAGCCCCTCCCCTCCCCCCCCCCCACACGCCGGGATAAAATGTCATCCAGATTTTCATTTTTGTTAGAGTAGTATGTGTTTACAAGTAGGCAAGAAGTTGCAAGAAAAATGAAGCATCCCTAGAATTTAGTTTGCATTTTGGGCACTCAAATTTCAATTTTCTTAATGGTGTAGAAGATTCTAAGAAAATGACCATCTTGCATCTATGTACAGTTTGGACCAAACAATGGAATGAAGTTGATTTTAAAGTTTGAGAAGCCAAAAGGCTTATCATGGGAATAAAAATAATACGTCAATATAGTGACAACAAAGCTAATATCTAAATAATACCTCTCATTATCAACATCACTCTCAATCGAGTTCACCTCTTGGACACTCTTAATGTATGGTTGTAAGAGAGAGAGATGGGTAAGGGAAGGACAAGCATGGAGGGCATGTCACCACCAAACACAGACTTAGGGTTTAGGGCTCTATCTTAGGGTTTCAGGTTAGCACGAGCTATCAGGGAACGTGGGGAACATAGGATGATGTGGCCACCTCAGAGGGCGGCTTTTCTGGATGGCACTTTAGGCCTCCTCCTCAACCAATTTTGTCAGTTCTCATGCAAAAATCTTGAACATGAAGGAAAAAAAGTGAAGCAACTATGTTGGACTTGAAATCCTAATTTGTCACCGCCTCAAGGTGTTCATGGTTGGAAGTGAAAATCAAGGGGGATAGCCAATAGAACATTCATTGGTTTTGTTCTAAAGGGACTAGAAATACATGCAATTACAATGCCCTTGAATATAAATGTCACTCTAAGTTTCCTTCAAAATCATATTTCACATTTGATTGTACTATGTACTATTGGCTTTGCAAATTGCCCTACACCACCGAAAGTGGTTATGTACTAAATAATGGCCATTGGATGAAACAAGTTGAGCGGCAAGTGGTTGCAAATCGGGATCACATAACCAAATAATCTTTAGATATAAACTTCATTGGGAAGAGTCCAACACGCACGACCAATCTACTAACACCGCCATGTATTACCGAAAATATTGATGCAAGTTAAGATTATAAGCCTGAGTGACATGGAGGTTATGTCTTACTTCGTGTTCCTATATATCATAGAATACATTAGATTGTTTAATATTGGTTGAAACTTGGTTGAAGCAAATATATACTAGAAGAACACTTCTCTTTTTCAACGATCCATTGCAGCTTGTTCATTGCAACTCATGGCAAGAAAATGCATGCATAAATCATTTTGGTTGTCAATTTTCTCATATCTATAACCAAAAACCTCTAGTTGACAACCAAAGTGATATATGCATTTTCTTGCCATGAGTTGCAAGTTGCAATAGACGGTTTGACTGAACAAGTTTTCTCCTAGTGATAGTTAAGTTAAGTAGATCTTCCCGATAACAGTGAAACTTTGGCGGGAGTCTTCCAACATCTTGTTGGTGGAACACTTCCACATGGAGTAATTTGGCATCATATACAAAAGTATGCTAGTGTTTGTGTTGAATATTACTTAATGGTTCAAAGGTGTTTGGCACAAGCATCGGGTGGCTTAGTACCGTAGGTTGATAGCAAGTTGGGCAGAGTTTGCCCAATGATTAATTAGTTCCAAAAAAAAGTCTTAGGTGGTCCATAAGAACATTTATGAAAAACTAGGCAAAGATGTATATGTATATTTATTCATTTTGGCACATAGCATAGTCCTACATACAAATCCATTTCTTGTAACTTATTTTTCATTCCTTCATGACGGCTAAGTACGCGATGTTAACTTTAAGGGTTTAAGTTGAGCCATCTTGGTGTGCTAATTAGGCTTGTGAACAATGTTTTATGTCATTTTATGCTCAGGTTTGGTAGAGGTTATTTGATAATTGCAAGCATGGCTAAGAGCCAGAGACAATTTAGTCATATGTTCCATCTCATGGACAAGGATGAGAGATCATTGAGCGTTGCAAGTGATATTGAAGTTTTGATTGCCCAAGTTGAGAGAGATTGCCTTGGGAAGATTTGAGAATTTTCTAAACTTTACGCATTTTGATGGTTATTTTTCTTTCATTTAGGTCATCTAGCCCAATAATTTCCCACAAACTTAGGCTTAATTATTTTGATTATTTTTTTCCTTCCCAACATGCTATTAGCCTACGGTACTATGGTCAAAAGGCCTTATTATGTCACCTAATGATATAGCCTATGGCTCGCGTAACTTTACTTTGTGGTTGTTCCGATGTGTATGAACATCAACATTTATTTGGTTGAGGTGCCAATTAAAATGATGGACGACATCGAGCTACAAAGTGTTTTGAAGCATTTACTCTCGATCATGTCTCATACTTTTCACAATGGAATTTATATTTGTACTTAGAGAAAGATGTTGCACTCTACAAAACAGCCTTGAATAGGGTGTTTTCCATAGCTAGGCAAGGGTCATGTGATCAGAGGTGTGTTTTTTGGAAGACTCTGTAGGTGAAGGACAATTGTCATCAAGATTCTATTTTAGTAGCAATTACTATGCACGTTTTGGTTGCTTCTATTACAACCAACAAACGTTGCCAAAGATCTCTAAATTGATGGTTTGATACTTCAATATGTTTTCAAAATTCTGTCACATTTTGAAATGTCGGTCTAGAAAAGAAAATTTGCAACAAAGGAAAACTAAATGTCGTTTGAAAGGAGGATAAAGACGTAGTTAGCTCTACTCTTGTCAATGTATACAATCTAATGTTGACACGTCACAAAGACTCGCTCATTACTCTATGATCTTGGGTGTGAAGTCCACGTGTATAGTATAAGAAAAAAGTGAATCTGCATGCATAGATGGTAAGGTCCTGGCTCCCATATTTTTTTTCAAGTGTTGTTGACCAATAATTAAATTTTCTTGAGTCCTAGCTTCAGAGGGTTTCAAGGACAAACCAACACTCGGAATCTACCAAACTTAAGAAATGGACAACAATGAGTGCTACAACGACCATAGCTCTCTAGCAGCTTGGGCAGAAAATAATTAATTTTAAAGGTGCCTACATTTATGGGAAATTAATTTTGTTGAGTGTTCACAAAAGAAGAAATAACATTCAAAGAGTGCCTAAAATCATAATAATGCAAGTGACATTCATTGGAATCCAACAAAGTAGCATCAAATAACTTTAGCAATATCTTCACAGGGCATCAATCTCACTCATGATCTAAAAACAATACAAGCATGATTTTGCTCCACAAGTCATTGACAGACTACCAAGCAAACGGGAATGAATGTCTAACTTATTTTAAATTAATTTTTTAATCTGCCCAATTTTAGAATATTACTTTTTGGATTGCCCAACTTGCTTTCGCAATTTAATTAATTATTAGACATAAAAGTGCCCAAGCTGCTAGAGAGCTACGGTACCAAGAACTTGCACTGAATCCACCAAAACAGTGCACAAATTTGCTCGGTTCAACCATAACCATGGGATTGCTTGATGCAAAACATGATTTGAAATAACAACCAAACCTTGCACCTCCTTTCCAGGTTAGCCATTTCCAAACTCTACAACGTACTTATGAAGTCCTACATTTCTTACCGCTGCGAGTGTCAGTACTCTTGACAATTCTTTATGTACCGCACGACAAACTTAAATTAACCTTCCTAATACCACTTCAGATTCTAACATGACCCTCGATGAGAATCTAAAAGAAGGGATAATCGTGAGACTCAATACATTAACCCCTAAAGGACCAAGCATGATTTGGACGGATCTGAAGGAAATTCGAGCCACTGTCACGTATGGGATGGTGCATAGAGCGTGGCAAACATTTGATGGTTTCCAACCTTATGGAATATCAAGTACGATAGGAAAAAATATCCATCCCTTTATGTAAATTTCGTCCATTAAGATTGATATGTCTTTCGATGGTTCGATGGTATTCTTGAGTTGCCCGAACATTGCCTGACCACTTTGAACATGTCTTGCCATTATTATATTCGTTTTTTAGGCAACATTTTGCAACGACACTGAAAGTCGCGGACTTGGGCAACTATTAATGCTGACAAACCGTCATTTCAATCTAATTTGCTAGCTATATGGGCCTTGCTTTATATACAACTACAAAATAATGAAAATATTGTGATTGTTTAAATAATATACATGTATAAAACTGCATTGAAATCCGTACGGTGGATGTATGCAACAAAAACCAATAAGGGTATGCATAATTTTTTTGCAAATTTATGATGTCATTCTTGAATTTAAATGTAATTTAAACTACTTACGAAGTTGTGGATGGCGGGCACACAAGGAAAAAGGGTGTGGACAATGGAGATTCTTATCCCACCCTTTCGTACCGTGGCCCACAACCATTTATATATTTCATTCTCAATATTGCATGCCCCATACCACCCTCTTTCATGGCTATGGTGTCATTATATACCCCCTCTATGTATGTGCCCCCCCTCTCCCCATACATCGCACCCTTTACATAATAAAAAATGGGGCCACATAAAGGCTGCCCAAGATTTGACCATGGCGCAAGTTCATTGGATACTTTGTACAGTTTCGGGCAGTTATACAGTGCCAAATAGTGCATTTTGAACATTTACATCACATTTACAAACACCAAATTATCGTTTTTTTGAATTTTTTTTCATGGGCTACATTTCTCTGTCCATTGCGCATCCATTGCAATTATTTTCATTCACATCGGTGCAGATCTCTGAGTTCTGGCCTACACAAAAATACCGAAAACGTCCAAAATTGGACGCCTGGTCCTTTAGGGGTTAAGGTTTGCGAGAACCTTCAAAAGGAATATGTATCAAATCCACAAAATGCATGAGAAACCATTATCAATGAAGCATTAATCACACCTTCAACAAGTTCTGGATCTTCAGGGCAGACCCTTTCCATGGGTTAGATTGCATTGTAAACAGAGTTTGGAGCAGTGTCCATAGTGTTATTTCTCACTCAGAGCATGGGAGTTATGATGTGTAAGAACATGGCCAAAACTCAAAGTTAGAAGTATAATCTTATGGATTTCTAAGTGGACAGTCAATAATGTGCTCAACAAATGGGACACACAACCTTCAATGGATTAGGTCTCATTGGAAATTGCTCTGTAGTCTTTTCAAAAATACTAGAAGAATCTAATGTAGATTCACTTCAATGTTTTTGGAAGACCAGATTATTTCATATGCAGTATGATACAACACTTCTCTTAGGGAATATCACAACATCCTAGCTTCCAAGCACAAAGAAGCAAACATCTGGTTGTAAAGAATAGTGTGCGCATACTCAGGGTGGGTTTCCATGTAGACTGCTTGTCCACTAGATTCTAGATGATAGCGGGTTAGACGTGTTCTCATAGAGACAAATAAAAACAACCAATCAACCGCATTCTGGTGGCCTACTAGAATGTGGAGTGTCGTGGGCATGGATCACTACAGTGATCGGGGAGATTTTTGGGCATAATCGGTTGAGATCCTAGTGTTTGCAAGTCCAACCGGTTACATGTTGACATCCTTCGGTTTTCTATATTTATTTGAGGTATATTCCATAAATTCCTCTAAAGTGATCAGTAATTCTCCTGAAGTCTTGAACTTCAACTAGTTATTTCTCAAACTCAACCAGTTCATCTGTAACTAACTGCCGGTTCTCCCCGATCATAGGACCACTAGGTGTCCATGCAACCACTAAGGACTTCAAATAGTAATAGTTGATTGGCACATACGAACATGGAAATAGTTGATTGGCATATACAAACACTTCCCCATCATAATCCATCTACATTTGTCCATAATTTCACCCAAATCTGGTGGGCAAACGGCCTACATGGAAACTCACCCTAACTAAGATGTCTGGTGTACTAGTCCATGTAGTCTTCCTCTGTCAGCTTCACCCGCTCAAATCTCGTGCATTGAGTTTACTAAGGTAAGTGTATAGTTAAGGATACCTTCCATTCATATAGATTTCAGATGATTCTTGTTGAAGTCAATATAGATGACTATGGAGGTTCAGCTATGGCCTAAATACTCTTGATGTGCACCGTATATCCTTCTGTATTGTGACATGATGGATTTTGCAGATTTTTTTGCTCAAATTATGGCCCACAAAAGACTAGAGAAGATTTTTATTTAGATTTTTTAAAAATCCTCTACCTTGTCAAAAGGCACATAACATTATTCAGATCTATAACAATATTTTGTGGGATTAACAGTATTCCACAGAATATTCCTGACATTCAGACTGAATATGAAAAAATTATGTGGAATACTGTCAATCCCACATGACATTGTTATGGATCTGACTAATGTTATGCAATACATGATGTGGTGAAGTATATTGGTGTTGTACGTATGAGCCTTGCTCATAGCACTTTGTAATGAGCTATGTCCCCTACCAATCTAATGGACATTGGATGTGTAGGCCTCTTGGAATGGCCACAAAGTAGAGATGTGCACACGAGCCATAAGCTCGACCACTTGGCCGCTTAGGGTACTTAGTGTCACTTACTATACGGAGTTACGGATTGCTACAACTTTCTATCGTTGAAGAACGTTTTCCCAATTCAGTAAAGATGGTAATGTACTTTAATGATTAAACAACAAATTTGATCTTTGTTGGTAAAAAGGTGAGATCTATTACAATAAATAGGTATAGCATTGTGTAATTGGATATAGTTAGTGACACTAACACTGCAAGCATATGAGACCCAGACAATGGACCTAAGTCACTGGAAATTTATCCTATATAACTGAAAAATTTGCAAATGTAGTACAATGGAAGATTTGCATCACTCTTTCATCAATGGACGATTGAGTAAGACTCGTATGCTAGTAGTGTAAATACCCTAAACATTGTACTGTAGTTGAGGTATTGAGGGTGTAACAACAATTTGTTGGCATAGCAAATAGGCGTGGAGCTTGGTCATATATACATGCTTCCATGCCCGGGTGCCGGATCACTACGCTTAGTAAATATTGCATTTAGTGTCATATGGTATTTTATGTCACTTTGGTGACTTCCTAGTGAGAATTCTTATAAATAAGTTGACAAGTACTGTCATCCCAACCTACTTTTAGTCTCGGGGGGGGGGGGCAGTGTGTTAAAAAGTTAAGGATATAGGTGCGAACAACCACTATTTTATAGGGGGGTATTACTTCCAAATTCTCTTCTTTTTTTCACATGCTATCATTATGTCAATTTCTACTTTGGGTTAATAGAAAAATGGCTTGCATTACTTATAATTCCAAATTACCTATTATTCCATACCCTATAGTACTTTAAAGATGTCCAATGCCATTTTTGATACCCTATATTACTCTTAAGTCCATTTATAATTTTTAGCCCCCATGTTTTTAAAATACCCTATCATTTGTTCGCACGTATATTGCTACTCCAACCAATGACTACCCCCCCCCCCGAGCTTTTAGTTCATCCAAATGCCAATTAATGAAACAAAGTTTAGTATATTCTGCATCCTAGCAATTCTAAAATGAAATATTGTCATGGATGATTGAAATTTGGATGAGAAATCACCTAGTAAGCGCCAATAATTTATTGTTATAAATATATAATGCCCAAATGTTTTTTAAAAGGACTGACAAATAATGTTAGGTTAACATTTAGTGTTAATGACTCTACATGGGCGGTTTTCAATTAGTATTGAGCAAGACAAATAGAGCTAGTGACACTAATAAAATATTGAGTGCAACTAAGGATCAAGTGTGGGGAATTATCACAATGCAAATGGTGGATGACTGAGGACACACCGTGCTAACCAATACCATGTATGGTTATTGTGCAAAGTTATTGCATAGAATTATTGTATACTTTACAAATTTGTGGAGGTTGATATGATTTTTTTTAAATAATAATTATGTTGATTCTTTATAGGTTTTCCGATAATCTATGGGAATTTTTTGGAATTTTTTCAAACTATATAACCTGCCTAAAAGGCTCATTTCTTAAAATAACTTTGGAAAACTCTTTAGGTTGTATATGTATTTATGTTTTGTTGGAAATAATTTTGTAGACTCTTTATAGGTTTTCATATCTATGGAATTTTTTTGAGTTTATTCAAGCCATTTAACTTGTCTAAAAAAACTCATTTCTTAAGATACTTTGCAAATTTTTGTAGGTTGCATATGTACTTCTTCTTTTTTCTTTTTTTTTGAAAAACAAACTGTAGACTCTTTAGCCTTTACCAGATCTAACCTTTTTGTGGAATTTTCCCAAGCTATCTAATTTGCCTAAAAGTTTGTCTTAGGCTTTTAGTTCTCATCACTATCTTAGGTTTTGCGGATCTAACATGGTCGTGAGGCCAAATGACAAGAAGCTTACAAAGTGACCATATATATATGCATGAGTGAGCAAATCTTTCTATAACTAGGATAGTGGGTTCAAACACACACTTGCAATTGAAACAATGATCCTTTGTTGTAAAAGTGACCAACTGACAAATGGCTAATTCAACACAAAAGACCATTATGTCAAATGCAAACGTGTGATAGTACCCACAGTCCTAGTAGTGCACCAGGCTTCAAATAACCAACACTTATGAATTTAGCTCAGAATATTTGATGCTTAAATGTAACACCCATGTGGCGTAGATGAGTCCCATGTAAGACACATAAATTAATTTTGGATTATATATATATATTATTATTTTTAATTTTAATTTTTTGAGACAGAAGGCCGACAGGCCGGCGCCAAAGCACATGAGGCAGTTGACCACCTGGCAAGTTTCTGTCAAGTAGAGAGGAGATTTCACAACCGGGAATCGAACCGCCAACCTCTTCCTTGAGATTTGGGTATCTCCCCACATCATCTAGCAATTTAGGGTCGTATTGGACCAAATTACAGACAATATCATATTGCAGCAATCATGCTGGATTGTATATCTACAAGACATGATTTATTTTGCCTCATTGCTACACTAAATATTGTTCTCATGTCATATGGTAATGTTTCTAATGACACTTCTTATGAATAAGCCTACAAATATTGTTGTGGATGATTGAAATTTAGATGAAAATCCATTCCAATTATTGAAACAAAGCTTGGTATATTCGGCATCCTAACATCCTTATAATGAAATATTGTCATGGATGACTGAAACTTGGATGAAAAATTGCTCAGTAAGTGACAGTGATTGCAACATTGTAAATCCATAATGCCAAATTTTTTTTTTACAAGGAATGACAAATGATGTTAGGTTTACATATAGTGTTATTGACACTACCATGCGGTTTACAATTAGCATTGAGCAAGACAAATAAAATTGTTGACACTAAATACAATATTTAGTGTGGTACCGTGATTATGGTAAAAAGTGTGCAAAAATATCAAAGATTGATGGTGTTGATACCAACATCCCATCCAAAACCAACACCTAAAAAGCTTGTACAATAGAGTTATTAGTGAAGTAAAGTGGATGGACCATGGGCTTACTCCCAAACCACGAGTTTTTGAGAATTAACACAAACTCACCCAAGTTTTCTTAATGCTTAAATTATCATCCGTGAGGCATGGTGTCGGGCTATTAAGAACTGGTTTTCTAGCTTGTCCTACTAGTATGAGTGGGCCAAGCTAGCTTTGCATAAGCTAATCATGGATTTAGGACAACGGGACCCATGCACATACCCTTTTTTAGATCCTAAAATTCTCTCAAAGTTTGAGAGGTGGAAAGAGAAGGTCCCAAAATTTGCACGAATAGGCATTGAAACACAACGAGTTAGCGAACTTGTAATAGAAAATTTTCTCAAAAAATGATGAAACCCATGATCTCATCCCTCTTTAAGGGACTTTAAGGATGACTTTCATAGGCACATGATGATTATGAGAATGTTCACCACCTAAATGTCATGCTCTACTAACAGTTTTTGGGTAATCTACTAATAAAACTTTGAACCCTTATAACATTTACATAAAGAATCCAAAGGAGACATACTTTGGTGTGTTGGAATCCCCTTTTAAATGTTAATTGAAATAGACCCTCTAAATTTATGAATAACGTATGTGCTCAACATTGAAAATGTTGAAAGTGAGTATTTAAACCAGTGTTTGGGGAGGATTTTAGCATAATCAGTCGAGATCCTAGTGTTTCCAAGTCTAACCGGTTACATGTTGACAATTTTCAGTTCTTCTTCATTCATTTGAGGTATATTCTATAAATTCCTCTAAAATGATCGGTAAATTTCCTGAAGTCTTGAACTCCAACTGGTTATTTCTGAAACTCAACTGGTTCATCTGTAACTAGAAGCCGGGTTCTCCCTGTTCATTAGTTTAAACACCCTTTTACCTTGAGTATGTCACTCTCCATGCCTCTTCAGAGCCCATGAAGTTGGGCAATAACGACCTTTGTGCCTCTTCATTAACACCGCCGGCCCTCCTTGTAAAGTGACATTGATGGAGGGCTTTCAGAGGGTCGATTCAGCTCAGAATACGTACTCCAGAAATGTAACATCGAAATGAGTCATGGCAAGGCCACTCACGTGCATTTACAGCCAAAGTCACTTAGAAAAGATTGCGTATCTCCAGGACACGATTTCTTCCCTGAATGGATGTGAAGGTGCTGCCACATTTAAGCCAGCACCATGTAAGAAGTTATGTCACTATGGAATTGAAAGGTTCAAGCATTGGAAATGTCACATCCATCTGTAAATGAGTCACAGGCAAGACACATTCACAGCAGATTTCCAGACAACTCAGAAAAGATTGTGTATCTCCAGGACATGATTTCATTTGGGTAATCAATTTGAAGGCAAGCACTAGCTGATGGGTGAAACACAACAGAGAAACAAGTGATTTTCATAGGCAGTTGAAAGTTCTATTCTTGTACAGCTTGCCTAAGCAATCACAAATAGGTATGGTTGGTTGTAACTGATAGTCGTGAAGGTGTTTCTGGTGGACAGTTGGTCGTCTACTGATGCTTGATCACCACACTCTCACAATACCCTTGACAACCCACACATACATTTACATGGCTTTCATTCTTTTTTTTCCAAATGGGTCATCATCCTCCGTAAATACTCAATGACCCAAATGAAGGGGCACCATAGCACTTTTAGTTAAACGTTAAGGTATGCTGGTCTACTTTAGTTAGTATTTCTATTTCTCCATCTTTAATTGATCAAATGTACAGATCTTGAAATTTATTCTGCAGTAGCAAATTTGTGATGAAACATCAACAAAAATTGCATCTTTTCTAATTTAGTCATGGTTATTGAAATTTGAAAGTGCATGTGCATTGATTCTTGAAGATACATACTTAGGTTCCTTCCATAATGTTGACTATTGAGTGTACAATAGTTCATATCACTTAAAGACGTAGTCTTGTCTCTTTTAAACATGTGTCTTTGAAATGTTTGTTATAAACACACACCTAACCGCACTATTTAGATATAGGTGTTCGATAATAAAACCAACCAAATAACACCTGGATATCTTACATAGACATACCCACCAAGTCCTCACCATGACAACTAGTTGTCAAAACCTTTGAGGTGCACACACCCTCATCCACCCATACTATGCCAATACATGCTAGCAATGCAACTTTGTCCACTATGAGACACCTTATGAGAATCATTGCCATCTTATCTTCGTCAAATCTTTAGGTATTCGATTATGAATTGAGGTTATTGAAAGGTATGCATGTGAATGCCTCGTGTTGATCAAGTACCTTATGGTATCTCAACTGCATGTTCTGCCTCCAATTCTCTCATATGGTGACACAAATTACAAACTCCTCAAGATAATTATGTAGGTGTCTACTGCTTTGAAGTTTGCAATCTAAACTGGTATTTAGTAAAAAAAACCTTCTTAGCCATTGGTTGGACTGAACCTCAATTACAAAAGTCAAGTGCAACTTTTTACCCCAAAAGTGAATGTCACATTGTATGCACTATGCAAATCAACAAAACTTATGAAATAAGGTATCTGACCTTATTCCGAGCACTTCCAACTTCACATATATTTCATACTGTTGGATAGGATTGAGAATTGTGTATGACTTGCAATTGCAAATCACAAAGAGTTCCTTTTCCAGTTCAAAATCAAAATAACGATGCAAATTTTATACAAGTGCAATATAACTACTTTCATTCTCTTTCAAGAACAATCACACAGGACTCTCCCAAATTGTGTTCATTATCATAAAACCCAAGATGTTAATATATGTTGTGCAAATAGTCTCATCTCATGGTAGCCCAGGTCTTTTTGGCATCCAACTTGTGTACGGATATATCGTTATTTTTCTTAAATCCTTTTTGTACGTGGTTCTCGAGGTTAGGAGAGCCTATAAGCATTCTGTAGCGTATGCCTATGGCGATGTTATACTTCAAGCCTCGAGCTATGCACCACTCAGAATTGGTGAATTAATGAAGTTGAGCGATCACAAGAGATCCACATCCTTTATTTTCAAGTCCACTAACTTATAAAAGTTATGGAAAACTTCATCAACTCTTAACTGTCCCTAACTTAGGCGTGGCAGCTGTGGAGTATGGAGGTCATCATTATTCAATGCAAAGTCTCAAGGTTTTCCAGGGTCGGTGCATGTCACCTCTTAAATGTGAGAGCCTTCACTAATACTTACTGCAAAATTAGGATGGCGAGTCCTTGCAAAACTACCAAGGTAATTTATCACATTCACATTTCAAGTCAAAGTTGATCTCCTAGTTAGCCCTAGAAGCCTAACTGAGAAGGCAGACGACAGAACTAGTATTTATGAGCTTCCACATTCTCTTCTTCTTCATTACTCAGTCTCTGCTCCAGCACAACTTCTGTCTCAGCTTTGCTCTTTCATCTTGCACACTTATGGAGGGAGCCTCTCCTTTCTTCTGCTCCTCACTTGCTGTTGCTTCTTTACTTTCACTAGTTTTAGAGAACTCACAAATTGTGGAGGGTGCTTCATCTTAATATTCTTCCACTACTACTGTAATATGCTCCGGCCACTCATCCTTTGTCATAGAAAGAATTGAAAATTAAAGTATTCAGTGACAAGAGATGAATCGTCGGAGTATGTTCGGCAGCAGTGTGGAACCATGGCTCTTTGGAGGTGCTCCGCGGTGGTCGTTATTGTTTCACAACATTCGTTGTTGTCCATGCCTCCAGCAGTACTGGATGTTATACATTCAATTCTTTTGGGAGAGTTTTCTTTGTTTCTGTATCCTTATAACGATTTGATGTTACTACAAACTATGTCTGCAAAAGGCTCTCTTCCTAATTAGAGATCATAGTTGCTGTTCCTTGCGTCTTAAGGTTCACTACAGTGCCATGATCTTGGGTATTCTGGTTTGTGGACGAAATGCTATATTTCCCAATAAGAGATAATTCTTGTCCATAGTGTCAGTTTCTCAGTATAGGGCTTTCCTGGTTTTTCTAGTTGGTGAGGTGTTGATAAGTATCTATGTCTAGTGGGTTGTTGAACGTGATCATTAAGTTGAAAAGTGTAACTGTTTTGAGCTGTTTGTGGTGGTAAGAACCTCTCAGATAGAAGGATTGTTGAGGATAAGTTAAAACAAACTAGTGGCATATTAGAGACGTTCATCTTCTAATGTTTTCCAAGTGGACTTTCTAAAAATTACGAGGAATCATGAACGTTTGATCCCAGTTTAATTTAGAAACACTTTCTTTCAATGATGGGGCATTTTTAGTTAAACCTTAATATGCAGTGTTTGTAGCATGCGATTCAAAAAATGGGCAGATCCAGCCATATAGTTCAAGTAGTTCTCAGTTTGATAGTTCAGAAACCTCCTAGAGAAAGTGGGAAATTTATTTTATCCTAACTTGAAGCATTGTATCCATGTCGTTTGCCGATGCAGGGTGGCGAAACAAAACCATGTAGGAACCTCCTGAGGTGAATGTCAACATGACATTCAGATGTTTTCTTTTTGTTTACATTCTGTATGTCAGAAGCATTTTCTTTAGTGGCCTCGTACTTTTGGAATGGTAAGTAGTTGTTACAGGCCGTTGGGCGTAAGAATGGAGGTGTGTTACCTGGAGGTTCCCACTTCAATTGCTATGCTGCATTTATGTTTTTCAAACTTGAAAGACGCAATAATGGAAATAGCCAGCAAAAATTAAACTTCAACTACATAACCTGTGCATTTCTTACATCTTGCTAATTATCAGCTCCGTGACAATTAATGCATTAACGATATTGAGATGCAACAAGAATTCGTAATTTAAGCTTTGTGGGCATTTTTGCGCTGGTGATATGCTTGTGTTAATTTTTTTTAGTTTGGTGATACCATTTTGGCAGTTGGGATTAATTTGGGCGGGTTGTGAACATAATATCTGGGCAGGAAACAATAAAATTTATTGTTGGTGTGGCCGGTGTGCAGGTCCGAAGAAAAGAGGAGTCCTAGGCCTTGCGAATCTGGAGGTTTTGTGTTGTTTATCAAAAGTTCATGTTGAACTCTTCACATAATTGTACATGATCGTGCAGTCTGACGTAAACTTACAATCATGTAAGGAGTTCAACAGAAACTATTGATAATGAACAGTCCCAAACGTGTCTTTGGTGAGTTGGATGGATGCGGGTTGTAAATGAGCTTGGAAGCTTTTGTGGCACCTGGTGAGATTGTAGTCAAGGCAGGAAAAGGTCAAAAGAGGAATTACATTGCCTCACCTCCACCTTCTGCATGGGAATGGCACACACAGACAACATTCTTGTACATAACACCAATCCTGATTAGAATAAAGCCTTGTGCACTTTAGAGGTTGGAATCGTCCTTAGTAGTGGTTCATATCATGGCATGCATATGATGTACTTCATTTCAGTAGAAAGTTTGTGTAGATTGGAAACATCTCAAGTTGTTTGGGGTGAGTGACTTGTGGATGGGTGTGGTTTTTCAGTGTCTACTAATTACTAGATATCAGATTCAAGGGTAATCATATTAGCGTAAGATTGATTAGCATTGCAGATGGTTTCGAGTTTCAATTGATTAGCAGATGATTGATGGTTAGCATTGGACCAGATAGATTTGGAACTCCGGTTTTTGGTATTAATGCATCTTTTTAGCCATATACTGGCGTACGCGTTGTTTTTGGGTTTCGTTATATGTTTTGGAATAAATACGGATCTGGAAATTTATGTTGCCCCTTCAGCTTTTTTGGTTATAAATCTGATTGACTGCTCCTTCATTACTTGCACTTGAATTAATTAGCTCCATTTGAATTGAATATATATGAAGATATGCATTAACATCTTAATACATGTGTCTATGACTGCTCCACCACTACTTACGCCCAATGAACGTGGAGAATGGCCGGTAATTACAGATGAACTACACTGTTTTTTGCATTTAGTGTTGTGGCATTTAATGTTGTTACTATTCATTTACCTGCAACACTATCTACTACCAAACACTTGACAAATAGTGTTGGTGGTAGAGATGGTGGTGGTGCAACCATGAGGCAACAAAACACAAAACATAAAAAATATTATAACACTAATTGTGGAGATGTAAACATTAAGGGCATCACTGGCATTTAGTGTTGTGGTTCGTAATTACTGTTGACAACACTAAATGCAAAAAACAGTGTAGTTGAGTTTGAGAAATGACCGGTTGAAAGTGAGGTCGGGAAAAGTACCGATCGTTTTAGAGGAATTTACAGAAAACATCTCAATTAATAAGGAAAACCTGAAAGACTTCAACATGTAGCCAGTTGGACTTGGAAACGTGAGGATCTTGACCGGCTATGCACAAAAATCTCTCCCCATATTTTCTTCCGCCTGAATGAAACGCCAATTGGAAACCCAATATGATCAACATATGTGTGGAGGTTCTCATGCTCTCTGGGCTGTTGACTTCCACTTAGTAGATTCTTTTTCCTCCAAACATGCTCATTATATTAATTAATCTCTCTGTTAGAACTACAGACATTAGAATAGGGGTAAATGTTTAGGAGCATGTGGTTTCTAATTTTTTTGCACAGTGATCCCAATTGTGCCTTTAAACTTGGCCATTAGGGATAACGTCACCCAACTCTAGCTAGCAAATGACCATAGCTTGTGGTAGGTGTCAAAGTTTGTGACAAAGATGACTGATGTTACGTATATGACAAAGTGCCTTAAATGTTAAAATCATCAAATTTGCAAAGACTTGTTTACGACATTGTCGGTCCTTCACTTGTTCCACGCATTTCACCTCCTTTAGCCAGTCCATTTGATGGAAGCACCTTGGGTAAGGGACAAGTACACTTGTCTCAAGCTTGAGGTGATTTCTATAACATGCCTTGAATATATATTATGCCGCGCTTGATATTGAAAGCTTATCCTTTCAACAACTCCAAAGGATAACCCCCAACTCACCCCCATTGCCAACTTGAAGGATCTATGTGATGGAAGTCAGTCACGATTTTTTAAGTTTTACATTATATGAAGAACATTTGGTCTGTCATTTGTATGCTAAGCATATTTGCCAACAAAGGTTTTGCTACATTCAAATTGAAAAACTGCATAAACCGTAAGTAGGTCTTAACCATTGAAGAACATTAAGTAGAATTATTCTAACATATCAATTGTACAATATGGCATACATGTAACACATCAACACATATCGGTAATAGTAAATCATAGTTCAATGGTTAATTCAAATTCATACTTAACAGTGCATTTCTTTCAACAACCCATCCATCAATTGGATCATGTGTGTTACAATGCATATATGGTGATGTAATGTGAATATTGTATGAACTGCATATTTTGAATAGGTTCCCAAAGCTAATAAGGTCCAAGCCATCCTTTAATTGCATGAATGTATTTCTAAAAGCTTCACTCCCTTGAAATGCTCAAGGAACTAACTTGATTCATAAATTGATTCATAAATTGGTTCAAAACTTTGACTTGGTTTCAAAATACATCCCACTTTTCTACAAAGTTGCGATTTATTATTTACATCACATCCATGCAGTTAGAATGTTACAAAGCCTTCATGAGCTTCATAGTTCCAATGGTAAGGAATTCGACTACATAAAGTCATAAGAAAATGACATTAAATAATCAAGGGTCTAATTTTTTTTCAAGGTTGTCACAATTATATGTGCTTTCAATATTCTTTGGTCCAAACCATGGCAAACTTGAGGGTGCAGTGAAAATATATTTTAAGGTAGATGGGTATTACATGGCTAATTTTCTTAACTTGCCCAATTTGTTCATGGAGCCGCATCAAACCATATACCACTCAATAGAGATGTTCGATAAAGATAAGGAACCAAATTAGGCACATGTATCTTAAATTTGTGGTTAATTCATCCCAATCAAGTCACTTGTAGGAAGTAGGGTCATTTTTGTCGCGTACCTCTCCATGCGGAGTGCCCGAAACACCATGGGCACAAGGGGGACCCCGGAGTGACACCCAAGACTTGTGGCGCCGTTGGTGAGAGGGCCCAAGTGATCTTAGTGTGGGTGAGGGCCCCGGGCGTTGGGAATGCCTCCCACCCACGGAGACTAGGAGGCATGAGGGTAAGGCCATAAACTATGCGTAGCTTATGGTGTGCCAATTCTAGAATGCTCAAGAACACCTCAATCGGAGGTGTGAGCTAGGAGATATGGCATTTGAGTGGGGCACTGTCCCGGGACAGCGCTCTGATACAACAATGGCCTGGGAGTGACTCCCGGGACTGCGAAGCTTTGAACTGGCATAACTTCCTCAATACTTGCTTGAATGGGGCAAGTGAGTAGTCCATCGGCATCTACGTGAAACATAGATGACGATGGAGTTGTCAATTGTTAGGATCAAACAGAATATGAAGAAGTTATGGGGTTCTGAAGCTGATGGGGCTTCTAGCCCCAGCAACTAAGGGAAAATGTCTACTTGGCCCCAAGTGTTGGGTGAGAGATAAAAGGTTACTTGACGGTGGAATAGGGGCCCTGCCTAGAGTCCTAGAAGCTTATATGGATGGGGTGGAGTGGCCGAACCCACCCGAGGCTGAACGGCACGGCCTCCATAGGTATTGGCCCAATGTGAGGGCATAGTTGCCTAGTATGGTTCGGGTTGTTGTAGTGTTGCTCCGGCAACGTGATGATTAACATAAGATTGGACTTCTATGGGTGGAAGTCCATAACATTAAGTAGCAAGCCCGGATTGACCTTCTCAAAAGAGCATCAAACCGGCGCGTGCCGGTTTGATGCTCTTTCAAGAGCAAAGGTTTGAGTTTTACTTATGTTATTTTTAATCTATTTGGGTAGTTATTTTCAATGCTTATAATTAATTATGTCGGTTTCTAGGACAAAACTAATGTCAAGTGTTGGTAAAGGTTATAATCTAGGCTAAATTATGATCTAAACAAATCTAAATAGCTATAAAGCAACGGGAAAGTTGGTGAGGTCAAAAAGGTCGTTGCACTTTCTGGAAAAGTCTCCCGACACCCACATTGGAAACCTCTTTCATACCTTTTTGAAGCTTCTATATTTGATTAATTATCCATTCATTCACCCTTGCTTTGCAAGCATTTCCCTTCTTGTTGAGGTAAATTTGCGGGTACTCAAAGGGTACCCTCCTAGCATTGCTACTTAATGTTATGTCCACATCTTAGCAATGATTACCGATTAAGGGATAAGTCTCGAATGAAAAAGTAGGAGGGTTGGTCCCCTTCCTATGGATCAAGAAGGTCCGCGGTATGGGAAGCTAACCATTCGCATGGCGGAATGTGAAGGGTTAACACTCGTAATCCTTGCTAAAATGAAAAATGATCAAGTTACGTAAGGGAAGCTAATAAGGTTTGCGACGCTTTCCCACACCAAAAGGACAGTGAACTGGCATTTTTGAGCGACCACCACACATGTCGCAGAGGTCTCTAAAACTAAGCAAAGATGGAACATTTTTTCACGGACATTCAATAATAAAAACGGAATCTAGTGAATAAGCTTGAATGAGTAGCCAAAAATATAACAATTTAGAAAGAGGAAATAGATCATTGTAAGAAGATCTCTAAATCAAACTAGGAGGGAACATTCCTCCATTTGTATTCAATCATATACATGAAATCTATATCTCATGAGTAAATTTGAATGGATAATGAATAAATATAATATCTAGATCTATTGAGTAACCAAAAATATAAGAAAATCTTCATGGATCTTTTGTGTGACAAAGAAATGACACAACTCTCACATATAGAAGAAAAACCACTAAGCACTATTCATCCTTATTGGCTCGAGCTCCGAGCTCGAAACTCCGGCACAAATGTTTTTTATATCATGGGCCCATGTCAAAGTGACCCTGCTTCCTACTAGTGAGGACCGGTTTACACTATGGACTAGGAAGTCATCCCAGGGCGTTGTAAGAGCGTTGATTGGCTGCTGAACTCATCCCGAGACCACTTCAGTTTACACTAAGGAAAAAATGGTAGAGGGACCATGGAGGTCGAGGTTCCCAAAATATAATTTTTAAGGCCTAATAAATGCACTGACATGGTCCAACGGGTTTTGCGGTGACAGAGGCAAGAGAGGTGGTTTGGCAAGAAAAAGCAAGGGTCCATGGCAAAGAAAGACCGTTTTAATCAATTTTTAATGAATCTATCCTCTATGTGCCTTGATCATATCATAGCCCATGAGACATACCATTACTACCTTGCCCTACCCCTTAAACTAGCTCCCACGTGTTTCACCAAACAACTTGGGACATCTAGAACTCAAGAATTCAAGTGCAGATCTATTTTTTTGGTCTACCAACTGCAATGTTTGGAATTTGGGAGCTTGTAATATACCATTGGAAAGGTCTTGAAAATATCTTTGTAACGGTATATTACATGCCCCGAAACTTTTAAAAATTACAGATGAAAAAGAAAAAAGAAAAATATGTAGTTGTTTAGCGATTGTAGATCAGGGTGGTCAAAAGAACCGCAATGGGAAAACAATTGCGGTTTTTTTTGCATAGTTTTCTACTACACTAAATAGGATATTTAGTGTTTGATACACTAAATACGAATGCATGCACTAAATATCAATAACCCTATGAAAGTAAGTAACATTAAATGTAAAATCAAACACTAAGTATCAACTACGGTAATATGTGGAAGTTACATGTTTGAATTTAGTGTTAGTAAGGATATAAAAAAATAACAATGATAAAAGGAGAATTCCAACATATCTTCTAGAGAATTCCAACATATCTTCTAGCAAATGTTCTAACACTAATTATCAAAGAATTGAAAATTAGTGTTGAGCAAGGTAGGGTGATAACAACATTAAATATAATCAAACACTAAATATCCTATTTAGTGTAATGACAACACAAGGTACATGTCACATGTAGATTACATTGAACGTGTACAAATTAAATCGCTCATTTTTTTGTAAAAATTGTTGTGAGAAGACTTGCAAGCCACATCTTCGACACATTTAACAAGAAGTGAAGACAAGTGATGCCCAAGAGAAAACAAGAGAATTGTCAAACTTGATTTTCGTTCAAAACTGTCCTTTTTGGGCATGTATTAAAAAAATCAGCACCTTCACTTTTTGGTGCATGGTCATTCTTCTTGGTCCACATTCGGTTTACACCTAGTGAGGGGCCCAAGGCTTTCAAAACCAATTTTTTAAGAAGTCGGACCATGGAAGTTGGACCATGAACTCAGACCATTGAAAAAGGCCCTCTTCCATGGTCCGACTTCATGGTCCATAGTGTAATCCGACCCTCAATCTCCCCACAATATTTTGGGTACCAAGGCATATGTAAGATCAAGGGGGGATAGATTAACCCTTAATCTCATTTAGCTTTTATGTATTTTCAAAGAATAGTTTTAAAGTGAGGCTTATTTGTGCTCAACTTATAAAACATTTATGGAGCAAAATCATTGACACAAAGTCAAAAATCACATCCATATGGTTGGATCTTGTATACAAGGTCATGACTTTTGTGTAAGCCATTTTTAAAATAGAAAATTAGAGGATACTTTATAAAATATAGATGACATATAAGCTTGCGAAGATATTTTGTAGATGATTAAATATTTTGCACGAAAATAGGAAAAAAAAATGGACAATTCCTCTTTGAAGAGAAACACCATTCGAGGATTGAATCTAAAGATTTCATGAATGGATCATGAATATAATGATTCCATTGGGGAACCATTCACTAGTTGAGAGATTGGCTATGAGCTCAATAGAGAACCATAAATAATATGGTAAACCCTAATCCATTTTTCAAAACATCGTTATTAAGTAAACCTTGAACAATCCCCAAAACATTTTATTTCTCTTCAAAAGACTCAAAAAAAATACCTCCAACCGGTGCTAAGGGGGTTGGATGAATGATGTGCCAACCACAATGTGCTCTCAAAAATATGAAGGGTTAAGCAACAAGACATCTAGCCATGGCCACCTACATAAAGAGCTAGCTAAGTGGATGAGAGGCAAGTATTGCATACAAGCATAACTCTCACTTATCCAATGGAAAGGTCCCAAAAGGGTCCTCAAATGTAAATCGTTTAGGTTTTTCAGATAAATAACATTGGAAAAGTTTCAAAGACATTGAATTATCAAAGGGGACAAATTTGGATCTAAATCACCCACAAATCTATGGGGGAGCAAGTTTTTAACATAGATGAAGGAGTAACGCCCTTGTATGCAACGGCGAGAAGAAATTGTTGCATATGAGAGTGCTTCTCATGTGGGTCTATGTTCAAATAAAATAATTTAAAAAGGCCTTACCCCCATAGGTTTATGGTTGATTCATTTCAAATGTTGCTAACTAGACTATGTCAAAATGACTTCAAAGCTGATTCCGGTGTCAGATTACTTAGATTAAGTTACCTCCAACATATGGTAGGCAAGTAGGATTTAAGTAAAGATGTACAAAAGACTTCTCCAAAATTAATAATGCATCTCAGAGTATTTTTTGCACAATTGAGACATGCACATTCCACAACATATTAATTTGGGGGAAGCAACTAGAAGAATATGATGAAAATCCCAATCATACTTACTTTGAGAAGCAATATGGTCAAATAATCCCTTTAAAATGTGTATTTTTCTCGCAAACACACAGTGTGCATGCAACTAACACATGCTACAACTATAAGAGATACAATTATGTCAAGGATCAGTTTCTGTCAAGTCTATCACAATGGTTCACTTTTCATGTTACCCAACTTCTACCCATTAGATTGACACAACAAAACTTGTGTTGCATTAGCAAATCCGCAATGAAGCATCAAGAAAAATCAAATAAAAAATCTGACTTACCCTGATTTAGTTATTCTTAATTGATGTGCATGTTTGTTACTTTCTTAAATAAATACATAGATCCTCCCAATTGTGTTCACTATTGAATGTGGAGTGATTACTAAAATCTGAAAATGATATCAATCTCTTTGAACATGTGTCTTTGTATTGTTTGTTCTTTGATCCTCACCAAACCACATACCATTCAAATATAGGAGTCCAATAAGGAAAAAGTAACCAAATAACACCCACATACCCTAAGGGTTAAGAAGAGTGACCACATATTAATAAGACCCTTACCTTTCACACCTTTACCTTACCTTACATGTTACCTTCATGATGATGGGGATCATCGTTGTCGTAACCATATGCAGTCGTTTTCATTGAATGAATGAGAGGTACAATGGTATGCAATAATTCCCTCTTGCCATATGCAACCACTCCCCAACTACACTAAATATTGTACTCATTGCCACCAATTCTACTTGTCTTGCTCAGTACTAGTTTTAAACTGCCTGTGTAGTGTCACCAACACTAAATGTAAAACCCAACATTATTTTTCTTTCCTTGTGAAAATTATTTGTGCATTATAGATTTACAATGTTGCAATTACTGTCACTTACTAAGTGATGTTTCATCCAAATCTCAGTTTATCCATGACAATATTTCATTACTGAAATGTTATGATGCAAAATATACCAAATTTTGTTTAATAATTGACATGAGTTTCATCTAAATCCTCTATGACAATACCTGTAGACTTATTCATAATAAGTGTCATTAGAAAAGTTACTAAAGTGACATAAAATACCATGTGACACTAAATACAGTAATTAGTGTAGTGACCTCACTCTTGGCCATGACCGGGCTTTGGATCAATGAACGGGGAGAACCGACCGCTAGTTACAGATGAAGTGGTTGAATTTGAGAAATAAACTGGTTCAAGTTCAAGTCTTCAGGAAAATCATCAATCTGTTTAGAGTAACTTAGAGAATATTCCTCAATGTAATAGAGAAAAGCCGAAAGTTGTCAACATGTAACAAAGTTGGTCTTGGAAACACTAGGCTGATCTCGACTGCTCATGCCCAAAAATCTCCCCGGACGCTGCTTTGGATGGCTTTGGAATAGGGTGTAGAATGGGTATGGTCGGAGAGGCTATGTGAGTTTCGACACAACCTTTCTCCTCAATACAACGGTGGGAGCTTAGCGGATGATGGTCTGCAAGCATTATGATCTCTATAAGCCTCGCGTGATTCAATGCCCCGTGTGGGCAGGGCTTTATTTCCATGGTCTCGGAAAGGGAAGAAGTGGAGGCTCCGTTAATGGCCCGGGCAACGAGACGCAGTCGAGTCACTTGTTTATTAGGCAAATGGATAGCCGTGGATTCCAGAATCATGACCTGATGATCATAGCATGAAGCCATCCGCTTTGTTGCATCATCTCTCCCCTCACGATTTCTGCAGCACTCTGATCACCATGGACAATACCGACAATGAGATTGGCGGGTTCGGGTACTATATCGTGGGCATACTGAATGAAATTGTCATCATGGTAAACCCTACCAAGGCTGCTCGACAATGCAGACGAGACGGAGGGGATGACCCCCGACGAACAGTTTGAGAATTTAAGCCTCCTAGACTGCCTTCGCCTGTTCAATCGTGGGTGGCATGTTCTTATTTCTTCAACTGTCATGTGGGGGAGCCTACGTCTCGCGCGTCTGGACTTTTGGAATCGGAGCTCTCCTCATCAATTTTGAGTTGACCCTCTTACTTGTTTCCGAGATTCCCAGGGACTTCTGTCTCAGCGCATGGAGCTCAGGACCAGGATCGAGCCGGTTGAAATCCTTATTGGTTATTTCCCTTTGCTGTCGGAGATGGAGCTTCACATGTTAAGGTGGTGGCACCTCCTTGTTGCAGGAGATAGTAGTCGTCGAGTGTTGGTCCAACTTCCGAGACAAATTTACATTCCCCCGGCGCCTACACTACTTCTCACTGGAGAGGACCTCGATGCTCATCGGCTCAGGGACCTGCAGTGCTAAGTCGTTCAGAGGTTGTAGCAACTTTCATCACCACGATAGCAGCCATTTTGACAACAAATGGCGATACAGACTGTACTCCTGCTCTGTCAACACTGGATGTATCCGCGACGACAGCCCGACATCGACTGCCTTTGTAGATAGGAAGTGGAATGCAATGTGCAAAGAAACATATTGGGTTTTTGGTTATGAATTACAAACTTCATACACAGTCACAAATTTCTGGTCACTTGGAAGAACATCAATCCGACAATGACATCAACACGAGTGCACTGTGAATGATGATGGCAAATTTGTTGAAATTTTGATTTTTGTAATGGAAAATCCTACTCAGCCTTCTCTCTATTTTCGTCCCCCTCTTCCCATCTATTGGATCCCATCAGTGTGTCATCCCGAATGCGGACTGTGGTTACCAGTTGCAGCTGATCACTGCAGATCTCCATGGTAAACACTGGAACAATTTAGCCATAGCCTTGGGGAAATCCATCGCTTCGGCTAAGGATGAAGCACATTCTGTCGAGTCAGACATCTTTGATTCAACACCCAGAAATTTGGGATGCTTTCTCTATGTTGAGTCATTTGCGTCTGCACGGTGGCCTCAAAGTCAATATGCGACGAGTTTGCCAGAAATACTAGTTCAAATAAGCTCCATTGACCTAGTGTTTCTGACGAATTCGTCATCGCACATTGAGCCCGGCTGCTCTGCAAATGTGAGGATATTGATGTTGAGGAATGGGAAGTCTCTGCAACATGGCACTATATGACTCATTGATGTGGATCGTCCCAAATTTGCACTATTTCCCATTGATCAATGCTCTTAATTAGTGTGTACACCCCAATGCATATTGTTGTCAGATCTGCTAATCTCACTCTTACAAACTCGCCAATTTGTAGCCATGTAGGATCCTCCACATCCTTGCTTCTTCACATCCCACATGAACTACTTATAGAGTTTTGTTTTCCTCCCCTTCCTCATTGTCATTGACAAGCCTAAGCTTTGCTCCCCTTCTTCAACATTTTTCTTTGTTCTAAGATCTTCATGTTCTTCTTGCTTTTTGGTATCAATTTTCATTGAGTGCTTTATTTTTCATTCTTATTTACACATTGAAGATCTTGTTTCTTGCATCTCTTCTTCTTTTAAAGTGCTTTGTTTCTCAATTTGTAGACCTTCATGTGCTCCATATTTTGGTCCTTCATTTTTCTTGAGAGAATTTTTATTTTTTTAAGGTCATTTTTTCCCCATTGAGATTGTCTTGCTCTTGTTATGTATTGATCATCATGTTACACATGTGGACACCTATATTATTAATCAAAATAGATACGTGGAAACCAATGCCACATCATGGCCTTGGTGACAACTCGTACAAGGTTAGAAAATAGGGCTAGAGTATCCTTAAGCCACATCATGGTTCTATGCCACCTATTTGCAATTTTACAAAATAGCAAGAACTCTATAATGACTAGGAGGGGACAAGGGATCTTACACGCTAACTCGAAGGTACTTACCTAAACTAAGCTCCATCTAACCATCTTGATGAACTCATCCAAGTTTGTTACCGGATGACTTTACTTGAGTGCCACAAATCCCCGACCTAAAGACTTGACCACATACATAGACATATTTACAAATGGGGGCATTCACATTGTCAGCTCACATAATTTTGCAACCAATTTAGCTCTTTGCAGTTCAAAATAGAAAGCATACACTAATAGTAGGGTGGTTGGCCAATCTGTAGATGACATTGTCAATCTCCATTCCTTTGCCAGTCACACCCATGTGTATATGCACATTTTTATTTATCTTGTGAGCTTTACATTCAGAGACATGTGGGTGGTGTTTGGTTCAATTTTCATGTTTCCCAACTTAGATGAATTAGAATTACACAACAAAACTTGTGTTGCATTCACATATCTACAATGAAGCATCCACAAAAATCGGATTGAAAATTGAACCTGCTCTTATTTAGTTTTGGTTATTGGGAAGACATGGTCCAATCTCTTTGATGGTGTTAGTTCTTTGATCCTCACCTGACCACACAACAATCAAAAGCTCAGGTGTCTGATTAAGAAAACTAACAAAATAGCACCCGCATAGCTAAGTGAAAATGAATGGGTTTCAGTACTAATTTTTCTTCGAGCCGTCACTGGAAGTGAGCGAAGCAATTTCTGCGACATGTACCTATCTGCAAGATCCAAGCCCACTCCAAGGACTTGGCTGACGTTTGTCAGCAATCAAGACACAGAATTTGAGAATCGAACTCTACCGGAAAACAACCGTGATCCCATATGCCTTGGAAACCCTTGAGCCTTGTCAAGGTGGACTGAGCATACCATCTCCCTTGAAAGGCATTGCTAAAGTTTGTCCTCCCAGCATGGAGAGGACATGGAGAATTCTCTTCTCTTCATCTGCCTTCAAGATCTCCTTGGTGCAGAGGCTATGATTATAGTTAATTATGATAGATGAATTTTATCAGGCATGCGGGTGTTATTCGCTTACTTTACTTAATTGATAATGTGTGGTTCGGTGAGGATCAAAGAACAGATATCGTAAACACACATGTTTAAAAGAGATTGGATTACATCTTCAAGTCTTATTTACTATTCCACACCCAATAGTGAGCATAGTTGGGAGGACCCATGTATTCAATTAAGAAATTGACAAACATGCACTTCTAATAACCATAACTAAATCAAAGGAGGTTCAATTCTCAATCCCATTTTTGCCGATGCTTCATCGTAGATTGCCAATGCAAGACAAGTTTCGTTCTGTGAATCTATTCAGTAGAAGTTGGAGAACATGATAACGAACCAAACAACACCCACATACCTTAACAGGTATGGCAAAGTCGTTGAAGTTTCTTCTGCAGCCTGCTTGTACAGTAGATGCTTTTTAAGTTTCTGATTTGTGATTGATAAATTGCCTTACTGCATCATCAGATGTTATCTTCAGTGTGATTATTTCTGATGTCAGTCATTTGCACAATAGTGCACAATGACCGTTGTAATTAAAAACAGCATTGTTGACAATCCTCTTGTAAAGAATCCTCCTCATGATGAATTCAAACTGTGACAGCCATTTGCCAATTATTGCCTGTGATAAGATATTGCACTATTGTCAATCTCTTTTTTACATTGTTGCATGTATCCACCTGCTATCTTTTATCAAAATACACATGGAGCAGTGGACAGAGCTTCCAACAACCCCTAACATATACTTGTGTAATTCAGATACTTCTCTGTAAGCATTTGCTTCTCGTAAGATATGAAACAAGCAATTAGTGCAATATGATTAGCTAATCCAAATCATCACTACAAGGAAAGAGGGTCCTTTTAAACACAAAAATTACACTAAACTGACACTTCTAACCGACCAGAACACATGTCATGGAGTTCGCAGCCACTGTGGACCAGGTGTCATCCTGGACCAGTCCTATTTTTTAACAAATAGGATGTGTCGTCGTTTTAGACCGTACAGACTTTGACCTCGGCGGTCATTAATTGATTATGGGTCAATTTCAAGGATAATTTAATTGAATACATTATTTATACATCTCATTAAAAACATTACATAGATAATGTGCCAACATACCCTGGGCACCTAGCCACCTAACCCACCCTAGGAGTCTTACCTACCATGGGTGCCTACCCACCTACCGCCTAGGTCAGGTAGGTGGCTACCCACCTCCAAGGGTAGGCAACGGGCGGAGGGGCCAAGGGATTCGAACCTTGAACCTCACGTTTCCCACTTCAAGGCCTTAACCACTAAGCCATTGAACCTCACATGATACACAAGGGATATTTTAAACTTTTGTATAAAAGGCCACTATTTACTATGTACTCCAACTGTATATAGTATATAGTATACTGTATACTGTATACTTCATATTGAATATATTATACTGTATACTTCATATTGAATATATTATACTGTATACTTCATATTGAATATATTATACTGTATACTGCATATTGACTATATTATACTGTATACTGCATATTGAATATATTATACTGTATACTGCATACTGAATATATTATACTGTATACTGCATACTGAATATATTATACTGTATACTACATACTGAATATATTATACTGTATACTGCATACTGAATATATTATATTGTATACTGCATACTGAATATATTATAATGTGTACTGTATACTGCATACTGAATATATTATACTGTATACTGCATACTGAATATATTATACTGTATATTGCATACTGAATATATTATACTGTGTACTGTATACTGCATATTGAATATATTATACTGTATAATGTATAATACATAAAGTAGAATACATAAAGTGTAGCACACAGATCGAGGAAGGTGCAATGCGGTATATTCATGTGTAGGAAATCCACCTACCTTAATGTAAAGGGTGCTCATTGAATGGCACACTCAAACAACTTGCATAAATTTCGGACTATGGGCCTCCATGCGCGGACTCCTACACGCAGTGTCCTAGGATGACATGACTTCGACATGTCATGAAACTCACAGTTAATTTTTTTAGCTTTGGCGCGCATGTGGAAATGTCCCACACGGGTGGCCCTCCGTGTCGGAGCGGTATGTCATGAGGGACCCCATTCCTTGTAGTGCATGCCCATAGCCATTTGCCTCATGATTGTCAGGGCTCATATGAATATCTTATTCATTATCAAAGTGAAGATTTTTGTGCTCATTAAGCGATCATATAGGTCCCTCATCATGTTCACTATTGAGCCTAGAATGGTTAGCATATTTTGAGCATTTAGTTCAATTTTCTTTAAACACGTGTCTTTTTGGTTTGTTCTTAGATCCACACTTAATCACATACTACTCAAATATCAATGTCCAAACAATTGCTATGTTGAAATTAGGCACGTGTACCTTATGTGCTTCTATATACATGCAGAAGCATTCCATCCATAACCTATGGATTTTGCCATCAACAAACCAAAAACGACTAAGCATAATCCATTAACATATAGATCATGCCCCATAAATGATTGAGTAGGTGGATGTCTCACTGCTATCAAACCTCATCATCTATTCACCTTTCGCTTGCTAATGTAGTCCATGAAATTTGTTGAAGAAGTGGTAGGAACTACACTAAATATGATATTTAGTGTCACCAATTCTAATTGTCTTGCTCAATACCAATTGTAAACCGCGGTATAGTGTCACCAACACTAAACGTTAGCCCAACATTATTTGTCATTCCTTGTAATTTTTGGGGGGATCATACAATTACAGTGTTGCAATTACTGTCACTTACTAAGTGATTTTTTGTCCAAATTTCAATCACCCATGACAATATTTCATCACAAGTTGCTAACAAGAGAAGGTAGGAATTTTGGCCAATGGATGAACTCATTTATCATCCATGACAGTATTTGTAAACCTATTCATAAGAAGTGTCATCCCAAAAGCTACCATAGTGACATTAAATGCCATATGACACTAAACATCACATTTAGTGCACCTAATCAATCACCCTGAGTAACAAACTATGCTCAAATCCTTTGAGGTATGACGTGGCTCTAGCCACATGCAACTCATTGACCCTAATGAACAAAATGAGCTACACCAACTACACAAAACCTCCACAGGTATGATTGAGTTTTTGGACAATTTGCAACCAAAACCCTCCAGTTGATAATCAAAATCATTTATTTATGCATTTTTTCCTCATGAGTCGCAAATGAACAAGTCTCAACGGATGATGGTAATGGACAAGTTTCCTTTTAGCATGTGAATGGAGGTCGGATCGAAAAATTAAAGCTTTCTTGAGTTATGAAAGATATCAACATTTTCATGTGAAATCAAGGCTTTCCCAAGCTACAGAAGTACTCCAGATTGCCCTTTTCCTTTAGTGATATTTCCAAAATTTGAGAATAAACTAGGGAATCTAAGGTAGAAAAATGAAAATGGTGAAAATAAGCTAATTCGGCCATAAATAATGGCTTGAAATTTGTACACTAATTTTTTAGAGATGGAGTAGAGGAAATGATGATGAATTCAAGTTGTTTAGTAATATTTTCCGTTGTAATTAAGTAGTTGCATATTCCCAAAGAGGCAAGTAAGTCAAACCCCCTACTTATACAGTAGAGTACCCCCTATTGGCTTGCAAGCCACCATACCTCTACACAACATGACGGATCAATTGGAATCTCAAACGTAAAATTGAATTTGAACATCAAGATATCATCATATGCCAAGCCATCCATAAATTCGTTTAGGTTAACAAGTGGCTCGCCAACATCAAAATACATCAACTTTGGTCCAATAACTTCTGGACCACACCCACACTTTCCAATGTTCAACTATCCCAACTACTAAAATTCTGCTATGGCCAAGACATGGGCAACCACCGAAAACACACCATCCTCAAACACAACATATCACCCAAATGCCTCCTCTTCTCGCTATCCTAAAACAACACATGGCTCCACCCACTTGCCATATGCACCAACCAACACATTGTTAATCTTTGTACAAATAGACACAATAAAGCCATACATGCTATTATTTCTACTCTTAAAGCGCCCCCCCCCCCGGTCCACTAGATGCCACATTCTTTACCATGCAAGCATACATGACACCTGCCACCCATATAACATTGTCCCATCTTGGCTACTCCCGTGCTCTTGTTATGCGAACAAATGCATCCGTTGGCCCGACTACGCCCTAACATTCTTTGTGTCCTAGGCAATTCTCCAGAAGATACACCACCATTCCTACCATCAACTCAATACCACAATCTTATTATTGAATTTACATATTGTAACGATCGTTACACACAAGAAGCCATCCATATGAAATACACCAAATACGCTCCCTTGCTAGAAGCAATCCAACAACATGGATGGATCACCCACACCATTGTCACCATCACTGTCGGCATTTGAGGGGTCATCCACCACTCTACTATCAACCAACTCAAAGATCTCCATATCCCCATGCCACAAATACAAAAACTCATGAATGACATCCAAAGCAATGCCATCAAGTATATTGCACAACTTATTCTCAACAAGCGTAAACTGAACAAAAACCAATCCCCAATCATCCAAGCATAAAATACCAATCTACCGGAAGGTAGGCATTAAATCCTCTCTCAACCATTAAGACCTACATCTTAATTTGATAATTGGCCAACGGGCTCTATTGACACAAAAAGTCTAAAGACTTCCGCGCTATTCTTCTCTAATAAAAGTTTCTCTACAAGACTTAATGTAGTTGTTACCTTTCCCTCAATATCTAAACAATTACCTTAGAACCAACAATAGTAGGGTGTATTCTTTCATATATGAGGAGTTGTAACATTATTGGTCGGAGTGGATTAAGGTTTCAAGCTAATTGTATGTGCAGTTGTCCCTATGATGATCATAAGGACTGTCATCATCCCAATCATATGCTACAATTAAAAAAGGCAAGGTATGCAGGAGTTATTTGGTTCATTTCTCTTGTTCTCTATCTTCTATTGATCATATTGACGCCTTCAAATTTGTGTTGCATTAGCAAGATTACAATGAAATATCGATCAACAAAAATCAGATTGAAAATCGGATCTCTCTTGATTTAGTTATGGTCATTGCCAACGCATGATTGTTGATTTCTTAATATGCATAGGTCCTCCTTAGTGTAATGAATTGAAATTGATCTCAAAGTCCAAGAAGCCAAAAAGTTTATGGGACTAAATGTATATCAAGATGGTGTCAAACCATGTAATTCCCTAGAGTAGTAGATTGTGGCAGCTCGGTCATATAGAGGCTAATATCAACTTGATGGTCCCATTGAAAGAAAGACTCTAGACTCCCTAATACTATATTCAAAAATAGTGGTTGAAAATTATCTCTAATGGAGTTGTATAGGAGACACTCCAACACAAAGTGTGCCTCATTTCAACTACATCATGAGAGCAAAAGTGACATAATCTATCATCTCTAGAGATTGGGATAGTTGACCACCATCCAGTTTTAACACCATAAAGTCTGTAATTTGAGGTGTAATGTCTTTATGGTGTTTGCTAATTGATCCTCATTGTAGGGGTGCGAGAAAGAAAAGTAACCGAATAACACCCCTATACCTTTGAACCAGCACCTGGTAATTTGATAGGAGAAGAACATCAGAGAAAAAAATGATGAGCACGCCATTCATGTGCAACAGTAATGCTGAGCGTGACAAACTTACACTTTCAAGGTTGAATCTTAAATCCATGACAAGGACCGTGGACTTACAATTTTAAGTTCTGTGAACAGCATAAACTGGTCACAAGAGTACATACTGCATGCCCATGACAAGATGCAATTTATTGCCAACCCCCAAAAGAACCATGCAGTGAAGTACATGAAAAGTACATATCATCAACATACAAAATTGGTGCTATGTATTTTATTATATCTCCTGAAACAGAATGAAATGAGTCTCCACGTTCAGTAGCCTATATATGAGACACCTACCACCTGGGTGGAGGTTGTACCTTCAATACACTCTACATAACATTGCTGAAAGGTGGGAGTCAGCAATTTGGCATTCGGTACATTCCTACCTACATCATTTAAGCTAATTCACAAACAACCGAAGCACAAAATATGATGAAGTTGTATTCCTGCCAATGTCTCTTCAAAAGATCCAAGTGACATATGCCTGAAGGGATGAGACAAAGGACAAAAGGAAGGCCCCCCCCCTTAAATACAGATCCAGTGCATAGCAACTAGAGAAGCTCAACAGATGTAAAGTAAAGGTTGCCAGATAACCGTCAATGAGAGAAACCATTTAGAGTAATTTAAATTTCAAAGCAATTTGAGTCTTTGTAAATGGAAGAACTCCACCAAGCATTTCAGCTGAAGCAAACCTTATATACACATGAGCACATTAAAAAGCTAGTGCCAAGCAGAAGAAACAATAAGGGCCCGGTTCTGCCATCCAAGAAACAGTGCTCCATCTTCCTCTTTAAGTCTGTACTTATCACTATATGACTCCAGCAATGTCCTTATTGTATTGTTCACTGTTTGACTTAAGGGATAAGGCCGAAATCCCGCCATGGTCAAACGTGCCCGCCATTTGCCAAGCATTTCATGCCTCTCAACTCTCTCCGCACCTTCACAAGCAATCACATTGACAAGGTCACGTGCCAAGCACTGTTGCTCCACGTTGACACGCTCCTTGCTCTCTCGAGCTAAGGTGATGTCAAGAGACTCGAATATCGCAGCGTAGTAATTCATAGCTTCCAAAAAGCGAGGAAAGAAAGGCGACGTGTTTGTGTTGGCTTCCTGTTCCACGAGCGTCATCACTTTGGGGTTGAGGCTTTTGATCATTTGGATCATACGGTCCCGAGGATTAGTTATACAAACACTCTCGTCAGGGACATGATGAAGCTGTAAGGCAAAGTTTACCGCAAGAGCTTCTCCTGGCTGCCTCTCCAGCATCCATGCCTGCACCTCGGACACCTTTTGTGCCACTGGATGAAACACAAATGGGACCCCAACGGTCTCTGCAAGCTTCGCAAGCCGCTTGCCAACCATTTCAACACCTGCAAAATTAGCCTTCCCTGGTAGCGGACTATCAACACCTGTGATCCGAACATGTGGGGGACCTCCAGGCCGGGCTGCCAAAGCTTGGATGAGAGTAGTCCATTGGGTGCCCTGCGCTATTTCAAAATCAATGATGTGAACACGGTCTTCATTCTGAAATGCCTCTGCGATCGCACCATTAGCTGCCATGTAGCCAAACTTAAAGTACGGGCAAACTTCGTAAAGAATCTGCATGGCTGACAGAAAGTCTTTGTTAGGAGGCTCCTTACACCTTAAGGCTCTGTACAGGCTGCTTCCTGAAGATGCAACTCGAGCAACTAGGCCCTCAACCATATAAGCCGCCAGTCGTTGCATGGGATCTCCGTAGATCGAGACCACCTGATTCAGCTGTGCAATGAGGACGTTTGCAAGGGGCATGTCATTATTCGACACAGCTTCCGCACATTGCACAAGTAACTGCTCAGGGCGGCTTCTTGTCTCCATAACAATTTTTGCAGGCTGTGCTTCTTCAACCTGCATCAGGAAGCATAAAATAATAAGCAAGCTACGTCAAATTAAATAGCAACGAAAAGCCCAGCTTGCTACCACTTTAAGTACTTGAGAAGCAGATAAAACCCCAAGGTTACTAATAACTTACTGGCATGAAACAACACCAATTCTCTCACAGGAGACCCAGAAGTACAACTAGCCCTATACAGCAAAACAAACTACATTGAATGAATCAAGCACTTACTCTTCCTGAGACCGCTCCCAGATAGCATGCTGTGCTATTTGTTTCCTTGCTATTTAAATAGCTAAAACAGCCAGCTTACTACCACTTTCAGTACTTAGAGCAGATTAAAACCCATGGTTACTAATAACTTATTGGCATAAAATATATCAATTCCCTCGCAGGAGTACAACAAGCTCTGTACAGAGATTGGTCAAAACAAACTGCAATGAATTGATCAATGCACTTGCAGTTCCTGAGACCACTCCCGGATAGCATGCTGTGTTATTTAAATAGCAAGGAAACAGCCAGCTCGCTACCACTTTCAGTACTTGAAAAGCCATGGTTACTGATAGATTATTGGCCTGAAACAACACTGAATCCCTCACAGGAGACCCACATGAACAACAAGCTTTGTACAGAGATTGGTCAAAACAAACTACATTGAATGAATCAAGCACTTACTCTTCCTGAGACAGCTCCTGGATAGCTAGCTGTGCTATTTGTGTTCTGGTATTGCTTCCCATACTCTGACTGAGACGCCCCTGACGAAACAGGAGACGACTCCAATGCAGGAGGACTCTCCGCTGCAAGAAGCTCCTCAATTGTGTCTGCCCAGCTTGCATCAGAGGCAGGGTCACGAGCATGGCCGAGTGATCCTGCGAGATCAGCTTCCTCATCGTCATCGTCATCCAAGAGTGCACTCTCCAGAACTTGAAGCATGTGTGCAACATCAGTACTCAATTCTGGACTCTTCTTCACGTAATTATTCTGTGCATGCACATACCGCTCCTCAGGGACATGTTGGACAGTCTGTTGATGATAAGTCGACATTTGATACGGCTGAGCACCTGAAGCTGCTGGGTATGGCATGGGTCTCAACACGGACGATGGGCTATGGTATGGAGCTGATGAGCCCTTCGACTGATCACTTTGGCGATATTGTCGCCCGTAATAATCAGCATCCTCGGGGTTCGACTGACCTTCCAGAGAAGTATCACTGTGTGATGAAGCCTCGCTCTGGTAAGAAACTGAGCTCCAGCCCGGCATGCTAGGAACCGTTTCAGATGCAGCCTGCGATGAGTCTTGTGGGGAGAGAGGGGATATAGGTGACCCGTGATTCTTTAACTGCATTCCATACACTTTCTGCCTTTGACTATTGTCCACAATGGGCTTCTGCCCTGCCGCAGCATAGTAGTCTGGTGTTTGCTGACTGTTTGCAGTGTCTTTCAAACTCTCTTTATCTCTGCCTGCTGGATACCCTGGATTCAGCCCAATAGTTCCCAGCTCCGGTCGATATTGCACATTCATGCTTTCTGGACCTCCACCGCAGCAACTATTGAAGAAGAACGAGCAACAAACTTATTATAGTGCTGTTTGTCTCTCTCCCCCTTTCTCAGCTTCTCAACCGCGTCCTGAAACCATGCAAGATAATCCACTTACAGTTTCTCATGTGACCTCCTGTAAAAAAAAACACACAACAACCGAGGATCGCCATTGCTATCAGTGGATTTCAAAACTAGATGACAATCAATGTATAGTAAATTAGTGCACATGGACCACTCAAGTCCCTCTCTTCACCAAATGAAGAAATGACCAGCACCATATTTGGAGTGGATATTTTGCAAAACATAAGTCTCAATTCCCAGATCACGGATGTACCTAAACCCGTGTAATGTGCTGGTTCTACAGCCACAATTTTTTCCTCCAATTCTTGCAAATGGCCATCAACAACACTGCATTTTAATAAAACCAGGCAAATAGGTCAAGGTCGATACCCGCCACGCGCGTGCAAAGTTCAAACCCACCAATCATAGATAATAAACAGGGATGATTAGCTAAGCATGACACAAAATCATCATAACCAACCTCTCCTGCTATCTGACAGCCTTAGGACACACGAACTTGCTGTTCTCGGGATAAACAGGTTGCTGGAGGTCACAGATATTGACTACTGAGAACACTTATTCCCAGTTGAATTCAAAGACACGTCCTCCTCTTGCTCGAAGGAGGGGGGAAGTGTCGCATGCTTCCCGCACCCCATTCACATTTTTCCAAACAACAAATCGCCCATAGAGCCCCTCATAAGAACATCTAACATGATGCTCAAAAGTTTCCATCAACAAGCTAAGTCCTTCCTAAACCCCCAACAAGATCGCTTAAAGCCTCCAAACAGAGTGCTAAAAATGGGACACGAAGCCTCGCACTTGGCCTCTACACGATCAAAACCCCAATGCATGACGGAAATGAACAAACCACCGTTCTTGTACAGTGACCATCCCAAAACAGATACAACCCTCCACCACCAAGGGTTTCCTCCCAAACCCAGAACTTAGCCCACTCTCCGCACAGAACAAGGGAGGCAACAAAATGCGGCCTTTCCACATTCCATTACATCACAACACATCCCAAAAATTCATAGCTCATAGCATGTGACCTCCCATTCTAAACCCCACCAGATCAATCAATACCCTCAAAAACCCAAAACTCAAACACTCCTTACCAGCTTCGCCTGCCTCATGCTTTCGTCCACCACAGCAACCCCATCCCTTGCCCTCCCAACCGAGATCTCTTACAAGCACTCAACAATCTCTACAACCCAACTCCACCAAACTCTCAAACAACATAACCCTACTACTTGCCCCGAACTCCCACCAAACCCCCCTCACTCAAACCCCAAGCCTTGGAAACCCAACTCCAAAACACTTCCAACTTAACTTATGATGCTCTCTCTCCCTCTCTCACACTCTCTCTCTCCCTCTCTGTTCGGCCCTCTCTGTTCGGTACTCTCGTTTGAGGAGGGGTTGTGTGTGTGATGCCACCGACACGGAGGGAAGTCTAGGAGGGGGGTTTGACACCGGATTCGGATGTTTTGGTTTTGGTTTTGGCACGGACCTTAGCTTCGGGCAGGATGCCGGCGCAGAAGATTGGTGGAGACTGGAGACGACGTTGAAATGGTGATGCAGGTGGTGGATGATGACGAGGAGAGGATGATGGAACTGCTAAAGCTGTTCCCGGTGACTGTATAAGTAAGTAAGTGTATATAAGTAAACGTCTAAGTAAGAAATAAAGAGTGCGTGCGTGTGCGACGACCTTTATGTTAATAGGCTTGTGTTGTGGTGTTGGGCCAGTTCGGGGAAAGTTCTTCGAGGTTAACGAGGGAGGCATTCCCGGGATGACGGGCTGTGACGGGCTGGGCCGGGTGGGCGGGGCGGGTCGGCCGGGTCGGGCGTGGGCTGTTGGGGAAGGGGGGCAGGAAGGAGCTGGGGGCGGGGCGCGGGAATCCCGGGCGGAGCTGGGCCGCTCCATGTCACCAAATTACTCCCTTTCGTCAGTGAATATCTTCGTAGCTTCCACGACCCATCATGAAGTCGCTTCGCTGCACTTCAAACAACGATGATAATGATTATCATCATCATCAAAGGCTAGCATTAAGGTGTGGGGGGTCTTAAACGGACACTTTTTCTCTCCGCACCCTCTTCTCTTTCTCGTAGGGTTGTATATGAACCACGTTGCAATTAGTGCAATATAAACAATCAATCCACATCACGCACATAGTCACTTTCCTCGTAACTTTTTGAGCTCGTATGAATACTGGTAGTTTGGTCCCTTGCACCCATGCAATGATACGTCACTTTAACATGTTTTTCCCTGTTTACATGGAATGATGGAGTGAATGCCACTACCACCACCATCACATTGTCCATTGTGTATAGATGTTGCTCATTGTCAAAGTGAAAAAAATTTAGTTATTCAATGATGGCTAACATTAAGGTGTGGGGTCTTAAACGGACACTTTTTCTCTCCGCACCCTCTTCTCTTTCTCGTAGGGTTGTATATGAACCACGTTGCAATTAGTGCAATATAAACAATCAATCCACATCACACACATAGTCACTTCCTCGTAACTTTTTGAGTTCGTATGAATACTTGCAGTTTGGTCCCTTGCACCCATGCAATGATACGTCATTTTAAAATGTTTTCTACTGTTTATATGGGAATGATGGAGTGAATGCCACTACCACCCCACATTGTCCAGTGTGTATAGATGTTACTCATTGTCAAAGTGAAAATTTTTGAGTTATTGAATGATGGCTAACATTAAGGTGTGGGTGTCTTAAACGGATATTTTTTCTCTTTGCACCCTCTTCTCTTTCTCGTAGGGTTGTATATGAACCATGTTGCAATCAGTGCAATATAAACAATCAATCCACATCACGCACATAGTCACTTTCCTCGTAATCTTTTGAGCTCGCATGAATACTTGCAGTTTGGTCCCTTGCACCCATGCAATGATACGTCACTTTAACATGTTTTTCCCTGTTTACATGGAATGATGGAGTGAATGCCACTATCACCACCACCACGCTGTCCATTGTGTATAGATCTTACTCATCGTCGAAGTGAAGATTTTTGAGTTATTCAATGATTGTACAGGTAGGTCCCCCCCCCCAATTATGTTGATTGTTGCATCTAGAATGGTTAATAAATTTCAAGGATGTAGTTTAATTTCTTTTCAACACATGACACCTTTTTGGTCTCCATTCTTAGATTCACATCCAACCATACACTGCTGAAATATAGGTATCCATTTAAGATGAGATATTGAATTACACACATCGACCTTATTATGTGGCCACTCTTTTTAAAACCCTTAACCCTTAAAGGCCCAAGTCCAAATCTCTTTGAAATATGTATCTTTAACAGATGGCATGTTTGTAAATTTAGGATTGTTCACACTAAACTTCAGCCATCGGTGGTGTAGAATTATGTTAGTTTAAAGTGCAAGCAAAATAAATTAAGAAATAAGTCTTCATTAGCATGTTCATAACATCAAGTAATGTTCAATGGCGATCACAAATCCACCATTGTCAAGATCGTTCAATTTGAGTGTCATATGAACTGACAAGGACATTTCAAAATTCAAAATGTGGATGACCCATTGTTGTGTAAGTGTCCTCAAAACAAATAGTGTCGAGATGGGTGCCAAGTGGTTGACTTGGGTTTGTCTAATACAAAGAGCTCCAATTTTGGTCCCTTTTAGAATTGGGCCTCTCTATGTCAACAAATACTATTGTCAATGGATATCTTAGTAGCTTCCATGACCCATGCCATCATGTTGCACTTCAACACATGGATCCGCTTGATGAAAGTAGCATTGGTACAACATGATGTATTTAGGGTTGGTTTATACTAGTGACCAATGACCATGACCACCACTTTTCAAATTCTCTCTTGAGAAATGAGTGGCAGTCCCACTTCGTTTTGCACAAGTCACCTAAATTGGAAGTGGGTATGGGTGAGCATGTCAGAAAAATGAATGAGGTAGTAATATGAAAGTGACATGGAATCTTACATGTCCAAAAGTGGTCACCAAGATAGGTTGCCTCAACCAAAAAAAAATGGCAGCAGCCATGTCAGAAAGGAATGTTTTCTAATAGTTCATTTGTTAGAAATATATAAATTGAATAGTGTTTATTTTTAGTCTTATGTTTCTACTTTTTAATTTTTCTTGTTTTCATCAAATACACTACACCCTGGTCTAAGTCCACTTTATATTATGACACATGACCAAGGCTTTCAAAATCTAACATGGATTTCTCTTGGTCATGGTCTTTGGACCGCAACCATGACCGCGATAATTCATAAATCGTTTTCTCTATCGGTCCTTGGCCACATGTGTAAAACGGCCTTTAGGAGTTCCAAGGCGGTTTGCTTGTAAAGGCAGCCTATCCCATGTTATGGATTGGTGTCAAATGTATTATGCAATGGAATGGACTAGTCTTAATGGAACGTGATGTAAATAGGGTTTCCAAATTTGGCACATGTTTGTGGATCCTGATATAGCATGATTACATATGATTGTGTTCATTGCTTGTTATGTTTAAAATGCCATGCATTGTCAGATGGTAATGATTTGGGCTAGTTTTCATAAGGTGGAGTCTTGCTTGATTTATATTTTGTTAGGGTGGCTATGGTATGATGCTAGGTACTTAATGGGTAAGCATTGTTGAGGCTAGCAATGAATACGAAGTTACCATTAGAGTCAATTTTGCAGTAATTTGCACTGTTTATGGTACTTAGTGTCACATGCATAATATTGTCATTTACCATGTTTTGAGGCGTATGCTAGGTTACACTAATATTGAACAACTTCATCATTAGTGTCGCCTTATGACACTTGGCATTCAAATGCACATACTAATATCTTGGCATGAGTATGTTCAATAATGTTATGAGGTGTGTATGCCTATGTTACACAATGGTTTACAAATTGGCTAAAGTTTACACAAATGACACTTGCCATTAGTATGCTCAAGAATATCTTCCCCTTGCATGCTAAAACGTGAAAATTGTCATCTCAAGTAGCCCAATGTGGTACAGTAAGCATCATCATGTAAATATTTTTTCATTTAAAAGAGTTACTTCTATTGACAAAAGTATCATACTAGCAATTAGCGGATGTGACACTTTGAGATCTCTAGGCATCTAGGTTGAGCCCTTCGCAAATAGTGTGTGATACTAAATACCATAAACAATGCAGCGCTAACAAGATGTTGCTAATCATAGTGCAACCCAGTGGTCCACCAATCACCTCAGACCAAGTTGCAAAAATAAATAACTGCTAAACATATAGTTTGATCAAAAGTGGACATTGCATATAACACTACTCAACGTGCAACTCTTGTTTTGGGGGTCCTCATAATACAACAGTTAGATGCTTGAAAAGTTACGCAGGGAGACTCATATTCATATTGAACTCCCAACATCCAACTGTTATATTTTGAGGACCCACGCCACTGAGTAATGTTATGCATACATAGGTCGTATATAAGTCATATATAGTCATCAAAGCCTTGAGGGACTGATCACACCGGCCAGTTCTAACACCATCCGTCGACATCTTCGGCTATAATAATGTGAAAAGTGGTGGGCCAACATCTATTTCTCAACATAATCCCCCGCAATTTCACGGCTAGAACCGGACGGAAAGTTTGGTGTGATCAGGGCATGGAGTCCTTCAAGTTCATGTGGACTCCTCTGCTGCTGTTTGTAAGAGTATCTGAAAAGTAAAGAATATATATCAGCAGCTACAGTAGTCGAGTCCCACATTTATTATGGATTTGGTGCATGCAGGAGCCGTCCCAGCAGGGCCATCCTCGAGCCCATCTTCTTTATGCATGAAGAAGTGAAATAATAAGCTATGCAACTTATAAGTTATCACTTCGAGCGACCGACGACAGTCTATAACAGCTACGTCATAGCCTCGGTAGTATTGTGGCTTCGAGATGCAGGAGTTTGTTTGTCCTTACACATGTGACGCGTGGATACATAAACAAGTAGGCAATCTAGATGTTTTTGTCAGGACAGCCACCACTCTCTCCGACAACACCAACATACACGTTTACGTGTTAATCTTCTAATTTTGAACATGCAGATAGTTGAATTTTCTTTCGAACACTCTCAAATTCTATCGAGCTTTCATCCACACAATCAGATTTAGCGGTAAGGAATGTTGATTCTGTGTGAGGAGATTCTTCTGAGTTGGACTGCACTGTTTTCGGCGATTCTGCTGCAGCCTCGGGGGTTTAATTCTTTCGGGCCGTAAACTACAGTCAACTGGTAGGCTGTTCTTCGAGTCAGCCAGTTTCGGAAAGTGAGGAGGAAGCTGTTGGGCGTTAAAACGAGCCTGTAAAAGTAACAATGAGTCATAAGGCAGTCTGTGGCAGAGAGAGAGAGAGAGAGGGTCCAGACATGGTAGTAGGAGGAGGAGGAAGAGTAGTACCCTATACGCGGCTTCAAGTGTGGGATCACATGATGATGATAGTGGTGTCCCTGGCACTGGGTTTTCTCTGCCACCCACTTATACTAGCTTCCAGTATATTATGTCCATCCACGCTTCAAAAGTCAGCTGTACACTTTGGACACTACACTAAATATCTGAGTTAGTGTGGCCCACACTATTCACAAGCACGCGCCCCACAACAATGAACATCGAGGTGTCTGGGTGATATTCGGTTAGTTTTTCACGTTCTCCAACTTCCACCAATCATATTTACATGATGGAACTTGTGTTGCATTCGTAGAGTTAGGATGATGCATCAGCAAAAATTGGATCATCAAAAGTGCATGGGTGTTGATTTTCCGAATGAATATGCAGGTCCTTCCAATTGTGTTGACTGTGGAGTCTCGAGCAGTCGAGATATGCGTTTTTTTTTTAAAACACATGTCTTGTTGGGTGTCTGTTCTTAGATCTAACTTGACCACCACATTACTCAAATATAGGTGTTTGATTAAGATAAATAACTGAGGAAGGTCCACATGCTTTAGATTAGTTATGTTGGACATGACTATTTACTAGAAAAAACATTATGTCAATGTTGTTTATTATTATGGGCCACATTTGTTTTTATCATCATTGTAGATTATTGGGAGACATGGATTAATATTATTGGAACATGAAAGTTAGCTATTGGACAAGAAGCTTCAATAAATTTCAACAAAAAAAACACATCAATTTTTGAAAGTTTGAATATTTATGTGACCCACGATAAGTATGCTACACTAAGGGTCGGTGTAGACTACGCTGAAGAAATGCACCAGTCAACAATTCTAGGGGAATGGAGCAATATGATTGCCTACGAAGTGGGTTCTTCACCGGCTGGGGTTTACACTATGACCAAGACTTCTTAGGTGGAGAACTTCAATGATGGATGAAAAAATGACGTGGCAAACAACATGGCAACACCTTTTGCTAGGGGAGTTCTCCGGAGGTCAAGTTTCTTGGACAACCTCAAACCCTTGGACAAGAAACTTGGCCTACAAAGAACTCCAACTTGAGGCTTTTTTATTTTTAAAGAATATTTGTTTCCCATCTTGTCCACCATACCAATCGTTGCCTCAGATAACCTTGTCTTGGGCTGAGACTAACCAGTGCACATATTCACTGTAGTCTAAACCAATCCTAAATATGAAATTCTAGGGTAGTAACCCCATGATCCCAAAGATAGTCCTCTCCTTAAGTCACAAAATTGTTAGTGATCACGATTTATATTGGTTATGACAGTTGGCATAATAACATTCATTTTTTTTTACACAAACATATGATATATATCCACTACAATACAACATCCTACACCGATATGACATGCAATTAGGTTGCCCTTTGCAAACATGTTGCCTCTTCACCCATTCATGTTATCTTGAATCAAAACTACATAATCTTTTCTATACGTTTGTTTATAGATGACATATATATATAGTCATTTGCATATCAACCACATTAAATTAAATAATTTTATTATTGAGATAGTTTATACTCATAATAGTGTGGAGTGTCAATAAATTAGATTGAGGCAACCTAATTGCACATATCACTATAGTTTGATGTTTTCATGCACGTAACCAACCCCATGCCTTGTTCTTACCTTTCAAGAAAGGAAAGAAAAAGATGAAGAAGAGAGAACGTCATTGTCTTTCTTACCACTGACATGCAATGTGCGTTCACCAATCTCTACCATGCCTTCATTTACCTTTCATACAGGACCACAGCTTTGGAGTGAAGTCCATTCGGCCACCACTGCAAGACAGAGTACGACTAAGCTTGCCGAATGCCAACAAAGTATAGAAAACCGACCAGGTGGAGCAATATACACCAAAGTGGGCTACATCATCCCATGCAACTTTCCTCATAAAACTCTTGAATAATTGAGTAGAGTATATGAAAATTAGTTATGACACTATGTTAACTTCGATGTGCCCCCCTTATCTCACATTTCCAGTACAGTTTGCAGAGCTTTTGGCTGTCATACAGTAGATGGCTGGTGGCTTCAAGTTACACTCTGTTGAGTAGAGTCTAATCAGCCATCACTAAGGGCCACTTCACACACGAGACTGAGAGCCCGTGACCATTACACTTCAAGTGCTCTCATTGGTGGAAAAGGCGGAGCCGGTCCAAGTTCGCTTCACACTATGCTTGAGCGACCAATGGAGTATGTGAATGCAAGGTGGATGTAGAGTCTACATGGATTCCTACATGGCATCGAATGGATCATGTTTCATGGTCACTTGGACTATTTTCAGAAACCACCTCTTGGAGGTAGGCCTAACACAAGACCAGGAGACCATGGCACTCCGAACGCTCACAACCGTTGATTTATTCTATTTTGTCATGTGTGAGGACCCGCATGAATAGCAATTCATTGAAATAACATTTGGTTGAGGGCCCGGTCACATATGGCTTCACACTACACTTGAGGGTCCGTGACCGCACTACATGATTTTGGAGGTGTCTTGGGACGGCCTTTGGACACTTTCTTTTGGGCTCTTCAACATCGGCTTAGGATTCATGGCAAGATCTACAACGCCCCCCCTGGCGGCGGTCTGCGGGGTTATGGGCCTAAACCTACTTGATCTCATTAGATTCATTTTAGAAATGTCTAAATTATGAGGATGTTCAAACATTTTCACCTCCAACTTACATGGCTACCACAAATCCTTGCCTTTGAGCATTAGACATAGATATACATATGTATGTAGATTGTCAACATACGAGTCATAGGTAATCGTCCTGCACATGTAAAAGAAATATGCAAGCTCACCACCGTGCATGTAGATTTGTAGATTTGTGTATTTTTCAATGACGTAGGACAAGTTGCCAGTGATGCGTGATGATTTCCCATGACTCAAATGCTTCTAGTGGTAGGAATGTTCTAACATTGGAGGGTTGTATCAACGACACGTAACTTACTTAGGTAGACTTCCATGTGACAGTCAAGCATGTTGAGAAAAATTGGACTTCGCCAAAGATCGAGGAGGCTTTCATGAGATCTCCCAATATTATGTTGGTTGAGCACTTCCATGCCAAATAGGATGGGGGTGGGAGGTTGACATATGAGAGAGTTGATTTTGGCTAGTTGTTAAACATGCCTATTGGAATGTGGTCATCATCTCATTTTTACAGTTATGAATTTTATATAATTAAAAAAATCTTTATACCTCTGCTTTTTAGATTATTTAAAAAGGTTCCAAGAAATATGAAAGTTTTGAAAAAATTTGAGCATTAAGAATATGCGAGCATACAAAACTCTTATGTAAAAAGTGATAAGCTCAAAGTCACACCAACACGTTATACAATCCAAAATACTCTACTATCTCAAAGTCAATAGAGAGGTGGTCAACTCCCGTCCTCATACTTTCCCCCCTTTAATTATGTCGATCACTAATTTTAATTCTCAAAATACATATTAAGTACACTTCCATGTGAATAGGGGGTCAATGATTTTGGTCATTTAGTGATACATGTTCAATAGTGATAATAGTATTGAACCGGACGTATTGTAGAAAGCCCTAATTTCTACAGTTGTTAGTAACATACACACCTCCATAACTCCACGTGTCAAATAAGCGAGATTGACTTTAATTAAGTAGCATGGAACCACCAGTCAACACCATAAGTCAAACTATTGAAAGGATTGCACTAATGACCCATTGTTTAGTGTAAGAGAGCTACCACTAAGAACCCACAAGCCCCCGTCCATAGTGTTAAGGTAGAAATACCATAAACCGTTAACCACCCAATAGCGGTGTACTAGACCGCCTCATAATGGTAAGTGCCATGTCTTAAATGGCGCGGCAACTTCAATGCAGTGTAGCCAATGGGAGGCAAGATCTAACGTACTCATGATTAACGGGTTTAGGTGATAATCTGTATCGAAATGCGGAGAGCCTAGTGAACCGGAAGTGGGTTGGACAAACTTTCCACTTTGAAAAATTATGGAACTTTTTGTACAAGGCAGAAAAATACGAAACAACTTGCATTCTTCATGAATCCTTCTCGTCTATCTTGGAAAATTATCTCATGATTGTCAGACCAGATCTTCAATGCGAATCGCCTTATTTTAACGGTTTATGGTATTTCTACCATAGTTGCTATCTAAGAGAGAATTTAAGCCTCACACCATTGCATGGGTAACGGATCTATTGATATGGGATGGAATCTACGGATTAGGCTCCGGCATGTACAAACCTCTAGCTAAGGGCCGGGGGATTCATGGCACTCAAGTAAAATCATCCGGTCTCTACTTGACAGAAACTTGCTAGGTGGTCAACTGCCTCATGTGCTCTGGCGTTGGCATGTCGGCCTTCTGTCTCAAAAAAAAAGAAAAAGAAGAAGAAGTAAAATCATCCGGTAACCAAAACAAAAAACAAAAAAACTAGATGAGTCCATAAAGATATTCAAATGGAGCTTACTTTTGTGAAGCGCATCCGAGTTGGCATGTAGGACCCCTTGTTCCCACTTAACTTTCATGAGCTAAATCATTATTATGGCAAGAGGCCTTGATGTGCCTTTGGATACTCTACAATTATTTTCTCATCCCACGAGTTGTCACCGAGGCCATGACGTGGCATTGTATTCCACGTGGCTATTTTGATAAACATCGCAAGTTGCCAACGTGTGCAACATGTGGTAAGTGGCTATGATGTGTAGTCGTAGCTATTTTTATTTTTTATTTACCAATAATTTATTTTCACATACATGAATGCTCATACGTTCGTAACATGTTTTTTTGTTTTTTTTGAGACATAAGGCCGACATGCTAGTGCCAAAGCACAGGAGGCAATTGACCACCTTGCAAGTTTCTGTCAAGTAGAGAGGAGATTTCATAGCCAGGAATTGAACCGCCAACCTCTTCCTTGAGATTTGGGTATCTCTCCACCATCATCCAGTAGTTTAGGGTCGTCTTGGATTGTTCGTTCATAACATGTTAAAACCAATAAACATCATCTCATGGTAAATATAATCACCTCAAAAAACTCAATTTAATACATTTTCTATTTCTATTATTATATTATCAAAGCATATTGATTGAGATAGCTTGTTGTGTGATTTATTTGAAGAAAAATAACATTTACCATCTAAATTTAGGAAGAAATAACATGTAATGATGTTAAAATGTTACAATAGTTTGGATAGGCTACTGTCAAGAACTTTGAATTTTCTTAGGATACCCCATCCATAACATAATCTCATAAGTGTAACATTTTCTTGACATATCACTTATTTAATTTTTCTTCCTTATATAGTGTTTGGAAAATAAATTCATCATCTATATAACACATATTTATATATGATCATATCTTATCATGCTTCTTTCACTTTGGTCATCCTATATATACTTGCACTTATGTACAAATCACTTTGAACCCATTCCCTACCTTATGCTCATAATATATGATAACTTATTGTAGGGTTAATACATAAATCATCATCTCAAGCCCTTTGGCAAGAAATCTAGAACACATTATATTATTTAATTGTTTTTAATCTTATAATACAATATATAACTTATTCTCATCAACATTGATACCTTAGATTGTGTCACTTATTGTTTTAAATTATCACTATTACCAAATGGGCTAGTAATTACTACATTAAAACATGAGTTGCAATTTTTTAAATAATTATTACATACTTCCTTACAACTTCCATCTTGCTTATTGCATTGATTACAAATAATGTTGTATAAGGTAGTTTATTATTTAGTTGACAACCTATTATGGCTTCATTATCTTATGGATCCGATTATATATCATATAACCTACATATTCTATAATAAATTTTAATATTATAGTTGATGTTGTACTATCATAATGTAATAATATTGATATTGTTATGAGATTACGTTTTATTGTTACATGCTCAATTTCACAAAATCACTGCCAACTTCAATATTTCCTAGGTCCATCATTAGGTCTATAAATTAACCTACATGGCATTTATTTTTAAATATAAAAATATGATGTCACATGACACTATCTTGAATTTTATATTAAATATAATTGTTAAATTTCAGTTACATTTGATGTCTTGTTAAATAATGATCTACTAAGGTGTAACTTTGGACATTAAGATTTGATTCTTACTACATCCGAAGTTTAGGATTATTTGCTTTCGTGTTTAAAGTAAATTCAACCTAAGACGTTAGAGTATCCCAAGGTTGAATCCAACATTTGAGATGCTAATCTCTTGCCACAGTTGAGTCCTAGGCATGCTCGGGGAGATCACTAGCAAAAATTGTAGAAACAACGTGCGATAAAAAAAATAGGGTCCAATATATTCATTGTAGGTAAATTTTGCAAAAAACGTACATATAATACATGGGGTTTAAAAATAGTGAAACATGTTTACATGTAAAATACCATGACATATAATGGCCTCTTTTATCTAGTCAGTACATGTAAAATAGCGTGGAAACAATTACTAGGGGTAGCAGGTGTAGGGTAGGGTTTGTGCTAGTGGATGAAAAGAGGTGATTTTTTGTAGAAAAAGCTTGGATGGATGACTTCGCAGGCTGACTGGCTTGAACGTTACTGAACCAATGTATCCAATATGGAGTTAATGGTCTCTACCCACGTGCTGAGAAGGAAAATTTCAACTTTCTATTTGAATTGCAATGTTCTTTCCAAAAGAAAGGAGAAAAGCTTGTTTTTTTTCTTTAGGCTGCCTTGAGACCGTTGGTCACTAGGCACCGCAGAAAAAAAAATGCAGTATAAGTCAAATAGGGTAATTTTAAATGATTCCCCCCAAAATTATAATTATTGATAGGGTGTTTTAAAATACAAGCATTTACCTTTATTTTAAAAAATATCATACCTTAAAATATTTTTGCAAGGTAAATAGCCCCCCAATAAATAGGTCATGAGCGCACGTGTATGCATCAATTAAAGAGGGAGTGATCTCCCTGAGTGGGCATGCCAAATGAATTTAGGACTACACTAATGTTCAACATTAGTGTTAGGATATAGAATTTCAACATTAGTGTGAGATGTTATTAGAAAATAATGTTCTACTATTGTGTTGACATTGATACTATTAAAATACATAATAATTATAGTCACAAATATGACTTTATATGATTTTTAATTCAATAACTAACATTTAACTTTTGATGTAAATATGTTCGTATCCGTTTCTTGTTTCATAATATATTTTAAAAACATAGCCTATCTACATCTCATCCACCAATCAATTCTACATCCATCTAATACGACTAATACATAAAGTTTCAATTAGAGTTTCAAGTTTTTTATCAACACAACATCAAGGTATGTTTTCTCTTTCTCTTTTATTTTTAGGTTGGGATATAATGACATTTGATGAAGTATATTTATAATGGATTTTTGGTACTTATACAAATAATGCATTATGAATGGTAGGTAAGGTTTCTTATGAATAAGATATATGCAAATTATACATTTAGGTGTTATATTTGTTATCATCACTGAATAAATTATTAAATATTTAATTATTATTATGATTATTATTTGAACATATATCAATACTTAAAAATGTATCTCCAGTTTTGTACTCTATGAACAACATGAGTAATTTGTTCAAGATACGATAACTTCATAATCATGGCTAATCTATGGATATCCAATTGCCCATTGTCGGAACTTTCCACCATCGACACATACAATGGTTCAATTCTACCTGTGGTTGTAAATCATGTCGGATAGTTTGCATTTTGTTAGACCGTTTGGATGATTTCAAAAATGAGAGAATGTTGACAATGGGGGAATTAAAATAGTTTGGAGTATTCACAAATTCGGAAGGAACCTTCACTATCTGAAGATTGTACACAACAAAAAAACAAATGCCATCCATACCAAATCTTAGACATGTATCTTAAGGTATTATATATAAAATAATATTTGGATGAGGTATACTAAGTTTTTTTGTTATCATATTATAATTCTTACATATTTTATACAATTTTATTACATGCATCATTGTTCACATAGAACGAAGGATCATAGAGATAGAAAAAAATAAAACAAAACCGTAAACAAGAATGCCTTGCACATTACTACTTTGGCAAAATCCACAAATATGGTAGAAATAGCACATTTCCAAGTAGAGCACACCCAAATCGACAGAACATTGACACATGACTTGCAAAACTCAAATTCTTTGGCATGTCTATCGGTACTTGCCACATGATGGTCGGATTATTTAAAGACTAACATTGACAATAGATTAATGAACGGTCTTAATGCATGTCAAATTTATGATTAGCATCTCAATGTATTTGCTGATTGATCACGATTGGGATATCCAATGTGTAAAGATGATAATCTTCTTTTGAAAAATATTCGAAACATCAAACATATATTTTTGCGGGATAAATGGAAACGACATACTAACGAAGCTAAAAGTGTTGATTCATGAATTATGAAGAATTGAAATGATATTTTTATTTTGCAAAAGTTGACACTTGTAGATGGATTGAATTACGACATTTGTATTGGATTTGCAATCATATGAAAAAATCAACGTCATGTCAGACTATGGTGACAAATCCACTATATCCATAGATGTCACGTTTGGGATTAGCGATTGCAATTACTAGCTTTATACATTTATGATGTTCAATGCTTGTCTTAAAGGATTTCTCGGTGCTTGGATTATAACCAATAAACAAAATTGTGAGAGTCTATTTGTCTACTTGAAACCTTTGGTGGATAAGTTGTGACCACCCGTCCAAAATGACGTTGTAATGCATTTATTGTTGATAATGATGAGGTTGAACACAACGCTCTGAGGTAGATATTATTTTCATGTTATTGTTTCATTATTTTAAATCATACTTTTACATTTCCAAAATATGGCACATCAATATGTTTTATTACATTATTTTTCTAAATTTTAATCTTTTCATGTTGACATGAGTATAACTTATCCAAACATCTTATCATTACAATGTTCTTTAGTGTGTAGCCTATCCAAATGTGTAATTTATTATTATTATTATTTGGAATATAGTCTATTCAAATGTCTTATTTTTATCAGATTATTGCCTAGCATCGCACTCGACTTATTCATTTCTTTTGTCACCTCCTTCACATTATGTTTTCACTTTGGCTATAGCCTACATAAGTTCAAATTCTTCCTGCTTCTCGCAACCTTCACTCATATTGTCTATTGCTAGTATCAATCATTGGTCACTTTATCCTTAATTTTCACTCACAGTCGTTTGTTTTTCTCTCTTCTCTAGCACACACATTCATGCATTCAAAATCAAATTCATTCACTCATTTTCATTTCATATATATCAAAGTAATGTATTTAAATTGATGGGCGATAGTCTACTTTAGCAGTCACTGCAATGCCTCATTTTCCTCTTGTTTCAGGGTAAAAACGAACTATCATTCAACCTCGGCTCTTGGCCGGCATCACGAGTTCAATTATTTGTAATCTCTTTGATTGCCTACTCTTGCCTATTGCCTGAATATCCTCGCTAATGAATGGCTTTGGTTCTCTCTCGGACAATAGCCTCTTATCTCTACTTAGCAGAGGCAGTTGTAGCTTCTATCTTGTGTTATTGGCCACTTCAACCGCTTTTCAAGTGTTTTAATTTGACTATAGCCCTTCCCTTTCATCTGAAACTCAAAAATCATGAAGTAAAAATATCCTATTTCAAACTATAGCCTAAAACTTTGTTCTACAAAGGCCAAATGGGAGGTTGACATGTGAAGATGGAACATGTGTTATGATATCGTAGATTTCTTATGTGAGGATTCTTCTAAACCCTAAACCTAACCCTAAACCCTAGTCTTCTTCCTCCACTTATACACATCTCTTGGCAATTCAATCCACCAATGTGGGAAGCTCTCTAAGGAGTTGAATACATACATGTGTGTGCATTACTCGTTGTGAGGGTCACTGCTTACTAATCTCAAATGTAAGCCATATCAATTTTGTTGTCTACATATCCTTAGAAATCCTTCTCTTCTCTTTAAATCATAACTATTGCACCTTGAGTTTTTTTTTGGTCTTCAATGTCTAATTTTTGCATTGATTTCAATATCATCACTTCATTATGGTCCACATGTGACATAAGTTAGCAGTGTTAGCAAGTTCCCATTCACCATTTAAACAAATGTTGTTTTCTACTAAGATTGAAATCTTCAAAGTTTTTTGCTTGAATGCAAATAAAGAAGTAAGATTCAAATTCTCAAAAAGGTTCACTTATGCAAACACATACACAACTAGAGTCCACTACACGACTGTTGTCGTCTAAAAATCATCAAGTTCGTATTCTTCTTTATCACCTTCATAAAGCCCACATTGAATGCCTTGGCTGTCCAAATGCCTCCCTCCTACATCCAAAGCTTCCATACCTTCACTTAATCCATAATCAAGGTCATTTGGTTGTGCACCCACTAGAGAACCTAACCAATTTTCATCGTCTCCAAAGTGTAGTAGATCCATAATTGTATCATTCTCCCCACCGCCCTCTTCATAATCTTCACGATATGTTGCATGTTGAGTCATGTACCAAGGTCATGTACCAACTATTTCTCAACTTCTTGGACTGCCCGATCGTACCATAAGCTTTGTGGATGTGTGCAACTTTGGAAGATTCTCCGTGTCCCATGTATAAAATCATCAATTTCAATATTACAATGTTGCACTTTGTGCTATTCCATAATGTCACATGCTACACTAATTCTCCATTATCATGCATCCATGTTAACATTGGAAAACTCCATAATATCACGTGCGCTTTGGCTGCCACAAGTGTGATACTACAGAGCTTAGAGTGTAGTTAAGATAAGTGTGTGGTTCATTTTGCAAGAAATACGCCGCATGTTGTTGTCACATTGGTCACAATTTCATATAGCGAGTCCACATTGAAATCTATCTTTCAACATTCCCAGTGTCGATCTAGACAACACTCTGTGGCAATAAGGCTTCCTCAATGACTTTGTGGATTTTGATTGGGGTGAATCACCACTGGAGTATGCGTCCAAGATCACACAACCTGTCCAATTTAAAGCTTTCAAATCCTCTACAACGGTAGATTTGTAGAGTTTTAAGTTGCACAAGACATGTGTCTTTTGGACGACTATGTATACTGATTCCTTCAATATTAACCCTTAAAGGTCGGAGAGGCCCTCTCAGGGCCTCGTTGACTTTAAACTATTTGACCATAAGATAGCGTCAAAACATGTCGGAATTACAAATCTTTTTTCTCCAAAATGTGTATCTCAAAATTCTATATCTAAATATATATGCCGATCACACTAAAAGAATTACATGGAGGTCTGAAATGGGGTAAACATAGGCTGATGGGAGAGGCCCTCTCACCCCCCCCCTTGACCTTTAAGGGTTAATAGGGCAACATAAAAGTTGATCTTAGGGTTGGTTTAGACTACGGTGAAGAAGTGCACCGGTCAAGAATTTAAGGGAAGTGTTAGCAATATGTTGGCTACGAAGTGAATTCTTCACCGGCCAAGGTTTACACTACTACAGTCAAGACTTCTCCGGAGGAGAACTTCAAGCACAAAGAAAAAAATTGACATAGTTGCCAACATGGCAACACTTTCTGCCAAGGGAGTTCTCTGGAAGATCAAGTTTCTTGGGCAACCTCAAACCCTCGGGCAAGAAACTTAGCCTCCAGAGAACTCCAACTTGAGATATTTAAAAGAAACGTCGTGTTCCATCTTATCCGCCATACCAACCATTGCCATCAAATAACCTTGTCTTGGGCTGCAATTCTTGATCGACTGCTACACTTCTTCATCGTAGTCTTAACCGGCCCTTGTGACCACAAGCCGAAGAAGGCGTGGGCCAAGTCAACTGCGGTCAAAACATTCGGAGTGCCGCCCTAGAAACAATGACGGTTATCCACGGGCTGTGAGTAGCAGGGAGAGCAGAAGTTTTGGCAGTGAAACACCGGGCTCATCAGGTCTAGGCTAAGGGACAAGGTTCCTTTCAAACGGGGGGTTTACCTGAAATCTTCCCCAGCTCCGGATTCCAATCCGAAACCCAACCGATGGTTCGCCGAAACGTCCCCCCCTCCGTGAGTCGCCGCCTTGGGAATCGGGACGACCGGTTTAGAGGGGGAAGAAGAATCGACGACAGTGAGAAAGATATGCATAAAGGTCAGCCAATGGGGAGGAGCAAATGAGGGGAACATAAAGGTCAATAATAGCATTTAGAGAAGAATTGCCGAAACTACAGCACCGTGCATATATAGGGTAACTTACAACTACTACCCAGGGCTGGGCTGGCATTCCAAATTCTAATTTGAAGCAGACAACACTGGAGCTCCCTCATGCCACAGTCAATGGGCGTCTGCCTCGGAATGTGGCCCTATTGTGGACACTTCCAACATCACAGCAAATTAATCAAGGTATAGTAGAGGCGCCTGTTCCCGATCAGGACCTCATCGGCAATCTAACGTAGAAATATCATAAGCCGTGAAAATAAGGTGATTCGCATTGAAGATATGGTCTTACAATCATGAGATAATTTTCCAAGGCAGAAGTGAAGGATTCATGAAGAATGCAAGTTGTTTCATATTTTGATTCCCTGGAAAAAACAATTCTACGGTTTTTCAAAGTGGAAAGTTTGTCAAACCCCCTACTCGTTCACTATGTTTTTCTTAAACCGAACATGGTAATGCTCATTTCCACACAGAACATCACCTAAACCGGTTAAGTCATGCGTACATTAAACTGTGATTTCAATTTAACTCATGAGTACATTAAACTGTGATTTTTGCACCATTCTATTCTAACAATATTAGTGACACTACTTCACTTGAGTTTATCATGCTGACTATGCCAATGCAATGCTATTTTGGGAGAATAAACATAACATAATTTTGAATAAAATTGGGCTTATTCCTGACCCCACCCAACACATAACCTCAACTGGATAATGTTATGAAGCATAAAAGTTAAACTTCTAACTTTGAAATCCGCAAACGGATTTTAACATTTGTAAAGTTCATCTAATATTTGCTAGGTTAGAAAGTATACATGCATTGTTCATGAAGCATGTACCGGCCACTTTACACACAAATGAATTTAAGCACGTAGTCCAATCTCTTTTACACACATGTATGTTTCATATTGGTTCTTGGGGCTGCACCAAACCCAAATACCACTCAAATATAGGCGTCTAAATTTTTTTAAATTGAATTAAGTGACCTATTTTAGACAACAAGGTCTAAAGAGCACAACCCACCTCAATCCTAACCTTAACCCCAACCTCACTACTTCAACATCGGATGACAATGAAGGTTGGGAAAGGGCTACAGTTCCACACCAACCTCAACTTGTATTGTCGTCCAATATTGAGATATTGGGGTATTAAGGTTGGGGTTGATGTCGAGATGGCCTTGCTCAACGACCAAAGAAACCCTAGTTAATGAAAAGCCAAGATAAGCACGATAATGTCTCACAATCTCCAAATTTTTCTTTACGGATTACTTGTTTGAGATAAGTCTAACAAAATCCAAGAAACCATCACACTTCAAAGTCCCACAACCCCTGATTTATATTAACATACTATGCAAAATGTACCACATAAATAGGATGGTAATGGCATACTATTTGATTCAGACACCAGTCGCATGTGACCTTACACTAACATTGAAGTTACATAACATTTGTAGAGACTAATGTTACCCACGCCATCACAATGTCATGGAACTCTATATTTGGTTGAGTGGAACTTCAGTGTGGCACTAGAATTTTAACAATCAACATCAAGGGATGAGTGGATGTAGTTTATAAACACAATCTACACATTTGTAGGACTAGCAATAGGTTTCAATGTTACATAATAGCATTGTAATGGTGTTTTGTGTTCTTGTTGCTCCTTAATTTTTTTCATGATCAAGAATAGGTGAGAGTGTACTTTGGTGTTCCCCACACCATGGGGAGAACCAAAATGCACTCACATATTGTTCTCTGCGATTAATTTCATAAAGAGAGGTTTTCATCATCTCTCTAATAAAAGGGGCTTAGAATGGTTGGTATGGACTTTGGGATGGACAAGATGGGGGTCCAAATCCCTTCCCCCGCACGTGTATATGCGAAACATTTAATTGCTACTTTCACACAAGGGTATTGAGTTTTAAGCATCTTCAACCCTATCGAAAGAAAACCAAATGCTTTGATTTTGTGCTAATATCTAAAACGCTTCAATATTGTAACACTAGAACACTAGAACACAAAAAAATCAAAACACTAAATGTGATATTTATTGGATCTCCTTATCCAAGGTGATTGTTGGGCTCCTTTTCCAAGGGGTACCTTGGGCGTGTGATGCCATGCTTTGTTATGGCCAAACATTCAATGTTGTGTACTACTATGGTACACTATGATATGCACATTGAATATTTACTCTTCCTCGTTATCCATATTGGTGTAACATAAAAAGAAAAATATTGCTTGCTTACTGGAACAAAACCTTAACACTTTGTTTCTAGTGGATTTACTCAATTCTCAATGCAACAAGGATGTTGTACCTCTACCACTATTGCAATGTCCTCCTTCCCATCAAGATAGGGTTAAGATGCACAATAATTATGCTACATTTAAATTCCAAGCACAAGTACAAAAGTGGTAGCTACATGACACAACCATCTAACAAGAAATGACCAAAATGAGACAACTTATCATTTTTTTTTTGTCATTGTGTTAGATAGTTGTGTCATTTAGATACCATGTTTGTTGTAGGGGAAGGCATTCTTGAAGCTCCCAAACATGATATTTACACAAGCAATGATTGTTTCATCAAAAAAATGAAAAATGAAAAGCAAAATGTGAGAAAAAAAATCATTGGCATTCAAGGATCAACATGAATATGAGCCCATTCTCCTTACATTAATCATGGTTATCCATGATGCAAAATTCAATGTTTCATCATAATGACTAGCCATGTATATGAATGTAAGGAGATGGAACTTGGAGGTGCTCTCACATGTACAAATTGCAATGGGTGCTATCAATAGCAATGCAATCGTCACTCATGATCCACGCAAAATTATCATTCATAGATAAACTTTACTCACAATGTGTTGTGTCGACGGTGGAAAAATGCCCTCAACCCCAAAGTGACATAGGATATTCCTCGAGGAAGAATCCTTGCAGCATGTGTTCATTTTTTAAATTTTCTTCAGGGAGATCGATGGCTATAGATGTAAATCCAATCGTATAAAGGGAGGATGTAGTAGGGTACAAATCACCTCACAATTTTTGAACCGTCCATTCTTTTTTTTCAATAAAATTTATTTGCATCGAAAGCACTTGTTAGTACTAAACAACTTGCAGGGTTTCTCGGGTTTTTTCTTGCCTCATTCCTTGGTACGGCCAGCAACACTCCAAATTTCACGGCGACTTCAACTAAGAAATTTGAGCTCCACATACTAGCTCCCCTCTCCACTTGAAAAATTTGCAAAAACTACGAAACTTTGTTGTACTCAATGTCGTGTACATAGGTTGTCAAAAATTACAAACAGAAGAGCATTTCTTACATAAATTCAGGAGAATTTGTGAAATGAGAAATATGCAAATCCAAGCAGCCACATTATAGCTCATAGCAAGTGCAACTTCATGAAATTTTTCGAGCCACTTTGAGCGGCTAGATCTTCGACCAACAAACTCCAAGTACACGTGAACCATGTAGGAAGCCAACGCCCGGGGAAGAGTTGGGTGAACTCAGCGGGAAGTAGCAACGTTGACAAGTCCATGCTGACTGAAAAGCGCAGGGAGGCCATCGTGGCAAGCGGAGGGAGGATGGCATCTACTACGTCCTCCATTCAACCAATATATTAGGTTTCCAAATTTCCAAAACGCTTTGCAAAATCATAACATTATTAAGATCCATAACAATGTTCTATGGGATTGACAATATTCTATGAAATATTCCATCATTTAGACTTAATTATGGGGAATATTCCATAAAATACTGTCAGTCCCACATAACATTGTTATGGATCTTAATAATGTTATGATCACCACACGGTGCTCACCGAATTATCCATTTGATCCTGATCAAGACGAGCCTAGAATGGCGTCATACCTTCACCGATATATGCTTTTATAGGTGGTGGTGATGGTGCCATTGGTTGCCGAAGCTTCCAAGCTCTGCAAATGAAGGAAGGGCCTGGAGTTGCCTCACTCTCAAAAATGTGGCACCACCAGACTTCGCGCGCAAATCCTTCTTCTGCGTCCACCTCACATGCCCTAAACCCCACCCCCAACGGTATTCCTTTGGGCACCGGGCATGTGGCACCGGGCATTCCCTCCGGTGACGTCAGCTTCAACCCAGTGGTTTTGTGTTGTGACCTGGTATTGCAAGATAACCTAAAACTTTCAAGCTTCATAGAAATTACAGTCCATCCTCAAATTTGTTGTTTTTGGTGTCGTTGGGTTGATCTCGCAGATTTGTACAATCGCTCTTTATTGAAATTTTCTAGAACAATTCGGCAAATGCCTTCAAATTCGGATTGAAAATAGTCGAGGACAATTTTTGTCCTCCATGTCACTTTGGGGTTAAACCCTAAGCATGTAGAACATTGGACTCCCTAAGCCGCAAAATTCAAATCTCACAGTCTATCTTGGTCATTGTAGTCCACCTATGACACCTACATAGGTATGGCATATCACATATGGTCCATGAAACATGGCATGCATGTCTTAAACCAATATTCCATGTATCATATGATACATGTGTCGCATATTAGGTGCTTGTCATGTCTCATAGACCATATGTGATGTGCATGCTTGCATAAATCGTAGAATCTTTAGCCAATTTTTTAATATTTTATGGTCTAGTGTCATGGTTTGACACTAAGTAACCATGGTGCAATATCAAGCAACAATGACTTTGTTGTAGGATAACCCCAAGGGCTCACCACGTGCTCAATGGTTATACTCACCATGGCCATGGATTGGCAGCCCCTATCAATAGGCTAGGCATCAAAGATTATTGTGGTGATTTGTGCTTGAGATACAACTATTGGAGGTCACAAACATAACAATCAAACTCTCATTAAAAATTTCCTCATTTGTTTGTAATATGTAATTGAATTTGTCAGTATCACCTTCAATTCTTGCCCAAATGGTATTTTCAAGAGAGCTCGAGTGATCTTGCAATTCTTGACATTGTATTTGTGCAGACATGGAATCGGACATTAGAATTCCTACGCCCAAGCCCTGCAACACACATAAATAGGCAAGCCAAACACTCTACACAACAAACAACCTAGAGAAGATTCACACAACAAGCAACCCACGGACGATCTACAACTAGCCAAGGAAGCATACGATGCACGCCACAACATAGCATGACTACGGTGCCTCACCCAAGCATCACTAGCCCAAGCATCAACCACCTTTGCCTAGCAAGTATTCTAATCATAATTGCAGCATTGTTGCCCAACAAACTCACTAACCTCGGCAACAAACAAAGAAACATCAAACACTCCAACAAGCAACACCAGTGTCCTACATTGACAATCGTAGTGCATGTAACCAAATGAGTTATTCAACAACAACAACTTGGAGCAAAAGGCAACATCACCAACTAACAACTCCACACCACCATGGAGTGCTAGAATCCACTGACTACATGCGTTTGTGGGAGCATCTAAGTTTGGATAAATCCGGATTAGAGGCTAAACCAGAACTAGGGTAGATTAAAAAAAAATTGGTTAAGACAAGAAAACTGGAGGTGGTTTTGCGGATTTAGAAGATAGACCTTTGTGCATCCGTCTAGGACAATAAAGCAGTTAATCCGGATCCTTGTCGAGGGACGGAATTGGATTGGAATAACCGTTGGAATAACCGTTAATAGAGCAACCGTTAGAGTAACCACTAGACTCCCGGAATGGTAAGGTAGAGGGTGCTTAAACCAACACTTTAAGCTATTGCACATACATATGGGTATGTGGTTGATATAAAAAATATATATTCATATTAGCCTTCGGGCTAAACATAGGTATCAAGAAAGAAAAAATATTTTTAGTCTCAATTGAATATTTGATGAATATTCAAAGTCAAAACTACTAGCTTCCTTAAACCAATCCATAGGCCCGTGTATGGCAACCTTGCATATGATGAGGACCCCCACCTTCATTGCCTAGAACCAACACAACATAGTTGGGTACTAGACCCAAACTACATCAAAGCCCAAGTAGTAATGGTATGCAAAGCCACACGGCTGCCTCCATGATCCCACCCGGTTTGCTTGCAAAACCATCACCTTGCATCCTGGGAACCGACCCCCTTGCATCCTGGGAACCAACCCCCTTGCATCCCGGGGAATGACCCTTTTGTGCTTTGTGGGCCTACCTCCTTGGCGTTGTGAATAGAATGGCTAGAATAGGCATTGACAAGCCACCCTAATCCCACTTTGAACCAACATGAGATAGATTGGAGCCCGTTACCTACCCTACGTGGAAGTAGTAGAGGCCGCTATGAGGTGGCACCACTAATGGCACCTAAAACCGTCACTCCGTGGGCCCAAACACTCCTACACCGCCGGGTAACGGTTCAAGGTTGTACAGTGTTGGCAATTGGGAGGCGTTTATAGGTATTGGTTTTGGATGGGGTGTTGGATTTAGCACCCTCTACCTTAGTACAATCTACGACAGGGATGATGGCAGTTGTACGGAAGGAGAAACGGTTACCACCAACAGCCGCCGGGTCGGACAGAAGAGGGTGGGGGTATTTGAATGAACCAAAACCCTCAAGAGCCATTTTTCGCATGGACGGCAGTGTGGAGAGAAAGAGTGGTGAGGTGTTTTTGGTTGTCGAATCATCAACATTTGGATTGTTGAGATTCCGGAGTAAGAGAGGACCATGGAGATGCTCGGTACCCAAAGTTTTGATCCATCACCAAGGCAGAGCGTGCGAAAGAAGAAGAAGGAGCCAACACCAGAACGATCTGCCTCAACCGGATCAGAGGCGGAATAGCGTAAAAATAGGATCCGAGATCCGGGAAATCCGAGAGATCTGAGATTCCAGGATTTTCTCTCACATATAGGGTTTTTGTGCGGCAACCAGCGGTGCCATTTTGATTAGGGTTACAAACACTATTTAGGGGTTCTGAGGAACTCTGGAGGGGTCTTCTCCCCTTATGTTTTGTTGAGTTTCTATTCAATGAACTATGATTCTCTAACTTTGGTGTGTCCGTGCGTGAGCAGTCCGGAGTGTGCTAAGGTACCAGGAGGGAGTAGTATTGTTAGAAGGTTGGGACAAAACGAAAGGGAGAAACCCGGACCGATTTAGGATACCGGATTCGGAAGACCACGTCTCGGGTGTAGTGGGAGAGAAGCCTCGCTGTTTTGTTTATCCGGAAACTTCTATGTGGAATAGTTGTTGTTAGGATTGGGTAAGGTTCCGGGGGTACTCGAACTTATGCCCTCCGACCTTCTGATGAGGTTCCACAATATCTAGAAGGGGTAGTTCAAAAGGCAGTACGGGTCGCCCAGTTATCTCAGACCTATAGGCCCCAGTCTTCCGGATCGGTTTGTCGTTGTAGTTCCAATAGTGCGTTGCGTTGGGGGTTCTCTGTGTGACTTGCTAGCCCGGATTCCATCCGTCTTAGTTGTGAGTGGACTCCAGAACGTAGCCGTATTGGAATACCTTCCTTGAATGAGATAATTCACCGTTGGACGTGACAACTGAAGAGGATAAGCAAGGGGAAGTTTAAGCTTTGATAGTCAGTTCGGGATATAGGACCCGGAAGAGAGAATTTAAATGTAGACCGCCGGAACAGGAAAGACATTCCAAGCGGTGGTTGGTTCCCAAGCCGGAACAGAGCGCAACTACTCTCTATCGTTTCACAAAGTCCTTGGAACGATACTCGGATCATCCGGACTAGCAGATTAAGCATTGAAAATGCTTAACCAGAACGTCTTGTTGACCCCATGTTCTGACATCGTTCATCCTCCCTCAGTCAACTACACATGCTTCCTACTCTATTACATCTCGGCCATAGCCCCCTATGTTTTCCCTTTACACACACTATGCAATGCTACCCTAACCTACCCCTAGTTCTTGGAAAAATGATCTACCCTACATAAAATGATGCACCACCTCCATTTCACCCTTGGTTGCCTCCATGCACCGCAACTGCATTTGTCCATCACTAAGCTAGCTCCTAGCCACATCCCTCGTCCACATCCACCAAGCTCTAGATCTTGACCACAAGGCCGAATTTGGCCTTGCAATCCCCTGCTTCTCTTTCCTCACACCCTACGTCTTTGCTTAGGTTCATGCTACCACTGCAATCCCTAGACCACCTAGCATTGCCACCACACTTGCGCACAAGCCACAAACACAAAGGGTTAAACCTAGTTTAAGCCAAGACAATGTTCCACATACTCACCAAACTGAGCTTTGCCCCACCAAGCAAGTCCTCACCATGGTTGCCCCCGTCCCAGCCAATACCTCCCGATTCAACACCGATTCTATCATTACCACCTACCCTTATATCGCACCACCATCTGCAAGCTACCCAAATATGCATGAGAATCACCAGCACCTTGCATCTCCAACATTCGATTTCACATGTAGAATGAAAAAACCCATCACCCCCACCTCACCAAGATTTGACAGGTCATGTCTCCTACCACAAAAACACTTTAATGCGCACACCCTCAAGCCCACTTGCTACAATTGTGCTCCTAAAACTCTATTGAAACTACCTTCGCATCCCACACTCAACAAGAAATCTATCACAATATTGCACCATGCAAAAGGAGCATAAAACCTCTTCACCCACACTTCAATCCCTCCAACTTACCACAAGCCTCACAACTTGTAAGACATCATCTCTAATCCCTACTCCTAACCCTATGTTTGTTTCCAGAATGCACAAGTTGGTTTCCAAGACTTGTCCCATAGAGCTTCTAACATAGTGCCTCATGTGCATATGCAGATTTCACCACCAACTTACACAACCTCGCACACAACCCTTGAATCACAACACTATGAACACCAAGCATGACAATTTGGCATGTGCACAAAATGTGTACTTGAGTATGTGCACATACCAAAATGGACGCCACTCCCACACCAAAAACCTTCATTGAAGATGATGTTGCTTGGGCCCAAACCCTCAGAACCCATATTAACAATATCTCCCCTACAACCTTTCCCCTCCACGAAAGTTGAGGCACCTCCTCCAAGCACTCTGCGGGCCACCAACCAGTCACTTGATGAAGTGTCCCCACATCCACTCCATCCCTTGCAAGTTGCAATTGCCCCACCAAGCCTCGACGCAACTGCTAGCCCTAACTCACAGGTTTCTACATGTACGGGGGTGGCACCCATGGAGACTGCTAAGCCCACAAACCCCTAGGACACTAAGGCGTCACACAAACCCACAACTAAGCCCAACTCTTCTTATCTGGCTCTCCTTTGCAGGCTCATTACCATGCCTTGTTGGCCCCACCTCCCATAGTGAAGCCCATTCACAATGGACTCAGACTCAAGTCTCCATCACGCCCCTTGAGGCATCCACATCCAAAATTCACTTCAAAACTTTGTTATGGCAAGGATTTGCTATGGCACAAGTGGAGGCATTGTCGAGAGGAGACCCCATACTTGTGGACACACGAAGCATAGCCACCCTGCTCCAATGGGGCAACACCCTCACGGAAGATGAACTCGTGCTCTCATGTAAGCATGCTTTCTCAAATGTTGCTTAAAATTTCTTCCCCTCCACGCGTCTGGATGGGCTACTGGGTCAAACTCTCCATCTGCACATATCCCATCACACCAACCCACGGACACGGTCACTGGGTTGGCGCATGACTTCCAAATATTTATTCATTTTGAACATGTCTACCACTTCCACAAAATAGAGGTGGTAGTATTTTTGAAAAAACACTTGGATGTCATGCACATCAACCACAATAGCAAAGTCATCACCCCATCAATCTAATGATCACCCCATTTACAAAAAATGGTTGGGTTTTGCAAATTGAGCTTGAGAAGCCCAGAAATTGATGCTATTGCCTTGCTCAAAGGCAATAGAGTTAATATCCTTTTGTTGGATGGTGAGATGATGTAGGCCAACATAGAAAAAAAATACAACCTTTCGAAGATCTCAAACTACCTCAGACTACATTTTAGCACTGCACCACCCATTGGGAGATCAGTTACCACTCTCACCATCAATGTCACCACGCACGCATACTATGAAGGCATAGAGAAAGAGTAGTACAAATTTGCAAGCCTCACCATACACCCGCTTTGCGTTTGCCAGAGTTGCCTTCTTGGCAACGAGGGAAATCCTTCTAACCAAACATTTCCCCCTCGATGGTGTTTTTCTCCATGCGAACATCACAAATTGCACCAACCACACAGATGGAGTCTCTTCCAAATTCACATATTGTGCACAAAGTCTTGCCGTTGCGATCGTAGTCAAATGAATCAAGGCATGCTACGCATAAGACCCCGTGTCCACAACCCTCCACACCCTCATGGAGGAAGGTAACATTATTGTCTTAAGCTTCAATAAAGCCAAAGATGGCATTCTTAATTGTCATGATGGTATAGCATTCATCCAATGTCTCAACCCGACAACATACACTATGTGGCATAACCGTTGGTACATCCCATTCATTAGAGAGTTTGTTGACTTCATTCCACATGCCCGCAACTTGGATGAGGCCAAACCCAACGCTCAGGCCAAGGCAATGGGGCACACCTCTGTCTGACAAGCAATGGCTCACACGGTGGAGTCATGGATACGCAAACCCCCCATCCCAAAGAAGCATCTCTCACAAAGATCTATGACACCATACGTAACAAGGGGGGGGGAACAAGGCCATAAACTAGACAGCAAGTTTGTCAACCTCCTCACCAACACCAAAGGCAAACTACTAGCCTCCGAAGTCTACATACAAAAGGATGCCATGATACGTAGCACAAAGGTCCTGGCCAGGCTTAGCAAAATGCCACTTGCATTTCCTACATTCACAAGTTAAATGGATGGAACTATAGATGAAGTATGCCTAATAGCCAATGCTACATGCACCTCCCCCCCCACACAATGATATGACATGGGCACACTTCACGTCAACCCTACACTTACAACCCATGACCACTAACACCCATTTCTCAAGACATGGAGGAGATAACAACCCATTCCCTACACATCCATTAGCTTTATATTGGTTTTTACACCAACAATCCATGTACACGCTTCACATGCACCACAAACACCTCCTCCAAGCACAACCCCGACCACTTCCCCATCATATTACACACCCCACCAAATCTTATCATTCACAAAGACCTAGGGCAACATCCCACAAACCGCATGCCCTAGCTACTCAGCCCAATCCTAAAAACCACACTACAAGCCCTAAACGCCAAATTCAATGAAACAACCCATAAAGGACACCTTAACTCTTAACAACTTACTCACATCCATAGACACCCTACCTCCCGAATTGTGGACACATGCCCAATTAGAGCTACAAAAACTCATTGCCACCCTTTGCAACTGCATTGAAACAATAGCTTTGCAAAACCCATCACAACCCCTCACTTCCCGCACCAAACTCCAAGGGACTTTCCTACCTAGGAAACAACAAGAACAATTGAAACACCATCTCCATGCATACCACACCCTAAGAAAAACCATCATGCCAATCCAACTAACACCCCTAGCAAAATGGCAGCTACACCAAGATATCTTACAAATCTTTACATTACTTAGACACACAATTCCCCACCCCCACCACTGCACACATCACTTACCAATGCGGGCAACTCTATATCCAATCAGGTAAAATATCTTAGTACTTTGAATCACCCACCCTCAAGTCAAATTTTCTTGGACTGCCCACAAATCCATGGACGAATCCAGTTTAAGAATTTCACAAACCCACATGTGTGTTTTATGATACAATATTACGGAAAACAAATAAAAGTTAAAAAGTTGTCATTGCATCCTCCAACTTTACAAATATTATGTTTCAATTATACCCTAAATTAAAATCTTTTAGTTTTACCCCTAAATGCCTTGGCCTATTTCCGAAAAGTCAAAGCATTGTGTATGAGTAATTTTTGTTTACTTGAAGGAGTGGAGATTCTAAAGCAAAATCCTACATAAGTAGGCAAATGTATATCAAAGCTCTATCCAAAAAAATCAACATGATTGGATCATATTTGGACTAGTTGTGATTTTTTGCATGTGAAAACAATTATACCATAAGCATAAAAAGTCTTCCAAAGTTTCATTTATAGTAGAGATTGTATGCATTCGCTAGTAGGTAAGAAGTTGCAAAGGAAAAAAGTTACAAGAGGCACATGATTGAATCATCCCTAGAATTCGGTTTGCACTTTTAACACTCATATTTCAATTTTCTCAATGATGTAGAATCTGCAAATAAGGTCTATTGCTCAATCCCAATGGCCAAAAGAGATGCATCCTAACCTAACTTTAACATCTTGTGAAAGGAAAATCTCCAACAAAGATTTGAAAATTGATGATTTGGCCCTTTGACTAGAAATCGACCACTTTGTGGTCACCCATGCATGTTACGGGTTAAGGGAATGTCATGATCTCAAATATCATCCAAATATCACAAATTCTATGCTAGTAGACAAATCTTGGAGTTGGCCATGTGCTCCAAGTGAATTCATGAAGTTTTTTAGAAAGAAATGGCAGATAGGAAATTGTTGCATATTCTCATCCATCCAACATATGAACTCACCCCCTATAGGTTGTGGCCAATTTGTCTCAAATGACTTGGACAAACTATGTTGGGGTTTTTAACACCAATTCCATTATCAAATCGTCTAAAAATGGAAATATATAGGTTGCATAATATTACAAGCCTTTAATGATGGATGAATGAGATATGCTCATATGTGATAATTCCCTCTTCCTATAGGAATGGACCAAAAGTAAAGCAACATCAATGAGTAAATTTTCATGACACTGATTTTGAAGGAAAATGAAAACACGTAGAAAAACTATATAACATTAATATTTACATGTGAATCTGAATTGACATCTAATTTTGAATTACAGACCCTATCTAGTCTAATGTAATCTACACTATTTTATCTAATTAGTGTGGGTTACCATTTGGAGTTCCGTGTTGTGATAACTTTTTACCGAGAGTATCATTTTTTACCCAAATAACACAAGTAGCTAGTATGTACACTGAAGAATATGATGTAACTTAGTTGGTGAAAAATGATAATGTTGGTAAAAAATTATAGCAACATGTAACTCTGAATGGTAACCCACACTAATTGGACAAAATAGTGTAGTTAGGATGAACAACAAACATGGGAGGGGCGTGTATTTACCGCACCTCCAATGGTAGGTGTCATGTATTGAATTCTAAGTGAGCTTTGGCCTCAAAATTCCTTCCTTTCCTCTCCTATAAGATAGAGGGTGTATAAAACCAGTACTTTAAGCGATTTAGCCTATTTTTGGAGTCCATTTGAATTAGTGGTATGCATGATAGGCTTACCAAATTGGCTTAGACATAGTATAAACTATATATATATATATATATGTATACACACATTAAATGAATATACTACAAATTTTTGAAGTCACTTACCCCTAGTTTCCTAAATCCATCCCTAGACTCCCATTTTTTCCATAGCAAACAACTCTCAAAATTGTCCCGACAATCGCCCAAAGCGCCTCACGCAAAAACCAACTTTCCACCCACTAAGAAAATTGAGCTCTTATCATTTTTGCATGTGGGATCTTAATGAATACATATAAGTGAGCCAAATCCAATCCCACTTTTGCCCCAAACCAACCCCACATTTTCCCTCAACCCACCATGCTTTTCACCCAAATCCGCCTCCACTGTGCATTGGAGACATTCAAATGATTTAAGGTGTGTTCCAAATACGGGATTAGAAGACATTCATAGGTGTTGCTTTTGGATGGGGTGTTGGATTTAGCACCGTCTCTACCTTACATGCACACCAAAAATGGCCTCACCGATCTTAGTAGTTGACCTTGAAGGACAAGAGTATTATAACCTTGAAGCTACAGTCTACCCTCTATAAATGTTAACCCCCGGGAGTGGATCAAAGTTAACATTTATAGAGGTGTTAACAGTTAACAGTTATAAAATTACTTTTTTGAGAAATATACAAATCTTAACATTTATAAATATAAGCAATTGTGAAGAGTCCTTGTGAGAGAATACCATTCATAAAATTGCAAACCCAATCAAAACTTTATTCAATATCAAGTTTACAAATCACGGGTGAAGTATGAATCAATGGTTCTTTGGTGAGATTCATCTGCATGCACAACTTGCAAATATTTCTCAATCTGCACCAACGAACCCACATACTTGGACACATCACATGAACGTGATTCCATGTACCTTCTAATGGTACCAAAACTAGATTGCAAGTCACTATAAGATGGAATGGGTTCCACCTCACACTCCTCTCCCTCACAATCATCATCTGAGACATTAGAAGTCCCTAAAACATCCCATACATCCTCTTCGGTGACCTCATATGGATTGTTCAAATCAAAGTCTAATTCGTATTGCACATACTCTTGTGCCTCCATTCTTGAACTTCCATCACTAGAACTATTAGTAGCCAAACTTAGTCTTTCCAAAAGACTAGTTAACTCCTGCAATTCCACTTGAGGATTTGGAATGGAAACTCCATTCAAATCAGGTAGTAGGAGCATACCGGTATGTCTCCAACAATGATAAATCACATTAGATGTGACTTTCAACCTCCACGCACATTCTAGCATTTTCACCGCTTCATAAACATCAATCTTTGGGTCCTCATTGCTCATTAGTTTGTCCAACTTGTGCTCAATCAACAACTTGCGATATTGAGCCTTGAAAGAGTTTATCACACCTTGAGAGAGAGAGGAATGTAACTGGATGTGTAGTTTTATCATCCATATTATGGTTGTATTTCATTCGTTAACATTTATAGAGTCAAATTTACAAAGAAGGGAGTACCATTTTGTTAACATTTAACACGTTTAACATTTATAGTGTGCAATATGTGGGGAGTAGAAGAAAGTTAACATTTAGAGAGGGTTAACACTTATAGGTGTAACATTTATAGAGGGTGGACTGTACATATTAAGAAGTGAATAAACTTAGCATTGTAGATCACTAGCTAGATCGCCATTTGCGGTACAACACAATCGCATTCAAAATAAATAGAATCTAGATTGAAACCATTCCAAACGAACAATGCACAGCTCACGCATCATGACACCATCGCTAGGCCCCACCATTGTTTACCCAAGGTGAAAAAACTAGCTTTATATTAAGAAGGTTTTAACTAGACCATCTTTCCTTGGTTAGAGTGGTGGGGCCCGACTTAAAGAGTAGGTGTCTAGCCCTGTCCCAAATTGGGAGGGTGAATTAGGTTTCCCATTTGTTCGGAAGAGTTTAGATGCAAAAGTCAACGTGGAGACCATATTTGGAGGGTTCACTGCAACGTCTAATAATAATTTACCAAGCCATCTCATTTTGCTCAAGTATAGTAAACATTTGATCCCTCTAAATTATGTACAAACTAACTTTGCATATAAGTGCACCTGCTGCTTACTATTAAAGCCTACCGTGACCACTTGTGAAGGCTGTTGGGATAATTTTACATTCTCATGTTGTAAGTTCATTGTTCTACATTGTGACCCGAGCTTTTATTTGTAAGTGGTCAACTATATCTTGCACTCCTAGGGGTGCTTTAACTTAGGGCTACTTCACAGCCCCAGGCTAGATCACATCTTCATTCGGCTGGGCCTGCGTCTCCTTCATTGTCCGGTCTTCTTCCCCGCACTTGTGTGGGAAACTTCCCCGTTGGGAATCAATGTGACAGTACCCAGTCAAAAATACAAATATTCAAGTTGACATCACTTTCATTATTCCCAAGTTAATCGATAGAGTTCCTTCACATGTCCAAAGGAGCTTAATGGCTTAAGGTAGAAATACCATAACCTGTTAAAATAAGGTGATTCGCATTGAAGATCTGATCTGACAATCATGAGATAATTTTCCAAGATAGACGAGAAGGATTCATGAAGAATGCAAGTTGTTTCGTATTTTTCTGCCTTGTACAAAAAGTTCCACAATTTTTCAAAGTGGAAAGTTTGTCCAACCCACTTCCGGTTCACTAGGTGGGTGCAAGCATGGTAAAGTGGACAGCTCTTGATCCTTGCTCAGGTTTAAGTGAAAGTGATCCAAAACTATATACTAACTTTGAATTTTATGAAATAGAAATTCATAAACATTTAGAAAACATATGAATCTACAAAGCCAAGCAATTTATGTTCACAAAAAACAATTTCAAACAACGTATATGTATTTTAGAAGACGGTGCAAGTGGTGGTGCAAGTGGGTGTCATTGAAAAGATAATTGTCAAAAACTTGTTTAAAATACAATTACATTACATTAAATTGATTAATTTAAAAAAAAAATTACGATGACCTCAAGTTTATGATGAATTCAAGGAATATGAAAAGAAATTCCAAGTTCAAAATATTTAAGGTCATGAAATTTACGTTCAAAACTATATTTAATCAGTTGCTTTTACGCGTCACTTTTGATGATAGGTTTTGAAGATCTCATATTGATATTCTATATTTGAGTACCTAACTTAACAATAGAGGTCATCATGAAAAATAATATATTTTAAATAACATTTTGCTACTACTTATAGGCGTTTGACCAAGAAAATCATGGCTTTCATATACCGGAGCACTTTTTTGGTCCACTTTACTATGCTTGCACCCAGGTACTCCGCATTTCGATACAGAACATCACCTAAACCCGTTAATCTTGAGTACGTTAGATCTTGCCTCCCATTGGCTACACTGCATTGAAGTTGCTGCCGAGCCATGCTCCATTTAAGACATGGCACTTTACCATTATGAGGCGGTCTAATGCACCGCTAGTGGGTGGTTAACGGGTTATGGTATTTCTACCTTAAGTGATCGGGTATTGTCACATTGGTTCCCAATGGGGAAGAGTTCCCACGCAAGTGCAAGCAGGAAGACCGGACAATGAAGGAGGCGTGGGAGGGTTGGGGCCCAACCGAATGAACATGTGATCTAGCCCGGGGCCACTTTACACACGAGATTGAAAGTCCATCACCATTGCATTCTAAGATCTCTCATTGATAAAAAAAAGGCCGAGACTGTCCCAGTTCACTTCACTCTAGAAGGTGAAGGCCCCAACGAAATCATCATGGATGAAAAGTCTACATGGATTCCTACATGGCATACTATAAATAATATTTCATTGTATGTTGGAATTTGTGGCAGGCCCACCTCCAAGAGGTATGCCTCACAAATTCTAGCAAACATATCAATGGTACGACCTTTGGATGAGAATCAAGGACCTCACAATTACATAGTCACAATCCTTGGCTCATGTGCAAAGTGACCCTTACAATAAGGTATGCAGATGTTATTTGGTTAAGTTTTTTAATTGGACGTCCATATTTGAATGGTGAATGTTGAGGTGAGGATCAAAGAATAAACACTACATAGTCACATTTGTAATAAGAGATTGAACTACGTTTTGAAATTTTGTTTACTACTCCACATTCAATAGTGAACACAATTGGGAGGACCTTTATGTTTAGTTAACGAATCAATAAACATACACTTCCAATATTCATGATTAAATCATGATAGGTCCAATTTTCAATCGAGTTTTAATGATGCTAATTCACACAAGTTTCATTGTGTATATTTTATCAGTTGAAGTTGGGGAACATGGAAAACAAACCAAATAACACCCACATACCTTACATTATGTCCCGATATCCAAGCCCATCCCAATTCCCACTTTGCAAAATCCCATTTCAAGGTGAAAGTCCCCCAACCTCTTGAGCCCAATGTTTCAAAAAATAACTAAATTTTTTGGGGTTGATGTTTTGGCTAGAGGCTAGAGGCTAAATGTATTTGTAAGATTGATATAATTTTGAAATGATATCATAAAGATCATTTAGTGTTCCGATAATTACATAACATTGTCATCATCCTTTATTATGTCCTTGACTACTATCACTATCTAAATTGTTAAGTAGAATTAATACATATATGCATGATAATAATGTGAGTGTAAATGTAGTTTCCATAAAGTACAATGCACACAAAAATGGTGACATACCAAAAAAAACATTTTGAGGAAAATATATTCCATGGGGAAATCGAACCATGGGCTTTTGATCATGCCCATTGCAAAGTGGAACTGCTTGCAAAACCACACCTCAGCACAAACCAACCACCACCCATCACAAATCAGTAAACAAATGATCTAAACAATGTATTGTATATCCATGTTTGTCAAGGTAAGACATTTTTTTATGTGATAAGGTGTAAAGAAAAAAATTATTTTTTCACCTGGTTTGTTATATTAGGTTATACATTTTTGGGTGTAGTATATTATGTTATACACCATTAGAAAATGTACAGCATCACTAACCACATGCAATTTATAACCTCCACAAACTTCACAAATTGAAGTTTTGAAGACTCCTGGCATGAAAATTGGACATTTTCGGATCAAATCCCAATGTTTTGATAGAGTTGCTTGGAAATCTCATATTCCAAACCACAACGATAGATGTGACATGACAAATGGTCCCTTGGACTCCTCACTGTAAACTTGAATGACAAGAAGGTTGATTTTCCATCCTCCATTTCATAGTTCTTTGATATTTGGGTTGTATTTAAGGCATTTGGTGATTGAGTTTGCCGTTAATCAGTTGTGGCAAAATGCAAATTCGATAAATTATACAATGATATTTGGGGGAGGTGATGGAGAGGAGGGGGTGGCATTTTTTTTTTGCTTCAATTAGGCATAGTATGTATCGCTCGAGCTTAGATAAGCATGTGCATTTGCATGTTGTACATTCACATGTCATTAACATTGGGGGTATCGTGTTGTCTTTGGTTTATCATTCATTTATACCCGTGTTTACAAGGATAAAACTTGTAGTACTAAAGTGGAATAATAAGGCAGATGCGATTGCATGGACTGCTTTATTATGTTGGTTGATTCATAGCTATTTGATAAATCTATGTGTGCAATGGAATAAGAGGCAACACCACATGTCAAGGGCATTTTGTGTGCATAGTATTCAATTATTGTAGGGAGTTGGGGATGGAAGGTGCATTTTTATAGGTTGTCTGCAATGTGTGCATCTAAATTACAGGATTAGCATGATTTGTTTGTTTATAATCTATGTTGTTTTCCAAAAGAAGTTGGAGAGATTTATCTCCATTTGTGGATTCGTAAACCATTTCATGTGAATTTGGTTGTTATGTATTCGATGAGTTGTGTTATTTTGTGTTTTGCTATTATGTTGGAGTTTCGTATGGAGCCTTCGTGCACCCTTGAGGTGGGAAAACTTGAGAGCCAATAGTGTGTAATGTGTGATATCTGTGACAATTTTGTCCTTGGGGTTGGGGCTAGCTCCGTGTTTTGCGAGTCCCTATGCTTCATCATTTTTGAGAATTCATAAGTGTGCTTTCATTCTTTGTTTGTGGATTTCATGTTAAGAGTTTTTGATGAAGTGCACCATAGTTGTGGTTAAGGAGTTTGTCGGGGTGGTTGTGTTGGGAGGTGGGGTTTTTTATGTAGTTTTGGATAAGGTATATATTGTTGAGGTTTTATTTTAATATTTATAATTTTGGTAGGATTTTTGTGTTTTGGGCCTAGTAGTAGGGCATTAGGTTTGCTTGTGTGATATTTGGGTACTCTGATAGTATTGTTGTTGATGTAGTGTGTTTTCCATAAACTCTTAATCCAACTTTGTTGTTGTAACCTTCTTAGGCAATGGGGCAATGGGGCCGCGGGGAAGGGGGAGAAACCATTGGTGTAGTGACATTGTTTGGAAAAAATTGCATTGGGTTAGAGTTATCTTTAAAGTCTCTAAAACAATTATGTTTTGGTAGGGATTTTGGCATACTCTTGACATTTTATAATATTTTAGGAGTGTTTAATTAGTGTCAGAACCCTCAATTTTGGTGGATTGAAGGGGAGGCTTTTGAGTTCAGCTAAAAAGACAACTATATAAATATATAACTCCTCATCAAAATTTTGAGAGCACCATTTTAGATGCCTCCAAAGGTTTGCCAATTTTTTTATATTATATAGTTGTATTTCGGTGAAAGTAAAATGCCTCCCCTTCATTTCACTAAATTTAGGGGTATCAACACTATTTAAATGCTCCTCAAACAATATAAAATGTCAAAAATGGGCTAAAACTCCTTGCTAAACCATGAGGATCTGAAAGACTTTAAGGATACCTATATCAAGTGTGATAAATTCCCTAGGGACTTTCTTGGGAGTTATGGTGTTTTGTGGCAAGGAAGGGTTGGCTTGGAGTTTATGTGTTTGCATGATGTTTTCTTGTAGTTTTGTGAACAATTTGTGGTTAGTGCAGTGGGTATTTTATGGTAGATGCATATAATTGAGGTGAGGGAGGGTTCTTTGTATTCATACTAATGGGGGAATTTTGGCGTCGTTTGGTATTCTATTGTGTATGGGGCAGGGGGGGGGGGTGTGGAGGTTTGGATAATTGTCAAGGGGGGTCTTTTGGTTGGACTAGTCTTTTTGATGTATGACAAGGATTATAAAGGGTTGTAGATAGTCTTATGTTGTTGGTCTAGCCCAATGTATTGCTTTGAGTGTGGGATGGTGGTATGTGGGGTGGGTATAGTTGTTGCCTCTCCACTTGGTGGATATGGCTTGCCCTAATAAGCCAAAATTTTGTCACGTTGGTATGGTAAATGGTAGAATTGTAGTTTGGGCGGGGATTTGAAGTTAGAGGAGAAGTATGTGTGGGTTATGTTAAATTTGTCTATTAGGGTTTGTGATAGTTGGGTGCACCATTTAGAGTTGGTTTGTTGGGTCAAATTGCTTAGGTTTTCTCTTGGGGATGGTTGATATTGATCTTTCTATAAGCCGTAGGGTTATTGGCGGCGAAGTCTTGGAGAGGGGGTTGGAGGAGGCTTTATGTGTCCGTAGTTATGGACTGATGGTACCTTTCCCATGGCCATGTTAGTTTTTTTGATATGATAGAGGTGATGTAAGTTCCCTAGCAATTGTATGGGGATTTGTATGGTCGGTTTGTTGTCTTAGTATGTATTGTTAGAGTTAGTACGTTCTTGCATGTGGAGTGTGAGGTATGGCATGTGAAGGGTCGGGCTTATTCGCCTAAGACATAGAGATTATGGGTATGCATGCGTGCTTTGTTGTAAACTTGTATAGTTTTCATGGTGTCAATTGTTTAGGAAGGTAGGAGGGTAGCATTATATTGAAGTCATATGTGATGTTGTCATTATCAAAGATTGTAATTAGTGGGGCCCATTTGGTGCAAATTTGGATGATGTGTACTCTTGTTTACCCACTTACATACTTCTTACATTGGAAGGGTTGGGTTTTTGATTGGACTCCGCATTTATCACGTTTGAAGATGGTTTTGTGGTTGATTTTTTTCCAAGATGGGGGGATCCACTACACCATCTATGGTATTCAATGTCACTTATTATTTAGAGCTACACAATGGTATAACTATTTCTTGAGAATGTAATATTTTACCAAGCAAAGTCATGTATGTCCTATAATATATGAACAACCTATACAACCTTTGAAAGTAAAAAATGGAGCCTATAGTAAGAAGTTATTGCATTGCATAATTCCGTAAAGTAAGTGACACTAAATGCCATAAACAATGTAATGACACTTTAGGTGATAGCATTTTGTGTTGTGGATTGCTCGTAATCATGTGATCATTTCATAATATTTGATCCAAAGCTAGAAAATCACAGGACTCTAATGATAATTTCCATTGGAAAGAGAATATGTCCTCCACCCATAGTTTCTTAAGGCGAAGCACACATCCACCTCAATATGGAACAATTAACATGGTCCAACGGGTTGGCTACAAAACTTCTAAATGATGTACACAATCTTCCTCAATGAAAATTTCGTTAGACAACGACCCGGCTAGGTGGACCCAACTCGTAGCCACCAACCACTTGGCCAAGTCCACAAAGTGGCTAACATGTAGTACGTAATATATACAAGACTCTATGATGTGTACTAAAAAAAGTATGTTAAATTCAAAAGTTGCCAAAGTGTTGGACCAAAATCAACTCACCGTATACATTGTAATCTCTCTAATATCATGCTTGTGGCAACCAAAGTGAACATGATATTAAAGAGCTCTGTAGTGTTAACATGGATGTGTGATAACAGAGAATTAGTGTAGCATGTGACACATTATGGAATAAAACAAAGTCAACATTGCAATACTGAAAATGATGACAACGTGATGTGTGCAAGCGTGTGGTTTGAATAATTTGGTGGATTATTTTAATGTCAAAACCCATGTTATATGAAAGGAAATGTGACAACAAGGAGGGAGATGTAAACTGAACATCCGATCCCTAGGGTTTTGAGATATAAGAGGGGGAGTGACATTAAAGAAGGTGACATTGCGGAGGTTAGGGTGTATTGGCTAAATTTAGATGTATATTAATTTTTAGTTTTTGCAATTAATGGTTTCAAGCCAATCGCTCGGTCACTTGTCGTGCTGCCAAGGCCCGTGAGTCACCTGCCTAAGTTCCATCGCATATAGGCTGGCATGTACTTGGCATTAAGGGGCCTCAAAGTCCAAATCCTCTGCCTACTAGCCGTCCCATATGCTACTCACATGCTAGGTGTGGACCCGTAAGAGTCAAGCTAGGCATGATGGGATTACTAACCGGGAGCGACAATTGGCAACGGCAAGAAGAAGGAATTATTGCATACGGGTGTACCTCTCATTCATCTAATGGACATGTCGTCAAATAGTATCTAGGTCGGAAGTTACTTCTCATTTTTATACAATTCAAATCTAACAATTTGACACAAAGATCATAAATTAGTTTAGTGGGATACATTCAACAAGAATCGATGATAAATTTACAGGGACAAGATTTACATGGAGTGTCAATTGGGCCCCGGGCTAAATCACATCTATGTCTGGTTGGGCCTCGCCCCTCCCACACCTCTTTCACTGCCCGGTCATCCTGCCTGCGCTTGCGTGGGAGGGGCGGGGCCCAGCCAAACACAAATGTGATTTAGCCGGTGGCGTCAATTGGCGCACTATATCGATTAGTCACACTACCCAAAAGAGACCACATCTAGAAGGAGCTAGAAACACTTGGTTCATGGCCTCACCTCATCTAATTCACATACGAGCTTGTGTGTGGGGGCCCAAAGGGTGAAGTGTCTAGAGAACCAATAAATTGGTGTGATCCCAAACACTACATTGTACATTTATATGAATTGTTGAGGAATCAAATTTTATGCCATGTTAATTAAAGCAACATTCTATACTTCCTTATAGATGAAAGAGTCCATGCCACCTTATATGGTTGCCACGCATTGATTGCAAGAGAAATTTTGTGGGTCACACTAAATTATGGGTCACACTAAATTAGATATATAGTGAGGAAGGTGTTGGAATCTACACTTTGGCTAGGTTTGTAGTGACCATTGACCAACAACCACATGAGAAAGAGAGAAGGTGCTAGTTGGGGACCCATGTGAAAAAGAGACGTTTCAAACTCATGCCTTGTCTCTCCTCGTAAGGTAAGTGGACCTTAAACATACACATTTCTCTTTGCACCCACTTCTTGTAAGGTATGAAACATGCAATTAGTGCGAGTTGATAAGCAAGTCCACATTGAGCCCGAACCCACTTTCCTTAGAAAAATCGGAGCTCATATGAATATCCTATCCATTGTCAAAGTGACGTTTCTTTGATTTATTAAATCATCATTTAGCCCCCCCCCCCCCGCCCCCCAATTGTGTTGAAAACCACGTCTAGAATGGTTGATAGAATTTGAGTCCATAATCCAATACCTTTTCAACACTTGTGTATTTGGTGTCCATTCTTATATCCCCACCCAACCATTCACCACTCAAGTATAGGATCTCTTGCCACTTGTCACATATGTATTTTTATAAGTAGTGTTTGGATAGCCTAAAAACTCATATCAATCTAGCAAAGTGCAAATTCTTTTCAATGTGAAAGTTTCCATCTTCTGAATCCAGTTCATCTATGAAGCCATTTTGATTTTTTTTACGAGTTTGCTATATGCAATTGGGAAACTAGGCTATGACCTCGTCCACTCAAAATTTCACATTCTACCAAGCAAGTTCATTGATGCTACACATTTGAACTATGTTGATTGAAATTGAAGTTTGTGGTTATAGGTCATATCAATGTGTGACTTTGTGAACACTACACTAAATAATTGTATTTAGTGTCACCAATTCAATTTGTCTTGCTAATTACTACTTGTAAACCACCCTTGCAGCGTCACCAACACCAAATGTAAATTTGACATTATTTGTCATTCCTTATAAAAATAAAAATAAAAATGGACATTATAGATTTACAATGTTACAATTCCTGTCACGTACTAAGTGATTTTCCATTCAAATGTCAATCATCCATGACAATATTTCATTACATAAATGTTAGGATGCAAAATATACCAAACTTTGTGAGCATTTCATTACAAAATCGTATGTTGGGATGTCAATTCTTGTAAACTTTTTCATACCAAGTGTCATTAGAAAAGTTATGATAGTGACACAAAATACCATATAACACTAAATACAATATTTAGTGTACCAACATATGAGTCCCATGCGATGGATGCCAGTTGCTGAAAGAAACATGCAACTCTATTATTGTGATACATTTACAATTATTTTAGTAACACAAGACAAGTTCATAGTGGCACATGGTAATTGCTTAGGATGGATATCCTTGTAGTGCAAAGTAAGCCCAACTTGTTACAAGAATCATCGTAGTATGTAATGTTGTGATTCAAATGCAATTTGGTAGTTTTTGCACATTGTCAAAGTACACATGATGCTTCCTTAATTAAAAAGACCATGTGAAAGCACCGATTCCTACTACTACTACTACTACCATATGTGACTTATTATACCGGTACATTGTTTATGATATTGGTGCAACTTAATATTTTTAGTTACGAGATGCTATAAGATTTTTTACTGCATATTTCCTTGCTTACAAGTGAGTGCACTAATGATGATGTATAACAATATTTGCATTGGTTCAAGTCAAATTCACTTCATTTTAAAACAAAAGTTGAGATGACTACTGTAGAATTATGCCATAGGGTTTAGGGGGCTGGGGCGAACCAACCCGTATATTGGTACCTTACCGGGGAGGGCGAACGGCTGGGGATTCGTGGCACTCACTTAAAATCATCCATCCTAGATATCGTGGATGAAGTGGCTTCAATACAAAAAGCCCCCCTATGGGGTTGAGGGCCGATTCATTTGAATGTGACATCACTAGACATCCGGTAAGGTACCAATGTACGGGTTGGTTCGCCCTGGCCGGTTTAGGGTCATGGCACCAGCGCCTGGGAAGTTTTTGGGCATGGTTGGTCAAGATCCTAGTGATTCTAAATCCAGCCGGTTACATGTTGACATCTTCCGGTTTTGCTTCATTCACTTGAGGTATATTCTTCCATAGATTCCTCTAAAATGATCGGTAATTCTCCTATAGTCTCCAACTTCAACCGGTTCATATTTCTCAAACTCAACCGGTTCATCTGTAACTAACCACCGGTTCATAGCATGGCAAGATTAGGGCAAACCAACCCATACACTCGTTCCTTGTTGGATGTTGTCTCAACAACCACAGTTAAAATTTTGGTGAACCCTAGGGTTGGGATTTCATCATCAGGTGAAACCATCCTACCCTCGTCTGTTCAACCAATTAGAGTGTGTGAGTGCATGGTGGCAATAGGTGATGTCTACGGAACTCCACATCACCCTATCCGTTTTATATAAACCAAATTTATTTCATGGAAAAAAAATTGATTTGATATAATTATGTTTTTTTCTTTTTTGTTTAATAAATTTGGGGTGTTTTGCTTAGTAGAAGTTGACTGTAGTGTAACGAGTTTTTACACTCCGTAACACCAAATAGTAAGTGACACTAAGGGCCGGTTCGCATGGCATCCCAAGTCCCACTCATGTTAGCAAGTTCCAACATGGAAGCAAAGTCCCAACTTTTGAGCCTCAAAAAAATTTGAAATATGATTTATATTCATTAAAGTCGGATCTTGATTATTTTATGGAAAAAAACTCGTTGAACCTGTGTTGAAAGTTGGATCTAGCTTTTTAGTTGAACTAACTCTTAACACAAGTCCCAAGCCTCACCTACCAAAAATGTTGCCATCTAGGCGTTCATTACATACTTGGGACCCGTGTGAAGTGACAAGTCCCAACTTCCATGCTCTCAATGGTCGAGATTGCACGGATTGGCCTCAAGTGACTTGGGACTTAGGACTTGGGACCCCATGTGAACCGGCCCTAAGTACCATGCTTTGTGGACATCAAAATCAAGGACAACAAGGGAGAGTTGAGACTCGAGACACAAAGAGCCGATAGTTTCGAGGCTATAGCATTAATGATGGCTTCCTCCCCCCCCCCCTTTCATGAATATAAGTACAATATGCTTATTAGGCAAGGAGTACTTACATGTGACTTTCTTGGCTCAAGTGGGTTTGAGCGTTTGCCTTTCCTACATGTAAATAATGAATCAGATGAAATGACGTATTTATGATTGTAATCCAAAACATCATGAAACCCTTAGTACTTTTGTGAGAGTGAGTGGTGGGTAAGTTTCACAATCTCTCGAGAAAAGCTTACCTTAAGGTATGTGGGTGTTATTTGGTTCCTTTTCACGTTCTCCAACTTCTACCAATTAGATTTACACAACTAAACTCATGTTGCATTAGCACATCTGTGATGAAATATATGCAAAATCCAGATTGAAAATCGGACTTCCCTTGTTTTAGTTATGGTTATCAGAGGTGCATGTTTGTTGAATTTTGGACTCGATACATAGGTCCTCTTAAATGTGTTCATAATTGAGTGTAGAGAAGTCATTGATATTTGAAGACGTAGTCCAATCTCTTTCAAACATGTGTCTTTGTGATGTTTGTTCTTTGATCCTCACTAAACCACATACCAATCAAATATAGGGGTTCAATTTAAAAAAAATAATCTCATAACACATGCATACAATAGTGCTCGTGAAAATCCATCCAAACTACAATCACTTGGTATACAATCTTCATTTTTAATGTAATTAAGTCAAAAATAGGTGTTTTCATTTTCATTTTTTTCATTTTGGAAACAATCGAAGTGAATTCATAAAACCAAAAATGGCCCAAGTCACCTAGTCTGGCTCCTTGTGTTGGGAGTTGTCCGGGTTGGTAGCCAAAGGGGGAAGGAGGACAATTTCCAATGAAAGTGAGAGAAATCACCCACACAAAGCACCTCACCATCGCACCAAATTCTAACAAATTTAGTCTCAAGTGCCACTGGGTGTTCTACATTTGTAAAAACAGGTGCTGCAATTTTGATCACAACTTCCATGAGATCTTAATTGCAATAGATTTGTCTTTTACACATAACTATACTCATTCTCTCACTTCTACTTGCTTCGTAAAAGGGGAGAGGAAAGTGGGAGGTTGACAACCTCCTTTGATTCCCGTCTTGTTTTTGGTAGAGATGACAAACCTGACCAAAAAGAACTGAGCTTCATGTGGGCCCCTAAGCTAGTGGCCGCCCAGGGAAATTCCTATGGTTCACTGACTTCAATATTATTTTTAGAGTACAGTTCTGGTGAGGCAAGCTGTTGCTTTAGAGGCACCTAATGAACAATACTCAGTTAGAATACTAACTTTGTAAGTGAAACCCATAATAAAAAAGGGGCATAATGCACAACAAATTATCGCCCCCACGGTGCATTGGCCTACAAAACGACCCGGAAAGAGAGTTGACAGGGCTATGAAATCACATTTGACATAGAAAGTCCCGGCTACTTAAGATTCACGAGTGAGAATGCTACAAAGTTGAGTGGGGGAATCAAATTCCGGTAAGAAGTCCCATGCCCATTGCAGCACGTGATGGACCTGCACACAACCACAACAACTTACAACCGTACACACCCAATGAACGGGGACAACTGGCTGCTAGTTGCACATGAACCATACCCGAATATAAGGGTTTGTGTAAGTTGGGCATCTATGATCCAAGGTGCATCCCAAAGAAGATTAGACCATTTTGGGTGAATGTTTTCATTAATTAGTCATTTTTTAATGTTTAGTATTGTTTTGTGGCATTTGAAATGAGAGAACTTTTGCATTTTGTTTCAATGTAGTTTATGAGGTTACGTAATGAGCCATCATGTTATGTAGAGGTTGGGGGTATTGCTGGCCAATATGGAGTATGGTGGCCAATGCAATGAGGAGTTTGTGTGGGTGGTTATATTGGGAGGAGGGGTGTCTTATGTGATTTAGTAAGAGGTCCATATTGTTAAGTTGTCAAGGAAGATGAAAGTGTCCATGGTGAGTTTTTTTGGTATGTTCTATTGCTTGTAGTAAGGTGTATAATTTGGCCCTTAGGATATTCGGGTAGCCATGAAGTTTGGTAGTGATATTAATAGCTAATGGTACTTTGAATACGCCCAAGCCTGCTATGTTTCCATTTCCTTCACCATCAAGTGGTGTGAATGAGTTGTTTATATAATATGATTGTGTGGGCATGGTATCTTAGCGGGAGGATGTTGGTTAATTTTGGAGGTAGTGGGTGGTATGTGTTGGGAGTGAGGGCAATGGTGAAGAGGGTGGTGTGCCACGTTTTGGGGATGTTGGTGATATATATGGGTGTGTATGGGGTAGGTATGGTGGTGTATGTGTTGCTTGTGGTGATCAATGCATTGGGTAGTGAGTGTAGGAATGTGGTTATGTGTGCTTGGTGTGGAGTGCGAGGTATGAGGGGTATGGAGGTAAGAAGTGGTTCTTTAATTTGTTGTGGTAGTAGTCGGGGAGGGTGGGTGTTGTTGTGAATTTCATTGTGAAAGGAGGTATTGTGATAATTGGGTTTATGGTCCGAGATGGCCCTAAACTATTGGATGATGGTGGAGAGATACCTAAATCTCAAGGAAGAGGTTGGCGGTTCAATTCCCAGATGTGAAATCTCCTCTCTACTTGACGAAAAACTTGCCAGGTGGTCAATTGCCTTCTGTGCTTTAGCACTGGCCTGTCGGCCTTCTGTCTCAAGAAGAAAAAAGAAAAAGAAAAGATAATTGGGTTTATGCCTACTCGATGGAGGGGGTTAGTGGTGTTTTGGGTCCAGTCATCATGTGTGATGATGAGTATAGTATGTATAGTGATGATGAGTTTTCGGGGTTAGTTTGGGTTGCTAATTGGGCTTATTTTATGGCTTTGGGGATGGTTGTCGGGTTCGCTATATGGGGTAGACCATTTCCTTGCCATTTGGTGTAGAAGGCCATGCCAAGTGAGCCAAAAGATTTTATTCATTCATGTGGTTAGTGGTATTGCGTGAATGATGGGGGGCAGGTGAGTGGGCTAGAGAAGTATGAGTGTGTTAGGTGGAAATTGTTGACTATGTTGTCTAGTGTATTAGGGAAGAGTATGGTGGTTGTGGATGGGGGATTATTGGTTGGGTTGCAGCGAGGGAATGGTTTTATGAATCCATTAACTAGTAGCAAGCCTTCCGACACAAAGTCTTGTCGGGGTGGAGAGAGGGTTGTGGTTTGTGTGGTGTTATAAGTTGTGTATCTATCTCATAGCCATGATAGCTATTCCATGGAGATGGTTGTTTGGAGGAGGCATGTACTGTCGTGAATTTGTACTAAGGGGGGTAGGATTTGTATTGTGGGGCAGTTTGTGATAATGTCTTTATATGGGTTGCATTTCTGAATTGTAAGGTGAGGTGGGGTATGTAGATGTTGGGGCAGATGTAGCGTCTGTATTTGGTCTGTGTGGTTTTATTAGATTTGAGGAGTTAATGATGCATTGGTCAAGATTTTATATGGGTCGATAGTTTGGTGATGAGTAGAAGGTTATGATCATATGATAAGTTGTATGGACTGAGAAATTGTGTTTGATGTATCCATTTGGTGTATGTAGTATTGAGGGAGTTGTAGTGGCAATGAAAGGTGTGTGTGCATATTTTGGCGCCCCATTTGTCTTTCCTTAGGGAGGTTTTGAAGGTAGAGATGTGTGTGCCTAGTGGTTGGATAGATGAGAGAGGTCTAAGCAAAATGGCGTTTGTATGTGGAAGGATTTTTGTTGGGTAGAGTGGATGACATTAGTGATGATGTCTGGATTCGTAACTAAATTACCATCTATATGTATTAGGCAATCTAATGGTGTGGTGGTTTGTGGTTTGAATATTCTTTTGTGGATGTTCTTTAGTTTTTTTGTCTTGCACTATGCGGTATTTTTAGTACCTCTTTTGTGATTTTTGGTTGTTTGATGGGTGGTGGTTTTCCTTGCTATGTCTATGATGGAATTGAACCACTCATGTACAACTTGTGGATCATGGGTGTGTCATGATGGGGGGCTTTTGAGGATCGTGTTAGGTTCTAGATGTTTTGTCGGAGGAACTAGTTGGGAGAGGGTGGAAGTTTGGTTTTTCTAATTATTAGTTTAATAAGGTGGTAGGTGGTGAGGTGTTTTTTTTCCATAATTTTGTGCTTTGTAGGGGAGGAGTCCACCTTGGTGTTTTATTTGGGGGTGGAGAGCTAATAGAGGGGGTGGGGGAAGGGAGGTTGCGCATGTTTGGGTAGTGCATACACGAATGGATTTTATCAGTGAGTTTATTTGGTTTTGTGCGTCGTGCCATTTATCCAGGGTGAGTGGTGTGGGGGTTCGTAGTACGTTGGTAGTTTGTTGAGTTTTAGTTTAGTTCATTAAATATGGTGCTAAAAGGGTGTGTGTTTTCCTCAAGGATGGGAAATGTATATTTTTTTGGGTGTGTTGGTTTGTATTTTAGGGGGTCTTTGAACTAGGAATTGACGAGGAAGTGGAGGGTAGAAGGAAGTGGTCTGAATTTAAATGAAGTCATGTATTTGTGTGTCAATGTTGGGGTGTCTGGTATGTGTTAGAGATGAAGAAGCCATCTATGAGGCATGTGTGTGTATAATTAGGACATGCTTGCCTTGTGAGGTATAATGTGTTAGGTTGAGTGAGGTGGTAAATGCCCTCCATTCTATGTCATCTTGTGTGTGTGTGTGTGTGTGTGTGTGTGTTTGTTAGGGGCGGGGGGGGGGGGTGTGTGTTGGGGGAAGGTTTTTGTTGTGACTATCGGCCATTATGTCTATGTACCTTGTTGATTTTTCTTTGGGACTTTCTATCTCTGTATTAGTAGTGAGGGGATGTCTTTGAGGTTTGCAAGTTGGTGGATGTCTTTGAGTGCTAAACCACATAAGTGCTCATGCCTAAATCCATAAGCATAATTTGGTGGCCCCTCAAGTTTACCTTTACTACAACAAGCTTGACATATCCCCTACTGCACATGGCTCCACCTCTCTAGCCTCCAATTTCAATGATTGAAAGAAAGCAAGGCAACTTGGATGTTGCTATTGGCGAGAATTATGGCATTGCTTCATTTTTGAGTTGGTCTAAGCTTATGTGTAGTCCTAAAATGGGCATTACAAGAATTGGAAGGACCATGATGGCTATTGCCTGCTTTCAAAGGTGAACACCTTGAGTGGGCCGGATAAGCCGGCCGGTACCTATCTCCTTCCTTCAAGGATGGGTCCCTAGGTTCCAACATGGTTGGTTGATTGGTTGAAAATTTCCGGTTCACCCATATGCCCTCACTTTGATTGGGTGGACTATAAGTGGTATGGTGCACGAGAAATCAAGTGCTATGAAGGTCACCCATCTAAGTACTATTCCGACCTTAGGGTGGCTTAACCTTGGAGTTCCCATGGGATCTGGGTTATGGCCTTGAGTAAAGCCATCCAATTCATTGCATACTATGATGTATATACGTCTGCTATCCTACACAACATCATGAACATCAACTCAAGCAACATAAAATAAAGCACACTGTAATGCTTGCATGTCTCATGAAGAAATTAACTTAAAGCTCCTATATAAATAGATAAATTATATGCTTGATTATATTATACATCTTCTCATTATGCAATTTATATGCCAAATATACATTTACAGTGGAAACTAGAAAATGACAGGTATCATAGAATTGTGAAGAATATTCTGTGCACCGTAAATTGGACCATGGTTTATGCTTTGAATTTCTGCTTAAATTGTCCATAAATTCAGAGCTCCCTAGCCCTCTCCCTTATATCAATCTCTTTTTGAATTCTTATTCTTGGTAATGGCACCCTGATAAGAGAAGCATGCCAAGATTCAACAAGAGTTGGCATAGAGCTCCACCACAAGACTTGTCTGGCATATGTTTCAAAGCTTGTTCTTAAAAAATGAGAGAGCGTGGAATGCTCTCATATACATGAGAAGAAAACTTGTCCATTACAATCATATGGTGCCACTTGTCCATTGTCCATTCTCTCGTGGCGAGAGAATGCATACATAAATCACTTTGGTTGTCAACTAGAGGTTTGTGGTTGCTAGGTGTCGAAAATCACAATTTGTATTCTCCGGTTGACAACCAAAGTGATTATATTTACGCATTAATCTTACCATGAGTTGCAATGAACAAGGTGCAACAGATGGTTGGTCTAGACAAGTTTTCTTCTAGTGATACAACATTGCTTATTGCTTGCATCATAGCAAGTTCAACAAGTTTGATGGTATCTAATAGTTTAGATAGTAGGTAGTTTGCTACATGTTTTCCGCCACAACTTAGAGCCACTTTACATACAAGCCAAGGGTCGTGACAATGTAACTATGAGGGCTCTTGATTCTCATCCAAAGGTTGTACCACTGACATGGTGTACCGGAATTTGTGTCAAGCCTACCTCTTGGAGGTGGACCTCAGGCAAACTCCAGCAGACCATGAAACATTATTCATAATTTGCCATGTAGGAATCCATGCAGACTTTTCACCCATGATAATCTCTTTGGGTCCTTAGACCTTCACATTCTAGTGTACAATGAACTTGGATAGTCTTGACCTTTTCGACCAATGAGAGATCTTAGAATGCAATGGTCACGGGCCTTCAGTCTTGTGTGTGCAGTGGCCCTTAGTCACAAGGTTCACTTTCATGGCATCCTCCTTGCACACTGCATTGTTATTAGTGAGCAAGGTCATTTTCAAGAATGAAGTCTGCTGGTCCAGCAGTTCATAGTTCTTTGCAATATCTCAAGGGCATGATACCTGTAAAACTTCCCATTAAAATTGGAGTGTTAGAAGGCTGGCTCCAATGTGTATGTTTGTGTTTATGGCCCATGGCAAAATGTTGTTTTCCGCAGAGTGGTCTAAGACATGACGATACCATAACACAAACATACACATTGGAGACTTTGTAGTATGCGTTATGTCTGCACATTACAATGAAAGATACTTATATCCCTACCCCTTAAACCCTAACTTTCCACGCCCAATTTCCCTCAAATCTACCCAAAAAGTGTGACTCCAATTTCAGTGACCGTAGCTGAAGATCCAGAGTTATTATTGACAAATCCAATTGTGTAAATATTTGCACGTTAGAGGTGACTACTCATAGTCCAAATTCTAAACGTTGAAGTTTTGTTATATAGTAGATTATAATAGGAATGTCAATATTGGTCTTGAGGGGCATCAATTTCAAATGTTAAATTGGGGTTGATTTTTTATTGAACCTCCACTCAAATCATCTCCAAATAACAAAATGTTACCCTCATTCAAAAGAGGGGCAATATATCTACTCAAACCAACTCACAAATCTTGAAATCATTATTTTGTGATTTTTGAGGAAACTTTGCAATTTGAGGTAGCGGTGCTACAACTTTGCACCTTCCACATGGATTTACACTCACCACACACATGCCCAACTAAAAATTTCAATAGTAGATGTTTAGAAGGTGTTGCGTTTGAGTGTCATGCAAATTTTCATATCAATTGGGAATCATTTGCACATAGGGATCAACACACAAAAAATAAAAAATAAAAATGTAGGATATGCTACTCCTAAATCACGGAGGTGAAAAATATCAAGGATGCATTTGTGGATCGGTTCCATTGCAAACTAGTTGAGAGCACACTCCCATACCTTAATTAATCCAAAAATAGCTAACTATGTTGAATCAAAACTATTCATGTGGCAAGACATAGCAGACTTGAACATGAACAAGAGGGAGTAGTTGAAACCATCCAGATTGGTGTCAAAAGGGGATCGAGTGAACTATTCACGACCAAATTATGGTTGCATAGGACATTGGGAGTTAATAATACTTCTTTTCGTACACCCATGTGGGTAAGGTACAACCAATATTGGATGCAAATACCTTGGGGAAATCCACTAGGGTCTCAAACATTGAATGTTACTTTGTTGCAGTCAAATTTGGAATTCATATATATCACGCATTGTCACCAAAAGTACTCCACCCTTCGATTTCGTCCTAGCCCGAGTGGAATAGTATTGATGACACTTAGCAAACTCCTTCCTTAGTAACTCAATGTATCATTCCAATATGCCTTTGGAATATACACAACGTTAATGACTTATGATTTAACCCCCAAGGCTACATCCAGAACAAATTTCAGAATAGTGTAACTTTTCCATTACTTCTCGGAATGTCCTGAAATTTTATCTGTAACTAGGGAGACAAAGCAAAAAACATCTCACCAATTTGTGAGCCTATCCCATTTTCTGTCCGACAGTTATGACCATTTTGGTGTGTCAGTCTACCCAGATTTCAGAATGTCATAATTTCCTCCCACGGGCTCCAAAGAACTTCAAATTTTGGGAGCAATCAAAAAAACTAATTGTTTATGACCCCCTGAAATTTCAAACTATTTTCATTTTCTGCCAAAACGTTATGGCTTTTTTAGTCTGCAACTCTTGAAAACACTTCAGAATGATATATCTCCTTCTCATCTACTTGGAATGACTTGAAATTTGTACCACAACTAGGAAACCTAAGAACAAAGCATCCCTCAAAATTTCATGCATTTCCAAGCCTTTGTCCAGGAGTTATGCCCATTTCAGCTCGAAAATGTAGGCAAAGTTCAGAATGTCATAACTGCTGCTCCAGTACTCCAAACATCCTCAGATTTTGACCATGTTCATATAAACAAGTTGTTTACTAACCCTCTAAATTTCAACGAAGTATCTTCTTCTGCTCGAAAGTTATGTCCCTTACAACCTAGACTACTAAAAGGACCCTCTCATTTACCAACTCTTGAAAACACTTCAGAATGATATATATCTCCTTCTCATCTACTCGGAATGACTTGAAATTTGTACCACAACTAGAAAACCTAAGAACAAAGCATCCCTCAAAATTTCATGCGTTTCCAAGCCTTTGTCCAGGAGTTATGCCCATTTCAGCTCGAAAATGTAGGCAAAGTTCAGAATGTCATAACTGGTGCTCCAATACTCCAAACATCCTCAGATTTTGACCATGTTCATATAAACAAGTTTTTTAATAACCCTCTAAATTTCAACGAAGTATCTTCTTCTGCTCGGAAGTTATGCCCCTTACAACCTAGACTACTCAAAGGACCCTCTCATTTACCAACTCGTGTTCCGGCAACGTGTCACCAAAAGTACTCCACCCTTCGATTTCCTCCTAGCCCGAGTGGAATAGTTATGATGACACTTAGCAAACACATATACCCAAGAAATATGAACTCAAGTACTACAACTTGAAGCCATAAATTATATTAAAATCATTCACACCCAAACTAATGCTAACAAGAGGTCAAGCCCTCTTCAAGGCCAACTAGCCTTGGCTCCTAACTTTAAAACCATGCACACACATGTGCTCCTATCTTGCTTCCATACACCCACACTTATAACACGTGGGGTGCCAAGGAGCACGAAGGAAAGAGAGGATGAGTGAGGGAAGAATGAGGGATTATATAGTGAATTTGAGGGGGTGAGCACCCTCAAGGCTCACGATAAGCCTTCGAAATCTCCTCCTACTTTGTAGGCTCTCATCTTATCTCCTAAGCCTTCCTCCCTCAAATGATCAACAAAGATCCTAATTCAAACATTTAACTAACCTTGGCTTTCTACCTACCACACTTTACCAAGGTATGTCCTCATACTACTTAAATCCACTCCACACAAGCCTAATGCTTCAAACTTAGCTTTCTTCAAGCTTCACTCTTTTTATATTTTTGTGAATAATCATAAATCAACAAAACACTACTTGTAATGTTTTACAAGTATTAACAACACATGTGGGCATCAATTTGGGCTCACACGCATCTACTAGAACATATAATCTTTCAACGATATAAAAAAGGATAAATGTTGCTAGCATGTCATAACACTACTCAACGATGTGCTTCCGTTTTGTGGGCCCTGAGAATATAGCCATGGGATGACTCGGATACATATGAAGCTCCCCAATATCCCAAGCTATGGTCAATTTTCACAAAGCTGCCCAATAATAAGAGGTCGAGGAGTGCAGTCAGACTGCTACAATCAAAAGTGGACTTTCACTTCATAATTTTCTGAATACAAAATGGACATTGTAGGGGACGGTCACAAGCATGTGAATATTTGACGTGCTATTTATCAATAAGTCGAGTGATTTTGGCTGCTAATACTGTAGAAGGATTCCACCATTGCAAACGAGCAGTTATTTGATTGTGTATGGAGGGGGGCAGGAAATTCTAAGAAATTCCCACTCTAGAGTGCATCTCACGGTTGCCAAATTATCCTAAGATGCCGGTAGGTGAGCACCCAAACGTCTCCTTTGTGTCCCCCTCGAATAAGGTGGATGCGCCTATCACGTGCACTTTGAGCACTATGAAGTTTTTTTGTTTTTTTACCCAGACAATTTACTCAATATTTTATTTGGATTATGTTACGCTATGAGAACAATGACGTTGAGATCACATGATTGATGACATATCTAATTTTCACATAAATGTTCCGAGTGACAAATCTCAATTGACTCTTCTTGCTCTCATAGCCCTACTACATAATCTAGGGAGTGTTTTCTTTTTTAAACAAAAGAAAAATTAAAGGTGAATCAAAAGCACTTGAAGTTCGATTGACTAAAAGTACGAGTTTTATGGATTGCTGAGAAAAGTAAAAATATCCAAGTTATCAATCTTTCCTGCTTACTTCTTATAGTAATTTTGCGACAAAGAGAAAACGGAAGGTTCCAAACACTTCAACGTTCAAGAGGGGCCAATAGTTGATTTCATTCAGTTTGTTCAAGAATCAAGATTGTGTAGATAAGAATGTAGAATCTGGCTTGAAGAAAAACTTCTTTGAAAAATGTTCGCAACCAATTTTTGGCTGCATAGGCATCTTAGGTCAACTGAGAAGAAGGGGTAGAAATTGTAGCAAGCTCTCCGTCCAATACCCGACCCCCCCCCCTCTTAACAACTTCCCATAAATCATCAGAGAATAAATTATAGAGGTGTGATGTCATTGGGGACAGCGTCCGGCAAGAGCCTAAGGCTAATACAAATGCAGCCTACAAAATTTGTGACTTACCTTATAAAATTTTGAAAGTGTAGGACAAAGAGCCTATGGACAATTTAAAAACATAGGATATCAACCTATGTGATCAAAAACATGTAGGAAATTTTGCCTACAAATTTTTTTAAAGAGAGGATTTTAGCCATTCATCCTTCTTCAAATTGGGAAATTAGTTGGCCTAAGTACATATCTTTAGGCTAATACTCGGTGCTCTTGGGTGGCACATAGGCGGATATCAATAATAGCCCTGACTCCCTCCCCACCGATCTTTACAAATACCACAGTGGGGCTGATTTAGAAGTTGCTCTGTCTTTTCAAAGGTTGTATGCTCAAGCAGTTTGTGATGCATTAGAAAATAGATTTGTTGACAATGATCTCATTGATTGTTTTAAGATTTTGAGCCCTACTAATTTGCCTCAAAGGCAAGTTGGCTTGAGTTCTTATGGAGTTGTGCAGTTGGATTTGCTTCTGAAACAGTATGGAGAAGAAAAGCGTATTGGGGGCACAACATATCCTCCATTGGTAAATGCTGCAGCTTGTAAGCAAGAATTCTCTGCTTTCAAAGTGCAAGGTAGTTGTGAATGGAGTGATCGTACCTTCGAGGATTTGTGGACATCTATAAGTTGGAGTCCTTTTTTGAAACTGAAATTTCCTAACCTACTAACGCTTGCCGACATTGCAAGATGCCAATGTGTTAGTACTGCTACTTGTGAGAGAGCTTTCTCTGTGCAGAATAACATCAAGCAGAAGAATAGGAATCGAATGACAACAACACACTTGGATAGTGTGATGCGGGTGGCGATTGAAGGACCAACCAAAAATTTTGAGTTTATTTTGCAGGAAGCTATATCTTTGTGGAAGGCTTCAAGAAAGTTTCGATTCTTGTTTACTAATCCTGAGAAATATCTTGCAGGAAGAGTAGAGGTTGAATCAGAAGATGGTGAGGACTTTCACCCTTAAACTCATTTGAATTTTAGCAACCTTTCATAACTTATAATCAACTCTTTAAAAAAGAGTTGGTTAATCCTTGGCCTTCAAACGTGGTGAAGGGCTTAGCCAGGTTCAATTCCTGCCAAAGATACCACTTAGTACTCAAATTTTGAATTTAAAGCCTACAACATTAAAAGATATGAAGGATTTTAACCTACTAAAATTAGTTTTGAAGACAATTGGCGGGTAACTTAAAAACTCAAAAGGTTTTCAACTTACAAAAATTTGATATTGCAGGATGCAACCTATGCCATGAGGGAAATAGCCTATGCCCTTTTAAAGAGGTAGGCAATTAACCTTAATAACTTCAAAAACTTTTCGGACGCTGATTGGGGATATAGTTTAACAAAAACAAGTATTTAATCTGATTTCCTTTCTTCCCTCCCTCCCTCCCTCCCCTCCTTTCTTTTTTTCCTCCTACGTCATTATGATTTTCTCATCCTCTCTCTCCCTTGCTTCCTACCTTAAGCGTTCCTTGAATCTTCCCTTATAACAATATACATCGTGTTCAGTAAGCTTGAGTAAATTCCGAGATTCTTATGACTATTGTTTCCGGGACAAAGAATAAACATGAAAGACCATGAAATAACCAAAGAAAGTAATAGACATGCAATTACTCTATTAACACAAGGAATATTTAGTGCTATTGATTTTCCAATGCACCTTTTGATTTTAGCTTATTGGTCATGACCATCTAAGGAATGCGCATATGATCTAGTAGGTTCCTACCTCAATTATCCTAGCTTTATAGTAGCTTTTAACTTCCATGGCCCTCTAGCCCTTGCTCTCATTGGTTGCTGCTATTTACTTTTAGATCTTCACGGGAATCCCAAAGTAATAGCTTGGAATAGAAGAAGCCCACATCTCAAGTTTCATGAAGTTTCTCAACCTAAACCTTCCATGAATAATCCCGTACTCATACCGAATTGAGACCACCATATGGGGCTTCCTGTTCTCACCCAAAAAAACATTGTCCTCTAAATGGTCCGACATGTCAATCTCTTATTTGTTGAGACCCACTTGAGCCACACGTAGAAATTGCATTCATTGACTTAAGGTAGAGAGTGTTAATCCAGTCCCTGCCCCAAAAGCGCACCATATGCACGCCTCCCATACCCATAAACAGAGGACACCTAAAACCATCCTTATGTCTACAGTGCATAGTGGGGATGGATTTGGGCATAAGTGTGACCGGTTTAAGAGAAAACATGATCAGTGTGGAGTGAGTGTTAGACTTAGCTAGGGGTGGGTTACCTATAAGGGCTCAAAAAATTTATTGGGCAGAGTGTTGATTTTTTTTGCAAGGGTGATTTTGGGAGAAAATGGGGTTTGGTATCAGAAAAAAGGGGGGGGAGATTTTGGGTGAGCATAACGACAATTTTGCAATCCATTTGCAGTGAAAAAAAATGTGGGTCTAAGGAAGTTTTTAAGCAGCTAAAGGTATGTGACTTTAGAAGTTTGTCGTATATTATTATTATTATTATTATTATTATTATAATACTACCTTGTCAAAGACAATTCTCTAAGCCAATCATGAATACCACTATTCCATATGGACTGCATATACATTGTTTTGTCTAATTAGTGCGGGTTACCATTCGGAGTTAAATGTTGCTATAACTTGGGAGGGGGGTGGGTGACCGGCCGAAAAGTAGAAACCATGTGAGAACAACTATAGGGTGCTTTTTATTCATTGGCAAGAAAATTTATAAAAACTTTGGATCTACCATAGCCTACGTAAATTGCGAAACATGTGATTATATATAATTTAGCATAAGGGGAAAACCCCCACTTTAGGTTTAGGTAGAAAGAAATTAGTATGACAAAAATAATAGAGAATTTTTTATAATAAAAATAGAATGAGTATATTCACATATAATACATGCAAAATGGATGAAAATTGAACAACTGGGTTATGATGCGTACACTCTTCTTTCACCAATATATAACAACATGGATATACGCCATGCCATATTGGAGTCTTAAAGTTTGCCTTCGTACGGAACGAGTAAATCAAAATTTTATAAGTTTTAGCATCATTTGAAATAGTCTAGGTTTTCTTTTATAATTACCTATAGGGTGTTGAATATTTGGTGAAGTTGTTTTTTTTCTACTTAAAGAGTTCCCTAAAATCCAAATGAGGAGGTAAATAGCCCCCATAAAAATACCCTTTGTACGCACGTGGTTACATAACACAAGAGGGAGCGACCCCTCCGAGTGCTATAACTTTTTGTCGACAATATCGTTTTTACCAACTAAATTATATCATATGCTTTGGTGTGCATACTAACTACTTACATTATTTGGGGAAAAAATACTCTCATTAAAAAGTTATAGCGAAACACAACTCCAAATGGTAACCCAAGCTAATTAGACAAATCAATGTAGTGTTGATTTAATGACGTCCCCCGCCTCAATACACACACACATACTTAAGAGTTAATCAACTTAAACATGAATCATTTGAGATCTCGGAGGCATTGTTTGAGAATATTATATGACATATTCTAGGACCCACCCAACTCCCAGCTAATGTTGGATAATGTTTTGAAGTCACATCATCTAGAAATACGAGTTTCCATGCTATAAAATAGCTCACCATGTATAGAATAGAGAGAGAGAGAGAGATTTTGGAGATCATCTAGCAACCAAGCCATCACTTAGTTGTGTCATTTGAATTAGAAATCACTTCAATGTTTGTAAAGTAAAGCAAACAAACCATGGGTTTAGTCCAAACCTTGAGTTTATGAAAATTTAACAAAGAGTTTTTAATGCTTAAATTACCATACACAAAGAGTTGTGTCAGGCTATTAAAAACCAACTTTCTAACTTGTCCTACTAGGATGGGTGGACCAAGCTAGCCTTGCATAGGCTGATCCAAGATTTATGATAACATGTGTCATGTGCGTAACCTATTTTAGATCTCAAAATTCTCTCGAAGTTTGAGAGGTGGTAAAAGGAAGTCCCAAAAGTCTGACCCAACTTTTGAAATAGACTCCAATACACAATAAAGTTATCCTTAAAGTCTCAGGATACCGGGTGAAAGTCAGGCTGCAGTCCCGAGTTGAGAGATCTATTCTATATTTACAGGGTTTGTTTTCTTGTGTCAGTAGACTAAAAATAATGACAGGGTCAATCTTTGGGAACCTTGAGTTGGGACCCTCGGGAGCTTTTGATCTTGACTCCTTTGTTTCTAGAGGCACCCTACCCAAATATAGGCAAGCAGCCGTGCTGGCAGGCTGCACCGGGCTAATTAAAGCTCCGGCAAAATGGGGCAGGCAAGCTCCTTAAGTTTACGTTTTTCCACCTAAACTCAAGGTACATGTCTAAAGTCATGTCTCCCCATCCTGAGACTTTAAGGATAACTTTAATGAGCTAACGAGCTCTTAATAGGGAGTTTTCTCAAAGAAAGATCGAGCCCACAGTTTTGTCCCTCTCTCTTTGAGGAACTTCGCGGATAACTCTATTGCTCTTCAAAGAGATGGGTGCATTGGGAAGTTGGGGTGATTCTTGAGTGAAACCTGGAGTTATACCTGGAGCTGAGGTTTAAGAGTCAAGTTTGCGCGTGTTGGAAGTTGTGGGGGTCCGAGAGAATTACCAGGGAATTACCTTGCGCTCCTCTCAAGTCCTAGGGTTCTCAGCTGACTTGGATTCAGAAGATGGATGGATGTATAGATTTCGGGGACTTCAATTATATATATTAAAAAAAAAACATGAGTATTTTCTTTTATACCGTGAATGGGAGCATGTTCTTCCTTTCCTTGGTCATGTTTTACCAAGCTTCGAGGTAGGGCTATTTCCTTCCTCTTGGAAGGTGGGCTCCTTTTAAGTGTGTAGCAAGGTGGTGTTTTATTATGTTGTTGTTTGGGTTAGTGTGGGCTTTTTACGGTGGGACCATCGATGCTTGGTTATTGTCTAATTTTCTTTTGTTGAGTATAAGATAGGTGAGGTATTTGATGGTAGTCTAATGGATGTTTTTCATGAGTTTTTTGACGTTGCTTGTGGTATTTCGAGGTTTTCGAGTGTTGTTAATGATTGTGGATACTCCTACCGTGATGGTGATAAGGGGTTTGACATTCCATCTAGTGGTTCTTAGTGTTTGGATGAGGGGGTTATATTTGTTGGATTTTTATGTTATGGTGGCGTTGGGGAATATGTTGTGGCAATTTGTCATGGTGCTAGGCGGGGTTGGGGTTATGGGGGAGTTGGTTGTCTGTTGGGTCACCAAAGATACATAAGATATTGAAGATGAGCCATGCTATGCAAGTGCATGGGTGGTGAGACATGTTCATTGTAGTAGCCACTCTCGGATTATGGTGTCTTGGGGTCGGGAGTGTTGTTTACCTGTGTTTACAACTATATAACATCTTGTGTGTTTGTTGGTTTCAAGTGTATAGGTTACTTGGTGTATGGCGTGGTTATGTCGAGCTATGCAGAGGCCTTTTATGTGCAGATGTGTGCATGTGGATAGTAGGTAGGGCCATGCATTGATCTCGCAATTTGGGCATAGTGTGCAATTTGGGTTTGGGTGGGTTAACGGCATGAAGATGCTTTTTGGTGGTTCCCCATGTGTTGGACGTATTGGAATTTTAATGTATGCATGATTCATGCGCCTAATATACTTTTGACTTTCCAAAAGTGATGGGTCAACATTAAACACTAAAGGACACAACAATGCATGAGAAAATAAGTAACTAACATTCAAGTAAATTTGGACAAACCAGTTGTCCATAAATAATGGAAATGTGCACTTGTGGGGATAAAAACACCAAACGACAACCACTAAAGTAATAACACAACAACCACAACTCCAAATGTTTGTATTCTATGTTCGCCAACCATCATATTTGTGTAGTTTTGTGATCTAGTGGACGTCATATTGGCAGTTGGAATTGTCCAAAATTCAATCATAAAACCAAATAAACTTGAATCCTATGGAGGGGAGAGGACTTGTGATTGCATTATCACCCCTAAGAGAGAGAGAGAGAGAGAAGGAATTATTGCATACGAACTTACCTCTCATTCATTCAACACAAAAACTTGACCTCCTGTAGGTTTGTTGTTGATTCGTCTCAAATGACCTTGAGTATAGCACGTCGGGGTCTTTGAAAATGGTTCTAGTGTCAAATCAACTTGAAAAAAGTAACCTCCATGATACATACTATTTCAATACGTTTATGTTGGATGGCTACGAGGCACGCTTGTATGCAATAATTCCCCTTCTCTCCTTACCACTTGGCAATGGAAACCAAATATTCCATGGAAATAATAAAAAGAAAAAGAAAAAGAATGCTTGCTTGCTTATTATACAACACTCGGCAACAACTAGTAGCAGGCCTTTGTGTATAGTAGTGCCCAAATGGTGTGCCCCGTTTCGGCGGTGGTTGGGGAGAATCCGGGCACGACTAGATCCGCAGGCACCAGAAGATGGAGAACAAAGCAAGAGCAAAAGCTACTAATCAAGAGCTCTCAGGCAAAGGTGGGGGGCAGTTAAGTTAGCCTTGATTTAGTGGACCATCTGTCCGAGACAGTTGACATGTGGAATCTCACCCAAACCCGGTGTGTGTCTCTACTAGGAAATTCTTGTCTCCCTACACTCCGGGGCACCAAACAAAACCACGAGAATTTGCTACCCATGTGAACTTATGTGGTCTTATTGTGGCCATTTCCAACTCCACATACAATTTTGACCGTTGGTTCAAATTGGGGATTGGTTTTGTCCAGTCATCAATTGCAAATCACACATATCCCCTCATTTCAAGTTTCAAAATTAGAATTTTAGGTAGAAGTTGTACGAGGTCAAAGTGAATAGCACTTATCCTTCAAGAGATCAAATAGGTCATCCACATTTTGATGTTCACAATCGAAGTATATTGTTTAAGGTATTCATATGTTAAGTGGCTCTTTTTTTTTGGTTCCCCGTCTTCTGTTGATCAAATCTATGTCTTCAAACCATTTTGCAATTGCGATTCTATGATGAAACATCAACAAACACTAGACTAGAAATCGGACCTCCCCTAATTTAAGTTAAGGTTATCAAAAGTGCATGGTTGTTGATTCCTTGACTATATACATTGACTCTCGAAATTGAGTACGTGACTCACTACATCAATTTTCACAAACAATGCTAGGCAAATCAAAACAAGAACATACAAATTTTCACTTATGTAGGTTAATAGTCATAGTCTAGTATATAATTTCCAAAGTATCATGTCTATTGCAAAACTACACATGAAGAAACAATGAATTGAAGAGCACTGTACACATTGACTCAGTTTTGTAACCTACATCTACTTGTAGATCAGTAATTTGTCCACCCTCCTTTAGAACCTAAAACAATTTGGAAACGATTGGGCATGCTATGCTATAACTTTTGACATTGCTCAAGAGTGATGGAATGGAAAGAAGCTTGCACACGCTCTCACAATTGAAGCATTCGTTTGGATGGTGTTGGATACTCAATTAATTTCCATTCCACAAGTGCCCATACATGCTCCAGTGGATTTAGGTCAGGCGATTGAAGAGGCCAAGTACATCAAAATTTGCATTGACAACCATTGCTTGACTAATCTTGTAGTATGTTTATGATCATTATCATGCAATATTACCCCATCTTGGAGAATGCTAAGATATAGAGCTTGTGTCATCTTCCCCTCTATCTTGCACATGCAACCCATGCCATGGGAAGTCATACAACTCCACACAAAAATTGCACCACCGCCATGTTTAATTGTGTGACTCACATGATGAGCTTGTAATGGAGATTCTCCATCCCTCACCCAACACCAAACGTGACCATCAGAATGAAATCAATTGAATTTCTCTCATTACTAAAAATCACCCATGTATCATCCATGTATCACCCATGTACCAATCATGGATAGTCCAATCTTGATGATGTTGAGCAAATCCAACCCACAACGCACATTCTTGGCCATGAGCAATGGCTTCTACAACAAGGTGATAGCATTCAACCTCTTCTCCTATGGTAACACTCTCATGGGCAAAGAACATGTTCACAACTGTAAGAGCATCTCGGCTAGATGCCTCGATTGGCAGCCCCGGCACAGTGGGGGATGCCCGGCCCCAAGCCCGAGGCCCAACAGCCTTGGCACCCGAAAGCCAGCGGACTTGGCCCAAGGCCGACCCCCGCCCAGTTTTGGCCCTGCCCGATGCCCTGCAGGGATTTTGATTCCTTGTCCGATTCCCTACCTGAAATTTGATTCCATACCCGGATTTTTTGCCCAAATTTTGATGTAACCGGTCCGGATTTCTTGCTATTCATGTTAGCCTCAATGTTTATTGCATGGTTGTTTTTATATTCTTATACCTATCCACATACCACTCGTTTGTCGGTGCATTAATGTATATTTATGTTGGAATTATTGGGTTCTTTGAACATTCAATTAAGAAGATTCCACAAAATCCACAAATTCCTACATACCTTGTCAAGGTCACACAATTGGTTTAGTGTAATTATTTCAAGTGAACCGTGCACATAAATGGTACGACCACATATCATCAAATTAATTAGATGCTATCAAAGCTCCTCTATGGACGCATCATTGTTCCTCAATTATTGTTTGGGGTTTGAGGTTTTGTGTTAAAAGTTATCCTACATATTGAAATTGTCCATCATTGATTTCTATTTCCATTCTCAAATGCTTTAGATCGTTTAGGGTTTTCTTTTTTCCTTATGGTGGAACTTTGTTACTAGGATTTTTATGCGAGTTGTTATAATGTCTGAACACTGGAGGGCTTATAACCAAAGTATTAGGGACAATCTCGAAGATAATGAAGAAGAAGAATACATGATGAACCAATTAGTGTACATGAACCATATAGACTCCTCAGATGATGAACTTGTTCAGAGGGGTGGTAGCCGACCACGTAAAAAACCAAACAAAGATAGGCTTGCATTGTTTCACGCAGAATTACTTTACAATGATTATTTATTCGAAACACATGTTTTTGATGTTGCATCTTTTCGTGAAATTTATAGGATGCATAAGTATTTTTTTGTAATTGCACGATTATGTTTGTGAGAGTGATGATTACTTTGAGCAAAAAAATAAATTGCGCCGGTACTATCGGTTTGTCTTCCTTACAGAAACAACAGTTGCCATGCGCATGTTCTCGCTTGGTACACTTGCAAAGGCGTCAGAAGAATATTACAGGATGACACCTAACACTGCTCGAAAATCCATGTTGCGTTGGTGTAGGGGGGTTCGCATGTGTTCTGAACATGAATACTTGCGTCAACCCACTCATGGAAATATTGTAACACAAATGATTGTGAACCAAGATAGGGGATGGTGTGGTATGTTTGGTAGCATTGATTGCATGCACTGGAAATAAAAACTATGTCTTATTGCTTTACAATGGTCCTATCAAGACAAAAACAAAAACATGTTCATCATCTTGGAGGTTGTTTGTGACTAAAGGTTGTGGATTTGACATGCATTCTTTGGCATTCCAGGGGGAACAATGATCTGAATGCTCTCAATACGAATCCATTGGTGCGGAATCTACTTATTGATTATGCGAATGGAGTGGGCTTTTGGGTTAACGGAAATTGGTATGATAAATACTACATACTTGCTGACGAAATTTATCCTAAATGAAGTTGTTTCATGCAAAGTCTACAAGATCCAGAAGACCAAAAAAAAAGTAATTTCTTAGCTTCTCAAAAATTTACGTGAAAAAATGTGGAGAGGTGTTTTGGTGTCTTGCAATCAAGATGGTCCATGATTGCACATCCTTGCAGATTGTGGAGCACATCTGATATGTCTAATGTCATGTATGCATGCATCATTATGCATAATATGATCATTGAGGATGAAGTTGATGAAGATCTTCTCATCCTTCATGCTCCAAGTTCATCTCATAGTACATTGCGGAGGGGCTTCACTTTTAACAACTTGCAAGTCGGCACATCCAACCTGCAAGACTCGAAAATTTATTATTCTTTGCATGATGATTTGGTACAACATTTGTGGAATGAAAAATGTTTTCATTATCATTAGATTTTTTTGAATTTATGTTTTCTCTACAACCATCTATTTATTTTGGGTTCCATACATTGGCAATAGTATGCTCTATAGTGTTTTTGGGGCACTTATTATATTTTGGAGATCATCTTATTATAAATTCTGCATGTATGATATTTGACATTTTGGACATCTTCTTATTGCACACTATATGTTTATTCAATACATGTATTGTAAATTGCATTGCAAGTTTTAGTTGTATTTTGATTGTATTTGGATTGCAAATTGTGATGTGCAATCAAATTATGTGAGTGTTTAGGCAGCAGATTTTGTGAGTGTTAAGGCAATAAAATTTGCGAGTATTTAGCCAACAAATTTTGTGAAATTGTGAGTGTTAAGGCAAAAAAAATTGTGAGTATTTAGCCAACATATTTTGTAATTAATTGTGAGTGTTAAGGCAATAAATTTGTGAGTATTTAGCCAACAGATTTTGTGATTAATTGAGTGTTTAGACATCAGATTTTGCGCATGTGTAGCTATCATTGTGGGTTGGTTTAGGGATCAGATTAGCCATCATAGTCAAGATTGCAGTCAACAACTATGTCACATCAAACAACAAACTGTAGACATCAGACTACAAATAGCACAAATGTTACATCAAACTGCCGTCTTCAGGGTTTAGGTCAAGGTCATTTTTAAATTGTTAAGGCAACATATTTTTAGAGTGTTTAACAAGAAAATTTTCATAGAGTTAAGGCTACAAATTTTCACAGTGTTTAGCATTGCATTTTCAGAGAGTTAAGGCAACAGATTTTCAAAGTGTTTAGCATTTGCATTATGAGAGTGTTTAGCATTTGCATGTTCAAAGTGTTAAGGCTACAAATTTTGTGAGTGTTTAGCATTTAGATTTTCATAATGTTAAGGCTATAGGCACCGGGGTGGGGGGGGGGGTTCTCCATTGTCAAGTAGAACACCACGTGCGAGACAAAAAAATCTACTTTTTTTCTAAAAACATCACCAAAATGGGTCAAAATTTTATCAATTTTTTTCATGTGTAGATATACACGGTATCTATTACATAGTAAAAAATGGTAACCAAATTTGATGATCTGTTTTTTTAATAAAGCATACCGTTTCTAACTAGAATGACGTAGAATTGAACTAAAACAATCACTACAAAAATGAAGATGACTAAAAATTTCAAAAAAATATACAAAAGATATTATCAATGGTTATGTATATGTAGAAAAAATATCATAAAATTTAAAATTATCTATGGCATGTAATATAGGGTTGCAAAATTGTCTCGCACGTGGTGTTCAACTTGACAATGGAGTGACCCCCCCGTGGCTACAGGTTTTCAGAGTGTTAAGGCTGCAAATTTTTAGAATGTTAAGGCAATAAATTATGTGAGTGTTCAGAGTGTTTGGATTTTGAGAGGATTTAACATCAGATTGTGAGAGGGGTTAGCATTCAGATTATGTGAGTGTTTAGGCATTAAGATTTGAGAGGGTTTGCAACAGATTTTGAGAGGGGTTAGCATTCAAATTATGTGAGTTTTTAGGCATTAGGATTTGAGAGGGTTTAGCATCAGATTGTGAGGGGTTTAGGCAGCAGATTGTGAGTGTTTAGTTAGCTCTAGCAATTGTATGAGGGTTTAAGGTGGAGACATCACATGCAACAAACATGCCATCAAACATCACACAAGTCTGGTAGAATGCACAACTAGTTTCAGCAATTTAGCAAGGAATATTGATTCCTATCAACACACAACAATCTTTGGAATATACATTGCAAAAAATTATGCGGCAGCAATTTAAGCAATTTATTTATACATTGATGACATATTGATGGTTTGAAATTAGATTGTGTGAGACTAATCAAGGTTGCTTTAGTTTTGTGAGCAGGGGATAAATGCGAAATCAAGCTGGATCCAGGGCGAGGAATGTAGCCCGCCATTGTTCGTAATTGTCAGTGCGAATTGGATTTATGGGAATTGAAACCCTAATTCCTACGCCCTCGCACCCTGCAACCAAGGGGATTGAAGATGTATTGACTGGTGAGGAGAGGGGATGTGAGGTTGTTTAGAGAATATGTGTCTATTTGCATAATCTTCTCTAATTCCAGAATTCCAAAACTAGACATGAGAAGAATGAATTTCATGTGGATCTATAGAGAGGCGTCGACGTTGTGATGGGGGAGGTTTAAATTGAAAATCACTCACTTCTAATTCGAGGAAGTGTGTGGTGTCTTCCTCCCAATCCGAAGCTGCTTGGGCAAAGTCTCTAAGATAAGCTCCCCTCCGCCTGCAACTCAAAGGTTGAGGGGGCACCACATCATGTTATTGGCGAGGGTCAGTATAGAATGATTCATCAGCCTCATCACAGTCCAGCTCGACGCAATCATCGTCGTCATCGGCAACAACAACGTTCAAATCTGCAAACCCTAACCCTTGGAAATCTGGTGCAGGTGCACACAAAGGAGGTGTGTCGCTGGGGGAGCAGCAAACTCTTGGTGGTGGAGGAGTAGGCACGTTGGAGGCAGCAATTGCAACAGCGGCATCGGCAGCAACTTCGGCCTTCAGTTTTGCAAGTTCTTGAGTCCTACGGAGGCGGAGCCACTGCCGAGCTAGGTCACATGTAATTAGTTTATCGTCAGTGTAAAGATACTGAATGTGTTTTGTTGAGCGATTTGCTCAGTTTTCTTCAAAGTAGCAGCAATAAAATCGATGGTAGCTTTTGCATTAGCACGTAAAGCTTGCTCTTTCACCTTCATGTTTAGGTGATTAGTTTTGGAGGACTTAGCTCCTTGAGGCCGAATCTGTGCAGGTGAGGAATTGGTGGGTAGAACATCACCATTAGGGGAGACAACATCACGTCTATCAACCGGAAACTGGTTCGGAGCAAGCACATCGTACCCTGCAGCCTTCCGCTTGCCCATGAAGATTGCTGCAAAATGAGGATAATTTTTTAGCAACAACCAACAATGTTTTAAAACAAATGTCTTCCCACATTTTTGTTTGTACAAGTTCATAGCATCCAAGACAATATCATCTTCTGTTTTTCCACTCTCATCAAGATCTTTGATTGTGCAATAGCAACCAGTGAACTTGGCCACAACAGCCTTAATGTCACACCACTTTGTCTCCAAAGACCTAGCAAGACGATTTGCTCCTCCCTCGGGTTTGTGCCTTGCATAGTGCGACGCAACAAATGTCCAAAAAACCGCATTCTTCTGCCCTATCCCTCTTCTAGAGTCTGTAGAAGTGTGCATGAAGCTCTTGCAACATTGTTCTTCCTCCTCCAGGTAGAAGTTCCTGCCCTTCTTTGTCCTCCCACCCGTTGCAGCCACATCCTCTCCCCTTCTTCACATAGTAGAATAAATCCAAAGAAAGGAGATTTGAACGATGGCGTTGCCATGAGATGCATGGTACCCGAGGCGAAAATGCCCAACCAACTCCTATGGAATGGCCGCCCCGGTGCCCATTTACCCGGTAGTGGCAACTGGTGGACGTTTGGGCTTGGCGGCCCCGGCAGCTATATACCCGGAATGCCGTTCACTTGTCAGGTACCCAGCCTAGTGGGGACACTCTAAGAGAAAATGTCTCAAGAGACCACACTACTACCCAAAATTGAGAGTAAGAACCCTAGGCGGTGATGTGAACTTATTCTTGCAATTGAAGGTGAGCGATGAAAACAATTCCAAAACTAAGTCAATAGACCTCAGTTCATCCGAAATGCAATTTCTCTCTTGTTGATGTAGCACTCAACTTGGAATATGGAAGGATGATAACCAACTTGGTTGCACATATGATCCAGTTTATAGTTTGGCAAAAAGATCAACACTCTTCTAGATATGGCTTCCCGAAATTTGTTGTTTTGTTAATTGGCTTAGTTTTGAGAGTCAATGTACATAGATCCTCCCAGTGAGTGTGGAGTGGTTTACTAAGATTTGAAGTTGTAGTCCAATCTCGTCTTAACATGTGTTTTTATGATGTTTGTTCTTTAATCCTCACCTAGCCACACACCAATCAAATATAGATCTCTTAAATAAGAACATTCATTAAATAAACACTTGCACACTTGGATATGTATATGAAGCTAATAGTCCAATCACGGAATGACACAAGTCTTTGTGATGTTCATTTTTAACTACAAGCCTTGGCATATACCACTCAAATATGTCCAGTTTAGAAGTGGGCTAGGGCGAACCGACCCATACATTGGTACCTTACCGGATGTCTAGTGATGTCACATTCGAATGAATCGGCCCTCAACCTCATAGGGGGTCTTTTTGTATTGGAGCCACTTCATCCACAATATGTAGGATGGTTGATTTTAAGTGAGTGCCACGAATCCCCAGCCGTTCGCCCTCCCCGGTAAGGTACGGATATATGGGTTGGTTCGCCCCAGCCTTTAGAAGTGTGACCTCCTGAAGCCTGTCAGGGTGTCCTATATACAAAAGTTACATGGATGAGACTCGGTGAGGGCAGGATCTAAATTTTCTAGAACGGGGCGGCACTCCTCCAAAGACAGAATTGAAGACACAAATACCCTAAACCAAAAGGCATGTTTTGTTTGGATGTGTGATGGACCTTCAATCTTTATGGAGCTTTTTTTCCACATTTGCAACTTCTTTTGGCTGCCTGTCACCAGGCGCTTGCTACGTGCTTTTATTAGCTCAGCTAGTTGACTCCTAAAACCATCAGAAAAACTATGACGACTACATACATAATTGCTCCCGCTTGAACTCTATGTCCATCAACACTGGCAGTTTAAAATTAAACTAAAAATGTAGTGCACTAAATATGATATTTTAGTGTCCTATGGTATTTAATGTCACTATGGTGTTTTTTGGATGACACCTCCTATGAATATTGTCACGGATGATTGAAATTTGGATGAAAAACTCACTCAGTAAGTGACAGCGATTGCAGCACTGTAAATCTATAATCCCCCAGATTTTTTTACAAGGAACGACAAATAATGTTGGTGGCACTACACCGAGCATAACATTATTTAGATCCATAACAATGTTCTGTGGGACTGACAGTATTCTGCGAAATATTCCACCATCCAGGCTGAATATGAGGAACATTCTTCAAAATATTTTCAATCCCACAGAACACTGTTATGGATCTGAATAATGTCTTGAGGTTTACAATTAGTATTGACAATTAGAATTGGTAACAGTAAACATCCTATTTAGTGTAGCTCACATTGTTGGATAGCATGGTGCCGCCTCCGGATTTCAGTCAACATATCCTGCTCATATTCATTTATCGTTTTTCCCCTTTACACGATGATGATGATGATACTTAAACTACTTCCTTTTGCAACATGCATGCAACAGTTGGCATTGGGCGACCTTTCTCCATGTCTTTGCTTTGAAGGTGTCTTGAAGGGCACCTTGTATTTTATCTCGGGCCCGTTACACAATATTTCAAGTACAAATTCTATCACACGACTTTATAATATAGGTCAAGAGCGTTAGTGTGTGCCAGTATGTTGATAGCTTCCTTATTCATAATTTTCTTTTTAAGGATAGGTTCTTTCTAAAAAGGACATTCATTAGAGAATTGACATCAAGAAGCAGTTTGAGTTAAGCTAAGCAGGCCCAGGGTGTATTTTTGACAGTTTTTGCAAATTTTTTGACATTTTACACACACAAAAATTGCACGTCAATTTACACGCACAATTTAGACTTTGACATGTAGTGTGACTTGTGAAGAGTAAAATCACACGCCAATTGACATGCTAGAAATTGAAATGGCACGTACTCCTAAGCATGTGACATTGAGGTAGGGTCACTAGACTTAATGGGATAACTATCTAATATTGGATGAAACGAGGATGAACAATTTTCTCATTTCCTTATCTCATCCATGTATGTATGGAAGAGGCGGTATTAGGGTTTTGAAAGGGGTGGTTGAGCTGAGAACGAGGCCACTTCTTGCTTAGAGTTGCAAGAGGAACAACCAACGCCTCTTTGTGGTTGATGCATATGGTTGGTGCATTCGTTAGATCATGGGGCAACATCGAAGTTGCGAAGGTGTTGATTCCCAATTTCCCATGTGTCTCAGTCGTTTTCATATCAATAGTAAACCTCCGATGTGTGCAACAATTTGGATCAAGCATATAGGGATCACAATTGTTGCAAGTTCTAAGGGCTGCAAGCTCTAGGATCAAGCATGGAGATCGGTTTATGTTGGTAAAAAAAAAGGAACCAACAATAAGTGGACGTACAATCTTACGGATCATTTGATGGTAAATTTAGAAGAAGAAATTGCATTAGCTTCTATGACATATATTGAAGACTTAGATTCTTATGAGTTACATCTAGGGGTTGAAAAAGTCTTCAACAACATTATAAATGAATGTTGGGGTTTACATTATTAATGAATGCTAGGGTTTACATTATAAATATGACAGGGGTTCATTATTATTCAAAAGCATATTTGTACACTTATGTTAATGACTATATATGAATGTAATTTTTTTTCATATACATATTGTCACTTGTATTTTTATCATTGAACATGTACATGTATTGCTTGTTTTTGTATATAGGGAATTTTTTAGAGTATGTTGTGAACGCACGTGGTTCTTGGGTTTTAATGAAAGGTGTACCCCGGGGGTCTGCTATAGAGGGATTCTTTGTAGACTCCAATGTTGTGGCGGCGTTTCTTGAGGCTTCGGTTGTGTTCACAATCGTGAATTGCAATGTGCTTTTGCTTTGGTATCCCCCATTGAGGTTGAGCTTCATTTGCTTCCAATGCAAGAGGGGTATTGTGTGGCATCCTTACATTTCTCTTTACCATACATTGGGTCCCTTTTTGATGTTGTCCCCCCTCTTATATTTCAAAGGGGAATATTGTTTGGTACGGGGGTTTGCTCACATATCCTCGACAAGGGACCATACAATCTTAGATTGTTTGGGGTCATACATGGTAGTGTGGACACTTGATTTTGCATGTCGGGTTGTGGAGATCATATAATGTTGGGTTAGTACGCATGTTGGTTGCCATGTTGTCCTAGCTCGGACTCTCCTTAGTCGACAAAATATGGATCGTCTCACTTATGATATCTCAGTTTCCGTCCATGTTCCAATTGCAAATGCATGCAACACGAACAGTTCTATACAACACATTTCATTTTGTTGCCTTTATCTCTTGTGCAAGGCTCGGGGGGGTGACTGGCTGAAAAGTAGAAACCACGTGAGAACAACTATAGGGTGCTTTTTATTCATTGGCAAGAAAATTTATAGAAACTTTGGATCTACCATAGCCTACTTAAATTGCGAAATATGTGATTATATATAATTTAGCATAAAGGGAATACTCCCACTTTAGGTTTGAGGTAGAAAGAAATTAATATGACAAAAAATAATAGATGGATTTTTAAAAAATAGAATGAGTATATTCACATATAATACATGCAAAATGGATGAAAATTGAACGACTGGGTTATGATGTGTACACTCTTCTTTCACCAATATATAGCAATGTGGATATACGCCATGCCATATTGGAGTCTAAAGCTTGCCTTTGTACAGAACGAGTAAAACAAAATTTTATAAGTGATTTAGCATCACTTGAAATAATATAGGTTTTCTTTTATAATTACCCATAGGGTGCTGAATATTTGGTGAAGTTTCTTTTTCTTCTACTTAAAGGGTTCCCTAAAATCCAAATGAGGAGGTAAATAGCCCCCATAAAAATACCCTTTGTACGCACGTGGTTACATAACACAAGAGGGAGTGACCCCCCGAGGTGCAAGGTGAGCTAAATGTTTTTAAATTCTTACCCGTTTGTTTGTTCATTATTTTGTTTCCTTGAGTTTTTTTTTAATGTAATCAACTCATGTTTTGTATTCGGAGATGTTGTGGACATCTTCTTCATCCATGTTGCTTATAGCCTTTGGTCTGGGCAAGTGCATTTGCATCTGGCCTATTTTTGCAAATTTATGGTTGTTGTGCAAAACGGTTTATCAATATCATGGCAAGTGACGGACTCTAGGGGGCCCATATAAGTTGTTAGCCATTGCCTAGCTGCTAGTTGTGATCCTCAACCTGGCCATTTGCTTCCTTTGTGAATTCCCCGACCACACTTGCGAGCTGACTAGCGAGATGTGGGTCTCATTGGAGGTGCTCTTAGTCCTCATTGGCATGTTGGTAGAAGGTAGTAAACCGGGCACTTGCAATTGAGGGCCTAGAGACGTGAGCATTGCTTGCCGCCGGTCTATTTCGCCCTTTGAATATTAGAATTTCAAGTTGAATTTGATGGTGAGAGCATCTCCAAAGAAATTGTTCGAGAACATTGTTCACAAAGCCTATTCCCAGCCCCACTCAGCCTATCTCTTCAGCTGGATAATGTTATGGCACTCCATAACATTACTCAACTGATGAGGTGTGTTCATTTGAGAATAATAGGCTTGGGTGAGGCCCGCCACCTGTCCCGGTGTCTATGGTGGGTTTCCCAACAAGTCACTTGGTGTGTTGTCCGGTTTCCCACCTACTTGGTTCCTTTGGTAGAACCCCCAACAATAGTCATGTCAGTCACATTTGAATGACTAGGCTCCTAATGACTAGACACCTAATGATAACCCATGCCTAAACCAATACACACTGGAACAATCTATGCGTCATATAAATCATCAACTCCAAGCCATGGTTGGGAGGCATTGGTCCCGCATGAGTGGGAGGGTAGCAAGGTTGGCTCTCATTGGCCTTTTGGCTTCCTGGACTTTAAAATGCAGTTGGGCCCATCTAGGTGTACACTCACCAGGGCTAGGCAATGACCCGGGGTCTACTAATGCTAAGCATGGCAAGGCTAAGTAGGTATTAAATTATTAAATAATATAGACAAATGGCGGTAGCCGTGCCCTGGCCCCGGCCCGGGTTCAGACTGAACTTTATTTAGATGCCGGTATCTAATGTGATTGTTCCAGAACACTTCGAACATGTCTGGGAGGGTCCCACAAAACAAATCCCGAGTAATGTTATGTCACTTGTTGACGGCTTAAGGGTGAAACATAGGTGTCGCCAAAAGGAAGGTGCTACTTTAAGGCCTTAGTACCTTAAGGCTTCTACATAGCATTCACATTCAACAAATGGTTGAAGATGCAACTTTTATCCCTTGCTCAAATTTCTTGAGGTTCGATTCATGTACGATCCCACTAACAGAAAGAATGAGCAGGGGTAGTTAGTTGTATGACTCAACAGGAATTAACCTTTTCCCGCATGGGGGAAAGATACATTCTCCAGGATAAGAATCACCGAATTTGTTACCCACAGAAATCCATCCTTGAAAACGGGTATCTCTGTACACATGCGCTGTTGATATTTTATATTGGTAAGGTGTGGTTCTCGAGCTCCCTTAGGAACTTCCGAGGTCGAGATGTTATCGGGAACAGTCTCCACTGCCATGGGAATCAATCAGCGGTGATGGAATTACTCCCAAAATTCACTCAGATTTCCATCATCCCGAAGGGATGTGAGCGTTTGATAAGTCCTCACAGGATTTGCTCATGACCTTCTGCATGCTTTCTCATTTTGCAATGACTAAATCACTCTCCGATGTACATTAGAGGCCACATATCCATGGATACTTGAAACGTTGAGCCTCGATTCATAAAATCAGGCTGTGGACCTGTGGTAACAAGGAAGCTACCGAGGAAGGGGGCTTAACAAGCTCAACATGCAGAAGATTGAGCACTTCAGCTGATTTTGCACCCGAAATAGCATTGGCCTCTTTCTATGTGGTGACATGAAATCGGGATGAACCTTGTTAATTAACCACAAACTTGGGGGGAGGATTCTTATACTGCACCTCCTTGGTGGCTACCATATACAAGGTATGTCCAGAGAGATTTTGGGCACAATTGGTCGATAGTTAAGTGTTTCCAATTCCAACCGGTTACATGTTGATATCTGTTGGGATTCCTTTATTGATCTAAGATTCCTCTAAGATGATCAGCAAGACTCCTCTAAAGCCTTGAACTTGAACCGGTCATTTCAGAAACTCAACTGGCCCATCTGCAACTACCGATCAGGTCTCCCCACTCGTAGTGCAGACCTACAAGAGGACACTTCCAACTCCACATACACATTTGCCTGTTGGATGGGTGTATGTCTCATCCAGTTTAGGAAAGGTGAATCGTGAAGATTGAAGTTTTAAGTATCAAAATCGGAGTTGATATGCATAATTTTCGAGAGGTTAAAGTAAAGATTCTTTTGTCTCTCGAAGAAATCATATAAGCCTGTCCGATTGTGTTAAGTACTGACTTTAATGGTGTCTTTATTTTGTCTCATTGTAAAACATGTCTTTTTGATGTCCATTCATAACTACAAGCCTTGCTATATACCACTCAAATATTCAATTAAGGCTCACATACCTTAACATCTGCTATTCATTAAATGAAGATGTTTCCCAAAACCTTTCCCATATTTGATAGGTAGATGGTACACTAAAAGTTCAATTTAGTGTGGTCCATATTGAATGAGTTGCAACTATGTAGAGGGGGTGTCACATGCACTTGGTCTTACATGAATATAGTGCCACACTAAATCAGGTGTTTAAAGTAATGAGATTGTAAGAATCTTGCTCACAAAAATACACTCTAAACTCTATAGTATCACACCTGTGGCAACCAAACTGCACGTGATATTACAAAATCATGTAGTGTTAACATGGACGCATGATAATAGAGAATTAGTGTAGCATATGACATTATGGAATTACACATAGTGCAACATTGTAATGTTGAAATTGATGATTCCATACATGGGACACAAATAATCTCCCAAAGTTGCACACATATTTAAAGCTTATGGTACAATCAGGCAGATTATGTAACGATCGGGCAATCCAAGGAGTTGATAAACACTTTGTACAAGACCTTGGTGCAAGACCCCAAAATGGAATAGATTGGGAAGATTATGAAGAGGGTGGTGGGGGAAATGATACAATTATAGATCTATTGCACTTTGGAGACAATGATTGAATAGGTTCCCTGGTGCGTGAGCAACCAGGTCATTTTTATTTTGGGTTAAGTGAAGATATGGAAGCTTCGGATGTATGAAGGAGGCATTTGGGCAACCAAGGCATTCAACGTGGGCTCTGTGAAGATGATGTAGAAGAATATGAACTTGATAATTTTTGGACAACAATTGTGCGGTAGACTCCTGGTGTGTATGTGTCTACATAAGTGAACCTTTTTGAGAATTTGAATCTTACTCTTTTTTTTGCCTTCAAATTGTAGATTTCAACTTTAGTAGAAAACTACATTTGTTTAAATGGTGAAAGAGAATTTGCTAGCACTACTAATTTATGTCATGTGTGGATCAAAATGAAGTGATGATATTGAAATCTTTGCAAAAATTAGACATTGAAGACAAGGAGCTCAAGGTGTAGCAATTCTGATTTAAGAGAAGAGAAGGACTTGACCTCAACTTGATCCATTTAAAGGAATTTATAGAATATTGCTCAATTTAGCAAAGAAACAATGATAGATGTCAACATGTAACCGATTGGTCTTGGAAACATTAGGATATTGATTGATTATGCCCAAAATTATCCCTGGAAACTACTGACCCTATATGCAGAATGGTCGAAACTTTGACTCATAGATCCCCCTACAATGAGCCTACAATTTGGTATCACATAAACCCTTGAGCGAAAAGGATCCACTCTTTTCACCAATTGACCAACAATTATGAGAGATGTACAATCTGCACATTTGTGGTCACCATAAATCCATCTCAAGAAACATACATGGAAAAGAATTATCAATATAAAGGACATCAACCAAATGCAGACATGAATGCAACTCACCTCATCTACCTTTTCAAATTTCAAAGAGATGGTATTGCAAAGCTTAGCAAATTCCTCCTTATTGATTTGGAGACAACCAACACATCAAATTCTCAACATGGACAAAACTCCAAGCATCTGATGAAGAATGCCACTATTTGTTGAGACGATATTTACAGCAATCAAAAATCGGTGTATGAAAACGAACCTCGAATTCACCACTATCATCCAATGCATAAAAGATTGATTCTATATCTTCATCAACAATTGATGGAAGTCCCCTACAACAGTACCAATTATATGATGCTCGATCTCAAATTCAAAACAACCCAACTTCTAAAGATATGTAAAAAGCAAAATTAATAAGGCTTGCATTTGAGATTAGTAAGTGACCTTCACAATGAGTATTGCATGCACTTATACATATGCAACTCAAAGAGCTTACCACATTGGTGGATTGAATTGCGGATATTTAGTGCAGCAGTCATAGGTTCTGCAGAACAATGCACTTTTGTAAGTGCATGAGAATTTGGACAGGTTCCTCCAAAATGTGGTCCCAAAATGTGTTTGAGAATTCCAGTGGATTCTGGGTACATGGTGCACTAAAGTGCATGGGCCGCGGCGCCGAATGATTCAAGGATCATTGAATGGCACATAATGGCCTTGGCTGTTTTGGTTTCACATTGTGGGAGTATTTTGGGTCACCTGGGGATGCAGAATCTACATGCGTGCTCTTTCACAGCAATGAGCACTCAGGGTTTAAGGAAGCAAATTTAGGTTTATCCGAGGGAGGTGGCCTGTAGAGCCCTACATTGGGTGCCCATACCCATGCCCATGCCCATGGGTTTTGGGTGGGGATGGGTTCGATATTATTGTTCATGGGTGGGCATGGGTGGGCATTGTTTCCATGCATCCCTGCATCCAACTCCAAATCGGAGTCAAACTTCTCGGATGCAGGGAATACGCTAACCAAGAAGCGCTCCGGGCTGAAGCCAACGACAGTGAACGACTTTTTATTTGTCCAATCCAACCAAGACTTGGTGTAGGCGGGTAATACATATTACACAATTTTTGAATACATTGGCGCAATTTTAATAGCATGGGTGGGCATAGGTCGTTGCTGATGGTTATGGTCTGGGTATGGGTACAAATTCGAAGGAAAATGTCAGGCTCTGGTGGCTTGGCACGAGTACGTCCTAAAACTCCGTAATATGAAACCCTGTAATGTAACTCACTGAACCCTAGGAAATAGATGTTCTTATTTCAAATCTCACTCATTATTGTCACATTTCTTTCCAACAATCAGCAATTCGATCCACCAATGTTTAGTGTCATATGGTAATTTATATCTCTATGGTAACTTTTCGGATGACACTTCTTGTGGAATAAGTTTACAAATAGTCAGAAATGATGGATAAGCTCATCCATTGGCCAAAACCCTACCTTCTCTTGTCTGCAACTTGTGATGAAAAATTGTCATGGATGATTGAAATTTGGATGAAATATTGTCACTTAGTGACAGTAATTGCAACACTGTAAATCTATCATCCCCCAAAAACGTTACAATGACAAAAAAATGTTGGTGACACTATACCGCGGTTTACAATTAGTATTGAGCACGACAAAAAGAATCGGTGACACTAAATATCATATTTAGTGTACTATTTTCCACAAACCTATCCGTAGCAGAAGTTCAAGCAAAATTCATCTTGCATACACTCGAAATTTCAACACATGAGAGAACGTCACAGAACTTAGGCATATGCATGCGATCATTATCACTACAATAAATCATACGCCTGTCACCAAATCCAACTTGAGAATTTTTGTCCACCCTGAGTCCTATGAGAAGTATGATAGGGTTTCAAGAGTGCATATAGATTTCCAGGAATCTGTATGAAGCACTCAATTAAGAATCAACACGCCTATGTGGGATGTATTTCAAGTTCAAAGTGGGTCTGTATCAAGTGAGAGTCATAAAACAAGGTTGGCAATTTTGAGTGACCTTTTAATTGAAACACCCTCCTGCTTGAACAGCTGGAGGAAAAATAGTTAATCAAGAAATGTTTCATCTGGTAGAGACCAATGTGAGATACTTGCACTCACAGAATGGGAAGACCTCACAAATTGACTTAGCCTGATCACCCATGGCACTTACCAGATATGCTTAAAGGAAAAGAAAATGGGAGGACCTTCATGGAATGAATGAGGGTACAAATATGTACTGAGATGATGTGCCTGGAAGGGGCCTATCTTCAATACTCCTGCACCTACCAGCCCTGCCAATACCATGGAGTATTAGTTGTGTGCATATAGGAAAACGATTGAATGCAATCTCAAAAAGATACAATACAACCCACTGTAAGGAGCTCCACGAAATAGTCCAATTAGTGTGGGTGGAAAACTAATGTGGAATGAATAAATGTGGCGCAACACTAATTCTTTAGTCAAGGTAGAAATAATGTGGGCCCAGACCCCAGGTCTTCCCAAGCCTTCCTGGAGACTTCCGACCAACACCTTTGGTATTGATTCAAGGACAAAAGTAGCATCAAATATAATAGTCACCCACATCCATTTCCTAGAAAAATAATTAAAGTGGCCCACACAAATGTCTAACTAGAGATTTGGCATGGGTTGAAAATTAACTAGGCTCACATTAATTCTCAATTCTCATTATGAGAATTCACGTGGGTTTTAGAGAATTACTGTGGCCCACACTAATAGGACTATTTAGTGTAGCTCCTTATAGGCAAGTATGTAAAACCATTTGATAAAAATCTGCATGGTGCTAATCATTCACTGTAAAGTATTTAATGAGGCAGTGAAATATACTTGACAAGAGGGGCAACAAACTTACCATAAATCTAGGAAGATAAATGACTATTAGCGCGATGATGTAAAGTGCAACGCATATGGAAGCCCCTGCAACTGCCATATGTAGAAGGCGTGTGTTGTCTTTGTGAGGAACAAAGACTGACTTCAGTCGATTTATCAGCTCAAAAAACCGGTGTGATACCTGTTTCAAATATAATACCACCATTGAAAGAAAACTCAGTAGGCAGATTGGAGAGGTAGACACCAACAATGTCTTCAAAGACAAGAATTTGGCAAAAGGTGAGTTAAGAAGGTTACCAGTATATAGATAGCAGTCGTCAACATGAAGTTGATCAATGGGTAGTCTGGAATGAGAGAAAGCAGCAACTTTGGTTGCCCATTTGTCACTCCCGTTCTGCAACAGACACAATACATGTCACATTTAAGGAAAACCAGTACACAGATAGAGTTATCCTTTAAACTCCATGGGACTTTTCATTGGAAGTTGGTGGTCCCCTATGATCTTCCATTGGTTGTTTCACTACACAAAGTTAGTAATTTCTTTCCACTTGTGGTGCATGCTAGGAAGTTGTGTTTGGATGTGAAAAGAGAGCAATTTCTTTCGGTTCATTGAGGGCCAAACTCATTTTAGAACCTCTTGGAATGCCAAAATTTCCTCAAAAATGACCAATGTATCAAGAAACTGGCAAGAGGTTGCTCACCTGAGCCAAATGTGGAACTGCGATATGTAGGTCTCCAGTGTGATTTTTCCCAACCATCTGTGAAAGAGCCATTCATGGCCTTCAGTTCAGAGCTCTAGACTCCAGATTTAGTGACCAATTTGAAACACTTTGATGGAATCAATTTTCTAAGATGCACTATTATACTGAGGTGAAGTTGCAATGTGACAGAAGTGCAGCCGTGCTGCTAAAGATTATTAAGACACTTACGCAAATAAGGTGAGGGAGTAATTCCGGAGTGTCTGCGAGAAATTTTGAAGCACAATGTAGACTCTGCATGCAACCACGATCTCAACAATTCAGCCTAGATGTGCAATTTCTATTCATAATCAGAAAATAGACTCATGTACAGATCATGCACCACCTATAGTTGAAGCCACTAAACAAAGTTTGATGGGACCAGTATCATAATGCCCTAAGCTAGACGTGTCTAATTCGGTTACTAATCTTAATCAGACACACATTTTTGAGTGGTATGTGGTTAGGTGTGATTCCAAGAACAGACGCCCAAAAAACATGTATTCAAAAGAGATTGGACTACGTGCTCAAAAAATGTTAACCATTCTAGGTTCAATAGTCACCATAATTGGAGGGACCTATATGACCACTTTGATCATGAATTAAATGTCTTATTTAAGCTCCGAAAATTATGAGGACAGTGGCTTTGGCCTCTATTTGGATTTGCTAACCATGTCGTACTAATAGCAAGTTCCATATCCTAGGAACAGTGGGCTAGTCAGGAAAAGTAACCACTTAAGAACCATCTACCTATAGAGAAGCAAGTCTGATAGTTCTCAATTGATGCAATGCAAACACTAACCACTGGATCCACTAGCAACAAGCATCCAAACATAAGATATCATCAAAAGCTAACTAAGAAAAAGCAACGGAGATCACAGAAACAAAATGCAGAGAAGAAACTGTACGTGATAGGGATCCATGATGTATAAGGGTGCAGCTTGTTGTAGGAAATCTTGTCTAGTGTGTATATATGTGTATACCACAAATATCCCACCTGAAATTGCCACACATAGGACATATAAGCAACAGATCCATGGAGAATGAGGACTACAAAGAATATTAAAGCTATGAAATGCCAAAATATATTACTCTCAATATATGACTAATAACAGCAGAGTTAAATTACTGAACCATACCAACAAAGCAGCAGCAACAATGCCCGTCTTCATGGCCCGTCTCGCCTTAACCTCCATCTCCTCAAGTTTTTCTAGCCATCTTTCCACCTGCGAAAGAATCATGTTCTTAGATTCATCTTAACGCACTCATTTGAACAACAGCATTTTATCAAACACACTGTAGTGTACCAACAACAACATATACAAATTATCATTAAAAAAGAAGGCTTGGGCCAAAGAAACTTACTGCAGGGTGAAAATATGCATAAAGCATGCCAATAATCCAGATGTAACGATCCAATCCAGATCGAAAGTGCCATTCATGTAGTAAAGGCAGAGGCTGCTTTGCCATAGGGTCACGGTATCCTGCATGTGAGAATAGAAAACTTGATGTGAATCATTTCTTAAAAGCCAACTACAACAAAATTTTGCATAAATACAAATAAAGTGAACCATCTAACAACCAACAAATGTCCTACTTTCCTTGTAAAAACCTCAAGGGAGAGACCATGGGATATTGCTGAGAACTTTTGGCACTGGTTCACTGTCTAAAGGCCTGATTTTACATTTCATAAACCCTAACAAGAAAATCAGGAAGACTTGAAAGAGAAGTAGTTGACAGTCTCTAATCTACTCTGCTGGGACAGATAGATTAAACATCAACTCAGAAGAACGTACCCAGAAGAAAAGTCAAAGGTGCCCAGATGAATTCGAATACACCAGGAATCTCCCACACGAGAACTACAACCAAGACCGAAAGCCCCATTTTTACGGCAATCACAGAGGGCACCTCATTGTGCTCTCGATAAATTCCAAGGCATCCGTATACCATGAGGGTAAATAGTGTGTGCATGGGACAAATGTAATAGAGCATGTAGTCATTGTTGAGTACAACGCAAGAAAAGAAGACCAGAAAATTGAGCCGCCACATCATCTGTGAAATACCCAACCTTGTTAAGTGGAGCAACCTTGAAAGTACCCTCCAAAGTTGAAATATAAAACTAAGAGCATAGAAATGAAAACAAAAACTACATTTTTGTCCAATTACATGACCTACTTTACAAATCAGTTACTCAAATATTCAAGGTTACAAAGAATTTAGCACACCTGTGCAAAACGGCCCAAGGTGAAGTCTTTCCGGATATAGTAGTACGAAAAATTGCCAAAGCCAGTCATCCACACATAGGCAGCTATAAAAACTCGAATTGCATTGTAAAATTCTCTTGCTTCGAAGTAGTGGTACATTAAGAAAAGGACCTGTAAAATGGACTTGTCAAAGAAGAATGGAAAGGAAGTGATATGAATATAAATGATTGTTTGAGCACCTTCTGAGGTGCTCATCAATTGGATGCACTTCCAGATACACCTATTCTTGAGAGTTTGAGCAGTGTCCAACTAGAGTTGGATATAAGTGAATAAACTTCTGAATATGAACAACAAATATTAGAATCTGGACACATAAGAACAATCAGTAAGCAATTATAGCCATACATAGCAATGAAACAAGTACCCCAACCAACTTTTGTTTAGAAACTGGAGCACTAAAATAGTCCTGAAATAGAACATGACAATATGCAAGTCGTATACAAACCTGCATCCACCCTTTCCATTCCTCAGTCTGATGTCTGTTCAAGTAGAGTATAGATTTGCCTGTTGCAACTGATTTGTCAACATGCTTCCTCAAGGAGGTCACAGCTGATACCAATAGTAGTAGAAGGTACAAAAATATAAACAGATCCCTGCTGTAATTCTGCACAAATCAATGTTGCAACAAGCACTGAAAGTAAGTCAACAAGTCCAAACAATAATAAGCCCCAGAGGCAGTTCCATTAATCATCAACCCTTTTAACTGAACACCCTCACAAGCTACGATGAAATTACCTTTTTGGATGCAGAAAAGATGTTTGTTCGATCACAGATATAAAGGTAGCAGAGAAGTCCCAACAATTCTGCACTGCAATCACAAATTACAGTTCCTGAATATGAGGACAAGCCAAATTACAAAGATCCGCCCAAACTTCAATGGTGATTTATATTGGAATGTAATGCAATGATAGAGCCAACAGAAAAATTGTCATCCAATCATCATCAGATCATACATTTGCAGTTTGACATTCATGAGATGTGGGTGCTACAAAAGGTCATACATAGCTCTTAAGGTCAGGCGATTCTCGACCAGGAAGGGCTCATTCAGCGTCAAAAATCTGCACCACACCCACAAACATTTGAATTTATTATAAGAAATCACAATCATTCTTCAACTCCTTACACTTCAGCTGTAGATAAGTATGAAATTTTGTGAACTTTTGTGCACACTGTTCCACATACTTGGCGCAGGCTTTCATAAATCACCAACTCGTTATCCAATGACCAAAATTTCACATACCAAGTACAAAGAAACAACTCAAACCATACTGAATACATAGAGTAATATATAAAGTGACCCACAGGAGAGAGGGTGTCAGAAAATGACATACTTTACAAGAGATACTTTCACCGGAGCAAGACTTGCTCTAAAACTTGCACTTGCATGGAGACCAGCCTCTAGCAGTGTGGCCTTCTCCTCCTCTTTAACTGGGTCGTCCCCAGGCCCCTGGAAATTCTCATCTGAATGTCTGCAAAACAAAATAGTCCATCACAATTCAGGCCATTTTCTTTGTGGAAAATCTTGCAATTTGATTTCAAACAAAATTTAAAACACCAATATGAATATCTCCAGGAAGGATGGGAGAGAGGGTTCAATTTTGCACACTGATGTAGAGAATAGTAAGTTCCAGACTTACAAATTTCTTCTGGGCTAATGCAATGCAAGCCACAAGAAATGCTGTAGAAATTTGGATGCTTACAGTTTGGAAGAGGGTGGAAGCTTCTTGAGCTCCAAAATCTCAGCATATATCCACGCAGTTATCAACGGCATCAATCCCAGAAAAAAGGCCACCTGTTCTCACCCAAAGCTAGAAGGTCAGTTACCAACACGACATATGACCATAGTTAATTCTACGATCCCATGTAGTAGAAAGAGACTCTGTTTCACCAAGCAACAAGAGGAGTCTGAGAAAAAAATGCAATAAAACATTGATACTCTTTCCACATCAACCGTTTTCTAGGGTAAGAACTAGGTCGGCAGAGAATCCCCTCTCCCAAATGGACAAAACAGGGTCAGAGAAGAAGATCTTTCGGTTCTCATGTCCAGAGAAGAAGAGAAACCTCCTCCATCCCAGATCAACACACCTCTACAACCAAGTCTGGGCGCAAGGCACTAGTAAAGAGTTTGCTTCAACAAAGAAAGATATCCCTCTGTGCTTAGCATCAAATGTGATATGGGAGCTTCAGAAAAGTCGTGAATTTGATGGTTTAGTTGAACAGAAGAAGATAATTGCTGTAAAAGGCTTTCCTACAGGTATTAACAGCATCAACATGCATGTGTTAAAATAGACTAAACTGTCAATATATGTTACTAAGACTAAATGCCATGTACATATTCTATGTCTCTTAGCCAGCTCCGCTCCTCAAGACACAACGCTAAAAGTATGAAACACCCCGGTATTTGTGCAGATCAGAAAACTTAGGGCAAAATTTTCCCAATCACTCAACCACAACAACCTCATCTGCTGAACACTCCCCAAAAGAACTCTCATTTACGATTGCGGCCAATGCAATAAAATAAGGCACCGGTTGTTCAGACTTCTCCAGCTAATAAAGGACGCTCCTCGACATGCTCAAAGAAACTAAAACTCCATCCGATCTACTTGAAAGGGTAGGTAAAAACAATGTCGAACCATCCCTGTATGAATCTCGCAGCAATCACCAACCCCATTGCAGCTCACACTTGTACTCTCGTAACGAGTAGATCTATACTACTACCAAAATCTCCCAAGCACACGAGACAAACCCATAACATAACCTGAATCCCTCACTTTGAGTCTCCTACAGCCTAACCCAACTCCCAATGCAAATGCCTCCCCTTGAGGTTTGTACCTGGCCGGTCGAGACACTCTCCGCGTGCACGCCCTCGGTATCCATCCTGCCAACTCGGGCCTCTCCTCACACCAAACCGAAGTCTCCCAAATGCCCGTTCCTCTATTTCTCCTTTTCCGTTGTGCTCCTCTACTCTGCTCCCAAGTACAGTGGTTTCCACCCCTACAGTTTAGAGCATGAAGCGCACCACAGCCTCCCTCACCCCCTGCCTCACCCGCGTCAGAAACTCCACCCGAATTCCAGCGGACGAGGACACCATCATGCTCTCGGTGTCGTGCCAGAGGCTGTCCAACTCCAAACCCTCGTCCAGTGAGTTCAGATCCTCGTACCACAACCTGAATATGCAGGAGCACATCGCAACATCATCCTCACCGTCGCACACCCCCCAGTCCCAGCAGCTGGACGACGACGACGACAACGACAACAACAACAAAAGGTAGGGTTGGGGAGTGAGTGCAGAACGATGGGAATAGAGGAAAGGGGAGAAGAGCTTGCGAATAGTATGTAAGCTGAGATTATGTGAGTGAGTGACGAGAGATTCAAGTGCGACGATGGAGGACAAGACGAGTCACGCTTCCTTTCCTGCCTGCCTGCCTTTCCTTCTCCACTTCCTTTCTCTTCTCTTTGGCCCTTCTCCTTCCAAGCTTCATGAATCATCAACCATTTTTGGAGTTCTCTCAAACCTAAGGTGAACATGTCTTAAAATGGTTAGTTTTGTTGAGGTTTACCATGATTCTTAAACTTGGAGTTTGGGAGTTACTTTTCTTTCTTGGATCCACGAATTTGGTTTGAGGTTTTAGAACTTGGGAGATCTATAGAATTTTCTCATCTCCCAAGTAGTAGTCGTTGTTGTTATGATTATTCAAAGTCAAAAGTGCGGGAGCCATAAAATGATGAAGCAGGTCCCCTAGTGATGTTGAGTCTAGAATGGTTCGGACAAAATTTGAGCACACATTAGTATTCAAATATAAGTGATTGATTGAGATGGGTGATTGAATCAGGCATGTGTATTTTATTGTAAGAATATGTGGGCCAATTTTGGGGGGCGTTTCTAATTTTTACGGAGGGTTTGGATTGTTGGATCGGATTGGGAAGTGTTTCGTCCAGTTGGCAATTGTGAAGCGTGTAGATTGAGTCATTTTATGTTTATAGTTGGAGTTTCATAAGTTGCAGAAGTTATAACAATTTGTTTTCCCAAAGGCTTGACATTTGGTACATGTGCGTGTGTGGTGGGGGGAGGGGGGGAGGTTATTGTGGACACTTCCAACTCCACAAAGATGCGAGTACTCTCAAACCTAAGGTGTGTTGGCCCTGCTTCCAACTCCACAAAGATGTGAGTACTCTCAAACCTAAGGTGTGTTGGCCCTGCTTCCAACTCCATGGACAATTTTGGCCGTTAGATTGAGTCGGAAATTATTTCATTTGGTTAGCAATTTGCAAATTGCAAAGGTTGTCGTCTCAAGTTTCAAAGGTGGAGTTTCGAGGAAAAAAGAAGAAGAAGAAATGCAAGAGAAATTGTAAGAGTTTCCCTCCCCTCCTTCTAGAGCTAGCACCCTTTATTAGTTTCGAGATAACAAAAGTTAGCCATGATATATCTATTTTCATAAGTTCTTTTGATAGATCAGTTCACATCTTACTCTATGATTCAGAAGTTGTGATACCATGGTCCCAAGATGGCATGGGCAAATTGTTGTTGAATTATTTACTTATTTTCAAGATTCAACTTCTACATATGAAATTATTTATGTTAGATTCTTCATTTCCCTTTACAATATTCAAATATTTCGACAACAACGTAATCTACTAATCCCCAAAAAATTTATTTAACGTCAAAACCGCCATGGGACTCCGGTAGTAGGTTCCGGAGATAAAATGTAGGCTTTGCATCAAATTGAAGGCTCCTGGGACAACATTGAGTGCCAACCCTAAATCATATCTTGGGTTCTAAATTCGAGGATGTCTTGGAACTCTCAAGTTTTGACATATTGGTTACTTGCTCTATTCAAGGCTCTGGTTCCCCCCCCCCCCTTCTCCACTTAAGGGGGAAGAAGATTCAACTTTATGCTACCTACTACACATTTGAATCTATAAATTCCCATTATATAAGTTGTACTTTCTAAAAGGTACATAATCTTCTCGAATGCCACAATTTTTTATTTATTTCAGGTTGATTGTTAAAAGAACAATTTTAATAGCCTTCGATTTTTGGAAATCTCAAGTAAGTTAGGTTACACATACTGTAACTTGGTTTGCATAAAGGTAGACAGATCTTATGTGGCTTATTTTCTTAGTTGGACCCCTTTATTTGATTGGTACACGGTGCAATGAGGATCAAAGAGCAAACATCACAGAGACATGTGTTTAAAAGAGTGGACTACATCCTCAAATACTAACAATTGAGAGGACCTATGTATCCAATCAACAAATATGCACTTCCGATAACCACAACGAAATTAGGGGAGGTTCAAAGTTCAATACTTTTTGGGGGAATATGTTTCATTATAGATTTGCTAATGCAACACTAGTTTTGTTGTGTAAAATCTAGTTAGTAGAAGTTGTAGAACATGAAAATCAAACCAAATAACATTCACATACCTAATATTGGTTGAGATACCCAAGTTCTTGAGACATGTGGGCCCATGTTCCTACCTAAATCAAGAGCATAAATGGTCCATATGAACCCTTCAACTTCCAACCACTTTCCATAAAATATAAAATAAAATAAAATAAACTTCCAATTGAACCTTATGTGGTTCGAGACGACCCTAAACTATTGGATGATGGTGGAGAGATACCCAAATCTCAAGGAAGAGGTTGGCGGTTCAATTCCCGACTGTGAAATCTCCTCTCTACTTGACAAAAACTTGCTAGGTGGTCAACTGCCTCCTGTGCTTTGGCATTGGCTTGTTGGCCTTCTGTCCCAAAATTTTATTTATTTAAAATAAAATAAAATAAAAATGAACCTTATGTGGTCACTCTTCCTTAACCAACACCCATATTTGAGTAGCAAAACTGGTAGGGCTTGTACTTAAGGACCGCTTTTAAAAAAAACATGGGTTACAATAAGATTGGATTAATATGTGCTCAAAATGCGTATAACATTTCAGGTTCAATATTTAACATAATTGGGAGGGTCTAGGGTTAGAGGGTGCTAGAACCAACACCCCATCCAAAACCAACATCTTGAAACCTTGCATGATAAATATATATTGATTATGAGAATGTGAACATTAACCCCCCCCCTTCCCCCCCAAAATAGTTTTGGATAATCTACCAATGAAACTTTGAACCCTTATAACTTTTGCATACAAAATCCAAAGAAGACATACTTTGATGCGTTAGAATTCTCTTTCAATTACTAGCAAGAGAGAAGTCATTTTTTCTTCTTCCAAATCTAATAATCGTATGTGTACTCAACACTTAAAATAACGGTTTTGGCACCCTCTACGTTATGTGATCGTTCAAAGAAAAACATCATCATCTTATCTTCTTCTTCTTCCTCCTCCTCCTCCTCCTCTTCTAAACTTGTTGAGCAAAACACTATTCACGCATACAAACATGTTCAGCCACCCCAGGCATAACACTAGTAGATTATCGGATTTCAGCCTCCCAATTGTCTTAATTATGAGTTGATAGGAAGGAGTTGGGACGTATTTACATGGGAGCGAACCTTGAAGGGCCAACTGATAGAATGCTTTGTTGGAATCGTGGCGAGGGTACTTACCGAAAGAAAACATGGCATGCCTTCTGAATATTGTCATGAAAGGTTTCCATTGTCAAAGTGCATTCTTTGACTACCTAACATATTTTGCTAGCCAAATTTGAAGAACTTTCCATATAATTGATACGTTCTCAAGCTCACAATGGGTTTTCAACCTCGGGGCGATCACACCCCCTTACGTTTCATAACCACGTGCGATAAAAATTTGTTACCCTATATTATATGCCATGGATCATTTTAACAATTATGATATTTTTTCTACATATACATAACCATTGATAATATCTTTTATATATTTTTTTGAATTTTTTAGTCATCCTCATTCTTTTTAGTAATTGTTTTAGTCCAATTCTAAGTCATTCTAGTTAGAAACGGTATGTTTTATTAAAAAAAACAAAACATCAAATTTTGTTATCATTTTTTACTGTGTAATAGATACTGTGTATATCTACTCATGAAAACAAAATTGATAAAATTTTGACCCATTTTGGTGATGCTTTATGTAAAAAGTATAATTTTTTTATCGCACGTGGTGTTCAACTTGACAATGGAGTGCACCCCCCGGTTTTCAACAATAGCTAGCTCACTTATCCTCCTCTTGGTTAGTCAATAAAGCAACCTCGCTTTCCTAACACCTGGCCGGACAAGGATTTAACACCTAGCACAAATCGACAACCATGTGAAAGACATCATGGGGTTTATGTCATTGGGAAACCCATGACAACCCAACTGCATCGAATATAACATACAATGACATCAAGGAGGTTTATTTCAGCTAAATAATGGAACTCTTTCCATCTCTCGGGGAAGAAACTAGATTACATCCGCCTCAAAGATTTTCTCAAATACGAATGTGAATTATACTTGAAGCAACCATTGACACCACCGCAAACACAAGATCATTGTTGCCTACCGCACCTCGGACCATAGACTTGCCATTTAAATTGGATGATGGACGATTATCCCTATCTCTAGAGATACTAGACTATGCCACTTTTGCTCCTATAATGCAATTGAAAATGAGGCACATTACGTATTGGAATGTCCTTTATATAAACCCATTAGAGTTAAGTTTCCATCACTATTTGAGAATGTAGTTCTAGGGAGCCTCGAGTTTTTCTTTCAATTGGACCACCACGTTGACATTAGCCTCCGCACTCCGCCAGTCTAGATAATCAATTGGATTTGAAACCATCTTGATGTACTTTCAAGTGAAAGCCACACATCCCCAAAACTGGAGGTTTTCACAAAAAAACCGTCTCGGACTAGAGAGGTGAAACCGAATGTTTTGAAACTTGAGGCCACATTACATGTGCAAATGAGCCGCCATTTTCTTTAGTTTAGTGATACCCCACCTTAAAAAGTTTGCTACTTTACAAGGATCAAAATATTATTTTTAAACATCTAAGGCCCCAATGTTGCGTTCTTATTGGCTCCCAAAATGACGGGACGTGTTTTCCACCCACCATTTTTCAAGAGTTGGCAGCCCGGTGAGAAGGCACCCTACCGTTCCCAGTTGCCAGTTCAATGAAGAATCAACTTTTTATTTAGCTCCCGAAATGCTAGAAAGGTGGCGTCAATGGGAGAACCTAACAATTTCACAACCTGTGTGCCCCCCCCCCTTCCAGTCCCATTAACCTTTTTGACATCATGGACTTTAAAATCAATTTCATGCAATTTCATTTCATTGTAAAAAAAAGAAAAATAATTTTAAAAAAGTACCATAACAATCATGATGTCCATAAAAATCATGATGCACCATAAAAATCATGATGTCCATTTAAAACTCCACTAAGTTAGAAGCTGTGCTAGAGGAAACCAAGCCAGAGACCAACACGAGGGCCAAGAGGGCATCTTAAAAGTGTGCACCCGAACTCCCATTCTAATAGTTTAAACTTAAACTATCGTCGAGGCGATTCACAAATGCTTAGCCGGATGAGACTATTCTTCCCAGCCCGATCCGATCCAACGGCTACAAATTGATGTGAGTTGGAGATGCCCACAATCATTAGGGCCACATGCCTTATTATAGAGTGGAAAGGTTGTGGAAAGACAAACAACACGGATTTATATTCTCCCCAGTTGTCAAAAGCTCACCAAACGGTCACTATATGACACTGCTGCGGACATAACTTATTAGTCGACGTCTCTGTTCACAAACAAGTGCGAGAAAATTCCCGGGAAAAGGGCATAACTCACGTTCTAGTACTGAGTGTGACCAAAGCACCGAAGGCCTGTGATGGCCTGTGTTACTGAGAACACGTCCGTTATGTTCTAAGTTAGTACCAATGTCGTGCGGATACCGTAGAGGGCACTCTATTTGGACAAACATTGATTATATTTCTTTCCAGTTTTGCCAAGTGTCCATCCTACATTGGTTGAGACTTTCTTGAATCCCACATGGAAACTACATTCTGGAAGTCATAAAGATGGAAATAGAGGGCTGGGGATTCGTGGCACTCACTTAAAATCATCCATCCTAGATAGCGTGGATGAAGTGGCTCCAATAAAAAAAAGTTCCCCTATGGGGTTGAGGGCTGATTCATTCGAATGTGACATCACTAGACTAATTCGGGGCCTTCGACTCTATTTCCGGAATCAAATTGCCTACAAATAGTCATTTAGATGATTCTTGCATTTTTTTTCATCCGCATGGATGATTTTTAAGTGAGTGCCACGAATCCTTGGCCGAAATAGAGCACTTTCTACAATATACATGTTTAACGTAGGAATCAACAAGGGTACGTGTACGGGTGTAAAAAAATACCCAACCTAGATAGTATCACATGGCCAGAGTTGGCTAATGTTTAGGTTTAGGGTTTCGCGGTGTCTTATGTAAACTCGTCCAATGTGAAGTGAAATTGTAGTGAACTCTTTTATAGCATGTAGTTTCCTCATTCTAGAGGATTTGATTTCGGAAATAGAATCAGAGATCTTGAAGTATTGTTCTAGAAACGTTCTTTGTAGGAGGTACAATTTACATATTAAGTGGGATTGGAAACAACAACGTAGCTAGGTTGTCCAACCCGTGGGTGAGGGTTGACTTGGTGGTTTGGGGGTTGTCCTTGGTTGGTGGGGTGGGGGTGGTCCTCGGTTCGGTGGGTCCGGGGGGTTGTCCTTGGGCAAGGGCCAACCGACCCATACATTGGTACCTTACCGGATGTCTAGTGATGTCACATTCGAATGAATCGGCCCTCAACCCCGTAGGGGATCTTTTTGTTTTGGAGCCACTTCATCCACGATATGTAGGATGGTTGATTTTAAGTGAGTGCCACGAATCCCCAGCCGTTCGCCCTCCCCGGTAAGGTACCAATATTGGGGTTGGTTCGCCCCAGCCTTGTCCTTGGTAGGGTCGGGTGTTGGTTCTTTTTACGTGGCGGTGTTTCACGCCCGAGGGGCCCCGCCTCCCCTCGAAGTGGGCGTGTTTTCTTGGTTCTTTCAATTCATTTGGCGTTGGCTCGGTTGGCCTTCTATCTCAAAAAAAAAAAAAAAAAAAAAACAAAAAACATATGACTTCACACTACACTTGAGGGTCTGTGACCACACTACATGATTTTGGAGGTGTCATTGGGACAGCCATTTGGACACTTTCTTTTGGGCTCTCACAAATTCTTCGTCACGGCTCTTGGCTCGTGTGTGAAGTGGGCATAAGTAATTTGGGTAGGTTCTTAGGCAATAATAATTGGTGTCAATTGAGCTCCTTCTACGTTTGGTTTCATTGTGTGTAACTGCCATGCCAATATAATATTCATTCTCAGATGTGGGAGAAGAAAATATATCCCATGTGAATATGTTATGTACATAATTTTCCTCGTTTGAAGGAGGCAACTTATTGTTTATGATTGTTTGGGATCCATTACACATTCCCTCCTATTATGTCCCCGAAAGCCAGTCATTTCAAAATTCCCGTTGCTATTAGTGGAAGTAACATCTCTCCCACATGGCATCCACTACAAATAAGGTAACGTAAGATATAATTACCAGACAATTAAAGTAATATTAAGTCAACCTATCTACGCAGCACTGCTGCCAACGAATCTAAACTCAGATAAGGTTTACCTTGTTTTATCTTCCTTCTATTTTCTACTTATGTAACTTAGATGTGCCTCGTCTTAAATGGACACTTAATTTTGAGTGGTGAATTGTTTGGATTTGGGCGAACCAACCCATACACTCGTTCCTTGTTGGATGCCTAAACCCTTGCCTCCAAGGAACCAGTGTACGGGTTGTTTCGTCCCAACCAATTGTTTGGGTGTGGATTTAAAGGATCGCTTTACACATAGACCAAGAGCCGTGACCATGAAAATATGAGGGCCGGTACACACATGGCTCCAAGTCCTAAGTCTCAATTCACTTCACGTCAATCCGTGCAATCTCAGCCGTTGAGAGCATGGAGGTTGGGACTTACCACCACACAGGGTCCTCAATCCCAAGTAGGACATTGTAACATGTATTTGTTTATTATGTATCTTTGCTACCCCTAATTTTAACCAAACTCTACTATATGTAAGACTAGAGGACTCCACTATGGGAGATCTAATAATTCTAAAAGGTACATGGGAGTTGCCCACTAGTTGGGACTATCGTGTTACATGATGTTCTCACCTCGTACATAATGACCATTAGTTAAGAGCACTTAACTCACCCAAAGACACGGAGGGAGAGCCGGTTAACTATATGCTTGAGGACTACACTAAATATGATATTTAGTATCACTTACTATTTGGAATTACGCAATGCTACAACTGTTTAGTGTTTTTTTACCAACAAAGGTCAAATTGGTTGTTTGGACATTATAGGACATCACCATCTTTGCTTGGTAAAAGATCCCATCAATGGTAATATATATATATATATATATTGTGTAACTCAAAATAGTAAATAACACTAAATGTCATATTTAGTGTAGTTGAGGGAGCTTTAACTCTTAGTTCCTACAAGTATATAGGCTCAAGGTTAGGTGGATCATGCCTCTTATTTTTCCTCTCCATTTTTGAGAGACGTTACATTGGTATCAAAGCTCCAAGCTCTTGTACCTCTGTATTTTGGGTGTTGTTACTTATCTATTGTGTCACGTTTGTGTTCCAAGTTGGGGAGACAATTAGAGTTATTTCACAAAGGAAAAGAACAAATTTATTGCTCAAGAAGTATAAGGAGTAGAGTTTAAATTAATTTTGTTCTAATAGCAACAAGAGGAACGCTAAGGCATGTGCCCTAAATTCTCGTGACATGCTCCGTAATTTCTTGGGAGGGTGCAAGAGGAGCAACATGGTGGGTGCATGAGGATCAACATGGTGGGTGCATGAGGATCAACATGGTGGGTGCATGAGGATCAACATGTAGGAGAGGGACTAGGAGTTGGCCATGTATATATTTTTAGAAAAGGGGTGGTTGGTGAAAAATTCGAAGTGCTCTTGAAGCGTACAAAGTACATTCATGCATGTTGACAACCAGTGCAATAACCGGCCAACTTATTGATACCCACACCATAGTGATACCATGTCTTGCATGTACATGGGGCACTTACTAGATTAGCACATCAATTTCATGTTTTTACCTATTCTATGAGTTATTTGCTTGGTATAAATTTTGTTGCAAACTTTTGGTGACCAAACCAATAGGCCATATGCACATTTTGGTTTTTTGCAAGTGTTTTTCAAGGTTTTTAGGAGATTCAGGTGTTTCCTTTTCAATTCTTCTATTTTTCCTTGAATATATTAGGACTTGTCAAGTTTTTTCATTAAGTCCTAGGGCTCTTTGGTTTTAGGGTATTGTTTCCATAGTAGTGTGGGATACTATGACAACGGATATGGGTATCTTTGCCCTAAGTACAATGCCTCTCCTTCCACCATTAACATTTTTTCTACCTTCCCAACAGTTGCAACAATGGAGGAAAATATGGACAAATTGCTCACATGGAAGATATTGGAATAGTGTGAAGGTAAATTCATTGATGAACATGATCAATTTGTGATGTTGGTACTAAATTGTGAGAAGCTCAAGAATTTCATGGAAAAGCTTGAGGATGGCCAAATTTACCCAAGGATTAAATATATCTTTCTTGGAAATAGTGCAACAAAACTTAAGAGAGTAATTTTGTTGATGCCTTGACAAAACTTGAAAATTTCCAAAAACTCTTTAAAATTATAATTTTGGCTTGGGTGGCCCACATTTAGAAGTTCCTCATTGCAAGTTGCATCATGCAGGATAATTGGGTCAACATAACCTCCATTTATTTGGAGATTAATGTGGCCCGACATTGGGACATATTGGCAGAAGAGCTACAAACTGTTGGGAAGGACCCATTGGATTGACAACATTTCAAGGAAGCTTTTATTTGTTCTTACGGGAATGTTAAATTATAGCGGGTTGCATGTACCAAACTCCGCCTTCTTTCTCATAAAGGGTATGTGGAAGAGTAAGTCAACGAGTTTCAACATTTGTGCTCCCGCATAATTAAGTTTTCCATCTCCACTGGTGCTACTGTGGAATGGTTTTTAGCGGGGCTTAAAGAAGATTTTAGAAACAAAGTCATGGTGGTCCGAAAGGGGATGATGGTCCTCGGAAGAACATCAAACACCTCATTCACGATGCACTCACCCTTGACACCACTTATACTCAAGCTTCAAAAGGGGGAGAGGACACCAAGCCCCAATCCGACACGATATAGCCTATTAGTTCTAGAGTCGTGTGTGGAAAGGAGACTCGTCAATCACGCTCCTTTTGCTCCAACTTCTACAAGTCCAACACTTAGACAATGGGCTAGTGTCTAGACAAGGTCAAGTTTTGGAACAATTATTTGATTTATCATTAAGCATGCTGGAAGTTATCCAAAGCGAACTCAATAAGCAATTTAATGTAATTGTGTGTGATATTCTAAATAAGGACATCATTTATGAACTTTGTTACTCCCACTAAAGGTTGTTTGTGATGAAAAGTCTAATGTATTTGGAACTTGTTCATTAATTAATCCCTCGTCGGAGGATTTGCAAAGTTTATTAAGGGCATATTTGCATGGTAAAAATGAGGTATCCTATGATACCAATACATGTTTTTTTGTTGAAAAACATAAGGCAAAATACCTTAAGAGAAATTCGACAAGATTTAAATTGTTGCATCAACCTAGATCTAATTCAAAATTATGGCAAGTATATATGGATGATGCCATGCCACACATTTTGAATAAGCTCACTATGTCATCTCAACTGATGATGAACTTCTCAAGGCAAGTAGTGCATTAGGATGCATATATTTTAATAAATATTGTTGCATCACATTGCTTTGTGAGATTTTCTTTTGCAAATACCTTCGGGTTGAAAATAAAGAAGGGCAATAACACTTTGGTATTAGGTAACATTGATCAAGTTCCTATAGACGGCCATATTAAAGTCATGCTAAGATACACATATATTATAGTCAAATTAATTCCATTGTCTCTAAGTTGAGCAATGGTATTGACATGAGATTGAGTAACAAAAGGCTAATACAACACAAGGCACGCTTGGATTTTCAATCTATATATTGCGTGTTTTTTACAAGGGCCATTGTTAAATGACTATGTACAGTGACAAACAAAACTAAGTACAACTCTGACTCACTTCCATTTGAAAAATCATACCATAAGCATGAGTGGGCAAGATCCAAGTGCATTTAAATGAAAGTTGTAGTACATGATGTACTACATAGTGCCAAAAAGTTTGAAGTGGATTTTAATTAGGGTGTGAAAGATATAAAATGTCAAAATTGGCTCTTCAAATACTCAGTATTGTTTGAAATTGTCTAGAAAGCCTTCAAAACATACAAGACTTCGAACGAAGCCAAACATCTGGCATGTTGCCTCTATGGTAGTGTCAAACATCATGTTAAACATGCATGGAAATCGGCATTTGTATGCTTCCAATAAAATTCAAATTGTCAAAAAATAGATAAATTACATTAGAATGGCATTTGACAATCCTTCATGGAATTGATGGCATGGGGTTGTAGTGGACATCATAAAGACCTCCAAGTACTAATATGGGCCATTGTTGTGTCTATTTCAACTTGTATTTGAAAATTTTCAATATTAAAAAAATCCTTTATAATCTAAGTTGTTTTTAATGGAATATTTAAAAACCATTTTAGTATAAACTTTGCAAAAAGGAGTAAAATACGACTTTAGTTATTTGATCAAAATCCATGTACATAAGTGCAAACAAGTGAAACAAATGTGGTGGATAGAAAGCTTACATCAATCGATATTGGAACATAAATCAATTTTGAAAAGAAAAAATTGTAATATTCCATTACAAACATCTTAGATTATAAAGGATTTTTTTTTAATATTGAAAAAAATTCAAATACAAGTTGAAATAGACACAACAATGGCCCATATTAGTACTTGGAGGTCTTTTATGATGTCCACTACAACCCCATGACATCAATTCCATGAAGGATTGTCAAATGCCATTCTAATGTAATTTATCTATTTTTTGACAATTTGAATTTTATTGGAAGGATACAAATGCCGATTTCCATGCATGTTTAACATGATGTTTGACACTACCATAGAGGCAGCATGCCAGATGTTTGGCTTCGTTCGAAGTCTTGTATGTTTTGAAGGCTTTCTAGACAATTTCAAACAATACTGAGTATTTGAAGAGCCAATTTTGACATTTTATATCTTTCACACCCTAATTAAAATCCACTTCAAACTTTTTGGCACTATGTAGTACATCATGTACTACAACTTTCATTTGAATGCACTTGGATCTTGCCCACTCATGCTTATGGTATAATTTTTCAAATGGAAGTGAGTCAGAGTTGTACTCAGTTTTGTTTGTCACTGTATGTGAACACAATGCAAAGTCAAAGTCCAAATCCCCACAAACTCACTGCCATGCAATTCAAACGGTCAATTCGGAAGGAAGCAACCACGTTCCTAGTTCAATTGATTGTGGTTGGAGATGACATAGAGAACACAGTGGCACTACCTTATACCACAATGTTGGAGGCATTTGCTTATGTGTTTCAGCCTTTACCAACCGAATTACCTCTAGAGCAAGAAATTGCCCATACTATTCCTCTTGAATCGGAAGGGAACCCACCTTTTAGGCCAATCTATAGGTTGAGTCCTCTAGAGTTGTAAATCAAGAGGCCAAGATGCAAATCAAGGAATACTTGGAAAATGGATGGATTGAGCCTAGTTCGTCTCCTTATGGGTCTCCTTTATTATTTGTCAAGAAAAAGATGAAGCACTGTGAATGGTGGTCAATTATCATGCACTCAATAAGCAAATGGTAATGAATTGTTGTACATTACCTCATATTTATTGGAAGTCAATAGGACTAGAGATGAGATTGCACAAGCATATTACACATCCACAAAGGCATATGAACAATGCTTGGAGTGAGATGGTCTCATGCCTCCTTGCTTTGGCTTTTATTGTTTTTTCTTGTTTTCCTCGGTTCATACAAACAATATGGGATAACTCTTATCTCTCTCGGACCATTGTTGTGGCCTTATTCTAACCTTATTGTTTCTCATGCCTCGTCCATTACATTTTTGTGACTATGAGCAATCTAATGCTCCACCTTCAACCATTTTCTCTACTCCATCTTTGGAAAAATATTGCACAAATTGCAAGCAAGGCTCCTTTTTGAACCCATCACAAGCAAAAAGAAAGGCATGTAAAGTTTGAAATTAATCTTGCCTATTGAAAGGAAAATGAAATGAAAAATGCATGTCATATGGAAAGGCCAAGAAAAATAAATAGGCCCGTCCAAATAAAGGTCTCTTAACCATTGTTCGTCCACCATATTCCATAACTATGGGGAGACAATGTTGTATCTCATAATATATAATCCACGCTTCGATATTAGATTGACTTAGGATATATGAGTCAATTTTTGCACCTATAAGTTTTTTGCACCTTGTATTCAAACATGTTTTCCTTGCAATCTCTTGACCTACCCCTTGTCAATCAAACCTTGTCTCTAGGATTTTCATATCCACTACACTCAATGGTATTGACCATATAGAGCTTGGAGCGATATGTACATTGAGTGTTAAAAGAAAAATGTTTGTCTATGAACGTGTTTGCAAAGTGTTGGCAAACATTTTGTCTATGAACCACATGTTTGCAATATGTTTTTTGCAATGGAATGCCCTAACTTCTATGGAACTTTGAATCTTTCTTAGGCAAGGTGGTCCCACCATTAGTTAGTTGTCAAGTTAGTGAATAATTACTTGCCCTTCTATTGTATCAGATGTGTGTGAGCTTGTCTCTCTACACATGGACAAATAGTTGGTGTGTTTAATAGCTTATCACTTGTCATGAGAGAAGTATAATGTGAGTTTGAATCATGTGTGGGGGTTCCAGTAAAAAAAACAATTGATTTTATGCAAAGACAAATAAGGAAATGCACATATGTTTGTATGAGTGTGGAATTGCGTTGTTAGAGATACTTGATTGGTGTATGAGTTCAAATTATGTCCAAAAGTAGAGGTCCACATAAAGATATCAAGTTATTATACATCAATGCATCTTAATTGTTTGTGTTTACCAAACTAGATTATCAAATTGACCTCAAGATGACTTGGGAAGTAATTCAAGGTTGGGCAGACCAAGGAGGGATCCTCACCAATTCTCTATAACATCTTTATTTGGTTCTCAAGTTCATAGAGACATGAACCTTCTCAAAAGGTACATATTTTAAATCATGTCCTCTAGGCTATGTAAGTTTTGAAGTTATTGATTATCTGGGGAGTGCTATCTTGTGAGCGGTGAGCAATGAGCGGTGAGCAATGAGCAGTAACTTGTGAGCGGTGAGGAAGGTGAAATATTCGGCAATAAGGCCACTAGTATCCTATAACCGTGGAATTTTGGCATAAAAGTTTACAATTTTAGGGTTTCATAATAAGAGGTGTGGGGAGGATAAACAACATGATTGCCAAATTATGAGTAATGACCAATAAGAAAAAAAAAAGATGTACACGACTATGGGCATATATACATTCAATAAATATAAAATATTTATCTACATACATCTTTAAAAAACTATAGCCAAATTATTGCATACACATGTTTATTTTGTTTTGTGGCTCAGTGATATCATCAATTGTAGCAAAATAATCAACAAGGAGTTTAACATACATACACATTCAAATTTAACACAAAGCCATCAATACTGGAAATTTTATTTATTTCAACTTATCAATTGTAGATAGGTTTTTGGTTCGGGTTCCAATTAAGAAAACCACCTAGGGAAGACCAAATGAGTGTCAGATTGAATTCTAGATGTCACTATTAGGTGAATTGATAATTCACAATGGAATGGGAATGAATTTATGAGGTAAATCATATGAGAATTACTCTTTAAGGTAATTATGGGTCTTATTAGACGGAAAATTTGGGAAGAAGGGCCGTTCACCACTGTACATGCAATTGCTTTGTCACTCCCTCACAACCCACACTCGTCAGTAACATCACTCTTATCGTGTTTTTCCAATACAGGGAGTCACGGCTCAACAATAGTCTTTCATGTAACCAGTAATCCACATATAATTAGGGTCGAGGGCACCCTAACTTGAACAATCGTCTCTCCTTTATTTAATGATATTTTAGTGGATCATGAAATACTACAACTCAACCCACGGGTTGTAAAATTCCTTAATTTATATCCCAAATTTAATGAGGCAGGGGGACCACCGTCCGTACCTGTTTGATGTAATGTAACATCTCTGTGAGTGTCCAAGGACTATAAGCCATACCACATGTTAGCATTCTCCCACAATGTATTTCAATTACGTCCTTCATCTTTTAGAATGATTAATTAAAATGGAGTAGGCGATATTCAGTTTCTCTCTTTATCTCTTTAAACTTAATAATACAGCACTTTAACTTAATGCTTCAAAATAGATTGTTATGACTTGCAAAAGTCTAGTTACAAGTAACGAGAACTAAGTACCGGAACCTAAGCAAACTGTAAGTAAGCGATCGACCTAATCCTAGAGTCCATAGTCCACTAGAAGTCGGCCATAGTCTCAGTAACAGTCACAAGTTCCAAGTGTCAAGTCTCGTAGTGAAGGTCATAGTCTTAGTAACCAAGAACCAGTCCAAGTGTACTCATGAGAGGTTCGGCAACCTTTACCTTATATGGTTGCCCTTGAACGCCATCCCAAGCGATATGGGATAATTGTCCCGCTGCCCTCTTTTTCCTCAGTCTTTGGACTCTACGTCCGCGCTTCTTTCCTTCGCCATCGCGTCACTGCACACTACAATCATTCACTTCTGGAGCTTCCATTGATCACTACAGATTATGGGCTCGACTAAATTTCTCAAGGCTGGTCCCTTCTCGCTCTTTCTCAAAGGAATGATAAAATCCTCATTGTGATATGGGCGTGTGACTTTCACAGTTCTCGCTGTCCTAATTTTTGGGGAAATAGATCCCTCCACTCCTACGATAACACCCCTCAATTGACGCACTCCGGCTTCCCACTCACATTGCAAAAAATAAAATGATTATACACTTCAAGGAATTGCGTGAATGGACATTTATGACTCAAAACTTAAGGGAAATGAGGGCAGTAGAAGTGAAAATTTCCCTCCTGGCAGTTTTCATTGACATTGTAGTAAGAGACAATAATGAATCATGATTCAGTTCATTCATTCCTTCGAGGGCTCAATCAAATATTTCGTTAACCTCATCGAACACAGAATACAAATTAAACTTCTCAAGAAAGGAAACTGCTTCACTCAAATATTGGTTTATAGGATGCCGGCTCCACCGCTTGTCCTTCAAAGACTTGACATCTCCTTCACAGAGATGCAGCAAAATTTTAACCTTCTCTAACGAGTATCGGTTCACCTGGGAACACGACTTTATCAAAATCTATTATCAGGTGCAATTTGTATGCCGAACTTACGGATCAGAATTTGTCTCTTCATGACCAATTTACTGATTTGAAGCTAATATCCTGTTTGATGACTTGAGACAAAAGGAATCTGTCCCATTGCTTCTTTTCTCGGGTGTAAGACAATGGCTCACAAAAAGTCACTTGACAATTTGGCTCAATCCGATATTACTCCAGAACGAGGAAATTACAAAATGCATAAGGCTTCATGCCTAATGGAGATATTGAAAATATGGCCTCTACACGGGGATGTATGATGGCAAGCCCTATGCTTTACTCAAGAGGAAATCTCACACTGGAGAACTTTTTTCCGAGTCATGCCTCGATTGCCACTTTAATTAGGCCAGAACTTACTTCAATATAACATGGAGATTCACACCCTGAAATTATGCGCAGTCAATCAACTTCAAACCTCCAGCTAAACTCACCCTCTTCACGAGAGAGAAATGCAATTATTCATCTCATGCATTCATGAATTATACTTCCTTATTGCATCTAGACATTTGTCATTTCCGAGCAATTTGAGACAGCTAAATTACAAACTCACAATCCATTCAACCATTTTTCGGTAAAATCAAGGCTTCACACCCAACAGTTAAATTAACTTCAGAGCATTCACAATTGGCACAAACATCTGCTCTCTTCACGAGAGGGAGAGGAAAAAAATAGTTCTAAAAAAAACTCTACTTCTTTTAAAAACTATTTCTCTTCTCTCAGCCTCCTCGCCTGACTATAGCCCTTGGGTGACAAAAGATCCAGTTATAACCGCTATACCTGTCTATAGCCCTACATCGAGATGATAATAGTCTGCCCACTAATATTTTTCATTAACCACTGACTATGGTCATACATTCTGACATGAGTTAACTGTTACTAATTTCAACAATTTCAGCTTCTAAGTACTAATCCACAAAACTTGTCAATATTTCAAAATTTTAAAGTGACAAAAAACTCCTCCTCCTAACTCAAAACTCGAATTGATATACATGAAACCAAGAATTCGGTTTACATCAATTAACATGAAATCCAATGAACACGAAATTTATTCATCGCTAGTGGACATGCTACTATCTTTTGCCTCATCATCTATATATATTTGAACACCTCTACGTTGCGAATTGATTTTGGAACTATAACAAGATTCTTCATTTGAATCCGAATCTTTGATATTTAACATTGCAAGTGCAACATCCTCGGCGTATGATGGAAGACGCGGGCTAGTGCTTGGACTTTGTAGGAATTGTCTATGTGCCCAAAATGGGAGGCATTTCCTCTTTCCATTCATATTCCTGAAACCAAATCAATGAAATCTATAAATAAATTTGAAAATTTAAAACTGAAGCAATGAATTCAATAAAATTCATGAATTGAATGAACAACTATTGTATTGAAACTTACTCACACTCAAATTCAAGCATCTCCTCATCTGATAGATCATCATCTTCTCGTGCAAGATCTTGAATATTCTTCTTGGAGGACCCCTCTTTTGGAACCTTTTCCAAAAGTGGTTTCAATATGTGCTCAAAAATGTCACTATCACCCTCAAATGCAAGAAGATGCCTGCCACATGCGCGTGTTGCTAGGATAGAAGCTCCAGTGGAACATGTCAAATCAACAACGCGTCCATTTGTTGGTGTAAACAATTCAATAAGGTCTTGAAAGAAACGTGGTGATTTTTGATATGGCCCCCTCCAAGGTTTTCCTGATTTTTGAAGAGAGATGTTTTTCTCATCCACAAAATTGAAAAGCAAGTTTTGGTTTTTAAATTCAGTACCAAAAAATATGGACTCTGGTTGTCTTGTGGATTTTGTGGTTGTAAAATCCCTTACCAAGACATGAGCCATAAATGCCGGAGTCTGCAGAAAAAATATAAATGGTGTTTAGACATAATTTAATACAAAAAACATAAAACAACTACATGAAAAAAATGATGTGTAATACTTACGGTGTAGGTAGGACATTCCGGATCCTTGAAAACCATGTACGAATTGAGGCAAATGAAAGTCCTAAGAACTTTCATGTTGCCGTTGTGTAAGGTTGAATTCAACACCTTTTTGGTTTGCATATCGATAGCAGAAAATACTATAAGGACACCGTCGTCAGACAAGATGGACTTGCAGAAAGACATTGTTGCTATCATCTAGTTTTTGTCATATTTATTCCATAGAGGAATTTCAGTAGGTCTGTTAGAGAGGTTGAAGTCAAGACCATCGGAAAATTGAAGAAACACCATGTCAACAGCGTAGGGGGTCGGACTTCCCATGACATAAAATTCTCGATTGTCATTGAACTGGAATACCACAACACATTATAACATTAGAAGAAGAAAGAAAATAAAATACAAATGGAAGTCAAATTAAAAGACAATATGAAAGAATTAAGGATACATACATTTTCAATGAATGCTCGCCACTGGATCCACTCAAGAGGGCCGACATCCGTCCCTGCAGACTTGTTCTTAACAGCAGTAGATCGAGCAAAAGAAAGTGTGAGAAAATTCTTGAGAATGAATAATTCTTTTCTCAAAAAAGTCGTAGGTGCACGATGAATAGCGTCATAGGTGCTCGAGTAACGAAATTCCAAAACATCGCTCGCAGATTTTGAACTTTCGCCGCCGAGGGTATTCTTATCCAAATCATTGGAGAGAACAATAACCTCTTCAGGTTGGGAAATATCTGATTGAGTTTGTTTTCTGTTTTCTCGAATTGCAAGTTTTTTAAGACGCTTTGGCTCTTTTGGTTCTGGCTCTCGAAGTTTGAGCTGAACAATGTGCGTTTGTAGAATTGCAGCATCGCGAGGATCTATTTCCTTTGCATCATTCATTTGACGGACTGCCTTCTCATTTGAAGGGCATGCATCATGAGGACAATCAAGATACCAACCACAATCCTCGTAATGCGCGGGCGACCAATCCAAACAAATCTCAGTAGTGAACATGCAAGAATCTTTTGCCCCCGTATCACGCCAATTTGGAAAAAAAGGAGGTTCCCTTGTAACACACTTGTGCGGAATCAAAACATATCGGAAATACCTGCAAAAAAATAGTATGAGCTAAATATTGAATGATAATTTAAAAATATAATGAAAAAAATCAAGGAAAAAAAACAAAGAGTAGGATGTACCTGTATAATACACGTTTCATAGCGAAATCAATATTGGGTTGCTCAACCCAAGAGTTGTGTTTTTTGACTTTCTCACTTTTGAACTCACGAAAAAATATGGAATTAAAAGCTGCAAACTTCCAGGTTTGGATATATTGAGAGAGAGTAGGGACATCTGTTGGCAATTGAAGAGGAGATGAAATAATAGTGTGAAGCTCTTCAATGGCTTTTTTTTCCAATTGTGCCCAATATGTAGACTTTGATAACCAATCATCAAGTGCAGAATCAGAGAAGGGAGATTTTGGAAAATGCAATGCATCTTTGTCAAATCTGTTGCCATTCCAAAATTTGAGCCATCCAACTTTGACTTCTGCGTCAACATTACTTACGGCAACACGATGAAGCTTCTCTTGTAATATTTCCGGCACCGAAAATGAACCCCAATGGTGTTTAACTTCTTCAAGAAAAGCAGGCGTGAGGTTGATGTCCGCAATCGCTAGTTGTTTTGTAAAACCAGAAGACAACATGGCACGTTTTTTTTTTACAGCAGTGGACATTGCTTTTGAAACTCCTTCAGATGTTTTTTCAAGAGGATGGGTTTCATTGTATTGGATAAGAGCAATATCACTGGCCTCGGCAAGTTCTTGCTGAAAGAAAAAAAGATTACAAAATATGAGTATATATATGTGATATGAACAGGAATAGACATAAAATACACAGTATGAAAAGAGTGGAAAACTTACACTGTACATGTAATCCAAGAAAATTGGTCGTGTCAAAGAATACCAAGTCTCGAGAGACTTTTCTTCACATCGTTTATAACTTTTTGGATCGAGTTGTTTTTTGAAAGAAGTCAAAGGCATCGTGCCAATGCTTTGCATCCGATATAAAGTGTGCACCAAATTGGTAGAAACATGAGAATTCTCTGTGGACCTGAAAAATGATAGAATTGATTATAATTATGATGATATAATTCAATGAATAGGATAAAAAATGTAAATAAATAAAATAAAATAAAAACAAAAGTTTAGAATAGTACTTGTTAATGTCGTGCATAGCAGTCAACAAGCTTAGAATGTCATCAGGTTGGGGGGCCAGAATGATAGAATCCACAAAGACATGACGTTCATAATCTTCAGTATGGACGCGATCAATGTAATTCTTCCAAGCAAGAAACCTGTGATTACCATCCCATATGAAGAACATTTTGTTCTTGTATGATGTGAAAGAAGGGTCTGAATCTAATTGAGATTCAAAATCGGCATTGGCTTGAGACCAATTTGAACTCCAAGATGCACGGACCTCATCATCCACAAATTAAAAATCTCCTTTAGAATTAGTGGACGAAATGTAGAACACACGATCACCATCACGATAGCCATTGAAAAAATCACCTTCCAATTTAGTAATGTCACCCTTTAAGGCAGGACGCACAATAGGCATAGCAACCATACGACACAGGGGTACACGTAGGCGGGACTTGGGTGTAGCACGGATTGCAGAAATGATTGCAGCTGAGTTCACTTTTCTTTTGTCAGTAAGCTCAGTGACAATTTCTTGATAGGTTTTTCCAACACCGTCATTATCTTCATCAGAGTCCAAGTCATTGAGGGGTTCAGGTAATTTTCTTTTTTTCTTATTCAGTGGATGTAATGACATCTCTTGGCCGCGATGAACTTGGGAAGATTGAAGATCTTGATGTGATTGGTTCGGAGAATCGTCATGAGCAGAAGTTTGGAGTGTTTTCTCCACATCCATTGCTTGGCCCTAAAATGCATAAGGAAGGGATTTATGTTTGAATGTCAATGCATGAAATGGCATAAAGAAGGGGAAGAAAATGGAAGCATAAGGAAGAGGAAGAAAATGGAAGCATAAGATAGAGGATAGACATGCTTGAAGAAAAAGAAAAAGAAAAAGAAAGCATGAGAAAGATGTTATATATGTGTGAAGGAAGAAGAAGAAAAAATGTGCATAAGGAAGAAAACAAACATGTATGAAGAAAGAGGTAATAGGTTTAGAAAATTACCTAAATGTTTACAAGCACCAATAGCAGCAATAGAAGTACAATAGTAGTAACAACAACAGCGGCAAGATCAGCAGCAACAGTAGTAAAATGAGCAGCATCGGCAAGATCAGCAGCAGTAGCAGCAGCAGTAACAGCAGCAGTAGCAGCAGCAGGAGCAGCAGCAGCAGGAGCAGCAGCAGTAGTAGCAGCAGCAGTAACAGCAGCAGACCGAACAATAAAACCAACAGCAACGGGAAAAGAAACACCACCAGTAGCAGCAATAATAATACCAAAAAGATCAGCAAAAAAAATCCAGCAAGAACACCAGCGGCAGCAACAGCACCAACGACAGCAACAGCACCAGCGGCAGCATCAGCACCAACGGCAGCAACAACACCACCAACAAACAAAACCAGAAAACAAAATTTTAGAGCTTAAATATGTGAAAATTAGGGTGGCGGCTGGTTGCCCTAAATTACATACGCGGACCCTGTGCGTTAACGCACAGGGTCCCCGCTGGCAGCTGCGACAAGCCTGCAGCTAGGCCAGCAGACCCTGTGCGTTAACGCACAGGGTCCGCGCATGCAACTTTGAAGAAGAAGAAAAAGAAGTTTGAGGGTATTTTTTTTTTTTTTTAAAAGTCTGGAATTGGTAGATTTGGCAGATTTTGTAAAATCTATAACTAATTCATATTACCTCCAAAAAATTTAAATTTTTTTTTGTATATTATCTAAATCTCCTTGGCTACAATTTTCTCATATATTTTTCTGTGGTTTGGAATCATCTTCCCCACTCTATCTTCTTTGGAATTCGGTGTTTTTGGCCACCTCATAGATTTCGTGTTTTCGGAGAAAAAAAAAATTCTCAATATTTCACATTTTTTTGAAGTCTCTCTTACATACTTCATATGTGTACATTTCCTACTTGTGACATTTCACCACCTTTTCCACAAATTTGGTAGTTTAGCCCTCTCTATGTTGCAACAAATTCATATAATATGATTTTTTCTTTAATTTTAAGCTCCATAATTCGCACTCCAATACCCTATGCGTTATTTAAGTGTGAATTATATAGTTCAAAGTTAAGAGGCAAAACCATGTGCGTTAACGCACAGGGTTTTGCCTCCTAACTTTGAACTATATAATTCACACTCAAAAACCCTGTGCGTTAACGCACAGGGTTTTGCCTCCTAGCTTTAAGCTACATAATTCGCATTCAAATACCCTGTGCGTTAACGCACAGGGTGTTGCCTCCTAACTTTAAGTTACATAATTCGCATTCCAATACCCCCATATTAGAAATTCGTATTATGTATCAGAGCCCCAAAATTATTTTTGCGTATTACGAGTTTAGTACCCGGGAGATAATGACGGTGCTGGTAGCAGCCCAGCTAGAAGAGACCATAAACCGTAAACAAATGTATATAAGTGAGACAATAAGGGTTTACGACATCCGTCTGTGGATGCGAGTTGTCTAAAGAGATTGATGTTTCGGTCTGCGTCAACCCGGGTTCGAATCCGGTTCTTTGCATTGACTGGTGCTATCCCCTAATGAGCTAGTGGTTGAGCAGGAAATAAAGTAGGACGGATACATAGAAGACTTTCCTACGCATGTGTGCATAGATCCTTCTTAATTATTTTTAGTGAAATTACTTATTGTGAACCAACCAAACCGTTTGGTTTTCTATCCGACTGACTACTACTCTCATCAAAAAATTCTGATTTTGTATCATGAGGGTTTAAAGAACAATGCCAATATCATGTGCATTCTCAAAGATTTTCTATTTTCTATGACTTGCTTAAATGATTACAAGTGTAAGGTCAGTACTTACGCAATACATTTCGTCTCTTGCTTCATCTTCATTGTTTTCGTGCAGGGAGTCGTTTTCATCTTCTGTAGACATCTTGTTGTATTCGTTTTCTTCGTCTCCATCATTTTCTGCCTCTTCAATCTGATCGGCAATATCTTTCGATACATCCTCATCCAGCTCTTCTCTTGCCTCTTCATTCTCTTCGTCCAAATCATTCAAACCTATACTCTTTTGTCTTTCTGCTAAATCGTTCATATATTTCTGTACTACAATCTGGGATTTTTTCCTCATACTACTCGCTCGATCTCGAACTCTCTTTGTTGTAAAATACAATCCTTTTCGTCTTTTTCTTCTCCCACTCAATTGTGTACTAGTCTCATGATGATCTACTTCTTGCATCTGTGATAGTGAAATCTAAACGCTACACAACCCACTCTCTATAGCACTCACATGAAGTGTGATGCATACTCATATATATATAAATTGAATCTTATCAACGTGTCGTTCTATTATATTCATTATAATACTTATTTCAAAATATTTTGACAGCGTACACTTTCTTTGTTATTTTATTGATGTATAATTTAAAAGCTAGTTACAAGTAATAACTTAATTATGAAATTTTAAATGGCATGGAGGCTTGTAGTATTAAATTGGGTACGGTTAGGGTTAGGGTTTGCGAATTTCCTGCACTCTTTTTGAGATAATTATTATATTCGTTTTCTTGTTTTTTTCACGCGGAGACTCTCTTATTGCTTTTTTATTTTAATATTTGAAAGTAATTACCTTCATAGCTGTTGGATATTTGGGTTGCTTCTTATTCTTTTCCTCATTTAGGGTTTGTTGTGTAAGCCCCCAAACTACCACTACAAATAGTGTCTCATCTACACATTCGAATGTCTCTCATTTTTCCCTTGCTTCCAAATGGCTACCATTAAAGCATATGGATCATTTGGGCCCTTCATTTTGCCTCTTGATGATGATAATCATGTGAAGGTCTCAGAGGATTTACTTAGTTTGAGGTTCAATCTCCGGATAGGATCTATGTACGTGGAGCAAGAGATGTATTCCGTGGATGGTGATATCTTGGAAACAGTTTTGATTCAGAAGAACATGTGTGAGGATGGGTATGTTTGGATTTTGGGTCCAGGATCATTTAGAGTTATAGGACTTTCTGATTCCCAGATGCAAGCATCCACTGTTGTGTTGACAAACGAGTCTGGCGCATCTACTGTCAATGTACCTAGTGTGGCTACTGTCAAGATAGAACCAAGTGACGATGATGGTCTTGTGCTGTTGGATTCGGATGATGGTGTTTGTCCTATTGTTGATCTTTCAGATACATCACATTTTTCTTATAAAACTAAGAGTTCCAATCCAGTTTTGGTCTCTGTGGATATTGATAAAACCCCTCAGAGTCCGTCGTACATGAATTTGGCTCGCCATGGATCTCCGTCTCAACGTCCATCTCTGCATCCTTCATCATCTTCTTCAGGTTTTACTATTGTCGATGCATTGAAACTGACAAAGTCTCGAAGAAGGTCTAAATCCGATCTTACTGCAATTGATTTTGACAGTATAGATATACGTGATGTCAAGTACTTGCCACCATCTTTTGATGGTGATGTTTTATTTATCTTGCCTCCAATAAATATGAGTGTTCCTAGTACGTATGGTCGTTCCATGGATGGTATGGATAAGATGTGCGACGGACATCCTTGGTGCACAACAAAAACAACAAATATCCAAAATAATTTTGGACTTTCTTTCAGGCGCTCTTCTTGTGCCGGTCATTTGCAGTGCACAAACAAATATTATGATTATATGTATCGCAATGGAGGTGTCCACAACTGCACTGAATGGATTGGATCGACTCCTATCCCATTTTCTGTGGGTGATGTCGCCCCAGAAAAATCAAGATTGGAATGCAAGGTATGTCGTTCCACGCCAGTGTGTATTGCGTTGTGTCATGCTCGTATAATATATGTCCATTCTACATCCCCTGGGATGTCAAGGGCTTGTATACATCTTGGTGTTCATGAACACCCTGTATCAAATGGTACATGTCGTGAGTCACTTGACATAGCTTACCAATGCGTTGCCAATGAGGTCATGAAAACACCCACTGCCAAAAACTCTGCAATAGTTATGGCAGCGAGCAAAAAATTCCTTGCAGATTATCTCCTCAAATCTCCATCAAACGGTGAAGGACATCACCTGGCAGGCTCGTCCTTGGAGGCCGTCATGGATAAATTCAGTACTCTTGCCTCTCCGAATTGTCGTAACTTTGTTTCGGGCTCAAAGCGTTTTGTTCGTAGTGGAATGGGTACGATGGATAGTATCATGGCGCTCAAAGACCATTCGGGCTTCAAGTACGTCCATGATAGTAGATTCCCGGGACAATCCAAAGATAAAGTATTTGTCTTCAAAATGTCAGTAGATCTACCAGGAAGTGGTGTGGATCTTGTTAAACGTATGCAGGTGGGAGGAGATATGGAGAATTCATGGATAATGTTTGACCATGTCAAACGTCTGAAGGACTGGACCACCCTTGCATGTCATGTGTACGATACCAAGTACTGTAAGGTGCTCACCATTGCGTGTTGTGACATGCAATCTGAAGATGGTGTAGCTCAGACTCTTTTCTGGGAAAACTTGAATTCCGTCATGGCGGAAAATGGAGTGTCAACCGTGAATTTCAAGGGTTTTATGGCAGACAGTGCTCAAGCAAATTGGAATGCGGTCAGGAAGATATATGGTGGAGGTGACCCAAGTTTGCCAATGGTGGGTCGTGAGCGTCCTTGTCTTTTCCATTGGTCGCAAAGCTTGGATAAGGTGACGCAGAAGTATATCAAGGCATCTCTGCAGTTTCAGCACAAGCAGCTATGCAAAGATTACAAAGACGCGAAAACAATAGACGAAGCCGAAACTAAATATCATGTCATTCGTTCATGGTGGTTGTCCTCTGGAGCTGCCACAGAAGAAGGCATTCTCGGCTTGTCCGAGTGGTTGGGGTTCTGGCACTTTCGTTATAGGCAATGGGGTGGTCATATGATTCTTGTAAGTGCATCGTCACTATATATCTCTAATGTTCTTTTACTTTTGATTATTCATGATATATCTGTACATATACAATCTACTATAATTTGTGTAATGTTTGCAGGATATGACTATGGATGAACGTGCAGAAATGCCAACGTGTAATCTTGCAGAGACGGTGCACAACAAATGGCTCCAGCAGTCTGGAAACAAGATGACTTGTCTGTATGAAGCGACAGTGGACGATTTGATCCGTGCATTCATGCAGATTGCAAATTACAGATCATGGTTGAGGGGTGGTTCTACTGGTAAAGGCCCTGATTCTGCGTCCTTGAAATTGAAGGCTGCTGCCAGATGTGGAGATCCAAAATTACTCGCAGATGCCATGAAGTCCTATCCAGGGGTGGAAGATCTCAATACCAGGGATTGTGCTTTGGAGGGGTCTGAGTTGTTTGGATCCACCAAACGAAAGCTTGATCTTCCACCGGGTGCGGATTGTGACTCACATCGACCTGATAAAGTGAACTATTCGATTCCTCGCCCTAACACTAGGATTAGAAGGGCATGCATAGAGGAGTCCTTGAATTCTGCAGAGCATTGTGTGGCACATACCACATCAGTGTTAGAGACCGATTGTATTTCTTCTCTTTGGCATATTGCAAGATTGCCACCCAACTCTGCCAAAAGATGTTGGGCAATGCAAGCCAATACAGGAACTTTGTGCAATGCCAAAGTTGGAACTGGCAAACATGGCACACCAGCTCCCACGTACAAAGGATTGAAGAAGGAGTACCGCTCTACCAACAATGTGGAGTACGAGTTTTGGTTTTGCCCTGATGACATCAAACGTTGTGTAAGTGGCAACAAGAAGAAGTATGTGCTAGACTGGCCTGTTGTACCTAGCATATGGCCTGTGAAGATAGGTACCAATCTCTCAAAGCAGGAGGTATTGGCACTCGAAGACGCTGGGTTCCAATTGCAGCAGAGAGAGGCTCTCTCTCCTCGCCGTAGGCTTTCAACAATTGCTATGCTCCCAATCCCTCGGACAAATTTCCATGTGCCACTAAACCCATATGCCCACCCAACTTCCAGGTTTGGAAGGTCAGTGCGCCGCAATCTAGCAACACCGACGGTAGATCATAAAAACAAATGGGAGAGCGCCGGGCTCATGGATGGTTATTATGTGGTTGGAATAACTGCCATTCCATATCCAGGATTTGGAGTGCTAATCAACATCGTCTCCAAAGAGGACATCACATATCGTGTCACAATTGGCGACATGCCGCATTGCACATGCCCTGACTTCATTAAAATGTCATCTCAATCTTTGGGAAAGAAAGGGAAATGGGTGTATTGCAAACATCTTTATTATGTGTTTAGATTTTTGTGCAAGGTGGATTATGATAGTGACAAGTTCATTCATGCTCCAACGTACTCCTACAACGAGGTCATGCGGCTACTTGAACTTGCAGGTGTTGTAGAATGTGAGTAATATTCCAAGTGTTGTATTCAACCGTATGTTTGAGAATTTGAGTAAGTGACATGTATTAGTGTGGATTTTTATAATAAAAACCAACAATGGATTGATGGTTTTGAAAGTATCCATGGTAATAGGCTCCCTTCATTCTTCTTCAATCAGAATGTGAGTACATTATATATCCTAAATTGCAAAAATACAAGTACTAATTTTGGAAAATATATCCTAAAACCGTGACCAATTACTAAATTTGGCATCATTGCTCATGTGTTACCGCTCATTGCTCGTGTGTTACCGCTCACTGCTCATGTGTTACCGCTCACTGCTCATTGCTCATGGCTCATTGCTCATGGCTCATTGCTCATGTGTTAGCTTCCCTCTTGATTATCTATATATCTTTTATATGGATGATTGACTTGTGAATAGTATGCAAAGGATAATTATATTATGTACTTACTTATTTTTAAAATACCCTATAAGTTTACGTTTTTAAAAAGTGTTCTTTCACTTTGTGTATATTTTCTTACACTTTAATCAAGCAAGGATGGGCTTATACAAATTGCATCACAAACTCAAATGAACGGGTCACTTTCAAGCAATGAACATTCACCTTCTGATGATAATTTATTGCACTCTCAAAAAATTCAATAACGTGCACCCACAATAGCTTGGAAACAAACATATGAAAGGAAGTTCAAATCATCTTGGAAAATTGGCAGGAAATGGCTCATGCATACGAGACCATGTGGTGGGCCTACACATGCTTTTATGAAATGCTCTGCATGTGAGGAATTTTTGTGTTACCTCACCATGGGGTTTGGGAGCAAGTTGCAAAAGTATGCAGAGATTGTCCATACGGGACCACAAATGATCACAAAAACTATGATCACAAATCCGCGGTAGTTAGATGAGAGGATCTTCATGTTCCTCCAACTAGTTCGGTTTCTATAACTCGTCATGTATGTGCAAGCAATGCTTGAACAAAAGGTTTCACGATTTACATGTTTTCAACGCACCAAAACTTTTCAGTCCACAATATTGTCCAAGTGATGGAGAAGTTCGTATAACTATGTGAAACCAATGGTTGGAGAGATTGATCATAAATTTGGATTGATGATGGTTGAAAGCGATGCAAGTAGAGTCAAATTGCTTGAGTTTGTAGAAACTTTGAGGCATGAATGTGAAAACAAATCATTGTATGAGGCATGGCAATTTTGGAGGGGCATCAACGAGTGGTATACCAATTGGCCACATCTCATGAGACTATGGCAACAAATACTTGTCATTTCGTCATGTATTGTAATTTGTGAAAGGGGATTTTGAAAACAAAGTGCTACCAAGAGCCACTTGCGAGCTTCATTGAAGTTGGATACTTTGGATGCTTTGATGCAAGTATCATTATGCGGGATAGAGTTGGAGAGTATGGGTTGAAGGACAATATTTAAGTTATGGTGCAACATGAAGAATCAGAGAGTTCTCAGTCTAGACTAAATATTACAAGAAGTTCAAACTTCTCTACATGTTATTTTTTTAAAGAATGTGTTTGATCTTCATTTTTAGTGAAAATTTGAGATTTTCTCAACTAGTCATTTGAAAAGTAGTTGTTCATATTATTAATCACATTGATAGGCAAAAAAAGAAAAGAAAAAGATCAACCCGTCACATGAAGGTGGACCCGTCGAAAAGGAGCACTAAGTGCAAAATACTCTTTTGGCCAAATCAGCTTATTTTCACCATTTCCCGTTTTCTTACATGTAATCTAAATCCCACAACTGTATGTGCGGGACCTTGCGACTCCACTTGAATGGTGGGGGACTCTTTGATTATAAACCCACATTAACTTATTTAGGAGTATCGGATCTTTAAGTGCTTTCATTGTTGAGTAGCTCGTAACTTATAATTTCTCAAGAGCTCAAACGGACTCGAGCCTAACTTATAGTGGATGCGAATCCTTACCTAGAAAAGGACTTGGATCTAACTGGGTGGTCCCCAATTTACTACAAAGGAATCCTCTATAGTATTGATGGAAATCGCCCGGCCTCGCCCCTAAGGGCGGGACAGAAAAGGGCTTGTGCCCTCCTGCCCGCCCGCCCTGCTGCAACCGGGGCCCTCCGCCAAGCTGGGCCCGGGTTCCTGAAGGCTGGGCCAGTTCTGGGTCGGGTCTGACTCCCTGGCTCATTTCCCGGACCCCATTTTCACAACTCTTCTCTCATCCTCACTTCTCTCCTATCTCCCTCTTTTCTCACCTTTATTGATTGAACATTCTTGCACACTTAAGGGGGTATTCATTGTATTGAGCTTACAACTTGTAAGTGCCATTGATTGTGAGTCCCATTTAGTATTGAGATGTGCATAGTTAGTTACAATCTTGGTGTATATGTTGTAGTATTAGAGAGGTTTCTTTGTACATGCTTTTCATTTTGTGACATTGGTTGTTATTGTTTTTGAATGCACGTCGTATATTCTTCTTTTTCGTAGTAGTTGTTAAGTTCAAGATCTATGATTTAAGATTTACAAACAACGGCTAGGGTTTGTAAAGATTACGAGTTAATTTTATGTATTGTATACATTGTTTTAAAATATGTATGTGTGTGCGTGGGGGGATCGGGGGTGTGATTATACAACTTTTATAAATTTGTAATGTCAAACATAGAGTATGATGGAGAATTTTTCGATGATGATTAATTCTACCCACCGGATTTTGAGGATAATATAAGTGAGTTGGTGGTGAAGGAATTTTTATAAATGTTCATGGAGATGGTGATGCAAGTATTGGTACTTCAACATTCCAAAAAATATATTTCCAATCATCGGATTTTAAGTCGTGGAGTACCAAATTCAACTTATGATTTTTTTTCAATATTATTTGAAGATATTCATATTGAGACATTTCTAAATTATGCGCACTTCACCCTTGATTCCATGAAATTAATCATTAGTTGCATATAAGGAGGAATTTTTTCTATCTTTCATTAAATTCATGAGGCAAATGTTTTTTTTGTCCCCTTTCAAATCTTCATGGGCGTTTCAACAGTAGTACTGTGGAAATTATACCATTGGGCGGTGGAAGAAACTACAAGATAAATTGAAAGTGATAGAGGATATTAATGGATTTGCATTGTCACCTTTGAATGATACAAAGGGTAGACAAATTCCTCCAATAGAATATTGGCATTCAATTGTGTAAAGAGATCATTTTGATAGTAATGGTAGATATTTATCATTCACTTTAACAATGAATGCAATTTGTATACAATGAAGTACGAATATCAATGTGGGGGTATTCATGTATATTTCATTCGCAATTGTGTGATTTTTTGTGCAATATTCCAAAAGGTTAAAATTTTGGATGAAATTATTATGGTTCCCCAAGATATTTTAAATGTCACTATTAATGCATTTTATACTAAATATATTGTTATTAGAATACGTTATAAACGTCAAGAGTTAAAAATCAAATTGTGGCATTATACCATTGTCATCAGGGTGGAAATAAAGACTGTGCTTATAAAAAATCTAATGATGTTAAGTCTTTAGAAATAAATTATTCTAGAAGAGATAGGATATTTAGATTGTGCAATCATAAATTTTAGTTGAAAGTAATAAAAACTAGATAAATAAAAACATCTACTTCATTGATCGAAGATCAACTCCAAGTCATTATATATATGCATACCAAACATAGTAAACATACCCCTGGGTCTAATAGAGATTTTTTTTCTTACTGTTCACCCATACGTCATATCTTGGGCTATAAATAATTTAAAATATATGCATTCTGCAAGAGATCTAGAAGTTGCATCAGAACAAGCACGGGAGTTGTTTTCTGAAAGTGTTGGAGAGCTAGAACGTGTTGCTTATCGATTTTATATCATCAAGAAAAATGGAAGCGCTTGTATATTTTATAAGAGTAGATGGTATATATAATTATTCAAGCATGTGTATTTTTTCATAATAATTTTTTTTCTTCATTTCTTATATTTATTCTATTTATTATTTAAATTTATATATGTTATCATTTTTACAATGATAATTGGGATTTTATTCAAATTAAATTTACAAAGATTGCAAAAACAAGAAAAAAATATTTATTACCAACCATATGCACCAATGGATGAAGATCCTGAAAGGAGGTATTTTGAAGTTATTATTTAAGATGGTTTTTTGAGGAATATGACATATAAATTTTCTGGTGATAATTCTTAGGCCTTGGACTCCACATTCAAGATAAATCAATATGGTTTGTTTCTTTATGCCACAATTATTCCCAATTAAGATGGAATTGGAGTGCCGGTTTTTATATGTTATGTACCAATGATATTAAACAAACGCATGAAGGGATTGCATTGGAGGTAGCATTAAGTCAAGTTTTTGCATTTCTTGGTGAGATACGATAATGGGCTATTACCATAGACAAATATAAGATATCTTTGACCACAATTACCAATAATGTGAACAAAAATGTATATTGTTGGAGTATGGATGATAATATAAGACTATAAATTGGTAGGGAAATAATATTGTGTCATTTCTATATTATGAAGATACGAAGTAAAAACTTACCTATTAGAATATAAGCTTGTGATGAAGATCGTATATGACGAACTTCATATGTTTTAATGTTTTGTCCCGATGAAAATCATTTTGATGAGAACTTGAGAATATTTTGTAAAAAATTCCAGTTTATTCATGCTTTTGCAAAATATATTAATACTAGATAGATTGGTATTAATGTACCTTAGAGAAGATTATGGCCAAGGTTTGGTAGGTTATTTTTCATATGATGGAATGGATACCACCAATCATATGAAACGTCATTAGAAATTAATTAAATATACCCTTCTGCAAGATAAGGTTAATCGTTCTCTTCGAGATCTCATTGTTATAATTATTGGGAGTGCAAAAAATGACACTCGTGTTGGCCAACAAAATGTGTTAAGTCATTTAAAAATAACACAACATATCAGTACGTATATTTTAATTTTATATTATTTTATATAATAAATTATATGTTATAAATTATATTTGTGTATTGGATATAAAATTAATTAAAATGTCAATATTTTTTAATATAAAGGTGATTTGGAGAGATTTAAAAAAAGGAAGAATGATAAAACACATCAACATTGCTTGAAAGAAGGGGGAAGAATATTGAAAGTCTATCAATCCAATTCAATCCAATGGATATCTTACAAGTGGTACATGATAATCACATCTTATTTTATGTTAGAAGTGAGATCTCTTCCGACACGTGATATGATGTATCATTGAGCACACATTATTGCAATTGTCTGAATAGAGTATCTACGTGCAAACATATCTTGGGTGTACAAATGATTGTTAAAGAATGTTTGGAGAGATCAAATAGCAAAGAAGTGATAGAGGACATGTCGCCTATGAACACTATTATGCAAAATATAGATGTACAATCTTTATTTCAAATAGATGTGCAAATCGAAGAACATCTAGTAGTTGATGCAATAGGTAAAAAATTGCTCATTGTATTATCGGAAGCTGAAAAATTATTGCAATCTTTGAGAAATTCTATTGGATGCTATAGTGAAGATGAGAAGAAACACAAGTTACAAGTTCTTCAAGGTTTTTTAAGCTCTGTTGTAGAGCCTCTAACTTTTCAAAGGCCCAATATGATTGATCTCCCCATTTGAGGTTTAATTTCTATTCTACATGATAATGTTAAGCGCACAAGGATGGGACATGGAAAAAAACGTGTGTCTTCAAAAATTGGTGAAGGAAGTACTTTACAACCTCTTTTGAATCGGCCTTCTCATATGCTTGTATTTCACTCGAAACAAAAGAATTCCATTTTTCGCAAGCTTGCAAAAGTTATTTGTGACATTTGTGCTACAAAGACATTAGTTGAGGGAGGAGCAAATTCAGTGTTTTGCAAAAATTGTGACCATAAAATGTTTGTGTAATAAAGTTGGAGTTCTAAGTTTTTGCATTACCACTACAATTATTGTATACTTTCATTCTAAATACTAGAATTATTTTTAATCAAGTTAACCTTTAATCTTGACAAACCCTAGCCGTTGTTTGTGAATCTTAAATCCTAGATCTTGAACTTAACAACTACTACGGAAAAGAAGAATATACAACATGCATTCAAAAACAATAACAACCAATGTCACAAAATGAAAAGCATGTACAAAGAAACCTCTCTAATACTACAACATATACACCAAGATTGTAACTAACTATGCACATCTCAATACTAAATGGGACTCACAATCAATGGCACTTACAAGTTATAAGCTCAATACAATGAATACCCCCTTAAGTGTGCAAGAATGTTCAATCAATAGAGGTGAGAGAAGGGGGAGATAGGAGAGAAGTGAGGATGAGAGAAGAGTTGTGAAAATGGGGTCCGGGAAATGAGCCGGGGAGTCATACCCGACCCAGAACTGGCCCGGCTTTCAGGAACCCGGCCCCGGCTGCAGCGGGGCGGGCGGGCAGAGGGGCGCAAACCCTTTTCTGTCCCACCCTTATTGAAGATTTAAGTTCAAATTAGCATCATGGGTGCATTTGGATACATAATGTGTTTGAAACCCTATTATATACATTGTCTTATGTCATGGAGAAAATCAAAATACACTCATACTAGACAATGATGATCAAAACACAACGTATGTGTTTGCATCCAAGTGCACCCATGCTGCTAATTTGAACTTAAATCTTCAATAACATCAAAGTCTTTAACATATTCAAATAATGCACTTGATGAGTAGGTTGCTTTTAGATAGGGTCACATTTGACACGATTAGCTCATATACACTATTCTTGGCTTGGAGAGGCCCAATATGGGCTTCTCATACACTGGGGGGTTAAGGATGAAATATAGTGTTTCTTTAAGGTTGGTGTTGCTTTTGAACGGGTGTGGTTAGGTATGGATCTAAAAACAAACACCATAAAAACACATGTTTAAAAGACATTGGGCGACGTCTTCAAATTTTATCAAATACTTTACACTCAACAATAAACATAATTAGGAAGACCTATGTATTCACTTATGGAATCAACTTAAAAACACTTCCGATGACCATAACCAAATAAGAGGAGGTCCAATTTTTAGTCCATTTTTTTGTCAATGTTTCATCCTACATTTGCTGACAAAACACAAACTTCAAGAAACAAACCTGACCAATAGGAGAGGGGAGGAATAAGAAAACACCCACACAATCTTTTCAATGCCCCATTATCTACTATAGTACAGGCACCTATTCCCAATCAAGACCCCATCATCAATCTATAGGGTACAATACCGAAATTTCAATCATGTTGGGATTGAATTTTGATCATGCCAGAACCAATAGTGCCATGCTGCATGTCATGGTTTTGAGTGTTAAACTGGAGAGGAGTGAGCAATTAAAATGAGCGGTTAGGACATACTCTAGACATTAATATTATGTTTGAGCCAACTTTTGGCTTCCAAAATTCACAATAATTTCAATCTAAGTACTAAAATTACCAAAAAAATTTACAATCCTCACGATTTCTATTTTCCTACACGAGAAAAATTACACCACCTTATACTTCTCTAGATCTAGTGCAAAATCTCTTGTGATCAGTTATGGACACCTCTACTCTAGTTAAGCCTTGCCATATACCACTCCAATACAGGTGTCCCATCAAGAAGAGTAAGCACATAAGATACCTTAAGTACATATGGATCAAGAGATTCTGTTCCTTTGATATTGTTGTGGAGGAACTGCACAGATAAAGCAAGAAAAATCAGCCTCCTTCACAGGACATGGCATCCGTAATTGCAAATTCACATCTCACACATGATATTCTGTAGCTTTGCTCAAAAGGCTGGCATGGCAAGTACAGCATATTTTGAAATGGTCGCATTCAGATCCGTATGAAGGCAGCTCGATCCAGTGTCAGGAGAGATTTGTGGGCACAATCAGTCAAAATCCTCGTGTTCCAAGTCCAACCAGTTACATGTTGTGATCAGTGCCCGGGAAGTTTTTGGGCGTAGTTGGTCAAGATCCTAGCGATTCTAAATCCAACCGGTTACATACATGTTGACATCCTCCGGTTTTGCTTGATTCATTTGAGGGTATATTTTATAGATTCCTCTAAAAAGATCGGTAATTCTCCTGAAGTCTCCAACTTCAACCAATTATTTCTCAAACTCAACCGGTTCATCTGTAACTAACTGCCGGCTCTCCCCGAGCCCTGGTTGTGATCTTTCGGTTTTCCTTTGTTAAATCGAGGTACATTCCATAGATTCCTCTAAATGGTGCTTTCCTGAAGTCTTCAACTTCAATTGGTTATTTCTCAAACTCAACCGGTTCACCTGTAACTGGCAGTCGGTTCTTCCCGTTCATGGGCTTGATTGGGAACATGTGACCAACATAAGATATGCTTTCTTTCTCCAGAGACCATTTGTCTCTTTGAAGGGAAGCTGCTCAAAAGATTTACACTGATATGTGCCATGAGAGAGAGTGAGAGAGAGAGAGAGAGAATTATTGCATACGAGTGTACATTGTTTAGAAGAAGGTATGTCTATTGCAACTGTATGTTGAGACTTGGCCATTGCGACTCGTGGCGAGAAAGTGCATAAACAAATCATTTTGGTTGTCAACCAAGATGGTTAATTTATGCAATTTCTCTCCATGAGTCTCAATGGCCAAGTCACGATGGATGTTTGTCATGAACATGTGTTCTTCTAGTGGTACCCACTCATTCATCCGACATAAAAAGTCATGAAATAGGATGTAGCCCGAAGGTTATTATTTTTAGTTGATGTGACACCGGAATTAGCTTTCACAACTTCAAATTAGTCTAGTCCAAGTCATTTGAGATGAATTGGCTACAAGCCTATAGTGGGTCGAATTTGAATGTAGGACAGATGAGAGGTATGCTCGTATGCAATAATTTCCTCTATCCTTTGCAAACAGGTTGCCTTTTTACACATGCACATTACCTTGGATAAGAAACATACCAAATTGACATGTGCTTAGAAGAGGTAGGACTACGTTGTCAGAATTTGTTAATCAACAAAGTTTTGTGTGAAGCCTTGGTATCAAGCTCCCGGTGAGTTGGCTTAAATGTGAGTTTGAGAGCTTATGCATAAAGTCACCAATGTTTTCTCAAAACTTAAATTATTATGCTCAAAGAGTGGTGTTGGATTATAAAAAACCAATTTTATAGCTTGTCATACTATTTGGGGGGCCCAAGCTAGTCTCGCATAGGCCGATCTAGGATTTCAGGTGGTGGGTCCAATGGGCATAACCTATCTTGAAGTTGTCTCAACGTTTTTGGAATGACAAGAAGAAGTATGAAGAATTTCACCCAACTTTCCAAAAGAGAACTCCAACACATGATGAACTTAATAGTCCTTAATAGACAAAATCTCTTAAAGGTTTGATCCCTCTTTAAGAGATTTTACGCATCTCGCACCAATTGTGTGTTTGTATCCTACGAGAGATTAAAAGTGTCCATTCAAGGCATGCTGACCTCAATCGGAGTTTTTGCATGGAAGGAGAAAACGTAGACGATCAGCGAGAAAATTTGAAGGGTTACTCGTATTTCATGGGGAAGGGTTACTTAAAATTTTGCCTTTCAAAATGAAGGGTTACTTCAAAAATTGCCCTTCACATATTTACAATTTTTTTCTTTCAAAAATGCACAATGTAATGTTTGAATCTTAGGTTATATTGTAAACTGAAGTGAAATGTAATTTACATGGAACAAAATCCGAAAAGAAATATGATTAGAACATATATTTATTTCATGTATAGAGCTCACATAACAAAAGCAATTTTGTGTTGAAAAACATTCTCCCGTCGCCCAAGCCCCAAGGATAAGAGCGGCATGTAGTTCTCGCCGGGTGTGGGAGGGTATCTACGGTTCTCCCGAGGGTATGAGCGTATCTGCAAGACTGCATCAACCACAAGCCGGAGCCTCCAGGGAAATGAGCTAGCCGGATCTCCCGAGGGTATGAAGGCCCAAAGGACCGGTTGTTTTAAAAATGCCCTTCCCTTTGAAGGTTTCCTGGAATTTTTGCTGGTCCCTTTTGAAGGGCTGGCCTAGCTGTTGAAGGGAAAGTGAAGGGCTGCACCCCAAAATAAGGGGTATAGCCCTTCAATTTTATTCGCTGTAGACGATTTCCAGTGCCATAAGCTTCACCAACTCCAATGCTGCTCAATGCGTGGGTTTAGTGGCAGAATGATCCAGTGCTTGTCGCTTATGAGCAGGCACCTGACATCTGTTTTCCTTAATAAAGTAAGCGGCACCTAATTTGGTAACTCGACTTGAGCAGACACCTATACATGTATTTGAATGGTGTGTGCTTTAGGTGTCGATCTAAGAACGGACATAAAAAAATCAACTGTTTAAAAGATGGTGGACTCCGTGCATGAATTTTGTTGATCAATATTCTATTAGGTGCAATTGTTTTGCAATTATGCTCCCAAGTTTGTCTATTGCAATTTAGCGTCGAGTTCATGAGTGGGTTAAGGTAGAAATATCATAAAGCGTTAACCACCCAATAGCGGTGTACTAGACCGCCTCATAATGGAAAGTGCCATGTCTTAAATGGCGCGGCAACTTCAATGCAGTGTAGCCAATGGGAGGCAAGATCTAACGTACTCATGATTAACGGGTTTAGGTGATAATCTGTATCGAAATGAGGAGAGCCTAGTGAACCGGAAGTGGGTTGGACAAACTTTCCACTTTGAAAAATTGTGGAACTTTTTGTACAAGGCAGAAAAATACGAAACAACTTGCATTCTTCATGAATGCTTCTCGTCTATCTTGGAAAATTATCTCATGATTGTCAGACCAGATCTTCAATGCGAATCGCCTTATTTTAACGGTTTATGGTATTTCTACCTTAGTATGAATGTTTTGGACTTTTGGGTTTGGATTTTAGTGAGAGTGAGATGTGAGCAAGAGGAGCATGGTGCCACGAGTTGCATAGTAAATAATTCTATGCAATTAAAACTCATAGGTACATGTGAGAATCATGTTTTCAAACATGAAATCTATTTTCTTATTCTTCCAGCCTAGTTGTGGGGGGTAACTCCTATGTAATTGAAGGGGTCCATACAATAACGGGATGACTATTTGGGAAGGGGGGAAGGGCATTATGTTTTATTGGGGAATTTCTAGTATCATTGAACTATGTAATATTTTACGACCATGCATAGTCTTGAAACCTTACAAATACTTACAAATTGTTAAAGTATGGATGTTTTACGCCCTAAAAATACTATAAATTGTTGTTTTATTGTATTTGAAGGCAAAATTGGGTTAAGTTTTGGATGCAAGTCACAGTCATTAACTAAACTAGGTGAACATTATTCTCATTTGCATCAAGTTATATTCCAACATTGCTATGTGTATTTCTACATATCGAACTTGAACGTCATCATTGGAACATGTTTGGTTTGAGGTGTTGCCCGCATTGCTATACATAGTTGATACCTACCATGGTCAAGAGAGAATTCTTCCTTGTTCAAGCCTTGATGACATTTTACAAGCATTAAACATACTTTGGAGCACCCTTCTCCTTGGAATCAATGTGAAGTCTCACAATAGTTGCAACTATTTATTCTTAGCACATATTTGACCAAGGGTAAGTTGTTGTCAATCAAGGGTAAGCAACTCACATAGTTACTCCTACTCATGTAAAATCAAGCGAGCCTCCACTGATCTCTACTAAGAGCATCCCCACCAGACCGGGCATACGCCAAATGGAGAATACAATATTTTATACCTTTGGCGAGCCCTCCATCTTGGGCGGGGCAGCTCATCTTGAGTCAAAGCCCACCAAAGGGAGGACGTTAAATACCCCCCCACGAACTTTCAGGGGGTGTCAGTCCAGGCTGGGGCAGCCCCGCAGAGTTTTTTTTTCAGAATTTTTGAACTCGACTGAAAACTGTTGGCCGCCCCGCCCGACTTCGAAAAAACCATTGCCGTTGCATTCTTAAAAGCCACTTATCCACAAATCCCATATTGAGTGCACTTCACCTTCAAGGTCCAAAATCCAATATATATGATCACTTCCATTGAGTAAATAAGCAATTGACTGGGATTTCATTATCAAGTGAAACCGTCAATAAAGCATGTAATTAATTTGGAAGTCAAAAATATTACAAAACCCTAATTAAAATTAAGGTTATAAATTTTGTAACTTGTAATTTGAAATTTTCTATGTCATTCTAAAATGAAACTTAAATTAGTGTGCTAATTTAATATGCATATTTTATAATATTTTAGATAATGCCTTCTACCTTCCAAAGTATTCATACGCATTCAAACTAATTAAGTGTGATTGAATGTAATTAATTAAATTAATTGAAAATATAATTACTGTAATTAATTCCAGTAAGTATATTTTTTAATTAATGAAGCCTAGGTAATTGAAAAATAAAATGACTGGAATTAATTCCAGTAAATCATGATTAATTCCAGTAAGTATATTTTTTAATTAATGAAGCCTAGGTAATTGAAAAATAAAATTACTGGAATTAATTCCACTAAATCATGATTAATTCCAGTAAGTATATTTTTTAATTAATCAAGCCTAAGTAATTGAAAATAAAATTACTGGAATTAATTCCAGTAAACCATGATTAATTCCAGTAAGTATATATTTTTAATTAATTAGGATTGATTAATTTGGTAAAAATACTTTCTGATTTAATTGGGTTTAATTAGGATTAATCAAGATTATTTAAACTCAATTACATTCAATCACACTTAATTAGTTTGAATACGTATGAGGGTGCAAGCATAGTAAAGTGGACCAAAAAAGTGCTCCGGTATGTGAAAGCCATGATTTTCTTGGTCAAACGCCTATAAGTAGTAGCAAAATGTTGTTTAAAATAGATTATTTTTCATGATGACCTCTATTGTTAAGTTAGGTACTCAAATATAGAATATCAATATGAGATCTTCAAAACCTATCATCAAAAGTGACGCGTAAAAGCAACTGACTAAATATAGTTTTGAACGTAAATTTCATGACCTTAAATATTTTGAACTTGGAATTTCTTTTCATATTCCTTGAATTCATTATAAACTTGAGGTCATCGTAATTTTTTTTTCCAAAATTCATCAATTTAATGTAATGTAATTGTATTTTAAACACGTTTTTGACAATTATCTTTTCAATGACACCCACTTGCACCACCACTTGCACCGTCTTCTAAAATACATATACGTTGTTTGAAATTGTTTTTTGTGAACATAAATTGCTTGGCTTTGTAGATTCATATGTTTTTTAAATGTTTATGAATTTTTATTTCATAAAATTCAAAGTTAGTATATTGTTTTGGATCACTTTCACTTAAACCTGAGCAAGGATCAAGAGCTGTCCACTTTACCGTGCTTGCACCCATGAATACTTCTGAAGGTAGAAGGCATTATCTAAAATATTATAAAATATGCATATTAAATTAGCACACTAATTTAAGTTTCATTTTAGAATGACATAGAAAATTTCAAATTACAAGTTACAAAATTTATAACCTTAATTTTAATTAGGGTTTTGTAATATTTTTGACTTCCAAATTAATTACATGCTTTATTGACGGTTTCACTTGATAATGAAATCCCAGTCAATTGCTTATTTACTCAATGGAAGTGATCATATATATTGGATTTTGGACCTTGAAGGTGAAGTGCACTCAATATGGGATTTGTGGATAAGTGGCTTTCAAGAATGCAACGGGAATGGTTTTTTTGAAGTCGGGCGGGGCGGGCAGCAGTTTTCGGTCGGGTTCAGAAATTCTGAAAAAAAATTCTGTGGGGCTACCCCAACCCGGACTGACACCCCCTGAAAGTTCGTGGGGGGGGTGTTTAACGTCCTCCCCACCAAAGCCTAGGCATACCCCCGCCATAATTAGGAAGCAATCAATAAGACAACGACACCTATTATCTGACACGGAATAAAGTGGGATAAAGTAGGATATCGGAGTATCTGTTATTAAAATAATCTCTTGGCGGGCCGGAGGATGACCGCTATATAAACCATTTATGGCGGGGGAAGGTCCTTACTATACCCGGGCCGGTTCTAAATTATGGGGGGCTGCCCATTGGTGGGGCTTACTTTATACCGGTACCACCACCTAAGAACCCGGGATGCTCCATTTATGGCGTTGGCATGCCCCATGCCCGGTCTGGTGGGGACGCTCTAACAATCCTAGAATACCGATCCATTTAAACCGTACCAAAGCATCAAGGTGATTCCCACTAGTAAAACCTTCCAAACGAACCATGCAAATTTTGAAGCATGAACAATGTCCTACAGTCGTTGTTCAAATTTCTCAAAGTTTGCCTCACACGCACTTGTTTGTTTTCCATCCCAAACAAACAAGAAGTGTGTTAGAAAGGTGAGTGAATGGGCATGTGTCAAGTGCCTTAAGCGTGGCTCAAGTGCTATCCATGTCACACACTCATTCCCCTTCTCTAGTTCATTGAGTTGTTGCAAAAAGATTTCTTATACTGTACCAACATGCTCACTTGTTATGTGGGCCATAGACATGGAGAAGTAAGGTGTCGGCATAAAGTGACAGGATCCAATTATTCTCAGGGGATTATTAGTCTAAATTTGAGTCCTACCCGACTAGGTTAAACGACTCATGCATGGGACTACACTACATATGATATTTAGTGTCACCAATTCTAATCGTGTTGCTCGACACTAATTGTAAACCGTGGTGTAGTGTCACCAACACTAAATGTTAACCCAACATTATTTGTCATTCCCTGTAAGTTTTGTGGGTGATTGTAGATTTACAGTGTTGCAATTACTGTCACTCACCCAGTGATTTTTCATCCAATTTTCAATCATTCATGACAACATTTCATCACAAGTTGCTGACGAGAGAAGGTAGTGTTTTGGCTAATGGATGAACTCATCCATCATCCACGACAACATTCGTTCATCCAAAAAGTTACCATAGTGACATAAAATACCAAATGACACTAAAATATCATATTTAGTGTACCTGGGAAACGGCGCATGTCAAGTTCACAGTCTGCTTGCAGTTGAACCTGCCACCATATTGACCGGAAGATCCTGACGGTTCATTGGTGCAGTGCCGACTACTCATCCAAGGGCCGATAACATGCCCATTTGTTTTGAGACTTTTGCTACTCAACGACTTCTTGCTAACACAATGCCTTGGTCCATCCTAGTGGCCATGGACAATGGGGCTCGGAGCTCGCCCTTGCATTGAAACTTGTTAAACATCGTGCAACATTGTCTCGGACACCTAAGGGCCACTTCACACACGAGCCAAGAGCCGTGACCATGAAATTGTGAGAGCCCAAAAGAAAGTGTCCAAAGGCCGTCCCAACACACCTCCAACATCATGTAGTGTGGTCACGGATCCTCCAGTGTAGCGTGAAGTCATATGTGACCGGGCCCTCAACCAAATGCTATTTCAATCAATTTCTATTCATGCGGGTCCTCACACATGATAAAATAGAATAAACCAACGGTCGTGAGCGTTCGGAGTGCCATGGTCTCCCGGTTTTGTGTTAGGCCTACCTCCAAGAAGTGGTTTTTGAAAATAGTCCAAGTGACCATGAAACATGATCCATTCGATGCCATGTAGGAATCCATGTAGACTTCACATCCATCTTGCATTCACATACTCCGTTGGTCCCTCCAGCGTAGTGTGAAGCGAACTTGGACCGGCTCCACCTTTTCCACCAATGAGAGTGCATGAAGTGCAATGGTCACGGGCTCTCAGTCTTGTGTGTGAAGTGGCCTTAATCTATAATGCAAAACAGAAATCTAGTGATGAGGTACATGAATATTCCAAATCGATATACGTTCACTATAATATCACAAAATAAAATCTACATGCAGTCAATTAAAGCACCTCTGGCCGTTTTCGTGCTTTCTATGCAAAAGTGGTCAATGTTCTTGTGCTTCACGGTCACGAAAAGACTGAGTCTGAAGAACTCTTTGTTACCTTTCAGGACATTGCTTGCTATACTTGTACTCCTCGCACTTGAGCTATATCTACGCAACACGTTTAAAGAAGATTCGAGCCATAAGTTAAGGTACGTGGGTGTTGTTCGGTTTGTTTCTCGTGATCTCCAACTTCTACCGATTGATTTTTATGCACACAAATGCAACTTGTGTTGCATTAGCAATTATATGATGAAGCATATGCATAAGCAAAAATCGGGTTGAAAATCGGACCTCCCATGTTTTAGTTAAGATTGTTTTTTATTGATTTCTCAATTAAATATATATGTGCTCTCAATTGTGTTCACTATTGAGTGGTGGAATAGTTGATAACTTCGATGACACAATTTAATCTCTTTTAAGCATGTGTTTATGGTGTCTGTTATTTGACCCTCACCTAACCACAACTGATCAGGTACCAATGTCCAATTAAGAAAAGTAATTGAATAACGTTCACACACCTTGGATCACTACGGGAATTGTGATTCCTTGCCGTTGGTTCTCTTCCACTAGACGGGTTTGAAATCTACGAATATGAATTGGAAGTCTACTATAGTAGTAGATTGTGGAACCATCCAGTGAAAGAGGCGCTTTAATTGACATGTAGTGCAATTGAAATGGTGACAATCATCGGAGTGATGTAGCCAAATATGGATGATATTACATATTTTAGTACAATATCACTACACTTCAAGCACTCTCATTGGTGGAAAAGGCGGAGCCAGTCCAAGTTCGCTTCACACTACGCTTGAGGGACCAACGGAGTATGTGAATGCAAGATGGATGTAAAGTCTACATGGATTCCTACATGGCATCGAATGGATCATGTTTCATGGTCACTTGGACTATTTTCAAAAACCACCTCTTGGAGGTAAGCCTAACACAAAACCGGGAGACCATGGCACTCCGAATGCTCACAACTGATAATTTATTCTATTCTATAAAGTGTGAGGACCCGCATGAATAGAATCTCATTGAAATAGCATTTGGTTGAGGGCCCAATCACATATGACTTCACACTACACTTGAAAATCCATGACCACATTACATGATTTTGGAGGTGTCTTCGGATAGCCTTTGCACACTTTCTTTTGGGCTCTCACATTTTCATGGTCACGGCTCTTGGCTCGTGTGTGAAGTGGCCCTTAGAGGGCTACAAGGTTCAACATTTTGATGCAAAAAAAGACCTTCCACATAGGAACATGTGGTCCCGCCCATTGCAAGAATGACACATGGCCTTCCCTCCTCAAAAGAAAAAATTCTATTTGGGACTCAAGATAGTCAATGGGCACACTATGTGTTGACATCATATTTAGGGAACGATGGAAACGCAAGGGGCGATACCGCAACCTTATTTTAACAAACCACGTTGGCAAATGAGTCATAAACAATGTCAATTTCTATGTGAAAGTGGGGCCACCTACTTAGGTGCAACTACACTACACATTTTGATTAAGGTTCCGGTTAGAGTAAGTAACTATTCAAATTAGTTATATTGCACCCGCATTGTCAAATTAAGAGAGTTAGCTACACTAAATATGATATTTAGTGTCATATGGTACTTTATGTCACTATGGTAATTTTTCAGATGACACTACTTATGAATAAGTGAACAAATATTGTCATGGATGATGGATGCGTTCATCCATTGGCCAAAACCCTACCTTCTCTTGTCAGCAACTTGTGATGAAATGTTGTTATGGATGATTGAAATTTTAATGAAAAATCACTTGGTAAGTGATAGTAATTACAACACTGTAAATCTATAATTCCCCCAAATTTGATAAGGAATGACAAATAATGTTTGGTTAACATTTAGTGTTGGTGACACTACACCGCGGTTTACAATTAGTCTTGAGCAAGACGATCGGAATTGGTGACACTAAATATGATATTTAGTGTAATTCTCTTAACTAAGTGGTGCAATTGGACATGTAGTGTGTGTGTGACTATTCGGAGTTACGCAATGCTATAACTATTTAATAAGAATGTGATATTTTACCAAGTAAAGTCATTTACGTTCTATAATGTCTGAACAACCTATAGAACTTTCGTTAATAAAAATTGAACTCTTGATTAAGACGTTATTGCATTGTGTAACTCCCAATAGTAACGCGTACTTATTGGGATAATCAGTGTAACACTCTCCGGTGGTCTCTTTGTGTGGCTTATGGCCTCAAATTAACAGGCACAAAATGAGTCAGTGTGGCTTCTATTTCATGCTAAGGTAGACATGCACACTACGGTTATTTCCAAGAGGTTGAGCCTCCTTTGATATGCAATAAAAACTCTAACAAAATCCCATTTGATTAGCAAACCTTGTACGAATTCAATGACATAGGAATGAGATTAAGGGGGCTAGAATTCAATTTTAGGTGAATTTTTCATGAACACATATGCGAATTCTTTAGTGGGTGAATAGGCACGCCTAAAGTGGTTTGTGTTGAGCGTGTGGCGAGAATTGACTTTTTGGCTATCCCAACCAATGAGGTGTCATATTAACCCCTGCAATAGCACTCTTCGGTTTAGAAGTATATGATCTTTTTGGCACTATAAGAGAATAAAAAAGAAGTACAAATCACCTTTGATCTCCACCACCAAACAAAGCATTGGCAGCCTCACACAAATGTTGCTAAGTTGGTTTGGATGCATGCCATATGGGCCCAATAAAATTGGCCAAGGGTTTGTGGCAACTATTCAAGGTGAAGGTGAAGGTGAAGGTGAAGGTTTGAACCCCCACAACATTGCACTAATGTTACATGGTACCTCTCTCCAATGTTGTAAGAAATGCGAACTTAGTATAGGCACTTTCAACTCCACATCTAGTTTCAACCATTAGAAAATTGTCCCATTTGGTCAATAATTGCGAATCACAAAGATTGTCAATTCAAGTTTAAGAGGCGGAGGAGTCGAGATGCCAAAGTTGCTCGATGCCAAAGTAAATATTCTTTGTACTTTGGTTCCATTCTTGCAATTGATTTCTCTAATTTGTGCCAGAAAAAAAAGCAAAGTAAAGATTCTCTTTCTATTCAACATCCATGCATGCCTCCCCTCGTTTCCAACTGATCATGTCAACTATTTAGTGTCACGCCTTGACGCCATCGCCTGCACTTTGAACTGCACAATCTAACCTCATCGTGACACGTGTCTTATTGGTTTCCATAGTTAAAAACCACAAAGCCTAACCCTAAGGTACACAGGTGTGATTTGGTTGCTTTTCTTAATCGGACACGTATATTTGATCGGTGTGTGGTTAGGTGAGGGTCAAAGAACAAACATCGTAAAGACACACGTTTAAAAGACATGGGACTACGTCATCATATTCATCAACTACTCCACATTCAATACCCTGAATGTTGTATTTAGTGTCACCAATTCTACATGTCTTCCTCATTTACTAATTGTAAACTACCCGTGTAGTGTCATTAACACTAAATGTACACATAACATAATTTGTCATTCCTCAAATTTTTTGGGGCATTATAGATTTACACAGTGTTGTAATTATTGTCACTTACTAAGTGATCTTTATCCAGATTTCAATCATCCATGACAATTTTTCTTACAGAAATGCGAGGATGCAAAATATGCCAAACTAAAAGTGGATGAACTAAAAGTAAGTCGGGATGACAATACTTGTAAATTTATCCATGAGAAGTGTCATTAGAAAAGTTACCATAGTGACATACAATACCATATGACACTAAAGACAATATTCAATGCAGTGAATACAATTGGGAGGAGCTATGTAGGAAATCAACAAACATGCACTTTTGATAAACTCGGATACATAAGGAAAGATGAATATTTTAATCTGGTTTTTTGTTGACGAATCATCATAAATTTGCTAATGCAACACAAATCTCAAGATGTATATCTAATCTATTGAAGATGGAGAAGAAGAAAAAGCAAGCGAATAACCCTTACACCACTAAAAACATATTAGCCAAGAATGTTGATGTTTCCCAAGAGTGACCTCATAAGGCCATAACACCCACCCACCCACCTACACACACACATATGCCTAATTGCTATTATTAGTATGAAACTATAAAATTATGCCTAGTGTTTTTAGTGTGGATTCCTCATTATCAGTCTGGCTCACATTATCTATCAAAAGTGATGTAAATGTTCTCATGTTGAGTTATTATATACACATACACACCAAAAACTCCAATTGTGTAAATACAAAGCAACTTTGAGCGAACTTATTCCACCACGAGGTCGTGAGGAAGCGATAAGTCATGCGAATTGTGCGCGAGTTTCATGCACACTTTACGTGTGGAGTACTGTGCACTAATTCAGTACTGCACTAAATCTGAAGTTTAACAAAGGTCATCATCAACGACACAAGATTCATGATAGCAAGTTCCCCAACTTACACATGTGGCAGCAATTGGCATGATAGCAAGTTCCCCCACTTAACTTACACATGTTGCAGCAATTGGCTCACAGCGTGACACTCCACTGAAAAACTGAGTCTTTTTATGCTAAATTTGTCAAAATAGCTAAATTTAGACAAGGAATGCTCCACGTGCGGGGTTGTATTGCTGCAGAAACACTGACACATCCAAGAAGAGGATCATCTCCAACTGCCGGCATGCCACTCATGCCACTCACGGCATTTTGACTTTGGTCCACGCCTCATTTCCATACTCGGAGCTGAGTGGGAATGATGTGGGTTAAGCTCAGACAGGAAATGCTAAGCTACTCAAATCGGTTGGGAGGAAGCATCCTTGTTCCGTGAATCAGATAGCCAGAGTGATTGGAACTTCTCTTGTGAAATGTAGACAGATGCGGCAGTGAAGGAATGGCTATTATGGTTTGATTGGGAAGAGAAGAATGGGGAAGATGATGATCAAGTTCGGGATGAGCCATATGGCCATGTGGGAGATTTGGTTAGTTCAATTTATGATGGTGTGGGTTACGTGCTTGGTTACCGATGTCGGAGGAGTGAGAAATTTGCCACCCACAGAGTTATCTTCAGCTGCTCCTGTAGATTCCAGTGAGCTTCTTGTGTCTCCTAGCCCATTGCATTTACTGCGGAGGAGCGACTTTCCCAACGGTTTTGTGTTTGGAACTTCATCTGCATCGTACCAGGTATGCTATGAATTTCATTTTGACCTGGTTTAGAGTGTCTGTAGGAATGATTAGCCTGCCAGTTTCTCTTGGAATATGCGAAGGTTTTGTCACATTGACGTACCCATTTTGTACTCGTCTTGTTTGCAGTATGAAGGAGGCGTGCACGAGGGAGGTCGAGGACCTTGTGTTTGGGATACTGGCACTCACACGCCAGGTTTGCATTTCATATCCACTTTCTTCAATGTATTTGAAGCATTGCCTATGCATGTTAGCTCACTTTTGGAGTGTGTCATTAGTCCCCCAAAATCTTGACCTAGAAGTTCTTTTATAACGGTGAGCTTGGTTATGTTGTGAAATTTAGGAATTATTGCTGACAACACCACAGGCGATGTCGCCAACGATCACTACCACCGTTACAAGGTGTGAAAGCAATCATTCTTTTGCAATGAATTGGGTTAATTCCTTATGAAACATTTTGTATGCTCTCTTGAATAAGTATGTCCCCATAACCTCAAGATTTAAGGGCTCCGTGCCTCCTAAACCTTCCGCTTTGGAAGCTAATTTGAATGAAGAATGGTTTAGAGAAACATCTTCTAAGATTATTGCTGGTGCACTTTATGCAAGGGTAGGAGGATGTAGACATCATGGCGGATCTTGGTCTTGACACATATCGCTTCTCCATCGCTTGGACTCGAATTTTTCCAGGTTCAGAGAAACTTTCCGAATTGGTTTCTTGTGTAGATTAGGGGTTTATTGATTTTTTTTTCTTCCAACAGTGGTGGATAAGAAATGCATAGATTTCTTTTGTATAATCTTTGTTTATCTTTTTGAAGCTCGTCTTTACTCCATTGTTAAAAATGTATGGTTATAAGTTCTTCTAATACAGGCAGATCATAGTATTTCAGATTGCTCTACTGACTTTTGTTCTTTTATCCTACGACCTCAGATGGAATGACACCAACTGTGAACCCGGAAGGGATTGATTTCTACAATCGTCTCATCGACGCTTTGCTCTCCAGAGGTATTATGATTGTTAACCTGTAATTTCATTTGAGATTTTCTTGGTCATGGTTTTGTATACGATGCGAATTTGGAAGCTAATTTCTGAGCTTCTTGGGTGTGGGTTAGGTATTGAGCCGTTTGTGACTCTCTCCCATTTTGACCTGCCTCAGAGCATTCAACATGCCTTTGGTGGTTGGCGGAACCGAAAGATTGTGTAAGAGTTCTTCTAAGGTTGAATCTAGGAAAGTTGTCATGCTGTTTCTCTTTAGACAGCTAATATGGGTACGTGTGCATGTCAAATCTCTAATGCCTTTGTCTCCAACTTTGTGCAGGCCACTGTTTCAGAGATTTGCTGAAACATGCTTTGCGGCATTTGGAGATCGGGTGAAGCATTGGGTGACTTTCAATGAGATTCACATGTTTTCCATCAAGTGGAGGAACATTGGTTGTGATGACATTTCTGGCTGCGGTGGCGGGGACAGCAAAACCTGGGCATACACAACTGCCCATCACATGCTCCTCTCGCATGCTGCCGCGGTTGATAGCTACCGCACCAAATTCCAGGTCTTAAAACCCCGAATCCTACATCCTAAAAACCCTCAACCTAATAAGTCCACCTATGCGAATGTTCTACTAAACTGCCTCAAATGCTCAAGTCATACATACAATAGAGTTATCCTGTAACTCAATGGGACTTCTCATCAGGACTTCGTCCACTATGATTTTCCATTGGTTGTTTTGCATATATTATTAATAATTTCTTTCCACTCGTGGTGCATGCGAAAATGATGAGTTCAACCGACAATGAACCGATGTGGACTGTTCTTTGTTCAAACTTTCAAACGTTCAAACCTCCAAGCATGCACTGAAAACTTACTGGACATGGAAGGAGTTGTATGCAAAACAACCAACTCCCAACCGAAAGTCATACTGAGTTAGAGGATAACTCTAATAAACTCTTAAGGGAACATTATGACTTGAGTTGAGATCCCGAGGAGACATGATATAAACTGCTTTGTTGCAGACATGGGGTTGCTATCTTCGTAGTACAGAGCTGCTACCTATGAGCATGGCTTACATTTCTGTTTTCAAGACCTTTATTTGCATCAATCTGCTAAAGTGATCTCGTATTTATTGGAATTCTTTTTCTGGGAGCTTATAGGCAAAGCAAGGTGGCAAGATTGGAATGATACTAGACATGCAGTGGTATGTGCCCTTATCGGAAACTTTTGAGGATGTCCAAGCCGTTGACCGCTTACAAGCCTTTCAGGTTCGCTGGTACGCCTCTCAATTCATCATCATCTCATTTAATTACCTTGCTTGGCACGAGATCACGAACCTCTAAACTCACACATCAACACCCATTTCGTATTGATTCAATCAAATTACACTACGACAGTGTATCAATGCCTTCCACCAAACACAGGATTGTAGGTTTTAGCTTCTGTTTCTGTAATTTTATAGTTGCAAGACCGAAAAGGTTGAATTATGTGTTGCACAATGATGAATGAATCATTAGCTAAATGTTGACTTAGCACTGAAAATATATTAAACCCTGAAAGGTATGTATTTACAGTGAGTCAACATTAAACACTGGTCACTTGCATTTTTAGATCTAAATCCTACCAACGTTGCTCCAATTTTTCTAATACTCTCAGCTTTCCCTGTGCTGTTGTGCAGGATTCTCGACCCAATTTACTTTGGTACATATCCTGAGGTTTTACACACTCGGCTCGGTGATCGCCTTCCCAAATTTTCTGAGAGTGAGGTGCGCTCCCTTAGGGGATCAGTAGACTTTCTGGGCATCAATCACTATACTACGCACTACGGGGCGGACATAACAAATGCTTCGATTCCCCTTCCTGAAAATTTGATTGATGCAGGAGCTGCTTCATTGAGTATGCATCTTCACCTCATTCCTATCCTTGGGCCGGCAGAAGATTTTGCTTTTAACATCACAAATTTCCAAAGTGTGGTGTATTATATCATTATTACATCAAAAGTAGACTTAGTGTGTATAATGTAATTACCTTATCTTGTATGCATTTTTCTTATTCCGTAGTAGCAAAATGTGGCACATATTAGAGGAAAATTATTACGACATTATTCTTGAATTTACAATTTCATATTGACATTTTATTGGATCTACATGATTATTTGCCTCCGGAACTTTGTGATGAAGGTTGACATTCCTTGTTGGTGTTTACCTAAAATGTGGTCTTTTGGGTTGAATCGTCTGCCTTGCTCAGATTCCAAGGGTGGAGTAATAATCGGACCTCCAGTATGCTCTAGCCCATCTCTCACATCACAAATTTGCAAAGGGTGCTGTATAATGAATAAATATTATAATAAATGCATGATTTCTTTGTGACAATTTGCTTCATAGTAGCTTGATGTGGCACATACTAGAAGAAAGTAAGAAATTACGCTATTATTACGAGATCAATAAGGAATTTATGATGTTATTTCAACATTTAAATGTTTCTACATGATAATTTTGCCTCCGGAAGTTTGTGATGCACTCTCTAGGATGGCTTGTTGTTGCTTGCAGAAAAATTAGGTCAAGTAAGTTTGCTGTCCTTTGTCTGAGGCTTAGAAACTTGAGTGTATGCAACTGATTTGGAGAATGTGTTGGATTGCTGCAGGCCGCCTCTAGTTGGCTGAATGTTGTACCATGGGGTATATACCGGACTCTTAATTACTTACGAGAACGATACAACAACCCAGTTGTTTATATCACTGAAAATGGTATGCTACTACCTTTGAGTTTTGAGTGTGTTTGGAGGCGTTCTGATTTAAGGTTTTCAAAGTTTTGGATTCATGCTTTCCTCGGTGAAGAGTATATAAATCAGGCCAAACTATTCCACTCTACAAACCTATCTCTATAGACCTCTAGGTTTTTGCAAACGAAACTTTAATCTAACCTAGACATAATGTTGTGTAGAATTTATCAAGCTCTTGACACTGCTATAGGTGGCAGTCAAGTTTTAAGACAATAGCATTGAACATAGGAGCCCTGCCTATTTATGCATGCTTGAGTTTTGAATTCTAACTACCACATTTTCTTGATGTAGGTTGTCTGAATCCACATACAAATAATAAATGTCAAGAAAAGAGTTAGTTTAATTTGGTAGGAAGAAAGGTATGTCCATCTCATCCTTGTTTGTGCAGGTATGGATGAGGATATTGACCCCGCATCTCCTATACCGATGTCCTTGCACGACCCATATCGTATCCAATTCTATCATGACTACCTCCTAAACGTGATTGCTGCTGTCAGGTAACTTCACCTATTTTTAAAGACAAGTGCCATGCCTTAGGTAAAAGATATATAAAAAATTTGTTCTTATAACGCTAAAGGCCTGCATTTACGGAGTCAATAGAATGAAATAGAAAATATGAAAAGCCTGGGCACTGTGGTAAACATTCTTGTAGAATTATCTGCATTGCAAAAGCAGTGCAGGTCATAGTTCAACAAGGGATGGTTCTGTTCTTTTCTTTCTGAAGGGCGAGTGATCCCAATTTCATAGTTCATAGCATACTAGTATGCTACAATGTCCCCCTTTTTGTTGGGTTCGATTAGAAGGTATTTGCCCGAGGAACATGCAAGATCTGCGTTGATCTAACACTTTGTTTTGTCTCCAAATGATATGATTTCTGACACCGGATGGTCATGACTAACATGAGAAGGTGACAAGTCCTCAATAAAAACCCCGACGACCATGCCAATAGCCAAGTAGAGTGTGACAGGGGGGCACTTGTGTTTCGCACATGTACAAATTATTGTGTCTAGGGTTTGGAGTTTGGGATTTAGGGTTAGGGTAGAGGGTCCAGCATCACCTCTTCTTGAAACTACTCAAGTATATATAATGAGGTGTGTGCATTTTCTGGGTACCAGTAGGATATGGGTATTTTTGAGGATATTTTTGTTTTTGGTACCATCCGGATCCATGTACTAAGCAGGAACCTTTGTACAAAGGTAAACTTACCCTAGGTAGACGTGTGTAATTCTGTGACTTATCTTAATCAGATACCTTTTTGAGCGATATGTGGTTTGGCGTGGTTCTAAGAACAGATACCAAATTGGCATGTGTTTAGGTGAGATTGGACTGCGTGCTCAAAATATGTTAGTCATTCCAGGCTTAATAGTCAGCATAATATGACAATTTAACGAGCACGAGAATCTTCACTTGGATAATGAATAAGGTATTTGTGTAAGCTCTGAAAATTATGAGGAAAGTGGCTATGACCTTGATTTGGATTTGCTAACCATTTTGTACTAATCGCATGTTTCATATCCTAGGAGAGGTGGGTTAGCTGGAAGAGTAACCATTTAAGACCCATCTACCTTACTATCAATGTCGTATTAGGATGGTATTGACCCAAATAATAACCTGCGTCTACAAAGATTCTCTCAGCTTGTGATACCCGCTAAGTATGGATATTTGACTGGTTGGGTAGGTCCTTTGATACCACTACTAGTATTGTGTTTTAATACATAACATTATTAAGCAGTGTGCATTTGTTCATGTGGGCCCTGAGAATAAAACCATGTGATGCCCCAACCTAAGTCTTAATCCCATGGTTTTATTCTCAGGGCCCGCATGAATGAACGCACACTGCTTAATCATGTTATGTACCATGCATAGACCTATATATCAGTCTAACATTTGTCAAATACTTTTTATTGTTATGTGCAGGGATGGGTGTGATGTCCGCGGGTACTTTATATGGTCGCTGCTCGATAATTTCGAGTGGGATGATGGCCTCTCGAAGCGCTTTGGAATTTACTATGTCGACTATGCACACAACCTCACCCGCCATCCCAAGGATTCTGCCAAGTGGTTTAAGCAGTTTCTACACCGCGAGGTGCAACCTGAATGAGAATTGGAAATCTGATTTTCTGGTTGATAGCTCGTCAACTTGTTATGTACCATAATGCTGTAATGTTACTAAAGCATGTTCAAGACTTGCAGTTCTCACCAACAACTCAGAGAAGCAATCAACACTACAGTGATCAAAACACGTTCATGCACGTGCCTCACCCAAATCCTAAACCCTATTGCCCATTTCAGAATTACAACATGGTGAATTGTGTGATAGGATCCTCCAATACAATATGTAGAGACCATCATGACAATAGTATAATAGTTCTTCTGATATTATTCATAATTTAGACTTTCATTATCCATAACATAGGTTTACCATCCAAAAGTAGTATACTGATTATTTTCATCATATCTCAATATCATAATGTTCAAACAATCATTGAGGATTCACATATCTCATGAAATTTAGTTATATTCAAAGTGTATCGCCTGATTTGCCTATAGAATGGATGTAACCAAAATATGCATTAGACAAGCAAAATGTAAATCCAAGGGACATCAAACAAGAATGCCTTGTGTCAGTTTCCAATTTGAGCAGTTTGTGTAGCTTCCTCACATAGTACCTTATTAACTTGTAAGTACCATTAATCTTAAGGATAGAAGCTGATGCCAATTGCGCGAAACTATGCACCATCAAAACCGCTGACTGGTGTACTGCAACAAAAACTTCTGCAGGTTAGCTCCAATCACTCTCTTCTCAAATTGAATTTCCGAAACCTCTCCAAACCATCGGCTGCACCTAAACCAGAGACTCGATTTTTGGGTCCTGACAACTGAGTTTCACTTAATTTGAGAGCCGTCGGTGTAGCTTATTGTGAACTGTCTTCTTTGGTGGTTTGTATTTGCAGGATCATAATTATTATACTGTTGCTCCCACCTACCCTTACATAACTACGTTAGGAAAATGAGAGTAGCACATGCAGGAGCGGTGGGCTGTTACGAAATAACAGTAGTTTCGACTGATACTTTAATCGAATCCTCCTAGCTTACAAACAAAAAGATGAAGGGGATCTGGAGGGACGGTCCAGAGAGCCAATTTGCATGCAAAGTAATCCAACAGGGAGTCAGAAGATGCTTGAAAAGCAAGAGAGGGATAAATTGTACAACTTTGGGGACCCGTAGAAATTAGGACCACAAAACCGCAGCCTAGCTCAACAACATGAACACAATCACTGTATGTTTTTAGGCATGAGCATGCAGTCATGTGAATGAGTATCTCTCTCTATATAAAGTGTACTTAGAGCCTAAATCACGATTAGACCTCATTTAGACCTCGTTTTAGACACAACATGATTTGTACCCTCGGACTACACTGTTTTCTCTAATTAGTGTGGGCCACACTAATTCCCAATCAGCCCACACTATTTATAATATTATAATTTGAAGCGGCTCACTGTAAATTTCAGTGTCAAAAAATAGTGTGGGTTTTTTTGTGTGCATATTTGGATGAAAATTCAAGGAAGGCAAGTATTATAAAATTAATGTGGGCCATACTAAATTCCAAACCACATGAATTTCCCACCCACACGAACTAGACAAAATAGTGTAGTTTTTGGGATAAAAGTTCTCACTTAGGGTGAGTTTCCATGTAGCCCGCTCGCCCACTAGATTCTAGATAATAGTAGGTCGGAGGTGTTTGCATGTAGTTAAGCACAAGCCGCCATCCAACCATATTTTGGTGGTCCACTAGAATGTGGAGGGATGTGGACATGGGCCACTAGACTTCCATGCGTGCACTAAAGAATATTTAACTTGCAAGTGCCGGTCACTAAAGGATTAAGACCGGTTGAAGACTCAAGAAACCTAATGTTGGTCTAGAACTCCATTCTTGGTAACCGGGAGAAGGAGGTTAGTAGGTGGGTCCGGATTTGAGAAGATGGGAATAGCTAGTTGGCACATATGAACCCTACCCCACTAGATTCCCTCTACATTTGGGCAGGTTTGTCCTTATTCACACTAGAATCTGGCGAGTGAGTGACCTACATGGAAACTCACCCTTAGTAGTAGATATCTCCTCATAATTCTTACGTAAGTTATGAGGATTGAATCCCAAAATGCCCAAGGTGATTTGCCATAATTGATTAGAGTGAGAGTGCCATTTGGTTGACTATTAGCTTGGAATTATATATTGCATGGATAACATTGGTTTGCATTTTCAACTCGTCAGTTGTGCCATAAAGATTTCAGTCCACCCATACAGTTTGAACATCACTCGCATCAAAAACCCTCCAAACTATACATCATTTAGTTTTAAAGATCAATTGTGTTTTGTATTACATGTAGTCTTAGGCCAACTACTACCAACATATGAGTCCTAGACAATTGTTGTGCGTCGGTGAATAGAAACATGCAAATGTATGACTGTGATAGATTTGTAGTTTTTTTTTCTGGGCGACGTGGGACAATTTTCTAGTGATATTAGATGATTGTCCAAAATTCATATGTTTAGTGTGACTTTTTAATCCGAAGATGTTGCAAAACGTGAATTGGATGCCACGAAGTCAACCCACGATATCAATAGTTGCATATTTTTCTTTCTTTAGATCCTAATAAGAAAGGGACAAATATTCATTACAAACATTTCCCTTGGGAAAATTAACACTCATATTTGTGATGTTTTTCTTTCTTTTTCTTTTTCTTTTCTTGTTGGCCATGCCATCCATTTGCATGGTGGATTCTTGGTGACTAAAACAATTTAATTTGCATAACATTATTTAGATCCATATTATGTGGGATTGACAATATTCTAGAGAATATTCCCACATCCACACTCAATGTGGGGAAACATCCAAGAATATTTTGTGGAATAATGTCAGTCCCACATAACACTGTCATGGATCTAAATAATGTTATGTGATGTTTTGTCCACTCACATAAAATTTCTGCCCCTTTGGATCCAATTCTCCTTCGAAGGGGTCTTTTGATTTCAAAAAAAAATCAATCATCCTCTAGAAACTCCACAAGAACTTCACCAAGTTGCTACGAATTGCAAACCAAAGTATCAAAAGGTTGGCTGCTAAAGTATTGACGTAGCTTCCAAGTGATGCGAATAGGGCATAGTCCATAAGGACTAGTGATTGATCTCCATCATATATGATTTGTAATTGTCACATGGTCCATGTATGATTGAGATATTTCTTTGATCCTTTAAGACATTGAAATTGTGTCCAAGTATTATTGTCATATTGTTAGTAGTAAACAAAATGAAGTTCAACATGTTAATATGTATATAGCTTCATACTTTTCACATGAACATTTCCAAAGCATTCTTTTACATCTTCATCCATATTCAATATCTAGGGCTATATTTATAGGTATCTCATATGTGCATATAAATTATAAGTGATATATTGATTCCTTCTATCTTCTTGTTTGTAGAATGGCTCCTATAGTTGTTAGTCCCGGGGCTCGGGGGGGACACTTAGGAAAATTAGTAAACATGGTGTGTTAAAATATAGGGTGTGTTTTATTCATGAGCAATAAAATTTAGAAAATTATTGGATATAACTATAGAATATTTAAATTGAAAATCCATATTATAAATAATATTGGGGTATACTAAGTATTGAAATTTATCAAGATTTTAGATATAATATAGCATAGGGATTTTGATAGAATGATAGTTTGTTTCTGAAGTTCTTCCTTCCACTTGTGTGCAACAGACTAAAGTGTTGGTTTTGGAAAACAACAATGTTGTTTAGACTCTGTTTTCTCAGCAATAGATTGCAGCCAACTTCGTTCACCCTAAACCTTGGACCCTAAAGTTCTAAATTTGTTGGTCTGCTTGTGACTGCAGTGCACAGACTTGTGTTTCTAAACACAAACATTGTTGTAGTTCATGCTAGTAATTCAAGTTCATAGTTCATTGATTCTCATGGTGGTGATGATTGTTTGCATTGTTATTGATTTGTGGTGATGCTTGTTCATGCTAGTTCTCATTGCATGTCAAATGAATTTTGTAATGAACATAGGCAATCCTTAAACACAAATTAGGGTGAGCTAATTTTTTATAATGAACATAGGGTTGAAAAAAAAATCTTATGTGAGTTATAACTATAGTAAGGCATCATAATAATACACCATATTAGGGAATTATATAATTAAACGGTGTGTTCAAATCTAACATCTAGACATAATACCCCTACATTAAATACCCCTTTAACGCACGTGTTCACACAAAGTATAGTGAAGTGTCCCCCCCGAGGTCCCGGGGGTAGACTCTTCATTGGAAACCTAAATGATGTGCATGGGTCACGGTGGAATCAAACCCCCTATGCATGAGAACTTCAGAGAGAAAAACAAATGTATATGTACTAACTACAGTCTAGAAAATGGACTCGTGTATTTATACTAAGTTTTTCAGTTTAATGTGATAAATGTCTCCACTACATATAAATCATGAGTTAATTAAGCCTTTATTACATGTGAATTCCACTTTCGCTTTCCAATGAGAAGATCGTTGAACATATTTTCATCCATAGCATGTAACCCAACGCTTGCATTAAACAAACAAAGACAAAAGCAAAATAACTTAGCCACAATATGGAGAGCAAAACTCAATGAAGCCCACGAGCACTCCAAACACACCCGGTTTGTAAACACCTAGAACCCAAAATGCAAACCCAAAATGCACAAGGTTGTCATTGAGGACTATTACCATAAGACAACAGTGGATGAAAACATAAATTGGATGAAACTAACAATCTATTTTCAAGTTTTCATGTAAAGCTAAGGGCCCCCTTTTGTACATCTACCTTTATTTCAAATTTCTTAATAACCTTTTTGGATGTACACACTAGAAAAAATTAATACCTCTCCCTTATCTATACTATGTATGCTAATTCCTCAATTTATACCCCTTCTTACACTCACATTAGTTTGTGCGTACTATGAAGAATCCACCCCTTGGGATTTTATACCATTAAATAAAATGTCCCTTTGAATAATGCCTTCATGTGTAATATTATGATGTATTTATGTAGAAATCAATAAACATCAAACATATATTCAATGTTATAAAATTTATAATTTATAATGATTAACCAATAATGCACTAATTTCACATCTCAAAATCATATCATAGTGATGCTAGATAGTCCTTTTGATTCCTTAACACATGATGTGGAAACCGGGATGGCTCCACCAAGTAAAACAAAGAAAACAAAAGGACAACCAAACATTGTCACATTGACTAGATTGTTTTTACGTTTTGTATTGGGGATATTCTTCCTATAAACTACATGAATATTATTTATATTCATTACTTATCAAGTTCTTTTATCCTCTCAAATTCTATGTCGTAATCTACAATGATTTTTTGCAATAAGGTTGCCTTTGTCATTAGGTTGCTTCTTTACCCATGCATATTACCTTGGGTCAAAATCATATCACAAAAACTTGTAGCTTTGTTTAGTCGTTTGTATAGCAACCAAAACGGAATAAATATTGTGCTCATCTTGTGTTTTGTTACTGTGGAAAGAAAATATTCTAAATAGAGTGGAATATTGACAATTGGCACATGGAAACCTAATTGCACATATCAATGTACATAAATTGATAACATTTTGGGATACCTCAATCGTGCATGAACCCCATATGATGTTATATTTACATTCCTTTGGGAAGGGTCATTACAGATTGACATTGTAGTCATATATCGCATATATCATGTTGCTCGATTTCTCGCAAGTTTATGGGTTGCTTGGACCCTTGCTTTGGTACTTCCTTTCTTTAATGAAAGAAAACACTATTTAATGAACAAAAACTACCCTTTTTTCCTATAACAATCATCAATGTATGACGCACCTAGATTTGCAATCCAAAATGAAGAGGCATGCTACATTTCAAAAGATTCTAACCACTTTATAAATGATGTCCGTTTAAAACTCACATACCTAACGAAAATATTTTCCACAAAGACTTGTCGTACATATCCCATATAATTTTACATCTTGATACTCATGTGGAGGCCACACATGTTTGAAAATGCCAGTTGTGAAACAAAGTTTGGTAAGCCAAGGTAAAAGAATGTTCGGCCTTGGCATGTGCTGAACTTCGAGGAGCTTGGTTCCAACATTAATCCCCCTTTTTTTGGGGGGGGGGTGATTAGAACCATTTGTTTCCAACCAAGACGCGGTTTTGCAAGGCTTTAAACCTTTGTTTTCAAGCAGAGTTGGAAACAAGCAGTTTTAACCAACAAAAGAGGGACCAACCTTGACACCAAGCTCCTCAAAGTTAGGCACATGTCAAGGCAAAAATTCTTTTACCTTGGCTTACTTATATCTGTTTTAAAACTGGTGTTTTTGAACGTGTGTGGCCTCCCCTTCACTTAGTTTCTGAAATTTTGCATGGTACTTACTCAATACCCAATGATTTTTTTGTGAGGCCCGAGATGACTCTAAACTACCAAGTGATAGTGGAAAGGTACTTATTTCCAAATGGAGTGGTTGGCGGTTCGATTCCTGCTTGTAAAATTTTCTCTCTACTTGACGAAAAAAAACTAGTTAGGTAGGTAGGAAGCCAAGAGCCCACCCACCGCAAAGTAGACAGTAAACCCCACCTGCACCAAAAAGATTCTTGAGCAGGGTAGAACCAACAAGCTCAAATTCACGTCGGATTGCCCAACGTTAATTATTTATTTAGTTATTTATTTATTTATTGGTGGGAATTTATTCACCTGGTGATGGTTGGATTATGGCAAGTTACTACTTCCGTGGCCTTTCTTTTATGAACTTGGAGATGGACAACCCACTTCCAGGGAGCGGATTACTTACTTCCTTAACTAACATAATTTTGTCGGGAAGTTGGAGACGGGTCGCAAGTCTTTGTCATTATGTCAAGTTGAATCCGGTGAGCCTGGTTTTTAAATACCATAATAAAGGTCAGTTACAAGCTTAGTAAATTTGCGGCCGCAACCTTCCGCTCCGTATCAATGTACCTATGAGTAAATAAATAGGTACATGAATGTGGTGCCGGTCAACTTCGAGAATTCAAAGGAAACTTTATTCGACCGGAAAGCTCACGATGCATGTAATCATTTGAAAATAGCCCTGTAGAATTGGCTAAGATTATTGGAGCTAGAGAGAGAGAGGAGAGCCAATGCGGCTTCCCTCCCAAGGCACCGACGCCTTCTAGACGAAGCGATAACACTTGGTTGCATGGAAGAGTCCGAGGAGCAAGGGAAACTAATAATAATAAATTAGTTATTGATATTTGCAATTCGCTAGACCCGGGCACATCTAGGAATGGACGACCCCCGTGCTTGCTTGGTTTGCAGTGTAATCAAAACGCTCTGGAAGACGGATTCTCATGCCTTTTGGAAGTTCAAGGATAATTAGCTCGAACCGTGGTCACGACAAGTCTTGAACTAATTTGCGTTCGCCCAACTTCACATAAGCCGATAGATGGTGCTCACACCGTCGCTTTTAAGCATTGAGCATAGACATCATAACTTCATTCAAAAACTTTTAAGTGGTTCTCGTTTGTGATTGAAAAGGGGTTCAATGCACCCGATCATGTCTTATTTGTGTTCCGTAAGCGAAAGTTACAAGAGTTCAAAGTTGTATTGATAGATGGCTCAAAATCAACAAAAAAACATGATGTTAAGATACCGCACATTCAATATGTACTCATCGTGCAAGATTTTAGGGTCTTGGTTCTAGGTGGGGTGTCGGTTCAATTAGTTCTTGCATCTACCTTGGTATATTTTGCATTTGGCAACAATTACGTAATTTTATTAATTTTTAATAATATTTTTTTTACGTCTCGGGAGGAAAGATCGAGTACCTATTGCAGTAGTTGTGACGTTTCCATTGAACATCAAATTCTTTTTCTGCACTCTTCTCGCTTGGGTTGAGAGGAGGGCCCGAATACCTACCAAATAAGGTCAAGAGCATTTGGAATCTACGCAACATGGGATCTATGAGCGAGGAGCGCACAAGCATACAATTTGTTTTCGGCATGCATGATTGCTAGGTATATAAGAACTTTGAAGAATCGAAGCACTTTCACAAAAAGTGGATGGACTCGAATGGCAGGTTGGACGTCGAATACAATCTATTCTCCAACACCTCTCCCCTCTTGAAAGCAAGACATGGAATCCTTGAGCACAGCACAGTCAATAATGGGCACCCACAAAATTCGTGGCTCGCATCAAAAGCCTCGAAACTTCGCAATGGAACTTGATGTACTTGCAGTTGTAATTCGTTGGTGCTCTTGGATACCTCGACCGTTGGGTATGGGGGCACTGTGGAGAGAGTGTACTTGCAAACAGCTATGGATCCCCGACTACCTTATGTACACAGTTGGCTAGATTGCTGCTTTAAAATCGCAAATCCTGGCAGTTTGGATCTGTACATCTAGAAGAAAATAAAGGAAAGGGTTTCACGTAATAAATGCTCAGCTCCAGAACCTGTCAATATTGGAGCGTCATTTTATATGTAAAAGCCGGCCACCTGACGTGGTAACCTGCAATTTTTTTACAGAAGACACGGGACTTGGACCAACTTTGTGCATTTCAGAGAACCCAAAGTCAACCATTTGAATCCCGTTGTGGTTCAAATTCTGGGTAAGGAACACAAGGTAGATGGAACTTAGCTGGCTACTTACTTTTTGAGCTGTTTACCTTGTTATACTTTTTCTTTTTAATTTTTTTTTTATGAGCCAGAAGGCCGACAGGCCAACGCCAAAGCACAGGAGGCAGTTCATCACTTGGCAAGATTTCCGTCAAGTAGAGAGGAGATTTCACAGCCAGGAATCAAACCGCCAACCTCTTCCTTAAGATTTGGGTATCTCTCCACCATCATCCAATAGTTTAAGGTCATCTCGGACCAATTACCTTGTTATACTAGTACTTGGATTCGCTAGGTTGAGGTTTTTGGGGCGTCTGCAAATGTATACAAGGAAGCCATGATCGATCCTACAAAGGTTTGGATCTAATCTCAAATTGTTATGAATTATCGAAGTTCACTGACAGTGAGCCATAAGAAGATCACATAGATCGTCCTCAATTATGCTAGCTATTAAGCTTAGTTTAGTAAAACCAGTTTGAGCACGTTGTAGTCCAATTTCTTTTAAACACTTGTTTATCTAGTGTATGTTCTTAGATATGCACTTAATCACCCCCTACTCTAATATAGGTGTTCGATGAAGATAAGTAACCCAATTAGGTCCGTTTGCCTTATACGCCAAATTAAAGTTGAACTTGAAACCGACACTATGTACCACAGTCATAGATTTGGAGACTTCAGATGTACTATGGTACATGTTGTCGATTTTGGGTGCGCCTTGGGTCAAGAAAGACATGTCAACCATAGGTTAGCATGAATGAGAGACGTTTCACACTTGATCAAATTTAAAGCAGAGAGACGGGTTACATGGAGCATGGCTATGGGACACTTGGGTGGAATTAAACATCCAATCATAAAGTACATGAGTTGTCTTTATAATGTTTAATCCAACCTCAAGCCTTTGAATATTGAACATCAATATAGCTTGAGGGAGGGCAAGTGGTCCAACCCAACCTCAAAAGGAAGTCAACCTAAATTGTCATCCAATATTGAGTTGATTTTGAGGTTGGGATTGAGGTTACAGGTGGCTTTGCGCTCAAGGGACATCCACGGGGAGATTACAAGTTGTATGCTTTTCTAAACCACATGCATTGGGGGGTTAATTGAAGATGGGCTATTTATCTAAATTCTTGAATAATTGGCACCCTATTAGTGGATAAAATGATACTTTGAGGTATTTTTCAAGGCCCTATAGGTAAATATAATGTATACCATGAATTTATTTGATAGACTCTATTTTGTTTGTAAATTGTACCATTTATCAAAATATTGGAATTTTGGCATAAATTGACATTAATTCATAACAAAACGAAAAAAATTCATTAGTGGTATGTGCAAATAAAATTGAATGGTTCCTGGTTGCAACACTATCTTGATTCAATCCAACACTATCTTGAAACTTTCAGTGACCACCCAAAGCTTGCCGACATCTAAATTTCATGACTTTTAGTCAATTAAGGCAACTTCTCATCCAATCCAAAGACATTCATTGAACCTCACATAAATTATTTGTTCCTCCAAATATAGCAAACCCTATTAGATACTACCTATATTTTTCACCTACCTTATTTTTGATATAATATTGTATGGGTCATTTCATCCAAGCTATAGTAATTCCAAAATCTGTATAAAATTTTCCTCTCTTAAATTAAAAGTAACCCATAGTTTTTCTCAGGTGGTTTAATAAAATTTTGACATTGACCTCCCCGTGGGGGACATAACTAAAGGCTAGAGGTTTGTGGTGTACTAGGTAAACTCATATATTGCGAAGGCGAAAATGCAACAAACACTTCTATAGCCTACAAATTTATATAATTTATCACTTTGACCTATAAAAAAAAGGCATTAGGGGCCCCAATTTATCCTAGTAGGTTTTGGTTGCAATGAATTGTGATGCAATAACTTGCAGGGATGTTGTTTCTAGTAGGTACAACCCTTCATCCATGGCGGATGAATTTAGTTAGACACCACGAAGTTTGAGTTGCTCATTAGGTGGAATCTATGCACTCAACAAATACAAAATTTGTTGGGATGACATGAATTTGAATTCATGCAAGAGTTTTTCATTCATTTGAGAGATATTTGTATATTTGATTATACCAATTTGACCAATACCTATAGTTAGCCAAGAATGACTCCAAAAATGATATCAAGGAACATGGATTGGTTTAATCAACATCTAGTTGTAACTAATTATCCCTCAATCTATAGGGAGGTTGTTTCTACTAGGCAACATATGACTTTACCTAGAGACCACAAAAACACAGGCTGCTAGATCAGTGGAACTCATACATCAACAAGTACAAGAAATGTTGAGGTAACATATATTTAAACGTGTCTAAGGCCCAACAATATTTTCATCCATTTGGGAGATACTTGTGTATTTGTTTGAACCAATTGAACCAATTGAATCAATTTAACCAATATCTACAATTCACCAATTTCATCTCCAAAAATGTCATCAAGACCCCAAATTCATCGAGCATGGTCCAATTGGAACGATTTGGCCCTCGAGTCCTACATGAGACTTGTTTCTACTAGGTGCAACCCTTCATCCATGACATATGAGTTTACCTAGATGCTATGAATCTTGTGCCACATGTCATCGAGTGGAATTCATATATTCAACAAGGACAAGAGCTGTTGGGGGAGACAAATAATTTTTGAGTATTAATATTTATGATGCAAGAATAGCTTTATCCAATACTATCAAAAAGTAATTTGATCTTCAAGAATGTCATTAAAGACCCCCGAATTAGTCTAGCAGGGTCCACTGGGAACAAATTGGCCCTAAAGCCCTATAAGAGGGTTCTTTTTGCTAGGTAGAACTCTTCATCCATGATGGATGAGTTTATTGAGAGACTATAAATCCTGAGCTGCATGTGATCGGCGGAATTCATACATCCACAAGTACAAAAGCTGTATGGGGCGCCTGTAAAGGTTATAGTAAAAACTAAGAATGAGCTGCAAGCACGAATCGAAACGTCATGGCAGATCAATACAGTAATCTCCCGCTTAAGTACGCACTTTGAATCGGAGCCGTTGGTGCGTACTTTACTCATATCGTTAGTGTTCTAGATTGGGCTAGTCGGAAAAAATAACCGTTTAATACCCATCTAGCTTACCCTTGAAGAATACATGTTAAGTTGCTCACGAAATGGTTGGTTTTGTTCGATCCCCTTCCCATTGAGGCTTGATGTTGATGGACAAGCTTCGACAACCTCAGAAGAAGAATCACCTATCGATGACGAAATCCAGTCTATCGAGACATTTGCTGAATTTGAAAGTGCTACCGACTTCAAAGGCTTTGAAGCTCTACACAACACTGTCCTCGACATCGACGACCAATTGCTTTGCTCCAATGTTCAAACAGAAGTTGGACAGATGTATGATGAACTGCGATGATCGTTTGAGATGTTTCAACGAAACGTTAACAAACTGACATTGAATGTCAAGCGTAAAAAAATTCATGCATTTGTGGCAAATAACTCTGCATGATATGTTCAAACGATAAATATATGAACCTTGTTTTTTGTCAATAAAAATTGCGCACTTAACCGGGATGCGTACTTAAACGGGTGCGTACTTTAAGCGGGAGATTACTGTAGTCATGTGAGAAAAAAAAGGCTTTGTATTGATAAATCTGCCACAATAGTACAATCTAACCTCGTCAATACAACACTCGTTCATACGACACCCTCGATATTGCGACACATTTTTGCGAGACCAAACTTCTTAGTTCAAAACTCCCTCTTTTATACGACTACAATACTCGATAATGTGACACTTAGAATCTCTGTTTTGTCATATTAATGAGGTAGTTGATGTTAAAATTTCTTTCATCTATGTTATGTACATCTAAAATACATCCATTTTCACTTGGGAACTACTTGGAAACTTCACTTATCATTGGGAACTTAATGAGAATTAGGGTTACTAGTGTAGAATGAATATGGTTAGGGTTAGAGTGGCCTCCTACCTAGTATGTTGCCTTGTACTCATGGTGATATAAGGTAGAGGGTGCTAAATCCAACACCCCATCCAAAACCAACACCTATAAACACCTCCCAATTGCCAACACTCTACAACCTTGAACCGTTACCCGGCGGTGTAGGAGTGTTTGGGCCCACGGAGTGACGGTTTTAGGTGCCATTAGTGGTGCCACCTCATAGCGGCCTCCACTACTTCCACATAGGGTAGGTAACGGGCTCCACTCTATCTTGGGTTGGTTCAAGGTGGGATTAGGGTGGCTTGTCAATGCCTATTCTAGCCATTCTATTCACAACGCCAAGGAGGTAGGCCCACAAAGCACAAAAGGGTCATTCCCCGGGATGCAAGGGGGTTGGTTCCCGGGATGCAAGGGGGTCGGTTCCCAGGATGCAAGGTGATGGTTTTGCAAGCGAACCGGGTGGGATCATGGAGGTAGCCGTGTGGCTTTGCATACCATTACTACTTGGGCTTTGATGTAGTTTGGGTCTAGTACGCAACTATATTGTGTTGGTTCTAGGCAATGAAGGTTGGGTCCTCATCAAATGCAAGGTTGCCATACATGGGGTCTATGGATTGGTTTAAGGAAGCTAGTAGTTTTGATTTTGAATATTCATCAAATATTCAATTGAGACTAAAAATATTTTTTCTTTCTTGATACCTATGTTTAGCCCAAAGGCTAACATGAATATATATTTTTTATATCAACCACATACCCATATGTATGTGCAATAGCTTAAAGTGTTGGTTTAAGCACCCTCTACCTTAGTATCACCAGTATCTTGTGCACTCTCTTGCGTTCTTGCAATCTCCAATTTCATTTTGTCAGCCTGCATACAATCACCACAGACTCCAAACTAGTCACCACAATTTCTAGTCACCACAAATTCCATTCTAGTCACCACAGTTTCTAGTCACCACAACCTTCATTATAGTCACCATAGTTTCTAGTCTCCACAATCACCACCTTATTGTATTGCTTGTACAATCTTTTGGCTGTTTGTACAATCTATTGGCTTTCTTCTTACAGTGTCAGGTAAGTACTTCACTAATTTATATTGGGTTGCAATATTTTAATTGGGTTTCATATTTTTCCTTTGAATTACACCTCTGAACTTAGATGACTCAATTGCATAGGTTCAATAATATTTTTCATTTTGCTCACACAGTTTTTTCATTACATTTCACAATGGAGATGAGTAATAAGAGAAAGAGGACTGGTTTGACAATGGAGGACAAGACACAAATGCTCATCATTTTCAAGGCTAACCCTAGTTGGAGTTAACAAACAATTGCTGATGAGTTTAACAAGAAATTATGTAAAGAGGTGAAGAGGAACACAATATTTTAGGTCCTAAGCTCTTCTAACAAAATTGTGGGTATTCAAAGTGAGGTTGCCAAAGATGTCCAGAGAGTCAAAGACCCAAAGTACTGAGAATTCCAAAATGCCTTGATAACATGGTTCAAGCATGTGAGAACTTCATTGCAATTTGAATGTGCTTGTTAATAAAATTTTTAATTGATTGCATAAACATTGAAATATTAAAAGAATTGTATTGATTTCAAGTAATTTTTATCTTTTTAATTTTGTAAACAGGTGAGAAATAAAGATGGGGGCACTGACCAATGAGATTTTGCAGCAAAGCTTGCAAATGATACAATCACGGTTGAAAAATACAAAAACCTCAAGGTTGGAGAAATTCAAGAAAATGAACACTATTGCAAGGTAAGCATTGAATATGTTTCATTTTTGTTATCTGAACATGCAAGTCCTCATCTTATCTCGAGAAGGCTAGACTAACTATTGGTCATGCCTTGATTACATTGTATTGATTTATCCTCACATTATTGTACATAGTGTATCTACATGGTAAAAGTGGCGATGTGATGCTGATGGAGTTGCCCAAGCAATGAATCAACTTCCTATTCTTTTGTCAGATTATGTGCTTGAAGATGTTTACAACATGGATGAAACTGGATTGTATTTCATAACACATCCCAATAAAACATTAGCAAAGGGTAAGGTGAAGGGTCGGAAGTTATAGAAGGAGTGTGTAACACTTGCTCTTGCTGTTAATGCAACTGGGATTGATAAATTGAAGTTGCTTGTGATTTATAAGTCTAAGCAACCACGATGTTTTGGAAGGTGGAAACCTCATGAGTATGTTCGGTGGCACTCAAATAAAATGGCTTGGATGAAAGCACTCAATATTTAAAGCTTGGATTTTGTAGCTCAACAATCAATTCAAAGGCCAAGATCGACATGTGATCATGATTTTGGATAATGCATCTTCACATGTTGTTAGCTCTACCAAAGTTGGTAAGTCTCATGGTTTTTCAACCTTGAAATTGAGCAACATGACTTTAGTATTCTTACCTCCCAATGTTACAAGCGTAGTTCAACCTTTGGATCAAGGCATAATAGCATCCTTCAAAATTCAATACAAGAAAAAACTTTGCAGTGGGTTTTATCACAATATGATGATGCTACATTGAAGGATTTAAGGAAGTTGGTGCCCAATATCAGACAGGCTATCATGTGGAGTTATGAAGTACGGAGTGAGTTAGATGCACAGATAGTCAGGAATTGTTGGAGGATGGCGCGTATATTACCTGCAACATGGAATATTGATTTTGCCCTAGTTGATGAAAGGGGGAAGAATAGACTACAAAAAGAATTAGATGAACTTGGTGCTCTGATTTCAAAGTTGCAATTGGGTGATGATGAGATGTCAATCGAGACTTACAATCAGATGGAAGGGGAAGAGATTACTGAGCCATAATTGAGTACTGATGAGTTGGTGGATGTTGCTTTGGGAACCAATGTTGCACAAGACTTTGATCTTAATGTTGATCTAGTTTCAGTAGATGTGGATGATGTTGCTCCACCTACATTAAAACTTAGTGATGCTAAACTTTATGCATCATTGTTGTCTAGTTTCTTATTAGAGAACTCTTTATATTTTGGTGTTGATGAAATTATTAGTTTTCAAAAGTTAGTAGGGAATTTAGATAAGATGACAGTTGCTAACTTGGGTAGACAACACTAGAGATCTTTGGACTCCTATTTCAAGAGTTCTTGAAAATATTTGTATTTGTTTGAAGTTATAAGTTATTATTTCATACCACTTGTATTGCTTAAACTCGTTGTACATATTTTTAAGCTCATATTACTTATGTTTAAGTTATTATTTCATACCACCTGTATTGCTAAAACTCGTTGTACATATTTTTAAGCTCATATTACTTATGTTTTCGTATTTCCTCAAGAATACGACAACTTTATGCCATTTGTCATATTAATGACAAGACGACATCTCGATAATAAGATTTTTTTTTGTGTTTCCCAAATGTGTCATACTAAAGAGGGAGAACAGTAGTGTACATGGGTTTGTGAGCCTCCAACGCAATGACTCATGTAGACAAAAAGTCTTACACACAAAACTGACTTAACTAAGATTGACTAAGAAAACCTTGGTTTCGAACCTAAGCACTTGATTCAAGTCGAGCAGTGAAAGAATCGAGCTTAACTAGATAAGTTAAGGAGAAAATGGTAGGCCACAAGAGAAGAATCGAGCCTTAGTTTTCCAAAAGTACTACAAAAGAGTAATATGATCTCCAAGAACTATCATAAGAGACCCCCAAATTGGTCTAGCAGGGTCCAATGGGAACAAATTGGCCCTCGAGCCCTATAGGAGGGTTCGTTTTACTAGGTGCAACTCTTCATTCGTGACGGATGAGTTTTCGCAGACGCCATGAATCCCGAGCCGGATGTGATCGGGTGGACTTCATACATCCGACAAGTACGAGAGCTGTTGGGGGTGAGAAACAACTTTGAATACATGTATATATGTGTGGTCCATTTGGGAGGGAAGGAGTCCCTCTACTATCTAGACATGCTATACTATATAAATGTTTGAATGTGGAGTAAATTGCTCCCTAAAGTGGCTGTCCTTTAGTGTCGTGTCGTCGTCGTCGTCGAAGCCTGGTGGGTGTAGAGGCGTAGGCTGCTCCGGAAAACTGTTAAAGGCGGGGCCTGCCTGGTAAAGAGGGGGCGAGCTACGTTTAACGCATTTTCCTCCTCCGGGCCTTGGCGGCGTCTTCCTCTTTAATGGCCCAGTGGCTCTTGAATGAAATCATAATTCTCCGCTGATCTTCCTCCCGCTCCTCCGCTGAGCAGTTAACAACAATCTCTCGCGAAGACAAGAGCTTCTTCTTCGTCATCGTCGCCATGCATGAGTCTCGTCAGGACCCATCACCATCAATGCTACCCTTGTTGGACCTTATCTGTGGCACGCAAGGATATTGAGTCAGCTTTCAATTTTTGGATTGGCCGAGAGAAGTGGGAGTTCTAGAGTGGTGGTCCGAGGTTAGAGGAAGATTCACGTCAAGTTCAGAGTTGAATGGTGTTTGTGACCAAGGAGGTTTGGCTCTTTCAATTTTCGGAATTGGGTGGGTTAAGGTGGCCAAGAGGCAGGTTGGTTGCAGAGTGTGAGAAGGATGAGCATGGGACCGAGGTAGACGACGAAGAAACGCGTCAAGTGAAGAGTTGAATGGTGTGTGTACAGTCTTTAGTTTCTGCCTTTGGAAAAACGTCATGTTGGTCATGTGGGTTGATAATGCACATTGAGCGACGTTAATCTGCGGATGCTAACTATCTGTGACTGAGGAGGCTTCCAATTCTTGAAGTGGAAGGATTGCAGTGGCTGAGAGCACGTTGCAGATTGAGAAGGATGAGTACTGGTCCGAGGTTAGACGAAGAATGACATCGGGTTAGGAGTTGAATGTTTTGTACAGTAATCTTCTGTCTTTTGCAAGGGTCATGTTTTGTCGATGATCCACATTGAGCGACGTTCATCTGCAGATGTTAACCATCTGTGAATAAGGAGGTTAGCTTTCCAATTTAAAAATTGGAAGAATTAAGGTGGCCGAGAGCAGGTTGCATTGCAGAGCGACAAGGATGAGTCCGAGCTTAGTGGAAGAATCACGTCAAGTGAAGAGTTGAATGGTGTATATGCAGTTATATCTGCTGCTGCCTTTGGAAGCGTCATGTTGAGCGAGGTTAATCTGCAGATATGAACTATCTGTGACCAAGGAGTTTAGGCTTCCAAGATTTTGAATCAGGTGGATTAAGGTGGCGGAGAGGTTGTGGAGTGAGGAGGATGAGTGGTCCGAGGTTAGAGGAAGAATCGCATCAGGTTGAGAGTTGAATGGTGTGTACAGTTATATATCTGCTGCCTCCTTTAGATTAAGCGTCGACATGTTGGTCGATCCACACTGAGTGCGAGATGTCAATATCTGCAGGTGCTAACTAAGATTTTTTTTGTTGCAGATCATCCAGTGATCGATTGCACGACATCATCCCCGACGCTGGAGTCTTCCGCTCGAGCCTCCTGGAATGTGGTGAAGAACGGAAACAATGAATTACACATTTGACGCCATGTTTTGTACCTCTCCTCTCGTGAATGGTCTTTGACAGAGCTGGGATCTTCTTCTTCTTCTTCTGCCACAAGCGAGACTGGGAACCGATCAGCAATGGATGACGTGCGTAACTAGGTCGAGGTTTGGCTGTGTGGAACCTCATTCCTTGAAATAGTGACGGAAATAGCAGTTTGCCCTGTTCAATCCGCACTCCTTTCGTTGCTACGGAAGCGGGTTGATGATGTCTATGTTGAAGAGAAAGGTCTTGTGTCACCAATTACATATACCGGCCATGGCTCCCTACCTCCTCCTCTTTCCCTTTTAGTCTACTATTCAAAGTTCCCCCCTAACTAAATTTGCACCTCCCCTAAAGGCCTTCCTGGTTGCAATCCATTCATACAAACAAAATGTCGACCAAAGTACACGATAACGCAGAGGACGAGGCGTTCGATGAGATAGACTTTGTTCTGGCGAGTGCCAAAGCAGGGATGCACAGGGCGCGATGCATCTCCCGCAAGTCTAGACGCAACATCAACCTCTCCGACATCCCTGAGAACTTTGCTCACGTGCCTGCATCTCCATCATCCCGCCCTGCAACCGAATATTCCACCTCAGCATGTTTTGTTGTTCCCGCAGACCACATCACGACAACATTATCATCATCATCACCATCGCAGAAGCAGCAGCAACAAGAGGAAGAAGATGATGTTCACTTTGCTATAAGGGCTCCAGGGGTCCAGTTGAAGCGGTCGCAGCAGAAGCAGCTCCTGGGCCTCATGACAGCCATGCGGTGGCTCCGAGACCGATACTTGTTGGGATGCATGCACCCGAGAGGGTTTGGCGAGGCTTGTGAAAATTTGGGGATTAATGCAGATGTCGACGATCCAAAATATCACGCCCCTGCGCCTCGAATAGCTGATTCTCGACCACTTTCTGCTCTCTACACTCGATGATAATTCTTAATTTGCCTTCCTTACATTGTTACAATTTTCAGTATAGTGTGTACAGCATTGGACTCATCATCACCAGACTCCTTCCTATAAACTTCAAGCTCTCATCGAGTTTGCAGGGTTTAAGTCTTCGGATAGATAGCCTGGATTCCGATAGGTTGTGGCGACATGGAGGTTTTTATCATCACCAGATTCCTTCTCTTCAACTTGAAGCTCTCATCATGTTTCCAGGGATCTAGTCTTGCAGGGTTAGCCTAGATTGTGCTCGGTTGCGGCGGGATGGAAGGTTCTTATCATCACCAGACGTCTTTCCATTAACTTGAAGCTCTCATCATGTTGCCAGGGTTTCAGTCTTCTAGGGATAGCCTGGATTGTGACGATCGTTTCTGGCGGGATGAAGGTTTTTACAACATCGTCATGGAGGAGGCAGGGATGTGCAAGGTGGGAACTGCGCTAAGGAAAGTTGCAATGCAATGCAATGGTAATGTCCACTTCATAAATTCTGTGAGACCATTGAATGTTGGCCGGAGCTTAGTCGTAACAATAGTAGCAGCGGACCTTTTGTACATGGTTTTTTTAAATGCAACAGAAGTTGCTTGATAGTTGGGTATGCAAGGCTTCTTCCTCTTCTTCACATTTTTTGTAAATTTCATTCTATCCAGCGAAGACTATGCCGACGCCTCTGCTTGAGAAGCAGGCGGATCCGATGAACTATACTTGGCATCTTCACTTACTCTGGAGTGTGGACAATGTTTTTGAAAACTGGCCGTTTATGGAACATTGACATAATTTTCCCACCTCTCCTGATTCCGTGCGAACGGATATTGCAAATCCACTATTTTGCTTCGTGTAACTTCAACATGTAACAGAGCACTGCAGCCACGCTTCTGGGATCTGGACGACGTGGAGAAGTCAACTGAGTTGCAGATACCTTTATGTACTCTCGGATCTATCTCCGAAGCTTCTTACTAGGTCTGAACCACGTTGCACTAAAACTTAGTATCCTAAATTGCTCTCCCATGTGAACAGATACGCAGATTCACTTGCGACGTGTAGCGATATACAGGCTATATATATGGTGCTGCAACCTCACTTGAATTCACGTCATGTTTTGTTTCCCACACATGTGGACCTAAACCTAAACTCCACCACATGGGAAAGACGTGATGCTTCGCACCTCCACAGTGGAGATCTTGCATCACCTTCAAGGGCTTTGTCAGTCTGATGAGCTGAATCAATGTACAGTACAAGTCAACCCCGACCTTTGTGCACAAGAATGACAGAAACATAACTGTTTTATGATTCTTTGAAGCTCTGAGGATCTCTCTCTGAAACTTCTTGTTCGTGTATTATCTACGTTGTAGTAATAACCTATGCGCCCTCATGTGAAGTGATACGTAGATTGACGCGCGACGTGTAACGATGGACAGGCTATATATAATGCTGCAACCTCACTCGACTTCACATCAAGTTTTATTGCACTCACACATGTGAACCCTAAACCCTAAACTCCCATCACATGGAAAACATCTGATGCTTTGCCACTCCAGTGTGCAGATCTTGCCATCCATTCAGTGCAATTCAACAGAAGTCTTGCCACAGTTTTGTACACGAGAAAGAGGCAAACTGAGCAAAGTTCGCAGCCGAGGATTCCATACTCCATACTCTACGAATCTTCTTCCGAAACTATGTACTTGTTCGTCCTGATCCACGTTGCATGATCCTTTCCTCTTATGTAAACAGACAGGTACGCAGATTTACTTGCGATGCACGTGAAGCGATGTACAGCTATGATGCTGGAATGACACTCGAATTCACACCAAACTTTTGCTGCACACTCACACATGTGGACCCTAAACCCTAACCTCCTACCACACGGGAAACACGGGATGCTTCGCAGAGCTCCAGATTACAGGCCCATCCATCCACTACCATGTGAGCCGACTTCCGAGGGCTTAACTGTCAGTCTGACTTGGGTCAACATACGTACAGTGCAACTTAACCCTAAACTTCGTACACAAGAATGAGACGGAAGTACTGAACAATATTTGAAGCCAACGATTCCATGCACTGTGGGATCTCTCTCTCCGAAACTTCTTGCTCGTTCTGACTCGCATTGCGCTAGTATCATTTGCTCCCATGTGAACAGATACGCAGATTCAATTGCGACGTGTAACAATACTGTGCAGGCTATGATGCTGCTTGCAATCTCCCTCAAATTCACATCCAAATTTTGTTGCCCATCACACATGTGAAACTCTAAACCCTAAAACCCTGGACCCTAAACCCATGGGAAACACGTGATGCTTCGCACCTCCGTTTGCCATCCATCACCATGTGAATGGGCACCGGTAACTTTGGGAAGCCACCTCCGAAGGCTTTGTCAATCTGATCGTTGATGAGCTGGATGATTATACAGTGCAAGTAATTAATCTCAAACAAGAAAATTCTGTGCACTTAAAGAACGAGACAAACTGAAAGAACGAATTTTGAAGCCTGTGTTGATTATTCCATACCTACTTATATACTACACCGAACTGATCCCAAAACTGGGGTGCAAAAAGCAGTTGGGTTACTGTCTGCTCCACATCATAAGGAGTGAGCCACAGGACAAGAAGTTTAATGAAATTTTAAGAATTTAAAACCGCAACGAGGGAGCCACATGGCGTGTTCATGACTGCCTACGAATTAGCTGACGACGCATCCTGGAGCTTCGTAATTCCTTAACTTCATGAATCATGGGCCCTGCAGCATCCGAGCCCACCTTCTCTTGTTGACTCTGGCCCTCAATTATTGCCAGATTTGGTTGCATGATTGATGTAAAAACTTTGAAGCTTGAAGCCGAGTTCAAGAGCAAACAGACAAAACATGATAACTTTAAGTATCATTTATTATTCCAGTGTGATTTTTAAAATTTGAGAAACAAGTCTTCAAGGACTTTTGAAGTGATGAAGCCAACGACCCTCGCTCATCCAAGTGGAGGGCACTTCCAACAACTCTTTTGCGTTTTTTTATCCACGTAGAGGATATTTCATTCATAACCTATAGTTTACATTCATGAGCAAATTGATTATGTTCCATAATGGGCGAGAGTTGATGGATGATGGCAACTCATCACCACTCTTCTCTCGCCCTTTATGTAGTTTGTAGTGGCCATGTCATTACGTGTCTAATCCATATTGGATACAAGAAAGCACATTATATCACCTTGCTATGGGATGAGCATTATGTTCAATAATTGACACATGTCGTCATGTTATTGGATGTTCTAGGCATCCAATATTTACCTTGCCATTATCGTGGCTTGGTAGTCTAGATGCTTAATGTTACAAGCCTACAAGCCGGCTGGGACGAACCAACCCGTATATTGGTACCTTACCGGGGAGGGCGAACGGCTGGGGATTCGTGGCACTCACTTAAAATCATCCATCCTAGATATCGTGGATGAAGTGGCTCCAATAGAAAAAGCCCGCCTATGGGGTTGAGGGCCGATTCATTCGAATGTGACATCACTAGACATCTGGTAAGGTACCAATGTACGGGTTGGTTCGCCCTGGCCCCTACAAGCCTTGGGAGGGTTTGTAATAATTTTGCCGATTTCATCATCGTGAAAAATTAAATACTGTGGAATTTGTGACTAAATCATGCTTTGAAACTAGGCTCAAATATGTTGGAACATGCTTAATAACACATAATCAAATAATTTGACTATATAGCAAGACTGAGAAGGAGTATTCTTGACAAAAGAACGGCAAAACAACAAAATAGATTGCCAAAGTACTTAGACATATATAATGCAAAAAAATTGGGTTCTCATAGCGAGCATGAGAATTCACTTGACACCAAAGTCAAGAAATCTCTCCACTCACAATCACCCTCAACCCTCCACGAAAAAATGTACAAGCCGTGAGGTTGGGTTTACCGACTTGATGCGCCAAAAAAAAGAAGGTTGGGTGTTTGTCAGACTGTTGTCGGGTGGAATTGCGATCAGGAATGCAACACAGCCAAGCGACCGCCTTGGTGCTGGAACAAACTATCGATGGCGGAGTCTTCACCGGGGACGATGCCATAGCCATCATCGAAATCACCTCGTGTGGCGTTAGTGACAAACAACCAGACAAGTGCACCCCCAGCAGGTCCTCCGACTTGCGCATTGTCATTGACTGCATTGAACATGAGGCTAAGAGCGTCGCGTCTCCCACGTTCAGTGTACCCAGGTGCATGAGACCATTTCGGGCCATATTCAGCAAAGATCACTGGTTTCTTCACTATGGTTTCGCAGTCGCGAATGTGGGTGCTCAACCACTTGTTCATAAATGTGGCTTTCTCAGATTCGGTGTATAGAACGAGCCTGCAACAAATGATTCCAATATCCTCAAGTTATTAGTGTAATGTCAGCACATATACATTGTCAAACTGTACAAACAGGGCACAAACTTGGTTTAGAAGTTTTGATAAAACATGGTGAACAAATCATGTGTTCAATCCTAAAACTGCTTTAGGCTATCAAACATTAATTGCATACTTGACAAGAGTTAATGAAATCGCATCATGTTATCGTTGAGCATTAGTTCATGTCTTTAAGACGTACCATGCATCAGGATATGCATGGGCAGTGGTGAAATCGACTGTTGAAATGTTGGCGTTGAGAATGAAGTCGGTCCCGTATTTTGAGTTGTAGATTGCAGGATTCACAGCCTCTTCCTTGATTGCATTCGGGTAAACTACAGAGCTGTAGAAGCCTTCTGTTCCGATATTCACCATGTGCTTGCTATCTATACTCTTGATGTATGCCGACATCGTCGTTAACCATTCCTGCACCCACAATGCATGTGAGTCTCTCAGATCATAGGACTAGACATTGAATTTCTTCTTATCTGGCCTACACATATTCCATTCTTGATTATTGTATGATTTTGGGTCATGAAAGACACTATATTGCATTCCTCATAATCCTTAGCACTGGCGACCGTGCTCTTAAATTTTTCAAAAGACCATTGCCACACTTCGCAAAGAGTAATCAACCTACATTGCCCATTCCAAGATTTAGCACAGGGCCAGTTGTTTTTGAGGTCAGTGGAACATATAAAAAAAATTGAAAAAATGATCTCAGATTGGATATAATGTTTTCAAACAATAGTCTTTGAATTAGAAACACTTGCCTGCAAGATCTCTCCTGTGACGTTTGTTTCGCAGCGAGGTTCATTCATCAGCTCCCACGCAAAGATGGTTGGATCGTCTTTGTAAACTACCCCTGTGACTGTGTTTGCCCTATTCAACATTGTCTGTGCTCCCACAAAAGATCATCAATCAGCTCACAACATAGCTAGAGCCCACATGCATGTCTCAATCTAACTACGTGTCACCACTATATTATTGAGAAAGTGCGTTTCAAAGAAGTGGATAGACTGGGGAGTACTATTGCAAAGACGGAAAATATTTGTAATGTGCATACCCACCCGAATATAGTTTTTGTACCATCCACGGATGTTCTCATCTGTGTAAAAGTCGTCGTCAGAGGTCAGTGATTTGCCTTCGTATGTGTTGGCCCAAGAGACATATTGCGTCTTTCCTCCATAGTCACCCCAGTTGTTCACTAGCGTCATGATCAACCGGATATTATACTTCTTGGATTCTGCAAGCACGAAATCCAACCCCTGCAGCATGTTTCCACAAACAACGCTCATACGTCTATCAATCACCAACACTACTACTAGACCAATATTGATCATGTGCGCCATTACGGTCATTCAGATCCTATAATCTCCCCATAAATATGCCTGATACAATGCCTACTACATGTTGATGCCCCAAGTTCATGAGGGCATAGTGTTCGAAATCGCAGTCACCGTACTTTGATATGAAAATCATCACAAAATGCAGGTCAACCTTTTCTCACCTCGAATACTTTTGCATCATAGACACCTGGCTTCTTTTGCAGATAATATGTTCCAAACCCGTCGGCGAATGCCCAAGTTCGAACCACCGAAACCCCCACCCTAGCTGCATCTCTAAGGACCTTTGAGACTTCAGATTTCCTCTCAGGGTTTGCAGCAGTGGTCATCAACCAATACATATTTGCACCGTTTATGTACAATGGTTTCCCATCCAGGACAAACTGATGGCCCGACGTCTGCACGAAACTAGTGGTAATTGGTGGTATTGATGCTGAGGTATTGTCGCTCACAACCCCAACGACATCTCTTGGGCAACTTGCAACCACGAGCACCGCCAAGAGGAATCCAAAAGGAATCGACATTGTAACATGCAATGTCACTGCACCATGACACAACATAGTCAATAATCATCATTTAACATGTCAAATTGCAAGCGGTTTTGAAACATATGCAAAAAGAGTTGATATTGTAACATGCAATGTTACTGCACCATGACACAACATAGTCAATATCATCTAACATGTCGAATTGCAATCGGTTTTGAAACATATGCAACTACGCTGCTCTTTTTTGGTATCAAACTACCATTTTTTGTGGCATTAACATATGCAATTTTGTCTACACACTCGTTGCAAAAACAACATCCACAGTGTATAATTACAAAAACCTTTGAATTAATTGACAAACGTTATAATGAAAGATCCATGCCACCTGTGACAAATCAATACGATGTTGAATAAAATAAGTTGATAACTTAGAGAGATATTTATACTTGTGCCTATGAAATTGCAATCTGAAATTACCCTATAGTAGATCATAGAAACCTTGGTATATATAGATACTATATAGTTCTTATGCAAAATGTCTAATCATGACCTATGCAAGAGGTTTAGCCACAAACCTCTTACAAATACAATGAAAATGACCCTCCTGGCTTCTTACTTCCTCTCATATATAGCTTCCCGTGCCTTATCATAAGAGTGAGACTTAACTTACATCACAAATAGCTCTATTTTTGCTTGGATAACTTATCTAGTTATGTAGATAAGCTCTATCTTGTTATATGGATAGATTCCATATAGCTCTATGTAGTCTAGTAACATGGAGCTCTAGTTATCAGATTTAGTTAACTTAAGCCTACTCACATAGAATGTCACATGCCTATCACATATTACAAAGCACTTGTTAGTTACATGGATCTCTAGTTATTAACTTTAGTTAACTTAAGCCCACTCACATGGAATGTCACATGCCCGTCACATTGTTACAATGTACTTGTCAGTTACAAGGATCTCTAGATCACTATATTCGTTAATTTGGGACTTTTTCGGCATTTTGAGTTAGTTACAAATATAAGAACATGGATAAAATCACACAAATATTGGAGAATGTTGTAAGATGCAAATACTTTGAAGTGGGTGTTCATATCAAGAACCCAATTAAGAACTCATATCAAGATGGTTAGGTAGGACGACCCAAACATTACAATAGACCATGTTGTTGTGGTCCATATATTAATTTGAGACAAGAGAAAGTCTCAAATTAACGAATATAGTGATCTAGTTATTAACTTTAGTTAACTCAAGCTCATTCACATGGAATGTCACATGCCCATCACATGTTACAATGTACTTGTGGGTATATTCAAGATACTTGAAATAATTAAGATATGAACGAAGATCCTATATTTGTACTTGTGTGAAAATTTATATAATATCATAACATGATTATAAAAATGTAATTATATGTAAATAAATAAGCATCTATTTTATTGGGATATAGACTTATGAACATTGTTGAATCTATCATCTAGTCTATATGTGTGTCATGCTATCCATTGGTTGGCAATATGGGAGATTGCTATAAAATAAAAATGAGGTTTTTATTTTGAAATAAGTACAATTAAACAATTACGTAAATGATTGAGAATATATATATATATATATACACACACACACATAGAGAGAGAGAGAGAATGGTCTTCATATATATACAATCATTATTATCGACTGACAAATAATCATTAATCTATGGAATCGCAATTATATTCTCTAGGATAAAATTAAAATAGTATGAAGTAATGTGAAGGCACTCTAGATAAATCTAGAGTTTTCCCCCTTGTGACCGGATTTTAGTGGTGTATCACCTCATTAATTTCCACACTTGTCAACAAGTGGTTGGTTAGGACATTTCTAAAAAATGATGTGGCATGAAATTGAATTCATTGGTGGGAAGCAAAGCGTCTAAATTTATAAGATGCTACGAGTAAGTGTCTCCCAATTAGAAGCTTGACTCCTTGATTAGTGTTTTGTGCAATGTAGGGGTGTCTTTTCTCATGGAAATGAAGGCCCGCTCTACAATGGATGGGATCCTTCACCTATGCCTTCATTTTCTCAAGATAGCTTTTGCTATTGACATTGTTTGACCCCCTAAGATTTTCCTTCAACCAGCATTGGAAATGTGTGCAATATAATGCTAGTGAAATCTAAACCAACATTTATAACAATCATATAGTCATAGCATTAGCACCGGAAAATTTGGCAGTTAGCAAGGGGCCTATGACAAGAATTAAGATGGCCAAACTCAAGTTCTGTTACAACATTGTCATACGGGCAAAAGCAATACATCTACCATTTGACTATGGCTTGTGAAAGATTTGCAGAATTGATCATGACATAATCACACCACCCTACTACATGTTGGCAACAATCTTGGATTAAGAATGATCAGGAGAGTATTGTGTATGTCCATTAATATACCCTAGAAGAGAACTTGTCCATGCCAACCACCTCAATTTGTCTGTTGCAACGGATAGTTGGGATGGACAAGTTTCTTCTAGTGATATTCAGTAGAGTGTTGTCTGGTTCAAAACTTTTGAGGGCCAAATGCTAATTTTTATGTTGGATTGAGCATTGTCTTGACCAATGTGAGTATGACACATGGCAACAACTTCCAGAAAATAATCATTTTGTGTTGAACCAGACAACGCCCTGCGCTATTTAGTCTCCCAAAGAGTTCTTCCACCACTTCTTTGCTTCATAGAAACAGGTTTGCAATCATATTTGAGACCCACATAGACATGATAATAGTAATCGTAATGGATAGGTAGCAAGTTCTGAACCTAACCCATGCACAAATCCACCATTTGGAAGTCAACGAAGAGCTATATTTTGCTGAACTGAGAATGACATGCAATAATCATTTGATCAAGTATAGTGGAATGACAAAAACTTTGATACCATTTCCTCACACCATAAATTCCTCAAGGTACACATATATGATTACAGTGGAGCAATGTTTCTCGAAAAGCCAAACTTGGTACTGGAGTTTTGTCGCAGAATGTGCTCATCCTCTGCTTCTCGTACATTCATCCTATGATTTTGATACCACTTGGTTCTTGCTGCAGCAGCCCACTCCAACAAAAAATGCATCACATTCCTTGAGCAAGACATTATAATTGAATTTCCGGAGGTTTTTGTTTAAAATTTGTAGAATTAGATGTAATGTCAATATACAGGAGAGGAGTTCAGTACTTTGTTTCAGAGTCCAATGAAAGACTGACGGCTCTTGGATGATTAAATAATTCCCCTATCCTCTCACTCTTATCTCCACAATGCACTCAATGGCAGGAACAGTAAATACTTCAAAGATCACATGTGGTGGTCAATACCCATAGGAGTGAGGTTAGTTCATTGCCAGAGTGACGAAATCTTTGATTATTTGAATGTAACATTCACAAGACTGATCTGACAATTTCCAAGAATTTCATCAACAGTTCAAACATGTATTGAAATAGGTTACATTCTGTTAAAATGAGGGAGATATCATGAGGTTGCATTTACTTTGTTACCCTTACTCGAAGGTTAAAGTTTTCAGACTTTGATTGCCATGACTCCAAGATTTGACATGTTTTCATACTTCAAATTTTTTGATTGGTTATCGACGAACTAGGGTCACTGCTACATTACTACGAGACATTCAACCTGTCATAATCTTATAAGGACCAGCATCATTTTTCCAACCTAGAACCTTAGGGGCGGAGTTAAATCCTACATATGGACATATTCCATTAGAATTATAAATTATAAAAATAAAAATAAAAAACCTCCAGGAAGTCATTGACATAAATTTGGGAGTTCAAATTTCGGGGCTTACCAGCAAGCTGATGAGGAAGATTAAAGTTATAATCCTCTCGACTCTGGCGTCGCTTCACAAATGCATACACTACTCCTACTACAACTATTGCCGCAACTAAAGCCACCAATACTATCCCAATCTTGCCACCTTCCAACAAGTCCCCCTTCCAAGACGTAGGGCACGACGGCATCGAAGGCACCCCACAAAGACCCGCATTCGACGACAAATTGATGAACCGGCCATGAACTCCACTCGAATACACCTCGATGGGCACTTGGCCAGATAACTGGTTGCTATTCAGTAATCTGGTGCAGGATTCACACCCCATGGAGGTCACTCTTTGTAAGATATTAAGAACCATGTGCAAAAAATACAGGGTGGAATAAAATTCAAAGGAGTGAAACTTATAAAACAATCACATCACTATAGGGTACTCGACATTTGTTTTGAAAATATATAAGGTAAAATCCAAAAAAATTCTACATATGAAATAGTCCATGAATATGCATATTGCTTGTAGCCCTGAAAATACCTTTTTATCGCACGTAGTTCATATCCCTTCAATGGAGTTACCCCCCTGGGATCAACTAGTATTATGATGGTGGACAGTTCTAAAAAATTCCAGTTTCTAACACATGTGAGCAAGAACAATGTATAGAAAATAATTTTTCTTTTATATTTTAGGAATCGACTATTAGTTCTTATGTCCAAAGGAACATAGATCTCCTCAGGAAGATGGTGTTAATACGTATACATACATACATACATTACATCACATATAAGTGTACATACGTACGTATCTCCCTTCTTTCCAGTTCTTGAAGCTTGAAAACCTCAAGCTAAGGTTATATCCAGAGGATTATATAAAAGTTTAGCATTTGATGCATCATTTGGCAATCGATGATCAGCAGTGGATATATTGATCTAAAATGGGTCGAATTGCCTTGCTAATAAAATTAATAAAATTATCAAATAAGACAGGTCGATAAACTTTGCCCTTTAGTAGTTCATTCTCTGGATTCCAATAGAACATATCCTTGAAACCAAGCACAAAGAGTAATGAAGCTTACACGTGTTGTAGTTGTTGTGACCCAAGACTAGCTGGAATAGAACCAGTCAATCGATTCCCTGACAAATCCCTGTACTCCATGTAAACCGACCATTCAGGAGTTTATTTGCAATCTAATAGACACGGAATCTGCAAACTCCTGCTGGGTCTTATGTAGATAAGGTAAGAGCGCCCAATTCTGTCAGTGACCCGAATTCTGACACCTACTTTTTGCACAAAGTGGGCAACTAAGGTATGTGGGTGTTATTCGGTTCGTTTTTCATGTTCTCCAGCTTCTATAGATTGGATTTACACAACAAAACTTGTGAATGGACTTGGTGTAGCAAATCTTTGATGAAGCATCAGCAAAAATTGGATTGGAAATCAGACCTCCCCTGAATTAGTTATGGTTATCGGATACGCATGTTTGCCAATTTCTTAACTGAATACATAGGTCCTCCCAATTGTGTTCACTAACTATTGAATGTGGAATAATCAACAAAATGTGAGACTTAGTCCAAACTCTTTTAAACATGTGTATTTATGGTGTTTGTTCTTTGATCCTTGGTGACCACACACCAATCAAATATAGGTGTCCAATTAAGAAAAGCAACCGAATAACACCTTGCGTACTTCAACATGAACAGTAATTGTATCTTTCTAAGAACTAAAAACGCAGCTCATTGGTTGAAGGAGACAAAACGTCAATGATCACACATTGTCCACTTTGGGGGTGGCCTATGTGACTAGGAAAGTTCAAATGAGGTTTGTGACTTTGAAGATTTCTATAGAAATTAGATATGCTCTTATTTATTCAATCTTAATGTCGTTTTGCTCATAACGTAATTGCTGATCCAAATGAAACATTGGATAATAAAATAATTGTCTGGGTTAGGTAAGGGACTGTAGTGCTCAAAGTGTCTGCGATTGGCACTTCTACCTTATGCAAGTTTCAGTCTGATAAACCAGCACAGTGCACTTTCCAACAATGCTCATAATCAGGAAAATCCAAAACTTGGTCGCAGGGTGTAGGAATCTAGACTTACACAATTGTGAGGCTATTGCCTCCCAATCCTATTGGAATAGTCCCTTCTACTAAGTTGTTGCTTATGTTCCTGCGATGAACACAATTTATCAACTCGAGGATAAAGGACAGCGATTTCTCAACATTCAAGATCAGAAAAGTTATCAATAAGACTGAGGATTCAAGTCCTTCACAACTCACGAAATAAATATACATTCTTTGTAGCCAGAATCAAAGGCCACTTATTTGTTAAAAGAAACATGTAATTATGGTTTATATATTGCAATTATCAGCAACTATTCAACAATTGTTTCAATGCTGTGTTGCCAATATAAACTCGCACTCGCATGAAATTAAGTGTATTTTTGATAGCACCTGCTTTCGTGTCCAAGATATTTGGCTTGAGTTGGCCTGCTTCATGAAATATTTCACAGTATTGTCATGGACAAAATAGAGAGCTATAGTAGTGGATATTGCTTACAGAGTTATTAAATGTGAAAGATCAGTGATATGGTCGCTGATTAACCCTTGAAGTCCTTGACCAGCAACATTTCTGCACACATCCAGTGAAATTTAGATGATTAGTGCACTAAATTGCAGGGTGATAAAATCCGCATATGCAAAGGTTTGTCTCAGATCCTTTCCCCAGACCCAACAATCTTCCCAGAACCCACTGGGTAGCTGGCTTTATACCTCCATGCAAGATTTTTAAGCCTTTCTGTTCAATTCTAAGACTTGGCCAATTCAGTGTAAGTAACTTAACACAAAATCGATATCAAAGCAACTTGGATTGTTTGACGCACCATAGCATTCTTAATCATGTGTACGGATGCTCTCCTTCTATTTAAGCTTCAAAAATAGGTTCTTAAGAATCAAGGTCCTTGAGTATTTCTGGATGAATGCTGAGTATAGTCAAGTGCCCGGGGAGGTAACTCACTTTTAGGGATATGAACCATATGCAATAAAGGGGTATTCTCAAGGCAGCTATGACATAACGTGCATATTCAATTGATGTTTCCAATTTTATGAGAATATACTTGGAATATATCTAACTTATTCTTTGAAGAAATTTCTAGTACTCTATATTTATGTTTATTGTTCTTTACTACTTCCATCTACCAAGATTCAATTGAAGGGGTGCATCCCTACTGGAATTATTCTTAGATTATCCGGATTACCTAAGAATGATTCCATATGCATTAGAACCTAAATAGGCTACTTACAAATGTTGTGACTCTACACATGAGTCTTCATTTTTATGTATATTATCATTTTTTGACATTATTATGATACTTGGCCACTAAATTAAGCAGCCAGGATGTTGAACGATCCCTTAAGTGAGAAAGGACCATACATGTGAGTGACGACAAGTCCAGAATTATCTGGAGTGAAATTACATGTCACGCCCTCCCATGCGTCCCAACGAGTTGGAGCACATGGATCTCCATTCCAGCCCATCCTTTGGGGAACCTCCAAGGAGAGCTTCAGCTCCTGCATTGCCTTAGCTGCAACCACAATCAAATTAAGCAAGTAAGCACAAAATTCATCCACAACTCTCCAAATTCACACTAAGAAATTCAATTGCCTTTCAAAAGGCCAAGTCCTGGGGTTGGTCAACCAATGTTGGTCTGGTTTATAGGTGCATGCATGGTATCAATAATCAACACTAATAATGGTATCAAAGAACCTACCCATGGGTAACAAAATTGTAATACCAGTCAAATATTGATATTTGGTGGGTATATCAAGGTGAGAGAATCCTTGCCTATCTGAGTTATTATTTGGGTCAATACCATTCCAAATCAAATCATTTTGATACTAGGGCGATTTTACCTAGGTATGAAGGTTATTGCATGGTATGTAGACCTGAATGGTATGGGAAACACAAATACTGTCAAACACCCATAGCCTATTGGTATCAAAAAGTGTTCAATCCTTATTATAGATATCCGAATGGTATCAAAAAAAGATGAAACCATACCAACACTGGTAGCAACCATCTGTAACACTCGCAGGGGTCCAAGTCTTTAGAACCTGGTTTAGAGCTGCTAAGACATTTTTAGGAAGCATAAGCATTATTTTTGGAGCTGATGCTTTCACTTTATCAGCATTAATTCTAAGACTGATCCTAAGAATTTTTACAGATTTTCTTAGAAGTGAAAACGACCAACTAGAGGTGCCTCTGGATGGTGACCGAGTCTGATCTACTTAGTTTTAAAGACATCGATATCTGGAAGTGTAAAATTACATTTCCTAATTCAGACACAAATGGATCAATGGATCAATGGATTTCTCTCAAAGCCTTCCCTCTTTCCAAGCATGTTGATCTGACTATTTGTGTTGTAACACATAGAAGCATAAGAAGTGGTTTAGAAACAGCTGATCTAAACGGGAGAGTTGCCACCACAACACCTCCCCAGATTCATCACAACAAGAAACTCAATCTCCTTTTCGAGAGACCAAATGGAGCACAACATGATGCAGCTGGGGTGAATTAGGACATGAAATTTTATAACCTTCTGTGAAATTCGTCGCAAAGTCCGCAGGCAGCAATGCATAAATCTCCAGACCTGAAATTGATGGCGAACCAATCCTACCCACAAGGTCAACAGTCACCACGGAGCCTCGCAGGTCTTTCACAGTGTAATGCCAATCATAAGCAGTAAACCCGCCTCCTGCCATCCTGTAGATGTCGAAAGCAGGAAGCACCACTTGATTGTTGATGCGAATGTCGAAAACCCGCTGCCCCGGAGCCTTCACACTGGGATCAATCTCTGCAAAGTGCAACCAAACCGCATAATCCAAGCTCGGGTCCACTTGGAACTCATAATTAATCTCCCCCTCATCCCCACCCAAAACCCTAGCGGTCTGGTACAGCTTCAACGGGTAAAAATTTGGCGCCACCAACGTGTTGGAGATGCTCTCTGATGTTGTGATCACAGTTTTATGGCCACCAATGCTGTAGGAATCATCCTTATCCCATCCCCGCCCTGCCAAATCGGTGTCATTCGAGTACCCTGGTCCAAAAGGGTTTAAAGCAGATGCAATCCTACCATAGTTGACAAGAATCACATCTTTTCCTGTGGTTTGAGCGTCATAAGACAAAGAATCCACTTGAAGAAGCTCCAATGCTCCAATTACAGGTGCACTTGTTCCAATACTGTAAAAGCAAATTGTGGCTGCCCCATCTTGTATAAATGTGTAGAGGTCGGAGTATGCCCCATTGGTTGCGACAGGCTCCGGCCATGGGTCTCTCCAACTAAAAACCACCGTTCCTTCCACCGATACATCGAAATTTGGGGTTCGTAGTTGTCGGTCATAGTTGTCGTAGACGAAGAACATCCGGATGTAATAGCGACCATCTGGAACTGCGACTACATAACAATTCTTTTTTCCCAGAGTTACAGGGAAAAATCTGAGGGTGCGTTCTTGCTCCTGGTTGAATCGGAGAGGCTCCAGTACTGAGGCTGGGGCTCCGCCTGTGTAAAAGCTGTCTGCCTTCCAGGATTCGTTCACGCTGTTGGTGAAGTCCAAAAATCCTCCACAATCAATACGGATGTAACGATCTGGTAGCACATGTGGGCATGTCGGGTTAGCATCAAGAATTTTGCAGATTTCATCTTAAACCCTCAGAAGAAAAAGAAAAAAGAAAATGGGAAAAATATTTTGTTGTGATTGCCTAAACCCCTGCTATCTGTAGAGCTCATGAAGGCAAACCCTGCATAATAGCTCATCAAAATTTGGGGACTTCATAATTTCGTCGCTATAATCTTCACAACCGTGTCAGAGTCATGTAGCAATCCTTGAGCTGCTAGTCAATGTGCGGCAATTGCGGGATGACGTTGCAACTTTGGCACAGATATGAATCCTCTATGACAAACCTCTTAATAACAACAAAATTCAGAAAACCCTCAGAAAAGGTTAGCATGAAGCGTTTTATAGATTTCAACTTAAACCCTCATAACAAAATATGTTGTTGCGATAAACTAACCCCTTGTCTGTAGAGGCTCATGAAGGCCTGCACCAGAACTCATCAAGATTTGGGATCTTCCTAGTTTCTTTGCTATAATCCTCACAACCATGTCGGCAGTCTGGCAATCTTTGAGCTGCTCATCAATGTATAGCAATTGCTGGATGTCATTGCAACTTTGGCATAGTCATGAATCCTCAATGACAAGTCTCTTGATGACAACGTAAATCACAAAATCCATCCTATAGTAAGGTAGCACCAACGCGGTCCATGTGAAGCATGCCGGGTTAGCATCAAAAGTTTCTTTTTTCTTCTTCTTTTTTGCATAAACCCTCTGCGGAACATGTGACCGAACATTATTCTTGTGACCTAAACCCCTATTGTCCGTAGAGGCTCATGAAGGCAAACCTGCACCACAAATCATCAAGACTTGGGGACTTCGTAATTTCTCTGCTATATTAATCCTCACAAACTATGTCGACAGTCTGGCAATCCTTAAGCTGCTAATCAATGTGAGACAATAATTTCTGGTAACTTTCGCACAGGCATGAATCCTCAGTGACATCTCTCTTGACGGCAACGGAATTCACAAACCCGTCCTATTGTGAGGTAGTAATTAATTCTGTACGCTCCCTTAATGTACGAGGTTGTGAATATATATATGCTCAGTGCAAAACCACTTGGGGTGTTGCAGCATGTTTTGGCTGCACTTCCGAAACACTTCTTCACATCCTTTCCTCCCCTGAGCAGCAATGGCTTCCAAGACGTAATTTATGCATGTCACGCATCTCTGTACCCAAAATCCTTAACAAATTGGATCGAACGAAACTAGCAATTCGTCCTACTATGTTCTTGTTGTGATTTCAGCAGTTTCTTCAAACCCACTTGGAGCTGCACTCATGATTCAACACTCCACATCTCCTCTCATTTTCCTCTCCGGAACATCAGAAATGCCTGATTCCAAGACGTGTAATATGTAAGTGCCATCTCTGTAGCCAAATTCCTACACAAAACAAGCAATTCGTCCCTGTGACGGTAACAACTGTACTCCTTGTTATAATTTCACCACTACTTTCAGCACTAACTTGTCTGAGCTGAAGGTCGACTCATCAATAACCCACATTGAGAACTACTTCGTCCACTCCGTTGAGTACCCCTCTTGATGATCACCCAACCTAGCTCACTCCACATCTTCAACAATGTATTTAAAAGCTGCCATTAGAATATAGAGAAAACAAGGGAGAATCGAGCTTACCAGCAGCTGCTACATCATTCTGTGACACTGCAAACACGAAGTGCTCACATGAAGCGCAGAAGGCGAGAAGCCAAATTAGGAGGCCCCATGCCATGGTGCCTAATAATACGATTCCTATACAATGTTGCACCGCTATAACTCAGTTACTCCGGTCCTTATTCCCCAACTGCATGGCTCCTCTGTGATATCTTTGGCACTCATTGCTACCTCCCCCTGCACTCCTTGCTTCACCTCCAGCTCCTCAACCAACTCCAGTTGCACGGCCATCTCCACTGCATCACTGCAACCCAACCTCCAAGCTCTTCACCCCCAGCAGCTCATCATACCGCCTTAGCCACCATGTGAAGATACCCACTTCCAGTTGTGTGAATATTCCTTCCTTCGGTTTGATGATGTGTGTGAAGAGGTGGAGACTGCGATGGTGTTGAGTCGGCGGAGTGGCGACGGCAGGGGAGGAAGTGGAGTTGAGGGTGCTGCTGCTGCTGCTGCCATAGCCTGGGAACTCATGACAACTCATGGCAACTCCTCCTCTTACTGTCAGAAAGGAGTTGGTGGGCAGGTGGTCAGAGGTCACTTCCCCTAAACCCCTAATGTCCTATGCGACCATAATCTGGTCGTGAGCAGTGCACTCTGACCCCTTTCATACTGGTTTGGATGCTTTCTTGACTGTTTCAACTACTTTCTCTTGTTCATGTTCAAGTTTACTATGTTTTGCCACGTGGATAATTTTGATTCAAACAGAGTTGACTATTTTTGGATTAATTCAAATAAGAGAGTGTGCTCTCAACCAGTTTACAGTGAAGCCAGTCCACGAACCAAAACTTGACATTTGTCACCTCTGTGGTTTAGGGGCAGCATGTCCTAGACATGTTTTTTGTTGAAATGATTTCCAATTGATCTGAAAATTTGGATGACACTCAAACGCGGCATACCCTAAACATCTACCGTTGGAGTTTTTAGTTGGACATGTGTTGGTGGGTGTAAATCCGTGTGGAAGGTGCGCAATTGTGGCATCGCTGCCTCAAATTACGAAGCTTCCCAAAAAATCAGCAAATAATGGTTTCAAGATTCGTGAGCTGATTTGAGTAGGTATATTTGCCCCTCTTTTGAATGAGGGCGACAATCTGTCATTTGGAGATGATTTGAGTGGAGGTTCGATCAAAAAACTAACCCTAATTTCATTTCTAAACCAATGCCCCTCAAGACCACTATGGACATTCTTATTTTAATCTCCTACATAATAGAACGTCAACATTTAAAGTTTGGACTGTGAGTAGTCACCTCTAACTTGCAAACATCCATACAGTTAGATTTATCTAAAAAAGCCTTTAGATCTTCAACTACGGTCGTTGAAATTAAGGTCACATTCTTTGGGCATATTTGAGGGAAATTGGGCGTGCGAAGTTAATGGTTAACCTCTATGATGACTAATAGCCCACCCACACTCACTAATGCATGCCAGCAATGAACGGTTCTCACTAGCATTGGTTACATCCAGTGGCTCTCATTGGCCAAACCAACTCTAAAGTGACCCTTGCTAGTAGAAGCCGTTCCCTAGTCGCCCACACCAAGAAGTGTGGGCATGCTATAAGTAGACTAGAATTAAGTTAGGTGTCATTTTTTTAAGCAGTTGAGCACATTGTCTTATATTAGGTAGATTGCTTTGATAAGTTGTGTTGGGTCTTGCTTGTAATTGAAAGAGGGTTTCATCAGATCTTAGTGGGTAGTTTTTGGACATTGTATGAATAACATAAGATTGTTTTAAGTCTTGAAGATACATGTCCCAAGTTCTAACCATGTTCATTTTAGGCAAAAATCTATATGGGTGACTCTTGACAAATTCATGGCAACTCCTCTCACTATCATAAAAGAGTTGGTGGGTAGCTCAATGGTCAATTCCCCCATAACTCTTAACCTTAACGTTGGTTAACCTCTATGATGGCTATAGTGGTATTAAAGTCAGGTGTCGTCCTTTTGAGCACTTGAGCACATCATCTTATGTTATGTAGATTGCTTTGATTTATGTTGGGTATTGCTTGTAGCTAGAAGAGGATTTCATGAAATCTTAGTGTGTAATATTTTGGACATTGTGTGATTAACACATGGATTTTGTAAGTGTTGAGTATAGCATAACCAACTTTAGGATACATGTCCCTAGTTCCCATCATGTTCATTTTAGAGAACCATTTATAGGGTCAACTCATGACAATTTATGGCAATCTTCAATGTCAAGATAGGGTTGGTGGGTAGGTCAGAGGTCACATCCCCCTTAATCCTTAAGCCCTATCATGATAACTAGTAGGTGAATCAATACTAGGTGTCATCCTTTTAAGTAGTTGAGCACATTATATGTGATTAGGTGGAATATCTTGGATTTTTTGGGCCTTGTTGCTAATTGAAAAAACCCTTAGTGTGTGGTTTTTGGACACCGCATGAATGAACTATGAATCTTCAAAGTGTGTGATTTATAGGTGTTTGTGATCAATCCGTCACCAAGCCTAGAATCTTAACTTCAAACCATGTTCATATTAAGCAAGAATCTATAGGGGAAACTAGGGGAAACTCATGGTGGCTCCTCTTTTTAGAAAAGTTGGTGGGAGGTTAAAGGAGATTTGACCCTTAATCTCCATGGTGACCACACCGGTAACAAGTATCATCCTTTTAAGTTGTTGGGTATGTCTATTATTAGGTGGACTTGCTTAATTTATGTTGGGTCTTGTTAGTAATTGAAAGAGGATTCCAATACATCTTAGCATGTAGTTTTTGGACATTGTATGTAGAATCTTCAAAGTGTTGATGTATAAGGTAGAGGGTGCTTAAACCAACACTTAAGCTATTGCACATGGTTGATATGAAAAACATATATATATATATATATATATATATATATATATATATATTAGCCTTTGTTCTAAACATAGGTATAAAGAAAGAAAAGAAAAACATTTTTAGCCACAATTAGATATTTGATGAATATTCAAAGTCAAAACCACTAGCTTCCTTAAACCAATATATAGGCCTTGTGTATGACGACCTTGGATATGATGAGGAACCCCACCTTCATTGCCTAGAACCAACACAACATAGTTGGGTACTAGACCCAAGCTAGATCAAAGACCAACTTGTAACGGTGTGCAAAGCCACATGGCCACCTCCATGATCCCACCTAGTTCGCTTGCAAAACCATCACCTTGCATCATGGGTACCAACCCCCTTTGTGCTTTGTGGACCTACCTCCGTGACTTTGTGAATAGAAAGGCTATAACCCCTCCATAACATTATTCAGACCCATGACAATGTTTTGTGGGACTGACATTATTCTAGGGAATATTCTCCACATTCAAGCTAAATGTGAAAATACCAGGAATATTCCCTGGAATACTGCCAGCCCCACAAAACATTGTCATGGGTCTGAATAATGTTATGTCCCCCCTACATTGTATAGAATGGCTAGAATAGGCATTGACAAGCCACCCTAAACCCACCTTGAACCAACCCGAGATAGAGTGGAGCCTACCCTACATGAAGGAGTGGAGGTCGCTATGAGGTGGCGCAACTAATGACACCTAAAAGCATCACTCCATGGGCCCATACACTCCTACACCATGGGAAACACTTCAAGGTACTAGAGTGTTGGTGATTGGGAGGCGTTAATAGGTGTTGGTTTAAGCACCCTCTACCTAAAGGTGTGTCCAACCCTACTAGGATCTCATGTTGCAAGTTGCAACCACATTGAGTTTAGCCAAGAATATATAGGGCAACTCATAGCAACTTCTCCCTATCAAAACGAGTTGGTGGGAGGTTATAGGACACTCAACCTTGGACCTACAACCCATGTGGTAACTACACCTATTAGATATTCTCCTTTCCTAGGGGGGTGGACTCTTCATTTCATGTTTGAACTAATGTGAGTGTAAGAAGGGGTATTATTTGAGGCATTAGCAAACATAGTATACATAAGGGAGAGGAATTGTTTTTTCTCTCCTGTGTACATTTGAAAAGACTATTAAGAATTTTGAAGTAAAGGTAGATGTGCAAAAGGAGTTAGAGAAAAACTTGACAACAGATGTGTTAGTTTCATCCAATTCATGTCTACATCCATTGTTGTCATATGTAATAGTCCTCAATGACTACAATGTTCATTCTTGTTAGGGTTTGCATTTGGGTTCTAAGTTTTTACAAACTGAAGGCTCTTGGAACTCTCATGGCTCTTGTGAGTTTTGCTCTTCGGATTGTGGATAAGTTAATATGCTCATGTCTTTGTTTGTTTGATGTAATCGTTGAGTTACATGCTATGGATGAAAGAATGTTTAATGCCTTTCTCATTGGAAAGTGAAAGCGAATGGTATATGTAACAAAGATTCATATATTTCATGATTTATATTTTGTATATATAGTGGAGACATTTATCACATTAAATTAGAATTATTAATATAAATACATGGCTCCATTTTCTAGCATGCCTTTAGTACATATACATTTTTTTTCCTTTATAAATTTCTAGCATATAGGGGGTTTAATTTAATAATGACCCACGCACAACATTTAGGATCCAATGAAGAGTGCACCCCTCAGGTCTCCTTTTAAGCATTTGAGCACATTCTCTATCATAGGTGAGTATGCATGAACATTTGTTGGGTCTTGTTGGTGAGTGAAAGCAGTGAAAGAGTATCTTTCAACACACCATAGCATGTAGTTTTTGGGCACTATATGAAAACTCTATGGATTTTCAAAGTGTTGATTATAGGTATGTCCAAATCCAACCCTAGTACGGTTCAAACGGTGCTTATTGCCAAGAATTTATTCATGTCGCTTTTGGGTGATGGTCACAATTACACATAAGCTTGGTTAGCACAATGGTGAAGACTTTTTCATCCGTAGGATGTAACTCATAATAATTTGACCTTACAACAGTGCCATTGAAGTTAGGACAATGATAGCTGATAAATCGGATGTGACTAGCACATCTACAATCAATTTTCAATAAATCTTAGGACCCTCTTTGTACATCTACCTCTAGTGTAAATTATGAATACCTACCCCGATGAAAAGTATGTACGCTACATCATTTATGGTATTTAGTGTCACGTACACTATTTGCAAAGGGCCTAAACTAGATGCCTAGAGGTCTCAAAATGTCATGCCCGCTAATTGCCAATATGATTTCATTTGTCAACATAATCAACTTCTTTAAGCGAAAAAATATCTATGTTATGACATTTAGAGTAGCACATAGGGATACTTTAGATAATAGTCTTGTGTTTTAGTATGCAAGGGGAAGATGTTTTTAGTATACTAATGCCAAGTGTCATTTGTGTACACTTTAGTCAACTTATAGATGATTGTGTAACATAGGCATGCACCTCATAACACTATTGAACATACTTTTGCCAAGATATTAGTCAATGCACTTGAACACCAAGTGTCATGAGATGGCACTTATGGTGAAGTTGTTAATCATTAATGTAACCTAGCATATGCCTCAAAATAGGGTAAGTGACATTATTACGCATGTGACATTAAATACCATAAACAATATAGTGCCCCAAATAATTCCCCTATTTACTCTTACGTAGCTTTGTACTTCATACGAAGAGTGTGCACCTGGGGGGTGGACTCTTCATGCCACGTACAAACTACCGTGAGTGTAAGAAGGGGTATTATTTGAGGCATTAGAATACATAGTATACTTAAGGGAGAGGTATTATTTTTCTCACACTTCCAAAAAGGCTATTAAATTTTTAGAAGTATTTAGGTAGTTATACAAAAGGGAGCCCTAAGGTTTGAAGAAAAACTTGGCAATGGATGTGTTAGTTTCATCCACTATTGTCATATGGTAACAATCCTTAATGCCTACCCTATCCATTCTTGTTAGGGTTTACATTTTGGGTTCTAGGTGCTGAAAAACTAGAGAGTCTTGGAGTGCTCATGGGCTTCCTTTACTTTTGCACTCCATGTTGTGCCAATTTACTATGCTTTTGTCTTTGTTTGTTTGATGCAATTGTTGAGTTACATGCCATGAATGAAAAAAAAAATCAATGATTTTCTCATTGGAAAGTGAAAGTGGATTTCATATGTAATAAAGGTGTATTTAAATCAAAAATTATATCTTGTAGATGTAGTGGAGCATTATCACATTAATTGAAAAGCTCAGTATAAATACATGAGTTCATTTTTCTAGGATGCAATTAGTACATAAACATTTTTTCTCTATAAACTTCTCGTACATATGGGGTTTAATTTCATAATGACCCATGCACGTCATTTAGGTTTCCAATAAAGAGTCTCACCCTTGGGAGTGTGCACCCTCCCCCTCCCCCTCCTCCCGGATAGTCCAACTCATAAATTTAATTTCTTTGAGTCTTCTTTCCAACAAGCTTTGACTTATTTTTCTTATTGCTTAAATCAAATTGACTGTATTTTTAAGTAAATCTAGACTTATGCATGAATTCTAGACATTATGAAATTTTAGATGTGCACTTCTACCATCACACCCTATGATAGAAATGGCAACTACTATTCCTAGATGTGGACTACATTGCTAGTTGTAGCACATGTTAGTTGCATGCACAATGTGTTATTTGTGAAAGAAATAAAATGCACGTCTAGAGGAAATATTTGATCATATTGCTTCTCAAAATATATATAATTAAGGTTGTCATCTTTTTCCATTTTTCTTTAATAATAGGCATAGGTCAATTGTGCAAAAAAAACTCTAAGATGCATTATTAGATTTGGACATATTTAATTAAATCCTAGTTATTCATGTATCATATTTGAATGCTCGGAGAAGGAGGCTAAGGGCCACTTCACACACGAGATCGAGAGCCCATGACCATTACACTTCAAGCACTCTCATCGGTGGAAAAGGCGGAGCCGGTCCAAGTTCGCCTCACAATACGCTTGAGGGACCAACGGAGTATGTGAATGCAAGGATGGATGTAAAGTCTACATGGATTCCTACATGACATCAAATGAATCATGTTTCATGGTCACTTGGACTATTTTCAAAAATCACCTCTTGGAGGTAGGCCTAACACAAAGTCGGGAGACCATGGCACTCCGAACATTCACAACCGTTGATTTACTCTATTTTATCATGTGTGAGGACCTACATGAATAGACATCCATTGAAATAGCATTCGGTTGAGGGTCCGGTCACATGTGGCTTCACACTACACTTGAGGGTCTGTGACCACACTAGATGATTTTGGAGGTGTCTTGGGATGCCCTTTGGACACTTTCTTTTGGGCTCTCACAATTTCATGGTCACGGCTCTTGGCACGTGTGTGAAGTGGGCCTAAGAATGTGAACTCTCACAATGGAACACGTAAGGAGTAAATGCTCTTTACTATGAGGAATGGTTATAAGGAAACCGTGTTAAACACCATTTCAAATGCTCTTTACTTGGAGTGGTACACAGAACACGTTGATCAAACATCTGTTTAAGCACCGACAAACTAATACCCTAGCAAGGAACAAATGCGCTTCATCACATCTTCAAAGCGCGAGAGAGTTATCGTTGGAAAAAAGACTCGAAGCGTACCTCTCATCCATCCAACATAAATGCTTGCCTCCCCTACATGTTTGTGGTTATATCTCAAGTAACATTCATCACACTAATTTGGGGTCTTTGAAAATAAAAATTATGATGTCAAATCAATTCAGAAAAGCAACCTCCGGACGAAATTCTATTGAATGGCTTTTATGTTGGACGAATATGAGGTACATTTGTGTGCAATAATTCCCTCTCGCCCATCTTGAATACCATAATTACCAATGCACTTAATGAACTCTTCATAATTAATGTAAATGGTGAGAGCACTTGTACCTTTTCACCTGCTGGTTAAGGTAGAAATACCATAAAGCGTTAACCACCCAATCGTGGTGCACTAGACCGCCTCATAATGGAAAGTGCCATGTCTTAAATGGCGCGGCAACTTCAATGCAGTGTAGCCAATGGGAGGCAAGATCTAACGTACTCATGATTAACGGGTTTAGGTGATAATCTGTATCGGAATGAGGAGAGCCTAGTGAACCGGAAGTGGGTTGGACAAACTTTCCACTTTGAAAAATTGTGGAACTTTTTGTACAAGGCAAAAAAATACGAAACAACTTGCATTCTTCATGAATCCTTCTCGTCTATCTTGGAAAATTATCTCATGATTGTCAGACCAGATCTTCAATGCGAATCGCCTTATTTTAACGGTTTATGGTATTTCTACCTTAATTGATAAAAGTTCATCTCAACGAGAGGCATAATCCCCATCTTTTTTAAACTCGGTATTGATGAGTTTCATCCATGCTCTGTTTGTTAAGGTGCTCTCATGTTGACTTTGCCTCTATGCCAAAATATTTAATTCGCGTGAGATTTGAGGGGTCTTAAGCAATATACGACTGCAATGTGTCAGTTTTACAAGAATAATTAATTTTTAACAGCTGACACAGGAAGAAATTTACAGTAACTATGAAAATTCCAGTTGGACTTGCAATAGGTATTATGTTGGTGACTTTCACCTCGATGTGGCTAAATGAACGGGGAAGACCGACCGCTAGTTACAGATGAACCAGTTCAGATCGAGAAATAACCAGTTGAAGTTCAAGACGTCAGGAAAATTACTGATCAATTTAGAGGAATCTATAGGATATTCTTCTAATTAATAAAGAAAACCGAACAATTGGAACGGAGCTCCGTAATTTAGTGCTACGAGCGTTTCTAGGACGCCTCCCGCGGGCAGCGTTCACGCTCGGGCAGCCCGTCCTGTCCTCCCTCCCCTGACCCGTCCTCCTTCCTCGACCCGTCCTGCCTGCCCGACTTGGCCTTCCTGCCCGACCCGACCTTCCGTCTGTCCAGCCCCACCCACCCCCCCACCCACCCGAACCCTTTCTCCGTCATTCTTCCTCCCACACGCCGCAGGACAGCTCCGGAGCTCCTCATCACCTATCCAAGTTAGGCAGGGCGGAAAGGCTGCGGCGAAGGCTGCTGGGGCTAGGCGGGGAGGAGAGGGTGGTGCGAGGTTGCTAGAGCCGAGAGGAGAGGGCTGTTGGAGCTGGGAGGAGAGGGCTGCTAGTTTAGGGTTTAGGGGAGGAGAGGGTGGTGCGAGGTTGCTAGAGCTGGGAGGAGAGGGTTGTTGGATCTGGGATGATAGGGCTACTAGGGCTGGGCGGGGAGGAGAGGGTGGTGCGGAGGTTGCTAGAGCTCGGAGAAGAGGGCTGTTGGATTTGGGAGGACAGGGCTGCTAGGGCTGGGCGGGGAGGAGAGGGTGGTGCGGAGGTTGCTTGAGCTGGGAGGACAGGGTTGTTGGATCTGGGAGGACATGGCTGCTAAGGTTGGGCGGGGAGGAGAGGGTGGTGCGAGGTTGTTGGAGCTGGGAGGAAAATGCTATTGGATCTGGGATGATAGGGCTGTTGGGGAGGAAAAGGTGGTGCGGAGGTTGCTAGAGCTCGAAGAATAAGGTTGTTGGATCTGGGAGGACAGGGCTGCTGGGGCTGGGCGGGGAAGAGAAGGTGGTGCGGAGGTTGCTGGAGCTGGGAGGACATGGTTGTTGGATCTGGGAGGACATGGCTGCTGGGGCTGGGCGGGGAAGAGAGGGTATCCTCATTTTCTTCTTTCCACATACGAACGCTTAGAGGGTCTTGTGGATGTTTCTGCCACAATTCTGTAGCACGCTTCTTGCACATGTTATACACATCATCATGCATGATAAATGTATCTCAAGTACAGGGTTTTTTTTTACAATAGCACATTTCCATACCTTTTTTTTTTAGAAGCCATGGTTTGAACTGGGGAAAAACCTTGCCCTAACATGGATCAAATCCATTCCTTTGTTTGCTAGGACAATCGGGCACCTAGCGAATGCCTAAAGCCAGCAAAGGGACCACCATGACAGGGTTGTCTGGCCCAGGGATTACACGTCACGTCGCGTCACGTCGCGTCACGTCCTGTGACAGCGACGTGACGGCAGACCTGAAAACGTCACGTCCGTTTGGGGGGGGTAAAACAGTTTACCCTGTCGTCACACAGGGTAAACTGTCGTCAACAGTGTCGACTGCTAGTGGGCAGTCGACGAGTTACAGCGACTGCTACTAGGCAGTCAATACACTGAATCGACTGCTAAAGGGCAATCGTATAGGTGTGTCGACTGCTGACGACAGTCGAATTTCCATGTCGACTGCTCAAGAGCAGTCGACTACCATAACTAGTCGACTGCTAATAGCAGTCGACTTGGGTTGTCGACGGCTCTTGGGCAGTCGACATGGAAATTCGACTGCTATTAGCAGTCGACGACAGGCGGGCGACTGCTTGTGAGCAGTCGTCTGCCCTTCAAGTCGACTGCTATTAGCAGTCGACTTGGACTGTCGACTGCCCAACTGCAGTCGACAACCCAAGTCGACTGCTAATAGCAGTCGACAAAGTCCGGACGACTGCTGGTGGGCAGTCGCACCCCTTCGTCGACTGCTAATAGCAGTCGACTTGGACAGTCGACTGCCATTAGCAGTCGACGAAGGGATGCGACTGCTTACAAGCAGTCGTCTGCCCTTCAAGTCGACTGCTAATAGCAGTCGACTTGGACAGTCGACTGCCCAACTGCAGTCGACAACCCTCGTCGACTGCTAATAGCAGTCGACAAAGTGCGGACGACTGCTGGTGGGCAGTCGCACCCCTTCGTCGACTGCTATTAGCAGTCGACTTGGACAGTCGACTGCCCAACTGCAGTCGACAACCCAAGTCGACTGCTAATAGCAGTCGACAAAGTGCGGACGACTGCTGGTGGGCAGTCGCACCCCTTCGTCGACTGCTATTAACAGTTGACGAAGAAGGGCAGACGACTGCTGGTGGGCAGTCGCACCCCTTCGTCGACTGCTAATAGCAGTCGACGAAGGGATGCGACTGCTTACAAGCAGTCGTCTGCCCTTCAAGTCGACTGCTATTAGCAGTCGACGAAGACAGTCGACTGCCCAACTGCAGTCGACTGTCCAAGTCGACTGCTAATAGCAGTCGACGAAGGGGTGCGACTGCTCACGAGCAGTCGCGTAGAGACACCCATGGGCACGTGGCGTCCATGGGTTGGTCCAGGGGGCGTCTAATCGAAAGGACGCCTCCTTGGGGTATATATGGACCCCACTTCCCTCATTCCCTCACTCCCACCTCCCTCCATTTGGGCTTAGGTTGTTAATCAGCCCTTGCCATTTGGAGATAGAGGTGAGCTGGAGGGCTACAGATGGACATACGTACTGAAATACGTATACGGTGCATACGATATATTGTTATTGCCTAACGTGTGTATTGCAACCCACCTACATACGGTCTACATTGTACCCCATTGCGGTTAGTTTGAACCATACCGGAAATTGTTATATGTGAACACTTATTTTGAAAGTGGTTTAAATCTAATTATGTAGTTTGAACTTTGAACGGCCTTAATTTGGTTTTAGTGGATTGGGAAAAAAATTGTGGGTGGTGGCGCTTATTTTGGAAGTGCTACCATATTAGGTTTAATTTATAGTAGGCATACAAAGCTAGGGGTTAGGGGCAACGATGGCAGACGAAGATAACTTGCCGCCGGAACCTCCACGTGGCGGGGATTTGGATCCGGGGGGGACTCCGCAAGCGAGACCGGGGTCGGCAGGCGCTAGAAGACGCGGCAATGCGCCGAGGGGCAGGCCGCAACCAATCAATTTGGAGGTGGCGCGGGACCCGAACATTCTCGCCAATCCCGGCTGGCAAAATGAGAGGGGCATGTGGTTGTATAGCACGGTCCGAAGGTACGTAGAGTGGACCCATTTGACGAGGATGTTCGTTCCTAGCGCGAATGCTGAACGGATGTCTAGACAACGCTATGGCATATGGAGGGAGGTGAGCCATCAAATATTTGGAGAACGGTGCAAGGAGGTGTGGGATTTCTTGTGGGGTGCACTGAGGGAATTTGATCGCGGGCATATGTTAATGTGGTTATGCCAAATGGTCTACGCGGAGGTAATTTTGGGAGTGGATATCGACTGGTCCACCATACCCCGCACGAGCCCGGACTTGAGGCAGGCACGCCGGGTCACGGTCATACCAAGTGCCGTGCTAGGACGGAACGCTGGCCGTCCGATTCCATTGGCATGGCAAACTCCAATGAATCCTTTGAGGGTCCGATCTTATTTTGATTTCCTTGCGGGACCAGATCATCAAATTGTGGGGACTCCACCGGCCGCCGAGTCAAACATGGACGAGCACAACATTGTCATAGGGTTGCCGGTTGAACCACCTAGCCGGCGACAAAGGGTCCACGTGACACCGCCACATGGTTCCCGGTTGGTTTGTCCTCCATCTTCGCCCGTTGATGTGGAGATGGCATCGGCGGTGCCATCCCCACCACTGGTAGTTGCCGACAACGACGTTGTGGAGGCGTTGAGGGCGGAGTTGGCAAAATGCAAATCTGACCACGAACGGGAATTGGAGATGGTCCGACGTGCACACGCCGAGGAGGTCCAAGGGTTGAAGGCCGAGATTGCACGTTTGACCAACCTTGAACTTGCAAGGGTTGATGCGCCACAACTGCCGCAAGCAATGTCTGGTAGTGATGGACAAGGGCGGGAGCCGTCGCCCACAACAAACTTGGAGGCAATGAGGGTTGATTACGACCGGGTCATTAGGAGGAACCGGTTGTTGGAGGACGACTACATGGGCATGGTCACAGCCACTATCATGTTCGCCACGCGTGAGAGGGCATTGATGGACGAGCTGACACACTATAGGGACCACGGCGAACAGTGGCCCGAACGACGGCTTCTTTTTACCTCGTGGCCGCCATTGGATTTCATGTATCCTGAGAACCTCCCGGTCGATGACGACCATTACCCCAGTATTGCGTGGACCAAGAGGCCCGAGGATGAATTCCAATGGGATACCGCAGTATCATCCCGCATCGTGATACCCCCGGCCAGACCAGCCTTGTTGTGGCCATGCGTCCCCGATTGGATCAAGGACGGGAGCATGTGCCCCATTTGTTCCAATCCTTGGGGACCCGAAGGCGCATGGATCGTTGGGTCGTGCGGTCACATGGTCCACCCGAATTGTTTGTTGCCACACATCTTGCAAACACGCCGTTGTCCTACGTGCCAAGCCCCTCTGCATCGAAGGTTGTACGAGCAATTCGGAGTGCAATGGGGAATGCCTCCCGATTTTGAATACACAATAATCCATGGTGTGCCGCCCGCAGAATACGGCGATCCTCCTGCTTATAGCTGGCGTGCACGGAGGTATTTGAAGGACCTGCGAGGCTACCCGACAAACTTCACGCCTGAAATGTACACAAGGGTTGCTCATGAGTTTTACCCCGGCTCCTCTCCTCAGGCCGTAGGTTTGAGGGCATTTTTGTACCGTGTTGTGGGTGGGCATGCCGGAGAGACGGGTGAATACGTCCCAGGTCCTCACCCCCACGGATACGTGTATGACTCCAACGGCAATGTGACAGTGGGGGTATTACCACGGGAACCGGTCCCGGGCGAGGAAACAACTTGGGATGTGGAACACGTGTTGGACACAACAAGTTTTGAGGCCGATCTGGAGAGGCAGGAGGCCGTTACACAAGAGGGTAGCTTCAATGAGGTGGACGTCCAAATCCGGATGAATGAGTGGAAATACGTCAACGGCCTTTTGGACATCCGTGACGGGGCCTCTAGCCCCACCATGCAAGACGTCCTGCGCCATCCGAATGCCGCGAGGGGGTTGCACATTGGAGACCGCGCGCGCGCTCGTGCACAAGCTGACCGGGAGACTGCGGCGCAAGAACTATGGGCCATCACCGAGAGCAGGCGTGAGGCGAGGCGCCGGACACTACGGCCACCAAATCTGAACGGTGCAAGCTCAAGCCGCGGACCCCCCATTGCATTGGATAGTGATTCGGAGCCGGATTAGGAATGTTGGCTAGTGTTTGTGAGATAGGCATTGGACTAGGAGGCATTAGGGTTACTCAATTGTACACAATGCGGGAAAAACCATGATTTTGGAAATGTTTATAAGTGAATTATTGTTCACTATCAATTTTGGGAGTAATAAATAAGTGTCGCACAATGATCATTTCTTATGTTTGCCCACACAATCGGTTGCCACAAACATCCAATTAAACCATGGACTTTGCATCTACATGCATTTGCACTTGAATCAAACACGTATCGATGCAAATAACTGTGACAATGATTCCATGTGGCATGATTATAAGTTCACACCAAGCGGAAAACATCACCGCAATATTGCTAGGAATTCATATATTGCGCATTTCCAACTTACCAACATACATAAGTATACGTGCAAGTACAAACTTGATACTACGCTCTCACCATATTCGTGGGCAAATCTTACATTGACGACCTAAGTGTGTACTCTCTATACACCCGGTATTCCTTTTGGTGCGCGGTGCACCGGTTGAACCCCCAATGAATTGCGTCATGCACCGAGTGTTTTATGGTTTGGTAGAACCTCCACAAGGTCCCATAGTTTTTTCGAAAATACAATTGATTTTTCCCCTTCGTGAGAATGTCGCTAAGGTCCTGAAACAAGTGCCATGGGAAAAGTTTTTCCTTGTAACCGATGCGGCATGCGGGTCTTTCTTGGGCGTCCAAGTATCCGCGGTGGTGACGATCAACTTGTCTCCTAGGCAGTCGAACCCAATAGAATTCAGTGAACCCTTGAATCGGACGTAAAACACTGCGCAAATCGTCCTCATTTCGAGTGTTCTCTGCAACCACCTCGGGTGTAAATTCGTCCGGTTCGTCCGGCAAGCCCCATGCGTGTCGGGGATTGTAATACATACTTCTTGACGAACCACCCGCATCCCGTATCTTGCCACTCCCAGCCATCGCAATCCTATGGATTGCCCACACCGTAGTTGATCTTGGGCAATGTATGCGACGCATACAAGGTCCTCAAAATCACTACGAGGCAAGGTGGCCTCATGGTGGGTAGCACACTTGATTTTATAGGGATATCGCAGTGTGGGCCCTCGGGTGGCATCCAATGATTTGGCAGGTTGGGTTACGGGTGTGTCTAATTAGTTGTCTAAGTTAAGCTGCAAGGCAGTCGACTGTTGTGTAGCAGTCGACCATCCACAGTCGACTGCCTTGTAGCAGTCGATTTGCATAGTCGACTGCTTCATAGCAGTCGACTATGTAAATCGATTGCTGGGCAGCAGTCGATTGATAAATGCCCAGCAGTCGACTGTGGCTGGTCGACTGCTACACAGCAGTCGACTGATAAAATCGACTGCTTCCTAGCAGTCGACTAAGATGGTCGACTGCTTGAAGGCAGTCATTCATCCACAGTCGACTGCCTTCCAGCAGTCGATTTTAACAGTCGACTGCTGTGTAGCAGTCGACCATCCACAGTCGACTGCTGCCCAGCAGTCGAAATTAGGCGTTAGGGTTTGGGAAGAGCGTTAGCTTAGTCAAATCATGCATTAAATGCATACAATCATGACAAAGGATGCATATATATAGCAATCCAACCTCCCATTTCCCTCATTCCCAAGTTCTCCATTGGCCATAGCCTGTTTTAGCAAGCTTTGCAAACGGAGAACAAAGGGAGAAGGAGCGGAGAAGCTGCTATTTCAGGGTTGTGCCAAACATGGCACCGTCGATCATTTTACCCGGATTGACCGCGGAAATTGTGGGGGAGCACATATTGCCGAAGGTCCTAGAGCCTATTTTGGAGCCATATCACCGAGGAGAGTATGGGCGGGGGTGTGAAGTGAGGGCGAATTTTTTAACTCTCATATGTATTTTTAAATACATGGGAGTTAACAAAGCTTGGCGGGAACATTTTGGTATGGGAGAAGTCTACAATGCGTTGCGTATGTCGATTTGGGACGTAGACATACCAATGGGGCATCGATTTAGGGGCGTGAGAGGGACTTCGGAGCTCGCCGAATTGTTGCGAGCGTTCCGACTGAACCTCTTCATGTTCAGCCATACGCAACGCATTGCCATCCCAATTCGATGGCAAGTTCAGCATGCTCGGCTCAACGATGTTTTCATAATGGAACTTGAATACTTGCGGGATATGCTTGTGGAGAATGGAGAATATTGGCTTCAAGTCGACAAACGTTCTGCCGAATATCGTCGATGCACCAACTTTTGGATTTGTCCTTCGGAGCGACTATTGACATTATAATTTTTCTATGTAGATGTAGCGGTTCATGTTCTATATAGTTCGCCGATTTAATCCTAGCAAACACATTGTATATGTGTTTAGGCCTAGTGGATATAATCGCACTATGTAAAAGATATGATCCGTAATGTGAAATAAAAGTGGATCGCTATTTAAACAAATGATAACTTCTTTATTAGCTACACCCGTATGCAATATGTATGTCTAACATGTATGGGTGTACGTGCAAATTGCAATATGTATGTGTATGTGCAATATATATGTGGGTTCCCGGTATACCGTATGTTCTATATGTATGCGCTATATATATGGATGTATGTGCAATATATATATATATATATATATATATATATTTGGGGGTATTTGCAATATATATATATATGTGTGTATGTGTGGACATTAATTCCATCCTCGCCCATGACATAGGGCCTATTGGCATTACAAATCAATTCCATATGTCCTACTCCTAACCTTAGTGCACATTGGACATTCATTTCATCCTCCCACATGACATAGGGCTAGAGGTGCATTTATTTTTACTTTATCTTAAAATACACATTTAAAATGCATTTTAAAATCCTCGACAAATTTCTACGGCATTTTTAAATGTTTTTTATTATAAGTTCACGACTATAGCCAATCCATGGCAATAGGGCAAATATAGATACGCTCAACTTTGACAATTGTTCCATATTACCATATAGCATTAGTACATTCAAACTCAATGGCAATGTTTGAGCCTTGAGCATTGCCAATTTGCCACACAAATTGGCAAATATTGGAATACATAACGCCCCACATGGCACATCGGACAAGTCGTGAATGGTGGTCTGCATTTACAATGTCATCATTCTTGGATCAATATTTGGGCGGAGAAGAGCTCGATGACCTAATCCTAGAAGAGGGGAATGTTTTCGACAATGATTTGCCATAAAGGACCTCACGGATTGATGTCTTCGATGATTTTCAATAATAAAAACATAAAAATAGTCTTAAATATTCTTAAAACTATTTTATAATGCCGCCTCCGACCTATAGAATAAAAAATGCAACACTACATAGGGCCTATTGGCATTACAAATCAATTCCATGTGTCCTACTCCTGAGTCCTAACATTAGTGCACATTGGACATTCATTTCCTAAATCCTACATCATACATGTAGGCTCAATTTCTAGTCAACATCCAACATACAAATTTGAAATTCACATTATTTTTTCAACAAACATACCCAAAAATAGTTATTACAAAAACTGATCACCAATACAACTAAACCCATTGAACACCATAGGACATTTGACATTACTATAAATATTCATTCATGAAGGGGCATTATCGTTGTCTTGAGGAATATAATTCCTTGTCCTGCGTGGCCCTCCCACAGCTACCCTTGGGGGCGGTGCTTGGTAATCACTATCATCGGGAGCTTCGCCTACCATTGGTCTTGAACCCCTTGCATCGATACCATTGGTCTTGAACCCGTTGCATCGATACCATTGGTCTTGAACCCGTTGCATCCATAACGCCGTCAGTTTGTGGACGTGCAAGTGGAGTGGCCCCGGTAGTCCTCCATTCTCGCACATCCCTTTGTCGTTTTCTTTTTTGACCTCTCGTGGTCCGACCAAAGTTTGTCAATGCAATATTAGGGGGTGGCCTAGCCGGTGTGGGGCATGGGGCGCGCATGCCGATGGTGGCACCAACCAACCGGGAGCCCATGCGTGGTATTGTTGGGGCCCGACGCGCAATGTGTTGCGCCAATGTGTCATCCGAGTCAGATTCCGGTGCTCGCGCAACGGCCGGGCATTGCCCAATACCTCGCAATGGACTAGTGTTAAGGACAACATTGGACGTGCCCTCTCCGTGGGGCTCGGGAAAGGGTGGTGTAGTTTGCATGGGTTGTGCATATGTTGTCGGCACAATAGGAGTGGGCACAACATCCGTCGGTGGATGAATGGGGGAAGCATGTGGTGGGACTTCGTCCATGTCCATCCGGTTCGGAGCCGCTTCAAGAGCTTCATCCACATGTGGTTCGGCCACTACATCTTCATCCACTACGGGTTGATTGTCTACCGGTACATCGGGTATTGTAGTTGTCGGCGTAGCGGGACGCACATGCGTAGTGGAGAGAAACTCCCGACCGGCTATGTTGGCCCATATGTGAAGATCACCATCGTCCTCGGCGTCAAGTCCATCGTATGCAAACGGATCATTGTGGTTGTCAAGGCCCAAATTCCCTCCACCATGTCCCCCATCGCTCTCGTTGTCCGAAGGCCCCGAGGAATCCCCGCCGGGTCCCGCGGGGAGGTCACCATTTATATCCTCGTCGGCCGAATAGTCGGAGTCTTCGGACATCATGTTCACTAGATACCATGCGGCCGAGTCCCGATCAACCCTCTCCCGTGCCAACCGTGAATTGGTATAAATGTACACCAAATTTTCGGCCCTCGCCGAACTCAACCGGTTCCTAGTCTTGTTGTGCACAAACGAATAACTACTCCAATTCCTTTCGCAAGACGAAGAGGAGCACACTTGGGCCAATATTCGCTTTGCCAAAGGGGCCAAGTGGGTGCCACCTTCGCCCACGAGGTCCCACCACTCGTGGGGTGGGATGTTGGCTTCCATGGCTAGGGGCATATTGGCGAACGCGCCCCTACGCTCTTTGAGTGCTTGAAATTCGGCCACAACCCGACCGTAATGACCGTCCTTGCCCGTGGTCAACCTCCTCATGGCGTCCAAGAATCCGGATTTAACGGCCGCGTCTTCGTGGACGACGTTGTCGTCCAATAAATAAGGATTCAAGATTGCACCGGCATGGTGTAGGTCCGTGGTCATCATACGCCACCGGCTGTAGAAATCTTCTTCGGCCAAGGTAGCGAGGTTGTGTGCTAGGTTGAAAGGAGGATTCCTTAGGCTAAGCACATGTTTCTCCAAGTTCTTCATGGTCAACCAAGCCTTGCCCATTGCCGGTTCAACGCCATCAAACACTCTCAATGCTTTCAACACCTCCTCCGACATGTGGCGGTAATTATCGCAACTTGTCCAAAAACTGTCGTCATTAACCGTTGTCTTGATTTGACGTGCCTCCATTGCACTTCTCCTTCGATTATCGCCTCCTCTATTTAATTTGTTCACGTAGGCGGTCCAATCGGGATGAATAACCGTTTGTTCCAAAGCATGTCTCACCTTTAGAAGCCGGTCAATCATGAGGAAGTTGGTGGCGAATCGTGTGGATCCGGGCATCTTCAAGCCCAAATTGGGCGAGTAGGTGAGGAAGACCGCCGTCGGACATTGGTGGGCCCGGATGTATTTGACAATGTCCTTCGCCTTGTCTACGACGTCCTTCGCCCATCGTTGTTTACCCCAATCCTTCAACAACAAGATCAAACAATGCGCCGTACACCCTTGCCAATATATGTGTGGCCATTCCCGGCTAATATTGCTCGCCGCGGTTTTTTTGGCCGCCGCATTATCGAAGCAAACTTGAACAACCTTTGTGGGGTCCACTCCAACGATGTAGCGTTTGACCTCGGTGGCCACGTAGGCGGCATCCTTTGTGCTACCGGTGGTGTCGATGGAACCAAGGAACACGTCGCCCGCTGGACAAATTTGCATGACGTTCATCAAAGGGCGGTGGACAACATTCTCCCATCCGTCCGAACAAATAGTGCACCCATATTTGTGGATGGATGATGTTGTCTTCAACTCCACGATTTTTTGTGTATTGAACCGTGCATCGTCAAGTAACTCTTGAGCATTGCATGGTATGTTGGGGGTTTGTACATAATTCTAGCCTCGGCGGTTGCCTTAACGGCCTGGATGAACGCGGGATGGCGGACAATACTAATGGGGATATTAGCCTCATAAAAGGCTTGCGACCATTTTGTATCCAAGTCTCGTTTTGTCGAATTTTGCAACCCTTCTTTTAGTCCCATTTGCCGTTGGGAACGTCGGTGGGGTTCGGGAGTCGTCCCGGACACCAACTCCCTTGCCACTGACGGTGCGGGCGATGGTGGAGCGGTTTGGCTTCCGTTCGCGTTCGACAATGCACCGCATGGCGCTTGTTGTTGGGACCCGACCACATCTTCTCCCCCGTCCTCAACACACTCGTCCACAAAGTCATCCGGAATTGGCGGCCACGATCCGCCGCACCTCGAAAATAAAGACTTTACAATCGGCCCTTGACGTTGACACAATGCCACCCCCCGCATCTTGCCGTCATTTTTTCGGTATCCCAAATGGGCAACCATGCGGTCCTTCCTATAAACTAATTCCAACGCGCAAAATTTGCACTCGACCTTCTTGGACGTTGGAGTCCACTCCTTGGGCACAAACCAAGGCTTCCATTCGTTTCGCGTGCCCATCCCAATATAACCTACTACCTCTCTCCACTTGCAACGAATGCCAAAAGGCAATCAAGGCCAACTAGAGCGAGGGGGAATGATGAATGCTAATGAGCGGTGAACCCTTTATAGTCCCGACGCTTGAACGTGCACTAAATATAAAAGATGCTATGATATTAAAAGTATTTAGAGTAATCTGCTATAGGATCCATTGCAAAAGCAATTTGTTTATGTTTGGAGGGGGGGAGGTCCAATGTCTGCCATTCGCAGCGGACTTCTGGGGTCGACTGCTGCTTGGCAGTCGACGTGGCAGTCGAATTCCAGGGTCGACTGTAAACTAGCAGTCGACATGGCGGTCGACTGCCACGTCGACTGCCATTCGCAGTCGACATAGGGGGTCGACTGCTGCTTGGCAGTCGGCGTGGCAGTCGAATTCCAGGGTCGACTGCAAACTAGCAGTCGACATGGCGGTCGACTGCCACGTCGACTGCCATTCGCAGTCGACATAGGGGGTCGACTGCTGCTTGGCAGTCGACGTGGCAGTCGACTTCCAAGGTCGACTGCAAACTAGCAGTCGACATGGCAGTCGACCGCCACGTCGACTGCCACTCGCAGTCGACATCGGGGGTCGACTGCTACTTGGCAGTCGACGTGGCAGTCGAATTCCAGGGTCGACTGCCACTCGCAGTCGACATCGGGGGTCGACTGCTGCTTGGCAGTCGACGTGGCAGTCGACTTCCAGGGTCGACTGCAAACTAGCAGTCGACATCGGGGGTCGACTGCTGCTTGGCAGTCGACGTGGCAGTCGACTTCCAGGGTCGACTGCAAACTAGCAGTCGACATGGCAGTCGACCCCCGCAGTCGACTGCTAAATGCAGTCGGCCCACACGTCGACTGCCACATAGCAGTCGACGCCGCGGTCGACTGCTAATTGTCGACTGCCTTATCCAGAGTCGACTGCTATCTGGCAGTCGACCAATCGTCGCATCCATCCTGGCCGTTGGATGATGCACGGTCCAACGGTCAGGATCCAGGGGCGCGGCGTCCGGTCGTACCGTCGGTGTGAGGCCCACCCAACCTATATATATAAGTGGGGAGGCCTCATTGACATCATTTTTCAACCACCCCTCCTCAAGCGGGACATTGGGACTAAGCATGCCTAGCATCCTTTGCCTAATGTTTTGAGAGGGCCTAGGGGGCGGTTGGAAGATTGGTTTAGGGTGCAAACTCTTGCCAATTTTGGATCCGATTTTTTGCGGTGGAGCGGTTTGAATACGGCCGTGTTTGTGAACACATTTGAGTTGTGTTTGTGAACACAATAATAGCGTGTTTTTAAACACGATGGAGGATCGAAGTTGGAGGATGCCGGAGGACGAGCCGGATGCACCCGGCAGGGTGCACAAACGGCCCCCTAAGCGGCAACGACATTCCGATGTGGGATCAGGAAGTGCTTCTGGAACGGGAGCCAATATTACCCCCCGTTCAGATACTACCGTTCCCGTCCGCCCAAATGCCGGTGCCCCTACGAGCAGCCAAGGAGGGGCTTCCGCGGCCTCAGGGTCGTCGAGTAGGAGCGGGAAACCAAGGGTAAAATTCTTGGATGCGATAACGGCAAAGGTCCACCAAGCCATAGTTGACTGGTATTTGAGGAATGAGGAGGCCGGCATCAAATTCCGTTTTTTGGAGCAGCCGAAACACAAAAGGGTTGAGATAATTAAAAGGGACATGGAGGTTGCTATTCGACAGGAAGTGGATGGCCCCGAGTTTAGCGGTGATAGGAATCTTGCGGGGTTCGATTCATGGGTGAAGAATAAGGCCCAAAATGGTATTTTCAACCTCAAGCAATTGGTTGAGAACATATTCCCGGAGGGCGAAACAGGCGAGGTGTTGAGCCCTCGAGCTGTAAGAATCCGGGAAATATTTTTGTGGTGGGATCCCGTGGCCAAAGGATTGTCCAAGACGGCCTCCAAAATAATTCCTTGGAAGGCGGAGAAATTGGAGAAGTGGCTAAGGGTGTCGGGCCCATGCCAACTATTGTGGATTCCCGATACGGCAAATGTCGTGAGTTTGAAGAGCATAAAGAAGGTGGGGGGTTTGAAGAGCATAAAGACCCCAAAGACGTCGGATAGGCAAAAAGCTCGTATCCAAGTAAGTGCGGAGGCATGCGTTTTAAAGAGCACGCATCCAGGTTTCATCAAGTTTTGGTTAATCAACAGTGTGTCCAATGCGGGCTATACACTATGGTGGAACGGGGGCACTCTACGAGAGATGTTCATTCGGGATAGAGCCCACCGCCCAAATGCCAACATTTTGACAATGGACGCAACCGAATGGCAACTCTATGACCAAGTCCAAAAGTTCCGGGCGAAGAGGGTAAAGTTGGCTTGGGCATTGTTATGGATCATGGAGGCTTTGCACGCTGCAAATGTGCAACACAACGATCTATCCATTGACAACATTATGTTGCATTGGGAATCGGACGGGAGCCTCAAGATTGGGGTGTGCGATTGGGGATGTGCAACGCATTCGGGTGAGGATGTCCTATCGCTATGGCATGCGAAAACCGTAGAAGCGAAGCAAAAATTGAGGAAGGAGAAGTTTTGGGTGGCGCCGGAACTGTTTTACATCCAAAACATGAGACACCATGATCCCGATGTATATTACACCGCGGAGGCTGAGTGTTATGCGGTCGGCATGATTGCTCGACAACTTTGCAACGATGGTGATGACCGAATTCTCTTTGCCAATGAAGGAAGGAAAATTTGGGATGTCACTTTGAGTGCATTGACATGCGAGAACGTGTCCAACCGCATTTTATTGACCATCGCCAAACTACGGATGCAGATGCCGTTTGTGGGGTGGGATGAACCGATAGACTGCTGGAGAACTGAGGTTAAGAATAGTGTTTAGTCTGTTTAGTTCTTTAGGCAACATCGTAGGGGTTAAGGTAGTATGCGTGTATCATTGATATGGACAACCTTGTATATTTTTTATATCTTTACGATATACTTGTTTTAATACAACGCGGTTTTTTTTTCTTCTACATATCATTGTTGGCTTTAATCACATTTTTCCTAAACTACTTCCATCCATCCATATTCCACTATACCCAAACCATTAAAAATTAACCCAACAAACATATGATGTTCACTGCATTTGTCTGTTAATAGTATCAGTCGACGGCAATGGTCGACTGCTACAACTGCAGTCGACTATCTTCGTCGACGGCAACATAGCAGTCGACTATCAACCATGGTCGACTGCCAATGTAGCAGTCGACTACCATGGTCGACTGCTATGTTGGCCGTCGACGAAGATAGTCGACTGCTACATTGGCAGTCGACCAAGATAATCGACTGCCTATATGGCAGTCGACCATGGTAATCGACTGCCTATATAGCAGTCGACGGTGGTAGTCGACTGCTACATTGGCAGTCGACTACCATGGTCGACTGCTACATTTGCAGTCGACCATTGTAGTCGACTGCTGAGTTAGCAGTCGTTAAGTGGTCGACTGCCTATATAGTAGTCGACCACTTAGTCGACTGCTACATTAGCAGTCGACCATTGTAGTCGACTGCTAAGTTAGCAGTCGATTAAGTGGTCGACTGCCTATATAGCAGTCGACCACTTAGTCGACTCCTACATTAGCAGTCGACCATTGTAGTCGACTGCTAAGTTAGCAGTCGATTAAGTGGTCGACTGCCTATATAGCAGTACATTAGCAGTCGACCATTGTAGTCGACTGCTGAGTTAGCAGTCGATTAAGTGGTCGACTGCCTATATAGCAGTCGACCATGGTAGACGACTGCCTGTATTGATGTCGAAATAATTACTTATCTGAAAAAAAAATCTCATTAGTAAATTTTTTTTACTACAGTAACGTCCGTTTGGCGTCACACCCTGGACGTGACGCGACGTGACGCGTTTAGGCCGCGTCACGTCCATTTGTACATCCCTGGTCTGGCCTTGTTGAAATGGTTAATTTCACGGTATTGAATTTCACATAAAGTGTTGTCCATATACAGCTGCTTCGCTACAAAATTGCACTGGCATCCTCGCTTGGAGGTTAGATCGGCTTGCAATCTACTTGCCCTCCTCTGTTTTATCGGTCCTATTGGCAGTGGTAGCCATGCTAGAGATGTAGGACAACTTGTATCAGAGTCTAAAACTGAAGAAACAACTGGGACAACTAAAGGTGGAACAAGAGGCGTCTTTCTACTTTTTTGCTCTTTCGTCATTTTGGCATCTAGGTCTTCTACTAAATTGCTTGTTGCACCTGTTAGCATGCTTCCACTGTCCTATGACAAGTCCTCACATTTTTGTGGTCCTTACTATCTATTATTTTTTTTGGTTGGAGTATTTTCTTTGAAACATTACTGAATTCAATGAGGAAGGCATGGAATCTTTCTAGGACATCAATGTTGTGCTTGTCCAAGTACATTCTACTAAATTGCTTGATGTCCTTCAGAAACATCCATCATCATTGTCCTCTACTTACAACATTTGTAATTATACACTTTTGATTAGTTGTTTGGCTTTCCTTCTTCAAGACAATTTAGATTTTGTTTTTCCTTCTCTAAGTTTTTTAAGGTAACATTCTCAATTGCCGAAGTTCGACTTATATTCCAAATTCAACAAATAATATCACATTTTATTGACAATTGGTAGGGGCCAATGTAATAATGTTCATGTGTCCTTCTAAGTGAACATGCCAAGGTTCTCCTCTATCCTAGTTATGCCCTGTCCTATTGTGATGTCCTAAACTATTACTCTAAGAAATAACATTGCATTCCACAACGTTATCAACGTCTGCATTGCATTCGTCTTCCATCGCGGAAATTTACGTCTTATCCTCACCATGGTCCTCTTCCGTTGCATCCTCTCCCTTTATCTCTTCTCCCTTAACCTCTTCTTTTATTGGACTGACTCCCATCGTATCTTCCGCGTCCTCCATAATACACTTTTCGGTGTTGAGTGAAGACGCACCATCTTTAAGTGCCTTATCTCAACTGTCCTTTGATGCCTCCAACCACATGACACGAAGATCATCCTCCTTGTCCAGAGCCAACATGTCCAAACATGCGTTCCATAAACAAATCATCATCCAACAAAAAGTCATGTTAGGTTCTGCCCCATTTCAAACGTTCGTGATTGAGGTGTAGTTCATGGCAGTGACTATAAAACAACAACAAAAATCTGTATTCATCTTTCCGCAAGGGTTGCCCTATCCTAAGCCCTCCCTCTTCCCTTAACTTTCGAAAAAAGATTTAGACTTTCCAATGATGTCCAAAGTTTATGAAACAAAGGTTGAATACCTTGCTAATGACGATTTGAGACTCAAAAGTTTGAGACCAACGTTCAAACAACTAGAACGAATGAATGTCTTTGCATTCCAACGTGACTATATTTCTCATAAAATGGTGAACTAAAATTGGAGGTGGTTACATAATCTTTTCAAGTAATCATGAATCACTATTACCATCCTTAATTTCTCGTCACTCTTGAGAAATTCAGTGAGGACCACAAGAGACTGACATGCGCAATACTCTCACCGCAATTTCTCACTGCTCCATTAATCAAAACCTTACAAGCACACGATGCACAAGAAAATGAATTCACAGAAAATGATGAGCAAGAAGGTGTTCACATGTCATGACTTGTTGATCTACAGAAAAAGGAATAACAATGTAGTAACCCTCCTGTGTTGCTCCCTAAAGTGTCCTGGATCATGGACCAACAAAGGCAGACTTCAGCTCCAGCTCCAGCTCCAACAACCTCCGCACCTCCTGTCCTCCCAGCTCCAACAACCTCCGCACCACCCTCTCCTCCCCCCCCAGCCCTATCCTCCCATATCCAACAACCTTGTCCTCCCAGCCCCAGCAACCTCTGTACCACCCTCTCCTCCCCGCCCAGCCCCAGCAGCCCTGTCCTCCCAGATCCAACAACCTTGTCCTCCTAGCTCCAGCAACCTCCGTACCACCTTCTCCTCCCCGCCCAGCCCCAACAGCGGATCTGGGAGGACATGAACAACCATGTCCTCCCAGCTCCAGCAACCTCCGTACCACCTTCTCCTCCCCGCCCAGCCCCAACAACGGATCTGGGAGGACATGAACAACCCTGTCCTCCCAGCTCCAGCAACCTCCGCACCACCCTCTCCTCCCGCCCAGCCCCAGCAGCTATGTCCTCCCAGATCCAACAACCTTGTCCTCCTAGCTCCAGCAACCTCCGCACCACCCTCTCCTCCCCGCCCAACCCCAACAGCCCTGTCCTCCCAAATCCAACAACCATGTCCTCCCAGCTCCAACAACCTCCGTACCACCCTTTCCTCCCCGCCCAGCCTCAACAACCCTGTCCTCCCATATCCAACAACCCTATCCTCCCAGCTCCAACAACCTCCGCACCACCCTCTCCTCCCTGCCCAGCCCCAACAGCCCTATCCTCCCAGATCCAACAACCGTGTCCTCCCAGCTCCAGCAACCTCTGCACCACCCTCTCCTCCCCACCCAGCCCCAGCAACCCTGTCCTCCCAGATCCAACAACCCTGTCCTCCCAGCTCCAGCAACCTCCGCACCACCTTCTCCTCCCCACCCAGCCCCAGCAACCCTGTCCTCCCAGATCCAACAACCCTGTCCTCCCAGCTCCAGCAACCTCCGCACCACCTTCTCCTCCCCACCCAGCCCCAACAGCCCTATCCTCCCATATCCAACAGCCTTATTCTCCGAGCTCTAGCAACCTCCGCACCACCTTTTCCTCCCCAACAGCCCTATCATCCCAGATCCAACAGCCCTTTCCTCCCAGCTCCAACAACCTCGCACCACCTTCTCTTCCCCGCCCAGCCCTAGCAGCCTTGTCATCCCATATCCAACAGCCCTGTCCTCCCAGCTCTAGCAACCTCCACACCACCCTCTCCTCCCCGCCCAGCCCTAGCAACCTTGTCCTCCCAGATCCAACAGCCTTATTCTCCGAGCTCTAGCAACCTCCGCACCACCCTCTCCTCCCCGCCTAGCCCTAGCAGCCCTGTCATCTTAGATCCAACAGCCCTCTCCTCCCAGCTCTAGCAACCTCGCACCACCCTCTCCTCCCCTAAACCCTAAACTAGCAGCCCTCTCCTCCCAGCTCCAACAGCCCTCTCCTCTCGGCTCCAGCAACCTCGCACCACCCTCTCCTCCCCGCCTAGCCCCAGCAGCCTCCGCCGCAGCCTTTCCGCCTTGCCTAGCTTGGACAAGTGCTGAGGAGCTCCGGAGCTGTCCTACGGTGTGTGGGAGGAAGAATGACGGAGAGAGGGTTCGGGTGGGGGGTGGGTGGGGCTGGACAGACGGAAGGCCGGGTCGGTCAAGAAGGCCAGGTCGGGCAGGCAGGACGGGTCGGGCATGCAGGACGGGTCGGGCATGCAGGACGGGTCGGGCATGCAGGACGGGTCGGGGAGGGAGGACGGGTCGGAGAAGGAGGACGGGTCGGAGAAGGAGGACGGGTCGGGGGAGGGAGGACAGGACGGGCTGCCCGCGGGAGGCGTCCTAGAAACGCTCGTAGCACTAAATTACGGAGATCCAATTGGAACAATCATACCGGTTGGAAGTGGAAACAATCAGTTGACCAATCATGTCCAAAATTCTACGTGGACACTGATGTGGCTTTGACTTGAGCCAAAATAGCACGGCAACTTGCATCAGAACATCTTTTCTAACTGACGTCCGTTGGTGGTTTGCGAACTGACCAACTCTTGAATCATACTCTTGAATCACTCTTGTAAGTATGAACATTCTTGAAATATGGTTTCTCTTATGAGCACAGTTCACAATTCAAGTTTCTTGGCAGCTTTTACAGCATTTGTATCCTATCTCCTGCTCAACATAGTTCAATTCACAACATTTCTTCAATGCCAAGAAAAAAAATTCTCCTTTGTCTTCCTGTTTGTTGATGCTATTATAATTCTTGGGATTAACTTTGCACATCTGGGAGGAGACATCTTTGAGTCTCATTAGAGTTATGTGTAAGGTCTTAAGATCGAACTCCCATTGAATTGGCTAAAATGTGGGTATGAGAGCCTATCCATAAAGTCATGGCAAGTTTTCTTAAGGCTTAAATCAATGTGCTCAAAGAGTGGTGTCGGACTATTAAAAATCGAATTTCTAGCTTGTCGTACTAGGATGTAAATGACTCAACAAAACAATATAATTTGGGGTGGGGGACCTATATGACCATTCAATGAGCACAAGAATCTTCACTTTGATAATGAATAAGATATTCCTATGAGATCTAGAATTTATGAGAAAACTGGCTACGGCATCGATTTGGATTTGCTAACCATCTACTAATTGCATGTTTCATATCCTAGGAGAAGTGAGCTAGTTGGAAAAAGTAACCATTCCAGACCCACCTACCTTAGTTCATGATTCACATCTGTTGTCTTAGGTTCACTCTAACCTACCTACATTATGACTGTCCAGAAATCACAACCACTATTGGAAAAGACCATATTCATTCAGACTTAAATATGTCAAAGACAACAAAGGCACAGGCACAACTGCCAATGGCCATTCAAGGAAAAGAGATTGATTCAGTTTCTCTAGATCGTGACCAAACCAGGATGATCCCGTCAAAGTTGACCGGTTGCAACTGCTGTGAGACCTGTGGCAATGTATACAACCTTTTTATGTATTCAAAATAATTATTATAATTAGGACAATCAACCCTTCAGAAAGATGGCCCATCCCCAAACACAATTTTCTATTTTTCATTCACTTAGTGAAGGAACACCTCAATCTGAAGTGAGAAGCTAACTCTGTAAACCTCAAGATAAATTTTGACAAACCGTGGAACTCCACTCACTTCAGCTTCACTAAACATAGTAACAAGCCTCAGCTCTAGATCAGGTAGCACCTTCTAGGACAAGTACTACATCAAATGAATAACTCGCATATGATGGATCAAAACTTCTGCATACTGATATCCTAATACAGAGCTATTATGGTAGTTTGAACACTTAACTAAATTTACCCATCCGACATAATAAAATTTACTCTAACTTACTGTGAGGCCCACCTACTAACCACTTACTGTAGGCACTAGACCTATCCATGCACCCCTGCCTTAAAACAGGGCCGGGTATAGGCAAATGGGCTTCTATTTAATGTCGATTAGAAAAGCAACGTCACCTCTTCTTTTTCTTTTCTTTGATAATTTGAACACTTGTGACCACCTTGTTTTCACCTACGCAACACCACAAGGAACTGTGGCTTGGTTTCCCGTCAGCAACACTATTAGTCCTTCTTAGACCTCTGAAACCTATTGAAAATTCTGAAGAGTGGCACAACCCACTGCCAAACCTTGGAGTACCAATGTAAAGGATTGTGTTTTTGCACCGGGGGTGGAGTTGGCAAGGGTTTGAAAAGGCCCTTGTACATTTCCCGTTGCTTCTCATAGAGCTCCTTCTCTTGCTGTGCAATCGACCGCAACTCAAGCTTCACCGCCTTGTTATCTGGTTCCAGCTTCTGCGCCTTTTCGAGATCCTCCTTGGCAGCGTCTGTTTGCCCTAACTCAGCTCGTGCTTTGCCTCGACGGAAAAGGGCCTTGGTGTTGTTCTTGTCTTCTGCCAGCACCTACACCCATATCCATATTGACTTCAGATTTAAGAAGATGAGAACAAGAGATGATGACTCCGATGTTGCCACCGGCATGAAAACTGGTATTGCTTCATCTTCGAGTTGGTCTAAGTATATATGTAATCCCATCCAGGCATCAGGGGAATTAGAGGGCCTCTGGATACTACTGCCTCCTTTCAAGGTAAAACACCTTGAATGCGCACAGACAAGCCAGCCATCCACAATTGACTTCAGATTTTATATGAAGAGAAGAAGAAATGACTTTGATGTTGCCACCAGCATGAATTATGGTGTTGCTTCATCTTTGAGTTGGTCTAATTCTATATGTAATCGTGAAATGAGCGTCACAAGAATTAGAGGGCCCTTGGAGACATTGCCTCTTTTCAAAGGTGAACACCTTCAACGGGCTTGCTCCAATCTCCCACATGGTTGGTTAAAATATCCATTCACCTGGATACCCATACTATGATTGGGTGGGCCAAAGTGGCAGGGTGCACCGGAAAACCAAGTGTTAGGAACGTCACCCATCCTAGCACTTTCCGCCTTAGGCAGCTTAACCTCAGAGTTCCCATGGGATCCAGGTTAAGGCCATGGGTATAAGCCAGCTTTTTCAAACTTTTATATAATACACTGATTTCATGAGGCACTCAGCTGAGCTTCTGAAACTATATTCGTTAATTTGGGACTTTTTCGGCATTTTGAGACAGTTACAAATACAAGAACATGGATAAAATCACACAAATATTGGAGAATGTTGTAAGATGCAAATACTTTGACGCGGGTGTTCATATTAAGAACTCAATTAAGAACTCATATCAAGATGGTTTGGGTAGGACGACCCAACATTAGACCATGTTGTTGTGGTCCATATATTAATTTGAGACAAGAGAAAGTCTCAAATTAACGAATATAGTGATTTCAGAGAAAACTGTATATGTCCTGGTTGGCATTACATGAATTATGTGAACTACGGAACATCAAAAGCACCAGCATGCAGAGTGCAAACAGAATGACCATTTTCACCTCCTTTCTGAGTGTAAACATAGCTTCCAGTATCGATTGATGACATGGATTTGCAGGTTAAAAAGATGTTTTGTAAACATAATTACAAAAAGGGGACACACAATATCTCAGTGAGGGTCATCAACTACACCGTTGTATACATATGAGATAGCTGAAGAATACCCTGATACACAGGCAAGAGCAGATCAAGAAAAGCACCTGCTGAAAAAACTTCAGTAGGATCATAAATGTCAGACATGAAAAGCTTACATACCACTGAACAGTGACCAATGGCTTCCTCAAAGCGGTGTATTTTAAGCATGCAGGCGGCAAGGTTCAGATGGCATGGATTCTTTACTGCATTTGCCATGTCCAGATACTTGCCAAAGAGTTGGAACATAAAGTCATCTCCCATGTAAGCAAGAGCCTGCCAAAACCCACCATTAAGCACAGATGATTAGGATTTCTTTGAACTTAGGAGTTCAGTGATCTAACGAAGGTCCATATTAGCTGTGACTATGTTCTTCAGTGCAGGTAATAGTGACAAACGTTGCCAGTATATATATTCTTTCTTTCTTTCTTTCTTTCTTTCTTTTTAAAAATTTTTCTCCATGGTATAGAAATTTTCAATTGAGACATTCAAAAACAATCATGGTATTTTCAGCTGCAAATTTTGTGAAAGGTGGATAGTGAGTCACCATTTCATACTGTTGCATTGCTTCTGCTATCTTTCCCTCCTTGAAGAGCTCGTTACCGTCAACTTTCCGGCGATCTGCAGCCTCAATGCGCTCCTCAACTGTCATCTCCCCTTGTGGCCTTCCCTGTATGAATAACCAAGACCACAATTACAACGATCTTTTCATTAAATTTTCAAACACACTTTTGGATGCACTCTTGTCAATTGTATTATATCAGTTATTCTCTTCCAAACATGTAAAGCTTGTCAATACAAGTAAGTTAGCAGTCTATTTGCAAGGTAGGTCAATAATAAAGTAGGTGTAGGAGCATAGGATGAGATTATTAGTGATGTTATAGATTTCATAACTGCCATTGATACATTGCTCTTGAAAACCATCAAGAAAGGGAGGAACCTGTGGAAACACGTACCTCTCGTGGCTCTTCAAAGCCAACGAGTTCGACTTCAAACATGACGTCTGCCATGGGAGGCACATTGGGGAATGAAAAGCTGCCCTCTTTCCCATATGCAAGCTTGTAGCTGACATGAAGGAGAGCCCGCTCACCTACTTTCATGCTCGCCACTCCAATTGCAAGCCCCTTGAGCACTCTCTTCTCTGAAAAATAAAACACACCATTAGATTGCACTGATTCAAATCGAGACACTGTTTCCAAAGAGCTAGAGATAGACCAGAAAGCAGCTTCATGAATTCACGACAAACCTACACCAGACATACCAGAAGCAAAACCTCGTCCATGTCCTGTACTCAACCACCGCAAAAACATCACAAATGGTAGTCACAAAATCTACTAAGTAAACCCTCTATAGATTTCATCACCTCCCACTGACTGTTTAGGGAAATTCAAAACCTGTGATGTCTTTTTACACAGCCAACAAACCTCCCAATCCAATTCTTAAACCTCACATCCAAAGATTCTACAGACATGACAAATGTCCTCTTTGAATTTGTCATTTCATGAATTTGGATGTCCATTTGTCAATCACGTGCAGACTTTCAGATTCTGTACTGTTCACACAATGGCTCAAGACTCGCATGCTGCGAATCGATACCTCCAACTGCCCAGCTATGTCACAGGACTGTGGTGTTGATGCAAATGTATTGAATGTAATCTCACCATGGCCAAGACGAAGCTCCACTGGTTGTTGCTCGCGCCATGTATCCTCAAATTTGTGGTTGGTGCTGCATGTCCATGCTCGATAGTGCACTGCAAAGAAAAACAAAACAAGTTGTACACGCATGAAATTCAGACATATGTCAATAAACAAATCCTTCAATGTGCAATGATGTGTGTTATATATGGTGCCAAACAGCAATGAAGGTTGGCAATTTGAGTTGAGTTAGGTTAGGTTACACACCGAAGCAGGTGGAATGCCTCGGAGGAGGACCAAGCTCCTGCCCTTCTTTCATAACTTGCTTACTCACACCCTCTTGCAACGTTTCCTTCTCCGATTCCACACTCGGAGGCATCGTTCCACCATCACTGTCTCCCATGGTGTTTCCATCCAGTACTTCTTCATCATCGCCTGACCCCACACATCAACACATTAACATCGTTGGGTAAGGGTTCAAATTCTACTAGAGTTGTTGAAGGTGCTAGACCATCATAGCAAAGTAAACAAAAAGGTTCTGCAAATCAAACATCAACGATCAACTAACTTCTTCACCAACAGGGTGAGGAAATCTGCATATCACCCCTGCTTCGCACACACAAAACCTTATTTCCTCAACTTCCAATAATCAGTCGGACAATTTGACATCGATGTCACCGCGGCTAACCTTAATTCTTCAAACAACGAGAACGTTTGTCTTCACAAGGACGATTATCTCACCATCAACAAAAAATTTCACCTACAGGGTGAAGAAATCTGCGTGATACTCTGCTTCACAGACACAAAACCCTAATTGCTCTAATAATCGGTACAGAAGTCTGAGAATTTGACATCGATGTCACCGCGGGCTTCCATAATTCTTCAAAAATCTCTCTCTCTCTCTCTCTCTCTCCATAAGGATGATCCTCTCACCATGTGTTGTAGGCTTCTCGGCAGCATCTGCATTGATTTCCTGTTCCTCCTCCTTCCCTATCTCGCTAAGCTTTTGGGTTTTCAACTCTGGTTCGGAGCCTGGATTGTAAATCTCGACAAGAGGAATCTCGGCCTCTAACTCCGATGATGCGGCTTGCGCTTCATCTTCGAGCCCCATCTCTCACTCAACTTCTCTATTTACACGTAACCCTGCAATCAAATCCTACAATGAATGCATCAAAGACCCACATGTGAAATAGGGTCAAACTACCATGTTAGGCAGAGTCCCCCCAATGCACAAATCACCGAAAAGCGGATGATGAAGACGACGATGTGATGATGATGATGGTGGTGCTATTTTTATTGAATCGACAAGAGGACATTCTGTTTTACATTATAAATTAACTTACTTGCATCGATCGGAAGCTGCCTGGGAACTCTTCCTCCCTGAATATAATCAATTCCACAGGTGTTGGAACTTGGATCCACCTCCGCAACAATGTGAACTATGTACTTATAGGAACTGTCTGGCCACCAGCCTGGTCACGTGCATTTCATTTTGATTTTTCAACAACAACAACATACCAAACCGTGTACCAGAACTATCTCCTACTATCGCGCGCTCGTCAGACTTGGACAGATACTGATAAATTATTTTGCACCGTGTCTGAAAAGTGGCCAAATTGTTCCGGTGAGCGCAGTAGCTTAATCCGGTGGCTTTTTGATTGCATGGAAACCATTTCACAAGTTGCAATCTGTTGAATTTTTGCAACGAGACTGGAAAATTGGTTAGTTGTTTCTGTCCATGTGAGTGTGCAGTAATCGGGTGGCTTTTGAATGCAAGAAAACAATGTCACAAGCTGCAATGCATCTACTGTTCAGTGTTGATTGCTTCCATTCAAGTTCTGCAGAGAACACTTATTATGGACATATGTAACCATGATCACATTTTACTGATACAGATACAAAAAGCTAATTATTTGTTTAGGGATGGACGTGTTTTTCGGAGCTAATTATTTGTTTAGGGATGGACGTGTTTTTCGGAGCTGATTATTTAGAAAAATCCTCATGGAAAATATTAAATACATGCTGATTTGTAGCTGATGAGAGTCACTGTGGGAGCCGATGGCAGGGATGCTTTTGGAGCACAAAAGAATGAACTCAATGAAAAGGAGGGACACAACATACGGAAAGAACTCAATGCAAATTAGGTCTACACTGCTTCAACCACTGACCTCAGTTAAGTCTCTTTTGTGCAATAAAATTAGATCTTTCGGAGTTGAGACCCCTGACAGAACAAATAAGGGGTGCAGGATCAAAGCCTTGCTAACTTAAATTTTTTTGTACAAATAAGCTGCAGGTGTGTGAGGGCACAACTCATCCCACTATACAATGTTAACCACTCTGGCTTTCCACAATTATGCTCAATCTTTCTTCTACTGATGTTTAAATTATATGTCTCTAAAATATGAGCTCTAATGCCCTGTTTACAGTTGAATAGACCGGAATACCCTCAAAATTATCTTAAGTCGAATCGGTGCAAACTGGAGCATCCTTCGAAGCTTCCTCCTTAGCTTGGGTGGAATCCAGTCCAAGAGCCTCGAGAAGGGCAGCGTTTGAAGGCTGGTCACCAAAGTCCTTTTGGCGGTAGTCTAAGAGCATCTCTCCTCCTTTTGCTATCACAAATGTGGCTCCAAGCTGCCTGTAATCATAACACGGCCGCAACAACAACAACAACATTGGCATCTAGTAATTGGAAACACGTACTCTTAGGGATCCATAAACAAAATTCTAAGTTGTACTTGCTTATGCCACCATCGCCATCACCACCAACCATCAACCTATTAGGCAGGAGCCTTGTGAACTTTTTCAAAATTTTAGTGTCGTATTTTGATTGCAATTTAGCCTCTGATCTTAACAGCCATGTTAAGATGATCCAATTGCAGCCCAAGTTGCAGTTGATGTTAACTCCTGGCAGTAGCATAAGGTATGTGGGTGTTATTCAGTTCGCTTTTCATGTTCTCTGACTTCTACCAATTAGATTTACACAACGAAACTTGTGTTGAATTAGAAAATCTGCAATGAAGCATCAACAAGAATCAGACCTCCCCTGGTTCAGTTATGGTTATCAGAAGTATGTGTTAGTTGATTCTTTCACTGAATACATAGGTCCTCCCAATTGTGGTCACTATTTAGTGTGGAATAGTTATTGAAACTTAAAAACGCTGTCCAATCTCTTTCAAACATGTGCCTTTATCGTGTTTGTTCTTTGATCCTCACTGAACCACACACCAATCAAATATAGGTGTCCAATTAAGAAAAGTAACCAAATAACGCCTGGATACCTTGAAGCAACTCCTATGGTCGCAGTGATGATTCTCTCAGTAATATTCTTTCAAAGGTTTTTGGGCCAATGCCACATGCTCATCTCACACATATAGTCCATAGATACCATAAATCTTCATTGCCCACCAATTATTGAGAGAGAGACAACCCCTAAAGTCCTTTGACCCTCAATTCTTGAGAGTCGGAATGAAGTTGCCTTACTATCAATAATCAATGGGCAGCTATAAGGATTAGGAAAAAATATGGGCTTTGTGGATGGAATGAGCACGTGGTCTTGCCTTTTCTGTTTTTTAAACCTAGAAAGCTGATTATGAAGAGAATCATTTTCTAGTGACCATAAGAGTTGAGCTTAGAGAGGCATCAATTATGCAAAGTGCTAATAGAACCTACTGCAATGTAGGTAAAATTTGAACAAAGAGAAATTTTGGTAAGAATAGAAGAGGGGAAAAATGAAAATAACCATACCTGCCATCACCTTGAAGGTTGCCAGGAGTGTCTCTTGTTTTCTTTTCAGCTTCCTTGACATTTTTGTTGGCAAAGAGCATCATGAATGTCCCCATCCAGCCCACCTTTGTCAGCGCCAACGCATTGTGAATCTTCTTCCCATTGTCAATATACAGCTCACTCTTCCAGAATTTTTTCTCCTCAAATTCCTCCAAACCAAATTTCTCAAGTCCTGTTCATCCCCGGCAGTAAAAGCTCATAAATTTATATTGGTACAACTCTCTCTCCCTCTCTCTCTTGGCCTCATACTCGTACCCAGGGAGGTCACTGTGTATGAACCACGTGCAAAATATAGGGTGGACTAGAATCCAAAGGAGGAAAAATCATAAAACAATTAACATACATATAGGGTACTAGAAATTCAATTGAGAAAATATTTGGTATATTCCCAAGAATATCGATCAAATTTATGGAATATCCCATGAATATGAGCATTACTTAATAGCCCCTTGGACAATACCCCTTTATCGCACGTGGTTCATATCCCTACAAGGGAGTGACCCCCCCATGACTCGTACAAGAAAGCCGCAAGGCATGGTAGGAATTCTCAGTGAGTTGCAAACCGAAGAACAGCACCATCTTCCAAGACAAAACATGGAAAATCTGCCTAAAAACTGCCTAGAAAATCTGCCTAGAAAAGGCCTTTCAGTGCAGAAACTCTTGATAGAATCTGAATAGTTTGTACATATAACCGAAGGTGCTTACATACTAAGGCTTTGACTGAAACTTCTTGTACACTAAATGAATTTATGGTAACTACTCAAGAACAACAATTTGCTTGATAGGCGGACTAACCTCTTCTATGTGTCTTCCTTTTGATCCAGAGGTCAGTCATGATTAGGATTGATGACTTAGGTATTAAAAACATGACATAATTGCGAGCAGAATTTCAATGGCAATCTGGTAATATGGTAGCAAAAATGTTACCTATCCCCACGACCCGGACGTTGTTGGCTTCCAGTTGAGGCAGAATTTTGGCCATCTCTACAGCATGTCCCCGGCAAAGCTGGCATCCAAACCGTCGGAGCAAGTGGATCACCACTGGCTGAGAACAGACAGAAAGAAAAGTTTTAAGAAAAACAATAAAAGAAAAAACATGGTAATATTCTTATCCCAACAAACTCACTCACAAAAGACTTGCAAATAAAGACAGTTAAGTTTTGTGAGTAGTTATGCCCTACATACAAAATCAAAATATGGGTGTCTTCACAAAGAATGCCACCGCCTTTCTTCTTTTCATGAACAACTACGGTGTTTGAGTAAAGAAAGGTAGTATGGGCATTGCATGTCCAGGAGTTTTCAGATCCTCAAAAAGAACGAGTTACAGAAAGATCCAGAATATGTCACCTGCTTCTCCCAGAAGGTGGCTAGTTTTGCACTTGAAGCATCTCCAGGGCCTCGAATTTTCTCCACCTCGATGTCTTTAATGGCTTCTGCCACCGCTCGTGACCCTTTCTGTGTTCCCATAGCTGCAACCAACAAAAAAAAATTGAATGTCTTAATATGAGAACCTCAAATTTCAGCACCAAGGAACACAATCATAGTTACCAATTTTCTCCATGTCGTCATAACAAAATTCAAACATACTCACAGACACTCACAAATTTGTCCCTCTCACTAACCCCCAGCACCTAAGCTCCAAAACACACAGGAGAACCTCCCAAGAAGTAAGATGCACTCGCTTCCAAGAACAACATAACCTCCAAAACCAAAAATGCCAGCAGATACTCGCACTCACAGACACTCACAAATGTTTCCCTCTCACGGACCCCCAGCAGCTAAGTTCCAAAACACACAGGAGAACCTCCCAAGAACCAAGATGCACTTGCTCCCAACAAAAATGCAGGCAGATGCTGCAAATTTTGATTCCACTGGCTCCACCTTTTCTATGTATTGCAAAACCAAAGACTGGCCATGTCGTCACAGAAATTCAAACATGCTCACAAATCTTATCCTCTCAATTCAAGCGGAGCTCAACCATCCAGGAGTACCTCACAAGCACCATATAATTTGATTTCATCCAAGAACAGCATAACCTCCGAAACTGAAATGTAGGCACGTTCTACTAGTTTTTTGATTTCCACTGCCTCGAACTTTTTCCTTACGTTGCAAAACCAAGAGACTGCCTACAAAAGTGGCCACCACCCACAGGCAGTCTCTTCGAGGTAGCCGTCACCCGCCTCACCGCAGTCCCCACCCAGCTCACCATCCTCACCAAAAACTCACAAAAACTCACAAAGAATGGCAGGCTATCTGAAACAGCCAAAGGTCGTGCTAACGGCTTTACCATCTGAAGTGCTAACTGGATCAGACAACATTGAGAAAGTATTGAGAAAACACAGACCTTTGCAGTGCAGTGGATAAAGAGATAGCTGATTGAGAAGCGCAGAGTTGAAAAGATGGAGTTGTGGTGGTAAAAATGTGGCAATTTGGAGGTGCAAGCTTGAGGGATTTATACGAGAGAGAAGAGAGAGGGAGAGAGCACTATGCACACATCCACACCAGTGAGTGGCTTCTCCGAAGATGTCTGCTAAAGTTAGTGGGCCGCCACTACCTTAGTGTGGTAGTTAGTGGGGGTGTCTTTAGGCTCCTTACTACTAGTGTGTCTCCAACAATCACTGTTAAGTTATTCTTCCAATCACTGTTAAGTTATTCTTCCAATCGGACTTCTGGGTCTCATAACATTCATTAGTATGCTATGCCCTGGATGTGTTCTCCATACTAAAGAAATGTTATGAGACCCAAAATTGAACAATGCTCATAAAATCAACGTCGTTGGACTTTCCCTCCCTCATAATCGAAATAGTGAAATTGTGCCACTTGTTTTGAAATTGAGCCTCAGTCACTCAAATTTAGACTCAAATAACATGTTTTCATGAATTATTGCTATTGATTTCATGAAAACTTGAGTTAGAACTCAGGGTCAAACATACAGGTTCAAGTTGCTAACGGATGTTCCTTTTTTTTGGGAGCAAAGTTGCATCTGTGTCCTTACCCTCAAAGTTCAAATATCTTTCAATTCTTTAATGTTCACCTAATATGAAAGATAGGCAAAATTTTAAGTCCTTCAATCTTGTCTTCAAAAATCAAGTGACCAAAGAATTTAAAATAATTTACTCATTTTTTCCCTCAATCGGTGGTCAATAAGAATTCGTGATATGTGAATGTATGGATTTTATGGGTGGAATGAGCTTCTAGCATTGGCATCAAACACTTTGAAAGATAATATTGTTGATAATCATTTTATAGTGATTGTTGGGCATGTTCTTATTCTATTTTATTAGCATGAGCCTTATGAATAACTTTGCCCTTGAAAATGGTCCATTAGCAAGTTTTTCCACATTAATAATAAGCTCACATGCAAAATATCTTGAAAGAGTGAATTGAGAATCTACAACATGCAATGATTTGTGACTAAAATTGGCTTAATCCACTTTAATGTAGGTCTTTGTTCAAAATCGGTTTGGGTTGTGCAACACTTCGTATGTGCTTCCATAGAGGAAGCTCTAGTTCATTTCTACTTCTTACCCATTGTCAAAATGTGTAAATTTTCCACGTGAGTGTTAGGTGTGTCTCAACCAATGTAGGGATGACATGTGTGAAATCTACCTATATGATCAGCTTTCTAGGTCTGGGGGAACTTTTGCCACATCATTTGGACATTGTGTGTCTAGAGTACAAATATATGTAGAATGTTAGACTTTCCCACAAGTCAACATAAACATGCGATTGCCATGAACACTCTCGGTGTTGTTTCTCTTTTAACCCTTTATTGCCCCAAGGTCCGTCCCAAGGAAACTTCAAATTTTAGGCCACCTCCAATGTTTATTGGATTTCAACCTTTTTACTACAAGTTTTTGATGATCAGGAACTTGTCTATGTTAACTAACTTGAAGGAACATCCAATGCTTCAGAAAAAATCCAAATTTCATTGAAGTTTGAGAAGATCCATAGGTGCTAAAGATCAATGAGGCAAGTCACGGAAACTCTCTCAAAACTATTCTTGGGATGTTATTCTTCTATTTTTGGGTGACGAATTGGGCTAAGAACCTCAATATTTTTCACATGTTTGCATTTAGCATGGAAAATAATGTACAAGGGGATTTTACAAATCTTCATTTGAACTCTTTAGGCAAGTTATACTTGGTCACACTTACTTGAGCAGATGCAACTCACGGCTATGTTGGAAAAATATGGAGGCCTTCGTATCCACAATTGGGAGGAGCCTCGGGGAGATCACTCCATTGTCCAATTGAACACCACGTGCGAACAAAGTTTGCTACCCCTATATTACATGCCATAAATAATTTTAAATTTTATGATATTTTTTCTACATGTACACAACCATTGATAGTATCTTTTTTTTTTTTTTTGAAATTTTTAGTCATCTTCATGTTTGTAGCAATTTTTTTAGTTCAATTCTACGTCATTCTAGTTAGAAACAGTATGTTTTATTAAAAAAACAAATCATCAAATATAGTCACCATTTTTTACTATGTAACAGGTACCATGTATATCTACTCATGAAAAAAAATTGATAAAATTGTGACCCATTTTGATGATGCTTTTTACATTTTTTACATTTTTTACATGTAAAATGATCGCACGTGGTTGTTCAACTTACAATGGATTGATCTCCCCGAGGGAGGAGCTCAATATGTGTTGCGGGTAGGAGCTCATGAGTAGAGTTGCATGGCTCTAAAAGATCACAGTGCCCAAAAAAAATCCACTTCTCTTAGGGGTGACAAAGTGTTTATACTTTATTTCTCCTTGGGGGGCATAAAGTATAAATTTATTTTTGTGTGTGTGTGAAAGCGGCTAGTTTTTAACCGGTTTACAACAGGCATGCAATGGGAATGCGATCGGCTGCAACAATAAAGCGGTCGGTGGCACATGCAAACTACTAAAGGCAATAAGCCCCCACTCACACCGTTCACAATCTTCACCTGCATGAGATATAATTTAAGGTAGATGGGTCTTAAATGGTTACTTTTCCCGACTAGCCCACTTGTCCTCGGGTAAGAAACATGCGATTAGTACGAGGGGGTTAGCAAATCCAAATTGAGGCCATAGCCACTTTCATCATCATTTTTGGAGCTCATATGCATATATTATTCATTATTAAAGTGAAGAATCTTGTGTTTATTGAATGGTCATATAGGTATCCCCTAATTATGTTGACTATTGAGCCTAGAATGGCTTATAATTTTGAGTACACAATCCAATCTCTTTAAACACATATCATCTTGGTGTCTATTCTTGGAGTGAGCCACACCAATCCACATACCATACAAATTTAGGTGTCCGACTAAGAGAAGTAATCCAGTTCTAGGCACGTCTACCTTATGTGAGAAAATTAGCAAATTTAAATGACGATTATAAGAGTTGAGATTTGCTACTTCTAGAGGTAGGGAGAAAAACTTTTAAATCCTTGAAGTGAAAGTCATAGATGACATACCTATATGTTAGAATTCATGATAGATCACAGTTCATGATAGAAGCACTCACCTTATAATTTAAAAAAAATGCTTAATATACATCAAATATGTTATAGAGGGCCTTTCATTGGAGGTCATGACAATGTGAATATTATCATCTTTGTCCAATCAAGATGTCCAAACAAAGGGTCTCCTTTATCACAAACGGTGGGCAGTGAAGAATGTTGCTTATCTATGGTGAGACAACCATACTGTCTCACCTTAAAAAGCTCAGATAGCAAATGGCAGTAAGGAAATTGCGCCCAATATTGTGTGTATGCTTGGCTATTGATGTTTTTTATTAGCCCTAAACTACATTGGAAATAATAACATACTAACTTCATGTATTTGTGAACACTTTGTCACATACACTTGCAAAATAAATCCTTCACTTTAACTCCTATTTATTTTAATGTTTTGCAAGTGGGTTGCGCTCACACGAAAACACTCACCCCTCACGCTGCCCATCTTTGACACACACAAAGGTTGCGATGATCACCTCCTCTTTCAGAATCTATTAGAATAGACGACAAGAATATTGTAGTATGATATGAGAGTCTAGAGGAGAAAACAAAGCTCATTCAAGAGGTTGTCATCTCTAGAGACAATACATTTTTGCAGCGCCAAAGGAAGCCTTGGACTTGCCTCTACTATTTAGGGCCAAAACACCATGTATCACTTTTCACATAGTTAGAGCCTCTACAAAATCCCATGTGTCACCTCACAAATTTAGTATTTTGACACCAAAATGTTCAACCTACTTATGACCTATGGTAGTGGCCATAAGATACATACCATGCGAGTGAATGTATAGGCTTTGTCCAAAGGCATGAACCATCAACCAACAAACAAATGGATGGATTACATCCTCTTGTACAATTTTACCATAAGGCCTCCCTTGACAGGTCACAGGAGGTTGGAGTCTTGGGGGTAAATTTCATCCACCATCAATATTTTCCATGGTTGGTTCATCTATGTTAGAAGTCCTTATTTTTTCCACTATATACATACGCATTGTCAACACATACAAGGTCTAAATATGTCTATTATAAGTTCAAACTATCCAATCCATTTGTCACACAACTTGCACCAAACTAGACCAATTTTTACATAGTCTTGCAATTTTATAGTAAGTGGTAGTCTTGCAATTTTATATTAAGTGGCATATTCTTTTGGCAATGAGTCGGGTGAACTTGATTACAAGATTAGCTCCTTCTCTTCTTACTATCCGACTATCAACAAACATATGCTTAATATTTTGGTATATACTAAATTATCTATGTCTCCGAGATAATTGTGAAATATACTTAAATTGGATTACGCATATCATGCCTCAATTTTCCAAAATATTTTTACGTTAAGGAATATTATTATTTGGATAGGCAATTAACCTACTATAGTATAGGCTTATAAAACTTGGTACAAATTTTGTACTAATTTGTATAAAATTTTAGGAATCCTTTAAAATTAGTAAGAGTGTAAATGGACTCCTGCAAAAACTAGCAATTTATAAAAGTGTAACTTGCCCACTTAAATATTAGTATGATGTCGGTGTAGTTGGACCATGTTGCCCAGCTAACCATGTTTCTAACTATGTCATCAAAATTGTGTTGAGTTATACGCAATGTGCATGATGTGCCAAAATGCATCATTGACCTTGACACGAAAGCACTTCATATCAAAGTGACGTGCGACGTAGACCCCTTATGGTATTATTAATTGTGGTCAGTTTCCACTCCACTTGTATAATGGGAAGGGGCTTCCTCCAATATCCTACATTTCAATCAATGTCCAAAGATGCTCACTTTGCATAATCAATACCTATCATGGGTTGATTATTAGTGAACAAGCAAAATGATAAATGCCCAAGAAAGGTGCTTATGTTTTATAAAATCAAATTAAAAGTTTCTAAGTGCAAAACCCATGTTTAACAAATTAAAAAGATTTAACACAACCTTGCTAGACGAGATGGCAAAAATGACAAACATCAACAGATCCTAAACCCATTTGACACAAGGTATGACTACTATTGTAGAAGCCGCTCTATTTCATCTTTACTTGTGCCAGAATGTGCTTTCCTCATGGGAATCAAGAAGCTCTCAACCAATGCAGGATTGACATGTGGCAAGACTTGAGGGGAATATCATTTTTTAATGTCGGAATAGAGGACCCCTACGGTGTATGTCAAAGTGTTGTCAAAATGAACCCTTGAAAACCCACCACATCAGCCTGAAATAGAACTAGACAAGCTTTGAGTTATTATGTGTCGTATCGGACAAGGCCATTGCAGCGGATTCCAAATGACACCTTCAACATGCTTCCCATTTTGTATTTATGGGAACTTGAGTCAAAAGAGCCAAGTTTGTGTCAAAGATGTTGTCAAAAGGACCCCATTATGGGACTACAGTGTCCTCCCTGGGGACAGGCTTTGATGCACAACAAGAATAATTCCCGCATATTATATTTGTAGATTATCTCCACAACTACAATATCATACTCAACCCTAATAGAAATTAAGAATTTTAAAAGTTGAAATGCAATTCAAATCCAGATCTCTGTGTAAGATCATCTGCTCATAACTCCCTCAAACCTTTCATACACAGAAAGGAGATTATATGGAAACCCTTCCATAGAGCTAGTACCCAAACACACAGAGAATATCTCCAAATTCCCAACGGCCTGTACATGGCAGCATTCAGATGCACAAAGAGTCACTTCAATTCAAACCCTCCTAAAAAAAATTCTCAAATTTTGTTAATCTTGAACGGAATAACATAGTCATGACGAGGCTGTAAAGAGTCTTCCAATGACACCGAGATCAATGTATAATTCTTTGTTAATTGGGTCCACTTTACATTTGAATATAAATCTAACAAATGAGAGCCTTCCACAAGAGCTTTGCAGTAAGCGATTGCATATTAAACCTCACTTCATAGGCTTACTGTCCACCACTTTGTTGGCTTCTGAAAGCACATGGCCAATCCTAAATATCATCTACAAGCTAGAGATGATCATAAGAATGGTAGTGAAAGGATCAAGATGACTCCTAGGTAACTTTTGAAGGGCTATCTATTACTCTGATTCAGGCATGTTGGCAAAGGAAACAAATGTACTTGTTCATTAACTCCCAAGTGTGGAATGAGCGAGTCTAGGTACACAGAATTTTGAGGGTTTCCAAAAATTGGTGAATCTTAATCGGGCTTGTTGCGGAAATTGCAAAGCAAAAAATGTCATCAACGAATGACTTGAGGATGGTGACAAAAAAATGAGGTGACAAAAAAGAAACATGATTCTTGCAGCTTTGGTACAGCATAGTCTGATTTCAGACCTCTCTATGAAAAGGGCAGGAGAGCCCCACATTAAAATTGGTTCCTAATTCCTACCATTCTGGGCTCACAATGAGTTGACAAAATAAATATCCCGATTCCTGACTGGAGAATCAAGGAAACCTTTAATTACGAGAGTATTCACACGCCCACAGCTCAAGATGGCTCTGGGGCTGTGCACGAATAGGGGTCATTTCTATAAAAAAAAAACTGAGCCTGTAAAACCTCATTCTGCGGGTTTCAGTGTGCGGTCCTCTCCAATCTCTTCCAAGTCCTCACCTGCAGTGTTACCAGCTCTTTCTTTCCACAACTGTATCTGCTTCTTCAGCCGCAAAATCTCCTTGGTTGTCGAATTTTTGCTGGCTTCATTGATGATGGACCTCACGCGGGTGGCATAGCTGTACACAGTATAACCAAACTTCAGATATACACAAATATATTATAGGAGTGCATACTATGACATGGAATACATGGTCTGACAAGAATGCATACAATGGAGTTATCCTGTGGTTGAAAGTGACTCTTCGTTGAGAAGTTGGTCCCCAATGATCTCCTACTGGTTGTTTTGCTTAAGATATCATTAAATGTCTTCCACTTCTGCTGCATGCTGGGAGATTATGTTTGCATGTGAAAAGAGCAACCTATTTCAATTCATTCAGGGCCAAACTTATTTTAGTACATCTTGACATGCCAAAATGAGTTTGACCCTTTATGAACTGATATAGAAAATTCTTTGTTCGAACCTCCATACTACCTCCAAACATGCACAGAAAACTTGCCAAGCATGGAAGGTCTCGAATGCAAAACGACCAAATTTCAACAAAAAGTTTAATGTTGAGTTGAAGGATAACTGTAAAATCACACTGATCCTTGGGAATCAGGTTCAAAAAACAGAAGGTTGGCATCAATATTTTCATAAGGAAGAATAGGTAAAAGCTGCAGATTCCGTACCAAAGAGAATTGTGGGTCTCGTCGAGGTTTGACTCTGCTGGGGAAATGTTGACAAACATGAGAGTTTTGGCATTCCCACCAAGAGAATCACTCATAAGCATGGTCAGCTTATGGTTACGGTAGGGAATATGTTGCTCTTCTGTCGCAAGGGCGCTGATGACATCTCCAAGTGCAGACAAAGATTTGTTGATGCTTTGAGCTTCCTTCAGTTGTTCCCCACTGGAACCAGACTTCTTCACTCTCTCCGAACCGGCCAGATCCACAAAACTCAACTGAAAAAATTCAAGAGGAACTCAGAATTGCATTACAGGTTTTAGCAATAAGCTCTCACGCACACCAACCTCTCGCGCAGGGATTTGTTGAACTTAGTGATCTGCTTTAATCATCCTGGGAACTGGAACATCACGTCTAAAGTAGTCCAAAACATTAGAAAAGAAAAACATCTTGTTGAAATTGTAGAAACTTTACCTTTCCCCTCAAAAGCACTTGACTTTGTAGATTGGTACTCTCAATAATGACTGATAGTATGAGGTGAGACCTCGAACTCTCAGAATTCATCTGAGTGCCTGATGTGTGTCTCTTCTCAAAACCTTTGGCAACAATTGCATCCAATTCCTCTTGTGTTGTGACTGGGATGAGAGTTGCATTCTCAACCACCACCATACCCTGCCAATTCAACACATAAGCATTTGGGATTATTCTGCTTCAAGAAATCTTTTAGTTCAACCACTTCAATCTGGGTAGAGGAATAATATCAACAATGCGCTCGGATATCTTACCTTCGAATCCTTCTTGATATCAAGTTTTTTTGGTTTCCCACCACTCGTTTTAGGTTGAAGCAAATCGATCAAGGTATCCTGATACACTTCTAGCATGTATACCTGGTATTCACACAGTTACTGTGATGTTAATAATAAAAATAATTGATATATAAATAAATACAATACACAACAACCTAAGAACATTTAGGGTGGGCCCAAGGGTCCAATACCAAAGAAACTCCAAAATAGAGTGATCCTATTGGTCATACCCTAGGATCCAGGTTCAAGGTATAAGGTAGCACTAATATGGCATCCCATAACTGCAATTTCTTGGTAGTCCCCAATGAAGAAGATATTCCTAATTTGAAAAACCAAACTTAAAGCTTGGGTGCAATGTTAAGGGATTATCTTGGACCACAAGTTTCTTGGACCCAGACCCTAATGTAACTCACCCTTATGCATTGCGCTTGAGCATTACTATTGGGACCATGAGGCTCTTTAAAAGTAATTTCTTGCACATCAAAATTTAGCTCACTGCATTACCTTCAGAGTGAACTGGAACTTGTTTGTATCACGCTTTATGCAGTTGAATAGCTCCCTGGTAGCCCGAGGAGTAAGCCCAGGATTACTCTCTGTGCCATAAATTGTGAAGGTCTTACCAGAACCTGTTTGTCCAAATGCAAATATGCATACATTGTATCCATCGATGGCTGATTGAACTAGATACTGCAGAAACAAAGCAATATGAAGATGTTAGAGGCCACAGTAAACAACAGACATAATACCCCTAACATCCACAACCTTTATGGGCTTTGTGTCAGTCCCATCGTCAAGACAATTGAGACAGTCTCAAAGAACGTTCATAAAGAATTGGCATCTTCTAGAAACTCAAGATGGACTGTTCTCAACACAACACTTCATCAGCATGTAGTTGGATTCAAGAAAGAGTTGCACGGAGTGAAGGATGATCCACTGAGGATTGATTCACCTACCTTTGTATCCTCAAATACTTGTTCTTGTGTAGCGAAGTTATCAAAGACTTGATCAAATTGATGTTGCTTGGTTTTCTCATCTCTCCACGGGTGCTCAATTGTGAAGTCATCAGGAGCAGCCAACACAAGTCGCTCTCTATCTCGTAGCTCCTTGTCACTCAAGGGCCTCCACCGAGCATATACTCTTATCTTGCCCTTCATATCTGTAATGTCCTCAAAGAGAGTTAGAATATAAAATTGATTCAAATATCAGTTGTCCACGCAAAACCCACGTGTTGCTTTTTCTCAACATCCAACATATCATCTGCTGTTCCAAAGAATTCTTCATTTTAGAATTGACTGGAAAATAGGAGTTAATAGTATATGAGTGGCCATTAATCTCATGAGCATGGAAATGCAGACACCCACAGACTTGACAAGAGTAAGGGACAAACAGTAAGATGCAACAAATTCTGGTAGATGAAACACACAGACTAACAAAAGGAACAAGAAAAGATGACACACCTTCCATCATGTTGAAGTAGCGTTTTCTAAGCACCTGCTCCTCCTTATACAGAGCTTCTAGTTCAATAATCTGATCTGCTTGCCTTTTCAGAATAGCAGCTGTTTGCTCGTTCTTCCTGTCTATGTCCTGAATGTGTCATGTCCACACAATCAAGTAAGTACACATAAACACACTTTTCCAAGGCTGTTTTGCATGGTCCATAAAGAAGATTGGAAAAGGACAACAATATCAGGAACAGACAGATATTACACTCCTGATACCTGACCTTACAATCTTCAACCCTTTATTCAGACCTCTCACCTCTTTCATCTCCCGAAGCTCCTCGAGCTCTTTGTTGTTGGCTTGTAAACTCTCAAATTCACTACTTCGAGCAGCCAGAGTTTGCTCTGTGAGACCAAGCTCCTGAGTTCGTTCTTGCAATTTCTTCTCAGTTTCAGCTAGTCTAGCCCGCAGCTCATCTCTTTCCTGCTCAAACTTTTGCTCCATTCCCCTTGTCTATATACAAAACACACATAATAAATTTCAATGCTGGACTATTAAACCAGAGCTATGACTAGGACTAAATTCAGAGTGAGACTACTTGCACTGCACCTAATCTGGTTGCAACTAGAATGCTCAGGAATCTTGCAAGATCTGCCTAGTCAAATTCCTACCATGTCATCAATGAAGTTGCAGTTTTTCAGCAGGTATAGTACTTTACCTCATCTGTCTTGTTCCTTTCTAGTCGTGCAATCTTCTGCTCAAGTAGCTGTTTCTCCTTGAGCAGATTTTTACACTTCTCGTCTTGTCTCCTCAGCTCTTCGGTCTTCACTCTCATCTCAGTGCGAAGATCCTTGATCTGCATTAATGAAGATTGATCATGTCTACGTATCTTAGAAAATACTATAGCAAATATCAAAAAACTTCACAATTACAAGTCACTGCAGTGAATAACAATTGACATTTCTAGCACCTCCAATTTCATCACAATTTATTACCAAAGCATCAAGAATTCACAATGTTATACCTGATTCTCTAGATTGCGAATTTGCTCATCTTTCCGGTCTTTTACACCAACAGATGGCAAATCTCTATCCCTGCGAGTAGCTCGTGGTGTTGGGACCCTCCGCGACATAGTATCCACATCCGACCAATCACTGGCAACATCGTCTCCAGGTTGACTACCAGATACAGATGCTGTCAGAGAAGCCTTCTCGGCAAGCGCTACCTGAATTCAATAGAAGCGCGTGAGTACCAGAACTGATGTACCACCAGACAGATCAAACAGATTGTATTAGTAACAAAAGTACCTAGGGCATGTGGCTTTGCCACGAGAGGCTCTGTCCTGAAATGACATTTTAAAAGTAATTATTTTGTATTACTAGCTCTTTTCATATTAAATTAGAAATTTCACTGAGCTTTACCAATCCTTATCCATTCAGTTCTGACATCCATTACCCGGGCCCTATTACCACTCAAAGGCAACCTCCACCATGACTCTATCCCATGATATGGCACAGAGCCAACAAAGACATTCGAGTCAAACTCCAGGTCAAACTCTGGCTTAGCTGGCCACAAGCTGAGTTTAAGACCCAGGTTTTCTTAAGGCTTACTTTAACATGCTAAAAGAGTGGGGTCAGCTTATCAAAAACAGGTTTTCTAGCTCGACATGGGATCAGTAGGCTGAGATTTATGATGTTGGTTCCAAGAGGCAACAAACTCGTAGAGGAACTTTGCACATAAGTCCATTGCTAAATCACACATGCTCATTACACACCAATGCACCAAACTATGATGAGAACCTGTAAAGAAGCATCCATGTCTCCCAGCTGCTTTGTCAAGCGCTCCCGCTCTTCTGAAACCTCAAAGCGAGCTTGTTCCTCTGCCCGCAGCGAATCCCTGAGCCCTGCCAACTCCTCCATAACTTGTGTTTCTCTTTTGTCCTTACTCCTTATCACTTCGGAAAGCTGCCATGAGAAGCATAGAGAGAATGAGTCATCCATACCTCCCTCTCACATTTGTAATGTATGACTGTAAAACCAAGTAGTATCTTGTGCTCCTTCTAAATAACTACATATCACTTTGCCATCATGCTTCTTAGATTGAGAACTTGCCTGATCAATTTTCCTTTGTGATTCTTCCAATAGCTTCGACATCTCCTGTACATGCTTTTCATACACTTCAATGCCTGGGGGCTTAGTATTTGGAATTCCTCCAGCATCAACACCATTTGCCAACTGTCCATTGGTTGCATTTCTCGTTCTAGAGTACCGCCGCAACATGACATCATTAATATGTGTCTGCAGTGCGACACAGATGTCTTCTCCCTGTGGACAGAAGTTATAATCCCATCAGCTTAAAAACTGACCCCACCTCAATGTGCACAGTACCATAAAGGAGATCCTCATAACAATGTAGTAAAATATATTACATCCAGATATCTGATAACATTTAGGTACAATTACAACGAAGAGGAACATAGAAACATCACCAGAAACAGGACATGACAAATTTTCAGGCACAGCCCCCACAAATACTGAGGCACTTCACCATAACCCACACTGCCATTATAAGACCATCAATTAGCCACTGACTAGTGGCTCCATATTCGGAAACAGTAAGAAGTAAGACCTGCTTTGTCTCAAACTGGAATATGTGCAGTACACCAGCAACACGCATTTTGAAAAAGACAGCAGTATTACTGCTGCCAAATTGCATAATGTCACGCAGCTCAGCTGAGTGTAAATACTCCTTTGGCACAGGTCGGAAGAAATGCACCTGCAATGCAGTAAACATAACCTCAGAATAAAGTTCTATAGAAATCAGATGTTGAATCAATAAAGGAAAAGTTATTCTCAAGCTCAGATATTTGAAAGCACAAAGAACCATTGAAAAACAAAGAAACTAAACTCACTTAAACTAACTGAATCAATGACATACCCCACGTTTGTTGATACCCAATATGATTCGACCTGGCAGCAGTCCAATGGGGTCCTCAATTTTCAGTACACTGAAAAACACAGAATTTCCATATGGCAGTGACCGCAGAATACGAAGGAGTTGCTGCCTTGCATCATCCTTTGACAAATGCATCTGTACAAGACAACAGCCCTCCCTGTCAAATTCTAACATCTAACTAGAGAGGTCCTCTGATCAAAAATCCTGCACAAATAAGAGTAATGTAAACATACTTCACTGCAAACACAACAATAATGTACATAGTACAAATGCTAGACACTGAGAGTAAGTAGAGGCATGCACAATCTTGCATTAATTGCAAACTTTTCACAAGACAAATGACATGGATAATCAACTGGATTGTATATGCTGAAGGCCATAAAAAAGATATGATGCAAACCAATGCACGGTATCGATTGAGAATGTCCGGCTCCCAATCCCGTCTGGCTCGAGTAATGGATATTTGCTTTGGTAAACAACGATCCAACAATGCTGGCCACTCTCTGTAATTTAAAAAGTCAAGAATCCCACAACAATTAAACTCCACAAAATCTCTGTCATTTGCACCCTAATCAACATACCAAACAGAGGACATAGCTAGAGATTTCAAATAATAGTTCAGGTACAAGCCCTGATATTTTCTCCTCCCACGCAGCATCCTATATTCAGAAGCAACAAATACCAGGCAAAATTGCACTACCTGCTGTATTTGACTATATCAACCACAGGTAATGATTAACTTTCACAACGTTAGGATTTCAAACATACGTGGTAGCTTCTGGATTTGGTAATGGACCAATATCAGCTAGAATCTGCAATGCTGCCAGTTGAGCTGCATCATCTCTGCCTACTGGATAATTTCCAAGCATGTAGTCATGTTGTGACTGCACATGCAAAACAATCCAATTTTCAAAACAGATTCCTTTTGTATACTTGAAATTCAAAAAAATTCTGTACTAAAGGGTCAAATTTGATGAACTGGAGAATAAGACACATGTGATCTTATCAAGACCATGACCAAGACAAAGAACACAAATAGGAATATTAGATACGGATTGACACACACTGTTCATGAATTTATGACTTAAGAGAAACCACAAGATCCATTGATGTGAAAAGTTGGAGGAATTAGTGGAGAAACGACAGAACATAAAATGGTTCATTTTCATACAAAGTTGTTCTCTCCTATACAAACTGGAATTATGAGCAGATGAATAACAAATCAATCCAACAAATAATGTTTCAAGCTAGCTCATCAGAAATCCTTTCCAAAATCCAACCACAAGATCCATTGCAATACTGCACCTGCACATAGGAGAGCTGCACAAACATGGGCTCTGTGATGGCCTCATCAGATTCTCGGAAAAGGCGTTTCTTGAACAACAATTTGCATTGCAACACTTCGCCTTTCCTCTCTTTGTGGGCCTTGAATTCCGCAACTATGTCACCTATGTACTTGTTGTCATCTAGCCCCATGTGCTCCTCTGAAAAGCATATTAACAGCAAACATCATAATGTGGAGACTCCAAACTACATAACACTGTACAGAAACATTCCAGCCATCTATAACATATACACAAATTCGTATCAGGTTTTGCGTTCACATTTTCATAAGTGAACAGGAGTATACTCGAGTATGGAAGTATAACCCAAGACATACCAATTCCACTTTCGCTAGATTTGGAGCCAGTCACTGCCTTTCGGCATTCGAAGAGACTAAAAGTGTTGTAGGATGACAATTTTATGATACTTGCCAACTCCTGCATGATGAAACAAAAAACATCAAGGGTATATCCCAAAAACATACCAAAAATATCCAGTCATAATTTGTACTGAAGAACCACTATCAATATGTAAGGCCAAGCTTAAAAGGACATTATAATATTTGTAGAGCAGAAGATGCGCACAAATGGATACCCATGCGACTTAGAAGCTTTAGTCAACTACTATTAGAGAAAAATCAAATAGGTGAAGTTCAAAATCTACTGACTTTTGTAGGCAGTTAAGTTGAAAGGCACGTATAGCTAGACGATTATGTGAAGGAAAACATGTGAACACAACCTATTATGCAGCTAAAAGAGAAATGGCACCAACACCCTAAAACCCTTTTAGCTGCTTATGTGCTTCAACAAATTGATTTGGTCAGAAAGTTTGAAAGGAGATGTAATGCAAGGACTGTAGTACCTCCACAGCATCAGCAACTGTCGTAGTCATATCATATGTTATTTCTTCAAATGTGTCATCCAAGAAGAACGCTATGGCAGTCAACTTTCTGCCCACCAAAAGAGCCTCTATCTCCTCTTGAGCTGGAGTCATTCGTCGTGGTCCTCCTTTCACAGAGCGCTTCAGTGCATTCCATGTATTTAGAGCCATTGTCTGAATCTGAGGATCTCCATGAGTATTAGCAACCTCATGCACATACTCTGACAAGTTTGCCCCATACTCTTTGCCTGGGGGCATTGCAGAAGCACACAGGTACATCATCTCCCATGTCTTAAGCAAGCTTGGCCTGTCAAGAGGGCATGCAAGGCAAACTCAGTAACTCCATGTTCCCCATTCACGAAATCCTTCAAGATCCTAGAGTGAAAGTATCAAATAACAACCACTCCTGAGACCAGAATTGTTTTCAAAAACGTATAGCTGAAATATATAAGTGATGTAGAAGACCGAACTTTAAGGCTAATAAAGACCAAAAGTGCAACTGCACAACAGACTAATTGATTGTGTTTCCGTTAAGAATGTCAGACCCTATGTTGAAATAGAACAAGTTGCACCCCCAATAAGGAATTGAAAACCAAGACAAATATTAAGAACAAATGAATCTCCAATCTAAAATAAACCAAGACCTACCGCATTTCCAGTTAGCAACACGCCACTTTCTTCCTACACCCAGCCTTCTGAAATGTGACAATCTCCCCAAAAGGTCTGCCACATAAACTTGCTTGATTATCTTGGTTTATGTTTGTTATGTTCTTGTGGTATCAATTTTACTTACCTATCTGGATTGTTGCGTGTCTGCTTTGAAAGCTGGGCAAATATCTCATCACGAAGCTCTGCACGTTTCAAGGTGTGATTGTACACCTTCAGCACCAGATCTATCTGCTCTTGAACAGTTGGAAGAGAGGATCCAGGAGCTAGGTCTGCTGTTGTGTACTTCAAAATGACCTGCCAACCAGGACCAACCATGAATGGAGCATACTCTAGGCTGCTGTACAAAGGCTGTTGCCTGAATCAGATACTGCAAGACACACTGTAAGGATAATAGATTTCTGCCTTTCGTTGGTAAAGATACGCTATATAAAATTTATTTATCGTTTGGACAAATTACTAAGCCAAATCGGACTGCCTATCATTGATTACTCTTCCAAAACTCTCACTCGAATCACCTGACACTGAATTTTCGTTTAGTTATTTTGTTTCCCCTGCTTTTTCCCACACATGGTCCTCTGACAAAGAAGCTTAAGGTACCTGAAATAGTTTCACGGCCCTGCTGGACAGATCACTATTTATTCGCAGCAACGAAGTTGGTATCGGTTCCTGTCATTATACACACAAAAACCTATAAGCAACCCACACAATTGTTGTCTGTATCAAATTGCTCCTGAAGAACCTTGATGCCACAAACCATAATTTCTAAGACCAACTTGCTCACACGACCAGAATTGGGTTACATTCCCCGTGGTGTCTCTACAAACAATATTAATCCAGCTAGTTGTAAGTCGCTTCACATATGTGATAAGAGTAAGGAACAGTAACAAGAGACAGAGAAAGTATTGGAGTGATACTCGACACTATATTCCCTGTTAAGAGAGCAAGTCTCAACTAGTGAAGTTTCTCAAAAAGAATTTCTTACGGAAAACATTCCATATCTATCCAGATGCTCAGTCGAGGCGTCAAGTAAGCTAGTTATGAGTGAGTTCCCCCATTATCCAGTAAGGGATCTTACGCGTTGAAATGAAAGCATGTCTTCAAGAGTGAATTTATCACGACCAGGCATTGACAATCTCTTCCCAAATATTGACCGTCTTCCCCCCGTCTGAATGATTTTCTGCATTGCCTTCAGAAATGCTTCAACCTGCCCCGCCAATTTCAACTCTTAGATAATTGGGAATGTAACAGGAAGACAGATCGCCACATTTGCTCTATAATGTTGGAGAGGTAGGGCATTGAACCACTCCAAGTTCCAATTCAGCATCCAAACAATGAAGGAGAAATGAAGATGCTCGCCCTCCAAAGAGTAAAAAGATGATCCAAAATGATAATATCCAGATAGAGAAAAGAAGTGTGCCGATTGCTTTCATCTCCAAAGTAGAACCCAAGAATGATGGTAGGATGCGGAAGTTGCGCAAGGAAAGGATGCAAGAATAACAAATCTGGAAAGAGAAATGCACAAGAACAACTGGAGGCAGCTGAGATTGCATACCTGATACTTCTCCAGAATTCCTGCAGAACCCAAAAGATCAGGTGGCAACAAGGCTGACAACCTGCACATGATGTACAGGTGCGAGTCTGAGGATTGATGTTTGCAAAAACTGAATCTAACACCTTCATATCAGGCAGTTTCCGATGGCAGGACCTTCTGAATGTTAATCTTACAGCTCCCATTAGCAACGTCAATGCTATTCAGTAATGCTCTGAATCTGTCAACAAGACTGTAATCAAGGAAGGAATCTGCTCACCCCCCATTGCCACTGCCCCCTGATTCATTCCCGTCGGTTTGGCCATGATGAGTTTCTGCAGCATAAGAGCTTGCTTGACTTTGAGGCCTCCTGCTCACACATGTCATGTGTATATTAGGCAGACTATATATGCTTTGGGTTAAGCTTAGTCGGGGAACACTGGAATTCCTATTTTAGAGAACAGTTGCAAAGGGTCTCAAAACAATTTAATTTGAAACCCAATGGAATGAACACATGACATGATCTCCAGTGCACATGCTGATAATCAGCAGTTGGGCCAGATAACGGACACACTATAGTTAGCCTGTAATGTCTACAGTAGAAACTTTTGGACTGCTAATCTTCACAAACATTAAGAATTGGATCTTTCGATGAATCAGGATCTGTGATCTACACCGATGTCTAAGGCGCATCATCCTCCACCATGTTGATATTCTCTACCTCGCCCTAATTCCACCTTCTAGTGGACTTTACGAAGTTAAGTCCGATTTGCATTTTGCCATTTGGTCTCGCGGAAGGGTTATACAGTTTGATCTCCAGTTAATGAGTGACTGGGAGAAACTTACGAGCCAATATAATCCGCATCATTCTCGTGATCATCACCATTCATGATTGACGCTGCCACTCTGAGACGCACAGGTGTACCACCATTGGAGTGCCCAACACTTCTGCCTCTACCATAATGTCCAGTTGAATCTAAAGCCTCTGAGGCCATTATTGCTAGCGATGTCGCTGCTGCTGTTTTTTACGCAAACTACAGAGCCCAGTTCCTGCAACAAAAGCGTCGCCCTATCCTCCGATTCCGCAACTGCCATTGATCACCATGCATCACAAAACAAAACAAAAAACTATATCATATTCCATCCTGTCCCATTCGTCCATTCCTATAAATCCTCCATCCACAACCATTCTAAAAATACAAAACCTTACTAAAACCAACCCACATAGCTTCCAAGAAAGCAACAGAGCAGCTTGGAACAGAACAGAACACATATCCCCTGCATACCGGTTCCTCCACACACGCATCACAAAGCTCCCCAATCATGCCTCCTATCGAGCACCAAATTTGAACCTACCCCTCTCTCTACGGACACCCGAAAACCGCAACCAAATGTCCGCATTCCCAAAACCCAATAATTAGGTGAAGCTCCACAAAACCCAGTGTTATAATGCACACACACTCTTATGTGACACATCCACATGTAGTCCGCATCCGCATTCACCGTCTCACATGGACGCATCACCATCCCTGCCCTGCAAATCAGACTGCGGAACCAACATCTTTGTGTGTGCACCAATTACCTCCTGTCTCGCGCAACAGGGGGTCATCATCATCGTGTAGTCGATCCGGATGCGCGTCAAATTCCCGGACACCGCATTGGCGCCCTAATGACGGAGCAGTCTACCACGGCCTTGTGGTCACCTCCCGACCCATGGCCAGGCCGCACTAACTCACTGCACCGCTACGCCCGGCCGCCCCCTTGGCGCTGTGGATGCGAGCGCGGGGAACAAACCCTAGTGAGCATGGGCGATGGCAATGCAACGCATCTGGGAGTGCGCAGTGGAGGGGAGTTTGAGTCGCGGACGAGGCAGGGAGAAGGAGAGGGAAGAAGGGAGACAACGAGCGAGAGAGAGGAGAGAGAGAGAGAGAGAGAGGAGAGAGAGCGCTGGGCTAGCCTGGCTTTGCCTTCTTCATTGGCAAGCAAAGGGAGGCAGGCAGGCAAGGCAGCCTGGCTCCCCTTAGAAGAGTGAATGAGGAGCCTGCCCAAAAAGGGGTGTAGATTAAATGCCCATACCCGCCAGCCTCATCACCGCCTGGGTATCGACATGGTATCGGAGACAGACAGTGTGGCCCGGCCGGGTATCTGATGCAAGCATGGGACTTGCGGATGAGCTAAGCTACATAACAGACGAGAGAAGAGTGGATGACGACGAGACATCCATCTCCGCTCATTATGGGATATAAAATTGGTTTGTTTGTGGATGTAAAATATAGGTTATGGATGAGAGATGTTTTGTGAGGAAGGTAAAATAAGGATGGGAGCTTGCTAACAAAAGGATTGTAGATTTAGTGCCCAAACATGTCAACCTTATCACTGCTCGGGTATCACCATGCTCACATGGGTAGTCGACGCAAAGAAGAGGCTCATGGGCGGGGTATCTAATGTCAACATGGGACTTGGTTAATGGATGATAGGAGAGTGGATGACGAGTTGTGATAGCAACGAGACATCCATCAACTCGCACTTGTTATGGGACATAACTAGTCCTATGAGGTAGCAAAATAGACATGGGGTCGGGCCAGTTGGTTATCATATGTCTCATCATGAGCCATGGTTATGAAATGAAATTTTGAATTATAAAAGGGGTGAATTAACCTTTTAATGCTCATACTCATTAGTCTCGCCACTTTTCGGGTACCTCCACTCCTTGTGTCCAAGGTCCGAGTATCCAAAAGGTGCAAAGAGCTTCAAGCCAGTTATCAAATGCCATCATAGGATACGGTTTAGGGGATGGGTTGGTGGGTAATTTGAAGGTTATTATCCGACAACCTCATCGTTTCCCAGGTGTCTTCAATCTTTGTATCTCAAGTCACGTGTCTAGCAAGGACATGGGGTGGGCAACCGGTTATCGGTTTCATCATGGGACATGGTTATGAGTTGAGTTAGTGGGGTTTCGGAAAGGATGGTAAATTTAAGACTCGTATTTGCCAATTTCGTCAATCCATGCGTATCTCCATACATGGACAAGGGGGGGGGATTTCGCATGTTATCATTTGTCATCATATGACATGGTTATAAATTAACTTGCTTGCATCTCACGTCCGAGTATCTAACATGGACATGCTATCGTGTTATCAAATGTTGTCACATGACACGGATATGAGTTGCGTCGATGGGTTGTCCCAAAAAAATGTAGTTTTAATTTTCACACATGCCAACCTCGTCATTCCCCATGTATCTTCATTCTTTGCATCCTAGGTTCAGGTATCCAATAAGGTAGATGGGTCTTATGTGGCTACTTTTCTTCATCGGACCCCTAGATTTGATTGATATGTGGTTCCGTGAGGATCAAAGAGCAAACATCACATAGACACGTGTTTAAGAGCGATTGGACTACGTCTTTAAATATTGAACACGATAGTGAACTACTCTACACTCAATAGTGAACTATTACATGCTCAATAGTGAACACAATTGGAAGGACATGTGTATCTAATTAAGAAATCAACAAACATACACTCCCGATAATCATAACTACATCAGAGGAGGTCCGATTTTCAATCCGCAAATGTTTCATCTCATATTTGCTAATGCAACACAAGTTTGTTGTGTACATCCAATTGGTAGAAGTTGGAGAATGTGAAATTACACACACGTACCTTGGGGCATATGCTTATGAGATGTCGTTATAGGACATAGTTATGAATCAAGTTGGTGTGTTATCCCATAGAATAAGCTAATGTTAAGGCTCATGCCCCGCCAACCCCATCTTCCCCCCTAAATATATCTATTCTATGTACACCCTAAACTCTGTAATATCAACCTCCATAATGTCACTCACTCTCTAATATCCTGAAACCCTAGGGAACGGATGTTCGTAGTTCAAATCTCACTCCTTATTGTTACCTTTCTCTCCCTAATATCACGAATTTTGTCATTAATGCAAACCACCAAAGAAGTCAACTCACACCCTTGCATTGCGCCATGTGTCAATATGTGGAGTGTCACCTTCTTATTCTCCTTCTTCTTCTTCTTCTTCTTCTTATGCCACTTGTTGAATGTTGGTGCATGCATCCGCCACATTGCCCGGGAAGGCGAAGCGGAGTGGACCACACCACACCATTTAATATATTGCACTTTGTGTCATTCCATAGTGTCACATGCTACACTAATTCAATAGTATCACGCATCCATGTTAACACTACAGAACTCCGTAATATCACGTGCGCCACATGTGTGATACTACGGAGTTTAGAGTGTATTAGAGGCTCAAATTTCCAACATGGTGAAAGGGGGGCCAGCCGAGTATCGAATGTCATCGGTAGGACATGCTATGGAGTTGGGTAGGTGGGTTGTACAAAGGAAATGTAGTTGTAAGGTTCATACCCTGACTTCATTGTTCTCTGGGTATCTCCACTCTATGTGCCTTGTGCATGGGTAACCTAAGCGGGCACTCCGGCTACCATACGACAAGGTTATCATATGAGTTGTTGGATTCTCCAAAGAGGATGGTGGATTTGATACTCATACATGTTGACCTCGTCATTAGTCATGTATTCATCATGTATATTCACGTTATGTATTGGGACTTAGGTAGTTGATATGGATAGAGAGGAAAGGGGGGGGGGTAATTCGTTAGCATGTGTTGAGATGGGACATGGTTATGAGACGAGTTGTTGGGTTTTTTCGTAAAGGAGGGTAACTCTAGAACTCATACCACCAACCCCAATGTTGTTCAGGTATCACTACCATTTGCATTGGGATAGTAGACACAAATGGGGAGGCTCCCCTCCCCCTCCCCGGTTATAATGATGGGACAAATGAAAATAGTTATGAGATGAGCTTCTGGTAGGGCAACTTATCAAGTGAGCAACTAGTTGTAGAGGAAGGGGGAGAGGGTAAGGAGGAGAGGAAAAAGGATAAATGTTTGGCATGATTAAGTCAATCTCAATGTATAGTTGACTAGATCAACTTGACCTCATTATGTAGCAAATAAGGGTCCACATGCACTTCCCATTTAAGGTTTATGTTAGAATAAGTAACCACTACAATTAGTTATATTGTGCCCGCACCACCCAATCAAGAGAATTAGCTAACATACAAGGTAGCTCACCTAAATAAAGTTCACCACCTAGTTGGAGTTCAAGTTTAAATAAAAAAACATCAAACTAGAAGTTAACCAATTGTTGGACCTTGCTTTTGTGAAGAATTATCGCATCCATGTTGCTAATGCTAACTAATTTTCTTACCACTGATTAGCCTAATTTTCTTGAATGATGCCTCCCATTTTCCCAATCTCTTCTCCATTCCACTACGAGGCAAATCACATTATTTCTTACACCATCCTAAATTAGTGTGCTATTTCAATCAAAAAAAAAATCTTATGATACAAAATAACTAGCATGTGACACGGTTACAATACAAGTCATGGGTTGTTCCATAATGGAGGGAAGTTTTCAAACTCATGCACATCATCCTCGTAATTGTCTTGGTACCCAAATTTAACATGACTAGGTCAAGCTCAAATTAGTGCTTGGCCTTTCTTTTTTGGCAATCGCAAATAAGAAGGATAGTTGGTTTAGCTCGAGGGAGGGGAGGGACTAACGGGAAGTACACTTGAGACTTGGTGTTCATATCCGTCAACTTCATTGTTGTTGGGATATCAACACTCTCTAATACTAGGACACGGGAAGCCGACACATACAATTGGGGGAAGGGGGGAAATGATTTTGGGATATGTTGTTAACATTGTTCAAATTGTTCTTAGTATCATACCACAAGTCTCATTGATGTTCGTGTGTCATGAACCTTTGTATTGAGACTTGGGTAACCAACACGGATAGGGGGTCCTAACCGACTATACCACGTAACTATAAGGCAAAGGGAGTTATTTATTAGATGAGTTTGGAACAAGTTCTTGGGTTGTCCATCTCGTCACGTAAAACATGGATGGGGAAGGAGAGATGTTTATCATAATAATGTCAAGTGCAATTTAGCATTTGGTCATCTTCTTTGGCATATATAAATAGGAAGGCAAGTTGCTCGAGTGAGCAAGGAAAGCTTGAATTGGAGGAGGGGAGGATGAAGTAGCATGAAAACATCAAAAATAACATTGGTACTTTTGTTTGTACCGACATGAATGGGAGCCCATTTTTCCTTACCTTGATCATGTTTTACCAAGCTTCAATGCAGGGATACTTCCTTCCTTTTGGAAGATGGGCTTCATTTGAGTAATATGTGTAACAAGATTGGGGGGGGGGAGAGGTTCCACTGGATGTTTGGTTATTATCTAGTTTTCTTCTATCGAGTATTAGGTGAGTGAGATGTATGATGGCAGAGGGTGAAGCAAATAATGCTCGAACATGATACTTCGACATCACCACCATCTTATGTCAACAACCTTATGATTTGTAACACAACCAAGGTAGCCAACATGGATATGAGAGCCTCAACCGCTTATTGAATATAGCAATGGCACAAATGCGGGCGGTTATGATAGGTGAAGGAGGAAAAAGTAGATATTGAACATGATTAAGTCAACCCAATCTAGCATTTGGACTTATTCTCTGGTAAACACGTGTACATGGGTCAATTTAATCACATCAAATGACGGAATTAGGTTCGGATGTGAAGGAGTAAGGGGATTCATGTCAACATTGAATGCTCATACTCACTCACCTTATCATTGTCGGACGTCACCACCTTGTGTCACCAGTTTTATGGCTCAAACCACGTACAAGGCAATCAACATACGTACACTAGGAGGCCCCAACCATTATTGCATGCGAGCGATTATGATATAGAGTCACCCTCCCCCCCCCCTTCCCTGCCTACAAGCAACATTGGGGATAGGAGGCGAGAGAGAGAGAGTGGAGATTAGTTGGTCCAACATAGGATGAATCCAGGGTAGCACAACTAGTTGTACATATTTAGATGGTTAAAATGATTCAATTTGAGATTTAATGTTCATGTCATCAACTTATCCATGTGCTGATACCTTATGTCAACATTATTGTGGTTTTTATTGTGCCTTAGGTAGCCCACTGGACCATGAGGCCCGAATCAATTATTGCATGTGATCGTATGAGAAATGGGGGTTGTTTGTCCTTCCTGGGCTATTTAACTTAGCACAATAGTCAATTGAGTGATGAGAGGGGTAAGAGACAAGAAAAAGTGAAAGAGGGTGAAGTAGGTGAAGTCAATACGGTTTGGCCTTCTTCTTTGGCACGAAGGTCGGTCAATGGTGCAACTTTAGGGTTTAGGGAAGCATGGCCTACTTGAACAAGGGATGGACTACACCAACGACTAGATACAAATGGAAACATGTATAGAAACATTGCGTCAATACCATGAAAATACTGAGGGGCATGGTGAACTTGTATAGGAACATTGGTATCCATGTCGTTTCTATCTATAGTCAAACAACTCCAATCTAGTATAATGGTGGATCCACGTGTAACAAATTAACAACAAACTTGGGAAAGGCATGTGTTTTATTGCAACCCCACGGTAGGCACTGTGAACCAAAACCCTTATGGGGGAGTTTTCTACCCCATTAGTTTTATAAACCCTCCATAAGATAAATATGGATAAGTGAAGTAAGGTAATCAAACATATACGTTGAAAAAAAATGAAAACATGACAAGACAAACACAAATTCAATTTCCCAACACCTACCATTGAGTGTGCAATAAAAAAGTAACAAAATTGCCAATGTAGATTTCATAACACTATTAAGTTGTGTGTGTTCGTTCATGTGGGCCCTGAGAACATAACCATGAGATGCCCCAACCTAGTGCAAATTTAGGCTTAATTTGAGTCTCCTTGCACTAAGCTGGAGCATCCCATGGTTATATTCTCAAGGGCCCACATGAACAAACACACACTGCTTGATAATGTCATATTATCAATGATCTATACTAAACCAATATGAATAGATTGATTCGGGGTCTCCAGCCCTGGTCTAGATGTAATTTGGCTTAAAAAAATAACATCCAGGCTCTACATAGGAATCAACATTTCCCCCCTCCCCGATGAAAGGTGTTTGTGAACATATACACACAAAACATAACATAACATAACCGGAAGTAACAAAATAGAATAAAATACATCAAACGGCATGGGGGAGTCATAGAAGTTATTATTTTTTGGGTTCATACCCACAATCTTTAAGATTGCCCCTGGCACACGGCAGTCAAGTGTGTCACAAACACAAAGAACATGTACTATGTCCGGATAGAAGTGAGAACATTATTCATTGCTCATCCATCTACAAGTTTTCATCCAAATCCGTCGTACTTTTTTTTTTTGCGTGTGTTGATAACATGACCACATAATATGTTTGATGTCATCGTCTCTAAGCAGCTTCCAATGATCTAATACATCACACATTCAAAGTTGAATTTTCTTTGCCTTTTTGGGCAAGTATATGCTACACTAAGTATGTGTCACTTACTATTTGGAATTACGCAATGCTATATCTATTTACTGTACATCTCATATTTTACCAACAAATGTGAAATTGGTAGTTTGGACATTATAGATCATTAACTACTTTACTAGGTAAAAACCCATATCATTTGTAAAAAGATATAGCATTGTGTAAATCTAAATAGTAAGTGACACTAAATATCATATTTAGTGTACTACTTAAGTGCTTACAACAACACATTCGTCCTCACACACACTTATTGTGCTAACCCTTGACTTCCTAGAGCAAGTCAACTTTCTAAAGTTCAAATTCTATTGTACCTATAAGAAAAGTTGTTGCTAATGACTTTAAGATCACATCAATACTGTAGCAATATTAAGCAATTTTCATGATTTGTTTATAGTCGATTTAGAATCATCAAATTTCAAGAAATTGTGATGAGTATATGTAATAAAATGATATTTTAAACTTTCAACTTTATACTAAGAATAGATATACACTTTGATGTAAGAAAAATAATCCGTAAAAAATTAACAATTTACAATCAAAATATTATGAAGTTACTATATAGAACAATTTATCAAGAAAGGGAGAAGGTAGTTCATTCTCAACTTTAAAGTTTTCTCATGAACAACCATCTTTTCATATTGGAATGGGATAAAGGCCAGTGACAATAAAATTTCATGAGGAACAATGATACTTACTGTGACTTTCCTAGCACCTTCCGTTCAAATGAATTTGCCTTTAAGAGTCATTCATAAGCTCAAAATGGGCCTCTCATGAAGTTAAGGTTTAAGGGAGGTTGCCGGGAGCACAAAAGGAGATGTATGGAACTTGTAACCTTATTGTTCATACATGTCAAGTGCACCAGGGTATCATAATTCTCTTGTAATTTTTCCAATCTCATCATATTCATTCTAAAGTACAAACCTTGTTATATTCCACTCAAATATATGTATGTGATCAACAAGAGTGTTCACTAAGGTGAGGGAAGCCAAGACATGAGCAATGAGCAGTGAGTGGTAACTTATGAGTGATGAGAGGTAACTTATGAGTGATGAGCGGTGAGCAGTGATATGTGAGTGGTGAGCTCAAAATAATGATATCCTTACGGTTATAGGTTTTCAACGTAAATTCTACACTTGTTTTGATAATTGTGTTATAAGATGTAGATATTAATTTTTCACTTTACACATAAAATAGTGCCTATTACCATGCACTAAAGTATGTGTGGTCAAATCATGAAACACTTTATTAAAATCTCAAATGAATTATTTTTGTAATTATTGTTGAATACAAACATCTAATGTCATCTATTGTAAATGACATAATTTTGGAGCAACCTTAAAAATGGAAGTTCATTGGGCACAAATTAAGTGATGTAAAAATTAGGATGCAAATCGTTGATTCAAAATAGTCACTATATTTGGAGTAAAAATCATTTAGTGTCAATCAAAATCCCAAGCATTAGTTATTTCCCAACACTTACAAATACAACAACATGCTAACAACTGAGAGAACACAATATTGGTTCAATTAAATCAACTAGACAATAAGACCAAATCATGATATCACTCACAATTCAAACCAATTAAATGAATAACATTGCATTGGAGACTCCATATCGGGGAGTGCTATCTTGTGAGCGGTGAGCAATGAGCGGTGAGCGGTGAGCGGTAACACATGAGCGGTGAGGAAGGAAAAATATTTGGTAATACGCCCACTGGTATCCTATAACCGTGGCATTTTGGCACAATTGTAGGGTTAAAAAATAAGAAAGGTGGGGAGAATAAACAACAAAATTCTAGATTATGAGTAATGAGAAATGAACATTGAGAAGTGAAAACGACAATGGGCATATATATGTATCATACAGACATATTACAAGAAATACTTAATTTTGCAATAAGTCAATAATACAATACAAACATAGAAAATGCAAGTAAGATAAAAGTGGATAGAAAACATGTGTAACTCCGATATATAAATGAAAGTATATTAAAAAAAGGATGACAAAAAGAAAAGCCTTAGTTAGGTACTTGAACAAGTCTACCAAAGAACTAACCATCATTAGAATTTGTTGTGATGGATCCTGAACATGAATCGGCCTCTAAATCTATGAAATCCAAAACCCGCCGATCATAATGTTTAGTGTTTCTATGCATTGAAGGAGAAGGTTGAGCAGCAAGAAAGGAAGCCATGTTCTCAGCATAGATAGGGAGGCCTCGAGGGGGAGATGGACTTGAAAAAAATCCTGGATCTTCAAAAAACGGTCGCCAACGTCGGCGACATTGTGGCATCACATTGCTAGAACATGACCACATAAATATATTAATAATTATTGTTTACTTCATGTGAGTTTAGGGAAATATGTGTGCAATATGATTCAAGAAATAAAAACAAAAAAAACCAACCATATAAAGCATTTAAAGAAGAAAACAAACAAACTTACTTACAAAATAGATTGACGGCCTCGCGATTAACAATTGGAGAGTCATCCGAGTCTTCACAATTGATTTCTTTGCCAATAGGTAAAGGGGAATGCATAATCAAAGGCTTCAAGATGGAATCAAAAACATCTTTGTCACCTTCTAATGCCAAGAGGTGACGCTTCAAAATGCGGCAAGCATGTATGGAGGGTCCTATCAAAGACATAATAGAACACAATTATGAAGAGAACAATCAATGACACATAGTAGGTGATATTGCGAGCATATGAAGAAATTAATATCAAAGAAAAAATAAATAGATTTATACCTGTCGATGCAGTGAGGTCTGCAACAATGCCCTCGGGTTTTGAAAAAGCATCAATCAAAACTTGAAAGAACAATGGATGTTTCTCTCGTGGACCCCTCCAAGGTGTAACACCATCATCTCTCATAAGTTGAGAAGTAGCATCCGTGAAGTTGTATAAAACATCATCATCCAAATCCATACCATTGTTTGAAAGATCTTTGTCAATATTAATTTGAAAAGGCAAAGGCAGACGTTTCCATCCGGAAGTATTATGAAAAGAACGAACAAGCAAGAGTGCTGTGAATTTGACTGTCTGCAAATACAATGAAAGTAAAATAAAATGAGAAACCAACGATAATATAATGTAACAAATCAAAATAACTTATGAAAATGAAAGCAAACATGAAAAAAAGAAATGGAAGACGAACCGTTTTGTTGGAATTGCGGGGATTGGTCAAACGAAGTGGATTGACACAAGTCCAAGGTTCATGGGCAACCTTAAAATTGTAATTGAAGAAATAAGAAGACAATTGTTTTGTCCATTTCGCATCATCAGGATAAAATACCAATAAAGCACCATCGTCATGAAAATATTGCATGCAGAATGAAAATAGAACAAGAAAAAATTTATCGGATTTTTCATTCCAAGGGGGTATATAAGAAGGAGGTATGGAAAGTCCAGGCACAGGAAGCCCCTCTAGGATATCAGCAATGACCAAATCAACAGCCGGTATTATTTTTTCAACTCCCTGAAAGTAGAAAGTGCGATTTGTACCAACCTAAGCAACAAAAATACAAGCCATGTTAGGTGAATGGATTGTTGAACGACTAAGGAAAAAAAAACTCAATATATACTTTGAAAAAAATTCAAGAATTCAATATATGGCTTAAAAGAATGGGCATGAAGAATACCTTTGTGAGAAATGTATTGATGTCGTGAAAAGATTGAGGCCAAGTCTTGGTTTGTTCTTTGACGTTCAAAATATTCAAGAATGAGTCATTCAAAATGAGCTCGAATGAGTTCTGATTAGAACTACATGGCGTAAGTGTAGGAGCTTTAGTCTTGATTCGCAAAGAGGAGAAAGGCTCCAACACGGAAGGAAGGACATGATTGGTATAAGATGAAGTAGCAGGTTGAAGGACCCTACGCTTCTTGGCAGAAGGTTCACCACTGATGATGTCATTTTCCTTAGAGTGTGTAGAGATTTGGGTAATTTTTTTCTTCTTTCCTCTCGTGGGCTCTGTATATGGTAGATCTTGGTTCAAGATGGAGGGAACAAATGTGGGTTCAAGACGGTCACGTAATTCCAATTCAGAATGTGGAGTTTTATTAGGTGGACAGTCCATATACCATCCACATTCATACCAATGAACCTCATCCCATTGCTTGCATATTTCAGGAGTGAACATGGAATTCTCTGACTGAACATCCTTGAAACTATCAAAGAAGGGTGGTAGCTTGTCCAAAGCATTAAGAGGAAGCAAGACGCGTTTAAAGTATCTGTGAAGGAAAAACAATTAAAATTAAAAAGGTTGAAAAAAAACCAAAACCCATAAAAATGAAAAAAAATACAATATATATGAGGGTACCTGTAAACAACCCGTCTCATGGCTTGAAAACCACCAGGTTGTTTTTCAAAGGTCTTGTTTTTCATAACACCATCAGTCGATTTGAACATGTAAAAAAATGCCGTTTCCCAGCACGTCACCCTCCAAGACTCAATATAATCAGCAAAAGTTGGCAAAGGCTCAGTTGCATTTGGGTCCACATTGATGACGATGTTCAATTCAGAAATTGTGGAATTGTAAAGTGCAAGAGCTTCTTTAGCCAACTGTTGGAAAAAAAACAAAATTAGAAAAAAAACAAACACAATAACAAACAAAAAATCAAAACAAATAAAAATTTGATATGTATACCTGGCTCCAAAATGTGGCTTTGTGTAACCAAACATCAAAAGCCTTACCGGAGAGAGGCATCTTCGGGAACTTCAAAGCCATCCGAAAAGCAGTAGTGGAATTCCAGAGCTCTAACCATTTGACCTTTTGTTGGGGATCCACTTTGGATGTTACAAGATGTTGAAGTTTTTCTTGATTCATTTGAGGTTCATCAGAACACAAGTCATAATGTTTTTTCACTTGAGCCAAGAATTCGAGACCTAAAGATGGATCTGCAATGGGTAAATGTTTTGCAAGACTGGAATCCAACTTGACCCGTTTAGCGTCCATTGCTGCATTCATGAACTCAGAAACACCTTCAGAGGACCGGTCCAGCTCTGGTGTGAGCTGAAAATATTTTTTTTTGGCTAGATCTCCGGCCTCGGCAATTTCACGCTGAAAAACAATAAAAATCGTTAAAAATCATAATGATATGATATAAATGTTAAAATATAAAAATTTGATGAATAAAAGAAATAAAAAGATGGTAAAGAACTTACATTGTACAAATAATCCAAGAAAAGATCCCTTGTAAGTGAATACCACGTTGCAATAGTCTTAGTGACACATTTTTTATATTGATCAGGTGTCAATAAGTTTTTAAAACTCTCGATTGGCAAGCTTCCAATGGCTTGTACACGATACAATTGATGAACGAGATTGGTTTTGACATGTGAATGTTCAACATGACTGAAATACATAAACATGAACAACATACAAGAAGTAAGAAACTGAATAAGTATGAAAAAAAAATTTCAAAACCAAAACAAAAATCAAAACAAAAATCAAAATTCAAAATCAAAAGAAAGAATTGAAAATGATAGAATTTACCTATTGAGATCATGCATGGCAGTGAGGAGCACAGCAATATCAGAAGATGGTGTCAGCAAGATCGAGTCAACAGAAATATGCCAACCAGGCTCATTAGAGTGGACTTTATCAATGACTGATTTCCAAGCCTGCAAACGGTGATTTCCATCCCAAACCCAGAACATCTTGCCAACGAAGCATTTCAGATGTTCATCCTGCTTCAAGAACTCGTCAAATTGTTCACTAGATTTCTTCCAATGAATGCTCCAAGAATCAAAGAGCTCAGAAGTGACATCTTGCGTTGCCATATGATTGTTTGTCAATGAAACATAAAAAACTGCACTTCCAGCTCTGTATCCATGAAGAAAACCTTGCTCTAATTTCTGAACATCGGAAATCAAAGTAGGCCGAACTAAAGGCATAGATAACAAACGCCATAAAGAAATCGAAAACCTGGCCTTCGAAAAAGGTTGAAAACAAAGTTTGTCAATGGCCGATTTTGAATCAAACACATGTTCTGACAAAATGGCGTTTGCTCTCAAATGAGAAGACGACTCATCAATATGACATTCCAATGCAACATCCAACTGCTTAGAGTTGGAAGGAAAATGATCAGAAGAATTAGTAGTATCCATCTGCAAAAAAACCATAACAAGAAATTTCAAAAACCAAAAACTATAACAATGAATGACAGAAAACAAAAAAAATAGAGGATTTCAACAATTATTTACTCATGAAAGATGAAATCATATGAAAAAATATTATATGAAGGAGATGTAGAAAAATATATAATCAAGACCTGACAAAAAAATTCACATGAATCAACTCAAATTTGAAATTCCTAGACACAATAAAAGATGCCTCATTATGACAAGTACCACAAAACACAACATTGAGAAGTTGAGGGAGAGCTCTACAAACAAAAACAGAGAACTTTGAGAATTTTTCAAAAATCTATAGGGCATCCTTAAATCCTCAAAAAAATTACCTAAGCTTATGAGCTTTAATTCTATGCTGAGAAAATTTTTCACCCTAAACAGAGTTGATGAAATAATTTAATTAAATCGTTGAAAACACCAACCTCAACTTCCACTCGGTCGAGTGGAAGTTGAGGGGGGCACTTGGCCAACATCCACTTCCACTCGACCGAGTGGAAGTTGAGGGGGAGCTCTACAAACAAAAACAGAGAACTTTGAGAATTTTTCAAAAATCTATAGGGCATCCTTAAATCCTCAAAAAAATTACCTAAGCTTATGAGCTTTAATTCTATGCTGAGAAAATTTTTCACCCTAAACAGAGTTGATGAAATAATTTAATTAAATCGTTGAAAACACCAACCTCAACTTCCACTCGGTCGAGTGGAAGTTGAGGGGGGCACTTGGCCATCCTCTAATTCCACTCGACTGAGTGGAAGTTGAGGGGGGCACTTGGCCAACATCCACTTTCACTCGACCGAGTGGAAGTTGAGGGGAACTCTACCAACAAAAACAGCGAACTTTGAGAATTTTTCAAAAATCTATAGGGCATTCTTAAATCCTCAAAAAAATCACCTAAGCTTATGAGCTTTAATTCTATGCTGAGAAATTTTTTCACCCTAAACAGAGTTGATGAAAGAATTTAATTAAATCGTTGAAAACATCAACCTCAACTTCCACTCGGTCGAATGGAAGTTGAGGGCAGGACTTGGCCAACCTCTAATTCCACTCGATCGAGTGGAAGTTGAGGGGGGCACTTGGCCAACATCCACTTCCACTCGACCGAGTGGAAGTTGAGGGGAGCTCTACCAACAAAAACAACGAACTTTGAGAATTTTTCAAAAATCTATAGGGCATCCTTAAATCCTCAAAAAAATCACCTAAGCTTATGAGCTTTAATTCTATGCTGAGAAAAGTTTTCACCCTAAACAGAGTTGATGCAACAATTTAATTAAATCGTTGAAAACATCAACCTCAACTTCCACTCGGTCGAATGGAAGTTGAGGGCGGGACTTGGCCAACCTCTAATTCCACTCGATCGAGTGGAAGTTGAGGGGGGCACTTGGCCAACATCCACTTCCACTCGACCGAGTGGAAGTTGAGGGGAGCTCTACCAACAAAAACAACGAACTTTGAGAATTTTTCAAAAATCTATAGGGCATCCTTAAATCTTCAAAAAAATCACCTAAGCTTATGAGCTTTAATTCTATGCTGAGAAATTTTTTCACCCTAAACAAAGTTGATGCAACAATTTAATTAAATCGTTGAAAACATCAACCTCAACTTCCACTCGGTCGAATGGAAGTTGAGGGCGGGACTTGGCCAACCTCTAATTCCACTCGATCGAGTGGAAGTTGAAGGGGAGCACTTAACCAATATGTACTTCCACTCGACCGAGTGGAAGTTGAAGGGAAGCTCTGCCAACCTCACATCTTCCAATCGATGAAGTGAAAGTTGACGGGGGACTTTTGCCCACCTCTATTTCCACTCGATCGAGTGGAAGCAAGAAGGGGAGATAGGCCAACCCTAATGACTTCCACTTGATCGAGTGAAAGTCCAGGGGGACGGCCAGAACAACAATTACTTCCATTCGATCGCGTGGAAGATGCGTGGAGGGAGCTAAAGTAGCATAGAATACTCTACTCGATCGATTGATTTCAACAATTATTTACTCATGAAAAATGAAATCATATGAAAAAAAATTATATGAAGGAGATGTAGAAAAATACATAATGAAGACATGACAAAAAACTTCAGATGAATCAACTCAAATTTGAAATTCCTAGAAACAATGAAAGATGTCTTATTACGACAAGTTCCACAAAACACAACATTGAAAATGTACCGAGGGGGTACATTCAATTCGAAATCTTAAGCAACACAAAAACAACGAACTTTGAGAATTTTTCATAAATCTACAGAGCTTCCTTAAATCCTCAAAAAAATCATCTAAACTTATGAGCTTTAATTCTATGCTCAAAATGATTTTCACCCTAAACAGAGTTGATGAAATAATTTATTTAAATCGTTGAAAAAAAGACAAATCTACCAATTTCGGACTTTAAAAAAAAAAAAAAAAAAAAAAACTCAACACCACTGCACCAAATCTGAAAGACCTTGATTTCACTGTGCAACACATTGCACTCTGGGTATTGGCGGTGCCGCCAATACCTTCTACCCACTTCATTTGGACAAAAACATTATATGTTTAAGACATTCCAGGAGTAATGGCGGTGCCGCCAATACCTTTCAAGGGTAAATTTTTTCAAGTCTAAAGATGTCTGAATACTACTACTCATTCTACAAATTAGATGATTTTATGTTCTCAATTTATATCCACTACCTTCATTCACAAACTCCTTACAAACAAAGCATAAAAACATCAACACAAATGTATTACCTTTTCTGTTTAAGTGTCCGATCTAACACAATACCTCTACTATCACCACATTTGCTATAAGTTCTCCCTCTCCTAGTGCTCCCCTTTTTTCCCACATCCGCTTCTCACCTCGCCTCCACCCATCGCTCCAAGGGAAAAATACTTACAAACTAGGGTTTCGTACCTTTCATAATAACATTATGAATGATGAATGAATGAATCTAGTCGGATGAAAAAACCATCATGGACGATTTACTTTCCCCCCTTAGGAGTATTGGCGGTGCCGCCAATACCCCCAGGGCTTCTAAAACTAATTCCCATTTCTTTCCCAGGGGGTATTGGCGGTGCCGCCAATACCCCCACGGCCTCTAAAACTAATTCCCATTTTTTTCCCCGAGGGTATTGGCGGTGCCGCCAATACCCCCAGGGCCTCTAAAACTAATTCCCATTTTTTTCCCCGAGGGTATTGGCGGTGCCGCCAATACCCCCACGGCCTCTAAAACTAATTCCCATTTTTTTCCCCGGGGGTATTGGCGGTGCCGTCAATACCCCCAGGCCTCTAAAACTAATTCCCATTTTTTTCCCCGAGGATATTGGCGGTGCCGCCAATACCCCCAGGGCCTCTAAAACTAATTCCCATTTTTTTCCCCGAGGATATTGGCGGTGCCGCCAATACCCCCAGGGCCTCTAAAACTAATTCCCATTTTTTTCCCCGGGGGTATTGGCAGTGCCGCCAATACCCCAAAGGCCTCCAAAACCATCAACATTTTTATCCATTGGGTATTGGCGGCACCGCCAATACCTCCAAGGCCTCTAAAATCATCAACACTTTTGGACATCGACTATTGCCGGCACCGCCAATACCCCAAACGCTTCCAAAACCATCAACGTTTTCAGCCCCATGGTTATTGGCGGCACCGCCAATACCCCGAGGGCATGTAAATTTTACTTTCGTTTTTATCCCCATGGGTATTGGCGGCACCGCCAATACCCCGAGGGCCTCTAATGCTTACTTTTCTTTTTAGCCCCATGGGTATTGGCGGCACCGCCAATACCCCGAGGGCCTCTAAAACTTACTTTCGTTTTCAGCCCCATGGGTATTGGCGGCACCGCCAATACCCTTATGGCCTCTAAAACTTACTTTCGTTTTTACCCCTATGGGTATTGGCGGCACCGCCAATACCCCTATGGCTTCTAAAACTTACTTTCGTTTTTACCCCCATGGGTATTGGCGGCACCGCCAATACCCCTATGGCCTCTAAAACTTACTTTCGTTTTTACCCCCATGGGTATTGGCGGCACCGCCAATACCCCTATGGCCTCTAAAACTTACTTTCGTTTTTACCCCCATGGGTATTGGCGGCACCGCCAATACCCCTATGGCCTCTAAAACTTACTTTCGTTTTTACCCCCATGGGTATTGGCGGCACCGCCAATACCCCTATGGCCTCTAAAACTTACTTGCGTTTTTACCCCCATGCGTATTGGTGTTACCGCCAATACCCCGAGGGCCTCTAAGACTTACTGTCGTTTTTACTCCCATGGGTATTGGTGGCACCGCCAATACCCCTATGGCCTCTAAAATTTACTTTCGTTTTTGCCCCCATGGGTATTGGCGGCACCGCCAATACCCCCGGGCGTCTAAACTTACTTTCGTTTTTATCCCCGTGGGTATTGGGGGCACCGCCTATACCTCAGGGCCTCTAAAACTTACTTTCCTTTTTACCCCATGGGTATTGGCGGCACTGCCAATATTCAAGGGTGTATAAATCTAATATTAATTTTTTTCTAGTATGTGTTGCTGCTGGTTGTAGCAATCCAATTAGAAGCAATTATAAACTTCTACACATGAATATAAGTGTTGCAAGAAGTGTTTAAGACATCCGCCTGTGGATGCGAGTAGTCTTAAGAGACTGATGTTTCGGTCTGTGCCAATCCGGGTTCGAATCTGGTTGGTTGCATTGACTGGTGCTATTCCCTAATGAGCTAGTGGTTAAGCAGGAAATATAGCAAGATGGATACATAGAAGAGTTTTCTACGTTTGTGTATGTAAAATCTTCTACAATGTGTTTTAATAATAATTTTGTCTATCATGCATCATTGTGTATGAGTTGTGTACTTATGTTGTCCAACTCGCAGTCCCCATCACCTTCTTCGTTTTTGTTATCGGTGTTGGTTTCTCCTTCGTCCAAGCTTGTATTGTTGTCGCTCTGATTTTGGAATTGTTCTGTTGTGCATTGAATTGCGTCCGCTTCCACGTCTAGTTCGTGCTCCTCATTGTTTCCCTCCATTTCAGAAATCTCTATATTCCTCTCTATTTCCGCTAAATCAACAATATCCTTGTATACTACCTTCTGGGATTTTTTCTTCATTCTGCTCGCTTGCTCTCGAGCTCTCTTTGTTGTGAAATATAATCCTCTCCGTCTCCTTCTTCTTCTACCACTCAACTGAGTACTACTCTCATGTTGTTCCTCCTCTTGCATCTGTGATGCTGATGTCCAAACGCTACACACATACCCTTTGTCACACTCACATAATGTTTGGTGCAAAATTCTACATATAAGTACTGGTTTTTGTTCTGTGTCTCCTTCTATTGTTGTATTTAAAATACTTATTTCAAATTATTTTGACAGCATACATTGTGCATGTTATTTTATGATATACAGCGCATCCTATATTTCTGGATTCAAAAATCATAGTATAACGGACTACAACATGGCCCACTACTTTAGGGTTTCTGTACACCATACAATTTATTTAGGGCCATCTATTATAGTGGTTTCTATTTTCCTTTCACGCGGAATTTTATTTATTTATTATTTGTTTATATATTCTTAGCATTTGTGTGTTGTCATGCTTATCCTTATAATATTCATCATGATAATAATAATATTAATTAACTCATTGGGTTTTTGCTGTTTTATTTTAATTTTTTTCTCATCTTATGTCCACATTTAACAATTTTTGTGCTTTGATTTTATAATGATGCAATTAAATTAATCTCATATTTCCAATACAAATAGCGGTTTTATTTCGTTGTCCAATGTCTTTCTATCTACCCCTTACTTCATCATGGCTACCATTCGAGCTTCTGGATCTTTTGTGCCCTTCACTTTGCCGCTCGTGGATGAAGGTCATGTGAATGTCTCGGAGGAGCTACTTAGTTTGAGGTTCAATCTCCGGATGGGAACCATGTATGTCGAGCAAGAAATGTATTCTGTGGATGGTGATAATTTGGAGACTATCTTGATGCAAAAGACCATGAATGAAAATGGTCATTCTTGGATTTTAGGTCCTGGGTCATTTAGAGTTATAGGTATTTCTGATTCACAGGTTCAATCATCCACTGTTGTGCTCACAAACAATTCTTGCACATCTACTGTCAAACTGCCTATACTCTCTAATGTCAAGATTGAACCAAGTGATAATACCGTTCTTCTGCTTTCGGATTCGGATGATGATATTTGTCCTGCTGTTGATCTTTTTGATACATCACCCTTTCCTTTTAGAAAAGCTGAAACTCCCCCTCCACCAAGTTTGCTTACTCCAAATGTTGATAACACCCCTCGCAGTCTGCCATGCATGAAGTTGTCTCTTCATGGGTCTCCTTCTCCCCGTCCGCCTCTTCACCCTTCTTCATCTTCTTTACGCTTGAGTATCGTTGATGCCTTAAAATTGACAAAGTCTAGAAGAAGGTCTAAATCCGATCTTACCACAATTGATTTTGATAGCATAGATGTACGTGATGTCAAGTATTTGCCACCCTCTTTTGATGGTGATGTTTTGTTTGTATTGCCCCCATTGTCTGTGGGTGTTCCTAATGCGTATGGCCGTTCTATGGATGGCATGGATAAGATGTGTGACGGCCATCCTTGGTGCACAACTAAAACCACGAATATCCAAAACGATTTTGGACTCTCTTTCAGACGTTCTTCTTGTGCTGGTCATCTTCAGTGTATAAACAAATATTGTGATTATATGTATCGTAATGGAGGTGTTCCTAACAGTACCGAATGGATTGGATCGACTCCTATCCCATTTTCTGTAGGAGATGTCGCCCCAGAAAAATCAAGATTGGAATGTAAGGTATGTCGTTCCACGCCAGTATGTATTGCGTTGTGTCATGCTCGGATAATATATGTCCACTCTACATCCCCTGAGATGTCGAGGGCTTGTATACATCTTGGTGTTCATGAACACCCTGTGTCGAATGGTACATGCCGTGAGTCGTTGGACATGGCTTACCAATTTGTTGCTAATGAGGTCATGAAGACACCCACTGCGAAAAACTCTGCTATAGTGATAGCAGCGAGCAAACAATTCCTTGCAGATTACCTCCTCAAATCTCCATCAAACGGTGAAGGACATCATCTAGCAGGTTCATCCTTGGAGGTTGTTATGGATAAATTTAGTACTCTTGCTTCTCAAAATTGTCGTAACTTTGTATCAGGCTCCAAACGTTTTGTTCGTAGTGGAATGGGTACAATGGATAGTATAATGGCGCTTAAAGACCATTCGGCCTTCAAATACGTCCATGGCAGTAGATTCCCTGGCCAGTCCAAAGACAAAGTATTTGTCTTCAAAATGTCTGTGGATCTTCAAGGGAGTGGTGTGGATCTTGTTAAGCGTATGCATGTTGGAGGAGATATGGAGAACTCATGGATAATGTTTGACCACGTCAAACGTCTCAAGGACTGGACCACCCTCGCGTGTCATGTGTACGATAGCAAGTATTGTAAGGTGTTGACCATTGCGTGTTGTGACATGCAATCTGAAGATGGTGCAGCTCAAACTCTCTTCTGGGAAAATTTGAACTCTGTCATGGCGGAGAATGGTGTGTCGAACGTGAATTTCAAAGGTTTTATGGCGGACAGTGCCCAAGCCAATTGGATTGCGGTCAGAAAGATATATGGTGAAGGTGATCCAACTCTGCCAATGGTGGGTCGCGAGCGCACTTGTCTTTTCCATTGGTCACAAAGTTTGGATAAGGTTACACAGAAGTACATCAAGGCATCTTTACAATTTCAGCACAAGCATCTATGCAAGGACTACAAGGACGCAAAAACAATGGATGAAGCCGAAACTAAATATCATGTTATTCGTTCATGGTGGTTGTCATCTGGAGCTGCCACAGAGGAAGGCGTTCTCGGGCTTTCTGAGTGGTTGGGTTTTTGGCACTTCCGTTATAGGCAATGGGGTGGTCATATGATTCTTGTGAGTGCATCACCACTTTGTTTTTTGCAACAAGCATTGATTTTGAATATCCATGGTATATGAAATTTACTACAATTTGTTTGATGTTTGCAGGATATGACTATAAATGAACGTGCAGAAATGCCAACGTGTAACCTTGCAGAGACGGTGCACAACAAGTGGCTCCAACAATCCGGAAACAAAATGACTTGTTTGTACGAAGCGACAGTGGACGATTTGATCCGTGCATTCATGCAGATTGCAAATTACAGGTCGTGGTTGAAAGGTGGTTCTGTTGGCAAAGGCCCTGATTCTGCATCCTTGAAATTGAAGGCTGCTGCTAAGTGTGGAGATCCGAAACTATTGGCAGAGGCCATGAAGTCCTATCCAGGTGCGGAAGATCTCAACACTAGGGATTGTGCTCTGGAGGGTTCTGAGCTTTTTGGATCTACCAAACGGAAGCTTAATCTGCCACCAGGTGCAGATTGCGATTCACATCGATTTGACAAAGTGAACTACTCAATTCCTCGCCCAGATACAAGAGCTAAAAGGCCATGCATAGAGGAGTCCTTGAATTCTGCAGAGCATGGTGTGGCACATACCACATCCGTGTTAGAGACTGATTGTCCCACTTCCCATTGGCACATTGCAAGATTGCCATCCAACTCTGCCAAAAGATGTTGGGCCATGCAAGCCAATACCGGGGCTCTTTGCAACGCCAAAGTCGGGACTGGAAAACATGGCACCCCTGCTCCTACGTACAAGGGATTGAAGAAGGAGTATCGCTCCACCAACAATGTGGAGTACGAGTTTTGGTTTTGCCCTGACGACATCAAACGTTGTGTATATGGTAGCAAAAAAAAAAACGTGTTGGATTGGCCTGTAGTACCCAACACATGGCCGGTGAAGATAGGTACCAATCTCTCAAAGCATGAGGTATTGGCATTCGAAGACGCTGGGTTCCAATTGCAGCAGAGGGAGGTTCTTTCCCCCCGCCGCAGGCTTTCCACAATCACCACACTTCCAATCCCTCGAATGGGTTTCCGTGCTCCACTAAACCCGGATGTCCATCCAACTTCCAGGTTTGGAAAGACAGTGCGCCGTAATCTAGCAGCACCGATGGCAGAACACAAAAACAAATGGGAGAGCGCTGGGCTTATGGATGGTTATTATGTGGTGGGAGTAACTGCCATTCCATATCCTGGATTTGGAGTGTTAATCAACATTGTCTCCAAGGAGGATATTGCATATCGTGTCACAATTGGTGATATACCGCAATGCACATGCCCTGACTTCACAAAAATGTCAGCTCAATCTTTGGGAAGAAAAGAGAAATGGGTGTATTGCAAACATCTTTATTATGTGTTTAGATTTTTGTGCAAGGTGGATTACAATAGTGACAAGTTCATTCACGCTCCTACGTACTCCTATAATGAGGTCATGCGGCTACTTGAACTTGCAGGCATGGTAGACTGTGAGTAATATTGCAAGGGTTGTATTCAACCGCATGTTTCACAATTTCAGTAAGTGACATGTATTAGTGTGGATTTTTATAATAAAAATCAACAATGGATTGATATTTTTTTAGTTATCCATGGTAATAGGCTCCCTTCATTTTTTTTCTCCCAAAATGCACATATTTTATAATATTTTTTTGACAAATAAACATATCAAATTTAGAATGTGTATCCTAAAACCGTTTTTATTTTCTAAATTTGGTGTTTTTTACTGCTCACTGCTCATGTGTTACCGCTCACTGCTCATTGCTCACTGCTCATCGCTCATGTCTTAGCTTCCCTCCTCCATATCACAAGCCCCAAAATTGCATGAGATCAAAATTACAATTCACAATAAACTTTTCATGGCAAAAGTTTTGCTGACTTACACACAATGACAATCATCAAACCCTTCTGACAAAAATCCAAAACAAATTACAATTGAGTAGCACAGACTCCATCCAAAAACAATCATAATTCCTAGTCTTCAATGAGGTGTGTGATGATTCCCTATAAACCCTAGGCATACTCAACATGACCAACTTCTAGTAGGATAGTATAAACCTAACATGAAAACGCACTAAACACAATAGTATTACATCTTAAGTTTTCATACAAAACATATAATATCACATCCAATTTTTTCTATCCATCCATTCTTAGTCAATATCCAATGCTAACTTAAAGTTATTGATTTCCTTGCTACATCATCTTTTCACCCATCCTATTTTGATTAGTAACACATGTCATATTTCTTCAACCCTTTCATAGAACTAAGAATTTTGTATGTTTTAGCTCCAAGGAACAATAATAACACCAACCTATTCGTCCAAATCATTTCTAAGATGACCGGAGTCACCCACCTGAGTTTGTTTGTTGTTGAGTTCCGCTTTGCATACAATTTTGAACACATATGAAAGGCATTCAAAGTATAACCCTGTCCTTTTCTTCTCAGAGATACCAAACACATATTGGCCCATTTTGGGGGATTGCTATTATGTGAGCCTAGAGCGGTGAGTGGTGAGCAGTGAGCACAAAATAAATGAGCAATTTTGAAATAATTTTCCGTGAAAAATGAATATACCATGGCCTATGGCCGTGAATTTTGACACATTCTTTAAGATGAAACCTATAACCGTGGGATGACCCTCAGGGCATTTGTAGATCATTCTTATCCATCTCAGCCATTGAACTATGTTGATCCCTTGTTAGAGATGTTACAAAATATATAGATATTGAAATGTTAGATAGTTTGGATACTCGAAATATTTAGGAAAATAATAAACATATATTAGGTGACATCTTGACATCTTGAACAAGAAAACCTTGTTAGAACCTTTGACTAGGAAATACATTTTCTTGGACATAGTCATATCTACTTGTTTTATCGAGTTCCAAAATCTTGTCAATGTACCCTTTGCTTTGTGAATGAAGACGAAAAGATGAAATGATACTGCAAACATTTGGAGAACTCAAGGTTTTGAATTTATCCATAATAACATTCAAACCTGGACCTCTCAACGATGTTGGAGTACTGTGGTCATCTTACAATAAGAATGTCTATAAAAATTGTTTGCTTGCAATGAGAGTAATGGCTATTTTTTTTTGCATTTGGTATTTTAAACACCTCTTCTCTAATCAAAACATGTATCTTGTCCATGGTTTCTCTATACATTCCATTAGATATATGATGCTCATGACTCCCAAAATGAATGCACGCCCTTGTCATCGTTTGACCTTTGTTGATAATATAGTATATTATGCAAGGACAAATATTGATACAAGTTGGAGGCAACTTACAAATTTTACAAACCAAAGTGGAAGAAGTAGGTGTTGAAATTGTTTGTCTTATAGCAAAAATATTCATTGCGAAGCTATCCCATTCAGTGTCATTGCGTTTGGAGGATCTGGTAAAAAAACACAAATCATTTTGACATTGCATGTGACTAGCACAAACAACTTTGCGAAATGTCAAACCAATATCATTTTTTATATTAGTAGTTTGGTCTTGCACCAAATGTGGACATCATATTTCTTGTCCATTCCATCAAGCAATCTTCCAATCTTGATATCAGCGGTTGTAGATAGTGGAGGCAACTCGAACATGACAAGACCATTGAAAATAGGAGGAAGATATTTCACCCGGTGAACGTGCAGACTTAAGAAATCCAACCTTCGAATCACATTCTTACAACCTGGAGTATATATTAATGTCTTCAATAAATCCAAAATACTTGGAATTTCAAAAACATCTGGATGGAGGGGTGGTTGTGAAGAACATGAAGGACCTGCAGCTTGAGATGACATAATGAAATTAGAATCAACAAAAATGACATCATTATGAATAGATTTTGTAGAAAACACAATATCATCAACATTGGTGTTTGAAGAATCACTCGAAAGAGTAATAACTTTGTCAAGGGTTCAATCTTGACTTACAAAAATGGAGATTTTTGGGCTGTAACAGAAATTTGAGTGGCAGGAGTTAGAAACGATGTAGAGGAAAATGAAGGTTCAAATACACCAAAAATCCTATATTGTCTTGGACCACCTTTCAAATTGTACCCACATCTTCACGAATTGGTATTTGGAAGACAATCTTAGATAAAATATTTATAATATCAAAGACTTCTTGTTCGATAAAAATTGAGGACAATTGAAAATGAAATTGAAAACTAAGAAGTTATTTAGAGATAGTAACAAAACCATCAGCAGACATATTCAACGTAATAGGAACAAAATGTCCATCTGTACGAAATGTAGTCATGATAATGATAGAAAAATGAAAAAAATGAAAAAAATAAAATACATGAATACATAGTTGAAAATATTGAAAATGTAAAACAAAATAACATATTATTGAAACAATGAACATGAATTGCATATGAATAAGATTGTTATAGTGATTATAGTTAAAATGACTTCGGAGGAAAATGAACGTTGAAGGGAAATGAACATTGGAAAGAAATGAATGTTGGAGGGAAATGAACGTTGGAGAGAAAAGAAAGAACGGTTGAATTGAGAATAATAATAAAATATATATCATCTAGAAAAAGACGGGTATATCACATTCAACGGATATAAAATAAAATAAAATAAAATATAGTAATAAAAATATAAAATAAAAATAAAAATGTATAAAATATTTAAAATAAGATTGTATAAAAATTTATAAAACATATATAAAAAGAGAAAGATAATGGAGAGGGTGCAATGAAAGAAGTAGCAGATAAGTAGTGTGTGAATAATTGTATCTTTCAGATGTATGAAAAGACGGACATACATGATACACCGGTTAGAACTTCAAGAAGGAAAAAATGTTTGTATTTTAGTAGTAAAAGATAATCAGAAAGATAAAAAATAACAAGGAAAACACAAGTTTTGTCAAGACTTAAAAATGCAACATTGCTTGAAATAATAAAGACACTTGATTTCAGAGATGTGAATAGTGAAGATGGACCGTCGGCTATGGATGCAAGTATGTTATAAAAAAGACTAAAATTGTGTTCACATTGGTAACCACACGAAATGGTAATGGTTAGAAGAACTTTGAAAAAATCACTATAAAAAGGTTTAGGATTTAGAAAAGTTTATTTGGCTAACTCCGTGGAGAGGTATGAGAGGAACCGTCATGAAACTTTTGGTTAGATACTAGGTTGTAAAAAATGGTGATAGAATTAGAAATTAAGAATGTAGATTGAAATTGTATGGTGTATTGAATATGAACAAATTGTTAGAAAAATAATGGTAACAAAAATATCTAAAACAAATCGAAAGGAGGGAGAGATAGTAGTAGCAAAGACGGAGATGCAGGAGTGACAACGATGTTCCGAAAAGCTGAAAAAAATCAAGTGCGCAATGAAAACCAAGTTTGGATAAACCAAATGTAATAATGCATTTCAAATTTGTACATCTGTTAAAAAATAGAACATGATAAATGCAATGTTTTTTTGTACCTCTTAAAAACTACCTCAACAAGTTTTTTCTACCATCTTTGAGGTAGTTTGGGGTACTGGAAAGGATCCTCCAAAAACATGTGTAGCATCGCACAAGTTTTTGGAGAATCATTTTTAGTATTTCAAAGGAGCCTTGAAAACACCCATGCGGTGCCGTTCGATTTTTTTCCACCTCCTTTGCGGGATTCTAAAATAGGTGCCACAAACCCGTGCGGCACCGCACGGGTTTTTAAAGGTTCCTTTGAACCAATTGGTGAGAGTTCCAAAGGACCCTTTGAGAACCCGTGCGGTGCCGCATATGTTTTCAGAGGGTCCTTTGTGATTCGGGTGGGGGGGTCAAGGAGGTGTGCGGCACCATAATGGGGGGTGTGTGGTGCCGCACCAAAAGTCCAATGAAGCCTTCGAAAACCCATGCGGCACCGCATGGGTTTTTAGAGGCTCCTTTGCGTAGAAGACATTAGGAATATAACTTCTTGTCATTTCTTTTTGACTTGAAATTTTTTTTGTAGGTTGAAAATGTTCTTTTGTTATTGTGGAAAAAAATTTCAGATTTTTAGGATTTCTTCTGTTTTTTCTACAAGCCTCCGAAGTTGCAGAAATCACATGGGGGGGGTCAAGGAGGTGTGCGGCACAGAGGGGGGGTGTGCGGTGCCGCACACCCCTCCTCTGTGCCGCACACCTCCATGATCCCCTCACTAAAAGTCCAAAGGAGCCTCTGAAAACCCGTGCGGCACCGCACGGGTTTTTGGAGGCTCCTTTGCTGTAGTAGACATTAGGGATTGGGCTATAACTTCTTGTCATTTCATCATTTTCACTTGAAATTTTTTCTGGGAGCTGAGAATCTTACTGTGTTATTGTGGAAAAAATTTCAGATTTTTAGGATTTTTTTTGTTTTTTCTGCAAGCCTCCAAAGTTGCAGAAATCACGTGGGGGGTGGTCAAGGAGGTGTGCGGCACAGAGGGGGGGTGTGCGGCACCGCACACCCCCCTCTGTGCCGCACACCTCTATGACCCCCTCACCAAAAGTCCAAAGGAGCCTCTGAAAACCCGTGCGGCACCGCACGGGTTTTTGGAGGCTTCTTTGTTGTAGTAGACATTAGGGATTGGACTATAACTTCTTGTCATTTCATCTTTTGGACTTGAAATTTTTTCTGGAAGTTGAAAACCTTCTCGTGTTATTGTGAAAAAAATTTCAGATTTTTTAGATTTTTTTTGTTTTTTCTGCAAGCCTCCAAAGTCGAAGAAATTAGCGATGGAAAGATTTGCCAAAAATCTTCATTTCACGTAGATTTCAGCACTGTTGTGCAGCGTTCTAGGCTATGGTTTTTTGCATTAATTTGTGTACTTAGTCTTCAATTGTGTTGTTTTTTCTATTTGATTTTGGGGCTTTGAATATATATATTTGAGTTTTTTTTTTTTTTTTGGGTTATGAATTATATGACCACCTTTCATAATTCTTCTTTGCTCTATTTTTATATGTGTTTTTTTATTTTCCCTAGATGGTGGATTCTAACATCAGTTCGTTGTCATCTTTAGCAACTTCCCTACTAGCATCTCCAGATGTTCATCCACATTATGAAAATGAGGTTATGGATGTTTTAATTGCTGAAAAATTATCACTATGGACTTTTTAAATACTTTGAAGATCCTAAAATATATATAAATTAAAATAATAATTACATTTCTTTAATAAAAATAAGTTATATATATATATATTCTTATTGCATATGTACATATATTCTCACATTGGTTTTTGTATTCTTAGGTACTAGAAATATGTGTTGGTACCTGCTAGTGGTGTCCAAGATTTTTGTTTTTTAAATATTTGGATAGACATTGCTACCCCTTCTCATATATTTACTACGGATCAATTGCAACTATAAATTTTTTTCCATTTCTAGTCATGTTTATGGTATATTGAATGTCGTATAGATAAAACCCCTTCTTCAAAGTAAAACTTACAGTTGAACATAGAGAAAGCTATCCCTATCCCTTTTCATGTTCAAACGAATCAATTTACGGATGATGATGTCATTGTTCTAGATGATACCCTTGATGCCTTTGACATTCAAAATATTTTTATATAATCTAACAAATGAGTTTTTCAAGATGATATTGATATTAGGCCACCCCAATCTACTAGAAAATATGCTAGAGATGTTCGAACAAAAAAATCTATTCTCATTGAACCTCCATCTAAATCATGAAGATGAGGAAGTATTTCGCGAGCCTCATCTTCAAGGTGAGGAAGTATTTCTCTCCCTTAAGTGCAAACCAGATATTTCTCCTGGGTCGAAATTCGACTCTCATAGATCTGACAAGATTAACATCTCTCGCCCTCACGTACAAACTCGAGCAGGAGGTGCAAGATTTTATGATCTCACTTCACAAGGTGACGTACAACAAGAAACAACTGAAAACCTGCATGACAATCCGGTTCAACTATAGACACCTCCTACAAATCCAGTCGTGGAGCATGTGAAGGCTGTACAAGAAACAACATGCAATGATCATGAATGACACACTGCGAGACTTCCAAAGATGTCAACAAAGGCTTGCTTCGCTCAACAGGCCATCACCAAGGAGAAATGTGGCACGAATTGTACAAGATGGAAAGAGTACAACTACACCAACTTACAACGGCATCATGCATAACTATAGGAAGAATAAGCAAGAGTGCATGCAGTTCTTCTTTTGCAACGACGACATTGAGAGGTGCGTGAAGGGTACCCGTCGTAAGTGGGCGGTTTCCAACCCTACAGTTCCATAAATTTGGCATGTTAAGATTGGCACCAATCTCACACAGAAGGAGATACTATACTTGTAGAACGTTGGTTTTCAATTGGCACCACATCTGGAGCTCTCTCCGAGAAAGTTGTTCAGGTAAGAGGGGTCATTGGTGGATTTGTCATAGTACCCTACCCTGGAGTTCTCTAACGACTTTTCAAAGCGCAGATTTGGGAAGAACATCAAGCAGAATCCAAAGGCACCTTCAACAAAGCACGCCAATTCCTACGCATTTGCTCTTACTGTCATTGGGCAGATTCTGAAGGTTTCTATGGTACCAAATTCTGCCCTGGGTTGCATCATCACCTTTGAGTCCCAAAATGGTCTCAAAATTTTGCAATATTTACTTACGATTGGCCAGTTTCCCAGTTGTTCATGCCCCTTCTTCAAAGATATGTTGGACAAAGCATTGGGAAAGCGTTGGCAATGGACAAATTGTAAGCATTTGTATTACATATTTCACGTAGTTTGTGGATTGGATAGTGAGATAGATGTTTTATGCACGCTCCTAATTTCAGCTTCAACAAAATTAAGCGTTGCTGTTATTCAGATGGTGCTACTAAAGCAACCAACAACTTAGAGATGCAATTGAACCAGAGGGTTACATTGTACAATTTTTTTTGATTGAATGGAAAAATGGTGAGACTAAAAGGGCCACCACGACGTTGTTGTTGTACATTTTTAACTACTCATTGAATCATCATTGACATTGAAAATTTCAAAGGTGTGTACATTTATGTTCACATTTTGCTACCATCCTATAATAATAGTGGTCAAAAGTGCATGAAAAATTTCATTTCCACGGTAATAGGAGCACCCTTATTCAACGGTAATAGGTCCAAATAATTACTAAATTTGGGGGAAAATACGTTTTTATTCTTATTTTTGGTAAACTCCCAATAAATATTGATTACTTTATCTTTTTTTCTGCTTTGTGCTCTCCATTCACCGCTCTAGACTCACTGCTCACCGCTCTAGGCACGCAAACTAGCTTCGTCCGCCCATTTTGGTGGATTCAAGGCATGTATATTACATGATATTGGCAATGAAAACGTGATAGGACTTGTCATCCTTTGAAACAATAGCAATGATGGCTTCTTACCATAGATATGGAATACGACACCGACAACATAGTACGCGTCCATGAAAGTTGAGCTATTTAGTGTTTTCTATATTATTTCCACAAGGTTACATGAGGGCGTCCTAGCACGCTGATGTAGTGTTAGGGCATTTCAAAGGAGGGCATGTTCGATGTGTATCTTGTCAAGATTGGTAGATTAAAGGAATAGGCACATACAGTTGTGGTCATCCTTGAGAAAAACGATGTCACCCCAACTCTGAGTCTCAATATTCATTGGTCATGTATTTGGAACACGTGGCCAATCAAAGACACAGTTGTTCTTGAACCCCTTAGCACAACAGTTGATTCCATCAACACAAAATCAACATTCCAATGGGATGTGTTGGTTTAGACTATAAACCTCTTCATTCCAGTGTATGTTGGTATACCTCTTCATTTCAGTCATGTTGTCCCCAATGACTATATGGTCCTCTCGTTTGGGTTTACATTTGAGTTCTAGTCCCCCCCCCCAAAAAAATAAAAATGGAGGTTGTTCGAGTGCATTTCAAGCATGCATTGACAAGTCACAACAAAAGACTCACGACATCAACTATATATGGAATCCAAAAATTTGGTTGCAAAGCTTACAATGTTTTCACGAACATTCTTTACAAATAACTCTATCAGAGTTTTCGAGTGTTTTCAGAACACCCTTACAAGCTTTTAAATAAATAAATAAAATTGACTTCCTACAAAGACTAGAATTTCCAAATTTTTAGAAATACAAAAGTTGGTTTCAAGTTTTATTTCATTTTAATTTTTTTTATAAAAAATGATTATTGCAACACTTCCCAAAGTTTTCATAGGGTTTTGCAAAAACGCCCAAAATTTTGAGAATTGTTGTTTCAACTTTGAGACTAAAATTTCCAATAGTTTGGACACACGGTTTGGTTCTATTTTTTCCAAAAAAAACTCTTCGAAAATGATTATTGCAATGCTTCCTAGGGTTTCTCAAGGCTTTGGAAAAAAACCAATAAAAATAAATAATAAATTAACACCTCGGCTCCGTGACTACAATTTCCAACATTTTGGACACACAAAAACTGGTTATGAATTTTTTTTTGAATCCTTCAAAAATTACTTTTGCAGTGCTTCCCAAGGTTTTGGAAAAACACCTCAAAATTTGGAAAAAAAATTCCATGAATCCGAGGATAGAATTTCCAAATTCTTGGACACACAAAAGTTGGTTATGATTTTTATTTTGTTTTCTCCGGTTCTTAAACGCTTCTTAGGGTTTTCCCAGGGCTTTGGGAAAATGCCCAAAAATTGGATCCGAGACTACAACTTCCAAGATTTAGGGTACACAAATCTCATCCTATATTTTATTTTATTTTATTAAATTATTAAAAAACAACTAGTGTGATGTTTCTTAGGGGTTCCCCAAGGCTTTGGAAAACACTTGAAATTTTGTAAATTGTAGCCTCACATCCGAGTCTATATATTCCAAATTTTTGGACACACAAAATTTGATTATGTATTTTATTTTATTAAAAAAATTGAGCTTGTGCAATCTCATCTATAGTCCTATTGACTTCCAATACTGTCAAGGCTCAGATGGAGATTGAAATCTACACCTTTGGTGCTGAAATGTTAATGGGAGAACATCTTCGGATGGTTTGCACTAGGGTCCAAGTCCAAGGTACGAAAAAACTGAAATGGCACTAACGTGTGATCACTTTCTCAATAAGCGAGTCCTAACTCAGTGATATTCCCCACCCCATACGTGAAACCTAACTTCAAGCTTGGGTCCATTGTTGAGTCCAAAGTAAAGTCCATTCAAGGGGTGATTGGACAACTTAGCTTCTTGATCCCATACCCTAATGTAACCAGCCCTTAGAGCATGCTTACACTAGTGATCATTGACTATGACCGGCACTTTTAAAAATGTGTCATTGGTTGAGAAACATGTGGCAATCCCATTTTGTTTTACACGAGGTCACCTAAAATAAAAGTGACATGGACGAGCGTGTCATATTATTGATGAGAAATTGACACGGAAGTGACATGGAATCCTACATGTCCAAGAATGAACAATGTTTGGTAGTCACCCGGATTTCGCAGTGAGAGAACCTAAACATGTTGTTTTGGCGGATAATGAAGGTAAGCATGTCAAAGAAACACAATTTCTACTTCTATTTTAGACATGATTAAATTTCAATAACATTCTAAAACCGATCAATTTTTTTAACAAATTGTTTTTAAAAAAACATAATCACTACGTCATGGTCTAAATATGCTATCACCGTGTTCCGTGACCAAGGCTTCTAAAAAATGATGTGGATTTCATTTGGTCATGGTCTTTGGACCGATGGCCACGACAACTACAAATCCTAAACCATTTTTTCTCACGAGCCTCGAGGTCACGTGTGTAACACAACCATTATTTGAATCCAAGACAAAAGCTTGAGATGAAACCCCCGGTTTCACGGCAAGTGGTGGACTTTGTTCAAATATGATTCATTTCCAAGGTTCGTTCCTTTACAAGGACATAAGTACCCAAGTACACTTTTGAACCCCCAAGTACGTAGCCAAGGGGGTCGAAAGAAGCGCCCGAGAGTGGACGCCATTATTTTTCATACCCTCCATCTGGCTATCTATTGTCACGGGTATCTATGTGGCGAATCTATCCCACATGATTGTAGCCCATAACGTACCCTGCCAGGTGTCGGGGTGTCTCCGATGTTAACCGTTAACTTCCTAAGCCCATGAAAGGGTTGTCATGAGTGCATTTCAACCAATGTTGGTTGCGGAATTTGCATGGACAATTTTTGAGGTTAAATTGGGATTTGTCTGTAGGATTTTGAAACATGAGAGATGACTCTTACTTGGTCCGAGACGACCCTAAACTACTGGATGATGGTGGAGAGATACTCAAATCTCAATGAAGAGGTTGGCGGTTCGATTCCCGGCTATGAAATCTCCTCTCTACTTGATAGAAACTTGTTAGGTGGTCAACTGCCTCTTGTGCTTTGGCGCTGGCCTGTCGGCCTTCTGTCTCCAAAAAAGAAGAAGAAAATAAAAGATGACCTTTACTGAGGCTTTAAAATGACACAAATAACCTTTGGAAAATTTTAGATTATAGCAATTGAAAGAAGTGATGCACGAGAAAACGTCATGTTTTATCCCCCGAAAAAGACTTGTGACCCATCAAATTCACTGGGAAAATGAGCGGATGGTTTGTGTGATCCACTACATGGGAACAACTCCATAGTTGAGCATGTCCACAATTTCTCATGCCAAAACGTGGAAATCACAATAGGCTAGCCACCTTGCATTTGGGAGTTTGTAAACTGTCCCATATTTCTAACCACATATATGCGAAGGATTCCTTAAAAATATGAGAGTGCCCCAAATAGTAAACCAAACGGTTGATGTGAGCATAAAGGACATTTCTACATAAAAGATCAAAAACATTTTCACTTTGACCAAAATCAACATCTTTGATGTTCATGCAAAGTTTTGCATTGAAGTGGCAGTTATTGATTGGAGTCCACACCCTGGCATGAGCTCCCAACACAACCAAAACATGACCGCTTCCCACTTTGACATATGTTTACGCATTCTAATCATGTACAAATTGCATGGCTCATGTGTCTACGCATAGATATCCATGTGTGGCTTCATGTGTGTAGTTATTTTGATGATGGATGAATGAGTTAGGTTAATGTAGGGAAGAAATCATCCATCAACCATAATTTAGTTGCTTGGGAAATTAGGGGTTAACATAAGTTTAGCCCAGTTGTGTCTAGGGAGACTTTTGGGCACATGGTCTACCCTCTCTAAGTGTTACCTCTCATGAGTGTAAAATTTGTCACTTTTGGAATTCTAACACATTGTCGTTTAGAGAGGGTGGGGGATTCAAAAAAAAATGAAACTTATGAGAGTATCAATTATGTGATAAAAATATAGTCATTAGTAACACTTATAAAATATTATCACACGCACACACACACACATAGGGGCATCGCCAAGCCTACCCTGGGCCCGAAGGGCCCACTTGAAAGCCTAGGTCATATACAAAAAATGACATTTTTCCTGAAAAAATATGCATTGGAAAAAATTCGATTTCCCGAGCAAGCCTACCTTGAAAATCAAGGTTGGCAATGCCCCTGCACACACACACACACACACAAACTTTACGCTTGCTTGATGTTCAAAAAGAGAGTTGTTTGATGAGACACTTGCATATTGGAAACGATGATGGATTTCTCTAAAGACAAAAGCTTAGTCCTAAGTTCACTAACATTCCTTTATTGTTGTTTCATAAATGTAGATAGGGCTGCCATTGCTTTATGTGCTCGAGAAAATGAAACATTTGGAACCACCTCTTCATTGCTTTTTGTTATAAAAAAAATTCAAGGGTATATGAAAAATGTAGCACTTACGGCAAAATAACAGTTCAAGAGGCAACACTTAGAGAGGGTAGACTGTAATGGGTCAAAATCCTAGTGTTTTGAAAACCAACAATGTTACATGTTGACATCTTTCGGTTTTCCCTTCATTAAATCAAAGAATATTTGGCAAATTCCTCTAAATGGATCGGTAATTTTCCCAAAGTTTTGAATTTGAACCGGTTATTTCTCAAACTCAACCGGTCATTTGTAACTACTGTAGTGGTCAGTTGTCCCTGTTCATTTTAGTGGAGTCCACAGATCAATGTAAGTTAATTTAAACTCCAACAGAAAGTTGAGAATGTGGCATGTTTCCGGGCCTATTCCGTGAAAGAACTTTTCCGGTTAAAATATGAATGTTCAAATTTCGTGGGATAGAAGATGCCTGATGTTGTAGATTACATTCTCTTCAAGTTTATCGGAGCTGGATCTCAATTTGTGCCAAAAAAATAAAATAAAATGGGAGCCGGATCAAGAGCATGGATGAGGGAGCTTGAGATGCATGGATGCGGAAGTGGGAAGTGGAACAAGGTTAACCTGTCTTTAAATGGCTAGTTTTAGGTTGCCATGATTCTTAACTATATTATATCCATTTATTAATCTAAAGTTTTTGGATATGTGAACATGTCATGACATATTAGCACGAGTTTGTGAATTTCACGAGTTTCCATGTCGTTGCTATGATTTTTTAAAGTCCAAAGTGTGGGAGTCATAAAACGCAGTCTAATTTCTTTTGAACACATGTATTTTTGGCGTCCATTTTTAGATCCACACCTAGCCACGCATTATTCAAATATAGGCGTTTGATTCACATAAGTGGCAAATTAGGCATGTTTTGCTTAATTTGTTTTTAGCAATTATGCCCATCATCATGCTTGTTGTCGTTGTAGCATTAGAATATGTAACGTAAGCCAACCCACTCCCAACCATTTAAGCAATTTTGCATAACTGCAGTTTAGGTATGATCAAAGGAAAAATTCCCCACGTAGAGAAATAGAAATAAGAAGCAGTTCACCTTTTTCAAAAAAATCTCGCAATAACCAAATTACTGTGAGTTTTTAGGTGCATATTATTTTCGACCTATACGTGTGATATAGGCTACCCTACTTCAAACCATCGATTGGTTACAAAACCAAGAACACTTGATTCCTGTAATCGATAATCGTAGCACCTAAATATGCTTGCAAATCAAACCTAGTTGTCAACTTAGCCACTTGCATTGGGCTAAGTTGGATTCCGTCATGACATATCAACACAAATCAGAGATTGATTTTGTGTTGCATGGAAGGTTTGTCTAAGCTACAAAAATGGGGTGGAGGTCGGGAATGGGTCGGCTACCTCACATGTATGGATTAAAAGATCATTGACAACAAACTTTCATGACACATACCAAGAGGAGGGATGGATGAAGACGTTAATTATTATTGTAGACCCCCGGGTATCGTGATTTGTAGATAAATTAACCCCTAAACTAGTGTCGAAGACCCCAACATTAGTCCAATGAACTTAATTTGGCATGCATCAATAACAAGGAAACGGTAGAACCGTGAGGCTCTGTCCTTTACTATGAAAGACTATAACTATAGTTGTCCACTTTGCTCATGCCAGTCCATGGCTAATTACTATACCTATACATTTTAGGAAGCAACTATAGTTAACTAGATATATATAACTATAGTTAACATCCACATTAAATAAACTAGACCAAAAATAATAGGAACAAGTAACGTCTAAGTGTGAACGCAAAGTGATTAGGAAATTTGCTCTTGAAATAGAGAAGTCTATGCATAGTCTCTATCCTACAGACAGAGCCAATAAACCCATAGGGGGCAAGTGCTTACGGCAGACATTAAACCTCCCCCTACGAACTTTCAGGGGGAGGTGGATAGGGGCCAGGGCCCGCGATCCGGCACCCACAAAATAAATGTAAAATTTTCAGATCCCGACCGAAAATTGTTGCCCGCTCTACCTGACTTCGAAAAATAAAATTGCCCTTGCATTCTTGAAGACCACTTGTCCATATAAACCCATATTGAGTGCATTTCATATTCAAAGTCCAAAATCCAATATATAAGTTCACTTCCATTGAGTAAATAAGCAATTGATTGGGATTTCATTTTCAAAGTGAAACAATCAATAAAGCATGTAATTAACTTGGAAATCAAAAACATTACAAAACCCTCATTAGCATTGAGGTTATAATTTTTGTGACTTACCATTGAAAGGGTCTTTGTCATTCTAAAATGGAACTAAAATTAGTTATTTATTTTTAGTATGTTCATTTTATAATATTTTAGTTAATACCTTCTACTTTCACAAAGTATTCATACATATTCAAATTAATTAAGTGTGATTAAATGTAATTAAGTCTAAATAACTGTATTAGAAGGTAATAGAGCGCAAGGCCTAGGTTTCTACAAGTATTCATACACATTTGAACTAATGAAGCCCAATTAAGTAACAATATGTATGTTGTAGCAATTTCAACTTGTTCGAGGGAATACATTGATTGAATTTAGAGCGGTGATGATTGATGATGAAGTTTACGAGCACATTTCTCACAAAAGTCTAATGCACACTACTTCCAAGTCAATGCAAATCAATATAATCGACCAAAGTAGCAAGTATCAAAGGTGGCGACTTTATCTATCAAATCATTTAATCAAGTTCCTTTTGATTCAATAAATTTTGGTTACATCAAATTAGGATAACAATAGGACTTCAGAAATTGATGAAATAACCGAGAAATGCAAACTAACAACTATGCTAATAATTAATTTAGTGTGACCCATATTAATTGTCTTGTAATCATTGGGTGATAACTAGAAAATATGTCAAACGATACTCATTGTTATGTGACAAGTCCAAATTAAGTCACATAGCATGTCAATTTTAATACCACACTCAATCATATGTTCAATAGACTTAACACAATAACCATTGTATTGACGATCTTGGTTGTCCAATGCATCCTAGAATCTAGTTTTGTTTATAATGGTTGTCCAAGAAATGGCATATGACCTAAAAGGTCCCTAACTTAATTTTCATAACCTTATCCCTAGTTTTCATACATGTCATGGCCCGTTGCTCTCATTGGTTTGATGTTCAAGTAATTATGGGGCTCCCCGACCTAAAGATGTTGAAGGGTGCATCGCTCACCTTGCGCCCACCAAGACTCCATTGACTGGGACTCGGTAAAAAAACTCCTTTGACAAGTTTGACTTTGAGTTAACTACACTATGTATTTGATATAATGTGGTATCAAAATATACGCCTCACGAAAATTAAAGCAATCTTCATATTATGGCATGTAGTACCAAGTATCTCATGCTACTTTCTCTAGTTGCCACGCAATGATTACAAGATAAAAATTGTGGGTAGATGATGAACACTTAATCACATATGTATCGTTTAGCAATAACTCAAGCCCAGTGAGAGAGGGTAGTCATATTGTGGTAACCCCAAAAGGGTTTACACTAGGGTCCAAGACCAAAAAAACTCAAAAAATTAAGTGATCCTGGTAGTTGAGAGCAATTCTTTTTTGACACGAGGACTTTAGGGGCCAGGTTCAAGGTGTCAAAATATGAAGTGCCGTTAATGTGGGATCTCTTGTTCAAATCTTGGCGGTCCGCACTCAAGAAAATACTCCTAATTTGAGAAACCATTCCAGTGGGTTTACACTCCATAAGCAAAATCCATGAAGGGGAGTTGTGGATCCTAAGTTTCTTGGACCTGCATACTCATGTTACCCACCATTAACATAGATGGGTCTTGAATGGTTCCCTTTTCCGACTAGGCCACTTCCCCTAGGATACAAAACACAAGATTAGTACAAGGTGATTAGCAAATCCAAATCAAGGCCTCAACCTACTTTCTTCATAATTTTTAAAGCCCATATGGTAATCCTAGTTATCATCAAAGAGAAGACTTTTGTGCTCATTAAATGGTCATATAGCACCCCCCCCAATTATGTTCACTATTGAACCTATAATGGTTATCATATTTCAAACACACACTCCAATCTCTTTAAACATGTCTTTTTTTTATATCCATATTTGGAGCCACACCAAACCACACACCACTTGAATATATGTGTCTAAGTAATTGACACGGGGCGATCACACCCCTTACGTTTCATAACCACGTGCGATAATGGTTTGCTACCCTCTATTATATGCCATAGATAATTTTTAAAATTATGAATTTTTTTCTACATATACATAACCATTGATGGTATCTTTTGTATATTTTTTTGAAATTTTTAGTCATTTTCATTTTTTGTAGTAAATTTTTTAGTTCAATTCTGCGTCATTCTAGTTAGAAACGGTATGTTTTATTAAAAAAACAGATCATCAAATTTTGTTACCATTTTTTTCTATGTAGTAGATACCGATTTTATCTACTCATAAAAAAAAATTGATAAAATTTTGACCCATTTTGATGATGCTTTATGTAAAAAGTAGATTTTTTTTTATCACACGTGGTGTTCAACTTGACAATGGAGTGCACCCCCGGGGTAATTGAATAAGGATTGTCTATCTCCACCCTTTTTTTTCTTGTCAAAACCAAGTCTACTCGGTGATTCCAAGCAATCGTTACCCTATTGATAAGTACCATGCATAACATTATTAAAGCACTGTCTCCTTGCACTAGGTTGGGGCAACCCCATGGTTATAATCTCAAGGCCCACATGAATGAATGCACACTGCTTAATAATGTTATGTGCAACTGCTAGTAATAAGTACCTATTCCCAATTCTTGAAGAGTTCCCATGAAAATCAATCCTTGTGAAGTTTAGTAACATGGGGATTCCAGTGTGGCTTCAAGTAATGGAAGACTGCCATGTGGCAAATTTCTATCAAAAGACGAACCATGATGCAATCTACTTACGGTATATTTTGGGCAAAAGAATCTTTGATAGCCACCAAGTTAATCATAAGGTAGACATACCTAATTCAATTACTTATCTTAATCGGACACCTATATTTGAGTGGCATGTGGTTTGGTGTGGCTCCAAGAATGGATACCAAAAAGACACTTGTTTATTAAAGATTGGATTGTGTGCTTAAAATATGATAACCATTCTAGGCTCAATAATCAACATAGTTGGGGGAGGGGGGGATCTATACGATCATTTAATGAGCAAGAGACTTTTTGCTTTGATAATAAATAAGATATTTATTTGTCAGCTCCAAAAATTATGAGGAAAACGGCTATGGCCTCGACTTGGATTTGCTGACAATCTCATAGTAATCGTGTGTGGCATATTCTAGAATAAGTGGGCTCGTAGAGAACAATAATTGTTTACGACTCATCTACCTTACTTGAAAAGTCCAGGATTGGTGGCCATGGCAAGTTAGGGTTATATCACTAGAAGAAAAACTTGTCCATTGCAACCATCCGTTGCAACTTGGCCATGATTGCGACTCATGGCAAGAAAATGCATAAATAAATCATTTTGGTTGTCAACAAGAGAATTTTGGTTACCCATTGTCCAAAAACCGCAGCCAAAAACCTCCAATTGACAACCACATTGATTTATTTATATAGTCTCTTGCCATGAGTTGCAATGGCTCAGTCGCAACGGATGGTTGCAACGGGCAAGTTTACGTCTAGTGTATTTACTGTCCTTGACACAAATAGGTATTTTTTTTGGAACACAGGAGGTGCTTGACCAAGGGTGGAAAACACCCAACTTTTTCCGGCCGATGCATTGGGTTCTTGTTTTTAATGCAAAAAACCTAATTTCTATGAATAAAACCATGGTTTTATTCCAACTACTGCCATATGTATTCCAACCGGCAATTATCATCAAGGGTTGGAAAACCCCAACTTTTTCCGGTTGATGCATTGGATTTTTTTGTTTTAATGCAAAAAACCCAAATAAAACCGAATAAAACCAGATTTTGTTGAACCTCAGATGGTTGGGTTTTTTTTAAAAAAAAACCCAAGAAAACCCAACTGTAAAAAACTGCGTGATGCCAGCCCTATGCTTGACCACCTGACTAGTTTTCCGTCAAGTAGAGAAACAATTTCACGGCCGGGAATCGAACCGCCAACCACACCGTGACACAAATAGGTACTAGATCTGAAACCACAACGATGTAGAAGAGGACCAACAAAATAGTGCATTCAGTGTTCAAGATTGAAGTCTTCAATGCCCTTCAAATGCGATATGGCCCTTCAAAATATACCTCTCTCAAAACAACCCTTCAAAACGCAACCCCAAATTGAAGATGAAGATGTCACTTGAAGTCCTCAATATAATCTGCCCATCACAAGAGCCAACAAGCATAGGGCATTGTCACTACAAGAAGTGGAGTCAGATGGTTGATTCTTAATTCTTCATATTGTACTATAAATATGTACCATATAATTCATGCACAAGTTTAATATGAGTTTTGCATTTCATTTCTATATTCTTAGATTGACGTCTTGGATTTGAACCAACCCTTCAACTGAAGGGCTGAAATTTGAGAGCCCTTCAAAATGAAACTCATATGAGGGCTTCAATCTTGAACACTGAGTGCATTTCCTCATGCTTCTGGCATGGACATTGTCAAATTGGGCCACCTAGTTATCAGTTGCGGGTCTCAAAGAGTTTGAAAAGTCGACGTAATGTGCGTGAGGAATACTCCATTCCATTGCATATATTGAGCATTTTGTGAACTCCAAGAAGCTCTCAATCGGGACGAGATCAACTAGGCCTGAGGTAGATGGGTCTTGAATGCTTTCATTTCTCGACTATCTCACTTCTCATAGGATACGAAACACACAATGAGTATGAGATAGCTTAGCGAATCCAAATTGAGGTTGTAGCCGCTTTCCTCATAATTTATGGAGCTCATATGAATATCTTATTCAATATCAAAGGGAATATTCCCTTGTTCATTAAATGGTCTTATAGGTCTCCTCGATTATTTTGACTATTGAGCCTACTATGGTTACCATATTTGAGCACGTAGTTCAGTTATGTTAAACACGTGTTTTTTGGTATCCGTTCTTGGAGCCACACCAAACCCATACCACTCAAATATAAGTTAAGAAAAGCAACCGAATAAGGGTTGTCTACCTTATTTGTTAGAGAAATCTTGTTATTCAACTTGGGGGAAATGTGTTGGACTTAACTTTTGTCTTTTCTTAAAAGGGTTTTGGGCCTAGAAACCACATAAAATTAGTCTTAGATGTGAACTACATATCTTGCTTTAGTCATTTGTTTGTTTGTTTGTTGTTGATGTTGTTGCATGTACAGTGTGTTATTTGCGTTAAATACACATCCAACATATTCTTTCATTCACAATGCTTTGCAAGTATGTGTAAATAGGGTTCGCAACATGTGCTAACTTTTTCTCCTTCTCCAAAAGATTTTATTTTGTTATGGGCAAATGATCCATTGATATGCATCATATATTCATATATATATATATATATATGAACAAGTATGTTGTCAAGAATAACTTAAATTCTAGTTCACAACACTCAAGACTTAAAACATCATAACTTGCAAATGGATCTCTAGATTTACCTAGGAATCCCTTTACGTTCATTAGTATATTATTTATGTAGGACCCCCACCCTTTAAATGCATCATAATTTCTCCAAATTACATAGCACTCACCATCTCAGATCTCACAAACGTGTCGTTTCTTCATTGGACATGATCATGACGAATATAAACCGTAGCAAACAACCCTCATGACACGGTGAATGCTACACTAGATATCGTACACATGTCACCCTACTAGTGGTGGATGTGGTAGGGCTCCCAGTGTATAATGTCTAGTACGTCTATATAGCCTCTTTTTCCAAAAATCTAATCATGTTACAAACAACCATAATAGAGACACCTTATAATATGCATTTGTCCAATTCATAAATGACAAAATTTTAGATGGAGGCCTCTTGCTAAAATGGCAACATTTAGTCAACACCCATAATGTGATGTCCATAATGGGCCTTTGGTCCCTTGCACATGTTTAGTGCTCAAAAGCCTATGGTGAATTTCTTAACCATTAACCCATATTGTTTGAGGGGCACTCCGTAACATTCTCAATATTATTTCATGAAGTTATAAGTTTCAAGCTTGAGTTCTAAAATATACTAGAAGCAAACTTGTTGACATATAAGTCACATGTAATATTCATACAATTGAGCTTTCTAATTGAGCTTTTTGATTGAGAGCATGAGCTCCACATAAGCATTTTAAAAGTTGGATTTGGTACTATAATTAGTGATGTGTGAATGTAAATTTTCGGAACTATTTGTTTGAGATACATATGATTTGAGAATTGCAAGTTACATGTTCAAATCGGTATAGTGATTTCATTGAGAAAATCTTCACCATTTAGAAGGTTGGGTGTGAGCTCAAGGAGGTAGCAAAAACGACATAATATCATCAACTGAATTTTAAAATCATCATTTTGGAGGGAAACATGAGTGGAACTGTCCAAAATCATTGTCTTCTTAAAGAGGTGCCCCAACTGGTGCTAAGAAAGAACTTGAGTAGATAATGTGGCAGCCACATTGTGGTGGTAATAAATCTCAAGTGTTAACATAAAATTATTTGACTGTTAGTGCAGGTTGGGTGGGGTTGGGAATAAGTCGGATACTACTTGAAACTATACCCTGCTTATTCTCTCTTAAGAACAAATTTGGCCTGATAAACTTGGGTGAAACACTATCACTAATATTATTAGAAGGAGCAACTAATAACAGTTGAATAATATCATGGATCTTTATTCCACTTCCAAGGAGGGATGAATGAATCAATTTCTTTCCTTCATTTCATGCTACAGAAATCCATATGTTGTAGACATATCACTCAAGATACAACAAGAGGGGGATTTGATCATAGGTGATTACATAAATTTACAATTCAATTTCTTTTATATTTCAAAATGTCACGTTTTCACAAAATTACCAACCAACGTGAACTATTTCTTAGAACAGTTTGTTATGAAGAAAAATAGCAAAACATCATGCAGATAAATACTTACATTTTTAATCACCTTATGATAAAGCTAAATTTTTTGACAAAATCAAAGAAGTGATAATGGTTTAACAAACATGAAATATATGCACCATAACAATCATATTCTTTAAAAGTGGTTTTTGGAGATGAAGCATGTTTTAAATATCCAAGTTGTTGAGGATTTGGCCTTTTGAATATTGAAGCCTTTTGAGAACTATGATATAGGTGAAATACGAACATTAAGATCAAGCTTTGCAACAAATCACTATATTCGTTAATTTGAGACTTTCTCTTGTCTCAAATTAATATATGGACCACAACAACATGGTCTAATGTTTGGGTCGTCCTACCTAAACCATCTTGATGTGAGTTCTTAATTGGGTTCTTGATATGAACACCCACTTCAAAGTATTTGCATCTTACAACATTCTCCAATATCTGTGTGATTTTATCCATGTTCTTATATTTGTAATTGTCTCAAAATGCCGAAAAAGTCCCAAATTAACGAATATAGTGATACAATGAATATAGTCATTGCGTCACCAAATCATCATGATGAGGATGTCAATTGTTCCAAACTTACGCTTACTTTCTTTTTTTTATGAATTTCATCCCATAATAATGCCTATTTTCCCCGAAAAATAAGCTTAATTTATATGTATGTATTCATTACAATATCAGAATAATTTATCTTTCTAGGTGACTTGTTAGCCATGGATAGTTATAGGGGGGCATGGTGGCTTAAATTCGACACCATTGCAAGTTAAAAGTAACTTGTTAGGATAACATACAAATCTGATGGGGGAAGAGTGGGGAAGAATTTGACTTATATAATATTCTGCCAAACACACGAGAGATTAAATGAAACGAAACAAAAAAACTTTCCAATATTTGCACTTGACATATGAAATGTTGATGCATTGACATTTGCAAGCTTACAAACACAAGTCAATAATTCCTCGATACATGCCATGGGTGATGATTGTCACTAGAAATGCCAAAAAGAACCGTAGCCGAAACCGGTTGCAGTTCTTTTGACTAGCTTGACTTGCAGTCACTAGCTAAACGACTGTAGATTTGACGACTGCAAATTTGTTTTTTTGGTTTAGCGACTGAAATATTAGGAATTTTGAGGCATGCAATATACCATTGGAAAGGTCTTGGAAATACCTTTCCAACGGCATATTACACGCCCCAAAATTTTAAAAAATTGCAGTCAAAAAAGAAAAAGAAAACTGTAATTGTTTATTGATTGCAGATCGGGCTGGTAAAAAAACTTTAGCCGATTTCGGCTGCGATTTTTTTGGGCATAGTTTTCTACTAGTGTGTGTGTTATAGAGAGAAGTTGAGTTGTTGACTTTGTCCGGACAATGGGAATCGCAATCGGCGGCAAATCCATGTTACTCTTCGTGGATTTAAACACCTCGGACCCCTTATGACAATAATTTTAATGAAGCAAGTTTTTTGAAATTGATTTCCGTCGACATCTGTACAAGTAAACAACCCTACGAGATTGAATGAGCTCTATGTACATCAATGTTCCAGGCAATAACACTGTGCTAATAAGTGTATTCAGTCTCATATGGTATGTTATGTCACTTTGGTAACTTCTCTAACGACACTTCTCAATATGAATAAGTTTACAACTACTATCATCCCAACTTGCTTTACTTTATCCGCTTTTGGTGTATTTTTCATCCTAACATTTATTTAATGAAATAATGTCATGAATGATTGAAATTTGGATGAAAAATCAGTTAGTAAGTAGCAATAATTGCAATATTGGAAATCTACGATGCCCAATTTTTTTGACATGGAATGACAAATAATGTTAGGTATATGTTTAGTGTTGGTGACACCTCATGGGCGGTTTACAATAAGTATTGAGCAAGACAAATAGTATTGGTGACACTAACTACAATGTTGAGTGTAGTAACACTACAGTACATTGATTATCCCAAGTAGTGCGTGTGGTACTAAACCCTGAAACATACACTATTTTGTCAAGTTCTCAAAATGAGTGAGGGTTGAGCTTTTTACTAAGTGATACTAAATTCATGAATAGATGCTCATTTACCATACATTTTTAGAAAGTTAACATATGCTCTAAGATGTTTGTAGAGTGATAAAAAAATTATATGCAAAAATAAAAGAGTACTAGGATGAATAGTGCCAATACCTTTAAGTGAACAGTGCCAATGCTTCCTAAATCTTTTTCCAGTGGCACTAATTTCATAGCATAAAGAAAACTAATATCACCTTCACTAATTTTCCACGCACTATTAGCCTTCCCTCACTAATTGGGAGAATTAGTGTAGTAACACAGGCGGAAGTGAAGTCACATAGTACCACTAAGACAGTTGTATTTTCATAAAAGGGTTGGACAAGTGTGTTTGAATGACTTTGATATCTTTGATACTTATACAAGAATGGCAAGCTCATTGCTTGGTTTGTGAATTGATACTCAAATTAGTCAAATACACAAGGTCTTGGCATTCATGGAGAGTTTGTAGATACGAATTTTGCAGATGCCTCTGAAACTTAGAATATAAGTTGCTCGGGAGGGAAGTGATCCAATTTCTGTGTTTAAAATTCACAAGTGCTACAAAGACAATAACCCAGTAGTAAGGTATTATGTTCTAACATCATCTATCAAACTACACAGATTTATTAAATGGCCTTTACAATCTAGCAGCTGAAGCATATGGTTGATACCGAGTTTGGAACTGGTGCAGGCAAGAAATCTCAAGAAATCTCCTCAACTGTCAATGCGAACTAGGTGGAAACAAGTATTGATGTCAATTTTATTTTCAAACTTCAAGAACCATGTTGTGCACTTTTGTCCAACATCTTTTCATAACCCACAGCATTGTGAATATCAACTATGAAAGATGTCAAATTCTTGGTGACCAAGTCCTCGTCCACCAAATGCAAGCATCTAGAACTACTTCATCCGATCTTCTAATCACCTGAATATACACTACACAATGAGCAAGTAGTACCTGGCTTCCATCCCATCCATCTTATGACTATGAATGATTAACTTAGTCTGTACATCAAAACTTGCAATTTACATACAAGCTTTTGTTATGAAAACAGGGCCAGGGATACATGATGTTCAAGCTTTCTTCTTGTGCGTCTTCTTGGCCTCAATCTGCTTTGAGATGGTCTCAAAAATACTACCATCATACATACCGCGAATCAACTCCTTGGAGACGAAACCTTGCCTATCTTTCAGCAACAAGTAGGTGATAAGCCACTCCAATTTTTCGGCGGTCCTGTTTTTCACGACATGGAATCTTGTTCAGAAACTTGATTTTAAACAAAGGTGAGTCCATAGTATGCACAATATCAAGACTCTCAGCACACTTGTAAAAAGTCTTGCAGTACCCTAGCAGTGATCCTAGTTCGTCAACAATTATTGAAACAAATCAAAAATATGAAAACATGTAAAGTTTTGGAATCATGACAATAAAATTTCTTAAGAAAGTGACGTGAAAGCAACAAATTATGTGCAAAGTTATCCTACCTCCATCATTTCAGCATTCAACATTCATATATTCAGTACCTTTCATGAATCGATGATGAAATTGTTGAGAATTTTCAAATAAGCGTTATGAAATGCTTTCTTCCAAATAAATACATGTTTTTTTTATCACTCCAGGGATGAACTAGCCCCACTACCAGAAGATACTGGGTTGTCATTTGTTTACTCACCAACCAAATGGGTCGTATGCATTGCGATTGGCCTGGGTCATAGCAAACAATTCGTTGAAATGAAGGCGAGATTTGTCAGTCTTGGCATACTTGCTGAAGAGCGCCTCAAACTTTTCTGGCACAAACCTGTTAAAATAATGGTTGTTTTAGTACATGTTCTTGCACATTGTTGTTGACTTCGTCAAAACATTCAGGGGGAGAAAACTTGATAGTAGAAATTAAGTCTCCACACATGGCAACATTCCTAACAAACGGTATTTGCACTCATTCAGTATTTCAATGCAAAATTCACAACATTCCCGAAAAGATCACTCTTTCTCATTCCTTTATCAAATATTAGGCGAGGGACCTTACCTCCCCTCAGTGTCGTAAACTTCAGAGTCGCTGCCATGTTTTGCTTTGTGAATGTTCTTAATGTGAATCGGAAACAGGAGATTGGGAATCCAAGACTGCACATAACACATATACCTTGACTTTTCAAGAAGATAACCACAAAAGCACCCAAAGTTAATGTAACAAGATCTGTACAACATATTCATTAACATTTCTACCTTGAGCTCAACTTATGATCTTGGTTAAGGCAACGATTTTACAGTTACAACAAAACCTTGTGCACATGCATACCCATTGAGAGCTTGTTATTTCTTCATTTTTCTAATGATCTTTCGATACAAGTCAAAACCCAATCCCCTTACCTCCAGGGTAGCGTAGCTGAATGCCACATTGATGATAACAGCAGCCAGGAAAGAGATGAGTAAGTTAAACCCAATAGCCCGAAACCCTGCAACCACACAACAATCCGGCTGAGTAACACGAAGTGATGCGATTACACTAAAATCTGATTGAAATCAAAAGTATCTCAGCGTTTCTAAATATCTTTGTCATGAAACACACTACTCTGTGTCTTATTTCAGCTCTTAAGGTCAACAGACACTTCAATCTCACAAAAAACTTTGAAGGTGCATGGACGTTGACACAATTGCCGATCCAAAAGCTCCAGAACAAATGGGCCGTTGACAGCACCATGTCGAATGGACGATGCGGGGATGACCCAAAACATAAATTCATGTGCACAAGTGCAACGGGTCGGGACAACACGTGCCTAAAGTCACTACATATTTTGGAAAGGTCGAACGGCGATCACATAGGTGGTTATGAAGCCACCGTTCCAAAGTTCCTAAACGTCCGGTGCCTGTCGACCTGTCTGTTGACAACGTGTCTGCGGGTTTAACAGGCCGGGACGGCACACGCCACAAACTAGTTCACTCAATGCTCACAGGCAGTGCAATTCGCTTTGAAACTAACTCAGGTACCCTTCTCTGGCGGCATCTACTAAAGAAAAAAAGTGCTAATCTACATGGGACACAATGAAAATACATCTATGAAGAATCACCTCGACTTACATGCCAACTTTTGTTAAGAAATCACAACCTCAAGGCGTTCACACTAAGTGTAGGAAAACCCAAAATATTACTACAACATGTATAAAGTGGGCCCTCCATTCATACATACCCCAGAAGGTTTCCCAAGGGTAGATGAGCCCATCCTTGTTCAGATCGAAGAAGGCAATGTGCTGCTGGAGCACGGAGTAGCCATGGTTCTTGTACCCTGGGGTTCCTTGGGGGTGCTCAGCGTCCACAGCCTCCAACGCTCGTGGCACATCTGCATCACAACCAACAACATCACACTTACTCAATCTGAGGGATCACATCAGGATCGCATCATTTGTATTTCTCCAAAAAATCCCAACAGCAACAGGTCACGAACGCCACGGCATTCTGCGACATACAGTCATGGCGACCGATATGCAGCTTAGTGTTTGGGGAGATTTTGGGCACAATCGGTCGAGATCCACGTGTTTCCAAGTGCAACCGGGTACATGTTGATATCTTTCAAGATATCTTTATTGATTTAAGATGTATTCAATAGGCTCCTCTACAATGATGGGCGATTTGCGTAATTTAGTCTTGAATTACCAGGTCATTTCTCAAACTCAACGGGCCCATCTGGACTAGCGGTCGGATCTCTCCATTCGTAGCATTCGTATACATGCAGACATGTCGGGAACTTCATCAACAATATTCAACCCAAACGTCACAACATACACGCGTCCGACGGGTATCAAGAAACAGACGAAGCTAAGGGAAAGCTAATCAAACCTGAACATATCACAACATCCCAGAAAGTATAACCAACAGGTCCGCCATTCCACGGGGATACTCGATCCAATCGTCCATACTAAATTATGCAATAAACCACGCATTCTTTGATGCTAGGTGCAAATCCACATAGCTGGAGACAGCAACAACAAACATGCATCCGAGAAGCAACATTTCTTGCACGAAAGGTTTAAGTCGAAGGGGTTGGATTTACTTACGGGGCTTGGGGATGCCGAACCCGCCGGTGGTGACAATTCTCTCATAAGTCACCGGCGCCCGTGGCGCCACCGTCTGCAAGCTCTCGTTGCCCTGCCCCCTCTCGGCCTCCGCACTTGCCATCTCTCCTTCCTCTGCAAAACCTTCACTCTCTCCTCGATTTTCCAACCCCGCTGCTACAATCTAGCACTGGTTCTCAAAACTTGAATGGCAGGGATATGGCAAACATACAGAACTGCTTACGTAATTGCAACTGGTGGCGAGGTTATATAATTAGCCAGGTTCCTGATGCATGAGTCGTACCCCTGGGTTGATGATTTTCTTCACACGTCCACGTGCGACAGGCCTTTGAGGCCGCAAAGGAGGTGCAGATGGCAATTGCTTGAAGCAATGTGTAGTTGTGAGGGAATTGAATGGTGCAGGACGGGGGGGGGGAGGGAAGTTGTGGCGGATGATTTGCGGGCACAGCACTCAATATTGCAGCTGCAGCTACTCACTGGTTGTGAAGTTTCTGTTTGTTGTTAGTGGAGCTCCGACGGTGACTTGAGATCTCCGTCATCACCTGGGGCCGTCTCCGCAACATCCCACGCAGAGCAGCAGCGGAGCGCAGCGTAGGCGGGCCTGGATGCATGGAAGCATTGTCCGCTGGGCAGGTGATGGTGACGCGTGGCGGTGCGTATGTCGGCCACGTGGCGTGGGCAGCTCCCCTTTCTACGGTGTCGTAAAGCTTTACTGTACTACGACTGGCAGTGTTGCTTTGGGCCCCCACCATTCTTATGTTACTTGGGGTCCACACGCGCTTCCCGGTTAAGGCTTCGGTTAGAGTAATGCCATGCCCACACTAGGATCACATGGCCTGGGTGCACCTTGAAGGAGGTGTGCCCAAACAGTAAAAAATTATGGTAGAAACACCTGTTTTTATGGTTGGGTAAAACATATGTAGTGTGGTTACTGGGTTGTGGTAAAACATAGGTTGTGATTTTATTGCGTTTTGCGCCATGGCTTGCCTTGGCCGTCGCATGGATTTAGTTGCACATTACTGCCGCTCAGCTGGCTGCCCGGCCTCTCGAGCTGTTGACTGTAGTTGAAGCAACCCATTTTTGGGCCATGTGTCCAGCCTTCAGTTGTTGCTCCTTGGCACCATGAGGAGTTCCTCTTGATAGGGAAAGTTCATATTCTCCGAAATATATTGTTATCGATAAGGATTTTTTGTTCTACTCCTAGTAACCTTGTTGGATGTGTTGTATGAACTGCATTTTCATCTGTTCACTTCATTGTGTACAAGATGGAAACCCTCCCACTATTGTGGGCTGGTGATTGGTCCTAGTGTGGGCATGCTATAACTAACCACGCAAATTAGTTATATTGTTGTGCCCTCACCGCCCGGTTAAGAGAATTAACTAACATACGAAGTAGCTAACCTATATGAGAGCTAATCAATCTCATGTGCGCACTATTTAATTTTACTTGATCCCCTTTGGTCTAGAAAGATTGGTGGGGCTTGTGTTCAATTAGCAAGAAATGTAGCCTTACCTAGTGTAGGATGGCTTGGGATTTTTGGTAACCATGTAAATTAAAAGGGAGAATGTTGAAACCATTAAAATCCAAAAGTAACATGTCTCGATTCGTTCACTTTCATAAATAACACTAGAGACCTAAATCAATCTACATAAATGCAATTGGGATTAATAGATTTTATAAGAAATAAATAAAGGGTTCCAACCACTTCAAGGTCCACCAAAAGAAAGTTATTTATAGGTCTTTCAATCGCTTTGTTTGATGAGGTGAAGCAAAACTTTAATGTGCAAAATAAAATAAAATGTAAAAAATAAAACCAACAACAAATAAAGTTAAGTAATATGGAAATGTCAACTTGAGAAAATGCCATTGAACAACATCCTCAACCATATTTTGGCTACTTAGGCATTTTGGAGTTAAAATCTCATTACATTGCTTCTAGGTCAATGTTGCTTATTGCAGTTGCTAATTGACTTAAAGAACCGAGCTATGAGAAGTTCCCACTTTGTTAACCAACGATTTTTTACAAATCCTTGACCACGTAGGACTCCTTTCTAGGGATTTTGGTTCATGACGTCAAAAGGGCAGAGGGGAAGTAAATACATACCCCTCCCAAGTTTGTTGTTTATTAGTTCTCAATTGGATCTCACAAGACTAAAGTAACATCTTTCACCTGATGTAAGGGTCCATTCGACTCTAGATAGAAAACAATGGGCTATCATATGTACAATGGTTCTTTTCATTTTCACCTTCCCCCATGTTAGGTATCACATAACTTTATCATGTTTCTAGAGTATCATGTGATCTAGGTTTCTCAAGGACTCCTTGCCTATCATCCCAACCTCATTTCCCGCAATTTACTCACCTTTGTTGGGACGCTCCGGGCTCCCACGTCATGGGCCACAAATCGTTCTTGAGAATCAATGAGATTTTGGGGACCGGAAGGGTTGCTTTATGTACAAGTGAGAAGCCTTTGATGGTATTATCATAAGAGAGGGTTTGTACAGTCCTAGCATATGAGTCCCAAAGCATACGTCCTAGGTAAATTTTTTTTTGAAAATCTATCATAGTGTTGGATTTTCAAAATGTTCAATTACACATGATTATGTCTGTTGAGATTGACATGCACTTAGGATGTGTATGTTGGTATTAACATAAGGGAGGGTTTGTATAGTCCTAGCCTATGAGTTCCAAGAGGTCTCAAAGCAAACGTCCTCAATAATTGATTGTGAATTTATTTGAATATCATAGTGCTAGATGTGCAATTGTGTTTTGTTGCACATGACGTGTGTTTTGAGATCTATATGTGCTCTAGGACTTGTATGCTGCTAGTTGTAGTGACAACGATTGGCATTTCCATGTCAAAAGTAGAGGTTGCCAATTAGGACTTTTATGTTGGGTTGTCTTCTTTGCCAGCCTCCCATGTAAGGTTGGGGTGGGTATCTGAGGTCCTTAGCATACAGTTTGCACTATGTGTGGGATAAAATGTGGGAATGTTTCTTGGACCTCATTCCACGCGAACAACTACCACATGAGGAAGGCAAAGCCGACTGATGCACTAAGTTACTAGCATATGAGTCCTACACAATCGTCCCACATCGATGAATGAACAATATAAATCTATGACAACGCTAGATTTGCAAACCTTTCAATGACATAGGACAAGTTTCCAATGACGCATGTCAATTGCTTAGGACTCATATGTTTGTAGTGGTTGGACCTTGGGAGATCACGAGTTATATACTTTTATAATCACATGATGTCGGGGGTTAATTAAACATGGGCTATTTATCTAAATTTCTTGAATATTTGACACCCTATTAGCAGGTAAAATTGTATTTTGAGGTATTTTTCAAGACCCTATAGGTAAATATAATTTACACCATGACCTTATTTATAGACTCTATTTTGTTTGTAAATTGTGCCATTCATCAAAATATTGAAATTTTGATATAAATTGATGTTAATCCATAACAAAACGTTAACAATACATTAATGGTGTATGCAAATAAGATTGAATGGTACTTGGTTGCATCACTATCTTGAAACAATCCAACGTTATCCAATGACATTCATTGAACCTTACATAAATTCTTCATTCCTCCAAATATAACAGACCCTACCTATATTTTTCACCTACTTTATTTTAAATATAATATTATATGGGTTATTCCATCCAAGCTATAGTAATTCTAATACAATAATTTGTATAAATTACTACTTTCTTGAATGAAAAATACCCTATACTTTTTCTCACATGGTTTAAGAAAAATTTGGTAGTGACCTCCATGTGGGTTGGACCCATATCATCTTATTTTCAAAACATCATTGTTTGAGTATGCATATTGATGAAAACTTTACGCTCCACTTTACCAATTTGGTACATAAATTTGAGATCATTTATGTTTTGATACCATTTAAGTCTATACACAATTTAAAAACCTTCATATGTAGGTAAAACCACCCCAATATCATTATGACATCATCTCATATTTAAGTAAAATTGGACGAAGTCCAAGTCCATAATTATAACATGCTAATTTCTATCATAAGATCCTATGATAGGGTTGTATAGTAAGTATCCTCCCATAGAATGTGCAAAGTTGGTACAATAAGTCTTATAGTAGGTATTTTCATTGTATTTTCATTATTCAACATTTATTGGCCTGTAGAATTGAAGCAACCAATAAGTCAAGATTTTGAATATATGTCTAGAATTAACTAAACATGACATAATTAGGATGTTATTGACATAAGCAATACCCAAACATGTATACACGTTACTCTCTCATCTTGTGATACCCTCCAATTATAATTTTGACCGAGTGCGATTTTGATACCGATTGGGGTACAATCTTCAACATTGTTATTCACGCAGTGCATTAATACCATGCATTCACCTATATACCGATGTAGGCGTTCACTTGAATAAAGTAATGTGATCAGAATGTTGCCTGCATGGTAACCAAAAAGACAAGAGAGGAAAAGAAAAACAAACAACGATAGCCGTACTGACATGAACTTGAATACGTTAACCCTGTCCTGCTCAAAAATCCCCTTGGTGCATGATAAAGTTTATGGCTACCTTGCAATTATACCATGGCAACAAAAATAATAATATTAAAAGCCTTCTGAAACTCAAAGACGAGCAAGAGCAAGCATGAGCCCGACCTTAGAAAGGGGGTGATGACGAGTCAAAAGTAAAACTTTCTTTTCCCCGGGAAGCTCCTCGTTTGGGGCTTCCTCTCATGTGGGAGTAGAATCAGCCTCAGTAAAATTATCATAACATACAAGGGCCACTTTTTGTACATGTCGAGTCGGCAATTGTGTGCCCGAGAAATATCGCTTTTGTCCCTAATCCCTAGAACTTCCCATACCGCAATTTACGTATTCCGTAACTTTTTGGGACCACAAGTCCTTCTGCTCATACCTAGTGGAAATCACATGGGATAAATAATTGATATTCAAGTAAAGATGGACTAAGTTCATGTCTAGAATTATAGCATGTTGTATTCTGTCCTAGGATCCTACGATGAAATATGCAGAGTTGATTGTGATAATCTTATAGCAGTTGTTTTGATTGTAATTTGACTATTCAATATTTATCTAGATAGATTTCACATCAAGAAATAGATATTTGATTTTTTTTCAACCATATTTTAATACCATAACATTCAAGTACTCATTAAGGACACACATATCTCTCATAAATTTCAGGTATATGAGAAGTGTATCGACGGATCCACCCATAGAATTGAAGCAACCAAAAAGTCTAGACTTTGAAAATAGATCCAGAATTACTTAATTACGTCATCATAAAAGAAGAGACAAAGGAGTAGAGACTAAGGAGGAAGGAAGAAAGGAAGGATGGGATGCCCAAGAAAAGGTAGATTTTACTTGACTTTATTCCATTCTTTTTACCTTCATTTTTGTTGTTATTACCGTAATTGGATACATAACACCTCGCCCCTACAAGGTGTTGGTGTTGACCATATGACCTAAAGTCAATATAATCGGACTTTCACCGGTTCATGAGTGGATTAGAGGTTTGAACCTGGGACCTTATGGCAACAAACTTTGAGTCGTACCACTTGTATCATCGTTTTGGAAGTCATCTTTGCAATGGATGATCTCTATAACATTTTTTTTTTCTCTCTAAATATTTATGGGATATTGTTAGGAGGGCGGCGGGTGGGAGGGGGACCAAAGTCCACAGTTAGAATAAGTACATGTTACAATTGGAGGTTAAGTTCTCGAGATAAACAAGTCGAGGTTAAGAAAATCGTTCGTTGGTTATTGGAGTTCACATGTACGTGTTGACTTGGTGTGAGAGCAGTAGGATGGAAACACTTCCACTAATTGTAAGTACCACGGAATTTATAGGGGTGGGTCAAAAGTTACAAGGATTGTGGGTTGTTACCACAAGAAGTCCGATTTCATGCTCCCAAATCTATAACAAGTGTAGATTTGGAACCCTAAAATCTACCTCATAGTGGCAACGACCCATGACGCTTGTACAATGTTTACCCTGCATGCAAAAGTTGCACCACAGGGCGAGAGCCGCCATCTAAGGACTGCTATCATACTGTTGCTGATTCCTGGCTCTAAATCTCAGGATAACTAGATCTCATCTTCTCCGTGTAAGGAACTTAAAGTTAAGCATTGAACTAACAAGTACTTTGCATGGCCACCGTGCAATGTACTAAGTTAATTAGATGCAGCAGCGTGACCAAGATCTTGAAGATTCGAGAAAGCGAGCCAGTGTCCCGGGAGGATTTTGGGGATAATTGGTCAAAATCCTAGTGTTTCCAGGTCCAACCGGTTACATGTTGTGATCTTTCGGTTCTTCTTGATTAACTTGAAGTATATTCTTTAGATTCGCCCAAATGATCGGTAATTTTCCCTGAAGTCTTGATGAACTTCAACCGATTGTTTCTCAAAACTCAACCCGGTCATCTGTAAGTAGCAGTCGGTTCTCCCCGTTCATTGAAGCGAGCCTCCTCAGGAACACATTATCAGCACAAACACCGTTCCTGCAGGATTTGAGAAAGCCACTTTGATTTGACAAGGCCATGAAGTGTGTTTAATTTGACAAAGCCTACTGACCGCTCGATTTTGGGTATAATTGGTCATCATCCTAGTGTTTCCAAGTCCAATCGGTTAACTACATGTTGTGATCTTTCGGTTCTTCTTGATTAACTTGAGGTATATTCCTCTACATTCCTCTAAAATGATCGGTAAGTTTCCCTGAAGTCTTGATGAACTTCAACCGATTGTTTCTCAAACTCAACCCCGTCATCTGTAAGTAGCGGTCGGTTCTCCCCGTTCATTGGATCGAGCCTCCTTATCAGGAACACATTATCAGCACGAACACCATTCCTGCAGGATTTGAGAAAGCCTCTTTGATTTGACAAATCCTCCTGACCACTCGTCTCATTGCAGCTTTTCACGTAAGTAGTGTGTGGCGTAGCATATTTCCCTAGCGCTGCTTTACATTGGTTGAAGTTAACCGGCGGTGAAGCCATGGCCTAAATAAGGCAGTCTTTAACCCTTAACTTCCTGCAGCATATTGTGGGTTCATTAGATCATCTAAAAAGTAAGCTTTAGATTAGATCTCAAATTTTATTGTACTTCAATGAAAAGTTGTTGCTATCGATTTTAAGATCAATGCGAAGGTAATAGTTAGTAAAAAAAAAATTCTGATTTGGGGTTCATCCTGTGAACTACCGCATGATAGTGGAGAGGTACCCAAAAACCACATGGAGTAGCTTGCGGTTTGATTCTCTGCTGTGAAAGTTTCTCTCTACTTGACGGAGAAACTAGCTAGGTGGCCATGCGCCTCCTAGGTTCCAAAAAAAATAAAATAGTAATTCTCATAATTTTTTTTAATGATTAAGCTTCAAGAAATTGTGATAATATATATGTAGTAGAATTATAGTCCAAATTTTCAAGTTTATATTAAGAATAAATATACACTTTGAGGTTAGAACAAAATTCCATTGAAAATTGACAATTTTTTAATTAAAATAATATGAATTTCTTATATATAGTAATGTATCAAGAGAGGGAAAAGTTAGTTCATTATGGACTTTAAAATGTTCTTGTGAAGAACCATCTTTTCATATTGGAATGGGATCAATGTCATTGCCAAGAAAATTTTCATGAGGAACACATTGATACCTACTGTGACCTTCCTAGCACCTTGCTTTTGGATGGAATTGCCTTTAAGAACCATTCATAAGCCTCTCATGAAGTTAAGGGTTAAAGTCCACACAAACATTTTTGGTGCCCATGTTCAGAAAACATAAAAACAATGATAGAACGCTGGCTAATAGGCTTTGGACCTACTTTGGATCTCAAACTAATAGTCTAAAAAAAAAGGCATGTTTTAGTAGGGAGTTTCACTACTTTTGAAAATTATAGAAAGTTTAAGTAGCATTGGAACCTCGAGGTGTGGCACTTAGTATATTGTGTGGTAACACATGCATTTAGAGGGTATTCATTTGGGGGGTATTATCTATATGACCCTTAATTGAAGGCACTCTATCGCTATAAAAATTACATCAATTATTGACAAATTTTCATGACCCTATCGTTTCTTATGCAATGTAGGAGACATAAATTCATAGCACACTATGTTTTTTGAAAAAAAAAAAAACCATTTTTTGACAAGACAATTTGGTTGTACCAAAACATAGATGTTTGAATCCAAAAACCCTAAATATGACAAATTTAAATAACATACATTTCAATTTAGTAGTTGAGGCCACCCGTACTTTCAATGCATAAATCATAATCATAACCGGGTGGTGGCCTCTTTATACAACTGACGAACAAATGTGAGTCTAGAAAGGGGTATTATTTTGAGGCATTCACATACATAGTATACATGAGGGAGAGGTATTGTTTTTCTCTAGTTTATACATTGAATAAGGCTATTAAGAATTTTAAAGTAAAGGTAGATCTACAAAAGGGGGCTCTAAGGTTCAAAGAAAAAAAATACAAAATACATGTGCTAGTGTCATTTAATAGGTACATTTTTAACCATTATTGTCATATGATATTGGTCCCAAATGGCTGCCATGTCCATTCTTGTAGGGTTTTGCATATGTCATTAAGGTCTATTTATTTTTTGATGTATATTTTGTGTATGTAGTGAAGGATATTATCACATTGAATTGGATAGCTTAGTTTAAATACATGAGCATATTTTCTAGCCTATCATTAGTACACATACATTTTTCTCTCTATAAAATTTTCAAATATTCATAGTCATCCACGTACGTCATTAGGGTTTCCAATGAAGAGTCCACCCCCTGGGGAACCATATGACAACCTTGCTATGTCACCAAAGCAAACAATAAACACATCTGACCATAAGGTAACACCTAAATTAAACATTCTTGCAACCCTATCCCACTAGAACATACATTAGTGATTTCAAATGAGGCATTATAAATTTAATAAACGACATGAACTTTTCGACATGATTGCATTTAGTTGTTCCAATTTGGTTCCAATCATGCAATTATTGTCTTTGACATCCCAATCAAGGACACCCACTTGCTCAATTTTCTTAAGCAAATTAGAATAAAAGGTTTCCTCCTTGCACCTCCACACATTGAATGAATTGGTGGATCCAACTTGCATTGTAGAGAATAAAGCTTCATGTGCACTGATACCATACTGCCATGTTAGTGCACACTCTATAGAAATGAGTACAAAGCAAGACCTTGGAACCCTAAAATGAGGCGAAGTTGGCTGCTAGCTTTATGGGAATGACTAGGAATGGTTAAGAGGTTTCATCCAAGTTCAAGTAGGCCAAATATATGATCCTACATAAATAAATAAAATTATGAACTCTTTCCTTGGTAGGTTATTTTTTTTCTCTTCTAATGCCCACGTAAGGAGACACATTCTAAACTCCAACTAGTAGCAGTTTTTTTGACCAACCTGATATGTTGTCGCTAAATCACTACATATTTTTCTTTTTTGTTTTACGATTGCAATTTCAAAAGTTTCGGGGTATGTAATATACCATTGGAAAGGTATATTACACGCCTCCAAATTCCTAAAATTTCAGTCACTAAACCACAAAAAACAAATTTGCAATCGTTTAGCAACAACAAATCATGCTGGTCGAAAGAACTGTAGCCGATTTTGGTTGTGGTTTTTTTTGGCATAGTTTTCTACTAGTGTCAGTAATATTAACCTCTTTAACGTCACCCTTTCTCTTATATCCCAAAGCACTAGGGAACGGAGGTTCTTAGTTTAAACCTCACTCCTTATCACGTTTCCCTCCAATATATCATGGGTTTTGACAATAAAGTGAACCACCAAAGAATCCAAATCACATGCTCGCACACATCACGTTGTCATCATTGTCAATATTGTAATGTTAACTTTGTGTTATTTCATAATGTCACACGCTAGGCTAATTCTCTTTTATCACGCATCCATGTTAACAGTCCATAACTCCTTAATATCACGTGCACTTTGGTTGCCACAAGCATGACATTATGGAGTTTAGGGTGTATTATGTACATGCCTACGAATGACAAGCGTGGTGAGCTAACTTCACAATGTCCTCATGTTGTATGCGTATTGATCACAAGTTGATTATACCAATGTAGAATAGAAGAAACTTTCACTATTTTATTCTTTGGGTGAAAGTTGAGTACCTGTGAGCCCAAAAGGGTGCCCACATTTAGTCTTAGACCCTTGAAACGTTAGTTGATGCACTTTGAAGTAGCATGTTACTTCACAAAAATATAAAAAGAGTGAAATGTTAGTCTTAGAAGTACCATGTTGTAAGAGGCTAGGATGTGAGTTGTTATTGTGTTTTTACCTTCGGAAGGATTTGAGTGAATGAGGATAGGTAAGGAGAACTTGGATTGAGTAGTTAGTGAGTAGGCTAGTACAAATGGATGGAGACAACCAAAGTGACTCAAGAGGCAAGTGCATTCGAATTGGGATGAATGGAGGATCACATGGAGCGCACAAGTGGACCACCTCATCATGGCCACTTAATGGGGAAGGTCCAAGGAAGAATGCAAGGTGGAGGATAAGCAAATTCTCAAAGCACCAATCAAATCACGAGTTAAGCATCGTGGTTTGAATTAAGTGGTGAGCGACGATTTGGGAAAGTAAGGGGAGAAAGTTATGGCGGCGGAAAGCGAAGGAGGCTAAGTTTGGGTTGAAGCATCCCAAGTTTGGTAAAGTGTGGTAGGTAGAAAGCCAAGGCTAGTTAAATGTTCGAATTAGGATCCTTGTTGATCATTTGAGGAAGGAAGGCTTAGAAGATAGGATTGGCGCCTACTAAGTAGGAGGAAATCTCAAGGGCTTATCGTGAGCCTTGAGGGTGCTCACCCCCTCAAGCTTACTATATAATCCCTCATTCTTCCCTCACTCATCCTCTCTTTCCTTTGTGCTCCAAGGCACCCCACGAGTTATAAGTGTGGGTGTGGGAAGCCATATTGGAGCACATGTGTGTGCTTAGTTTTTAGTTTGAGAGCCAAGGCTTGTTAGCCTTGAAGAGGGCTTGACCTCTTGGTAGAATTAGTGTTGACGTGAAGGATTTTAAAGTTAATTCATGATTCCAATTTGTGGTACTTAAAGTTCATGTTTTGAATACACGTGGTTGCAAGTTCCATGTTTAAGAGTTGAGCACTTGAGGTTGTGATGAGTGCAAAAATATACTTGTGTGGATTAGTTAGTCTTAGTGAAGTTAGGAAATTCTCTCTCCCCCTCTCCTCTCTAGGATTTTAGGATTTTAGGATTAGAGAAGAATTGTGTGATTAGAAAGGGGTTGTTAGTAGAATTAGGAAAATTAGGTAGGAAGATTAGTTAAGGGCTTGAATAATTAGTGAGGTAGTTGGGGATTACAACTACAAAGTTGTGGGTTCATGAAGGAGCTGGGTTTATGAAGGAGCTGGGTTTGTTTAGTTAGAAAGTAAAGAGCTGGATTTATGAAGGACCTGGGTTTGTTTAGTTAGAAGCTAAGGAGCTGGGTTCATGAAGGAGCTGGGTTTATGAAGGAGCTGGGTTTGTTTAGTTAGAAGCTAAGAAGCTGGGTTTACGAAGGAGCTGGGTTTATTTAGTTAGAAGCTAAGGAGTTGGGTTCATGAAGGAGTTGGGTTTATGAAGGAGTTAGGTTTATGTAATTAGAAAGTAAAGAGATGGGTTCATGAAGGAGCTTAGTAGATAGCCTACTTAATTAGCTCATAGACAAGTAGTTAGTTACATTATGCTAGTTAGTGTTATGTGTGGCTTTCACAAGTAAATGTATTTGAGATTGACTATAGAGAATAGTGTTTTTTAACACTTGCATCCTCTCTTTAAAAATAAACCACGTGCACAAATTAATGGAGAATGTGGAGCACTCTCGCGATGGCAAGACAAAGGAAGCAAAGACCAAAGGTGCGAGGGAGAGATTGACATAAGTCACATAAGTATTTCTTAATACTTAAAGGCTTATGTACGGTATGGAGACACCAAGTGAGACCTCTTATAGTAGCGATACGGAATATACAAGTGATAGTTCAAGTGGTAGTATAGAGTCAACGGCACGGACTCCATTTAGGAGAGGGATATCCTTAAGGGCTTGTGTAGCTAAAGCGGCCGGATGGACGTTAGAAGCAAACAAAGACAAAATAGCACCCGAGCATAAGGAGGTTAAAATAACATAGTTAACTTGTGCATTCTCCACATACGTATTGAAATCGTACATTGAGTTGTTAAAAGTGAAATTCCAGTTAAATCCAAGACCACTTGAAGGGTGAACCTTGCACTATGGACTCATCCAAGTCCAAATCCAATACCGCAGAGGAATGTGAGCCCAAACCCACTACTCGGACTACGGACGCTTAAGGGTGGGGGGTTTGGCCTCACAGTACCGTTCAAGAATTCAACCTTGAGTCACAATCAGTTAAGCATGTGTGCCTATTGTGGGCACTTCTCACTTTGTGGCCCTACTGTACTATTGGATTTTCATGTGAATGGTGTCAACATGTTAGGAAATGTAGATCCGGAAGAATATCACGTAACATTTTATAATTGGGTTTCGATGGCAATACGGTGTTTACTGCAACTCATTCAAGATATTCAACACTATTTATTCAAGCATCGAATTTCATTTCAAGCAACACATAACCTTCTCACATGTGATAATCATGTGTGGTAAACTTTTATCATCGAGGTTTTTGAAACATGGTAAACATCTGTGTTGAAAATGGCTACACAACCAACCTCTTGTCTCACCCACCAAGATTGTGTTATTGAATGAAATATTATATGTATAATTGAGAAGATGTCAATGTGTGTCTTTCATAATCTATATGTAAGTGAAGTATCTTAAAAATAATATGTTTTCCACTAAAACATGTTTAATGGTCACTTAAACCTCCCAAAAAGGGCACCATGCAAACAAGGTACTATCTAACCCTTAAATGCCCAAGAGTCCAAGAATGACGATGGTTTGGTATTTTTAGGTTTAATTAGGTACCTAATTAGCTTCGATGATTATGAAATTATTGCAAATGTGCCTTCCAATTTTAGCAATGTATTGCAATGAGAATTATCCTATTTGGATGTGTTCTTCGTATATTTTATTGAATGGTCATTTTGAACCATTTTAGGGGTGATTTCAATTTTTACATATCTCTTTTTGGAATTTAATAAGATTTGGTCATTAAGCCCACTGAGATGAAATGTTTGCTAACTCCATATGCTTAGAACATCCATTGCTAGGATATTTGTATTGAGGATAACTAACAAATTAGAGCATTTGCTTATGTGGATACATGTAACATTTAGATGTCAAAGTGATGATGGGGCGATTTGGGTTAGTAGTGTGTGTTATGTTCTTAACCAATGCATGGTTGATTGCCCTCAGTGCTTATACTTATGTCAAGGTTTATGACTTGGTAAAGTAGTTATTCTCCATCATGCCTAAATGTGTGTATGAATATTTTTTCATCTTTAAAGGTAAAGATACATGCATGGTAAATAATGTTAAATGCATACTCATGGGTTTTGGATGGGTATGGGTACGGATCGTCGTGCATGGGTGGGCATGGTTGGGCGTGCCCTCGGTGAAAAAAAAAGAAAAAGAAAAAATCTTTATGCAATGCGTTTAAGCCACGAACGGTCAACAACCTGCTATTCTTGCGCTCTAATTGCGATATCTGCAAATAAATGCGCATCATGCTTTGTATATTGTATTTGTCGCAACACTTGCTAGCACCCCTTAACTATCTTGGTCATTTTTCAATTATAGCAAGGATCACGAGCGTTAATCCTTTGCATTCCGCCTTGCCAATGGTTAGCTCCCCAATACCGCGGACCTCTTAATTCATAGGAGGGGACCAAACCTCCTACACTTGCATTCTGGACTCTCCCCTTAATCGGTAGCCAAATGTTAGATGTGGACTTCCATCCATGGAAGTCCAATCTTAAGTTGATCATGGCGTTGCCTAGGCAACACTACAACAACCTGAACCATACTAAGCAACTATGCCCCCACGTTGGGCCAATGCCCGTGGAGGCCGTGCTGTTCAGCCTCGGGTGGGTTTGGCCGGCCACACCGCCTCACCCATATAAGCCTCTAGGACTCTAAGCAGGGCCCCTATCCCACCATCAAGAAGCCTTTTGTCTTTCTACCAAGAGTTGGGGCCAAGTAGACATTTTTCCTTAGCTGCTGGGGTTGGAAGCCCCCAACAGCTTCAGAACATCATAACTTCCTTGTATGATTTTTGATGCTAACAAGTGACCACTCCATCGTTATCTACGTTTCACATATATGCCGATGGACTATTCACTTGCCCCATTCGGGCAAGTATTGAGGAAGTTATGCCTGTTCAAACCTGAATAGTCTTGGGAGCCATTCCTAGGCCACTGCTATACCAGGGTGTTGTCCCAAGACAGCGCCCCACTCAAATTGTCATATCTCCTAACTCACACCTCCGATTGAGGTGTTCTTGAGCATTTTAGAATCTGCACACCATAAGCTACGCATACCTTATGGCCTTACCCTTGTGACTCCTAGTCTCCTTGGGTGGGAGGTGTTCCCAACGCCATGGGCCCTCACCCACACTAGGATCACTTGAGCCCTCTCACTAACGGCGCCACAAGTCTCGGGTGTCACTCCGGGGTCCCCCTTGTGCCCATGGTGTTTCAGGCACTCCTCATGGAGAGGTATGCGATAGTATTGTTTGTGTTACAGTCATCAGAATGAATGAATATAGTCAATTTGGAGTCATGTGTATGGGTGGGTATGTCGAAGAGAGATTCTTTAGTGGATGGGCATGGGTGGGATCGGATCGACATGCCCCCCCAGCTGCGTGACATGGGTGGGCGCAACCAAGTGCAATGTTGGGCTCTGGTCCTTGGGGACCGGGGTTCAATTCCCCGCATGGCCAATGATCAGAGACTGTCTTCGCGTTTCTTTAAATAATTTCGTTAGAGAAAGTTTTATGTATACAATACTTAGATTCACCTTGGCATAAGTTTAAATTATGAGTTGTAGCCGATTTGTGTAGTGACGTAGATGTTTATCATGGAGGCTTGCAGCTTTGAATTCCTTTACATTAGTTTACTTGAGGTTATCAAACACCCAATCAAAGTTGTTGGCATATATGTGGCAACATGAAAATGCACAATATAAAGAATGTCACATTTCTTTTTTACACAAAAATAACATAAGCATGAATGCACATGAGACACCAATGCTGAGAACTTTCAAACTTTGTACATTATAAAAAGGCTTACTACTTAATCACAATATTGTGATTGCTATGAGCTCAAATCACGTGACCATAGGAAAGACACAAGATGATTCCCTCTCCTCACCCGAGATCTCTCTTACACCCCAAAGGCACTCCTAGTCTTATCCATCTTATCCATAGTATCTAAGAGATATTTTAGAAGTTTCAACTCTTACTAAATTTAGACTAAAACTACCTTATCTATATACATAGATCATTTCACCGTATGATCTTTTCTCATCTTTTGGCTCAATCACAATCCGCTAGTTGGAACTACCTAATTCCAACTAGATTTATTCACTGAGAATTGTCTAGCTCCAATAAATAACATCCATCCGATGGGAGTTGTCTACTTCCAACACGAAGATCTTCTAGAGGGAGGTATCTAACTCCAAGTTGGAGCTATCTAACTCAAGCGCAAAGATCTTCGATCAGGAGATGTCTAACTCCCGTGCATGATTCCTTCATGGGTTGTCTAGACTTTGTGCATCATTCTTTCATGGGTTGTGTGACTCCAATCACCATATGCTCACATGCTAAGTACAACAAAATATGGTTAGTCTTTCTTTCTTGCATAATCCAACATTAAATCTTTTAATCCAGGTATATCACAAAGAAGGCGCGTAGAGATCAAAGGGATCAAGAAGTTGTAAACTCCTACATTTGCCAATGAATTCTCCTCCTACACATTCATGCATGCATATGACACCTTTTACATTGAAGTTGGTGGTGGACAAAATTAACAGCACGCATGGGTGAGTGCTTTGTATTGCAAGCTAAAAGAGGTCTTCAAATAAAACACTTTAAATGAATCCTAGTAGCTGACTGGAATTCTTGTGGGGCTTTAAAAATCAAGATCACAGATGCAAATATTGTGGGAAATTTACAAAATGCTATACTTGTACATTGTAAAATGGATCATATAAATCAAATCGGATATATAGCTTGTATGGCTCTCTTTTGTGGATCAAAGTTTGACATTCTTGCATCGTTCCAACCACTTTGTTGTACATAGGTGTTGCTTTCTTGACATCTTTAAGACTATATGACTCTTAAAATTTCTATATATATCTTATGAGAAATTTCTAGAGACTATGCAATGAGCCAATTGTTGGAAAGTTCATGAAAGAATTTCTAAATATTTGTGATTGCAAGTTGTTTCAAAAGTGTCTAATTGCTTTGTAGGGTTTCCTCTAGTGTTTTCTTTTTAAGGAAGCACCATGGTTCAAGAATCACATAGTTTAAGACCAGTCAAAAACATACTAGGAGATTGTGAATTGTTAGGACCATTCTTACATGCAACAATTTCAGTGTCATCTTTGATATGGATTGGTTCATAGCCTCTCACAAAATGATCCTTTTATCAATTTGACATCATTTAGACCTTTTAGTTGTTGTTCATGCAATGAACTCTACTTCAAAGATGTAAACCTTTCACATTATGTGTCATGCATAAATCTTCAACTTCAAAAATAAAATGCTACTATTACTCATATGTAGGCACGATGGCATATGGCTAATCTACCAAGTCATAAGCCTTGACAAAAGCGTAAGCACTTAGGGTAAATAATCATGGTTACGAGTGTAAACCACACTACTAACCTAAGGTTAACAAATCAAGGTTTCTAGATAATCAATATCATACCTAGGTAATCCAATGTAGACCCTAATAGAGAAAGTGTTTTTCTACTCTACTCATGAGTACAAAACACCATTCACCTTGTCTATACTTAGTGGCATTGTAGATGCGTGCTAATTGTGGGAGCCCTCAAGGTAAATTAGCAAGCTTGTTTACTCAACTTGAGGTGGGGTTCAACATGACTAAACAACATATATGAATGCTCATGCACTGTCTTGTAATGATCTTTGTTGAACATTGAATTATGACAATAAACTTGTACCATGTGATATGAGTGTGTGATATAGATTTCCCCTCAGGTTGTGCCGGTTCTCTCGAGGTGGTTGTTGTTGGTTCCTCATTGCAATTGAATTTTCAATTTGTGCCAAGAAAATAAACGTGTGATATAGATGACAAACTGAGACATGTTGCTATTCATCTCGTATATGCTACTAAACTACTCAGTTTTGTTGGCGGATGGTATGGGCACATGTGAGGCATGCTCTTTACACCTTGAACACGTGCAATAGTGTATTTTTTTCTTTTCATATTTTATGGTATGTTTGAAGTTAGGAGGGAACTCACCCAGTATACACCTTCAGAATGATGGAAACGGTACATTTTGTTATAAATTAGTTCAGACGCGAGGGCTACCTGCATTTGTTTTACAGTAAAGAGGCACAATTTACTGCACAATTTATGAGGCATTCAAGTCAAACCTGTCATCACTTGCTACCATTATGTTCTGAGAACCCTTATCATAGTTACATACTTGTACTAAGCACTTTCCAAACATTTGTAACTTGATTCCTATGTTACTGGACATTTCAACATACTTTTCATGCTTATATATATAACACAGCATGTCTGTGACAAGTGTGATTTAATAGCAAACTAATTTTACACAACCTAGATCTTATCATTTGAATTGCAAGCAAATCAAACTTTCTGTAAGGTACGCCTACACATGATTTTGCTAGCAAATCAGATCTATAAAAGGTATGCAAACAAACAGAATTTGTAAGCAACATGGCTACAAATTCTCAAAAAGTTATGCCTTACATCAATAACTGGCTTTATATCAAGACCAATCGTGTGAATGGCAATTGAATCATACTTGCACAAGTTTAACCTACTTGATATATACACAGATCTTGCATATGCATAGCATTTACATGCAAATTAGATTTACATAAGTTTTACCTTCATATAGTAGTTGCAAATGAAACATGTTCAACACGTCAAGTTCTAGTTGATAAGTAGATGTTGTTTAGTGAAATTTCTACCCTCCCTTCCTTGTTCTACAATAAAGAAGAAAACATGGTATCCGTGAAAATGTCACATGGCATGTAAAAATGTCATATATGTAGTTTTCTCAAATGCAAGGAAGGCCAGCTTGAATTGGTTTTTGGAGGCAACTTTTGTCAACTACACAAGTTTTTGCCAACTACAATTTTTGTCCAAAATTCAAGTGCATTTCACAAGACTAGAAATTGAGTCAGCCTTGGAAAAAAAGAGTCACATGTGAATGTGAGTGTGACATTTTCATGAATTCTATGTTCTGAAGTTGAAAGATTCCGTAACTGAAAAGAGGAAGTTCAAGCTTTGAATTAGCTTTGAAAAGATAACTCTCTCAAAGTGTGCCTTGAAACAACAATCTCTTAAAACTACTTGCTAATTTTGGGCACTAAAGAATCAACAAGTTATTGAAACGGTGCATTAAGTAAGCCAAAGCTAATAACGACTAATCATATGCTACATTAAACACAAAATAACGCCACTTTGACAAATCGTAGTGGTAGTGGAAGACGAGTGGAGAGCGGAGGCTGAGGTAAGTTTGTTGGGGAGCCATTACATGGCATTGAGGTTGATTATCTCTATTCATTTTGCATCTTTGAAATAGATGCCACTAGATTATATCCAGTCCTTCAATTGTGACTCATCTTCGCCATTTTATGTTACTAGAATGAGGTTGGAGAAGTTTCTATAGCTTCATAATTATTGACAGTTGAATCTTGCCTCTCCTTGTTGATGGATTCTTTTTGAATTCGGGACACACTTGTAGGATATCCCTTTTCTGATCAATCTCTGGAATTGCTAGAATCAATATGCCAATTACATCATGTCAGTCTCTTTGGTCCTTCTGTAAAAATCCTTTGCTTGCTGTTTGGTTCTTTTAAATCTGCTAGATTGCCTTCTTTTGTTCAATGTACACCAAATTTCTAAATTTTGCACATTGGAATCTATGTAACGGCACATTGGAAGAGGTGAACCAAAAAAACAGATTTTTGTCTGCCTATGGTTCATTACAGAAACTGCAAGTGTGGACATAACCAAGTCTCGAAAGGAGGCCACACACGTTTGAAAACGCCGGTTTCAACATGAACATCAGGTTGTCTAGGTAAAAGAGATCTGGCCTTGTGGTATGCCTAACCTTGGGGAGCTTGATTTCTCTAGGTTGGTCCCTTTTTTTATTTAGTATAAACGTCCGTTTTCAACTCCGATCCAAGATGGCGATTTAGTAAGACTTAGAACCTTTGTTTATGATCGGAATTGAAAACACATGGTTTTAACTCTCTATAACCAAGCTTGAAACCAAGCTCCACAAGGTTAGGCACATGTCAAGCCTTTCCCTTGGCCCACCGATCTCCATACCAAAATCGGTGTTTTCAAACGTGCAAGGGCTCTAAAGTCTTGTCTCTGGAAATTCAAGGTTTGCAGCTCTATCTCAATGACTAGGTTAAACGCAATCTACATGTTATCCTGTATAATCATTAATCCTTGTAATAAAACCTACAAACTTTCCTTTTGAACCTTGCAGGTACACATCATCTACTCTAAAGATGCATCGATTATGAAGAAATTGTGTAGTCTGCCAGAACTTTACAGATGCTCACACTTACCTGGAGAACAAAAGTTAGAAAGAAATTGTTGTCACACTCCATATTGCATGCACACAACTCAGAAGAGCTCCAGCAAAACGCATGCAAATTTGGGCGTGTGAATTGATGTTTTGACTTTCCTAAGAATTTGTGAACCCCTCTGTACCGCTGTAGACTGACGAAAGGGGTTTCAAAATTGCCCTGTCAAACCTCGGAGCTAAGCCCCGGAGGACATTCTCATCCTTTCACGGGTCGGAAATCTTGCCCATATCAATGGAGTGCCTCACATAGCGTCTGCTCTAAAGATGCTTGCAAGATATTCTTCATTCTGATGACCGCCCGGTGTGATCTGCTACTGGGTAACCTGAATTCATAAAACCTGTTGAATGCTGGAGACAGTTTTAGTTCATGAAGAGGTTCCCAGCATTTCCATCCAGATTGCTTCTTGACTTTCTTGAGGCATCATACAATTATGAAAAAAAAAATCATCGACCCTTCATTCAAACTCACAAAGGTGTGTCTGTTCATACCACAACATAGGTTTAGGTGCAGATTTTACTGAAAACCATTTGATAAATTCTTCACGACCAATCCATTCTTATACACTGGTACCTATGGGTATAATCTCACAAAGAACAGAACATATCTCAGTGAGAATTAATGTACACTTCCACATTAGGTTTACATTGGGTGAGGGCCGCGCGAACGCGAGCCCCCGCTGTCACAAATTATGACGTGTATGCCTCCCGTAGGAAGATACTAGAGTCACCCGGCCCGAAGTGCAATGGGGCAGGCTCTTCTAGGCCATCCACCTTGCGGATCATGGATAGACCCCGCCCAGGTAAGTAATTTCTAAGTCTTCATTTCAGGTTATTATACTTTCTTGCCTCCTCCATCCTATTCTAACAGTATGGGATTTCTCTACCGAACATAGTGTAAGGGACCATCTCAGGGTCTTGAAGAAACCTAGGCTCCTCGTGCCATGTCATTATCGATTTGAGTATTCTCTGGAGGTTATCATTTGCAACTTCTCCAAACAATACCAAACCTCGCATTTGAGTAATACTGAAGTTATGATGTACAGGGAAGCTCATAAAGTACGTACCGCAAGCCAAGTAAACGTCACATGCGTGTTGGAAAATGTTCACTTCTGTGGCAGTGTATTGCGGGTATCCATCATGGAAATGATTGTAAGGCGTGCATTTTAGCTACAGCTCTGAGCATTCTGTTTCCCTTGGTAATGAAGTGGTGTTAGATATCCATTCTATGATCAAAGTTATTACTGAGTGCTTGCTTACGAACCGGATGCTCCTACAAAATCTCGGGCAAGTGCTTGCTCTTGGAGTGGAGCACCATCGTCGTCGACTCACCTTCGTAATTGCGATCCACTCTCTCCCTAAGGTATGCGATCAGCCTTATGTGCTCACTCTTCTTAACGAAACACCTATATTTGAGTGGTATATAGCTAGGCTTGTAGTTAAAGAATGGACACTCAAAAGACACGTGTGTTACGATGAGATTGGAGTATGTGATCAAATAGAGAAACCATTCTAGGTTCAATAGTGAATCGATTGTAACGGCTTAAGTGATCGCGTCAAAAGAAAGAGAATCTTCACTGTGACCTCCTATAAGTTTTGCATAACACTTGAAATGGCAATCTGCCTGATTCACATTGCTAACCATATAAGACAATTTCCGATTCACCGAAGGCCGAAATCATCTGTAATGTTAAAAGAGCGCACAAAAATTGATTGTTGTGATTCCTTCTTCTCGCCGATTGGAATCAACCCTTCCATAACCCGAGAAATTCCAGAATAAGTTTAGGTAGGATGAGGGCCGCGCGAACGCGAGCCCCCTCTGCCACAAATTATGACGTGTATGCCTCCCGCAGGAAGATACTAAAGTCACCCGGCCCGAAGTGCAATGGGGCAGGCTCCTTTAGGCTATCCACCTTGTTGATCATGGATAAACCCCGCCCAGGTAAGTGAAGTCATGTTCTCACTGCCACTATTTTGTACCCTTCTACCTCCGGTAAACCTATTTAACGATATGGGACTCATCTTAATCATCTCTATGAAGGCTTCCACCAGCGAGATCTGTTAGTATGCAGGAAAATCTTGATAGAAAGTAATTGTACGCATCCACATATTGACTGCGCTCGTGACTCCAACAGCTGAAGCTGAAATGTCCAAGAGCAGAGATACTTTTTGGAGTGCATTTCCATCCGGACCGCTGCCTCACACAATTCTACCACAAATATATGTTTAGTCATCTCATATGGCACTCAATGGAAAGCACCCTCCTGAGTCTTCACGGGTATACAAGCTTTACCTATCCCACTCCTCTTTGCCCACTCTGATTCCACTTCAAAGTCTAATGCCTCACATGTGTCTGATGTCCTTATGAATGTGTGGGGCCTTTGTCACGGCACTTTTGCCGGTATGATCAAACAGGCTCACTTTTGTGAGCTTGAAATCAAGGCTCATCAATTTGTGGCAGAATTAAGTGAGAGGCGGCAGTCCGGATGGAACTGCACTCCAAAACGTCCCCTCTCCTCGAGTATTTCAGCTGTAGTTGTCGGAGCCATAAGCGTAGTGAAGATGCAGATGTGTATACTTACTTTATATCAAGATTTTCCCGCTCAGAAAATATCATGTGTATCCCTGATGGGAAGCAGAGACTAGCTTTTTATAAATGCTACACTACCACATTAACACCTGGTCAGGGGTATTTTTGTAGTTGAGCTCTGGGCGATCGTGAAGCATATCTCATGTTTTAGTAAAGAGAATAAGAAATGCAATCAGGGTGACCAAGGAATTTGCTCCTTCAATGCAACACATGCACTTCATCGAGAGTTTCAAAACTGAGCAATTAGAGCAATATAATTTTTGTGGAGGTTGAGTTCTGTGGGTGTGAAGTACGGTGTTGTGTTGTTGGGAGTATTGTTGCAAGGAACCCGACCTGCGAATTAAACGCCAAACCGAGTCCAATAAGGGTCGGCTCACACAAGGTCCCAAGTCCTAAGTCCAAGTGCATTGTAGGCCAATCCGTGCAATCTTGGCTGTTGAGAGCATGAAAGTTGAGACCCAATTTCTAAGTCCCAAGTATGACATGGATGCCTACATGACAACACTTTTTGGAGGTGAGGCTTGGGGCTTGTGTTGAGAGTTGGGTCGAGCGAAAAGCGTAGACCCAATTCGCAACACAAGTTCCAAGATTTTTTGGTATAAAATAATCAAGACCTGACTTTTATAGGACTTTGATGAATTTTTTGAGGCTCAAAAGTTGGGATTTTGTCTTCATGTTGGGACTTGCTGACATGAATGGGATTTGGGACTTGAGACCCCACGGTGGACCAGGCCTAAGCCCAAGGTGATTCATATCTACATAGCTTTGGTAACCATTTGATGGCTTTGTGCATTTGTTGCATGTTTTTACAGAAGAGAGGACTTGGTAGTACACAAAAATATGCCCTCGGAAACCAAAGCCATGGACCGATTCAGTTGCCAAGTTGACAAAAAATATGAGACCTCGACTCGAATTGCCACAAGGCCACCACGCTGTATCTGCATGAAGACTACACTAAATATGATATATTTAGTGTCATATGGCATTTTATGTCACTATGGCAGGCCTCATAAAATTAGGCGTTCGCATAAATTAAATAAATTAGCTTAATTTATGCGCGTCGTGCATCCGAGGCGCATAAAATAACCATTTTTCATGAAATGACTGGAAAATGCTAGGAATTGGACAACTGGAGTGTGTTTCGTATGGCGTTGTGTGTGACATGTTTTATTGTGTTGACACGCTCCCATCTATATGGCGGGATAGAAGGTTGTGATCAACGTAGACGACCAACCCTAAACCCTAAATTGCATGTCGGACTACACAACCTTTGGGCATCTTTGAAATTTTTTTCTTAATTTATGCGCGCGCGCTCAAATTATTTTATGCGTTTTAGGCGTCTATTTATAGAACGCATAATTTTATGAGGCCTGCACTATGGTAACTTTTTGGATGGCACTTCATATGAATAAGTGAACAAATATTGTCATGGATGATGGATGCGTTCATCCATTGGCCAAAACCCTGCCTTCTCTTGTCAGCAACTTGTGCTGAAATATTGTCAAGGTGATTGAAATTTGGATGAAAAATCATTTGGTAAGTGACAGTAATTGCAACTCTCTAAATCTACAATCCCCAAAAAAAATTTACAAGGAATGACAAATAATGTTGGGTTAGCATTTAGTGTTGGTGACACTGCACCGCAGTTTACAATTAGTATTGAGCAAGACAATTAGAATTGGTGACACTAAATATCATATTTAGTGTACTTGTCCTTGCAGATTTGACTTAAAGTCAGAGTTAGAGGACTTCAGAAGATTCAGAATGGAAGTTCATCATTGTACAGGTTTCCATTGATTTGGTAAAAGTATATAGGTACTAGATATTGTACGCGAGGAGCCCTACTACGGACTGTAGCAAGGCATGCTTGTGTTACCTACCGAGTCGGGAGCAACGAGGTAGGTAGCGCAAGAAACCCTACTACAACCTGTATTAAGGCGACATGTGTAAGATATCGGATGTAGTGATGTCCATATCACAAGGACAATGTGCTACGGTGTATATTCATCATGTTCGTGTCCAATGAGGACAAAGACATGTCAGCGCTACGCCCACAAATAGTCAATGTTAAGTTGAAGATATACATGTTTTGTCTAAGTGTACCAATGTGTCAAGGCATGAATATGCACATTCGTTTTTATTCGATAAGAGGCATTGCACTCCACATAACATTGTTGAGTCTCATGCTTGCTCCTCCTTTTAAATAAAAGAGCTACCATGTTAACAACCTTGCAGACCTTGGACAATTGCCAAAATAACTATACTTAACTATATTTTTTTCAATACATTTTAGGGAACAACTATAGTTAACTAGAAAAAATTAAGACCAGATTCAAGAACAACTATAGTGAACTAGAAATTTTCCAAGCATTATTATATATTCAAAGAAGTTCACCTCTTGATTTGCTTCAGTTGGGGGTCTTTAATATGCTTGGACCATTGAGGATCATCAGAAACGCCTTTATACAATCACTCACAGTGTTGGGCTCCGGAACAACCTCCATGTACACCACCAACACAAATAACACACTACACTAAATAGGATATTTAGTGTTTGATTATATTTAATGTTGTTACCACCCTACCCTGCTCAACACTAACTTTCAATTTTTTGACAATTAGTGTTAGGAGATATTTGAAGATATGTTGGAATTCTTCTTTATCATTGTTTTTTTTCATATCCTTACTAACACTAAATCCAAACATGTAACTTCCGCATATTACCATAGTTGATATTTAGTGTTTGAGTTTACATTTAATGTTACTTAGTTTCATAGGGTTATTGGTATTTAGTGCATGCTTTCGTATTTAGTGTATCACACACTAAATATCTTATTTAGTGTAGTGGCACTACGACACTACAACATAATTTCGTGGACAGGCTGCGCTCAACTTTAGTTAACTAGATATTTAGTTAACTACATATAACTAGTTAACTAGATTTTTTGGCAGACCAGATTTAAAACAACTATAGTTACGAAAGGCAACTAGTTAACTAATAGTTGAATTAGTTGGTTAGTTGTCCAAGGTTTGCAACCTTGTTGCAGCACCAAGACTTAGACCATCAGTTTCTAAGGATCACAACATGTTTATTCCCAGCCCTTGGGTCCTTGGCCGTATTATTCTCCTACCTAGGATGAGGGAGCATGAGGCTCAGCAATGTTGAGTCATATGTTGAATTCAAGATATAGGCAATGGCATATTCAGTTGACCTATTATATATGATGATTGCTTCTTGTAAACTCTAATTCGTGTCAATGTTCCCACGACATGTTTGCCAACAATATACATGTTGCAAGTTATAATCAATCGAAACTACTGCACTGACTCTTGCATCCTTTAAAGAGTATTTCTTATAATCAATATTGTTGCATTGACGCGAAAATGGCAATCTCTATATTTCTCTTCATCTTCAAGTCCAGCACATATATTTGGTTCTGTCAATGACTTATTAGGTCTGTAAAATAATTGTGTATGATAAATAAAATGAATAAAAATAACATCAATACTTCCATTTGTACCAACGTGACTGGGAGCCCATCCTTACCTTGATCATGTTTTACTAAGCATCTAGGTAAGGTTACTTCCTTCCTTTCCGAAGGTGGGCTACATTTGATCTGTACTAAGTGCAATAAGTTGGAGGGGCATTGTTTCATTAATTTTGGTTGGGGGTGTTTTTTTTGTGGGGAGGGGGGGGGGTCTACCGGTTTTTGGTGATTGTCAAATTTATTTTTATTTCAATTTTTTAAAGTATCATGTATGTGAGGTATTTGACGGCGGTTTGATGAACGTGTTTAATGAGTTTTTTTACTTCACTTTTACGTATTTTAAGGTCTCCTAGCACTTCTATTGATTGTTTGTGGATAGCATGATGTATTCCTACCATGATGGTAATAAGGGGGTTGACATTCCATCCAACAAATTTTCAGTGTTTGGATGAGGGAGTTATGTTTGTTGGATTTTTCTTGTATGGCAGTGTTAGGGAATATGTTGTGGCAATAAGTGAATTCTATGAGTTGTATGGTGTTTGGTGGGGTTGGGGTTACGGGGTGTTGGCTACCAGTTGGGGTACCAAGGATAAATAGAATATTGGGGCTCAACCAAGTTGGGCAAGTGCATGGGTCAATGGGACATGTGTATTGTAGCAACCATTGTAGGATTGCGATGTTTTAGGGCAAGGAGTGTTGGTTTCATGTGTTTACAAATGTATAACATCTTGTGTGTTTGTTGGTTTGAAGTGTATGGGTTATTTGATGGACAGTTTGGTTATGTCAGGCTATGCTTAGGCCTTTTATGTGTGGGTTTGTGCATGTAGTAGGTGTGGCACATATCAATTTCGTGATTGGGGCATATTGTGCAATTTGGGTTTGGGTGGGTGATTGGCCAGAAGGTGATTTTCCGTGATTCCCCATGTATTGGGCGTATTGGAATTTTAGTGTTTGTGTTATTTGTGCATGTGATATACCTTTGGCTTTCCAAAAGCGGTTTGATAGTTTGTGTTGAATTTGTTCATTAGGGACCCATTTGTCAACATATGCAAATTTGTTTTTTGCATTGTTAAGTTCTTGTTCTCGGTGGAATTTGTTTATGTATGTTTGTAGGTTGTGTATTTCTCCTTTGTATTTTCCGGTCAGGACTTCATCGAGCCAGTATGATATTGTGGCTTTCGGAGTTGTGCGCCATATTTTTGTGAATTTGACTTTGTAGTCTATGGGTGTGCTTTGGATGAGGTTGGCTTCCACATGTACGTTTTAGAATTCTAATATGTTTTGTGTGAGATTGTTGATCATTTGTTGATTTCATTGGGGGGGTCTTTGATTGTGGATACATATTATGGATGTATATTGGCTCTCATGTTGGTGTAGGTATTTGGGCCATTTGGATGTGGGATTGTATTCTATGGTGTGTGGCAGGATGGTAATCACTACATGCATGTCATTGTATATTGTTTTGGGTTTGCGTTCTTTGTGGTGACATATAAATATGGTGGTCGTACTGGGGTCTTCGTTGGCTGCCATTCTTATATGGTGGACAACTTATGTTGTGGAGTTGTGGTATGGTGGGTGAGCTAGGCCAATACCTGCCCATATTGATGATTTTGTTAGTCCGCTTGAGCCAAACAATAGGTCGTGGGTGTATGGTAAGTTATAGTTTGTGAGTTGAGTTGGACACATTAGAGGCAAGGAGTAGTATGAGTGTGTTCTTTGGTAGGGATAAATTATTGTGATTGTTGTTGATGGGTGGAGGGTTTGGTAGTTGTTGTCGGGATTATGTTTTTTGGGTTTTCTTAGGGAGAGTTGTGATGTAATGTTGGGTGAGCCACATGATTTCGGCGGCGAAGTCTTGTGGGGGTGGTTGTAGGAAGTTGGTCATATGATGTGTTTAGTTATGGGTGAACCCATCCCAAAAGCCATTGGAATCTTGAGGATGGGATGGTGGTAATGTAAGCTCATGCGTGGTCGAATATGTTGGAGTTGCGTCATTGGATTTGTATGATGGGTTTAGATGCTATGATGTTGTTGGCCAGGTTGCATTCTTTGATGGTTAGGTGCATTCCCTCAACATGGGTTTGAATGAATCTTCGGCCTTTGGATTGGGAGAAGTTGATGCATGAGTTGTAAGTTGCAAGTTTTTTTTTCCTTGTAATTGTTTTGTGTGTATTTGTTGAGTAGGAGTAGGTTATGGTCCAAAGTTATGTTGTTTATGTGGAATAGTTAGGATTCTTCCACCCATTTGGTGGTGGCATGGGGTGTTGTATTCCATTGACATAGGTAAAAAAAATTTGGCGCCTTGGGCTCCCCATTTATCTTTTCAAGTGGTGGTTTTGGTATTGATGGTGGCTTGCAATTATCTCAACTGGCTATTGTGTATGACCTAACATTCGATTTGCTTGCAAGCTTTGCACATTGCTTACAAATATGTTATGTGGACCTGATGTGGTTACTCTTCCTAATAGGATACTATATTGGAGTAGTATATGGCAAGGCTTGTAGTTAAGAATGGGCACTGAAATGGCATGTGTCATGACGAGATTGGAGTGTGTGATTAAAATATGTTAAGTATTATAGGTTTAACATAATGGTGAGATCAAAGGACAAACACCATAAGGACACATATTTAAAAGAGATTGGACCTCAAATGTAGGTGGACCTAAATGGACACCTACATTTGAGCAGGGTGTGGATCTAAGAACGATGTGTATTTGAAAGAGATTGGACTACATGCTCAAAACATGTTCCTCATTATAAATGCAATAGTCAACATAAATTGGGCCTAGATGACCACTTAGTGAATGCGAAAATCTTCACTTTAATAATGCATAAGATATTCATATGAGCTCCAAAAATAATGAGGCAAACGGCTATGCCCACAATTTGGATTTGCTACTCAACCCACACTAATTGCGTGTGGGTATCGAAAGAGAAGTGGGTGCAGACAGAAAAGTGTCCAAACAACCTTAGGATTAAATTTGAAAGAAAGTAATGGCATAAGTTCATGTGGCTTTGTCTGCTACAATGGCACTTCCAAGTTCCTGTTGCTGATTTTTGAGTTGTTGCACCTGTCCATTACTGGCCACTTTAGCAAACCAGCAGGTTCCTTAAAATCATAACTTAACCCTCTTCGTGTCTTCAAGTTACAATAGAGTTATCCGTGGGTTTATCTTTGAGAAAACTTTCTATTAAGAGCATGTTAGCTCATAATGTATTGGAGCCTATTTTGAAAGTTGGGTGAAACTTTTGGGACTTCCTTTTCCCATCTCAAAAAGTTTGAAAAAAATTTAAGATCTAAAATAGGGTATGCACGTGGGATCTGTTGTCTTAAATCCCAAATCAACCTATGCAACGTTAGCTTGACCCACCCATCCTAGTAGGACAAGTTAGAAAGCCGACTTTTAAAAGTCCAACACCACTTTTTGTGTATGATAACTTAAGCATTAAGAAAGCTTGGGCGACTTTATGTAAACGCTCATAAACTCAAGGTTTGGGACTAAGGGCCACTTCACACTCGAGCCAAGAGCTGTGACCACGAAATTGTGAGAGCCCAAAAGAAAGTGTCCAAAGGCCGTCCCAAGACACCTCCAAAATCATGTAGTATGGTCACGGATCTTCAAGTGTAGTGCGAAGGCATATGTGACCGGACCCTCAACCAAATGCTATTTCAATGAATTTCTATTCATGCGGGCCCTCACACATGATAAAATAGAATAAACCAACGGTTGTGAACATTCGAAGTGCCATGGTCTTCACGGTTTCGTGTTAGGCCTACCTCCAAGAGGTAGTTTTTGAAAATAGTCCAAGTGACCATGAAACATGATCCATGTGATGCCATGTAGGAATCCACGTAGACTTTACATCCACCTTGCATTCACATACTCCGTTGGTCCCTCAAGCATAGTGTGAAGCGAACTTGGACCAGCTCCGCCTTTTCCACCAATGAGTGTGCTTGAAGTGTAATGGTCCCGGGCTCTCAGTCTCGTGTGTGAAGTGGCCCTAAACCCATGGTTTCATCTCCTTTACTTATGCATAACTCTGGTCTGTCGTGTCTTATCTTTCCCCTTTTTCATCCGGCCCCTTGCAAAATGGGGTCATCAGTGCTCTCGCCACTGGCAATTCCCACTACTAACATAACCAGCTATCTCTGTGTCTTCATTGACACCCATGGATTTAATTGGGTTGTTGTTTTCATCAGTTTTTCTTATAGTCATCCTCAGTCACTTCTGTCTTTGCTTTAGCCAGACTTGCCAACTACCACGCTGTCTGTTAGTGTGGTATCTAAGTCATTGCCAACGAGTCCACACGTGAGTTGCCGTTTAACTTAGTTAACTACTGCACCGAATGTCCCATTTTTTTTAAAAGAGTTGGCGCAACTCTTCAATCATTTGGCATCCACCAACATGGGAGGAAAACTTATTAGATAAAGTTCATAGACTGGTTACCAATGCTTCCTTAGGTTGGGCCCACTTTCATGTAAGAGAGATATATAGTTTGTTACCTATTGGTATAGTTAAGGTAACTTACACTACGGGAATCGCAGTTTCTTAGCATTGGTTTTTCTTTCGTTGGATGTTTTTTAGATCTACTCGAGCAGTAGATTTCCATTCCATATTCATAGATTTCAAGCCCGTCCAGTGGAAGATAACTACACTAAATAGTATATTTAGTGTCATATGGTATTTAATGTCATCGCGGTAACTCTTCTAATAACACTTCATAGATAAGTTTACAAATATTGTCATCCCAACTTATTTTCAGTTCATCCCTTTCCCAAAATGCTCCTCATGGTTGTCGATGTGCAGTTGTGTGCCTTTCTTGCCCACTCTTATATGGCATAATGCATGAAACCCATGCCAATTATTGAAACAAAGTTTGGTATATTTTGCATCTTAACATTTATGTAGTCAATTATTGTCATGGATGATTAAAAGCTGGATAAAAATTCACTTAGCAATAATTGCAACATTGTAAATTTGCAATGCCTAATTTTTATAACAAGGAATGATAAATACTGTTAGGTTTACATTTAGTGTTGGTGACACAACACAAGAAAATTTACAATTAGTGTTGAGCAAGACAAATAGAATTGGCGACACTAAATATACTATTTAGTGTAGTGGTAACAAACTGCACTTCCCGTAGTGTTATGTGGCCCTATTGTGCACAACTCTCGACTCCCAACTCCCCATGCATATTTGATTGTTGGATCAAATTGGGAGTTCTTCTCATCCACTTAGCAATTGCTAATCAAGCAATTTTGTTATTTCAAGTTTCACAATTGGAGTTGACATGCAAAAATTATAAGAGGGCAAATTGAGTATTTTTATTTTTATCTTTATCTTTAAGTGATCATACAAGCCCTCCCAATTGTATCGAGGATCGGACTTAGAGAGACGTCCATAAATTGAGCACAAATCCCAATCTCATTTAGACACATGTTTTTTTGGGTGTTCATTCATAACAACAAGCCTTGTTGTAACATGTTAGTATGCTATATACCATATACATGGCAAATATCGTAGCTCTCTAGCAGCTTGGGCACCTTTCTGCCTAATAATTAATTAAAGTGTGAAAGTAAGTTAGGCAACCCATAAAATAATATTATAAAATTGAGTAGATTCAAAAAGTAATTTAAAATAAATTAGACATTCATCCAAGTCATTTTCATAATTCATGGATGATTTTCCTAATTTCATCTATGGCGGCTACAATTGACCTAAACACTTCCCGTAACCAACATTCCTTACCCTAAAGTTTGTCTTTTACTTGTATGTCAAGGTTTTGCTTGGCAACAAATTTTGCCTCGATTTGATGCTACTTTGTTGGATTCCAGTGAATGTCACTTGCATTACTGTGATTTTAGGCACTTTTTGAATGTTATTTCTTTTATTTTGGACACTCAACGAAATTAATTTCCCAAAAATTTAGGAACCTTTAAAATTATTTATTTTATGCCCAATATGCTAGAGAGTACGGTATATAAGGTGTTCAATTAAGAAGAGTGTCAATCTTATATGGTCCACGCGCTTTAAGGTACATTGGTCTTATTCGGTTAACTGTCTCAATTGATTATTGGACACGTATATTTGAGTGGTGTGTGGTATTGTGGTAATATGTGAGGTTAGGTTTAAGAACAAAACCCAACACGACATTGCTTATAATAGATTGAACTAAGTGCTCAAACTTTAGCAACCATGTTAGACCTAATGACCAACACAATTGAGGGGGGACAATTGAATAGACCTAATGACCAAAATAATCAACGACAAATGCATTTTGATAATCATAACCAAATCAAAGGAGATCCAAATTTCAATATGGTTTTTGTTGGTGCTTCATCATAGATTTGCTAATGCAACACAAGTTTCCTTGCTTAAATTTGATCAATTCAGTTAGAGAATATGAATAGTGAACTGAAAAAACACCCACATGCCTTAGTTGGTAATGAGTTAATCTCAAGTTTATGGCAGATGACCTTATGTAAGGTAATGAGGCCTTAAAGTAACATATGATTCCCTTTGGCAACACATATTTTTAATCCTTAGGCCATCATGTAACGGTGCCATTGTGTAAGCCATTATTAAAAGCGATTAATCATATTCGCAGCAGTAAGTATAAAATAACACCACTTCAGCCATTCATAATAGTGGTGTAAGAAGAATGCAAGAACACTCTTAGAAGAGCACCAACTTTGCCCAATCACAATGATTGATTGGGGATCTATGCACTCAATAAGGCAATGTAAGAAGTGATTCAAAAAAGGACAACACCTTCATTTAATAGAAGATCCTCACTAGCAATAAGGTTGATTTTGTGGTGATTCTCACTTAGCAATCCAACATCAATAGACCCCCCCCCAATGGACAATAACATGCTCTTTCCTTAAGGTGACTTTGAGGATTTGCATAGGTTGCATATGATTTTTTTGTTTTATGATTTCTCCCCCCCCCCCGTAGACTTTGTATAGATTCGTTGATCTGTGGATTTTTTTTTGAAAAAACTCCAAGCTACTTAACCATCATGAAATAGCAAAAGTTTCTTAAAGTGTCACTTCAAGGCCAACGTACCTTATTGTCTTCTACATTTTCTAAAGTTGATTATGAACAATGAATAGGGGAGAACCGACCACTACACTATTTTTTGCATTTAGTGTTAGCAACAGTAATTACGAACCACAACACTAAATGCCAGTGACGCCCTTAATGTTGCATACACTAAATGCCAACCTATACACTAATTATGAACTAATTTAAAATTTGGCCATGTTCAGATTTTTACATCTCCACAATTAGTGTTATAATATTTTTTATGTTTTGTGTTTTGTTGCCGCATGGTTGCACCACCACCATCTCTACCACCACTACATGACCAAATCCTTGATCGGCCACTATGTTTGCATAGGAAATTATCCATTGAATACAAGAAGTACACACATTTAACGCAGCCAAGGTAGAGAAGGTGGCGGCGCAGGGAACACTATTTGTCAAGTGGTTGGTAGATAGTGTTGCAGGTAAATGAATAGTAACAACATTAAACGTAACACAACACTAAATGCAAAAAACAATGTAGTTGCAGACGAACCAGTTGAGTTTGAGAGACAACCAAAGGCCACTTCACACATGAGACTGAGAGCCCGTGACCATTACACTTCAAGCACTCTCATTGGTGGAAAAGGCGGAGCCGGTCCAAGTTCGCTTCACACTATGCTTGAGGGACCAACGGATAAGTGAATGCAAGGTGGATGTAGAGTCTACACGGATTCTGATATGGCATCGAATGGATCATGTTTCATGGTCACTTGGACTATTCTCAAAGACCACCTATTGGAGGTAGGCCTAACACAAAACTGGGAGACCATGGTACTCCGAACGTTCACAACCGTTGATTTTTTTTTTTTTATCATGTATGAGGACCTGCATGAATAGAAATTCATTGAAATAGCATTTGGTTGAGGGCCCGGTCACATATGACTTCACACTACACTTGAGGGTCCGTGACCACACTACATGATTTTGGAGGTGTCTTGGGATGGCCTTTGGACACTTTCTTTTGGGCTCTCACAATTTCATGGTCGCAGCTTTTGGCTCGGCAGTGGTCCTAATTGAAGTTCAAGACTTTAGGAAAACTACCAATCATTTTAGATGAATATCAAATTAATAAAGAAAAACCAAAATATCACATTATGTAACTGGTTGGACTTGGAAACACTTGGATTTTGACAGATTATGCCCAAAAATCTTCCCGGGCACTGATTATGAATGTAAATTTTCAACCCTTGGTTTCTTTTCAGTGGGAAACGGGAGTGAGAAGAGGACGTTCATTAGCCATACTTACACTACTAGAAAAACAGAGTCCAAATTAACAAAATATTAACAATTTTTTGTTAATTTGGACACTGTAACGTCCATTTTTACAAATTTTTGTTAATTGTACCCAAATTAACAAAAATTTGTCATTCTTTTTTGTTGATTTGGATAGTGCAATTACCATATCGGGAATCTTTTTGAATCTTTTGATAAAGTTTTGAATTATTAAAAATATTTATAAACCTTTAAAAATCTTCAATATACAATGTAGATTTAAGAATAAGTACACAATTCGGTGCTTATTAAAGTCAGCAGACTTCAGAGGCGATTCAGACCTAGTAAAAAAAAAATTGGAAAAACTTCTAACTAGAAAAAGTTGACAAATCAAATTTTTCAATTTTTTCTAGTTAGAAGTTTTTCCAAAAAAAAATTTTTACTAGGTCTGAATCGCCTCTGAAGTTTGCTGACTTTTTTAAAAAAAGGAAAAAACCCGAAAAGCTAGTTAAGTAGATTCTAAATTCCATATATATCACTTGTGAGTGGTTGGTGCGTTGGCAAGAGCGTTGGCCTCTAACCACGAGGTCTCCGGTTCGAACCCGGAAGGCCTCACTTTCCGTATGGCCATTGTGACGTGGCAAACGGGTGTCCCCCCACGTGGCAGTTGGATTGTTGGACACATGGCACTGCCCTAGATGATGAAATCAACATTTTTTGTTAAAAAATGAAACATTGTTTTGTTAAACTTTGACACTTTTTTGTTAAAAAATTAACAGTTTTGTGTTAAAAAATACCCAAATTAACACGTCCTAATAAACCAAAAAAATCAACACTTTTGTGTTGAGTTTTGTTAAATTGGTCACTGTTTTTTTCTACTAGTGTTAGTCAAAGAAGTCGTGAGATTGACAATAGGTATGGCCTCAAAATTAGCCTTGACCATGTCAAGAATGTGTTGCGAGACATATCGTTAATGACGTTCGTCCTTCCCAACTCATGGGTGCTTGATGGAAGGGGACTCCTTCCTCCCGTGTGTTTCTATGGCCAAGTGAACATGGAACGTTGATGTCACCTCGGTAATGCCCAAAAATAAAAATAAACATAAAAATAAACATATTTCATTGGGTGTGAATACGAGTATGTTATTTTATAACCCATTTTGTTCATGTCATTTCTTCACGTATTAGGTATCGTAATTTTATGGTAAATTTTCATGTGTCGGTTGATATTATCAAAGTTTTGAGAGTCAACATGTGTGGAATAAGAGGGTCTACATATGAAATACTTGTCTTGTTGTCAAATATGCAAGTTGGTATGTGTCAGTTATCACATTTACCCAATGCAGATGAATAGATTTATTGAACTTTCTATCTTGAGATTCTAGAAAATGAAAATAAATTTTGAAAACATGGAGGCAAAGTTTAAATAGAAATTATGACAATCTCAAGTCCACATATCATGTTTTATACAAATGAGATGTTCTTCTTTTAAACCAAAGTTTGTTTCTGATCCTGCAATAGAGAGGCGGCAAACTACCCCTCCTCTTGAACATCAACCCCCCTCCCTTAAAATTATATCAACCATCAACTCTTCATTCAACGGAGAAATAAAAATAAAAATAAAAATGATTAAATTAAAAACACACACATACACACACACACACACATTGTCATGTAGAGAAGAGGGGGTCAAATTGTTGTTATTGATTGGTTTTTGCAGACTTGACCAGCCACATATAAATGTGCCCTTAGGAGATTCTTAGCTAAACCTCCAACTGACCATTTTGTGAAATTGTTATTTTGATGACACAAACAATCATTTTCCACCTCTCAATGGAATTGCACCCTTTACCCCTTCCTTTTTACCCTTGACCAATGAAGTTTGTTCTATATATCTTACCTATTTCCCAAAGGATCAAAAATTTGGAAACTTGTATGATAATTTTTATAGTGACTAAGTGTACCACCAAGTCATCGAGGGGTTGTAAATAACAGGCATGTGGTTATGGGCAAACCACATCCAAACCATTTGTTCACAAAAGCCATCCTATGGTGCATGGAACCATCTGGGCAGCCCGAACGTAATTTTAATGGATGAAGTTTTAGAGATGAATAATATTAAGTGTTTACATAATGGAACAGTTGATCATATTTAATTGCGTCACATTGATTTTCATCGGAGAGGGCTTGGGTATTGTGGTTAATACCCCATGCACTCCCATTTGGGAAGGAGTAGATAGGGGTTTGAATCCCCTTGCTTTCACACACTCAAGATAGCCAATTGATGATTATTCAATTGGGTTTTTTCATCCCGGGCTTCGCGAGAAGGTGAAGGTGGAAATTCCATCCAACCTAAAGTTTCATAGACTCTGCCTCAGGGGGAAAAAAATCAAGAGTTGGGACAGTGTACGAGCCTTTAGATATGTTAGAAATGCAATTTACGGTGGATATTTGCTCTGCCCATGACCACACGGGAGACGTTCACAATGCCTTAGTGATGCAGAGTGTACCGTGCGCAGTTGAGCACGAGTGTATTACAATCCCAAGTCCTTGGTAGACAATGTTCTATTAACACAAACAAGACACCAACGTACTCGAAGTCAAGTTGTGTATACATTTGTCAAAAGCACATTAAGAATGTGGGAACATGGCATACACATGGTTGTATGGACTAGAAATGCAAAAATTCTATTTTCATGTTTCATAGTTTGTGACAACAAGTGCGAACTAAGTAGCAGTTAAATATGACAAGTAGGTACTTGATACACCACAAAAACAATTACTATCACTACAAGTATTAAGGCTTCTTAATCGGACACCTATGTTTGAGTGGTATACATGGCAAGGCTTGTAGTTATGAACATACACCAAAATGGCACATGTCATAGTGAGATTGGATTATGTCATCGTAATACAAATATTAATAGAAAGTATATAATTGGAAGGGCCTATGCGATCATTTAAAAAGAAATATAATCTTCTACTTTGATTTCTTGTGATTCATGCACCTTTAACTCCGATTGTGTAACTATAAATTAAAATTATTGTGGAGACATTTCCCAATCCGATCCGACAGCCAAAATAGGTTGTGGAGTTGGAAGTCTTCACAATAAAACTACATACCTTAAATTTGAGTTTAGGTGTTATGGACTTTTGATGAGTTCATAAATAAGCAAGCAATTTTTTGGAGTTTGTGAACACTTGTGCTTCAAGTGTTGTTATATGTACTCACCATGTAGCCATTATGTAGGTGATTGTATATTAAAAGATTGTGACATGATGTGCGCAAACATCTGGCACCACAATGGAGATATTAAAGTGGGTATGCAATGACAATTTAATCCATAACTATCTAAAAACTTGTTTTTATGATGATGGCAACCTCAACCACTATATGATATCTAATCTACTTGTAGTGTGACATTCTTGGCTAGGGCAATTGATTCTTACTCTAAATTGGGTGCCATTTGAATCATACCAAAGATATAAAACATAATCGATTATACTATATCATGTGAATTTATTATTTCAAATTTGACTAAACCCCAAGATCAACATCAAAGACCACGAATTAGTCTAGATTGATCCAATTGGGATGAATGGGGCAAGTTTTAATTGGATCCTATTTACATTGGTAAGATTGATTGTTTTTGTTTTTGTTTTTTTTTTGGGGGGAGGGATTCTTGTGGTAAGAGCATGGTCATTGGCAACTCATATAACATGGCAATATGCTATATGTCTAACATGATATATGCAATAAATATGACATTCATGAATTGCACACTCGTGCACAATTCATGAAATATATTTGTATATTAAGTCGCACCTTATTTGCACATGGCTCAGTGATACATGTGAATCTAGAGCTTATTTTGTGGAATGAATGAAAAGGGGAAAGACCAAAAACGTAAACAACGGTGTATCACTAAATAATGGTGTTTTATGCATGAGAATCTATTCCATGGATGTGCTAAATAGGTGATTCTTCAGTTGTCCACTCGCTCAACAAGGATGGCGATATGTTGCTAACATCATGTGGCAACTTTTTGCCAAAAAAGGTAATCTTGATCCAAGAAAATTATTTTCTATGATGCAATGCATCTTTGATCAACCTTTATGCAAGACTTTAGAACAATTCAGTTGTATCTGGTTTTTCTTGAGGAGTGATAGTCCATGGAGTAATCTTGATCCAAGAAAATTATTTTCTATGATGCAATGCATCTTTGATCAACCTTTATGCAAGACTTTAGAACAATTCAGTTGTATATGGTTTTTCTTGAGGAGTGATAGTCCATGGAGTATTTGGCGCCAACGAAACGATATGGTTTTAATACCGTAGTACCATAGCAGGTTCGTCCTAAAATAATTCTAAAAATAAAAAACGTAAAAATTAGAAAATTCTGAAGACAAAAAAACGAAAATAGAATAAATTAGTTTTTGAAATATTTTGCTATTTCTAAGCTATTTAGGGCATTTTTACTTATTTTTTTGCTAAAAAACAAAAATTGAGAAATTCAGTTTTTGAGAGGCGAACCTTATTTTTTCAAAAAAATTAAATATTCGTTCGCCAGGTGGCGAACCTGCTATGGTGTTACGGTACTTTGCAATGGCCCACACATGAAGTCATTTGGGATGCCTTACAAGATTATGGTGGGATTGAGTGGAAGCGGACTCTCTCGGATTTGGAAAAAGCCTTTGAAGTTGCTTACCAAGATATCCTTAACAATTTTGATTCGATTTGGGGGGTCAAAGGTCTTATTGTGACTCGTAGCAACTTAGTGGTTACATGGAAGGTTAGGCCTAAGATGGGCATTATTTCTTAATTTCCCCTCGGGTTGCATTGGTTCTCCCGCGGTGGTTGTTATTGGTTCATGTTTGCAATTGATTTTTCAATTTGTGCCAAAAAAGAGAGGATGTGCTAAGTACACTCTGAACTATGTAGTATCACACTTGTGGCAACCAAAGTGCACGTGATATTATGGAGTTTTGTAGTGTTAACACGAGTGCGTGATAATATAGAATTAGTGTAGCACGTGACATTATGCAACAACACAAAGGAGATGTGAGGACAATTAGAATTCGTTCTCCCGTCACCTACACTAGTGTGGTCCACTCCACTTGGTCTTCCCGGGCGATGTGGCAGATGCATGCACCAACATTCAAACAAGTGACATAAGAAGAAGAAGAAGAATAAGAAGAAGAAGACACTCCACATGTTGACACATGGTGCAATGCAAGGGTGTGGGTTGACTTCTTTGGTGGTTTGCAAATTTCGTGATATAAGGGAGAGAAAGGTGATAATAAGGAGTGAGATTTGAACTATGCACATCCGTTCCCTAGGGTTTTAGGATATTAGAGAGTGAGTGACATCATGGAGGTTGATATTATGGAGTTTAGGGTGTAGGTTGTGTGGGGGGAGGATATTCCAAAGCAGAAAGATCATGGTATGGCAAATAAATAGATAAAAACATGGACAAGATTGGTCTTATATGGGTATAAAATGTAGAGAAATACAATAATTGAGATGTTTATGCAAGTGAAAAATATGTGCTATTTATAAATAGGCAATATAATGATATATATATATCAGTATATTGTCTATTTATAGAGAGATATATATATACACTAGGAAAAATTGGACCATATGACCCTTCTAGTATTCACGTTGCATTGATTATCCCAATTAGTGTGTGTTATTATTCAAATACACAATTTAATGACATCTTATGTAGGAGTTCAATTTTTATTAACAAAAGTTCAACATGTTGTTCGAACATTATAGAACATAAATGACTTTGCTTGGTAGAATATTACATTCTCATTGAATAGTTATAGCACCGTGCAACTCCTAATAATAACATGCACTAAATGGGATAATCAGTGTAGCTAATGCTACTTAATCATCTTATTGTATATATTTGCTATATTTTTGCCTCAAAATCAACAATAGTAAAACAAAAAAATATGAGTCACACTTTACACATAAACAACGTACACTCTAAACTCCGTAGCATCACACCTGTGGCAACCAAAGTGCACGGGATACTATGGAGTTTTGTAGTGTTAACATGGATGCGTGATACTAGTGAATTAGTGTAGCATGTGACACTATGGAATAACACAAAGTGCAACATATTAAATGGTGTGGTGTGGTCCACTCCGCTTCGCCTTCCCGGGCGATGTGGCGGATGCATGCACCAACATTCAACAAGTGCCATAAGAAGAAGAAAAAGAATGAGAATAAGAAGGTGACACTCCACATATTGACACATGGTGCAATGCAAGGGTGTGGGTTGACTTCTTTGGTGATTTGCATTAATGACAAAATTCGTGATATAAGAGAGAGAAAGGTGACACTAAGGAGTGAGATTTGAACTACGCACATCCGTTCCCTAGGGTTTTGGGATATTAGAGAGTGAGTGACATTATGGAGGTTGATACTACGGAGTTTAGGGTGTAGTACCGTCTATCACAAAACACGCTACAGAAGATTTCGTTTCTTTTCAACAAGGACTTGATGTCTTGTTGTTTAGCCAAGACCCCACAAATCTTACTTCAAAATGAAAACGTAATTGAAAACATAAAATTACACACAACTCTCTCTTCGTTCCATGATTTCTATTTCTAATCAACGGTGCACGGATACTCATATTCAAACTAAGCTCCCAACATCCCATAACATTGTTCTCAAATCATGCGTCAGGATATACCTGCCTTGCAAAACAAGGCAAGTCCCTCGAGTAATCTTATGAAGTATATTATAACACTTAATTGACGTATTTAGCTTTAGCTTGTTCAATTTCATAATGCACATCTTTTTTGGGGGGCACAAATTGAAAATTTAATTGCAATAAAGGACCCAAAGTACAACTGACCCGGGTGAACCAGCGCAACCCAAGTGGAAATCAAGAAATAATACCCATATGCGGTCTAACTTTCCAAGTGACAACTAAGTTGCTCTGGGTTACAACAAGGCCTTTGACCCCCTAAATTGAATCAAATTCGTTCAAAATGTCATGGTAAGCAACATCCGGGGCCTTCTCCAAGTCCAAGAAAATCCACTCGATCCTACCATATTCTTGCAAGGCGTCCCAAATGGCTTGGCGAGTTTTCTCAATGGGCCATTGCAGATTATTAAGCACTAGATCATTATGTTGGCGCCAGATAATCCATGGGATACCTCTCCTCAAGAAAAACCGAATGCGATTGAACCGTCTGAGTGTCTTGCAAAGTGGTTGATCAAAGAGGCATTGCATCATAGAGAAGGATTTCCTTAAATTGAGATTCCCTCTTTTGACAAAGAGTTGCCACATGATGTTGGCAGCGTATTGCCACCCTTGTTGAGCAAGTGGACTACTATAGAATCTATGCTCCACCAACTTGACCGACTGTGGGCTGCAGTGAGGGCAACTTTTGTCAATCTCCGCCGAGATTTTACCTCGCTATTCATTAACTGCCACTGCCTTATGGATGATTGACCAGAGGAAAGCAACCTCTTTTTGTGCCTTAGCTTTGTGCCATATGATATTCCACTTAGGGGTAGTGGAGGGAGGAATTTCATTTCGCCACTTATGTGGAATCGATTTTTTAAGTGCTACTTGTTTGGTGATCCATTTCCTCCCTTCTTTGGAAAACAAAGGTGTAACTTCTAGCCACTACCATCGGGTAGGGTCAAAGAAAAGTTGATCAAGTTTCCCAAAAAAAATTGAAATTGGTTTGGTTGCTCCTTCTCATAAGACTATCTACCCTGACTCGCACCAGCCAACCCGAGAATGCCATAAGTGGAGTTCATAATGCACATCAAAGACCCAATTGAAATGAAAAAAACCACAAACCTATGGGGAGTTATTATACCCCAAGTTCTTTTATCTCGACAAGAGTGACGGGATCCACCTCAAAGAACAAGACATCTACATTGTTATGTGCAATTAGGTTGATCTCATGAACAAGTTGACTTTCCACTCATGCAATTTACCTTGGATCAAAACCATATTACAAAAGTTTATAACTTTGTTAATCCATCGGTATAGCAAGCACAATAAAAATAATAATTCACATGTTTTGTTATTGCAATAGTAACTAATCAAAATAGTGTGGAATATCATTATATTGGCGTGGGATGACCTAATTGCACATATATTGTACATTGCACATTGTTATGTGCAATGAGGCCAATCTTGCAAATAGGTTGATTCTTTAGTGTTCACCCATGCAATTTACCTTGGGTGAAACCCATATCATAGTGATGAAAAATTGTTCATTCATTTGTATAGCAACCATAGTAAACAAATTTTCTTGTATTCTTATATTGTGGTATTGATAAACATTCAAAGTAGCAGTGTGAAATGTTGTAAATTAGTATGGGCCAACCTAATTGCACATGATATCGGTGGCCACTCCACACACGAGCCAAGGGCCGCGATGATATGCTCGTCAAGCCCTTGATTATCATCCGAAGGCCATACCATTGACACGGCCTACCGAGATTTGTGTTGGGCCTAGCTCTTGGAGATGGACCTCATGCAAATTCCCGCAAACCATGAAACGTTATTTGTTTGCCATGTAGGAATTCATGTAAAATTTTCATCCATGATAATTTGTTTGAGCCCTTAGGCCTTCACCTTCTAGTGTGAAGTGAACTTGGACGGTCTCAGGATTATCGACCAATGAGAGATCTCAGAATGCAATGTGTGAAGTGGCCCGTACTCGGCTGGTTTTTCCTTGTATATGGAATCAAATCGTTATTTTTACTTACATTGTATTTTTTTTTGAGACATAAGGCCGACAGGCCAGCGCCAAAGCACATGAGGCAGTTGACCACCTGGCAAGTTTCTGTCAAGTAGAGAGGAGATTTCACAGCCAGGAATCGAACCGCCAACCTCTTCCTTGAGATTTGGGTATCTCTCCACCATCATCTAGTACACTATTGTGTCTAATTAGTGTGGGTGGGAAATGCACGTGGGTTGGAAATTAGTGTGGTCCACACTAAATTTCAAGTGTTTGGGTCACTTTGGATGAAAAATGTAATGTCATCCATCCGTGTGTGTTAGGGTTCTCCGCAAACAGCCTCCGTTAGGTCAATGTGGGGAAAGTCTTCAAACACAATTGGATGAAATTATGAAGTTTCATCCAATTGTGGAAACGACAAAACCCACACAATTTTTTCACCTTTGAAATTAGTGTGGGCCACTCTAAATTATAATTTGAAATTAGCGTGTTTTATTAGGAATTAGTGTGGCCCACACTAATTAGACACAATAGTGTAGTTTAGGGTCATCTCGGACAATTTTTACTTACATTGTAAGATCCTCACAATCAGTACTTTGCATAAAAAGTAGAGCTACTTACAAGTACTAATATTCCTCTTTGGAAGGGCAGTAAGCTAAGTTAAGTGGGCCTAATAAGAGGGATATATTTGCACATGCCAAACGATGGCCCTCTTTAAGATTCCGTCCGCCCTCCAAGGTTTCTACTTTGAAGTCCGTACTAACTTGGCCTACTATGTAGGCAACCATCGTGGTTTATAATAGGATGTGGATTGGAAATCAACCATGGATTCTTCTATGTTACTTGAAATGTTACGCGTTCCCCGCCTCTCCAAATCCCTTGAGCTTCTACAACCTCGGGTTGGTTTTCTAACACCTACAAAACATGCTCGCTCTCTAGAGTTTCATTGTTCATTCATCCCATTTAAAACTCACTAGACTATTTTGGGATTTTTGATCTTCTTTTAGGGGTTAGTTCATCTAAAAACAATAGTCACTTGATTCTATAATAATATCAACGTTTTCATCTTCCCCTTCAGTAGGTGTTGTGAACATTCACCCTCACAACCTCTTATTGAAGCAAGCATTATCGTAAGAAAAATATTTTCCAAAAGTTTGCACTCAATTCCACTAACCTAAAATTTGGATAATGATTGTGAAGATCTTGTAAGCCCAACATTTTTTTGGCACCCCACTCCTCGATACAAATTTTTTTTACAGAAATTCTAAGTGATTAGTTTGTGAATCACCTCCACATTGTTTAGCCTTCAAATCTACTACAGGAAGCACATAACAATACTCAACTCCTTGGTTGCATCCTGTGAGACCATGTATTTGTAAAGCATAATGCTCTTTGAATTTCGGGATCTTTTGTTTGTAAAAAGCACTCATGTTGTGTACTATAAAGTTTTCGACAAGCAAAGAGCAAAATACGGAAGGCTAAAGCCAATCCATGTAAAATAAGGCACGTTGGCCAACGTTGGTCCAAAGGGACGATTGAGGACGTACTGCCTGTGTGGGCCTTGTGAATGTCTACAAAGCATGGTAGTGCATTTGATTGGTAGTAAATTTATGGGGGGGGATAATCAGGGGTTGTTTCTTTCCAAGCTTGCATTTGTTAAGGATAAGGTATGCTAAGTATTTAATGACATTGTTTTGTAGTGTTTGAATTTGTGGCATCGGGATGTGGAGATCTTTAAGTGGGTTAATTGTGGAATGGTTCATGGCGCAAATAAGTGGAGCTAGGTGTCAGTTTGAGAGGCCGTGGTGACATATTGTGTTTCAAGATAAATTTCTTGCACAAAATTTCCATGTGTTGGTCATATTGCAATTTCAATAGTTGTGAGAGTCGTGTGTCGGTAAGGGTGGGGAAGGTCCAAAAGTTGTTCAACCAAGGATAATGTATATTGTAATTGGTAAGCCATTTATTAACATATTCAAAGGTTTGTGTGGCTTATAGATGATGATGTAATGATGTTCATATTTGCTTGTGCATGTAGGGTCGCGAATGGAGCCATCAAGTTGTATAGATGTATGATGGCTAGCGAGCCAATAAGGCAGTGGTATGGGCAATGAGGTGGAATGGTGAGTCTAGTACGATGGGGAGTTGGGAACCTTGTTTGGCCAATTTGTCTACTTCGTCATTACCATGTATATTTATATGGGCTCGGACTTTTGTATGGTAATGGGTAAGAATTGCTGGATGTGGAAAATGATGGTTGCAATTAGAAGTTTCTAGGTGGAGTGTTGAGAAGAAAATGTTGTGTGTGTGGTTGTTTAAAAGAGAAATTTGATTGGGAGTATCCATGAATATAAAAATGTGGTCAAAGGATTTTGTGTATGTTGGATTGCCATGAGGAGTGCATATAATTCACCTACGAGTATGTTAAGGTAGCCATGAAGTTTACATACAATCGCAATATTGGCTAGGCCATTATATACCATGGAATCAACAATGTTACCAGTGTCGTCATCGTTTGGAGGTGTGAAAGGGCCATGTGTGTAGCAATTTTTTTTTGGTGGAGGGTAACAAAGGGGGATGATTGGGATTGGGGGAAGGGGGTTGTTTGGATGAGTGAATCCATTGTGGTGGTATTTTTTGGATGCGAGGTGAGGTAGAGGGTGCTAAAACCTGCACCCCATCCAAAACCAACACCTATAAACGCCTCCCAATCACCAACACTCTACTACCTTGAAGCGTTCCCCATGGTGTAGGAGTGTATGGGCCCATGCAGCGAATAAATTTGAAGGGCTGTACCCGTTATTCTGGGGTGCAGCCGTTCACTTTCCGTTCAACAGCTGGGCCAACCGTTCAAAAGGGACCGGCATAAATTCTAGGAAACCTTCAAAGGGAAGGGCATTTTTAAAACAACCGGTCCCTTGGGCCTTCATACCCTCAGGAGATCCGGCTAGCTCATTTCCCTAGAGGCTCCGGCTTGTGGCTGATGCAATCTTGCATATACGCTCATACCCTCGGGAGAACCGTAGATACCCTCCCACACCCGGTGAGAACTACGGGCCGCTCTTATCTTTGGGGCCTGGGCGACGGGAGAATGTCAGTGACTCAGTGCAAAGTTCAGACTTTGAGGCTTGCGGTGCACTGGTGTAGAGCGGAAGAGCATGCAGTGGAGCTGTCAGAATCTGTGATCCAATTTTCATGAATGATATACAGTGACGCAGGTAGGGAGCACCAAGTACTTTCCAATTGCAAGGGGACTCGGGACTTGGGAGGTCGGGCCCAGAGGTAAGTATAAATTTTCTTGACTTAGGGTTTGCTTTATTAGACATTCGTTGGTGGGTGAAGCATAGTAGCAGGTACACACGTTTTGTATATTAATTTAAGGTTTTGGGCCCTTGGATAAGTAACCAGATTCTCTAGTGGTTGTTGTACCGAATTAGATGTTAATTCTTTAGGGTTTGATGCGTGCATTAATCTGACTAATTTCAGAGAGATTTCAAAGTTCTATTGTTTCTTTTATGATGAGTTCGCTATTTAGAACTACTTCTAACATTGTAACAGTCCAGATATATGTGGATTGTCTGATGCGAATCTTGAGCTGCATCAAATCTTGTATCTTATTTATACAGTATTGTGATCAATTAAATTATTAGATATCTAGTTTGATTATCATGGTTGCCAGTTGGGTGATAGATTTTCGCTTCATCTCAATTTGTAAATGATATTAAAAGAAAGATCGTCCAATGCAGGTAGAGGCGGAACTGACCGAGCTTGAGCTAGAAGAGAGGTCGGATTATTTGCAGTCACTTGGTGTTAATGAAGGAGGATTGGGCTCACTTCTACGAGCTACATACAACCTGCTGGGATTGCGGACATATTTTACTTATGGAAAAAAAGTTGGGAATCTACTCACAATTAATCCTAATTGTTTCATAGTAGTCATGCATTCATACTTCTTGTAGCAATTTGATTTTATTAATTCAATTAGGGTTTCCTATTTCTTTAAAAAAAAATTCAAAGTGATGTAGGAGACTTGTTGCTTCTTTCTTGGTGAATTACTTATTTCTGAATGAGTTAGGGTTACGGGTATTTTTGCATTGGGGCTTCCTGTACTAGTTCATATGTTAATTCTTGATGCTAGTTGTTGATTCAGATGCTGTTTCATTTAAATTTTTTTTGAATGTGAGAGTAATTAGGGAGTTCTATGAATTCTTAATTTCTAAATTACCCACGTTTGTAGGGTTGAAGGTATTGATGTGTTCTTCATTGTTGTTCCAATTACATTTTCTTCATTTACTTAGGGTTAAAAGTATTTATTTTTTTGGTTGATTGCAAACTGATTATGTGTAGTGTGAGTTCTGTTTTTCCTTACTTGGTCAATGAGGTATTTGGATATGGTGTACCATTTTTAAGATGTGATATTTACTGTACTACTTTTCATTTCTGTACTTCAGTTGGGCTCTGGTGCACTAAGTATTTTCCATGATTTTTGAGTGATAAACAATTTAAATTGCTCTCGTGCTATTGTCACAGACGTGCCATACCGGACTTCATCCACACCCCACGGGTTCTCCGTGAGATCTATACCGACCCTGCAACAGGGAAGCTTCTCAAAAGCTTTCCCAGAGAGCGGCGGTTAAGTATATTTAGTTGCTATTAGTTTTGGGTAACTTCTAGAAGGTTCTACATGTTTTCACTAGTTTTCTAGAACCTTCAACTAGTTTCCGGAAGCTTCCACAAGCTTCCGTATAGCGCTAGTAGTTTCTGGAAGCTTTCACAAGCTTATGTATAGTCATAGTAGTTTCCGGAAGCTTCCACATGCTTCTGTATAGTCCTAGTAGTTTCCGGAAGCTCCCATAAGCTTCCGGAAGCTCCCATGGATGTTTTCCAAGGTCTCTAGGACCTTACTCCGGAAGTTTCTTTTAGTCTAATATAAATAGAAAGTCGATGGTCATTGTCCTTCACTCTCTTCAACATGACTTGTACATACTCTTCCAGTTATTAATATTACTTCTAATTTCTCACTTCGAATGTTATTCTAAGTCTTGTGTGAGGAATCATCTCACTGGTCTATTTTGGTCTCCTTTTGAGGTATCTCCTCAATCTAGTCTTTTGTTCTATCACAGAGTTCTCATCCGCAACAACTGTTCACATATTCATTTCTATGTGATTTACTGTTTTTTAATCAATATTTGATCATTCATGTACCAATTTATATGTGATTCAGTTCTCGGGGTTTCATGCAATATTTTTTTGTTTCAATTTATAATTGCAAGACTAATAAGATTTCATGCTTTAATTTTTTCTTTTGGTTTTATAATGATGTGAAAGCTGAATGGTCTCTTTCTAGTTAAATTACCTATTTCTATGTGAGTCAAGGTAAACATTTTCTCTTCATTCAATTTAGATTTTATGTATTTAATTTTTTTTGTTCATTTTAGGTTGATTTCGGAGATGTACTTTTTTTCATGGTCATAACTTACCTACTTCTGTTTCAAATTTGTAACATAGGGCGCAGAAAGGTCATGACGCAACCCACACTCACAAGATTCATGAAGAGAGCTAAGGTTGAAGATAATTCACATAACTTCATTGTCTGCAGCAATAATGAGTCCGTCATTGGAGGTGAAAATTCAAATGCAGATGGGAATTTGGATTTACACCTTCTTGCTCAAGATGATTCTTTTCAGGAGCAGCCGTCACCTATAAGAGAATAATCATCTCAGCTCCAACCATCACCCACATGAGAGAAGTCATCTGAGTCCCAGACCATGTATAATCAAGTTTTATATGAACAATCTTACATGTCCATGTTGTTGGATATTCTTGCAGTTGGAGATGGAGAAAAGAGTTTGACAGCCAAAGAACGTGAATTTTGAGATCAATGGAAACTTCAATTTCCATGGATACGTCCAATCACGGTAAATGGTCTCACTCGTGTGAAATATATTTATTGCGAAAGATTTCAGGTCAAGGGTCCTCTTGGAAAATGTGAGGGCTGTAGAAATTTGCAACGAGGAGCACTCAATGACCACAACAAGTCCACCCGCCATTGCTATGCACGAACAAGATGGCTTTCTATGAATAGACAATGTAAGCTCATTCCACAGCATGTGTCTTCTACAACTGAAGGTATGAAAGCCAAAATCATAACCGCAATAAAATTCATGTATTTTATTGTACTCAATTGCCTTTCTATGTCTTGTTACACGTTCATGTGCAACTTTGTAAAAGAGATGGATTTTGGAGGCTTACCTGGCAGTAAAGACTATGCAACCTATACAAATGCTATTTTGGGAAGGGAGTTCGTGATTGCTATTGCTCAACACATTGAATCAAATCAGGTAGAGGAGGTAAGTGTAAGCCCAAAAGGGTGCCCACATGTGTGGTTACCCTTAAAAGTTATTAGGAATTGTTTCTTTTTATTGTGATTGTTATTTCAAAACTAAAAAGAATGCAACCCTTGTGTTTGGAGTGTGTTAGAGTTAACAAGTGAATTATATCACTTGTTGTGAGCCCAAAATGGTGCCCACATGTGTTCTTAATCCTTTGAAATTATTAGAAGTTATGTTTTGATGTTTTATGATTATTCACAAAAATATAAAAAGAGTGAGGCTTGAGTGACGTTATGTCTAGACCTTAGGTTGATTAGAAGCTTAGAGGCATGAAGGAAGTTCTTTGGTTAGGTGAGTGTAGTATGTGGTGGACCAAGGGGAGCTCCTTGAGTTTAAATTTTTGAATTGGGATCCATCTTGTTGGTTTAGGAGTTGAAGGCTTAGCGGATAGGATAAGAGCATACGAGGTAGGTGAGGATCGAGGGGCTTACGTGGCGGATCGGATAAGAGCCTACGAAGTAGGAGAGGATCGAGGGGTTTATCTTGAGCTTTGAGCGGTGCTCACCCCTTCCCTCCCCCGTTTGAATTAGGATCTATGTTGTTGGTTTAAGAGTTGAAGGCTTAAAGGATAGGATGAAAGCCTACAAAGTAGGAGAGGATCGAGGGGCTTATCTTGAGCTTTGAGGGGTGCTCACCCCTTCCCTCCTCCTATATATTCCTCTCTCTCACCTTCTTCACTCACTTGGGTTCCTATTCACTCTCTCTTTCCTTCGTGCTCTTTTGGCACCCCTTTGAGGGGTGCTCAATCCTTCCCCTCTGCTTCTCTCTCTCTCCCTCTTGTTGTTCCTCTCATAGAATTGAGTGTTAGAATTAGAGTTGTGTGGGAATTAGTAGAATTCATAGAGACTTGTAGGGACTTGAAGGCCAATGCTCTACCTATTCAAGAGACTAGCATTAATAAAGCATCATGATTTCAAATGAGTTGGGAGCTTGTTGAGATGGAAGTACATTTCATGTTACCACGAGCTTTGGTATCACACATGTGATTCTCAAAACCATCACCCGGACTAGGACGCTTAAGGGTGGTGGGTTTGGCCTCACACTTGTGTGTTGTGAGAAGGTTAATGTTAATTAGATTTAGTTAAAAGTATTTGTGGTTAGCACTTTAGTTATTCGGGAAGGGAATGTGAGTTGTTAGGCTTAAAAACTGGATTTAGTGCCCGAATTGGGCTTGGGAGCCGCCCACATTGGGATAGGGGGTTAATTAAATTAGGCTTGAGCCGTGTTAAAACTAGGTAAAGGCAAGCCTTACAGGGTGGCAAGGGAACTGGATTTTCGGAAGGGATCAGCTACCGAGGGAGCCAGGAGCGGCAACTCTCGGCGAAGGAACTCTCTCTTTCTTGCAGCTGCTGGAGACAGGTGATGGCCGAAGCCTGAACCAGTGGCCGAAGCCTGAACCGATGGCCGAAGCCTGAACCAGTGGCCGAAGCCTGAACGAGATGGCCGAAGCCTGAAGGAGTTGGCTGAAGCCTGAACGTGATGGCCGAAGCCTGAACCAGTGGCCGAAGCCTGAACCAGTGGCCGAAGCCTGAAGGAGATGGCCGAAGCCTGAACCAGTGGCCGAAGCCTGAAGGAGTTGGCCGAAGCATGAACCAGTGGCCGAAGCCTGAACGAGATGGCCGAAGCCTGAAGGAGTTGGCTGAAGCCTGAACGTGATGGCCGAAGCCTGAACCAGTGGCCGAAGCCTGAACCAGTGGCCGAAGCCTGAACCAGTGGCCGAAGCCTGAAGGAGATGGCCGAAGCCTGAACCAGTGGCCGAAGCCTGAAGGAGATGGCCGAAGCCTGAACCAGTGGCCGAAGCCTGAAGGAGTTGGCCGAAGCCTGAAGGAGTTGGCCGAAGCATGAACCAGTGGCCGAAGCCTGAACCGATGGCCGAAGCCTGAACGAGATGGCCAAAGCCTGAACCAGTGTGGCCGGAGCTTAATGCCGTGGGATTGATGGAAGTAGGAGTGGTAGTTACTTAGTGGCCATTTAAGGACATGGGGTGTGGACTTGCATTGGAATAGTAGGTGTTGGCTAAGGCTTCAATTAGATAGTAGATAAAGTAGTTGTAAACAAGTGAAGGATGTTGGATTGGAATGTGGGCATTCTCTTCACTTTGATGTGTGTGTTTCCTTTCATTATTAACAGAGTGTGCACATTATTCTCACTTGATGGTGTATGAAGTGGAATGGAGATGACAGTCAAGTGGTTCATGCTTATGTAAGTCGTGAGCCTCCATCCGGACTACGACGCATAAGGGTGGGGGTTTATAGCTGACATAAATGGTGCGTCCGCCGGGAGTGAAGCGGGATTAGGAGTCAAGACTTGGAGGCGATTAGGAAAGACTTGGAGGCACGACCTTGTAAGAGAGGAAGGAGCGCTTAGCTCATGGTAAGTGTCTTACTTAGAGTTTTTGATTTTTGTCATTGACTAATTTATTTCATTTTCCTTATTTTCTTGGAATGAATTGCATATTTCCTTTATGCATTTTGTTTTGAGGAAGGAGCGCGGCTAAGGTATGTCCTCAACCTTTTTGGGGATTTGCTAAAAACATAAAAAGAATCTATGATCGTTAGTTCACTAAAATCTTAGAGGGATAATTAATGTGAGGAAGATTCGACTTTGACACTCACCTCGGGGTGAGTCTCCAAGTTGTGGGATTTAAAAATTGATGTTCTAGATTAGGATTGTTAGTTAGAGTCATTGTGATTGAGGTCATGATTGAGTCACGGTCGAGGGGAGTGCTAACTTGCAGGGGGAAGCGAATTGCTTAAGGTATGACATTTTTTCAAAGTGAAATTGCTAATTAATTAAGGAATGATTTTAGTACTCGTCTTTGTCGTTATCCGTTGTAGAGGATAATTCCCTAGTCATCACATTGTGTTGGAGACGAGAGGGTGATTCCTCGGTCTTCAATATGGCGTATGGCGAAGGTCAGCCCCTCACTCTCGGTATTGTGGTGAGTGTCAGTTGGAGGAAATGTTTTAGAGGTGATGCTCTAGCCCAACCAAAAATTGACATGAACATGCCTATCCTCTGTTTGGGATTGTTCATTTAAGTGGGCTTGCAGGTTCTCTTCCTCACCTCCTCAATTCTTAAGTCACACCAAAAGAAGTGATAACATTAATGAGTGAAGGTAGTGAGGAGTATGTTTGGTCAAGTCAGGGTTGATCGATTCTTTGGGGAATGCAAGGTAAGATTCGATCTCAAAAACCAAGCTTGATATTAGGATTAGATAAATCTACACATAGGAGGAGATTATTTAGGATTAGTGAAGTTGTAGAAGAAGTTGATGTTAGATTAGAAAGCTGTTTGAATGTGGAACCTAGTGTTAGTTTATTGTTAGAGACATTAGAATTAGAGGCTCAACTTGAGAAAGAGGCAACTCTTTCTAAGTTGAGTGGTGAGACATCATTGGAGACTTATACATTTAGGGAAGAAATTCCGATAGACATTGATAAGGAAGTAGGAGAGGACACACCTGTCACCATGGCTCAGGAGGGAGAGGGTCCACCTCCCTTTCCACCCATTGATCCATTGGTTAGGCCGAGAGGTCTACCAATTGCGGTTCCACAAAACTTAGCGGCGGTGGATATGCCATCCCATCTCCCTAAGTTTTATGGAACTAAAGATGAGGATCCGTCGAGGCACATGGAGAGGTACATTGAGAGGTTGGCTAGTTCTCTTGTGACTAATCCGGGATATTGGTTAGTATGGTTTCCTACCACTCTAGAGGGTGAGGCTTATGAGTGGTATAGAGATCATGCCGAGGGACATTTTAGAGGATGGGAGTGTGAGCCCAAATTGATGTCCACATGTGTTGTTAACACTTGTAAAACATTACAAGTAGTGTTTTGTTGATTTATGATTATTCACAAAAATATAAAAAGAGTGAAGCTTGAAGAAAACTAAGTTTGAAGCATTAGGCTTGTGTGGAGTGGATTTAAGTAGTATGAGGACATATCTTGGTAAAGTATGGTAGGTAGAAAGCCAAGGTTAGTTAAATGTTTGAATTAGGATCTTTGTTGATCATTTGAGGGAGGAAGGCTTAGGAAATTAGATGAGAGCCTACAAAGTAGGAGGAGATTTCGAAGGCTTATCGAGAGCCTTGTGGATGGGATGAGTCCCTACTTAGAAGGAGAAGGTTAAGGGGTTGTGATTGGAGGCTCTAATCCTCTCACCCTATCCTTATCTCATGCCCTCTCTCCCTCTCAACTCACTATATAATCCCTCATTCTTTCCTCACTCATCATCTCTTTTCTTCGTGCTCCTTAAGCACCCCACGGGTTATAAGTGTGGGTGTGTGGGAAGCAAGATAGGAGCACATGTGTGTGCTTAGTTCTTAGGAGAAGAGCCAAGGCTATTTAGCCTTGAAGAGGGATTGACCTCTTGTTAGAAGTAGATTGGGTTTAAGGAATTTGGAGTTTGATTGTAAACTTCAACTTGTTGCATTGAGATTCATATTGAAGTGAGAGAGTTCAAACTTGTTTAAACTTGTGGCATTTAGAGTGACTAGATTGTACTAGGTGCATTACTTGTAGTGTTTTATTAGTTATGAACTTGAGCATAACTTTATAGTGAGAGATTTGTCAATTATGGATGATCAGAGTGTTCAATGGGTATGAAAATTTGAGGGATTGTTTATTATAAAGTATGGGAGTTGTGGTAAAAATTTGAGAGCTTCAGTCATTGAGATGAAAGAGTTATTAAAAGTTGAAGGGGAGGGTGTCTAGGAACAAAGCAGCAAGGTTTGAAAATATGTATCTCTTAGAGGATTATAGATATGGATACCAAAATTTGACACTACCTTTTGAACTTATATATCTATCTTGTGTCAAAATTTTAGATTAATTGGACGTAGGAGTTGGAAGTTATTAGAGTTTTAATGACCGGATGCTTTATCACAGCATTCATACTAAGTAGTTAGAGTTAGAATTTCATGCATAACTTTTGCATATGAACGCTGTTTGTGCCAAAATTTGGTGTGGAGATTTTTGATAAGGTACTTAACAAGTGTACCAAATTTCACTTGAAGAACATAAGTTGGGTGGGAGTTATACTATTCTGAAGTTTAGTAGGAAGACATTGATAGAGATTTACATCAAGAAGAACTTAGAGAAGGAAGGGCAAGGATAAGTATATAAGTATTTTTTAATACTTGTATTTAAAGCCTATGTGCTCATGGAATCCACAAGCGAAGTGTCATGTACCAATACGGAATCAACCACGATGACATGTGATAGCACGGAATCAATAAGCGAGAACTCATGTAGTAGTGTGGAGTCGACGGCAAGGACTCGATTCACAAGAGGGATATCTTTGAGGCATGCGTGGCCAAAGCGGCCGGATGGACATTAGAAAAGGCTAAGGATATAACCTTGCCCGACATTAAAGAATGTAAAACTACATAGTGTGGTGTTAATCAAGTTGTGTATATTCCAAGGGTAGATTGGAATTATATATTGGGTTACAAAGAGAGAAGTCTCTACATGTCATTATAAACTTTTCCTCTCGGGCTAGGACGAAATCGAAGGGTGAGAGATTTTTGGTGACAGGGAGCAATTGCAAAGGGAGTTTTTGAATGAGTTTAGGCCGGAGGTTGGTCAAAGCACAGCTTTGAGGGCATTGGCTTCATTGAAGCAAGGTAGGGAAGAGGAGATTTCGGCCTACATTAGGAGGTTTGATTTAGTGTGTACACGAGTTGTGGGCACCATGCTCAATGATGACACACTAAAGCAATTATTCATTCAAGGATTCTTTAAGTCGGGAACAATTAGGGGCGTTCTTGAGAAGAATCCTCAAACATTGGCGGATGCCAAGAGGGCTGCGAGAGAGATGGAGAGCTTGGATAGAGATCATGAGAGATTGTGGAGAAGGGAGGATGAATTGATACCACAATTCATTCCCATTCGGCCTAGAGTGGTGGTAGAAGAGCCAGTCAAGTATGAGAGTCAAGTCCCATATGCTCATGTTGACACGGGTCCACGTCCTTTAGCGGTTAGAGAACCGGCACCACTTCTAGCATTACCGGCCCCTAGAGTGGATCCTCACCTTGAGGAAGTGGAGAGAAGATTGGGTGCTAGTCAGTTGGGATTTCAGGAGGCTATGATTAAGCAAATGCAAAGTCTCACGGATCAAATATCTTTGATGATTAAAAGTCAACAACCGGGACCTCCTCCTCCGGTTGAGTCGGGTAGGCATGCATCGGGATTGTGGTGTGTTCAATGTGGCCAACCGGGCCACACTCGTCAGTTTTGTAGAAGTGGACAAAACCGTGACCAAAGAGGAAACGGTGGCCCACCTCCACAAAACCAAAGAGGCCAAGGACAACCTCAGTATGGACAGGATAACAATAGGGGACCTCCACCTAGAGGACAAGGTGGTCAAAATGTGGAGAGGAAGGAGTTCCACCCATTTTGTGGGAGATGGCATGCACAAGGTCAATGTTGGTCCGAGGGACAAGGTTATGGTTGTAGCAATTGTGGGGGAAACCATCCTTCGGACGAATGTCATCAACCGGATAAGATTATCAGTATGCCTAATCCAGTGGCCAATCCACAACAACAAACGAGGGACAACATGAGGGGAGCTAGACCACAAGGTGGGCTACCGAATGAGCTTAGGCCACCGAATTTGTATTATGATCATGGGAATGCGAGACAAACCTTTCATCCACCGGCGGGATTACAAACGACGAATGGGTACATTCCGATTCAAGGTAGGCAAAGGGGTCCACAGAATTTCGACAATAGGAGGCAAGCTCCTCCTGCGGATCCGGGTCCGTCTAATTCTCAGGATGTCAGGTTTATAGATGGTGTCGCGGAGTCACATCATGATGACACTTTTCCTCTCCAAATGAGGATTGGAGAGGAACAAGGTCAATGGCCTCCACACACCAATGTCATCACCTATGAGTTGAAGAGTCTAGATGATGAGGTCATTCATGAGGCATCGGCATTAGCGGTTACCACTAGGGCCATGAGGGGGAAGACTCCATTACATGTAGGAGTAGAGGGTCAAAAGGAGTATTTTTCGGATGAAGGTCCTAACCTTTCCGAGTTAGACAGGATGGCTAGAGTAGCTAGGAGGGCCACTAGGGAGTTAGAGAAGGAGAATGTGATTCTCTATGATAGGGAGATGCCTAATATCATTCATGATTTAGATGGTAGTGAGATGGGAGAATGGGAAGGACCGGGAATTCCCTTGGATGAGTTCGATGGTGTTGGCAATGCCAAGGTGGAGAAGTCGAGTGGCTACGATTTGTGGACCGATCTTAGCTTATTTAAGGCCGATATTACCTTTGGACAATTGTTGGAGATTTCACCCGTGGCTAGGAAGACTCTCAATGAAGGAATGTCGGTCAGTAGGAGGACTAGGAAGGTGAAGACTAGGGTAGCGACTAGAGTTCAATTGCAAGGAGGAGGACGGGATGTTAAACCTATTGAAATTGAGGTTATGGTGGTGGACAAAGTGGTTCCGGGTCGCATGCACTTGCAAGCCGACCACTTGTCGAGGTTGTCAGAGGAGATGGGAGAAAGTCCAGTGGATGATAGGTTGGTAGATGACAATCTTTTTGTGGTTACGGCCAAGCCGGATTGGTATGCGGTTATAGTGGAGTTCTTGACCACTCAAAGGTTGCCCGAGGATTGGACAAAGGAGGAGAGAAGGAAGGTTAGAATTAATAGTATGCACTTTGCGGTGGTAGGCATAGGTTGTTTAGGAGGGGAGCCGATGGATTGCTTAGGAGATGTGTGTCAGAGGTAGAGGTTCCTACCATCCTCGAGGCTTGTCATGATAGCGCGTGTGGAGGACATTTTTCTGGCCAACTTACCGGTCAAAAGATTCTTAGAGCTGGATATTTCTGGCCTACCTTGTTCAAAGACTCACATGATTATGTGAAGCGTTGTGACGCTTGTCAGAGGTATGCTAGGAATGACTTACGGATGGAGATGCCACTCCATGTTTCATTTCCTCTTGTGCCTTTTGAGAAATGGGGGATTGACTATGTCGGCGAAGTCCACCCCCATTCCTCAAAGGGAATGGCTTATATTGTGGTTGCCACCGAGTACCTCACCAAATGGGCGGAGGCCAAGGCGGTCAAGACCAACACGGCGGAGCAAGCGGCCACATTTATGTATGAGAACATCATCTCTAGATTTGGAGTGCCGAAGATTTTGGTGAGCGATAGGGGACTCATTTCTTGAATTCCCTAATTCAAGAAATGACCGACAAATTCCAAATTAACCATAGGAAGACTACACCTTATCATCCTCAAACGAATGGTCAAACGGAGCGGGTCAATGGGATTTTGGTGAGCATCTTGCGCAAGACAGTCTTGGATTCCAAGAGAGATTGGGATGTTAAGTAGACGGCGGCATTATGGGCTTACCGGAGGACTTACAAGGTGACAACCCAAGCTACCCCCTTCTCTTTGGTGTACGGGTTGGAGGCTACACTCCCGATTGAGTACGAGGTGGAGTCTCTTCGAGTAGCAATAAGTTCACGCCTTACCGAGAGTCAATCATTGAAGAATAGGTTGACTGACTTGGAGGAGCTAGATGAGAGAAGAAAGATGGCTGCTCAACACATCGAGGCCATTCAACGTCGGAGGAAGATAATCTTTGACAAGCGGCACAAGAAGAGAGCACTACGGCCAGGAATGATGGTGATGATTCAAGATGCAAAAAAGCTTGATTTTCCGGGTAAGTTTGATGCGGTTTGGTTAGGCCCCTATCTTGTTCGAGAGGTGTTTCCCAACAACTCGATGCAATTGGAGACCTTGAATGGCGAGAGTTTTCCAACCCGAACTTCCGGGAGCCGGTGCAAGGAGTATCGGGCTTGATCAACAGGTATGATGGTGCTTATTCAAGATGCTAGGAAGCTCGAATTTCCGGGTAAGTTTGATGCCGTGTGGTTAGGGCCATATCTCATACGGGAGGCATTCTCGAACAACTCGCTACAATTGGAGACATTGAATGGAGAGAGCTTTCCGACCCGCACATCCGGAAGTTGGTGCAAGGAGTACAAAACTTGAGGCTACTTGCCTGCGGAGCAAGGGATGCTGGGTCATTCCCCGATGGTCGCCAATTATGTGAGCCCAAATTATGTGCACACATTTGTTCTTACCCTTATTGTTTATTGCAACCTTGGTTGTAATCCTTTTTTTATTGTCTGAAAACATACAAGTGTGGATTTTGATTTGAAGGACAATTTAAATCTCTAACTTAGAAGGGGACGTGTTAAGTTTGGTTAGTAACTGTTGAATTCATCTTTGAAGTGATTAGTGTTGGTTAGGCCCGCGAGCTTTTAAGCTCGGGTAATAGGATGTTAAGAGGGAAGTAATGGCTTTTATGGGACACATCGCTGTTTGTTTAAGGGTAAGGGCCGGTACCTCAGAATTCCGAAACGGGTGAAGGGGTTGGCAGTTGAGGGGCCACCGCTCGGAGAGGGGGATCTCTCAAGACAAGAAAGGAGGAACCAAAGTGTGGCGGAGAGAGACGAAAGCCTGCCTCGATTCGGTCAGGACAAGAGTTCTGGCCGAAGGGGCATTCAGATTAGGGAGTCAAAAATTCAAGGCTGAGGGCATCTGTTTTGGGCCAAGCTTGGATTCAGTGCAAGAAGCGAGCTGGATTCGAGGGTGGAGTTTTAGATTCAGGGCCTAAGGCATTTAGATTTGAAGTTCACATTTAGCTATGAGGGTGCAGGTTGGTTCAAGCTCGGATTCAAGGCCTAATCCACATTCTGGGTGGAGTTTTAGATTCAAGGCCTAAGGCATTTAGATTTGAAGTTTCACATTTGGCTCTAAGGGTGCAGGTTGGTTCGAGCTCGGATTCAAGGCCTGATCCACATTATGGGTGGAGTTTTAGATTCAGGGCCTAAGGCATTTAGATTTGAAGTTCACATTTAGCTCTGAGGGTGCAGGTTGGTTCAAGCTCGGATTCAAGGCCTGATCCACATTCTGGGTGGAGTTTTAGATTCAGGGCTTAAGGCATTTAGATTTGAAGTTTCACATTTGGCTCTGAGGGTGCAGGTTGGTTCAAGCTCGGATTCAAGGCTTGATCCACATTATGGGTGGAGTTTTAGATTCAGGGCCTAAGGCATTTAGATTTAAAGTTTCACATTTAGCACCGAGGGTGCAGGTTGATTAAAGGTTCGGATTCAAGGCCTGATCCACACTCTGGGTGGAGTTTAGATTCAGGCCCAAAGGGCATTCAGATTTTTAGTTTAAAGGTTCAAGGCTTGAGGGCATCTGGGTGGTTCAAGCTCAGGCTCAGCTCTGGCAGCGAGCTGGACTCGAAGGTGGAAGGCTAAGCTGCCGAAGGCATTCAGGTCGGAGGCTCACATGTAGGCTGCCGAGCGGCACTCAGGTACAGTGCAGCAGCCGAGGAGGATGGCCAATGGTGGCGTCTCATGACTTAAACTAAGGCCAGAGTAAAGGTGGCATGTAGGGGTGTAGGAGTTGGGTGAATGGGTGGGTTATACAAGCAATGTGTAGGGAAGTAGATGAGGATAGGGATGTAGGGTGAAGGAGGATTGTGTAATGATCATCGGAAAGGCATGAGTGTTTCTCAACACTAATGCTTTGGGGTTAAATAAAAAGAGTACTTGTGGTGTTCAATTCGATTGGTCATGAGCATGTTTTTTTCCAAATGCCCAGAGTGAGCAAATGTGTGTGAGCCATAACCTTCCACTCGGACTACAGACGCTAAAGGGTGGAGGTTTATGGCTGACAACCATGCATGGTCAATCTTTGCTTCTACAAATGATTATTTGAGCAGGTTTCCACATATGACACAATTGTGGCAGGTGGTATTGACTCTTCCTGCAAGCACAACTACTCGTGAGAGGGGATTCTCAACTCAAAATCATATTAAATCCTCTGGAAGATGTGCTCTAAACATTAGCACCTTGGAGGCACTAATGAGGATCGCAATGGCTAAGATTCCCATGGAGTCTCTTGATTTTCAGGATATTTGGGAGAGATGGATGAGTGTGAAGGATAGAAGATTTCATGAGTGATTGTAGTATTCAACATAGCATGTGATTTTATCACATGTTTGTGTTTTTCGACACAAAATTGCTTTTGTTATGTGAGCTCTATACATGAAATAAATATATGTTCTAATCATATTTCTTTTCAGATTTTGTTCCATGTAAATTACATTTCACTTCGATTTACAATATAACCTAAGATTCAAACATTACATTGTGCATTTTTGAAGGAAAAAAATTGTAAATATGTGAAGGGCAATTTTTGAAGTAACCCTTCATTTTGAAAGGCAAAATTTTAAGTAACCTTCCCCATGAAATACAAGTAACCCTTCAAATTTTCTCGTTGGGCCCACGGAGTGACGCTTTTAGGTGACATTAGTGGCGCCACCTCATAGCGACCTCCACTACCTTCATGTAGGGTAGGTAATGGGCTCCACTCTATCTTGGGTTGGTTCAAGGTGGGTTCATAACATTATTCAGATCCATATCAGCGTTCTGTGGGACTGGCAGTATTATGCAGAATATTCCATGATATTTCCCACATTCAGACTGAATGTGGGAAATATCATGGAATATTCTGCATAATACTGCCAGTCCCACAGAACGCTGATATGGATCTGAATAATGTTATGTTTAGGGTGGCTTGTCAATGCCTATTCTAGCCATTCTATACACTGTAGGGGGGAGGGGTTATAGCCATTCTATTCACAAAGTCATGGAGGTAGGCCCATAAAGCACAAAGGGGGTTGGTACCCAGGATGCAAGGTGATGGTTTTGCAAGTGAACTAGGTGGGATCATGGAGATGGTCATCTGACTTTGTGCACCGATACTAGTTGGTCCTTGATCTAGCTTGGGTCTAGTACCCAACTATGTTGTGTTGGTTCTAGGCAATGAAGGTGGGGTCCTCATCATATCCAAGGTCGTCATACACGGGGCCTATATATTGGTTTAAGGAAGCTAGTGGTTTTGACTTTGAATATTCATCAAATATCTAATTGTGGCTAAATTTCCTTTTCTTTTTTTTATACCTATGTTTGGAACAAATGCTAATATGAATTTTTTTGTATATCAACCATGTAGCCATATGTATGTGCAATAGCTTAAAGTGTTGGTTTAAGCACCCCCTACCTTATAATCGGATGGGGGAAGGGTAGGGGGGAATGGCTAATGGAAAATAGGCAAATAGTGAGGCGAGGGGGATGTGGTGAGGAGGGAATGAGTGTTGGTGTTGGTATGGACAAGGAGATAGTAGTAAGATGATGTTTGTATTTGTAATATGCCAAAACAAATTTTAGAGGGTCATATTCTTTGATGTTGGGGGGAATGGTAGCAAGATGGTGAATTTCCGAATGGGCGAGGTATTGGATGGTCGTGAGGTTCCATTGTTCATGATGAAAGACTGTTATGGTGCTAGTATGAGGGTGGTGGGTGGATACCATGCGACTCCGTTTTATGGTTTTGACTAAAAAAAGAAGGGTCAGGTTATGTCATGATGCATCCATTGGTGTTGGTAGGATGTGCGAGAGAGAGCCAAAGATGATATCTTTGAGATGAGGGGAATAATATTGTTGCATGTTGAGGGGGCATGTTAGGGGAGAGGAGAAGTAGGAGTGGGAAGATTTGAATTTGAGAATTAATTCTTGGAGGATGGGGGTTGGGATCGAGTCATGTGAGTTGAGTGAGGCAAATGGGGGGGGGGTTGCCAACATGGGAAAGGAATAAGATAGCGTTGTGTGCGGTGGAAAAGGTTTGTAGGACATGATTGAGGGGGGGGGTGTGGAGAGTAATACGTGGTTTGATATTTGTTGTGTTTATCCCATGACCAAAGTAATTCATTGAGGGGAACGGTTGATATTTACTCACCATTGTAGCCATGGAATTGTGGATAAGGGGGATGAATTTGGATTATGGGGGAGGCATAGGTGACGTCCTTGTCTGTGTTAGATTTGCTAGTGCGAAAGGTAAGATGGGGGGTGGAGAGAGGTGGACGAATATATTGGCAGTTAGTGCATTTGGGGGGGGGGGGTTGGCAAGAGGGAGTTGTGTAAACGAGAGAATGATATTGGATGGTAAAGAATTGGGCCACAAGGAAGTTATTGTGAGAGTATGCGAGTCAATATGGGTTGAGAAGGTTTGCCGCAGGGAGCCATTTCTAGTGATGAGAGGTAGGTAATTTCCAATGGCATAGAAATTTGTGGTATTTGGTTAGACACCCCCATTTGTCATAAAGCAAATAAAGTAAGTACTATTTTAGAAATTATTTTTACAAATTATGAAATATTAATAATAAATATATTGATACCTATATATATCAATTCAAGATTGACCTAGACATCTTAAATAATTTCCCTTATAAATAGTCTAAATATAAAAGGCCTAAATATAACCAAACCATAGTCTTTTATCCAAAGTGAATTATCTAAGACGAAATTTTCTTATTAAACATGGGTAAAAACTTAGGGTAAATAGAGACCCCTTGAATTCCGTAAAATGGTTAGGCCATGGTCGTCAGAAATTCGTTTGATTGCAGCCATATCCAAAACGCTTCAGACAATAGGAGAGTACTTTGGAAGGAAAGAAGGAACGATTAATACCTACATTGTGTAGACATTGTTAGTTTCATGGCCTGGTGTAGTAAATTTTTGGTTACGAACAAACCCAGGGAAACAATCATGGAAGACTTAAAAGGTGACTTGTACAACATCTAGGTGTCTTAGATAAGTTTTATTAAGGAAAACACAAGGTTATTTCACTTTATTTTGGGTTATGACTGACAATTGGTTTACAGGTAAAGAATAAAAACTCTAAAAACCTCTCCATGTCAGTACATGCATTCGTGACCGTCTCACACCTCACTCTAATTTCCCAGGCAATAGTTTGGCAGTGAGTTCATTTTAATTGGACCAAGTGCGGTGCACAAGCATAGACACATCCATAGTCAATGGTCTTGTATAAGTAACTCATTTTTGTCTCTTTACCGAAGCCAAGGGCACTTCGGCGTAGTCCATAGTCTTTCATTCATTAATCCCATTTAATGTAACTTGAAAAGATAGTGCGGTAATCTTTTCAAGATAGTCGGTCTTCTTTGATTAAGTCCAATCTTAATTATACGGTCCGACAATAGTCTTTTACCTGGTCTTGGCCAAGGCAATCGTAATCTCTTTTCTCAAGGCAATAAGTCAAAACCACTTATGCGTGTTAACATATTCTCACATCACTCATAATCTCATCGAATTCATTTAATGTTCCAATTCCACATTCTTAAACCTCAAAACATTTAATTCATCAATCGATTTCATTATTGCAAATGATGTTTAAGCAATTCAATTATTAAAGAGGGTGAAATTCCAAGTTAGCCTTAATTCCCTTAAGGTTTTAATTCACAATCGAGACTTACCGGTATCATAATCGGCACGTCCTTTTGTCTTCTCCGCCACCGGACCTTTCGTAGACAATGGTCTCAACATGTTGTCGCTTCAACTTCCATCAAAGACTAGAAGGGAACAGTTTCTCCATTTACACTACGAAAGACAATAGTCTTATTCTTTGCTCGATTTGATTGTGCCCGGGAATCTGGTGCCACAACTTGCTAACACTTTCGCATATTACAACGACACTACTTTCTTCTCTCAGAGTGATTTAGAGAATTGAATCACATTTATGACAATTGACTTGTTGGTGTAATTAGCTTTAGAGGCAATTTAGAAATAGGTAAGTGTATCAATGAAAAGACTATAGCCTCTTAATCATATCATGCAATCAAACTGGTTTGCCATACATTTGAACATTACATATTGTCATTCAATTCAATTACAGGTTTGCACGTAAATTAACATTGGACTCTCACACTAGTATTCACGTTTGGAGTTAATTGTATTGACATTACCAACGTAATAATGTTGGCTAATCTTACTGAGAAAGACTACTCTTACTGGCCACTTCACTTATACACGGATACGAACCAGACCATAGCCTCAATTAAATATTAACCTTTTACACAAGCCACAACTTGTTGAGACCATGGACTGAAGTAAATTTACTGACTTCCAACAATTTTTTTGCGACGTCCATTCAATTTTAATTGAACTTATTCCAAGCTTATTCATTAACGCTTTTGCGACCAGCACTACCCCTCTGACGCTACTCAATCACTCATAGGAGTAAACACTCTCTTACATTTAAGTAATTAATTTGAAATATATATATAACTTCACAGTCCAATAGTAGTTGACAACCCTACCAGACTATGGCCTAAATCTCCGTTGTTTCAACCATAACAGATTTCATACTCATTAAATGGTAAAGGTGTTTTGTTCGGATATTCGATCACTACAAAATCCCTTCGTACAGATAACAGTCCAAGAAAACATTTTCAACAAGGAAGTTCGTCACACTCTCAGACAATAGACTTCTTGTTAAATTAATCAACAACTGATACATAATGAGATGGCTGATACAATCATAAAGTAACTCCAGATTACGGTGTATAGTTAAGACTCGGGAATCAATATTGGTTGAGTTACAAGCACCATGGCACTCAAACTTTTGCTCATAACTTAGACAAATAATCTCAACTCCAGTAAAATCCCCCTGGAGTTAATTTAATTATAACAACAACAACAGACAATAAACTCGGCATATGCTAATCACACGCATATGCTGGAATATCACTTTACAATTCAAAACATTATTTCACACAGAAAATCACAATATCAGAAGGAGTTCAACAATTACACGACAAACTTGCTCTCGGCCTCGCGCCCTTCAAAAGACTAGCCTCCTTCCCCTCTTCAACCTCCACAAGGTAGTTATTACAATTTTTTGTCCTTTCAAACCAGACCATAGCCTTCACATGGCCTACTTCCTCCTATCACAAGACAATAGCCCTTTCATACTAAATAGTTTTATCTTTTCTAGTTCAAGTAAAGGACTATTCACACTTAAACTCCGTTTAGGCTAAAAAAACAAAAAATTCATACGACACATGGCTAAGAGAATTGTTGAATTATTAAGAGCAGAGACAAGTGAGGGTGGGGTAAGGCAATTTCAGAGGTAGTTGTTTATTTTTGAAGGATGAGAGGTGCGAGCTCAAAAGGGAAGTTGGAGCAGTAGAGATGGAATTTGTACAAGTAAAGGAAAGGTGATGAAGACACGAGTTGCTGCTGGAAATCAACCTGTGAGTTTTGGGTAAAAACATAAAGAAATTTTGCCTTTCATGTATGTAAATTGACCTTACCTTCAATCGCAAGTGTTGGTGATCAATTTAGTTGATCTAACGTTATTACAATAATACTTGCTAATTGAAACCATAATCATACCCTAACAGTTGGTTTAGGAGCTTCGAGGATCAAAGAAGGCCATGGTTAACTCCACAAGTGGATACATTGAGAAATAACAGATAAATTGCCTAAGTGAAAAAATGAAGAAAATTGTAGATACCAAAATTGACCTTGTTGAGGGAGAAAGACAAAGCAAAGTAAGAATTGTGAGTGAAATGACAATTGTCTATACAAGCAATGAATAGGTCAATTCCCGGAGACTGTTTCTCCTTGTAGAGAATTCGACATCAATATCTCTTCTATCAATTGCTCATTCTTTCTCTTAGCCAAGAGGCTTATTAGAGAGACAATAGACAAACAAACAAAAAATTAATCATCATAAGAGTGCAGTGGTCTAAGTGAGGACTATATATGTTATTGAGATAACATTACTTACAATTTGTTGAGTGAATAAGAGCTTTGGAATTATTACTCTCGGAGCAATGTTCTGTTGTGTTTGAATAGCTCATATGTGCAATGTTGATTGACCACTAGAGAAATGAAGAGAGATGAATTGTTGAGTGTCTAGGTCTATAGTCTGGATCACATTATTCTTAAATAGACTCCTCCCAAAAATACTCTTGAATTTCCAAACTTGACTATTGTGAGAGAATATTTCTTCTCATAGTTGGCAATCTGCAGCCATAGGAATCCATCCCATCACTACTATTCTCCCTTTCAAATTTAGAAATTAAGAGAATTTCCAAGAGGTAGTGAGTTGTAGAGTGCAGAGAGCAAAGAAAAAGAAAAAGAAAAATTGAGGCTTTCTGATGTAATAGATTAATATCTAAAACTACCTACCATTTGATGGAGAGTATAAATCAAGAACTCCGGTGGAAAGGCTATGGTCTGGCCAAGAGAAAATTCCCGAATCATAGAAAGAAACAAGGAGGCAATTCCATGAGTGAGGCCATCAATTGGAGGCTGGTGACATGGACCATAGACCTAGTGAGCTTCAGTTTATCACATCAAAGCAATCTTAATACCTTAGATAGGGAACAAAGGGAATAGGTAGCAGAGAAAATGTTGTGAAGAGATATTTAATGAGCCAATAGTCCACACTATTCTTGAGAAAGTGAAAATTTAGAAACGACTTTTTTATGAGGAAATATCTTAGAATGGAGAGTTGAAGGGCTAGGCTAGAATTAGCCATGCATAGTGAAAAATTCAAGGTAGAGAGAAAATCACTTGACATAACAAGAAGAATGTATAAGGAACTAACCTGAATTCAACAATTATGAGAAAGCAGGGGGGTCATTGAGAAACAATTTATTTTAGTAAATATGTAACCCTACGTCATTAACTGCCATTTCCATGTATATTTTGTAGGATAAGACAACTTATGTATATAAGTCTAGTACCAGTTCCTACAAGAGGACATATTTTTACAAATATCATAGATGACACCTTATGAATCATACCACAAAATCTGCTCCTAAAAGTCCTTAGTCTAAACAAAATGGCTCCTATTGTGAGCCCAATATGGTGCCCACATGTGGTGTTAACCTCAAAAGTTCCTTAAGACTTGATTTTGGCATTTCTTCAATTACTCAAAATTATAAAAAGAGCGAAGCTTTTGTGTTTAAGTTTAAGATTTAGTTTGAAGTGATGAGCGGGTGTTGTGTTGGAATTGGAGTTAGAGGAATTGGTGGGTTGGTTAGTGTGAGCCACTCAAACCGCTCATGGTTTGAGTTTAGGCTCACTGCCTACAAAAACAAAGAAGTTAGTTAGTTGAAATAGTCAATATATAGGTTGTTGTTAGATTTTGAGACATCCGCCTGTGGATGCGAGTGGTCTAAGAGACTGGTATTAGGTCTGGACCAACCCGGGTTCGAATCCGGATGGTTACATTGACCGGTGCTATCCCAAAGTTGAGCTAGTGGTAAAGCAGGAATAATCTATAGGTGGATACCGAGAAGAAGTTACTACGCGCGTGTGCGTAAAACCTTCTCAATTATATTATCTTTTTGAAACATTCTATTTACCCACGTATATTAATCAAACCGCTCGCGGTTGGATTAAGGTTCGTACTCTAAGTAGGAGGGGAGTTATTGGTTTTGAAATTAGACTTAGGTCAAGTGTTAGTGTGAAGAAACGTGGAGAAATGACAGCGTAGAACATCGTAGGACATGGTCGAATGAATGCGGAACATGGTCAAACGACTGCAGAACATCGTCGAACGAATGCAGAACAACGTCAGACGAATGAAGAACAACGTAGGACATCGTCGGATGGAAAACGACGACGAACGGAGACGAATGGACGCCAAACGGATGAAGTTGGAACGGATGAAGGCCATTGGATCTAACGGTTGGCGAAAGGAGACCGTTGGATCTAGGGGTTAAAGAAGGGCGGCTAGGGTTGTGACGGCCGTGGATGCCAACCGTTGGATCTAGGAGTTTAGATCAAGGGTTAGGGTGGTGACGGCCATGGATGCCAACCATTAGATGTAGGTATGACTTGATCTACGGTGGAAAATGCTTTGTGGTTGGAGGGGGTAGTCCCATGGAGGAGAGCACGGAGGTTCATTCTCTCTTCTCTCATTCTCTCTCTCACACTAGGACCTCTCTCACTCTAAGACCTCTCCTCTCATGCATTCACTTTAGGAGCACACACACATTAGGATCTCTCTCACATTAGGATCTCTTGCATTAGGATCTCTTCCACTAGAACCTCTCTCACTAGGATCACTTCACTTGTTACTTGGGATTGCTTACTCTCTCCCTCCTTTCTATGTAGTAAGAGCAAGGAGTTTGTAGAAGGATAGGAAGATGAATGTAGAACAAGGGGGTTTATGAACCCTATGAGTGTTGAACAAAAGAGTTTTTGAACCCTATTGAAGAGTTATGTTATTGCTTAAGTCACATTAGCTTTTATATTATGAGTTAGTAGTTGTATGAGTTATTACTTCATCTCTTCTTCCATTAATTCAGCCTTAGTCTATGCATTAGCCTTTGCATTCTATTTTGCATTAATCTCTAGCATTAGGCCCTGGACCAGTGTTCTGCATTAAATTCTACATCCCATTATGCACTAATCCTCTGATTTAGGCCCCGAACTAGTGTTCTGCATCGAACTCTGCATTCTCTTATGCATTAATCCTCTTATTTAGGCCCTGAACTAGTGTTCTACGTCAAACTCTGCACTTCTATTCTGCATTAGCCCCTGTATTAGACTTGTACTAGTGTTCTGCATTACACTCTGCATCATGTTCTGCATTATACTCTCGCATTAAACTTTGCATTAATCCTCTGCATTAGGCTCTGTGCTGATGTTCTGCATTACAGTCTACATTATGTTCTGCATTTAAACTCTGCATTAGGCTCTGTACTGATGTTCTGCATTACAGTCTACATTATGTTCTGCATTTAAACTCTGCATTAATCCTCTGCATTAGGCTCTATACTGGTGTCCTACATTACACTCTGCATTATGTTCTGCATTAAACTCTGCATAACACTCTAGGTTGGTGTTCTACATGAACGTCCTACATGCTACATATTAGAAGGTCATTGCTTGGAAGGCACTAGAGTAGAACACCCATCTGGCCAATCTTGTGGGATTATTACTCGCTTGGAGTGGCAATCGTCACCACACATTTAAATTCATTAGAGCATGAGTGTGGAGTTTCCGAGGCTAGGGAATGATAAAGACACGTGAGCCATAAACTTCCACTCGAACTACAGACGCATAAGGGTGGGGGTTTATGGCTGGCACCTATCATTCCCATACAAGCCTTACCACTGCCAGACATTTCTCATAGACTACAATAGATGATGGCCAAGAACATGACCAAATTGAAAAGAGCTAGTATGTGGGAATTCTTCTCAGGGATTCAAGAGGTGAATAAAATACTCAAAGAGGATAAAATTATGGTGTTTGTGCACACCTATCAGATGAAGACCAAAAAAACCAAGATAGGTCAAGCAATGGAAAAAATTTCCACCTAGACAATAGCCAAGCTTTTAAAGTTACCTTTGGAAAGGGCTAACTTAGCTAACCTTCCTAATCTAACCAGAGCAAAGACTGAAGAAAATTTTGAGAGCCAAATCAAGGGGGACAATAAGTGTAAATTGGAGGGGGGCCAGACACCATTGGAAAGGTTGGTTTGAACTGGTAAATGCTTACCTTTTGTTCAAACCAGGAGAACTATGCATGGAGCAGAGGGCTATTGTTGCAGTTGTGCAAACTTGGGGGGGTGTGAAGGTAAATTGGGCCCTAATAGCACAACACAAAATGAATGAAAAATTTAGTGGCGAAAGGATCGTCATCCGACTATGATTCATTTACACTCAACCTTTTTCATTTCTTGTCTATGTCAGAATGTGAACCCCCGCGTTGATGTAATGATGTCAGGACAATCATCTCCTTCTTTAGTCACCTCACCCTTATCCCCTACCCTACCATAGACTGGAGCACAACGTGTAAACCTTATCTTGAGAATAATTGAGTTGGAGAGACAATTGTCAGAATAAATGGAAAAGATAGAACTCGTCCAAGTGAATAATGCAATCTACCTACAACAGATTAATTAGTTGTTATAGGAGAAGTTCAACAACCATCAATGTTGTGAGCAGTTGCAAATTAAAAACGTTTTGCTGAAACAACAATTGGAGGAGCTACAACAAGACTATAGGTGGGTCCAAGATGAGTTGATAGAAAAAGAAACAATCAAACTAGCTATGATCGAGAGGTCTAGCAACATCCACACATGTGACGGCATGTCAATCGCCCCCACAACATTGATAGTACCAGTGGGGTTTTTTGTTGCCTTATCGTTGGAAATCTATTCAAAACTCTAGCAGTTGGAAAATAGGTAATCCCTAACTTTAACTTGCATTAACTCTACAGCTTCCAACGTGAATTGTCCTTGATTATGGTCGGGCTAGAGCCAAGAATGTGGCTCACACTCGAGCAATTTCATACCATGTGCAAATTCAGTGTGAACTTTAAAATTGAGAGTCTCCTCGCTGAAATCCTAGCCCGGAAGCACTTAAAATTGTTAGACCCTTCTCAGCTTATGTGGTGATGGGGACATGGGAGCCCAAATTTTTTTGTACTATGCGGATTGTGAGGAGAAATTACGCCTACAAAAAATGACGGGAAGGTAGGCAGAAAATTGGCAAACAAATTGGATAGATTATGGGGCTCATATGGCCCAACAATTTTATGGCCAGAGCCTTGAAACCATGACCAAATGGAGGGACAACTTGGTAGAACTGCTACCCCTGATATGACACAAGGAATACATGGCCATGGTCTTAATTTGTAACTTGAAAACAACCTATAGTCTGAATGAAATTGATGACTAGTCTTCACATGTTCCCATTATGTTCACAACATGGATAGGGCACTTGAGAGAATTGAGAGGTATATGCAAGCCATAGACATTAGGAAAGCACCAATGTTGGCAATGCAAGGGCATGTGCAGTTTGTGACTGCCCCTCCAGGCTATGTCACTCAACACATGAAGACAATAGTCATACCAGTGGGGCGGAACATCAGTTAATCAACGTTACTTGGGGCAATATGAAGAGCTCTTTGATGGTGAACAAGAGAAACCAGTTCCAACATGGCCAGCTTTGTCATGGATTTTAGAAGACTATGGCCTTTGAAGGACATAACCAATGGCTACAAATTTGATTTACAAACAGATGAGCGGACCATGGTCTTTCGAACCACCTCCAGTGGTACAAGTTCACCCTCGATTCTGTCCCTATGTGAGAAGGCACAAATATTTACCGGACACGACCATAGCCTCTATAGAGTACAATTGGCCACAAATCCACGGTGCTCCTGGTTTCAATGCCCCCATCCAATGCCGAGATGCCTACCATAAGTTTTTTGAAGAACATCGCACCCACAAAGACTCAATTTGCTTCCGTGCGGCTATTTTTTGTGCAACGCTAAGAAATTGGTGTCCAAGGTGGAAATTTGCCATCAATGTGAATCGCCATCACAAGTCAAGGCAAAAGTTTTTGATGCCTCTCAAATTGTAGTATTGACCTTCAGGATGGATCAGATTGGTCGAGACTATGGCCATCACACATTTTATTGAAGGAGTTCATACAAGCTTGATAAATGAGTTCCTTTGAGGGGAGGGAGCATGGCCATTTCAGCGCTTCCTTCGGTGGCAGCGCAACTGTGAGCCCAAAATGGTGCTGTGAGCCCAAAAGGGTGCCCACATTTAGTCTTAGACCCTTGAAACGTTAGTTGATGCACTTTGAAGTAGCATGTTACTTCACAAAAATATAAAAAAAGTGAAATGTTAGTCTTAGAAGTACCATGTTGTAAGAGGCTAGGATGTGAGTTGTTATTGTGTTTTTACCTTCGGAAGGATTTGAGTGAATGAGGATAGGTAAGGAGAACTTGGATTGAGTAGTTAGTGAGTAGGCTAGTACAAATGGATGGAGACAACCAAAGTGACTCAAGAGGCAAGTGCATTCGAATTGGGATGAATGGAGGATCACATGGAGCGCACAAGTGGACCACCTCATCATGGCCACTTAATGGGGAAGGTCCAAGGAAGAATGCAAGGTGGAGGATAAGCAAATTCTCAAAGCACCAATCAAATCACGAGTTAAGCATCGTGGTTTGAATTAAGTGGTGAGCGACGATTTGGGAAAGTAAGGGGAGAAAGTTATGGCGGCGGAAAGCGAAGGAGGCTAAGTTTGGGTTGAAGCATCCCAAGTTTGGTAAAGTGTGGTAGGTAGAAAGCCAAGGCTAGTTAAATGTTCGAATTAGGATCCTTGTTGATCATTTGAGGGAGGAAGGCTTAGAAGATAGGATTGGCGCCTACTAAGTAGGAGGAAATCTCAAGGGCTTATCGTGAGCCTTGAGGGTGCTCACCCCCTCAAGCTTACTATATAATCCCTCATTCTTCCCTCATTCATCCTCTCTTTCCTTTGTGCTCCAAGGCACCCCACGAGTTATAAGTGTGGGTGTGGGAAGCCATATTGGAGCACATGTGTGTGCTTAGTTTTTAGTTTGAGAGCCAAGGCTTGTTAGCCTTGAAGAGGGCTTGACCTCTTGGTAGAATTAGTGTTGACGTGAAGGATTTTAAAGTTAATTCATGATTCCAATTTGTGGTACTTAAAGTTCATGTTTTGAATACACGTGGTTGCAAGTTCCATGTTTAAGAGTTGAGCACTTGAGGTTGTGATGAGTGCAAAAATATACTTGTGTGGATTAGTTAGTCTTAGTGAAGTTAGGAAATTCTCTCTCCCCCTCTCCTCTCTAGGATTTTAGGATTTTAGGATTAGAAAAGAATTGTGTGATTAGAAAGGGGTTGTTAGTAGAATTAGGAAAATTAGGTAGGAAGATTAGTTGAGGGCTTGAATAATTAGTGAGGTAGTTGGGGATTACAACTACAAAGTTGTGGGTTCATGAAGGAGCTGGGTTTGTGAAGGAGCTGGGTTTGTTTAGTTAGAAAGTAAAGAGCTGGGTTTATGAAGGACCTGGGTTTGTTTAGTTAGAAGCTAAGGAGCTGGGTTCATGAAGGAGCTGGGTTTATGAAGGAGCTGGGTTTGTTTAGTTAGAAGCTAAGAAGCTGGGTTTACGAAGGAGCTGGGTTTATTTAGTTAGAAGCTAAGGAGTTGGGTTCATGAAGGAGTTGGGTTTATGAAGGAGCTAGGTTTATGTAATTAGAAAGTAAAGAGATGGGTTCATGAAGGAGCTTAGTAGATAGCCTACTTAATTAGCTCATAGACAAGTAGTTAGTTACATTATGCTAGTTAGTGTTATGTGTGGCTTTCACAAGTAAATGTATTTGAGATTGACTATAGAGAATAGTGTTTTTTAACACTTGCATCCTCTCTTTAAAAATAAACCACGTGCACAAATTAATGGAGAATGTGGAGCACTCTCGCGATGGCAAGACAAAGGAAGCAAAGACCAAAGTTAAATCCAAGACCACTTGAAGGGTGAACCTTGCACTATGGACTCATCCAAGTCCAAATCCAATACCGCGGAGGAATGTGAGCCCAAACCCACTACTCGGACTACGGACGCTTAAGGGTGGGGGGTTTGGCCTCACAGGTGCCCACATGTGTTCTTAACCCTTTGAAACTATTAGAAGTTATGTTTTGATGTTTTGTGATTATTCACAAAAATATAAAAAGAGTGAGGCTTGAGTGAATCATGTTTAGACCTTAGGTTGATTAGAAGTTTTGCGGTGTGAAGAAAGTTCCTTAGTTAGGTGAGCATTGTGTGTGGTGAACCAAGGGTGGCTCCTTGAGTTAAATGTTTGAATTAGGATCTATGTTGTTGGTTTAAGAGTTGAAGGCTTAAAGGATAGGATGAGAGCCTACAAAGTAGGAGAAGATCGAGGGGCTTATCTTGAACCTTGAGGGTGCTCACCTCCTCAACTCACTATATAACCCCTCATTCTTCCCTCTCTCTTCCTCTTTTCTTCTTGCTCCCTTGGCACCTCATGTGGCGTGAGTGTGGGTGTGTGTGGAGCAAGAAAGGTGCACGTGGGGGTGCAAGGTTTCAAGGTGGAGAGCTAAGGCCAACTAGTCTTGAAGTTAGCTTTATCTTGTGTAGATGGAGTATTTGATTTGAGGCATTTAGAAATAAGTGCTTAGCTCATGTTATTTAGATTTATAGTGTTTAGATTTATGTTAGATTAAGGCACTTAGTTTTGTGTTTAGTAATTGGCCGAAGGCAAGAGCAGCTGGTTTAAGTTGTTAAGCTGGGGTTAAGTGTTGTCAGACTGAAAGGTTGCTGGAACCGGTCTGCAAGGTATGTTGAGGCAGCTGGAATCGGTTTTGCCAAGGGGGCAGCTGGGCTTATATGGGCTGGGTTAGTCTAGCTGGGTTAGTTTAAAGCTGCTAGTACTAGTTCACGGTGCTGGGTCAGTCTCTACAGTGCTGGGTTAATACAGCTGCTGGAAGCTTGGGAGGTATTCAGTGTGGTTACTAGTTAGCCTACAGCTGAGAATAGTTAGTTGGCAGCTCAATGGGATTATTCGCAGCTGCTGGGTGTTAAGGCTAAATGCGGTTAGCCTGGGTTTAGTCGCAGCTACTGGGGGGATTGAGGCTAAATGCATACAGACCACAACCCCTAATTAGCGGCAGCTGGGTGGGCTAAGCATGGTGAACGCAGAGCTGGGCTAAGGGCTACTTCACACACGAGACTGAAAGTCGTGACCATTTCACTTCAAGCACTCTCATTGGTAGAAAAGGTGGAGCCGGCCCAAGTTCGCTTCACACTATGCTTGAGGAACCAACAGATGGCCCAAGGTTGGTGAAGGCTGCCGGTTCGAAGTCCATCAGAGCTGGGCTAAGTTTGGTGACGACTGCTGGTTTAAAGCCCAGCAGAGTTGGGTTAAGGTTGGCGAAAGATTAGGGGCATAAATATTGGGGTTAGGTAGGAGTTAGGTTAGAGATTAGGTAGGTAGTTAAGTTAGGATTTAGGAAGATAGGAGGGTTAGTGTTAGAACCACATTAGGAAAATCTTATGTTGGTTGGTGGTATTAGGGAGTGAGCTTGGGAGTTAATTTGGAGAGTATTTGTGGTAGAAGATGTCATGACATTGATGAGAGAAATAAGTGTTTTTTAACACTTGTATTCTTATCATGGAGTGAATTGAAGTGCTAACAGTGATGGGAAGCACCAAGGCAAGTTATTAGCTCCACACAAGTGAAGTGGCATTGTGTCAACAATTGGTAAATAGTGCACTGAAGACTTCCGAGCCTCATGGAATCAACAAGCCATAGCTTCAACGAGGTCACGAGCACTAGTGAGGAGTCAACGGCCAGGACTAAGGTTTCAAGAGGAAAATCATTGAGGGCATGTGTAGCCGAGGCTGCGGGGTGGACCCTGGAGAAGGCTAATGAGTCACCTATTCAAGAGGATCACATTAATAAGACATCATGACTTGAAGCAAGTTGTAAGCTTATTGAGGTCTACTCACATTCTATGTTACCATGAGTTGTAAGGTCACACATGTGATCCCCGAAACCATCACCCGGACTAGGACGCTTAAGGGTGGTGGAATTGGCCTCACAGCAACAACAACCCACATGTAATAGCTCAAGACAACGATCTTCAAAGGGCTATAGCCAAACTGGATGCTAAGGAGGCCAAGCAGCGAATAATACGAAGGAGTCATGACGACCATGAAGAGGAAGAGGAAGAAGCAGAGGGCTCTACCAAGCGGATCATGGTTGGTAGTGATGCCAACCACTAAAGGAGGGGGCTATGTCATCTTATTTCTTGGATTTAGACATTCATTCTTGAAAATTTGTGAATAATTAGCTCGAAATCCCCTTTTAAGCTTGGAATTAGTAAGTGGACGTTGAAATTAATGTTTTTTAAGGGAAATAAAGGATTTGTGAGTTGAGCGTCACACCAATAACCCTCAATAAATAAATAAAATGGGTAGAGACCATCACATGTTTTGCTAGAGTTGCTTGATGTGAAACCTCCAAATACCAAAAATTTGCAAAAAGAAAAAGAAAAATACCGCACGACATTAGACAAAAACTCAACCCACTAGACAACCTACCATTAGATTGCGTGATAGACAAAGACAGTACTATAGCTTTGCACCCGATGCCGTAGCCAACAACATACACTCCTCACAACTGAAATCCTTTGAGAGGCAAGCACCAGTATGTTCACACCCTACATACCACCCTTGTGAATGCATGTTTGTAGTTAGACAATACCCTTGGCAAATCAAAGCATGTTCACCCTAGAAAAAAATAACCTCCTTACACCTCCCCTTATTTCAATGTTCACAAAAATCACATATGACAAATGCCTAAAAAATCTCTCAATAGGAAAGACCCCTTGCCCAGACAAAATTCCTAATGATATCCTCAACGCCGCATGCAACAACTTCCACAACATGACGTCTCTATTCATCCTCCAATGCTACCACCAAGAATCCATACCTAATGAATAGAAACATAGCATCGCCATACTACTACATATAAAAGACAACCCTACTAACTATAGACCCATAGTGCTTGCATGTACCATCTACAAAATAATCACAAATACACTATTGGCCAATTCACACACGAGACTGAGAGCTTGTGACCATTACACTTCAAGCACTCTCATTAGTGGAAAAGGCGGAGCTGGTCTAAGTTCGCTTCACACTGCGCTTGAGGGACCAACAAAGTCAGTGGATGAAATGTTTTTAACTATGGGTCAAAGATAGGAAGAGTTCTAGCTAGGGCCATAAGCATATGCAACATGTGACAATTAAAAAACCTTTGGTTAGCTTGGCTGGAGACAAACATCTTTTTGGGAAGCCTAATCAATTGCTCTCACCCTATATAGTATTAAAGACCATGGCCAGGAGGAGAGAGAGACTCAATTTTTATTTTTTACATAGCCATCAGTTCCCTCTCGGGAAGAGAGTGGATATTTTTCTATGGTCAAATTGCACATGACAATTGTCTCCATACTGTAACCAAGGTGTGAAACCCTTTTCTCTGTGTGATTTTATCTCGGAGCAATATATTGTTATGATCAAGTATCTTGGGAATCTGTGAATGCAATTGTGTTGACTCTGGTGAATGGACTTGAGTGATAGAATCTAAGATTGCAATACAATTGTTGTTGTAATTCATAAGTGGTGAAGTTCTTCTTTGTGGTTGCTTTATAGTAAATTTCCAATGGATGTGGCTATATTCTTGTCGTGACTGTGTGCACCATAGTCTGTATAGGATAAGATGTGAAACCTGGAAATTCTCTCATTGGAGTGAAGCGTTTGAATGTTATGACATAGAGTCTGATAAACCTCAATTTAAGAAGATAAGTTGTTTAATTGTCCTTGCATGTGGATTGCAAACGATAGTCTATTTCCATAAAATTGTGCTTTAGTTTGGTACATAGTCTCACATGAGGACTCAAAGCTTCGTTGGATCCTTGTGAAAAGGATGTTTGTGCGGACCAATTGTGGTGATCAAGATATTAAGGGGGGAATCCTGAGGAGGATAAATTGAAATTCTCCAGTAATGATTGAGTTGCACTGCTTGTATGACATAATTGATGATATTATGAAGTTATTCTAAAAGAGGGAGAAAGATAATAAGTTATGAGTAGCACTCATTTATCACCATAGTCTGAATGAAATTGTAGGGTGTGAAACCTAAATTTGTACATGAGTAAATTATGAGGTGAAAGTGGAGGTGAGTAAAGTTGATCCTCAAGAAGGGGAGAGTGTGCACTACAATGTATTCAACGCCAACATTGTAGTCTCCTAAAATTGAGATGTAAAATTTTTGTGAGGTGAATCTTTGTCAGAGAGAAAATAACTCTAACGGTCGTTATGTTGAAGTATAATTAATAAAGTGTCCCCCTCAAATTTTTAAAGAAGTGAGGAAGCCTAGGAAGGGCCATGATCAAATAAACTATTGAAGCATAACTAAATTCGCCAGAGCCATAGTTTGTGACACTGCAAATAAGCAGCTGATAGAGAGAAGGGAGCGTCACACAAGACGGGAGTTGTCCCATATCGAATGCAAAACAATGCCCAAGCACCCATAAAAAGAAACCGGAAGGAGTAGCAATCAAATACACTTGCTCATAGTCAATCGATGACTACCCGAGACATCTCGACCATGGTCTCGTGACTTGTTCCATGGCCACGTATACATAGACTCATATGATATGATCGCTTTCACTTGGTTGTTTTCCATTCCGGACTGTTGGTCAAGCTCCATTGGCCACAATCTTTTGATTTTTTTTCTTCCTAATAACGTTATTTCAACCAATAAATTCTCGAATAATAAGTAGGCATTTAAATAAAAGAAATCAAGCACTTACATAAATTGAACTTTAGGAATTGTTCTAATAACATGTGCATTATAAAAACGTGTTTTAGTGATCAATAAGGGAAGTGATTAAGGACCTTAATAAACATATGACATGCACTTAATACCAATTCCGGTAAAAGATCAATGTACCATGGCATAGGCATGTATACTAACTCGTGATGGCCTATGGTCCTGAACCCTTAGGGAGGTTGCCCTTCAGTCAATTTAGGTAAGGACTATGGTCCCACTGCCTCATTAAATCCAAGATAAATGAATAAATGTTGAGGCCCGCAAGGTCGTTACTACTGAATTTCATGATCCACTCTCGAGGAGATCACTCCCTTGTAAAGTTGAAACCACGGGCATACAAAAAAAATATACTTTTTCTAAGTTGCATCACCAAAATGGGTCAAAATTTTATCAATTTTTTTTCATTAGTAGATATACATGGTATCTATTACATAGTAAAAAATGATAACCAAATTTGATGATCTTCTTTTTCTATAAAACATACCGTTTCTAACTAGAATGACGTAGAATTGAACAAAAACAATTGCTACAAAAATGAAGATGACTAAAAATTTCAAAAAAATACACAAAAGATATTATCAATGGTTATGTATATGTAGAAAAAATATCATAATTTTTAAAGTTATCTATGGCATATAATATAGGGGTAGCAAACTTTGTACGCTCATGTGTCCCCAAAGAATACACTAAGTGACTTCCCCGGGGATCCACTAAATTATCCACTAATTAAGGCGAGACTATTGTTCGTGTCAGGGGCGTCCTTGGCCCTAATTAAATGTGGTTACTCGTTACTCAAAAGACTATTGATGAGCCATGACTCCGTGCATTGAAAACCATCCATGTTATAGCGAGTCGTGATTACTGGACTGTGGTTGTGAGGGAGAGACCATGTAATTGCATGTATTGCAATGAGGGACCTTAATCCACTCCTTAATCGCTTAAATTCCATAAATTACATATTTAATAAGGTATTGCTTAGGATTGGTACCCCAAAATTCATTTTAAAGTTATTATGACCTATCAATTAACCTAATTGTGACATCTAGAGTTCAATATGACACTTATTTAGTCTTCCCTGTGTGGTTTTGTTAATCGGAACCCAATCCAAAAACCTATCTACAGATACTGTCACTAATGGATTCAATTATAGAATTGTGTTGTGGGGGTTGGAGCTAAGAAACGAGGAGAAAGCGGTAATATTTTGAAGGTTCTCAATGACAAAGTGTGTCTTGAATTGTTGAATTGTGTGTGTTGGGATAGGCAATGAATTATATGGGGAAGGTGGGGGGGGGATTGGGGGGCTACATTGAACAAGGAAGTTTGGGGGCTATAATAAGAGATATTGGAAGGTGGTCTAATTTAAGGTTGAGGTCCAATAGTGAGGTGCATTGTAAATGTGGGGAGTGTTAGTTAGAGGAGTAAAACCATTGATGAGGCTTGCGGAGAGGAAGTTGGGGCCTCCTTGGCGGTAAAATGTTTGAAGATTATGTATTGGCATAAGACATAGTTGGGTGGTAAATATTTGCCAAGAGATGTCATTAAAGCTGGGGGGTGGAAGTGTGACAATGGTGACAAAATGTGAGGACAATGTCTCTATTAAAATCATTGGCTAAGAGGTAGATGTGATTTCGATGGAGCATAATAAGAGTTGGGGGGGGGGGATGGTGGGGAAGGGTGAGGAGTCGTGGGTATGGGAAGGGGGGGGGTTGGAGTGGTGATTGGCTAGTTGAAGGAGTGGGGAGAATCCATGGACATGGGTTGCACATTGGATTGCCTCTAATATAATGTAAGAGGGAATTTTTGGAGAAAAAAAAATGAGTTGGGTAAGAGAGGAGGGTGTATTGGTAGTTATAGAGTGGTGGATGTAGGTATACAAGGATTGGACAAGGTCATTTATGGGGGTTTGGGGAGTGGTGAGAGCATCAATTGGTGGGGGTAGAGAGTGGGGGATTGGGTAGAATGTGGCGTCATCGGAGTAGGGTAAGACTACAAAAGGGGGGGAGGGTGAATATGATAGTCATGTCTTTGTCACAAATGTAGGAAATATGACTAATGGAGACTATTATTGTGAAGGGGAGGGTTGGGGCGGGATAATGTTGTGGGAGTTTGCAATGTTTAGAGCATTGCCACAAGTAGTGGACTGAACTGCAAAATGGATGTAGAGTAGTTCACTTCAGTTTGGAATTGCCCCACCCATATGAAAATTGGATGAACTGAACACTGAGGGCAACCTCAGTGCAGTGATTGTCATGCAAAACGGAGCAAGTTTTCAGTGCACCAAGCTGACATGAACTCCAATGAATCAAGAATAAAACAAGAGTATTATACTCCTACAAGACTTATTTCCTATTAATAATCCAACAGTTGCAACAACAACAACAACTAACCCCAATGTTATGTGGAGGGCTAGGTTTATAAACAACCATCAAGCCCAAAATATAGTTCCCAACTCCTTTGCAGGATCCCCAGCCGTCGATGTGAGGGCAAGGGAGGGTCCAGATGGTGCCCATGATAAAGCACTTGGCACAATTCCATGTGGCCACAATTAGAATAGGCTCCCATGTATGATGCTCCCATGAACAGTTGTTGCAATTGCAGTTGTTCTTAGTAATAATCCATGAAACATGGAGCAGCGGCCAACTAATGAAATCCCATTTATAATCTAATCCCATCTCACTGGCATTGCATATGGAGGACGTTAAATACCCCCCCACGAACTTTTCGGGGTGTCAAATCCGGGCTGGGGCAGCCGCCCGTCCAAAAAATCTAGATTTTTTGCATATCATTTGGGAAGCAAGTTGTTATTTTAAGCCAGATCATTTGAGGGTGCTCGTTGAAGTCGGACTCAAAAGCGAGTTTGTGGGTGGGGCATATGCCTCCTACCGAAACTGAACCTGGATGAATTTATGTTTTGTGTTTAAGCTTTTGCAGTTTAGCTTCATTCATGGGTGGTGATGCTCTTAGAGAGTAAGGGAAGAGGGGGCGTGGGTTGGAAGGTTTGTGTCGGAGGATATAAATAGGGGAAGAAAGTGGTGGCGATGTGAGCATAAGGAGTTTTGAGTAAGATGGAGTTGGTGGTAAAGTAAGTGTGTTGCCTTTGTTTTAAACTTGGTGGAAAACCCTTTGTGAAAGTCCGACGGGGTTTGGGGTTGAGCTCGATGTTTCCGTTGATTGTGAAGAGTCCGAGTGACACGTCATATTGGTGTATGTAATGGTGGAAGAAGGAAGGGTGGGTGTCATGGAGATTTTTTATTAGAAAGAGAGAGGATAAGTTAGCACAAATGGATATGTGCAAGGATTATGTAACCTAAGGATGGGGTGTTGAAAAAATTATAGATTGGGAGTGTGTTGGGAGGAAGGGCAATGGATTGTGGAAAACAATAGGAGGAAGTGCATGATAATGACATAAATTAGGATTGGAGAAGTTGAGTAGAATGGGAAATTGATTTGAGTGAATATGAGGTTAATTAGTAATGACTCTATGGCAAGTGTGTGGGATTTTCTTTGTAGACATTTTGGGTAATAGCATATATTGTGGTGCAAGGGAAAGAAAAAGAAACGATAGACCTTTTTGTGTTTGTGTAAGAGGATGTGTGTTCGGGATTGAAAGGATTGTCGCTTGGTAGAGTGGGTATTGTTACCGAAAAGTTTATTATTTGTGTAGATTAGGACGAGCAAAATGATGAAGGCATTGAGAATGGTGGGGGAGTTGAGATTGGATAAGAGAGAATCAATGTATTGGATCATTGCAGCATGACAGTGAATGAGAAACAAAGTGGTAAAATTAGGTTGTGCAAAGCGGCCAGATGCGGGTTAAGAGCAAATCCAAAGAGTGAAAACTTAAATGGTCCTAAACGTGGAGAATCGTAGGATGGTGAGAACGGTGGTGATATGTAAATTATATTGCCAAAAAAAATACAAAAAAGTGTATCCATCCAAAGGTTGTCAAGCATACGGATTATGTGAAGACAATTTAGGAAGTTGGGCTTGTTGGCCAAAATGAATGGGGGTCAGATTGGCCATTTGTGCAAATCTCATGCAATTTGAGCAAAAAATTGTTCTAGAGTTGTATGCATGCGTTGGAGGCAATTGGTGAGGTGTGTGGAATGTTCCTCGTATTGAGAGAGTATGACTTGCTAAGTAGTGTGGAGTTTTTGTTTGGTAGATTGTTGGAGTGGGAGTTCCATGTGGGTGATCATTGACCTTGGCTCCTTGTTGCAAGACTTCAACATGAAACGTTGTCTTGAGGTTGTCTAGAGAGATTGAAGGCCTCGAGGTGCTGAAGGTGGTAGCTATTGCCGCATATGTGTGTTGACTTTTGTTTGCACCAAGTGTTTGTGCCGTATAAGTCGGGTGTGTGATGTTAATGGAGTAGTGATGTAGGAAAAAAATCCACAACTCGATGGAGGAGGGCATTTAGCACTGGCGGCTCCAAAATGTGCAAGTGGGTTTGTTTTCATAAACAATGTATGCAATTCCCTCGTGCTCTTTTGTGGTGTTGGCATTAGCTCGGCCAAAAGTGATAGAAATAACCTTATGTAGATGGAAGAGTTCCCTAATGGATATTGAAACGTGGTCCTAATTGAATGTTGTGTTGACACCTTCCCATGTAAATGGTGAGAACTAAGTGTTTTTTTCCCTAGTGTCAGCGACTATCTCTCCCGGGCAAGGGGCATGGGTACATTGACAACGAGTTTTTCATTTTCTAAATATGGAGCCCGTTCAAACAATTGAATTTTGGTTTGTCTTGAAATGAGGGTATTAAAGGCATAATCTCTATCAATGTTGCCCGTTTGTTGACATGACGAACTTCCAAAGGGTGCCATGTCTATAATTTTGTTGTATGAGAGTAGCAGCTAACTAGCTAGTGGATTGTCCTATGAGTGAGGTTCCTTTCAATTTAAGTTTCAAGTGGGAGGAGGGTATATCATACATTTTATTGTAATTTTTGGCTTGGCTTTGTAGTCCATTGCATTGCAAGATGAAAGGGGGGGGGGGGGCAACATCAATTTGGGGATGCTTAAGGTCAATTTTGATGAGGCATGTAAAAAACTTTTCTTGGTGTGGACCAAAATCGACAAAGGCGTGTACAAGGTTGGAATGAGAGATACTAAAGGAATGTTCATGAATACACACATGGCTAGAGTTTGTATATTGATTTGGTCTACTAGTATTTCAAAGTTTTTGTCAAATTTGGCCCGGGTTTGCCATCTAGGGGATGGACTAGTGTTTTTATCAACTTATTGGAAACCTGGAAATTGGGCGAAATGTAGTGATTGACATGGTGCATGATTTGGCATGATATGGGGAATGTGCACTTGTGGAACGAGGGGAAGGAATTTTGATAGGTTTGAGTTTGTTGGGCTTCTACAAGGGAGTTTTGGACAACTCTTTGTCCTTATATGGAGCAATGATGATGTACAAGCTCTATATTGAGATGGGCATGCATGTCCTAGAAGATGTCATAACCAAACCAAAAATGTTCGTCTATATTGATAGGTGTGATCTCTATAGGGAATTATGGACTATGTAATAGAACGTGGCGCATGAGGAGTGGGGGATGGTATGGTGTTACTTGGGGATGGCATCATGTAGGATAATCGAGGACGGATTGTGTTGAGCTTGGTGCAGGCCGCGAGTGCTTTGGTGTGGTGAGTAATGGCAACATGTGTGGATGTTGGAGGGCGGGATGGGAGGTGGCTTCATCCATGGTTTTGTAGGGTCATGGCCTTATTGACTTCTTGCCTGTTTTCTTGCAGAGGAGTTGGGAGTGGCTACGAAGCGTTGGCTATTAGAGGAGGTTGTTTTGAAAAAGTCGTAGCATGAATGATCCATGGGAGGGGGAATGGGAGCTGGGGGTGGAGGTGGGAAGATGGGGTGGATACAATTGTGTGTGGGGGATAATGGTCGGTGTGGGTGTAGGTGGAGTGCAAAGGGATTTGAATCTTGGAGGAATATTGAAGGTGGGTGTTGATTGTTGATATCATGGAGGAGAGTTGAAAGTGTAGAATGTTGATGATGGAGCAATTAGATTAGGGGTTGTATCCAAGTTTTGTTGGTGAAATCTAGCAAGTGTGGACTGAAAGGTGGAAGGAAGCCATGGTGAGTGAAATGGATATGAGAAATAGAGACATGTGAGAAATGTTAGAACATATTGAGGAGTTGGGATAGATGACTTCTATTTGGGCATCAAACCAAATAATTGTGAAGAAGGATAAAGTAATAGGGTATGTGGAAACTTAATGACATGGAGAGGAGAGTAAGTAATGCTTACCATGAAGGTTGATGCTCAACAAATGATTGTGAAAATGAGTTTAGTTGTGGAGATAAAAAAAAATAGGATGGGAGAAGAGGTTTGAACTTTGGATAGAGTAGATTGGGGATTGGGGGAGAGTGGTGTGTGATGAAGAGGAAAGGTAGGTGTTAAAGGTTGAATATGGTGGGATTATGGAAAAGATAAGAGCAAATGGCATAGATATTTGGAGAAAAATGTAGAGGAAGGGAAAGGAGGTGTGCAAAAGCGAGGAAGAAACACTAGCATGTTGTGTGTAGTTATTGAGTGGGTAGGTGGATTGGTATATGTAGGTAGAGGGTGGAAATCTTGTGGAGCTAAAGTCCTCGGAGGTTGAATGTTGACATGGATAACTAGGTTGCCAATGGTGGTCGAATGCTTGGTGGGAGGTGGGAGAATTGGGAGATATGCAAGTGAGGAATTGAATAGGCCATGAATAAAAAGGACATAGAATGAGGAAAATAGAGATGCACCAAGAGTGTAGGCGAGATGGTTAGGATTTGTTGGGTTGGTGACTTGAAGATCATAGGTGCAAGAGGAGGTTGAGGGAAGAGTAATCCAATGATGTAGTGTTATGTGGAGGAAAATGTATTGGCATGTTGGAAGTAAATGAAGCATTTTGAATGAGTTGGTTGTGATGATCGAAGTGATACAAAAATTGGAGAGGAGTAAACTTGTGTAAGTAGTATAGGGACAATGGGGTGTTAGTTGTGTGGTATGCTTGTGAGATCTTAAGAGTGTGAAAGCCATGTTGAGGAAGTTTTGGAATTAGATAGCTTACTAGGGGGTGGGGTTGGTGTAGACGAGGGGGAAAAGTGGGAGCCACGGTGGTTGGTCATGCAAATGTGAATAAGAGAGTGGTAACCGTTTCGGGAAGTTCATTGGGAGTCTTGAGTTGAATGTACGACCAAGGCTCCTAGCTGAGGATCTTCATGTGGGTTGGCAAAAATTGGGTATCGACATAGTGTGATGTTGTTGGCGTGTGTTAACGTAGATTTAGCCCGCATGTTGTCCAACTCGTAAATGGAAGTGGACTTTAAAGGATGGTGTGGTGCGGGAGTGTTCGAGACATGCAGATTAGCAATGCTCAATGAATCGCATAAATGGCTTATCCATAATAGCGAGGATAATCTAGTAAAAATGGAAAAGAAAGAAAATTGTATGTATTGAGAGCAAGGAAAATGGCGATTAGCGTGATTCTGATCCAGATGAGCGTGGAGAAGTGGCGATGAAGATTGCTTGCGTTGATTATTGGGAAGATCACTGTGGTGCAACACCACCAAACTATTTTCCGTTTTGGTCCCCTTACATAAATGGATGTCACAGCATAGTCTAGGGGGGCATTCATGGTGTTGAGGGAGATAGAGTTTGAATCATCCATTTGGATGGGGTTGTCTTTCGACAAACAACTATAATTTATCAAAGTTTTTTAATCACATCCTCTTCTTTAGAAGAGACCATCATGTAGTTGTTTAGTAATGTTATGCGACGTGACATTCCCACTCAACCTAATGCATGTGATCATATAACATGAAATGAAATGTTGGTTGTGTTGTTAGAAGGAGCCTTATGGATCGTTACCTAAAATACCCAAATTGCGCGCACCTAACTACTAAACCACTTCTCAGACTATTTTACGATCTTCTTATTCAATCTGAAGGCATAATTAAATTTTGATGTTTGTGGGGCCCCTCATGTCTACAAGAAAACCTAATTGAGAAACATTAGTGAAGTGAAGAATCCAACTACATCCTTTGTACTTCACGGAAAAAATAATGCATATGTGTTCATCCAAATACATGCATATTCATTTTAAAATAATAATAATAATAATAATAATAACCTCTGCAATCACATCCATTAGAAGATGTGAAATTTGTGACAAAATACTCATTCTTTAATTTTAGGTAAACCTTGGTAACCACTCGCCCATAACATATCGTCATCATCATTGCCATGAGAGCCTTCATGAGAACATGCTTTTGAGGCTCTCACAAGTGAGCATGATTTCTCCACAACCCCCTCACCTCCCATGCATAACTTAACAAGCCTCTCTTGTCTTGCATATGCATTCATTTGCCTTCGCCCATGTAGCGTAGTTTTAAAAAAGAAACAGGGAGGAAAGGGAGACTTGAGTAAACCCAACAAATGGGAGGTTTTAATGAAGATGTGCCATCTTATCTCAAAATCTGCCCATCTTGTACATTTCACAGATGTAGATCTAAGTAAGGGAAGACTATGGGAGTCATAGATTTCAAAACACGACCATCACTTTTTTCTATTCAATAAAGCATCTCAATATATAAATAAACATTGCATGGAATTTCGACCATGGATTGTTTTCATGTAAACACGTGGCTCGCATCTCCAAATCTCTCTCATGCATGAATAGGGAATAATATTCTAAGTGAACATACATGGTCATATGATATTATATTGCGGCTCTCTTGTGCTTGACCATTAAAACTAAAAATGGTAACTGATGAGTCCAAAATTTGATCGCAAGGAAAAACAACTTGTAACTTCCCTAGGTTGTACCCGACCCGTTTTCCGTGTGCCTCTCTATATTTAACCCACATAAGCTCAAACTTTAGACTAAGATTTAAGAAAGTATTAAATAGTCTACAATGCATATAAATAGGGTTATGGTTGGTGACAAATAAAACACGGTTTTAACCATTGACTTAGCTTAGTCAACCAATGCCAAATCCAATATTGTTGATGCTAACTATAGTATTTGGAATGTCCCAACGGGAAAAACACAACCATTCACTCGCATAACACAATTCTTTGACGGCCTTGTAGCATGTTTGAGACTTCTTAGTACATGTAGAGGGTGCTAAAACCAACACCACACCCAATACCAACACCTATAAATGCTTCCCAATTGTCACCAATCTATGTCAGGTCAGGTCAAGGTGGGTTTAGGGCGGCTTGTCGATGCCTCTTCTAGCCATTTGATTCACAAAAGCCAAGAAGGTAGGCCCACAAAGCACATAGTGGGTCGATTATGGGCACAAAAGGGGGTCGGTATCCAGGGTGCAAGGTGACAATTTTGCAACTGAACCGGGTGGGATCATGAAAGTGGTCTTGTGGCTTTGCGCACCATTACTACTTGGGCTTTGATCTAGCTTGGGTCTAGTACCCAACTATGTTGTGTTGGTTCTAGGCAATAAAGGTGGGGGTTTTCATCATATGCAAGGTCATTATACACGGGGCCTCGGGACTGGTTTAAGGAAGCTAGTGATTTTGACTTTAATTAATATTCATCAAATATTCAATTGAGGTTGTTTTTCTTTCTTTCTTTATACATGTGTTTGGCCCAAAGGCTAATATAAATAGATATTTTCTATATCAACCACATAGCCACATGTATGTGCGATAGTTTAAAGTGTTGGTTTAAGCACCCTCTACCTTATATGTATTTTTCCTTTGCAAGTGTATCTCTAGATGAAGGGACCTGAAGGGCATGCATATTGTATGAACATGGAGATGCATTGGCCACAAGACACCTAGTAATTCAAGTCGTTCATGGGACATAATTGGTCTACTCATGAATCACAAGTTGCTAAGTTCTACATAGATAGAAAAACACAAAGACGTTCTTGGGATCTTTTTCAACTCGGATTGAAGACTTGTATTGAACACATTGTTTTGAACTTCTTTTGAATAAATAGTTATTTTTTGGGAAGTTTTCTTGTTTTGGCTTCAAGTTAAGTTGCAATGGACAACATTGCCGTGTACAAATTCTCAATGGGACCTCATGCACACCATTGCTCGATCGCTAGTATGCATATTGTGATGGCCACATCATTAGTTCAACTCTTTGAAGCAACGGTTTGCTAGGTCCTTTTTGGAATAGAGTACTTTTTGGGAATACTTCTCAAGGTCTACCACGTAATGATGTCTTAAAAAGTGGATATGGGATCGTTATTTTATTTCTGCGTTCCCTTTCAAGTGAGAGCCAACCTCCCAAGTTGTGAAAGAGTTTCCTACCATAAAGCACTGTGTTGGTGAAAAAAATGGAGTGACACTCAATCCTCAAATAATGTTTTTTTCTCCAAAGAAGTGTTGTTGGAGTGATTTTCTAATGAAAGTTTTAAGCTGGTGTTTAAAAAATGCTAATTACGTCATCTTATGTTTCCAATTTGGCACGTGCATTATCAAGATGATCATGTAAAGTATGTTGAGTTAAATGACATTGTTTCAATTTCATCAACATATGTTGTTAAAATTTTAGTCATGTGTTTACATCCTACAATGCACCTCACTATATCAGGCCATGAATATCCCCAAATTGGGTTTATGTACGATTGTAGTCTATGTCCAAGGGTGAAATGTTTCTCTTTGATTGAACCTCCGGCTTGCATCACTTTTATGAATGTCACAAATCTACTTATGATAAACATCAATACTTCACCCCAGGTTAATCTTTGTTTTATGAATGATTTATTATGTGTCAACTTTGACAATGCTCACATAGAGGTTGTGGGTTCAAAAAGAGGTTCCACGCGCTATGAACATAAATTATTTGTCAACAATTTTACATCACATGCATTTCACAAATCAAGCTCAAACCTCTTAGTTACAGAAGTATTCTCAATCGCCATGTTACGTTCTCTTCTTATGATCAACACAACCCTACTTGATGTGAGCATCATTCGGTATTTCCAAAGCTTTTTCACTTACAAGAGGATACCGCTAGAAGTCCTCTCCCTTGGATGGATGATCGGATACAAAGACAATTTTTACTTCTTGCAAGAAAATAGCCTATAAATAATGACTATGGAAGAAAAAATAAAATTAACATCATGGTTTTGGCTTCAAGTTGAGTTGTCATAGATAAAGGTGCACATGCCCATTATGAGCACTTCCAATTGCACATGCCGATAGTGGTTATTGGATCAATGGGTTGAATAACTCATCATACACCTTTATAGATGTTGAAGAATGATGGTGAAAAATTTGCAATCATAGTTCGTATGCTCTTAGAATCTTCAATCAAAAGTGTACATTTTGTGATTTGTAAAGTGGTCCATTTTGAAGTTTACATGTCCTTAAATTGAAATGTATGTACATCTACCATGTGTCAATCAACATGTAAATCATTTGCTTGCCACATTCAAACAAGCATGTGTTGTGCTTGAAATCCTTTCTACGAAGCACATGTTGGGTATATGGAAGTGGTCTCAAAGTGATTACATAATGATGCCACTCGTTTTAAAATTGGAAGTAGACTCAACGTGGGTCCACTCCTTCTCCAACTGCCGACACCAAATTCCATGAATGAAAGTGGTCGCATATTTTGGGGTTGTGCAACTATGTCTCAATGGACCCGACCACTTTTGAGCAACCTATGACTGGAACTCGACAAATTTGTGGATGATTCATGTCCAATCAAAACCATAAACTAGCTTACCACATAAGACACACATACCTTAGCTCCCATATGTGCACAAAATGCAACTCTGCCTATGATGACTCAATCACTATTGAGTTATGGACATCTAGAACTTGACAAATTTGTGTGTGATTAGGTCCAATTTAAACCCACAATATAGTTATCCGTAAAGCCCCTCAAAGAAGGACAAAATTGTGAGTTTGATCCTTTCTTTGCAAAAAATTATATTAAGAGCTCGTTAGGTCATTGTGTATAAGAGCCTATTGAAACTCTTCGGACCTCCTCTTTCCGCCTCTCAAAGTTTGAGAGAAGTTTAGGATCTAAAACAGGGCACGCACATGGGACCCGATGTTCTAAATCATGGATTAGCCTATGCAAGGCTAGCTTGGCCCACCCATCCTACTAGGACAAACTAGAATGCTGGTTTTCAACAGCACGACACCACTCTTTGTGTATGATAATTTAAATATTGAGAAAACTTGGATAACTTTGTGTTAATTCTCATAAACTAAACCCATGGTTTTATCTACTCCACTTTACAAATAACTCTACTAGCTAACCACATAAGACAAGTGACGACATAAGGCACACATACCTTAGTGCCCCGTAACTTAGTACGTACGTGCAGAAAATGCAATTCTCGTCGGGCCTCATGCACAACGAGGCCGGCCAATAGGAACATTTCTCCCTTGCCCATACACTTAGATAGGTCCTAGGCTCTCCAGTCTCTAGCCCCCTACCCTTAGAGAGGAGGCCTAGAGTAGTTCACGTAGTAGGGCATGGTGGCCCTTGTGTAAAAAGCTTGTTGACCCTCTCCAGGCAGCTTCACTGCAGTGACAGAGCTCAAAGTCTCACACACTCCAGGCAAGTTTTGGAGGAAGAGAAGAAGGAAGAAGAAGAAGAAGAAGAGGCAGGAAGGAGGAGAGGAGAGGCGAGGCGGAAGGAGCAACGAAATTGGCTCAAATCCATTCACCACCTGCTGCTCGCTTGTTGGCATCACCAGGCAGACAAGTGGAGACTCCAAGTTGAAAGATGCTCGCAGCCTCAAAGATGGGCAAAGATCTGAACTTTTTGGTGTGGTGTGCTGGGGTTGATGTGTGCTCTGGAAGCTTGAACAGAATAAGATGGGTTTGAGGTTTAACTTAGAGGCGGTTTGAAGCAGGAGCCCTGACGAGGTTCTGGTTAGACAACCTAGGTGTCAATCTTGAGAGATGGGCCACCGTCACAAAGAGAGATCTCGAAGCTTGAAAGAGGCTGAAGGATGATTGAGTTTGGACAGATGCACGTTTACAGAAGATGGAGGGTTAGACGAGGAGGTCCTATATAGAAACAGGTTCAAACCTGTGTGTGTGTGTGAGAGAGAGAGAGAGATGCAATTTTGAAAGATGGGGCGTCATGTCAACGATCTCGAAAGGCGCTGGGAGTAACAGGAAGCTGGAACACACGGTGGTTTGGAGAAGGGGTTCTAGTTTGGGAGTGAGGAATTGCAAGGAAGATATGAGGTGGAACGGATGGGACGGGCGAAGTGGTCGTTGACTTTTGGGGGCTGGGATCTCTTCTTCGACTAATCAAGGATTTTGCATCATTCATTGTCTTCATCTCTCCATTTCCATCATAGCCTAATTCCAAGTTGCTCAAGGTGACTGATTTCTCTTGCATTGTATTGATGAAGGGGAAAGAACGAGGGGGAGGGTTGATCGCCGCTCGAGGTTTAGGTTCGGGGCATGTTTTTATTTGTGCTTGCGCATCGTCATCCGATCGATTGGTGCCCACATTTCATCACAACCTAACTTAGCCTCTCAAGGATTGCATTTGTTGTCTTCTCTCATCTCATAGCCTAATTCTTTGCTGAAGGTGGGGATTTTCTCTGAGGGTTCTTCGCCACATGATCCGATCGGTGTCTTCATTCGGCAACCTAACCTTGTCCTTCGGGCATTGTTTACCCTTGCATCCTACGTTGGTGCTAACTTCCTTTGGATCTCTGAGCCACGGCTTTTGTTCGAAGGATTTTTTATTTTTTATTTTTATTTGATGCGGTTGGCCTTTTTTCACGCCAATTCGGTTCTGCAATCTCGAATTTTGATCTTTCGAAAGCGATTTCTCGTAGGATCTGTAGCGCAGATGTCTGATTTTGAAACCACCATCTCATTTTTGGTGAGATCTGTTTCTCAGCTGGCTCGTCCAGAGTCCGTTGATTGTGTCAGATTCTTTGATTACTCATAGTCTCAGCCGTTTTTGAGGAAGGCGAAAGGGGCAGCGATCAAACTCCCAATTCTGGCCATGGGAGGCGCAAAATTCTTGCAGTGTTTTTATGGTTCCTCTTTTTGGAATGAAATCTCAAAAAAATAAAGTCCTTGTTCCAACGGAATGCACTTTAGAAACAAAACTGGACCATGGGTTAGTGGGGCCACCGCCACATCTTCAAACGTTCATCACATCTTTCCAGTTGGAAGACTAAATCGGACGTTACATTTTCAAATTTCATGTTTTCTCCTCCAAGCCATTTGACCTCGCAACCTAATAACTGGATTTTACTATTTCAGACCCATTGAAGCAATCTCCGTTCCTTCAGATAGCATCATTTTCACCAACTAAGCAATAAATTCGAGTTTCCTTTCCTCTTTCCACCTCAGTACTCTGTTGACATATTCCCGAATGTTGAAATACAGAAGCACGCATCACAGCGAGCCGAAAGGGTTGGGATTATGGAAGAATGAGGCATCTGCAAGTTAAGGAAGGGATGGATGTTGAACCTCCAAGAAGAGCCTTGACGGAAAGTTAGAGGTGGATGATGAGCACGGCATGAGGTAGGGTTAGGATGGAAGCAGTGAAAGGGAGGAGGAAATATGAAATGAGGGGCAGGAGAGGACGAAGTAACAGTGATCCATCGTGCTTGGGACAAGCTTCGACACTGTATGGAGGTGGCTTCTCTCCTTCTTATGATGGCAAGGTTGGCAGTACAACGCCGATGTCTGAACACGCCGGCGACCACAGACAGGTTGGTAGATAGAAATGACGTCATTCTGTTGTGTTTGTGTCTATCTCGCCTTTATTCAATTTCTGCTGCATGTAACCTCGTCAGTTTCTCTAGTCTTAGGTCTTATGGGAGGACATGGAAGAGTTTTTACTCGTGGTCATAGTTTGACAATTATTTCGTTGCAGATTGTCTCTTGCTTCCTTCCTTTTGATTTCTGTGAAAACTATGAAACCCTTAAACCCTAGGAGATTTGGTGCATTGTTTGTAAGAAATATAGTGACTTTTCACAGTGACCTAAAGCAATCTACCTCTCTGAGAAAGGACTTCTTTTCCTCAACCACGGCACTTAATTAAAGAGATTTTTTGTTGTAGCCGATCATTGTGGGTGTTCGTGATTTCAGAGAAGAGGAATTTGGTATTCTTTCTTTATATTCGAGAAGGTCGAGGTCCTTGTTTTGGTGCATTGTGAGTAAAAGTATGAAGACTTGTCACAGTGGCTTAAACCAATCTACCTCTTCAAGAAAGCATTGGAACCTCTCTTCTCTCAAACATGGCACTCAATTGAAGAGCTTCTTCAATAATCAAGCAAACTTTTTGGTAGTGGTTCTATGTGGTGGTTAAGAGGTTTGTTAATATCTGCTAGAGTTTTTGGGTTCTTTACAGGCTGGATACTGTAAAAGTGTATTCTATCAGCGAAGGTTGGAATTCGGGAATCCCAGATTCTCCCTTTTTACAAACTAAGAATTGTGTGGTCCAAAAGCATTGGTCTCACTAGACAGTTGTGCAGTTTGAGGACTGAGTTTCCATTTCTACCACTTTGCTCTGCAGTGTTGAGATTTTGTACCAATCTCACCATGGTTGCACTGACTGGCTTTGCAGGTGAACTGGAAGGAAGATGCACATGAATTTCAACCTCATCGATTGAATATAAGTTCAAGCTTAAGTCCAGGGAGCTTGGTAATGTCTTTGGAAGCAAAATATGAGATTGTATTACCTTTGTAACTTTATGAAGAATTGCAATATTGAATCTCAAAGGGACGACAGATCCAGACTGAGAAAACAAGTGTCACATTTTCTTGATATTGAGGAAAGGGAAGAAGTTAACCTAGAAAGAGTGAAGGAATGTACCTAGAAAAATGTGTGTTTGATGGAATGTAATGATTGCATAGCTCCTATACTACTATGCTGTTCATTTTGTGAGGCTTGATCGAGTGTATGTTCACAACACCTACCAAGGGGGAGGGCAAAGACACTGAGTACTAATATTGAGCCTGGAGATTGCTATTGTTAGTCAATTAACCCCTAAATTGGGGTCAGAGACCTGGAATTAGTCTAGCGATCTTATATTAAGATGAATCATCAACCAACCTGTAGGGGGCAGGTTTTTACTATTACCCACTCAGTAGGTTTTAGGAAACCAAATTGGGTTCGATCTCTGCACAATTCTAAAATTACTGAAGTGCTGATGTTGAGCTGAAGTGGAGGATTGACCAGTTTCTGATTGTACTCCCGCAGATAAGCATTGAGAATGCTGAAGTAGATGAAGACAGCCATAAAAAGAACAGGTTTGATAACTCTTTCAACTCATGATATTCTTATGAATGGAAAGCACATGATTTCTTTACACTCACTCATGCTAAGTGGTTGAATTCTGCATTGAGTCAACAGGTTTCGTTTTAGGGAGCTTTCTGGTGTACAATACAGGTTTAAATGCTTAAATTCTCAATTAGCAAGTTAGGCAATACAAAGATTTCATACTCAGCTCTTTCTCAAGGAGCAAGGTAGATTCTGGAGTTCTGCTTGAGCAAAGCACAATATCTTTGAACTGATATGCTATGTATATGCACTTTTATTTACAGCACATGCCAGAAGCAGGTTCGAAAGAAGCACAGGGGTTGGCATTTAGCAGCTTCAAAAGTTGGTCTTAAGGAGAAACTCATTGGGGGTTTAGCTCTTCGAAGCAAGGTAGTGAAAGTTCAGTACATTCATGCTATCTTCAGTTTTTGTATGTACTTTGTAGTGCTAGCTCTTTGGAAGTCCAGTTCATTTTATGTTCTCCTCTATTTTCTGAGAATCTGCACTGTTGTTTGAAGACCTGACACCTTGCTGATGCATATCTCTGGGAAGTGCCACTTTTCTTCTTGGTAGCAATACCTTTGTTTGTAATTAGATCTCGTGACTGTTGATTTCAGGAACCTGGGCATGATGGTCCCAAAAATAAGTCAAACAACAAGGCATTTGAGCATTTTGCTCAACGGTGTGAGTTGGAAGAGGAAGTAAGCTGATCGATTTTCTTTGCAACATGGCTCACTTCTCATGCACATTATTTCTCTCTACAGTAAACACTGCATTGTTGAGAAGTGAGGGATTTATTTATTCTTATGAAACAACGGGATGCAGGTCTTAATACTGCATAAACAACTGGAGGAGGAGCTTGAGCTGCGTGTGGTGTTGGAAAATGCTGTGGAACATGTCTCTGGGCCATTGACAACTACTTATCCACGAAACCTTCCAATTTCTGTAAGGGCATTCACCCAATGAATTCTCATGTTGCTTTGACTGTTTGTGACAAATCTTTCTTTCAATCACTCTCCATCTCATCCTGTTTCTCCTTGTTTCCTTAGTTCTCTGCAGTCCTCAGCTGCGATTATAGGTAGTGTCCAACTTCAACCTTTGAAGAAAAACTTCACATTCCTGACCTCGGAACTGGTGCAGATTCTTCAATTGCTGGCTGACCTAACAGCTCTTGAAGTAGCTGTGCTCAAACTCGAGGAGAAATCTTCAACCCTACGAAGTCAATTGCAACAGGCCCATGCTGAGACAGAGATAGTGGAGTCTCAAAAGCAGGGTGTGTATCAAAGTCTTAGACAAGAACCAGAGAGCCAAGAACCTCAGAACAAATGCAAGGTGTGTTTTTTGGATTTTTTTTTTCTTTGTATATAATATCATCCATTGCAAGGTTTTTGCTGATGTCTCGTTTTGTTAACTTTCACATCTGGCCGACCTTTACATTGTCCCTAGGGTCTTGAAACCCTTGTCTTTGTTATGTCGCAATTGGTTGAAATTCAAGGTTGTGATACTTTAGAGGTACTGAAGTCGTTCTGGCATTTCCAAATTGTCATGGCAGGAACAACGGGCTCGATTACTACGGCAGGATCTTCAACTAACAATTCCAGAGGTATCGGATAATGATGGTGTGTCTCCTGAGTATGCCTCATATCAAATGGGGGAAAAAGGCTCACTGCATTCAGCACTGAGGTGTCCTTATCCTCTGATGGATGATGAAGAATGCTGTCACGAGCAGTATACACAGGTATTTTTTGTTGTTACAAATCCAAGGCAGGTTTGTAGGCAGTTGTCCAGTTTTGGAACTTCATCGATCCCTGATTCCTGAAGGTAGTTTCTTGCTGTCAATGCTGAAACTCTGTAAACTGCAGGGATTTACTCTCGCTCAACAGGATGTGAAGTCCTCGTTGCCTGTTGCCGAAGTCTTGTGGAAACCGGAGGACGCGTCCCGGATGCTATCAGAAGCAACTACTCCAGAGACTTGGGACCTTGCCTTAGAGGATGACAATGCCCATATGGAGGATCAACCATGGGCACAACTGGCTGAAGAGTGCTCCCTTGATGAGGTAAAGAGTGTTCTTGACAAGGCTTAACCCTCAAAAGATTGGCGCTGTGTTTATATGACGATTTGTACGAACCACCAACAGCTATTGAAATAATATTTTATTTGGTCTATTATATTGAATCCAAATTTAGCATAACCTATTTGGAAAAGGAAGGGAATCTAAAGGCATATATAACAATGGTGATTAGATATACAGGGTATGTATTTGAGTCTGTCATTTACACAAGCTCAAATCTTTCTATAACTATTTTTATATACATGTATTTTCTGATGGAATAATGCATGCACTAATTAAGATTAGGTCACTCTTGACATTTAAAGCTAAAAAGATTAAGAAGTGACCTTAAACCCCTCCATTTCACACCTTGAAACTTAGAATGGGCCTCTTGGACCTCTTAAGGGTCAATCAACACAAGTAGTTGACATACAGAAATATTCTAAGTACTATGGTCGTTTGTATGTGTAAAGGAAGGGATCAGTACTAAGAAGTGCAACAGTTTTGACAGGAATAGGCTTTTCATTGTTGGTGCATATCACATCCCCTTGTATATTGGGTTCAACTCCACCTTTAGCTTCATATCCTTGTATAGAAAGGTGTACCCAGTTGTATAGAGGATTTGTTCTTGAAATTTTGGAACTGGCCCAATTATGACCACTATCAGCAAGTGCTTCTTCTTCTATCAGATTCACTCTTACATCATGTGCAACCTTGTGTGTGGAACGTACTGTCGAGGACACTCTTTCATGTTTATTAGGGCTGGAATTATGTTTCCACGTGAGATTCAAGTGGGTCTCAGCCAATTTATGATTGACATGAGGCAAACATGAAGGAGGAAGTATAATTTTCTGTAGGAATAGAGAGCCGTCCCTCTATGGTATTTAATTTCCAGGAGCAGTCGAATGGCAACATTGGTGTGCTACTGAAATTGAGCACAAATAACTCGTTGCTTATTCTATGACAGATCAAATCGGCTGCTCCACTCTGGGCACCACTAGAAGATGCAAGAGGAGAGAGTGAGAATGGGTGGGGGTCACAAGACAGCATGGACTGTTCTGAATCGACAGACCGATTTGTTTCACCAAATGAACTCTCAGAGCAGATGGTTCAGTGTATGGTTGATATTTATCACCATCTTGCAGACCCAGGCAGCACCCCAACAATGAAGGGGTCTTCGCCTAAAAACAGTGTTCCGTCTCCCACTTCTCCATTGGAGAACTTGACAAATGTTTCTGCCTCTTCAATATCTGAATCTTCAACGTTAGTAGCTCGGAGTCCCCTTGTGGATCTTCGCACAAAGGAGGAAGTGTTGGGAAATGATGCTACTCCTGACCCTTTTAAAGTGAAGGGAAAGGTTCCTTGGGCTGACATTGGTGCTTATTCCCATGTCTTTGAAGTCCCATGGTTGTCTGTAGGGAAAGGCCAGCTTGAGTATGCTGCACAGGCCTTACGAGATTTTAAGTAAGTTGCAAGCTAACAGAATAATCAAATTGCAATTCATGTGTCATCCATCTTTTATGCTTCATTCTTCTTATCAAAATTTTGTCATTAGAGTACGTATTTGTAACATAGTTGAACACGTTCTTACTTGTGAAGCATGCACAAGCTTGAGATGCTGACAAGTGTAAAAATCTGGCAGGCTTTTAGTGGAGCAGTTGGCTACAGTAGACCCTTCAGAGTTAATGCACGATGAAAAGCTTGCTTTCTGGATAAATCTATACAATACACTTCTGATGCATGTAAGATCATCTCTCTAAAGTTCATTCTCGTATTTTATGGATTATTTTCATCTACAGGTTAATGTTGTAGACAAGTGAATATCTTGGCATTTGTTTGTTGCTGCATGTTCCTTCTGATGCAAATTAAGAATGTATTTAGACACCAGAAAGACAAGTGTTATGATGAGATTGAATGTTGTGCTCAAATATAGACACCATATCAGTATTTAACACAATTGGGAGGTCCAATGTGATGGTTAAAGTCAAAGAGATAATCTTCACTCTGACCTCTTATAACTTCTGCATCTCAACTTTGATTCTGAAACTTGAAGCAACAATCTTTGTGATCCATAATTGCTAGCTGGATGACACAATTCACTATTCAATCCTTCTGTGGAGTTGGAATTGTCCACAATAGTCACATACCTTCGTTATCTTTTATGTTCTTGCGATTCAGAATTTTGGAGAGTGATTTAAGCAGTGTTTGCACCAACATTGCAGGCCTACCTGGCGTATGGCATTCCTAGGAGTGACATCAAATTCTTTGCCATGCTTCAGAAGGTGATTAGCACTCCAACAAGAGCTTGCTTTCTCATGTTGATTTGCCTCCACTTCATCTGCATTATAATGTGACTAGGGTTTTGTTTTGTATTGAATGCTGTGGTCAAAACTGGACATAACAATGTAAAAGATTTGCTGCCACAGGCTGCTTACACTGTAGGCGGGCACTCATTCAATGCGGCCACCATGGAGTTTTCCCTTTTGAAGTCAAAGTCAACATCTCATCGGTCTCAGCTAGTAAGAACTCATTGGCCTTCTGTTTTCAACTTCCCTTTTATTAAAGCATCTGCAGAACTTAAAATCTTCTGAGTCCTACAATTAGATGCAAATATATTCACAGCTAACTTTGATTTTGTTTTGTATGATGACAGGCTCACCGAATGGCACATAGCAAGAATAAGCTGAATGAGATTCAAAGCAAATTTGGAATCGACCATCCCGAGCCCCTTGCCAGCTTTGCATTGTGCAGTGGCACTCGCTCATCACCCATGGTATAATTGTTGCACTCAATATTTGTCTCAAATTTTTATCTGAAACTTGTGAATTGTCTTTTTTAAAACCTCCATACTACCTCCAAGCACGCACCAAAAACTTACTGGATATGGAAGGTATTGTATGCAAAACAAGGAACTCCCGATCAAAAGTAATGTTGAGTAAGAGGGTAACTCTTATACCCCTACAACTTGATGCAAAGGGTTCTTAGGCTTCATCAAGGGTTTAGGGTTGAGATTCATGAGGTGGTTATTGTTGTTTGATGTTTGGGCAGGTTCGGATCTACAAACCCGAGTCTCTGCAGCCGCAACTTCGAGACGCACTCCAAGACTATGCAAGGGCTTCTGTAGGTATTTCCACGAAGGGCAAGCTCTTGGTTCCCAAGCTACTGTATGCATATGGACGAGAATATGTGGAAGATGCCAGCCTTCTAGACTGGGTTTGTAACCTCCTTCCAAGCCACCAAGTGACTGTTATCTTTGATTGTATCCAACAACGCCGGCGCCGCTTTCTCGGATCAAAAACCTTCAACATTGTTCCGTTTGACTTCTCATTCCGGTACCTCTTTCCTGGCGCGAGTGTGGGCACTCAGAAGGTGGTATCATGAAAACAAAACAACCCTGTTATAAAATATCTAGGTCATTTAGATATATACTGCAGAAGGTCATCCTCATCATTTACACAATCATGTCAAGGCTGCAATCGACCCGGTTTTAGCATGAAAACCACATTGCCCTCCCTCTACAGGAGATCATTTGTGGGGAGTCAATGTGATTTGAGAGTTAGGTAGGTAGGCAGGCAGGCAGTTGCTAGCCTCCCAGCCATTCTGGAAACCAAGCGGCTGATTGATTTGTGTAGCAACACATGAAACATGTTCCCGTGCGTGTTTCTGATTGATACTTGAGGTTCCATGCCGACAATGAGTGTGATATTTGTACAGTAGTAAAACTTAGAACAGACAAGCAGCATCATGCAGGGGCATGATGATAAATCTCATTCTCCTGCACTCCCATTTATATGGGTTGTACAGGTGGTGCGTCTTTCCACCTAAACACATAGCAGAAGCCTAATTGATGATCAAGTTTCCGATGCATTTGCCTACCATCAGTTTTTGCTTCTTGCGTGTCAAGTTTTTGCTTTGTGTCTATCTTGATCCTTTTATCCTGATGGTAATAACACGCACTCAAGTACACCTACTGTTGCAGTTTAACTACTTGACTATCCGAAAGATAGTTCAACAACCTGCCATTGAGACTATATTGCTACTATGCACATGATGATATGCATCCGAGATACTCATTATGCACATTTTTTTTTTGTCTTCACTAATTGATTGAGTGGGAATGGATTGTACATAACCATCATTAAAGTGGATGGCACTTCCAGTAATGGTCTGTGTGTGGATAGAAAAGCACATAGCAGACTGGTTATGCCCCATGCGCAACTTGCACAAGTAGGTAGATATCTTGTTGAAATTTTGTCTCCCAACAAAATTCTTCTTGCATGCACACACTTCATAATAACCATAATGCACTTGGAGGTTTTAAGGTCCTCTGCCAGGTGCATTCCAAATGTAAGAAGACTTCTTAAGATAGTGGTACTGAATTTCGTGATTTAAGTCAATGGGATGTTACTTGTGTCCATGGGATGTTACACACTTATAAATCTTGGTTTTGGGACATGTTAAAATACAGATGGCTTTTTGGTATTTGTTTTAAAATTTTCCCTAGAGAGTAATGAAGTTCTTTCAAGTATGCAAAAATTGATACACATTCTGAAACGAAGTCTAGAATACTACATATTTGAGATTTTCAACTCATTTTGAAATTTGTATAACCTACGGCTCCCACATTTGCTTGGTCATTATAATTTTCTACAAAATTAACCACAGAACAACAAGCTAATAGTATACCATGAATGACTCTTGATCTACTTTTGAGAGTCCATGTTTGTAGCCGGGGGGGGGGGGGGCTTAGCCCCCCTGACATTGAAGGAAAGTCCCCCCCCAACTTCAACCATGTTGCCAAAGCTTTAAATATTAACGACATTATCAAAAAATTTATGGGGATGTCAGCTCGACGAGTCCAAATCTCTCAATAAATAATCAAATTCAACCACCTATTGAAATTTGAAAATAAAATATACACTACATATTTCCATATTATGAGGTCAGCCCCCCCCCCCAAGGTCAAAATCTTGGCTTCGCCCTTGTTTGTAGAGTCATTACAAAAAATTGTAGATCTACTTTGTTTTGATAAACTGCTCACACACACCACATACTTAGAAGGTACTACTACACAAAATATTGTATTTAGTGTCATCAATTCTATTTGTTCTGCTCAATACTAATTGCAAACCGCCGGTGTGGTGTCACCAACACTAAATGTATACCTAACATTATTTGTCATTCCTTGAAAAAAAAATTGGGCAATTAATGTCACTTATTAAATAACTTTTCATCCAAATATAAATCATCCATGACAATGTTTCATTACAAATTTTTATGATGCAAAATATACCAAACTTTGTTTCGGTGATTGACATTTGGATGCAGTAAAGTAAGTTGGGACAACAATACTTGTAAACTTCTTCATGAGAAGAGCCAGTAAAAAAATTACCAGTGACATAAAGTACCATATGACATAAATACAATATTTAGTGTAGCATCTTATGGTTAAAGTCTATGAGTTCATTGGTGAGAACGCCAACAACTTTGCATTCTTCGATAATGCCATGGTTATTGCAACTGCTGCCATCATGAAGAGGATATGATTATCATGTTTCATGTGCAAGAAGAAAAACCATTTGTCGTGAAATGCTAGAGGATTGCAACAATGTCACTTGAAACTAGATCCTCTCCCAAATGTTTGTTCATGTTGTTCTAAAAACAATTTAACAACAAGGTGATGGAAACGTTCAAGTTGCCTCCAATCTAAGTGCTATATATATCCTATACATTGACCTCAAACTTTTTTTGGCTCTCATAGACTACCTATGGCTACTGGTCATTATGGAAAACCTAGGATACCATCAAAACGCGGTAAGCCTCGTTGATAACATCTACACCAAAGCCTCTACCATTTTTGAAAGCCCACTACCCAACATGTACCCAAAGCAAGAGGAACCATCAAAGCGACATCCTTAGCCCCTACCTCTTCCTAGTCTTCTTTGAACCACTACTCTGCAAGCTAGAAAGAGATAACTACAAATACCACTTCAACACCTCCGACACCCAAACTACACTAAATATGATATTTAGTGTCACCAATTCTATTTGTCTTGCTCAATACTAATTGTAAACCGTGGTATAATGTCACCAACATTAAATGTTAACCCAACATTATTTGTCATTCTTTGTAAAGTTTTTTGGGGATTATAGAATCACAGTGTTGCAATTAATGTCACTTACTAAGTGATTTTCCATCCAAATGTCAATCATCCATGACAATATTTCATCACAAGTTGTTGACAAGAGAAGTTACGCTATTGGCCAATGGATGAACTCATCCATCATCCATGACAATATTTGTTCACTTATTCATAAGAACTGTCATCTGAAAAGTTGCCAAAGTGACATAAAATGCCATATGACACTAAATATCTTATTTAGTGTAGTTCCACTGCATATGTGGACAACCTAGCTATTATATCCCAACACCTTCCTCGTTTGCAATCCTAACTCACCAAACTAGAACACTTCAACACTTAGGCATGCATGGAGCTTAGCATCTCCAAATGTGCCCTCGCTGGTGCCCCACATAAAACCAAACTAAAACCAGATACATTTGAAACCAAGCTTGAACATTTCAACTTCGCCTATAAAGGTCAAACATTCCCCACACTTTCACAAAGCAAAACCTATAGATACATGGGGATCCAACTAGTCCCCTCTCTAAGTGGTTCCTCTAACAAACATCTACCCTAAACAATATCAAGACCAAATCCGCTCTCCTAACCCAATCACCAACCACCATATGCCGAAAACTACACATAGTTAACACCATCATTTGTCCTGGCACAAAATACAACTTTTGCAACAATCTTAGAACTAGCCATCATAAAATTGGACCAAGCAATCATACAACTTGTCAAAAAAATGCAAACTCCCCACCTCCACCCCCAACGCCATAGTCCATACACCCCAACAATTGTTTGGCACCGACACTCACTTCTTCCTACCCGCATATACCCACACCTTAGCCTCCCAACTATGTGACGCCCTCAATGACCCTGGCCGCCTTGGTCAAATATATTGGGGGCTCACCTACCATATCACCAATAAATTCAATGGTCTTTGAACTCTCCCCAAACTTCACGCCACAAGGATGCCTACACTTCCCCACCACGCGATCCGTCCACATGATGCAAACCCTCAACATCTACCTCAAAACCAACATACTTGACTTCTCATGCCGCCCATCCCCCCTCAAACAACTATGGCACTGACCCAACTCCATAGTTCTCCTAAAAGAAATTGAACAAATGTCACGTCTCAAATTCCTTAAGGTCATCCTCACCCAATGCCTCACCACAATCCAAGATATTATAATCAACTTCACATGCATATGCACCTTCACCTCTAAAACCTTTAAACTCCAATATGGCAAATGCACAAAACTTAACCAACAAGCTCTCGCACACGTTTGGAAACTATTTTGCCAGACACCACAAATGCAATACCCATTGCACCCCCTTGCCCCCACAAACATAATAATCTCACTCTCTCCCCCCAATATAGACTCACCCATGGCCCACACTGCCACCTTTTGACACTACCCCAACCGCTCCCCAACCACTTACCACCGCTACACCCCAACCAACATGTTCTTCATCACACCCAATCAAACATTAGAACAAAACACACATTTTATGATTGCAATTTATGACTGCTTTAAGTCATAAAATCCCAAAATATGACTGATGAGGCACCGGAGGAGGATGACGCGCACGGTGACTGGGTCTAGTCATTACCGACGAGTCGCTTCGAACATCAGTCATATGAATATATACGGTAGTTTGGGCGTATAAAAGGACATAATCTACGATCCCGACAGCACTTGGGGCATGCTTTGACTGGCCTTGGAGTCCGTGCCCTTTTTTTGACCTGCCCGGGCAGAAAAAAAAACCAATCCGACGTGGCATGTGACTCTGTGTAGTCATGTTTTTTTGCTGACGTGTAATATGATTGTGACGAGTCATAATTTGGCCGACGTGGCAGACCACGTGGAATGTGACTACTAGTTATATCACTGCTTGTAGTCAGATTTTTGTGGCGTTAGCCAAATTTTTTGTTGGGATGCCATTAATAAATGACCTTGACCCTTAAGTATATATCATAGAGGCCATTCGTGGCGTTCGCAAAGACTACATATTAAACTCCAATCGAATCTCCAAATCCAAACAGATATACCTATGTCACTGGAAAGGCTACCTTGACTCAACCAACACATGGGAACTTGAAGAAAACCTCTTTGGCACCCATGACAATTGTGACCCTGTGCACAACGCACATTTCCTCACTAAGCACTATACCCAAACCACACACAATCACCTCGACAAAATCCATCACAAACACTACCTACAATCCTAAACTAGAGACACCCACTTCGTTGAAAAACCAATACACCTTTTGTGCATACACCTCAACACAACCGAATGTAATCCTGACACTCGTATAAACAACACAACACTTACCCTACACATCCTCCACGTATACTCCACCCCACACACCCAATAGGTTTGGAACCAATATCAAAATCACCACAACCCCTCATTCATCCCAACACTAGACACCCCCCCCCACCCACCCAAGACTTCGTAACGGTACTAACATGGCTCACCCAACAATACATATCAGAACTACCCCCCCCCCCCACCTCCCTACCAACCCCACTATACTTAAACAAGCCCTTGTCCACACCACTATACTTCCATCCATACTAGCATTTTTCATAGACTCATTTTCAACTAACCATTCATACTATTCTAGCATGGTTACATGCCCCCTCGAATTTCGTAATTACCACTTTCTTCACCCAAGAGATGCAATACTTGGTGCCCACGGCAATGCCTACTTCACTCAATGGGCATGCATAGGATTAACCCACCCACCAAATTCATAGATAGTAGTCAAAGCACTACACTGGGCCATAATGGAAGCACACATAGACTCGGAGGCCCTTACAATTCTCATCCTACCCCATGAAGAGTGGTACAACAAAAGACACCCTATAATCGCCCCCCCCCCACCCCACCCCCACCTAAACACCTAGATACTCGCTTACCTTGATCCACACATCCTCCAATACCCCCTCTAAACATGCTTCCGTACATGCCTAAGTAGAAGTGAACCCAAAATCGTCACGATCCTATGCATACACTAATTCCGAAGTCCCTCCATTATCCCCATCTTCACAGAAAAATTCAAATATTGCTTCGAAGCTACACTACACTGTGAGCCCAAAAGGGTGCCCACATTTAGTCTTAGACCCTTGAAACGTTAGTTGATGCACTTTGAAGTAGCATGTTACTTCACAAAAATATAAAAAGAGTGAAATGTTAGTCTTAGAAGTACCATGTTGTAAGAGGCTAGGATGTGAGTTGTTATTGTGTTTTTACCTTCGGAAGGATTTGAGTGAATGAGGATAGGTAAGGAGAACTTGGATTGAGTAGTTAGTGAGTAGGCTAGTACAAATGGATGGAGACAACCAAAGTGACTCAAGAGGCAAGTGCATTCGAATTGGGATGAATGGAGGATCACATGGAGCGCACAAGTGGACCACCTCATCATGGCCACTTAATGGGGAAGGTCCAAGGAAGAATGCAAGGTGGAGGATAAGCAAATTCTCAAAGCACCAATCAAATCACGAGTTAAGCATCGTGGTTTGAATTAAGTGGTGAGCAACGATTTGGGAAAGTAAGGGGAGAAAGTTATGGCGGCGGAAAGCGAAGGAGGCTAAGTTTGGGTTGAAGCATCCCAAGTTTGGTAAAGTGTGGTAGGTAGAAAGCCAAGGCTAGTTAAATGTTCGAATTAGGATCCTTGTTGATCATTTGAGGGAGGAAGGCTTAGAAGATAGGATTGGCGCCTACTAAGTAGGAGGAAATCTCAAGGGCTTATCGTGAGCCTTGAGGGTGCTCACCCCCTCAAGCTTACTATATAATCCCTCATTCTTCCCTCACTCATCCTCTCTTTCCTTTGTGCTCCAAGGCACCCCACGAGTTATAAGTGTGGGTGTAGGAAGCCATATTGGAGCACATGTGTGTGCTTAGTTTTTAGTTTGAGAGCCAAGGCTTGTTAGCCTTGAAGAGGGCTTGACCTCTTGGTAGAATTAGTGTTGACGTGGAGGATTTTAAAGTTAATTCATGATTCCAATTTGTGGTACTTAAAGTTCATGTTTTGAATACACGTGGTTGCAAGTTCCATGTTTAAGAGTTGAGCACTTGATGTTGTGATGAGTGCAAAAATATACTTGTGTGGATTAGTTAGTCTTAGTGAAGTTAGGAAATTCTCTCTCCCCCTCTCCTCTCTAGGATTTTAGGATTTTAGGATTAGAGAAGAATTGTGTGATTAGAAAGGGGTTGTTAGTAGAATTAGGAAAATTAGGTAGGAAGATTAGTTAAGGGCTTGAATAATTAGTGAGGTAGTTGGGGATTACAACTACAAAGTTGTGGGTTCATGAAGGAGCTGGGTTTATAAAGGAGCTGGGTTTGTTTAGTTAGAAGCTAAGAAGCTGGGTTTATGAAGGAGCTGGGTTTATGAAGGAGTTGGGTTTATGAAGGAGCTGGGTTTATAAAGGAGCTGGGTTTGTTTAGTTAGAAAGTAAAGAGCTGGGTTTATGAAGGAGCTGGGTTTATAAAGGAGCTAGGTTTATGTAATTAGAAAGTAAAGAGATGGGTTCATGAAGGAGCTTAGTAGATAGCCTACTTAATTAGCTCATAGACAAGTAGTTAGTTACATTATGCTAGTTAGTGTTATGTGTGGCTTTCACAAGTAAATGTATTTGAGATTGACTATAGAGAATAGTGTTTTTTAACACTTGCATCCTCTCTTTAAAAATAAACCACGTGCACAAATTAATGGAGAATGTGGAGCACTCTCGCGATGGCAAGACAAAGGAAGCAAAGACCAAAGGTGCGAGGGAGAGATTGACATAAGTCACATAAGTATTTCTTAATACTTAAAGGCTTATGTACGGTATGGAGACACCAAGTGAGACCTCTTATAGTAGCGATACGGAATACACAAGTGATAGTTCAAGTGGTAGTATAGAGTCAACGGCACGGACTCCATTTAGGAGAGGGATATCCTTAAGGGCTTGTGTAGCTAAAGCGGCCGGATGGACGTTAGAAGCAAACAAAGACAAAATAGCACCCGAGCATAAGGAGGTTAAAATAACATAGTTAACTTGTGCATTCTCCACATACGTATTGAAATCGTACATTGAGTTGTTAAAAGTGAAATTCCAGTTAAATCCAAGACCACTTGAAGGGTGAACCTTGCACTATGGACTCATCCAAGTCCAAATCCAATACCGCGGAGGAATGTGAGCCCAAACCCACTACTCGGACTACGGACGCTTAAGGGTGGGGGGTTTGGCCTCACATAATTGGTGCGTCCGCCGGGAGCGAAGCGGAAGGTAGTTACAAGACTTGGAGGCGACTAGGAGACTTGGAGGCAACTAGGAAAAATTGGAGACACAAACTTGAGAGAAGGGAAGGAGCACCCGAAACTCGGTAAGTATTCTCTCTTTGGGTTACATTTGAATTCATTGTATTTCAACTATTCCTTGGAATGAATTGCATTGTCAATTACGCAATTTCATTTTTGAGGAAGGAGCGCGGCGAAGGTACGTCCTCAACCTTTTTGGGGATTTGCTAAGAACTTAAAAGGAACCTATAACCGAGTAGCTCATTAAAACATTAGAGGGTAAATTCACCTCAGGACATTGAACTTTGACACTCACCTCGGGGTGAGTCTCAAAGTTTTGGGAGTTGTCATTTCATGCTCTAGATTAAATTAATATTTCACAAAGTTTATGGTGTTGTTACATTGAGTCACGATTGAGGGGAGTGCTAACTCACAGGGGGATGCGATTGCTCAAGGTATGTTTATTTCTTCAAAGTGAACTCATTAACTAATTAAGGAATGCCTTTTGTACTCGTGATTGTTGTTATCCGTTGTAGAGGGTAATTCCCGAATTGTGGATGGTGTGAGAAGTTGAAGGGTGAAGCCTCGACTTTTAACATAATCTACTCGGAAGGTCACCCCCTCACAATCGGTATTGTGGTGAGTGTTAATTTGCGGGAAGGTGCGGAGGTGATGCTCCGACTTAACCAAAAAATTAACATGAACATGCCTATCCCCTATTGGGATTCTTTCACCTAAGTGGGCTTGCAGGTTCTTTTCCTCACCTCTTAAAAAAATTATAACCACACCAAGACAAGTGAAAATATTAAGAGGGGAATTGCTAGGATTATGTGTGGTCAAGTGAGGGTCGATCGATTCTTATGGAATGCAAGGTAGGACTCGCTCACAAAAACCAAGTTTGATAGTAGGACTAGAGAAATCTACTCGAAAGAGGCGGTCCTCTAAAATCAGTGATAGATTAGAACAAGATAATGTTAGAATAGAGAGTTGTTTGAACGTCGAACCTAGGACTAGGTCAATTCTAGACACCTTAGAACTTGGAGCTCAACTTGAAGAGGAGATCACTCCCTCCAAATTGAGTGGTGAAACTTCTTCGGAAAATTACACACTTAGAGAAGAATTCCCGGTAGAAGTTGATAGGGGATTGTTGAATAGTTCACCGGTCACCATGGCCGAGGAACGGGGGATGGATCCACCACCCATACCCCCAATTCCGCCCATACCTCCTATACCTCCAATAGACCCATTGGTTAGGCCAAGAGGCCTACCAATTGTGGTTCCACAAAATTTAGCGGCGATGGATATGCCATCTCATCTCCCTAAATTTTATGGGACCAAGGATGAGGACCCCTCTCGGCACATGGAACGGTATATCGAACGGTTGGCTAGCTTCCTCATAACCGACCCGGGTTATTGGTTAGTGTGGTTTCCTACCACTCTAGAGGGGGAAGCCTATGAATGGTATCGGGATCATGCCGAGGGACATTTTAGGGGATGGGAACAATTACAAAGGGAGTTTCTTAACGAATTTAGGCCGGAAGTGGGTCAAAGTACCGCATTAAGGGCATTGTCGTCATTGAAGCAAGGAAGGGAGGAAGAAATTTCGGCTTACATTAGGAGGTTTGATTTAGTGTGCACTAGATTTGTGGGTACCATGCTCAACGACGACACGCTAAAGCAATTTTTCATTCAAGGGTTTTTTAAGTCCGGAACTATTAGGGGTGTTCTAGAAAGGAATCCCTTGACCTTGGCGGATGCCAAGCGTGCGGCTAGAGATATTGAAAACTTGGATAAAGATCACGAAAGGCTATGGAGAAGGGAGGATGAATTGATCCCACAATTCATCCCCATACGCCCTAGGGTGGTAGCGGTAGAACCCGCTAAGTATGAGAACCAAATTCCATATGCCATTGTGGACACCGGCCCCCGACCTTTAGCGGTTAGGGAACCGGCACCTCTTTTGGCACTACCGGCCCCTAGAACGGATCCACACTTGGAGGAGGTTGAGAGAAGACTAGGTGCTAGCCAACTAGGATTCCAAGAGGCTATGATAAAACAAATGCAAAGCCTCACGGATCAAATGTCATTAATGATCCGGAGTCAACAACCGGGGCCTCCACCCCCGGTTGAGTCGGGTAGGCATTCTTCCGGATTATGGTGTGTCCAATGTGGCCAACCGGGCCACACGCGTCAATTTTGTAGAAGTGGACAAAACCGTGACCAAAGAGGAAACGGTAACCCACCTCAACAAAATCAACGAGGTCAAGCGCCACCTCACTATGGAAATGGAAGCAATAGAGGACCACAACCTAGAGGGCAAGGTGGCCAAAATTTAGAGAAGAAGGAATTTCATCCCTTTTGTGGAAGGTGGCACGCTCAAGGACAATGTTGGTCCGAAGGTCAAGAGTTTAATTGTAGCAATTGTGGAGGAAGTCATCCCTCGGATACGTGTCGCCAACCGGACAAAATAATTAATGTCCCTTACCCGGTGGCTAATCCACAACAACAAGCAAGGGATAATATGCGAGGTGCTAGGCCACAAGGAGTACCGGCCAATGAACTTAGGCCACCTAACTTATACTATGACCATAGTAATGCTAGGCAAACTTTTCATCCACCGGCGGGCTTGCAAACTACAACCGGTTACATTCCAATACAAAATAGACAAGGAGTTCCACCTAATGGTAGTAACGGGAGACAAGCGCCTCCAACGGATCCGGGACCATCTAACTCCCAAGATGTTAGGTTCATGGATGGAGTGTTGGAGGCCACATGTGATGACATGCTTCCTCTCCCAACGAGAATTGGAGAGGAGCAAAGTCAATGGCCTCCTCACACCAATGCTATTACATATGAGTTAGTGAAGGGTAAGGGTGTGGTTGAAGAAGCACCTGCACTAGCGGTAACTACTAGGGCTAGGAGAGGGGATGCCCCGTTGGAGGTAGGAATAGGAGAGCAAGGAAATTACTCTTCGGATGAAGAGATTAATCTCTCCGAGTTGGATAGGGTAGCTAGAAGAGCTACTAAGGATGTGGAGAGGGAAAATATAATTTTACAAGATAGGGAGAGGACTAATGCGGTACATGACTTGGATAATAGCGATGTGGGTGAATGGGAAGGACCGGGGGTTCCCGTAGACGAATTCGACGTAGTGGGTAATTCTAAGGTGGAAAGATCTACCGGGTACGACTTGTGGGCGGACCTTAGTACACTCAAGGCGGATATTACTTTCGGCCAACTATTGGAAATTTCACCCACGGCAAGGAAAACATTAAAGGAGGGAATGCCGGTACACAAGAGGATGAGGAAGGTGAAAGCTAAAATAGCCGCTAGGATCCAATCACAAGGTGGAAGAGACGTGAAAGCTATAGAAATAGAAGTTGTTATAGTAGATAAGGTGGTTGCTAATGTGCTAGTCGACGGAGGGAGTAGTCTAAATATACTACCGGAGGATACTATGAAAAAATTGGGACTTGGACTCACGGGGCCTTCACCTTTGGTCATAAATATGGCAAATCAAAGTTCGACTACGCCTTTGGGGATGATCAAGGATTGTAGAATGACTACGGGAGGCGAGGAGTACTTGGTCACCTTCCATGTCATTAAAATGCACTCCAACAAGGACACCTTCCCCATTTTGCTAGGTAGGCCTTGGTTGCGGATGGCGAATGCTATGGTCAATTGGGGTGGACCTAAACCATCCATCACTTATGGTCCGGAGGGTAATAGGGTCATAGTGTCCATTGGTTCATTAGAAGGATGGATGAAGAAGGAGATGTATTTGCCATTGGAGAAGGAAATTGATGACTTAAACGAGAATGAGATTGGCAAGGCATTGGTGGGAGTCGTCCATCCCGAAGGTCAAAGGGTTGTTATAGATTCGGGCTCGGGAAGTCTAGGTCCTAATTTTTACAATTATGGGGATAATGGGGATTATGCCCAATGACTAAGGGAGTACCCCGAGTCCGAGGTTGATGTAATGGTTACATTTCACCAAGTAGGCTTAGGGAGTGAATTTCCTAGTGTTAGTTTAGGAGAGGGCTCATTGTTGGAGCCATGTGAGGTGCTCACCGAGGAAGAGTGGGTTAGCGGTGGGTTAACACCTTGGGTAGATGACGTGGAAGAGGGTGAGGTTAGTTTAATTCATGTAGATGGGACTCAAGAGGAGGATGTGATTATTGAGTCATCGAAATTGGAGGAGCCTTTACATTTCAAGACCACGTCTACGGGGATAGTTGTAGGTCAAGATGTGAAAGATTACCCCAATGTGCCTTCCGATTGGTATCGGAACAAAGAGGAACAAGCACATGTGTCGGAAGCGGATTGGCGGTACGTGGATGTGAAATTAAAGAATGGAAAAACCCGACAAATGAAGATGGGTTCCAAATTGGGGGAGAAAGAGGTTAGGGAGTATAGCAATTTGGTGGATGAGTTTAGTGATACTTTTGCATGGTCCTACGATGAGCTTAAGGGAATTCCTAGGGAAATGGTAGAGCACCGGATTCCTTTAATTCCGGGGGCGAGGCCAATTAGACAAAAGGAGAGGAGGATGAATCCTCAATTGCAATTGTTGGTGAAAGCGGAATTGGAAAGGTTATTGAAGGCCGGGTTTATCAAGCCGGTGGAAATCACGGATTGGGTTTCTCCTATGGTCTTAGTAAAGAAAAAAAATGGGAAATTAAGGGTTTGTGTCGACTATAGGAAATTGAATTCGTGCACACAAAAGGATCACTTCCCCTTACCTTTTATCACCTTGTTGCTTGAGGAGGTTGGAGGTCATTCGCGATATACCTTTATGGATGGGTATGCGGGTTATAATCAAATTTCCATAGCTCTCCAAGATATCCATAAAACGGCTTTTACTACACCTTGGGGTACTTTTGTGTGGGTAGTGATGCCATTTGGGTTATGTAATGCCCCGGCTACGTTCCAACGATTAGTAATGTATATCTTCACCGACTTGTTGTTCAAATCCATGACCGTCTTTGTGGATGATTTTAGCACACAAAGTAATGTGGACGATCACCTACATTGTGTTAGGGAGGCATTGGTTAGGTGTAGGAAGATGAGGTTAGCATTGAACCCGGATAAGACATTTTTGGGAGTGAATAAGGGAGTGTTGTTGGGTTATGTTGTTAGTGAGAAAGGTAGAGAACCCGATCCGGATAAGATTGCGGCCATAAGCGACTTGACAACTCCAACCAATTCCAAGGGGATCTCTAAGTTGTTAGGACATGTGGGATGGTACCGGGAACTTATTCCTAATTTTTCAAAGATAGCGGTGCCCATTACCCATTTGCTCAAAAAGGATGTCAAATTCGAGTGGACAGATGCTTGTCAAAAAGCCTTTGAGGAATTGCGGGATAGGTTGAGCACCTATCCGGTGTTGATACCACCCAATTGGGGTAAACCTTTTCACGTCTATTGTGATGCTAGTAATGTGGCAATAGGGAGTGCGCTTTGTCAAGCAACGGGAGAAAAAGAGAAGGATCAACCTATAGCTTATGCGAGTAAGCAATTGACCCCCGCCGAAAGAAACTACTCTACAACGGAGAGGGAGTGCCTAGCCATGGTGTTTTCCGTTAAAAAGTTTAGGCATTACCTCATGTGCAACCCGGTTGTATTTTTTGTTGACCACATGGCTATCAAGTATCTAGTTAACAAGGCGGAGTTAAGTGGTAGGTTAGCTAGGTGGGTTTTGTTATTAGAAGAATTCGACTACACGGTGGAATATAAACCGGGTCGTATGCATTTACAAGCGGACCACTTGTCTAGGTTGTCGGAGGAGATAGGAAAAAATCCGGTAAATGATATGTTAGTAGATGATAGCCTCTTTGTGGTCACTTCTACACCGGAGTGGTATGCGGGCATAGTGGAATTTCTAACAACCCACAAGTTGCCCAAAAAGTGGACAAAAGAAGAGAGAAGGAAGGTGAGGGTAAATAGTAGGCAATTTGTTGTAGTGGGCCATAGGTTGTTTAGAAGGGGGTCCGATGGTATTTTACGACGATGCGTGTCAAAAACGGAGGTTGAAGCGATTTTAATCGCTTGCCACGATAGCGCTTGCGGCGGTCACTTCTCGGGTCAACTCACCGGGCAAAAAATACTTAGAGCGGGCTACTTTTGGCCTACACTATTTAAGGACGCCCATGACTATGTAAGGAAATGCGACGCTTGCCAACGGTATGCCCGAAACGACCTTAGAATGGAGATGCCTTTACATGTATCATTACCCTTAATTCCTTTCGAAAAATGGGGCATCGACTATGTGGGTGAGGTCCATCCCCAATCTTCAAAAGGAATGAAATATATTGTGGTGGCAACCGAGTACCTCACCAAGTGGGCGGAAGCCAAAGCGGTGAAGACCGACACGGCGGAACACGCGGCAACATTTATGTACGAAAACATAATTTCGCGGTTCGGGGTGCCGAAGATCCTAGTAAGCGATAGGGGTACTCACTTTTTGAATGACTTGATTCGAGAGATGACAGAGAAATTTAAAATTGATCACCGGAAGACTACTCCCTACCACCCACAAACCAATGGACAAACGGAAAGGGTTAACGGAATTTTGGTGAGTATACTACGCAAGACGGTTATAGACTCGAAGCGGGATTGGGATACGAAACTAACGGCGGCACTTTGGGCATACCGTACAACCTATAAGGTAACTACGCGTGCTACACCATTTTCCTTAGTCTATGGTCTTGAAGCGACACTACCAATCGAATATGAAGTCGAGTCACTTAGGGTGGCCGTGAGTACGAGACTTACCGAAAGTCAATCCTTACGAAATCGACTAACCGATTTGGAAGCACTTGACGAAGGGAGGAGAATGGCGGCTCAACATATTGAGGCAATCCAAAGAAGGAGAAAGATTACTTTCGACAAACGACATAAGAGAAGGGCCCTAACACCGGGAATGATGGTCATGATTCAAGACGCACGAAAGCTTGAATTTCCGGCGAAATTCGATGCAATATGGTTAGGACCTTACCTTGTCTATGAGGTCTTTCCTAATAATTCAATTCAATTGGAAACGTTGAATGGTGAGCTCTTTCCTACCCGTACATCGGGAAGTAGATGTAAGGAGTACCGAGCTTGACTAGGCAACTTACCCTTGGAGCAAGAGATGTTTGGATTCATCCCCCGATGGTCGCCAATTATGTGAGCCCAAAAGGGTGCCCACATTTAGTCTTAGACCCTTGAAACGTTAGTTGATGCACTTTGAAGTAGCATGTTACTTCACAAAAATATAAAAAGAGTGAAATGTTAGTCTTAGAAGTACCATGTTGTAAGAGGCTAGGATGTGAGTTGTTATTGTGTTTTTACCTTCGGAAGGATTTGAGTGAATGAGGATAGGTAAGGAGAACTTGGATTGAGTAGTTAGTGAGTAGGCTAGTACAAATGGATGGAGACAACCAAAGTGACTCAAGAGGCAAGTGCATTCGAATTGGGATGAATGGAGGATCACATGGAGCGCACAAGTGGACCACCTCATCATGGCCACTTAATGGGGAAGGTCCAAGGAAGAATGCAAGGTGGAGGATAAGCAAATTCTCAAAGCACCAATCAAATCACGAGTTAAGCATCGTGGTTTGAATTAAGTGGTGAGCAACGATTTGGGAAAGTAAGGGGAGAAAGTTATGGCGGCGGAAAGCGAAGGAGGCTAAGTTTGGGTTGAAGCATCCCAAGTTTGGTAAAGTGTGGTAGGTAGAAAGCCAAGGCTAGTTAAATGTTCGAATTAGGATCCTTGTTGATCATTTGAGGGAGGAAGGCTTAGAAGATAGGATTGGCGCCTACTAAGTAGGAGGAAATCTCAAGGGCTTATCGTGAGCCTTGAGGGTGCTCACCCCCTCAAGCTTACTATATAATCCCTCATTCTTCCCTCACTCATCCTCTCTTTCCTTTGTGCTCCAAGGCACCCCACGAGTTATAAGTGTGGGTGTAGGAAGCCATATTGGAGCACATGTGTGTGCTTAGTTTTTAGTTTGAGAGCCAAGGCTTGTTAGCCTTGAAGAGGGCTTGACCTCTTGGTAGAATTAGTGTTGACGTGGAGGATTTTAAAGTTAATTCATGATTCCAATTTGTGGTACTTAAAGTTCATGTTTTGAATACACGTGGTTGCAAGTTCCATGTTTAAGAGTTGAGCACTTGATGTTGTGATGAGTGCAAAAATATACTTGTGTGGATTAGTTAGTCTTAGTGAAGTTAGGAAATTCTCTCTCCCCCTCTCCTCTCTAGGATTTTAGGATTTTAGGATTAGAGAAGAATTGTGTGATTAGAAAGGGGTTGTTAGTAGAATTAGGAAAATTAGGTAGGAAGATTAGTTAAGGGCTTGAATAATTAGTGAGGTAGTTGGGGATTACAACTACAAAGTTGTGGGTTCATGAAGGAGCTGGGTTTATAAAGGAGCTGGGTTTGTTTAGTTAGAAGCTAAGAAGCTGGGTTTATGAAGGAGCTGGGTTTATGAAGGAGCTGGGTTTATGAAGGAGCTGGGTTTATGAAGGAGCTGGGTTTATGAAGGAGCTGGGTTTATGAAGGAGCTGGGTTTATAAAGGAGCTGGGTTTGTTTAGTTAGAAAGTAAAGAGCTGGGTTTATGAAGGAGCTGGGTTTATAAAGGAGCTAGGTTTATGTAATTAGAAAGTAAAGAGATGGGTTCATGAAGGAGCTTAGTAGATAGCCTACTTAATTAGCTCATAGACAAGTAGTTAGTTACATTATGCTAGTTAGTGTTATGTGTGGCTTTCACAAGTAAATGTATTTGAGATTGACTATAGAGAATAGTGTTTTTTAACACTTGCATCCTCTCTTTAAAAATAAACCACGTGCACAAATTAATGGAGAATGTGGAGCACTCTCGCGATGGCAAGACAAAGGAAGCAAAGACCAAAGGTGCGAGGGAGAGATTGACATAAGTCACATAAGTATTTCTTAATACTTAAAGGCTTATGTACGGTATGGAGACACCAAGTGAGACCTCTTATAGTAGCGATACGGAATACACAAGTGATAGTTCAAGTGGTAGTATAGAGTCAACGGCACGGACTCCATTTAGGAGAGGGATATCCTTAAGGGCTTGTGTAGCTAAAGCGGCCGGATGGACGTTAGAAGCAAACAAAGACAAAATAGCACCCGAGCATAAGGAGGTTAAAATAACATAGTTAACTTGTGCATTCTCCACATACGTATTGAAATCGTACATTGAGTTGTTAAAAGTGAAATTCCAGTTAAATCCAAGACCACTTGAAGGGTGAACCTTGCACTATGGACTCATCCAAGTCCAAATCCAATACCGCGGAGGAATGTGAGCCCAAACCCACTACTCGGACTACGGACGCTTAAGGGTGGGGGGTTTGGCCTCACATACACCTAACATAACTCCCCCTCACACAAAACCCCATCCCATTGGACACACCCACCAAGGTCAACCTCTCCAAGAAATGGGAACACATCCCACCCCTTCCAACCTCATTTTATACACAACCACAACTAAAATGCCCCATTGCACACACTACTACACAAATGGCTCATTCATCTCCCTCGACAAGGCAACAAAGGGCACCACCGGATTAGGTATCTTCCATCCCATCAAAAACACCCAATATGCCTACAGACTCCCCGGACGACAAAATATCCTACGTGCATAATTAACAACCATTACATCGCCCTCCAATTCACCAAAGACAACACCACACATACATACATCTTTATATACAATCTCAACTACATATACCTTCTCAACAACCACCTTTGCCAACCCTTCTCCCATCATAACCACCCTAACAAATTACTTACACAAACCAAAATCCAACGACTCACACAACAAACACACCTCCCCTCATTCTCCAAAAACTCCATGTGCATTTGGGAACGTTGGGCAACGACGCCATTGACAAGCTTGCCAAATTTGGGGTTAATAAACCCCCTACAAATTGCATGTGCCATGCTAAAAGATGAGTGAGAGGTAAAACAAATGCCACCTTGCACACTTGCTAAAACCTACTACACTTCATATGCATAGTCTTCAAATCTTACCAATTCACAATTTACGTGCATGGGTCTCACATGCCAACCTTGTCTACTAAAGAAAATAAAATGTTTTGGGCTCCCAAAGGCAAGGGAATGTGGAATATAACTAGGATCCATGCGAATGTATGTTGTGGCAAGTTAGTTGGGACCCTAAAGGTTTATGCATGGAAACTTTGTTTTGGCACTTGAAGTGCTGATCCATAAACCTAGTTTCCTACTTAGGGTGGATTTACACTCGGTCCAAGACCAAAGACGCTCCAAAATCAAGCGATCCTATTGGTTGAGAGATTATTTTGGACCCAAGGAGTTTGCACTAGGGTCAAGGTGTAAAGTATGCAACATGAAGTGGCTATGTGGCATCACGGTCCTACCATATCTCAATAGCTCCCACTTAAGAAAATACTCCTCCTAGTTTGAGAAACCAATCTTTAAGCTTGGGTGCAATCTCAAGTCCAAAAGTAAGGTCCATGAAGGAGTGTTTTGGACCTCAAGTTTCTTGGTCATGGACCTAATGTAAGGTATGTGAGTGTTATTTGGTTACTTTTCTTAATCGGACACCTACGTTTGATTGGTATCTAGTTAGGCGAGGATCAAATAACAAAAATCATAAAGGCACATGCTTAATAAGGGTTGGACTATGTCTTCAAATATTATTAACTACTCCACACTCAATAGTGAACACAATTGAAAGGACCTATGTATTCAAATTAAGGAATCAACAAACATGCACTTCCAATAAACATAACTCAATCAACGGAGGTCCGAGTTCCAATTTGATTTTGGTTAATGTTTCATCAAAAATTTGGTAAAATTCAAACTTTTAAAGACATACGTCTTTTGAAATTTAAGGACGTACAGTGTATCTAATCAAAAGAAGATGAAGAACAAGAAAATGGAACCAAAGAACACATGCATACCTTTAATCCCATCTAAATTAAGTTACTGCGAAGACCTTCCCCCCCACACCTCCTCCACGTGGCTACCTGCAAACCCAAAAGACCATGCCACGTACGCAGAGGGTGCCCCGCTGGATGATCCAATCATGGGAACGCTCGGGGAACTAGGGTCCCCTATGAGCGTGCGTCTACTCCGAAGAACCGAATTGGGAGGAGGTGGGAGCGCGAACGCCATAGCTAGACCCTAAAGCCAGCACGAGATCGATAGGGGAAGTGTTGTTGCTTATGTGCGCGATCTGTCCTCCATCCGGTGGGCTTTTGACGTGCTCGCAGCTCCTCAGCACCAATCTTCCGCTTCTTGCATCTTGCTCATTCCTTGCTACACCATCGTTTTTGGTGGTGTATTGAGCACGGTAGAGCCTCTTAGGGTTTCAGTCAGATAACCAAGGGCATTACATTACATCACAAAGCCAGGCAAGATGAACGACTCGGAGGTGTCCAAGCAGGTGCAGCAGATGGTCCACTTCATCCGCCAGGAAGCGGAGGAGAAGGCTAACGAAATCTCAGTATCTGCCGAAGAGGTTAGGAATAATCTGTTTTATAACGCATTTCTACTCTCAGCTGTGATCCGCAATTGTTTTGTACGGGCAATGTGTGTCAACGGGTGTTTTTTTCTTGTGATGTCAATCGGGGATTGTCTGGATTTGAATCCTTGTAGGGAGAGTCAGTGTTCAGAAGCTCAATACAGAGTGATTTTAGTGTGAGAATTGAGATGTTCTGCCGGTTTTGAAAGATCGACCAGTTACCTTGCTGGATTTGCATATCAGATGTTTAGATGCTTATGGTGATGATCGTCTTGTATTGCAACGGTTGTTTCAATTATAGCCTTTTTAGTCTTATTTTAGACTTGATTTCATGTAGATGAACATATATGTGGAAGTTTTTGGTTTGTATGATGTGATAGCAGATCCAAGCTGGCGGATTTTGTGTGTTTCTGTAAATAGCTCTAGTTGCTGTTTGTAGGCCACAGTAGAGGGATCTTGAACCTTTTTGTAAACCGAATCCTGTAATTTTTGTTTTCCTTCCTCTCTGTTGATTTATCAGCTGAGCTCAGTCCTTTGCATTGCCCATTCTGCATTTGTAATTGTATCAATTTTCGTGCAAGTGCTTCCCACTCTTTCAACAAAATGTATAGTTCTGTATCTTGCAGCTGCTTGATCTCAGAGCTGAAGTTGAGCTCCTCTAGCAGGTTTCTTTATTAGGAATTTAGTAAACATCTAAGAAGTTTCTGGAAGCAGTGTCAGTGATGAGAATGTGATGAATTGTGCAGTTTTTAGTCCGTAAGCCAATTCTTTATTATTTATGTCCTCTTTATTAAGTTTCTGGGTGCTATTTTAGGAGTTCAACATTGAGAAGCTGCAGTTGGTGGAAGCCGAAAAGAAGAAAATCAGGCAGGAGTACGAGCGCAAAGAGAAGCAAGTGGACGTCCGCAAAAAAATGTACTCTTTCTGCATTCTTCCCAGTCAACTGTAATTATGTTTTGAGCGGAGGGCCAATTCCTCTGTGTTACTCTTCATTTGCCTTGAGACTTATCACTCACAAGCATGTGCATCCCTGTCACAGAGAGTACTCGACTCAACTGAATGCATCACGGTTAAAGTTGCTGCAAGCACAGGATGATCTAGTTCGCAAGATGAAAGAGGCAGCTGAGAAGCAACTTCAAAAGGTTGGCTCTGCAGATAATGATGACTATCCGAAGCTCCTGGAAGCTCTCATCATTCAGGTATGTACTCCATGATCATAGTGGTGCAATGCTTGTCTGATGATCATGGATTATATGGCATTGTCAGCCTGGTCTATATTGAAAGGTTAGGTTGTGTTCAAGGAGCGTCTATGAGTATGCAGGTAAATCCTTCATGTGTAGTCCTTGTGAAATATGCTGTGTAAATATCAAATTTCTTTCTTTGCCTTGGGGCTTGTTTACACTGGATGTGTGGTATTTGTTTATATGCTGTTGATTGTATCCTGAGCAAATTCAATACCTTTATGCATGACGAAGGACTTGTACAGCACAATGTAGTTAGTCTGAAGAAAGCCCTAAACTGTTTATGGAGTGTCAAGTGCTACTGTGTCATGATATAGGAGGTGGTGTTGTGAACCTATGGTTAGACATTGTAGGCAGTTGTTTCTCAAATGGAAGTGGTTGTTCTAAATGGATTATATTTGGGAATTGCATGTTCATTTTCCTTTATTTATATTGCTGTTTGTATGGTTGGCATTGTTTGCATTCTTGTATTCATCAGACATCTATTGTGATTGTCAGGGTTTGTTGAGGTTGAGGGAGCCAGCAGTGCAGTTGCGTTGCCGGAAGCAAGACCTTGATGCCGTTCAATCAGTGGTTGACTCAGCCAAGGAGACCTATGCACAGAAAGCTGGTGTGGATGTGCCTGAAGTTTTTGTGGATGAAAAGCACTTCCTTCCTGGTCCTCCTGGTTCAACTAACCATGGGTCTTCATGGTACTATGTCTTGTCCTGCTTACATTGACAAACCTTTGCAGGTGTTTGTGAGGCAATTGTAGTGTCCTTGAGTTTGAGGAATTGGGAATTATATGATGTTCCAAACATCCAGAACATACTTGACGAAGGTTCTCAAATGCAATTGGCTATATAGTTTATTCTGTTTCTTTGTTGTCTCTATGGTCATGCAAAGTTTGTTGTGGACTCAACACCTGAAGAAAATGCTCTTCGGATCCTTGTATCTAGTAAGGATCAGTGCATGAAAGGGAGCAATATGCTGATTATCTCTTTGTTATACACAGTAACAAGTGACAAGTGAACAATGGATTTGAATATGAATTTAGTTTATTTATTTGATATTTATTGTCTCTCTTGGGAGCAGTGGACTAATTTTATGCCAAAATCAAACTCCTCACATGTCTTTGTGCTATGAAACTACAGTACAGGTGGAGTAGTATTGGCCACCAAGGATGGGCGTATTGTGTTAGAAAACACCCTAGATGCACGGCTGGAGGTTGTGTTCAAGCAGCAGCTGCCAGAGGTAGGCCAATTATTCTTGTTTTTTTAAGACATTCATGAATGCTGTTCCAGCTTGATCAATAAGGCCTACTCTGGAGTATATTGTTCTCAATGTCCACATATCAAGAACCCAAGATTCTGAAAAAGTGTGGTTTTCAAAATAAAACATTTGTGTTGCCTACAGACATATTTCAATGGTGGTTGAAAATTAAATTTAAAGATCTTAATTTTATTTCCTGAACGAGACTAAGTTTTACATTTTTGGTGTTAGTCACTAATGTTTTCTGTTTTTGTGCATGTACAGATCAGAAAAAGGCTCTTCCCTGCTGGTGGTCAGGCAGGTGCTTAGACAGACATACTAGGGTCTGCAGCCCTTGTTGGCATATTATCAGTTGCGAATCTGTTATTTTCAGTGGCTTTAGTGTGTGGATCAATAATGTTGTAATCATATATGTGCTTGGGGATTTTCCAACTGTTTTAGTCAGCTCTCTCAAATTCAGCTTAGCAGACCTGTAACTTGGGGTTCAGAGTTGGACGTTAGTTTCCACTGGAACATGAATGCAACAAGCACAATGTTAATTTGTAGCATCTATGTTCTATCAGGCAGGAGGTGCCTCAGAATTTATTATGCTCATGTATGCTGACTGGGGAGCAATTTTGAACCCTTGATCTTCAGGTGTATTCATGATTTTTTAATTCAACTAAATAAGGGTGTTCTTCTTGAAGGACTGTTGATTCTGTAAACACAGTTGTTGCTAAGAGGGGTGTCCAAAGCTGGATTTCCTCAGGCCTGGCTGCACCACCAGGTAGTGGCTAGGTATGTTAAAGTGAACAAGAGTTTGGAAGCAGATTGTAGTACCAGATTGTGCTAGAGTTAGCTAAGCTTAAGATAAGGGTCTTGTTTTGGAGCTTGAGCTAATAGTCCACGAGATGAGTTGAACTTGATAGGTAGACTGCATGATTTTCTGTGAATGATGGGAGTGTTCTATGTGTTGCTTTACCTCTCTACTACAGTAAATATGATACTTAGTGTCATATGGTATTTTATGTCACTATGGTAACTTTTCGGATGACACTTCTTATGAATAAGTGAACAAATATTGTCATGGATGATGGATGAGTTCATCCAGCGGCCAAAACCCTACCTTCTCTTGTCCGCAACTTGTGATAAAATATTGTCATGGATGATTGAAATTTGGATGAAAATCCACTTGATAATTAGATTTACAGTGTTGGGTTAACATTTAGTGTTGGTGACACTACACCGCGGTTTACAATTTAGTATTGAGCAAGACAATTAGAATTTGTGACACTAAATATCATATTTAGTGTAGCTTACCTGTGCACCAATGTTACCCATGGTTAGTAGGATGGTATGGTCAGTCAGTTTCAACACCCATTAATGAGGTCCTTTGGTTACATAGGTCTGCAGGGCCACACAAGTCTCGCTGCCATCACTTCACTGGTCCTGTGCGATTCTTTAGACTATCCTAGTATTGTTGATATGCTGCAATACTAGGCATTCAACCATGAGATGTGCTAGATAGAATTAGAGACACTCATGACAGAAGATCCTATGTTTTATTCTCTTAAACAACTGGGCATGATCTACGTTACTTGGGTCTTGTTAGCAATTGAAAGGGGATTTGAATAATGTGATGAGAAGTTATGATTAATTGTTCAATACCATGGACAAGACTTATTCAACATAAATCACATTATGTATGCTAAGATTTATCAACAAGGCCAGGTTTAACGAGGAGTGGAATAATTAGCACAAACATCTAGATCGTGCTTTTTTGGAGGAAGAACCTGCATATACCTTTCCATACTTTTATAAATGTAGATCTACATCACCAATCTACATCGTGAGCATCTTTTTCTACATATTTGGCAAATCTGAACCACAGAGTTCATTATTCATCATTTATAAATATGATGAATGTATGGCTTTCAACTCGAATGAGGTTATGCATAGTATGACAATGTATATGAGAATTTCTACATTTATTATACAACAATCCTTTCAAATTTCTTTCAATAAAAATTATTTTAATTAGGTATAGTTGTCAAAAGTTGACCCGGGTGTAGGATATTCCATTGTGCAACCCAAACATTTGTTCCTTTCTTATTCACGAGTATTGCATAATTGGCCTCAATATTATCTTCTAAGTTCTGGTCATAATCTCCAATAATGTTGTTAATTCCTTCCCCTAGTTGACCATGAATACTTCAGCATAGAGACTTTTAGTGTCCTTGCAACAAACATGAGATTTCCTTTCTTCATCCAAATGTGGCTTGAGTTTATTTGTTTTCATAACTTTGGTGGTTTTCAACATTGTCTTGTCCATGCCGTTGGTTGATTTCTTGTCTTGGTCATACAAACTTTTGATGTCCCTAAATTGTGTCCCATCTTGGTCCCAAGGTGTCTTGCATCCATTTGCTTTCAAAACCTTGGTTGTTCTTGACGTTTTCTTGTCCACGAGGTTGGTTGATATGTTATTGTCATCATAGAAACTTGCGATGTCCCGAAATTGTGTCCCTTCTTCACAAGTACGCTCACCTCTCTCCTAACTACACACGGTGAAAACTTCAAAATCTTCCATAATAGTCAATAACTATTCCGTCCTATGCGCAACACAACTAGACAACTACAAGCAATTATTGTTGGCCTAGAAATGTCAAATTCACAAAGATATATACAAAACATATATTGACTTCAAGAATGTAATTGGTTCAATAGACCATGCCCAGTTATTATTCATAGTGACTGACTTTGACTATCCCCAAGATGCCATCAACCTTATAGGAAATATATACTCAAACTCATCCACTTCCATTCAAGGAAAATTCTTCACCGAAACACCACCTATACAAATTTAAAATTGTGGCACAATTCAAGATGCCACCCTTAGCCCATATTTATTCATCATATTCCTTGAACCCCTGCTATGATGGTTAGCATTAGATTGCCAAGGGTATAAATTCAATACATTAGCTTGTGAATCACAACAATGACATATGCAAATGATTTAGCTATACTCACAAATAATCTCAAATGCATTCAACCACAACTCATCAAACTACAACACTTTGCAAATTGGGCCTCCATGGATCTAGTTTTCTTTAAATGTGCAATCACCGCCTGGCCGAACAAATCCAAACTGCTTCTCTCATTCACCACACTCCTAAAAGCTCAATATATCACTTATAAAAATGCTCCCAAACCCTATCCTATCCCGAAGCAAACCATATACATATCTAGGAATTAAACTAGTCCCATCCCTCAAATGGAAACTTCAAAAATATATTACCTTTGAAAAAAACAAAAAAAAGCACTCTCCTCCTCTCCTCCTTACATCCCTCCAACAAAAAATAAAAACACTCAATACAGTAATCCACCTAGGCATGGGAGTTACTTTCTATGCAACCTCCTTCTCCCTCCCGGATATAGTTAAACTAGACAAATTACTTATAAAAGTTGCAAAATCCATGTGTCATATCTTTGGAGCTCCCAAAATATTCTAGCACAACTACCCATAGACCTCTTCGGCATAGATACCTACTTTTTTTTTTCTTGATATGCAACTACCCTTGTAGAACAACAATGTTCTCAAACTCATAATGAACTTGGCCAACTGGGAGACATCTACCAAGGTCTTCTTAAATACATAGTCATAAAACATGGTGGTGCAAAGTACCTCTCACATCTCACCCATTATGCATGCCATCATTCACCCACTACCCACGCTTTGTATATCCTTAAGAAGGAAAAAAATTCCAAACTCACTTTGACTTATGGATAATCCATTTCCTTTTCAAACTTCCCCAATACAAGTGGAATGGTACAATAGCCCATTCTACACCACACTTTCTGCTTCACAAAAAGCCAACACAAACAAATTTCTTGCCAAACTAGCTTCTTTAAGCATAACTACGCTAACTCAAATACAAGACCCCCATGAAAGTTGCATCCTTACTCTCACCGAATTTCAATCCAAATACCACACCAAATCTCACAATATCAAATAACTCTCCTACAAATGAACATTCTTTTTCCATTCATCTCTAATCATCCTCATCTCCCCAAGTATCTCTCTTCCACCCAGCCACCTAACCACACCACCTCAATATCCCATGCCTAGACGACATGGAATTCACATATAAAAACCATAGTATTTAAAGCCTTTAATGGCAAAGATAAGTGGGGAACCATAAATGCACATATAACTTCCCATGCCATTGGCCCCCACCTCATAGCAATCCCCAATGGATGCCTGATAAAACACTTTTCCACATAGATAATATCTCATATGCTCATCATCTAATCGTACTATCCCAACACTTAATATACACTAAATGATCTATTCTTACACAAAAATTACAAACTACATACTTACAACCCACATAACATTAAGTAGCAAGCCCGGATTGACCTTCTCAAAAGAGCATCAAATCGGCGCGTGCCGGTTTGATTCTCTTTCAAGAGCAAAGGTAGCACTAAGTTTGAGTTTTACTTAGGCTATTCTTAATCTATTTGGGTAGTTACTTTCAATACTTAGAATTAATTATGTCGGTTTCTACGACAAAACTAATGCCAAGTGGTGGTAAAGGTTCTAATCTAGGCTAAATTACGATCTAAACAAATCTAAATAGCTATAAAGCAACAGGAAAGTTGGTGAGGTCAAAAAGGTAGTTGCACTTTTTGGAAAAGTCTCCTGACACCCGCATTGGAAACCTCTTTGATGCCTTTTTGAAACTTCTATACTTGATTAATTATCCATTCATTCACCCTTGCTTTGCAAGCTTTTCCCTTCCTGTTGAGGTAAATTTGCGGGTACTCAAAGGGTACCCTCCTAGCATTGCTACTTAATGTTATGCAGTTGTAATAATAAGCGAGGCCATAAGAGATTGATTGACATTCCCCCACCTAACCCTCCAAATACAAAAATGTAATCCCAACAAAAACATCTTCACCACTACACCAATGATCCAAATCCATTCCCCATATGCACCTATCCAGATCATATGGAGGCCTACCAACTCTCAATCCCCTTTCAAAGATTTTATTGGCTATGGGCTCGCTTCTTGACCCCACACCCATCCTCTCTTCCCCCTCTCCACCCCCCTCCATGGATTTTGAGATATAATCCCTCTATTCATCCGACGATATATTAAGCCTCTTGCAAGAAAATAACCCCCCTCCATCTAGTCTCTCAACAACCACAACTCCCTACCATCCAATATACTTCTACCACCAATTGAAACACTCCTCCTCACCCACTCTTATTTCTCCTCACCATTAACATGCCACCCATTTCACCCAATACTACTCCCACATAATAGAGATACAATATTTGGCTCACTAGGCCGAGGCTTCTCCTTCCAATGAACATGCAATGGTTATGCCCACCTTCCACGTATTAATCTGCTCCCAAAAGTCCTCCAATGGGAAAAAACCACTCTCCAACAAAACCCACAAAACCTTACTACTCTCACCGGCTGGGGCGAACCAACCCATATATTGGTACCTTACCGGGGAGGGCGAACGGCTGGGGATTCGTGGCACTCACTTAAAATCAACCATCCTACATATCGTGGATGAAGTGGCTCCAATACAAAAAGACCCCCTATGAGGTTGAGGGCCGATTCATTCGAATGTGACATCACTAGACATCCGGTAAGGTACCAATGTATGGGTCAGTTCGCCCTAGCCTACTCTCACCATACCACATGAAGACCCTCCTGAATTTTTACAACATTGGGCGCAAGCACGGTCAAGTACACAACTCCATTACCTTGCATAAGTTTAAGTGAAAGTGATTCAAAACTATATACTAACTTTGAATTTTGTGAAGGAAAAAATCATAAGCATTTGACAAACACATTGATCTACAAAGCTAAGCAATTCATATTGATTGATTATTATTATTATTATTATTATTATTATTATTATTATTTTCCTAGAAAAGCTTACATGTTTTAGAAGACGGTGCAAGTAGTGTGTAAGTAGGCATTTTGAATATGTAATTGTCTAAAAATTGTTTGAAATATGATAGATTAAATCAAATTGATGTTTTTCTACAATTTTTTGCAACCGTACCCTCAAGTTTATAATGAAATCAAGAAATATAAAAATAATCCAATTTCAGAATATTTAAGGTCATGAAATCTACATCCAAAACCAAATTTAGCCATTACCTTTTGAGCAATATTTTTAATGATAAGTTTTGAAGATCTCATATTGATATTTTATATTTGAGTACCTAAGACAACAATAGAAGGCACCATGGAAAAAAAATCCAATTTAAACAACACTTTGCTACTACTTTTAGGCGTTTGACCCAAAAAATTATGGTTTTAGTATACTGCAACATTTTTTCCGTATACTTGACCATGCTTGCTCCCCATCACTACATATACCAAATCATGACCATTCCCCCACTCACACTCCAATACTCCCGTCCTCTCAACTGCCCCTTGTACTACACCACCAATGAAACTCTTCGTCTTAGCATCATGTGCACATTCACCAATGCAATCATTTACATGTTCACAGACCCCTTTCCACACTCCCCATACTCCAGATATACTTAAATGGTCCCCCCACATTCTCCCCCATTTGTCAAAGCTCAAAAACCTCACCAATCCTCCACACCTCCAAAATACTTTCATACCCTTGGAAGAAAAGACATTTGGACACAAATCCCACTCCCCCCCACCTCCTACAAACTTCCACTCTCCACCACTCCCTATGACAATAACTCATCTTTATCCTATTAAATACCATCCCAAATAGGCTTACTACATGTATGGCTCCCCCCCCCAGATGCTAACGGAAACAATAACAAAGTAGGCTTTGGAGTCTACAACGCCCCTACAACTACTCACATCACCACCAAACTCCCGGGCTACGCCAACATCCTTTGCATTGAATTATATGCCTATCTCTTAGCGGTCCAACATATATACTCAAGCAATCCTCCATGATATATTGTCTTCACAAACACTCTAAATAGTACCTACCTCCTTAATAATCATTTCCGACACCCCTCCTCACAACATAACCACCGTGATAAACTTCTCATAGTTGCATAGAGTCCACCACTGATAGGTGGCAGTAGCCTTTGAGTGAAGAGGCTCTCCATGTATGGTTGCCCTTAAAAGGGTTGGTGTATCTATTTATTTATTTATCTATCTTTTTATCCATCTAATTGTTGCTCACATCCAAAAGATATGTAGAAAAAAAACACCTCAATGCCACTACTTCATACGCTACTCTTACATACTTGTTTGTGGTAAAATGGCTTAGTAATGATGATATCCGCCCGAAATGGTCTAAACTCTTTTGGACTCCGAAACAAACCTCTGACGCTCAAATCAAATAGATACTTAAATTCCAATACGGACAATATATGGGTAACTTCTACAATTAAAAGAGTCCTCAACCCAACTATCTCCGTTATGCCACCTTTGCTTCCTCAAAGAAATCAATACATGTCTCCACCTTCTCTCCTGCGGCATTAACAAACACACCCACAATCTTCAAACCAATATACATAACAAAGTTGTTCATGCCATTGCCAAAACACCCCTTGCACATCTGTCCACTTGACATTTTACTTTGATACAAGTAGGACTTTAGGACAACAAACGCCCTAAAAACACACGCCCTGCTTGGCTCCTCCCATGCATATGCGACCGTCCTAAATGCAATTGTCTTGCTCACCTACTCATGTATATCCTTTGCGTCCAAAGAAAATCACCCTGGCAGAGCCCTTGTTTTCCCCGTCCCCGCAACCCAAATTCATTAATTTCACTTATTGTAATAGTCGTTTATCATATGCGACCATAACCCATAAACATACTAGATATGCCATTTACAAACAGAATATAGGATGGAACACCCGACCACCCTTGATCCTCATGGGAGGCATTCGATGTATTATCCATAAATCCTCCATCACCCAACTTAAGGACATGGACCATCCCATCTCAAATATTTGAGCCCTCATGGGGAAATCATCTCACTTAATGCCATTAAATTCCTCACATATATTGCTCTTACCAAAAAAAACTCGAAAAACATCACTTGCACTAGTTTTGTGAGATTAACATTTTGTTTGTTCTAAGGCCCACCTATTCATAGATAGGCATTACACCATCCCCCCCTGCCCACTCCACATGGGAAGGGTAAGTGGATGGCTAATAGGCCATCATCTCATCGGTCATATTGACATCCTTTTTCTTTCTTTCTTGTCCCTTCTTGGTCTAAGGGACACAAATGGCCATCAAAAAGATGACTACCTACACATAATATGACAAAACAAATAAAAATATGTACCTTCCATACATGACCTAATATACCCCACCCCATTTTTATTCTAAAAATAGAAAATAGAAAATTTAATGATTATTCCATAAATTTTGTGGGTGGAATAGCCAAAATTATTCATAAAAATTTAAAAATTAGACAAAACTGCCAACGTTTGGATGTATGTGTTTGAATTTGGATGTAAATTTATACAGTCATCCATATGTGACTTCGTCACTCCAATGGTTGTAGCCAATGCTCCTCTCTTGAAAACTGGAAACAAAAATCACTGGGCCTGGCAGAGTTCCCAAACCAAGTATACTTCTGAGCACAAATGGAACGACAAGGCTCACATACCAAGATTATTATTCTTGGACAAACATGCAAATTGTGTCACTGTAAGAATACTTATGACTGAGATTCTTTCCTGCGCCAGCCACGCTTTGTATTTAATGATAGGGAAGCCACAGACAGCCTATAAGTAGCACTACTTACTCACTTCCATATAATTTGTTTGACATTTGGTCGTCGCCGGCCCGGCCTGACTGAAGTGGTTCACTGTTTGCGGTGCCGCCCTGTTGGCCTCAAGTGCATGCTGCGAGCGAGCAGGACACCTACCTGAAATCATCAGCAATTCCAAGTGCATGCAAAATTCTGCTGGTGGTGGTAGTGGATTCATCAAGTGTATGAAATTATAGCAGATGATCAACTATTTCAAAGTGACCATCTCTCAGATGTTCAAGCAGATTCATGTAAACTCTAGCTTGAACTCCCCACACATATGGGACCAGGTTTGGAAGCTGATCATCTCTACTAGCTAAGCTCCTGGCCAGGGCGAACCAACCCGTACATTGGTACCTTACCGGATGTCTAGTGATGTCACATTCGAATGAATCGGCCCTCAACCCCATAGGGGGGCTTTTTTTTTTATTGAAGCCACTTCATCCACGATATCTAGGATGGATGATTTTAAGTGAGTGCCACGAATCCCCAGCCGTTCGCCTTCCCCGGTAAGGTACCAATATACGGGTTGGTTCGCCCCAACCCTAAGCTCTTGAGGTGGAGCAGCTGGTAAATACCTCATGATTGCACTCACCACTTGGAGCGATTCAATTTGCTGATATGTGTCTATCCCTGATTGGATACGAGTGGGCACATTATCACTTGTAATTATTGATGACCCTTCCATGGCTTGACCACTATGTTGTGGTAATGGACACGTGTCGCCTTGCCTTCGGCTATAGTAAGCACCCAATATTTATGTTGTCATTATTATGGATCGGTTAGTTGGGTGCTGACTATAGCCATTGGCAAGGCTCCTTGCATCCATCACCTTGTTCATAGGAGGAGGGAATGGTTGCGATGAGCGTGGACAACAACCAATGATATTCTAGAATACTCAAGTGATTGATGAGGTAGACCTTGCTTGGGCTTGATTGTTACATTTTGTAATGGACACGTGTTGTCTTGCCATTGACTGTAGTAAGCACCCAATACCTACGTTGCCATTACTATAGCTTTGTAAGCTGGGTGCCGACTACAACCATTGGCAGGGCTCCTCGCATCCATTTACCTACTAGTTCATAGGAGAAGGGAATGGTTGTGATGAGCCATGACAAAAATTAATGATATTCTAAAACACTGTTGGTTAACATATGTGATTTCGAAGGCAACAAAAATGCAACTCATGGGATTGCCACACATAGATGACTTGAGCTCAAGTGCAAGCTTGCAAGTTTGGTGGACCAAGGTAAAGGAAAAATTGAGCTCTTAAATACACATGCCTAAGATGGTCACATATTATGGAGTTTGATGTCCTTAGTACATACCATGAAGTTTTGTGTCGATGTTGGTCCTCACTAAGCACTTTAATATTTGGATTCTCTTTCAAGTTCAAGCACAAACTTGAGCTTGTTAAAAAGTTTCAAGTTTGAGTTTAGGTTCGAACTTGAAAATCAATCCAGAGTAAGGAGGAACAGAGGGAACAAAAGCTACACCATTTTAGATACATGTAAGAGTCCAAATTCTTTTACGTTGGAACTTGGCCCAACAGACTTGCAAGCTTGAGCTTTAGCTCAAGTTATATATATATACGTGTGGCTGGCCCTACACACACCGACCAAATTTGAAAGCTGATCATGAATCATGTGATCCGCAGCTCCTCTCCTGGAGCCTATACACTCAGCTTCTGAGGTTGGAGTAGCTGCTAGATAGCTCATGATGGGCTAACCACTTGGAGAACGTAGGAGGGAATGCATATAGTTGTGATGAGCCCTGGCAGCAGCTGACGATATTCCAATGTACTCTTGGTCAACATATATGATTTCGACTGTGAGGCATATGTCATGTTTCAATCATGCAAAGGAGAATGCGGCCAAGTTATGTGGACAGTTACTCACTCGGACACCTGTATTGGATTCGTACCTTGGGCATTTGGCAAGGCTTGTAGTCAAGAGCTGACACCAGAATGATACAGGTTACGATGGGATTGGACTACTCATTCAAATATATATAAAGTTAACATAATTGGGAGGGCCTATGTGATCACTCAAGGAGAACAAGAATCTTCATTTTAACCTCCTCATTCTTTTGTACCTCAATTTTATTGAACTTGGAATACCAATCTATGCGCTTGCGATTGCTAACTGGACGTACGATGAGACAATTCCTGATATTTTCCAACTATGAATCTTGTCTGGAGTTGGAAGTGCCCACAATAGGGCCACATACTTTACACATGTTTCCCACATGTATCAATCATGTATGACAGTATGTGTAGGCCAGGGCACGTGGAGCATTATATATGACTATATGAGTAATCTACAATGACAGAAGCATACTGGTGCCTTCTGGTTGCTAATGACAGTGGAAGAGCAGTACATACTGCAGGCTGCATCTCATGTGTGTAGCTAGATTGTTAATGAACATTGATGAATGTTCAATACAGATGAAGTTGTCCTCTATCCGCAGACTAGGTCTACATATTCCATTCTTTGTATAAACACAACAATTGATCCTCTGCTCCGAAAATTGGCACATTGTTCACAATTTCTTTCACATAAATGAGCAGTGTAGGTGATCTTGGTCTGTCTGTCTCAATCCTGATTGATTAGTTTGAACTCGTCAGAAAAGCTTGCCAGAGAAGAACTGCAGCGGCCCATGAGGAGCTAGCTAATTTGGAAGAGTGCATCTTGCATGAATAGATTGACTGAAGAAAATCTAAGTATGTCTGGCAAACCAATTCAAAGTTGCATGGCAAGGTGTGAGTTGTGCAACTAAGATAATATCCAAAATTAGATTTCTTCACATCTAGGCACTGGATGGCATCCATTATCACAAACTGAGATCAAAGCTGGCCGATCATGTCTCCTTGGAAGCAGTTCTCGTCCACTCAAGGGACCTGTCTTACTTGGTTATAATTGTTCAAGTCCAATCCAGTGCAGTAATCTTCAGGGATCTTTATTCAGCTTTCTGAGCGAGTCGCCCCTCCCTCGGCCCTTAGCAATCAAGGAAAAAATCTCCCATAATTACAACCACAAGATTAGGGTTACCTCCAACCTCCATGTGGGTGTGAGTCAGCTCATGTGGAAGCCACACACGTTTTGGAAATGCCGTTTTCGAAATGGAGATCGGTGGGCGAAGGTAAAAGAATTTTGGCCCTTGACATGTGCCTAACCTTGCGGAGTCTGGTTTCAAGTTTGTTCATCATTTATTGGGTATAAACGTCCATTTTTAACTCCAATTCAAGATGGCAGTTTAGTAAGGCTTAACACCTCATATTCAATTGGAGTTGAAAATGGAGGGGTTTAAAAAAAACAGAGGGACAAACCTTGTAACCAAGGTCCTCAAGGTTAGGAACATATCAAGGTCAAAATTCTTTTACCTTGGCCCACCGATCTTCATTCAAAACCAAGGTATTTAAACCTGTGTGGCCTCCTCTTCAGTGAAGACATTTAGTGTCCCCTGTATCACCGAAAAGTAAGAATGGCCTTCATTAATGATTGGTTCCTCAGGAAGCTGACGTTTATATATATTTTATCTACTCAGGTACAAAGTAGGGGGTACATAGATCAAAGAACAGGGTCGGCCCATCTCCTCAACCCTACGGAACTCACCTCTCTTTTATATATCGAATTCTATTATAATGTTAGTGAAAATAAATAATTGTTGCCACTTTTCTGGCAACTGTTCAAGCAAAGAAACTGTTTCCCAAGTCCACTTTACATTGTCTGGATGACGAAAACTTGATGCCGCGGCTTCTTATTTTGTCTCATGATTCTGGTCATCTCTATTGGTAATTTATCCCCAATAATTAATATAAATCTCCCTCATTAATGCCAATCAGTGCCGAACTAGCATGATGGAGTTGGTAATCTCTGCACTACTAAGGCTAGCAAGAAGCTGCTGTACTGATGCTTCTGTAACTTGATAAGGTCGACCATGTGCTCATGTAGGATGTCGTAACACTGTACAGTAACAAAAATGGGGATAATTATGCATCATCAACTGAAGCAAATAATGACGAACCTTGTGGAATATTGATCTCTCGTTTTTCTGCCTATTATAGTTTTATCGAATCATTCTTCAGAAAACTTCTGAGTCAGATATATGCAGTAGCACGACTCCCTGAAGTTTTTCGAAGAATGAAACTCCAACTGCATGCAGCTCCAGAAGATCGATTCCCAGTGCACTGATGAGAACGACTGACTAACTGACTGACTGACTGACTGACTGACTGACTGACTGACTGACTGACTGACTGACTGCTGCAGTATTTATAAGCTGGGTTTGTGGTTTTCTTCCTAAGATTGGGTGGACGTCGACGAGCTTGCAAAGGGCTTCCACGCACTGGCGCAGATTACCATCTGCTCCTTCCATGTAAGATAGAGTCTACCTTCATTGCTGCTTAGCCCCCATCCCGCTTTATATCTGATAACAATGACATCCAACATGGCTAAATAATTAGAACATAACTCTACGAATTGCCTGTAATAAATTGTTTTTTTTTTGTTTTTTTGGTTTTTTGGTTTATAAGACAACCCATGCGACTCTAGCTAGTTTATTTTCTATTACACAAAAGTGCAGCATGCTTGGAAAGAGGGCATTTGAGAGGAATCCATTATACCATTGTGTCTGACTTAGAAAACGTTTGCACTTGCAAACGTGTATGGTTCTAAAGCAGGGGTGACCATCTAGACATCTAGGTGTTTATATCTTTTCTTAGACTCGTTTATAACCCTTACAATGATTATAATACAAATCAGCTCTAAATAACGCCTCTTCAAAACATTTTTGCAGCTCCCAATCAGCAGGTTCGTAGACCAGGATGATCATGACCCCTGCAGGTGCAGATATTTTACATACATGGTTGCTAGCTAGTTCCTACTTGGTCAGGTAGCTAGGATGCACGCAGTAGAATATTGTGAGTAATGAAGAGGTAGTGCAAATCTAGCAATCTTGTTGTGTTGAGATGTACAGGTTCGAGACCCTTATGACTTGAGGCATGATCGGCCAGTGGTCTGCAAAACGACATCCTAGGAACAATTTGCACAGCTACACAATTGTAGGGCTGGTTTGAGAGGTCACTATAACGTCGGATGACTACAACTAATCCAGTTCAACATGACAATGTAAGATTTGATGATTTTGTTTACATATAGGGTTGCATGAGGACTAATCCAATATCAATATGGAGTCGATGTTGTTACTGTTACCTCCGGAGAAGTGCACGAACATCGTCGACAGCATCGTCACTGAAGGGCACGGGCACTAACCCTAACCTTCGGAGGCGGGCATCCCACTGGATTCCTTTTTCCTGCCGCTCTGAGTTTCCCGGAGGGTCACACGCGATCACGTTCACCAGGTTTCGAGAGCAGATGCGCTCCAGCATGAGGCGCTCGTTGTTGGCCCTCGGGAAGCTCTCCTCCAGCGACTCGAAGAGGAGGGAGTAGAATCGGAGCGCCTCGCAGAAGCGGTTGATGAAGTCCGGCGAAACTAGGTCAACTTCGTCCTCCACGAATATCATTATCTGCAATTAGAATCGATCGACAACAGAAACGTAACAAGACCATCAATACGTGAGGTACACTTCAATCAAACCCTCATTGAATGGGGCAATTATGACTGCAGCCAAGGAACAAAAGAAAGGGACAAATCGATTAGCAGGCGCTTGACTGCGACGACTTGGGGCGGTTAATCCCTGGGGTAGCAACTATCTGCAGCAGCATCACCTGTTGCATGGGTCAGTTTTCAGAATCCGATTTTTTTGGAAATGCTAAAACATTTTTTTGCAGAAGCATTTATATTGTGGAGCTGCTTTCGTATTATAAGCATTTTTATGAGTATTAAATCTAAGGATATTATTAATATGTTTCTGAAAGTGAAAGTAAATACCTAGATTGTTGGATGATGGTGACTGATGGAACGCTACAAAAATTGCCTCAATTAACTAGTCCTATAAACATCGACGTCTGAAAGTCGCATAAATTTCTCCTGATTCAGACACAAATGGTATCACTGGATTTCTGTCAATGCTCTCTTTCCAATCATGTTGCTTCCCTTTGTGAAACAAAAAACCCTCAGTTCATTAGAAGCATGAGAAGTGATTCAGAAACAGCTCTTTTTAAAACGCAAGGGAGAGTTGCCACCACAGGGCTTGACTAATTAGTACTAAAACCATCAGAATGTGATAACACTGAATTCCTCTGCAGGTTAATTCTTTCCAAAATTGTTGCTCCTCCTCCTCGTTGTGAAAATACCAAATCATTAATTCATTAGATTCTAAAGAAAGCATTGGAAGCTGTGATTTAGAAGCACATGTTATATATATTATATATAGTTCTAAAGGGGGACAGTTGCCACCCCAAGCCAGGGCTTGCAGGGGTGCAGGAATGCAATGGTAAACCTTGGGATTTGCGTCTCGGAATGTGCACAGAACAATGTCGCGGGGACTGAATTGCTGACCACACGGCACACTTTCGGAGACACGATGAAGAGTCTGGTTGCAGCTGACTGCGAGAGCTTCATCTTGCCGGAGCTCTAGGGCGGTGACGTCCAGCTTGTCAAGCTCCGGCTGGTGAGTGACGGTGCACTCAAACGGCACGCCCATGAGCCTGGCGAACCTCTCCAGCCGGGCCATGATCTGTTTCATCACTTTCAGGGTGGACTCCTCCGCGGAGATGACGATGGTGGTGAGGCGGAGGTGAGGAGTGCCCTCCGCCCTCGTGGCCAGCGCCTCCATCAGCGTCGGCCATTGCGTGCAGTAGGTGCTGTTGATGTCGATGATGTGCACTTTGGTCTCTCCTTCGAACGCCTCCATCATCGCTGCGTTCCCGGCCACATGACCGAATGTGGTCCAGGGGCTTGCCTCCTGTGCAGATCATCATGCCCATTCACTCTCGCTTAATGAAAACAACATATATCGCCGCATAATTCCCTGTTTACTTGGTCTGTTCTCAGGTTGATTCTTCTGGACTAGTAGCCCTCTCCCATACCAAAATGATTGAGCAAGAGGGGAAAAAACTCTCAAGGGATACACGTCATGACAAAAGTGAAACATTCCCCGCCAGATGGCTGAAGTGGAGAGGAGAAGTCCTCTTGAGAAGGTAAGTAATTTCTTATCTTATATGTATGCACACAATTGCCTTTCAGTTCTGAAGCATATATGTGTTGCGGCAACTAAGTTAATCACTTGGTAGTCGCCTTCCATTCTCAAACATCTGGTTGTTGCAGTCCGTAATCTACTTGGGAGTCATTTTCCCTACTTGCTCCTACGATCAACTATCCACATACATGTCTGTTTGTTTGTTTAAGTTTCACCTGCCAGTAAGTGGCGTTCCCTCACATGGATAAACGAACTGATAACCAACAAGAGATTGGTTTCTCTCCGCTTCTCACATTGGGAACCCTTTCATTACTGCCAACCAAGAAGAGATTTTGTTTTTTGGTCTGCTTCTCAATTGGTATTACCTATGAATATCATGATCGAGATTATAAATATATGTATTTATATACATATATATAGATATATCTTTACCTGGTAATCAAGGATCATCTTGCGCGCAGAGTCGAAGGTGCAGGTCCTCTCCGCAGCGGCCGAGAGGATTCGGTGGCAGTTAGCGCCGGTGCCTGTGATTTTGCAGAACAGCCCTTGGAGGAAGTGGGAAGCTAATCTCTGGTCGGCATCTCCGTAGGGTGACGCGAGCTCGTTCAAGACCCACAATAGGTTTTTAACCCGCGCAGAATCGTTCACACTTATCGACCTCGCACATTCAACGAGCACATCGGTCGTCCAGTGGCTTGTCAACCTTGATGCATCAGGGTCAGCTTGCGAGCTGCTACTAGGTCCCCCACCACAACGATCCGAGAATTCGGCAAGCATGCTGCCATCGATGCTGTCTTTGGCAGCCGAAACCTTTTCAGGACTTGTGTAATGCCATGGTGGTCCTACTCTCGATGGCCCCGGATGATCTTGAAGCCTGGCGCTTGATTCTACAACACGACACTGGTCGAGGCTAAGAAAAGGAGATTGATTGGGTTGCAGATTGGAGTATTGTCCACTTCGTAACCCTCCTCTTCCTGCTGCTGTCTGCTGCCGAGTGTCATCAAATAGGCCAGTGTCCTCCGATTTGCTGGAGCTAGCTTCTCCGCCGCTGGTGTTGAGATCCGTAACTTGCTCAATCTGCGAATAGTCGGCAAGTTTCGCTAGATAACTGTCCATGACACAAAGCGCCCAACAGAAAAATCACATCCTTCTATTGAGAGCTACGTAGTCGACGTTGTTAATTAGGTATAGGATTGTAGACCGGGGCGCAATGATACACACCGCCGCCTGGCACCTTTAGAGTCGAAGGTGTTCTTCGGCCACTTCGACGTCGTTCAGCTGCATTCTTGAGTGTCAAGCTTTCACTGTCGATTTGATCGAAATTCTGGTCCAAGTATTTCATCACGTGATCCCATCGTGCTTCTGCAGCTGCAAAGCTTTGGGAATCGTGGATCCGGCCACGTTCTTTGATCATCGAGAGCCGCATGGGTTCACTCTTATTGCAGCTTAATTTCAGTGCTGCTGCTCGTGAGTACTGAGCCCACTTAGTGTCTCGATGATCATCATCATGCCCTCATGTCGCCAAGTTGCAGCAGGCTATTCTGCAGCCATCGAGATCGTGAGCTGCGATGACAATTTGTTGGCTAGTTCCTCCGGGCAGCTTGCATTCCATCCGCCAGCTATTCACATTCATATTGATGCAGCACCTGCCTAAACCCCGAAAAGGAGATTCTCATCAGGAAGAGACGATCCTCTCACTCACTTTAAGCACAGCATGGACCACCGACGCCTCGTGTGTGGAGGCCTATCAAAATAAGAAGGAGGCGCCTGGCTTTCCCGCCGGCTAGAGCTCGTTTCTCTTACTGCAAAACCTTCATCATGTCGATCGATTAATAAAAGGAGGAGGAGCATCGTCACCACAAATTCATGGCTCTCTCTAGCTGATGCCACCTAGTTACTCATGTCCCAGAATTAGCCTCCCTTAGAATTTACGACCGACTTCGAAAGTTCGATGGAGCTGCCTCCTATTTCTCACATGTCAAGTACAGCAAACTAATTGACGCACGTGTGACCTCCACCCCGAATCACTTCGCCACAATAAACTAATTCTTCTCATCACGACACTCGCTGCGTTCGAACCCCTAACCCAAATGCACCGGTCCACCGGTGTCCAATCGTATCCTGCGACGTCGCCCGGAGGTCATGTCCAACCAAACCCGTCCGAGGCGCGCAACTGGTGAAGCAACGGGAAGCTCCACCCGTTGCAACCTACTACTCTTCCTCCCAACACAGACGACACACACACACCGATACCTTAACCACCATAACAATACTACTTAAGTTAGCCCGCGGCAGCTTCCCCAGCCTCCCCGACATCATTACCAAGTTGAACACGAGACCCCCGCCCACTACCTTACTTTCCCTCCCTCCCCCCCCCCCCCGCGCTCGCTACACAGCTTCTGAACTTACTCCCTCCCTCACTCTCTCTCTCTCTCTCACTCACGCCAGTTACTCGTCAGCAGGGGAGGCCCGGAGCCTTGAACAGCAACTTAGTGAGCAGTCTAGTCAGGTAAGTTCTTGGGTCGCTACACGACGGCCCACTGTGGCCGAGCTCCTGCAAAAAGGCGGCACGAGGGCAGGAATGTGCACTGCCATCGCCAACCATCCTCGGATTGGAGCGAGACGAAGAGATTCCAGTTCCCGAGCCGACCACCAACCTCCGAGCACCCCCCGCCCCCGCCCTCTGCGAGAACTGGTAAACGGAGCAAGGCGAGCGCCGGTGGACCCAGCACTCATCATCTGCACACGTGCCAGCCTTTCATTGCGTCAGACCCCTACTATGTACTAGGTAGGCCTCCCTCTCCCCCCCCCTCCCCCCTTCCAGTTCAGAAGAGCCTTTGGGTGTTTGTAATTGCTGCACCTGTTGGTGCCCATGTCATGGGTAAATGCAAACCACGTTAACTCGTACTTTCGCAGTAGGTTTGAATGGTTCCTACTACACCGTTTATGATATTTAGTGTCACTTACTCTTCGGAATCACGTGATGTTATAACTTCCCCTTTTTAACTGTACTGTGGATTGTCTTTTCTATTTTAAAACCAACAAAGGATCCTATTAAATAGGGGTCCAACCATGATAACATACTATAGGTGTGCCCCCGGGTACACAACTCCCATATTATACGCAGGGGGCATTCGACATTAAAAACGGCTTAGAGGGGGCTTTTGTAAAAATTATATTAAATTATACAAGAATAAAAGGACCAAAACGTTGGGTGAAGACCAAATGAAATGAAATGAGATGTAGAAAAAGTTGGGTTGCATATTTATTATTTAGAAAAAAACTCCACAACATATATAATGAATTGAAACACCTAGTTTTTGAACATTATAGAGCGTCTAATTTTTCAACATCCACATGAGTAGTTGCCTCCAATTAAAATTAAAAGTCCAATGTTTTATTTGTAATGAAAAAATATTAAATTTTTATTAGAAAGCCCAAAAAGTGGGGTAGTTTGGCCTATGGTACCTGTATTAAAAAAAACTCATGTAATTAGGGTTTAATGCAATTATATGCTTCAAGGAATATTCATTTTCCATATATGATTACATTTTTGGATTCCTTGTTAGAAGGGATACAAGAGTTTCCTAAATTAAAAAAAATTATATCACTTGAGATTGGACTAAAATGCATTATAGGTGATTATAATTAGGGCCATATAATATGGGAGTTGCGTACCCAGGGGTGTGCCAAACACCAAAAGAAAACTTGTCCACTACAACCATCTCTTGCAACTTGTCCATTGCAACTGTTTGTTGCGACTTGGCCATTGCGACTCATGGCGAGAAAATGCATAAATAAGTCATATTAGTTGGCAACCAGAGGGCATTAAAACATGGACTCAACTTTAGAGTTAGCATTGAGCTTAGATTACTTACGAAAAATTATGGAATCATTATGTTATTCTATAATTCAGCGTTGCTTCATAATATCGGCATACTTTGTGCTATTGTATGCTGAGACTTGGGTACCTTCAGTCTTCATCTAAAGTCAGTTGAATCCTACATAGAGTACTTATGGGTTTGGGTGCATTTAGAATAAAATCACACAAAATAAGAACACCAAAAAAGAGGTGCATGCAAGTTTCATAAAAAAATAAAAAAATTAGTTTTTCAAACATGCACTAATTGGTCTAGTGACTACCGTAGTACCTTTACCGCTTTGGCCTTTATTAAACTAACTTAAGGAAAAACCGAACATTTTGGAAATTGTATTTTTAAATATAAAAAATAATATGAAAAATAATATAAATCTTCAATTGAAAAATATAAAACAGAAATTATAATAATTATTCTCCCATAAATAGCCAAAGTGGTAAAGGTGCTACGCTAATAGACCTAGTCAAGAAATATAAAAACGTGTATTTTTTTTTACTTCAAACCTTGGTCCTTTAGCTCTCAAACCATTATGAAAGTGTCTTTGAACTCCCTTGTAAGCCATTTTAGCATATCAAGATTCAAAACAAGATCAATTAATTCTTGAAATCATGTTTTTGATTTTCTCTACTAAATGGCTATAGGAATGTCTTTACACTAGAAGAATTCCATAACTCCATATATATATATATATATATATATATATATATATATATATATATATAAACTTGGCCATATAATAATGGGAGTTTTCTACTCGGGGTCTTGGGTAAATGGTAGCTACTTCTATTCGTACTTTCATAATTTAGGTTTGAATGATTCTTACTACACCTTAGATGGTATTTGATGTCTATGTTTCTATTTGAGTTATTATGCAATGCCATTATAATGTTTTATTATGAAGGGGGGTGCAAGCATAGTAAAGTGGACCAAAAAAGTGCTCCGGTATATGAAAGCCATGATTTTCTTGGTCAAACGCCTATAAGTAGTAGCAAAATGTTGTTTAAAATAGATTATTTTTCATGATGACCTCTATTGTTAAGTTAGGTACTCAAATATAGAATATCAATATGAGATCTTCAAAACCTATCATCAAAAGTGACGCGTAAAAGCAACTGACTAAATATAGTTTTGAACGTAAATTTCATGACCTTAAATATTTTGAACTTGGAATTTCTTTTCATATTCCTTGAATTCATTATAAACTTGAGGTCATCGTAATTTTTTTTCAAAAATTAATCAATTTAATGTAATGTAATTGTATTTTAAACAAGTTTTTGACAATTATCTTTTCAATGACACCCACTTGCACCACCACTTGCACCGTCTTCTAAAATACATATACGTTGTTTGAAATTGTTTTTTGTGAACATAAATTGCTTGGCTTTGTAGATTCATATGTTTTCTAAATGTTTATGAATTTCTATTTCATAAAATTCAAAGTTAGTATATAGTTTTGGATCACTTTCACTTAAACTTGAGCAAGGATCAAGAGCTGTCCACTTTACCGTGCTTGCACCCAGGGTTCATTTTTAACCAATAAATGTCAAGTGCATTGTTTGAACAACATAAACTATAGACGTCTTTGCTTGATAGAAAGTTGCATCTCAATTATTATAGAGTTGTAGCATTGCATGCCTCTGTAGTAAGGTACACAAATCAAATCATATTAAACTATGCACACTGTGCAAGAAATCTAGATGGTCACTTACTTGTTAGACTCATAACTTTTATCTTCAAATCTTTTACCAACTGAAGTATATTGAAATATGCCTATAATGCATGATGTTTATATTTTTTGTTTTATTTTTCTTTGGTGAGAAATAGAGTTTGAAATAAATAAAATGGAGTTGCATGGCATTGTGTAACCTCAACTATTATAAGTGAATCGTAAACAATGTGAAACAATGTCCTCCATCATTGCCATCCCGCCACATGCCATATCTAGTGTCCATCTACCATTGGCACACACCCGACTCCATTGTTGCTCCAAGATTGCCCCAACTTGTTGGGATAGTTGCTTTTTTGTGAATTTAAATAATTTTTTGTGTTGAACTTTGCATGGCAAAGTTAATATAATAACATTCCTAGGACCTTAAGCCAATTTTGTCTTGAACCTTGTCTATTTTTTCCATTTAACACGTTCAGATTTGAACCCTACCATGGTGTGTTGTGTTCATGTGTAGACATCATGATGTGCTCCCAAGTGTTGCATTGATCTTTGAACCTAGGAGATCTCTTGAAAGGAGCACTTGTGTTCTTGGATGACATTAACCCTTTATTGTCACCAAGAGCCCCACATGTTCTGTCTCAAAAAGAGAAGCCACCGTAGAGCCACCGTAGAGCCACCTCATGTCTTTGTCTGGGGCCCCCACTTGGCATGGGGAATATAAGAATAGAGGAGTGCAAGTCGATTTTGTTTTGATTTGAAGGAGAAGACGTTCCAAATTTTTTTTGAAGCCTGTAGAAGGTCACTAAGACTTGGAGGAAGCAAATTTTCTTGCATGTGAGTGTTGACATCCATTGCGAAGATCAACCATTTTCAGTAGTGTGGGCAACACTCCGGGCATGAGCCATGGCATGTCTCAAAATTGGCATTCAAATTCATTGTGAGAGACATACATCATCTAGTCGATCAACTTTGACCACCTCTAGAATGGGCATATAAATGTAAATGTGGAATTTCAAATTCTCACATGTGTGTATTACAAATATAATTTATTGAGGGTCCTCATTTACCCCATCACCCAAATTTGCAAAACCAAGATATTCACTAGTTGTCCCAACTTGGGAACTTCAACTTAACGACCATTGAATCTTCTCAAAATTTGTTGAAACAAAAATTGTTTTTCTCCCAGATCTTCATCATGAAGTTGGTTTCCACAGACAAGTGGTCGATCATAAAATATGTTGGCGATAATGCGCTTGATTACCCTTGGTATCAAAGTTGCTGTGAAGGTTGCGATTTCATTGGAATACACATCATGGTGACATTAAAGGGTTAAGTTCAAGGTATTGAATGGTGCAACTTTATGCTAGTTTCTTGGAGCACTTTAATTCCTTACAATAATAGGATAAGAGGGAACATTATTTCAAAATATTATGAAGTTGATTCCTCGGAATGACATTTTAGCAACGTGTCGATGATTTGTTTATTTATTCACTAAGGTAGCTAGGCAGGTGTCATTCAATTACTTCTCTTAGTTGATCACCTATATTTGATCGATGTATGCTCAGATGAAGGTCAAAAAACGAATACCATAAAAATCACATGTTTAGAAAAAGAATAAAAAATAAAAAATTGGATTATGTGTTTCAATTTTTATATTAATGACTCCACACTCAATAGTGAACACAATTCATGGGACCTATATATGCAATTAAGAAATCAACAAAGCTGCACTGCCGATGACTCTAACTAACTAAGGAGAGGTCTAATACTCAATCTGGTTTTGGTGATGCTTCATCGTACATCTGCTTTAATGCAGCACAAGTTCTGTTGTGTACATCTGATCGGTAGAAGTTGGAGAGCATGAAAAACAACCAGAACTATTAACACTGTCGAGTGTTGACTGTTGTCTCCATCGAACTTAGGCAATAATGGTACCCTGAGCTCCTTCCACGTTATACACTGTTCATTTTCTTAAGGTAAAATGGAATGCAGAAGACAGTGTCCGCGGAGATTTTTGGGCATAATCAGTCAAGATCCTCGTGTTTCCAAGTGTAACCAGTTACATATTGACATCTTTCGGTTTTTCTTTATTAATCTGAAGCATGTGTTCTATAGATTCCTCTAAAAATGATCGGTAAATCTCCTGAAGCCTTGACCTCTCAACCGATTATTTCTCAAACTCAGCCATTTCATCTGTAACTAGCAGTCGGTTCTCCACATTCATTGGCACAGGAGTGAAGAATCAAGGTATACAGTGGTGTACTTAAAATTCCCATATGAGTTTGAATGGTTCATACAATTAATTTCGCGAGAATGTTGTCTTCTGTTGTTGTCTCCATCCCTGCCCATACCGCCTCTACCCATTCCCCCACCCGGGGGCAGGTGCTTTGAAATTTCCCACACTATTTGCGGTTCATTTTAACAATGGGAGTCGTGTTTGTTCAGAGGTTTGTTACTCCTTATGGTAAACTGAATTCATCAAAGCAGGAATTTGATGCACTTTTGTAGTGGATTTGACTGATTCTTCCGACCGTTTTCGCGAGGATGTTGTCATCTTTTGTCGGACGCTCACCTTGCCCATAACGCCCGTAGCCGCCCCTAAACTACTTTCAACTTTCCCAATCTTATCTCTAATTGCCGAGCACACGTAAGTTTGCCGCCATTGGTGATATGGGTTCATCGGAACAACAAACACACTAGTGATTCGGTATACCTTCCATAGAATAGAGCTTCGAATGATTCATCCAATCGGTTTCACTAGAATGTTGTCTGTTTTTTGGTTGTTTGGATCATAGCCTTGCTATGATCATTGTCAGTTGGTCCCCAATATGTGGGCCTTGTTCCATTTGGGGTCATTTGGGGAGGCTTATGAATATTGAAAAGTAGAATGACACAACCAATGAGCATCAAGAAACAACGATAATTTAGAATCTGGGGATAAGCTTTGAAGGATTGGGATAGGATTCTATCAAGCCATGTGCATGTTCCTTGAACAATCCTGGTCATTGAAACTTAAGTTGAAGGATGGCATTGAACAATCACAGCCATCAAGGTAGCATTTATTGCGTTAAATAATAATTGCATGTCTTCAAATTTTCTTGCTACTTGTACGCCATTGCTTTTTCCTTGGATCACATAATCATAAGTTTGAATTTACTAGAACTTTAGTGAACACAATGAATACGAGGGCAAGGGAACTTCAAGACACATTAATGTAGGAAGAAAGGCAAAGAGAGGAGGAGAGAGTTGCTCAAATAGGAGAAGATGGCAATTGTATAGAGTAGAAGAGGGGCCTATATAAAGCCAGCCCCTCATATTAATAATTAAAGATTTTCCTCACCTTAAAGAATTATCGAGTGTACTACCAAAATTGCATTATTACATAACATCACTAAGCATTCAAAAAGCTACCTCTGAATATACCTAGTACATGTGGTATGGTAGAGGTACGATGCTAGGAGAACAAGAGTCGTGCATTGTTCTCCCCTTTCACAAAGATTTGTACACTTGTCTAGGAATGATCGCGTCAACTATCACACATCCATGTTGTAACTTGTATTAGACGAATGTTAGGGAATCATATCATATGTTTTTTTTATACCAGAAAGTCCATTGACCAAAAAGTCCATAGACCAAAAAGTCCATACAATACTTTGAAAAAATAGTGTTGGTTTCGCGGCCACCTTCGTTTGTTGAACGAGAAGATTGACATTTGGCTAGTGATTCATTTATCTAAAATTTGAGAGAACCACATCAAGTCACACAAGTTAGAAACAACTAAAGTATGCATTGTTCACCATATACACTGAAACGTCATAAAGTTTGTTTTAGAATCTGAAATCTTAGTGTACCTAGTAGTGTAGTACAATCTAATATCCCAACAACGCATTAACCCTTAATAAGCACCCAGAGGCCTAGATGGGCCTCCCCATGCACTAAACATTCATTTGAGTTACATATATTTCCATTAAACTAGCTAATAATGTCAAAAGTGGCCATATCTTAAATTAGCATATTTTTCAAGTGCACTTTTTGAATGAATGGAACTCCTTAATGTTATTGAGGGTTTAAGTTCAACACGGTATGAGCGCCCTTGCCGATGCAGATTATACGGACATTGTATTTTGATCAGGTCAGAGATGACCCTAAACTACCAGGTGATAGTGGAGAATTACCCATTTCTGAATGGAGTGGTTGGCGGTTCGAGAAATCTTCTCTCTACTTGACGGAAAAAAACTAGCTAGGTAGGTAGGAAGCCAAGAGCCCACCCACCGCAAGGTAGGCAGTAAACCCCACCTTGCACCAAGAGGATTCTTGAGTAGGGTAGGGCCAACATGCTCAAATTCACGTCGGATTGCCCGACTTTGGCTTATTATTTATTGTATTTTGATCATCACTGTCACACATATTATTATTTTTGTCTCCTCCTTGACATAAACACAATGTATATAACAAGGTTTCACACCCATAAATATATAAAATAGGAATTATGACCTTCATGAGGCTTGTATAAATTGTGTATATGAACATACATAGAGACCTTGCATCCTTTAAGGGTTAAGATTGTAATCTCTTGGTGAAAGAGTATGTACCTTATTGATCACATTGCAGCATAATTATTATCTAGAAAATATAGAAATTATTGAATTAGCATCGTAAACTTCCAAATACCTATATGAGTATATTATTCTTTCCTATTGTGTACTACAATATGTTGCTTAATATGTTTTACATTAAAGTAATAAGTAAATTATAGGATATTTATGCAATACAACACTAGGTAGAATGGTAATAGAGTTATTTGTAAAACAAAGCAGATGAAACCATAGGTTTAGTCCCAAACCTTGAGTTTATGAAAATGAACCCAAAGTCACCCAAGTTTTCTTAATGCTTAAATTATCATACATAAAGAGTGGTTTCAAGCTATTAAAAACCAGCTTTCTAGCTTGTCCTACTAGCTTGACGGGTGGGCCAAGTGAGCCTTGTATAGGGCAATTTGGGATTTATGATAGTGGGCCCCATGCCTATACCCTATTTCAGATCCTATAATTCTCTCAAGATTTGAAAAGTGGAATATGAAGGTCCCAAAAATTTCACCAACTTTCAAAGTAGGCTTTGATACATAACGAGGTAGCAAGTTCTTATTAGAAAATTTTCACAATGAAGGATCAAACCCATGGTTTTGTCTTTCTTTGTGGGACTTTACAGATAACTCCAATGTAATCATTACATTATACACTACTTTTTGGAATTTTGCAATACTATGACAAAGTCTTTGCAAAGATAGCATGTTTCAGGCCTCTCAAAACCCGGGGGGTGGACTCTTCATTGGAAACCTAAACGATGTGTGTGGGTCACTATGAAATTAAACCCTCTATATATGAGAAGTTCAATATAGAGAAAAACAAATGTATATGTACTAATGGTGGATGCAAGCACAGTCAAGTGTGCCAAAAATAAAATGCTCCAATATACTAAAACCATAATGTTTTTGGTCAAACACCTAAAAGTAGTAGCAAAGTGTTGTTTAAATTAGATTATTTTCATGGCGACCTTTATTGATGTGTTAAATCCACAAATATAGAATATCAAGATGAGATCTTCAAAACTTATCATTAAAAGTGATGCTTAAAAGCAATGGCTAAATTTGGTTTTGGGCATAAATTTCATAACCTTAAATATTTGGAATTTAAAATTTTTTCATGTTCCTTGAATTCATTATAAACTTGAGGGCATCATTACAAAAATTTGTAGAGGAACATCAATTTGATGTAATTTTATCATATTTTAAGAAAATAAACAATTACTTGCTCAATATCACCTACTTGCACCGTCTTCTACAATATGTAGACTTTTCTTAAAAAAAAATTATCAACGTCAATTGCTTGGCTTTGTAGATCAATGTGTTTTTTAATTGTTTATGATTTTTTTCTTCACAAAATTTAGGTCAAATCTAAGAGGGTTTGGGTTGCAGTTTTAAACAATTGACAACCAAACCCCTTCGGTTGACAACCAAAATGATTTATTTGTGCATTTTCTTGCCGCGAGTCGCAGTGGCCAAGTCGCAACGGATGATTGCAAATTTGGACAAGTTTTTTTCTCATGTCTAACATATTTAGATCCGGTCAAAGAACAATGATAAGCATAACAAACACTTAGACCAACCATAACATTACTCGGCACTCACTGTTTGTTCAGTGAGCCCTTGGAATATAACAGTTGGACGCTCGAAAAGCTGAACATGATACTCAAATTTCCAAAAATCCAACTATTATATTCTGAGGGCCCATTGAACAAACAATAGGTGCTGAGTAATATTATGCACTCAAGAATTGGCAATTAGCGATGGCTCCTAGTGAAACGGAATTCAAAAATTGGTTATGATCTTTGACTAGTAAATGGGGTTAGCCTTGGAATGAACCTTCACCAACATCTTCATCATGGGGAACTTGGCTATAAAAATGCTATGTCAACGACTGGCTCATGTCATAGGTCAAGTCATTGCAAGCATTGGCTTGAAAATTATAGTTAAGTCTATATTTGGACCTGTGAAGCCACGGATATGAGGTAAGTGGGCCTAACAAGGACTCGATTTAATAAAGTTTGAACCTACTTCTCCTAGGGTATGCAATGCGGGATTAGCAAAATACATATCGAGGTTGTAGCCATTTTCATCAAATTTTCAGAGCTCATATATGATATGAATATCTAAACCGATTTCAAAGTGAAGATTCCCTTTCTTCTTAAATGATCATACACTAGGTTCATGCCCTGATCACACTAAACTTTTTGTTCGGTTCCAGCCGTGAAATTGTTGGGGATTATGTTCATAAATAGATGTTGGCCCACCACCTTTCACACTGTTACAGCCGGAGATGCCGACGGATGGTGTCAAAACTGGCCGGTGTGATCAACCCCTCAGTGCACCCATTGCGATTATGTCGATTACTGAACCTATTGAATAGTTAACAAATTTCGAACATGTAGTCTGCATCTAACCACAAACCACTCAGATACATGTGTCCGATTATTCTAAGAAACCGAATTAGGCCCGCTCACCGCATGTTTTAAACATGTGCTCGTGTGAGCGGTTTTGCTTCTCTTGGTCGGCCAGAGACCCAATTGTGTTGATTATTAAACCTAGACTGATTAACAACTTTTGAGCAAGTGATCTTTACTTTTGAAACACACGTCTTTTGACGTTCCTTCTTAGTTTTACTGAACCTAATCACAAATCACTAAACAAATGTGTTTTTATTTATTAAGGTAAGCAATCAAACTAGGCATGGTTAGTTTACTAGGTTTCAACATGTGCTCTTATTTTAGAATGCTCATGAACTAGCTTCACTCAAGAACTTGGCTCCAAATCTACAATAATAATAATAGTGGATGCCAAATGTTCCCTTCAGAGGGTACAAATTTGATCGACTGATATAGGTGCATCCAATTATATTAATTATTGAACCTAGACTAAGATAGCCGACCCATTCCTGACCACCACCCCATTTTCGCAGCTTACCAGGCCAACCTATTTCTGTGCAACACAATATCAATCTTTGACTAGTGTTGATATGTCATGGTCAAAGTCCAACTGAGCCAAATGTCAATGGCTAAGTTGTCAGCTACGTTTAGATTGCAAGCATATTTAGGTGCCACCATTATCAGTGACGGGAATCAGTCGTTCTCGATTTTGTAACCGATCGGTGATCTGAAAGAGCGTAGCTTATATCACGAGTATAGGTCAAAGAGAATACCCACTTAGAAAACTCATAGTAATTTGGTTATTGCAAAGAATAATTTGAAAAGATATGAATTGCTTCTCATTTCTATTTCTCTCACATTGGGGAATATTTTCTCTAATCCTACCTAAACCACATACATGCTAAATTGCCTTAACAAGTTGGCTACCCTTAATTAACACATGTTGAACACATAATCTAGTACTAAACATCTATGATACACATGCCATTTTGGTACGATTTCCTTCTTGATTTCACACCTAACCACAAACCACTTTAAATACATCGATCCGATCGAGAAAAGCAACTGAATTAGGCCTGCCATTACCTCACTAGGGTTTTCGAACATGTGCTCTTGTTTAGGCACGCTCATGGACTACCTCTAGCCTTACTCAAGAACTTGGCTTCAATTGGCAAAAGCGGGGGGGTACAAAATTGGTTGATTGATGTAGGCAACATAAGTCATGGATCATTGAGAATGAATTATGAGCATGGAATCTGAGCCTGTTGCATTATCATCATCGAAGATGATGAAAATTGCCAGGCCCGTAAAAAAGAAGGCAGTAATTGTTTTCAAAAAATATTCTTCTGACCATAAAAGACTAAACCCTTTTGGTACTTTAAATTCACTCCAAGTGTATATTTATGGGGCAATGACGAGGGAATGACCCCTAGGCCAGGCCTACTAATGAAGGAGGCCACTCACACGCCGGTACCCTGGCACTGGTAAAGGCGCCGGGTATATAGGTGACGTGTATCGAGGCCCATCAGGGTATGTACCGTAGGCTGTACGTCGTAGGCTGGTAGGTAATGTCCGGCCCTGATGAAACCCCCCCATCCTTTGTCTTTGATCTTTGGCTTCAAGAAATCGAAAGTTCCGTGCATCCTTTCTTGGGCGGGAATTAAGTCGAGCCAAGAGTGAGGATGGTGCGGTGAGAAGCTTTGCAGTCGTGATTTGAATGGCTATGAGGTTTGGTGTATAGTATGTGGAAAATGATGAATTAAGAGCGAGGGATTGATGTTGAAGAGGACATCGGATGGTTTGCAGGAGGAATCAAGAATGATGTGGGAGTGATCGATGATGCCCTGCAACAATTGGCAAGAAGCCTCTACCATGCACTGTTAGTGGATATGTTTTTTTGTCTGAGGGTTATGAACGTGGAAAGTGATGTTGTATTATGTGATATGAGGAAGAGGAGGGTGACATTAGGTTTTTGGCATCCAGGCAGTTGATAGTAGTTACTTCTCTTGAACAGAAGTGGAGTGCATGCAGTAGGAGTGATGGTGCCGTGTGAACATGCTTAGAAGGTTGCATGGAAATGTGTAGCTTTGAATTATATATGTGGCCCTGAATGTGGAAAGTGATGATGTTAATGGCTCAAAAGAGAGGAAGGGGCGAGGTTTGGCTTCCCAAGAATCGAATGATCTGCGAGATGGAGCCATGCAAGAAAGGTAAGAAGATTGTCATGAAATGAATGGCTATGAGATTGGGATGAGGAATTCTAGAGGAGGTTCATGAATGTTGAAAGTGATGTCATGATTCAAGAAGCAAGAAGGGGGGGATGATCCGGCGCGGTTAGGTTTTGTGTCCGAGAACCCAGTTGCTCTGTGGCAATTTTTTCTGTGGAGGGGAACCGAAATCAAGTAGGGAGAAATGGTGCCATGCAAGAACGGTAAATAAGAAGCTGGACATGAATGAATGGCCATGAGTATTTGAATTCTAAATGAGGCTCCTGAATGTTGAAAGGTATTTCATGATTCAAGAAGTAGGAGAGGGGATGATCCGGCGAGGTAGGTTTTGTTTCCGAAAATAGGATGATCTGAGGCGATCTTTCTAATTTGGAGAGGAATTAGAATCATGAACGGAGCGATGATGGTGCCATGCAAGAACGGGAAGAAGCTTGCTATGAAATGTGGCGCCTATAGCAGCTTTCTGAATGTGTTTTCTTTTGTAGTGTTATGATTTATGAAAGCGGAGGGTGTTAGGTTTGGCTTGAACGACTTTGGATGCTCAAGAACTGGGATCCTTATTGTGGGCAGGATTCAAAATTAAGCAGGAGTGACGGTGCCATGTCGGAATGGGAAGAAGCTTGCGACGAAATGAATGGCTATGATTTGAGGCGGCCAGAGGAGGGTCCGCAATGCAAGAAGTCATGATGAGGAGTCTTCCAAGAAATTGGATGCTCCGCGGGGATGCTTCTGTTGGACAGTTTCATCTGAAGTGACGGTGTAATGCAAAGAATGGAGAAAATCTGGCGTTACAATAAAGATGAGGGGAGCAGATGTGGTGGTGAGGCTATCTTTGGCTTTCAACTTATAAGAATGCTTTACAAGGACTTTCTCTTGGAAAATTTGAAAGGAAGGAGTGACGATGTGGTGCAAGAATGGGAAATCCCCAGCGATGAAATGAATTATGGCAAGTAGGAAGGGACTGGAATTATGTGGAACGTGGAAAGCGGTTTTATGATTACAAGCAAGAAGATGGAACTGGAAACATAAACCACTGATTGGCACACGTGGCGACCTAAGTTAGCTAAGATTTTGGCTCGAAGATGGAGGCGATCCTTGTATCGCCGATAGTCCGTCATGCAATGATGTGCCAAAGGTTGATACAAGCGGCTGGTTCCTGCTCTTCAAGGTCTGTAGTTGCTTCCTGCTCTTCGAGGCCTGTAGGAACAGTACCTGTCAGACATTTCCGGTCACACTCGACATTCTTCTCAAGTTTGCAACCCGCTGGGATTGCTCGCCACCGCTTTCATCGTACTTTGATGCAATCTGAGTTTCTCGGGACTCAATTTCGGAGGAGTCTCCTATCCTCCTCAATTACCCTTGAGAGGATACAGCGGCCAGGGCTAGCCAGTGTTTGGACATGTAGTCGACATGTGGGCAGGAGTGCAGCGGCGATAACAAGCCCTGATCAATCCAGGAAGATGTCTTCTGGTAACCTAATATCTTTTTGTGCAAGGTCGCTAGCATGTCAATCAATATGAGTTGCGCTAAAATAATGCACATGTTGGTTATGCTTGCCCTTATGGATTTTTGCAAATTCCTCAGATCCAGGGTTTTCAAGAATATTTCCTTTTGGCAAGGATTGATTGATTTTGATGTGTTTATATTGTTCGTCGTGAAATTATTCGGGAAGGGTTACATGAGCAAGATGAGAGTTGGACACACACTTGAAGACCGTCAATTGCTCAGTCTTTAAGATTGGTCCCATTCTCCGGCAGCTGGGATGGCCGAATCGATTGAGAAACGTTTCTGGCAATTGAGATGCATTATTCGAAGATTTAAAATGTGTTCTTCATTGTGCGAGAGAAACTTACCCTTTACTCAGGAACTGATGTGAAGTATTTGCTGTCCTCGACGCTTTTGTTCTTCCGTCTCAAAAGGAATGCTCATCTAAGTGGATGACCCGCTCCCGAACATGGATTTGGCATGCTTGTGGTATCTGCTAGCTTTGTACTACTCTACCTTTTTGGCAGATTTCGGATCCTCAATTTTTTGCATAGCTTTTGACGCATGCTGAGGGTCATTGATGTGCAGGGGCGAACCCATTCAAGAAAATTGTAACAAATTTGTCGGGGTCAAAGAGCAAATTTTACAGCCTTCCAAAACTTGGGGACAAGAGAGTAGGTGAGTCCTCGTGTCACGATAATTGGCACCTGTGAGAGCTATGTTTTCATTGTATTTTAGGAGTGGGTTTTTGGATCAAGGATGCGGATATGCAGATTCAATATGAATTTGCCACAAAAAGATCTCCTTTCTCTTTCCTCTTCAGACCAAAACCTACAAGACCTAGTAGAGTGCACCAATTTGTCAAAGTTCGCAGTATACTAAATACCGTTGACCATTCATCGCTTTGAGACTCTTTTCTGCTGTATTATCAGATACTCTGCCCTACTCGATCAGGATTTTGCTTGAATCTGCAATTCGCAATTGCGACAATTTCCAAGTTATGAAGGAAGATGTGGAAAAGATCTTGGATTGGGAGAAAACCTCTCCAAAGCAAGTCGAGATTCCATTTAAGCCTGCTAGAGTGATTTTACAGGTTTGCAGATCCAGCCAACCTTGCTTTCATCCACCTGAATAGTGGTCAGTATGATACCTTCTGCATCTCCTGAACGCCTGCAGAATGGAAGTACCAAGAAGACAAATAAGACAAATCACCTATCCAAGACCATCTCCGTCAAAGACTAATTCAATGATATGTGTAAGATCTGTCATGGCACATGACTCAAAGCCAACATAAGAAGAATGCTTGTGAAATTTGTTAAAGTGATAGAAGTTCCTGGATGTCTCACCAGGATTTCACAGGAGTGCCGTGCGTTGTTGATCTAGCTGCAATGCGCGATGCAATCAAACGCCTAGGTGGTGATCCAAATAAAATCAACCCTCTGGTAAGTGGAGTGATCAAATTCCGACTTTCCTCGCTTATAGATTCGTCGATTTTTCTTTACCAGTCGACTATATTATCATGTCTTTAACAATCTTAAATACGGACTCTATTTTGCAGACCACCGAGCTGATCCAAGTAGCTTCTTCATCACCACTGATTTTCATATTGCTATAAGTCACTGGATTGTGGTCTTTTAAAAATGATGAGCATGCTGGTGTCTGCGACTAATTCTTATGATTCAATAGCCTATTCGAAGTGTTAGTCAATTTGATGGGAGTCAATTTCGTCACCACATTCAATATCTTGATGTCAGGGGGGAACTCACTGGCTGTCGAACTCACTATATTGCAGGTGCCAGTAGACTTGGTAATCGACCATTCGGTGCAGGTTGATGTTGCACGCTCAGCAAATGCACTCCAGGCTAATATGGAATTAGAGTTTAGTCGCAACAAAGAGCGCTTTGCATTCTTGAAGTGGGGAGCAACTGCTTTCCAGAATATGCTTGTCGTTCCCCCGGGCTCTGGAATAGTCCACCAGGTTAGGTCTCATAGCCTTGCCTGTCCAATGAGATAATTCTTGTTCGTTCACCCCTGGTGGATCAATGTCTCAATTTTCGACCAAAGCCCACTTCGATTTGGATATGCAGAGTCAGGATTCTGACAAATTACTGATTTGATTGCTCACAGGTGAACTTGGAATACCTTGGGCGGGTAGTCTTCGACAGAGATGGGTACCTTTATCCTGATAGTCTTGTAGGAACGGACTCTCACACAACAATGATTGACGGGCTTGGTGTTGCGGGTTGGGGAGTTGGAGGAATTGAAGCAGAAGCAGCAATGCTTGGACAGGTATGGTCTTCAATTCATGTCAGCTTTGCGTAATATCTGAAAAGAGAAGGCTCCAAGCTTATTAACAAACAAACAGAATATATCTGGAATTCATCCAATAGTCTGTAAATAGAATGCTCCGATATCGTGAAAACAGTGAGTGTAAATATCTTGAATATGTGTACACCTTTGTTCTCTGGTGTATTAGTGCTGACATTAACAGTATTTTACATTGCTGCAGCCGATGAGTATGGTGTTGCCACTAGTGGTAGGATTCAAGTTAACCGGCAAAATGAAAACAGGTGTCACAGCTACGGATCTCGTCCTGACAGTGACACAAATGTTACGGAAGCATGGTGTGGTTGGGAAGTTTGTGGAATTTTACGGTTAGTGGTGTTATTTTCACTGCTCTATGATGTTCAGCTCGCTCGCCACAATAATCTCGTGAAGATCAATATGTGACCGCAAAGCTTGATGTTCACAGTTTTGAACTACAAGTAATCTTGGGTGTTGTGTGCAGGTAAGGGTATGGGTGAATTATCTTTAGCAGATCGGGCAACCATTGCAAACATGGCTCCAGAGTATGGAGCCACCATGGGGTTTTTCCCTGTTGACTCGGTCACACTCGATTACTTGAGGCTAACTGGCCGTGATGAAAAGAAAGTAAGCTTTCTGATTTTGTAAAAAATTTGTGTCATAAAAGTATTGTAGCTATATGTTTAATCGTTCGATTAAGAAATTTCTCTCAATAGACCATTTGGTTGATATGGGGTAACTCGAGATACTTCAGTAATTCAGCCTTCAAGTTTCGAATGTTTGTGATAAAGATTAAGACATAACTTTCATTGATATTAAATATAAGAGTTAGCTTCCCTTTGCACCACCTCGATAACATGATTTAGCATAGAGACAAGATAAATGTTCTATGATCAGTGTTTTTTGTCGCAAACTTTGTTGATACTAGATAACTCTTGCACCTGAAACAGGTGAAGGAGATTGAGGGCTACTTAAGGGCAAATGACATGTTCATCGACCATAGCAAGGTGGGAGTGAGCCTATAAACCTTGCTAGGATCAATCCATAGTCTTCGACCCTTAGAAGTGTACATTAATTGTTGTTATTTCATAGAGATTTAATGTAATGATTTTAAGTCTGCAGCAAACTGACCCTGTGTGCCTGATTTGAGTACATGGAAGGTGATGATTCGTTCAATTGTCTGCTTGGAAAGTTCCAAAATTACAATAAAGGATGACAGAACTTGATGGACGTTTGTTTTGCATGTTCAACTTTCAGCCTGTAAAAGACAATAAATACTCTTCGTATTTGGAGCTGGCCCTGGATACTGTCGAGCCTTGCATTTCTGGTCCTAAGCGGTACAGATGTGTTCCACACCCGACTTTATGGTTCCTAAAATTACCATGGTGTTTGGTAAATGTAATCTAATATTGAAATTGCATATGTAAGTCAGTGATTCCAGACATACCTTGTCATTCTGCTTGACAATTTCTGACCAAGTTTGTCTACATTCGTACAGCCCACACGACAGAGTAAATATCAGAGATATGAAGAAAGACTGGCAATCTTGTCTGGACAACAAGGCTGGCTTCAAGGTAATCAGCACGACAGAATCGCCTCCTCCCATCTTATCATCAAGTGTCCTTTAAATCTATACAAAATAGATTAAAAAATACTTCAGTAAGGTTTCTGCATTGTATATATTAAAGAACTTCGAGCTTTTCTACAGGGTTTTGCAATTCCGAAGGACCAACAGAAGAAAGTTGCAAAATTCACGTTTGACGGCAAACCGGCAGAGATGCGACATGGTAGCGTGGTCATTGCTGCTATAACAAGTTGCACCAATACCTCTAATCCTAGTGTGATGCTTGGTGCTGGCCTTGTGGCCAAGAAGGCAACTGAGCTGGGATTGGAGGTCAGTTAAAATCCAAAGACTTTTTGTGCTTATTTTGACAATTCAGGATATATCGGTAAAGATGTGCGCACTGCTAGTTTGTATTTTCATCAATTAAAAAACGCATCAGAACACCTCTAATCATGAGGACCTTTTCAAATAGATGGAATTAGAGGTCCTCTTATTCAGATTTGCTACTCCAATCACAAAACATTCTGAATTAGTATGTGAACTGAGCAGGTACAGCCATGGGTGAAGACCAGCCTTGCACCTGGTTCTGGAGTGGTCACCAAGTACCTCGAGAAAAGGTTTTGCCAACAGCATCATCAACAGATTTCCTTCAAAGCTTTTCATTGTACATGTTCATAATTCCTTACATGTGAGTTTCATAATAGCAAGTGAAAAATGGATGCGGGCTGGTAACTATATGGTGATCAACTACTCTTTCATTTGAAACGAAATTGCATACATTCTCCATTGTTTGAATAGGTAGTACACTTGTAGTCAAATATTTGGATCCTACCATTTTCTGTTTTCAAAGCATATTCTGGTTGATTGCAGTGGTTTGACGAAGTTTCTGGACAAACAAGGCTTCAGTGTTGTGGGCTATGGCTGTACGACATGTATTGGAAATTCTGGGGAGCTTCACGAAGATGTTTCCAAAGCAATTGTGGACAATGGTACATACTGCAACAATAAGTTTTTTTTACGAAGAACGATACTTGGTGGTGTTCTAACTAATCTTTGTCTTTAAAGAGATAGTGTCACAAATAGGCAGACATCACTTTATGGCAATCAGTCAATTTGGTGACTTTCAAGTCCTACAATATACATTTTACCAGACTATTTAGATTGATTCTAAACCATTGTGAAAGTTTGGAAAGTGTAGTAAACCTTTGCTTGAAAGTGTGTTGCTTGTAGATATCGTGGCAGCAGCAGTTCTCTCAGGAAATCGGAACTTCGAAGGTCGAGTGCATCCATTAACACGTGCAAACTATCTGGCGTCCCCTCCTTTGGTGGTTGCGTACGCGTTCGCTGGGACGGTAGGTGACTGCAAATTACATCATCTTCTTGTCCAGTCCTCTAGACGTGGTTGACGAAAGGTTGAAATCCGCAGACTTGCAGAGGGTATTATTTCTATGACCCTTTGTTCATGAGCAGAATTTATATATATCATAACTGTTCTGATCGACGCCTTGACTTGCCCAAGCAGGTCGATATTGACTTCGATAAGGAACCTATTGGGAAGGGTAAAGGTGGGAAGGATGTGTTTCTGAAGGACATCTGGCCTTCAACTGAGGAGATTGCAAAGGTGCATAATCCAAGACTATTAAGTGCCCAAAAACTCGTATACAGGCCTTCCCTGCTAAGTTTTCACACTATGCGGTCAAAATTCTAAACAGAAATTTCAAAATTCGTTGTGGTGCTATTCATCCAGTTTGTTCAACCCAGGATGTCACTCCTGATTTGAGTCAAGATTGGCTTGTGTAGGTTGTACAATCCTCAGTGACTCCAGAGATGTTCAAAAGTACATACAAAACAATCACGAGTGGCAATCAGATGTGGAATAATCTACCAGCACCAAAAGGTTCTCAATATGCTTGGGACCAAAAATCAACCTATGTCCATGAGCCACCCTTCTTTCAAAGCATGACAAAAACTCCTCCTGGCGGAAAGCCTGTGAAGGATGCATATTGTCTTCTCAATTTTGGAGACAGCATCACAACAGACCACATCTCTCCAGCTGGTAATATCAACAAAGACAGTCCAGCTGCTAAGTTTCTTATGGAGCGGGGAGTGCAACGGAAGGATTTCAATTCATATGGAAGTCGCCGTGGCAATGATGAAATTATGGCAAGAGGGACATTTGCAAACATTCGGATTGTGAACAAGTTTCTGGAGGGAGAAGTTGGTCCTAAAACAATACACGTTCCTTCGAAAGAAAAGCTTTTCATATATGACGCAGCTAAGGTATGTGCTTGTAACGTTTTTTTGTCATTTTGGTCATGAACAGATTGTCCTATGACCCGCACTTTGTTCTCTTTGGTCTTATCAAGCAGCAGTCCTCTAGTCCACTCTACTGATTGTAACATCTGTAGCTCTGCAATTTTCTTTGCAGAAATACAAGGATGCTGGTCAAGATACCATTATACTGGCAGGGGCAGAGTATGGAAGCGGAAGTTCCCGAGATTGGGCTGCCAAGGGCCCCTACTTGCAGGTCAGCAATCTGTAACCTAGACAGGAGTCAGTTCAACATAATCCATGAAGTGGTGTGAAATTTAACTTTACATTTCAGATTCATTGCAATGATTTTCTCTCGACAATCACGAATTTGTAAGACGTCACTAATTTGATAAACAAAGCATCACCTGTTTCCTGGCCTACCTTTACAAAACAGGACTCGATGATGCCCTACCTAGAAGAGGAGATGAGTCCCATGTTATCACCTGCGTGAATTATGATGTTGCTCCATCTTCTAGATAGTACTGTAATTTTGTAAGTAATTCCGAAACGATCATCACAAGTCTACTATAAACTCGGCTCCTGTATCAGGTGGAAAATGAACCCACTGGATTGATTGCCCTTGGATGAGGCCCCTCTGTTGTTGATGAAAAACCTCATCTTCACTTGATTTTAATGAAACAGGGAGTTAAGGCAGTTATCTCTAAGAGCTTTGAGCGCATCCATCGAAGTAATCTAGTAGGAATGGGTCTCATTCCGCTGTGTTTCAAGCAAGGAGAAGATGCAGACACATTGGGACTGACTGGTTTTGAGAAGTACACTATACTTATGCCCACCGACCCCAAGGCCATCAAGCCCGGAATGGATATCGTTGTGAAGACAGATAATGGGAAAGAGTTTAAGACTACTCTCCGTTTTGATACCCAAGTAAGTGTCTCTCATTCAATCTTGGTGAGGATTTCCCAATGTTTCATGCAAATGCACAATGTAAATGCTCCAGTACAGCATGAGTATCTACCACTTTTGGACTGGTATATAGGTGAATGCATGATATCAATAATCAACATCAATAATGGTATCGAAGAACTTAGCCAAGGGTATCAAATTTGTAATACAAGTCAAATATCCATATTTGATGGGTATCTCTATGTGGAAGAATCTTTGAATATCCGGTTATTATTCGGGTTAATATCATTCTAAACCATATTAATACTAAGGGTAATTTTACTTAGTATGAAGGTTTTTGCATGGTATATAGACCCGAATGGTATCGAAAACAAAAATATTCTTCAATATTCATAGCCTATTGGTATGAAAATATGTGAAATCCTCATTATAGATACCTGAATGGTAACAAAAAAAATGACAATGCCAATCCAACATTGGTATCTACTAGTAATTGGCTTGATAGATTGCTCATAATATGTACTCACATTGTAACTTATGCTATAATTTTGTGGCATGATGGAATTCTTGGTAATTGGCAGGTTGAGCTAACTTACTATCAACACGGAGGTATTCTACATTATGTTCTGCGACAACTCATTTAGAAGTAGGAGGACTGCCTTGTGAGCACTTTGTAGCATGAGAGAATGCAGAAACTTGATATACTAGGGTTTATTATCAAGTGCATTGGCTTTGTTTCATGCATGCCATAGCTGGTGTTGAAACCCCTTGCACATCTCTCCAGTCACCAAGTTTTTGATACATTTGTTGGGGTCAAAGTTTTTGTTCATTTGACCGGAGTTCAGACATAGCACGGACATAGATAATTAGACTAGATCAGTTCTTGGACAACCGTATACTTTAGGCCAACTACTGGAGTGAGGTTGGTTCATCACTAGAGTGCCGAAACATTTATTTATTTGGATGAATGATTGACAGCATTTCGTAAGACTTATTCCAAAATTTCCAAGAACTTCATCAATGGTATAAAAAGGTATTGAGATAAGCTGCCAATGTCTGCCGCTAAGTTGAATGGTGAAGATAGACATTGCACTTAGTTTCTTCACTCATGTCTAATTTTCCATAATTTCATCATCTTGGCTTCAAGGGTTAGTGTGTACACATAATTCCAAAAAATTGAGTAACTATTGACAGATTAGTGGGTCATTATTCAATAGTTTTTATCTTCTTGAAATCATAGGGTGTTCTCTGATTTGTCATATGTCATATTCATATTGGTAAAGACCATGTGCAAATTAACATGGAAATCAGCTTTCAGCACTAAAAGTGTTCAACCAGACAACACCCTATGGTATTTGAAATATGACATGGTCATGAAAGAGTGGTGATGGATATGGGAAAAATAAGTGTTTAGTCTGGTTCATAATGAGTTGTATCAGTGGTTATGAATACGCTTGATCCATACATTTGGTTACTTCTTACTAAGCAGGCCTAATTCAATCACTTATCTTAAACAAACACATGTATTTGAGTGGTGTGTGCATTACAAGCATGAGCCCTAGACAATTGACCTAAGGTAGATGAAGCTAATGCGGACACCTCCAACCAATGGATTCGAGCATTAGAAGCTTGAGCAGGTTAGCAATTGCGAGTCAAGACCAAAGAATTTGAAATTATTGAAATAGGAGTTGAGGTAGGTGTTGATCTAGGCTCCAGAATCAAAGATTCTTTCTTTCCAATCTAGTGTTATAGGGGAACCCTTTTTCATTTAATGTTGTGTAAGTGGACGACATCATTAGCATATTCTACATGATGGGTCCTTTGGCAACAATGCCAATATTGGTTTTGTCATGTCTCTAAAGTGGTCACAGGTAAGATAAAATGTTGTTGAATTGGCTTCTCATTATAGAATACCCACAATACAAGTTGGTCGGTTCCTCATAGCCACATACCGCCTCCTAATTTACCCACCTCACCCACAAAAATCAAGTGTGTCATAGCTCAGTAGATAGCACTCCTAATTATGAAGGAGGGTGGATGTAGTTTGATTTTTGCAAAGGTGACTAACCCAAATATCATCAAGGCGGCAACTATATCACCATGTATATTATTCACCCACCGAATTAAAGTGATTGTACTGCCAATTAGAGCCAAAAATAAGTGATTGATTAAGGAAGCTAACCAAAATAGCCTCATCTACCTTACGTCACTAGAAACTTATCTTATGTAACTGGAAAATTTGCAAATCTAGCAAAATAGTAGATTTGCATTGTTCCTTCATCAATGTGGGACGATTGCGTAGGACTCAACATATGCTACACTAAATATACCAATTAGTGAGGGTGGTGCTAAATCAAGTCACACGCACAATCTACCCAAATCTCAAAGTTACCAAGGGCTAAAGTTGCTATTGAGTGACACTAAATTCATGACTACGGTAACTTCTATGCTCATTTCACTAGGGGTACATTCACAGTAACACGACCCAAGGAAACTGTAACCAGTGATTAATTTAACGGATTGTTAAGCAATAATCTTATCATATGAATTGATAATGCAATACAAATTAATAACTACATATAATATATGTCATTGTACAATATGCTAAAGTTTGACGATGTTTGGGAAGTTATTGGTACTCCAAAACGACTAAAATATGGTCGTAACCAGTCCTTAATAACGACTAAAATGTGCTAAAATGTTCAAAATATGTCGCAAAATGTCCTTAAATTTTTCTAATATCTACATAAATTGAAGATATTATTTTCTAAGCACTCATCAAGAGTCGTTATAACTCGGCGGGGTTGGCTCGTGTTATTGTGAATTCACCCCTAGAAGAAATCGTGTCCAAATGAACCTTGCCATTTGGTGGCGGTTACCCAGAGTTGACTACCACTTTGATTGCCACCCTGAATTCCACTACCATTTTGATTGTAGGCTAGGTTCCATTGGATCAATACCAATTTTGTTTTAAATATTTTGTATTTGATACCCATGGCATCCAACAAGGTCAATTGTCACCTCTTCGGTGACCGGTCGGAAGGCGTGGGGTGCATATTTTTGTGTTCAAGATATGCATTTTGGGTGGGAGGGTTGTTGATAGGTAGGTTGTCAAAGTTCCCACACGTGCTTTGAGAGCTCTTTACCTTCACAAGCATGTAGATGGTTTGTTTTCTTTAAGCTTTGCCTGCTAAGGTTGGGGGGAGTATTATGGACACTTGTGATAGACACTTCCTACTTCTATGGTACATAATATGGTGATGATTCTAGATCTAATGAAAAACACACACACATGTACATTGCTCATAATTTTGTTGCACTCCAAATCAACAATAGAGTTATCCTAAAAGTCTCTCAAAAATTCATGTTTTCGTAGGGAGTCTCGCCCCACGTTTGACAATTTATGATGTTTAAAGAGCATTCAAGTGGCGTCAAAATAGGGCCATATTTGAAGCGGAGGTGTTTGACTTTGGCAAAAAAATCACTTAAATGAACTTCTTGTCATACTTTCAACTACACCATGTTCGGTGCTTTCAAAATTTTGCCATGAAATCCATTGTTATATAACTATCTTTTGGCCAAAGACAAACTCCTCCCCTTCACTTCACCAAAATCAACATTCCATGTTTTGACACCACTTGAACACTCCTTAAACATCATAAAACGTTAATAATGGGGCGATTGAACTCCATACCAGGGTGCAAGCATGGTAAAATGAACCAAAAAAAATGCTCCAATATACCAAAACCATAATTTTTTTGGTCAAAGGCCTAAAAGTAGTAGCAAAATGTTGTTTAAATTTGATTTTTTTTCATGATGACCTTTATTTTTGTGTTAAATACTTAAATGTAGAATATCAAGTTGAGATCTTCAAAAATTATCATTAAAAGTGATGCTCAAAAGCAAATGATTGAATCTAGTTTTGGACGTAGATTTTGTGTCCTTAAATATTTTGAAGTTGGATTTCTTTCATATTCCTTGAATTCATTATCTACGTGAGGGCATCATCACAAAACTTTGCAGAAAATCATTAATTTAATGTAATTGTATTGTATTTTAACAAATTTCAAACAGTTACTTGTTCAATATCACCTACTTGCACACCACTTGCACCGTCTTCTAAAATATGTAGACTTTTTTTGGAACTTTTTTTGTCATCATAAATTGCTTGACTTTGTAATCAATATGTTTTTAAATTGTCTATGATTTGTTTCTTCACAAAATTCAAAGTTAGTGTATAGTTTTGAATCACTTTCACTTAACACTAGGCAAGGATCACTTTACCATGCTTGCACCCACCAAACATAAAGTTTTTGAGAGACTTCAAGGATAACTCTATTACCTAATAACCAAGACTCTTGAACTTCTAAAAGTCCACTATTATTTTAAATATCTGTTGCACGGATGAACGCGGATGAATGTGGATGAACAGGGGTATGGATAAAAACGATGAAAGTCTGACGTGTCCGAAACCCGACCTTTACCTGCTTACTTGTTGAACAACAACGACAAGATTAGGAAGAAACGAAAAACACCCATCAAGGATGCCAATCGCCAGTTGTCGGGAGTCGGTGACTTAGACAAATTTTGTTGTTTGGAGAGTTGACGAGTTTTTAACTCTCGGACTCCTGATAAGGATGCCAGTCGCAGCGATGGCGACTCGGATCACACCGCTGCTACTCTTCACGCTCCTACTGAAAGTGGGAAATTCTTCCGGATGGGGAATTGATGGAATTGCACCAGCCGATGGGGACTTATACTCCGACACCGGAGGCACGATCGGGTTCTCGACTCTCGGTCGATTGCACTTCGACTTCGACGTCTACACTCTCAACCTACCTTTGGACGTGCTGGATGGTCATCTCTCTCTTCACCGGGAGTTACACGCTTACGAGGAAAGTTGCGTCACTTACGGGGACTCCGTGAGCTACAATGCGCAGCTGGTGGAAGCCGATGCTACTTCGGCAGTTGTGGAGAGGTTGCAGGCCAATGGGCACGAAATTGAGGCTGATGATCGTCAGAATGGAGTTGAGGTGATTGTTTACGTTTCGGAGGTTGAAGGAAGCCCGCAAATCTACATTGACATTCCGTTGGGGGCCAATCAACAACAAGGTAGGGAAGGAAGGAGTGCCACTATGTTGAGGTTTCGGGATGCTTACCTTTTTTTATGCACACAAAGTGGTGCTCGCGGGGGGGGGAGGGTATTGACGTGAATGTTTGCTCCAGTTAGTCTTTTTTTTTTCTTAGGTTAAGAAGTTGCCACTTGGCGAAAAGTTCATCATCTCAATGATGTGAGTCACATGAAGTCATGTGAGGTTTTAGCAGAAGGATTGTAGAGCGAGTTCCTAAATTATGTTCATTTTGTTGTCGCATTCTCAGTACCGGCTCGGTTTCACGGTCACTGAAGATTGCATATGACAATGGAGGTTTATCAATTTTCTCATCGTGCCTTCAGGTCCAATGAGTCAATTTCTGTTTGGTCAAGAAGTTGCCACTTGCCGAAAATTTCCTCATGTGAATGATACACTTGAGTCACATGAAGGCATGTGAGGTTTAGCAGAAGGATTTTATTGTGAGCGCCAAATTTTTCTCAGTATGTTGTCGCATTCTCAGCAGCAGATAGGTTTCAGGGTCACTGACGATTGCATATGACGACAATGGAGGTTTAGCAATTTTCTCCTCATGCCTCGAGGGATTATTTTTAATTCCTCAATGCGAAGCTAGTTCTCTACATGATCATTGAGGTTAATTTATGATGGGGTTTGTGCGATATCCAATTTGAAGGTCGGCTGTCGATGACGAGGGAGAGGCGGATTGCACTGCGACGTAGTGCAGCAGCAGGCATAGTGGAGGCTCCTCCAAAGACTTTTCTTAACGACAGACCATCGATGATTGGCGACACAGTGGTGTATGTTTCCACCGAAGAAAATGTCGGCAAGCCTCGACAGGGTTGGAATGGCATCTACTCGACCAACTTCAGGACCTCTGTCACGAAACGTCTCAGTCCCCCAGGGGTCACAGACTACAGTCCTGCTGTCTCTCCTTCTGGTAAGTCTTTGCTTCGGAGCTGCTGCAGCAGGTGCATCACAGCAATAGCTTCAATCCTATCAATTTTCTGTCAATTCTTAATTTCGTCAATTCTATCAATTCTGTCAGTTGTCTGTCAATTGTGCCAATTCTCTGGATGATGTCATTCATGTCAAATGCCTGTCAATTGTGTCGATAATGTTAAATTTCTGCCAGTTGTGTTAATTGTGTGAATCATGTCACTTGCCTGTCAACTCTCTGTCAATTGTGTCGATAATGTCAAAAGTCTGTCAATTGTGTCAAGTGTCTCTAAGAAAGCAGGCCATGCCAATTGATTCTTGGGCAATTCATAGGTGTGAGTGTTGCCATATTTCAAATTAGTGAGTGTGCTCACTGATATTATGGTTAGGGTGGTGCAGGCGAGTGGGTTGCAGTGGCTTCCAACGAAGGACGAGGCTGGAAAGGAGAGTTTGAGATATTGGATCTGGATCTGTATATTTTCAAAGCACACGATGGTTCCAAACGGCACCTGGTCTGCAAGAATGCTGGCTGGCCTACCTGGGCAGATGAGACCACTGTGTTTTTCCACCGCCTTGCAGATGACGGGTGGTTTAGCATCTACAAGGTTGATGTGTTTGCGAGTTCTTCAGAGCAAGGTTAGACTCTTATCTGTCTTACAAAGCATCCAATGTGTACTTAGTCTTTTCTATGTAGTTCGGGAATATCACTGTTGGACGGAGAAGGTGTTGGGAACAGACTTGCTGCTTGCAAAAGAAGATCAATTTCATTTCTTTCCCGAGGTGTAAGGACTGTGCATGCTGGAATTCCAATACTGTGGGTTTCTTGTGCTTAATATTATAACAACCCACAAATGAGGAATGAGTTGAAGTGCTGTCATCATCATCACAAGCGCAAGAACTTTGATGCTTGAAATTCACTGAGTTTGCAGTATTCAGGAACAAAATGACATGCATAACCTACCAGCATGCATTCCATACAGATGTTCGAAGCACCACTTACCTATTTTGTGATGTTTGAAATTCACTGAAGGTTTGGACTTTTAAGTCTTTCCAGGTCATTCAGGAAAACCTTTTAGAAATAAAAATCACATGCATTTTCAAAATGGATGCTTAAAGCGACACCTACCTATTTTGTGATTTCTATGTTGCTTCCTTTATCACCCCTTCTTGTTGGCAGTACGGTGTAAACTCTTTCTGCTTGAGATAGTCTAAACTGTGATTTTTTGATCTGATAGAGAAATGAAGGCAAGTCTTACTTTTTCTGCTTACTGCAATCTGATTCAGTTTTGACCATTTTAGTGACTTGATTTTTTTTATTACAGAACCTGAGCGGATCACCCCACCAGGAGTACACGCCTTCACTCCAGCTGCTTCAAGATGTGGGAAGTGGATTGCAGTTGCAACACGGAGGTCTCTGTACCGACATATCGAAATATTTGATTTGCAAGCACATCAGTTCCTCCCTCTAACAGAATTAATCAACCCAAAGACACATCACTACAACCCCTTTGTATCATCAAACTCGGGCAAACTTGGATACCATCGGTGTAGAGGGAAACATAATGTCAATAATGATGGAATAGACCCTTTTGTCGAGTACGTCAAGTCACCACTCCACAATGTTACCCTCGGTCGCTTCGACGGCAGTTTTGCATCAATGTCACCAGACGGCGCGTGGGTTGCATATGTCGATGAAAATGATGAAGGTGTGGGATACCTGAGTGTGATGAAACTGGATGGGACGAAGAAACGGAGAGTTTACAAGGGCCCTATCTTTGCGACAGCTTGGGACCCAATTCGGCAGGGAAGAGTGTACACATCGCAGGGACCGATGTTTGCTTCAGAGGAAGCCAGTGTGCACATCGTGGCGGTTTCAAATGTGGACACTGCTGATATTGATGATGGTGAAGAGGAGACTTCCTCCTCCTTCAAATTCTTGACGAAAGAAGGTTCACTGAATAACGCGTTTCCATCGCCTTCGCCTGATGGAAAATTTGTTGTTTTCCGATCCGGAAGAACAGGGCACAAGAATTTGTACATTATGGATGCAGATGATGGGGAGGAGAAGTATCTGCGTCGTCTCACCAAAGGAGAGTTTCAAGACACCATGCCTGCTTGGTCGCCGAACAACGACTGGATTGCCTTTGTTTCAAACCGACATAACCCAACAGGTGAGCAAGAAACTTATGTAACTGATGATGACTTTTGTTTGAACAAATAATGTTTTCCCGTATAAGGTATGTGGGTGTTCTTTGGTTTGTTTTTCATGTTTTCCAACGTCTACTGATTAGATTTACACAATGAAACTTGTGTTGTATTAGCAAATCTACAATGAAGCATCAGCAAAAATTGGATTGAAAATCGGATCTCCCCTGATTAAGTTATGGTTATCGGAAGTGCAAGTTTGTTGATTTCTTAACTGAATACATAAGTCCTCCCAATTGCGTTCATTATTGACTGTGGAGTAGTTAATAGAATTTGAAGGCATAGTTCAATTTCTGTTAGACATGTGTCTTTGTGGTGTTTGTTCTTTGATCCTCACCGAAACCACACACCAATCAAATATAGGGGTCCAATCAAGAAAAGTAACCATATAACACCCACATATCTTAAGACTAGTTTGGGCCCGTGCTGTCAATGTCCCCAGCCATTCCACATTGTCCACTCAACATGCTACTATCGACGGCCACCTGTTTTGGAACTTCGGAACGGCGACTGTCAATGCCCATGTGCCTTCACTGTTAAAGATCCAAAATGTTTGTAGACTAGTTTGGGGCTGTGTCATCCTGGCACGCTACACCCATGCACATGAATGAATGTGCCGGGCCATCCCTGCACTGTGCACCCAACATGTTGTCGTCATCGTAGATGGCCAGCCATTTTGGAAATTTGGAACAGCAACTGCATAACCACCCTTGCCATTCATTTTTTCCAAAATGTGTAGTAGGTTGGCAGTTCTCTGAAGTTTCTCCCAAGTGCTTGAGAACATTTGATAGAAAGACTGCCATTTGACTTCAATTTGAAACGTTGAGCTATAGATCAGTAATGTATGTAGGTTCAGTTCATCCCAGCTATTGACATAATCCCAACTCCATCAATGAGGGGTCTCCATTCGAGAATCATTAGTATGTCTTGCCCTCCCAGATTTGAGCAGCAATCTTGCGTGTTGAGAATAGATGTGGGACATGTGTTTCTTCTTTGAATTTGGAGGATGAAGCTTGATGAATTTTGGAGTTGCAGAGAGGACATTTGCACTGTACCTGATTCGGCCGGATGGGACGGACCTTCACATGATCCTGAGCAGTGCAGAAAGGGGGCTCATCAATCACCCACAATTCAGTCCAGACGGAACAAGCATTGTTTTTACGACAGACTATGCAGGAGTGTCAGCTGAACCTGTCTCCCTGCCCTTTAGTTTCCAACCTTATGGAGAGATATTTGTCGTGAAAATTGATGGGTCTGGGCTCACAAGAGTCACCCACAATTTCTACGAGGATGGAACACCATACTGGGGCCAACTTCGCCTCTTGAAATCAAACATTTCTGGAGACGGCAATACAGCTGGTTGTGACTTTGAGGATGTGCGGTTTCTGAAGGCTGCTGCAGGTGCCCGAAGTCATTCATGTTTTGGCTAAGGTAATCTGACATGCACAGAACGATGTTGATTGATTCCTAGGTGCAAGCTGATGACCCAGGATCAATTCATGTACATGCGGTATACATTTTGGAGACGGTGAACATCAAGGGTGCATGGGCGTTGACGCAGTTTGCTAGAGATGGTGGTTGGATGGCAGGGTTCAATAGCGGCATGTTGGGCAGACGGTGCAGGGTTGGCCTGGTGCATTTAATCAAATGCAAAGGTGCAACAGGTTGGACCGGCCCAGGCCCACACTAATTTTAATACATAGTTGTAGCAATTTGTAGTGCATGGAGGGATAGTGTTGCATGTTAGATTCCCAACTATGAGCCACATGAGAGGAAGCTCACGTCAAGAGAGAGTTTCCCTTGTTCCCCTCCTCTCCTCTTTGTAGCTTCCCCTTGTGCCTCTAGTTTCCTCTTTAGGATTAGTAGATAATGAACCCAATGAAAATAGGGCTAATTCTAGGTAGTAAGGCAAAGCCTGTTCACACATACAGAGCTTGCACGTCACAATAGGCCATACAAACCTGGACCTCTTGAGCTTTGTAATATGTGCAGTCAAATGTTAAACGGCAGAACATCATGTATTTGCATAGGAGCTAAATCACTGAGATGATCGTGGGAGTGCATCCCGTGTACATAGAAATATGATGAAATGTTTATTGGTCAGTTTGAAACGTCCATATATGATAGGTAAAGCTGAAATATCCAAGACGACAGTGTTTTTATGAAGTGCATTTCCATCCGGACTGCTGCCTCACACAATTCTCCTACAAATTGATGAACCTTGATTTCAAGCTCACAAAGGTGTGCCTGCTGATCATTTCACAAAAAGAGGTGTTACAAATGCCACACAAATTCATAAGGACATCAGACACATGTGAGACATTCCAAGTGTGATCAGAATGGCCGTGGGTAGAGGAGTTGGATAGATTACGATAGCTAAAGCTGAAATACCCGTTAAGAGGAGAGTGATATCCATAAGAGTGCAATCTGAGATGATTAAATATATTTAGCATTCTCACAGATCCGGCTGATGCATCCCTTCCAGCTAGAGTACAGGTAGATGGGTCCCATATGGTTCAAGAGAGTGAGGGGAGGCAGAAGGGTACAAAACAGGGTTAGTTGGAAGGGATAATTACTTACCTGGGCGGGGTGTATCCATGATCAACAAGGTGGATGGCCTAGAGGAGCCTGCCCCATTGCACTTCGGGCCGGGTGACTCTAGTATCTTCCTACGGGAGGCATACACGTCATAATTTGTGGCAGCGGGGGCTCGCGTTCGCGCGGCCCTCACCCAATCTAAACCTAATTTGGATCTTCTATGAGGTATTAGGTGGGTGGTCTCAATCAGCAAGAAAACACATGAATCAAGGCTTTCGGAAATCGGAATCGGAAACTGTATCATCTGGTTAGCAATTATGGATTATCCAGATTGTCATCTCAAGTTTCAGAATCAGATTTGCAATGCAAAAACTTATAGGAGGTCAATGTGAGGATACTCTTTCTTTCAAGTGTTCACTATTGAACCTAGAATGGTGTCTCTATTTGAGCACATACTCCAACCTCATCGTAACACGTGTCTTTTGAGTGTCCACTCTTAACTACAAGCCTGGCCATATATGACTCAAATATAGTGTCCACTTAAAAACAGTGACCACATAAATCCTCAAACCTTTGTGAGAGTGGATCACAGTTACAAAGGTGACACAACGATGATGGTATTCTGTTTGTAGGCTAAGGGCTCATCCATCCCACCCACACGGAGTTTGTAGGAACATCCGGTTCCTAAGCAAGCACTCAGTGATAACTTTGATCATAGAGTGCACATTTAACACCACTTGATTGGGAAACAGATTGCTTATGCCCCCTTCCCACTTGACGTTAGCTAAGCCTAAAAGTTGGTTCTAAAAGCACGGCCTTCACACCATCGACACTATCTAGTCCCAAGCCTAGTTGGCAAATGACATGGCATGATTTAAAAGTGGAGGTTTTAAGCCTCAAGCACTGACCCTCCCATCGGTACCTAGACATGAGGCAAGAATGTAGGACTTTTAAAAGTGTCGCCTCCCGCCTTTGTGATTGGTTGCTTTAAGTCTTAGCTATGAGGGCACAAGGAGCTTCATTAACAAAAACCGATGGTAAGATAGATGAGTAATAAGGCATTTGAGGATGGGACAAAGACTATCCAAGATTCATTACTTGGTAGATAAAACAATGAACATGTGTGAAAACTACTTAACTAAAACCTACTCGAAAATCTCCGGAGCAAGTTCTTGTAGGTGCATTGGGATATCCGGATGCCTCTACTATAACCGAGAGAGCTTTACCCAGTTTTTAGGAAAGACTTTGGTTATTTGATAAAGTCAGGTGGGAAAGGGGCATTAGAGCTGTAGCTAAATGCACGCCTCACAATCATTTCCATCGTGGGTACCTGCAAAACACTGCCACAGAAGTGAACCTTTTCCAACACGCATGTGACATTTACTTACCTCATGGTACATACTTGATCAGCATTCTTGTACATCATAACTCCAGCATTCTTCATATGTGAGGTTTGGTATTGTTTGGAGAAGTTGCAAGTGCTAACCTCCAGAGAATACTCACTTCGATACTGACATGGCATGAGGAGCATAGGTTTCTTCAAGACCCTGAGATGTTCCCTTATACTATGTTCGGTCGAGAAATCCCATACTGTTAGGATGGGATGAAGGACGAAAGAAAGTATAATAACCTGAGATGAAGGCATACAATTTACTTACCTGGGCGGGGTCTATCCATGATCCAGAAGGTGGATGGCCTAGAGAAGCCTGCCCCATTGCACTTCGGGCCGGGTGACTCTAGTATCTTCCTACGGGAGGCATACACGTCATAATTTGTGGCAGCGGGGGCTCGCGTTCGCGCGGCCCTCACCCAACCTAAACCCTAATGTGGAAGATATGGGATCTGCGATGTATCTTCTTATGTGTTTTGCAGTGTGGTACATAGAAATTATTAACTTTGCATGATACTAGTTTGTGGTACCAACAGGCACACCCTAGTGAGCTTGGATGAAAAAAGTGTAGCAGCAATCTGAATGGAGCACTTCTTCATGAACTCTTACTACGTCCAGCATTCACCAGGTCGTTTGAATTCAGGTTACCCAGTAGCAGACACCGGGCAGGTATCAGAATGAAGAACATCTTGTGCCTCAATAATCTTTAAAGCCAACGCTGTGAGAGACACTCCGTTAATATGTGCACTCATGCCCTTACAAGGATGAGAAGGTCTTTGCGCTTATTTGACCTACTGGGCAATAGAGTTAGGCAAAGTTTGCTTCAGTTTGAAACTTTGACCTCTCACTCTTTGTTGTGATGGGTAACATATGGAAGAATTCAGTGTTCGATTGAAATCTCTGAACAGTGTTCTTCCACATACAAAGCATTGAATTTCCCAAATTGAGCTCAGTTTGTAGGAGTCTGTCATGGGGTGACAGAAAATTGAAGTGAGTGACCAAGGTAATCAAGTTGATGTACATAAAGCATAGGGAAAGATTGAAGAAATTCACAAGATTTTTTAAACCTCAACAGTCAGCTCCGGTATGACCGATTTAATTTATCATGAAGGAAGCTATATTCTTCAAGAAAGATGTGCTATACAGCTTTTGAATAATATATATACATCAAAGGCTCGGTTTGTAAACACAAGGATAGACAAGGATAACAAAAAGTTATAAATGGGAGTCTTCAGTCACTTGTGCACTCATTGAAGCCTATAACCATTTGTCCCAGTATGATACTACTAGTAGCTCTAATGAATGGAACCTAAAACCAGCAGTTAAGAGAGATTGATTAATTCTGAACAAAACCAAGAAATTGGTCTAATGCATTCACTAGTGCGGATGGATTGGAGGCAGGGTATGGCACAAGATTCTTTAAGTTCATGTTCCGGAGAGTGTCAAGCAAGGAGCCAGGGCTGCTGGCATAAACCAGGTACTTCTTCTCAGCAAGCTCCTCTGCAAGCTCACACTGGTGATTGTCCATCAGCAGATCATTCACTACCACCACTAAAGGCCTCTTTGCACGCAGAGTCTCAAATATGCTCCCTGAACCTGTCATGCCATGTCCATTTGCAGAGGTTCAGACATTACAAACGAGCACTTGCAATGCCTGATTCAGCACAGTTGCATTGGTGAGGAAATTCCCAGAGACTTTGAGAGAATGTGATTTCATGCTGAAGGTTAAGAACATTTTTTTACACCGTGGGAACTCGTTAATCGATTATCGGGCTTTAGAGCAATAGAAACCACATGAGAGAAGAATTGTGCGGTTTTTCTGTCATACCTGCGTGGCTGATCACTAAAGATGATGCGGCTATGTAATCTGACAAATTTGAGGTGAAGTCGAAGTAGGTAACTTTTAAGCCTCCACCGTCGCCATCAGACTGCGATCAATCCAAGGATGATATTCTCAGAGGATGAAAAATCAGATTAAGAACGCAGCAATCAAAACTGATTAATGAAACCCTTACAGACGGCCCTTCTGAAACGATAAGTACAAAGAAATATGCGTTTGCACAATTGGCATAGCTCGAGATAAATAAGGTACAAGAAAATCCCGGAAACAACGTTATTTCAATTGACACCTTTGAGGAGTCACGATCGAGATTGAATTGAAAGAAATTGCTTTGGGCCAGGGTTTAGCAATTCTATCGAAACGGGAGAACAGAACACACGCAATCAATCAAAAAGCCACCACTAACTCTGTTGCATTAATGATAAATGGGTCGATTACCTCCTCAGGTTTGAAAGTTCCCCGGCCGAGTTGGATGACGAGAGAGGAGTAGCCGAGGTCGGCAAGCAGCTGGCGACATGGCTGCGATGATGCCACCTTCACCAGGGAGTCGAAGAGCGTGGTGCCCACCGTTACTAGCACTTGGCCTTCATCGTTCTCTCTGTCCGCCATAGCTCGAACTTATGTCAGAGCTTCTTCTTCTCCTCCTCCTTTTGCTTCCCTTGACGGTAAACCCTAATTGACGATTCCTTAATGAAAAGATGCTCAATGTGAAGCTGGAGAACAGCAGAAGAAGATAGAGCTCAACACTTTTCAAGGAAAATTGTTGCTATGATTCCACATCCATGACCGCGAGAACATGGAAATCCCGTGAAATTGAAACTGCCACTCCACTCCACTCGACTCCACTCCTCCCCACTCCTCTCTGTCGACTCTGCTTCTGGATTCCAACTTCTCCGATGATCAGGTATGAACGTATGAACCACGATGCCAGCTTATAAGTCAATAAAACTCCAAGCATCGGTGGACAAAAGAAGCGCAATATCGATCAGCTACGAACACTCAAAACAGTCCAGTGGCTGCACAATATCTATCAACACAACGAAATCCCCGAAATCCAAGTGGCCCTCGTGACCTAATTGAGTGAACACTGTAATCAATCTGCTCAACTGCTACTCTAGGTCGACAATCTGACGGATCAACAAGCAGCACGTTGAGAGTTGCGATCAGAGCTCGGAATCAGTGGACCGAAAAAACGCACAACAATTCTTTTCAGGAACAAACTCAATATTTTTTCACCTCCTGTGCACATGAATGCTCTCCACAGATTCATCAGTCTCAGATTACAAAATCAATTGCAAGATCATGAACAAATTTTTAAGAAATAAAAAATAATTTTTTTGAAAAAATCGAAACCTGTTCCAGCTTCCGACAGAACGGTAGACCCTTCCATGCTCCGAGAACTCGTAAGCTTCATGGGAGCCTCATACGAAGACTTTTCTTAACTGGTGCCGATGTACGAATTTCCTAGATTTGCATACTGAAATGAATTTATTAGCTACATTTAGAATGTTTAAGGTCAATGACCCATTCTCAACCAGCCCCCCTTTTTCGCAGCATAGGGTGGTCTATTTCCGTGCAAGTTGACACGAATTATTGATCAGTTTTGACACTATATAGTCATAATTAGGGTAATCTCTTGATAAGATGACACCTCATTCTTGGGCAGCACAGTATGAGGTGTAGACTGAAAGCATGTTTAGGTGTCATAATTATTGATTTATGGGAATCATGCATCATAGGTTTTGTAACCAACTGTTGGTGGGAAATAAGGCAACTTGCATGACGAGAATAGGGAAAACATAATCTTTACTTCAAAAATTTATAATAATGTAGTTCTTGAGGAAAAAAAAGTCTGAAAAAAATTTGAATCTCTTTTGAACTCTATTCCTCTACACGGGGGGGGATTCATCATACCCATATTGCATAATATATGCTATACTATTTAATTGGTTAGTAGTGGGCCGTTTACCTTAGATGATATATTGACATGCCCTTTCTATGCTCCAAGACCTCGTTCATTTGGACCAAGCCTGAACCGGTTCCCATATGGAACTCGTTGTATTTGGCTCATGATTTACGTTAAACATTGACACCTATAATAGCACCCATTGTAGAATTAAGACTAAGAAAGGAATTGTTAACCAATAACAATCCATTTAGAGTGGTTTTAGAATTGCACCTATTTTTTCTTAAAACATCGATGAATCTTTTTGATTCCATATGTCCCATCCTGATTAGAAATTCAAGTATTGTACATGTAATCTAACAATAATGTGATAATAATACAAATTAGCTTGAGTCTAAATTAATGGTTTGGAAAAAATCATTTGAGAAATCATGTGATAGCAATAATTATTTGTGCATTGTGACTCCAATGTGTGAGCCTAATATGGATGCCGATTGTAAAGTAGTCACGGAATATAGCAAATTTTCTTCAATCTTGAACACAAATCTAGGTACCCGGTTAAGAAAAGTCTATGTTTGAGGCTCACATGATGAGAAAGAATTGCCCAATTCAATTACTTATGGCAATGCGTTTATCTTAAGTTGGATGAAGTTTTGGAGAAGGTTGGACCCTAATCTCCATCCCTTCTTAACCATTTTCATCAAATAAATATTTAGTTGAGGCTTTGAATGGAAATATGATATCACCATTCTTGTTTTCAACAGCTTGTTGAAAGTCAAGTAGATAAGAAAAGGACTCTTCCTAGTTGCATTCCAACTTGAAAGGTTTAACCGTATGCAAAACTATCAAAATTATCTATCCTCTCACCATGCCAATCACTAAACCACGTTTCTCGTATGGGCATGATGAGCATAACATTAAGTAGTAACCATAACATATGTAAAAGGCTTGTGAACCGAGGGTAAAGGGTGGACTTTATCTCATGGATCCCATGTTCATGTTCTCCTGATGCATAACCTTTATGAATTGTTTAGATTAACCCTTTATTGTCCCCATGGTTATTCCAATGAACTTGGAAACATTCATAGTATCACCCTTGATGTCACAAGGTCAATTCACCAACTATTATCAACATATTTTATGATTGACCACTTATATGTGAACACCAAGTTCATTATGAAGAATGGGAAGAAAATACTTTTTGTTTCAACAAAAAATGAGAAGATTCAATAGTTGCAAGGTTGAGGTTTTTAAGTCAGGGCAACTAGTAAGGTCTTGGTTTTTTTATAATTTGTGTGACATGATGGATGAGGAAACTCCATAAAATAGAGATAATTGTATATATTTAACATACACATATGTGAGAATTTGAAGTTCATTTGCTTATTCTAGAGGTGATTGATGTTCATAGACCAAACTATGAGAGTAACTCACAATGAGCTTGAATGCCAATTTGGAAAAACGTTTGGTTTGTGGTGTTGCCCACACTACTGAAGATGGCTAATCCTTGTTATGGGCGATGACCCGATCCTAAAAGTTTGTGTCGTGCACCTCTCCACGAGGAGTGCCCAAAACACCATGGGCACAAGGGGGACCCTGGAGTGACACCCGGGACTTGTGGTGTCGTTGGTGATAGGGCCCAAGTGATCCTAGTGTGGGTGAGGGCCCCGAGCGTTGGGAATGCCTCCCACGCACGGAGACTAGGAGTCACGAGGGTAAGGCCATAAGCTATGCGTAGCTTGTGGCGTGCGGATTTTAGAATGCTCAAGAACACCTCAATCGGAGGTGTGAGCTAGGAGATATGGCAATTTGAGTGGGGCACGCCCTGGTACAACAATGGCATGGGAGCGGCTCCCAGGACTACCAACGTTTGATCAGGCTTAACTTCCTCAATACCTGCCTGAATGGGGCAAGTGAGGAGTGCATTGGCATCTACAAGTTTGTATCGATCCAAGTTTGTTTCACACTACGCTTGAGGAACCAACGGAGTATGTGAATGCAAGATGGATGTAAAGTCTACATGAATTTCTACATGGCATCAAATGGATCATGTTTCATGGTCACTTGGACTATTTTCAAAAATCACCTCTTGGAGGTAGGCCTAAAACAAAATTGGGAGACCATGGCACTCTAAATGCTCACAACCGTTGATTTATTCTATTTTATCATGTGTGAGGACCCGCATGAATAGAAATTCATTGAAATAGCATTTGGTTGAGGACCCAGTCACATATGGCTTCACACTACACTTGAGGATCCGTGACCACACTACATGAGTTTGGAGGTGTCTTGGGACGGCCTTTGGACACTTTCTTTTGGGCTCTCACAATTTCATGGTCACAACTCTTGGCTCGTGTGTGAAGTGGCCCTTAGTGACCTTCTATGAGCTTAAAATAAAATCGGAGCATCATTCCCCTTCAAGTTAGAATGAAATTAGATGAGACTTGCACCTATCCATTCTTAAAACATTAAAGAATCTCCAAGTGGAGGCCCTGCATGAAGACATGACATGGCTCCAAAGTGGCTTTTTTTTTTGAGAGAGCCCGTGGGAGTCTCGGGGGCAACTTAAAGACTAAACATCTACCCTGGTTTAGAACCTCTACCACCACTTGCCCATCGTTTTTGAATAATATTATAACCAACAAAGTTTTTTTGCAAAGGTACAGTCATGCCTCTTTAATACGATACTTGATAATACAACAACCTCGACATAAGGACACAAATTTTGTAAACCAAATCTTCTAGTTAAAATCTACCTCTATAATATGACTATGACATTGTTAATACGACGCTCTTGGACCCCCAAATGTCATATTATAGAGGTAATAAATGCACATATGGGGGGTCCCACACATGTTCAAGTACATCGTTAATAATAAATGTATGTAAGATTCCCAATTGAAATGTGGATAGAAGATGTTTTAAACATGGGAAATAAGGGAACTGGGTTCTCTATCTCAAAACCTAATCAAGAGACTCATTAGCTTTTGTCTCTTTCACAACAATTTTTCACCTAGACCCTAAACCAAGGTGCACGTTCTGTTCTTGAGCATTTTGAACTCAACCTTTATCATGTTACTTTGATATGCATATTGTTGGAAAGCTCTTGAAATGTCAAAGCTGGTTGATATGACCTTGTGACAAAGAATAGAGCCACCTAGTTATGACCTTAATGTAGAGCCCTTGGACATTCTAGATTTTGACAAGAGACCTTCACCTATTGTGAAATTGGCAGATGCTTAACATCATGCTCAATTGTTAGCTACAATTTTTATGGGCAACCCATTAGACTTTACCTCTATAGACATAATGAAATTGCAGGCCATATCGAAGAAGCTCAACAAGACATATGTTACTAATTTGAAACAACAACATCAATGGACTATTGGTTCCTTCTTCAAGCCCATGTAGATTTCATGAGAGAAATTTGCATATTTGTAAAGACATTTGAAAATATTTATTTATTTTTTATATGTGGCAAAATATCTAATGTGTGTTTTCATAAGTACCTCGTTATTATGACAAAGAGGTTCAATTTCTCATATTAAAGAGGTAGGTCTATATATATATATAATGGGTAAATTTCTCAAAGGCAACGTCACCTTTGCTAGGAATAAAAAACATCAAAGAAGGATGTTTGTGTTTGATGCTCTTTTGGGAGGTCCCTTTTGGACCAAGTTACTAATATTATGAGAAGACCTATACATTTCATACCTTGGACAGCTGCCAAAATGACTATAGTTAACTATATTTTTTTAAATACATATTAGGGAACAACTATAGTTAACTAGAAAAATTTAAGACCAGATTCAAGGACAACTATAATTAACTAGAAAATTTCCAAGTATTATTATATATTCGATGAAGTTCGCCTCTTGATTTGCTTCAATTGAGGGTCTTTAATATGCTCGGGCCACCGAGGATCATCAAGAAACGTCTTTATACGATCACTCACAATGTTGGGCTCCGGAACAACCTCCATGTACACCACCAACACAAATAACACACTAATGACACTACAACACTACAACAAAATTCAGTGAATAGGATGCGCCCAACTTTAGTTAACTAGATATTTATTTAACTAAATATAACTCTAGTTAACTAGATTTTTAGCATACTGAATTTAGAACAACTATAGTTAACTACATTTTTTGGCAGGTTAAATCACGAACAACCATAGGTACAAAAGAAAACTAGTTAACTAATAGTTGAATTAGTTGGTTAGTTGTCCAAGGTCTAATACATTTGATGTTTTGCATACCGTATTTTGCCCCTTTCATGGCAGGCATTAAGACAACCATGTTCTCATTGAGTTGAAGATGGTGATGTAAATAAGACAGGAGATGCCAATCTTCCTTTCAAAATCTCAATTGAATCTTTATTTGGTGAGCAGTTTTTGCAAAGTGCACCTAAGATATGTTTGTGTTATTCAATGATTTTTCTTAATTGGACACCTAGTATACTCAATTGTTGTGTGGTTCGGTGAGGATCGAAGAACCAACATCATAAAGACACATGTCTAAGAAAGATTGGACTACGTCTTCAAACTATACTAACTACTCTACGTGCAATAGTGAACAAAATTGGAAAGACTTATGTATCTAGTTAAGATTTCAAAAAACATACAACTCCAAAAACCATGACTAAATTAGGAGAGGTTCAATTTTCAATACGATTTTTGTTGATACTTTACTATAAATTTGCTAATACAACACAAATTTTAGTGTGTAAATCTACCTCGTAGAAGTTCGAGAACATGAAAAATGAACCAAGTAACACCCACATACCTTAGTGAGAATTTGTACACAACCTCCCAACCAAGAGCACTCGCATGAAGGAAAAGCCCCCTTGCTTGCTTCTTCTCTTCTTTGTAGTTCCCCTTGCCTCATCTTGAGAGTGAAGTGTATGAGGTTACTCTATTTAACTTAGTCCCATTTACATAGAACCTATACTTGTAACCCTTTTGCTTCAACAATATATTCTGAAAGAAAAGAAAAGTTAACGCAATTTTTTCTATTTGCATAACTGCAAGCCTGTTAGCTTTATGTTGATTATGGTTAATCATGATGCATGATAAGGTGTTTTACCTTCCCTTTAGAGGGTGGGCTCTGATGTGTAATATAGTTAACGTAGTTTAGTCTTGAGCTAGTGAAATTGTTCCTAGAGTTAAGGAGGGGTGACAGGTGTTTGTTTATTATCTAATTTTCTTGTGCTGAGAATCATATATGTAAGGTATCAAATAGTGTTTCATTGTAAGTTTTTCATAAGGTTTTTAGTGATGGATGTTGGGATGTTGATTTTGTTGAATCTGTTTATGGAGTGTTCGTGTATGGCTCCTCAAACCCCGACTACGATAGTTATGAGGGGGTTTACTTTCCAGTCGTTATTTCGTAGGGTGTACAGAAGTGGGTCCTACTTGGTGAGTTTGCGTTCAAGGGCTTGTTTTGGGTATCTATCGTGACAATATGTGAATTCTATAAATTATAGCGTGTAGGAGGGGGAGGGGTGATTGGCATTTGGCTAATGGCTATTGGTGGGTGCTCCTAGGATGGATAGGATGTCTCGTATGAGTTTGGCTAGGCATGAGCATGGTAATTGTATGCATGTGCATTGGAGTATCTACCGTAGCTCACTAGCAGCTTGAGCACCTTTCCGCCTAATAATTAATTAAAGTGCGAAAGTAAGTTAGGTAGCCCATAAAATAATATTCTAAAATTGGGCATATTAAAAAAGTAATTTAAAAAAAGTTAGACATTCATCCAAGTCATTTCTATAATTAATGGATGGTTTTCCTAATTTCATCTATGGCGTCTATGATTAAACTAAACACTTCCCGTAACCTGTCACTTGCATTATTATGATTTTAGGCACTCTTTGAATGTTATTTCTTTTCTTGGACACTAAACAAAATTAATTTCCCAAAAATTTAGGCTCATTTCAAATTAATGATTTTTTGACCAAGCTGCTAGAGAGCTATGGTAGTTTGGGATTGTGGAGTTGCAGTGGCGTGTTATCGTGGGTCTTGCATTGGCTAGGGTGTAGAACCAAGTAAATTTGTTGGCTTGTAGTGTTGTTTGATGATGTGTACAACTGTGTTGTGTATGACAATTTTGAGGCCCTTGAGGTGTTGGTTTTCGCATGTGGATAGGAGGTGGGGCCATGTATCTCTCTCATTACTAGGGCATAAGATGTAGTTGGAGTTGGGGGGAGTGAGAGGCCATATATATGTGGTTCCCATGTATTGTGCATAACGGAATTTTAAGGTTTGTGTGATTTGGGCATATGATATTCTTGGGGTTTCCCATAATAATTGGATAATTTGTGATTAATTTGGTTGTTTGAAAGCCACTTGTACACATATGGGAAATTTTTCTTGGGTGGCGGTGGTTTTACGTTTTTGGATGTTCTTTGTTAATGGTTGTAAGTAGGTTACAAATGGCTCCGTCATGTGTGGTGGTTGGGCAACTTGTCAATTGGTATGGGGCAGTATGGACTATGTGTATGTGGGGAGTTGGGAGTGGTTTTGTCCTTGTGTACTCCCTCATTTGCTAGGGCGTATGCTTCCTCGTTTATGGTGGTACATGTGTGTGCTCGGACTTTGTGGATTGAGATTTTGTGTGTGGTCTTGTATATTTGGTGTATGATTGTGGCCATGAGTAGCTTATATGGGTGGTGATGTTGTGAGGATGGGTGTCTAATTTGGTTGTTGATTAAGACTATTGTGGTTGTTGAGGCTATATGTAAAGATATAGGTGCCGAGGCGGGTGGTTTGTATGTTTTTATGGCAATTAATGTGGCATATAGTTCAGCTTGGAGGATGTTTTGATAGTTGGGCAACCTTTTTGATATATGGATATTGTTGTTGGGAATGTATATGTCAGAGCCGGCAACACTGCCTTCTATATTCCCTCCAAAATTTTTGGTGGGGGGATGAAGGAATAGTCCGTGTATATGCATTGTTGTGGGTTAAATTTGAGGGGGTGGATGTGGTAGAACTCACTTGGTAGGAGTATATTGGTGGTTGCCTTTAGGAGGGGGTGGGGGGGTCACTTATGGGTGCAACTTTCCATGTGTGGGAGAGTTTGACATTGTGTGTTGAGGGCATGGATTGATTTTGGTGGGTCTCTATATGAATGTTGTGTATTCTTTGTAGAATATTTTGGAGGTTTTGTGGGGTTTGTGAGTATATTGTCGTTAAGGTCTTTGAGACATGATACTCTAACTAAGAAAGGTGATATCAATCTTCCTCTCAATGTCTCACTTGAGTTCTTACCGTAGCTCTCTAGCAGCTTGGGCACCTTTCTGCCTAATAATTAATTAAAGTGCAAAAGTAAGTTAGGCAGCCCAAAAAATAATATTCTAAAATTGGGCAAATTCATAAAGCAATTTAAAGTACGTTAAACATTCATGGATGGTTTTCCTAATTCCATCTATGGCGGCTACGATTAACCTAAACACTTTCCTTAACCAACATTCCTTACCCTAAAGTTTGTCTTTTACTTGTATGTCAGGGTTTGGCTTGGCAACAAATTTTGCTTTGATTTGATGCTACTTTGTTGGATTCTAGTGAAAGTCATTTGCATTAGTATGATTTTAGGCACTCTTTGAATGTTATTTCTTTTTTTGGGCACTCAACGAAATTAATTTCCCAAAAATTTAGGCACCTTTAAAATTAATTAATTTCTGCCCAAGTTGCTAGAGAACTACGGTATTTGATAAGTAATCCTTTGCAAGTGCATAAGAGCCCCTTTTTATCCTTCCTCTACTCTTTGTGAACCCCCCTCCATGCCTTATCCTAGAAATAGGTTTTTAGTTAAGTTTAGTTGAGTTAGTTCCTTTTGTATGTCATCTTACATGTTATAGTCCGCTTATGCTAAGGGTCGGTTTAGGCTACAGTGAAGAAGGGCACTGGTTAGTCAAGAATTTCAGTCCAAGACATGGTTATTTGAGGCAACGGTTGGTATGGCGGAGAAGAAACTTGAGGTTGCCCAAGAAACTTGACATCCAAAGAACTCCCCTAGCCAAAAATTGTTGCCACGTTGGCAACCATGTCATTTTTCATCCATGCTTGAAATTCTCCACCGGAGAAATCTTGGTTGTATTGTAAACTCTGGCCGGTAAAGGGCCCATTTCATAACCAAACATATTGCTCCATTCTTCTAGAATTCTTGAGTGGTGCACTTCTTCACCGTAGTCTAAACCGACCCTGATTACAGGATCAATCAAAGAAAAAAATAACAAAAAAAAAATCCAAACCCTAAGTAGTCCCCAACAATTTCTCCTTTGACTTACACGTTTGCCCCAAAGCGATGGCCACCTTGACTTGGTTAGAGTTAGGCACAAGTACCCATACACGTTCCCCATTGTTGTTTGTGGAGAAAGTCCCCCAATTTTTGAAGGTCTTAGTGTGGGGGCCACCAATAAATAACAACCCCCTTTGTGAAACATTCATAAACCTCGTAGATAAAGGCCCCCAACAATAATTTGGAGTTTGAGAATCCTTCACATTTAAGTCTGAATTCAAATTGTAGTAACACACTAAACTGCAAAATTCAACAAAGCAAAGAAACTGAGAACGTACTAAGCTTAGGGTCTCTTATGAGATAATTCACGATCCTTCCCAATAGGAGAATAAGAATGTCGATTACTATGTAGAGCACGAGTGGTTTTCTATTTTTGTTCAAACTAAACCCTAACTCGAGGTTAGGGACCCCAAATCAATCTAGTGAGTCTAAATCGAGATGAATAAGCCACAATCATGGTTTTACCGTCCCCTTGGTAGTAAGGTAGATGGGTCTTAAGTGGCTTGTTATCTTAGTCGGACCCCTAGATTTGATTGGTATTTGGTTCAATGAGGATCAAAGAGCAAACATCATCATAAATACACATGTTTAAAAGAGACTGGATCACGTCTTCAAATATCAGTAACTACTCTGCACTTAACAATGAACACAATTGGGAGGACCTATGTATCCAGTTAAGAAATCAACAAACATACACTTCCGATTACCGTAACTAAATCAAGGGAGGTCCGATTTTCAATCCGGTTTTCGCATATGTTTCATTGTAGATTTTACAAATGCAACATGAGTTTTGTTGCGTAAATCTAACTCGGTAGAAGTTGGAGAACATGAAAAACGAAACATATAACACCCACATACCTTAGGTGTCGTGAATCTAAATCATAAGCCATTAAGATTCACAACACCTAAATCTTTTTGCATTTAAGACTTCGCCACAAAATAGTGCTGGGGATGCAGTAGAGGCCCATCCCCAGCGTTAAATGCGCGGCAAAAGGGCCTCCTACCTGAAATGTCTACGTGTGCCTGTCAGCCACGTCGCCCACGAAGCCCACCTAGAATGTACTGCGCACGTACATCCCAGGTCACCGTAACGCCGCGACAGGATCGAAGAAAACCACGATTATACACAAAGATGACTCAACTCCGCCATTACGAACTGTAACCAGTCCCTCACCAACCTCGTAATGCACACAAGCCCCGTAACGCAAATCTGTAAGAAATCGTAAAGAAACATGTAAGAACCATCACGTAAGTTCTTCGCAATGTAATTGGTAAGGAATCGTCGCTTGAAGCTCTGCGTTTCCAGGCTCGGATCCTGCTGCGTTGTTTCCCCCAACCCGGCCTGGATCCTTGGGCCGCGGAATTGCTCTTTTTCTTTTTCTTTTTCTTCTTCTTCTTCTCCTTCTTCTCCTTCTTCTTTATGGGTGTGCAAATCATCGTTCTGCACGAGCGATTGTGGGGTTAACAGGCAGCTTTTATGTTTCGAGATGTTTTTTTTCCGTTTTTTTTCTTTTTGTTTGTTGTGACGATCTTGTGCGGAATTGCATGAATCCGGGGGCGGTAGAGCAACCCTTGGATGGGGAAGAGGAGGATGGGGGAGGGAAGAAGAGCACCAGCAGCAAATCTGAGCATGGGGATGGGGTTTGGAGATGTGATGATGATGTTATTGAAATGTGGGATCATGTTGATGTTTCTCGCACAATTGCCAAACCCCTGTTGCAGCATGGAGGAGGACGATTGGAACCCTATTCCCACGAGCGGGTTAAGGGTTCAGTCCGAGTACGGGTCGGCACTTATGCTCCCTTTGTTAGGATCAAAGGCTGAGCACCGACACCATCGCCGGAGACGAGGCAGGGAGCTTGTGGCGGATGCTCGGATGACCTTACATGACGATCTCCTCACAAAAGGGTAAACCAAAATATAATGCATCATCACCAACTTCTTCAACTTGCTCAGTTTTCTTTGTCCGAAATAGGTTAACCTCAGGAACAGCATTCTCCCACAGCAGCATTCATCCAATCATTCCTACCTCTGGTCCAATCTGCTGGAGGCAATTCCTTCGTGTTGATGATGAATGTTATGTCTGTCTGCAAGTCCTTGAGGGTTTCGGTAGGATAGAAGATTTTTATAATCTATTCCTCTGTCTGCATCAATTTCTTATCCTTCCGTTGGGATGGGGTTTTGATGATTACCTAGGTGGGGGAAGATCAACTTAAAGTCTTCAGGAGTGCCAACTATGTGAGTTTTGGGCCTTTCGGTACTCGCAACCCCTGTTGTGTGAATCAAATTAAAATTGTCAGGGCCAGCAGCCTGTAAGAATGAATCTATCAGTCCTGTATCCAAAGCAATTCAATTCAGCATGTGGATGACTTGAAAGATTATTGTGAGTTAGTGAATTGTCAGTCGATGCTAGCCTAAAGTACCAATCTGAAGAAAAAGAACAGGAGGACGAAGTGCAACATCCACTTGTGTAGAGAGAGTAAAAAATTGGGAGCTACCACCACATGTGCTGCCAGCTCGAAAGCATTTCACAATCAAAATTTGATAATGCTGGAATTGCGACACTGCATAATAATATGTATGGTTGGAACCTACATCCTGTCTCTGCACAGTGACGGCCACATTCGTCAAATTTACTATCAGAATGACGTGTCTTAGCTTGATTGGTGATTTGTGTGTGGGATCAGTCATATAGAGAAGAGGTGTTGATGAGAGTTGGACTGATCGGCTGTAGGGGCTGATAAACGACCATGCCAACCATTTCAAGAGTCTCCATTAATTAGTTGAGGTTATCAGCAAAGTGGTCATGGCAACAGGTTAACTGACATCACTTCACACATTCTCACCAACACATGGTTTTCTCGTTGCCATCATCTTACTGTAGCTGACTGTAGCTGACTGTTGATGATTTATTTAATAAGCTCACAAAAGACAGGAAAGATGGCAATGTGTCTGCGTTGATGATTGATTTTATGGACTTTTTGCTGGCAGATACTACACAAGCAGGGTTTTCATTGGGACACCTCCTCAGGAATTTTCACTTATTGTGGATACAGGTAGCACTGTTTCATATGTGCCCTGCTCCACTTGCACGCATTGTGGCAGTCATCAGGCAAGTCGATTTGTCCACCCTTGTAAAACTCTGTTACCTTGTAGGCATGGAGTGTGAAAACCACTTGGGTATATATAATGAGGTTTTAACATGTTTTTATATTGGTAGGGTAAGGGTTTTGAGAATATTTTTGGTTTTTCTATACCATGTGGGTCTATATACAATGCAAGGACCTCTATACGTAGGTAATATCACTCTAGTATCAATATGATATTAGGATGGTAGTCTAAATAGTAAGTCAGGTTTACAAAGATTCTCTTAGCTCATCTTGTAATACCCACCAAGTATCAAAATTTGTCTGGAATTGCAATTTTGACACCGGTTAGTAGGTTGTTTGATACCATTATTGATATTGTGTGTCGATGACATGCATTCACCTATATACCAGGCTAACATTGGTTGTAAGCACGTTGTGTTGGGAGTGGGCACCAGGGTACGAGGTCACGTGAGATTTTGCATGACATTTCAAGGCAAATTATGATTCAGCAATATTGAAAAGATTAGGCTGATAATTGTCATCTGCTCTATATGATGTGTAGGAATTGTAGAATTCTCGGATTTTGAACTTGTCAATATGATCGTAATTTCCTCATTGTTGTGAAATGTAACACAGGACCCTAGATTTAAACCTGATAATTCAAGCTCATACACAGTGGTCGAGTGCGGTTCGGAGGATTGCAAAACAGGGATGTGTGACAGCAATAATCACCAATGCAGATACGAGAGGAACTACGCGGAGATGAGTTCTAGTAAAGGCGTGCTTGGAAAAGATTTAATAGGGTTTGGTCAAGACAGTCAGCTAGCTCCTCAGGACCTATTATTTGGTTGTGAGACTTCAGAAACTGGAGACCTTTATTTACAGCATGCAGATGGTATTATGGGGCTGGGACGGGGCCCACTTAGTATTGTAGACCAGCTTGTAAGCAGTGGAGCAATGGCAGATGCATTTTCGCTTTGTTATGGAGGCATGGATGTGGGTGGTGGTGCAATGATTTTGGGAGCAATCCCACCCCTTCCAGAGATGGTATTTGCGCCATCAGATCCAAATCGCAGGTACCTCTATATCTACATTTATCAACCCCTAATGTCTAGAAAACATTTTCTTATTTTACATTTGAAAATGAAGTGGACTTCCTCAAGAGCATTGAACTCTTGATTTTTGCTGTGCAACTGGTAGATCTTTGTAGTGATATCGCAAGGTTGGCTATGGAAAAATTGTAGTCTCTTTTGAGTGCAGAGAGTGCCAGTTTATAAGTTCCAGCGAATACTATGTTGACAGAAGGGGTCAAAACATCCTTGATCTGATATAGATTTTCTTTTTGTCAGATGTTAAATGGATATGGAGAAGGCTGACAGGCACGTGTAAACACTTGAACAACACATGGATTTTGATTGAGCAGATGACTGAAATTTCTAGAATTGTTTATGCAGCTATTACTACAATCTCAATCTGTCAGAGATTTGGGTCCAAGGAATCCGTTTGGAATTGGAGAGTTCTATTTTCAACGGGAAATTTGGCACTGTTTTGGACAGTGGTACTACGTATGCCTATCTCCCAGATCGAGCTTTTGAAGCCTTTAAAGATGCTGTACGTTTCTCTGTCATCTTTTGAATAGAGGTTGCGTAATTTATGTTGTTTGCTCTACCAGGTATCATTGCTTCTTGAATATTTAGAATGAGAATTTAATGAGGATTACTTCAGAGACTTAAAAATCAGACTATCTATAAATAGCAGCATATCTTTGTTCGCCAATTTTTTTTCATTTTCGGGTTAGGAGGTGTAATAAACACTGGATAATTGTATTTTTTTAATGTAATACATTTCATAACAGTTCGAATTTGGGATGAGAGGTCAGGTTATTAATCAACTTGGTGCACTTCAAGCTGTGGATGGCCCAGAACCAAGTTATCCTGACATTTGTTATGCTGGTGCTGGAAGGTGCATTACACAACTTTGATAATTCTGGGTCTTTGGACACTAGCCTATTTTGATTTGGATACTTCTGATGTCGAACCCTTACTGGTTGTGCATCGGCATTGTTCTTTCTTACAGTGGGAACTTTGACCTTTGTCTTCTGCTTGTTATGTTCCAGTGATATAATGCAGCTGGACCAGCATTTTCCTCCTATAGATTTTGTGTTTGGAGAAAACAGCAAAGTGACATTGGCACCCGAAAATTACCTCTTTAAAGTTCGTCATCTTTCTCAAATTTGTCTGTTTCAAATTTTATTCTTATTTTCTGTCCAATGTTTAGCAGTCACAACTGCCTTCACAGAATTCTAGCGTTCTTCTTATAATTATTGTCCCTCTCCTGCAGCACACTAAAGTTCCAGGGGCATATTGCTTGGGTTTTTTCAAGAATCAAGATGCTACCACACTTCTTGGAGGTATCTTCTGGACGTGTGATATTTTTGTACAATTAGCTCCTTTCATGTATGGGCTTTTTAAGTGGTGTTTAGTAAAATCAGTGCCCCTTTGAGGGTGAGTTGACTATTGATGAGGTTTCTATACATAGCACAACTCAAAAAACCTCTGGTGGACCACACATGATGCAATGAGCCTTGTCAAACATCAGCTTCTACTTCTCATCATCTTCAGTGCTGCATTAGGACCTTGAGAGTATTCTGATAGAATTGCTTGCGATGATAGCAAACAAAGATGGGGAAACTTTCAATAGAATCACTTGCAATTCTAAACCTTTCACAGGAGGTAGTAGTCTTAAAGCTCCCTCTAATTCTTGTGATGCCCGTTTCTGAATTACATATAGAATTAGACTAACTTAAAGATGAAGAAACACCAAAGTTTACACTGGTGGCAACATTGGAGTCATCTCTCTCTGTGGGTTCTGTACAAAAGAGTGTCACGTAATCATATTCACATGGTGGGCCTGCAGGGATTGTTGTGCGCAATATGCTTGTAACTTACGACCGATCCAATCATCAGATTGGTTTCCTCAAGACCAATTGCACTAATCTTTGGAGCATTTTGCCTGGCAATACTACTGCCATACCTCCTCCTCCTCCTAGCACTTCTGTAAATGAGCAAACTCCTCCCCCTCAACAAGAAATTTCTTCCCCACCACCAGTTACCTCAAATTTATTGCCAGTACCTGCACCGGCACCATCAACAGAAGGTCTGTTTGTTGCTAGATTGTTTGAAGGCTGGGTAGGTTTATACAGCACATTAGTGTTATCCCTAAACTCATCAGGACTTTCCGTCAGGAGTTGGTCCCCTGTGATTTTCCATAGGTTGTTTGGCATACTATATCAATAATGTGTTTCCACTTGTGAGGCATGCTTGGAGGTAGTCTTTGAAGTTGCATGAAGAGCAACCTATTTTGGTTCATTGAGGGCCAAACTCGTTTTAGCACCTCTTGACATGCCAAAATGAGTTCAACCCTCAATGAACTGATATAGAAATGCTCTTCGTTCAAACCTCCACACTACCTTCAAGCATGCATTGACAACTTACCAAACATGGAAGGTGTTGTATGCAAAATAACAAACTCCTGACCTTAAGTCATGTTGAATTAGAGGATGACACTATTCTAGAGCTTAGAATCAGCAAATGATCAAAATCAATGTTGCTATCTTGGGATTTGTCTTCTGGATGCTCATGTCTTGTGTTTTCTCATTTTTCTCTTCAAGGTCGATCTGTTGTGACTGAGCAAAGTGGGTGTGTTTTTGTGTAAACAGTTGAGCAGGAATTTGAGAGTATTGAGTTTATGATTGCTTTGGGTGCCAACTATACCACTTTTTTGAATCAGTCTTCCTTATTTTTGTCGAGTATTGCAACAGAGCTTCTTGTTTTGCCCTCACAGGTGAGCAACTAAGTACTTCAACTTCAAAGTACCTTGACTTTTATATACTAAGTACTCTGAGGATATAGACCTGCATTTGTATGAGGTCTTGATGAATACCACAAGTCCTGCAGTTATATCTGGTTATTCCAGTCAGCTGAAGTACACTACATATTTTACCTTATGACCGAGCTTACTGAAATATTGAAAATAGAAATAGCTTGATGAAGTCTGTCTAATGATGGTTTATATGTCTTAGCTGTTGTGCAATCTAACCCCTTGGACGTGCTTTCTTGCAGGTAAGTATTGAGGAGGTCAAGAAGGTCCAGCAAGATGATAAGCAAGTTGTTGTGCGCTTTATTATTACTTTGCAACCTCAACAATTTTCAACCTCTCATGCCAAGGTATCTCCTCCTATCATTTCCTAGAATTAACACTGCAACAAGAGCAAATGAGATTGGGCATGTGCAGAGCTTATTGTATTTTTGTGGAATCTACATGATTTGTTTGTGTTTCTTGAATGTTCTTTTACCTCATTCTGACAGTTTCTAACTTGGCAGGCAATAGCAGCACAATTAGTTGACCATTCCATTCATCTACCGGAGGTTTTTGGTTCATATCATTTTATTGGTTGGAAGGGTGTGCCTCACTCAAAATGGTAAGCTATCCTTTCTGGTATTTTGGCAGATGTCCATCAAACCCACTTTGTAGCTGTGTTGATAAAAGTGCTAAACTTGATTCTTGGCTGTAGCTACAATGCACATGAAACTATAGTACCTGTCATGGGCTTTTTTTTAAACCCCCAGAGGTTTGAGAAATGTTCTCTCATACGGAGGGGTTTGAAATTACTTCTTGGTACTTTAAGGTTAGATCAAAGTGACCCTATATGATAAACCCATTTATCATATGCATTATTCCAATCAGAGCATACACTTATGGATATATGTAAAATGAATTTTAGGAAGATTTGAGCTCAAATAAATGACCTAGACTCAAATACATACTACGTGTAACCCATGATATTTTAATTTCACTTCCTCTTATTAACTACATATGGATTCAATAATGTAGACCAAGATTAATGATTATTTCAATACTTGTTTGGGGTTTGCACAAATCATCATGTATCCTGTTCAAACACACCCTGGTCCCTAAGGGATTAAGAGAACTTTGGACTAGGAGTACACCATGGTACCTACACTAAACATCTGATTTAGTGTAGCCATGCTAAATAGTGTGGTCTTCATGACTTGTCATGTAGCACCAAGCATCATGTGACACCCTCTCTAATTTGCCACCCAATGATTGGAAGACAATCAACGTGGGTCAGATGACAAATAGTGTGAGCTTCACTAAATTGGGTGTTTAGTGTACATGTCAGGTTAGTCATATAGTGTGGCATTAAATTAGAGTGCCATATTAATTAGAGTGGTCTTCGTGACTTATCATGTAGCACCAAGCATCATGTGACACCCCCTCTAATTCCCACCCAGTGATTGCAAGGCATTTAGTGTGGGTCACACCAAATCAGATGGTTTGTGTACCTGTCTCCAGTGAAACTTCTCTGATATGTTTTGAGTTTTATTGAAACAGGTGGTGGATACAGTCCAAGAAGGGAAGGGTAGCGGCGCTTATTGCTATTCTAGTGGGAGTGGTATTAGTACTAGCAGCTGGAGCTAGTTTAGTGTATTGGCATCTAATGAGATACAGAGATAAGGGTATCGCCAAATATAACAACCTGGATGAAGTAGGTGAAGAGGAAACATTGATGAGTGACGAGACGTTGTTGAGTGACCAACTGTGAGTCAATCACACAACTGTATAGTGTCGCCCTTCACTAGATTTAAAAAAAAAAGGGTGTAAGTAACACCCTTGACTTTGAGGAAGAGCGTGAGCAATATTGGGTCAAACTATATACTGGAATATAGTTTCACTCGGTCTCATAATGTAGGAAATAGTTTTAAAGGTGTGCAAGTTTATCTCGAAGAGGCCTTACCTCGAAGAGGGAGAGATAACGCATTGTATCATTCAATTTCACACGGTCTGTTTCATTCTGGATCTTTTCTTTGCAAGCAGTTTGGTATGGTATGATATTTTGTGTTTTGTATGTGAATTGTAAACTTCTTAACCAGCTTACTGAAACATGAAATGTGTTCACCATATTTTGCACCAAGAGATTGGGGGAGAGGGAATTATTGCATGAGTGTACACTCTCATACATCCAACAAAAAAGTGCTAAGGTACTATGGAGCCCGGAGGCTACTGTTTCTAGTTGATTTGACACCGGAATTAGCTTTAAAGACCTGGAATTAGTCTGGCCCAAGTCTTTTGAGACGAAGTGGTCCACAAATTTTGTTGGATGGATGAGGCGGTCAAGCTTTTTGGTTGGATGGATGAGAGTTATGCTCGAATGTGATAATTCCTCTCTCCAAAATTGGGGGTTTAGCATAATTATAGGACTTAAACTCTACATGCATGTTGCCATAAAAGTAACAATGTTAGTGACATGAATGTTTTTGGTTTTCCCACCAAGTTATGATCTCGTAATTTTAGGGAACCATATCAAAGATCAAGTGATTTTGATTTACCTTGAAATTTTGGTTATTTTCTAAGGAAATTCCTTCTAGAACGATTTGTTGGAGGTCAAGAACAATGGTCCTTATTCCAACCATATGTATGTAGTCTCTAATCACCCCTAACAACTTTCTCTTTCATGTCAACTCCAAATAAGGTATGCGCTTCATATTTTTTTTCTTTGAATCAAGGTGAAGCCCCAGCCCTTTCAGGGTTAAAGGCAAATGGCTGACCACAGAAATGCCTATCCAAAATCATAATGTGCAACATATTCACATCCTTAGAATAAACTCCATAGTCATTATTTTAATTGATTGAGAAAAATGTGCAACATCTTTACTTAGAAGTTGACAGCCAAGGAACTCTGAATGATCTGATTATAATCTACGGAGTAATCTATCATATCAGATGTGTAAGTAAAACTACATTAATCCTCACTAAAAATCACATTGTAAATCAAGGAGACAATGTCATCCAAGGTGAACATGTTCAACCAGCTAGTCACTCACTGACACAGAAGACTTTTGCAGTGAGTGCAATTTTGTGATATCAATGACTAAGTGTACAAGTATGAAGCTCCATCTCATTGTGGAATTTCAATACAAATTTTGTTCTTCAAGACTTGACTCTTTCCTGGCCCCTGATTACAACTACGAGAAAAAGCTAAAGCTCTATAAATTACACAGGATTGAAACCATGCTTCAAAGCAGCAGCCCATGTTTTGTCGATGCGATTAACATCAATAGCACCCACTTCATGATGATTCCATCCTTCCAAGGCGTGGACTAAACCACCAGCGTGACACGCATGAACCACACCTCTTGGCATTGTCATCTGCACCAAAATCCATGGTCAGATCAAACAGATTCAAGAAACGTTATTGGTGCATTATAGTTGCTGTATCAAAACCTTTCATTACATTCTTAAGTAGCCTAATTAGGTTCCAATGCAAATGAAATGATTCTTAGGTAATCTGGATAACCTAAGAATGATTCCATTGGAGATGCACCTCTCCAATTGAATCTTGGTAGGGGGGAGAAAGCTTTGTGTCTGAAGATAGGCAACAATGAGCTGTCGGTGAATGAGAAATTCCCACTTGGCTATGCTTGGCATTCATGCACATACTCAAGGACCTTGGTGATTGGAGATACATTCTTGAAGCTAGAATAGAAAGAGAACATCCTTACATGTTGCTTAAGAATGCTATGTTCCCAACATCGTCTTCCCACCAAGTGGGAATGTAGTTGGAAATTTTCAATTAAGATATGTGTGTACCCAAAACCGAAGCTAAAACCAACACTATGTACCACATGTATACATTTGGAAGCAACAAATGTATGAATGTGGTACATAGAGTTGGTTTTATGGTTGCTGTTGGTTTTGGGTATACATACTTTAAGTGCTGGCCTTTTAAATTGATAGTGACTACCCTACGTGGTCATCAAATTAGGTGTAGATATTTTAAGCCCAAAAATGCCACATATCATGATGTGATTGGTTGTACTCTGTTAATGACATGGGGATAAAGAGAGATGTCCAATTAGACCTGAAAATACAGTAGTCAATGCATCCATGGTGAACAATCTCTTTACCTCACATGTGCGCATGCCTCTCATGTCTTTAGGCACTTGCATGGCAGCAAGCTTTCCATAGCTGCAATCTTTTCGGGTTTCGGCAATAGGTGGCACAACAAACTGGTGGAAATGAGTCCCAGTAGGAGCCCATTTCTGCTCATCTGGAGTCGCCCATTTCCCCAACACCCAGACCTGTACCACAAAAAAAGTTATTTCAAATCACTGAATGTACTCATCACCTCATAAATAAGTTATTTGTTACCAACAATCAATCAAGGTGCTGAGTTCATCACCATTATTTTTAATATCGAGATTTTTTTTTCCAATGATGGTGCTTTGAACTCACAAGCGTGGCTAAACTGAGATAACCAACATTTCAAATACTCGGATAATGCACAGTACTAACCGGACAATTCTGGCCAGCCTGGTACTTTGTCACTTGCACAAGATTACTTCGGTGCTGCACTGGAACCTCAGACAGAATCATTTCAAATCGATCCCGAGACGTTGTCAACATCTGCCAGATACAAAGAGCGGTTTCAGTACAGAAATTGAAACAATAAGAGCCAAGTCCCATGACCAAGAAAGTGTGAGGGCACTTGAAACTCGTCCAAAAACCGGATCATGAACAATTGATATTAAATTTTGTGTGGTCGTGAGCCATCAAGTGTGTAATGTAAAGGCATATTCTTCCGGGATCTCAAGCAAATGCTACACCCTAAACTCCGTAATATCAACCTCCATAATGTCACTCATTCTCTAATATCCCGAAACCCTAGGGAACGGATGTTTGTAGTTCAAATCTCACTCCTTATTGTCACCTTTCTCTCCCTTATATCACGATTATTTTCATTAATGCAAACCACTAAAGAAGTCAACCCACACCCTTGCATTGCGTCATGTGTCAATATGTGGAGTGTCACCTTCTTATTCTTCTTCTTCTTATGCCACTTGTTGAATGTTGGTGCATGCATCCGCCACATCGCCCGGGAAGGCGAAGCGGAGTGGACCACACCACACCATTTAATATGTTGCACTTTGTGTTATTCCATAGTGTCACATTCTACACTAATTCACTAGTATCACGCATCCATGTTAACACTACAGAACTCCGTAATATCACGTGCACTTTGGTTGCCACAGGTGTGATACTACAGAGTTTAGAGTGTACTTCAATATCATCCTACTCATGTGGGCCCTTCTGCACAATAAGTTAAAATAAATCATGAGTTGTGAGATTTTGAAGTGGCACGGTCTCCTGGTTTGTGTCAGATGCAAAATCCGGTTGACCATTAAACATTATCCATTGCATGCCATATAGGACTCCATGTAGGTTTGTTCATCCATCCAATCTTGTTTGCACACTTGGGGGGGGGGGGGGGGGGCGGGTTTTTGAGCACTCACCAGCACTCGAACACCTTGCTGACATAAATAAAGTGCTATGGCACGACCAAGCTTTGATGTTGCACCCGTCAAGAAAATCTCCTTCACATTCTTTGGAAGCTCATTCAAAATCACGGCAGCTGTGAGTGTGTTCCCATGAACAACTCGGATTCGCAAGTCCTTGTGCTTATTTGTAAACAACACTCCACCTCCATTGAGGCTCTCATTCTGTCCAATGAAAGAAAAATCACATTCCACAAAATTACAGTAACTTCCAGATGAAATCACATGATACATATTCACTTTCCCAAAGAGGAATAAAGTGAAACTTTCTTCAAAGAAAGATGAATCCCCCCCCACACATTATGCCACGTGTCATCCCTACATTGGATGAGACTCGTTTCAATTCCACGTAGATATTACATTCCGGCATTAGTCAAGATGAAATCGAGCAGCCCCTACAGCAACAAACCCTAATTCAGCAGAAAAGCCTCCATGGAAAGAACAACTAACATTCAGAGGGCCATTATTTCCAAGTTCTTTCTGTGAGTGAGAATTCATGTATTTAGGGTAGGGTTCAAGACAGCAGAAAAAAACTCCGTGTGATCATGGTGAAGCTAACCTTGTTCAGAGCTCCGAGACTGATGACACGAGCACCATCCCGTTGAGCTTCCAGTATAGCTTGCTCGATGAGCTTGTTGATACGCTTCTTCTCGAATGGAAGAAAATACTGCACAAAAGTATCATAAAAATCAAAAACTGTGCAAAAGTTTAACATGCAGACACAAGATATCATGTGTCTCAGAAAAAGCATGACATAAAATGGAAAGAAACTCACCTGAAACCCGAATCTGGGTACAACCCACGTCTCTGTGCGTAGATCTTTCAATTGATACTTGTCGGAAGCGAACGGTCTTCCAAATATCCACAAAATTGCCAAGATCGGCAATGTGAGAGGCCACAGGGGCCACAGAAACCATCTCGTAGCATATGGCCATGCAGCAAAAGATGGTATCCCGAAAGGTAAGTGAAAAGTGGACAGCAACTCCGTCCCGTGAGCAAGGAATACAAAATCAGGCTTCTCTTTTCGTCCTGCAAAAATCTCAGTTAAACCCGAAGTCTTGATGTCTCTTGATGGCCGTGAAGCAAATTGACAAGAAGTCTGAATTCGGTTATTCGCAGATTCAGTAGTGCGAAAGAGAGAGAGCATGAGTCATCGGATTATTATCTATGATTTTCTGCAACAAACATGTCTATGATTTTGTTGCAATGTGTTTAAACGTGCTGACCTTGCCGAACTGTCTCGTAGAGCTCATCTGAAACTTTGTCGGCAGTGCCTCCGAGGTAGTCATATAAGGGCATGAAGAGTGCAAAATTTGTGTGCACGTGTGAATGGTGCAATGAATGGAATCTGCAAGGAAAAAAAAACAAGTCGATCGATTATAATGCTCCTCGGATCCATGGCAAGTGAAGCTTTAGGGTAACTGCCAGTACTTTCAACAAAACTTGCTTCTCCGAAACTTCCATCGCCTATCATGTATGCAATTATCTACCAAAATCGAGGGAGATTCAATAGAAATATCCATTAACTCCAATGGGACTTCTCGTCGGGAGTTGGTTTAGGGTTGGTTATTTTGCATACAAAATCGGTAATTTCTTTCCACTTGTGGTGCATGCTCGGAGGTAGTGCTTGAATTTGAATAGAGAACAATCTATTTCGGTTCATTGAGGCTTAGACTTATTTTCGCACCTTCTTGGCATGCCAACATGAGTTTGACTCTCAACGAATCAATATAGAATGTTCTTCGTTCAAACCTCCACAATACCTCCAACCATACACCGAAAACTTACCGGACATGGAAGGTGTTGTATACAAGACAACGAGCTCCCGACCAGAATTCATGTTGAGTTAGAGGATAACTGTACAATCTAAGAGCAGAAGTGATAAAGTTACTTACGTGGGAGTATAAATCAGGTATTTGAGAGGAGGAAACACTCGAAACGCCCAGGTTGGCACAAACTCAAAATTGCAGTGCCCAATTGCGTTCATAAAGTCGAAGAAGAGCCAGTAGAAATAAAACATTCCCATCGACGCTCCTCCCAAAGCCCACGTTCCTAAGAGGGGAATTGCAAATATGGCTGTGTACATGACATGCTCGGCGAAAGGATGTACCGAACCTGCATTTCGAGGCACAAGTGACAACTCAGTATTTCTTGGCAACGTTGGATACTAAAAATACTTCTTCATTGAATTACGACCAAGCTTTATGCTCATCACAAAACTTGAAATTCCATGCAAATCTCCTCACCTGAGACTGGCTCGGTGATGAATGATGCATGATGGTGCGAATGGTATCTTGAATATAAGTAGTGGTGATGAAGCGCACGGTGAAACCAGTAGTAAATCCACTCGGTAGGGCCCATGTGAAGAATCAAACACATCCATATTCCTCTGGAATCCCAGAAGGTCGGGAAATTACAAAACCCTGGCAGCATAGCATGGACCGCAGTCGCCACAAACACGTGGAGAAGGATGTAGTCGTCCCTGCATGAATCAACCCCGATTTTCATATCCCTCTGATCAACAAGTAGCTAGCTACCTCGAAACACCATCCATAACATTCTTAAGTAGCCTATAAATGTAGTCTCTGGGCTCATACTGAATAATTCTTAGGAAATCCGGATTACCTAAATAAATTCCATTTGGTATGCACCTCTTCAATTGAATCTTGGTAGATGGGAGAAAGCTTCATGTCCGAAGATAGGCAACAACGAATGACGTTTCCGAACCAACGAGAGCTTGCCACTTGACTATGCTCCGCTATCATGGATGCAGTCATCAAGGACCTTGAGTAAACCTTGAATCTTGGAAAAATATTCTTGAAACCAGAATAAATAAGGAGAGCTATTACCAGGCTCAAGAATATCATGTCCAGTGATATTCTTGCACCCGGTAGCATTCTTAAGTGGTGGTAGGCATCTTGGTGAGAATGTTTTTGGCAAGTTCTTCAAGGTGAATCCTGGTAGATGGGAGAAGGCTTTGTCCGAAGGAAGATAGGTAACAATGAGGTAATGGTCGATTAATGAGAGCTTGCCACTTGACTATCCTTGGCTATCATGCATGTAGTCCAGGGCCTTTAAACTTAGAAATCTATTCTTGAAGCTACAATAGATAGAGAACATCTTACACATGCTTAAGAATGCTATGACTGAGATTACGAAGAAAATGAGGAGATAAGACAGATTGAGTGTTCAGATTGTGTTACCAGTTACTCTCCCTGTCCACTTGCTCGAACGAGATTCCTTTCGTCTGAATTTGATACTTTCCCGTAAGGTAATGGCACCGAGACAAACTCATCCACATTTGCCCGTGCAGGTACCGAAGAGCCGAAGCTAGCAGCATGTGAAGGCACCAATTGTCGGTGTCGTGCCCCCCCAACAGGTTCGCATGCACCGCTTTCAAGACGAAAGGGATGAAAAGAGTGTACTGCAATACGCAAAGCAAGCGATTGAACCACTAAACCCTGCAAGTTGCTTGACATGCTAATCATACACGAACCCGCTCAATGCAAAATCGTACTAGGTACGGAATGCACACAATCGGAGGAGCTCAGTTTCCTGATCACGAGGAGCATTGAATGCATAGTGCTGTGCAACGTAATACATGCAGAATCAAGCACAGAATTAAGCCCTCCGTGACCGAATTGTCGAGAAGAGATCGATTTCATAGTACTGTGCAATGTAGGACATGTAAATGTTTTCAAGCACACAACAATGTGGTCCCCCGTGACCGGATTCTCGAAAAAAAAATTCAATGAATAGTACTTAAATGTACTTAAATGTAGTCCTGCGAGACAGAATCCTCAAAGAGATACTTGACACACGATTTTAAGCACACAACAATGTGGTCCTGCGACACAGAATCCTCAAAGAGATACTGTATGCATAGTACTGTACAATGTAAGACATGAAAATCTAAGTGCACAGCAATTTGGTACTGCGAGACCGAAACCTCCAAAAAACATTGAATGCATAGTACTGTACACTGTAAAACATGAAAACTCAACCTCAGAACATTTGGTCCTGCGTGACCGAATTCTCAAAATGACATTGATTGTATAGAAACGTATAATGTAAGACATGAAAATTCAATCTTACAACAACTTGGACCCATGCTCTGCACCACCATTGAAGGTGAGAAATGCCTTTCCTTCTCCGAGTGGACATTCAACATTCGAGTGAACGTCTATACCGACAGCCTAATATCAGTCTAACAACAAGAACGACGACATCCCTGAGGTACTCAACCGAGAGCCAAAAAATTGAATGAAATTCTAATCCACTCCAAAACTCATTCAAGCTGCAGCAGCACACACGCAGACTCAGAATTCGAACCTCATATCTACGCACACGCGAAACCGCAATTCATCCGGTAAGTTAGTTACTCTCTACGGGCTCTCTCTCTCTCTCTCTCTCTCTCTCTCTCTCTCTCTCTCTCTCTCTCTCTCATACACATGCACACACATACCTTCAAATTCCCTAGCGTCTCCCAAGGCCAGGCCGACATGGCTCCCGGCTTGCTCGCCATTGCTGCGACCGCTCAAATTGAATCCCGCAGCTGCGACAGATATTACAAGCTTCGCATTGGTGCGAGCCTTCCAAAGTAGACCAATGCAGATGCTTTCAGAGCTCCCAAAACTCCGAATTCCACAGCATTTGTGGGGAGTTTGTGGAGTAAATATTGCAATGCGGGCAGGTGGGAGGCAATTGCGCAACCGCCCGCGCTGGCTGCGAAGAAAGAAAGAAGGCTGGCTGGCGCGCTCCCTCTCTCTCTCTCGGAGGGATCGCCTTTGCTTTTTGGTGTTCTAAAGGAAAGGAAGAAAGGTGGTGGAGTATGGAGGGAGAGAATAGAGCGGCTTTGCGGCCTTCCAAGTCTCTCCCTTCGTTGCCTCTCACAACATATCCACTCACCCTTTCCCCCTCCTTGCCAAGGAATAATATTAAGCTTACTTCATCCTACTTGTGCATACACCTACTTCCGACAATTATTTCACCTCTACTTCTAGAGATAATAGATTTGGCCATTTTTGCTCTTGTAATGCAGTTGAAACGAAGGCACGCTTTGTATTCCATGTTTGCCAACCACCATATTTGTGTGGTTTTGCAATCTAGTGCACATTATATTGGCAGTTGGAATTGTCCAACATTGATGAATAAATCCAAATATACTTAGTTCCTAGTCAATAATGTTAGGGAGCCTCTAGTCTTACTTTCAATTGGACCAACAAGTTGACATTAGCCTCTATTTCACAGAAGCTACCACACTCCACCACTCTAGGGAATGAGCCAGTTTGAAACCATCCTAATGCACTTTCAGTTTCATTAGCCTTTTGACTTCTTGGACTTGAGAATCAATCTCATTTCATGTCATTGGATCCCTCTTACCAATACTCTTCCATAAATATTTCAAGAAAGAGAAGAAGTTCTATATAAGAGGTCCCACATCGTTATTAAGTGGATTTTATTGCCTCTCTCATTCTCCCTATTAAATATCCTTGTGATTCTCAACTTCTCCCCCCCTCCTTTTGCTACTTTGTCTTCATATTTGTTAGTTGAGACCGACATGCGCTTACAACGTAGGCAGCCGAGATCTATTGATAGAATGTGTGACTATTGTCTCACATCTACCTTTATTGGACCTTTCTCAACAATGACATCCCGTAGATATTTCGAGAAAGAGGATAAGGTCTAAAAAGGTCCCACATTGTTGAGTAATTTTGACTCCCCCTCCCATCTTCACTTCTTTTGTGGCCTCCTTTTTTCTTGTCACTCTCAACTTGGATTATTATTATTATTTTGTTACTTGTGTCTTCATATTTATAATATGTGAGTTGATCAACATGTGCTCACAATGTAGGCATTTCGGATCTAATACATGTATTTATTATTTCTGAACCTCTTCTTTTATTGGGCCCTTCTTAACAATGCTATCCCATAGATATTTTGAGATAGAATAAGTTCTATGCAGGCCCTACATCATTGAGTGAATTCTACTTTCCTTCCCATCTTCCCTTCTTTTGCTAGCTCTTTTGTCTTCATCATTCTCAACTTGCTTTTCCCTCTTCTGCTAGCCATGTCTTCATGTTGATTATGTGAGATTGACACGAGATTGTAGTGCAAACGTAGATTCCACTTGGTGAAATCTACATTTCCACTACAATTTGGTGGGCGAGCAACCTACATGGAAACTAACCCCTAAGTGAATCCTACTCCCCATCCTCCTCCTTCCTTGTGCAATTCTCCTCCTCCTTCCTTGTGCAATTCTCCTCCTCCTCCTCTCTCTTCCTCTCTTCTTCTAACATGTGTCTACGTATGTACATAATGTGAGATTGACACAAGATTGTAGTGCAAACATAGATTCCACCTGGTGAAATCTACATTTCCACTACAATTTGGTGGGCGAGCAACCTACATGGAAACTAACCCCTAAGTGAATCCTCCTCCTTCCTTGTGCAATTCTCCTCCTCCTCTCTCTTCCTCTCTTCTTCTAACATGTGTTTGTGTATGTACATAATGTGAGATTGATATGTACCCACAATGCATGCATTTAGATACATGTATTCATTGTGCCAACTCTACTTCTATCGAACCCTCTTAACAATACTATTCCCTTGTTTTCAATGAATCTTCTTAATAATATCCCATAGATTTCTAGATAGAGCAATTTTATGGAGGTCTCACATCGTTGGATAGATGATTACAGGTCTTCTAACAAGAACAGGCATAAACTACATCATCCTCTTTCCCAAGTTTCTTTATGCTCCTTTTTTGTAACTTTCTCTTCCTTTGTTCCCTTTCCTTCCCGCTCTTATCCTCAAATACATTATATGAGATCGATAACTCACTTATGCTTCTAACAACGGACCCCCTTAACATTATCCCATAGCTAATTCAAGAATCTTTTGTGTGTAAAGGTACCACATCATTTAAGAAACATAATTACATATAGTCTAACAATCGCAAGGACATGACTATCCTCCTTCCTTCCTTCCTCTTTGTTCTCCATCATTCTAATTATCTCCGCCTCTCTTTCTCTTCCTTCTTACATTGTGAATAAGTATGCCAAGTTGGATCTTTCTTTGCTCTCATCATAAATTGTGATCAAGTAAGCTAGATTAATAGATTCCAAAAATATGACTATAACTATGACTATGTGATTTTTGTGAGTCCTAGGCAATGTAATATTGCCATGTGCCATAATATCCATAACACTTATCTACGAAGCCCTAATGGCCGAAGCAAAATCACCCCAAAATTGTCTAGAATGGTTCTGTCCAATTCGGAAGCTCGTAAGAGAGAATTGGCACCTCTTATGGTAGATATGACCGTACAGAGAGAAGTTTTGTAGAATTATGATTGTTCACACAAATTTCCAATTGTGCACATGTCCAAAATAAGAAGATTATAACGAAAATGTGAAGGGTGGTATCGTCAGACAACAATGACTGTTTGGACAAAAACATCCGCCTCAACCTCAGGAGATAAAACCTGAAGTAAGAAGCACTACATCGTTTATGGTATTTAGTGCCACTTACTTTTTGGAATTACGTAACACTATAAATTGTTACTTTACATCTCAATTTCTACCGACAAAGATTAAATAGGTTGTATAGACATCACACAACATAAACGACTTTACATGGTTACATCCCTAACCAAAAGATATAGCACCGTGTAACAACTCCGAATAGTAAGTGACACTAAATACCGTAAACGGTGTGGTCTATCATGGGTCACATGTGGAAGTAGACCGGCATCAGTGTTCAAGATTGAAGCCCTCATATGAGTTTCATTTTGAAGGGCTCTCAAATTTCAGCCCTTCAGTTGAAGGGCTTGTTCAAATCCAAGACGTCAATCTAAGAATATAGAAATGAAATACAAAACTCATATTAAACTTGTGCATGAATTATATGCTACATGTTTCTAGTACAATGTGAAGAATTAAAAATCAACCATCTAACTCCACTTCTTGTAGTGACAATGCCCTACGCTTGTTGGTTTTTGTGGTGGGCAGATTATATCGAGGACTTCAAGTGACGTCTTCATTGTCAATTTGGGGTTGCGTTTTGAAGGGATGTTTTGAGAGAGGTATATTTTGAAGGGCCAAATCGCGTTTGAAGGGCATTGAAGACTTCAATCTTGAACACTGACCGGCATAGTGTTCTCTTGCGACTAGGCCCCACCCTCACATTCCCCATGTCATAATAAGGCGCCTTTGACGATAGGAAAGGTACGTTAGCTTTCTAGGTCGGCCAATCGGTGGCGAGAAGTCAACCGCCCTCAAATTGCCAATGCGGTGACCAAATGCAAGCCCTGATTGCTTGGCTGCGGACAGACGATCTAATTCAATGGGAGCCAGGCAGCCCTACGAGATGGATAATGCTATTAAAATGCTGTGAAGTCAGGAATCTGTGAAACATCATTCTCTTTACGTCATCAGAGAATGTTGAGAGGAAATTGAAAGATATCTGGCATGCATGCATGCATTCTGGACCTTCCGATTAGGTGTTGAACAACGAGCCTTCATCTCCAATGACAAGGGAGAATGGACCACTAAGGTAGAAACACCCAAACCAGTTAACCACCCTCTACCCGTGCACTAGACCGCCGTCATAATAGTGAAGTGCCATTTCTGAAACCGATCTTGGTTCGGCGGCAACTTCGATGCATGTACACTTAGTGTAGCCAATGGGAGTCAAGTGTTGATGTACTCGTGAGGTAACCGATTTAGGCGATGTTCTGTGTGGAAATGTGGATTACCGTGTTCGGTGTAGGGAGAATCTAGTGAATGAGGGCCAGGGCAAACCGACCCATACATTGGTACCTTACCGGACATCTAGTGATGTCACATTCGAATGAATCGGCCCTCAACCCCATAGGGGGTCTTTTTGTATTGGAGCCACTTCATCCACGATACGTAGGATGGTTAATTTTAAGTGAGTGCCATGAATCCCTAGCCGTTTGCCTTCCCCGGTAAGGTACCAATATATGGGTTGGTTCGCCCCAACCGTGAATGAGTAGGGGGTTTGACAACTTTCCACTTTGAAAAATTGTAGCATTTTTGTATAGGACAGAAAAATATGAAACAACTTGCATTCTTCATGAATCCTTCTTGTCTATCTTGGAAAATTATCTCATGATTGTAAGACTAGATCTTCAATGCGAATCACCTTATTTTCACGGGTTATGGCATTTCTACCTTAGTTACGGATGAACCAATTGCTCTCGAGAAATAACCGGTTCAAGTTCAAGGCTTCAGAAACATTACCAATCACGTAGAGGAATTTATCGAGTATACATTCAAATGAATAAAAGAAAAACCAAAAGATGTCAAGACATAACCACTTGGACTTGGAAACACCAGGATCTCGACCGATTATGCCCAAAAATCTCCCCGGACACTGATTTGTTAGCAATTGAAAGGGGATTCCTATGCACCGAAGCACGCCTCCTTTGGATTTCACATGCAAAAGTTATAAGGGCTCAAAGTTTAATTGGTAGAATACCCAAAACATGTTAGGGGGGTTTGATTCTCATAATCAATATGTACTTATTATGGAAGATTTTAGGGTGTTGGTTTTAGCACCCTCTACCTTGAGGTAAGTGGGCCTTATACGGACACTTTTAGCTCTTCACCCACTTCTTGTAGGATTCAAAACACACATTTATTGCGAGATGATTAGCAAATCCAAATTGTGCCCATAGCCATTTTCCTCACAATTCTTGGAGTTTGTATGAATATCCTATTCAATGTCAAAGTGAAGATTCCCTAAATGATCATATAGGTCCCCCCCCTCCCTCTAATTATGTTGACTATAGATATATAAATGATATATGAAGTTTCAACATGTAGTCCAAGTTTTTTAAGCCTCATGTCTTTGTGGTGTACTTAATTTCACACATAACCCATGGGTACTTCACTATCTCATAGTTTCTGTATAGACGTGTTTCAAAGCTTCTCTCGGAGGGGGGGGGCTATTTATCTAATATTTTTCTTTTTTTCATACCATTTTTTCCGACTTCCACTTTTGTCCCATTATCTTGCACGCTTTGGTAGTTTGAACTTATTTTTTCCATTCAAACTTAACCCTATGTTGAATCAAACAATGCCTCTTCTACGTTGTTTAAAATCACCATATGTGTGGTGTTTTAAGGCACCCTTTATCAATAGGCTTAGTAATATATGGCAACCTTATGTTACTAAGTTTGTCGATAAAGGCTGGAATACATCAATGACAAGGGATCGAAACACCAAACAATGATATGGATACAACATGATGAACAAGAACACAACTGCTAAACAAGACAAAAACACTATAATAACATGACTGAGCACTACAAGAACACTACTAAATGCTCAAGAATTGAGGTTGTGAGTGGGAAAACCCATAGAAAATCTTGTGACTCTCAACAAGTTTTGTACCATCCTAAATATAGTACCCTATATGTAGTTCTGTATCCTATACAAAAAGGAAGAAGTAAAACATGACATTATAGGATACCGTATAGTATTATAATGTAGTATGCGAATAGAAATGATGCTATATTATGTTGAATATTTTTCAAAAAAAATTCTTGCAAAAATAAAGAGTACCCAATATTAGGTCTCATCCTATTTCTAATATTTTGCTAGTAAAGTACCCGTGACATAACTAGAAGACACTCAAATGTAGGTGTTTGTTTAAGATGAGTAACCAAATTAGACTTGCTCATCTTACTCTTAAAGGTCCAAGGAGGGTCCAAGAGGCCCTTGAAAGACTTGCAGACGTTGAACAAAGTGTTCAAGATAGTTATTCAATTCAACTTAAACTTGGAAATGTTAAAAGAATTGCATTTTTAATGCCAAGGATCCATGAGTATAATATGGGAGTTGCCACCCCGGGTATCTATTATGGCCAAGAAGAAGGGGATCGCAAATTGTATCAACTATGTGCAGCCATTTCATCTCAACATATCAAGGACATAATTGATGTGTAAAAAGGGTCCACAAAATTTGGGATACCAATGTTAAGGACTTTATAAGGCTTGAACCCTCAAAAGGCATTGGAATACACGATGGCCTACACAATAGCTTATATGAGCCCCCAACAAGTACTGGTATTGAGATGAGATTTGGTCTATGAGATTGAAACTACATATACCACAATGACAAAGTGAGAAAACAATCATAAGAAAAAGAAGAAGAACCAACGTCGGCCAATCTGACGTGAATTTGAGCCCATTGGCCCTACTTTGCTCAAGAATCCCCTTGATGCAGGGTGGCGTTACTACTTATCTTACGGTAGGTGTGCTCTTGAAACAATCATAATATCTAACACAGGTGATAAGATCATAACATCTAACACGGGTGTGCTTTCAACATTTTTGAAACATATAATATGCTATTATATGGACTTTGAGAATGTGGAGTTCCGCATTATTCAAAATAAAAACAACGAAATAGACATTTAGAAATGTCCTACAAAATTTTGGGCTTACATGGAAACTCTTCTAAATTTGACACATGTATATAGATAGATAGATAGATAGATATGAGTGGTATATTACAACATGCTTGTTGGTGAGAATGGACACCAAAAAGACATGTGTTACAATGAGATTGGATGTTGTGCTCATAATATAAATTCCATTATAGATTCAATCACTAACACAATTAGGAGGACCTTGCGTGATCGATAGCTAACATCTAGGAAACCCAAAAATATAAATAAATAAATAAAAGCAAAGAGAACAAAAACAAATTGCATCCTATATGTTTAACCACTATAGCGCCACTATCAAATGTACCTAGAGGATGGGCCCCAACAATCTCCCTCTAACCTTGAGTTAAATTCAGAAAAAACCATTTCTTTCTTATTTCTTATTTCTTATTGCTTATTGCTTATTTCTTATTTATTTATTTATTTATATGATTGTATTAAAAGGAGAAAGTTTTTGAGGTTCTTACGCTAGTATACCCGTAATTGAACTTTCCAGAAGTTGAATTTTAAAAGCATATAATTGTATACTTACGTGATTCAATATACTATAAAGCTATACTCTTGGAATCTTATATCTATGGTCTACAAGAAAATGTCAAATTTCAACATTTTGAATACATGATGATCGCTCTAAAATGACATAAACCAGAATATACAAATATTTATAATATGGGGAGTTAACCACCTCTAGAATAGGTTCACTAGATCGTCCCTATTGGTGTGGGCCACCTTGATTCTCTAGAAACCCACATTAATTTTTCAACCCACGCTAAATCTGCAGTTTAAAATTGGTGTGGGCCATATCAAATGTTTTGTAAGAATGTATGATGTGTGTGACTATTATATTTTGTGCTTCTTTTGTCCTGGAACTTATACTCAAGGTGTTGGTCAAAAGTCTCCAATCGGGCGGGGGGGGGGGTGTGCACCCCTCTTGAATTCCTAGAAACATGTGCGTTCATAGAGTTTTCTTACCCCCCCCCCCCCCCACTTATTATAACACATAAAATTTTCAGTGGACAAATTAAATATACATACATTCAGGTGTGGAAGAAAGCAGCCCAAGACATGTACACAAACCTTCAAGTTTTAGTACTTTAAAAGTGTTGCAGATGGGGGGGTTGGGGGTGTTGAAGTGTGAGGGGTGCTATTGTGCTCATAGTCACATTGTTGCAACTTGAGGTTGTATGGCGACCAATCGTTGTGGCTTAAGGTGATGATGTTGGTGGTATTTGGATTTTATTTGGGTAGCTGATCTGGCCTATTTTAGAGCTTTTGGGACGAGGTTGCAGCTTGTTATGTGTGTTGAGCCATTTCCTTCCCAATGGGTAGAGAAGGTTGGCCCAAATGAGCCAAAAATCCATCTCTTATATGTGGTGAGTAACATTTGTGAAGTTTATGGGATACATGGGTGGGCTAGAGAAGTAGGGGTGTGAGAGGTGGAAAGTATTTACGAAGTTATCGTGGATTGGTGGCAGAAGGACTTGATGGCATGCTTGAAGAGGAATGAGTTGGGTGGGTGATATGGGGAGGGGTTTGATGTAATGGTTGATCAGGAGGAAGATTTTAATGGCATAACCTCGTGGTGGTGAGGGTATGCCAGTTTGTTGGGTTTAATTATGTACAAATTATGTATGTTGAGTATCTTTCCCATAGCCAAGTTAGTATGTCAAGAGGGATGGTATTTTTGTAGAGTTTGTCTTGATTTGTATAGTGGGTGAGTTGGTGATGACATCTTTATGCGGGTTGCATTCTTGCATTTGTAGGTTGAGGTGGGGGATAGATAGGCTCAATTGGACATACTATTTGTGTTGTGATTGTGATGATTCATGAGCAAATAAGAGTTTCGTTCTTAAGACTTGTTCCATTGTGAGGTTGGAGAATATTCTAGTAGGTTGTGGTTGTAGTGGTAGGTGTATTCCATTGAAACTAGAAATTATATGTTGTTTTTTGGCACCCATTTGTCTTTTCTAACTTATGTGAAGGTTTGAATGAGGTGATGCAGATGATTGGTATTCCTAGCGGTATGTAGGGTTGGCAAGGTTAGTTGGGAGTAATAAAATAAAAATAAAAATAAAAATAACGCCCGTATCCAGGTACCGGCGTGACTATGAGCCCGTTAACCTAAAGCTGATCATGGGTGTCCTAGTTGGGAGTATAAGATATAGCAATTGAGGTGGCAAATATTGTGTGGGGGGATGGTGTAGCAAGTAATCGGTGGGAAGATGACCGCTACTTGGAGGAGGGCGTTCTTCATTATTCTACATCTAATGTGATATTTAAGTGGCAATTCTTTAGGTGTAAGGCATCGTGTTTTTTAAGCAAATTTTTGGCAAGGGCTTGGCAAATCAGAGTGCAGGGTGAAGGGGATTTTCATGCTTGCTTTTTGCGAGTTTGTTGTTGTGTAAATACTCAAATGTAGAATATCAAGCTGAGATCTTCAAAACTTATCATTAGAAGTGATGTTGAAAAGCACATGCTTGAATCTATTTTTCAACGTAAATTTCAGGACCTGAAATATTTGGAATTTGGAATTTTATTTCATACTCCTTGAATTCATTATATACTTGAGGTCATCATTACAAAACTTTGTAGAAAATTATCAATTTAATGTAGTTTTATCATATTTTAAACAAATATTAGGTAGTTACTTATTCAATATCACCTATTTGCACACCACTTGCACTGTTTTCTAAACTGTGTAGGCTTTTCTTGGGATTGCTTTTGTCATCATAAGTTGCTTAGCTTTATAGATCAATATGTTTTTTGAATGTCTACAAATTTTTTCTTCACAAAATTCAAAGTAAGTGTATAGTTTTGAATCACTTCACTTGAACCTAGGCAAGGACCAAGAGATGTCCACGTTGTTGTGCTTGCACTTACATACAACGTAAGATTCTTTGACTTTTGGACTTGACTCAAGAAGGATTCTAAAGGTACCAACAACATCATTGTTTTATATAAGTACTACAAAGTTCAAACTTATTGATGGTCCATATGAGTTCTTGAGTGGAGGTAGTCCTTGTATACGTACATTAAGATATGCCAACAAATTGTACAAAGTTTTAATGATTTCATTGGAGTAATGATGTGACATGTCCACTCGCTTGCATGAAGCTTTTGAAGTTATACCTATTACCACACATTTGAAAGCTAGATTGTCCATAGATGACTAACTCCAGAGGGTGACTTAGAAAAATTTAGCTCGAATGGTGTGACCAAAGATACGATGTATTTTTTTATTTGTACCTAAAATTTTGCGATTTTGTAGAGGCAATATGTGATGGATAAAATATGCCATATTGGATTATAACTAATGTAAGGTCTTATATAACATATCCAATTTAGTTTTTCTAAATATAATGTACAGTGTGGGATAAATTATTTTCATGTTGGTAATTGAGCATTTGTGTGTTTGTTTGTGCTATTGAGTGTATAATGGCAACAATTTTGAAACTTAAGTTATTGAAGTTTAGAATTTTTGGTTGTCAATACAAAAGAAACTACTATTTGGAACTCAATGCTTCCCTGTGTCATTCCTTTATAACTTAGTCTTAGTTTTGGCACTCAAACTATTAGAAATATCTCTACCTGTTATGTTTGGAATTCACTTTTCTAATTCACTTCAATTTTTTATAATAAATTAAGGGGCTCAGAAAACAACCCCCTTCAAAATTTGTAAATAATTATATGGACCTTCAAAAACACCATGATTCAAATAACTAGGTAATTGAATGGTCCATTTGATTAGTCTTGGCCATCAAAATACCCCCTACAATAATATGCCTCGGTCACCCTTGATATACAACCCTCCCCCAGAAGCCACTCCCTTGCGTGACTAATGCTTTGGTTGGGAGGTTTGTTACCCACATACTTGAACATCATGTTGTGATGCACATACCGTAGCTCTCTAGCAGCTTGGGCACCTTTCTGCCTAATAATTAATTAAAGTGCGAAAGTAAGTTAGGCAGCCCAAAAAATAATATTCTAAAATTGGGTAAATTCAAAAAGTCATTTAAAATAAGTTAGACATTCAATCCCGTTTGCTTGTTTCATTCCCGTTTTTATGATAGTGTGTTAGCATGGCTTGTGGAGCAAATCCATGCTTGTATTGTTTTTAGACCATGAGTGAGATTGATGTCGTGTGAAGACATTGTTGAAGTTATTTGATTTGATACTACTTTGTTGGATTCCAGTGAATGTCACTTACATTATTGTGATTTTAGGCACTCTTTGAATTTTATTTCTTATTTTTGTACTTCTTATTTTCTTTGAATTGTTGGATTTGGTTTTAATTGAAAAAAACCAATGATCTGATGTCACATTGTTAATACATGCACAATGTAAAAATAAAATTAGTGTTGTTTAGAATGTTAGTTTAAATTTTAAGAAGCTAAAGTACGGAGTGTGTGACTAATAAGGGAATTAGACAAAAATGGGAGGGTTGTGGTGAAAATCACGGTTCTATTTGTCACGGTAAGGGTAGGTGGAAGATTGCTCAATAGCAATACCAAAGCATTCAGATTGTAGTAGGCACAGTGGAATATGTCCAAGGAATCAAGGAATATTTCATAACGTTTGTAATCGAGGCAAAGGTACAAGGAAATTTATTGATGTCAATTGAAGGCTGTCTAATCACCATTGCTGCCATTGCTTCATGATTTATGTTTGGGATATCTTTCTTCAAACCCTTCAAGTGCCATGCGCTTCTCGATAACAGTTTCTATGGATTGTAGCAATGGAAGTATAGAAGTGTCTTCTACCTTCGAGAAATTCAAGGCTACTTGCTGAGGAGTTATGATGTTTTGGCTTAAAATAGTAATTCAACATGTTGCAAGTTTGTTGAATTGAATTGAGCCACAAGCCTAAAGATATTGTATGCATTCTAAAAGAGGAAGTAATTCATAAAGTTTGTAATAATTGACACAAATCTCTAGGAAGTTCATTGAAGATTGAAGATTGCTTGATTGTTTAGTTGTATCATGATTTTCTAATACAGCGGTTGTATGATTTTTTGTAATACTCCTTTCTAAGGGAATTTAAATTGCAAGCAACAAATAAGTAGTGTGTTGAGGCATGCTATTGGTGAGGAGGACTTTGCCTTACTTGTTACTCAAAGCTTTTTGTGATCAAATACTTAGTGTCGGTGACGTGTTTGTAAGTGGGTTTTTCTTTCCTCAAATATTTACGAAGGAGTGTGATATATTAATAGAACGCTTAAAATATGTGGACCCAATAACTAGGTCCTAAACTAGACAGGTGGTCAAGTTCTCCAACGTTAACTTTACCCTACAATTTGTTGGCCGTTGGTTCTAGTTTTCCACAGAAAGTTCACACACACTTCCATGTGGAAGGGAGTCCAAATTTTTGACATCTGGTGGTTTTAGTCAACTTTGTCAACACATGAAAGTGGCTCAAGAATTTGAAAGTCCCTTGATTTGTTCCAAGGTGGACCTTTGAATAAAATAGTGCATATTTCCATAATGTATTCAAGAATACATCTAATGTAACTGAGATTCAAGTTCAAATCAGATTGATAGTCAACTTTGTGTGTGACCACAAGATGAAATCAAGGGTCATGTGACATCATTTACTGTAAGAATGGTATTCCATGTTGAAGCATGTCTAAAGAGCAGGGACATGTCAACATCTTCAATCAACTAAAATGTACAATTGTAAAGCCTTGTAGATTTGTCAACCTCCCCAAAGACAAAGTTGTTGCACTGAGAGGCCACAACGAGGTTAATTTTTGCACTTATTTCCATGACCACTAATTGTCCAATATCAAAAGTTGTGGAGTGTAATAATGTGTGAGATTCTCATAATGGAATACAAACAACTTTAGAAGCTCTATCTAACAAATTGTCAAATGATTTAAACAGCTATAATAGTCCTAATCAGTACTGGATGTGAAGAGTAGAGGCTGTGAAACTTATTTGGCATATCACTGACAAAAGAATTCAGGAGCATTTACCTTCAGCTCCTTTATTACAACCTCCAAAAGAGGAAAGCAGAAAATTTAGAAGTAACATCCTGCAAGGAATGGATTTTTCAACCATCTCCCAACATATACGGTGACTATTTGTGAAGGCTTTGCTCCTTTGTTGACAGCAAGAAAATATCTAGACCCCATATATTCAATCACAATCGAGCTCTACAGCAGGACTAATATGTTCTACCTACTATAATGTTAAATCTATCTGATATGTACATATTTGAAAGAGTCTAAAATTTGCTTACTTGCAGAAACCTATCACAGACCAGGAAACACCTTCTCCTAAAGCACCTCGATTCATCACAACCTTCAACACAATCCCAAAATAGGAACGTGTGATACAAAGAAAAGGATCACAGAGGTATTTGTCCTCTACAACCCTAACCCACTACAAAAGTTTAAATAAAACCAAGACCAGGACAACAATCACCACCATCAAGATAATCATTGTCAAGAGCGACCATCCTTGGCCTGCATTCTTGTTGAGGAACCCAAGTCTCCTTTGTGCAGCCTGCAATCAAAACCCGTCCTCTGAATATTACTGCATCTCACAACCACTGTTCAGATAAATAACAAGGGAACAGCTACTTCAATTCCTACCAACTACCGATACATCAGAAGGCATCACATTTCTTCCGACTACCGATGCTCACGTTTCTTCTCCAATCCCTACATTACAAGGCATATAGATAGCCTGCATTCTTACAATGACTCTTTCAAGAAATCAAACAAACTGGCCAACAGAAAACAACAGAATATTTCTCACCAGGAGCTTGTTATTTGTCACATCTGCACTTTGATCCATATCATCCTGCACAAATCAGAACAGCATATGTTAAAAATTTACCAAACAAAGTGTACCACTCAGACAAAGTACTGAGGTTGATAAGAAAACACAAAAATACTATGCAACAGGACCCATGTTCATACCAGCAAACGGGTATGGAGATCAAGTTCTTCATTGACAGCAAGCGCAATGTGTTTGGAACTCAGAACTGTTTCTTCAAGACCCTCCAAATCCTGATCTTGTTCTGCATAACAAAACAACACAACATAATTAGCATGTTGGATGGACTAACATAATTTTACGGCAATCAAAACTAGGGCAAGAAAATAAACGATGCCCAGGTCAATTCGACTTTAACATTGCAAAAGGGCCACCACAAACCTCTCATGATTTGCCTTTGTAGATTGACTAGGCCACTATTATCCATGCCTTTGGTGCGACTTGTCTCCACTGGTGCAATCCCACCTTCCATCAAATTTGCCCTGCTCAAGAAATACTGACATCAGGTGAGATTGCCAGAGCATCCAGGACAACTGCACCACCCATCTAAAAACAAGGATAATGCTTTCAAGTTGAAGACCTAACCTAAGTAGAAAAAGCATCCCCTCCAACTACATATATTCTACATGGACTCAGAAGCTTTATTGGCATGTATGTAGGAACTCAAAACAGAACCATTGATGTTTGCAGAAAAAGTGATGAGGAGGCACACCTGTTGGCTGACTGTGAAGAAGAAAGAGATGCTGCCATCTGCTTGGATTTAAATCGAATGTTCAAAAGCATTTCTTGTCTCCGATTAAACTCCTTCTCACTCCTGAATTCAAAAAAAACATCTCTTGCATGTCAACTGCCTGAAGATACCTCAAAAGAGCAAGCAATAGCATTATGCATTCACCATATACCCTACACCCTTAATTAACACGGCAGGTTAGAACTCAAATTGCACGTACTACACACAATTCATCAAGCCAATCTGGGACAGAGATAGAAATTGGAGCCGTTGCAATAACGTCTTAGGGATATAACACTGATTTCACAGTCCAACTATGCTCACTAAGCCCATGGTGGCACTAATGATTCCAGATACCGCCAATTCCTAACCCAACTGTCAATATAACATCAGTCGCCTTACTACCCAGCTTCATGATCCTGCTCCTCCTGTCTTTAACATATTAAAGACTGTCGAACAGCAACTCTTCATACACTTGTACTAAGGCAATTGATGAAATATGGCAGTCATATATGGGTGGAGGATCCAAATGCTATAGAAATCACTTAAATGCCAAGACACACAGAATCCCCGCACAGACCTAAACGATGTAGGAAAGGAGTGCTAACATTGCCAACCCGTATTAAAGACAGTCAAATAGAAATTCGTCATACAGTTGTACTCAGGCAATTTATAAAGTGTGGCAGTCATCTATGGCTGGAAAATACAAGTGCTACAGAAATTACTCGTATGCCAAGACATGCGGAATCCCAGCACAGACCTAAATCATGTAGGAAATGAGCGCTAACATTGCCAACCCATATTTCAAGACTGTCAAATAGCAAGTCGCCATACAGTTGCACTTAGGCATTTGATGAAGTATAGCAGTCATATATGAGTGGAGGATCCAAGTGCTAAAAAGAAATCACTCATGTGCCAAGACATGCCGATTCCTCGCAAAGACCTAAAATAGGTAGGAAAGGAACAAAACCCCCATACGAATTGATGTGTCAATAATCAAGTAGACCACGTACTCAATTACGAAACACAACAACTAATGGGATGGGATTCACATACATGCTTGCTTTGAGAGGACCGCTCTGTAACAGAGACTCGAGGCGATCCAGCTTGGTATTGAGCATCGTAAGCTTCCGTCGAGTGGCAGACACGATACGCGTGCCCTCGCTCGAGTGAGGTGCCAATCCATTCTTCTCCGCAATTCGCCCCTCGATATCATCTGCGAGCCGTGCCGCTTCTTGAAACTCCTTCGTCCATGAATCCGATGCCATCCCTACCCTTCTAACCCTCAACCTTTCCCCCTCAAATCCTCAAAACCTCACCAAATCCGACACTGCCAGATTCCTCCTGCAGGAATTTTGAATACGAGATTGCTCCGGCCGTCCCCTTCCCGGGCCGTGGAGGAGAACGGGAGTGAATGTGCGGGCCAAGGAAAGGCCGGCGAAAGAACGATGGCGAGGTTTCCACGCTCTTGTTGCGCGACAGTCGAAGACTCGAAGGACGGGGGAAAAGAGAGAGAGAGAGTGAGAGAAGGGTGACGATGACGTGGCATGGCAAGACACGTGGCACAGTGCCCATTAAGGACTATATAAAGCCAACGTGGAAAGTTAGGCGGACATCTATCCATCCAATATTTCATGGGGTGATTGAGGCAAGCTGATGAGGTCCGGAAAATAAAATTATGATAACATATTGTAGAAGTATGTAAAATTTTCCAAGTTGAAACGCACAACATTCTTAAGCAGTCTGCATTTATTCATGTGGGCCTTGAGAATATAACCACAGGATGTTCCAACTTAGTGCAAGTTGATGAGGCCAGTTTTACCTACATACTATTACAAATTTGCATGCATTTTACTTGGTTAAACTTTGCTTCTTAAGATGGTTGTGATATCCGAGTTGCAAAGCAACAGGCCACAATGCTACACTAAATATGATATTTAGTGTCACTTATTATTTGGAATTACACAATGCTATATCATCCATCCAACATAAAACCTAACCCAATTTAGGTTTGTTGTTGATTCATCTCAAATAACCCTGAGTAGATTAATTTGGGTCTTTAAAATTAATTCCCGTGTCAAAATAACTAATAAGGTAACCTCCAGGCTACATACTTTTTCAGAGCTTTTATGTTGGATGATTGATAGATATGCTCGTATACAATAATTCCCTCTCTCTCCCTTAATTTCTTATAACTCATGACAAAACATGTAACAAGTTTTGTAAGTCTCGGTAAATTGTTTCCGCTCCTTCACTTGCATTTCCAGCACAGAGCTCAACCTCTAAAGTCTCACCTAAGTTACCTTAGATCGGAAGCTCATTTTGCCCTCATGCTACCATTTCCGCCCTCACATTACAAAACTACCTCACATCACTAGCTCACCTAAAACTTGCATTTCAGCAAAGAGTTAATTTTGGTACAAAGTAACTACTCAGAGTGTAGGTAGTGGCCATCTTTGGTGCCGTCATAGAAGTTGGACGGTGATGGCCTACCATGAAAGTCAATGTGGGAAACTTATTCACTTACAAAAAATGCTCTTTCCGTTTGGTACGATCAGGCCCTCAATGCTCAATGCTATAGATCCGCACCTTAGAGTAATCACATGATTGCAACTTTGCATAACTCGGATGCAGCAGCTCGTCTCCACAATTGTCCAACACCACTACTCCACAATCCCACACTCTCAACAACCGAATGTAGATTGGACGAAGTTTGTTAGCAAGGTCACCCGTGTCCAATGCCGCCCCTCTGGACATTCTTACCGTTGTTGATCGTTGCCTCCTAAATCCATCGCACAAGAACCCATAACCAACGACTTCCAATCCAGGCCCTACCGTAGCTGCCCCTACTTTAGTTTCGCCATGCCTCTCGACATTCACCATTGAACCATGTGTGGGTTGGTCTGACTCTTTATTGTCCACCTAGTCTCTTAAAGAAGATTGGTTGAGCCGCACATAGTATCAAAAGTAACCAAGCTTGAGGATGCTCATCTAATGAAATGTAGGTCTCACCTCGCAAGTAAGTGAGTTCTTTTATGACATTGAGAACATATTGATTGCTTTCATGAGGTTGGGATGGAGAACAAGACATTGACTAGAAGAGGCTAGAAGCTTTGTTCTTACACCCTAACATGTTTTGAAGAAGAGAGGACAATGGTCTCAATTAGGTTCCTTGCGACCTATGAAAAAATCACAAATAAAATTATGGAGGGAGTTAGGATCACCTATGAGATAATCAACTACACTAGCCCCACCCATGTTACAGAACTGAGGAGGAGGTATTGTATATTGGCGGTGTATTGGAAGAATATTTTGGGTATTGTTTTGTGGTAGTGTTTGAGATATGTATAGAATACTTGAAGTAGTATTGGTGAGGATAGAAAGTGCATGTGAGAAAGATGGTATGTATGGGCATGTTATTAAGGGTGTGCTATGTAGTGGTCATGAAGATGGTGGTTTGTGTGTCCATCTAGGGCGGGGTGGTGTTTTGTTTTGTGCCGTGTGTGTGTTGAGGGGGCTAGTAGTAAATGTTGGGTTGTTTTGTTGGTAGATGCGATTGCTTGCTAGACTTGTGGTGGGTGAGGGGTGGCAACCCAATTTGAGTGGGGTGGAGTTTATGTGTCCCAAGAATAATTGATTGTGGACTTAGGGGGTTGGGTTGTATGCAAGGTGGTAGGTGCAAAAAAGGCAACCAACTTTGTATCAATGCTCAAGGAGAGCATTAGTACAATGAAGATATAGGCTTTAAGCATAGGGCAGTGCCAACTTTGTGAGTGGGAACTAAACATGTCATGGTGTGTAGTTTGAAATTGTGGGGGGGAGGGGGTGAGGGGGGCCCTGTAATATCAACTATCATGCTGACTTCATCTATGGTACCATCCATTTGGGATGCAAATGTACCGAATGGGAGTGACATTTTGCTAAGCCTAGGTAGGACCTATGTGCTACATACCATGGCATCCTCTCGAGTGCGGGCTTCAAAGGCTAGCATTTATGTTTTTGTGCTAATGATGAGATCAATGTGAAGGGTGGAAAATTGGTGATCCATCTTTTGACCTTGTTTCTCCCCCTCGTTAAGAATGGGATGCTCCTATGGGATGGGGGTTGACGTATCCATGACTCCACCGTGTGAGCCATTGCTTGGAGGACAAAGGTGCATCCCATTGCCTTGGCTTGAACGATGGGTCTTGCTCCATCTAGGTCAAGGGAGGTTGGAATGATGTCCACAAACTTTCCTAGGAGTGGGACTGGCGGTTTCACCACACGGTATATCTCAAACCTCTTGTCCTCGAGAAGTTGTGCTTGATTGTATGTTGCTAGAGCCACACTATGCCATGAAAAAATAACTATAGCCATGGATGTCACCTACTGCTATTCCCATTATTTCATAAGTTTCTTTTAAGTATAATATATCTAAAGTTCAAATAAGACTTGCTATTAGAACTTTGTGATGCATAGAATTCAACAATAACAACCTCTACAATTCCAAGAGACAAATGATGAGTTACAAATTTTTGAGACTTAAGTCTATTTTCCGCATAATTATTTGAGCTCCTTTGACTATCTTGTTCATTATCAAAGTGTAGAAACTATTTCTTCTTCAAGTAGTCATACAGCACCCCTCCCCTCACCCATCCCATAATTGGGTCAACTATCAAGTGTATCACAAAAATTTAGCTCTATTGTGAAACACAAATTTGAATTGTCCATTCCATTTACCCGATTTATTGATTATTGAACAAGATAGGTACCAGATTTTGATCACATAATCCAATCACTTCCATGCACATGTCTCTTTGGTGTCGAGTCTTGGACCCACAGCTAGTAAGCATACACCACCCAAATATAGGTGTACAATCAAGTTTAAAAACTGAACTAGGGCCACCCACAAGTTCATAATTCAACTCCAATGTCCCTTTTGACTACATTCCAGGGATCACTAAGCCACCCTAATTTACAAACATAGAATAACTGACAAAGGTACAAAGTCAGGCTCCTAGAATACATATTTGAACATTCAGAGAACAAATGTGACGATTTTATCACATAGTTGTATCACATGGAAGAATTGATGTATGACACTATAATATTTACAGTTCAGTACATTCTACACAAATGCCTAATGGTGCATAAACTCCAACCTAAGTCTGTTCTAAAAGTGAAAGTTTCCACCCAATAAATGGCAGTGCAACTGCTCTTAGCTCGGTAATCAGAGACCAAAAGGCAATTGCACCTTCAATTGCAGCCATACTGCTTTCCCCTAAAATTACAATGACGGAACCTTTCAAAACAGGATGTGATTTGTTAAGGCTCTTCTACCTCATAATTGACTCTCATAAACCTCCATCTCATAGCCTGCATTGAACACCTCCTGATGCACACCTTCTAAACCTAACAAAATTTTCCCAAACATCCTTAAAGAATGCTGCAGTGCATATGTATTGTTTAACCAGACTAGAACGCCAGACTACTCCACTGCTCAAGACCCCAAAAAACAAGGTTTGAAACCACCTAGACATAAACTTATCACCCCAAAAAAATGGTGGAGTTTCTCAGCAATATTTTGCAGCTAGAATCTGGATGTCAACTTCAAACATGAAGATCACCTTGAAGCTGGAGATCAAGTATCCCAGAACTTGGTAGGGTCGTCCGAATACAGTGTGCGATCTTGAATTTCAAGATTGGCAATATGGAAATCAATCATTCTTGCTTGCACACTTTTCACAAGGAGCAATAGCACTGGAAAAAGCCACCAGCTTTCTTCCTCCCTATAGGTTTGCAACACAGGATACACTTGTCACTCAATATACTTACAAACAATTCTACAGAACATTCTACCAATCTTCAATATACTAAGTTTCAGTCAAGACACATACAAGAACAAAATCTTTAAGCAACTGCATGGAACTTCAAAATTCGAAGAGACATGGATCAGAATAAAAAGAAACAGAGGTTTTGGAATCTCCATACGAGTTAAAGCCGTGAAGATCAATAGACGTGGACCCAACTTTGATCACATAGTGAAAGTATCCATAAGTAAATGCCGTAAGCTGCAACACATATCACATTCAAACTCAATCCTGATATTTTCCTTGTTCAAAGACACGTTCCTATGTTAAACCCGCTTTTCCATGTGCAAGTCAAAGCCACTAACGGATAAAATGTTTAAAGATTGACCTCATATCTCCCGTTATTGAGATAGGGTCTTAGGGTTTAGGGGGGGTAGAGTTTAGGATAATAAGGAAAGGGTACATACCAAATTAACAACCGATGTCATGTTCCAAAGAGCATACACACGTGCAAGCGCAGCAGACCTACGAGGACCATGGCTGAAGAGTGCATTCAGGCCAGCAGCACTTGGAAACACAGATGCAAAGGGCAACACGAGAAGTATCACTAGCATAGCTGTCAGAGATATAGAATAAAACTGTAGTAGCATGAGAAGGGTCAAGCTCAAATCCACCAGCAGTAACAGTGATATAACCAGCCCCACAGAAGCCTGCACACATAGCACCAAAAATAACAGCCCCATCAGAAAAACACAAAAACAGAAGGGCCCTTTCACATGACCAGAAGATGACCAAAAGTTCCAGGCTAAGCACTTCCACAATGTGGTATCCTTGTGGCATGAAAAAATAAACCATCTCCACAAGGATAGTTTCCCAGTCGCCAAAATAAAGGAAGTGTTACAGTATCTTGCCATGTCAACACTTATGTGCAACATAAAACTCTGACCCTAAACTCTATGTAAGAAAAGATATGACACATTGTTGCCAATCCCTTGCCTTTCCTTTCATGTGACAGAACCAATGAATCAATAGAACCCTAAACTTCTCTATTTATTTGCTACATAGGAAGACTTTGGGCCAGGTGAAAAGCCCAGAAGTGAAACCACCAAGACTTTGAACAGGACAAAAAACAACCTTCCTCAGCAGGGTCTAGAAAGCGTACATGATGACCAATAGGCCTGGCATTCCGCAAAAATAGTGACACCGGGAAGGAAAAATCACGTCTATCTTTCAACGCTCGTAATGTGACCGAATCACGAATTGCACCTCCATTTCTTCGCCGCGAAACACCAACTTGAGCATAGTTTTGGCTGTTTTGCCACTGCTGAGGTGGTCTAAACATACCATCATGATCTGCTTGTACGTAGCTTCCACTGCACCCATCACCCCAACATCAGTTAAACTGCTCACTTCATCAATTCATGTTATCAACAAGCAGCCATGGGCAGGACAAACCCTACAGTCACAAAAATCTTCTTAGAGTTATCCTCAAACTCAACATGACTGTCGGTCAGAAGTTGGTTTTTTTGCATACAACTCCCTCCATATTCGGTATGTTTTGTTGCATGTTTGGAGGTAGTGAGACAGTTCGAACAAAGAACATTGTACATTGAATCATTGAGGGTCAAACTCATTTTGACATAACAAGAGACCCACAATAAACCGAAATAGGTTGCTCTTTGTTCAAATTCAACCACACTAACTCTGAGCATGCACCAACTATAGATTTTTTGATGCAAAACAGTCAATGGAAGAACAAAGAGGACCAACTCCTGACAATAGAAACCCTATCGAGTTGAAGGACAACTCTCTTTGTCACCAACTGCGTGAGTTTATCCTTGTCCGTTGAGCAAATCCACCATAAGGCTCCGCAACAAGGAGTCACTTCCTTGCTAAATCCATCATAAATGGCAGGACGCTTTTGGAATCTATGACTACAATACTTGACTACCTTTCGAACCACAAATTGTTCTACTACATGAACAAATAAAACAATTTGCCCTGCACCTAGAGGTTGGGTTCCCCAGACGCAGTGCTACCATGACAATTGCTATGACTGAAACTAAATTATTCGGGTTAACATAATGCCCTTATTAGTTTAGGGAACAATACCTTCGGGGGGAACTGCTTGGACTAGGGATATCTGGAAACTGTACTGGCCGCGGTTCTTCATCAGCAGTATACAAAATAAGTCCAAGCTGGTAGTAGCCTGTCGTCGTGGCTTCATACCAAGCCAAATCCACCTGCACACCTTGCGTACGAAGCCTCAAGTTGGCATGTGTATTCAGCCAATTCAGGACAGGTAACAGGCTGCTTCGGAGTGATCCCCGTCGGACTGTTCGTAATTGTGCATTCAGTCCAGCTACCATTCTGTACCACATAGTTGAAGGCACGGCCTGCATGCGGCCATTTGATATGACAGGTTATCATTAAAGATCAGTGGCTATTTTCCATGAAATAAAAGACAAATTGAGTGCCATTCTTCATCAAGAGCACTTCTGCTGTTAATAGGTGCCTCAACACAGTAGACATCTTATTCATCTATATCAATGCTGCCATAACCATTCTTGAGATGGTATATGCACTTTTCAGATCTTTAGGGATATGAGCTATACCATTGTTGTATTAATATACATGCTCATTTCCACATATCAGTGAGAAAACCACAACTTGAACTTCTGTTAATTACAAAGAGAGATTGCAAACGCACCTGGCCAATCAGGCTGGTCAGAAGGTTGTCACTGTGGAGGGTGTAGGGAGCCATGTAGCTACCTTCACCCCCAAATATTATGGTCATCGGTAATCTTTGCATCAACTTAGGAGGTAAATCAGGTCGTTTTTCATCCCCTCCCAGAAATACATCAATGTACGCTAGCATCAAGTCAGGTGTTGCTGCTACCTGCTCAGAAAACATGCCACTCTAAATAAACATTTGCCTACCATAGAATTCACCAAAACCATAAACAATGTGGTCTATATTTGTCTCGTATTAGTAATCAGGTGCTACCAATGGTTCAATGTAACAGAAGTCATGAATGGCAAACAGAACAAATGCCAGTAAGCTATTCCATCACACAGTACAGAATGGTCTACTTCCTCAAATATCTCAACAGATTCTACCTTGAGGCCTTCATAGAGTGCCCGTGACCGACATGACCGCAAGCAAGCATGGTCGTATTCAGAGCGCACGTATTCACGAAGTCGCTGAATTTTCTTACGACGACGCCATTGCTGCCACGACCATGCTACCGGATATGCAAGCACAGATAAAATGCTGTGGACAGAACCTTCCCACCACTGGTAAGCTGCCAGACAGTTGATTTCATCTGCAAATCTGTTGAAAGCATCCTCATAACTGCAGAGCACCAACAAAAATCTCAGAACCAGTGAATCAAGATACATTAAAGAAAAAGACCCACTGAACTAAGTATGTCATATATCCTGTGGTAACCAGCAAAAGTGGCAATTACTAGATTCGCAAACAAAGAAAGCCACTCAAAGGTCTCACTGAGTATGATATGCACTATGACTTCTTACACAAGCTCAATAATCTGCTCTGGTGGAGGAGGAGGAAGATGCCAGGGTTCGCCAAAAGAATTGGATCCCATAAAATACAGGCGATGTATATGGGTCTGTGACTCTTCTACACGTGTTGTCTCCAGTACCTGCACCCATTTATAAAAGCATATGAAAATGCTCCAATTTACATAGTATTGTTACAAGAGAGACATGATAAAACTGTCATCATGAAGGGATGTATCTTACCTCATTCAAAGACTCCAAGAAGGGGAAGGAATGGTCAATATGAGCACCATGCGGGGTTGGAGCAGGTCCAGAGAAGTCATCATTACCAACCAATTTCATCCGTGCCACACTCAGGACTAGAGCCAAGACTACCATAACAACTGATAGCAAAAGTGTAAACAACCAAGGGCCACCAAGTGTATATATCAAGTCCTCCACCATAGTATAGCAGTTGGGCATGTGATACTTGTCTGATTTACATTGATATGGACATGTTGCTTCAACCACACCCCCTGCAACAGCCATATGCACACATAGATCATGATGAGCAAGAACATTTCAGCACAATAATGTGACATTAATACAGGTAAACTCAAGATACAACATCTCAGTGGACTCGGCAAAGTACAGATTGAATGAAAACACATACTAGACTTGAATGATTAGGTCCTGGTATATTTTGCATCCACATACAAACCTATGATATTCAATATCAGACACAAACTTTAGCCACATAGGTCTGATCCCCACTTGCACGAGGATGAGCAAGGAGTGTTCCAAACAACTTACATGCATCTGCAACCCTCAAGTAAATTTGCAGATAAATCAGAACACCAGAGATACTAGACTTGGTAGAAAGGTAGTCTTAGATGGCAAAGGCATTGACAATTACCACGGGTATAAGTGTAACTAGCCCGGCGTGGCAAATATTCAGGAGGACATGGTTTGCATAACTCCGGCTTCCAACCAGTAACATCTTTGTATGTCCCAACTGGACACTCCTGCAATCAAACAGATTTACAAGCGGCGTTAGAATATTAGTACTGATGATCCTAGCATTTGCTGCAGAACACTTCGAGTCTAATGCTTGAGATGTTTCATGGGAAGTCATGGGATTACTGTATTCTTATCAAGAGCCCTACTAAGATCATCCAGCAGTCATCTGAACCATTCTAAACTGCAGAGCACCCTCATTAATATCCATTTGAGTCTGCAGGAACATGATACCAATCAGCCCATATTTACAATTCTGGACACAGGATGTCATTATCAGGATATCAATACAAGCACCAGTATAGCTAAGACAGGCCACCTCACAAAAGATGCCATGAAGTCCAGGTGGACAGTCTATTCCGGTTATGGAGCCATCCTCGCCTTCAGTTGCATTACCACCCCCCACTCCTCCCCTGCTCAAAAGCAACATACAGAACTTCAGAATGAATAACTCTTACTGCATCAAGACTAGAAGATAAACACCAAGGATTATTCACATTACACAGTATTTTTTCAACATGCATGATTCCAAGTCACAGAATACCATTAGGATCATAATACTATTGTGCTGAAATTTATAGGTAGACATTGGCAAATGCTGCGCACCACTCCCCCTGGCTTGACCATGCTCTTGACACGTCTCTTCTGAAGATCACTATCACTTGTCTACTTTATGATACGGCACTCCCTGATTTTTTACTGCTCAAGAAATTGTAGTCAAAAAAATTTCCTTTTTGCACTTTAAAAGCAGTGAAACCATTTCACTGCTACTGTGCTCCACTTAACCATTAAAGCCCTGAGAGGCCCATTATGAGCCTCCAGGTATCATTCAGAAGGGGTTTACCAATACTTCTTGATGGTTTTAGCTTAAAAAGTTGATAGTGACCCTATTTAAATTTAGCCCAAATCATCATATGCATTATTCCAATCAGATCATACATATATGTAAATTGAATAATAGAGAGATTTGAGCTTGTATGCTTGACCTGGACTCAAATACATACCATGTGTATCTATTCATAATCATCAGAAATGATTTTATTTTCACTTCATCTTTAAAAAGCTTATCCTACATATGGATTTAATATCCTAGACCAAATAATTTATTAAGGTAGCAGTGCCTAAAAGTAACAACATCCATTTGGCAACACCTATTCTTCATACTTAAACCGGCACCAAGTGAGTGCATCAGTGCCATCAAGTAAGCCACTGTTAAAAGCAACTAATCATATGTGGAATTAAGTACAAAATAACACCACTTTGGCCTATCATAGTGATGGTGTAAGAAGGATGTAAGAATGCTTGAAGAGCACCAACTTTGGCCAATCACAATGGCTAATCTAAGATCAATCTGCTCAACAAGGCACTGTATGAGGTGTTCCAAAAAAAAGGAACACCTTCATTTATTAGAAGACTCTCACCCGCAATAAGGTTGATTTTGTGGCAATTCTCACTTAACAATCCAACATTAATGGAACCCCCACCCCCCCTCCAGTGGATGGTAAAAAGCCCATTTCTTAAAACAACTTTGTCAATTTCTCTAGGCTGCATATGAGTTTGTTATTTTCTGAAACTGTTTGAGTAGACTCTTCATAGTTTTGCAGATCTTTGGAAAAAATTTAAGTTTTTCCAAGCTATTCTTTCCTGCCTGAAATAGAAAAAGTTTCTGGAAGTGTCGCTTTTAGGCTCATCTAACTTATGTCAAGACTTGTTCAGGTTCAAGTATTTTATCTTGTATAAACACACCCCTGGCCCTGTAAGGGCTATAATTAGAACACTTGCACAGAATCAAGCACTTTGAGAGGATAACATACTCACCTTGTATGGAAAATACCCTTTACATTTGCAATAGGGACAAAGTCTACACCAGTGAGAATGTTTGACCAGTGAAAATGGAGACGACCACCACCACCTCCTCCACCACCCACCAAGCCCCCATGCCCCCCACCACTTGAGAGAAGTGAGTTGTTGCCCATCATCAAGGTTTGCAGAAACAGAAGAAGGCTTCCACCAGATCCTCCACCCGGATCGCCCAAATCTGGTATAGCCTGTTTGCCTCTTGACTTATTGAAGCTCTCACCATCCGCAGTAAGAACACCATGAATCTCGACCTTTGCAATAGGATGGTCAAGTGACCCCATAACTGCCATGTAAGTATTCAAATATATATTAGAGGCAATTTTCCATTCACCCATCCATAGCATCCTTACATGGCATAGTGGGTGTCTCCCTAGATAAGCATCTTGGGAAATATGTACTTGGTGAGATTCGTTTTGGCAAGGTTTTTTAGTTGAATATTGGCAGATGGAGAAGGCTTTATCCGGACTCATAACTATAGGATGCCCATTAATGAGAGCTTGCCACTTGACTATGCTTGGCATTCATGCATGTAACCAAGGACCTTGATTCTTGGAAATTATTCTTGAAGCTAGAATGGACAGAAAACATCCTTACACTTGATATGTCAGCAAATAAGTAACTCAATAGGTAACCTGCTCTGCACAGAAATGTATAAGACAAAACCTGAACATTTTCAATCCTCTATAGGTTCAAATTTCTAAGCTGCTAACTTCAAATGCAGCCAACCAGAAGTCTTGCATCCATTAACTAAGGGTTATTAAGCAGATACGTATAAAGAAGGTCTAAACATGTGCGACATTCCAAAACCATGTTGACAAGGCAGGAGTTTGCAAGAGACAGACCTATAATACCACCACCAGTGGTGTAATCCCCAAAACTTGCAGCATTACCACTACCACTGCCAAACTCACAAGGTAGTGTTTGGTTGCCATAAGCTTTTCCACCATCTGAGAAACTTCCTTTGAACCAACCCCTGCCCCCTTTTCCACCATGTCCCCCACCACCTCCCGCACCAGCACCACCAAAACCACCTTTGCCAATTCCACCTTGGCAACCTGAAAAAGTCCACCCATCACGTATGAGAAGAAACAGATTGGTGGAACGCCAATGCTACCAACCTAAAGACCTTAGAAATCAGGTTTATAGCCCCTCAAGAAGGCCCCAAAAAAAACCACACTCATGTCAAATTATCCTGAAAATGGTCAGGTTAGACCTAAAAAGAGGCAAAATAAGAGGTCATTCAATGCTCTCACTGCTAGCAATTGCTCTTAGTACTTAAAATCTTCAGTCCCAATATCAAAACCCCCAATGAAGTGTTTCCAATAATTTTCTGGAACATCCCGAGATATGTCAAAAAATGGGAAGCCAATATACCTAAAGACGAGGTTGAAAGGAGGCCCGTGTCGCTGATTTTAATTGTCCTCACACGTTGAACATGCACTGCACTCCCCACGACAACACCATCTATATCCACATCTTCCACTCGACAAATCTGCAAGACTCAAATGTGCAAATTTGAGTGCAACATAATTCTGTCACAGTTGTGCACTTTAATTGACTGACAGCACATCAATACCAGATAGAGTTCAATCAGTCTACAAGTATGATCTCATTAATAAGTGGTTCTCAACAGGTCATGAATGTGCCAATGAAATCTTCATGAACTTGGATGATCATTGAGAATTCCTTTAATACACTGCTAAAATCTTTAAGCAGGCATCGACCATGCCCCTATCACTTTGGACATTCCCAAGACTGGAGAAAGCTAGCCTAATCCTGAAGCAAATTTTACTTCCTTTTACAAATTCCCTTTCAAAGAATTTTTAGAAACTTAAATGCTCCCATATCATTTGATACAGAATCTATGAAACCATTACAACATACCCCTCATTGGACAAACTACTAGAATCACGCAATGGGGATACCAAATAAACATACAAAACAAAACAAAATCCTTTGATCTGTTAGGGTAGTGTGCCATCCGTTCTTAAACACATCCCAGAAAGCACAAAGCCAAAACTGGATGGCATTCTTTAATTGTCATGGGCCACAATGGCTTCACAATACCAGAAGTCTTAAAGTGGACATAAAGAATTGCTGACTAACTTGTCAACCGTCCAAGTATAGCTATATGTTGTCAATACTGCAACTCTCACTATTTTCCATTGTCATTGTTCAAGTCTTTTGGTAAATCCTGGAACACTTTTCGATCTAATCAAACACCACATATTTACATCCTCTCAACTGTTGACACGTGAGTATATGCACACTAATTTTCTTGTCCACACTATGTCACACATTTGATTTAGCATCTTCAACCTGTAGCAGTAACTTGTTCAGGAATTCAAGTAAATTTTCACCGTCTAACTTCCAGTACGTCAAGACCGACATATCAATGAACACGAAAGATGTATACACAAGGAGATTAGATTTTGCCGACTCGTCATTAAAGAAGAATATACGCTTCATGGGTAACATGCCAACACACCTGGAGTGTAAACGGAGATGATACATTGAGTGTACAGTCTTCAGAAGGGGTGAGAACTTCCTCTGGACAGATGTTGCTTTCACAGTATATTCGAGTGATCCTGGACACCAGACACAAAATGACTTTCTGTCCCCCTTCTGTATAACCCTTTGCACACTCAACAAACTACATTGGAAACTGGTCTTCCTTTCGGTGCATTGGCAATATTTATTCAGAAACTAGAAAGTAGAACACTATGATTGAATGACTATGCTCCATCCAACTCAATAACATCTCAACACCATGCCTCAATATAAACATCACAACCTGCACAGAACAGGGGAATTACACCTACTCGTCTTTTATAGGAGAATCAGCCTCAACAGGTGCCTGCATCATGGCTCCTTCTGCAACCTGTGCAAAAAAATCAATGTCAATTAATAAACTTGAATGCATTACAACAAACATAACAAGATCTTCCATCATAATGCTTACCTTTTTTAAAAGAATTCATACATGCCAACAGGAAACATCCATGAAAAACAGGTATTGATAGCATTCGTAACTCAGTTGACACTCACATGGACAGTGTAGAACAACGAAACAAAAAGCCTTTGTGCCCTCAATGAATCCCCGTGACCAGAAAGCTTCAATAACCCCTGTCCATGCATTCCCAAATTCGCTGATGATTCAATCACTGACCCTTCCTGGCACACCCAATACACACCCATATGTCTCAGACAATATATCAACATGGAAAAAAAGTTTACTAACATATGAAGGAGCTGTTTTGGCAATTGATCTTGCACTTTATTTTTGGCAAACCTCCTGGATGAGGTCCATGTGTGCATGAAGATAAGAGAATCAACTACGACCATAATGTCTATGTTGATACCAAACCTCTATCAAAGTTGCCATTTTGGAAATTACAATTACCAGATAGAAAACTAGCAAGAATACAGCATTTATAAAAATTTCCTCTAGTGTCAATTTGGTTACAGTAGTGTTTACAGACCCGTAAGATCACTAAGTTGCTTGTCTCCACCGTAGAAGTGGCCAACATGAAATCATCAGGATTCCCATCTATTTTGATCAGTGAATTCCACATTAGCAGCATCTTCACAGTCAACTTAAGAGCTCCATACACCCTGAGCACAGAGTCACTCATGAGCACCTCCTCGGCCATCAACTCAAAGACAGAAGTTGAATATGAGGCTAATCCAAAACTGAGAATACCCCCTGACTGCAAGGTAATCATTGAGCGAACCTGCACAAAAGTTACGCCACCAGGATCAGTAAATCAAAGATTTGAACAACAACCCAGCAAACGAACTTCAGAACATAGAAGTATTATATAAATCAAGATTTAAGTAGAAAGATTGGTGTCCGAGGACCTCACAAACATCATGCCTAATATGTTCAACCTTGTAAGATCCCATAAAAATTGAGTTTCTTTACAAATTGAGTTCTGAATACAAAAGCTAAAAGAAGATTTCAAATACAACTAAACTCTAACTTTCACCTGCACTCTGCTCCATAATAGTGGAACCAACACGCTCGCAGAGTTCTCAACAATCACATTTGCCCATAAGGGGTGGTTGGGAAACTCCATGAATAACGTGTCCGTCTCAGTTGTCTTGTTACTATTGGAAACATGCAAGGATGATGAGAAAACATCAAAACGTGTGCCGGACGCTCCATTATTCTTCAGACAGGCCCAGCTAGTCCCACCTGCCAGCAAGGGTAAATGTGAGAATCACTGGTAAAGAATTTAAGCAATTATCAAGTCAACAGATCTTCCACAGCCCACACAAATGTTGTGCTTGAACTTTGTTTACAATTTGCAGTTCTGCACCTGGCTTGTTATCTTGAATTAAGACATGCAAACCATTTGAAGAAAATTAGAGTTCCAAGAGGCCCTTATTAACAGGTGCATCGAGGATGGGTGATGAATCAAACCATGATAGGAGACGGTCACACCATCAATTCTCATGGAGTTGATGGCAATGCGGCCTCCTGACCCACCTCCATGACCAGACCCTCCAACTGCACTAATCTGTCCATTTCCTTTTCTGCATCAAAATATTTACCAGCCGCACTTATTTCAAGATGCACTACAGAAGGACAAAACTTCCTGGATAAACATAGGGGCCAACCCTGCACTTCAGTTCTATGAAATAGCATTGTTGTCAAATTTGAGAACCGTTCCACAGGTTCAACATAGCATATCGAAAGTCCATAGAAATTGGAATTCTAACCAAGCCAAAGCTTCCAAGTAACAAAAGCGCTTTCTGTAACATTGTGTTTTCTATATGGAGAAAATTTAGTCTTGTAATCTCAGCTTCAGACACTTACATTCGAGATGCCTGGACATAAAGGCTGCCCCCGGAACCACCTCCACCTTTCTCCCCAACAGATCCTCCATCTGCTTCAATTGATCCATTGATAACCAGGATTCCTGTAACTGTCACATTTACTCGACCTCCACCTTTACCCCCAAGGTCTTCACCCTCAACTGTAGTTCCCCCACTGCTGCCAAAGCTCCATGGCTTATCTACTGTTTTCCAAGCATACATATCTCCACCCCAAACATCTCTCTGTTTCTTAATCGTGGAATTCAGGCAACAAGCTCCTCGACCCCCATGGCCTGCACCTGCTCCTTCAGGAGCGATAGGAGTCCCACTCGCCCCAGACGGAGGCTTTCCTCCCAGAGCAGAAGAATTCAGTGTAGCACCATCACCGAGATTCAAATTTGCAGCCTCTATCCATAGGGACCCACTTCTTATAGTCGAATTTGCACCCACATTCATATCTCCACCCAGTAGAATTATAACACTGCACCCAGGGGTGTCACAAGAGATAGAAATGTTGGGACAAACTTCGAGAGTTCCATTTCCAGACACAAATGTGCTGTCCTTTTCGAAGAACATTGATTGTTTGAGCACACACCGGGTCTCCAAAGACCCCTCCCCAGAAAGATCTTCACAGGTCACATTCTGTTCCGCTCCCTTGTAGGGTAATAGGGGATTTAAGTCCTGGCTCAACAGTACTTCTGTCCCTCTAAGAAAAAGATTGCTAGCTGGTGCCCATAGAGCAACCGATTCCTCTGTGGGGCTAGAGTTTATGAGAGGGACCACGTGAAGAAGGACAAATAAAGCCCCAAAGTAGGTGCCTTTCAAACAAAAGATCGCCATTCTGCACCCTCATAGTCGATCGTTTCAAGTGAGTTCTAGATCATCATCTCTCTTCTGATAGAAGTACTCCAGAATGCTGACAATCCATCGAAAGTGGTAAAACATCATATAGCTGATCGTCCTTAATGTCTCGAGTGCACTTGTGCCCCTTGCTTCCGAAATGAGAGGAGAGGGGTGAACTCAACATCCTGCTTTGCCCTCCCTAAACCACCTGTTACTGGGAACCCCCTGTAAAAAATGAGGGACAAGGTGATCCACACTTGGCAGCCACTCAGCTCCAAGAATGCGGAAATGCAGATACTAAACAAACTGCGAAGAAGCTGCTGCTCTGGGAAACATATATGTTGACAACTCCATCATACTTGTGAAGCCTGAAAGGATCTTGGCACAATACACGCTAGAGTTGTCTGAGAAGGAAGAAACACCGGCTGAACAGCGACCTCTATCGGTGAGCGGTCCTCATGTTGCTCTCCCACTTCCATCCAGATTCTGAAAAGCAGGTCATATTGTTCAGAAAAATCAACAGAGATAAACCTCAGTGAAACTTAAAGGCCCCAAACATGCTCCAAGATAAGAACTTACTGTAGTTTGTTCCAAAGCAGGTACATATAATTACAAGACGTTCAGCTAGAAATGCGAACTCTTCGGAAATGATTTTTCGGTGGTTTCCAGCCTCAACAAATGGACTGTCTGGCCTACCCGAAATACAAGCATATTTACTTTCTGGTGTTCTACTAAGCTTCGTAAACCTGGAAAATTAAAAAGGTGATGCGGTTGTACAACACTTGGCAAGCATTCCAACTGGATAGGTTGATATGATTGAAAGTCAATTTGTCATCAAATTCGATGGGTTGTGTCACAAGCTTCAAAAAAATAACATCACTACAGTATGCTATCGAACTCCTAAATGTTGCCGCTAGAAAACACATAAACCACTTGAGGTGACACGATTTTTATTTCATGTTCTCAAGGAAATTGCCTACAAAGATGGTGTCTTACATTGACCTCCTAGTGATCACTGACAAACATAGCTGCACATATTTTACATCTCTTCAAAACCCTAGGTCTAGAGTCCTCTATCACTAACGAAAACCCCACGACCTCATTAAGCCTCGTGAACCTCGTCAAGGGCTGGACCAGCACTGTAATCACACACCTTGCTTGATGGGTTAGCTGCTGGGGCAATCTACTCATGAGCCTGACTGATTCCAGTGAAGCGTTGTCCTAAACCCTAATTGATGAGTTCCTCTTCTCCAGCCCCGATGAATCGAGTCACTGTGTGCGTTCTGCCACATACCATGCAAATGCCCAAAAAAACCTCTGGTCAGTATCCAAACTACAAAGGTAAGATGACCTGCTCATATAGACTTCATTCCCATAACTTAACCCTAAAATTCCCTGATTACTACAGCCTATCCCCCACCCCCCAAAACACGCCCCCAACACGCATCCCACTTCGAAAAAATGTTTGGCCTCCACAGTGAACCTCCGTGGCTGCAAACAACATCCTTCGATACTTCCACAGTGCAATGAATCCACGATGAGATGATCCCATACTCCAGGGACCGAATCCAATTCCACGAAACACCGCCAGAGTAAAAAGATTCGCACTCAAGAGTACGCACATGTCCTCAAGAATGCCGAAAATAAGTTTCTGCAAGCCCCGTCCCTCACACCCCTTTTCTCCATCCTCACTCATGCCATTCCCAATCCCTTTTATCCTACCCGACCCGTCACCGAATCCCCACACTCAAACCACGCACCGACACATCCAAAATTCGGAAGACTACGTACGTGGCCTCAAAAATGGCGAATCTGCGCGGTTGCTTCCCCCAGGTTTGCGTATCGGCCATCGCGGTAATGCAGCTGAGGAGAGGTGAGGGAGTGAGCGAGTGCATCTACCGAAGGACAGAAACGGAAGGACCCCATGGCTATGGCGATCGTGACGGAGGTGGCGGTGGCGGGCTAGCGATTGCTTCTGGTGCGAAAGAGGGTTTCGGAAAGGAGGAGGAGGCTGCGGGGCCAGCTGGGATGCTAAACCTGACTTCCCTCCAGCTAGGCTTTTCCTCCAGGTGGCAGCAAATCTGCTAGCGCCCCCTGCCACGTCAGCAGATGTGCTCTTCCACACATTGCCATTGAATGAGACAATTTCTACAATGGGCGTAGCAGTAATAAGCTTCCAAGGTACGTGGACCTTCTGTGGTCACACTTATTACATGGCACCTACCTGTACTTTACTTAAGTGGTATATGGCACAAGGCTTATTATACACTTAAAGACAGACACTGAGGGCCCATAACATTATTCAGATCCATAATAGTGTTCTGTGGGACTCACAATCTTCTGTAGAATATTTTTCACATTCAGCCTGAATGATGGAATATTTCGTAGAATATTTTCATTCTCACAAAACATTGTTATGGATCTGAATAATGTTATGCCGGTTTAGACTATAGTGAAGAAGTGCACCGGTTAATCAAGGATTTTCGCCCAAGACAAGGTAATTTGAGGGAACAGTTGGTATGGCGGACAAGATAGAAACACCATTTTATTTTTATTTTTTAATTAAATAACTATCCTCAAGTTGGAGTCCTCCAGAGGCCAAGTTTCTTGTCTGAGGGTTTGAGGTTGCCAAAAAACTTGCCCTCCAAAGAACTCCCTTGGCAAAAAGTGTTGCCAAGATGATCTCCATGTCAATTTTTCATCCATGCTTGAAGTTCTCCACCAGAGAAGTCTTGGCAACAGTGTAAACCCCGGCTGATGAAGAACCCATTTCATAGCCAATCATATTGCTCCATTTTCCTAAAATTCTTGACCGGTGCACTTCTTCACTATAGTTTAAACCAACCCTTAAAAAGACATATGTTGCCATGAGATTAGATTATATGCTTGTATTTGATCACTTGTCCAAGAACAAAAGGGATATGAGAATTCATCGCATTTTTCATCCTCATAGACATGATATCATTCATAATTTTGATATTTTGTCCATAAGTTGATTGGTCATGGATTAGAGAACCAGCAAGTGGAGACCGAATAACTTGCTGCTCCCAAGGCTCATCATCCATTTTCTTCTTATTGGATACTGTAGTACCTTTGCCACTTCGGCACTAGTTAAATTATTTTAAGGGAAACCAATTTTTTGGAAATCGTTTTGTTTTATCTCAAAAATTAATATATGAAAAACAATTTTTCTTTAAATCCAGATTGATGAATCTACAAATATAACACATACAAATTACTTGCCTAGAAATAGCGGAAGTGGTAAAGGTACTACGGTATATAGTCCAAAATATAGAGACATCGTTCTAGGCTTGGTAGTCAACACAATGCCATTCGATCATATTTTCTAGATGGACAGTAGATTATGCAGCAATAAGTTTATAAGATACGTGGACCTTATGTGGTCACTCTTATTATATGGCACCTACCTATACTTTACCTTGAGTGGTACACTATATGGCACTCAACTTGTTGTTAATGATGGACACTAAAAAAAAGGCATGTGTTGCAGTGAGATTGAACTCTATACTCATAACCGATTTCTCATCCAAGAACAAAAGCAATATGAGAATTCATCACGGTTTTTCATCCTTGTAGGCATGATATCATCCATAATTTTGATATTTTGTCCTTCAATTGATTGGTTGTGGATTACATAACCAACAAGAGGAAGGTGGATGACTCACCGCCCCCAAGGCTTGTCATCCACTTTCTTCTTGTTTGGATATATACAATCCACAATATAGACATTGTTCTAGTCTTGGTACACTAATGTGATATTTAGTATCACTTACTATTTGGAGTTACACAATGCTATATATTTTTATTATTAATGTAGTTTTCTACCAAGTAAAGGTGTTAATGTTCTATAATGTCCAATCAATCAAATTGACATTTGTTGGTAAAATAAGAGATATATAGTAAATAGATATAGCATTTTGTAATTCCAAATAGTAAGTGAAACCAAATATCATATTTAGTGTAGTTAACACGCCACCATATACCAAACAATGCAGCAATAAGTTTCTAAGGTACATGGACCTTATATGGTCACTCTCATTACATGGCACCTACCTATATTTCACTTGAGTGGTATATGACACTAGGCTTGTAATTAACATCAAACACTCCATACATATATATATATATATATATATATATATAATTGTGATGAGATTGGGGTATATGCTCGTAACCGACCGCCCATTCAAAAACATGAGGGATTCAAGAATTCATCACATTCTTCCATCCTTGGTAACATGATATCATCCATAATTCCAATATTTTGTTCACAAGTCGATTGGTTATGAATTAGATAACGCAACAAGAGGGGAGTGGATGACTCGATGCTCCCAATGCTTATCATCCATCTTCTTGTTGTTGCATATATTGTCCAAAACATCGACATTGTTCTAGGCTCGGTAGTTAACACGATGTCATTTGATCAACATATTCTACATGAACGCCAAACAATGTAGCAATAAGTTTCTAAGGTGGGTGTTGTTGAGTGGTGTTTGTCTTTTTCTTGAGTGTTATATTGCACTGGGTTTGTAGTTAACAAGGCACCATGGGCCTTGGCTTGGTGGTTAGGGCTCATGGCCCCCAATGAGGAGGTTGTGGGTTCTATTCCCCATGCCGGCGTGGTGCTCACCACCTTAGTCCACCCAACTATGGTGGGGGGTCCTTGGACCTTGTTGTATGGGTACCTCAAAGCCCTTTGGGGGGATGCCATGTCCGGTATCTTCAAGGCACTTGTGGCTAGCTAGGAACTAGTATAGTCACTATAGTGTCCATCCTCGAAAGGGGAGAGTAGTATTGTCCCAATGTCCCCTTGTCTGGTGGGCATCGGGTCATTGGCATTATGAACGGACACTTTATTCATGCCGGCCCCTTGCTAAAAAGGGACCGGAGTTTCTATCTATATGTAGTTAACAACGGTCTCTAATATTACATGTATTGCGATGAGCTTGGACAATGTGCTCATCATATATAGACATCATTATAGGCTCAATTGTCATGCCATTCAATCAACAATTTATAGATGGAGGGCAACATTGCATCAATAAGTTTCTAAGGCATATGGGCCTTATGTGATCGCTCTTGTTATTTGGATACCTGTACTTTACACGAGTGCTACTATCCTCCTTGGATGATATCAAGTTTAATAATCGGACATTTAAACTATATTAAAAAGTTAGCTACTGACAAACTTGAAATTTGGTGTTTTCCAAAAACATCACATTGAATTTTTGTTCTAAACTTTGAACTTTTCTTCAAGTCGCCAAGTAACCAAGTAGCTAAGTAACCCTCAGGGATGTCACTAGCGAAAATCGTAGAAACAATGTGCAATAAAACATAGGGTCTAATATATTCATTGTAGATAAATTTTGCAAAAAACGTACATATAATATAAGGGTTTTAAAATAATGAAACATGTTTACATGTAAAATACCATCACATATAATGGCCTCTTTTATCTAGTTAGTACATGTAAAATAGCATGAAAACGATTACTAGGGGTAGCGGGTCTAGGGTAGGGTCTGTGCTAGTGGATGGAAAGAGGTAACTTTTTGTTGAAAAAGGTTGGATGGATGACTTCGCAGGTTGGCTGGCTTGAACGTTACTAAACCAACGTATCCAATGTGGAGTTAATATTCTCTACCTACGTCCCAGGAGGGAAAATTTCAAGACGTTGTTTGAATTGCGATCTTCTTTCCAATATTCTTTGGAAGTATAAGTAAAATAGGGTATTTTTAAATGATTCCCCAAAAAAATTATAATTACTGATAAGGTGTATTAAAATACAAGCATTTACCTTTATTTTGAAAAATACCATACCTTATAATCTTTACTGCAAGGTAAATAGCCCCCCGATAAATAGGTCATGAGCGCACGTGTATGTATTAATTAAAGAGGGAGTGGCCTCCCCGAAGTAACCAAGTAACAAGTAACCTTCTTCAAGTAACTAAGTTACCTTTTGTTCCAAAAAAATTTCTCTCTCAATTCTTATTTCTAGTCTCCTAATTGTTAGTTTCCATTACTAGAACTTCTTTCCGTTAAAACATGTGTGGATAGCAACTTAATAATAATGAAATTGTTGTTAGACACTCTATTTCCATGTAGAGGAGATTTCCTCTTTACATGTATGATAATGCCTCTATTAACCTTCCACTTTCTTATCAACTCTTAAGGAGGCATCCTTGAGTCAATACTCTCAACTTAGTAATTCTTCTTAATTTTCAATCCCTCTTATAATAACCTTCTTCTCATAACAATGTCATTTAGATTCTCAGCTATATGTGTTATAGTCTAATTTTAGCACAATCACAATAGTTGTATTATAGTTTCTACTATAATTGGATTACACTCTATTTTAGTGCAATCAATGTATCTCAGTTCTAGCTATAAATTGAACACGGTCTATTTTTGCAAAACTCTTAATTCTATTTAAATTTTAGCTATAACATATGAAGTCTATTTTTAGATAAAATAAAAAATTGGTAATATATTCATATACTCAATTTTATCATATTAAAGATTATATCATAGCACGTTTTATAGGTGTATAACTTGCAACATAATTATCCTTACCCTTCCCAAACTTTAAGTGGCCCTGGACATATGCAATACTATCACAAACAACCTCACACTTTGACAAGTTCTTGCATTTTAGTAGGTATTCTGGCATGACATGTAGTAGAGCACTACTACCCAAGATACTTTCAACTACCAATTTTTTGAAACTCTAACCCTCTTGTGTTGGTTGCCTTTAACAAAGATACAACCCAACTTTTACCAAATCGGGATGCAATTTTTCCTGGGCATGATGGACCTTCTATTGGGGTTCCATGACATATTGTGCTAGACATATGAGAAAAGGCCTAGACCGCATTTTTAGATTACAATCTCAAGTTTTCTTGGTGCTTCCTATGTTGAGCCCTATTTTTGCACTTAGCTTGTGTACTATGGATCCTCCTAGTTGCAATTTCGGCCAATAACTTCCTACTATGTTGACCTACAACCTGGTGGTTGCATTTGTTTGCTATCCTATCCTCGACAATAATGTTCAACTAAGATCTTACCTATACCAACAAACAAGACAAGATAAACCCCAAACATATGTGGTTTCCTCACCTACACGAGAGAAAAACAAAATTGTTATGCTCATGCATCAATAATATCCTAGTTATCATTGAAATTTGAAGACACTTAGCAGTTCATACCATAAGCACAAAACATAAAAGAACATGTGTATTACTTGAAAGCATGTTGGTTATTTGAAAGCAAGTGGTATAATTCTTCAACTCAAGATATGATAGGAGTTGCTTCAACCTATTGTGGTGTATAGACCTTTGACAAAGTAATTTTGGGCATACTCTTCGTAGTTGGCAAGTTTGGTAGAGGAACACATTTGCAATTCAATAATTGGCATATTGTATTTTTGTGCATCCTAAGTAGTGGTCCACAATTCCCTTTTGTCATCAAAGGCCTCTCAAACTGACCCTTCTCCTTCACCAAAATTCTATGAGGAGTTTGAGGTGGTGTATGAAAAAACTCATCTCTTGATTCACACTCACAAGATTATGGGTCTAAGTCAATACACAACACACAACGTACACACAAAGAATGTTGAGTATGCCCACCGCAACAGCTCCCTGATTCTAGGGAGAGAGGAGAAGTGGATGTGGTTTAGGGTTATCTTCATGTGGGTGACCATTGTTCCATGGTGCCTAAACAAATGACCAAGATGAGATCTTGGTCAATCGTTTGCTCGGATCTTAGGGAAAAATCAACGGCCGAGATCTTCTTGGCTAAACGTGAGCGGGAAGGTGGCGGGATCACCAAAATAGCAAGAATCCTATACACATAATGAACATTGGGCCACATCAATAGAACATTCATTATTGAAGTGTACATCAGAGGTGGATTATTTCATATTTTGCACCCTAGTACCTTGGTGTAAGTGTCATGTGTCCATACATATATTTTATTATGTCCACTTCTATTTCTAAATGTTTTTTTTCATGTAGCCATGTTATTGTGTAATGTTGGTCCATGTTTGGTGTCATACATAAACCTATACAATTGGTATGCAATACATCTTTAGTTCTATTAGTACACAATTGAATGATAAGTGTGAGAAAAAAAAATTGGGATCATTTCAATTATTTTTTGTTGTCCTTTTCATTCCTTAATCCTAAGGTCAATAGTGCTGACAACAACCATAGATAACACTACAGGAATTAAAACGATATGTTAGATAATCCTAATCCTTGTAAATGAACTTTGTGTCTCTATTGATCATGTAATATTAAATGTAGGTCTGATCCAAAATATGGTCCACAATACAAATCTAAGCACACCAACTATGTAAAGTTAACTACTTTAGTCTAATATTATCCATTAAACATTCCTTCTTGGCACTCCAATTGTAAATGGACCCATTTGCGAATGCATTCAAACATGAGAAGTGGTTTGCTTTAAAGGTTTTCTTTAATTTCTCCATACAAACCTTGTGTAATGCTCCAATATTCTTGGTGACAACCTCGTAGAGCATCTGGAATCACTGCTACAAACCACACCTTCCCACCTCAACCCCCAAAACCTCACCAAGAGATGTGGTTGCAAAATTGTCGAGCAAAAATTAGTCTCCATTTGGTGGCCACCAATTTAGGGTTTATATTTTCCACTATACTGCTAGTAAGGTTGAGCATATGCACTACGCATTCTTGAAGATGGCCGTTGAATTGAGATTTAGGGTTTGATAGTGGTGAAGAGGTCGTTGGCTTAAGTCTACTACAATGCATGACAACTAAGTTGCGTTTATTTCACATTTCCCTCAGTTTTTTTGGAGTTGTTGTTAATTTTCATAACATTGATGTTGCTCAATAAGATTGTTTTCTTGCTACTTGTTTAGGGGCTCTCAATGGTGATGCCGAAATGGACTATTTTGTTAGCAGTTATGGACGACTTAGGTGTTTCATAGGTGTATGATAATGTTCTTTAAAAAAAATTATTGAGATTAACAATTAAGAGGTCTCCATTTGGTGTTGTATTCTTACAAATCCGGGGTGTGGTTGATGGGTGCTAGACACTTACACCTCCACCTAGCAAGGTTGTGCAAAGCATAAAAATAATACACGTTACTTGTCGATCCATACCGCATTTGGGATCCTTGGACATGATTATGTATGTGTTTTGAACAATTCCACGTCAACCTTTAGGTAGTGGATCGTTTTTTCTAGTTTTTTTTAGGTTATCATCTATCTCTTTAGTTTGCTATGTCAACAAAATTTGAGATTGTGTTGCCAGAAAAAAAATACCTTGAGAAGCTACTATTGTGTCATTTGGTATTGCTAATGAACTACTAAGTTTTCTCTAACAATTATTGTGCACAACTTGAGAGAGTCTTATTCTAATATCCTTGTCATTGCATTTCATTCAGTATGGCACCCAAACATCGTCTTCGGAAAGTAAAAGTTGAAGGCCATGTATTAAGTAAATGAGAGCAAGAAATAATCAAAATTGTCGTTGTTGTGTTGGAGAGATCATCTCAGAGTTTTGAAAACTTTTCTAATAAGCTCAGTGTTAGAGACCACGAGCTGGATGCTACGAAACAATTGTGTGCTGAAGTAGGCATTGATTCAAACATAATCTTAGAGTTATTTGGTCCTTGAGGGAATGGAGGATGGAAGACTCAACCTTCCAAAATCCTAACAAAAGAAGATGTTGCAAACTATTGGAAGGTGCATGATGCCATTTATGGACATGACCCAAGTAACAATGAGATTAGCAAATTCTGTTTTGTAGGCATGGCTTGTTGAGAAGAGGAGCTACATAGTTCATTGGTCCAAGTTTCCTTTCGATGCTACTAGGTGACAAATGAGTATGAGGAACAACGTTAAAGGGGGGGGGGAATGCAAATGGAGCAAAATAACCGAGCCTTGTCTCTTTCCAAACAATCTCCTACGTCTTCTAAGCAATCTAGCTTCTCAAACTGGACTAAAGGTATTATAGAGAAGGAATCCAACATGGTTGAAGAAGAGAATCATGGATCACGTTTTGTCACGGGAAAATCGGCGTTGATTTTCCTACCTCACACTAGTAGAAAACATGGTAAAAAAGAACCGCAGTCGTTTTCCCATTGCGGTTCTTTTGACCACCCTGATATGCAATCACTAAATGATTGCAGATTTGTTTTTTTTGGTTTACTGACTGAAATTTTAAAATTTTGGGGGCGTGTAATACACCGTTGGAAAGGTATTTTGAAGACCTTTCCAACGGTATATTACAAGCCCCCAAATTCTGAAAATCTTAGTCGGTAAACCAAAAAAACAAATCTGCAGTCGTTTAGTGACTGCAGATCAGGGTGGTCAAAAGAACCGCAATGGGAAAACGACTGCGGTTCTTTTTACCATGTTTTCTACTAGTGTCACCAGATACCCACTACTGAGGGCATTCCTGGTAGAGGCCGAAGACATGTAGAAATTAGGAGAGCCAAAGAGTAGTGCCATGAAGGAAGAAGAGGCAAATTTGAAACGGTTGGTGATTGATTTGGCTACAATGCATATTCATCGAGAAGGAACATGATGATCAAAATTCCCAATATGTCAACATGGTGACCAAAATAACTCGGTTTCAAACTAAAGAGAACATTGCTTGGGCGTTTGTCACAACGGCAACATCTGACCAACTGCAAGATGTACGTGGGCAAGTTACAAAGGCCCTGAATGAATTACATGAAGCAGAAAAGGAGTCAGAATTGCAACTTTACCTGCTCGATTGGCAAAAAGGTTGCATGAAAGAGGGTCAGAAGCCACAAGATTCTTAGGGCCGCTTTACACCTAGAGGCCGGGCCAAACCCCCTTGAGGCCGATTGCATGAAATTTCAACCCTTTTTGGGTTGGAGGCCGGCCTCAACTACACATTATAATAAGATTATAACGGGGGCCAATTTTCCCATATGTAAAGGCCTTAGGGCCAAGAAGCTAGGCCGATTCAATAAATCTAGCATAATCCAACGGATCTAGCATAATCTAGCATAGAGCCGTTTAGTTTTCCACATAATCCAACGGATCTAGTTCGTTAAAAAAAAGCATACTTTATTTAAGAAGTTTTTTTTAGTGAAATATGACATTGGCCCCGAGGCCAAGAATTAGTCCTCCATTTTGGGTGCACCCAATTCAACGAGCTCAGGCCATGTCATAACATACATTTTTTAATTAAAATTGGACCAAATCAGTGCAGAGCTACAAGTCCTTGGACACTAGAACCAGATGAACAAACGTTAGACACCGGTTTAAGAGCAAGTGAAGTTGATGACAGTTGGTCAATACCAATGAGGGAGGCTGAAGTGGAGCCAGGTAGAGCTAATGCAGTTGTTTTCATTAAACCATGCCATGGATGTGGGACGTTCTTTAAATGTAAGGCAATTTGTGTAACTACACTAAATATGATAATTAGTTTCACCAATTCTAATTGTCTTGCTTAATACCAATTGTCTTGCTCAATACTAATTGTAAACCGTGGTATAGTGTCATCAACACTGACTGTTAACCAACATTAGTTGTCACTCCTTGTAAATCTTTTGGGGGATTATAGATTTACTTAGTCGCAAGGACTTACTAAGTGATTTTTCATCCAAATTTGAATCATCCATGACAATATTTCATCACAAGTTGGTGACAAAAGAAGGTAGGGTATTGGCCAATGGATGAACTCATTCATCATCCATGATAGTATTTGTAAACTTATTCATTAGAAGTGTCATCCAAACAGTTACCAGTGACATTAAATACCATATGACACTAAATATCATATTTAGTGTAGTTGTGGGTGTTGCTACCACCCATTTTGCCTAGCAGTTCACGTTGAATTCTTGAAGGCTCGTAGTTTTGGGATTTTTTATTTTTTATTTAAAAAGAAGAAGTTTATGAGACAAAAGGCTGACAAGTCAACGCCAAAGCACAAGAGGCAAACCACATGGCAAGTTTCTATCAAGTAGAGAGGAGATTTCACAACCAGGAATCGAATTGGCAACCTCTTCCTTGAGATTTGGGTATCTCTCCACCATCATCCAGTAGTTTAGGGTCGTCTCGGACCGGGTAGATTTGGGAATTTATGGAGCCCCAAAATACGGACTTCGATGGGAAGCATGTACTACTGGGAGCATGGGAACACATTGGGAACACATTGGGGATGTCCAAAGCACCATACCGGGAGAATATGGTAACTTGTCACCAGGAACATGGGAACATTATGTTGGGAAATTGCAAACATGGCACTATAGTAACGTGACTTTGGGACTTGAGAATGCATCATTGGCAACATGGACGCAAAATCATTCATGTACAAATTGTAACAAGCGTAACAAAATTCTATAAAATCCAATCTAGTGAAAATATGGCTTTGAGCTTTCCATTAAGAATGTAGAAAATTACAAAAGTTGTCAAGGATAATATAATGGACCAGGAACATAGTTAGTTTAAGTCGGTCCAATCAATTTTAGAATTTAAACCAATGGGTATTCACTCATCCCCCACTTGCTTGATGAGATTCCTAAATCAAACAAATGCATGAAAGAGATTAGATTTGGAGTTGTGAAAACATTTATGAGGTTTTTGTGAGCCCAAAAGGGTGCCCACATTTAGTCTTAGACCCTTGAAACGTTAGTTGATGCACTTTGAAGTAGCATGTTACTTCACAAAAATATAAAAAGAGTGAAATGTTAGTCTTAGAAGTACCATGTTGTAAGAGGCTAGGATGTGAGTTGTTATTGTGTTTTTACCTTCGGAAGGATTTGAGTGAATGAGGATAGGTAAGGAGAACTTGGATTGAGTAGTTAGTGAGTAGGCTAGTACAAATGGATGGAGACAACCAAAGTGACTCAAGAGGCAAGTGCATTCGAATTGGGATGAATGGAGGATCACATGGAGCGCACAAGTGGACCACCTCATCATGGCCACTTAATGGGGAAGGTCCAAGGAAGAATGCAAGGTGGAGGATAAGCAAATTCTCAAAGCACCAATCAAATCACGAGTTAAGCATCGTGGTTTGAATTAAGTGGTGAGCAACGATTTGGGAAAGTAAGGGGAGAAAGTTATGGCGGCGGAAAGCGAAGGAGGCTAAGTTTGGGTTGAAGCATCCCAAGTTTGGTAAAGTGTGGTAGGTAGAAAGCCAAGGCTAGTTAAATGTTCGAATTAGGATCCTTGTTGATCATTTGAGGGAGGAAGGCTTAGAAGATAGGATTGGCGCCTACTAAGTAGGAGGAAATCTCAAGGGCTTATCGTGAGCCTTGAGGGTGCTCACCCCCTCAAGCTTACTATATAATCCCTCATTCTTCCCTCACTCATCCTCTCTTTCCTTTGTGCTCCAAGGCACCCCACGAGTTATAAGTGTGGGTGTGGGAAGCCATATTGGAGCACATGTGTGTGCTTAGTTTTTAGTTTGAGAGCCAAGGCTTGTTAGCCTTGAAGAGGGCTTGACCTCTTGGTAGAATTAGTGTTGACGTGAAGGATTTTAAAGTTAATTCATGATTCCAATTTGTGGTACTTAAAGTTCATGTTTTGAATACACGTGGTTGCAAGTTCCATGTTTAAGAGTTGAGCACTTGAGGTTGTGATGAGTGCAAAAATATACTTGTGTGGATTAGTTAGTCTTAGTGAAGTTAGGAAATTCTCTCTCCCCCTCTCCTCTCTAGGATTTTAGGATTTTAGGATTAGAGAAGAATTGTGTGATTAGAAAGGGGTTGTTAGTAGAATTAGGAAAATTAGGTAGGAAGATTAGTTAAGGGCTTGAATAATTAGTGAGGTAGTTGGGGATTACAACTACAAAGTTGTGGGTTCACGAAGGAGTTGGGTTCATGAAGGAGTTGGGTTTATGAAGGAGCTAGGTTTATGTAATTAGAAAGTAAAGAGATGGGTTCATGAAGGAGCTTAGTAGATAGCCTACTTAATTAGCTCATAGACAAGTAGTTAGTTACATTATGCTAGTTAGTGTTATGTGTGGCTTCCACAAGTAAATGTATTTGAGATTGACTATAGAGAATAGTGTTTTTTTAAACACTTGCATCCTCTCTTTAAAAATAAACCACGTGCACAAATTAATGGAGAATGTGGAGCACTCTCGCGATGGCAAGACAAAGGAAGCAAAGACCAAAGAGGAATGTGAGCCCAAACCCACTACTCGGACTACGGACGCTTAAGGGTGGGGGGTTTGGCCTCACATAATTGGTGCGTCCGCCGGGAGCGAAGCGGAAGGTAGTTACAAGACTTGGAGGCAACTAGGAAAAATTGGAGACACAAACTTGAGAGAAGGGAAGGAGCACCCGAAACTCGGTAAGTATTCTCTCTTTGGGTTACATTTGAATTCATTGTATTTCAACTATTCCTTGGAATGAATTGCATTGTCAATTACGCAAATTCATTTTTGAGGAAGGAGCGCGGCGAAGGTACGTCCTCAACCTTTTTGGGGATTTGCTAAGAACTTAAAAGGAACCTATAACCGAGTAGCTCATTAAAACATTAGAGGGTAAATTCACCTTAGGACATTGAACTTTGACACTCACCTCGGGGTGAGTCTCAAAGTTTTGGGAGTTGTCATTTCATGCTCTAGATTAAATTAATATTTCACAAAGTTTATGGTGTTGTTACATTGAGTCACGATTGAGGGGAGTGCTAACTCACAGGGGGATGCGATTGCTCAAGGTATGTTTATTTCTTCAAAGTGAACTCATTAACTAATTAAGGAATGCCTTTTGTACTCGTGATTGTTGTTATCCGTTGTAGAGGGTAATTCCCGAATTGTGGATGGTGTGAGAAGTTGAAGGGTGAAGCCTCGACTTTTAACATAATCTACTCGGAAGGTCACCCCCTCACAATCGGTATTGTGGTGAGTGTTAATTTGCGGGAAGGTGCGGAGGTGATGCTCCGACTTAACCAAAAAATTAACATGAACATGCCTATCCCCTATTGGGATTCTTTCACCTAAGTGGGCTTGCAGGTTCTTTTCCTCACCTCCTAAAAAATTATAACCACACCAAGACAAGTGAAAATATTAAGAGGGGAATTGCTAGGATTATGTGTGGTCAAGTGAGGGTCGATCGATTCTTATGGAATGCAAGGTAGGACTCGCTCACAAAAACCAAGTTTGATAGTAGGACTAGAGAAATCTACTCGAAAGAGGCGGTCCTCTAAAATCAGTGATAGATTAGAACAAGATAATGTTAGAATAGAGAGTTGTTTGAACGTCGAACCTAGGACTAGGTCAATTCTAGACACCTTAGAACTTGGAGCTCAACTTGAAGAGGAGATCACTCCCTCCAAATTGAGTGGTGAAACTTCTTCGGAAAATTACACACTTAGAGAAGAATTCCCGGTAGAAGTTGATAGGGGATTGTTGAATAGTTCACCGGTCACCATGGCCGAGGAACGGGGGATGGATCCACCACCCATACCCCCAATTCCGCCCATACCTCCTATACCTCCAATAGACCCATTGGTTAGGCCAAGAGGCCTACCAATTGTGGTTCCACAAAATTTAGCGGCGATGGATATGCCATCTCATCTCCCTAAATTTTATGGGACCAAGGATGAGGACCCCTCTCGGCACATGGAACGGTATATCGAACGGTTGGCTAGCTTCCTCATAACCGACCCGGGTTATTGGTTAGTGTGGTTTCCTACCACTCTAGAGGGGGAAGCCTATGAATGGTATCGGGATCATGCCGAGGGACATTTTAGGGGATGGGAACAATTACAAAGGGAGTTTCTTAACGAATTTAGGCCGGAAGTGGGTCAAAGTACCGCATTAAGGGCATTGTCGTCATTGAAGCAAGGAAGGGAGGAAGAAATTTCGGCTTACATTAGGAGGTTTGATTTAGTGTGCACTAGATTTGTGGGTACCATGCTCAACGACGACACGCTAAAGCAATTTTTCATTCAAGGGTTTTTTAAGTCCGGAACTATTAGGGGTGTTCTAGAAAGGAATCCCTTGACCTTGGCGGATGCCAAGCGTGCGGCTAGAGATATTGAAAACTTGGATAAAGATCACGAAAGGCTATGGAGAAGGGAGGATGAATTGATCCCACAATTCATCCCCATACGCCCTAGGGTGGTAGCGGTAGAACCCGCTAAGTATGAGAACCAAATTCCATATGCCATTGTGGACACCGGCCCCCGACCTTTAGCGGTTAGGGAACCGGCACCTCTTTTGGCACTACCGGCCCCTAGAACGAATCCACACTTGGAGGAGGTTGAGAGAAGACTAGGTGCTAGCCAACTAGGATTCCAAGAGGCTATGATAAAACAAATGCAAAGCCTCACGGATCAAATGTCATTAATGATCCGGAGTCAACAACCGGGGCCTCCACCCCCGGTTGAGTCGGGTAGGCATTCTTCCGGATTATGGTGTGTCCAATGTGGCCAACCGGGCCACACGCGTCAATTTTGTAGAAGTGGACAAAACCGTGACCAAAGAGGAAACGGTAACCCACCTCAACAAAATCAACGAGGTCAAGCGCCACCTCACTATGGAAATGGAAGCAATAGAGGACCACAACCTAGAGGGCAAGGTGGCCAAAATTTAGAGAAGAAGGAATTTCATCCCTTTTGTGGAAGGTGGCACGCTCAAGGACAATGTTGGTCCGAAGGTCAAGAGTTTAATTGTAGCAATTGTGGAGGAAGTCATCCCTCGGATACGTGTCGCCAACCGGACAAAATAATTAATGTCCCTTACCCGGTGGCTAATCCACAACAACAAGCAAGGGATAATATGCGAGGTGCTAGGCCACAAGGAGTACCGGCCAATGAACTTAGGCCACCTAACTTATACTATGACCATAGTAATGCTAGGCAAACTTTTCATCCACCGGCGGGCTTGCAAACTACAACCGGTTACATTCCAATACAAAATAGACAAGGAGTTCCACCTAATGGTAGTAACGGGAGACAAGCGCCTCCAACGGATCCGGGACCATCTAACTCCCAAGATGTTAGGTTCATGGATGGAGTGTTGGAGGCCACATGTGATGACATGCTTCCTCTCCCAACGAGAATTGGAGAGGAGCAAAGTCAATGGCCTCCTCACACCAATGCTATTACATATGAGTTAGTGAAGGGTAAGGGTGTGGTTGAAGAAGCACCTGCACTAGCGGTAACTACTAGGGCTAGGAGAGGGGATGCCCCGTTGGAGGTAGGAATAGGAGAGCAAGGAAATTACTCTTCGGATGAAGAGATTAATCTCTCCGAGTTGGATAGGGTAGCTAGAAGAGCTACTAAGGATGTGGAGAGGGAAAATATAATTTTACAAGATAGGGAGAGGACTAATGCGGTACATGACTTGGATAATAGCGATGTGGGTGAATGGGAAGGACCGGGGGTTCCCGTAGACGAATTCGACGTAGTGGGTAATTCTAAGGTGGAAAGATCTACCGGGTACGACTTGTGGGCGGACCTTAGTACACTCAAGGCGGATATTACTTTCGGCCAACTATTGGAAATTTCACCCACGGCAAGGAAAACATTAAAGGAGGGAATGCCGGTACACAAGAGGATGAGGAAGGTGAAAGCTAAAATAGCCGCTAGGATCCAATCACAAGGTGGAAGAGACGTGAAAGCTATAGAAATAGAAGTTGTTATAGTAGATAAGGTGGTTCCTAATGTGCTAGTCGACGGAGGGAGTAGTCTAAATATACTACCGGAGGATACTATGAAAAAATTGGGACTTGGACTCACGGGGCCTTCACCTTTGGTCATAAATATGGCAAATCAAAGTTCGACTACGCCTTTGGGGATGATCAAGGATTGTAGAATGACTACGGGAGGCGAGGAGTACTTGGTCACCTTCCATGTCATTAAAATGCACTCCAACAAGGACACCTTCCCCATTTTGCTAGGTAGGCCTTGGTTGCGGATGGCGAATGCTATGGTCAATTGGGGTGGACCTAAACCATCCATCACTTATGGTCCGGAGGGTAATAGGGTCATAGTGTCCATTGGTTCATTAGAAGGATGGATGAAGAAGGAGATGTATTTGCCATTGGAGAAGGAAATTGATGACTTAAACGAGAATGAGATTGGCAAGGCATTGGTGGGAGTCGTCCATCCCGAAGGTCAAAGGGTTGTTATAGATTCGGGCTCGGGAAGTCTAGGTCCTAATTTTTACAATTATGGGGATAATGGGGATTATGCCCAATGGCTAAGGGAGTACCCCGAGTCCGAGGTTGATGTAATGGTTACATTTCACCAAGTAGGCTTAGGGAGTGAATTTCCTAGTGTTAGTTTAGGAGAGGGCTCATTGTTGGAGCCATGTGAGGTGCTCACCGAGGAAGAGTGGGTTAGCGGTGGGTTAACACCTTGGGTAGATGACGTGGAAGAGGGTGAGGTTAGTTTAATTCATGTAGATGGGACTCAAGAGGAGGATGTGATTATTGAGTCATCGAAATTGGAGGAGCCTTTACATTTCAAGACCACGTCTACGGGGATAGTTGTAGGTCAAGATGTGAAAGATTACCCCAATGTGCCTTCCGATTGGTATCGGAACAAAGAGGAACAAGCACATGTGTCGGAAGCGGATTGGCGGTACGTGGATGTGAAATTAAAGAATGGAAAAACCCGACAAATGAAGATGGGTTCCAAATTGGGGGAGAAAGAGGTTAGGGAGTATAGCAATTTGGTGGATGAGTTTAGTGATACTTTTGCATGGTCCTACGATGAGCTTAAGGGAATTCCTAGGGAAATGGTAGAGCACCGGATTCCTTTAATTCCGGGGGCGAGGCCAATTAGACAAAAGGAGAGGAGGATGAATCCTCAATTGCAATTGTTGGTGAAAGCGGAATTGGAAAGGTTATTGAAGGCCGGGTTTATCAAGCCGGTGGAAATCACGGATTGGGTTTCTCCTATGGTCTTAGTAAAGAAAAAAAATGGGAAATTAAGGGTTTGTGTCGACTATAGGAAATTGAATTCGTGCACACAAAAGGATCACTTCCCCTTACCTTTTATCACCTTGTTGCTTGAGGAGGTTGGAGGTCATTCGCGATATACCTTTATGGATGGGTATGCGGGTTATAATCAAATTTCCATAGCCCTCCAAGATATCCATAAAACGGCTTTTACTACACCTTGGGGTACTTTTGTGTGGGTAGTGATGCCATTTGGGTTATGTAATGCCCCGGCTACTTTCCAACGATTAGTAATGTATATCTTCACCGACTTGTTGTTCAAATCCATGACCGTCTTTGTGGACGATTTTAGCACACAAAGTAATGTGGACGATCACCTACATTGTGTTAGGGAGGCATTGGTTAGGTGTAGGAAGATGAGGTTAGCATTGAACCCGGATAAGACATTTTTGGGAGTGAATAAGGGAGTGTTGTTGGGTTATGTTGTTAGTGAGAAAGGTAGAGAACCCGATCCGGATAAGATTGCGGCCATAAGCGACTTGGCAACTCCAACCAATTCCAAGGGGATCTCTAAGTTGTTAGGACATGTGGGATGGTACCGGGAACTTATTCCTAATTTTTCAAAGATAGCGGTGCCCATTACCCATTTGCTCAAAAAGGATGTCAAATTCGAGTGGACGGATGCTTGTCAAAAAGCCTTTGAGGAATTGCGGGATAGGTTGAGCACCTATCCGGTGTTGATACCACCCAATTGGGGTAAACCTTTTCACGTCTATTGTGATGCTAGTAATGTGGCAATAGGGAGTGCGCTTTGTCAAGCAACGGGAGAAAAAGAGAAGGATCAACCTATAGCTTATGCGAGTAAGCAATTGACCCCCGCCGAAAGAAACTACTCTACAACGGAGAGGGAGTGCCTAGCCATGGTGTTTTCCGTTAAAAAGTTTAGGCATTACCTCATGTGCAACCCGGTTGTATTTTTTGTTGACCACATGGCTATCAAGTATCTAGTTAACAAGGCGGAGTTAAGTGGTAGGTTAGCTAGGTGGGTTTTGTTATTAGAAGAATTCGACTACACGGTGGAATATAAACCGGGTCGTATGCATTTACAAGCGGACCACTTGTCTAGGTTGTCGGAGGAGATAGGAAAAAATCCGGTAAATGATATGTTAGTAGATGATAGCCTCTTTGTGGTCACTTCTACACCGGAGTGGTATGCGGGCATAGTGGAATTTCTAACAACCCACAAGTTGCCCAAAGAGTGGACAAAAGAAGAGAGAAGGAAGGTGAGGGTAAATAGTAGGCAATTTGTTGTAGTGGGCCATAGGTTGTTTAGAAGGGGGTCCGATGGTATTTTACGACGATGCGTGTCAAAAATGGAGGTTGAAGCGATTTTAATCGCTTGCCACGATAGCGCTTGCGGCGGTCACTTCTCGGGTCAACTCACCGGGCAAAAAATACTTAGAGCGGGCTACTTTTGGTCTACACTATTTAAGGACGCCCATGACTATGTAAGGAAATGCGACGCTTGCCAACGGTATGTCCGAAACGACCTTAGAATGGAGATGCCTTTACATGTATCATTACCCTTAATTCCTTTCGAAAAATGGGGCATCGACTATGTGGGTGAGGTCCATCCCCAATCTTCAAAAGGAATGAAATATATTGTGGTGGCAACCGAGTACCTCACCAAGTGGGCGGAAGCCAAAGCGGTGAAGACCGACACGGCGGAACACGCGGCAACATTTATGTACGAAAACATAATTTCGCGGTTCGGGGTGCCGAAGATCCTAGTAAGCGATAGGGGTACTCACTTTTTGAATGACTTGATTCGAGAGATGACAGAGAAATTTAAAATTGATCACCGGAAGACTACTCCCTACCACCCACAAACCAATGGACAAACGGAAAGGGTTAACGGAATTTTGGTGAGTATACTACGCAAGACGGTTATAGACTCGAAGCGGGATTGGGATACGAAACTAACGGCGGCACTTTGGGCATACCGTACAACCTATAAGGTAACTACGCGTGCTACACCATTTTCCTTAGTCTATGGTCTTGAAGCGACACTACCAATCGAATATGAAGTCGAGTCACTTAGGGTGGCCGTGAGTACGAGACTTACCGAAAGTCAATCCTTACGAAATCGACTAACCGATTTGGAAGCACTTGACGAAGGGAGGAGAATGGCGGCTCAACATATTGAGGCAATCCAAAGAAGGAGAAAGATTACTTTCGACAAACGACATAAGAGAAGGGCCCTAACACCGGGAATGATGGTCATGATTCAAGACGCACGAAAGCTTGAATTTCCGGCGAAATTCGATGCAATATGGTTAGGACCTTACCTTGTCTATGAGGTCTTTCCTAATAATTCAATTCAATTGGAAACGTTGAATGGTGAGCTTTTTCCTACCCGTACATCGGGAAGTAGATGTAAGGAGTACCGAGCTTGACTAGGCAACTTACCCTTGGAGCAAGAGATGTTTGGATTCATCCCCCGATGGTCGCCAATTATGTGAGCCCAAAAGGGTGCCCACATTTAGTCTTAGACCCTTGAAACGTTAGTTGATGCACTTTGAAGTAGCATGTTACTTCACAAAAATATAAAAAGAGTGAAATGTTAGTCTTAGAAGTACCATGTTGTAAGAGGCTAGGATGTGAGTTGTTATTGTGTTTTTACCTTCGGAAGGATTTGAGTGAATGAGGATAGGTAAGGAGAACTTGGATTGAGTAGTTAGTGAGTAGGCTAGTACAAATGGATGGAGACAACCAAAGTGACTCAAGAGGCAAGTGCATTCGAATTGGGATGAATGGAGGATCACATGGAGCGCACAAGTGGACCACCTCATCATGGCCACTTAATGGGGAAGGTCCAAGGAAGAATGCAAGGTGGAGGATAAGCAAATTCTCAAAGCACCAATCAAATCACGAGTTAAGCATCGTGGTTTGAATTAAGTGGTGAGCAACGATTTGGGAAAGTAAGGGGAGAAAGTTATGGCGGCGGAAAGCGAAGGAGGCTAAGTTTGGGTTGAAGCATCCCAAGTTTGGTAAAGTGTGGTAGGTAGAAAGCCAAGGCTAGTTAAATGTTCGAATTAGGATCCTTGTTGATCATTTGAGGGAGGAAGGCTTAGAAGATAGGATTGGCGCCTACTAAGTAGGAGGAAATCTCAAGGGCTTATCGTGAGCCTTGAGGGTGCTCACCCCCTCAAGCTTACTATATAATCCCTCATTCTTCCCTCACTCATCCTCTCTTTCCTTTGTGCTCCAAGGCACCCCACGAGTTATAAGTGTGGGTGTGGGAAGCCATATTGGAGCACATGTGTGTGCTTAGTTTTTAGTTTGAGAGCCAAGGCTTGTTAGCCTTGAAGAGGGCTTGACCTCTTGGTAGAATTAGTGTTGACGTGAAGGATTTTAAAGTTAATTCATGATTCCAATTTGTGGTACTTAAAGTTCATGTTTTGAATACACGTGGTTGCAAGTTCCATGTTTAAGAGTTGAGCACTTGAGGTTGTGATGAGTGCAAAAATATACTTGTGTGGATTAGTTAGTCTTAGTGAAGTTAGGAAATTCTCTCTCCCCCTCTCCTCTCTAGGATTTTAGGATTTTAGGATTAGAGAAGAATTGTGTGATTAGAAAGGGGTTGTTAGTAGAATTAGGAAAATTAGGTAGGAAGATTAGTTAAGGGCTTGAATAATTAGTGAGGTAGTTGGGGATTACAACTACAAAGTTGTGGGTTCACGAAGGAGTTGGGTTCATGAAGGAGTTGGGTTTATGAAGGAGCTAGGTTTATGTAATTAGAAAGTAAAGAGATGGGTTCATGAAGGAGCTTAGTAGATAGCCTACTTAATTAGCTCATAGACAAGTAGTTAGTTACATTATGCTAGTTAGTGTTATGTGTGGCTTCCACAAGTAAATGTATTTGAGATTGACTATAGAGAATAGTGTTTTTTTAAACACTTGCATCCTCTCTTTAAAAATAAACCACGTGCACAAATTAATGGAGAATGTGGAGCACTCTCGCGATGGCAAGACAAAGGAAGCAAAGACCAAAGAGGAATGTGAGCCCAAACCCACTACTCGGACTACGGACGCTTAAGGGTGGGGGGTTTGGCCTCACAGTTTTCATTAACCTTAAATGTTTTAGACCTTGGACAACTAACAAACTAATTCAACTATTAATTAACTAATTGCCTTTTGTAACTATAGTTGTTTGCGATTTGACCTGCTAAAAAATCTAGTTAACTATAGTTGTTTTAAATTTGGTCTGCCAAAAAATCTAGTTAACTAAATATGTAATTAACTAAAGTTGAGTGCAACCTACTCACGAAATTATGTTGTAGTGTTGTAGTGTCACTAGTGTGTTATTTGTATTGGTGGTGTACATGGAGGTTATTCCAGAGCCCAACACTATGAGTGATCATATGAAGGTGTTTCTTGATGATCCTCAGTGGCCCGAGCATATTAAAGACCCTCAACTGAAGCAAATCAAGAGGCAAACTTCTTCCAATATATAATAATACTTGAATTTTTTCTAATTAACTATAGTTGTTCTTCAAATCGGTTTGAAACTGTTCTAGTTAACTATAGTTATTTTGGCAATTGTCCAAGGTCTGAAATATTTGCTGGATTTGGGAATAGGTAGAAGTCCAAGGTTTCACCACATCAAGTGGATAGGAATGTGCAACTTATCATCTTCAAAACACAAGTAATGTTATACATTTGTTGACGTAGGTTACAATAATCCAGATGTTCCATTGAATGGGTGAATATCCATGGCCCTCGTGATGGTCTTAATACAATAAATAAATAATAAAAATGGTGACCACATGAAACATAAAGGTCTCTCTAGACCAAGAGAAAGTTTGAGGGTTCTCTAGACCAAGTCAAAGTTTGAGGTTTCTCTAAATCAACTGAAACTTAAAGGTCTCCCAATACCAAGTAAAAGTTTTGGGTTTTAGTAGACCAAGTGAGAGTCAGTTTAAAAGTATCCAATAAACTAAACTCACAAAAGTTCTAGTCAACCAAGTAGTAACTTGGGTATTCATTATTCACCAAGTGCAAGTCTTGCGTTTCTCTAGACCAAGAGAAAGTTTGAGGGTGCTCTAGACCAAGTGAAAGTTTGAGGTTTCCAATAAACTAAAACTTTCAAAATTTCTAATCAACTAAGCACGCCTTTTACTTGACCCCATGGTTTACCATTTGAAGTTACGTGTTGCTATTGTTTTGCCAAGAGTATCATTTTTTACCAAATTAGTTGAATTGTGATCCTTGACATGCAAACTATCCATTTATGTTATCTGGGTAAGAAATGACACATTATAGAACATTATGGCAACACGTAACTCCAAATGGAAAACCACAATACCATGTGTAAAAGGTGTAATAACTTGGGTCTTCTTTTTCTATCAAATGGAAGTTTGGGTTACCCTAGACCAAGTGCAAGTTTTAGGTGTCTCTAGACCAAGAGAAGGTTTGGGTTCCAACAGACTGGCAAGAGAGGGGTTTTTTTTTGAGACATAAAACCGACAGGCCAGCACCAAAGCACAGGAGGCAGTTGACCACCTAGCAAGTTTCTGTTAGGTAGAGAGGAGATTTCACAGCTGGGATTCGAACCGCCAACCTCTTCCTTGAGATTTGGGTATCTCTCCACCATCATCTAGTAGTTTAGGGTTGCCTCGGACCAAGCAAGAGAAGGTTTGAGGTTACTCTAGACCAAGTGAAAATCAATACGAATCTAAACAACCTGCCAGACTTTGATTAGCACAAACCCCAACATCATTGATCCATTTAGTAACATACAGTAGATTTGATGCAACAAGCTGATCTCTTCTTACACCCGCGGGTGTTGAAGCAGGCGCAACACGAGTTGAAAGACAATGGTGCCGCGCACATGAGTGACCATCAGCCGCTCTGCCTAGCGGAGGCGATGATTCTCATCCAGCTCCGCTGGCGAGAGTGGCGAAGCGGACTGTCTGCCCAAGTCCAAAAGCCACGGCTCCGCCGCTCTCCCCCAAATAATTCCCCAGCAAGTTTCTTACTGCGGAACTTCAACACTCTCAAACTTCCTCTCTCCTTTCTCTCTCACAAGTAAAAAAGGATCGGGAAAGATGAATGCCGGAGGCAGGCAGAGGCAAAGGCTGGGGCAGCAAGGCACTCTCCACCCGCCTGGAGTGTGAGCTTGTCGCACGCACCCCTGGCCAACCAACTGCAGGGGGCCACGTGGACCTCCGCCATGCGGTTGGCGGGGTGGACCGGCGCCCATATGCACAAGGCTAATGGTCGCCCCTTGACCACCTTGTGCAAGAACCAGACATCCCAAACCCCTAGCCCTTCATCATCTCTCCACCAAAGCATCCACCATCTTAGAGTATCTCTCCTCCCATAACACAAATCCCTAACCGTGCATCAACACATAATGGGGAGAGGAGAGGGAGCAATGACAATAAAGGAAGAGTTTAGGGTTTAGGGTCCACCAATGGCTACAATGCCATCTAATGGTGGAAGAGTGTCAAACAAGGTGCGAGATGGCATCCATTTTTGAATGGTATATGGCAAGGCTTGTAGTTGTACACTGACACCAAATGGACACGTGTTACAATGAGATTGCAAAATGTAAGTTAAGTGGTTCTTAAACGGGCACTTTTCTCTTTGCACCCACTTCTCGTAGGATATAAATAAAGACATAATTTGTGTGAGGTGATTAGCAAATTCAAATAATGTAGAAGCAGATAATGTAGTGATAATGCAGAAGTAGAGGTGAGGCATTGGCTAACAACTATTGATGTTGAAGATGAAGATGGGCACCATAACCCGACGTCCAAATGCTACAACGGCCCCCAAAACACTACAGTTTACATCAACAATCTCATTACCGGAACAAGGAGCAACCAGAAGAAGAAGAGAAGAAAAACCACCTACGAGCTCCACCCTCACTCCACCTGCAAGCTCCACAATGAAAAACCTTTAGGGTTTCCAAAGAGTGGTTTCCTCCCTCTCATCCTAGACCTTAAATTTCATGGATGAATGCGGTTCGTATATTGGATGAAATATTCATTTGGACCTATTCTAGATTACCAACTCCATTATAATCGACTATGGGCCTACAAGTAGAAATACAACTAGGATTATATGAATAATATTCCTTGTATATTTACAAAGCTAGAATAAATAATACACTTACCTTATGTATTATTTGTAACCCTCAAGCACAATTAGTGCCCCTTTTGTGCACCCACATGGGTCCATATTTTTGACAATGAGTGCACCCCCAAGGTTTGTACGTGGTATGAAGAGTCCACCCCCCAGGGTGCGACGTGATGTTGTCACGTCCATTTGCACATCCTTCACTGTACTTCTATAACATGGCTCAAGTGGACGACTCATGCTGTCGATGTAGAATTGACTTACAAGGTAATTATTCCGAGGTGATTAGCAAATTCAAATCGTGCTCATAACCACTTTCCTCATGATTTTCAAAGATTGCATGAAATTCTTATTCATTGTCAAATGGAAATTTTTATGATTTTTTAATGATTTCCCCCAATTATATTGACCAATACATCTAGAATAATTTTAAAAATTGAGCATATGCCTCAAATTCTTTTCAACATGAGTCGTTTTAGTGATCATTCTTAGATTCACTCCCAACCATACATCACTCAAATAAAGGTGTTTGTTTAAGATCAAACACCAAACTAGGCACATCTATCTTATTCAAATTTAGGTTGAGCACTTCATGAAGTATTGAAATAAACATCCATGGAATTCTTATAATCAAGTTTATGGAGGCAATAATTTTTTTAATAAATATGTAAGGAGAAAAAAGGACTAAAATAATCTTATATTTCATCACTTGATACAATCACAAAAAAGAAAGTTGAGAATGTTCATACCATCAACTTGGGTTCATACCATGATCATACCAACGTTTTACCGGTATATTGGAGAATGTATGGTATCAAAGAACTTACCCATGGGTACCAAAATTGTAATACCAATAAATATTGATCTAACCAAGGGGTATATCTCACCCTCCACGGAAAAACTAAACTGGTTAAAAATAGCCATGAGTCCAAAAGGGCGTCAAGATTGCAGTAAAACAATAAAACTCGATTTCTAGCAAAGGAAATAGTAAACTAGCTAAACATAGTCACGCGTCCAAAAGGGTGTCAAGAATGTAGCAAACAATAAAACTCGATTTTTAGCAAAGGCAACCCAACTTCTATTTTTAACCAGTTTAGTTTTTCCGTGGAGGGTGAGATATGATATCAAGGCGAGAGAATATCTTGACCACCAAGCTAAGTGACCCTATAATTTTCATTTAGGTCACATTGGACCGACTGGAACCATCACTAAATCCAAGGTGTTGGGTACTAACATGATGATTCTTTCCATCATATTTGCAATATTGTAACATTCAAATAATGAAATGATAGCATGATTTATTGAGTTGTTTCTATAACTTCCACAAGAAGAATCCTTGTCCATTTCAACCATGGCATCAATGACCAATTGTCCTAAACAACTTATTATGCTACACATATCCAACTCACATGCTATGACATGTCCAACTTTGAAGTCATTCTAAAGTCATTTAGATTACTTAAAAATGAACTCTATTCAATACCACCCAACATATTCATTTATTGTCAACCATTTATCATCCACTACATTCATTTGTACCTGGTGTGGCTAATTTGTAGTCATTCATTGCTTGTCCTTTAACGACTTAAACTACACTATGACTCTCCACTAGCATGCATCTATGATGTGGCATGGATGTCTATTGAATGATGGGAAAACATAAAATATTTGTATTATCGTCATTCACTACAATAATGATTTGTCAAAAGAACGACTAGCATCACAAACTACTATGACGAATGATGTTCAAGAAGTTTAGGTGGCTTGCCATTGAGTCTACAATGACATCAACAATTGGTGCATTTTAACAAATTTACCATATATTCAACATTTCGCTAGCATATACAAGTATTCTCACTAGTATTCTCATTTGAGGTTTATGTGGATAGAATGGAAGTTGTTTAAGGGTGTAACCATGGTCAATTAGACCATTATATAAACTTTTGGGACTTGATTAAAGTATAGAGCAAGTCAAGAAGTATCCCAAGGGGAATTGGCGGAAGCCTAGGTTTCTCAACTACAGCTTAGTTCTAACACAAAGAAAGTTGTGTCCTTACTGTTGGGTATTTTTATGGGTTGGAACTCAAGTCCCCAAAGCCGATGGAGTAACCTTATCGTCAAGTTGCTCTTTTTCCTAGGGTTTCTGCCCAACGTCTATTTGCTAGCTTGTTCTTTGTCATCACAAATTGGTGCACAAACATTGATGGAAAACATGCTCGGCAAGTCCGCCTAATTTTTCCTTGGTGATGAAGTGGATACTTATGGTCTTTGTATCAATCCAATGTCTTTGAGCAGGAGGTTAGAAGTTTGAGGGGGTACAAGTAAGGTCAATGTTTATGGAGCCACTTATGTATCGGAATGAATAGGAGATAAGATTGCACAAGCATAGACACCTATACAAAGGCATATGAACAATGCTTGGAGTGAGATGATCTCATGCTCTCCTTGCTTTGCCTTTTATTGCTTTTCTTCTCTTCATTGGTTCATACAAACAATATGGGATAAGTCTTATCCCTCTTCGGACTAGCATGGTAGCCTTATTGTAACCTTATTCTTTCTCATGCCTCGTCCATTATATTTCTATTGACTACGAGCAATCTAATGCTCTACTCTCTACATTATGTTGCAACAACAAAGAAGTTTCGGTATTTGTATAGGATCTTCACCTTCTTAGTCTAACCAATGATGGCCCTTTTGATATGTGTTGAGCATCATAATAGCCTTCTTTGTGGTGAAGCACGAAGGAGGGTTCATGTGCATGCTCTTGAGCCAAAACCCAAAGTTTTAGGAAAATCTCAGTTATCGAGACAGGAGAAGGAGAAGCTATAGAACACTAATGTAGTTTTTGACCGCTCACTTTGGAAGGTGGATGATTTCTCTACACGATTAAGTTTGGCACTTGTGAGGCAAATGATTTGAAGCCTAAGGTAAATGAGCACCTTGCACAAGAGGAATGTGACGAGTTACTCAAGATGCACAATATTGTTTATGCACGTCGTCCTGCAAATGGTGATTAAGGTAGAGGGTGCTAAATCCAACACCCCATCCAAAACCAACACCTATAAACGCCTCCCAATTGCCAACACTCTACAACCTTGAACCGTTACCCAGCGGTGTAGGAGTGTTTGGGCCCACGGAGTGACGGTTTTAGGTGCCATTAGTGGTGCCGCCTCATAGCGGCCTCCACTACTTCCACGTAGGGTAGGTAATGGGCTCCACTCTATCTCGGGTTAGTTCAAGGTGGGATTAGGGTGGCTTGTCAATGCCTATTCTAGCCATTCTATTCACAACGCCAAGGAGGTAGGCCCACAAAGCACAAAAGGGTCATTCCCCAGGATGCAAGGGGGTTGGTTCCCGGGATGCAAGGTGATGGTTTTGCAAGCGAACCGGGTGGGATCATGGAGGTAGCCCCGTGGCTTTGCATACCATTCTTACTTGGGCTTTGATGTAATTTGGGTCTAGTACCCAACTATATTGTGTTGGTTCTAGGCAATGAAGGTGGGGTCCTCATCAAATGCAAGGTTGCCATACACGGGGCCTATGGATTGGTTTAAGGAAGCTAGTAGTTTTGACTTTGAATATTCATCAAATATTCAATTGAGACTAAAAATATTTTTTCTTTCTTGATACCTATGTTTAGCCCAAAGGCTAACATGAATATATATTCTTTTATATCAACCACATACCCATATGTATGTGCAATAGCTTAAAGTGTTGGTTTAAGCAACCTCTACCTTACTCTGCCATATTTGTACGAGGTTGGCCAACACACCGAGATGGCAACCAATGCATGTCAACTGGGTGCGAAATGCATATGATTGCACTCAAGCAATTCAAAAGAGTGAGATGACCAACTGTTGCGCCTTGAACACAAACTACCATTTCAAGTGCCTCATAACAAAGTAGTCAAGCAAGGAGGTCATTGGCCATATCCAACATGCAAATGACAGTAATTGTGTTGTCACCACACCACCATTACACCCTTGAAAATTTCTTGCCAAATGAAATTTCTAGTGTCAAGTTGGTTTTAAAGGATGCTAAAAATAAGAGACTTGGTATTCAACCTAAAATCCCTTAAAGGCATATGACTCATATTAATTGATTTGTAAATGACGTAGGGCATCACTTGCATATGACTCACAATGACATCACGGGTTTAGACTGGATGGTATATAACAGCCTTTTTTTTAGGGGCTAAATGTAGCCAGAAGACTACAACTAAAAAAAGCCAGCGAAAAAACCCTAATAATTTAACCCTGTTTACATTGGCTTAGGAGCCAAAATGTCCACCTCATAAGGTGGGTGGGTGCCACTTAGCCCCATTATGTGGAACGAGGCGGCCGAGGTGTCGCCCTCCACGTCCTCTCCCAGTGACGGTGACATCAAGAGCGGCGCCCCATTGCGATCCGGACCCCTGCATCATTAGGGTTGATCGCCACCCCCAACGACCATTTCTCCCCCTCCGTGGATGTCATTCGCCCATTCCGCGCCTTCATCCTTGCTTCATCGCCATCTAGAACTACGCTGCTCCAGGGTCTCATCGCCTTGGATGTGTCTTCGTTTGGAATCGCCTCTCCACGGCTCGCCTCCTGGATCCATTTGCCCGCAGCCCACTCCTCCTCCTTTCTTGAGCAATCAGTAGATTCAGTACCATGTGAATGTTGACGGCTAGGTAGTGGGGTAGTGAGGTAGTGGGGTAGTGGGGTTGATGGAGGAATGAAGGCTTGCAATGTTGAATCCTGCTTGCTCGGCAAAATGCGAGGAATCGACGACATGCTCACAAAAACGCCATTGCCTCCCTCACCTTCCATCCTCCTGCTGGCTCTCATTGTTTCTAGTTGTTTGTGCAATGCAATTGAATTTATTCTGCAATTGTTTGGATTTCTGCAATTTGGCTTTCTGCAATTGTTGCAGAATTCTAACTTACTGAGAGTTGGGTGTGGCTGAGGGTGTTGGCCTTTGGGTGTGGCTTCTTCTCTTCAAATCCATTGTTGTGTAGGTGGAGAGCTTTTTCTCGTGAATCGAGGGTGGAGGAGGTCTGATGTTTGTGGAGGAGGTCTGATTGTTTGTGGTGCCTTCCCTGGAGCCTTCTTGGGCATCTTGGTGGAGCCTTCTTGGTGGAGCCTTCCCTGGAGCCATCCCTTCAGCCTTCCTTGCCGCCATGTTTCTGCCTCTAGCCGCAATGTCCGCCTCCTCCACCCCATTGTCGAAGGCTCTCAAGGCCAGGAGGGCCACCGTCCTTGAGAGCTACTTCATTAGCTCGCGGAATTCTGCCAACTCTGGCCCTATCTGCATGCTTGCTCCATCCCCTCGCAAGCGCGCAAAAGTTGATTCATCTGCCTCTTCATCTGGTAGCAAACCTGAGGAGGATTGCACCACTCCTGCAAGAGCTAATGTAGCCGTTAAGCTCATCTGCCCTGGTGGCCTACCATCCAACCCAAATCCCGGTTCCTCCTCCATATGTGTCGAGTCTGAGTCTGATCTTGTAGAGGTGATCAATGTGGTTGACTCCGAGGTACCTGTAGCCAAGAAAAAACAAAAAAAGGTAAAGGTAAGGAATGTGCTAGTCGTAAGTGTCAAGATAATTGGGCTCTTGCCCATCCATGGGCAGAAATGTTGCGGGCTGGGAAAGGGTCTTCTGTGGACAGGGTTCAATGCATTGTGTGCACGTCGGTGAAAGGCAGACCTGTTGTGATGGGTGCTAAATCCGATACCCTTGAGAAGCATGCTGGAAAAAGACAGGCAAAGGTTGATCTTCCACACTTGAATGTAAAAAAGGATGAATACTACATCAACCCGAAGTGCGGCCATCTCAAGGCTGTTCACATCTACAATGCCCAGTCCTTGAATCGGCCGACTATTCTCCAGCAAGTAAGTGTCCTCCACCCAAGCCATGTTTTCTCTTTTCATCTTTTCTTATATGCCTTTCTTGTAAGCCTTTCTTGTGTGTATGAAAGATCTAGCCTGCACATTGCTTCATTGTAGGTGCAAAAAGAGTTCAAAGGAGATAAAGCGCGCAAGATTGCACAATTTGCCACGGTGTTTCATATCCTGCAGCATGGTCGCCCCATGCTGGAGTATGAATCCATGCGAGAGTTGTTTACTTTTTTGAAGATGCCCCACCTCAGCAAGAAACACTGGGGGGACAACTCCGGATGGTTGATGGCTGAATATCTCTATGCCCAGGTTATGCAAAAGGCAAGAGAGGTTATTCACGGAGGTAAATTTCTTAGTATAAGTGTGGATGAGGTTACTACTGTAGACAATCAGGCTTGGATAAGTATCCATGCCTACGTTGTCCAAGACTTCTACCGCACTCCTATATTGGTGTCGGTGGAACGTCTCACGGAAGGGGCCACTGCTCCAAAGCTCGCTGAGGTGATTGTGGATGCTTTGTTTGTTCACGGGGGTCTAACCCCCCAGCATCTCCTCTCGAAACTTGTTTCATTTGGGGCGGATGGCGCTTCAGTTTTCCAGGTAATCATTTTTCGCCTTCCTCCCTTCATTTTTTCCACATGTGGTCTGATTGTTTGTGGAGGAGGTCTGATTTAGGGTGGAGGAGGTCTGATGTTTGTGGAGGAGGTCTGATTGTTTGTGGTGGAGGTCTAATTGTTTGTGGAGGAGGTCTGATTGTTTGTGGAGGAGGTATGTTTGTGGTGGAGGAGGTCTGATTGTTTGTGGAGGAGGTATGTTTATGGTGGAGGAGGTCTGATTTAGGGTGGAGGAGGTCTGATTGTTTGTGGAGGAGGTCTTGTTGTTTGTAGGTGTAGGAATGTGGTCTAATGTTGATCGTTGGAGGTGGCAGGGTGCAAGGTCAGGTGTGACCAGGCTCTTACAAGATACAATCAGCCCCCACATGCATGGGGTTCATTGTGTCAGCCATCGCACCAACCTTGCGATCAAGGAGCTCTCGCATTTGCCGGTCATAGACAAGATCGAGAACCTCTTGCATAACTTGCACAAATACTTTGCAAGGTCTTCCAAGAGACACCTCGAATTTACGAGGCTCTCAGAGGTAATGCAAACCAAAGGTCTAAAGATCATAAGGAACATGAAAACGAGGTGGTTGTCCATGTTATCATCCTTGAAGAGAGTGATGTCTGAGTATCGAACCTTGGTTCACAAGATGCACCAAGATGGTCTTGATGGAACATCAACATCAGCGGCAAGGGAGGTAGCAATTGGTAACTACAACTTCCTTGTAGACATCTCTATCCCTATTGCCTTGGCCAGTTTTTTACCATTGCTTGAAACAGTTCACTATCTTGTGAAATTCAGCCAACAACAAGACATCTTCATATGCGACTATCTTGCCGCGGTCAAGGTCTGTCAAGGTCAACTCTACGAGCTCTATTGTGATCCAGTTTCCTCTTTCAGAAGTGATTCTTTTCGTGAGTTCACAGATTTGATTAGTGGCCGTCATGACAGCATGTCTCTGTCATGGGTGCCCGGAGTTTTGGATGTGAACGAAGCCGCATGTGAGTATGTTGTCTTCAAGTGTGGGCCTTTCACCCATCCAGCCACTATGCCTAACGGAGATGGTGGCACCCAAACAGTGTCAAGGGAGGCATTCAAAGACATCGTGGACAATGTCAAAGGCTCTTGCACAGGTATGGCCATGTTTGTGTGAAATTGTGTGAATGTTTTTGTGTGAATGTTTTTGTGATATATGTTGCTATGCATTATTCGGGATTATGTGGCTAACCATGAAGTTGGGTGTTGTGGTGGATGTGGTAGGGGCTGCAGATCGCTTGATCAAGGAACTGTCAAGCCGCTTTCCGGCCTCGAACTTGATGGATTCTCTGGGGGTTGTCTACCCCCAGTATTGGCTCCAACCTAATGCTGATGAGCTATTTGAGGCACACTTCAAATGCTTGAAGGACCACTATTGCTACGAGAAGAAAGTCGGTGAAGTGTACTCACCACCCATGCTGGAGATGGCAGCCTTGAACCACGAGGCAGGTTTGTTCAAAGGGGCAATGAAAGCAAACGCAGCTGATGCCATGCGTAAGCCCATTATTGTCAACCCCCTAACCAAGCTTTGGCGGAATCTAAGTATGTCACAAGTGTTGAGGAGCAGCTTTGGCGAATGGTTTAAGGTGGCTGAAATGGCAGCTGTTCAAGTGCTTGGGTCCGTTGAGGACGAGCGCACATTCTCAAATGTGGCATTCACAAAGTCCAAATTACGTAACCGTTTGAGTGAGCACTTGGCAGCCTGTGTAGGCATATTCAACCAAAAATTTTACAAGATGGACAACTTTCCGTTTGAGAAGGTTTATGAGATATGGCATGCGAATCACAAACGAGATTGCTAGCTCATTGCAATCTGCATGTAGTTGGTTCCTAGGTACAAGGAATTATGTACGAGTTTCAATATTCCTCAGTGATGACATTCTTGGCTCTATGATGCTGGGTATACTTGGAATTCCACCTCCATGAGTGTTTTTTTTTTGGGGGGGGGGATTTATGATTGCAACTTGAGTATGTGCTTTACATGTGTGCTTGGCAGCTTGAGTATGTGCTTTACATGTGTGCTTGGCAGCTAGAGTATGATTTCATTTGGAGTGAATGTAGTTATGGTGGAGAATCTGGAGATCATGTTGAATGATGTAGTTAGCTAGATTTGTTGTTTGATTGAAGTTAGCTAGATTTGAAGAATGCTTGCTTGTTGGGCAGAGGTCATTGGGTTTCCTTGCTGAGTGGTTTTTGAGATTTTTGAGGTTTTTGAGGTATTTGAGGTTTTTGGAAGTCACCATTGGAGTCTGGTTACTGGAGGTGGAGGCTCCTTGTATACAACAGCCGAGGCCTCGTCTGAGAGGACTTTATTTTTATTCATTAGAATTTAAATTTTAGAGACATAGATGATAGAAGTTTTTAGCTGAAATTTTTTTAGCAATTGGTTTTAAATACTCGCCAATGTGCACAATGTATTTGAAGGCTTGTTGCCAATTTAATGACAATTTTTAATGCATTATCGCCTAAATGAGCAATGAATCCTATTTGCCTATCGCCCTATTTGTACTATTGTGATTTACGTCATGTAGCCAAACGGTGAAAAATGAAACATATATTTCTAAAAACAAAACTACTTAAAAAAACTTGCATTAGCCACTACAACGAACTTCATCCACACTACTATGCCACCCGTCCGAAATTTAGAAAATGCCAAAAAAATGGCTGGTATATAAGGTATGGAATATGTGACTAGTGAACTACCCCCACATTAAATTTAAGCCCACTTACTATGCTTAGATGCCTCAATTAAGACTATCCAAATTAATTAGGGACTTTGAAGGCGACTACCCGGGGAAGTCACTCTCGAAAATTAGAAAACTATGAGAGATAAAAAATAGGGTGTCGTTTATTCATCAAGGATAAAAATTATACAATTTTTAGATCTACTATAGCCTTAAGAAAATGGGGAAGACATACTTATATATAATTTAGGGTGCCGTTTAATGGCCCAAATTATTTTTACGTACATATAAAATACCCTAGCAACAATGGGGCTTGAAATTTTGTTTTTATTAGGGTGAATGTCCACCACATTTAATCAGACCCCCCCCCTAACGGTTTGGGTAATCTACCAATAAAACTTTGAATCCTTATAACTTTTGCATATGAAGTCCAAACAAGGCATACTTTGTTGCATTGGAATCCCCTTTCATTTGCTAACAAGATGATTTTCAAATTTTCCATTCTAATTATAATAACCATACTCAACGCTTAAAGTGACGGTTTAAGCACCCTCTACCTCTAGAGTATTTTAGAGCCCGCCGCTTAGGGTTATATGAGTTTATCTTAGCCCGCCGCTTAAGGTTTTCTAAGGTTTGTGAGCTTGCCGGTAGGGTTTTCTAAGTTTTCTAAGTTTGCAGGGACCTTTGCTAGCTTCTTCTCAACCAATGACACTCTCACGTACTTGCTCATACCGATCGCTCTTCTTGTTCTTGTTTTCCCACGCTCACTCTGCATCAAGATTTTGTAGCTGCTCTTCCAGAGTTTATTGAAGTTCACTTCAACATCGAAAAGGCTAGCCGGAATGGATTTTTGTTAAATGTTTCCATTCTGTGGCTGCTCTTTCGAAGTTGCATCACCGCCAAGTAGGCCAACATGTATGGATTTCTTCTCTACTCTTCTCCATTAGGGTTTTTAGTTGTCAAGTGAATCGCTTCTTTTTCTTGGTCCTGTTTTTCCACCCTCACTCTTCTTTGTTGCTATTTTTCCACGCTCACTTTGATGCTACCATTAGGGTTTTTAGTTGTCAAGTGAATTGTCATCAAGCCTTCTTTTTCTTTGTTGCTATTTTTCCACGCTCACTTTGTCGCTACCAGTGTCCAAGGCTACCATGAATTTATGCTTTGGAGTTCCAACTTCAATAAATGTGTATTGCAGCCTGTTATAACACCATCCAGGATCACACAATTTGAGCTTGACCAAACAATTTTGACGGCACATAATAACAAAATTACATCTCAAATTGGAAAATGTTTTGTGCTTTAGAATTTCATGTTTTGCGTCACTTGCATTCCGGATTATACATCGCCTAACTTGGAAATTCTTGCAACTAGATCTTAAGGGTCAAATCCCATAGAACAAGTTTCTTTAATTAACAATTCACAGAGCCTAGGTCTACAGAGCAAGAAGAAATGACTTTGGGACAAGTCTGCAATGTCCTGAATTAGAGCTGCTTAGATTCAACTTGAAGCAGAATCTACCATTGGGAAATGTCGAAAAGGTCTTCAACAGTCATCTAAGTGCTAATCATCTTGCACTAATTGTGTGTTTCAGATCTTACAAGAAGTGGGTGCAGAGAGAAAAATCTCTGAATCGGGCACATCTACCTTATTTGATTGCATCCCCTCTTTGACTACATGAATTGTGTATTGGTTGTAAATTGATTTGATGTTGGGTTGGATGGACCTCAAATCAGCACTCTTCCTCTGCTTGACAAAGCCTTACCAGGACTCTAGATTATCACGTAATTTGGCCTCAGACAAAATTCTTGCAACACTTGAGGATCAAATTAGGTCTAGCTTTCTAAACCAACAATTAGGAGCTAGATCCATAGAAGAGTCACATTCGAGTTTGGGATAAGTCTGCAAGGTCTTGAATTGGAACAATCCAGATTCTGCTTCAAGCAGAATTCACCATTTGATGAAAGTGTCAAACTGCAAATAGTGAATTAGTCAAACCCCTCTCTAACTGCAAAAACTATCATGTGCCTGCAGTAAAATGTTTTGTTCTGGAGTTGAGTTGGATTGACGTAAGAGGTGTGTAGTCACTTGCACTATTTCTCATGTTGTTTCTTTTTTTGTGTTGACATTAAGTACATGAAGAAGGAAAGTTGTTATAATACAATCCTTTTAGATTCACTAGGTTGTTCCACTTCACTAAATATGATATTTAGTGTCACCAATTCTAATTGTCTTGCTCAATACTAATTGTAAACCCTGGTGTAGTGTCACCAACACTAAATGTTAACTTGACAGTATTTGTCATTCCTTGTAAAAATATTTGGGCATAATAGATTTACAGTGTTGCAAGTACCGTCACTTACTAAGTGATTTTTCTCATTACGTAGTAGGCTATCAAAGTATTGGTTTTGTGCAAGCCCTACATTCTAGTGGATTATTGTGTTTATAAACACTCATATAACAACCTTGTTCAATTTAGTTCAATTTTTTGCGTGGTTTTGTTTCCTTTGCTATTTCTCATTGGTTTTGCAAATTGTAGAAATTGGCAAATAAATTGTTATCTATCTACACTATGTCATAATTTATGTCTTGTTGTGTAGTATAGGATATTGATGTGATGTGTACTAGTAAAGTAGGAGCCCTGATTGCACTAACTTCATTGATTCAAAGACATAATTCAAAAAATCTAAATAATATAGGGTGAAGTTTATTCACTTCCATGAAATTTATAATTACTAATAGGGTGGCTAAAAATGAATGAAAGTAGAATTATTAATAAATATAGGGTCCTCTAAAAACCTTGACTTGAGGTAAATAGCCCCCTATTAAATACCCCATTATCGCACGTGTATACAAAAAATAAGTCTAAGTGACTTCCCCGGGGGCGACTACCTTGAGTCATGTTATTCTATTATTAGTATCATGCTTAAAAAATCCTCATTTGAAGGTCATTAGCATATTAACACAAACAACATAGCCTTAATTGTGAGATAAAACTATTTTATACTAAGTTAGGTTTACTTGCCTTGTGTGATGTATCCTAGTGTGGTACTTTAATTAAGAGATTTATTGATTGATGGATTAAGAAAAATGATGACTAACCATACTTTGATGTATTTAGCATGTGAGTAGATGGTGATTGGAGTCAGACAACTCCAGAGGAAGAAATGGGCTAGACAACCCATGGACATATTGTGCACGGGAGATAGACAGCTCCTGATGGAAGATCTTTGCATTGGAGTTGGACAACTCCAACGGGGAGTTAGACACCTCCCTCTAGAAGATCTTTGCGTTGGAGTTGGACAAACTCCAACTACAAGATATGAATCGGAGTTAGACAACTCCTAGCGGATGGATGGAGTTAGACAACTCTCAATGGAGAGATGAATCAAGTTGGAAGTAGACAATTCCAACTAAAAGAATGAATCAATCAATCAAGTTGGAATTAGACAATTCCAACTGGAAGAATGTGATTGAGACAAAAGATGGAAGAAGGTTCTAGAAGAACCAAAGATAGAAGATTCATAGTAGAACTAAAGTCAAAGCTATGAATAGAAGACTTTTACTATATTTGAAAATAAAAGTAAAAGTCGTGCCTTTGGCATAAGAGGAAGCTCAGGGAGGAGAGAGGATCTTTCTTTTGGTCTCTCTCCTATGGTCGGTGGTTCGAGCTTATAGTCAATTACATTGTATTTGCTAAGGGTGAAGTTTTGTATAATACACTCCTTAGAAAGTTCACAAGTATTGTATTGAGTGTAGTTGTTTCTTGTATTATTGATGAGCGATTGAGGTACGTGGCACCTTGGGCCCTCCACGAATGTTTGTTTGATTGAGAGGGGCAAACCTTATCCCAATCAATGCGCATTTGAATAAAATTCTAGGTGGTAGCTTGTTTGACATACCCACCAATCCCACATCAAAATTCAATCTTGTTTATTATTATTGAATACACTAATTAGACATCAACCCACTTAATTAAGGATTTTGGAGGCGATTGATTTTTGACATGTTTGTTTTATTATTAGTGGCATATTATTTTTGTCTTATTGTAATATGTATAGCACACTAACATGCGCAAAAGGGCCCTAACTGTGAAATAAACTATTGTACACTTAGCTTGGTACATTTTCCCCCAACAACTCTTTGTTTGATTACGAGGGGCTAATCTCATCCATATCAATCTGGATTTACATGAATTTTTGGATGTGGCATGTGTGGCGTACCAACCAGCTTCACACTAAAATTCAATCCCCATGTATTATTTCAAATGCCCTAATTAGATATTAACCCACTTGATTGAGGATTTTGAAGGCAATTAACTTCGGTCATGTGTGTTTTGGTATTGGTATCATGCCCAAAATGCATGGTCTCATTTCAAGGTGAGTCACATATTAACAAATGCAAAGGGGCCCTGATTGCAAAATAAATCTATCCTATACTAAGCTAGGTTCATCTTGACTTGTAATAGTGGGTGCAATGGTTAATGCCACGCATGCAAAACCAACTTGGAAAATGACTCCCAAATGGCTATTATAGGGAATAGGGTGAAAGATGTAGGGCATAGGATGTATGCTTTAGGTTCAATGCCAAGCATAATACCAAGTTATTGACGGGGGTATTTTTTTAACAAATAACTATTGGGTATTTGGATCAAATGATTGTCAATGGTCCAATTCTGTGGTATTTTAATGTGAAGCTTGTTGTCACAATTTACCAAGTTGAATCCCTAACGGAATAGGCATGAAATTTTGTGATATTCAAGTAAATTCCAATGTTTCGTGTAGACACCGGTGGGTGGAGCGTGTGAAAAATGTATTGACGTCCAACCTTCTGGGCTGGATGTTACTTTACTCCGTTACCTGGGACTAAGAAACCACGCCGCATTGAGTCGTTTTTTTTTTTTTTTTTTGAGATAGAAGGCCGACAGGCCAACGCCAAAGCACAGGAGGCAGTTGACCACCTGGCAAATTTTCCTCAAGTAGAGAGGAGATTTCACAGCCGGGATTCGAACCGCCAACCTCTTCCTTGAGATTTGGGTATCCCTCCACCATCATCCGGTAGTTTAGGGTCATCTCGGACCTGCCGCATTGAGTCGTTTGAGTCCATAGAGATTGAAGCACAACTCAAAGGTTCGTTGGAAGTGGATGGGTGCCCAAACTACAAGAACCGACTTTTACATAGCCGTGATTTCACCATAAATGTTTTTGGATGACATCTCTACAATTCATCCACGTCAAAGGAGTTCATGACACGTAGGGGGTTTTTAAAAGTAAAACGCTCCTTGTTGTCTACGTGCCTTGTTTTGTGGCTACTATAAACCTACACAATTATAGCGGAATTATTCATAAATTATATAACTTGGGATTTCAATCATCCAAACGGTACATGTTCGTGAAAAACTATGTTTGTTCATAATATTTTGTTTAGAGTTTTTTGGATACAATCGTGAGAGCTAAATGCCCTATAAACCAATACACCCTAAACTCCGTAATATCAACTTCATAATATCACTCACTCTCTGATATCCCGAAACCCTAGGGAACGGATGTTCATAGTTCAAATCTCACTCCTTATTGTCACATTTCTCTCCCTTGTATCACGAGTTTTGTCATTAATGCAAACCACCAAAGAAGTCAACCCACACCCTCGCATTGCGCCATGTGTCGATATGTGGAGTGTCACCTTCTTCTTCTTCTTCTTCTTCTTCTTCTTCTGCCACTTGTTGAATGTTGGTGCATGCTTATGTCACATCACCCAAGAAGGCCAAGTGGAGTGGACCACACCAACGGAGGTGAGAGGAGAATGAATTCAAATTCCATAGTGTCACATGCTACACTAATTCTATAGTATCACGCATCCATGTTAACACTACAAATGCATATGAATACTTTGTGAAAGTAGAAGGTATTAACTATATTGAAATATCTAACATACTAAAAATAAAACAATAAAATTTAGTTCCATTTTAAGAAAGACAAAGACCCTTTCAATGGTAAGTCACAAAAACGATAACCTCAATGCTAGTGAGGGTTTTGTAATATTTTTGACTTCCAAGTTAATTACATGCTTTATTGATGGTTTCACTTTGATAATAAAATCCCAATCAATTGCTTATTTACTCAATGGAAGTGGACATATATTTTGGATTTTGGACCTTGAAGGTGAAGTGCACTCAATATGAGATTTGTAAATAAGAGGTCTTCAAGAATGCAAGGGCAATGGTTTTTTCGAAGTTAGGTGGGCGGGCAGAAGTTTTCGGTAGGGGTCTAGAAAATCTGGACTTCTCTCTAGGCGGTTGCCCCTGCCCAAATCTACCTCCCCCGAAAAGTTTGGGGGGGGGGTGTTTAACGTCCCCCTATGGTATCCTAGCCTATTACCGATATGTGACCTTAAACCGAGCTCTAGGGAACAAATTAGAAATAATGTTCCCTAGGTGGATGACATGTGCCCACGGATTTCCCCTTCAAGTTTTGAATCAGGGTTTTCTTTTATCTTATAGTGTATCTTGTTTTGAATTAGGGTTTATTGTTTTCAGTGAAGTTTGTTGTTTGATTCATTTTTTGCTGAATAGGGGTTTTTTTGTTAACATTAAAAATACCATGGCCAAAAGACAAAGAACAATGAGGGATATGTTCTTGAGGAATGAAGGTCATGTAGATGTGTCCAATGAATCATCAACAAACACATCAAACACTAAGAAGGAGCTGACTCAAGTTGAGGCAGCAAGATTAGCGGGGATGCTAGTATGTGAGCCTGCGAGCGCGAGCCTTCAATATTTTTTCTTGGTTATGGTTTGTAAATCCGTTGGGGGCCTATGACCGTGGAATTACATGTAAGGGTCTATAGTCCAAATGAACAACAAAAAAATGTTTCTATGCCAATTTTGTATCAAAAAATGAACTAATATACGTTCAAATGTTGAGATAATAATAATGTAATTGGATATAATGTGTAAGCAAACTTATATTGAAAATAGGTGTAGCATGTTAGGATGTTTCACTACAATATACATCAATATAAAATTTGAATACATCATAATACCATCATAAGGGTGACATTTACGAAGTCCAAAACACAAAGAACAACAAAAGTGGGTTGTAGACATAAATTGGGTTGTAAACATAAAGGCTGGATATAAATTGGGTTAGAGGCAAAGTCTGCAAGCATTGCAAGCACTAAAATATGAATAATGCCTTAGAATGATTGAGCGATGAGATTGAATGCCTTTGAAATACCTTTGCACCCTTGAGGGCGGGTTGAATGCAATCTCGAAGGGCAATATCAAAAGTGGGAGGTGTTTTAAGAGGACAATCCAAATACCACCCATATTTTTTTAAATGCATAGGATCCCAAGATTTCACGATTCCTTCTATGAACATGCACTCTTCACTTTCTATGTCAAAATAGTTAGCAAAAAAAGTGGGAGATTTGGAAATGGCTTTAGTAGGAAATAGGACATATTTGAAGTACCTATAAAACACCCTTCGCATGGTTGGTTTGAAGTTGAGTTGCTTGTCAATATTATGATTTTTGTGAACTCCCTTATGTACAACAAATTCACGAAAAAAAATGCAATATCCCACAACGTTATGTGCATTGCCTCCACATAATAAAAAATAATGGGCAAAGGGGCCATACCATCTAGAAGATAGTTGATGGACACATTCAAATCAGCCACAGTAACATCAAAGAGCTTCTCGGTTTCAATAGCCAACTGCCATATACAAAATAAAGATCAATATTTTTCAATAATATTTTTCAATGATTGAACAAAATGAAAGAAATAAGAAGAAGAAAAAAAATGAATGGACCAAAAATAATTTTTTTAAAATCACCCAAGCCCACCAAGTAGCTTTATGAAGTCACTTAGGAAATTCTATATCATTGAATTTTGGTTTTGGAAATTTGAGAACCTCACGAAGAGAAGGTGAGCCGTTTCACCTCTCAAGCCACTTAATCTTCATAGAAGTGTCTATAGCTGAAGTTGCCAACATCCAAAGTTTCATAATGAGACTTCACATGCTCTAAGAATAGAGGAGTATGTTTAGGATCTGCAATGGAAAGTTGTTTCTTCAATTTCGAGTGGGAAGTCAATCTTACCCTATCACACTAGAAGAAAACTTGTCCATTCCAACCCTCCTTGTGACTAGGCCATCGCGATTCCCACCAAAAAAATGCATAAACAAATCAATTCGGTTGGGAATCGGGGGGCACCTTCCATGGGTACACCACGGGTACCTTCCGGTTGCCTACCAATTGAATTGCTTATGCATTTTCTTGGTGCGAGTTGCGATGGCCTAGGGTTGAAATGGACACGTTTTCTTCTAGTGTCAACAACTTTGGAAACCCATTTATCAACTGCACTTAAAGTCCAATGCGCATGATCTGGGTACTTCTCATAAAATTTTCTTTGAGTAGCAACAACATCCCCCAACTCTTGCTACACCAAGAAAAAAACATATAAGAATATGAAAAATTGCACATAATAAAAATGAGATGCAATAAAAATATGATAGTAGAAATCCAAATGAACAACAAGTATGAAGGAAATATACAAGAAGTGAAAAAAATATGCAAGGGAAATTGATATTTCAGAGAAAATAACCTGGTATAGAAATCCATTAAGAGCCTCAACTGCCAAAGTGAACCAAATTCTATGTTTGGATTTTTGTTTGGCATTAGCAGTAGGAAGGTCTTCTTTGGAGACAAGTTTTTTAAAATATGAAAGTGGTTGCCTAGCAATGCTTTGAATGCAGAAAAGCTTATGAACAAGATTTGTAGAAACATGAGATTTTTGGCTCCTCATGACAAAATAAAACAAACAATGATAAGTTATAGAAAATGAACATCCAATAGAAAAATAAACTTAAAAAATAAGAAGCCAAATGAAAAAAAAATGAAGGAATTACCAATTGACTTCATGCAAGGCTGCCAACATAGTTGCAATATCTCCCTTGACGTCCAAAATAATACTTTCAACAACATAATGTCAAATAGAATCATGTGTGTGGTCTTGATTATTAATGGGCAACCATGTTTGCAAATGGTGGTTGCCGTCCCAGACCATGAACATTTTGCCAGAGAAAACTTTGAGCTCCTCATCATTTTGCAATATTTTCTCAAACGCAGCAATTGTCCGCACCCAGTTGTCACTCCATGATTCAATTATAATATCAATAACATTTATTATATTGCCCTCATTGTTCTCCAAGGCCATGTAAAAACTCCATTGTTTTCCATATAACCACATGCAACAAAATGTGCAGCCAGGTTCATAATATCATTTTTTAAGAAAGGCCTAACAACTGGCAATGGAACTGTTCGACAAAGTAAAATATTGAGTTTTGATTTTGCCCTTGGTTGATACCTCAACCATTGAAGATGAAAAGATGTGTTGACAATTTCTTTTTTAAAAAATGCATGTAATTGCAACTCTAAGTGATTTTCAGAAAGAGGTACAACTTCCATATGGGAAGCACAAAAAGTGCCACCCATATGAAAAGAGAAAAAATATTAATAGGAATGTTTACATATGAAAGAAATCACATATGCAAAGTAAAATGAAATGAAAATTAGGGTGGCCATTAATAGCCACCCTTATGGAAGAAGAAAAAATTTAAAGTAAGTGTATACATGTGTAAGAAATCACCTATACAAAGTAGAATGAAATCTAAAAACAATGGCCGTTAACGGCCACCCTTATAAAAGGAGACAAAAATGATGAATATCAATGTTTACATGTAAAAGAAACTATATATGCAAACGAAATAGAAATGTAAAAAAAAATAACCGTTAACGGCCACTCTTATCGAAAGAATTGCTTTTAAGAAAGTGAGTGTGCACATCTGGAAGAAACTACATATGCAAAAAAAAATGAAATGAAAAAAGGATAGCTGTTAACGGCCATCTTTAAGAAGAAAAAAAATTGAATAAATGAGTGTGTACATGTGGAAGAAATCACATATGTAAAACAAATTGAAATGAAAAGAAAGTGGCCGTCAACGGCCACCCTTTAGAAGAAGAAAAAATTGAATAAGTGAGTGTGTACATGTTGACGAATTCACATATGCAAAATAAAGTGAAATGAAAAAAGGGTGGCCGTTAACGGCCATCCGTATGGATGGATTTTTTTTATGAGAATAGGTGTTTATCTGTAGAAAATACCAAGTATGCAAAACAAAGTGAAATGAAAAATGGGTGGCCCTTAACGGCCATCCGTAAGGAAGGAAATTGTTTTTAAGAAATTAAGTGTTTATATGTGGAGCAAACCACATATGTAAAACAAAGTGCCATGAAAAAAAGTAGCCATTGCTGGCCACCCTTTAGGAAGACAAATGTTTTGTGAAAGTGATTGTTTATGTGTCGAAAAAACCACATATGTAAAATAAAGCGCCATAAAAAAAGTAGCCGTTAACGGCTATCCTTGCGGAAGTCAATTTCTTTTATGAAAGTGAGTGTTTATGTGTGGAAGAAACCACATATGTAAAACAAACATACATGAAAAAATGGTAGCCGTTAACGGCCACCCTTTGGAAGACAATTTTTTTCTTCTAAAAGGGAGTATTTATGTGTGGAAGAAATCCCATATGCAAAACAAACTGACATGAAAAAAAGGTGGCCATTAACGGCCACCCTTTGGAAGATAGTTTTTTTCTTGTAGAAATGAGTGTTTATGTGTGACAGAAACCACTTATGTAAAACATACTTACATGGAAAAAAAGGTGGCCGTTAACAACCACCCTTTTGAAAGGAAACTTTTCTTAAGAAAGTGATTGTTGATATATAAAAAAAACCACATATTAAAAAAACTGACATGAAAAAAAAAAGTGGCCGTTAACGGCCACGCTTTTGGATGGAATTTTTTTTAACAAATTGAATGTTTATATGTAGAAATAACCAAATATGCAAAAAAACTGACAGAAAAAAGGATGGCCGTTAACAACCACCCTTTTGGAAGGAAATTTTCTTAAGAAAGTGAGTGTTTATATGTAAAAAATATCACATATGCAAAAAAAACTAACATGAAAAAAGGGTGGCCGTTAACGGCCATGCTTTTGGAAAGATTTTTTCTTAACAAAAGTGAGTGTTTATATGTAGAGAAACCACATATGCAAAATAAAGTGGAATGAAAAAATGGTGGTTGTTAATGGCGACCCATATGAAAGGAATTGTTTTTATGAAAGTGAGTGTTTATATGTACAATAATATCACATATATAGAACAAATTGAAATGAAAAAAATAGTGGCCGTTAACGGCCATTCTTTTGGAAAAAAAGAAAATGATTCATTTGTGTGATTTTATTTCAGAGAAATGATGTTGTTAAATGTAGACTGAAACCTTAGAAGGGGAGGCCATCAACAACTATCCTAAACCATAACTCAAAAATGGGACTTAAAAAGGGGTGGCCGTTAACGGCTACCCTTTTGGAAGAAAGGGAAAAAATGAAATTCACCTTCATCGTTGTGAATTTTTGAAATTTTCATATTTATTTTTGAAATTTTTTTGGTTTATAGATTATATCATTTATAGTCACTCCAAGTTTTTTCAAAATTTTTGTATATAATTTCAATTTTATATAAATCACCAAACTCTGCTGAAATTAATATAGTTAACAACAAGACTTATGGAAGACATTTTTTTTTGTAAGAGTAAGTGTTTATGTGTGTAATAAACCACATATGTATGAAAAAGTGACATGATAAAAGGATGGCCGTTAACGGCTACCCTTTTGTAAGAGAGAGAAAAAATGAAATTCACCTTGATCGTTGTGAATTTTTCAAATTTTCATATTTATTTTCGAATTTTTTTGGTGTATAGATTATATCATTTGTATTCACTCCAAGTTTTTTCAAAAATTTTGTACATAATTTCAATTTTACATAAATTGCCAAACTCTGCTAAAATTAATATAGTTAACAACAAGACTTATGGAAGACAATTTTTTTTGTAAGAGTGAGTGTTTATGTGTATAATAAACCACATATGTAAGACAAAGTGGCATGATAAAAGGGTGGCCATTAACGGCTACCCTTTTGGAAGAGAGAGAAAAAAATGAAATTCACCTTGATCGTTGTGAATTTTTCAAATTTTCATATTAATTTTCAAATTTTTTTGGTATATAGATTATATCATTTGTATTCACTCCAAGTTTTTTTTAAAATGTTGTACATAATTTCAATTTTATATAAATCGCCAAACTCTGCTAAAATTAATATAGTTAACAGCAAGACTTATGGAAGACAATTTTTTTTTGTAAGAGTGAGTGTTTATGTGTGTAATAAACCACATATGTAAGACAAAGTGACATGATAAAAGGGTGGCCGTTAACGGCTACCCTTTTGGAAGAGAGAGAGAGAGAGAAAATGAAATTCACCTTGATCGTTGTGAATTTTTCAAATTTTCATATTTATTTTCAAATTTTTTTTGGTGTATAGAATATATCATTTGTATTCACTCCAAGTTTTTTCAAATTTTTTGTATATAATTTCAATTTTACATAAATCACCAAACTCTACTAAAATTAATATGTTTAGATTTCCTCCAAAAATCTTCAACTTTTGAAGATTTTGGATCACATTCTAAGATACTGCGATTGTGTTTTGGCTCTAAGACACACAAAATATAATCATTATTTTTCGTGCTATATACTGTTGGAATCGTATTTTTGATGTGTACAATACGATGTATATCATATACCTTCAAATTTATTTTTATTTCCGGGTTATTCTCCTATCATTTCGTTCGTACTTCCTGGCTCTATTTCCGGCTCAGATGGTTGTTCCTCCTCTTCCTTCTTCTCATTGCATCTAGAGAGAATATGTGATTGAGCTTTACATATACTAGTTTCATGTTCGAAGACATCTTTCTTTACAGCTTCACATGCTACAATATTTTCGTACGTCAAATTTCTAATTGTACTTGATAGGTCTATTCCTATCATTTGAGGAACATATCTATTTATTCTAACCCTTGACAATTGTTTTGTACTTGAAAAAAGAAAACTACTTCTCTTCCTATTTTTTTTCCTACACTCCACTGGAGTGACCATTGTCAACAATCGACAAATAACGTTCTCTTACATCTAAACACATTCAGCTTCCCTCTCCACTACATCATCCAATCTCAACAATATGCATTTCTCTATATTGTTTTATTTCTATTTATGAACTTTTGTATTACATGATGGTCTTCATTACTAGCCCACTTCATTGCATGACTAATAGTTGTAAAAATATAGCCATTAACAGATACACTTAGTTTATTTAATATTCTTAAGTTATATGCATGTATACATGTATATATTGGATCAGCGTGCATCATAAATTGTTAGTGCAAGTTCTAATATTGCCAATTGTAATAGTGCAAGTTTTAATAGTGTCAGTTTTAATATTGCCAATTGTAATAATACCAGTTGTGATAGTGCCAGTTCTAATATTGCTAGTTGCTAGTTCTAATAGTACCCGTTCTAATAGTGTCATTTGTAATATTGCCATTTGTAATGATGTCAGTTGTAATATTGTCATTTGTAATACTATGTGTTGAAATAATACTACTTATAATAGTTGTCAATGCCAATTGTAAATCTTGCCTAAATTAATAATTTCCATAATACACGAACTATGTCACACCCCTCGTTTGGCCCACTACTTGCAAATGAAAGGTTATGTACTGTGTTGATTACAACCATTATATTTTGTTAATATCTCTTCACGCTGCATAACTTTTATTTTCAAATGATATACAATATTTTCTTCTATACGCAAATAATGTATAATATTTAATATCATACAATTTCCTTTTGTTTGGTTCAACCCTTCTAATTTCTCATTCTTTATATTCACAATCTTTCCATTCGCCAATACTATCATTTGCTTCTCCTCATGTCTTTGTGTTCTTGTGGCTTGTCGGTAGTTTTCTGTTATCTCTTTTAAACCTTTCCCTATGGTTACTATTGTTGCAATAGGTCATGAGGTCCCATTCGTTTTACCATTGGATGGCAAAGACTTTGTATATGTGCATGCCCATGTCTTTCATATCCGTTTTGGATTTTCCCCTCCTTCTATTGTCGTAAAGTAAGAAGTATCAGGTGACTCTGGTACTCTCAAAGAATCTATTTTCCAACCAAGATACAACGATCATGAAGGCTTCTACTAGCTTTTTCATGCATGACGCTATAGAGTTTACGGTATCTCCTCAAAGCTCTTCGCAACTTCAATCGAAATACTAACTCCCATTTCTCGTACGTCTAGTGTTAAATACCCATTGTTATGTCCAGTATGAGTGAAATCTCCATCAAATGCCCGTTCAAATAATACTATCCTGATCAATCTCCAAAGAATTAAACGTGAGTCCCAAGAACCTCTAATAGAGTTACCATCCAGTGATTATGAAGGTATCCAAACTGTGGTGGAAACAGATTGTGATACATCGGAATGACACATAGCAAGAATCTTATACAAATCAAAAAAACGATGTCACGCCATTCAAAAACACACACAAGCCAAATGCAAGTTGTTGATTATTAGGCATGGGAAACCCACTGATGCCTCTACTTACAAAGGACAGAAGCGTGAATATAAGGACACAACAATTGAAATTGTGAAGTTTTTGTTTTATCTAGACCAAATTGCGCGTTGTGTCATGGGACCCAAGCGTTCCCATGTTCTTATACGACCCGAAATCCTTGAAGTTTGGTATGTTTTTACTGGTACCAACCTTACTTGTACTGAAGTCATCTAGCTTGAAGAAGTTGGGTTTTGCCTACAATCCAGTGTGCCCATTTCCCCTCGACAACTTCTCTCCTTGTCTAGGGTATTTCAACATGTTTTGTGGACTCATCCTCGACCAACATATGCTGAAAGAATCCCTTATCTTTGGAATGGCAAACAAGTTTGTCAAAGTTGTAAGGCACACACCAAAAATCATCGCAATCAGTGGGAGAGTGCAAGGAATGTAATTGGAATTATTACCGGGAGGAACCTCCTTCCTTACCATGGACTTGGTGCTATTATCATGCTTTTGTTCAAGACTGTTTCTAACGAGAAAGTTTATAACATCACCCGTTGTAATTTTTCACCTTGTACTTGTTCCCATTATGGAAGCATGAACAACACATCCAAGATAGTCGATAGATATTAGACTGCTATCAAATAGATATATCATACCGATATATTATATTCAAATACCTAAATTCCAATAACCAAATATTATATTTATAGTCCAATATGTATCCCTTGCTATAATATAATTATATTTTTATTATGTATACGATGTTCCACATCCTATGGTGTTTTCACAACGCTCCCTCTCATCCTCAAAATTGCCTTTAAATTATTTGTACTATGACTTGGTCAACCCACTTTGGGATGGCCTCCCTGAACATGATATAAATTTTAAAACATGCAATAGCATCACCTTGCGAGGTTTATTTGATCTAAAATCCACGGTCATGGGTCATGTGGTAACATGTATTTTAAATAAATATAATATTTTTGAATCGAAAAACATCAATTTTTTTATTTGTTAACCAATTTTTTTTCAGAAATTACATCATTTTGAAATTTTTGAGGTTGTGGGCTCATACAATCCCTGCTCACCACTCTTAGGCTCACACAATCCCTACTCACCGCTCTTAGGCTCACGCTCACATGCTCACATCCTAGCGTCGTTGGCAAGATTAGCTTGGAAAGATGCTTGGTATTCTCAATTTCATTGGATTGAGTTTAATTCAGACCTAGGTAGGGTTTTTTTTGTAAAGTTTGTAGAGATAAGCATGCCATAAATGTGTTTGCAAAAGTTGGTTCAGTAAATATTAAGGTTTCAACCTTTCAGGATCATAACATGTCTGTAGAACATAAGAAATTAGAATGGGCTGCCAATCAAGGTGAGAAAGTAATGAAAAAATTTGTTGAAAAAACCATTACAACATGTGATGATACTCTAATCACTCTGTTTAGGTCAGCTTATTTCTTAGCTAAGGAGACAGTCCCTTTAACAAAGTCCATCTCTTTGTAAGTTGCTTTTGAGATCTAAGTCCAATATTACTGAAAGTCTTTACCATGATGAAAAGTTATGTGCTGAAATGGTGTTCTGTATTTCAAATGTAATTCAGAAAAAAAATCTAGATAGAATTAGGGATTCGAAATTTTGTGGGTTAAGATTGATGAGTCAACTGATGTGTGTGTGACTGGTCATGTTGTAGACTTTGCCACATTTGTAGATGATGGATTGCATGTTAGCATTTTTTTGGGTTTGCTTGAGATTGTAAATGGCAGAAAAGATGCTGAAGAAATTTTTCAAAAGTTGTTGAAATATGTGAAGGAGTGGGGTTTGGATCTTAGTAAGTGTGTTGCTTTTGGATCTAATGGCTGCTCTACAATGGTAGGAAGTAAGAGTGGTGTAGTAACTAGACTTAAAGAGGTCAGTCCTTTTGTTATTTCAGTTCATTGCATTGCTCATAGGACCGATTTGGCTACTTTGCAAGCTGCTGAATCCAGTGAATGTAAGGTTGTATCTTCTGAAATTGACAAGACTATCAACTTATTGGCTGCTCATTTCAAAAAGTCAGGCAAGAAAAAAACCATTCTTCATACTATTTAGAAGGAGTTAAATGATGCCCAAAAAACATTGAAATTTTTTCTCAAGATTAGGTAGTTGTCTAGGTCTAAAGTAATCAACATCTTGTGTGATTCCCTAGAATCAGTCCTGGTTTTCTTCAGGGATGTGCCAAAGGAAAAATGTGATGGTACAATCCCTTTATTGTATGAGAAACTGAGGTCCTTTAAATTCATTTATATTTTGTATTTCTTAGCTGATTTGCTTCATGGTTTGTCTAACTTATGTAAGATTTCTCAGCGCAAGAATGTGGATGTAACAACACTTGGCTCAATTGTGAGGACTGAAATTGAAAGTATTCGTATGTTGTATATTATGGAGAATATTGATCTGAATGAATGTACCTTTAATGAAAATACAAGTTATCATGTCAATCCAAGTTTTGGCCCTCCTAATGGATACCTCATGAGGTTATCAAGTGAAATTAGGGGGGCCAAATTCCATTCTGTAGACATGATCAGAGATATGACAGGAGCTAATTTGAAAGAAGCTCTTGTTTTTCAGAAAGTATATGCTGAAGCTGTGTGTAGGGCTTTAGAGGCTAGGTTTACTGACAATGATATTATTTATGCTTTTAGTGTTTTAAATCCTTCTAACATGCCTTCAAAGATGGTTGGATTAAACTCATGGGATGTCACAAAGTTGGAGCTTCTTTTGAAACGATATGGTGTGCAAAAAGACTTGGAGGGTAAAATCCTCTCTCCCCTTGTTGATTTAGATGCATGTAGAAGAAATTTTTTTAATTTCAAATTGCAAGCTAGTTTGGATTGGAATAATAAAACCTTCAAGGACCTTTGGGCTATGGTAACTTGGAATGAACCTTTACAAGTGAAATATGCCAATATTCTTTTGCTAGCTGAGATAGCAAGATGCCAGTGTGTAAGTACAGCAATTTGTGAGAGGGCTTTTTCAATCCAAAATGTCATTAAAACAAAACAAAAGAATAGGTTAGGCACAAAACACCTTGATGCTGTCTTGAGGGTTGCTTTGGAAGGGTCGCAAGATGATTATGATTATATTTTGGTTGAGGTCATGGAGTTGTGGAGAAATAGTGCAAAATGGAGGTATTTGTACTCACACCCTGAAAAATATCTTGCTGGTCACTCTTCTCAAATGGGTGGAAATGATGATTTACATGATTTTTGATGTTGCATTTCATATTTTTCTTTGAAAATTATATTTTGCAATTTATTTTTAATTTTTTTATCAAATCTTACTTCAGCGAAATTGATGAAGGGGAATCCTTGGCCTTCAATTGGGAAGGGTTAGGCCAGGTTCAAATCTTGCCAATGATGATTTTGATTTTTTTACTGCAGCTGATTTTGATTTTTTACTGCTGTTGATTTTAATTTTTTTTACAGCAGCTGATTCAAAATTGTGTATGCTAGTTTTTTAGCTGATTGGTTTAGAAACATTAAGGAAATATAACCGAAATGATTTTTTTCAAAAGTTATGAACTGGATGGTTTACATAAATTGCAGTCACAACCGAATGACCATCAAAAATTACCGAATGCATGTTGACAAACCAGGAAAATTACCTACTTTGCCTGGAATCTTCCCGAATTGTGTTTCCAATGCCAATGGCATGTCACTAGGGCGCTCCATGGCCCCAAGCGCAGACCCAATCCGGGCCATCGGAGCGCCCCGGGCCCATCAACGGCCCACAAGCCTCGCGGGCAGGCACCCTGCCAGGCTGCGGGCAGGGCGGGGCCTGGCCAGGGCTCGGGCCCACGAAGGAGGAGGGAGGCAGGCCTCTGGGCCAGTGCCCGGAAAGTTTCTGGGCAGGGTCGGTCAAGATCCGAGTGATTCTAAATCCAACCGGTTTTGCTATATTCATTTGAGATATATTCTATGGAATCCTCTAAAATGTTCGGTACATCTCCTTAAGTCTTGAACTTCATCCGGTTCATCTGCAACTGATCGGTAAATTTCCTTAAGTCTTGAATTTCAACCGGTTATTTCTCGAACTCAACCGGTTCATTTGCAGCTGATGGGTAAATCTTCTTAAGTCTTGAACTTCAACCGGTTATTTCTCGAACTCAACCGGTTCATCTGCAGCTGATGGGTAAATCTCCTTAAGTCTTGAACTTCAACCGATCAGTTTGGTAAGTAGTCTCTTCTATCACTGATATCCAATTTATTCTTGACAAAGGGCAAAGTCGACTACAGAGAAAATTGTCTGAGCCATGTGCAAGTTGGTGCTTCCAGTGACTCAATTTGATGTGTGTCGCATGTTGAGGGCAAAGATTAATACCTCTGTCACACCGTTTAAGAGTTCAGAACCCAAGGAGATGACGCAACAGCTTATTTACAAGTGTCGATGTCGTATTTCAGCAAGGGCTGTGTTTGGTCAAACTCTAGTAATCTTTTTGTTGTAATCTATATCCATGAGGATGCACATGTCTATGGCTAATTAGGGCTTCTATGCTACAATCAGTAAGCTGGTAAGGCTATATACATTCGAGCCTATTGAAGCCCTCCATCTTTCTATCATCATGTTTTGTAAGTAACCGATTCTTTTGTTTTGTTGACGAGAAACTTGCAGAGCCATTCGAAGAAGTTGGCTTCCCCCTGCTTCTTTGGAATGTATGGGATCGAGGTTACGGGAAAGACAATTATGAGCAGAGGGTTGTGTAATGAGAATATATTCTCCAATATTGGCAACATTGAGTCATGTGGAACTGAATAGTGACAGTACTATCTATCTACAAAAGAAACTACTGTGCACTATATGCAATTGTCAATGGATAGTATGCAGCAATTTCTTTTGTAAATCGATAGTACTGTAAAATTGGTGAAATTGGAAGGAAGTTTGTTTCATGAGGAAAGCGACAACAAATCCCAGGTGCAAAATCTCTACTGAATACATGTGACATTATTTGGTGCATTTCGTTTGTTTATTTGTGTTGACACTTTTGTATATAGTACAGGGGAGGTCACGCTGTATTACAAAAACAAGGTGGCCTCTGACATATCCTCATAATTGAACCTTGAAAACACATATTCAAGAACTTTCTGGAAATGTGGTCTCAACAAAGGTGCAAAAGAGCATGTGGAGTGTGGGAGTGACGATATGTATTTTCATCTATCTAATATATTATTCGTGTGCGATCTGTTATTCCATTCACTTTCATTTCATCTTGTATCCTAGATGACCAGTGTGAGAGCATCCGCACCCTTGCGCGGAATCACACACACGGGAAAGGGGGAGTGGAGGGCCCTGGAAGGGTTTAGGGACTCGCCAAAATTTGAGACCCTCACCCTTGCTCGGGAATCAACAGGGAGGTGCGGGAATCAACAGGGAGGTGCCGCTAATCTGAGCAGGCTAGCCTCTCCCGGAGCTGCACCGACCCTACACGCCCACGACCTGCCATCGCAATCTAGAAGGAAATAGCAAGCTCTAAAAAAAAACGCGTGTTTTGGGCGCACTCAAGCAACAAGGAGACTCTGAAAGGTGGCGAGGCCGGAGAGGATTTTGGCGAGCCCGCGCTTGAAAAAGTCGTTTGGCGAGTTGCGGTGCGGGACTCGTTCATGCACTGGCCCGCAAAAGGACCTCACGGCCGGGTGTAGCGAGCAAGGGTGCGGATGCTCTGATGAAATTGAGTTATCTACTGATAACAAGACATATTCTCTGTTTCACACCTGCACTCCATGGGATAAAGACACCAGAATTCACCTATCTTCTCAGAATCTAGTCAAACTTTTGTTGCCATGAGGTCATACATTGAGCACATTAACAGTAGAAGTCATGAGGTTGTGTTCACTGAAAGTTGTGAAATTCAATTTGATATGCTAACAATATAGTGCACTGATATTTCCACTTCCAAGTCAAGTGATGATTGATCATCGATAGTTTCCAGTGTATACTCCAAGAACTTTTCTCCCAATTTGTTACTGTAAATAAGCCCTTGCAGGACCCACTTAGATTATATTTGCGATTCTTTCCTGGTGATATTGAATCCATGTTGGTGATAACAAGATAGGCATCTTAAAGAGGAGTGAAGAATCACTAATTATAGTGCAGATTATTCTGTAAGTGGTATTTTAGCTATGTGCTCGGCTCTATGGCTTGTATAAGTAAAGCGCAAATCGAAATTGCTTATTGATTGTCTAATTTCTCTTCCTTAAGGACCTCGACCTTCTTGTTGCAGCTAACTGGAGCATATGTTCCAGGCTTCAGCAAGTTCAGTTGCTTAGAGATACTCGACCTTTCAGGTTGCACAAAATCGAAGTGATATTCAGATGTGCAGAAGCTCACAAACTTGACAAAATTTGGATTTGTGCAGATGCAAATTATTTTGTAAGTGATATTTTAGCCGTGTGCTTGGCTGTATGGTTTGTCTAAGAGCATTGCCACCAGTGGCACCCCGAACTGCAAATTGGATGCCCTTGAGTTAAGTTCAGTGTGAAATGCGCCCCACCGGTCTGCATTTTGGATGAAAATAACTCCAGGGTTGTTTCAGGACAGGGTTTCGACTGCAAATCCGACCTTGTTTGCAGGTTCTGAAAACACCCTGACTCCCTGAACTCCACTCCGGGAGAATACGACAAACTCTGTGCATTACCTCCAATACTTCTGGAGTTACCCCTTGGGTTAAAACGGTTTGCCATAATCACCGTATTAGACATTGTTTCGAGGATTTGTTTTTCGACAACCTTAAACCCTTGTAAAATTATTTGGCCATTATAGAGTTGCAGTGAGTATGGTCACTCAGTGATTTTTCATCAAAATTTCAGTCAACCATGACAATATTTCATCATAGATTTGTTAGGATGCACAGCATACCAAACTTTGTTTCAGTAATTGGCATTTGGATGAACTGCAAGTAAGTTGGGAATACAGTACTTGTAGACTTATTCATAGAAAGTATTAGCTTCAAGAACATGAAAAACCTAAGTTCAGCCTCACAACTAACCAAGTACATACAAGCAATACACAACAGGAAGATTAGGGTTAGGCCCAAGAGCTGCGGCCATGAAATTGTGAGAGCCCAACAGAAGAGGCCGTGAACATGTAAACTGCCTTGACTTGGAAACTCCAAAGATCCAGAAACTCTAGATGAACTGCAAGTAAGTTGGGAATACAACATTTGCAGACTTATTCATAGAAACCGTGTGCCTGGCTTGCCTTGAGGCGGTGATCAAAGAGTCTGTCAATGGCTTCCAACGGGATGTTCTTGGTCTCGGGGATCCAGAAATATACAAAGACCACCGAGCAGATCATCAGAGAAGCGAAGAAGTACACGCCGTAGCCCATTGCTGCGAACATCTGGGGTGTGAATCTTGCAACGATGAAATTCCAGAACTAGTTGTTGGCAGCAGCAAACGCTTGAGCAAGGGTTCTAACGTTCTGATCGAACATTCACTGTTGGGGACCGTCACAGTGGCTGCTATCACGAGAATCGACTGCCCGTCCAGTCTTCTATTGATTGGTGGCATCCAAAGGCCTCACAGAAAGTCATGCGCCCTGCCCTCCAAAAGGGCAGGAACATGAAACCTTAGCTTCAAGAACATGAAAAACCTAAGTTCGGCCTCACAACTAACCAAGTACATACAAGCAATACACAACAGGAAGATTAGGGTTGGGCCCAAGAGCTGCGGACATGAAATTGTGAGAGCCCAACAGAAGAGGCCGTGAACATGTAAACTGCCTTGACTTGGAAACTCCAAAGATTCATAAATTCAGCAAAGATCGCAAGAAATTGAGAAGTGTTCTACATCTTACACCAGGAAGCAATTCTACACCAAGGAGCATTCTACACCAGGAAGCAATTCAATCACACCACAAGAAGCAACACAATCACACAACAGAGGGTTAGAGCCAAGAGCTGTGACCATGAAATTGTGAGAGCCCAGAAGAAGAAGACGTTTAAGTACACTTCCATTGGCCATAACCCTACAACTTCTGATGAAATATTGTCATGGATGATTGAATTTTGGATGAATATCACTTGGTAAGTGAGAGTAGTTGCCACACTGTAAATCTATAATCCCCACAAAATTAACAAGAACAGGCATTTGGCATCATAACTGGACAACGATTGGTGTGATGAAATATTGTCAATGCGACAGAGTGCGAGTGACGAGATATACTGTGGCGGCGAGGCGAGGCCAACAAATGGATTGATTTGACGAAAGAGACGCATGCGGACGGCGATGGGGGCCACTACTTGGTTTATTGATTATACTTTATAAACTTCATCAATTATATTAGTAAATAAGTAAATATGAATTTCATTGGTTAATTATAAAATTGCCTAATTATTTTAAAAATTAATTATGAATGTTTCAAGATTTTGATCACATAGTCCAAATCACCGTCAGACACATGTCTTTTACGTTCTTAGATCTAAACCTAAACACCCACCACTCAAATATAGGTGTTTTATTGAGATAAGTTACCCAATTCGGCTTGAGCCAGTATGCCATTTGGTCACCTTCAAACAATCTTTCAACGTGTGTGATTAGATAAAATATTTCAATATGTTGATAGTAAATCCTCATGGATTTTTTTTTATATTTCACAAAATATTCATTTGTAAGCTAATTTAAATATATTTAATAAATACCTTATTGAATTATTGAATAAAATAATAAAAGAAAGTTATCCTATTTGTCTATCTATCTATTTATCTATATATATATATATATATATGTTATAAAAAGGTTTCATGACTTATCGCCTTTGATAAGATGCATATATGTTTAAAGTAAAAAAAAAACATGACATCTAGAGTTGGTGAGGTTGAAGAGGCACCATGAACAATGGTGGGGTGGCCAACTATATTTTTATATAGGGTTGTAAATAGTAAGTGAGAAATAGTACAGATGGTAAGTGATTAAATGATTACATTTAACCAACTAGAATCACTCGAGAAAAATGGTTGAGGGCTTCATTTAGATTTTTTTATCATCTCACACACGTAGCATGGCCTAATATGAGAAGTGGAGACAATGATAAAATGTTTGATTTAGACCCACTTACCTTATTGATACCTCATGTGAGCTATGCAGAGCCCTGCATTGGGTGCCCATGCCCAAACCCACCCATGCCCATGGGTTTTGGGTGGGCATGGGTTCGATATTATTGGGCATGGGTGGGCAAGGGTGGGCATGGGCATGGGTGGGCCAAGACTTGGTGTAGGCGGGTAATGCACATTACACAATTTTTGAATACATTGGCGGCAATTTTAATAGCATGGGTGGGCATGGGTGGGCACGGGTCATGCTATGGGTGGGCATGGGTGGGCATGGGTTGGCACGTGTCATGCTATGGGTGGGCATGGGTGGGCATAGGTCGTTGCTGATGGGTATGGGTGGGTATGGGTACAAATTTGAAGGAAAATGCAGGGCTCTGGAGCTATGAGAAATAGTGTCAATTAGACGAAAGTTCAAGAGCCTAATCACGCTTATGATATTTTGATGTTATTTTTTTGAGAGGTTGTAAATAGTAAGTGAGCAATAATATATGTAAGTAAGTAAAATAATACATTTGTCTTGCAAAAATTGCTCCATTCAATGAAAGGGGAGAACCGAACGCTAGTTACATATGAACCAGTTCAGAAGTAACTGATTCAAGTGCGGGACTTGACGGAAAATTACTGGTCATTGTCGTGGGAGTTGTTACTGTACATATGGCAACATTTACGTGTTGACTTTTCACCTAGTTTGAGGGTGCTTGTTGAAGTCGGACTCAAAAGCGAGTTTGTGGGTGGGGCATATGCCTCCTACCCAAATTGAACTTGGATGAATATTTGTTTTGTGTTTAAACTTTTGCAGTTCAGCTTCTTCAATGGGTGGTGATGCCCTAAATGAAGAGCAAATGAATATAGCAAAACCGTAGCCTGGCAAAACCGGTTGGATTTAGAATCACTAGGATTTTGACCGACCTTGCCCATAAACTTCCCAGGCACTGCCTCCCTCCTCCTTCGTGGGCCCGAGCCCGAGCCCTGGCCAGGCCCCGCCCTGCCCGCAGCCTGGCAGGGTGGCTGCCCACGAGGCTTGTGGGCCGTTGATGGGCCCGGGGCGCTCCGACGGCCCGGATTGGGTCTGCGCTTGGGGCCATGGAGCGCCCCAGTGACATGCGTTTCGAATGCGGTTGTCCGGAGACTTTTCCAAAAAGTGCAACTACTTTTTTGACCTCACCAACTTTCCCGTTGCTTTATAGCCATTTAGATTTGTTTAGATCATAATTTAGCCTAGATTAGAACCTTTACCACCACTTGGCATTAGTTTTGTCCTAGAAACCGACATAATTAATTCTAAGCATTGAAAGTAACTACCCAAATAAATTAAAAATAGCCTAAGTAAAACTCAAACTTTGCTCTACCTTTACTCTTGAAAGAGCATCAAACCGGCACGCGCCGGTTTGATGCTCTTTTGAGAAGGTCAATCCGGGCTTGCTACTTAATGTTATGTGTGTAGTACAATATAGGAGGGATTTCTGCACGCTGTATAAAATAAGACAATGTGTTTACTACCTTATCATTCATGATTCAACCTAATAGGCGGACGTTAAACCCCCTCCCCACGAACTTTCAGGGGGAGGTGGATAGGGGTTGGGGCCTGCAATCCAACACCTCCAGGCAGCCTCCGCAAAAACAATCTAAAATTTTCAGATCCCGACCGAAAACTGCTGCCCGCTCCGCTTGACTTTGAAAAAAAAAATTGCCCTTGCATTCTTGAAGGCCGCTTGTCCATATAACCCATTTTGAGTGCACTTCATTTTCAAGGTCCAAAATCCAATATATATGTTCACTTTCATTGACTAAATAATCAATTGATTGGGCTTTCCTTTTAGAAGTGAAACCGTCAATATAACATGTAATTAACTTGGAAGTAAAAAACATTACAAAACCTCATTTGCATTGAGGTTATGATTTTTGTGACTTACCATTGAAAGGGTCTTTGTCATTCTAAAATGGAACTAAAATTAGTGTTGTACTTTTAGTATGTTTATTTTACAATAGTTTTAAGTTAATAGCTTCTACTTTCACAAAGTATTCATACACATTCAAACTAATTATGTGTGATTAAACTGAAATTAAGTCTAAATAATCCTACTTAAACCCAATTAAATCAGAAAGTATGCTTGCCAAATAAATTAAGCCTAATTAATTATAAAATGCACTTACTAGAATTAATCATGATCTCATTTAGATATGAGGAATGATGTGCTTAATTACACTTTTTTAGACTTTCGTACACTTAATTAGGCTAAATGCACTTACTTGCACTTAATTGGGATTAATTGGTAAGTGCATCTCATAATTTATTTGGTAAGCATACTTTCTTATTTAATTGTGTTTAATTAAGATTATTTAGACATAATTACATTTAATCACCTTAATTAGTTTGAATGTGTATGAATACTTTGTGAAAGTAGAAGGTAGAAACTAAACTATTACAAATTAAACATACTAAAAGTGAAACACTAATTTTAGTTCAATTTTAGTTCCATTTTAGTTCCATTTTAGTTCCATTTTAGAATGACAAAGACCCTTTCAATGGTAAGTCACAAAAATTATAACCTCAATGCAAATGAGGGTTTTGTAATGTTTTTCACTTCCAAGTTAATTACATGCTATATTGATGGTTTCACTTCTAAAAGAAAATTCCAATCAATTCATTATTTAGTCAATGAAAGTGAACATGTATATTGAATTTTGGACCTTGAAAATGAAGTGCACTCAATATGGGTTATATGGACAAACAACCTTCAAGAATGCAAGGGCCATTTTATTTTTTGAAGTCGGATGGCACGGGCAGTAATTTTCGGTCAATATCTAAAAAAATTACATTGTTTTTGTGGAGGTTGCCTGGAGGTGCTAAATCACGGGCCCCGGCCCCTATCCACCTCCCCATGAAAGCTTGGGGGTGGGGGGCAATGATCGGGGAGATCCGGCAGCTAGTTGTAAATTAGCCAAGTGAAATTGCAAAATTACCAAATTGTTTTGGGAGATTTCGGCCATATAACTGAGTTAAATATGAAGAGTATAGGAAATCAACCGACCAATATGAGATAATGTAGGAAATTTAACCCCTCAGGCTCATAAAATGGCGGAAATGAGTTGGGTTTCCCGAGGGTATAGGCGGATATTGGCTGGTCTCCTGAGGGTATAGGAGGATATTGGCTGGTCTCCCGAGGGTATGGGCGGATATTGAATGAGGGAGGTTCTCAGCTGTGTAGATCAGAAGGTCTCTTTGAAACGGCTCTCTGTTTCTGTCTAGGTTTCGAGCCTTTCGACGCTCAGTTGCTCTTTGTTGCCTGCCGCTTCTCTCTCTAGCTTCTCTTCTCAGCTCTTCCTAGTTTATCATGACTGATATTTGCACAATACTCACAAGGATGTTTTTGTTTTGACATGAACTTCACATGCAGTTAGAATCCAGGTTACATTTTGGGCAGTGGTTGAATGCTAATTCGTATGTCGAGCCAAGCTTGGAGGTTCAAGGAACATTTATGCTGGATTTTCATGTTGGTGGGTTGATTGTAAGTTGTGGGTGCTCCTAGTGGTTTGGGGGATCAAATTCGGGTGTCAATTGTGAGTGATTCAAGGCCCGTTGGGTTGGAAGCAAAAATTTGGAAGCTATGCTTAGAATTGCTTTGGAGGGGCCAAATGAGAACTTTGATAATATCATTGAAGAGGCAATTCGTTTGTGGGAAAATGGAACTAAGTACCAGTTCCTCTATGCTAACCCTTCACGTTATATGTATTCTGCAAGTGATGTTTTTTGTTCAGTAACTTCAGTTATGTTTCCCAATTCTAAGGATGTCGATTAGTTTCAAGGTTGCATGTATTGTTGTACTAACTAGCCTCTAAAAAAATGTATGCACCCTCTTTGGATCCATGCATTTTTCAAAGGCTACATTCTTGGCCCCAAGATGGTGGGGGACTTGGCAAGGTTCAACTCCTTCTAGGGATACTTGGGATTTCTTTCAACACAAATTCACTCCCTTAAAAGCATAACACCAATTTTATTCTATAAAATTTCTTAATAAAATCCGACTTACTATACTTAACTTCGGAAATATACCGAAGTAAAATTTAGAAACTAGGAAAATTGCCGAATGGTAAAGGCAAATCACGGAATTTAACCGAGAAAAAAAACTGGCTTTCGGTAGCTCCCGAGTGAAAAGAAAAAAATCCGAACCGTTTTATAAAAGGTAGGAAATGTACCGATTTTTGTATAGAACTCCCCGGATTGTGGTGGGGGGTGGGGATGTTTAACGTCCACCAACCTAATACCTACATATGATTCCTTAATACAACAACTTTTTGCCTCACTAGAAGCTTACTTAAAGATGGCAGAGCCTTATTCTGCCACTGCCTACACCTAGTATAAGAAAACTCTCTCTGGGGAGTACAGTCTACCCTCTATAAATGTTAACCCTCGGGAGTGGATCAAAGTTAACATTTATAGAGGTGTTAACAGTTAACAATTATAAAATTACTTTTTTGAGCAATATACAAATCTTAACATTTATAAATATAAGCAATTGTGAAGAGTCCTTGTGAGAGAATACCATTCATAAAATTGCAAACCCAATCAAAACTTTATTCAATATCAAGTTTACAAATCACGGGTGAAGTATGAATCAATGGTTCTTTGGTGAGATTCATCTGCATGCACAACTTGCAAATATTTCTCAATCTGCACCAACAAACCCACATACTTGGACACATCACATGAACGTGATTCCATGTACCTTCTAATGGTACCAAAACTAGATTGCAAGTCACTATAAGATGGAATGGGTTCCACCTCACACTCCTCTCCCTCACAATCACACATCCTCTCCCTCACAATCTTCTCATATTATGGTTGTATTTCATTCGTTAACATTTATAGAGTCAAATTTACAAAGAAGGGAGTACCATTTTGTTAACAGTTAACACGTTTAACATTTATAGTGTGCAATATGTGGGGAGTAGAAGAAAGTTAACATTTAGAGAGGGTTAACACTTATAGGTGTAACATTTATAGAGGGCGGACTGTATGTGCCATCCCTGTTAGTGATCCTAGGTAGACTTGAAGGCCCTCTAGTGGAACGGCCTGAATCAATACAAACTGCTCTCCAAACGAGGTGTTGCGACCGCGACCACGGACTCCGCAATCGGGCCTTCCGATCGGTACATCTCCACCATGCTCATGGATTTGTGGTCCACTCCTGGAGGTGGGCTCCAATCGAACGCCTGTACGAGCGTTGCAAGGCCGAATTGCACCGTCATGTTGCCAAGGTTCATGCCGACACACCCACGACGGCCATAGCCAAACGGCAAGAGCTCAAAGCCGGTGCTTCTACCTGTGTGTGCGGTGGTGTCTTTGTCAGAGCATAAGAATCGATCCGGGTTGAACTCATTGGGATTCTCCCACGATGCCGGATCGCGACCAATGGCAAAAATGTTGATCATCACATTTGAGTTTGCAGGAATGTCGTAACCTTGCACACATGCTGCCTTTGGGTTCGTGTGTGGTAAAGTCAGAGGAACAGGCGGGTGTAGACGGAATGTTTCTTTCACGATAGCTTGCAAGTATGGTAGGTTTGGCAAGTCAGCCTCCTGCACTAGTCGATCTCTTCCTACAACTCTATCAAGCTCTTCGTGTACTCTTTTGAGGATGTGGGGATAGTGGATGAGCTCCGCCACTCCCCACTCCAAGGTTGTTGCAACTGTGTTAGTCCCTCCAACAAGTAAATTCTGCACGTTGAACACAAACCTCTCAAAACTACACCGAGACATATACTTGAGCGACTCCATTCCTAAACTGCGTGTTGGAAATCAAATTTTGAAATATAAAGATTTTGAAGATTTAATATCAAAACTTACCCCACAAAAGAGATGCATGAACATCTTCTGAGGACCTTCTAATGTGGACGATTCCTTGTATGCTATTCACAATGTGTTTGGCTGAAGCTGCTCTAGTGGAGCGATTTAGCTAAAGGAGACTCACAAAACAGCAACCTCATTTTGATTAGTTTCCAAAGCATGGGTTGGTGATCGCGTACCAGAAAGGCAGACATGATCGATTTGCTGTCAAGAGTTTCACCTTGGTCTAGAAGAACATCGAGAAAAGGTTTGACTCCCTTGATGGAACTGTTGGGCTTTAATCCTGCCCTCCACTTAATCAGGATATGGGAGAAGACCTCCTCAAAATTCCCCCGCGCTATCTTCATCTTCTTCTCAACGCCCTGCAAGTCGAATGGCGCCAAAGCAGGGATGAAGTCACCGATATTAAACGACCCCGCGAGCGTCACCGCGTCCATGATGCATTTCTTAAATTCCTCAAAATCAATATCAATGCCCCCGACGTCGCTGCGTGATGATGTTTTTTCATCACGCTTCCCAAATAATATTCGGTACATGTTGTTCCAGGTGAGTGTGTCCACGATGGGTCGCAGCGTGACGAGCTCACCTCTCCCACTGATCTCCGTGATGCTCTTCACCATGAAGGCCGCCTCCTCGTGTCGTCCAGCTGAAAATTCTTTGAGCCTTGACGCGCTCAGAAGCTCCGTCGTGCACAACTTGCGGAGTAGACGCCAACAATCTCCGTTGGACGAGAAAGTAATGCCCGAGTAGTCGAGACCCACGTACTTGCCAACCGTCAACAAAGGCCTCGACAAAAACTCCGCATCATGCACTTGTAAAATCTCTCGCGCCATGTCCGCGTTCGACACAAACATATAGTTCTGAGTCCCCAAGCGCATGTACATGAGTGGCCCGAACTTTCTTGCAAGCTCTTCCAAGGCGCGATGGGGCATGGTTGAGTTTAAAGCGAACAAGGAACCGACGATCGGCCAGTTGCGCGGTCCGGGAGGGAGTTTAGGCCTCTTGAATATGAGGTCACCCCAAATCTGTTTCACAAAGGTGAGGTAGATGAAGATCATGCCCACCCCGAGGTTGACAAGGTACCAAGAAGAGATCTCCATCGTGGAGATTTCAGATTTCAGTTACCACTCAAGGCTGCACACAAGCGAGACAATGCATCTTCGAAATGAGAACCGTAATTAGCATCTTGGGGAAAACAAACACACTAAATAACCAATGAGAAGAGCAGCTCTTCGTCCACCTACTCAAACTTTTTATCATGGTAACTGACATACTCATGCTCGTTATCAGTTGTAACCGATCGGCTCACATTAGACAAAATCTAAGAACTATGGATGACACCATGCCCATGTGCATGACAAATTGCAACGAGATCTGGCCAGCAATCTGTTCTTGGATGAGCGATTGGTTATGTCAAGGATTTTACAGAAACCACTCAGTTTGGATTCTTGGTATCATCTGCTAGTAATCTAGTATGTGCAAATTCCGATTCACCAGGCCTACGAACGGGGAGATCCGACCGCTAGTTCTAGATAAGCCGGTTGAGTTAGAGAGAGCACGGGTTCAAGTTGAAGTGACTTTGCCAATTATTCTGGAGGAATCCACAAAATATACTATAAATCAATAACAAAGAACAGAGAGATATCAACATGTAATCGGTTGGACTTGGATACACTTGGATCTCCACCGATTTTGTCCAAAATGTCACTGGACAATGCATCGCACCAGAGTGGTCTTAGCAGTAAGTACATGTAATCACGAGGACGACTGACATGCATCAGAGCATTATTCATCCTTGGAAGGAAGTTCCTTTTCAACAATTCTAATTTCATGATTTTTTTTATTTTTTTTCAAGAATCGATGTCCTTGTTTGCATGTATGGACACCCGGCATAACGTAGACGTGCCCAATTCGGCTATTTATCTTAACTGGACACCCAATTGAATACAATTTGTGTTGTTACAGACATTTCACTAAGTTTAGAATTGAATCTAAGATGCAAAAGCTATACGAATCCAACATGGCCAAAGTAAAGGATCGCCTCCAATGAGATCTAAATCATTATATTTATTAATTTTTGAAGTTCGACGGATAAAGTTGTCGGAGTCGATGCAGCCCGGCGGGCGGACTAGTCCTTGTGAGAGTACAAAACTTACACATTGCGCAAATGCCCGCCATCTCCATGAAAGCAAGCAAAGTCATGGAGGAGGGATCCATCATGGCAGGGGAGCATTTTTAGAACACAAATCGACGTTTTCCCAATCTCTTGTGCAGAAATGGACCCAACATGACTAGACTCAAACTCCCATTTGTGCGGTATTATGTGCAGACTAACCCTCAATTATTCCAACATGCACTCCAATGGACTTGGACCTTTCATATCGCCCTTGGTGTTGATGCCTTTTAAACTCACTATCACCAACATGTATCTTTTTGAATGGTCACTTGTATGTGGAGGCCAAATGCTCAACTCTAATGAAGATGCCGGAGGAAAAATATCTAAAATTAAATTTGAGAACTTCCAACAATCGCAAAGTTGAAGTTTTCTCTTGTGGATTCTATCCATGAGCAAACTGGTTACCCATAACCAGTTTAAGTAAGTGGGTGTCTCGCTGCTACTGCAGCTCGTCATCGACTCTCCTCTCACCAATTATGTTGTAGGCCATCTTAATTTGCTCCATGCACATTTTGGAAGCAAATTAGAATGTTCAAGAGAAGAAAAGAGTCTATCTGAGATAACAACAACATTCCAGATCCGATCAATCCTGATAGTTGCATTGAATTGAATTACTACTCGAAGCGTGTTATAGGAATCCTGGAACTAAGCTGACTGGAGGACATCTCAACACTTCTTAACTGCTATGAGAAGCAATCGAGGACATCAGCACTCAAGTGAGACTTCATGCAAAGGGCCACGTGTCCTGTGACACTAAGAAATGACAATATCTCTGCAACGGAGGGACACATCTAGTTCACCAGCTCCCCTTCTCTCTCCGGAGGATAACTTTGCACTCAAACAGGTCGATGCACAAGTTCAAGTGTTCACATCTCGATTTCTGCGACGTAGGAATAGAAAGTGTCGTAGGACAAGATTTATTTCCTTTGACAGAAATTTTCACTGAAGACAAGGGGTTGTAATTGCTGCTTACTTCCTTCCTTCGCCACGAAACTAAACACACCCTCCTTGTGCGTGAAAGAAATACACTTCTCGAGCTGCAGCACATGAACACAACACCTGGATGAGTACCACTCTTTTATAAATAAGCTTTCAGATTGTTGAATGTTCTACTCTTGTAACAAACAACATGGACCTCTAGTAGATTCATGAAGTCGCCCACTGTTTGGACCACCACTGGTTTGATGATGATATTTACAAGCAGCTTGAATGTCAGACGAACCTCTTAGCCCAGCGAGAAAATTTGAAGGGTTACTCGTATTTCATGGGGAAGGGTTACTTAAAATTTTGCCTTTCAAAATGAAGGGTTACTTCAAAAATTGCCCTTCACATATTTACAATTTTTTTTCTTTCAAAAATGCACAATGTAATGTTTGAATCTTAGGTTATATTGTAAACTGAAGTGAAATGTAATTTACATGGAACAAAATCCGAAAAGAAATATGATTAAAACATATATTTATTTCATGTATAGAGCTCACATAACAAAAGCAATTTTGTGTTGAAAAACATTCTCCCGTCGCCCAGGCCCCAAGGATAAGTGCGGCCTGTAGTCCTCACCGGATGTGGGAGGGTGTGAGCCCGATGATGTGCCCACATTTCAAGTTAACCTTAAAAGTACCCAAACACTTGTATTGGCATTTTTTTAGTTAGTTTAAAAGCTAGGAATTATGGAAGGTCAAAAGTTAAGCTGATTTAAGTTAAATTGGGAGGCTATAGGCAATTAAAGAGAAAAGACCAGGAAAAAAAACAAGTAATGGTTCATTTAGGCTTAGTTGATGTTGGAGCTCAAGTGGTTTGTGCCATAGATTATTGTTTGTTTAGGCTTTGATTGCTGTTCTTTTAAGGAGGGGTCCCTGGGTGGAAAATCTGTGTGGAGCTTAGGGCCAGGAGGAGCAGAGTGCAGATGCCCTTATCACCGTTGGATTCCCGGGAATACGAGGGAGAGGCCTCAACCTCGGAGGAGGGAAGCTGGTTTTAGAGGCTGAGGGGCGAGATAGGGAAGCGGGAGGCAAATTCAGATTTTTGAGGAATGAGCGGAAGAGGCTTAGCAGCGTGCTCGCTGCCCTGAGAGCCAACGACTGGGCAGGGTCGGCATGCGCCAAAAGTAGGTTCAGGGAACCAGAAGGAATGTGCCGAAATTGCTGGACATAAGGGGTGGCTGCAAACGCAGCTTCAAGGTTTGTTTTGTGAGGAAACCAGCAAGAGGCAACCAAGGATCGACTACCGAAAAACACAGCTGAGGCAGGAAGTGTGTTCTATGCTAATGCACAAGGGAAGTGATTGAATCAGAGCTGATTGAGTGAGGAATTCTCTCAGGAAGCTACTAGACTGAGAAGATGAGCCCCTGGTCAAAGAGCATCCCAGGTTGCTACCGGATCTGCTGTGTTCAGGGCTGCAAGCTAAGTTCGGAGACGATTATGGAGGTTGCTGAGCGGCGAGGTAGTATTTGGTTAGAAGATCACATTTTCAAACTGTAAGGTGATGCAGTCGAAGGGAACAACGCTGTAGCTTAGCTGAGATGTCCACAGAATGGGGAAAGGAGGTGGAGACACGTGGCTAAGGGGTTGCAGGTGACACAGAAGGTTGAGAGCTCGTTGAATTGACCATTTTAAGGACTGTGCCGCAAGGAGGGAAACTGTACCTCTCCTGGGGGGCTGGAGGCCGAGTAATGTGAATCAGGGTGTTAGTTATATTGGATCACTAGGGTGCTTAATGCCAATTAGGGCACTGCTAATCTAGCATCGCTAGATGCATGAACTATTAAGTAGGGTTTTAGTTAGAGTGAGTTAAGGACCTTATAAAAGCTTAAATGGGAGGTGAAGGGCTTACCCAACCAATCAACCTGGTGTTGGTTGAAAACTGAGCTTAGCATGGTTTAGTGAAATAGAGTTAGAATTTAAGTGTGGCGTGATGTGGACTTAGGTGTGGGTGTGTGTGACACTGACTACAAGGGGGTGGAGCATTTCTCAATGCTTGAGCCTTGTGTTAATTGAATAAAGGTGTGTGCTTGACATTCATGTTGGATAAGTGTTGGGCCCAAGTACCAAGGGGTAATTGAAGTTGAGCTAGCACATGTTAGCCATAGGCTTCCACCCAGACCACGACGCTTAAGGGTGGGGGTTTAGGGCTGACAGAGGGTATCTACGGTTCTCCCGAGGGTATGAGCGCATCTGCAAGACTGCATCAGCCACAAGCCGGAGCCTCTAGAGAAATGAGCTAGCCGGATCTCCCGAGGGTATGAAGGCCCAAGGGACCGGTTGTTTTAAAAATGCCCTTCCCTTTGAAGGTTTCCTGGAATTTTTGCCGGTCCCTTTTGAAGGGCTGGCCCAGCTGTTGAAGGGAAAGTGAAGGGCTGCACCCCAAAATAAGGGGTACAACCTTGCAATTTTATTCGCTGCCTTAGCCTATCCTACCCCAGCGTGATCGACGAATCGGGAGAACCGGACGATAGTCACAGATGAACCGGTTGAAGTTGACAACATGTAACGGGTTGGAGTTGGAAACGCTACGATCTTGAAAGATCATGCCCAAAAATCTCCCCGGACACTTGGCACGATGTACAACCTTGTTGACTCTAAGTCTCCACTGTTGAAGAAACCTTGGTCAAGCATGTGAATGACAATTTGTCTAGATCTATAAGACTTTTGTTAGCATTTCAGTACATTTAAGGTCAAGACGTGAGGCCCATTCAATTGCTCATTAGTGTTGACATGTAATGCCAACATGGATGAGATCTATATTGTTAAGGCCAATGGAGTTAAGGTTTATGTGGTGCCGGCTTGTGATTGATTATCCTCATAAGAGTTTTTGACAAGTATCATTGTCAAGTGCGACTCACATTGTCCAAGGATAGGCTCACTAGAATTTATTCCGGCATGTTGCATGTCAAACCTAAAGTTCCACTATCTAGAGCTAGGAATAATGATTATTCATTGAAATTGGGATGTGATTGTGTAGTATCAAGAAAAAGAGAGGAAAAAAGCATGTTGGCCAAACATTAACCACCAAAACTTGGTTTTTGTGAATGGTCTATTACATGCGCCGCAAAGTTGACAATAGGTGGATTGACTATCCACAACCAATTGACTTCTTGGACCGGCCTTCTAATATGGGAATAGGCATATGGAACTTTCACTTGTCCCAATGGGGAAATTTCCCTAAATTCCCTTTCATGTCCCGTGGTTCATAAGGCTTGGAGGGGAATGTGAAAAGAGTGGGAATTTTGCTCATGTCCCTTGATTGATAATGGGAATGTTCAGTTGGACATGGGAAATTGTGTAGAAGGACATTTTGTATGGATGATGGGAATATGTTACCTGGGAGTTTTTTTAAAGGGAAATTTCAAAAAATAAATAATCATTTACATTCCATGAACTTGGTCTAACATATAGGTAGGCCCTTCCCACTTACAAGATGAGACCTAAGGGTGTTGGCGGAGGAATTCGAACCTTGGACCTCACCACCCTACTCCAACAACCTTAGCCACCAACTCATTACATATTACATGTGTAATTGGAGGGCTTTTAAGCACTTCATATGTAAAGCATGCATTTACCTTGTAATGTAGGAATGTAGAAATTAAAACACCTCTTCTCCATCCAACATAAAAACTTGTCCCTTATAGATTTTTGGCGGATTCATCTTAAATAAGTTGGACTAGACTAATTTGGGGTCTATGAACCTAAATCCGGTGTCTAAATGACTTAAAATAGAAAATTAAGGCTTGTTTACTATTTCCAAGCTTCTTGTTGGATGAATGAAAAATACTTGTAGGCGGTAATTCCCTCTCTCTCTCTCTCTCTCTCTCACTTTGGTAATTACTTACGAAGGTGATTCACATCTAGATCTAGACTAGATCTACAAGATCTCTAAAATGGAACAAAGATAGAACATTCTTTCATGGATATTCAATAATAAACATGCGATTAGTATGAGATGATTAGCAAATCTAAATCGAAGTTGTAGTCACTTTTCCAATAATTTTTGGAGCTCATAATGATACGTTATTCACTGTCAAAGTAAAAGCCCTAAACCGGCGGAGACAGAGTCAAGTGTGGAGGGGCCATCATATTTTGAAATAAAATTATTGTATTCCCATTATTGAAAAGTTAAAAATTGTCCCTTTGATTGCAAGGGACAATTGTAAGATGAATCAAATTCTCATATTTGATGCATCTCACTTTGGTTTGTCCCATGATGATTCCCCTCTATCATGGGACATACAAACTTCCCATCTATAATATTGTGACCCATGGGATTTAAGGGGTATGTCCCATGTTCTTCCCATGGGAAACGAATGGAAGTTGCTTGTGAGGGTTATGTTGGTATCAAAATAAGAATGGGTCAACGTGGACCTATGATTTGACGGATCATTTAATGGTAGGGTTGAAAACCATCATTGCATTAGCTACAATGACTCATATTGTAGAAACAAATTTGTATGAGTTACATCCAATGGATGAATGAATGTTCAATGATTTCATCAATGATAAACAAATATGTCTTGCTAAAAGTATTTTAGCCATACTTTTCACATAATCTTTTTGGCATATACATATCATTGGGGTCTAAACGATTTTTTTTATTTTCACTTGTGTATGTATTTGAGGGGATTTTCAAGCGATATATTTGTACGAATACCAATTTTATGAGAGGAAATATCTTGTATATTAGGGGTATTAATTTCATGGTCATGCACGCACGTAGTTCTTGGTTCTAATCATGAATGCATCCCCCAAGGTACGAACTACCATAAGTGTAGGAAGGATTATTATTTGAGGTATTAATGTACATGGTATATATAAGGGAGAGGTATTATTTTCTCTAGTGTGTACATTTGAAAAGTCTATTAAGAATTTCGGACTAAAGATAGATACAAAAAATGGATTATGAGATTTAGAGGAAAATTGACATTAGGTGTGCTAGTTTCATCCAATTTACCTTATTTCATCCAAATGACGTGTGTTTTAGGGTCACATTGTTATGAGTTATATCCTATAGATGAAAAAATGTTCAATGTCTTTCTCATCGGAAAGTGAACGTGGATTATATATGTAATAAACTCCCGTTTATTTCATGATTTATATTTTTTGTATGTAATGTAAGCATTTATCAAATTGAAATAAAAAGCTTAGTGTAAAAACATGAGTTCATTTTCTAACCTATTGTTAGTATGTATACATTCTTTTTCCTCTATAAATGTCCCGTATCCAAGGAGTTTTATTTCATAGTAACCCACGCACATCATTTAGGTTTCCAATAAAGAATCTAGCCCCCAAGACGTTGCATCACATCGTGTCATGTTTGGGTGTGATGCTCATCAGACGTTACTATGGTGACACTTTTATTTACTTTATTTTATAGCGTCACCATAAAGTCGACTACCTGTGGTAACATTCAACGCGTCAATCGACTACACATAAGCAGTCATCCTCTAGTTGATTACCATAGTAGCATTCGACCTCCTTCAGTTGATTGCACATATGCAGTTAGCCTCTTGTCGACTACAACTCTACATTGTCAATCGATTATACCTAACCAGACGGTCCGCTAGTCGACTGCTAATGCAAACATTTGTCTCCCTAGTTGACTTCTATAGTAGTAGTTGACCTCCTTCGATTGACTGCACGTAAGCACTCGGCTCTCTAGTTGACCACTCCCATCAGTTGTCGATTAGGGTGTTGATTGCTCATCTGAACAGTCAACTCCATATGTGGATGGGTATATGGGTTTTTAAAAACATGAAATGAAAGAGGGAAGAAGAACCAACAATGGTTTGTATTCAAATTATTAAAAATGGTGTATTATAACAAAGGTACTGTAAAGATACCAAAATTTTACAAACAAGTTCATGTTAGTGATACATGCCTACTAGGTCTATGGAAACCCCCTTATGGAGCCGATAAAACTAAACACTTTTAGCACTATCCTTGATCTTGGATGGGTGCAAGCATGGTGAAATAGACAACTCTTGAAATTTTCACATGTTTAAATGAAAGTAATTCAAAACAATATACAAACCTTTAACATTGTAAACAAAAATCATACATTTTTTAGAACATATTAAGTTTATTTTGAAATAAACAATCTTAACAAAATGTACATAGTTTAGAAGACGGTGCAAGTGGGTGGTTGTATAGTTTGGTGTCTCAATAACGGTGTCACATTACTATTTTCAAGAAGGGGTATGTATTGCAAGGTCCATATATCACAAACTACTATGTTTTCTTTGGCAATGTTTTTGTGAAATAGTAAAAACTTTGTTGTACAGACATTTCAGTAGTGTGTTAGGCACACAAGGGTTTGAAACAATGGTGTATGGACTTTCAAACATTAATGTATGGACTGTCACAACTGTCAAAAATTTTAAATACGGACTTTTAAAACAAAGTCGTCAAGTCAAAATGCTTGATAGTGATTGCATTTAAGACGGACTACATCATTGTTGATTCAAAAATGTGGAATTCTTTGTGACACTATTGTTATATATGTAGAAATGGACTTTTATAGAGTGAAAATGGTGTTTAGTTTTTTAAGGTACTATTTGATATGATACATTTTGATTTTGATTTTATTTTCGCCCCCCCTTTGCATATGGTATTTGAGCCTCTACATGGGCCTTCTTTTCAAAAAAAACTAAATTGTACTCATAATTGTACACATAGCCCGACATCAATGAGTTGGTCCCTATAACGGCTTTCTTAGTGACTCCACACACGCCGATAGTGAGACACCGAACCATGCAACCACCCAAGTGGGTGTGCAAGTGGTCATATTGAGCAAGTAATTTATTATCAAAATTTTATCAAAATATGATAAAATTATATTGATGTTTTTTTGCAAAAGTATTTGATAATGACCTCAAGTGTATAAAACTTCAAAAAATATGAAAAACAAATCCAATTTCAAAATAATTAAGGTCGTGAAATTTATGTCTAAAACCAGATCTAGCCATTTGCTTTTGAATAATATTTTTAATATTAATTTCTAAAGATCTCATCTTGGTATTCTACATTTAAATACTTAACACATCAATATAAGTCACCATAAAAAATTCAATTTATACAACATGTTGTTACTACGTATAGGCGTTTCACCAAAAAAACTATAGTTTTAAGATACCAAAGCATTTATTTGGTACACTTTACCATGCTTGCATCCGGATCTCGACCAGTCTACCGGGCCATCCCACCTTACAAGGTCCATTTGCATCCACCTTCTTGCAGAAGCCAAGTCAATGCCGCTTCCCAAATATTCTTCACATAAGAGGTCTAGGGTCATGGTCCAAAATTTAGGACCCCCTTTGGCATAGAGTATTGGGCCATGACCATGGTTGTAAAGTGGCCATGACCATGGTTGTAAAGTTGCCATGCAAGTTTGCCGACCATAAAAGTCTTAGCCTCCTTGTTGTAATGTTTGACCGGATCCTCATGTCTCCTATTGTGGACCCTAAATAAATCAATTGCCATCCAAAACTTATCCTTCTTCAATATTTCCTTGGCACCTTTGATTTCTACATGCCATAGTGATTCAACATTCTCACCCGTGTGCGATGTACACCCCAATCACACACTCCAATCTCCACGATCCTATCTGACTCCCATTGGAGCATAATGTTGTCCATGGAAAGGTCGTTGTGTTGCACATATTTTAGAAGACGGTGCAATTGGTTGGACCAATGAACATGACGTTGGCATTTTGGTTGATGCGCTCTATATGGGATATACATTTCTCATAGATGTCCCCGTCCCAGCATAGTGTGTAGCCCATGTTGGTCTTACTGTTGATCAACCAAAATTTGATGAAGTTGGGATGGGAAATCTTTAAAACGCATGCCTTGGCACTAGTTTGGATTTGAGCTTTCTGTAGATCGCCTATATTTGGAGTGTTTCGGGCCCACGTAATATTTGGAGACAATTGTTCATGACTCATCACCTTGCTAATCTCCATATACCTCCCCCCCCAAAATATTTTTCTTGCTCTCCAAGATGACCACCTTTACTTTATTACAATAATCGGCATGGGTAGGACGCCCTTCACTACTTCTGCAAATTAGGTGCCTTTCAAGGAATTGTTTTGTTGGCTGTCTTGGAATACCTTTTGGCATGGGATTCCCACCATGTAAGCAATGCCCACATTTTTGCGATTTGAGAGGTTCCCACCTCACCTACATTGCAAGGCAGGAAAACATTATCAACCAATTGCTTGAGATTGAAAACTTTATTCTGGGCCTTATTCTTTATCCAAGAGTCAAAATATGCAAGATTTTTGATCCTCGATAAATTTGAGTTTGTCTGCTGCATATTGAATGGCTTCCGCAATCGACTTCTTCATTCTGTCAGCCATTTGATGTTGTACTCATTGTTGCAAACGTACCAATCCATGATGGTGTCATGGATCTTTTTTGTTATAGCTTCCGAAAATTTCACCCTTGGTTTCCCACTCTTAGTGAATGACTCCGTGGCCTCGGAAGTGCCTTCTTGCCCGCACAAGTGGGCATAGACAATTGAACGGACGGGCATGATACCTTCCGAATAGGGAGTTATGTTAAGTTCCGATTCATGGGTAGGTCACTTAGTGCATTTTACAAATGACGTGCGGTATAATATAAGGAGGATTAAATTCATTTGAGAAAAAAATATAAAAGAATTGCAAATAATCAAGGGCCCATGAAAAGTAGACGATCCCACCATAAACAAAGTAGATAGGTATAAAATGTAAGCCATTACTTTTCTGTAGAACTAATATAGGGATTGAAATTTAGGATCCTAGGGATTATGTTTAGTATGATTAGGAATTGGGAGCTAGATGATTCTGAATTTGCAAGAGGTTGTCAAATTTTGAAGTTATCGTTTTCTTTTGTACCAATATAGGATTTTCTTTGTGCTCGTGCGCGCACTCTTATGGAGTGGGTGTTGTGTTTTTTAGCACACAATCATTTATTGTTTTGGTGAATACGCTTGCATGAATACACTTAAAAAAGAATATGATGTATGAGATTTTAGTTGTTAATATCGTTGTGTATGATATGCAAGTGTGATGTGATTGTGTTTTATCTGAAGTTCCTTTGAAGTTCATGACTTTAGGAACCATCTTTGCAATAATGTGTATGAACATAGATTTCGTATGTATGCAATGATATGCATGGACATGGATTACTTTTTATTACTAATAGCACGGGTCTAAGTCAATACTAAACCATGTCCAACAATGTGACATGAAAGTGAGAATCTGGTTCTATATTTTAAGCTCATTTTATAAGTCTGCTATTTTGGATGAGGTTGTTGAGCAAATATGGTAGTTTATGACCCTATTGCATGATGTCAACAAATGGTTTGACTGAAAATCAAAGGATTGCGTAATTGAATGCAGCTCCTTCCTCAGAAAATCTGAAGATTGTTCCCAGAAATTTGGTGGTATACTTTCTTATAATATTATGCTCTGTCAAAATCTCTCAAGGACCGAAATCAATCATTTTAGGAACATCATCCGCGCAACCCCTCCCTGAGTGGTATATTTCCTCATGGTTATTGAGTATTCCATTGAGATTGCTAGAACACCCACATGCATCAGTAGCCTGCAAGCCATGGATTGTTAGATTTTTACATGATCACTGTAAAAGTAAAGAGTTAATCATGGTCAGGCTTCTAGGATTCTATTGAAAATTACTGATTCAGGCTTGCTTGCTTTAACCACACTCATCTTGCAAGTAATGACTGTGCTGAAATTAACCTGCTCTGGAGCTCTACTTTTAATCTGCCACGATCTTTAGTACTCCTAGAAGACAGATTACAGAACACTAATCAATCAGATGAAAAATTGGTGTTATTTCCTAGTTCTGTTGCTTTTTGCTGCATTTGATCTTTTCTGGTAGTGATTGTTGTGTTAGTTTCTGCATTTGAACTAAAAATTTATTGTAATTGTTTAATAGTGTGAGGTTTGTAGTTAGGATTTTGCTATCACTTAATTACTCAAATAAAAACAACCTAGGGAACTAGGTCTCCAAGAAGACTAAGCTAGTGTCTATAAGGGTTAATGTCACATTGGATTAAGGTTTTTGATAACATTTTATGGCAATTCTTATTCCTTACTCCCTTTTACATTGAATTATCCCACTCTTTAAGGCTTCATTTGTGATCCTTCCGTAGTGAGTGATTCCGTCCTATCTCAGGAAATGCTCTATCACTCTAATGTCTTGACTTAATTCAGTCGTGAAGCTCAAAGGCTTGGCAAATATTCAATAGCTCATAGTTAGGGCAACACATCCGGGGTTTCGTCTTTTGAGTATCCGCATCGTCTTTAATTGTGATAAATTATGCTTGCAGTAATTTTAAATTAAGTTCTTTTAATTAACTTACAACCATCCGGCAAGTCTTCAGAAACTGTAACTTCCACCTTCATCTTCCGGTAGGCTTGGCCACTCATCTCAAAGATCATCCACATAGTTAATATGTCCACCATATATAATAATCAGGCTATGTCCTTCGATTTATATGTTTATTGTCTAAAGGACTTGCAGGGAGTCTAGTCTTATCTCACAAGGTAAAGTCTTCTTCTCCTTATAGTATTGACTATGCAGTTTATAGCCCACGTCAGCCTTCACTAGGTTTCACCATCATTGCCTGCCTAATTCACTATACTTGTTGGCGATATGCGGTTGACTTATACACGCTATATCCCCTCTTGGGTAATTACCACAAGGTAATGTCTATTGCGGCTCAAGCCTTTGGTCATGGCTATGGCCTATCAGGCTCTCTCGACGACAACTTTGCCCATCCCATGCCTCTCAGTCTTTACCACTCACACTCTGGCTACTTGCCTTGTCTTCTCCTTTGGACATGTCTTAGCCTCGGCCTCTCAGCTTATGGCCTTTCACCTACCTCCAGGCTATTGCCCTTCTTGCGGCGACTCTCAGGCTCTCTCTCTCTCTCTCTCTCTCTCTCTGGTTCACTCGGCTATTTGCCCTTTATTTCCCATGCGGAAATTACTTGCATCTTGACCTTCCACTGGTCATACGTCCACATAATGGGCTTCAAACTATTGCCTTCCTGCCAACAATTAGTCTTCACTCCCTTTCGCAGAGTAAGTGACTTAACTCACAAGATTATAGCCTACTAATATCTCTTCCACTCATATTTAAACTTCTCTCTCTCTAACATTCAGACACTTTCTTCATGGCCTCTCGCCGAAAGACTTACGCTCTTACAGTGTGTGACAACTCACTTGCTTAACATGCTCACTCAATAACATCATAGCTTATTGCTCTCAAGACATTTGTCCCTACAGACATTACTCTTTGAGTTTCGCACTCAAGCTTCCTCCTGCTTGGCCTATTGCCAAAACTCACTCACATCTCTCCTTAGGGATTGCAATCTTTACTCAATCTCATTCACACTTTTTGACAGACTACTTGCATGACTTACATTCGATTGTCACTGCTCTTACACATCCAAAACATCATTCCTCTTCAGAACACTTACACACAACAAGCACTTAACATCAAGTTCACCAAGACAGTAGCACTAGAATTATGACTTTACTTCCAATGTCAAAGTTTCTAAGAACAACTAGTCCGAATCACTCAGCTCTGTAAAACTTATCCTATGTCCAGAAGCATCTCACTTGGGACTGCCTAATTGCCGATCAACCTCAATCACTGAGTGTTGATGCATCAGAAAGCCTATTGCTCTAGCTATGAGACTATGCCTGATTCCTACGATTGAAAATAGCCTGGTTGAGACTCCGCTGGCCTCCTCCTTATTGAGTCGAGGAAGAGGAGGAGTCGGTTGGAGTCCATAACCGATTCATAACGGCAATCGCCTCTACTTCCTACTCTGGATGACTTCCAACCGCCAATGGCCGGATGAAAGATGTCAAAATTTGAAAATTGCCTAATTCGGCTAGGCTATGGCCCAAAAAGTGGTTTTACAAGGTTTTCTTGTCAATCTTCAAGATTGTGTGTCAAACATATCTAACATTTTGAAGCATGTGTTACTATTGTGATCTTGTCCTTGTTCTCGGGTCGTTTGAGACAGTGAGTGAAAGTAAAAAATTGGACCAGTAGGGTAGACCTGGGTCGTTTGCTAAACATCCTTCAACTTGATATCGTCACCACTGAAGAGTTCAAGGTATTTTCCAGGTATACTTGTTTCTCATCCTTATGAGGGAAATTTTCTTTCTGACATTCGACCTCTAAAGGACCAAGAAGCCTAAATCAAGGCTCGTTTTTTTTTGGAGCAATTTTGAATAAGTCCTAAGTGGATTTCTTCTTGCCCTCATGTTCTTTTTTAGGGTTGGAGAAGATGATGCTCACTATGGATTTTAAGTTCAAGGAGTTTTGTGAGGGTTGAGGAACATGGCAAAGATTGGAACAAAGTTGAAGATATTCTCCATTATCCATGAAGGAGTTGCTCCCCAATCTCTTGGCGCCATAGACTTCAAAGATAGTGAAAATTATGTTGCGACTAGGGTTAGGTTGGAGGAAAGAGGTTTTCTTGGGTGGCCGTTTCATTTTTGGGATGTCGGGGATGAGTGTCAAATCGTTGTGTGACTTGAGCGTCTAAATAGTACCCTGGATAGTGTGTATGTGATCCCCGTAGAATCTGAAGGTGGTTAGGCCCCCGGGTATGCAACTCACATATTATACGCAGGGTGCATCCACATGTGGACCTTAAAAACTTGGGATAAAGATGGCGCACCAATTGTGAAGTTGCATTGCACCGTATGTGACTTGGACTTCGGCAGTGGCTCCTCCAAGCACAATAAGAATACAACGTCTAATTTGTTTTCTAATTCCACAAAAATCCATATTGAGAGTAATAGACACATATGAAATTGGTGCAAATGCAAAGGCTTAGATTGTTCAAATCATCCTCAATCCCAAGGTAAAGGTAAAGGAAATTAAAGTGTGTCATTCTTACAACTGATGACCATAGAAGACTTGTTGATGATGGTTCTGCCATAGTGCATGTTGTGAATGAAGACTCTCATGTTGAACGACCCTGGGGGTTGCACTCCATTGTCAATTTGAACACCACGTGCGATAAAAAAATCTACTTTTTACATAAAGCATCATCAAAATGGGTCAAAATTTTATCAATTTTTTTTCATGAGTAGATATACACGGTATCTATTACATAGTAAAAAATGGTAACCAAATTTGATGAATTTTTTTTAAAATAAAACATACCGTTTCTAACTAGAATGACGCAAATTTGAACTAAAAAAACTACTACAAAAATGAAGATGACTAAACATTTCAAAAATATATATAAAAAGATACTATCAATGGTTATGTATATGTAGAAAAAATATCATAATTTTTTTAATTATCTATGGCATATAATATAGGGTAGCAAACCATTATTGCACGTGGTTATGAAACGTAAGGGGGTGTGATCACCCCATGTGAACGACCTCCTTTCATGATTGTTGGTGATTATGAGTCCAATGTTGTATGGTGTTTCTAGGTAAAGGCAACGTGCTCTTGATTATTTTTACCTTTGTCCTCCGAGATAAACTTAGAAGCCAATCTTAGGAATCACCTTGGGGGAGCATGCCATGTTGAAGTTGTGGAGAAGGACTCAACAACAAAGGGAGGAAGGAAAACTCTTATGACTGGCAAGCGTGGGAGGCCAAGCAAATCTTCAGGCAACAGTTTTTCCTCTAATCAAACATCAATTCATGATTGGTTTTGACATACAACTGATGGGGAAGAGGAAGGTGAATTTTGCTTTTGGGACATGTCAGCTTTCTAAGTTTTTTTGTTGTTGCAAATTTAGGGATCCATATGCATTGTATGGTGGGAAACGATATGAAGTGAGTTCAGTTTTGTCTGATCCACAACCTAGCCAAAATTGGTATCCTAAACCCCATGTAAGGTCCTTGTTTGTCGCTGATGGAATTTCCGTCGTGGTAAAGGGTATTTTTCATACTAAGGTAGAGGGTGCTTAAACCAACACTTTAAGCTATTGCACATACATATGGCTATGTGGTTGATATAAAAAATATACATTCATATTAGCCTTTGGGCTAAACATAGGTATCAAGAAAGAAAAAATATTTTTAGTCTCAATTGAATATTTGATGAATATTCAAAGTCAAAACTACTAGCTTCCTTAAACCAATCCATAGGCCCCATGTATGGCAACCTTGCATATGATGAGGACCCCCACCTTCATTCCTAGAACCATCACAACATAGTTGGGTACTAGACCCAAACTACATCAAAGCCCAAGTAGTAATGGTATGGAAAGCCACACGGCTACCTCCATGATCCGACCCGGTTCGCTTGCAAAACCATCACCTTGCATCCCGGGAACCGACCCCCTTGCATCCCGGGAACCAACCCCCTTGCATCCCGGGGAATGACCCTTTTGTGCTTTGTGGGCCTACCTCCTTGGCGTTGTGAATAGAATCGCTAGAATAGGCATTGACAAGCCACCCTAATCCCACCTTGAACCAACCCGAGATAGAGTGGAGTCCGTTACCTACCCTACGTGGAAGTAGTGGAGGCTGATATGAGGTGGCACCACTAATGGCACCTAAAACCGTCACTTTGTGGGCCCATACACTCCTACACCGTTGGGTAACGGTTCAAGGTTGTAGGGTGTTGGCAATTGAGAGGCGTTTATAGGTGTTGGTTTTGGATGGGGTGTTGGATTTAGCACCCTCTACCTTATGCAATGTCTTCGTTTCCCTAGTGCCACCTACCCTTGGATTAATCAGACATGTACAATGTGCGCGAAGATTCCCTTAAAGAGAGACTTTTGTGGTAGGGTAATGTGTGAGGATCATAGTGTTGAGAAGAGAGGATGCGGGAACACTGAAGGGGGAAGGCGATTAGGTTACCTTTCTCGCGATGAATTGGGCGCTCATAGTTGAGTGATTAGAAAGAAGCTTGAACTTGAAAGCTTCTACCATTGGGCCACTAGGGCTAAAAATTTGCAGTTGAAGGTCAAATGATATACCTAAAGCGTTCAGTTCCCATAATATGCTAAAATTTTGCAAAAATATATTGTCTACTCATAGGTCAAGAGCATTTTGGGGGACACCTAGCCCTTTAAGACTTCATAACATTATTCAGATCCATAACAATGTTTTGTGGGACTAACAATATTCTAAGGAACATTCCATCATTCATGCTGAATGTGGGAAATATTTTGTAGAATATTTTCAATCCCACAGAACATTGTTATGGATCTGAATAACGTTATGCTGAAGTATTGTTGTCCAAGTCATTTGAAAATGAACCGGCCCCAATTAACCTCTAGGGGTCTAGTTTTGTGTTCAATAGATGACAGGTTCACTCATGCCTATGCGATAACTCCTTGTCTTCCTACTTTTTGTTGCATTGAGTATTAAGTTGGCTCCCACCAATGATGGTATTTCACATGAACTTATTCCAAAATGTCGCTAGAAAAGTTACCACAGTGACATACAATTCCATATGATACTGATTCCAATATCTAGTGTAGGGATTCATTTGCATGGGCTAGGTTGTCAATGCTTAGTTTAAGATGGTTAGTCCAAAATGCCACACAAATAAATTTGGTACACATGAGTTCCAAACACTTTTGAGGAAAGTGGCTACAAACTCCACTTGAAACTTTTGCTAACCATCTTGTAATAATCGTGTGTTTCATATCGTAGAAGTGGGCTAGTAAAAAGAAAGTAACTGCTTAAGATATTGAAAAAAGAAGACTTTATGTTACCTCCAACTTGTGTGTACATCACATATGGATGAGCCATAATTCATCCTATGGCTCTCAAAGAATGAATTTTTCTTTGTATGTAACGAAAAAGACACTTTATGTTGCCTCCAACTTTGGATGGGCCATAGGGTTTGATACACAATGAGTGGTTCATGTGTTTCTAGAACAATCCTTGTAATGTCTTCCTCACACAACTCTTTTCAGTGTGCAATGAATCTAGATATACCTTTAATGATTTCTGGCCCATTCCTCATTGGGTTAAGTATGCAAGGCTTTGGCTCTCCATACGGTAACATACATTTGTCATGTTCATCTTGGTGCCAAACAAGTATTCCTTACTTTGGGCCCCAATTCGATGAAGTGCACGAAACTTTGAATTGCATAGCCGTTATACAATCGTCATGCATATAGATGCAAAATTGTTGAGCTTTGGTATGGCCAACTAAGCGGTCACCTCCTTTGAGAATGAATGGTTTGATGAATGATGGACGCGCCGCGGGCCTTCCTTCGCAAACTAGCTAAGGGGACTCACGGTGCGGTCATCACGTTAAATTTATATTCGCTCGAGAACTACCGTGCTTCATTAACATGCTCGGTCCTTAAATTAACAACCTCTCTTCTCCTTATGATTTGAATATAATAAATTGGAGTGAACCGATCTCTTCCTCAATTATTTTCACTCTCGATGTAAGGCTTCATTGATCGTGAAACAACTAAGGTAGAGAGCGTTCAAGAGGTGTATCCATAATCCAAAGTTCCATCCATATCATTCATAACATATCCCACATGTATATATTTATATATATAATTATATCATCAATATTTGATAGCAATAGGACTCTTCATCAACTTATATAAGTCTCCAAAGAATTAAAGCTCGTAGTTATAAGTTCCGTAGTTGAATAACTTCAATCACATTCCTCAATATTCTTTTAATATCATTACAAGTATGTTACTTTTATAACTTATAATAGTGATGAAGAAGTTTGCATGTTCTTGAGTCTTTCTTCTTTTAGCTCAAGTGTTACTACTTATAATATAATAATAAGTATAATGTATCAAATATGCATATGATAATATGTATACATATATATATATATAACTCGCTTATACTCAATCACACATCGTCATAACATATAGCACAATAACATATGTAGTTCTTTGTTTATAGTGATATACTTTTAATGCAAAGTGTTTCTTGATGACGAGAAGAAGTCCATTCACACTTCAAAATCCTTGGAAGCTTGACATCACTCTTACATTACTCTCTCTTGAGTGTTTGCTCAAGAGAGACAATTACTTTCCGATTGGTTACTCTTTCAATTTATAATGACATCCAACAACTCACAAAGCATCTTAAAAGAAAGAAGTTCCACTTTGAGTAACAATCGTTGTAAGTAGTTTATCAAAGTCTCAATCACCAAGTCACAATCTTATACATATAAATGTTAATCAATCTTATAATAATAAGTTCCGCTTTTGAAAGGTATCACATGCTCAATCTTCTTACTCCCTTTTGAGGAGTTACTCAATTCTCACTTAATCACTCAATTAATAAGTCTTTCTTTCAATAATCTCTCAAATGATCCTTCAAGCATTGAGGTTTAATCTCAACATCTCTCAAAGTTCCATTTCTCCTTCGAGTCTTCTTGAGTCTTTGTCTCTCAACCTCACACTATTCTTTGAGTTCTTGCTCAAAAGAGTTCTACTCTTCTCTCGGTTGTTCGATCACTCAAGTCACAAGTGCCACTTAACAACTTGTAAGTCCAATTGTTGAGAGAGAGAGAGAGAGATATCACACACATTTGTGGGAAAGATAATTGTATTGCAATAGTGCTCCGAGAGGAGAGGTACAAAATAGACTAAGTGTCTTTGACGCTCAAATTTAAGATAACTTCGTTATGGTGAAATGAGGTATAGTCTCCTAAAATTGCTCCCTTTATATATTGTTTTCTTCCTAACCCAAAATCTATCTTTAGAGTGGTTGTTAACTCCACTTCTCTAGATAGCCATCTATCTATGACGTTTGTAGATGGCTCCTAATGCAAACGGTTATAACCGTCAAGCTACTCCAATGTTCCTATCCTTAAGATTTCCGCTATATCCTTGCCGTAGCTAAATTCCAAATCAAACCTTCATAATTGATTCTAGAATGATTTGTACTTAGCAAAATAATGCTAATAGAATGTAACATAGTCCTATATACTCTTTAAGACTCCTATATACTCCTCATAATTGCTTAATATTCTCTTTCCATAATTGTCTTGTATACTTCTACTAATGGAATGTATGCCTAGTCCTATATACTTTATAATGCTTAATAATATCCCCTTCTATACTAACATAGTTGTCCTTAATAAAAAATTCTAGTATTCCTTCATTAACCCGCTGGTGGCCCCATAGCCGTGGGAAAGGGGCCCTATCCCCGCGCGACTTCCTTGTAACTCCGTGGGGGACCCTATTTCCGTGGCCGCAACCCTGTACCCGTGGCCGAGGGCTCCCCGAGTCTTCGAAGCCGTTCCTCTTCATTCCAGCTTCCTCTGCCTCACTTCTTCGTGTCAGATTCTTCAAGCTACTATCTCCCTTGTCTGTATTGATGCTTAGGTGACCACATTGAAGCTTTTTCTCCTTAGATCATGTTGTAATTCTTCCTTAGATAAGTGGCTTTGGCTTTTTAGATCTGGCAGGTCGCTCCATTGAAGTAACATAGGCTTATAAGCCTGATAGTATTGGTAAATACTTATGGGTGGTGGCAAGCCCTTCATTGTTGTTGTGATCATGTTTCCAGGGTCTTCTATCTTGTTATAACCCAGTAGGTGTTCCCAGTTACAGGGATCAGATTTCTCTTGTTGTTCCAATTGCTCTTGTAGTTCTTCTTTTTCCCTAGTAGCTTGCCTTAACTCAGTTTGAAGTGACTTGAACATGTGGCCAATTTTCGCAGTGATCCTCTCAAACATTTGTTTGGCCGAAATTTCTTCTTGTGTGGTTGCTTTCTTGCTGAACCATTGGTCAAAGGCTTCTAATTTTGCTATCTCTAAAGCTCTGTGCTGATCTGTGGGTGGTATGTGTATGAAGTGTGCTTGCAGTTCCTGAAGTTGGATTCCGACCTCGGACCTCATATGGTGAGTATGATTCTGAGTCTCTTCCCTCAGACTGAAAATCAATTGCTTGATGTGTTGGAGTTGGCTTGAAAGAATTTTGGCTGACTCACTTTTGAGTCTCAGATCCCTGTACAGTTTTTTCAATCTGAATACTTTGTGCCTGTTCGGTGCTTCTGAGAGCCGTGACCTCGCTAAGGTGCCGCTCCTGTACAAACCCTAGTTCTTCTTGTAGTAATTGTTTTTGTGCTTTCTCTTCCTCGAGTTGCTGTTGCAGACCTTGGAGGTGCTCTTCGGTGATCCTTTGCTGCTCTTGAGGATTACTCTGTTGTTCGTTTGGCATTCTGGTTGCCCATTTCTGGAAAACATTCTCCATGTTGAAACTGGTTTTGTTGAACCTTTCCAAGATTTCTTGCAATGCTGGTAATAAAGGTTCATTTTCTTGTGTTGATTTCGAGGTAGCCATTGCTACCTCTATGATTGGTAATACTGTGGCTGATGTGTGTCTCCCGCATTATGATTCTCCTTTCTCAAACTCTACTTGTTCCATTGCGGGTTCATGTTTCCTCTTTTTGGTGACAGGGCCAGACTGCTCTTCTAAAACCGAGGGCACTAAAATCCCAGCCTCTACCTCTTGCTTGACACTTAACAGGCCCTCAAAAATCAGTAGCATGGTAAGAGGTGGCCCTACCATCGTCTTTAGTCCCGTTGTCTTGTCCTTAAAGAGTTCCTCTTTGATGCTCCTAAGTTCCATGAGTATAATGTCTCTAAATAAAGTTGGCCAGTCCACCTGCTTGCCATTAAGGGCATCTGAAATGTGCCCAATAGCCTGATATGAGATGGTATTGGCAGTGGTCCTTAACAAAAAGAGTGAGTTGAAGAACCTTAATGGCCGCCTTGCTTCCGGTATGGTGCAGTCCATAATCTTGCATGTCCCTGCCTTGTTTTTCGCCTTGTCGTTGAAGTTGGGGAAGATATCCACAGCCTTGACCTTTGGAGTGCCTGGTTCTCTCCTTGCTGAGAATGGAATAAGATAAAACACTGCCCTCATTTTGTTCTTCCAATCTTTCCCAAAAACTGGAAATACTTGCCCATTCAAGACAGATTGCATTGTATCCAGGTCCAAGTTTGTAATGACCTCTTGAACCACTGAAATGTTCATAATCTCCCACGTCACTCTTGTTACGAACCTATCTAGCCCAATAAGCTGCAAGAAAGTTTCCTCTTCTCGAGTTGGCTCAAAATCAAGTGCAGCCATCTCTGTGCTAAATACGACATCTTCAATTGCTCTCATCTGGGGTGCTTTCCCCTTATCCTTGCTTGGAGTTCTCATGGTGGAATCCGTGTTCAATCTGACACTAAACCTGCTCACTGCCTCAACTAACTCAGACTGTTTGTGTAGATTCTGATAAACTCTTTGCTGCTGATTTTGATTTTGAGGCAGCATCATCCTAAGTTCACATGTTGTGAGGCTAACTGCCCTTGTTCCAGTCATGATGATGTTTGTTGAGTCGGTTAAGGATCTTGATCTGATGTGGGCATTCCAGCTGATTACCTGGACACTGTAAGAACTAATCTGGTCTCGCTGATATTCCCTCAGGCTGTTAATCCTAAAGTTGATTTTTAATAATCCAGGAAGTAATTTGTTTCTCTTTTGAATTTTGATTAAGAGATGTTGCTGACTTGTGTCTCCTCCTTTGTTCAGGTGTATGTGGCTCTTGCAGGTTATCGAAGATTCGACAAGGAGATCGCTACCTTGTGTAGTGGTCTCCTTTTTTTCTTGGGGTCTGCCTTGTGCGGACCCCTCCAATAAAATTGAAAATCGGATGTAATTGCTAGGTTGGAATTCTGAATAAAGTTTTGGCGTTGCTTGAATTTCCCCAATCCTAACTTCTGTGTTGTCAATTGAAATGCTTATTCCAAATTCCCCTTTCCCTTGCTTGGATGAATAATTTGTATAACCCTTTTGTAATTCTGTATTGGTAATCCCTGTCCCAAATTTTCTTTTTGAGTAGTTCCTTTGGTTGGATAAAAAATCTAGATGTCCTTTTTGAATTACTATTTTGTTGAATGTTGTGTCTTGAGTTATGGTTTGTTGTGGTGTCAATGGATGAATGTCACCCTTGCTGGAAGTACCTGTTATGGCAGTCTTGGTTGTCATCCAGATTAAACACTATAAGCTAATCCACGTGGCGTACACGCGATACCACCCCCTTGCCTCCAATTTGCTCGTAATATTCGCCTTATTCTCCAATTGCGTTGTTATATCAGAAATATGTGACAACTGCTTGTTTTGACATGAAATTTCTGATGAGTAGGTTTTTGAATCGTATTCTCCCATTCTCTTTCCTTCAAAGCTTGTGTTGTAAAAATTTGTAGTCACCGCTGGTTTGTCCTTCGCAATTAATTTACCATAAATCTCCTTCTTTGTTGGTTGTATGAAATAACACTCGAGCATTTTGTAGTGTACTTCGTCAAAATCCGGGGATGTTAGAATTTTCATCCCATCTTGGTCAAACGTGATGACTTGGTTGGAATTAACCCAGTCATATGGCAGAAATTTAACGGATCTCCATCGTCCCAGTCCTTTTTGATGTATGATTTTGATGTCGATAGTATTGTCATCATGGATCCTTGTGATGGTGTATGGCCCCACCCATTTTTATTGTTCAAAGGGTGTCTTGATTTGATTGTGTGGTAGATATTTGGTCACTACTTTTTGTCCTTCGTAAAATTCGCATGGTTTTCTCTTGTTATATGAATAACTTGATTCTCCTTTATGGTAGTTGGTGTTTTGGGATGAACGTCCGTTTCCACAAGATCCAATTGTTTCTCATGGTGTCATGGTGTCATGATGTCATGGTGTCATGGTGTCATGATGAAGTCATGGTGTCACCAACTTCCAAAACATATGCCTTTGCTTCTAAAGGTTCATGGTAAGGTTTAATTTTACTCATGTTTTGTGAGCCCAAAAGGGTGCCCACATTTAGTCTTAGACCCTTGAAACGTTAGTTGATGCACTTTGAAGTAGCATGTTACTTCACAAAAATATAAAAAGAGTGAAATGTTAGTCTTAGAAGTACCATGTTGTAAGAGGCTAGGATGTGAGTTGTTATTGTGTTTTTACCTTCGGAAGGATTTGAGTGAATGAGGATAGGTAAGGAGAATTTGGATTGAGTAGTTAGTGAGTAGGCTAGTACAAATGGATGGAGACAACCAAAGTGACTCAAGAGGCAAGTGCATTCGAATTGGGATGAATGGAGGATCACATGGAGCGCACAAGTGGACCACCTCATCATGGCCACTTAATGGGGAAGGTCCAAGGAAGAATGCAAGGTGGAGGATAAGCAAATTCTCAAAGCACCAATCAAATCACGAGTTAAGCATCGTGGTTTGAATTAAGTGGTGAGCGACGATTTGGGAAAGTAAGGGGAGAAAGTTATGGCGGCGGAAAGCGAAGGAGGCTAAGTTTGGGTTGAAGCATCCCAAGTTTGGTAAAGTGTGGTAGGTAGAAAGCCAAGGCTAGTTAAATGTTCGAATTAGGATCCTTGTTGATCATTTGAGGGAGGAAGACTTAGAAGATAGGATTGGCGCCTACTAAGTAGGAGGAAATCTCAAGGGCTTATCGTGAGCCTTGAGGGTGCTCACCCCCTCAAGCTTACTATATAATCCCTCATTCTTCCCTCACTCATCCTCTCTTTCCTTTGTGCTCCAAGGCACCCCACGAGTTATAAGTGTGGGTGTGGGAAGCCATATTGGAGCACATGTGTGTGCTTAGTTTTTAGTTTGAGAGCCAAGGCTTGTTAGCCTTGAAGAGGGCTTGACCTCTTGGTAGAATTAGTGTTGACGTGAAGGATTTTAAAGTTAATTCATGATTCCAATTTGTGGTACTTAAAGTTCATGTTTTGAATACACGTGGTTGCAAGTTCCATGTTTAAGAGTTGAGCACTTGAGGTTGTGATGAGTGCAAAAATATACTTGTGTGGATTAGTTAGTCTTAGTGAAGTTAGGAAATTCTCTCTCCCCCTCTCCTCTCTAGGATTTTAGGATTTTAGGATTAGAGAAGAATTGTGTGATTAGAAAGGGGTTGTTAGTAGAATTAGGAAAATTAGGTAGGAAGATTAGTTAAGGGCTTGAATAATTAGTGAGGTAGTTGGGGATTACAACTACAAAGTTGTGGGTTCATGAAGGAGCTGGGTTTATGAAGGAGCTGGGTTTGTTTAGTTAGAAGCTAAGGAGCTGGGTTCATGAAGGAGTTGGGTTTATGAAGGAGCTGGGTTTGTTTAGTTAGAAGCTAAGAAGCTGGGTTTATGAAGGAGCTGGGTTTATGAAGGAGTTGGGTTTATAAAGGAGCTGGGTTTATTTAGTTAGAAGCTAAGGAGTTGGGTTCATGAAGGAGTTGGGTTTATGAAGGAGCTAGGTTTATGTAATTAGAAAGTAAAGAGATGGGTTCATGAAGGAGCTTAGTAGATAGCCTACTTAATTAGCTCATAGACAAGTAGTTAGTTACATTATGCTAGTTAGTGTTATGTGTGGCTTTCACAAGTAAATGTATTTGAGATTGACTATAGAGAATAGTGTTTTTTAACACTTGCATCCTCTCTTTAAAAATAACCCACGTGCACAAATTAATGGAGAATGTGGAGCACTCTCGCGATGGCAAGACAAAGGAAGCAAAGACCAAAGTTAAATCCAAGACCACTTGAAGGGTGAACCTTGCACTATGGACTCATCCAAGTCCAAATCCAATACCGCGGAGGAATGTGAGCCCAAACCCACTACTCGGACTACGGACGCTTAAGGGTGGGGGGTTTGGCCTCACATAATTGGTGCGTCCGCCGGGAGCGAAGCGGAAGGTAGTTACAAGACTTGGAGGCGACTAGGAGACTTGGAGGCAACTAGGAAAAATTGGAGACACAAACTTGAGAGAAGGGAAGGAGCACCCGAAACTCGGTAAGTATTCTCTCTTTGGGTTACATTTGAATTCATTGTATTTCAACTATTCCTTGGAATGAATTGCATTGTCAATTACGCAAATTCATTTTTGAGGAAGGAGCGCGGCGAAGGTACGTCCTCAACCTTTTTGGGGATTTGCTAAGAACTTAAAAGGAACCTATAACCGAGTAGCTCATTAAAACATTAGAGGGTAAATTCACCTTAGGACATTGAACTTTGACACTCACCTCGGGGTGAGTCTCAAAGTTTTGGGAGTTGTCATTTCATGCTCTAGATTAAATTAATATTTCACAAAGTTTATGGTGTTGTTACATTGAGTCACGATTGAGGGGAGTGCTAACTCACAGGGGGATGCGATTGCTCAAGGTATGTTTATTTCTTCAAAGTGAACTCATTAACTAATTAAGGAATGCCTTTTGTACTCGTGATTGTTGTTATCCGTTGTAGAGGGTAATTCCCGAATTGTGGATGGTGTGAGAAGTTGAAGGGTGAAGCCTCGACTTTTAACATAATCTACTCGGAAGGTCACCCCCTCACAATCGGTATTGTGGTGAGTGTTAATTTGCGGGAAGGTGCGGAGGTGATGCTCCGACTTAACCAAAAAATTAACATGAACATGCCTATCCCCTATTGGGATTCTTTCACCTAAGTGGGCTTGCAGGTTCTTTTCCTCACCTCCTAAAAAAATTATAACCACACCAAGACAAGTGAAAATATTAAGAGGGGAATTGCTAGGATTATGTGTGGTCAAGTGAGGGTCGATCGATTCTTATGGAATGCAAGGTAGGACTCGCTCACAAAAACCAAGTTTGATAGTAGGACTAGAGAAATCTACTCGAAAGAGGCGGTCCTCTAAAATCAGTGATAGATTAGAACAAGATAATGTTAGAATAGAGAGTTGTTTGAACGTCGAACCTAGGACTAGGTCAATTCTAGACACCTTAGAACTTGGAGCTCAACTTGAAGAGGAGATCACTCCCTCCAAATTGAGTGGTGAAACTTCTTCGGAAAATTACACACTTAGAGAAGAATTCCCGGTAGAAGTTGATAGGGGATTGTTGAATAGTTCACCGGTCACCATGGCCGAGGAACGGGGGATGGATCCACCACCCATACCCCCAATTCCGCCCATACCTCCTATACCTCCAATAGACCCATTGGTTAGGCCAAGAGGCCTACCAATTGTGGTTCCACAAAATTTAGCGGCGATGGATATGCCATCTCATCTCCCTAAATTTTATGGGACCAAGGATGAGGACCCCTCTCGGCACATGGAACGGTATATCGAACGGTTGGCTAGCTTCCTCATAACCGACCCGGGTTATTGGTTAGTGTGGTTTCCTACCACTCTAGAGGGGGAAGCCTATGAATGGTATCGGGATCATGCCGAGGGACATTTTAGGGGATGGGAACAATTACAAAGGGAGTTTCTTAACGAATTTAGGCCGGAAGTGGGTCAAAGTACCGCATTAAGGGCATTGTCGTCATTGAAGCAAGGAAGGGAGGAAGAAATTTCGGCTTACATTAGGAGGTTTGATTTAGTGTGCACTAGATTTGTGGGTACCATGCTCAACGACGACACGCTAAAGCAATTTTTCATTCAAGGGTTTTTTAAGTCCGGAACTATTAGGGGTGTTCTAGAAAGGAATCCCTTGACCTTGGCGGATGCCAAGCGTGCGGCTAGAGATATTGAAAACTTGGATAAAGATCACGAAAGGCTATGGAGAAGGGAGGATGAATTGATCCCACAATTCATCCCCATACGCCCTAGGGTGGTAGCGGTAGAACCCGCTAAGTATGAGAACCAAATTCCATATGCCATTGTGGACACCGGTCCCCGACCTTTAGCGGTTAGGGAACCGGCACCTCTTTTGGCACTACCGGCCCCTAGAACGGATCCACGCTTGGAGGAGGTTGAGAGAAGACTAGGTGCTAGCCAACTAGGATTCCAAGAGGCTATGATAAAACAAATGCAAAGCCTCACGGATCAAATGTCATTAATGATCCGGAGTCAACAACCGGGGCCTCCACCCCCGGTTGAGTCGGGTAGGCATTCTTCCGGATTATGGTGTGTCCAATGTGGCCAACCGGGCCACACGCGTCAATTTTGTAGAAGTGGACAAAACCGTGACCAAAGAGGAAACGGTAACCCACCTCAACAAAATCAACGAGGTCAAGCGCCACCTCACTATGGAAATGGAAGCAATAGAGGACCACAACCTAGAGGGCAAGGTGGCCAAAATTTAGAGAAGAAGGAATTTCATCCCTTTTGTGGAAGGTGGCACGCTCAAGGACAATGTTGGTCCGAAGGTCAAGAGTTTAATTGTAGCAATTGTGGAGGAAGTCATCCCTCAGATACGTGTCGCCAACCGGACAAAATAATTAATGTCCCTTACCCGGTGGCTAATCCACAACAACAAGCAAGGGATAATATGCGAGGTGCTAGGCCACAAGGAGTACCGGCCAATGAACTTAGGCCACCTAACTTATACTATGACCATAGTAATGCTAGGCAAACTTTTCATCCACCGGCGGGCTTGCAAACTACAACCGGTTACATTCCAATACAAAATAGACAAGGAGTTCCACCTAATGGTAGTAACGGGAGACAAGCGCCTCCAACGGATCCGGGACCATCTAACTCCCAAGATGTTAGGTTCATGGATGGAGTGTTGGAGGCCACATGTGATGACATGCTTCCTCTCCCAACGAGAATTGGAGAGGAGCAAAGTCAATGGCCTCCTCACACCAATGCTATTACATATGAGTTAGTGAAGGGTAAGGGTGTGGTTGAAGAAGCACCTGCACTAGCGGTAACTACTAGGGCTAGGAGAGGGGATGCCCCGTTGGAGGTAGGAATAGGAGAGCAAGGAAATTACTCTTCGGATGAAGAGATTAATCTCTCCGAGTTGGATAGGGTAGCTAGAAGAGCTACTAAGGATGTGGAGAGGGAAAATATAATTTTACAAGATAGGGAGAGGACTAATGCGGTACATGACTTGGATAATAGCGATGTGGGTGAATGGGAAGGACCGGGGGTTCCCGTAGACGAATTCGACGTAGTGGGTAATTCTAAGGTGGAAAGATCTACCGGGTACGACTTGTGGGCGGACCTTAGTACACTCAAGGCGGATATTACTTTCGGCCAACTATTGGAAATTTCACCCACGGCAAGGAAAACATTAAAGGAGGGAATGCCGGTACACAAGAGGATGAGGAAGGTGAAAGCTAAAATAGCCGCTAGGATCCAATCACAAGGTGGAAGAGACGTGAAAGCTATAGAAATAGAAGTTGTTATAGTAGATAAGGTGGTTCCTAATGTGCTAGTCGACGGAGGGAGTAGTCTAAATATACTACCGGAGGATACTATGAAAAAATTGGGACTTGGACTCACGGGGCCTTCACCTTTGGTCATAAATATGGCAAATCAAAGTTCGACTACGCCTTTGGGGATGATCAAGGATTGTAGAATGACTACGGGAGGCGAGGAGTACTTGGTCACCTTCCATGTCATTAAAATGCACTCCAACAAGGACACCTTCCCCATTTTGCTAGGTAGGCCTTGGTTGCGGATGGCGAATGCTATGGTCAATTGGGGTGGACCTAAACCATCCATCACTTATGGTCCGGAGGGTAATAGGGTCATAGTGTCCATTGGTTCATTAGAAGGATGGATGAAGAAGGAGATGTATTTGCCATTGGAGAAAGAAATTGATGACTTAAACGAGAATGAGATTGGCAAGGCATTGGTGGGAGTCGTCCATCCCGAAGGTCAAAGGGTTGTTATAGATTCGGGCTCGGGAAGTCTAGGTCCTAATTTTTACAATTATGGGGATAATGGGGATTATGCCCAATGGCTAAGGGAGTACCCCGAGTCCGAGGTTGATGTAATGGTTACATTTCACCAAGTAGGCTTAGGGAGTGAATTTCCTAGTGTTAGTTTAGGAGAGGGCTCATTGTTGGAGCCATGTGAGGTGCTCACCGAGGAAGAGTGGGTTAGCGGTGGGTTAACACCTTGGGTAGATGACGTGGAAGAGGGTGAGGTTAGTTTAATTCATGTAGATGGGACTCAAGAGGAGGATGTGATTATTGAGTCATCGAAATTGGAGGAGCCTTTACATTTCAAGACCACGTCTACGGGGATAGTTGTAGGTCAAGATGTGAAAGATTACCCCAATGTGCCTTCCGATTGGTATCGGAACAAAGAGGAACAAGCACATGTGTCGGAAGCGGATTGGCGGTACGTGGATGTGAAATTAAAGAATGGAAAAACCCGACAAATGAAGATGGGTTCCAAATTGGGGGAGAAAGAGGTTAGGGAGTATAGCAATTTGGTGGATGAGTTTAGTGATACTTTTGCATGGTCCTACGATGAGCTTAAGGGAATTCCTAGGGAAATGGTAGAGCACCGGATTCCTTTAATTCCGGGGGCGAGGCCAATTAGACAAAAGGAGAGGAGGATGAATCCTCAATTGCAATTGTTGGTGAAAGCGGAATTGGAAAGGTTATTGAAGGCCGGGTTTATCAAGCCGGTGGAAATCACGGATTGGGTTTCTCCTATGGTCTTAGTAAAGAAAAAAAATGGGAAATTAAGGGTTTGTGTCGACTATAGGAAATTGAATTCGTGCACACAAAAGGATCACTTCCCCTTACCTTTTATCACCTTGTTGCTTGAGGAGGTTGGAGGTCATTCGCGATATACCTTTATGGATGGGTATGCGGGTTATAATCAAATTTCCATAGCCCTCCAAGATATCCATAAAACGGCTTTTACTACACCTTGGGGTACTTTTGTGTGGGTAGTGATGCCATTTGGGTTATGTAATGCCCCGGCTACTTTCCAACGATTAGTAATGTATATCTTCACCGACTTGTTGTTCAAATCCATGACCGTCTTTGTGGACGATTTTAGCACACAAAGTAATGTGGACGATCACCTACATTGTGTTAGGGAGGCATTGGTTAGGTGTAGGAAGATGAGGTTAGCATTGAACCCGGATAAGACATTTTTGGGAGTGAATAAGGGAGTGTTGTTGGGTTATGTTGTTAGTGAGAAAGGTAGAGAACCCGATCCGGATAAGATTGCGGCCATAAGCGACTTGGCAACTCCAACCAATTCCAAGGGGATCTCTAAGTTGTTAGGACATGTGGGATGGTACCGGGAACTTATTCCTAATTTTTCAAAGATAGCGGTGCCCATTACCCATTTGCTCAAAAAGGATGTCAAATTCGAGTGGACGGATGCTTGTCAAAAAGCCTTTGAGGAATTGCGGGATAGGTTGAGCACCTATCCGGTGTTGATACCACCCAATTGGGGTAAACCTTTTCACGTCTATTGTGATGCTAGTAATGTGGCAATAGGGAGTGCGCTTTGTCAAGCAACGGGAGAAAAAGAGAAGGATCAACCTATAGCTTATGCGAGTAAGCAATTGACCCCCGCCGAAAGAAACTACTCTACAACGGAGAGGGAGTGCCTAGCCATGGTGTTTTCCGTTAAAAAGTTTAGGCATTACCTCATGTGCAACCCGGTTGTATTTTTTGTTGACCACATGGCTATCAAGTATCTAGTTAACAAGGCGGAGTTAAGTGGTAGGTTAGCTAGGTGGGTTTTGTTATTAGAAGAATTCGACTACACGGTGGAATATAAACCGGGTCGTATGCATTTACAAGCGGACCACTTGTCTAGGTTGTCGGAGGAGATAGGAAAAAATCCGGTAAATGATATGTTAGTAGATGATAGCCTCTTTGTGGTCACTTCTACACCGGAGTGGTATGCGGGCATAGTGGAATTTCTAACAACCCACAAGTTGCCCAAAGAGTGGACAAAAGAAGAGAGAAGGAAGGTGAGGGTAAATAGTAGGCAATTTGTTGTAGTGGGCCATAGGTTGTTTAGAAGGGGGTCCGATGGTATTTTACGACGATGCGTGTCAAAAACGGAGGTTGAAGCGATTTTAATCGCTTGCCACGATAGCGCTTGCGGCGGTCACTTCTCGGGTCAACTCACCGGGCAAAAAATACTTAGAGCGGGCTACTTTTGGCCTACACTATTTAAGGACGCCCATGACTATGTAAGGAAATGCGACGCTTGCCAACGGTATGTCCGAAACGACCTTAGAATGGAGATGCCTTTACATGTATCATTACCCTTAATTCCTTTCGAAAAATGGGGCATCGACTATGTGGGTGAGGTCCATCCCCAATCTTCAAAAGGAATGAAATATATTGTGGTGGCAACCGAGTACCTCACCAAGTGGGCGGAAGCCAAAGCGGTGAAGACCGACACGGCGGAACACGCGGCAACATTTATGTACGAAAACATAATTTCGCGGTTCGGGGTGCCGAAGATCCTAGTAAGCGATAGGGGTACTCACTTTTTGAATGACTTGATTCGAGAGATGACAGAGAAATTTAAAATTGATCACCGGAAGACTACTCCCTACCACCCACAAACCAATGGACAAACGGAAAGGGTTAACGGAATTTTGGTGAGTATACTACGCAAGACGGTTATAGACTCGAAGCGGGATTGGGATACGAAACTAACGGCGGCACTTTGGGCATACCGTACAACCTATAAGGTAACTACGCGTGCTACACCATTTTCCTTAGTCTATGGTCTTGAAGCGACACTACCAATCGAATATGAAGTCGAGTCACCTAGGGTGGCCGTGAGTACGAGACTTACCGAAAGTCAATCCTTACGAAATCGACTAACCGATTTGGAAGCACTTGACGAAGGGAGGAGAATGGCGGCTCAACATATTGAGGCAATCCAAAGAAGGAGAAAGATTACTTTCGACAAACGACATAAGAGAAGGGCCCTAACACCGGGAATGATGGTCATGATTCAAGACGCACGAAAGCTTGAATTTCCGGCGAAATTCGATGCAATATGGTTAGGACCTTACCTTGTCTATGAGGTCTTTCCTAATAATTCAATTCAATTGGAAACGTTGAATGGTGAGCTCTTTCCTACCCGTACATCGGGAAGTAGATGTAAGGAGTACCGAGCTTGACTAGGCAACTTACCCTTGGAGCAAGAGATGTTTGGATTCATCCCCCGATGGTCGCCAATTATGTGAGCCCAAAAGGGTGCCCACATTTAGTCTTAGACCCTTGAAACGTTAGTTGATGCACTTTGAAGTAGCATGTTACTTCACAAAAATATAAAAAGAGTGAAATGTTAGTCTTAGAAGTACCATGTTGTAAGAGGCTAGGATGTGAGTTGTTATTGTGTTTTTACCTTCGGAAGGATTTGAGTGAATGAGGATAGGTAAGGAGAATTTGGATTGAGTAGTTAGTGAGTAGGCTAGTACAAATGGATGGAGACAACCAAAGTGACTCAAGAGGCAAGTGCATTCGAATTGGGATGAATGGAGGATCACATGGAGCGCACAAGTGGACCACCTCATCATGGCCACTTAATGGGGAAGGTCCAAGGAAGAATGCAAGGTGGAGGATAAGCAAATTCTCAAAGCACCAATCAAATCACGAGTTAAGCATCGTGGTTTGAATTAAGTGGTGAGCGACGATTTGGGAAAGTAAGGGGAGAAAGTTATGGCGGCGGAAAGCGAAGGAGGCTAAGTTTGGGTTGAAGCATCCCAAGTTTGGTAAAGTGTGGTAGGTAGAAAGCCAAGGCTAGTTAAATGTTCGAATTAGGATCCTTGTTGATCATTTGAGGGAGGAAGACTTAGAAGATAGGATTGGCGCCTACTAAGTAGGAGGAAATCTCAAGGGCTTATCGTGAGCCTTGAGGGTGCTCACCCCCTCAAGCTTACTATATAATCCCTCATTCTTCCCTCACTCATCCTCTCTTTCCTTTGTGCTCCAAGGCACCCCACGAGTTATAAGTGTGGGTGTGGGAAGCCATATTGGAGCACATGTGTGTGCTTAGTTTTTAGTTTGAGAGCCAAGGCTTGTTAGCCTTGAAGAGGGCTTGACCTCTTGGTAGAATTAGTGTTGACGTGAAGGATTTTAAAGTTAATTCATGATTCCAATTTGTGGTACTTAAAGTTCATGTTTTGAATACACGTGGTTGCAAGTTCCATGTTTAAGAGTTGAGCACTTGAGGTTGTGATGAGTGCAAAAATATACTTGTGTGGATTAGTTAGTCTTAGTGAAGTTAGGAAATTCTCTCTCCCCCTCTCCTCTCTAGGATTTTAGGATTTTAGGATTAGAGAAGAATTGTGTGATTAGAAAGGGGTTGTTAGTAGAATTAGGAAAATTAGGTAGGAAGATTAGTTAAGGGCTTGAATAATTAGTGAGGTAGTTGGGGATTACAACTACAAAGTTGTGGGTTCATGAAGGAGCTGGGTTTATGAAGGAGCTGGGTTTGTTTAGTTAGAAGCTAAGGAGCTGGGTTCATGAAGGAGTTGGGTTTATGAAGGAGCTGGGTTTGTTTAGTTAGAAGCTAAGAAGCTGGGTTTATGAAGGAGCTGGGTTTATGAAGGAGTTGGGTTTATAAAGGAGCTGGGTTTATTTAGTTAGAAGCTAAGGAGTTGGGTTCATGAAGGAGTTGGGTTTATGAAGGAGCTAGGTTTATGTAATTAGAAAGTAAAGAGATGGGTTCATGAAGGAGCTTAGTAGATAGCCTACTTAATTAGCTCATAGACAAGTAGTTAGTTACATTATGCTAGTTAGTGTTATGTGTGGCTTTCACAAGTAAATGTATTTGAGATTGACTATAGAGAATAGTGTTTTTTAACACTTGCATCCTCTCTTTAAAAATAACCCACGTGCACAAATTAATGGAGAATGTGGAGCACTCTCGCGATGGCAAGACAAAGGAAGCAAAGACCAAAGTTAAATCCAAGACCACTTGAAGGGTGAACCTTGCACTATGGACTCATCCAAGTCCAAATCCAATACCGCGGAGGAATGTGAGCCCAAACCCACTACTCGGACTACGGACGCTTAAGGGTGGGGGGTTTGGCCTCACATGTTTACCCTTCCTAGAGGTTCCCCCACGGGGGGGGTCACTCCATTGTCAAGTAGAATACCACGTGCGAGACAAAAAAATCTACTTTTTCCTAAAAACATCACCAAAATGGGTCAAAATTTTATCAATTTTTTTTCATGTGTACCTATACACGGTTTCTATTACATAGTAAAAAATGGTAACCAAATTTGATGATCTGTTTTTTTAATAAAACATGCCGTTTCTAACTAGAATGACGCATAATTGAGCTAAAACAATTACTAAAAAAACTGAAGATGACTAAAAATTTCAAAAAAATATACAAAAGATATTATCAATGGTTATGTATATGTAGAAAAAAAATCATAATTTTTAAAATTGTCTATGGCATATAATATAGGGTAACAAAATTGTCTCGCACGTGGTATTCACTCGACAATGGAGTGACCCCCCGTGGGTTCCCCCTGTAACATGTTCACATCCACGGTGTTGTTGTCGTAAATCTCCTTAATTTCGTAAGGTCCACTCCATTGAATCCTAAATTTTCCTGGACCAGGGTTGTTCATCCGTTGATGCCATAGAATCTTTTGCCCTTTGTAAAATTTGGGAATTTTGTTCCCCTTCAATTTCTCCTTTGTTTGATTCGTTTTCTCGTTCTTTTCTTTAGTGTCACAAGAGGGCTCTTTGCAATGTTTGCACCTCTTGCCTTCCAATAAAGTTTTATCTTGTCTTCTCTTTCTCATGGTTTGGGTGTGTTCTATATTCTCCTCCGCTTCGATACGGGTCAAGTCTAATGTTCTTAATTGTTCCATTCTCCGTTTAAGAACAGGATGCCATTCTTGACTTCGTTGTTGATTCTCCTCGTTGTAGATAAATGTTAATGGGAGTAATGCTTCCGTCCCAAATACCAATGAAAATGGTGTATGCTTGGTGGTGACTTTATACGCCGTTCGATATGCCCATAACGCCGCGTGTAGTTTAGTGTCCCAATCCGTGCGATTCGCATTTACCATCTTGGTAAGTGTTGCCTTAATGACTTTGTTGGTGCTTTCGGATTGTCCGTTAGCTTGAGGGTAATAAGTTGTCGATTTACGGTGTAAGACCATAAACGTCTTAGTTAGTATTTGGATTGTCTCATTTAGAAAGTGACTTCCTTGGTCACTAACTAGTTCGATTGGACATCCGAATTTGGTGATGATCTCCTCAAATATGAATTTCGCGGTAGATGTTGCGGTATTATCCTTAAGTGCTCTTGCTTCTACCCATTTGGTAGTGTAGTCCGTGGCGGTAATAATATATTTGTTTTTAGTTCCTTTAGCTGGAGGATTAATTGGTCCTATAAAATCCAATCCCCATCTTTGAAATACTTCCGTAGGCATAATTGGATGTAGTGGTTGCGATGACTTGGATACTTTTGGTCCCACTCTTTGACATATGTCGCATTGTTTGCAATACATATGTACGTCCCTCTTCACGGTAGGCCACCAATAAAGAGCTGTCAATATCTTGTGCAATGTAATGTTGGCTGCGAAATGTCCTCCTGCAATGCCTTCGTGTGCTTCGGCGATGATCACCTCGGTTATCGGTCCGGAGACACATCTCCGTTTTAATCCATCGGCTCCCTTTTTGATTAATTGCTCTCCATTGACTAGTTGAAAAGGTCTACTTCTTATCGCTATTTGTTGTCTTTGAGTGATTGTTGCCGGTGTTGTTAATCTCCCGTGTGATAGGTAGTCAATAAATGGAGTTCTCCAATCTTCTTGTGGATCGGTAGTAATCGCCCCGCATTGTATTTTAGTTGTTGGTATTTTCTTACACTTTGGACATTCTCCATTGATATAGTCATTCGTATCTTGTACTATGGTAGGCCACCAATAAGGCCCGTTGAATATTTGTTGTATTGTGTTGTTCGGGTTGATGTGACAATCATCGTGATCATGTACCCTTTTGATTAGCTGCTTGATTTGTTCTCCCGCAATACATATTTTACTTTCTCCGTGGTTTATTTCTTTTCGCAATTCTCCTTCTTCCATAAAGTAAGCTTAATTTCCTTGTTGATCTCCGGTTCTTCCATGGGTCAAATATTCTACTATTGGTGCTCTCCAATCCATTTTGGTTGAGTCATTCTTACGTTGAATTGGAGTAGTACCATTTTTTTTATTACAAATAGAACATTGCTTGATAAAACTTCGAATGTCGCGAGTCACGGTGGGCCACCAAAATGGTCCTTGTGTCGCTTTTTCTAGCATTTCTCCACTTGTTTGATGTTTTCCATGAAGTTCCTTTAAAAACTCTAGTATCCGATTCTCCGAGATGCATTCCTTGGGTATCTCGTTGGCGACAAACTTTCTCATTAGTTTCTCATTTGTAATGGTGAAGAATTGGCTTCTATTGGCGATCCGCTCCTTTTCTTCTCTTGTTAAGTTATCCTAATTACATTTCCGAATACTAAGTATTCAAGGTAAGGTCTTCTCCAATCCGATGATGATATTTTCTCCAATGTAGTTGTTAGTACCTCTTTTAGATTCATCTCTTCTTGTTTCGTATCGGTTCCTAGCATACATTCTTCACATTCATACTCCGCATGATATTTGATGTCTTCGTCAATCGTAGGCCACCAATAAGGACTAAAAAATATTAATTATTTAATCATAGGTAAGGTCAAATGCTTGCCCCTTCCGTTGTGAGTCACCGCTATTAATTTTCCTCCTCGACTTCGTGTTACGCATATTCGTGTATCTCCATTGGGTAGTAATCTTATCAAGGTTCCTCCATTAAGAACGAACCACTTGCATTTGTTTGCCCATTGAAGTTGTTTCTCCTTGATAATATCTTCTCCACGGACTTGTCCGTTTCTCAAATACTCAAAATAGGGTGTTCTCCAGTCCGTCGCGTGATTTTCTCCCGTGGTTGATTCGTCTTCCGATGCCGAGTCTAGTATTAAGGTATCGTTTTCTTGTTCGTGTATTCGTCCTTCATTGTTTTGTAAACAAACGGGACATTCTTCGCAATAACTTGTTACGTCCCTTTTTCTTGTTGGCCACCAATAAGGTCCGCTTAGTATGGTGAACCAAGTATTTTCGAAGGTTTGATGTTGCCCTTCTTGTTCATGCGCTTTCCCGATGATCTCCTCAATAATTTCTCCCGCTATGCATGTTTTTTATTCTCCGCTTGGACTAATTCGTATTATTTTTTCTCCGTCCATAACGTAAGGTTCACTAGTTCGTCTTATGCGTGTTTGCTCATCTTTCGTTGTTCCAATTGTTTTCCCATACTTGAGATATTCTTTGAACGGTTTTCTCCAATCTTCCGTTGGTTGAACATACATCATGTACCATTCTAGGCATGGTGTTACGCCTTCTTTGCTCTCTTCATCTTCTTCACTCCATTCTCCATTTTTTTCTATGTCGTCTTCATTTAGTACCTCCATACAAAACAAGTTAACATCCGGTAGTTGGTCGTTTACTCCGGTGGGTGGTTCTCCATTATCGATTCGAGAAAGGTGATCCGCCATCACATGTCGTCTTCCGGGCGTGTACACAATCTCAAAATCGTATTCTTGTAGAAGAAGCATCCACCTTGCGATTCTTCCCGAAACTATTGGTCTATTGATCAAATATAGTAATGTTTGGTGATCCACGTAGAACACAAAGTGACTCGCCAAAAGGTAGTGTCGGAATTTGTTTACCGAATATACCATTGCTAATACTTCCCGTTCCGTTGTACTATAATTTTTCTCCGCTTGATTTAGTAGCCGGCTCGCGTAGTATATAGGCGAGTCGATCTTCCCGTTCATATTTTGTGCTAGTACTGCTCCGATGGCTATGTTTGATGCGTCACAATGGACATGAAATTCCATCGACCAATTCGGAGTCATTAGTATCGGTGTTGTCGTTAGAAGTCTTTTGACTAGTTCAAATGTTTGTTGGCACGCCGTCGTCCACTCAAATGCTTCATCCTTTTTGAGGAGAGCATAGAGAGGTCTTGTAATTTGCGCGAACATCCATATAAATCGCCTATGGTATGTTACCGAGCCTAAGAAGGCTCGTAAGCTCTTGACATTGGCTGGTGGTGGTAAGTTTTGTATCACGGAGATCTTTTTGGGATATATCAATAGTCTCTCTTTGCAAACCACGTGGCCAAGTAGTCTCCCCGAGGTCACGCAAATCATACACTTCTCCGGATTAAGACTTAATCCACATTCTCTACATCGTTGAAGACAAAGCTTAAGGTGCTTGATATGATCCGTCTTTGTTCCATATATACTAAAATCATCCAAAAATACTTTCATAAAATTGTTTAGAAACTCCGCGAATATCGTCATCACTCCCCTTTGGAAGATAGATGACGCACTCAGTAGTCCGAATGACATTACTCTAGTAGCATAAGCTCCCCATTCCGTAATAAAGCAAGTTTTTGGTTGATCCTCCGGTGCTACCCTTACTTGATTGTAGCCGCTAAACCCGTCTAGTAGTGACAACATTTCGTGTCCGGCTACCATCTCGAGGATCTCCTCCGTAAATGGCAATGAAAATGGGTCGGATTTTGTCATCCCGTTTAGTTTCCGATAATCTACACATACTCTCAACTTTCCATTTTTCTTTGGTACTATTACTATAGGTGAGAGCCATTCTGGTCTATCTACCGGATAGATGAATCCGGCTTTTAGTAACTTGTCAATCTCCTCTTTCACCTTCGCCGCATAATTTGGATTTATTCGATATCTACTTTGCTTGATCGGCTTTGTATTTGGTTTGAGTTCTATTTTGTGCTCACAAATGTGAGGTGGTATCCCTTTCATATCCTCATACGTCCACGCGAATACGTCTTTGTAATCCCTTAGTATTTCAATCATTTGTTCTTCATAGGTAGGGTCAAGTTCCTTTCCTATTCGTACCATTTTGGGGTCCTCCGTTGTTCCAAGGTTAATCTCCTTTGTCATATCTTCATCTTCGACGGTCCATCCCGCAATTGTTTTTCCCTTAACGGCTTCGGATGCCGGTGTTTGGTCGATTGCTTGTTCTCCTTCTTTCATTTCATAAAAATGAGATGGATAAACCGGTCTCTCTTTCATGTCTTCTTTTTGCTTTGGAGTTCCTTCCTTGAGCTTAGGAACTCGTTTTCCTTTTTTCTTGACATTTGTCTTTGGTTCTCCTTTGAATGTTGTCATGTCGTTGATATTCTCCACGTTTTCTCCTTCAACGCTTGTCGTGACCATATTGCAGTCAGTTTCATATAATTGTTTCAATCCATCAAGTTCCACATCGGTTATATGGTGTAAGCTTGGAAAAACTTGATAGACTACTTGTTCTTTTTCATCGGTCAATCCGGATTCCCAATCAAAACCCTCAATATTGATTGGTCTTGATGAATCCGGAAGTCTCGGTCTCTGATTAGTACCAATACATACATCCATTCCATTTTGATATAACGTTAAATGGTTTTTGTCCCAATCATGTTTGGCACGTGCTTGTTTGAGCCACGGTCGCCCAAGTAGCATTGAGTAACTATTATCTTGATTCTCCATCTTAATCACCGTCATGATAATCTTAAAGGTCAATCCTCCAATATTGATTTTCAAATTCTTAATGATTCCAAGTGGCATTACTTTCCTTTGATCCGCCATTTTAATTGTAAATGGTGCCACTTCAAGTTGTTTTTCTATTCCCAATTTCTCCATCAAAGTGTCCGTAATTATGTTGACCCCCGATCCTCCATCTAGTAATACGTTAGATATTCGCCGATTTTTCGCCCATACCGCGATCATCGGCATTTCTTCATCAAAGTCTTTTGTGGATACGAGATAAGTTTGAGGGACTTCCCTCTCATCTCGCTCGTTCATGTGAATTGCTTCCATTATTTTTCTTTTGCAATAAGGGGCTATCTCCAAAAGTTGCCCAATCGTTATGTTTGCTTGCGTCGAATCTAGTACTTTCTTAATAATTTGTTCTACCCTCGATCGTGGTTCTCCTTTCATCGCTTTTCTCCTAGCGGTTATTCGGTACTCCGGTGCAAGATCTTCTGGCTCTAGTAGATCTTCGCCCGCTTCCCGTTGTATTTCTTTGATTGTATTCGTTACTTGGCGGTGTATCTCCCGCTTTTTTTCCCATTCAGAGTCAACCGGTGCATCCCGCACCTTATGTGACTTAAGTTCATTTTGCCTTCTCCTTGGCTCATCTTCATTCTCACTTTGCTTTTCGCTTTCTTCATAGTGAATCTCTCGATTCTTTTTCCGTTCTAAGTTCTCCGGAGCATTCCGCACATCCTGTGACTTTTGCTCATCTTCACTTTCATCATCCATAATTTCCACGGTATCTTTATCATCTTCATCATCACTATCGCTATTCTCCGAGTCTCCGCTCGTTCTCTTATCTTCTTCATCTTCCGATTCACTCTCTTTCTTGGAGTTTTCCTTTGCTGCCACTCTTTGGGCTCTCGTCATTACACACACACTTGGTATCACTACATTCGCTGCCACTGCGGGCTTCTTCGCATAATCATTCGCCTCTTCTTGATGTTTTCTAAACAATGAGCATTCTGGTTTTCTATGACCCGGTTGATGACAATAATAGCACTTGTCAGCGTTGCCTTCCCGTCGCGGTAGGCCAGTGTACCCGATTCTCGGCGCGGCCTTTTGGCTCATATTGTCCATCACCTCTCTGGGGTATTCCAATCTCCCGTGATTAATGGGTCCTCTAGGGCCGCCCGAATAGGGTATGCTTCTTCCCTTGGGTAGTATTGGCTTCGGTAGGGGTATGTCGCTTCCCTCCGGTAATAGTCATACGGGTACCGATCTCCTCTGCGGTATTCTTGCCCGTAATAGGGGTATTCTTCATCCCTTTGCTTATCTCTCCCTTGATAGGGGCATCTCATATCTCGCCGATTCTCCCCGAACCGCGGTCGCTCTTCATCTCTAAACCTCGGAGGTACGGCCTCCGCCCTTCTCCGGTTGTTGTTCAATTGTGGTTGTACTTGATTCACTCCATATCTCCTATCTCGCCTTCTTCCATCATAAACACATTCATTTGTATTGTGGGTAGTACTATTGCAATTCGAGCAAGTCTTTAATTGGCATTCGTTTGGATAATGGCCTTCGTTATGGCATCTCCGGCAAGTGACTCCCGTCCTAAACTTCCGAGTACCGATGGCCAGTTCCGCTATTTCTTGTTTAAGAGCTTTTAGACCATCCTTAGTTATATCGGTTTTCTTAGCCTTTCCTTTTCTCTTCTTTCTCCGTACGTCGTCGTCGGAATCGCTACTTGAATCTCCACTTGATTCGTCTTCTTTCATTCTCTCCTTTTTCATTTTGCTCATCTCAATCTTTCGTGCCGAAGCTAGTGCTTCCTCCAAAGTATCACTTGGTAAAATGTTCACATACTTTTCGTACTCTTTTCTTAGTCCATTGATGAACCAAGTTTTTCTAATTTGTTCTCCCGGCGCAGGTTGAATTTTAGCGGCGACTACCATTACTCTTTCATAAAATCCTTCCACTGATTCATCTTTCTTTTGCTTTACATGTGACAAGTTGTTGATGATCTCCCCTTCCGATTTGGTTGATCGGAACCGTTGGATAAACGTTGTCTTCAAGTCGTTCCAATTCACAAAGTGATTCGCGGGAAATTGAGTGTACCATTCAAGTGCCTTCTTTTTAAGAGTCACCGGGAACAATCTTAGTTTCTCCGCGTCAGTCCCTTCTTGATTGGCATGACATATATTGACATACTCTTGTATGTAAGTGTCCGGATCTTCTTTTCCTTTGTATGTAGGAAGAGATATCTTTCCTCTTCTAGGCGCAGGTGGCGCTCCTCCTGACATTGCTATGTTTCCACTTTCTCCTCCTCCTCCGGAACTTCGAAGATGATCTCCTCCGAGATTCGCTCCTAATGACGTTGTTCCGGATCTTGTTGTGCTAGTAACAATTGGTACTCTATAGTCAAATCTTTCTCCACTAGCTCTTACTTGTTGTAAAAATTCTTCAAAAGTTTGGTTGACTTGTCTTGATGTTGGTTCTCCACTTTGAGTTGTTGTTGAATATTCGTCCTTTACTAGGCTTTCTTGTGTGTCTTGATCAAAATTAATATTCCGAGGTGTCCCCTCTCTAGTGTATGTTTCGAATGTCCCTAAGGGTGTGACTGTGTCCCTTTGCTCGTTTTGTTCTTTTCTATTTATCTCGTTACTTCCGTACTCGTAGGGTGATGGTCGGTCTAGGTTATCGCTTGTTAGTGGTGGGGATGGTGATCTAGATACATCAAGACTTCGGCTCTTTGTCTAGCCCGTCTCTCGTATCGTTCCGCTCTCTCTTTTCTTTGTCTCTCGGTTCTTCCTTCCTCGCTATTGGGGTTTACTCCATGTTGCATACGGTTAATGTGCTTACGTTCGGCCTCGGCCTCCCTCCTAGATGGCGGCGAACGACTTCGCTCCCTAGTGTCTTCCTCTTCGTCGTACATTAACACTACTTAGCATGATCTTAGATCACCCTAGTGGCCCTTCCGGTAGACTATGTGCATCTATATTCATCTTTTCACTAGTACGGTTCTTAGGACACACTATTCTTCTTGACTCAATTCTTCTCTTCCTCTTTGTCGTACGTTAACACTACTTGGCATGATCTTAGATCACCCTAGTGGCCCTCCCGGCATCTACTATGTGCATCTATATTCATCCTTTCGCTAGTACGGCTCTTAGGAAATACTCTCTCTTCTTGATTCGATCTAGTTTTCTCTTTCTACCCCAATGGATTCTTCTTTGACATATTTTTCAATCTTTTAATTTGACCATTCCTCGCTCACTATTCTTCAATCTCCCTAGTCCATTGTAAAGTTTGATCATTACCCTTTCAAAGTACAAGTTGTATAATAATCCCTCTTTTGGGTAGTGGTACCCTCTATGACTTGTGGCGTCTTTCGCCCACTTCCCAATTCCAATTCTCCCGTGATTCCACACTTTTGAAAATATCTTTGCTTGTAGTTCTTCCGGTAGTTCGTAGATTCTCCTCTCAAACTCCGAACGATAAGTAAATCCGATTTGCTTTTTGATGAAGTTTTTGGTTGCCTTCTTCTTATATACTTTGTTCATGTTCCACATTAAGTCGTGGAACCTCCTTACTCCTTCCCATTGAGTTAGTACCTTTTCGTCCCAACTAAACTTCGGGTACTCCCAAGGCCAATGACTCACGAGTCCTTTAGCGTCTATGTCTTTTACAAGATCGTCAATCACATACGATCCCTTTACGTTTGTTTTCTCAATTCTCCATAAAATTCTCCTTTCGATATGTGAGGCTTCAAGTGGTCCGATTAGTTGTTTTTCTTGGGACCCTTCTTGTAACCTTTCTCGTAAGTTATCGTGGCAATGGATGTTCTCAAACCAAGGACTCATTAATCATAGCCGGTACCATTACTTGTGTGTAGTATAAGTCGTAAAGGAACCCTTCTAGATTATAATGGTACCCACTTTGATTTGTTGTTCCCGGCATGCATTCCCACAATGTATCCTTGCCTTTGTTCCACACCTTAGAAAAGATGATGGCTTGTAATTCTTCGGGTAAGTCTTTGATTCTTTTCTCAAACTCCGATGGGTACGTGAAACTAATTCGCCTTTCTTCAAAAGATCTCCACGCTTGATCGTTGTACACTCGGTTCATACATACCATTAAGTCAAGAAATCGGTTGGTGCTAATCCATTCTCCCGCTTTGTTAGATTCTTTGATGTAGTCGGGATATTCCTATGGCCAACTCGATATTAGTTCGCTATAATCTCCTTTGTTTTAATGTTCCAATTTTGCTTGTTGTTCATTGGAATTTTCTCCCGTTGTTCGCCACAATTTGTAAAGTCGGGACTCTTCAACGTCCACTTGATATATTCTCTCTTGAGTTTCAATCTCCTTGAGTACCGTTTCACAAAAAGTGATGAAGTTTAATTCATCCAACGTATCGCGTATTTCTCGGTCATCTTCCGTATGTCTCTTCTCACTTGACATTCTCACTAGTAAGGCGCATTATCTCCGAACGCGCTAAGTTCCATTTGGTAGATATGATGTTGCGGTTATCCGATCTTCTTGGCGTGATTCTCCACGTGCTTAGTTAACACATTCGCCAAGAACCTCCACTTTCGTCTCTTTCACACTTAAATCACCGAGACACGTTAACGTCAACAAGATCCACTTTTGTCCCTTTTCTCACTTAAATCACCGAACACGCTAACGTCAAGAATCATCAAGATACATAATTGGCAAGAATCCCCACTCTCGCCCTTTCTCACTTAAATCTCCGAAACTATTAATAACAAAAATCACCGAAACACGTTAAATCACTTTTCACATTGAAATCACCGAGACACGTTAATGGCACTCATTCCCCAGCATGGTCGCCAAAAATAATGGACGCGCCGCGGGCCTTCCTTCGCAAACTAGCTAAGGGGACTCACGGTGCGGTCATCACGTTAAATTTATATTCGCTCGAGAACTACCGTGCTTCATTAACATGCTCGGTCCTTAAATTAACAACCTCTCTTCTCCTTATGATTTGAATATAATAAATTGGAGTGAACCGATCTCTTCCTCAATTATTTTCACTCTCGATGTAAGGCTTCATTGATCGTGAAACAACTAAGGTAGAGAGCGTTCAAGAGGTGTATCCATAATCCAAAGTTCCATCCATATCATTCATAACATATCCCACATGTATATATTTATATATATAATTATATCATCAATATTTGATAGCAATAGGACTCTTCATCAACTTATATAAGTCTCCAAAGAATTAAAGCTCGTAGTTATAAGTTCCGTAGTTGAATAACTTCAATCACATTCCTCAATATTCTTTTAATATCATTACAAGTATGTTACTTTTATAACTTATAATAGTGATGAAGAAGTTTGCATGTTCTTGAGTCTTTCTTCTTTTAGCTCAAGTGTTACTACTTATAATATAATAATAAGTATAATGTATCAAATATGCATATGATAATATGTATACATATATATATATATAACTCGCTTATACTCAATCACACATCGTCATAACATATAGCACAATAACATATGTAGTTCTTTGTTTATAGTGATATACTTTTAATGCAAAGTGTTTCTTGATGACGAGAAGAAGTCCATTCACACTTCAAAATCCTTGGAAGCTTGACATCACTCTTACATTACTCTCTCTTGAGTGTTTGCTCAAGAGAGACAATTACTTTCCGATTGGTTACTCTTTCAATTTATAATGACATCCAACAACTCACAAAGCATCTTAAAAGAAAGAAGTTCCACTTTGAGTAACAATCGTTGTAAGTAGTTTATCAAAGTCTCAATCACCAAGTCACAATCTTATACATATAAATGTTAATCAATCTTATAATAATAAGTTCCGCTTTTGAAAGGTATCACATGCTCAATCTTCTTACTCCCTTTTGAGGAGTTACTCAATTCTCACTTAATCACTCAATTAATAAGTCTTTCTTTCAATAATCTCTCAAATGATCCTTCAAGCATTGAGGTTTAATCTCAACATCTCTCAAAGTTCCATTTCTCCTTCGAGTCTTCTTGAGTCTTTGTCTCTCAACCTCACACTATTCTTTGAGTTCTTGCTCAAAAGAGTTCTACTCTTCTCTCGGTTGTTCGATCACTCAAGTCACAAGTGCCACTTAACAACTTGTAAGTCCAATTGTTGAGAGAGAGAGAGAGAGATATCACACACATTTGTGGGAAAGATAATTGTATTGCAATAGTGCTCCGAGAGGAGAGGTACAAAATAGACTAAGTGTCTTTGACGCTCAAATTTAAGATAACTTCGTTATGGTGAAATGAGGTATAGTCTCCTAAAATTGCTCCCTTTATATATTGTTTTCTTCCTAACCCAAAATCTATCTTTAGAGTGGTTGTTAACTCCACTTCTCTAGATAGCCATCTATCTATGACGTTTGTAGATGGCTCCTAATGCAAACGGTTATAACCGTCAAGCTACTCCAATGTTCCTATCCTTAAGATTTCCGCTATATCCTTGCCGTAGCTAAATTCCAAATCAAACCTTCATAATTGATTCTAGAATGATTTGTACTTAGCAAAATAATGCTAATAGAATGTAACATAGTCCTATATACTCTTTAAGACTCCTATATACTCCTCATAATTGCTTAATATTCTCTTTCCATAATTGTCTTGTATACTTCTACTAATGGAATGTATGCCTAGTCCTATATACTTTATAATGCTTAATAATATCCCCTTCTATACTAACATAGTTGTCCTTAATAAAAAATTCTAGTATTCCTTCATTAACCCGCTGGTGGCCCCATAGCCGTGGGAAAGGGGCCCTATCCCCGCGCGACTTCCTTGTAACTCCGTGGGGGACCCTATTTCCGTGGCCGCAACCCTGTACCCGTGGCCGAGGGCTCCCCGAGTCTTCGAAGCCGTTCCTCTTCATTCCAGCTTCCTCTGCCTCACTTCTTCGTGTCAGATTCTTCAAGCTACTATCTCCCTTGTCTGTATTGATGCTTAGGTGACCACATTGAAGCTTTTTCTCCTTAGATCATGTTGTACTGAACAATGAATGCCTTGAAATTGGGTACTTCTTCAATCAAATGCAATATGACCAACACAATATCCAAATTCATGTATGATTTTATAAGAAGTGAAATTGTTGGAAAATCCTATTTGTGCAATTTCATATTCCAATGTCCAAATGAAGCATTAATGTCGTCATGCGTATGCCTTGACCATCGAAAAAGAAAGAAACACCTTTTTGAAAATCCCTTTCACTACGAGCAACAACCAAAAACAAAAGACGCATTGACATTTGTTGTCCTTTACACAATTATAAAGTTCCACATGATGAGTTGGTGGAAATTGTTTACCAAGGACGGGTCGTTGAGGGGCTTCCGCCATTGAAGTCAAACACACATCCTTTCCGTCATATACTGCCTCATAAAGAGATATCATATTTAAACCCTCAAATAAAGCATGAGACGAAGATGTTGTTGGTTTTCAAGATCTTGTAGAAGTTTTGCAAAATATCCCATTGTATGATTGGCAACACTAGGGTAAAAGTCCAACACATAATGTACATACTTCACACCTACATAGCCTTGTGCAATCATACTTGGAGGGGGAAATCCATTAAGATGAAGACAATGTGTAAGTCATTATAAATTGTGCATGCAAACATCTCTACCTAGCATATGGAAATAACCAACTTGCATATGCGCATCTGTAACCATAAACAAACTATATGATGGGATAGCTTGGTGGCTTCAATAAGAGACCCTAACATACAAGTACAAATGTTGTATTGTTGATGGTAGATAGATATTACCTTTTTGGAATTAACCTGGGGGGGTCACTCCCTCTTATATTAATGCATACACGTGCACTTAGGACCTATTTATTGGAGGGCTATTTACCTTGCAGAAAAGAATATAAGGTATGTTATTTTTCAAAATAAAGGTAAATGCTTGCATTTTAATACACCCTATCAGTAATTATAAATTTTTGGGGGAATCATTTGAAAATACCCTATTTTACTTATATTGCATTTTTTCCTTTATACCCCAAGTAACATTCAAGCCAGCTAGCTTGCAAGGTTATCCATCCAAGTTTTTTCAACAGACAATTACCTCTTTTCATTCACTAGCACAAACCCTACCTTGGACCCGCTACCCCTAGTAATTGTTTCCACGCTATTTTACATGTACTGACTAGATAAAAGAGGCCATTATATGTGATGGTATTTTACATGTAAACATGTTTCACTATTTTAAAACCCCCTATATTATATGTACGTTTTTTGCAAAATTTATCTACAATGAACATATTAGACCCTATTTTTTATCGCACATTGTTTCTACGATTTTTGCTAGTGACCCCCTGAGGAATTAATTAGGAAAGTAGAAGTCAATAAGCAAGGATAAGGGAGAAGATATTAGTGAAGAAGAACCATTATAAAAGGTGTGGTTAGGATAGAAGTAGGAAGTTGAGATAGGAGTAGGAAGAAAGTACTTAATTGTGGAGTGAATAATGTCAAGGGTGACCAAATGCTGTGAAGGTTTTTGGAAGTGGTTACCATTTTGATTTAATGTGTGAGGATGTTGTTGGACTTCTATGCTATGTGTGTATGCATGTTAAGTTCAAGTTGTCATGTAGTTGGCATGGTTTGGACAAAGTATATATAGTTAGCCATGTTAGGAATGTTATGTGTAACCTAATTAGTTTTTTTAGGTTATGAAAAATTTGATGTAATCAATTTATCAATTGATTACAATTTGCCAAGCTATTCCAAATTCTTATTGCTAACACTACACTCTATCAATGAGTTTGAGAAGTCGAGAGAAGAGTACTATAGGTAGAAGGTAAAATTCCTTATAGATTAGCTATATACGGTAGAACCAAGTACTAGGCCGGAGATCGCCAGAGGCAGTAAGAGGACCCAAATCCCTAGGTGACATGTAGATAATGTGGGGAATTGGGATGCCAGTAGCAAGGAAGATAGTAGAGACATTGGGGACATGGTGATTAAGTGATGATGGGGTATTTAGAAGGTAGAGTCGAACCCGGTAATCGGGGTGATTATGATATTCAATATTGGAGTAGTTGTTTAGGATATTACTAGGAATTACGAGTAACCATATCAATAGAACATTTAACGTATGGAACGACTTCCGGACTACTAGAACTAAGAGCTAATGTCAACTACCAGGAAGGTGTATACTAGGAGGGGAGTATCTTGGCTAGTGGTCTTAGTGTAGCATGAAGTACCTGTTAGTATCGGTAGGCGGATTATGTTGGTTGCGAGCCTATATTGGAAGCCATGACGGTAATTTCCTAAGTGATAGATATCTAGTTGTTGCAGCAATAGTTATACCCACCATTAGAGTGTCTAGTAAAACAGGTAAGCCAAGGGTCATTCTAGAACCGGTATTGTAACCAGTAAGGGGAATGATAATGGGGTTATGAACTAGTAAGGCTACTTAGTTTTACCAGGGGTAGAAAGAAGAATTCTTCAGCATGTATATTATCTAGAGGTCCTCCATACATGTATATAACTATGAGTTATAAATTGTGTAGAATATGTATATGTAGTACATAAAAGTTCAAATTAATACACCCTTTGCGCTCTCACGTATACTCATATGGATTATGAAAGGTTTGCCCCCTGGGGGAACATATGCAAAGATATATTTATGAAGCTATTTAAGACTTCATTGTTGTATGTTGTTAGTGGATGTTTGAAAAGTTCCAAGCCTTCAAACATGTCCTCAAAATGTCCACGGGGGAGGGGGGGGTCACTTAGTGCATTTTAAAAACGACGTGCGGCATAATATAGGGAGGATTAAATTTGTTTGACATAAAATTTATAAAATAATTCCAAATAATAAAGGGTCCATTAAAAGTAGACAATCCCATTACAAGTAACGTAGATAGGTATAAAATATGGGCCATTCTTTTTTTTGTAAAAGTAATATAGGGGTGTGAGGCCAAACCGCCCACCCTTAAGCGTCCTAGTCCGGGTGAGGGAATGGATGTCACATTCGTTTCGCATAGCTCCCTCTTACCAACTTCATTGGAAGTCATTACATTTCTCATTAATTCGTACACACCAATTTACTCCATAACAAGGTTACAAGTGTTAAGAAACACTCTTCTCTATCGTGGCGCTATTCGCGTGCTCAAGTACACTCCCCCACAACCGTACCCCCGATTACACGGAGAGCTAACTGCCTAGTTAACCCATCCATTTACCTTAGGGTACTAGACCTAACTAACCCTCCTTCTAACTGCCCTTAATCCAGCTGCTCCTTAGTAAGCTGGTCGCAGCTACCTTACTAGTCTGTGGCCGCTCCATAGTCTGTCGCAGCTCCTTAGTCTGTCGTAGCTACCTTAGTCTGTCGCAGCTCCTTAGTCTGTCGCAGTTACCTTAGTCTGTCGCAGCTCCTTAGTCTGTCGCGGCTCCTTAGTATTCTGTCGCAACTCCTTAGTCTGTCGCAGCTCCTTAGTCTGTTGCAGCTACCTTAGTCTGTCGCAGCTCCTTAGTAGTTGGTTGCAGCTACCTTACTAATATGTCGCAGCTCCTTAGTCAACTAATTTTCTAAGCTCCCCCTAATCAAATCTATTCTCTAAGTTCCCCCTAGTCAAATCTATTCTCTACCACACTACACAACACACACACACTCACTCACACACCCACACGAGAGAGAAAGAGAAAAAGAGAAGAGAGGGAGAGAATGAGAGAGGGATAAGAAGAAGAGGAGAGGGCACCCAAGACCACAAACCCCTCAACCTTCTCCTACTTAGTAGGACCTTATCCTATCCACTAACTCCTTACCCCCTAAACCAACAAGAACACGTTTTAATTCAAACATTTAAATCCAAGGACCTCCCCCTTGCTTCATCAAACACTACTCACTTAGCCAAAACACTCCCTCATGTCACTAAGCTTCTAATCAACCACACAAAATAGGCTTAAGGCCTAAAACATCAACCACACCAAGCCTCACTCTTTTTATACTTTTGATTGTTTCAATAACGACTTCGAATGCAATTCTAAGTAAATTCTAAACATAAAACAAATATGAGCAACCATTTTGGGCTCATATAATTGGCGACCATCGGGGGATGGATCCCGAATCTCTTGCTTCGAAGGCAAGTTGTCTTCAAGCTCGATACTCCTTGCACCTACTCCCCGCGGTTCGGGATGGGAAGCTCTCCCCGTTCAATATTTCCAATTGCATCTTCCTACACCTAATCAAAGCCTCTCGCACACACCCTATATGTTGACTATTATTTGATTGAGTGCTAAAATCGTCAATGAACACGGTCATGGATTTGTACAACAAGTCGGTGAAGATGTACATGACAAGCCTTTGAAACGTGGCCGGGGCGTTACATAACCCAAATGGCATGACCACCCAAACAAATGTGCCCCATGGAGTAGTAAAAGCCGTTTTGTGAATATCTTATAATGCTATGGCGATTTGGTTATATCCCGCATAGCCATCCATGAATGTGTAGCGAGCATGCCCTCCTACCTCTTCTAAAAGGAGAATGATGAATGGTAAAGGAAAATGGTCATTTTGTGTGCAAGCATTTAGCTTCCTATAATCCACACACACCCTCAACTTCCCATTCTTTTTCTTCACCAATACCATCGGAGAGACCCAATCCGTAATCTCGACGGGCTTAATAAATCCGGCATTCAACAACCTCTCTAACTCCGCTTTGACCAACAATTATAGTCGTGGGTTCATTCTTCTCTCCTTTTGCCTAATCGGCCTAGCATCCGGAATCAAAGGAATGCGATACTCCACCATCTCCCTAGGAATACCTTTAAGCTCATTGTATGACCATGCAAAGGTATCACTAAACTCATCCACCAAATCGCTATATTCCTTGATCTCTTCCTCCCCTAATTGAGATCCCATCTTCATTTGTCTCACCTTGCCATTCTTTGTCGTCACATCTACATACTTCCAATCTCCTTCGGTAACATGAACTTGCTCATCTTTGTTCATATACCAATCCGTCGGTACATGCGGATAATCCTTGACATCTTGTCCAACCACAATTCTCGTTGACGTAGTCTTGAAGTGTAAAGGTTCCTCCAACTTCTCCATCTCCATGATAGCATCCTCATCTTGAGTCCCATCCACGTGTACTAAACTTACGTCACTCTCTTCCATATTATTTATCCAAGGTGTCAATCCTCCTCTAATCCATTCCTCTTCGGTAAACACCTCACATGGCTCCAACAAGGAATATTCCTCCTCCCTTGAACTAAGAATCTCATCACTCAAACATGCATGGTGGGACTATCAAACTCCGACTCGGGATACTCTCTCAACCATTGTACATACTCTCCATTATCCCCATGATGGTAGAAACTAGGACCTAAGAAACCCGACACCGAGTCCATGATCTTCCCATGACCACCCGAATGAACCATTCCTACCAATGCGTCATCCTCCTTGTCCTCCTTCTTATCATCACCTTCATTCTCCGAATATGAGGCGATCTCTTTCCTTATCCAACCACCTAATGACCCTATGGAGACTTTGACCCTATTATCCTCATGACCATAAGTAATGGATGGCTTGGTTCCTCCCTAATCCACTATGGCATCCGACATTCTCAACCAAGGCCTATCCAACAAGATGGGGAATGTATCATTGTTAGAATGCATCTTGATGACATGAAAAGTAACCACATACTCTTCCCCTCCGGTGCTAATCATACAATCCTTAATCATTCCCAAAGGCACGGCCGGACTTTGATTAGCCATATTGATGATGAAAGGCGACGGACTTGTAAGACTAAGACCCAACCTCTTCATAGTGTGCTCCGGCAAGAAGTTTAGTCCGCTACCTCCATCCACCAACACATTCGGAACCACTTTGTCCACCACCATAACCTCAATCTCAATAGGTTTAACATCCCGTCCTCCTCCTTGCAATTGAACTCTAGCCGCTACCCTAGTCTTCACCTTCCTAGTCCTCCTAGTAACCGGCATTCCTTCCTTGAGAGTCTTCCTAGCCACGGGTGAAATCTCCAACAATTGTCCAAAGGTAATATCGGCCTTAAGTGAGCTAAGATCGGCCCATAAATCATAGCCGCTCGACTTTTCCACCTTGGCATTGTCAACACCATCAAACTCATCCAAAGGAATTCCCGGTCCTTCCCATTCTCCCATCTCACTACCCTCCAAATCATGAATGATATTAGGCCTCTCCCTATCATGGAGAATCACATTCTCCTTCTCTAACTCTCTAGTGGCCCGTCTAGCTACTCTAGCTATCCTATCCAATTCGGAAAGATTAGGAGCCTCATCCAAAGAATACTCCTCTTGACCTTCTACTTCTACTTCTAATGGGGCCTTCCTTCTCCTAGCTCTAGTGGTAACCGCTAATGCCGGTGTCTCATGAATAACCTCCTCTCTTAGACTCTTCAACTCATAGGTGATGGCATTGGTGTGTGGAGGCCATTGACCTTGTCCCTCTCCACTATCCATTTGGAGAGGAAGAGTGTCATCATGATGTGACTCCACTACACCATCCATAAACCTCACATCTTGAGAATTAGACGGACCCGGATCCATAGGGGGAGCTTGTCGCCTATTGTCGAAGTTTTGTGGACCCCCTTGCCTACCTTGTATCGGAATGTAACCATTCGCCGTTTGCAATCCCGCCGGCGGATGAAAAGTTTGTCTCGCATTATCATGGTCGTAATACAAATTCGGTGGCCTAAGCTCATTCGGTGGTCCACCTTGTGGTCTAGCTCCCCTCATGTTATCCCTCGCTTGTTGTTGTGGATTGGCCACTGGGTAAGTCGCACTAATAACCTTATCCGGTTGACGACATTCGTCCGAAGGATGGTTTCCCCCACAATTACTACAACCATGACCTTGTCCCTCGGACCAACATTGACCTTGTGCATGCTACCTCCCACAAAATGGATGGAACTCCCTCTTCTCCACGTTTTAACCACCTTGACCTCTAGGAGGAGGTCCCCTATTGTTGCCTTGTCCATATTGTTGTTGTCCTTGACCTCGTTGGTTTTGTGAAGGTGGACCACCGTTTCCTCTTTGATCACGGTTTTGTCCACTCCTACAAAATTGACGAGTGTGGCCCGGATGGCCACATTGAACACACCACAACCCCGATGCATGTCTACCCGACTCAACTAGAGGAGGAGGACCCGGTTGTTGGCTCTTGATCATCAAAGACATTTGATCCGTAAGACTTTGCATTTGTTTAATCATGGCCTCTTGAAATTCCAATTGACTAGCACCCAATCTTCTCTCCACTTCATCAATGTGAGGATCCGCTCTAGGGGCCGGTAGTGCTAGAAGTGGTGCCGGTTCTCTAACCGTTAAAGGACGTGGGCCGGTGTCAACAATGACATAAGGAACTTGACTATCATACTTGACCGGCTCCCCTGTCATCAACCTCGGTCGAATGGGAATGAATTGTGGTATCAATTCATCTTCCCTTCTCCACAACCTCTCATGGTCTCTATCCAAAGTCTCAATCTCTCTAGTCGCCCGTTTGGCATCCGCCAATGTTTGAGGATTTCTCTCAAGAACACCCCTAATTGTCCCCGAATTAAAGAATCCTTGAATAAAAAATTGCTTTAGTGTGTCATCATTGAGCATGGTGCCCACAAATCTCGTACACACTAGATCAAACCTCCTAATGTAGGCCAAAATCTCCTCTTCCCTACCTTGCTTCAATGAAGCCAATGCCCTCAAAGCCGTGCTTTGACCAACCTCCGGTCGAAACTCATTCAAAAACTCCCTTTGCAATTGCTCCCATCCTCTAAAATGTCCCTCGGCATGGTCTCTATACCACTCATAAGCCTCACCCTCTAAAGTAGTAGGAAACCATACCAACCAAAATCCCGGATTGGTAACAAGAGAACTAGCCAACTTCTCGATGTATCTCTCCATATGCCTAGAAGGATCCTCATCCTTGGTTCCATAAAACTTAGGGAGGTGGGATGGCATATCCACAGCGTATAAGTTTTGTGGAACCACAATTGGTAAACCTCTCGGTCTAACCAATGGATCAATGGGGTCCTCCTCCAGTATAAGACCCTCATCATTCCCTCGTCGTGCCATGTCAACCGGTGGATCCTCTCCTATGTCTCTATCAATGTGTATCGGAATCTCTTCCCTAGACGTATAAGCATCCGAAGATATCTCACCAATCGATTTAGAGGGAGTTACCTCTTTCTCCACTCTAATCCCCCCTTCTAATGTCTCTAGCAATGGACTAAAACTAGGCTCAACATTTAAACAACTTTCTAATCTAACATCAACTTCTTCTACAACATCACTAATCCTAGATGATGTCCTCCTACGTCTAGATCTTTCTAATCCTAATGTCAAGTTTGGTTTTTGGGATCGAGTCTTACCTTGCATTCCCCAAAGAATCGATCAACCCTCACTTGACCAATCATACTCCTCACTACCTTCACTCATTAATATTATCACTTTTCTGGGTGTGAATTAAAAATTGAGGAGGTGAGGAAGAGAACCTGCAAGCCCACTTAGATGAAAAATCCCAAACAGGGGATAGGCATGCTCATGTCAATTTTTGGTCAGGCTAGAGCATCACCTTTAAAACCTTCCCTCTAACTGACACTCACCGCAATACCGAGAGTGAGGGGCTGACCGTCGTCATGCACCGCATCAAAGACCGAGGCATCACCCTCTTGTCTCCAATACTATGCTATGACTAAGGAATTACCCTCTACGACGGATAGCGACAAAAACGAGTACTAAAATCATTCCTTCATTAGTTAACAATTCACTTGGAAGAAACAGTCGTACCTTAAGCATTCGCATCCCCCTGCAAGTTAGCACTCCCCTCGACCGTGACTCAATGCAATAACAACAACAAAGTTTCTAAACTAACAATCTAATCTAAAGCATGAAATGTCAAATTCCCAAGACTTGGAGACTCACCCCGAAGTGAGTGTCAAAGTCTAATGTCCTAAGATTAATTACCCCTCTAATGTCTTAGTGAACTAATCGATCATAAGGTTCTTTTTATGTTTTTAGCAAATCCCCAAAAATGTTGAGGACATACCTTCACCGCGCTCCCTCCTCAAAATGCATAAAGGAAATATGCAATTCATTCCAAGAAAATAAAGAAAATGAAATAGCTAGGAAATCACAATAATCAAAAAGTCTAAGTAAGTCACTTACCATGAGCTAAGCTCTCATCCCTATTTCCCACGATGTTGCCTCCAAGTCTTCTCTAATCCCGCCTCACTCCCGGCGGACGCACCATTTATGTGAGGCCAAACCACCCACCCTTAAGCGTCCTAGTCCGGGTGAGGGAATGGATATCACATTCATGTTCCATAACTCCATCTTACCAACTTCGTACAATCCGTTTCATTTCCCATCAACTCTTGCACACCAATCCATTCCATGATAATATTACAAGCGTTGACAAACACTCTTCTCTACTATCACAAGCCTACCCACTCTATTGCGACCCCAACATTACTCCCATCCGAGTTCACCCATTACTCCTACAATCTAATGCCTCTTGTTCCCCTAGTTTGCTAATGAACTAATTTTATAAATTAATATTAAGTAATGGCCTAATTAACTAGCCATCACCTAATCTAGTGTAGTACTATGGGTTCCCCTCCTTATACCACCTCGGTCTACCCTGTTAGGCCTCTAACTAAATCCTTCGAAGCCTAACATAATAAGTCCAGCCACAGTTACCAGCTGCTGCCTTCGCAGCCACAGTCCAGCCATAGTTACCAGCTGCTGCCTCTCGCAACCACAGTCCAGCAACCATTCCCAACCGCTGCCTTCGTTACCCTTAGTACAGCTGCCGTCTAAGCTCCCTCTAATCAACTATACACACAACACACACACACACACACACGAAGAGAGAGAGAGAGAATGAGAGAGAAAGTGAGAGAAGGAGAGAGGGAGGAGGAGGAGAGTGAGAGGATGAGGAGGAGAGGGCACCCAAGACCACAAACCCCTTAACCTTCTCCTACTTAGTAGGACCTTATCCTATCCACTAAATCCTCACCCTCTAAACCAACAAGAACATGTTCTAATTCAAACATTTAAATCCAAGGCCCTTCCCCTTGCTTCATCAAACACTACATTCTTAACCAAAACACTCCCTAATGCCACTAAGCTTCTAATTAACCACACAAAATGGCTTAAGGCCTAAACCTAAATCCACACTAAGCCTCACTCTTTTTATACTTTTAATTGTTTCAATAACACTCCAAATGCAATTCTAAATAGATCCTAAATATAAAACAAATATGAGCAATCATTTTGGGCTCATACATGACCACCCACACAAAAGTGCCCCAAGGAGTGGTAAATGCCGTCTTGTGAACATCTTGTAGCACTATGGAAATTTGGTTGTATCCTGCATAACCATCCATGAATGTATATCTCGCATGTCCACCTACCTCCTCTAAAAATAGTGTGATGAATGGTAATGGGAAGTGGTCCTTCTGTGTGCGAGCATTCAACTTCCTATAGTCGACACATACCCTCAACTTCCCATTCTTTTTCTTCACCAACACCATAGGAGAAACCCAATCTGTAATTTCTACTGGCTTTATAAACCCAGCCTTCAACAATCTCTCTAATTTTACCCTTACTAACAACTGCAACTGTGGGTTCATCCTTCTCTCCTTTTGTCTAATGGGTCTAGCACCCGGAATCAAAGAAATGCGATGCTCCACCATCTCTCTAGGAATCCCCCTAAGCTCATCATACGACCATGCGAACATGTCGCTAAACTCATCCACCAATTCACTATATTCCTTGATTTCCTTCTCTCCCAACTTAGACCCCATCTTCATATGTCTAACCTTCCCATTCGTCGTCTTCACATCCACATACCTCCAGTCCGCCTCCGACACATGTGTTTGCTCATCCTTGTTTCTATACCAATCCGGAGGTACCTTAGGATAATCCTTGACATCTTGACCCGCCACTATGCCCGTTGACGTGGTCTTGAAGTGCAAAGGTTCCTCCAACCTTGCAGCCTCAATGACGGCCTCCTCATCCTGAGTCCCATCCACATGTACTACATTCACATCGCTCTCATCCACACTATCTACCTAAGGCGTCAATCCTCCTCTAATCCACTCCTCCTCGGTAAGTACCTCACATGGCTCTAACAAGGAATATTCCTCCCCCCTTGAACTAAGCCTCTCATCACTTAGACATGCATGGTGGGACGTCATCATGATATCATACACTAACTCGGGATAATCTCTCAACCATTGTGCATACTCCCCATCATCACCCCAATAATAGAATCTAGGGCCCAAACTACCTGACCCTGAATCCATAGTAGTCCTTTGATCCCTTGAATGGACGACCCCCACTAGTGTCTCATTCTTCTTGTTTCCCTCTTCACCTTCCTCCTTGCCCTCCTCTTCCTCATCCAACGATGAGGAGATTTGTTCTCTCACCCAACCTCCTAACGATACTATGGAGATTTTGACTCTATTGTCCTTAGGACCATAAGTAATGGACGGCTTGATTCCTCCCCAATCTACTACCGCATCCGACATTCTCAACCAAGGCCTACCCAACAAGATGGGAAAGGTATCCTTGTTAGAATGCATTTTGATGACATGAAAAATGACCACATACTCCTCCCCTCCGGTGCTAATCCTACAATCCTTAATCATTCCTAAAAGCACTGTCGGAGTTTGATTCGCCATGTTGATGATGAAAGGTGATGGACCCGTAAGACTAAGACCCAATCTCTTCATGGTGTGCTCCGGTAAGATGTTTAGCCCACTACCTCCATCAACTAGCACATTGGGAACCACCTTATCCACCATAACTTCTATCTCTATTGCCTTGACATCGCGCCCTCCTCCTTGCAATTGGACCCTAGCGGCCACTCTAGTTTTGACCTTCCTAGTCCTCCTAGTCACCGGCATTCCTTCTTTGAGAGTCTTATGAGCCATAGGCGATATCTCCAACAATTGACCAAAGGTAATATTGGCCTTAAGCGAGATAAGATCGGCCCACAAATCATAGCCCTCTGGCTTCTCCACCTTGGTTTTTTTAACCCCATCGAATTTGTCCAAAGGAATGTCAGGTCCTTCCCATTCTCCCATCTCGCTACCATCTAAATCATGAATGACATTTGGCCTCTCCCTATCCTGAACAATCTCATTCTCTTTCTCTAATTCCCTAGTGGCTCTCCTAGCTACTCTAGCCACCCTATCCAAATCTGAAAGGTTAGGACCCTCATCCGAGGAGTACTCCTCTTGTCCCCCCACGTCCTTCTCTGCTTGAATGTTTCCCCGCCTAGCCCTAGTGGTGACCGCTAATGCCGGGGCCTCATGAGTGACCTCATCATCCAAACTCCTCAACTCATAGGTGATGGCGTTGGTGTGTGGAGGCCATTGACCCTGTTCATCTCCAACACCCATTTGGAAATGAATAGACTCATCATGATGCGGCTCCGTTACACCATTCATGAACCTGACATCCTGAGAATTAGACGGATCCGAATCGGTAAGAGAAGCTTGCCTCCTATTGTCAAAGTGTTGTGTTCCCCCTGGCCTATTCTGAATGGGAATGTATCCATTCGCCGTCTGCAATCCCGTCGGAGGGTGGAATGTCTGCCTCGCATTCCCATGGTCATAATATAAATTAGGTGGCCTAAGCTCATTAGAAAGCCCACCCTGTGGCCTAGCCCCTCTCATGTTGTCTCTAACTTGTTGTTGTGGGTTGACTACCGGGTTGGGCATGCTTATGACTTTATCAGGTTGACGATACTCGTCTAAAAGATGATTTCCCCCACAATTACTACAACCATAGCCTTGTCCTTCGGACCAACACTGACCCGGTGCGTGCCATCTCCCACAAAAAGGATGAAACTCCCTTCTTTCCACATTCTGACCACCTTGTCCTTTAGGGGGAGGTCCCCTATAATTGCCCTGACCATACTGATTCTGATCTTGGCCTCTCTGGTTTTGTGGAGGTGGGCCACCGTTGTTCCTTTGATCACGATTCTGCCCAACTCGATAAAACTGCCTAGTATGTCCAGGTTGGCCACACTGAACACACCACAATCCTGAAGCATGTTTACCCGACTCAACTGGAGGAGGAGGGCCAGGCTGCTGACTCCTAATCATCAATGACATCTGATCCGTAAGACTCTGCATTTGCTTAATCGTAGCCTCCTGAAATCCCAACTGACTAGCACCTAACCTTCTCTCCACCTCCTCAATGTGTGCATCGACTCTAGGAGCTGGCAATGCTAAGAGTGGTGCGGGTTCTCTCACTACCAAAGGCCTTGGGCCTGTGTCAATGAGAACATACGGAACTTGATACCCCTGTCTACCTGGTTGTCCCTCCACTTCTCTCGGATGAATGGGGATGAATTGAGGAATTGATTCATCCTCCCTTCTCCACAACCTCTCATAATCTCTATCTATGTGTTCCATCTCCCTAGCCGCCACCTTAGCATCCGCTAATGTCTGAGGATTCCTCTCCAACACACCTCTAATGGTACCAGCCTTAAAGAATCCTTGAATGAAGAATTGTTTTAGTGTGTCATCGTTGAGCATTGTACCCACAAAGCGTGTACACACCAAATCAAACCTTCTAATGTATGCCGAAATCTCCTCTTCCCTTCCTTGTTTCAACGATACTAGCGCTCTAAGGGCCATACTTTGACCAACCTCGGGCCTAAACTCATTCAAAAACTCCCTCTGCATCTGCTCCCATCCTATAAAGTGACCCTCTACATGATCTCTATACTACTCATAGGCTTCACCCTCTAGAGTGGTAGGAAACCACACTAACCAATATCCCGGATTGGTGACAAGAGAACTAGCCAACCTCTCAATGTATCTCTCTATGTGCCTAGAGGGATCCTCATCTTTAGTTCCATAAAACTTAGGAAGGTGGGATGGCATATCCACCGCCGCCAAGTTTTGTGGAACCAAAATGGGTAAACCTCTCGGCCTAACCAATGGATCAATGGGTGGTATGGGAGGTGGACCTCCTCTCTCTCCATCCTGAGTCATGGTGACAGGTGTGTCTACTCGTATTCCCCTATCAATTTCTATAGGGATCTCCTTCCTAACTGTATCAGTCTTTGTCGATGTCTCACCACTCAACTTGGAGGGAGTAGCTTCCTCCTTTAGTTGAGTATCTACCTTTAAACTTTCTAACACTGGACTAACGATAGGTTCCACATTCAAACAACTTTCTATCCTAATTTCTACCTCTTCTATGACTTTGCTAATTCTTGTCGATCTTTTCCTACGTGTATTCTTTTCTAATCCTAACTCCAATTCAGGTTTGTGAGATCGAGTCTTATCTCGCATTCCCTGAAAAATCGATCAACCCTCACTTGACCAAACATACTCCTTGCTACCTTCACTCCTTTAATGTTTTCACTTTTCTGGATGTGTATTTAAAATTAAGGAGGTGAGGAAAGAGAACCTGCAGGCCAACTTAGGTGAAAAATCCCAAACAGGGGATAGACATGCTCATGTCAATTCTCAGTCAAGCCGGAGAATCACCTCCGAACTCTTCCCTTAAATTGACACTCACCACAATACCGAGAGTGAGGGGCTGACCTTCGCCATGCACCACATCGAAGACCGAGGCATCACCCTCTCGCCTCCAACACAATGCAATAACTAGGGAATTACCCTTTACAACGGATAACGACAAAAACAAGTACTAAAATCCTTCTTTAATTAATTAATGAATTCACTTTGAAGAATGTCATACCTCAAGCAATTCGTTCTCCCCCTGCAAGTTAGCACTCACACTCGACCGTGACTCACTTGACTTCAACCTTAACAATCCTCCACTAACAATTTCTAACTCTAGCAACATTGAATTCACAACACCCTAACTTGGAAACTCACCCCAAGGTGAGTGTCAAAGTTGACTCTTCCTAAAATTAATTATCCCTCTAAGATTTAGTGAGCTAATGATCGCACTATTAATGTTATGTCCTTATGCCATCCCAAGAAGGTTTAGGACATCACCTCAAGCCGCGCTCCTTCCTCAAACAAAATGCATAAGTGAAAATGCAATACATTCCAAGGAAAAGAAATGGAATTCAACTAACCTAACCAAATGACAAAAATCAAAACCAAGTGAGATGCTTACCGTGCACCATGTGCTCCTTCCTCTCCCTCAAGTTTGTGTCTCCAAGTCTCAATCTCCTAATCCCGTTTCACTCCCGGCGGACGCACCATTTATGTCAACCATAAACCCCCACCCTTTTGCGTCTGTAATCCAAGTGGAAGTTGATGGCTCACATGTCTTTGTTGGCTCTTAGCCCATTAAACCCCATGCTCATGCTCCACTGAATTTAAATGCAAGCACACCCTTTTATTAAACCCCACATGGCATTAGTATAAAAAAATACTTATGCACCCATGATGATCGTTACACCAACCACACTAGCATCCTCTTCCTCTTCTAATTCCTACATATTGTGTGTACTATCTGAATTTGCTTACAACTTCTGGCTCATACTACGAGTTCACAATTCCTCCTCAACCATAGCTTGAAGCCTATGGTTCAATCATGGTTCTGACTCTACTTCGAAGCCGTTGCCGAAGCCTTCCTCTTGCCTGAGGCCTAACCTGAATCCATGCCGAAGCCTTCCTGGCCGAGGCCTAGCGTGAATCAAATGCCGAAGCCTCCCCTGGCCGAGGCCTAGCCTGAATCAAATGCCATAGCCTTCTCTAGCCGAGGCCTAGCCTAATCAAATGCCGAAGCCTCCTCTGGCCGAGGCCTAACCTAAATCCATGCCGAAGCCAACCTGGCCGAGGCCTAGCCTTAATCAAATGCCGAAGCCTCCTCTGGCCGAGGCCTAGCCTTAATCAAATGCCAAAGCCTTCCTGGCTGAGGCCTAGCCTGAATCAAATGCCGAAGCCTTCCTAGCCGCAACCTTCCCTCTCCACATTGCCTCTGTAACCCCCCCTCAACTGCCGGAAATCCAGCAAGGGTCAGGAGCCTTCGCTCCAGGCCTCTTCCAGCCTTATCTTCCCCCGACTTCTACTTAGACCCCCCCTCAAAACAACCAAAGACCAAACCTAAAACAAACACTAACATCAGCCTTGAGCCACTTGAACTTAAAATTCACTAACCAACCTAAACTAATTACTCATTTTTTATTTTCTTTCTCTTTTCTTTCTGTGATTGCACTCAACCACATCATCTTAACACAACTCAACTTTACTTTTGAAACTTCACAGCTTCCTAATTTTTAAATCAATTCGAACAACTGCCAATCCTAATGTTTTGCACCCAATAAAGTCTAACTTAAATTGTGGGCACGAATTCGTGCTCACATGAATCCTGGCAGTAGTGAGACGCCAGAGAAAATATGTTAGCAACACATTTAGAGAGTGCAAGAATCTACCTACAAGACATTGAGATTGCACGATGAGAGAGAGCTTGAAGCGATCAAAGATGGAAGTTGGATTGAAGGCAACGTCACAATGATCTCGCAAAAAAATCACAAAATAAAGAAACCTTAACGGTTGGGCGAATATGGTAGGGGCAACATGCAAATCACAAAAACCCCATCATTGAATAAAACGTGTGATATGAAGAGGTGGTTGTGGAAGTGGACAAGGAGAGATGGGAGAGAAGGGATAGAAACGCCACCAAGAGAAGCCAGGGAGAGAAGGGCGAGAAGCCACTGAGAGAAGTCAGGAAAAGAATTATTGTAGGGTTAGGCTTACAATTTCATCCATTTTTGGGCAAATGATGAGTCACTTTTCATCCATCCCTCATCAGGCATGCGCACAAAATTGATCCTACTAAACATACGTCCTAGGATCCTTATTTTCAGCTCCTTATGAGCCCAAAATGGTTGCTCATATTTGTTTTATGTTTAGAATTTATTTAGAATTGCATTCGAAGTCGTTATTGAAACAATCAAAAGTATAAAAAGAGTGAGGTTTGGTGTGGTTGATGTTTTAGGCCTTAAGCCTATTTTGTGTGGTTGATTAGAAGCTTAGTGACATGAGGGAGTGTTTTGGCTAAGTGAGTAGTGTTTGATGAAGCAAGGGGGAGGTCCTTGGATTTAAATGTTTGAATTAAAACGTGTTCTTGTTGGTTTAGGGGGTAAGGAGTTAGTGGATAGGATAAGGTCCTACTAAGTAGGAGAAGGTTGAGGGGTTTGTGGTCTTGGGTGCCCTCTCCTCTTCTTCTTATCCCTCTCTCATTCTCTCCCTCTCTTCTCTTTTTCTCTTTCTCTCTCGTGTGGGTGTGTGAGTGAGTGTGTGTGTGTTGTGTAGTGTGGTAGAGAATAGATTTGACTAGGGGGAACTTAGAGAATAGATTTGATTAGGGGGAGCTTAGAAAATTAGTTGACTAAGGAGCTGCGACATATTAGTAAGGTAGCTGCAACCAACTACTAAGGAGCTGCGACAGACTAAGGAGCTGCGACAGAATACTAAGGAGCCGCGACAGACTAAGGAGCTGCGACAGACTAAGGTAGCTACGACAGACTAAGGAGCTGCGACAGACTAAGGTAGCTACGACAGACTAAGGAGCTGCGACAGACTATGGAGCGGCCACAGACTAGTAAGGTAGCTGCGACCAGCTTACTAAGGAGCAGCTGGATTAAGGGCAGTTAGAAGGAGGGTTAGTTAGGTCTAGTACCCTAAGGTAAATGGATGGGTTAACTAGGCAGTTAGCTCTCCGTGTAATCGGGGGTACGGTTGTGGGGGAGTGTACTTGAGCACGCGAATAGCGCCACGATAGAGAAGAGTGTTTCTTAACACTTGTAACCTTGTTATGGAGTAAATTGGTGTGTACGAATTAATGAGAAATGTAATGACTTCCAATGAAGTTGGTAAGAGGGAGCTATGCGAAACGAATGTGACATCCATTCCCTCACCCGGACTAGGACGCTTAAGGGTGGGCGGTTTGGCCTCACATAAATGGTGTGTCCGCCGGGAGTGAAGCGGGATTAGGGAATCAAGACTTGGAGGCAAGAATGTGGAGCTAGGAAGGAGCACTTTGTGCGGGGTAAGTATCTCACTTAGAGTTTCTTTTTTGATTTTGTCATTGATTAGATTAGTTTATTTCCTTTATTTCCTTGGAATGAATTGCATATTTCTTTTATGCATTTTGTTTTGAGGAGGGAACGCGGCTAAGGTATGTCTTTAACCTTTTTGGGGATTTGCTAAAAACATAAAAAGAATCTATGATCGTTAGTTCACTAAAATCTTAGAGGGATAATTAATTTTAGGAAGATTCGACTTTGACACTCACCTCGGGGTGAGTCTCCAAGTTGTGGGACTTAAAATTTGATGTTCTAGATTAGGATTGTTAGTTTAGAGTCATTGTGATTGAGGTCATGTGGAGTCACGGTCGAGGGGAGTGCTAACTTGCAGGGGGAAGCGAATTGCTTGAGGTATGACATTTCTTCAAAGTGAAATTGCTAATTAATTAAGGAATGATTTTAGAACTTGTCTTTGTCATTATCCGTTGTAGAGGGTAATTCCCTAGTCATCACATTGTGTTGGAGATTAGAGGGTGATGTCTCGGTCTTCGATGTGGTGTATGGCGAAGGTCAACCCCTCACTCTCGGTATTGTGGTGAGTGCCAATTTGAGGAAGAGTGCGGAGGTGATGCTCCGGCTTGACTAAGAATTGGCATGAACATGCCTATCCCCTGTTTGGGATTTTTCGCTTAAGTGGGCTTGCAGGTTTTCTTTCCTAACCTCCTCAATTTTTAATTCACACCAAGGAAAGTGATAACATTAATGAGTGAAGGTAGTGAGGAGTATGTTTGGTCAAATGAGGGTTGATCGATTCTTTGGGGATTGCAAGGTAAGACTCGATCTCAAAAACCAAGCTTGATATTAGGAATTGATAAATCTACACGTAGGAGGAGATTATCTAGGATTAGTGAAGTGGTAGAAGACGTTGATGTTAGATTAGAAAGCTGTTTGAATGTGGAGCCTAGTGTTAGTCCATTATTAGAGACAGTGGAATTAGAGGCTCAACTTGAGAAAGAGGCAACTCCTTCTAAGTTGAATCGTGAGACATCATCGAAGACTTATACATTTAGGAAAGAAATTCCGATAGACATTGATAGGGAAGTAGGAGAGGACACATCTGTCACCATGGCTCAGGAATGATAGAGTCCATCTCCCTTTCCACCCATTGATCCATTGGTTAGGCCGAGAGGTCTACCAATTATGGTTCCACAAAACTTAGCGGCGGTGGACATGCCATCCCACCTCTCTAAGTTTTATGGAACTAAGGATGAGGATCCGTCGAGGCACATGGAGAGGTACATTGAGAGGTTGGCTAGTTCTCTTGTGACTAATCCGGGATATTGGTTAGTATGATTTCCTACCACTCTAGAGGGTGAGGCTTATGAGTGGTATAGAGACCATGCCGAGGGACATTTTAGAGGATGGGAGCAATTGCAAAGGGAGTTTTTGAATGAGTTTCTGTCACCAAAAATCCTCCACCCTTCGATTTCGTTCTAGCCCGAGTGGAAAAGTTTATAATGACATGTAGAGACTTCTCTCTTTGTAACCCAATATATAATTCCAATCTACCCTTGGAATATACACAACTTGATTAACACCATACTATGTAGTTTTACATTCCTTAATGTCGGGCAAGGTTATATCCTTAGCTTTTTCTAATGTCCACCCGGCCGCTTTGGCCACGCATGCCTTCAAAGATATTCCTCTTGTGAATCGAGTCCTTGCCGTCGACTCCATACTACTACATGAGTTTTCGCTTATTGATTCCGTGCTATCACATGTCATCGTGGTTGATTCCGTATTGGTACATGACACTTCGCTTGTAGATTCCATGAGCACATAGGCTTTAAATACAAGTATTAAAAAATACTTATATACTTATCCTTGCCCTTCCTTCTCTAAGTTCTTCTTGATGTAAATCTTTATCAATGTCTTCCTACTAAACTTCAGAATAATATAACTCCCACCCAACTTATGTTCTTCAAGTGAAATTTGGTACACTTGTTAAGTCCTTATCAAAAATCTCCACACCAAATTTTGGCACAAACAGAGTTCATATGCAAAAGTTATGCATGAAATTCTAACTCTAACTACTTAGTATGAATGTTGTGATAAAGCATCCGGTCATTAAAACTCTAATAACTTTCAACTCCTACGTCCAATCAATCTAAAATTTTGACACAAGATAGATATATAAGTTCAAAAGGTAGTGTCAAATTTTGGTATCCATATCTATAACCCTCTAAGAGATACATATTTTCAAACCTTACTGCTTTGTTCCTAGACACCCTCCCCTTCAACTTTTAATAACTCTTTCATCCCAATGACTGAAGCTCTCAAATTTTTACCACAACTCCCATACTTTATAATAAACAATCCCTCAAATTTTCATACCCATTGAACACTCTGATCATCCATAATTGACAAATCTCTCACTATAAAGTTCTGCTCAAGTTCATAACTAATAAAACACTACAAGTAATGCACCTAGTACAATCTAGTCACTCTAAATGCCACAAGTTTAAACAAGTTTGAACTCTCTCACTTCAATATGAATCTCAATGCAACAAGTTGAAGTTTACAATCAAACTCTAAATTCCTTAAACCCAATCTACTTCTAACAAGAGGTCAATCCCTCTTCAAGGCTAAATAGCCTTGGCTCTTCACCTAAGAACTAAGCACACACATGTGCTCCTATCTTGCTTCCCACACACCCACACTTATAACCCGTGGGGTGCTTAAGGAGCACGAAGCAAAGAGAGGATGAGTGAGGGAAGAATGAGGGATTATATAGTGAGTTGAGAGGGAGAGAGGGCATGAGGTAAGGATAGGGTGAGAGGATTAGAGCCTCCAATCACAACCCCTTAACCTTCTCCTTCTAAGTAGGGACTCATCCCATCCACAAGGCTCTCGATAAGCCTTCGAAATCTCCTCCTACTTTGTAGGCTCTCATCTTATCTCCTAAGCCTTCCTCCCTCAATTGATCAACAAAGATCCTAATTCAAACATTTAACTAACCTTGGCTTTCTACCTACCACACTTTACCAAGGTATGTCCTCATACTACGTAAATCCACTCCACACAAGCCTAATGCTTCAAACTTAGCTTTCTTCAAGCTTCATTCTTTTTATATTTTTGTGAATAATCATAAATCAACAAAACACCACTTGTAATGTTTTACAAGTGTTAACAACACATGTGAGCATCAATTTGGGCTCACATTATTGGCGACCATCTGGGACCGGCTCCTAGAATGTCTTGCTTGAAGTCAAGTGTCTTCATGTGTGGAATTGTTTGCACCTACTTCCGGCCGTTCGTGTCGGGAAGCTTTGTCCATTGAATGTCTCCAATTGTACCGAGTTGTTAGGAAAGGTATTCGCCACAATGTAAGGACCTAACCAAACCGCATCAAATTTCCCCGGAAAATCCTTTTTCTTCCCATCTTGGAGCATAACCAACATTCCTCTTTCTAATGCCCTCTTTTTGTGACGCTTGTCAAAAATAACCTTCCTTCGCCTTTGAATTGCTTCCATGTGTTGAGCGGCCCTCCGCCTCTTCTCATCCAACTCCTCTAGATCCCCGAGCCTATTTCTCAAAGACTCATTGTCGTTGAGGCGTGTCCCTATTGCAACCCTCAATGACTCCACCTCAAATTCAATAGGGAGTGTAGCCTCAATACCGTAAACCAAAGAAAACGGAGTAGCTTGTGTTGTCACTTTGTAAGTCGTCCGATAAGCCCACAAAGCCGCGTTTAACTTGACGTCCCAATCTCTCTTTGAGTCGATGACCGTCTTGCGTAAAATGCCCACTAGAATCCCGTTCACCCGCTCCGTTTGACCATTAGTTTGAGGGTGATAGGGAGTAGTCTTCCTATGGTCGATCTTAAACCTCTGAGTCATCTCTGAAATGAGGTCATTAAGAAAATGTGTACCTCTATCACTAACTAGAATCTTTGGGACTCCAAACCTAGTAATGATATTTTCATACATAAATGTGGCGGCATGTGCGGCCGTGTCGGTTTTTACCGCCTTGGCTTCCGCCCATTTAGTCAAGTACTCGGTAGCTACAACAATGTATGCCATCCCTCTCGAAGAGTGGGGATGGACCTCCCCTACATAATCTATTCCCCATTTCTCAAAGGGAACTAGTGGTAATGAAATGTGCAATGGCATCTCCATCCTAAGGTCATTTCGAGCGTACCTTTGGCAAGCATCACACCTTCTAACATAGTCGTGTGAATCCTGAAATAATGTAGGCCAAAAGTAACCTGCTCTAAGGATTTTCTGGCCGGTAAGTTGACCAAAAAAATGCCCTCCACAAGCACTATCATGACAAGCCTCTAGAATATCCGGAACCTCTACTTGCGATACACATCTTCTCAAGATGGTGTCCGCTCCTCTCCTGAACAATCTATTGCCTATCACTACAAAGTGCCTACTATTGACTCTAACCTTTCTTTTCTCCTCTTTCGTCCATTCGGTTGGTAATTGTTGAGTGTTCAAGAACTCTACAATTCCGGCATACCAATCCGGTGTGGACGTGACTACAAACAATCTATCATCCATGAGGCTATCATCTATTGGCGTAGTGCCCATCTCCTCCGACAATCTAGACAAGTGGTCGGCTTGTAAATGCATGCGGCCCGGTTTATATTCCACCGTGTAATCAAACTCTTTGAGTAACAAGACCCACCTAGCCAACCTTCCACTCAATTCCGGCTTGTTGACCAAATATTTAATGGCCATGTGATCCACAAAAAACACTACCGGATTACAAATAAGATAGTGCCTAAACTTCTTGACCGAAAATACCATGGCTAGACACTCTCTCTCCGTAGTGGAGTAATTCCTCTCCGCGGAAGTCAATTGCTTACTAGCATAAGCTACGGGTAGATCCTTCCCCTTCTCTCCCGTGGATTGACACAAGGCACTACCCACCGCTACGTTGCTAGCATCACAATACACATGAAAAGGCTTTTCCCAATCCGGGGGCCTTAAGACAGGATAAGTGTTCAATTTGGACCTTAACTCAACAAAGGCCTTTTGGCACTCATCCGTCCAAACAAATCTAACATCCTTCTTGAGCAAATGAGTGATAGGGACCGCTATCTTTGCAAAATCCGGAATCAACTCTCTATACCACCCCACATGTCCTAACAACTTAGAGATTCCCTTGGCATTTTTCGGAGTTTCTAACCCATCAATGACCGCTATCTTGTCGGGATCCGGTTCTCTTCCCTTTTGGCTCACAACATAACCCAACAAAACTCCCTTTTGTACCCCTAAAAATGTCTTGTCCGGATTTAATGCCAACCGCATTTGCCTACACCTAACTAAGGCCTCTCTCACACAATGCACATGCTCCTTAGTGTTAGATTGGGTACTAAAATCATCAATATAAACCGTCATGGATTTGAAGAGCAAGTCGCTGAAGATATACATGACTAGTCGTTGAAATGTAGCCGGTGCGTTGCATAAACCAAATGGTATCACCACCCATATGAAAGTCCCCCAAGGTGTCGTAAATGCCGTCTTGTGCAAATCCGCGAGCGCTATGGCTATTTGGTTGTAGCCGGCGTATCCATCCATAAATGTGTATCTCTCATGACCCCCTACCTCCTCTAACAACAAGGTAATGAACGGCAAAGGAAAGTGATCCTTTTGCGTACAATCATTGAGCTTCCTATAGTCTACACAAACTCTAAGCTTCCCATTTTTCTTTTTCACTAACACCATGGGAGAAACCCAATCCGTAATCTCTACCGGCTTTATAAACCCAGCCTGCAACAACCTCTCTAATTCCGCCTTGACCAATAATTGCAATCTAGGATTCATCCTTCTCTCTTTTTGTCTCACCGGTTTTGAGCCCGGAACTAACGGAATACGATGCTCAACCATCTCTCTAGGAATCCCCTTGAGCTCATCATATGACCAAGCAAAAGTATCACTAAACTCATCTATCAAATCACTATACTCCTTAATCTCCTTCTCATCGAGTTTAGAGCCCATCTTCATTGGTCTAACTTTCCCATCCTTCATTTTGACATCCACAAACTTCCAATCCTCTTCGACCACTCGTGTTTGCTCCTCGGTATCTCTATACCAATCGTTGGGTACATTAGGGTAGTCCTTGACATCATGACCCACGATAATGCCTGTAGAAGTAGTTTTAAAATGCAAAGCGGGCTCTAACTTTGAGAGTTCTAACATGGCCTCCTCATCTTGAGTCCCATCTACATGTACCAAACTCACATCACTCAACTCAATATCATCTAACCATGGAGTGAGTCCTCCCTTCACCCATTCTTCCTCCGTGAGAACCTCACACGGCTCTAAGGACAAATAATCCTCTCTAGACACCCTATCTTGGAGAATACAACTATGAGTCATCATCATGACGTCGCTAATGGACTTCGTGTATTGTCTTGACCAATGTATAAAATCTCCATCAACATCTTGATTGTAAAAATTAGGACCTAAGAACCCGCTAGAAGAATACATTTTAGCCTTCTCCTTGTCTTGAACAACTTCCACCAATGTATCCTCAAAATCCTCCTTAATTCCACCATTTTCCTCTTCATCCGACATTGGATCAATCTCCTCCCTAACCCAACCACCTAAAGGTGCAATAGAGACCTTGACTCTATTATCTACGGGACCATAGGTGATAGAAGGTTTGTGTCCTCCCCAATCTACTACGGCGTTAGACATCCTTAACCAAGGTCGCCCTAACAAAATGGGGAATGCATCCTTATTGTCGTGCATTTTAATGACTTGGAAGGTCACAATGTATTCTTCACCTCCCGTGTTAAGCCGACAATCTTTGATAATCCCCACCGGAACCACCGGACTTTGATTGGCCATATTAATCACAAATGGCGACGGACCCGTCAAACTTAAGCCCAATTTCCGCATAGTGTGCTCGGGTAGAATATTGAGACTACTTCCACCATCCACCAAAACATGAGGAACCACCTTGTCCACTATTGTTACTTCAATCTCCACCGCCTTGACTTCCCGAGTTCTTCCTTGCATTTGGACCCTTGCCGACACTCCAGTCTTTGGCCTCTTGGCCCTCCTATTCACGGGCATCCCGTTCTTCAAAGTTTTCCTAGCTACCGGTGAAATTTCTAACAATTGGCCAAAGGTGATATCGGCCTTTAGTGAGCTAAGGTCGGCCCAAAGGTCGTATCCATCTACTCTATCGGCCTTAGGCCTTCTAACACTATCAAACTCCTCTATGGGAATGCCCGGACCTTCCCACTCTCCTACATCACCACCCTCTAAATCATGGATGACATTAGACCTCTCCCTCTCATTGGCAATTTCATGTTCTCTCTCTAATGCCTTAGTGGCCTTCCTAGCCTCTCTAGTTATATTCTCCAAATCCGAAAAATAAGGAATTTCCCCCAATGGATTTTCCTCTTCTTCCTCCTCCTCCTCTACTTCTAATGGTGCATTACCCCTCATTGCTCTAGTGCTAACGGCTAATGCCGGAGCCTTATGCACAATTTCCTCCTTAAGACTTTTTAACTCGTATGAAATGGAGTTAGCATGTGGAAGACATGAACCTTGACCATTTGTGGACATTTCTAAATTTACCGGAACGGGAGAAGAATCCATAAATCGGACATCTTGAGATGTAGACGGTCCCATTTGTTTAGGTGATTGTGTAACTTGCCCCGAAAGATTCGTATTCCCATCATAATAGAAGTTAGAAGGTTTAAGGGTATTATTACCTTCATTTTGTGAACCCCTCGTATTCTCTTGATCCGGTTGGGTTGGGTTAGTTGGAGGGTTCGGTGCTCCACTTACCTTGTCCGGATGACGACATTGGTTAGAAGCGTGTGGCCCCCCACAATTATTACACACTTGACCTTGGTTTTCGGACCAACATTGCCCTATGACGTGGTATCTACCGCAAAGATGGTGAAAATCCTTTTTTTCGGTACTTTGGTTAGTTTGTCCACGTGGCGGAGGGCCCCGATTATTCCCTTGGTTTTGACTCGGACCCCTTAAGTTTTGTTGATGCCCATTATTGTTCGTTCGTTGATTGTGGTTCGGCCCGTTTCTACAAAATTGTAGTGTATGACCGTGTTGTTGACAATTAGTGCACCAAAATCCCGATGTGTGGTTTCCCGACTCTATTTGAGGTGGAAGACCGGGTTGTTGATTTTTGATCAACAATGCCATTTGGTCCGTTAGATTTTGAAATTGTTTTAACATTGTCTCTTGGAACCCTAGTTGAGTAGCACCTAGTCGTTGCTCTATCTCTTCAATTTGAGGGTCTACCCTAGGGGCCGGTAATGCTAACATGGTTGGGGGGGCCGTTACCGCTAAGGGAATTGAGGCCGCTTCAATGGCGACATATGGAGGGCAATTATGCGGCCTAATCGGGTCCATTCCCGTCTTAGGTAGGAGAGGGATGAATTGAGGGATCAACTCATCCTCTTTCCTCCATAGCCGCTCATAATCCCTCTCAATATGTTCCATATCCCTAGCGGCTACCTTAGCCTCGGCTAGGGTGCGAGGGTTCCTTTGTAATACACCCCTAATTGTAGTCGCTTTAACAAACCCTCTCATGAAAAATTGCATTAAAGTATCATCGTTGATATAATCACCTACCCACCTTGCGCATACCCAATCAAATCTTCTAATGTATGCGGAAATCTCTTCATCTCTTCCTTGCCTCATTGTCATTAAGGCTCTAAAAGCCATACTTTGACCGATTTCGGGTCGAAACTCATTAAGGAACTCCCGTTGTAATTGGTCCCACGTTTGGAAGTGGCCCTCATCGTGGTCTCTATACCACTCATAGGCTTCCCCCTCTAAAGTCGTAGGGAACCAAACTAGCCAATATTGTTGGTTTGTAATTAGTGAGTTAATTACCCTCTCAACGAACCTCTCCATATGTCTAGACGGGTCTTCATCTTTAGTCCCGTAGAACTTCGGGAGGTTCGAAGGTATGTCTAACGAAGGTAACCCTTGAGGTACGATTATTGGTAGGCCTCGCGGCCTAACCAATGGATCGATGGGGGGGATTGGTAATATGGGAGGTGGAATTCCACCTCCCCCTAAATCATCCATGGTGTTTCGTGGTCCTCCTTCACTAGATTCTCTAGAGCTTACACTACTCTCTTCTCTAGTCCTATTAGGTTCTTCCACTAATTCTTCACTCAATAGGGAAGGAATATCTCCTTCCTCTAGTCGAGTAGTGACCGGAGATACTTCTACCAATGGTTCACCCCTAAAGCCACCCTCTACACTAGTGCCTACCCTTTCTACCACTTCCTCTATATTAGAAGATCTTCGTTTAGTAACATTTTTCTTTAGTCCTAATGCTAACTTAGGTTTCTGGGACCTCGTGTATCCTTGCATCCATCATTCACCGTTCAACCCTCACATTGACCAACCAAAGCCTCACAAGTTCTCTCTTTAATATTTTCGCTTAGTTCGTGTGATCATTGTTTTGGAGGTGAGGAAATAGAGACATACAATTTTCAATGAACAATCCCAATAGGGGATGGAAAGCTCATGTTAGTTTCAGGGTTAGTGCGAGTATCACCTCGTCACACCCCCTTACGCTCAACACTTGCAACAAGACTCTTCGTGAGGGGCTGACCATTCTTGGGTACCGTGCTTGGAATCGAGGTTCACCCTTCGATTCCTTGCACTATACGTCCAAATTTAGAATTATACTCTCCGTTCGTCACGACAAAGACAATTACGAAAATCCTTTTTTAATTTAATATTTTTTCAATTGGAAGAGATTTTGCTTACCTCAAGCTCTCGCTTCCTCCTGTTTTGTTAGCTCTCTCCCCTCGATCGAATTGCTAAACATACAACACTCAAATAATTGTAATTTAAAAAAAACACTAAAACCCTCTAGTTTAAAAACTTTAAACTCTCACAACCGAGTGAGTATTTAAAGTTTGAGATCCTAATTCTTTAATTATCCCTCTACCTCTTAATTTTCTAGTGCGGGTCCTATTAAGGTGATCTTCGTTATGCCATCCCAAGAAGGTTTAGTAGGCGCACCTTTGCCGTGCTCCTTCCTCAAATTGAAATTGCATGAAATAAATACTAAATTCAAACCATACCTCTCACGAGCGCTCCGTCCTTTAATCGATCTTCACGTTTCGCCTCTCCTACCGCCTTCCAAGACTTCCGTCGCCCGCTCTCCAAGCTCCAAGCTCCAAACTCAAAACTCCCGGCGGACGCACCATTTATGTCACCAAAAATCCTCCACCCTTCGATTTCGTCCTAGCCCGAGTGGAAAAGTTTATAATGACATGTAGAGACTTCTCTCTTTGTAACCCAATATATAATTCCAATCTACCCTTGGAATATACACAACTTGATTAACACCACACTATGTAGTTTTACATTCCTTAACGTCGGGCAAGGTTATATCCTTAGCCTTTTCTAATGTCCACCCGGCCGCTTTGGCCACGCATGCCTTCAAAGATATCCCTCTTGTGAATCGAGTCCTTGCCGTCGACTCCACACTACTATATGAGTTCTCGCTTATTGATTCCGTGCTATCACATGTCATCGTGGTTGATTCCGTATTGGTACATGACACTTCGCTTGTAGATTCCATGAGCACATAGGCTTTAAATACAAGTATTAAAAAATACTTATATACTTATCCTTGCCCTTCCTTCTCTAAGTTCTTCTTGATGTAAATCTTTATCAATGTCTTCCTACTAAACTTCAGAATAGTATAACTCCCACCCAACTTATGTTCTTCAAGTGAAATTTGGTACACTTGTTAAGTCCTTATCAAAAATCTCCACACCAAATTTTGGCACAAACAGAGTTCATATGCAAAAATTATGCATGAAATTCTAACTCTAACTACTTAGTATGAATGCTGTGATAAAGCATCCGGTCATTAAAACTCTAATAACTTCCAACTCCTACGTCCAATCAATCTAAAATTTTGACACAAGATAGATATATAAGTTCAAAAGGTAGTGTCAAATTTTGGTATCCATATCTATAACCCTCTAAGAGATACATATTTTCAAACCTTGCTGCTTTGTTCCTAGACACCCTCCCCTTCAACTTTTAATAATTCTTTCATCCCAATGACTGAAGCTCTCAAATTTTTACCACAACTCCCATACTTTATAATAAACAATCCCTCAAATTTTCATACCCATTGAACACTCTGATCATCCATAATTGACAAATCTCTCACTATAAAGTTCTGCTCAAGTTCATAACTAATAAAACACTACAAGTAATGCACCTAGTACAATCTAGTCACTCTAAATGCCACAAGTTTAAACAAGTTTGAACTCTCTCACTTCAATATGAATCTCAATGCAACAAGTTGAAGTTTACAATCAAACTCTAAATTCCTTAAACCCAATCTACTTCTAACAAGAGATTAATCCCTCTTCAAGGCTAAATAGCCTTGGCTCTTCACCTAAGAACTAAGCACACACATGTGCTCCTATCTTGCTTCCCACACACCCACACTTATAACCCGTGGGGTGCTTAAGGAGCACGAAGCAAAGAGATGATGAGTGAGGGAAGAATGAGGGATTATATAGTGAGTTGAGAGGGAGAGAGGGCATGAGGTAAGGATAGGGTGAGAGGATTAGAGCCTCCAATCACAACCCCTTAACCTTCTCCTTCTAAGTAGGGACTCATCCCATCCACAAGGCTCTCGATAAGCCTTCGAAATCTCCTCCTACTTTGTAGGCTCTCATCTTATCTCCTAAGCCTTCCTCCCTCAATTGATCAACAAAGATCCTAATTCAAACATTTAACTAACCTTGGCTTTCTACCTACCACACTTTACCAAGGTATGTCCTCATACTACGTAAATCCACTCCACACAAGCCTAATGCTTCAAACTTAGCTTTCTTCAAGCTTCATTCTTTTTATATTTTTGTGAATAATCATAAATCAACAAAACACTACTTGTAATGTTTTACAAGTGTTAACAACACATGTGGGCATCAATTTGGGCTCACAGGAACATGGGACAACAAAGCAAAAACCATCACACACTCCCTCACTCTCTCTGCACAAAACACGTCTTGGTTCACAAAAATGCGGGTTTGTCGCCCGTCTCTTGTATAAATGTCATAATTGTACACTTGTATGGGCTTAGTATCTTGCACAATGCAAAGTACATTAACACTATATTCGTTAAATTGAGACTTTCTCTAGTCTCAAATTAATATATGGATCAAACAACATGAAGATGCCCGAAACTATATTGTCAACAATCTCAAATATATTATATGTTCTAATACCCCAAATCTATGATGTGCGGACATAAGCACATATGGTAGAGCACTCGACACCAACTTCATCAACAAAAACACATTGGGTAGAGTACTCCAAACAAAATTCACCCAAAAAACATATAAAATGATTTCTATTATTAGCATGGTCAATAAAATATAGACATTGCAACATACGAAGTGCATGTAATAAATGCATATTTCTTCAATGGACAATTTAGTCCCAAACTTAATAATAAGATGAACTTCACATTTGTTTTGAAATATAGTAAATGGATATTCATCCATCCCCAAACAATATAGCATTCGTAAGTTCAACCCAAACTCTACCCCAATTTTGAAGAGCACACATATGAGTAATATATATTGCTAGAATTACATATGAAACTATAATCATGCTTACACAATCCTACCAACTCTCTCATTCAACGTGGGTTGCTTCTTGTGTGATCCGAGCAAGGTTGTCTTTTGCAAAAGTTATGTACTTTTGAGGGATGGACACTGATCCACTATGATTTTTCCGTGGTTTCCATGCTATGAATATGGAATCTGTATCCACCCAAGATGGACCGTGCTCAGAATCCACCTTCCACCGAAAATTATGGTTTGTATCCCAGCCTGTATAATGCCGAATCACATCTTCGTTCCGTGCTGTCGGTCTGTAGTACTCCACTTGTATTTGTCGAAAATGAGGGCTGGAAGTTGCAAAATTTGGTTTAGACAAAGCTCTTGCCACCCACACTGGCTTCGCATATGTCTCATCTCCAGGACGCAAAATGAGCATATAACCTTCATGACAATCCACCGCAATGCGGAATGAAGGTGGGGGACGTTGACTAGCAGGCCCAACGTAATGGTCGTCCACATCAAACTCCTCACGAACCTCTCCATTTTCCAAAAGGCAAGCCTCCGAAGCTTGTACTTCGACACGAGTTTGTGGCCAAAACCCGTGCCTCAATGTATGAGGGCTATCTTGGTGTAGGTCTGACAAGGCGGCACGAACACGTGTCCAATAATGTATCCAACTCCCGTAACGATGCCAACATGATCCACCAACATCCGCTATCTTCAAACTCTCCCAATATTGTATGAAGCCTGATATACCTTTCAAAATATCCTCCAAATTCTTCATGGGTATTGGCTTGCAAGGCCTGGGCTCTCCATCCGGTAACATCGTCTTTCCATCCGCATCCACGCGCCAGACAAGGAGACCTTCCGGCGGGCTCCAGTCTTGTGTCGTGCACAACAACTTGTATTGCATGGCGGGTACACCATCGTCACGCATGTAGAAGCGGAATTGTTGTGCCTTCGTATGCCCGATCAATCGGTGAGCTCCGCTTCGAATAAATGGTTCTATAAATGCCTTAAAGTCAGGCACCTCCTCAATCATATGGGGGATGACGGGAACGTTCTCCAAATCCATGTACGACTTCATCAATAAGGGGATTGTTGGAAAATCCTCCTCCCTCAACTTCATGCTCCACCGCCCAAAAGATGCATCAATATCATCGTGCGTGTGGCCTACCAGTAGGAAGGACACAAAAACCTCCTTGAAAATGCCTTTCGCAACCAACAACGACCAATATGCAAATACATATCTACTTTTATTGTCCTTGGCACAATTGTCCAATTGGACACGCAAAGTGGGGGGCAACTTCTTGGCAATCACGGGTTCACTGGGTGGCTCTGGCAACGAATGCAAGCATACATCTTTTCCATCCAACACCGCTTCATATAAAGGTGTTGAACCCGTATTTTCAAATAACAATCCTGAAGAATAGGCCGGCGGTTTCTCCAAATCACGTAAAAGCCTTGCGAATGACCCTATCGTGTGGTTTGAATCCGCTGGATACAAATCAAGAGCATAATGAGCAAACTTGACATCCCCATGTCCATGTGCAATCATTCCTGCAATGCCAACCCAATGTGATTAGTATCTATGAATAAATAAACCAATTTGAGGGAATCCATGTTCTCAAGCACATCACGTAATAAAACACCACAACATTTAGGGTATGCGATGACATTGTTTCCAAATTCACCTGTAACCGATACAGGCAGCTTAAAAAGTCCATCCGTGGCCTTGATTCGATTTGCAAAACATGGGGAGGCTGTTTTGGCATGATCCATTTTGTCATGGATGACCGTAAGAACCTCCAAGGGTCTGGAGATGGACAAAGCTCTATTTGTGTAGTAATCATTACGGTGTGCCTCTTGCATGTTTACATGCTTGAAATAGTTCAATTGATGTGCCGCATATGACTCGGTGCCCATCGTGTGTGCATCGCGAAGGCGCTTCAACTTCTCGCAATTAGAGCAACGGGCAAATTTGTCCCCTCGTCTTTTTGTAATGTATTCGCTAAAGTTTGCTTTCTTGATTGCACTCAATTTTGACAATGAAATAGGCTCCAAACCGACCTTCTCGCCAACTGCATTCACGTCCAACAATATGTCTTTCCATTTTGTGCCTGTGGGAAGAACTTTCTCCACAACCTTTTCCCCGGTTGTGAGTGTGCGTGTTTTGTGTGGCATTGCATCAGCAAGGGGGACGATGATGGTCGCCAGAGTGGCCGTTGCTTGCCTTGTTGCTTCCCTGGGTTTCTTTAAACCCACGTTCCCATGGTGACGGGAACGGCGGCCTTCCTTGGCATAAGCAGCTTGTCTATAAAAGTCCGCTTTTGACACACCGTGAATGGTGTACCATGCCTTACAACACACGTCTATGCTTTCAATGGTGATGACCTTGCGACCCGTCCCATTCACATGTATCGCCCTATGGACATCAAGTTTTTTGGTGGATCTTAGACGGAAATCTCCAAGCCACATTTCTTCGCGGATGGCCTTCAATTTATCCCTTGGAAACAATTGGCAACAACGATGCACACAACAATCCTTTGTGGCAACTTCTCTAATGGACTCCTCGCCGAGCAACCTTTGGCGTTTACAATCAATTGCAGAGGGAGTAGGACGTGCCAATGTCTCGTACTTTCGTAAGCCTTTGCGGGGCCGAATGTTTGCTTGGAGCTCCATTTGGTTTTGCATGTATTGTCGTTCATGGTCACGCAAGCTAACTCCATCAATCGTGACATTCCTCAATGGCCACCTGCGGAGGGAGAACCTATGAGTGGGATCCACCTCGGAATGAATGAGTGACTCCAATATGACAACTCCAACGTCCTCTGTGCCAAGTGGGTTCTCATCAATGCAATCTTGTGGATGGGTGTTACGACAAATACCATCCGCCACAGCAACTCCACTATCATTAACGAGTACCACCTCCAAATTCAGCCACGAGGCCCTTGAAAGTCCCGAACATTCAACAATGGGACAGTGCGGTAGGGAAGGCGAAGGTAAATCCAAATGATCTTCATCTGGACTGTCATCCATAGTAGCCTCCCCGACAATGTCTAGCTCATCCTCAGATGCAGATGGCCAAGTGGCCATGTCTTCAGATGACCAATCCCCTCTTTCACTAAACCCATCCATTGTGCCTACACACATGAACATACCACCTTGTCAAAAAAATCACAAAAATTGTAGATTCCAAACGAAGAATACAAAAACCAGCTTATATAATCAAAATTGCAAATACTCAGTGCTCATACATGTTCATATGACAGCTATGCCATTGGGTTTGCAAAGGTTTGGGTTGTCCAGCGGACACACTGTCATCCAGAGCCCATCCACACTGTGGGGATGGCTTTGGGTCGAGCGGCCCAAACCTTGTGGCAGGATGGGTTCATGGTCTTCCAGAGCCCATCCACAATGTGGGGATGGGCTTGGGTCGAGCGACCCAAACCTTTTGGGGGGATGGGTTCATGGTCATCCAGAGCCCATTCACAATGTGGGGATGGGTTTGGGTCGAGCGACCCAAACCTTGTTGGCGCAGGATGGGTTCATGGTCTTCCAGAGCCCATCCACAATGTGGGGATGGGCTTGGGTCGAGCGACCCAAACCTTTTGGGGGGATGGGTTCATGGTCATCCAGAGCCCATTCACAATGTGGGGATGGGTTTGGGTCGAGCGACCCAAACCTTGTTGGCGCAGGATGGGTGTAGGCTCATCACAGAGAGCACCCACACTGTGGGGATGGGCTTGGGTCGAGCGACCCGAACCTTTTGGGGGGATGGGTTCATGGTCATCCAGAGCCCATCCACAATGTGGGGATGGGTTTGGGTCGAGCGACCCAAACCTTGTTGGCGCAGGATGGGTGTAGGCTCATCACAGAGAGCACCCACACTGTGGGGATGGGTTTGGGTCGAGCGACCCAAACCTTTTGGCGGGACGGGTTCATGGTCATCCAGAGCCCATCCACAATGTGGGGATGGGTTTGAGTCGAGCGACCCAAACCTTTTGGGGGGATGTGTTCATGGGCATCCAGAGCCCATCCGCAATGTGGGGATGGGTTTGAGTCGACCGACTCAAACCTTTTGGCGGGATGGGATCATGGTCATCCAGAACCCTGCCCACACTGGTTAAATGGGTTTGGGTCTATCAGGGTCAAACTAAAAACCGCCCACACTAGGGCAGGTGTTTGGGTCGACCGACCCAAACTTTAGAAGGGTCATACTAAAAACCGCCAACACTAGTGTAGGGGTTTGGGTCGACCGACCCAAACCCACCGCAGAATCCGGCGTATAATGCGGCGGAAATTGCGAGGTGGGATGAATTTGAGCTCATTCCGAAGTTCACAGTGGGGTTGCATGCTGTGGATAGCTGCTCGTGAACGGCAGCGTGCACGAACCTTGAAGTACAGCTCCGACTGAGAGTTCTCCCTACGATTTCAGGAGTGGGAGAAGAGCAAAAAGAACCGACTTTTGGGGGGTGCGCCCCTTTATACTATCCACCTCCGCTTCCCCAACTTCCTCATTGGATGCCTTTCCCGCCTAGTTCTCCTGCAGAGGTTATTTTCAAACCTCCTAACAGAATTCCCCGCCTTTTGTTAATTATAAAAAAATGCGAATCTAACCTAGCTCTTGGATACCCCAACTGTCATCTGATTTTGTGTGTGTTGAGAATGTCTATTGAAAGTAATGTGGATATTTAATCCGTTTCATATTGTTTTGTGTGGATATGACATGCACCATTGGAAGGAAGGGTGGCGGCCACATGTATTTTTCCAAGTGTCATGAGGAGAAAAGGTTTGGGATAAGTGATTTATATTAAAGACTTCTAGAATGTCACTCTAATACATCATATACATATTAAATCATGATACTAATCTACTTGATCTCAAACATTACGGTATATTTTAACCAATATGTAGACAAAAGAAGTCTAAACATTGTGTAACGCCTTATGGTAAGAGTCACTAAATACAATAGTTAAAGTAGTTATTAAGATCCTCGCATGAGGAATTATATAATGATTGCATACAACATTGCTCTATTCTCTCGCATGCAAGTGTGGCAATGACGAACGTATGTGGACGTCGTTAAGGGGATACTAACCACCAATGTCGCTTTTTAGTTCAATCTTTCAATGATATTTGAATCTAATATCCTCAAGTTCACTTCAAGTTTACTAATGTGTGTGAGCAAAACATCCAAAGTTGGACCCTAAACCCTTATAACATCCACAACATGAAATGTGTATTGAATAAACACAAGACCAATTAGTATATCATGTTTAAACGTCCCAAATAACATATTAACACGATCAAGATTGTATTTACTCTAACCTTCCTATTAGACTCTTCTTCATATACAAACAACATCTATTATATCTTGCGCCATTATGTAATATACGTGGAGGGGACATTGAATAAGAACATGATTGCGTGAATGGCTTCATTTGATGTTGTGCTTCTCCGATTTACTTTTATATCACATTCCATATATTACATATATCATAAACCATGGTTTATTGGCAACTATGTGATTCATCAAAGTGAGCAAAACATCCAAAGTTGGACCCTAATAACATCCACAACATGAAATGGCATTTGAATAAATACAAGAACTATCAGTGTATCACGTTTAAACGTCCCAAATAACATATTAACATAATCAAGATTGTCTTTACCATAACCTTCCTATAAGACTCTTCCAAACCTTGGACAACTAACTAAGTGGCCAGCTATTTAGTTAGCTAAAAGCTCCAACTAGCTAAAGCTACGTAGGAATTTGGTGCCTCAAAAGAATAGCTAGCTAAAACTAAGTGCCATAATCTGGGCGAGGAAAGGTAGCTAGCTAAAGCTAGCTAATAGCTAGTTGGAATGTAAAACATACATTATTTTTTTAATATTAGGGGGGATCCCATATAGCAAAAACCTTGTTGTCCAAATTGACACCCACTTAGTTAGTTGTCCCATGGCTACAGTTTAGGTTTCGATTATGGTATCTGCAATCAATTTTATGTAGGCCATTTCCAAGCTAATTCTTTTGGAAACTCTCAATTTTTACATTGAGATGTTTGTGTAGAAATCTCAATACACATGGCACGGTCTTCACTGTTCCTAATAGTCAATAGTCACATAGGAATCTAGTAAGATCATTAGTGTTAGCCGCTCACCCTAAGTGGGCATTTCATTAGGAACAATCTTCTAGATTAGTTAGTCAAGCTTATAATTAGGAACAATCTTCTAGGTAGGTTAGTCAAGCTCATGGTTGGGCTCACTTGTATATATATAATGAGCAATGTAGCACCAATGCCAGTTGAAAGTGAGGAAGCCAATGTATACGTGTGGATTTTAAAAATTCAAGTTTCCTTGTGCACCAACATGAAAATAGAGAGGCAACCACGAGCAATACAACCAACTATATATTGTTTGGTTTTGTGTGAATGGATTTCTCTTTGGTTTAGAATGAATATGCATGTCACACAACTTTCTAGCTAGTTGAAGCTAAGTGAAAATGAGAGTTCCGAAAAATTTAGCTAGCTAAAGCTAAGTAGGAATCCTAGGTTCGGTGAACCTAGCTAGCTAAAGCTAAGTGACAAATAGGGGCCCGACCTATTTAGCATGATGGTGATACAAGTTGGCCAACTATCCAAGGTCTGGACTCTTCTCACCAAAATGCACAATGTTACCCGTTAATATTGGATAGATTAATATGTTATAACCCTAACCCCGTATCCCCTAAACCCTAAACCCTTAACACCAAATATCGTAGTTGATCACTGATGCCTCCATATACAAACAACATCCATTATATCTTGCGCCATTATGTAATATACGTGGAGGGGACATTGAATAAGAACATGATTGCGTGAATGGCTTCATTTGATGTTGTGCTTCTCCGATTTACTTTTATTTCACATTCCATATATTAAATATATCATGAACCATGGTTTATTGGCGACTATGTGATTCGTCAAAGTGAGCAAAACATCCAAAGTTGGACCCTAATAACATCCACAACATGAAATGGCAATTGAATAAATACAAGACCAATAAATACAAGACCGATTTACTTTTATATCACATTCCAAGTAAATATATGATCATCAATGGTTTATTGGCGACTATGTGATTCATCAAAGTGAATATATAAGGGATTTACAAAAAACTTGAGCATGTTAGCATTTTGAACTAAGGATCATGCAATTCAAAATCCTTACAAAATGCACTTGGGGAAGGCATTCATTTAGGCTCCACACTGAAGTATTCTAAATTTCCGAATTTCATGTTGGGGGGTGGGGGTTATATTTCTTATTCATTGAATAATGTGTGAGTTGTTGGCATCATTGGTAAAGTCTAAAAGTCAATGATTACATCGTTAAATGTCACGCAATTGTATTATTTTTCTAACGTGCTCAAACAAAAGAGAAACAAATGACTTCAACTTGTTTGGAAAATTTAGGGCATGGTGTCATGTAAGTAGGGGTTAAGTATTAGTTTTAGCATAAAGTTACGTTGTAAAAATGCATTAGTTGTATAAATGGTTAGTCTTGTAGAATACCGCATTTGATGTAGCACCTAAGGGTACTCCAAAGTGTCTTCAAATAGCTAATGCCCGCTAAGGGGTTAGAGTTAGGGTTTAGGATTTAGGGTTCCCCGTAACCCTATTTCCGTTGGTGCCCTAATCCTGTGGGCACCCAATTCCCGAGGCAAACAAAACCCCAGCCGCCACAGTTTCTCCTCCTTTCTCTCTCTCTCCGCGCCAAGCATTCGCTCCGCGTGTCTCTTGGAAGCGCCGCCTCTCCTGAAGCGCCGCTTTCACGAAGCGCCGCTTTCGCGAAGCGCCGTGGCTATTTAGGGTGGCATTTGATTCCTTCTCTCTCTCCCGCCTAGTGTTTCTTCTCCTTCCCTCCCTTCTCTTGCTCTTAATCTTAGAAGCTAGGAGGTGTTTCCAATAGATCAGAAACCTACGGAGGAAGTTAGTCGAAGATTGTTGAAGGGTTTTCGAGCATTGTGTGGGAGCTTTAGCGAGTGCTTGCGAAGTCATGTGTTTGTAGATTATTTTTCTTTTGGAGTTTGTATTGTATTTGGAGTGTTTGTGAGATTCAGGAGTTCTATAAGATAATCAGGAGGTGTTTGAGACATATAGAAGTGATTTGAGAGCTTCAGTTCTTGTTGGAGTGATTCAGTTGTTGTTTGAAAGATTTAGCTGTTGTTTAGAGAGATTAAGCTGTTATTTTGAGAGATTCAGCTGTTGTTTTGAGAGATTCAGCTGTTGTTTTGAGAGATTCAGTTGTTGTTTTGAGAGATTCAAAAGTGCGTTGAAAGCCTGAGGAGTTGTATGAGAGATTCAAGCTTTATTTGAGAGAAGTAAGAATTATTTGAAAGCTTTAGTAGTTGTTTGGGAGTTTAGCGTGTGTCCGAATCACATTCAGCTGTTTGTGTGTTACTGGACGAAGAACACCAGCTCTACTCCACAGTTTTTGCAACAACAGCTTTAAAAGGTAATATCTTTTGTTATACCCAACATGTATTAATTAATTCATGGTGCTGTAGCATACACAACGCATAAGCATTGTATATGCTCTGTGCCAACCTTTAAAATATATATTAAATAGAACAGTTTGGGGAGACGACCCAAACACGTCATGCTGTTTGGGTCGGTCGACCTAAACCCAGCCTCCTATTTGGAACGCTCGGCCCAAAAACATCCTCATGTTTGGGTCGCTCGACCCAAACCCAGCCTAATGTTTGGGTCGCTCGACCCAAACCCGTCATGATGATTGGGTCGCTCGACCCAAACCCAGCCTGATATTTGGGTCGGTCGACCTTAACCCAGCCTCCTATTTGGTACGCTCGGCCAAACACATCATCATGTTTGGGTCGCTCGACCTAAACCAATATTCATATTTGGTACGCTCGGCCCAAACACATCATCATGTTTGGGTCGGTCGACCCAAACCCAACCTCTAAATTATTATTTTATCAATAAATCCATGATGTTAAACACAATATAAAATGAATATCCACCCAAAAATTAACAAAATAACATATCACCATACAAATGATGTTCACATATATAACAGTGCACAATCCACCAAAATATATGCGCCAATCCATTAAATTTCCCTTAAAACAATTGAAAGAAGTTTGGGTCGAACGACCGAAACTAACATTAAGCTTGAAGAAGTTTAAACTATCCATTAAGCTTGAAGAAGTTTGGGTCGAACGACCGAAACTAACATGGTTTATTCTTTCCTTACAGATGGCCCCAAAGAAAAGACCCGGTGAAAGGTGGTTCATGCTTGCGCCAGACATGTTATGGCAGGAGCACGAAACACCGCAGGATGACTCCTATGTTCCAAAGGACAATCTTATCCTCGCTTGGTCAATTCAAGTGGTCAAAGCCTCGCAATACAAAATGATATTTGTATTGAAAGTTGGCACCATGGAGAACCATACATGGGCCACAGTCACGGGGTGGGAGGTGGCATCGGTTCAGTCGCTTGGTGACTACGTGGACGTCATCCTAGAGAACTCCGCGGTGCAGAATGTCCATATGTTCATGCACCAGTTCTCCGAGCCGTTCGACGCAATCTACGTAAAGGAGTCTTGTGTTGAGCCAGACGTCATCAAACCGGAGTCGATATTTATCGATAGCAGTATATCGAACACCAAGGTCTCTAGCCGGTTTACAAAATTAAAACATGCAATCACCGTGCTGAACAAGGCCATGCAGAGCAAAACAAAAAGTCAGCAACCTGCGAGGCGGAAAGCAACAACTGAAGAGGGTGCAGGGTCGTCAAGGCCTCAAACGGTGAGGAAGCCGCGACCAGTACCGTCTGACTCAAGACGGACGACTCCCTCAGAGACACCGGCGGATAGCGAGACGCCTACGCCTTCTGCCAGCCGCCAAACAACACCATCGAAAAGGGCGAGAGAGTCATCTGTGATGACCGAGGAGCCAGTTTCACCTGAGCTGCGCATGCCAAAGCCCGGACAAGACGTGGATGCGGGGGAGATACAGAAAATCGTGAACAATTTCACGTCCAAGTGCTCCCACTGTTTCTTCATGGGTAGAGATTTCAAGTTCGATGTCAACATCAGCCAGTGCCATCTAGCGCCACCAGAAAAGTGCGTCCGGGCAAAAGAAGACGCCTACGTCGACTGGATAATCGCGCAGATCGTCAGCGAACAATTCAAAGACGACAGGCAAACAATTGTAGTCATGCCCCAGGGACAGAAGAAAATGCCTACCCCTGAAATGTGGCCTACAATTCAGAAAGGCGATTTTTGGCTGATAGACGGCCAGCACAGTGTGGAGGCATCAAAGAAAATCCAACTGATGACCGAGTGGGATGATCCCAACCATCAGAAGGAAAAGCTGAAGGTCTGGAAGGCATTGGTGGTGTGGTCCGACGACGAGACCAGGCTCAGCGACATCTCCCGATACTTCAACATGGGGAACAAGAAGAGGGCCTACCAAGCTTCCTGGATAAGGAATATCATGGCCTCACGGGAGGTGTGGGAGTTCTATGGCAGGCCTCCCAAAGAGAGGGAGAACGCCAAGGACAAGAATCCAAAGTGGGAGGTGAGTATTGTTTGGGTCGATCGACCCAAACTCTTGTTGCAGTTATTGTTCATGATATGTCTTGGAAATCACATGTACATATCTAACACGCATTCAAATGGTTTGTTTTGGGGAAATACAGGATTTCAAATACCAGATGATAAATAAATTCTCCTCAATTGACAATGCTAGTCAAAAGCAGAAGAAATACAACGATCTAAGAGGGGAGATTTATTTAATCACAGCTTCCGATTTCGTTTGGATGAAATGGAGGAGTGTATTTGAAAAGCATGAGGCGGGTGAGCTAATCGACCCCGACACTGGCATGCTCTTCAACCAGGCATCGCGCTTCAAGCAGATGAAGCCTCTCGTGAGGGAGTTCTTCAGAACTCTTCAAGGGCTGTCGGAGGCAGAGATGGGGAAGGCGGCATCCCACATCCTGCACATGCAGCCGACGGTGAAGAGATGTTGGGTCCACCCGAAGATCGTCTTCAGCAAGCCCAAATGCTTCGTCCCTTCATGCTACACCATGAAGGAATGGACGGAGAACAGGAAGAAGAAAACGACCATCGTCCAGGAGCTGCACAAGCTAGTTCCTGAGAAGAAGCTCATCGTGGATGGAGAGGTTCACGAGGCGCACTGGAGGGCATTCAAAGCCGAGTATAAGTTCACCAGTGCGTCCATGGCGGCACTCATGAGGGAGGCGGGAGACGACTTCCTCAGGTCGAAGCTCGTGAAGGGGGGGAAGAACCGGGCGCTTCCCGAGCACTCCGCGCGTGCCTTCTCCAACTTCGTAAAGGAGAAGCAGATCGTCAGTTTCGAGGGCGACGCGCATTTCAACTTGGTCACCCTCGACCCTCTAAAGATCCAAGGCTGGCCGGGGTCTGATGCCAGGAAGGCCATCAGGACTAAAGCCGGGGACCGCTTCCCCTTCGGAATGATAGACTTCAGGAACATCCCTGGAAGCTCATTCGAGGGGACAATGAGCACCCCGTTTTACGAGCCATTCCTGTCAAAGTTCGTGGACTACAACAGCCCCAAATTTTGGGAGGTCGACATCTGGTTGTGGATTATCGAGGACAGGAGGGCGGAGCAGGTGTACGGGATCGTGCGGAAATTGCAGCCAGAGTACGCCGTCTCGAAATCGCACTACGTTGCTGCACCGGCGGAGGGGGCGTACAGCACTTTGAAAGACAAGAAGACGAAGGTCGTCAACGTGCTGTGCTTGTACTTCGTGTACAAAGCTGAGCTGCTGAAGGTGCCAAACCATCCCATAGGCCGGATGGAAAAACTTTTCCAAGTCCCAGAAGGGTTGGGTACCAGCAGGAGCTTGTACGACGAGGCGAAGTACGCCAACTACCCCGCGGATGAGCTGCGGATGGAGTTCTACCTGCGGATGATGAGGACCCTCACGAAGAGAGGGGACTGCATCTTCAACGTCTTCGGGGGCTCCAAACCAATTTTTTCTGCTATGGTAAGTAGCTCTAAATAAATTGTCGACAGTTTGGGTCGAGCGACCCAAACTACACACTGCCTGCTCAGAGTGGAGCAACCTAATCTACACAAAGCCAAGTTTGGGTCGAGCGACCCAAACCAGGCATTGTATAGGTTGGGTTGCTCCACTCTGAGCAGGCAGTGTGTAGTCTGGGTTGCTTTGTGTAGTCTGGGTCGGTCGACCCAGACTCCACACTGGCTGGTCTGAGTGGAGCAACGCAACCTACACAAAGCCTACTTTGGGTTGCTCGACCCAAACTTGGCTTCGTGTAGGTTCGGTTGCTCCATCCAGACTAGTGAGTGTGTAGTCTGGGTCGACCGACCCCCAGACTAGACACTGCCTGGTGTGAGTGGAGCAACCCAACCTACACAAAGCCTACTTTGGGTCGAGCGATCCAAACTAGGCATTGTGTAAGTTGGGTTGCTCCATCCAGACCAGGCAGTGTGTAGTCTGGGTTGCTTTGTGTACTCTGGGTCGAGCAACCCAGACTACACACTGACTGGTCTGAGTGGAGCAACGCAATCTACACAAAACCTACTTTGGGTCGAGCGACCCAAACTTGGCTTCGTGTAGGTTCGGTTGCTCCATCCAGACTAGTGAGTGTGTAGTCAGGGTCGAGCGACCCCCAGACTAGACACTGCCTGGTGTGAGTGGAGCAACCCAACCTACACAAAGCCTACTTTGGGTCGCTCGACCCAAACTTGGCTTCGTGTAGGTTCGGTTGCTCCATCCAGACTAGTGAGTGTGTAGTCTGGATCGACCGACCCCCAGACTAGACACTGCCTGGTGTGAGTGGAGCAACGCAACCTACACAAAGCCTACTTTGGGTCGCTCGACCCAAACTTGGCTTCGTGTAGGTTCGGTTGCTCCATCCAAACTAGTGAGTGTGTAGTCTGGGTCGACCGACCCCCAGACTAGACACTGCCTGGTGTGAGTGGAGCAACCCAACCTACACAAAGCCTACTTTGGGTCGAGCGATCCAAACTAGGCATTGTGTAGGTTGGGTTGCTCCATCCAGACCAGGCAGTGTCTAGTCTGGGTTGATTTGTGTACTCTGGGTCGAGCAACCCGGACTACACACTGCCTGCCCTGAGTGGAGCAACGCTATCTACACAAAGCCAACTTTGGGTCGAGCGACCCAAACTAGGCATTGTGTAGGTTGGGTTGCTCCATCCAGACTAGTCAGTGTGTAGTTTGGGTCGCTCGACCCAAACTATGCAGTGTTTTTGTGAAATGGATGCCGATGTTTTTGTTTTCATTTTCTTTAGATTTGGTGTAAATCTAATGCAAGTGATCTGGGAATGTGCAGATGTTGGGGTTGACCATCTATTCGTACATAGATGACGCCGATGTTCTTTTCTACAGAACGCAGAAAGCGTTGGCGAGAAAAATGGACATCCTCGATTGGATCCCCGGAAGCTACGCCGAGGAGATTGTTGAAGGGGGCGAGAACCCTTTGGATAGGGCGAGGCGGACCAACCTGGAGGAGTTCGTTACTCAGGCCCCCGTCGCAATTCCCGAACCCCTGGTGGAATTGCATCCTGGCACCTCGTCACGGGGCCCAGGTGATGAAGCGGGAGAGGACGAAGAAGAGGAAGAAGAGGACCCCAAGGCGGAGGGCGAGGTGGAGGAAGGGGCAACGGGGTTCACGCAGGAATCTGAAGCCCCCCAACGAAAGAAGGCTATGCGGGTGGCAACTCCGCAAAGTAAGCTGGTGCCCGTCCTCACTGTGGACGACGCGAGGGACATGTACTCTAGGGACGCGACCGCCGCGTTCAGGGAGAGGAGGAGGCTAAAGGGGAAGAAACTCTACGGCGACTACGCGGTGGAAGAGACCATCGCCATTAGCAGCGAGGACGAGGACGACATGGAGCTCGCCAAACGGCTCAAGTCGGATCCCCCCTCCCCCACGGCGTTTGCCGGCATGGTGAGGGTGAAACCCGAAGTCCTCACTGTGGACGAGTCTAATGAAAAGATGCGGAGGGACGAGGAGCAGCGCGTCCGGCTGGAGAAGGCTGCCGCCGAGGAACCCTCGGTCCGCAACGAAGTCGCGGAGTTGAGGGCTCTCCTCTTGGAGCAGGAGCGGCAAAGGGCGATGGCCCAACCTCCGTCCAGCGCGGACCTGATCACGCAAGTGATTCAGGGCATGTTGGCGCAGGGGTTGGTGATGGCTCCCCCGAGTGCATTTCCGCACTTGCCCGCCGGCTTCCCTCCCCAGAATATCAACCCGCCGCCCGCACCGCAGCAGTCCTTCACCTTCGGCCCTATGCTGCAGCCGCAAGCCCGCCCGTACGCGCCCGTCCAACAAGTGGACGACCCCAGCCTTTGGCGCGTCCCCGGAGCTTCAAGTCCCTTGGGGCCCCCCCCCGCTTCGGCCTCCCATCCTCGTGCCCCCACACCACCAACAGGACGACCCCCACATGTTTGGGTCGTCCGACCCAAACACTGCCGCCCTTGCACCGCCAGCCAGAGACCCGCTCGAAGCAGGAGGGTTTGGGTCGGCCGATCCAAACCCCGTCTCAGCGACGGCCCCGGTGGACGAGCCCATGCTAGATGTTGAAGGCCCGCAAGGGCCTGGTGATACCTCTACTCCTAACCCAGTCGATGAACCAATGCATGATGCGCATGCGGAGGTTGGGTTGGGACAAAGGCCTGACAGTCAGCCTTTGCAGGAGCAGGTTGCTGCTGACGTCGCCGGACCAGGCGTTGGTGACGCAATTGGGGAAGCGCACGCGTTGGCGGCGTCAACGGCGTCAAGGCACGACCAAGGCGAGGTAATGCACTGACCCCACTCAGTTTGGGTCGCTCGACCCAAACTCCCTGGGTGTTTGTCTTCTTGCCTTGGTCGTGTCCCCTAGCTAGGAAGAACCGACCCACCCGTCCCCCCCCCTTCTTCGCCCCACCCCATCCCCGCACTCGCCCCCCCTTTCGTCACCCCCCCGACCATCCGTTTCGGGCCCCCCCCACCCCGGCTTGCGACGAAGTCCTCATCACGGCGGCTCGTCATTCAAATTTTGTTAGATGTAGACTTAGGCTAGTTTGAACGCATCGTTCAACGCGGCTCTCCCCCAATATCAAAATGTACATGGAGCATTGTATAATATTAAATCACCATTGTTTACTCCCATATATTTGTATCTTCGGTTTGAATGTATACTGTATGCTCTTGCCTCTCTCGTATCCCTTGTTCCCCCCCCCCCGGGCCAATGAATCAAATGGTTTTGTGTATGCACCGAGTGCAAATAAATTTCCTTAATTCTTCGTTTGGACATAGCATGACATAAGTCGCCCCCGTTTTCTCTCGATCGTCCCCGCAGGGCTCGGAGCATAGCGTAGCGGCTCCCCAACGCTCTTCTCCCAGGAGCGGAGAGGGCAGCGCGGCGGCGCCCCCGGTTCTGCCCGCCCTGCGCGCGCTGCGGAAGGAACGATTCCTGGTGTTAGACCTTAACGGGGTCCTCGTCCAGTGCGTCCATTGTCCCAGGGTCCCCACGGTGCCCTTTTGCAAGCCCGAGGACGCGAACTACGACGGGCCGCCCACGCACATTAAGACCAAGCTGGTGCACCTCCGCCCGTGGCTTCGGCGCTTCCTGCAGATCGCCCAAAACAAATGGTGGGTGGTCGTGTGGAGCTCCATGACGGCCGAGAACACCAATGCGGTCGTGGAGTTCATCTTCAAGGGCTTCGAGCCCCCCTGCTTGGTCCTAGCACAGGAAGCGTGTAGAATATTGTACACACCGGACGGCAAAGTCGTCAAAAAACCAAACAACCCCGCGTCCCCCCAATATCTCAAGGTCTTGAAGCCGATTTTTTGGGACCAGCGACCGTCCTTGATAGGCGTCCCCTACGACGTCCGTCCCACCCGCGAGAACACGCTCATGGTGGACGACAGCGCTTCCAAGAACTTATTGAACCCGACGGCCAACTTCATTGTTTGCCCTACGTGGACGATCGAGAAGGTCCGGGACCGATTTTTGTTAGACCTTGTTAAGTACTTGCAGACGCTCTGCGGTAGCGGGCTGCCCGTAAACCAGTTTGTTAGGAGTAATCCCATAGGCGAGAGATACTTGGATCCACGAGACCATTTGTACAGAGAGTTGTTCTCCCACGCGAAATTTAACAAGCTCATTTGAGAGAGTACGTGTGTGTGTGTGTGTGTGTGTGTTTGTGTGTTTGTGTGTTTGTGTGTGGGGGCGCCCCCACTTTGTGTAATATATTCTTCATATGTATCTTGATTTTCACATGCTCTATCTCTCCCTCTTCCCTTTGGGTTCTGTTTTGTTTTGTTTCCATTTTGGCGCCAGCGTTTGGAGCCCTCCATTGACATCGTCAGTGACTCAAACTTGGGGAGCTTCTTCTATGAGACCGTTTATGACGCCGCTTCAACCATTGACTACTCCAAGGAGCCTATTGACGCCGGCGTCGTCGATAGCCCCCCGCCCAAGCAAATGTTCCGGCAGTCTCCGTCTCCGTCGCCACTCAAGGGCACAAAGCGCGGCTGCGTCCGGACGTCCCCCTCTCGCCCCGGCGGCGCCGTTGCACCCCAACGACGACTGGCGATGGGCGCTCGGCCTGCAAAGAGTGGACCCCTGCATGTCCCTTTGCGCGACGCTTTCCCCGTCCTATCCAACTCGGACGCGAGCGCCCCTACTGCCAAGGTGATCGCCCACAATACATTACAATCCCTCTCCCTTAAGTGGGGCGTGCAATATATATATGGGTTTGGGTCTTTCTCCTCAAACTAACCCGTGTTTTTTTTGGTTTTCTTTGATCACTTCCAGGTTGCGTCCAGCCCCAAACCTCCGCGGGCCAATGCGTCCATTGAGCTGGAGCGTCACTACGCCATGCGCCGATATGCCGGACAGTCTACGTCGTCGTATTCGAATTCCTCGTCTTATAATTCGGGCGGTCGACACAATCCAAAATGTGTTATGGTGGGCCCACATCCAAAACTCGGCTATAGTCGAGGGCCAGAGATTCTCAGAAATGTTGAGGCGATGCGAGCTAAACAAGCGGCGGCAAAAGAAAAAGATGCGGTCTCCCAGCCTAGATAGGCCATTGTAGGGCGTAGACATTGCATGTAGGCGGGATGATTTTAGGCCGCACTATCCAATGGATTTGTGCCATTAGTATGCTATTCAGTTTCTCATGCCATACATTGTATATGGTACTTGCAATAATATAAGTGTTATGGGATTACCCCTTCAATATGGTCTACGGTTTGGATTGCCCTACCTAAACCATATTCATACAAGCTCTCATATTTTGTGTGCAATAATATGAATGTTTTGAGATTACCTGTTCAATATGGTCTCAGGTTTAGATTGCCCACCCTAAACCATCACAAATATGAGTTATTAATGGGCTTCTTGGTATGAACACCCGCTTCAAAGTGTTCCAATCTTACAACTTTCTCCAATATGTGTTCCATTTATCCTTGTTCTTATTTATGTTAATGTCTCAAAATGCCCAAAAAGTCTCAATTTAACGAATATAGTGTTCATTGCATCACCCTCATGGTCAACACGGCCTACATAGAAATGTAAATGTCCTGTGCTAATACACTGCATGCCTCTACCCAGGGAGTATGCTACACAATCAAGAGTCAAAGTTGTCATTCATGTGCATATTCCCTCCTTTGCGTCGCAATCATGGTTTGAAGCTGAATCTGACACTCCCGACACTAGAAGAAAACTTGTCCATTCCAACCCTCCTTGTGACTAGGCCATCGCGACTCCCACCACGAAAATGCATAAACAAATCAATTCAGTTGGGAATCGGGGGGCACCTTCCATGGGTACACCACGGGTACCTTCCGGTTGCCTACCAATTGAATTGTTTATGCATTTTCTTGGTGCGAGTCGCGATGGCCTAGGGTTGAAATGGACACGTTTTCTTCTAGTGCGAGCTCCACTCCCTGATTGATGAAATTATAAACTGTCCAGGTCATGCAACAGGCCAGGATGGCACAAGACTAAGATAATTGTATACAACATAAACAGTAATGTCCTTCAGGTTTGCAGAATATGACTGCAAATCTGACAACGTAATTTGACATCATCAATCTATAGCAGGACAAGATTACAGAACAAAAGCACCTGCTTCTCAAGCCTCTGCATTAAGAAGACAAAACCATGGGAACACATAGACTAGAAACACTAGAAGATAGTCCTTTCAAGTCATTTGAAATCCTTTGTAGAACATACCTCAATGTTGGATCGCACCAACATGATAAGGGGACCAACCCCACCTTCACGACCAATAGCCATGCTGAACAACAATAAACAATCAAAGGATCATGAGCAACACGATTTTCACTGAACAGAAGCAAATCTCATATATCTCCACCATTAAGATTTCAAAAATGCAAGAAGAAATTATCATGAACAATGCACTTTCCATTCAAAATTGACTGTTCAACCCTTCATATTAACAACCAAGTTTAGTGGTCTCACCTATTGGCTTCAAAGACAGTCAGGCCCCATAGTGCACCAGCAGCCCTTTCTTGCAAACCTTGTGTCCAGGGTTGTCTATTGTGTCGTGACGGAGGCTTATCCCGGCATAATGTCGTGCCGTCACGACACGTATCCGTCACGACATTATGCCGGATTATGCCGGATGCTGTCTTTATCCTGCCGGACTTGAATTTTACCGATTTTTTTGTGTAATTACATTACCCAATTTCGGACACGTAGGATTTACATTGTCCACGTGTGACGACATGTCAGCAAAGTAAAGGGAAAGTGGGGAAAATTCTACTAGCGCCCGTCCGCCCCCCCGTCCGCCCCCGTTCCCAATCCCCGTTCCCACCCGTCCGCCCTCGTTCCCAATCCCCGTTCCACCCCGTCCGCTCCCGTTCCCCCCCGTCCGCTCCCGTACCCAAACCCCGTCCGCTCCCGTTCCCAACCTCCGTCTGCCCACGTCCCCCGCCCCGTTCCCAACCCGTCCGCTCCCCCCCTCCGTCCGCTCCCCCGTCCGCCCCCCCGTCCACTCCCCCCACCTCCGTCCGCTCACCCGTCCGCTCCACCGTCCGCCCCCCCCCCCGTCCGCTCCCCCGTCCGCTCCCCCCCCCCATCCGTCCGCTCCCCCGTCCGCACCCCCGTCCGCTCCCACCCCTTCCGTCCGCTCCCCCGTCCGATTCGAACACTATAAATTGAGGGTGCAAGGTGCCATTTTTGCCTCCACTGACATAGTGTGTCTCAAGTCTTTTGATTCTCCTTTGAGGAGTGAGGATTGAATGCGTGAGACCCGAATGCAGAGTATACTTTGTCCAATCTAGTGTCTGTGAATTAGGGTTGCCCTCGTGGCACTCTTGAACAGGACCTAGTATGCGATCAAAGTGACTTGCTCTAACTTGTTTGTATTTGCAGGTTTTGTTGAAGTCATGCCACGCCGAAACGATGCATGGGATCATTGGTACGAGGATAAGGGGAGGGTTCCCGGTAAATCACAAAGGCAGGTTAAATGTAGGTTTTGCCCGTTCGTCATATCTTACCGAGGAGATAGAATGTTGGCCCACCTTGGTTATAGACCTCATGTAGGGGGTGCTTCTGATGTTTCCACATGTAGGATGGTACCCCCGCATATTAGGGCCTTGTTTGAACATTGCGGAGGCATTGTGCCCTTACATGTAGGCATTGTAAATGAGGACTCTCTGGTGACAGATATTGTACCTTTGGAGCCTATTATAGCGGACTCCGTAATTAGTGAAACAGAGCCTTTGCTTATGTCCCAAACCACTCAACATTCTGATGTTGTGATATATGGCACTCCTCCTCGTGAACTACGTCAACTCAACATAACGGAGGGGTTCAATGTGTCAACAAAACAACTCCTCGATAGAGCATGGGCAACGGCTTTTTATGAAGCTAACATTCCTTTCAACATTGTGAGACATCCTGCATTTGTTCATGCTGTGCGTGAAACTGCCCGTCATCGAATGCCAGCCTACACACCACCATCGTACAATGCCATCCGTACGAAGTTGTTAACTGATATAAAGGTTGACCTAGATAGGCAAGTGAAGGAGAAGCTGGGGAATTCCGTTGAAAAATACGGTGTTACAATATGTTGTGATGGATGGGACAACGTGCAAAACCGACCTCTCCTAAACGTTCTTCAATGTGGCACAAAGGGAGACGTTTTCTTGGGTACCATTGACACCACGGGAAATCACAAGGATCATGTCTACGTTGCTGCTCAAATTCAACCATTTGTGGAAAAGGTTGGTCGACATAATGTGGTCCAAGTTTGCACCGACAATGCCCCAGTTATGGCCTCCGCTGCTCGCGACTTGATTCGAGCAAATCCCGATCTATATTTTCAAGGATGTGCTGCACATTGCCTAGATCTCCTCTTAGAAGATTGGGGGAAGGAGGAATGGGTGAAAAAATTGGTAAAAAAATCCCGCCATATTTGTGTATTTGTTAAAAACCATCATGCTTCTCAAGCTATATTCCGGAGGTTGTCACCAAATCTCTCACTCCGCCTACCTGTAGAGACCCGTTTTGCTATGAACTTCATCATGATTGAACGTCTTCTCCAAGTACGCAATGCTTTGGAAAGAATGGTGGTTGATGAGGATTGGATCACTCTAATGCGTGATATGAGGAGGAGATCTGGCACCTCTTACATGAAGGGCTCTGCTGTGCGAAGCTTTATACGTTCTGATGGATTCTGGAACACGTGCGAAAATTTCTTGTATATGGTGATCCCGGTTGTTAAAGCTCTTCGTGTATTTGACGGCAAGGCGCCTGCAATGGGAATGGCTTGGAGGGTCATGCATGATTTACAAACCCATATTCGTGGATTCAGTAAACCTCCATTTCGCTTAAGCCCTGAGCTTGCTGCAAATGCTATGGTAACGTTTCAAAATAGATGGAGGTTGATGTTGAATGATCTACACTGGGCTGGAGCGATGTTAAATCCGCTTCTATGTGGTTGGGCCCCACTCCATGAGGATGACAATTCGAGGACAATCCTAAATCGAGTTCTTCGCAGGCTTGCTCAAGATGAGGACACTTATGTCCAAATCCTCCACCAGTACCAAGATTTTCTTGAAAATCGAGGGCCTTTTGCTGATTCTATTGACCCGAGCGTGCATGCCGCACCTCTCCATGAATGGTGGGATGCAATGGGAGGTGGAGCTAAAGCCCTCCAAACAATAGCAAGACGTATCCTTGCACAAGTATGTTCCGCATCCGCATGTGAACGCAATTGGAGCATGTACTCATACGTTCACAACAAGAGTCGCAATCGCTTGAAGCATAGTCGTGCTGAGGACCTCGTCTACATATATACCAATAGTAGGCTCATTCGACATCGGAGGGGCCCAAGACCTGCTCAATGGTACGAATTGAATGAGGTCCATTCTGACGATGACCTTGACGAAGAAGATGACAACGAAGATGACGTGGATCCAACTGGTAGGGCTGGAAATGATGAAGACAACAATGTTGATGACATCGACTTTGATTTGGATGACCTCGATTCCGAGAATCATGGTTCAGAAGATGAGGATGGCAATGGTAGTGATGGAAACCTTGGGGTGTTTGAGTTTGATGAACCGGATGTCCCCCAACATAACGACGGAATGCATGACGATCATGAGGGGTCTATTGGAAGACCGCATGTTGAAACTCTCCACACTGGAGAAGGGTTTCCATCTGACCATAATGTTGCTATGGGGGCAAGTGAGAATGTGGGAATTGAAGTAGATTCCTTGCAACATCGGAGCGATTCTCTTTCATTTGGTGAAGGCGACAATGTACTACCCGTAAATGAGCCAACGCACGTTCAACATGATCCACTTCCAACCCGAGTACATTCTGAATCCATGGATGCCTCCCTCATATCCAACCATCGTATAGAAGATCCAACGCCCAATGTTCCTGAAATGCCTACAACTCGATTCCGTGCTCTTCAAAGGATTGCATCCACCTCTACGGTGCAATTGCATGCACAAGGTCAACATCGTCCTCTCACTCGAAGTATTGCCAATACTTCTAGATTGGGTGTTTCACGTGCAACTGCGGTGGGTGCTACTTTGGTTGCTATGCACAATGTTTCAAGAAATGTTACTATAGAGGCGCCACGTCGTCCTTCTGTACGTCGACATGTTGTTGAGAACATACCAATTGCAATTCCACCCGCGTCTGTTTCACTTCCACACAGTCAATCCAATGGAAGAGGTGGTCTTGGAGTTGCAGGCGGAAGTACAACGGGGGATGCTTTTATAGATGGAAGTAGAGATGAAGTGCACTCAAGTCGTGGTACGGGTGGAGGGCGCCAGAGAACTACGAGAGGCGTCAAACGTACTAGGAAGAGGTATCAGGGACGATCGCTTCCGTTTACTGCTGAAGACTACAATGAAGATGAGGGTAGACCACATCTAGATGAAAATGGCATACAGGATGCAGATGGCTCCCGGCCGACCAAGAGGATAATTTTCTCACAACGTGACCGAGAGTTGCATCTTCGAAGCGCGACTCCCCAAACGGATGATGATTTCAGCACAGACGAGTCTGAAGAGGACCCAAGATGTGTCGAAGCAAATGATCCTACAGTACGGATTCGAACGTAATGGTTTTGCACAAATGTGTTCTTTCGGTGCTCCCACGTACTCCCATAATTTATTACTTCCGTCAAAATTGATACAAGTTACAACCTTAGGGCCTTCGGTAAGACATTTAGACCACAAAGCGAACGTTACGTTCGAAGTTGTATCATTTTATTATAGTAATAAAATTATTTATTGCATGTTTTTTAAAATTATTTATTGCATATTTATATAATTATATCTTTATGTGGTATTCAATATTGACTATGTAGTCAATAGTACTTTTGGTTAGACTATCATATGAATTACAAATATTCAAGTGAGTTTTTAAAAGTTTCGAATAACATTAAAACATGTGACATCCATATGCTATCTTTTACACGATCTTAGAAATGACAACTTGTTGGTAACTCCTCTTTATATTACATATTCTTTGAACATGAAATATGTTCAATGTGTACAAAGTCTTCCTCCGTTCCTATACAACTTTCTAAACATGCTACAAAAATGCCTAATCCGAATCTGAATCGAGGTCTATTGCAGCTGAAGTAGATCCTCGTCGTGCTCGTGATGATTCCCCGGCTTCCATCATTCGCGTGGTTTCACGGGTGAGATATGGACGACTTCCAGGAGACAGTGGAGTGGCATTACGTGGTCTAGGCCCCCCATTTAGCCATCTCAATACCGCATCATCCGTAACTCTATTCAAGAGTGCTTCAACTGCCTCCAACTGCGTTCTGTGTTTGTGGTACGACTGCTCTAAGTGCGCTTCAAAATGGGAATCCCGTTCCATGGGCATCTCATGTGCATCTTCTTCCAACTCATGCTCCGATATTGATGGTTCACCACTTGCATTGTAAAAAGGAGGTTGAATGCCTCTCCGTAATTGCATGGTTGTCGCATCCCAATGCCAACCAAAAGTTTGGTACAAAAATCTTTTCATGCCATGGTTTGGGGGCTTGTTGGGAAACAACTCGTCTGTAACATACAAAATTTGACGTGGATTTTGTGTCCATTCGCCATCTTTGTTATCGTTCCAAAGTTCAACCGTTGCACAATTGAATAACCAATTCCACTCAACAGAAGTCCCATCAAACTCGCAAAGGTTGAAGGGATAGTCCGTTGGCCTTACCACCCAGTCCTTAGGCATGTAATCCCGAAGGCCAAATTGGAGGTACAAACGAGGGTGGAAGGGTGATCTGCAATGGGGACATTGCCGTCTCCTGATCATTGCTACTATCAGACATTGTGGATGGAATTGGCCCCCACACGATCCAACTTGAAAGCATCCCTCTGGGCCAAATGGACTGCCTCAAATCCCACACACGGATCCGTCGAAGACCATTGGATGTGGACCCGGCCATAACAACTCACCCCTCATGCTGTATGGATATTCATGCACTTGGATCACATCCCAATGGTGATCGGAGTCGATCAGTTGCCGCCAATCCAAGCTCCCGTTAGGCAATTTCAAGTCATCCTCATCATCCCACCTACTAGGGTACATATGTTCCTGATCTGGCCATGACGTGAGCATCAAGTTCCGCAATCTATGATTGCGGTTCCATTCTCGCTGGATGCTCTCAAATTCAGCTTCATATTGACGAGCCTTGGCCATAGAAAGCAATGTCCCTGTCCTCATATTGGTTCGCTCCACGATCGCATCCGATATAAATTTCCTCAACTTTGCATTTTGCTCTTCCAGTGTGCCAATCTTGGATTCGTGATCGACAACCACTTCATTGACCACTTGAAGTTGTTGTTGCATGTCCACCACCTCCTTTTGCAAAGCCTCCATCTTTCCTTGCATTACTTCATTCCTCGTACATACGTCCGCTGCTTGTGACTTTGCAATCATGGCCTCATGTAAAGTTGTATCCCTCTCTGCTTCCAAAGACTGGATGTTAATTGGTGTACTACTTGAACTGCCAGCCTCCCCCATCGTAAGTGTTGCAAGTCGATTTTCCAGCTCGAGAATCCTTGCTTTATACTCACGAATTTCCTCGGCATGTTGCTGGCGCAATGCCTCCATTCTGCTCTCCATCATGTCCGCACCAAGTTGACGAGGGTTTACCTCGTTTAGGGCCTCGTTAACCACCTGGTTAACCAGCTCGTTAACCACATCGACATTTACCTCCATGCCCTCCTCATCCATATGCTCAAACGCCTCCTCGATGGCCATCTCCACGTCATTGGCTGGTCGTTTGCGAGTACGTGGTTTTTTTGGTTCCCGACCTTCTGGAATTGGTGCCCCAGGCTCATCCACTAGTTTAGGATTCTTCCTGAACCACTCCGGAACGGGAGTGTATGGAATATCCGGAACTGTGCATTTAGTGAATGCAATTCCAATACCCCCAAATTTTTGATCATGCAGAGCACCCAAACTTGACCAATCCACCCTAACTCGCAACACGTGCTCCGCATATATCATACACGCCACCGACTTTGGAATTGCACTCTTGGGCCATCTATCCAAATTGGAGATACTTCTAAGTATCGTTAGGAATCTCCATTTTGCCTCCACGTCTTCAAGCTGCGTATAGCTCGCATTGACGGCCTTGCAATGTCGCTCGTGACAATGTCTTGGCCACAACCGATCAAAGTGAGGGAAGCCCACGTACTGCATTGCAGTCTTCGCTGACCACGGTTGTGGTACATTCTCCCAACCTACCCTGGCTTTTTGGGAAGGATCATCGTAAACATTCCACTCCAAATCAGCGGCCTTGCGTCCATGTCCTCTGGAACACCCAGAACTAGATCCTCCACTTGCACTTGCCATGTCTGAAAATTGGAGTTTCTAATTCTAATTCCACCCAAATTGGAGTTTCTAATTCTAATCTAGAACTCTACTTTTTAAAATACTAATTGCACTTCATAATAGTGCTACAAAATATCCAAGCATACACTTCAAAATAGTGTTGCTGTGGAATTAGTTCAAAAATGTCCCTAAAAATTAAAGTTCAACTATTCGGCACACCCTTTGAGCACCCCGCTACCGGCGCTCACGCAGAGGCCAGTTGACTGGGCGCGTCACAAGGAATATGCCAAATAACGGCCACGTGGATCTGCCAAAACCGGCCACAACCTGCCAAAAGTAGTGTAAAAGGATCCCAAAAAAGGGATCCTTAACTCCTCCGAGAGCCCCGCTACCCCGCACTCTGTGTTAGAGGAGGGTTGTCTGGGCGCCCAGAAGGAGTGGAGTAAGGTATGTAAGTGGTCCCCTCCACTTATATACCCCCGTCCGCCCCTCCATCCGCTCCCGCGTCCCCACCCGTTCGCACCCGTTCGCACCCGTCCGCACCCGTCCGCACCCGTTCCCTCCCGTCCGCCCCCAGCGTTCCCCCCCGTCCGCACCCGTTCCCTCCCGTCCGCCCCCAGCGTTCCCCCCCGTCCGCTCCCACGCTCCCCTCCGTACGCTCCTCTCCATACGCTCCAGCGTTCCCATCCCGTCCGCTCCAACGTTCCCATCCCGTTCGCTCCTCGTTCCCATCCCGTCCGCTCCTCGTTCCCATCCCGTCCGCTCCTCGTTCCCACCCGTCCGCTCCTCGTTCCCATCCCGTCCGCTCCTCGTTCCCACCCATCCGCTCCTTGTTCCCCACCCGTCCGCCCCGCGTTCCCTCCCGTCCGCGCCACCGTTCCCCTTCCGTCCGCTCCGCGTTCCCCTGCCGTCCGCTCCGCGTTCCCCTTCCGTCCGCTCCGCGTTCCCCTGCCGTCAGTTCCCCCCGTCCGCCCCCTGTTCCCCTCCCGTCCGCTCCATGTTTGCGGACGGGAGGGAACGCAGGGCGGACGGGTGGGGAACGCTGAGCGGACGGGTGGGAACGAGGAGCGGACGGTGGGAAACGAGGAGCGGACGGAGGGAACGCGGGGCGGACGGGAGGGGAACGGGGCGGACGGGTGGGGAACGTGGACCGGACGGAGGGGAACGGATGAAAGATGGAACGATTAGCGGACGGGAGGGAACGGGGCGGCAGGGGAACAACGTAGAATTGCGACCACATATGAATTGGACTTCATATGAATTTTTTAGAGCCAAAAAACGGACACTATAGTCACCATCTATAAATGTTAACCCTCGGGAGTGGATCAAAGTGCGATTGAGCGGCCCAACTTTGTTGAGAGTCCAAAGAAATGAACCCTAAATAGCCAATAAAATATAGTAAGGGTAGCCTTAGTTGGGCATAGTGTGAAGCCTCCAAAGGCCAAGCCCAAAAGTCCAAACTCAAAGGAGCATGCCACTTTATTACTTGCTCAAAATAACCCCTCCAATCTAACGGCCAAGATCTTGTCAATGATTGATTATTATAATGAAAAAAATGTAGGCATCGAAAAAAAAAGCAGGTGGGTTCGTTGGAAAGCTAGGAACCTAAACCCTCAAACCATGTATGGAAACACTTCTACATGAGTGTGAGAACAAATCAATGGCACATATGTGGTAGTAATTTGGAATGACGTAGGGTTTAGGGTTTAGGGTTTATGAACCACTAAGGTTGAAGCACAAATTAATGATTTATTGAAGGAAAGTGCATTCGGATGGGTGACATCGGTTATGAAACCATATGAACCACTAAGGTTGAAGCACAAATTAATGATTTATTGAAGGAAAGTGCATTCGGATGGGTGACATCGGTTATGAAACCATATGAACCACTAAGGTTGAAGCACAAATTAATGATTTATTGAAGGAAAGTGCATTCGGATGGGTGACATCGGTTATGAAACCATATGAACCACTAAGGTTGAAGCACAAATTAATGATTTATTGAAGGAAAGTGCATTCGGATGGGTGACATCGGTTATGAAACCATATGAACCACTAAGGTTGAAGCACAAATTAATGATTTATTGAAGGAAAGTGCATTCGGATGGGTGACATCGGTTATGAAACCATATGAACCACTAAGGTTGAAGCACAAATTAATGATTTATTGAAGGAAAGTGCACTCGGATGGGTGACATTGGTTATGAAACCATATGAACCACTAAGGTTGAAGCACAAATTAATGATTTGTTGAATGAAAGTGCATTCGGATGGGTGACATTGGTTATGAAACCATATGAACCACTATGATTGAAGCACAAATTGGTGATTTGTTGAATGAGTGGATAACTAATCAAATATGGAAAGTTCAAAGAGGTATCAAAGAGGTTTCCAATGCGGATGTCGGAAGATTTTTTCAAAAGTGTACATTTTTAACCTAACCAACTTTATTTTTATTCCGATTGCGTTGACTTTATCTTACTAACGAGAATTGGATCCTCTACATATTGGATTACATCAATTATTGGTCATGGTCATCAAGTCCTTAGAGGTCAATATATAAGTAGATCATTGAGACTCATACATATAACGAAGGTAGAGTATCATGGATAGGATGGGAAAGGGGAGAGTCATGTTTGAGGGTGTAGAATGCGATGAGGAGATACACAATTTAGACGATCCCCATATTCCATTCAATGCAACACCCGAGCGTGAGAGAGATGAGAGAAGTGTTAGGGATCGATTTCGTGATGAGTATGTCATGACTCCCTTCTCACAATCTACACAAGCTTGGAGGATGAGGGCGGCAGAGGAACAACGACGATATGCAGACAACTTTGAGATCGATGCGGTGGAGAAGGACCACACACAATGCGTGGGTGGAGATCTAAATGATCTAATTGATTTGTGTGCGGATATTTTGGAGAAGCCCGGGGATGTGGATGTGGATGTGGATGTGGATGTGGAGGAGACTTCAATCGACATTGAAATAGTCAAGGTAGCGGGGGAATCTTCAAAGACTATGTCTATTCGTAAGAAGAGGAGAGGATTGTCGCCTCATCGGCTACCATTAAAGGAACGGATGAAAGACCGAACGATTAGCTATTTTGATTTACTTCAGCCGAATCCTCTTCCAAAAATGGAGCCTCGCCGGAAGCCAGGAGCATCTACGAGGTTGGGATGACGGAATGAAGTGGAATATTATAATTTGCATGGTTTGTTCATGTATATGATTAATAAAGGGCATTTGTAACGTTGTCGCAATAATAAAGTTATGACTTGTATAATATGTTGTACCACTTCTATGATTTATTTATTTATTTTTAATTCACCAACCGAACAGTTTCCGTTGAGATAAACAAGCACAAAGCAATATGAAACTATGCATACACTTCTCAGTTCCAAGAGAAATTTTTTTAACCACTTTACGTTCACCCTTAGTTGATTATTGCTATTTTAGTGTACTTTATTATGTGGATGGGGGGACTATTATGTAGAGGATTTTTATTGCATATTCTTGTAGAGGACTTCATTACCTATCCATGGATACCAAGAACTCATTTTTTGGACTTCATATGAATTTTTGAGAGCCAAAAAACCGAGACTATGTCCAAACTTCCAAAAAAAAGTGATTGTGAATTATATAAATATAAATATAAGCAATTGTGAAGTATGTGTGCAATATGTGTGGAGTACAAGAAAGAACATTTAGAGATGTTTAGGATCACGTGTATAACCGATATAACTATTGCAACATTGTGCTCAACTTTAGTTAACTAGATATAACTATAGTTGACTACATTTTGTGGCATACCAAAATTAGAATAAATATAGGTAATTGCATTTTGGCAAGACATATCACGAACAACTATAGTTAACTTGAACTTAGCACATGGATGTGATAACAACGATGTGAAAGAATGATGTGGCCTCACGAGAGGCGAGAACCTTGGTTAGTCTCCCATAGACTTCTTCTCGATTATGAAGCAAAAATCCTCATGGAGTATGAACATTGCACTAAGATCCATAAATCTCATACAATATACAAGTTGTGTATGAAAAAATGATCGGAAACAACGAGGAAGTCGAATCCCTGGCATAAATCTTCTTTGCCAAAGCACCCACTGAGAAGGACTCCGAGAGAAACGTGTGCCTATGTTTCCGAGCCATCCTCACCGGAGAGGTAGATGTTCCACGCTGCCCTCGTACATGGAATAATTCTGGACCAGCACAGTTGTATTTTATGCGGTGCTTGTTCATCTCATCCACTGATTCTTTTCCATAGTTGGAGGGTGCGTCTTCATCTCCCCATGATGCCATCCCCCAATCACACACACCAATGAAAACCGTGTTCTCACGGTCTTGTGGGAAATGCAGCATGACATTGTTGGGATTAAGGTCATTGTGCAACACGTCATGCTTGTGCACTACATCCACAATGCACATTAGAGCCCATGCCAAATAAGCTCGATGCCTTCGATATACAACCAACCGTTTCCGTGCTTCAAAGTCTGCCCCAGACATTTGAAGGATTGTGCGCTCGTGGGTTTCCGGAACTTGGTGGTCATAGACCCTCATGTTCTTCAAGGAGCCTCCATTCCACCACATCGAATAGGATTCGTATGTTTTCGGGTGGAGGTATTGTAGCTTGATTATCCCAGGATGATCTACTGGGCATGCCAATGCTTCAACCGAACGCTCCTTTCGGTTCTCCAGACTATTCGTGGCCTTCATGGTCTTCCCAGCCCACTCTATCCAGTTAGGGATGAATGATGCTCCATGAATTGTGACTCTCCGCACCACTCCGAAGGTCCCTTGGAAGATTTCCCTATCCAAGGGTTTGATCTCCACATTCCTAGGCAACCATATGACACCCTGCCGGCCCTGAGTGGCAATGTTGTCTGCCAGCTGCCTGTCAATAAAAACGGGAAGGTTGCGGGCGGATGTGCCTTTTGCTGCTATTACGCCTCTTTTCCAATTCTCTAGCTTAATGTACAGCTCGGACCTCCTCCCACCACTACTTCCCTCTCCAGGATGCATAGCCTCATATGACATCGTTGGATTGTAGATTGCTTCCACAGCTTGTTTTTCAATCCATGTGTTCCAATCGCTCATGCCCCTAGCTTCCTCAAACTCCGGTCCAGACGTGGCTTCCGTGAGAATAAGCATCAACTCGTTCCTCGCCAACTCTAAACCCTTTGTACCATCATTGAGGTATTTTTTCTCCAAATAAACCATGCTGTTACTTCTAAACCAATCCAACAACACGATCCTGCAATGATTTCGAGCCTCATCGGTCCGCGGGTCGCGTTTGCCTCTCTGTTTCCTTTTCTTTGATTGCGAACCCGATGCCGCGGACCCGTCCTCCGTCCCTTCCGAAACTGCTGGGCGTTTTAATCCCCGTCTTTCAGTCTGCTCCGAACCCTGAGGTACATCACGTGCAGGGCTCTCCGGTCTTGATGTCCGCCGTGTCGGAGATTGTGGTGGCACGTTCTCCGAACGAGCCGGTGCATGTATTTCTGTGGAACTGCCTGAGCTTAGTCCCCTTCCAGTTCTCCCTCTATGTCCACTGTTTCCCCGACTCCCACGTGTTCCACGGCTTCCCCGTGTTTGGTTGCCTCCCGAATGACCAACAGCCAAGAACTCTTCGTCAAACTGAAAGGGATCTGGACGTGGTGGACGTGCTGCAGTACTTCCACTTCCAGGATCGCTTCCCGTACCCTCGGCAGTATTCGCCGATGCATTGCCTACGAGCCAAGCACGGTGCACCCTCAAATCCTCGTTCTCGTAAGGAGCAATGCCCTCCCCCTCCATCGTGATAAAAATCACGTGAGTGAGTGAATCTGAAAATGAGTCGTGATAAAAATCACGTGAATAAGTGAGTGTGAAAATCTCTCGTGATAAAAATCACGGGAGCGAGTAAATCTGAAAAAAAAATTGCGAGGGTTCCCCCACAATTTGCCCTGCCCTCCCAAACCCCTTGAGACCCGCGCGGTGATGCTGTCCTTTGGGACGCAACAAGGTCTCGGGTCCCTATGTGGTGGGAGGAGAGGAAAGTGGTAGGAACTAAAGCCTCACGGCTTTATATAGGCAACGAGGAGCCCAATCATTATGGGATCCCGGTCGGAATTAGGGTTTAGGGTACGAAAACGACGTATGGGGAACATGGGAACTAGGGGCGGACGGGCGGGAACTAGGGGGCGGACGGAGGGAACGTGGGGGCGGACGGAGGGAACGAGGAGCAGACGGGTGGGGAACGCGATAGGGAACTCGGGCGGACGGGAGGGAACGAGGCGCGGACGGGAGGGGAACGGGCGGACGGAGGGAACGTGGCGGACGGAGGGAACGTGGAGCGGACGTGAAGGGAACTCGATAGGGAACGCGGGCGGACGGAAGGGATCGGAAAGCGGACGGGAGGGAACGCGGAGCGGACGTAGGGGAACTCCGAGCGGACGGAGGGAACGTGGGGCGGACGGGGGGAACGCGGGGCGGACGGGGGGAACGCGGGGCGGACGGGAGGGAACGGGTGCGGACAGGATGGGAACGGGGTATGGACGACGGGGAACGTGTGGCGGACGGAGGGAACGTGGAGCGGACGTGAGGGAACGCGTGCGGACGGGAGAGGAACGTGGGGCGGACGGGAGGGAACGAGGAGCGGACGGTGGGGAACGTGTGGCGGACGGAGGGTAGCGGACGGGAGGGAACGCGGGGCGGACGGGTGGGACGGGTGGGACGCCCCACCCCCCCCCTCTCCCGTCCGCTCCACCCCCGTCCGTCCACCCCACCCCCCCTCCCCCGTCCGCTCCACCCCCCTCCCCCGTCCGCTCCATCCCCCTCCTCCGTCCGCCCCTCCCCTCCTCCGTCCGCCCCACCCCCCCCCTCCCCCGTCCGCTCCACACCCCCGTCCGTCCGCTCCACCCCCATCCACCGTCTGCACCACCCCCCCGTCCGTCCGCTCCACCCCCCTTCCCCGTCCGCACCACCCCCCCCCCCCCGTCCGTCCGCTCCACCCCCCTTCCCCGTCCGCCCCACCCGTCCGCCCCCATCCGCCCCACACCCTCCTTAGTAATATTTTATTACTTTGATTTTAACACAATGATAAACACAATGGCAAAATGGTCTACGTGGCAGGGGAAATATGCACATCCACGTCGACGTTTTCTGCCACATAGGACGCCACCTTGGCAAGAAGGTAAGTATTTTACCCACCCTAGTCGGCTCCCCCTATGTTGACCCTACGTGGACCCTATTGTGTCGTGACGGAGGGGTCCGTCACGACACGACACGTCGTGACGGCACGACACCGTCACAACGGCGGGATAGACAACCCTGCTTGTGTCCCAATGCCATTCGTGCAACTTTCAGCCAAAGCAACCTGCACAACCAAGCGATTCAAAGTTTAATGCCTGATTGGCCATGCAAGAGCTCCCATCTCCCAGAACAACTCAACTGCAGGGCAGTTTCCACCATGCTCCTATAAGCTCATTACATCACTAGGAAAATCATCGTAACAACTCACATTAAGTTTCTGGCACATTTACAAACTAATTGCACTTGGCACATTCAAATTTGCAAGAATGCAAATAGGTTTATTTGACAGACTTGTACAAAAGACTCCCAAAAAGTGGGATATCATAAATCTAGATAGACTTTTAAGCAATATTAGGTGAGTTGAAGGAGCAAAGGGAGAGGCTCAGACTTACTGGGTAGGTCTTGTCACCAAAGAAATGAATCTCAGAAAATTCATTCTCAACAAACTGGAGGCAGAAAGTCTTGTCCCATCCACAAGGAAACACCTGATTGCCAATCAAAGTGGCCTCAGCCACTAAGAAATTCAAGGTTTTCTTGCAGCACAGGACAATCAAGGGAACAAGTAGGCTGAACAAAAGGAATGTAGGTCCATAAAGCGTTGCTCCTAAACAAACCTGACCATAGGAACAAAAGAGAAAGCGAAGAATGAACAAGGCTCACATCAAAACTGATTTGTCCACCAATTGAGAATGTGAGGCTGTAATCCTTGAATTTCTCCTTCAGAACCTCGACAAAGGTTTTCATCACATTGTGCACCTGCAAATGAAATTAAAGGATTGAACTTGAATAGACATCCTTCCACAGCAGCACTAAATGTACACTAAAAACAAACCCTACCATCAAGAACTTATCTGCAAAATATGTGGGGAAAGTTACAGCATGAGCGTAGAGCGTAGAGCGTAGAGCGGTGAGCGTCATGTTTTCGTGAATTTCTCTGCTCGCTTTTCAAAAATTTATTGAAACATAAGGATCCTATTGCCACTGAATTTGGTCCGGACAAAACTGTAAATGTATATTTTTAGGGAAAAGAGTACCCCAAATCCGTGGAAGGGGGTCCTATTGCAAATTGTTGTTATTATATATATATATATTTAAATTAGGGCTGACGTCATCATTTAAATGAAAGGGTGATTAAAATGAGGACCGTTCAAGGTTGACATGAAATTGTGTTTTAATTAATTCACAAATTTGATTTAGTGTTTAAGGCTAAGGGCGCAATTAGGGCTCGCTTCATCATTTAGATGCGGGCATCCTCGAAACAATAATTTAAATGGCGAAGTTTATACAATCCAACAAGTGAATATTATTGTGCTCGTTAATCGGTCATGTAGGTAGGTCCCCTCAAATATGTTCATTAGGTATTGCGTCTAGGATGGGGATCATACTATAGAGTATATAGTCCAATCTTTTTTATTTGTTTGGGTTTCCAGTTTTGTAGCTACATCTAACCACATAACACTCAAAGATAGGTGTTCATTAAGATAAGAAACTGAATTAAGCACGTCTACTTTAAGCCCCAAACCTCTTGACACATGGCTCTTTTGAAGTGGCTAGAAAAGGGTGATTATCACATACGAGCATAACTTTCATCCATACATTATCTAGACTTGACCCCTTTAGGTTAATTGTTGATTGGCCTCAAATTTTGATATCAAATTACTAAGATACAATAGTACTCAAAGTTACATACTATTCTAGGGTTTTCACGGTGGATGAGTTCTAGATACGTTGGTATGCAATAATTTCCTCCCCCACCTAGGAGGAATGCTATTATGTGAGCGGTGAGCGATAACTTCTACAGTTTTTAGAAATTTTGTATTGAAAATAAAGCCCTATAATCAAGACTAGAGCAAGAATTTGAAAACTTTTGAGCTCTATGACCGCGGTTTTCACTGAAAACTTGCAAGTTTTAGAACATAATATTTATTCAAGATACTTTGTATGATCAAGAAGGTCGCCATTACTTCAATCACTGCTAGACATTGCTTCTAAATCAAAGTAGCGTAGAACTCGAGGGTCAACATGATTCTTAGGAGTGAAAAAAGATGTCGAATTCCCAGAGCTACCATGGGCATACGCCAAGGCCATGGCTTCAGCATATACAGGTAAGCCACGAGGACTCGCGGGCGGCGACGGAAAGCACCAAGTTGGTGGAGTTCGTAGTGGTCTCCCTGAATTTGTCAAACTGCCATGTTCAGAGCAAGATTTAGAGATGGACAAAAGAGGGATTACAAGTAAGAGATAAATAGAAAACAATATGAACCAACGAATGCGTGGACTTACTCACATATATCGTGCAAAGGGGCATCTGGAATGGCCTCGTCATCATCACTCAGGTCTTCCGCAGTAGAGAAAGTTGAAGCATTTGGAGGTGGAACTGCCAAGGGTTCAAGGACTTCAGAAAAGAGCATAGAGTCGCTCTCTAAAGCCAGAATGTGGCGATTACATGCACGGGCTGCGCGAATAGTAGCTCCTGGAGAAATGGGATAAATTAGGACATGAAACATGGTATGAAAATTAAAATCAAAAAAGGAAGGAGAAGTGGGTATGAGGTACCTGTGGAAGCGGTTAGGTCTGCGACAATACCATCTGGAGGAGATAATCCATGCACAAAGAGCTTCATGAGAACATCCGATTTCTCCTTCGGGCCTCGCCATGGCAAACCAACACCTTTACGAATCAGTTGGGTTTCGGATGTGACAGGATTGAAGAGGACATCATCACAGGCTAAGTCCACCTGAGGGATTGAAGGGTCTGGAGTGATCATGAGGATCTTTGGTTGCCTAGCCTCAGAAGTAGGAATAGATCTGACTATAAGAATAGCCTTGAACTTCAAAGTCTGCAAAGGTAAATCAAATATTCAGCTAAGTCTTAAGAAGAAAAATCGGAAGAGATGAAAAAACTTAGTTAAAATAGTTCAAAAGAGAGAAGGATAAGAAACAAACATTTTTGGCTGGCACGAGGGGATTGGCAAGGTGCAAATAATTGATGATGGTCCACTCGTCAAAAACCTTCATCTTGTAATTCTTGAAAAATGATGAAATCTCCTTGCGAACCGTGGGACTGTCGGGGTAAAAAAGAATGAAGGCTCCATCGTCATGCAAGTAGGAATATGCAAATCCCATGGTCACTTTAAGAAAAGTATCGGAGTACTCATTCCAAGGTGGGATCTGAGATGGGGGATTTGAAACTCCGGGAACTCTCTGCCCATCAGGGTACTCAGCAATAAGCAAGTCCACTGCAGGTTTCTGAATGAGTTTGCCATCAAAGTAGAAGTGGCGTCCAGTGCCAACCTAAACCGGAGAGGAATGTAAGTCCTAGGAGTTCGGAGCTAGAACTTGACATTGAAAAATTGCCACAAGAATTCAACTACCAACCTACAACAAAAATCCAACTACCAACCTACAACATGACATTGAAAAAATGAAAGCAATGCTGTAGTGAATTGGAAAATTAGGGGGAGACCTTGTTGAGAAAGTTAACAATGTCTTCGTAGTTGGTGCTGAACTTTCCAGTGATTGTTTTCTCCTCCACCATACGAACAAAAGAATCATTAACAAGAAGTTGTTGAGAAGTATATGCGGTTGACAATGCAACATAATTCACCTTCATGGGATGACGTTTAGGGGGAGACAAGAACGTGGTGGCAGTACTGGACTCCGGGACATCAACTTTCTGGCGCTTCGTAATTGGCTCTGCTAGAGGTACTGAAGGACTCGGTGGTGATGCAGGAAGTCTAGATGCACTTGAAGCAAGTGCAGCATCTGGTGCAGAGAAGAGGGGCGACGTCCCATCCGGGGAAGTGGCCCTGTGAACCGCATCAGAAACGGGAGTTTTCTTCTGCCTCAGTTGCCTCTTGGATTTTGAAGCCGGCCGTTGACTGGCAAACACCTCAAGCGGAGTGTCGACGGTATCCGAGGGAGTCCCAGTTCGAAGGGAAGGTGGTTGGATGGAGTCTCGAAGAACGATGTCAAACGAAGGGGCCTTCGAAGCTGGGCAGTCAAGATACCACCCACATCGCTCCCAATGCACAGAATCCCATGATTTCATAATCCCCTCAGTGAGCATGAAATCCTCACTATCTCTCTCTAAGAAATTGACAAAGAATGGAGGGGATCTAGAGATAGACTTGGAGGGGAAGAGAACATATTTGAAATACCGGTACAGGACACGGTGTAATGCTGGCTTGAACAAGTACTGCTTTTCGATAGTGTTATTCTTATTCACTCCTTTCTCTACTGCGAATTCGCGGAAGAATGCCGTGTCCCATAGTGATATGCGAATCTGCTCAATATAATCAAAAATGGTTGGAATTGGATCCCGGTCATCAGGTTGATAGTTGATGGTGGCCTTTTGATCACGCAAGACACCATCGAGAAGTTTTTGTGCTTCCACTGCCAACTACATAGCACGACAGAGGAGTTATGAACAAAGAAGATAACAAGTTGGCAATGGCATAGTAATGGCATATCAAAAGAATTCAACAAAGAGGGCAGGTGGAGGATCACATACTTGAGCCCACCATGTTGCCTTATTCAACCAGATGTAAAAGGCATCATCGTTGAAACCTTGCTTTGGAAATTTCAGTTGCATCCGAAGACTTGGAGGTTGATTCCAGCGTTCAAGCCAAAGTACCTTCATGGATGGATCCATGGCAGACACAGCCAACATCCACAACTTCTCTAACTTCATCTCAATACCGTCATCACGAGACTCATAATGAGTCTTCACTTCGGCAAGAAAAGCAGGAGTGTTCTGAGGATCAGCAATGGGTAAGATCTTCTTCAACTCACTCTTGAAATGCACCTTGGCACGTGTAACCGCCTTGCCAACAATGTCATCAACGCGTTGAGATGTCCAGTCCTCAGGATTTGGATATCGATCATAAAATTTCCGCTCTGCAGATGAAGCAAGCACTCCAATTTCTTGCTGAGACATTTAAAAAGCAAAGAATTAGTATATTATCAATGCGGAAATATAGAGGAAGACAAAAGTTGGAATGAAACCATAGAAAGAGTATGAAAACGAATAAACCTGGTAGAGTATGGAGGCGAGCGCTGCAGTTGTAAGCGAGAACCAAGTCTTGGTTTTAGGATTTGACTGTTTTGCCTCCGCAGCTCGAAAATCATCCTGAGACACCAAAGACTTGAAGAACTCCACTGGTTGTTTGGCAAGACTCTGAGTACGGTAAAGTCGATGCACAAGGTTTGCAACCACATGTGAATTTTCATTTCTCCTGGGTGGCAGAAAACCAAGATGAAATTAGAAATGAGGTAAAATGAAATGAGATGAAATGATGAGAGCATGTGATTGCAATGAGAACATACCAGTTGACCTCGTACAAGGCAGTGAGCATGGATACAACATCTCCTTTCACAACCAGAATAATACTCTCGACCGTATAATGCCAAGAAATGTCATCTGGGTGATCATTATTGATAATCGGCATCCAAGCTTGGATGCGGTGGTTGCCATCCCAAACATGAAACATCTTCCCGCAAAAGATTTGGAGAGCTGGATCGGCGGCTAGCATGGCCTCAAATTCGTTGTTTACTGTCACCCAATGCTGACTCCAAGTAGAAATTATCTCTGCGGAAACATCTAATGTTTTGCCTTCATTATCATCCAGGGCTACATAAAAAACACCGTTACCTTCCATGTAACCGTTCTTCTGGAAATGCGAAGCTAACTTACAGACATCATTCTTAAGGAATGGACGGACCACAGGAAGACAAACCATTCGACATAAAGGAATAAAAATTTTGGACTTGTTTTTCGGTTGAAATCTAAGTCCTTCAATCTTTGATCTGGTGTTGGTAATCTCATTAGAGACCATGGTCTTCAGCTTCGAACGAGCATCTATTAGATTGTCTGGCTCACCCAAAGATGCTGAGGAAACGCACAATGCCATATCAGTCAATAAAAGTCATAATAAAATTGTATGCAAACAGAATGAACTTGATTACTAAAATCACAGAAGAAGAGAGACATTTGACTACTTGGTGAATGACCCCTAACAATGTACGCACCTCATAATCGATAAGGTTCATTCACGAAATTCGAATGCAATACCAAACATCATGAAATTGAAATGAATAAATAAACTCCACAAAACAATGTGGAATGCACCTTCTCCACCACCTCCACCATCTCCTGGACTCACAACACTCGCTTCAACTGAAACAAGTTCAACACAATGCCACATTAAGCTCATGTCAAAAACATGCACACTTGAATGTGTTACCTCAAGTGATCTTGAGATGATGAGGTTTGAAATAAGGTTTTATTAACCTGAGTCATGATATTGGTTTAATAGGCCTTCAGGTTGTGAGTCCATTTGCCCGAGGCATGCCGCGTCGTGATGTAACATATTGCCGACCTACACCTCTCAAAATGCACCTGTTGAATTCACTTGCAGGGAGAGAGAGATAGAGAGAGGAAGAGATGGAGAGGGAGAAAGAGAGGGAGAAAGAGGTAGAGAGAAAGAAAGAGAGCGAGAGTATGGAGGGTCTGGAAACCCTCGGCCGGCACCGGCTGGGGTGCCTCGACCAGCAGCCACCGAGCTCACCTGCAGCCACCGAATTTACCTGTCACATGTCACCTGTCTCCTGTCACATGTCACCGCGACCGTCTTCATCAGATAACTGGATTGAATACTCCATGTATGTAAGACCACAAGACTAAAAAACGTCTATGAGAAATAGAAACATGTTCGAATCAGCTATCATCTATTCAATCCATAACTTTGACTACCTAATGCGACTCCATGGCCATCTTGCTAACTCGCACTGAGAATATGAGGAACGACAATGTTTTCCACCAGAAAGCACAAAAGATGCAGGCAGGTCCACAAACTGGAAGTGGCTTTTTAGAATAAATGGCCTTTCCAATGGAAGATTAAAAAGGTTATTAGTGGAAAAGGAAGTGTTGTTTTCTAGGCGAATTTCTCCTCCCATTTCATTTAAAAGTCTTGAATTCACAGTTTACTCTACGTATAATATGCCTACCAACAGCTGTAAAGGCAAATCACGTTCTGAGCTTATGAAACTCTCTGTACCATATTTGTATATATATTATTTCAAATAAAATTTGTATAATATGAACACAGCTAAGTTCACTTGAAAGCCTCAACTGTGTTTGGGACGGTCTATGATGGTTTAGTCTGGGGTTTACATGTTGTGACACCACAAGCTCTGGACTGTGCAGCCTAATTGTTACACAAAGATCATCACTGTTGATGGTCAAAAGAAAGTAGTGATTTATTCAAAACACCAAATTGCTCCTGGAGAAGAGCTGACATATGATTACAAGTTCAGCCTAGAGGACGTGAAGATCCCTTGCTTCTGTGGTGCAGCCAAGTGTGTCTCCTATAATCAGTGTGTTGTCTTTTATCTGCCTACCGTCATTACTCATATAAAGTTTGATAGTTTTATTGAAATGCCCTAGTGTGTGCTTCTATGTCACCACAGTTTATGTTACTTGAAATTGAATTGTTTTTGAGATGGTTAGCTTACATTGGGAAAGGTTTCATGTTTTGCAGAGCATGACCAGAATTCAGTACTCTAATAAGTGACCTGTCCACAATTTTTCTTGCATGTGTGTACAGATGTCGAGGCTCTTTAAATTAAGCACCAAACACAGTAAGAATTCAATTACACCAGCGACAATCCTGGGGCCACCCTCTTGACAGGTGTGGGACGTGATAATCTGATATCAGTCATTGCACTAGGAATTTGAAAGAGTTTTAGTAGAACTAAGAATCGTAGACTGCTCAACAAGGTTCGCAATGAAATGTTAGCAAGCTATTCCATGGATTACATTGACCAATTTAGTGCATTTGTACTTGCAGGAGCAAATTGATTTGACACTGGCTCCTTTGCACACACTTCAAAGTCATTTTCATCTTTTCCTCGCGGTACTTGTTCGCTATCGGTCTCTTGCCTGTATTTAGCCTTAGAAGGAATTTACCTCCCACTTAGGGCTGCATTCCCAAACAGCCCGACTCGCAGACAGCGCCTCGTGGAGCAACAGGGTCCGAACTCGACGGGGTTCTCACCCTCTCCGACGTCCCGTTCCAGGGAACTTGGGTCCAGTCCGTTGCAGAGGACGCTTCTCCAGACTACAATTCGAAGGGCGAAGCCCTTTGATTTTCAAGCTGGGCTCTTTCCGGTTCGCTCGCCGTTACTAGGGAAATCCTGGTTAGTTTCTTCTCCTCCGCTTAGTGATATGCTTAAACTCAGCGGGTAGTCTTTCCTGATCTGAGGTCTGATGCGTTCGACTGTTTCCCGGCCTGTTCGACTGTCGAAGACCGCGAGACCTGCTCGAGTCCCGATTCAATGCTGCTTGAGAGACGACAGGGACTGCGCACGCTTCCTCGCTCCTGATCAGGGAGGGTCGGATCACCTGATCGCAGCCGCGTCTCCACGGCAGCACGCCTCCACCACCGTTTACAGTAAGGACAACTAGGATCCCTCTCTCCGGGAAACATGTCTAAAGATACACAAATCCAGCTCTTCAACTATAAACAAAACATGCACATGTTTATGCACAAATCAGCTTGCGTGGATGTCCAGAACATGTGGCGGCATGCATGATTATGAATACCAAAAATGAGGTCAGGCATCCATAAGCGGAGGTGGCTTATGTTGAGGCCTTTAAAATCTATGTCTTACCTAGAATCTATCAGAATAGGCATGCCAGTCTTGAAGTAACACTACCTGCCCTGGATCATCAAAGTTGATTTTCTATCTGCCAAACCTAATCCCTCCAAGAGAGTGTTCCTTAAGAAAAATAGGGAAGCCGTTTGACTATGAACCCGCTTGACTCTTTGATGGAGTCTTACTAGATTTCACTCAGGTATTCGAGGACAAAACATAGGTTGTTCACTTAAATTCCTTAATTATTGAAGAATGAGGAGAGAAGAAGAGAATACACAATAATGTACACAACGGAGCTTGGTAATACTTGCAATATGAGAGAGAGCACTTTCTTCTCATGCTTCTTATTTATCCTTGAATACATTAGCACTTGAGTGCATTCATTAGACAAAGACACCAAGCAACTACTCTAACGCTTTCCAAGCAACTACTCCTAGTTGCTTACCGTACATATGTCCTATTTGCTTAGCGTACATAAGCCTCCTTGCTTAGCGTACATAAGTCATCTTTGCTTAGCGTACATAAGCCTCCTTGCTTAGCGTACATAAGTCATCTTTGCTTAGTGTACATAAGTCCTCTTTGCTTAGTGTACATAAACTCTACTTGCTTATCGTATATAAGTCCTAGTACTTTCCTAGTACTTCTACACTCCCACTTTGCGAGGTGTCATTGGACGTCCAACCGCATCGCCTTGCTCATCATTTGATGCCGGTCTCTTGCAAGTGCCTTTGTAAGCACATCAGCAACCATGTGCTCCGTGGGACAATACTTCAAGTCGATCACCTCGTTTTGCATCTTCTCGCGAATGAAATGGTGTTGCACATCGATGTGCTTTGTGCGAGAGTGGTGCTTCGGGTTCTTTGCAAGAGCGATGCACCCTTGATTGTCGCACATGATTGTGGTGGCCTCCTCTTGCACGCACCCCACATCCGCCATGAGTTGTCTAAGCCAAACGGCCTCCTTGGCGGATTGGCTCGCCGCCATGTATTCCGCCTCCGTAGTGGATAGAGCCACCGTGGGTTGACGCTTGCTATTCCACGAAACGGCGCCGTCTCCCACAAAGAACACGTATCCCGTGGTGGAGCGCCTTCCATCCGCATCTCCACCCCAATCCGCATCGCAATATCCTTTCATGGCGATACCTTTGCCTCCAAGGTGCAACTTCATGTCCGACGTGCCTTTCAAGTAACGCATGATCCTTTTGACCGCCGCCCAATGCATCGGACCCGGTTTGGACATGAATTGACTTACCACGCTCACCGCGAATGCAAGGTCAGCCCTCGTGGCCACCATCGCGTACATCAAACTACCCACGCATGCCTTGTAAGGAATGCCTTGCATCTCTTGCGAGTGTTGGTCGTACTCCTCATCCGTGAGTTTCACCAAGGCGGCCTTGGGATCCAATGGCGTCCCGACGGGCTTACAATCCTCCATGCCGAATCGTTTGAGCACACCTTCGATGTAGCTCCCTTGGTGCATGGTGATTGTGCGCGCCGCCCTATCCCTTTCGATGTGAACTCCTAAGAAGAAGTGGAGCTCGCCGAGGTCGCTCATGTCGTACTCCTCCTCGAGTTTGGACTTCAACTCGTTCATCATGGTCATATCGCTCGCTAGCATGATGAGATCGTCCACGTAGATCACCACCGCCATGAAATAGTTGCCCGTTTGCTTGACGTACAAAGAATGATCAGCGTGGCTCCTTATGAAGCCCTCCTTAGTGAAGAAAATGTGAATTTTCTCGTACCATGCCCGTGACGATTGCTTGAGTCCGTAGAGCGTCTTCTTCAACTTACATACGAGGTGGGATTGTCCCTCTTGCACAAAGCCCGGGGGCTGGTCCATGTAAATCACCACCTCCAAGTCGCCGTTCAAGAACGCCGTCTTTACGTCCATTTGGTGCATCTCCAAGTCCATGGCTGCCCCGATGGCAAGCATGCATCGAATGGTGCAAAACTTGGCCACGGGAGCAAAGGTCTCATCGAAGTCGACGCCCGCGATTTGAGAGAATCCCTTTGCGACCAGCCTTGCCTTGTGCCGCACGACGTCCCCGTTGGCATCCCTCTTCGTGCGAAACACCCATTTGCATCCCACGCGGTTGCGGTTTGCGGGCAACGGCGTCAACTCCCACGTGCCGTTGGCCATGAGGGAGTCGTATTCCTCTTGCATGGCTTGCTCCCACTTGCTCGCATCACGCGAGTGTATGGCCTCGCTCATGGTGTGAGGCTCCTCCGCGACCGCCAAGTTTGCTCGCTCCTCATCGCGTGGAGGCAAGATATGATTCATCCACCATTCTCCGAGTGGCTTGCGGACCCTCCTCGAGTACCTAGATTCTTCCGCGGTCCCATTGGCATCTCTACTTGGTGGGGTAGGTGGAGGTACCTCTTTTGCAACCTTCTTGTCTTTGTTGCGTTTGCTAGTGCTCGGTTGCACCGCTTGCTCAAGCTGCACCTCCACGTCCTCCTCTACGACCAATTCCTCTTTCGTGTCCTCCATGGCGCTCTCCACGGGTTCACGTCGAGCCGGTCCACTCGCGGATGGCTTGGGCTCTTCCTCCGAATCCTCCGAATCCTCCGATTCGAAGGAGCCGTCCATCGCAAGCGTCGGTCCCTCCAACGCTGGTCCTTCATCACTCCCACTTGGACGCTCCTTCGAATGCTCCGCGTCTTCGAAGAATGCCACATCGGGGCTCTTGACGATCTTCTTGGTATCCAAACGCATCAACCTATACGCCTTGGTGCCCTCGCAATACCCGAGGAACAAGCACTTGATGCCCTTTGCATCTAGCTTGGTCCTCTTTTCATCGGGCACCTTGGCATAAGCGACGCACCCGAATACCCGCATGTGGGAGACATGTGGCATCCTCCCACTCCACGCCTCCTCCGGCGTCATTCCTTCGACGGCGCGAGTCGGGCACCGGTTGCGTGTGTACACCGCGGTTTGCACCGCCTCCGCCCAAAACTCACGTTCAAGTCCTTGGGCGTACAACATGGACCTTCCCATCTCCACGATGGTGCGGTTGGCACGTTCCGCCACGCCATTTTGTTGAGGGGTGTAAGGCGCGGATGTGTTCCTTGCGATGCCGTGTTTGCGCAAGAACTCGTCGAATGCCTTGCCCGTGTATTCGCCGCCGTTGTCGGAGCGCAACACCTTCACCTTGTGGCCCGATTGGTTCTCCACCAAGGCCTTCCACTCCTTGAAGCGCTCCAACACCTCGCTCTTCAATTTCAACGTATAAACCCACACCTTCCTTGAGAAATCGTCTATGAAGGTTAGAAAGTATTTTGCTCCGCCCAATGACGTCGTCCGCATAGGCCCACACACATCCGAATGCACAAGCTCCAACACCTTCGTGGCCCGGTGCGCACCGTCGGTGGGGAAAGGTTGCCTCGCTAACTTGCCTTCCACACATCCTTCGCATGCAAATGGCTCCACTTTGCACGGAACCTTGCCTAGGTCAATGCCGCTTACCATGCCTTGGAGCGCCTTGACGCCCTTTGCATTTAGGTGGCCCAACCTCCTATGCCAAAGCTCCATGAGGGGGCCGTTGGCCGATGTATGTGCGAGACAACTCATGTCGGCGCCGCCGACTAGCTTGAGCTCCAATTGATACAAGTTGACCTCCATGCGGTTGGCGGCGAGCATCTCGCCTTCACGTGTGCGCACCGCACACCCCATGGTATCGAAATGCACCTTCAAACCCCTTGAGACTAGTTTGCTCACCGATAGCAAGTTGGCATGCAATTTCGGCACGTGGAGGACGTCTTGCACCTCGATGCGCCTCGCTCGGCCTTCCACGTTGCTTTCCACCACAATGGAACCCTTGCCCACGACCTCCACCATGCCGTTGTCGCCCATGAACACCTTGCGCCCCGAAACCCTCTCGTATGTGTCGAATGCGTGTCTATGTGGCGTCATGTGTTGCGTGGCCCCCGAGTCCACGATCCACTTGGTCACGTGCGTCTTGGGTGCTCCGTCGGCGGCCACGAACACGCAATCGCCTCGACTAACCGCCGCCCTCGCGTCGTTCGCCCTTTCTTTGGCGCCCCAACAATTGCGAGCAATGTGGCCCGATTTGCCACACTTGAAGCACGTGCGTGCTTCGGGCCTCGTGTTGGTGCCCGTCCCCTTTCCTTGGCGCGAGAACATGGCCGCATCCTCCCCTTGAGGTTCTCTCTCCTTCCTCTTGGACGCCTCATGCATGAGTCGTGCGGTGATGAACTCCACGGTGACCTCCTTCACGGGCCTAGTCTCTAGGGCCGTGATAAGGTGCTCGAAGGATGGCGGGAGGCTATCCAACAAGGTCATCACAATGTCTTCATCTTTCACGGGCACTTCCAAACAAGTTAGTTGGTCCGCGAGAGACTTCACCTTGTTGATGTGCTCAAGCACGTCGCCGCCTTCCTCCATCTTCACGGTGAAGAACTTGCGCCTCAAGAACAATATGTTGGAGAGGCTCTTGGTTTCGTGGATGTTGCACAACGTGGCCCACGCTTCCGCCGGTCCCTTGCACGCCTTGATGTGCGCCAACTCCTTGTCCGCCAAGTTGGTGACGATCATGACGAAGGCACGCTTGCAACGCCGCTCATACTCCTTCTTGTCCTTCTCATCGGCGGTACTTGGTGGGGGCAACTCCGACTTGTCCACGATGTCCCATAGATCCTTGGCCGCAAGGGCCATCTCCATCTTAAACTTCCAAAGGCTGAAATTGTCGCCATTGAATTTGTCCACATGCCTCGGCCACTCACCATCATTGGAACTCATGTCTCTCAAGGAGGTTGGCTCCCACTCGCTCAAAATGCTTCAATCCTCCGTATGGACTCAATGGAACACCTTAAAACCTCTAGACATTTAATTCAGCACTTTTGGTGTCCCTCAAAACACCAAACACTCAAATTAGCACCTTTTGTGCCACTTAGAGTTCACAACACTCAATTGAACAATTCTAGTGTTTGTTAAACCTCAAAGCTATCAAGTCAGCACCTTTAATGCCTCTTAAGCTCCTAAACACTTAATTCAACACTTTTGGTGTCACTCCAACACCAAACGTTCAATTCAGCACCTCTTGTGCCACATATGCTTTAAACCACTCAATTGAATAATTCTAGTGTTTCTTAACTCCCAAGCTATCAAGTCAGCACCTTTAGTGCCTCTTAAGCTTCAAAACACTCAATTGAATACCTTTGGTGTGACTTCAACACCAAACACTTACAACCAACTCTCTTTGAATGCACTTTCACTAAACTCACTTAGTTTAGCCACTAGTGCAACTATTTGCACTCTAATGCATTCAAATGGCACTCCACACTCACAACTAGCTCTCTTTGAATGCACTTTCACTAAACTCACTTAGTTAAGCCACTAGTGCAATTATTTGCACTCTAATGCATTCAAATGGCAATCCCCACTCACAACCAGCCCTCTTCAAAGCAAGAACACATAGAACTCACTAAACCTCAAAGTGTAGCACTCCAACACATCAAGGCTAGTCCAATGAACCTCCGATTAGATCCGAACCTCCCTCCTTGGCAACTCACGTTTGTGGGCCCATAACCTATTGAAGAATGAGGAGAGAAGAAGAGAATACACAATAATGTACACAACGGAGCTTGGTAATACTTGCAATATGAGAGAGAGCACTTTCTTCTCATGCTTCTTATTTATCCTTGAATACATTAGCACTTGAGTGCATTCATTAGACAAAGACACCAAGCAACTACTCTAACGCTTTCCAAGCAACTACTCCTAGTTGCTTACCGTACATATGTCCTATTTGCTTAGCGTACATAAGCCTCCTTGCTTAGCGTACATAAGTCATCTTTGCTTAGCGTACATAAGCCTCCTTGCTTAGCGTACATAAGTCATCTTTGCTTAGTGTACATAAGTCCTCTTTGCTTAGTGTACATAAACTCTACTTGCTTATCGTATATAAGTCCTAGTACTTTCCTAGTACTTCTACATTAATTACATGGACATTTCACCACAAACATCTCAAAAGAGTCTCTTGAGGGACGCAAGTACCAGCCTCATTGTCATTGACTGCATCGTCCGCTGCCAGAATTACACCGTCCAAAAGGTTAGCCAAGCCAATCACTTCATGAGACTTTGTTCTGGATCTGAAGATGCTCCTCTACGACACAGAAGTAGAGAGAAGTCAGCTAGTATGAAGGAAAATGGTTTGTCTTGCAAATCAATCGACTACTAACATGCTCAATACTTTGAGATTTCGAATAGAAGTATGGATCCCATATACCAGGCAGATAAGTAACAAATCAAACACTCAGTTGAACACAGGAGTTCGCAGGAAGTCCCTGCATTTTCTTGAACGATCAACATTAGAAAATAGAAGAGATTTTTGGTAAGAGCTGTATACCCCTGTGAGGGGCAGAGCTGTTACGACAAGAAGAGATTGAAGAGATGAGGCTGCTGCCTGATTTCTGCCTGCATGCAAGTGAATAAGATTCTGTGAGGCACTGAATATGCATACAAAGACGTTTGGTACTGGCATTTATCACCCACACTGCCAAACCAAACCTTTATGAGCTGGACACGTCGATATAATATGCTCAAAATTTAGTATAATATGCTCAAAATTTAACCGGTACAACCTTGGCACGCCCTCCATGCAATTCAGCACCCAATCCCGCCTGGATGGCGATCCCATTCAATTCCAGCAAATTAACAGAATTTCCTCCCTCTCCCCATTGCATCCACACACTACCATGCGTGGTCAATAGCCAAACCGCAACCGAAACCCTAATCAATATTGGCAACAGGAAAGCACCTCAATTGCAACAACGACACAGAAACAGCAGCAACGACTCATCTCTGCAACTTTCTCCAAGACTTACGCGCGGGACTAAACCCTTCTTCGATCCGGAACGAGCTCCAACCTCGCCACGGATCCCAAGAGTGAGCTGAAATGGTCTTGAGGAAGCAGCGCAGCAGAGCAACATGGTGGACATCCGCTCCTTCTCTCAAGTCCTTCCTTCCTTTCCCAAATTCTCTATGAAATTGTGAAGCAGCGGCTCATTCGCCATAGCCAGCCCCTCCCATCTCACAGCCCGGCTCCACCAACGAAAACCCCCGGCCGGCACCGGCTGGGGTGCCAGCAGTCGCCTCCGAGAGCGAGCGAGAGAGAGAGAGAGAGAGAGAGAAGCTAACCGAGAGCTCTGAGCAGCCTCCGAGAGAGAGAGAGAGAGAGAGAGAGCTCTGAGCGGCTGGGGTGCCTAGGCGAGGGTGAGGGAGAGAGAGAGGCGAGGGAGAGAGAGAGATAATGTATGGAGGGCTGAAAACCCTCAGCCGGCACCGGCTGGGGTGCCTAGGCGAGGGAGAGGGAGAGGGAGATGGAGAGAGAGAGAGTGTAGGGAGGGCTGAACAGTGACCCTTTCCACATATGATTCGGTCGTTTTCTATGCTCATTAGGTTGATGCCTAAGCTCATTAACTTAATTCGGTGAAAAACCTAACGTTTTTTTGGCTTTTAAGTCATTTAAAGTCAATTTTAGTTATTTTAAGTCATTTTAAGTTATTTTAAGTCATTTTGGCTTGGCAATCGGTTCATAAAATAAGAACTCGGTTCATAAATTAAGTTTAAGGCAATTTGCACACTAGTATGAAAACATGAAACGCCCTCAATAATACATGAAAACAACAACCAAAAACATCAAGTCAGTACTCAAAAATATGAAATCATCACCCTTAAACATCAAATAAACTCTACAAAACATTAAAGCAACACTTAACATAGGGATGGCAATGATAGCTTTGGTTTAGTCTTGGCTTGCACATGTAAACCCTTAAAGATAGGAACAACCTAATGAGGCTTAAAGATATGGAGGATTCAAGGTAAGGTGTGGGAGAACCAGTTAGAACCCTCGGTGGAAGATGATATGGGGCAGCTAATATCCGCCCACTCTTGAATGGGAATGGATGGAAAACCGTCATCAACTTTAGAAAAGCGGTTGATTTCCTATACACTTAATTATAACTATATCGGTTATACGACCTAAGATACTGAAATTAAATTGGTAATTTATTGATTTCACTCGGTTGATTTTACATTAAAGGGTTACTGAAAACCCTCGGCCGGCACCGGCTGGGGTGCCGAGGCCATAGAGAGGTAGAGAGAAAGAGGGAGAGAGAGGTAGAGAGAGGGAGAGGGAGAGGGAGAGAGCGAGAGTTGGGAGGTCTGTAACCCTCACAGAGAGAGAAATTGGGTTTAGGGTTTGGGTTTAGACTATATTATAAGCGATAATTTATCGCGCACGGGGAGTCCAGCCGGCACCGGCTGGGTGTCTCAGTCACTTGTACATGCGGGGGTGTCTCTGTCGCCTGAAAATGAAAAACTAAATTTCGGTTCCTGCAACTACAAAAGTTTTGCCACCAAGAGGGCAGCCGGCACCGGCGGGGTGTCTAGAGCGCCTCCGCGCTGAAAGTAAAAAACTGAAACCCTTTTTTGGTTGCTGCACCGACCCAAGAGGAAAAGCACAGCACCTCTGCGCTGCACCTTTGTGCTGCGACTAAACTTGTGTGAGCGCGCGCCTGACCATCGCATTCCAATATCGAAAGGTGAGAGGGAGAGTTTCATTAGGGTTTCAGGTGTCAAGGCTCACCTGCGATGTCGCCCTCAAGGTTGCGCACCTCCGTCGTCGATGACTCTCCAAGCTGTCTCGATGAACTACCTCTTTGATTGCCCGCGGTGACCTCCCTGGTGTCCATGGCTGTCGGCGCAGGATTCATCTGCAACAGCTTGCGACCCTCTCAAAAGCCTGACCTTTGTTGTTATAGGGTTTCCGCTTGCCCCAACTTTTGTTCTAAAATTTTAAGTTTCGAGACTTACCGAGTCCCTGTCATCGCTCCTTGGGGCATCATGATCTTCACTGTCGGAGCTTCCCCCTTCTTGCGTTTCTGGTATGCCTTCTAGTTGGTTCTCCTGTCCTTCATCATTGTAGATGAGCACCTTTGCAATATCAGTAATGTCACACATCTCCTCGCTTGAACGCCTCGTCCGCACCATTCTGTTGCGCTTCAAAGACTTTGCACTTGTAAAGAGGAGACCACGCTTGCGTCTTTTTCTTGAACTCACTCCCAACATTCTGATCTCGCTCACTACAAATTACTTCAGATTGCTCTTATATGATTGAAAGGTCTACATTTTCGAGCCTTAGAAGACTCTTCTTGAAACCTAAACCCATTTATTACATTTCAAAACATACATTTATTACCTGAGAAGATTTTAACTACTGCCGAAATCCATCCATTATCTGAACTATTCCAGCTGGTTTTTAACCATATATAGATGAACATGTGGATCATCCATGCTGGACCTAGATACCATGCGTCTGACGTCTACCATTAAACTCGGCTGGCTGATTTGTATTATAGAGCCTGCGCCATCAAAGCCCACGTCTTATTCCATTCAATTACTAATTCCGAAGCCCACGTCTTATTCCACTCAATGTCTGACATGTCAAGTTGCTCATTTCAAGCTATGGCAATTAATGCATATCGTTGTTGAGAGTTTCATATTAGTCGCCTCGCTTCGGACTGTTGCGACTCCACACTCGGCCGGCACCGGCTGGGGTGCCGAGGCCACAGAGAGGGAGAGAGGTTGAGGGACAGAGAGAGGGAGAGAGAGGTAGAGAGGGAGAAGGAGAGGAATTGCACTGCTCACCGCTCACTGCTCACTGCTCGTAAAATAGCGTCGCTCATTGTCAGGTGAGATGCGTAAATATATCGACAAATTCAAAATAGATTGGTAACTGATGTCAGTGTTGTCAGTGATCTAAAATGGGATCCAACATTTTATTAAACGCGGGATTATATAATTAGAAGACATAGCATGCTAGAAATTATATACACAGGAAAGGGATTCGGAGTGTTTGGTCTTTCGGATTGTTCGGAGTGAGCGACGCTATTTTGCGAGCGGTGAGCAGTGAGCAGCGCGTTTAATAAAATGTTGGATCCCATTTTAGATCACTGACAACACTGACATCAGTTACTAATCTATTTTGAATTTGTCGATATATTTACGCATCTCCCCTGACAATGACGGCCTCCATAAATTTTCAAATTGTCATATGTTTCCATAAAAGGTACATACACCTTTAGGGTTTACCTTCATCATTTCGGCGTAGCATATATTGGGTTATCAAGAATGAGTTATTTTTTAGTGCGTATATTTGTTTGGTGGTCATAAAGTAATGACTATTACTGGAGTACATTCTAATCCTACATGAAACAAGTTGTCTAGAATTGACATGAATAAATATTGACTATTAAATGATCTAATAGGTTGTCATATATTTGGGTATTGGTGTCTACCCAAGGTGTATATAATACCCGATTATTGGTATCATTTCCTTCATGTCATCTCATCATATTCTTCTCCAATGGGTACTGACTCACGTCTCCCAAGCCTTGCTCCATTAGGTGCTCCTAGTTCATCTCAAATTTACACTACGTTTTCCTTTGATGGTTCTCCAGGCGTCAACAACATGAAGATTCTAAACCCACCTGAGTGCTCAGTTACTCCGGCGATCGTCGTTCCTAAACCACTGACTCCATCTTTGCAGGCAGTTGATGCAACACTGATACATAACAAGTCTACTTTCAAGATTCATGCCTATTCTAGAGCAGGGGTTATTAAACCTGGCACTTACTCTAGATCCATATTGAGGAGTGCCAAAGGTCAGAAACTCGATTGCGCAGGATGCACTGCAGTTCGTAGTTTAGGGATTGACCATTGTCATAAACATGGCGGTGACAAATATGGCAAAGGGCCCCATATGGCAAAGGCCCCATTTTCGTCTGGCACTCCATGATGTATTGTTTACAATCATGTTCCTACAGTTTATTAGTATTTCTCATAATTAACCAAACATTTTCTGACTACATTCTGTACATGTCTGGTATGTCCAACAACTTCATCAACCTTTCATGTATATATCCCATTGTTTCTTTTCAATCCTCCTTTTGCAAATTCCCTCTCACATAGCATTGTCAAATTGTTTCTCAATGTCTTCCGCTGCTGTCCAAGCTCGACTCTTGGATGCCATCGAACTTGTTTCTCCTGGATCTCTTATTCCTACATGCATACCAACTGGCCCTGATGGAACCGCCGATCTCACTTCCCAGTGGCTATCCATTCGTTTTGGTTTTGATGCTGATAGCTTGTGGATAGAGACAGATGTTGTCGATTCGGATACTCAAAATGTCCTTTATTCCTTATACGTCCAGCCCGTAACGTTAGACAATAATGCGAGCCGCGTTTGGAAACTCAAGCCTGGAAGGTATCGCGTCTTTGGCTTGTCAGAGTCCATGAACGCTACTACAGTCCTCCTCACTCCTCGTAGTTCCTCCACACTGTGCACCGAAGCCCCATTACTATCTCGTGTCAAGATCGAACCAGGTCTCTGCGTTAGCATCGACTTGTCTGATTCTTCTGATGATGAGGAGAGGCCTTCCCTTCCATCAATCCGGTCTAGTGCTAAGCATCCATCTCCCTCCTCTTCCCAAGATTCGCGTAGGACTACTCCTTTCCTTATATCTTCGCAAACTACAAAACTGATAAACATTCTTCCCTCCCTTCGTTCCTTAGGTGCTATGCCTGGAAGCAAGTCAGTTCTTAAAAAACTGAACTACGATTCCATCCGTACTGAGAATGTAGATTTCCTGCCACCTTCGTTCAATGGGGATGTAATCTTCATTCTTCCTCCCACACTTCCATCTGCCATCCATAAGAATGCTAAATCTATGGAAGGTATGGACAAACGTTACGATGGCCATATGTGGACAAAGACTATGACTACTAACATCAGTAACACGCTGGGGCTGTCATTCCGGTCGTCTAACTGTGTAGGTCATCTTCAATGCCACAATCCCAAATGTGGGTTCCTGCAGCGGCCTGAACGCGCATATGGAGTGAACGAGGTCGAGTTCGAAGGTTCGTCCAAAGATGCGTTCCCTGTTGCAGACGCTCCACCTCCAACTTCAACATTAGTCTGTAAGATCTGTAAAGAACCTCCTGTTTGTGTAGCCTCTTGTGATGCAAAAATCTTTTACGTTTTTGGAGATGATACGCAAGAGCGTGCTTGCGTCCATGTAGGCAACCATAAACATCCTGCCAAGGTAGGAGACTATAGGGGCACGCGGAAGATAATCGACGATTTAATTGAACAACATGTTGACCGCAACCCGCAGGCTACCATTTCCAAAATAGTCTTGGAAACTAGCAAGGATGTTTTGGGTAACGTCTTGCTCCGCGAAGAAGACGACCCTCCCACCTTACTTTCTCTGGAACAGCTAGAGCCTATCTTCCAATACTGCAAGGAGCTCAACTCCCCTAACTTGAAAAACCGTGTCTACAGTTTCAAGTATTTACGCAGATATGGCGTTCTTGATGGCATCACTAAGCTCAGAGGGCTTAGCAATTGGGCCTACGTGCAACGAAACATGTTTCCAGGCCAAGGTGACGACTCCGACAAGGTCTTCATCTTCAAGATGTCCGAGGTGGGACCTGGCAGCGGTGTTGACCTTGTCCGCCGAATGCAACCTAGCGGCGATTTGGAGCACTCATGGATGATGTTTGACCACGTCAAACGAGTTGCCAACTGGACCACCATGGCCTGCCACGTGTACGACTCCTCTTACCAACGTGTACTCACCATTGCTTGCTGTGATTTCCAGTCTGAGGACAAAGATGCTCAACTCGTGTTCTGGAAGAACCTTAACCACGTCATGGGTAGGCATGGAATACACAAGCCGCAGTTCAAAGGTTTTATGGCGGATAGTGCTCAGGCCAATTGGAACGCTGTGCGTATCATCTACGGATCCGGAGACCCAAAGATACCCATGGAAGACCGCGAGCGAACGTGTTATTTCCATTGGGCGCAATCCTTAGAAAAACACACCAAACAATACATAGTGCACGAATTGCAAGATCAACACAAGAAATTGTGTATGCAGTACAAAGATGCACGGTCTGTGGCAGAGGCTGAAACACGTTACTTGGCAATCAAAGCCTGGTGGACATCTTCGGGTGCCACCTCTGACGCTGGCCTCCACCATTTGAACCACTGGCTTGCGTTTTGGCATTTCCGATATAGGCAATGGGGTGGATTCATGGAACTGGTAAGTATGCACTCTTTCATTCAAATTATTTAACTCTTTAAGGTTGCACTCTTATCTGTACGTCTAATGTAGTATCTAAACAATATTAAATCTTTAGCTTTTAAATTTTATGTGTTCATCATTGAGATTTATTTCAGCGTCTCAACAACTCCTTCGGAAAAATATATATATTTTTAGGGGATCTATGCGTTGCAGCAGGCATGGCCCACCACGACTCCTCCTTGCTCACTTGAGTTTCCGAACATTTCTAAACTAATTGCCTTCATGCAGGAGAAGAAATATTCTCCGGATGAACTAGCTGAAATGCCTTCTTGCAACCTTGCTGAGACCGTTCACAACAAATGGTTGCAAGCGTCCGGCAATAGGGGTGGCGATCTCTACGTAGCAGCCGTCGACGATTACGTTAGAGCATTCCTGCAAGTGGTGGGGTACTATCAATACCTCAAAGGTGGAGCGGGAGGCTCTGGACCCTCGAGAGAAGAACTTCGACTTCGCACAGCCCAACGCCGAGCTCACCGAACCGGGGATCCGACTTCCCTGAACGCAGCCGTCTTGAACATGCCCGGAGCCGAAGATTTCTGTACTCGAGACGCACACCTCGAAGGAGCTGAGGTTTTTGGGTCGAGGAAACGGAAGCCGGATCTTCCCCTTGGCGCCGAAGAAGAAACTCATAGGCCAGACACTGTTCATTTTTCACGCCCTCTAATGGGTCGGAGGGTGACACGTGCTCGTGGTCAAAATCTGAGTATCATCCATGAGGAAGTTCAAGTGGAAGTGGAACGACCAGCACAGCCCCCTGCCTCAACTGGCATAGATATTGGACGGGTGACGGCTGTGGAGGAGACTCGCGTGAATGAGAAGCTATGGCACATTGCCCGACTTAATAAGGTTTCTGCAAAAGCTTGTTGGGCGCTGATGGCTGTCACTCGAAAAAAATGTACATCCCGTATCGTCCAAAACGAGAAGAGCACACCAGCTCCCACATACACAGGCCTTTGGACCCACCCTCAAAAAGGCAACCAGAAGGTGGTGGAGCAGTTTTTTTTCTGTGCTGACGATATTGAGAGGTGTGTGAAGGGGTATCGTCGACGATGGATAGAGCCATTTTCGGATTACGAGGAACGACCTCCCATCCCGTCGGTTTGGCCTGTGAAGATAGGGACCAATCTCACACGTTCCGAGATTGAGGCGTTGGAGAATGCGGGATTTCAACTTCCCCAAAAGCAAAGCGTTCCTGTGAGCAGCACGTTCAACAGTTCAGCACCGCCACCGGATCTGTCACAGGTTCCAATGCCAGATAATGCGGACGTTTATCCTAAAACACGAAAGTCAAAGAACATGCGCCGCTCAATCACTTGTGCCAGTTCGAAGCACATGCAGAACATTGATTCCGCTAGAGCAATGAAGGCAAGTATTATGAAGGTAGTAATGATACCTCAACCCGGTTTTGGATGCGTTGTAACTTTGCAATCTAAACCAGCTCCCACGGAGTCAGTTTACCATCTCTCAATCAGTGCCTACCCAGACTGCAATTGTCCGGCGTTCAAAGAGACAATGGCTAAGCTAGGTAGACGCGGGTGTCCATTCCGACCTTGTAAGCATCTTTACTATCTCTACGTACAAGTCTGCAAACTAGAGGCCGACCATGACCTCTTCATGCATGCGCCTACACTCAGTTTCAAGGAGGTGAAAACAATTCTTGAAAGGGGGATCTTAGCCCATGCTACAGTTTAAAGTCAGCAACTTTATTTATTAGTCTCATATATATGTTATTTTTCATAAACGTGTATGACACACGTCACTCCATGTAATTTCACAATTTAGTGAATACGTATATATAAATATATATATATATATATATATATATATATATATATATATATATATTTTTTTTTTTCTATGTTAAATTTATGAATCACTTTGTACTTGTCTTCACTTGTGCTCTTCCGTGAACATGTGTCCTTGTAGTTCTCTTCAATGAAGTCATCTATTTTCCATATGTCAACACCATTATGCACGGTTATGGGTATTAAATTCCGCGGCCATAAGGCTCAAATATTCGAATATTCTGAGGAATATACCATGTACAATAATAATTTTTTATTGTTGGGAATTTTATTGCTAAAAATATAAACTCTACGCTCGAAATTCAGAAAATCTATGCTCTACGCTCTACGCTCTACGCTCATGCCCTAGCAACGCCCCAAAATATGTCATACCTTATCGTATCGCTCAAACTCTTCACACTCCTCTTGGCTGCAGTTTCGGCCAATGGGGGACACGTTCAACATGCCCATGCGGAATTCAATGAAAGTTCCTCTGTCAAGCCAACAACCAAGCATTAATGTGAAGCCCACAAGAAAATATTTGAAGGTTGTCCACCTAGTAACGAAGGACTGTAAACACATGACCACAATCACCAATGACTGGATCCCGCAAGATGCAATTACCTGACTTTTGCCATTGATTCATAACACTACAGCCAGGATTCTACTCAAGTAGGCAAAATCTTAACGCAGGAATTATATGAAGTCTAGTAATCTCAACCATATGGGTCTCCACTGAGATATTGTGTAAGAACTTTTGTGCAACTTCAATAGAATAACCTAATTGTTGTAACACAAGTCTTCCAGACTGGCATAGCATAATAACATTGTATTACACCCAGTGGACATTCTAATCAGACATTCCATATAGAAGGTATGAAGTTGCTAGCTCTGGGATATTGTCATCTTTTAAAGAAGATAGCTTCCACACATATGAATAAATAATACATTAATGCCATTCATATAGAGGCAGATTCCAGAAGCTCTTGATCATTTACCAAGCTGTTCTTGGAGGATGAGATTAGGAGAGAAATCAAGGTGTTACTAACCTTTTGATAGGAATATCAAGGTCAGCAATGTAGTGCAGGGCAAAGTTGATGAACTCCTGTATGCATGAACGATGTCAAGAATTCTAGTCAAATAGAAGCATTACCTAGTTTTCACGACAAGTAATTCCCAAGTAAATATAGAGATGTATCATAATCATAATTCTCCACAACAAATGACTGTTGGCACAAATTTGAAAGGAATATATAGAAAAGTCTTCATACCGGAAAGGTGATTTATAAGAATTGTAGGATGCAAATGCAGAGGTTATAATGTAAAAAGAGGAGACATAAAGAGGTTTAATACCTTCAGCTTTTCCTCACCGAGATGGGCTTTCAAACTCTGCACCCCCAACATAACCATTATTACAAACACAACATCAGGTTCCAACATCTAAAACAATCAAACAACCACTTGCAGCAATAAAGATGCTTAGTAAACATAAAGATGAAAGTTTTGAAGATCCCAACTTGATATTCTACGTTTGAGTATTTAACACAACAATAGAGGTCATCATGAAAAAAAATCTTAATTTAAACAACATTTTCAACTACTTTAATGCCTTTGACCCAAAAAAAACATGGTTGTAGTATACTAGAGCACTATTTTGGTCCACTTTACCATGCATGCACTTGGGTACTAGGGACAACTTTACCATAACAATGAGAAGGACAATATTTTCTCCTCTTCCACATAGGCATAAGTCAGTTAAACACTTGCCACCAAAAATGAATCTTTAGAGATATGTGGCCATGTTGTGGAAACTCCCAACCCCACAAATATTTTAAACTGTTAAACTGGATTGGGAATCATCTCATCGAGATAGCAATTGGATTCACAAAAATTGTCATTCATAATTTGATATTGGAAGTGGGAAGCAATAGTTACAAGAGGTCAAAGTGAGGCTGTACTTTTTGAAGTGAACCTAAAACGATGTTTAAATTTTCAACATATAATCCAATTTGAATGCAACACGTGTTTTTTATTGTCCATTTTGAACTACAAATCTTGCCATATACCATTGAAACCTAGGTACGACCACATAATACCCACATAATAGTACCTTAGGTATAGGTGTAGAGTTTGAAACCATTGAAGCTTAAGCAAACTTAGCCACAACAGGAGCGCCGGGGGAAAGAAGCAACCAAGGCCGAGGCTTGGACCCCCCCCAGTGGGAACGCAGACCGGTTCAGGAATGTGCCAGTGGACAATGGGAACGTGGGCCAACTCAGGAACGTGCATGCGGCCAGTGGGAATGAGGGCCAAGCTCGAGAACATAAGAGGCATGCCGCCCCGTATTTATAGGGCATGTGGCCAAATTAAATGGATGGATGAATTTCAAATGATATTTAACCAATAGATACCAAATGGTATGTAGTTAGGTGGAACATTTCAAGTAAGGTAGATTCGTAGAAATAGAATTAAGACTCTAAACTCAATATATAACTAGATACAATGCTAATTTTAGCTACAACTAACATTTATGAAATCTTACAAATATTTAGATGTTAAAAACTTTTTAAAGAGGCCAAGTTGAGGGCCATAATACACTTCATTTGCCCCGGACGAAGCTATTTTGCGAGCGGTGAGCGGTGAGCGATGAGCTGTGAGCAGTAACTATTGGATATTTTAGATCAAAATTTAGTTCAAAGTTGATTAATGATTTATGTAATCTTTTTTTGGTAATTTTTTTTTCTAATTATAATATAATTTGGGACCTATTACCGTGGAAATTTTGTCCGCCGTGATCAATGCAAATCTATTTTCTGGATGCACTTCATGAGTGGAAAATGATTAAATCTTCTGGTAGTTTGTTAGACGTCGTTAAAAGCAATTAGTTGTATTGTACTTTTAAAGGAAGTGTCCAACGTTTATATCCTGCAACTGAAAGATATTTAATGTTTACAAATTATGGGAGAGAAATTTATATGCTGCTTTGAGGCAGAAAACAACAGTGATACTCCAAATATCTTGTAGTTGCCCTTTTAGTCTCACTACTTCATGATTGAATAAAAGGTTGCATACATACGTTGCCATGATGAACAAAAAACTCTAAGAGGGCAAGTGCTTTAGTAAGCCACTCTCTAGAACTTGCTTCACTTCGTTGAAGCTAAAACTAGCTGCGTGTATGAAAGAATATGCTTTTGAATCCAAACCACAAATGACTGTAAACAAATAGTACAAGTGCTTACAGTTGGCCCATTGACCCCGCTTTCCAATAGCTTTTGTCGCCATCTCCTTTCTCATACGATCTTCGATTCTAACAATTGACCACTCCATCATCTTAGGAATGAATGAAGCCTTAGAGAGGGTCTCCAGAAGATGTAGGGTGCTTAAGTACTATCAAACGTAATGAAATTACCAGTGATTAATGGACAAATTTACCCCCGAGTAAGTACTCGAAATATAAAACTGTAAGAAAATTTGGTCCAAGCTTGCTAAATACAAAAAGCAACAAGGTAATATCTAATTCAATAACATGGAAGATGGTTGATTTATGCATGTATACTAGCTTTAATTGAGTAGGAACCAGTCCAAGTCACTGCCAGCATGCGAAAATGGCTGACACCATGATGGCAGTAAAGATCAAGGATAGAACAAGAATCTCATATGTTAGAATGACGGTGATTACCAATAATAAGGCTGACTCAAATCCTTTCAATATATTGTAGTACTCAATTTATAGAAGGCTCACATTTACAACCTCTTTAACTACTTTATAAAGAATTGTTGTGAATGTACGCCGATAATCAAAGTCTGCGCTTTACTAATATGGATGTTGCTAAACTTTAATGCGTGGACAACTGGAAAGCTTAAACTAATATTTTGAAATGGAAATTGTTAGCTGGTGTGATATCGAAAATACCTGCTATTGCCTGTAATCGCGGTGACATATTGTGGGTTGAAGTGCTTGCATTCTGAATGTGGAGTTAGGGGGGCGGGTCAAATTTCAGAAATTTTGGTGTGGCTGATTTAGAGATGGGCAAGGTTAGGTTTCATTTATGAAATCTAGATAAGTCTTGATAGGAGGGTGGGGGAGGCCTCGGTTTTGAGGGCATGTCATATTGTAGGTTGAGATGATTGCAATCTAAATTTGTGGAAAGGGGGGCGGGTGCCATTTCTGGGTTGCCTAAGGGCACCTTTAGGAGGTAGGGGAAGAGGCCTCGGATCTGAGGCCTCTTTTGGTTGTACGTTTGTGCTTGAAAATTTCAGAATGTGATGTGCACATTTGTTTGCTCTAGGCCTTCCAGAGTCTGATTTTATCCTCGACTCAAAGATAAATGTCTACGTGCTTTCATTTCAAATTTTGCATGACATGCGATATTCGTTATATCGCGACATTCCAGAGTCTCATTTTATCCTCGACTCAAAGATAAATATCTACGTGCTTTCATTTCAAATTTCGCATGACATGCGATATTCGTTATATCGCGACATTCTTGAGTGTCATTTTATCCCCAACTCAAAGATAAATGTCTATGTTCATTCATTTCAAATTTTGCATGACATGCGATATTCGTTATATCGCGACATTCCAGAGTCTCATTTTATCCTCGACTCAAAGATAAATATCTACGTGCTTTCATTTCAAATTTCGCATGACATGCGATATTCGTTATATCGCGACATTCCTGAGTGTCATTTTATCCTCGACGCTGTGAGGCCAAACCACCCACCCTTATGCGTCCTAGTCCGGGTGGGGGAATGGGGATCACATTCATGTATGAATAACTCCTTATTTCCAACGTCGTAAAAATACATCACATCTTCCATCAACTTTGGCACACCGATTTATTCCATAATACGAGTACAAGCATTTAAAAATGCTATTCTCTATGGGTTCCCTTCTTCCTACACTAATTTACAAACCAATCCTCAAGTCCCTCCAAAAGCTCATCCCATTATGCCCCCCCTCTAATTTATATGAGGCCAAACCGCCCTAATTTACTAATGAGTTACATTCCTAGTCTAATCTCTTCCCCCCTTCCTAATTAACTAGCCCACCATAATAAATGACCTTAGTACCCATGGCCCCTTCTATACCTGGGCTGAGCTCCTAACCGGTCTGTGACTGGTCCATAACCGGTCCTTCAACCAACTTCCAACTTAGCCTCACAGTTAGCAAATCCAGCTCCCCTTCAACCAGTCTCCGAGTTAGTCTAACAGTTGCGAGTGCAGCTCCCCTTCACCCAGCTCTCCGAGCTTAGCTTTTACAGTTAGCTAGTGCCGGCAGCTCCCTTTCAACCAGCTCTCCGAGCTAGTCTAACAGTTGCAAGTGGAGCTCAATCTTCAAGCAGCTTCGAGCTAGTCTAACAGTTGCAAGTGCAACTCAATCTTAAACCGGTCTCCGAGCTAGTCTAACAGTTGCAAGTGCAGCTCAATCTTCAACCAGCTTCCTCCGAGCTAGTCTAACAATTGCGAGTGCAGCTCAATCTTCAACCAGTTTCCTCCGAGCTCGTCTAACAGTTGCGAGTGCAGCTCCCCTTCACCCAGCTCTCCGAGCTTAGCTTTTACAGTTAGCTAGCGCCGACTCAAACCTTCAACCAGCTTCCTCCGAGCTCCTTGAGCTCTTCCTCCCGCTCCACACACACCAAAAGGAAAGAGAGACACACCCACAACCGAGAGAGCTTAACCCCTCACTTCTCTCTTACTTAGTAGGACTTCCTCTTATCCACTAAACCCTCACCCCCTAAACCAACAAGATAGGTCCCAATTCAAACACTTAACCCCAAGGCCCTTCCCCTTGCTTCACCAATACACCACTCACTTAACCAAAACACACCTTAATACCACTAAGCTTCTAATTAACCACACAAAATAAGCCTAAGGCCTAAAACATAACTCCTCACACTTTTTTTAATACATTTAATTGTTTCAATACGAATTCAAATGCAATTCTAAGTAAACTCTAAACATAAAACAAATATGAGCAACCATTTTGGGCTCATAGACGCAAAGATAAATATCTACGTGCTTTCATTTCAAATTTTGCATGACATGCGATACTCGTTATATCGCGACATTCCAAAGTCTCATTGTAAGTTTGTGCTTGAAAATTTCAGAGTATGATGTGCACATTTGTTTGCTCTCGGGCATTTCTGGGTTGCCTAAGGGCACCGTTGGGAGGTAGGAGAAGAGGCCTCGGATCCAAGGCCTCTTTCGGTTGTACGTTTGTCGTTGAAAATTTCAGAATGTGATGTGCACATTTGTTTGCTCTCGGCCATTTCTGGGTTGCCTAACTACACTTGTGGGAGCTAGGGGAAGAGGCCTCGGATTCGAGGCCTCTTTTGGTTGTAAGTTTGTGCTTGAAGATTTCAGAGTGTGATGTGCATATTTGTTTGCTCTCGGCCATTTCTGGGTTGCCTAACTGCACATGTGGGAGCTAGGGGAAGAGGCTTGGGATCCGAGGCCTCTTTTGGTTGTAAGTTTGCGCTTGAAAATTTCAGAGTGTGATGTGCACATTTGTTTGCTCTCGGGCCATTTTTGGGTTGCCTAAGGGCACCGTTAGGAGGTAGGAGAAGAGGCCTCGGATCCGAGGCCTCTTTTGGTTGTACGTTTGTGCTTGCAAATTTCAGAATGTGATGTGCACATTTGTTTGCTCTCGGCCATTTCTGGGTTGCCTAACTGCACCTGTGGGAGCTAGGGGAAGATGCCTCGGATCCGAGGACTCTTTTGGTTGTGAGTTTGTGCTTGCAAATTTTAGAGTGTGATGTGCACATTTGTTTGCTCTCGGGCATTTTTGGGTTGCCTAAGGGCACCGTTAGGAGGTAGGAGAAGAGGCCTCAGATCCGAGGCCTCTTTTGGTTGTACGTTTGTGGTTGAAAATTTCAGAATGTGATGTACACATTTGTTTGCTCTCGGGCATTTCTGGGTTGCCTAACTGCACCTGTGGGAGCTAGGGGAAGAGGCCTCGGATCCGAGGCCTCTTTTGGTTGTGAGTTTGTGCTTGCAAATTTTAGAGTGTGATGTGCACATTTGTTTGCTCTCGGGCATTTCTGGGTTGCCTAAGGGCACCGTTAGGAGGTAGGAGAAGAGGCCTCGGATCCGAGGCCTCTTTTGGTTGTACGTTTGTGGTTGAAAATTTCAGAATGTGATGTGCACATTTATTTGCTCTCGGGCATTTATGGGTTGCCTAACTGCACCTGTGGGAGCTAGGGGAAAAGGCCTCGGATCCGAGGCCTCTTTTGGTTGTGAGTTTGTGCTTGCAAATTTTAGAGTGTGATGTGCACATTTGTTTGCTCTCGGGCATTTCTGGGTTGCCTAACTGCACCTGTGGGAGCTAGGGGAAGAGGCCTCCGATCCGAGGCCTCTTTTGGTTGTAAATTTGTGTTTGAAGATTTCAGAATGTGATGTGCACATTTGTTTGCTCTCGGCCATTTTTGGGTTGCCTAACTGCACCTGTGGGAGCTAGGAGAAGAGGCCTCAGATCCGAGGCCTCTTTTGGTTGTAAGTTTGTGCTTGAAAATTTCAAAGTATAATGTGCACATTTGTTTGCTCTGGCCAATTCAAGGTTGCCTAAGAGCACCGTTAGCAGGTAGGAGAAGAGGCCTCAGATCCGAGGCCTCTTTTGGTTGTACGTTTGTGGTTGAAAATTTCAGAATGTGATGTGCATATTTGTTTGCTCTCGGCCATTTTTGGGTTGCCTAACTGCACCTATGGGAGCTAGGGGAAGAGGCCTCGGATCCAAGGCCTCTTTGGTTGTAAGTTTGTGCTTGCAAATTTCAGAGTGTGATGTGCACATTTGTTTGCTCTCGGCCATTGTTGGGTTGCCTAACTGCACCTGTGGGAGCTAGGAGAAGAGGCCTCGGATCCGAGGCCTCTTTTGGTTGTAAGTTTGTGCTTGAAGATTTCAGAGTGTGATGTGCATATTTGTTTGCTCTCGGCCATTTCTGGGTTGCCTAACAGCACCTGTGGGAGCTAGGGGAAGAGGCCTCGGATTCGAGGACTCTTTTGGTTGTAAGTTTGTGCTTGAAAATTTCACAGTGTGATGTGCACATTTGTTTGCTCTCGGGCATTTTTGGGTTGCCTAAGGGCACCGTTAGGAGGTAGGAGAAGAGGCCTCGGATCCGAGGCCTCTTTTGGTTGTACGTTTGTGGTTGAAAATTTCAGAATGTGATGTACATATTTGTTTGCTCTCGGGCATTTCTGGGTTGCCTAACTGCACCTGTGGGAGCTAGGGGAAGAGGCCTCGGATCCGAGGCCTCTTTTGGTTGTGAGTTTGTGCTTGCAAATTTTAGAGTGTGATGTGCACATTTGTTTGCTCTCGGGCATTTCTGGGTTGCCTAAGGGCACCGTTAGGAGGTAGGAGAAGAGGCCTCGGATCCGAGGCCTCTTTTGGTTGTACGTTTGTGGTTGAAAATTTCAGAATGTGATGTGCACATTTGTTTGCTCTCGGGCATTTATGGGTTGCCTAACTGCACCTGTGGGAGCTAGGGGAAAAGGCCTCGGATCCGAGGCCTCTTTTGGTTGTGAGTTTGTGCTTGCAAATTTCAGAGTGTGATGTGCACATTTGTTTGCTCTCGGGCATTTTTGGGTTGCCTAACTGCACCTGTGGGAGCTAGGGGAAGAGGCCTCGGATCCGAGGCCTCTTTTGGTTGTAAATTTGTGTTTGAAGATTTCAGAATGTGATGTGCATATTTGTTTGCTCTCGGCCATTTTTGGGTTGCCTAACTGCACCTGTGGGAGCTAGGGGAAGATGCCTCGGATCCGAGGCCTCTGTTGGTTGTGAGTTTGTGCTTGCAAATTTTAGAGTGTGATGTGCACATTTGTTTGCTCTCGGGCATTTCTGGGTTGCCTAACTGCACCTGTGGGAGCTAGGGGAAGAGGCCTGGGATCCGAGGCCTCTTTTGGTTGTAAATGTGTGTTTGAAGATTTCAGAATGTGATGTGCACATTTGTTTGCTCTCGGCCATTTTTGGGTTGCCTAACTGCACATGTGGGAGCTAGGAGAAGAGGCCTCGGATCCGAGGCCTCTTTTGGTTGTAAGTTTGTGCTTGAAGATTTCAAAGTGTAATGTGCACATTTGTTTGCTCTGGCCAATTCAAGGTTGCCTAAGGGCACCGTTAGCAAGTAGGAGAAGAGGCCTCGGATCCGAGGCCTCTTTTGGTTGTACGTTTGTGGTTGAAAATTTCAGAATGTGATGTGCACATTTGTTTGCTCTCGGCCATTTCTGGGTTGCTTAACTGCACCTGTGGGAGCTAGGGGAAAAGGCCTCGGATCCAAGGCCTCTTTTGGTTGTAAGTTTGTGCTTGCAAATTTTAGAGTGTGATGTGCACATTTGTTTGCTCTCGGGCATTTCTAGGTTGCCTAACTGCACCTGTGGGAGCTAGGGGAAGAGGCCTGGGATCCGAGGCCTCTTTTGGTTGTAAATTTGTGTTAGAAGATTTCAGAATGTGATGTGCACATTTGTTTGCTCTCGGCCATTTTTGGGTTGCTTAACTGCACCTGTGGGAGCTAGGGGAAGAGGCCTTGGATCTGAGGCCTCTTTTGGAGAAGGTTTTTGCTGGGCTAAGAAGACCCCTGCAGCTTCAAAACCCCATAAATTTGTCATATAATCTTCAATTCTAAGAATTGACCATTCCATCGGCATCTACATTTCACGTAGATGCCGATGAACTACTCTCTTGCCCCATTCAAGCAAGTACAAATGAAGTTATGCCAATTCAAAGGTTCGCAATCCCGGGAGCCACTCCCATGCCACTAGAGAGGAGGCCTCGGATCCGAGGCCTCCGTTTGGAGAAGATTTTTGCTTTGTAAATCTACATGAAATGTCTACTTGACTTTGCTTCAGGCCTTGTTCTACTTTGTGTAGGTGAATATCTGAGAGGTTGGGAAGGAGGCTTTGGATCCGAGGCCTCTTTTTCGAGAAGGTTTTGCTTTGTAAATCTTGATGAAATGTGTGATTGACTTTGGTCTCGGCATTGGTATGATTTGTGTAGGTGAATATGTGTGAGGTTGGGGAGGAGGCCTCGGATCCGAGGCCTTCTTTTGGAGAAGGTTTTTGCTCGGCAAAGAGGACCCCAACAGCTTCAAAACAACATAACTTTCTCATACATTCTTTGATTCCAACAATTGACCACTCCATCGGCATCTACGTTTCATGTAGATGCCGATGGACTACTCACTTGCCCGATTCGGGCATGTACAAATGAAGTTATGCCAATTTAAAGGTTCGGAGTCCACTCCTAGGCCACTGGGGAGGAGGCCTCGGATCCGAGGCCTCTTTTTGGAGAAGGTTTTTGCTTTGAAAATCTACATGAAATGTGTAGTTCACTTTGCTCTAGGCCTTGCTCTACTTTGTGTTGGTGAATATATATGCCAATTTAAAGGTTCGGAGTCCACTCCTAGGCCACTGGGGAGGAGGCCTCGGATCCGAGGCCTCCTTTTGGAGAAGGTTTTTGCTTTGTAAATCTACATGAAATGTGCACTTGACTTTGCTCTAGTCCTTGCTCTACTTTGTGTTGGTGAATATATAAGAGGTTTAAGAGAAGTCCTCGGATCCGAGGCCTTTTTTTTAAGAGGGTTTTTGTTTTGTAAATTTACATGAAAAGTGTGGTTGACTTTGCTCTCGGCATTGGTATGCTTTGTGTTGGTGAATATGTGTGAGGTTGGGGAGGAGCCCTCGGATCCGAGGCCTCTTTTTAGAGAAGTTTTTTTCTGGGCCAAGAGGACCCCAACAGCTTCAAAACCCCATAACTTTCTCATACATTCTTTGATTCCAACAATTGACCACTCCATCGTCATCTACGTTTCATGTAGATACCGATGGACTACTCATTTGTTCGATTCGGGCAAGTACAAATGAAGTTATCCCAATTTAAAGGTTCAGAGTGCACTCCTAGGCCACTGGGGAGGAGGCCTCGGATCCGAGGCCTCTTTTTGAAGAGGGTTTTTGTTTTGTAAATGTACATGAAGAATGTGCTTATCTTTGCTCACGGCTTTGGTTTTCTTTGTGTAGGTGAATATGTGAGAGGTTGGGAAGGAGGCCTCGGATCCGAGGCCTTTTTTTCGAGAAGATTTTGCTTTGTAAATCTTGATGAAATGTATGATTGACTTTTCTCTCGGCCTTGGTTTTCTTTGTGTAGGTCAATATGTGAGAGGTTGGGGAGGAGGCCTCGGATCCGAGGCCTCTTTTTGAAGAGGGTTTTTGTTTTGTAAATGTACATGAAAAATGTGCTTAATTTTGCTCACGGCTTTGGTTTTCTTTGTGTAGGTGAATATGTGAGAAGTGGGGAAGGAGGCCTCGGATCCGAGGCCTCTTTTTCAAAAAAGTTTTTCCTTTCTAAATCTCGATGAAATGTGTGATTGACTTGCTCTCGGCCTTGGTATGCTTTGTGTAGGTGAATATGTGAGAGGTTGGAGATAAGGCCTCGGATCCGAGGCCTCTTTTTGAAGAGGGTTTTTGTTTTGTAAATTTACATGAAAAGTGTGCTTGACTTTGCTCACGGCCTCGGTTTTTTTTTTGTAGGTGAATATATGAGAGGTTGGGAAGAAGGCCTCGGATCCGAGGCCTCCTTTTGGAGAAGGTTTTTTCTTTATAAATCTTCATGAAATGTGTACTTGACTTTGGTCGAGTCCTTGCTCTACTTTGTAATGGTGAATATGTAAGAGGTTGGGGAGAAGTCCTCGGATCCGAGGCCTCTTTTTAAAGAGGATTTTTGTTTTGTAAATGTACATGAAAAATGTGCTCAAATTTGCTTACGGGTTTGGTTTTTCTTTGTGTAGGTGAATATGTGAGAAGTTGGGAAGGAGGCCTCGGATCCGAGGCTTATTTTTCGAGAAGGTTTTGCTTTGTAAATCTTGATGAAATGTATGATTCACTTTGCTCACGGCCTTGGTGTGCTTTGTGTTGGTGAATATGTGAGAGGTTGGGAAAGAGGCCTCGAATCCGAGGCCTTTTTTTCGAGAAGATTTTGCTTTGTAAATCTTGATGAAATGTATGATTGACTTTTCTCTCGGCCTTGGTTTTCTTTGTGTAGGTGAATATGTGACAGGTTGGGGAGGAGGCCTCGGATCCAAGGCCTCTTTTTGAAGATGGTTTTAGTTTTGTAAATGTACATGAAAAATGTGCTTGACTTTGCTCACGGCCTTGGTGTGCTTTATGTAGGTGAATATGTGAGAGGTTGGGAAGGAGGCCTCAAATCCGAGGCCTTTTTTTCGAGAAGATTTTGCTTTGTAAATCTTGATGAAATGTATGATTGACTTTTCTCTCGGCCTTGGTTTGCTTTGTGTAGGTGCATATGTGAGAGGTTGGTGAGGAGGCCTCGGATCCGAGGCCTCTTTTTCGAAAAGATTTTTGCTTTGTAATTCTCGATGAAATGTGTGATTGACTTTGTTCTCGGCCTTGGTATGCTTTGTGTAGGTGAATATGTGAGAGGTTGGGGAGGAGGCCTCGGATCCGAGGCCTCTTTTGGTTGTAAGTTTGTGCTTGGAAATTTTTGAGTGGGATGTGCACATTTGTTTGCTCTCGCCCATTTTTGGGTTGCCTTAGGGCACCTGTAGGAGCTAGGGGAAGAGGCCTCGGATCCGAGGCCTTTTTTGGTTCAAAGTTTGTGCTTGAAAATTTCAGAGTGGGATGTGCACATTTGTTTGCTCTCGGCCATTTTTGGGTTGCCTAAGGGCACCTGTAGGAGGTAGGGGAAGAGGCCTCGGATCAAAGGCGTCTTTTGATTCTAAGTTTTTGCTTGAAAAGTTCAGAATGTGAAGTGCAGATTAGTTTGCTCTTGGCCTTCCAGAGTCTCAATTATCCTCGACTCGAAGATAAATGTCTACGTGCTTTAATTTCAAATTTTGCATGACTTGCGATATTTGTTATATCTCGACATTGCAAAGTTTCATTTATCCTCGTTTCGAAGTTAAATGTCTATGTACTTTAATTTCAAAATTTGGATGCCTTGCGATATTTGTTACATGGCGCCATTCCAGAGTCTCATTTATCCTCGACTCGAAGATAAATGTCTGCGTGCTTTAATTTCAAAATTTGCATGCTTTGCGATATTTGTTACATCGAGACATTCCAGAGTTTCATTTATCCTTGACTCGAAGATAAATGTCTGCGTGCTTTAATTTCAAAATTTGCATGCTTTGCGATATTTGTTACATCGCGACATTCCAGAGCCCCATTTATCCTCAACTCGAAGATAAATGTCTACGTGCTTTAATTTCAAAATCTGCATGCCTTGCGATATTCGTTATATCGTGACATTGCAGACTGGCTTCACAAGGCATCATTTTGGGCTCATGTATATCCATTCATTGGCCTTCTTAATTTTGTTTTTATTCCTCTTGTTTCATATCTAATTTCTCTCTCTCTCTAGCTCCCTCATTGCAGTTGGAGAAAGAAGTCTCGGTCCAGATTGAATCATTTCAGGACGACCTCACCGTCGATATCGATTGGGACGTATCGGAGAGTATCTTGCGCCCTCGTGAATATGTTGATCACTGGAGGATTCTCCTTTGGGACAAAGCTTTCAAGCCTTACCTCAGTGATAAGCCTTACATTCCATTTTCCAAAGGGGCTAATCTCTTGGAGTTCGAGGAGGGTACTCTGGCTAACAAGCGTGTCGCTTATCGGTAATGCACTTATCCTTCATTTTTGCTCTTCATTCCTTACTCTTGTGCACTTCATTTCATGCATTCTCGCACTCCATTTCCTGCTATTTCCCATGTTAATCTTACTTTTTTTTAGTTATATCATGAGAGAGTTGGTTGCAAAGAATGCATTGGCATCATCTTCCTTGCCCACCTGCCTCTCGGACTGGGTGAACGTGCTTTCTAGCCTCTGCATGTACACGACCACGCAAACAACCAAGTTCCCTGCATCTCACTTGCAGGTTGGGAGATGGTATTTGGATTGTTCTGGAGGATTTGTGCCTGGGGAAGAGAAGCCTCTTTTTGCCAGCCTTGTGAGCAGTGCTCCCGAGGAGAACATTGTCACCTTTGAGGAGCTCGACATCGTTGAGCTTCCTCCTCCTCCGCCTAAGGCACCAAAGGGAAAGAGCAGAGCAAAGAAGACCGCCACTCAAGCCTCTTCCCAAGTTGTCACTCGGTTTGCTTCAAAGACCCCCGTTGAACCACTCGCCTTTCTACGGAGTCCATCTAGCGCTCCCTCCGTTGCTTCATCAGTTGCCCCTTTTGGTACTCCCTCAGCCTTTGGTCCCCAATCTATTGCTACTCCTTCACTCAATGGCACTTCTCTTCTCTCCTTGCCTTGCAAGAGGAAGGCCGTTCTCTTGGATACGAGTGCCACATCTTCGAAGTCACCTAACACGCTTGCCCTCATCAAAAATGTGGACATGGTGCAACTCATGCTGGATTCTGAGCTTGTAGGAGGTCACCTCCCAACATATACCCGCATCTAGGAGTTCATTGCCAAGGTTTGTATGTTTCCCTTCGTCATTTTTTAGGCTTCTTTCCTTTTGGTTTGATTTTTTTTCTTTTGCTCTTGTTTTCTCATGAAGTTTTAATTGCAAGTTGGGGCAAGTTGTTCTCGTGTGAACGCCTCCAAAGCCATTTGAACTTCCCTCGTATGCTAGTGCCATGGCGGATTGTTTTGCTAAGGCAGAGTCCCCACCTCCTCATCGCGTTCGTCATTTCTTGTGTGGGACACGAAATCTATTTTTGTTAGAAGCAAAGGAGGGTGAGGAGCATGATAGGGAATGTTGTCCAAGCCCTTAGTTTATCATTTTGGTTTTGGAGATTATAACTCCTTTCTTTTGTTGTTTTCCAGATTTCATAAGACTTGTGTGTTGGTTTTATTTTCGATTTCCAGTGCAAGTCTCTTATTTTCTCTTCTTCATTATTTCATTTTGGTAATGTCAGCCCTGATTGCATTCTTCATTTATTCTTGTTAATAATTTCAGTTTTTGGATTAGCCCTTAAGTATTAACGGATTGAGGTTGCAATGCTCTTTGTTATTGTAATTTATGTTTTGCTCTTGCTAAATCCTACTACTGACGTCAGCCCTAATTTATGTTCATTTCAACGGACTTGGACTCCCTTTTCAACAAATGTTTCTAAAAATACATCCAAATTCCACGGTAATACATCCACCTTCTATCGATTTTTTTTACAAAAATCTCAAATCTCCAAACTCCAAACTCCGCTCTACGCTCACATAGTTAAGTTTCCCATAGAAATTATCAAAATTGCCATTGAGTTACTGCTCACCGCTCACCGCTCACTGCTCACTGCTCACTGCTCACTGATTAGTTTTTCCCCTTTTATGAATGATAAGCACCCGCGGTGCATTAGCAATATAACATTAGGGTTAGGCGCCCGTGGTGCATTCGGATCCTTTATTGAAAATTAGGCACCCGCGGTGCATTAGAAAACTAACCTTAGAATTAGGCACCCGTGGTGCAATCGAATCTGAACAAGAGTGATAGGCACCCGTGGTGCATTAGGGCCGAATTAACATCCGCGGGAAATTTATATAGTGTTGGGGAAAAAAGACTTACGAAATTCAAGCAAGGTGGAAAGGCAAAAGTTTTAGAAAAGGAAAAATACATCAAAATTTGAAGACCCTTAGGAACTAAGGAACTTAAAGAATTTTACGGGGTTGAGGACCTATGTGACTTAAAGAAAAGTTATTGGATTTACATAAGAAAGAGGACTTGACGAAAATCGTGATATAGAGCCTCAAAGGAAATTCTCGGGTGGATCGTTAAAGTATGTGACAAAGTACTAATGCTTGAGTGTTGAAGAGACCTAAAATTACCTACCAATATTCTCAAGTAACATTGGATTTGAGGAACTAAGGTTAGCCTACCGAAAATGATATATGAAATCTAATCCGACGGATACGAAGCCATCAAGTGAAGGACAAAAGAGAAGCCGTCAAGTAGGCTAAATCAACCGCCACCTTGCCATCAACATACACTAAGATTTAACATCATAATACACTTCACATCAATCTAAGGAAATTTTAGGGGATTAAGGAGGTTACTTAGGAATATATGTGAGCGTTGACCAAGTACTTCCCCTTTGAAAATACATTTGGGGATGTATGTGAATATTAATTAAGTACCTTCAAGATTAAGATTACATATAATCGGGTTGATATGCACTTGTGAATGATGCAGTTAGTAAGAATTCCATGTCATCGAGCGTTTCCCATCAACCTAAGTGGATTTGAATTAACGAGGGAATATTCTTGCCTCTCAATTTGATGCTTATGCAAAGATCTCGATTGAATGAATATGGTTATAAGTCATTCAAATTATGAAAGATATAAGAGTAATTACACACGGTAGTGGACATTGGGAAATAAGAACGGATTATGCTCCAAAAGACTCTTAACCTTGACATTAGGATTTAGGGGAATATGAACTTGTAAACCTAGGGCATCTATCCCTTGGGGAATTCTTGAAAACTTATACAGGGAATGTTATACCAGTCTAAGTACCAATTCTAAACTGCATATGACCACCTTCAGGGAATTGGAAATTATGAACAAACTAGTTTGGATAGGAGTAATGTTCATGTAACCGGTCAGCAACGGGTTACACCGTCTAAATTTGAGGGTTGAAGGTGACTTCGACATTTTGGTAACCATTCCAACAAATGCATAACCCAATTACAAGTCTTTCATGTGGTTCTCAAAAAAAACATGCACAATATATGGAAGATTCAAGAATCACAAGACTCACTAAGGTTGAGGCATGTATAAAGTAAGAGAATTTGCATTTGTTTAGGAGGAGTAATAGAGGGGAATTATTTTTCTTGCAGAGAGAAACATAGTCTAAGGAGAATGCATGTTTTAAGTTTCATTTGCATGAATATGCAAATTGCTACAAATTTTGAAGTGGCAAAGTTTAGGGTAACACACTATCAATGTATAGGTTAACCCATAACCGCTCGTCTAAATGCTAACTCATGGCTACGAGAGTTGTCAAAACTATTATGAGAGTAATCAATCACAAGCCGCCACCACATAAACTCTGACTCCGTTTGCCTAAATTTTATTTATTTCATTCATGTCAGCATTACATGACCCCAACTGAGCAGTTAAATGGACATGGTCAACTATGAATGCCTCGACCTTATGTACTCATCATATAGATACTTGGCAAGGCGTGCCACTAGCACATGAACAACCTACTCCAAAATTTTGACGTAAATTGGATCATTTCTGGATTGATCGTGTTATGGAGGTTAAACAACCCATTAGTCAACCTCACCGGCTCGTTAAGTATTAATGAGACCCATGTGGGAATCTAGCTAAATCCGGTTAGGCTTCACCGGCATTTATACTAGTCACATGGGTTAGACTTAACCGTAGTCGCCGGTATAAAGTAAAGGATAACCACCACATTAAGGTCCATGGTATCTTCTATTAAGAGCATATTCCGAGATAATGAACTTATCTCAAGTGAGTAAGCTAGTCTACTATAGGTTGGATTAGACACGTGTCCCTACTAAGGGCCGACTTGGAAATGTATATAAGGGCACATCCAAAGAAGTAAACTTCACTTGAAGAACTTGTATTTCGAACCTCTGATTCCACTTAGAACCAACCTATTCTCATCTCTTTAACACGTTATCAGCACACTCCTAGCTTCTCACTTAGACAAGTTCCAAGCATTAGACTTGATTTTGAGAGCACTCTTGATCATACTTAGTTGATACATTTTGAGAGAAGGAAGTTTGCTTGTGTTTAGTTTTCTCTACAAGTATATACTGAGCTACCTATAGCACTGTTATATAGTTCGAACTATCCACACTTAGAGATACAATCTCTACTTGCTTTATACTTGCTTTATATTTGCTTTTCTGGACTTCTCAAGCTAGTACTAAAGTACTGTCTGAAATACTAACTATTTTTGTTGTTGGACCATAGCTACATAACTGTTATAATGCCAAAATTTAGTCGCAACCAATAGAGTAGTATTTTCTATCTCATACTCTACTTTCCTATATTCTGATACAGTACAGATATACCGAAATACTGCCCAAAATACAGTACATATACAATACATACAATGCAGATACATTACATATATACCGAAATATGTTCTTAGAAGATTAGCTTACAAATTATGTATATATCTTCTGATCACTACTTAGTTAGCTTATTTTTGCTGTAGAAGTATACCTGAAGCTAGAACTGTACACTAACTACATAAATACAGTCAATTTTCTCTCTTTAGACCTTCTGATCTCACTATAGAAACGTCATAATGCTGAAATTTCACTAGAAAATATAGCAATCACCTATCTGAACTACATTTATACTAACCATTCAAGTATAAAGATGAAGGTCGTTAACTTACTTTCTGTTATTCTGTCTCTGTTATTTCCAATATTGAAGTTTCTGCAGGTATGTTTTCTGGTTTTACTATATACAGAAATGTCATAATGCCGAAATTTTCATTTTCTGAAGTTTTTCTTTTGTGGTGTAGGATATGATTTACCTACATTCTACCTACTTTATAAACATATATCTACGTATATAAACCTATATACCTATTGTTTTATACTAACATGTCACCAGTAGTATACTCAAATATGAGGTAAGTCATCTATACTTAACCTCATTTTTTTTACTGATTTCAGTTATTCCGTTTATATTTTGACTTTATAACACAATACAGACTATATAGCACCACTGAAACTCACTTTGCTACGAAAATAGCCGTACCTAACTTTATATTAACTCTAAACTTAGTTCAGACTTAAGTACATGCTACCTGAAATAAAGTCTACATGTAAGGACAAATTTCATATTAGATACGCTAACTACGCCTACAGAAACTAATTAACTACAGATCAGACCCTTAAATCTAATTGTACTAGACCTGGACTAACGTTTATTTCAGTAGCTAGTAGGTTACAAACAAAATAATATAAATCTGTAACTGGATGGACCAGGTTACAACCATGTCTACCAAAACTAACTTCAAAGAGTTTAAAACTCAATCACTATTGTTTGAACCACTAACCTCTACTGGCACAAACTTTGCTGAGTGGACTAATGATGCTATGATACTCCTACAATCTGAGAACATAGCTAGGGCTGTCAGCACAGATCCCATTCCATAAACAGAGCAGCCGCTACCACCTACTGCCAAATGGCACACATTCATGATTCTACGCCGACATCTTGACCACGCGTTGCGAATCCAGTACTTGCACATCAACGACCCAGCTGATCTCTGGACCGAACTCAAAGCTCGCTTTGATCATCAGCAAGCATTGTACCTGCCGCAAGCAAGATCGGATTGGACCAACCTACGCGTCCTGGATTTTCCACACTTCGCCGCATACGACGAGGAAATGCACCGAATCATCTCACAACTCCGAATGGGTGGCCAAGAGATTACAGAAGCTGAGATGATCGAGAAGACCCTGTCAACATTTCCACCCGCAACGCCCATCCTCTCCCAGCAGTACCGGAACATGACGTACACGAAATACGCCAAGCTGATGTCGCACCTGCTCTTAGCCGAGAAGCAACATCAAATACTACTCCGAAACGCCGAATCAAGACCGGCAAGGGAGGTGCACAACACGATCGCCAAAATCGAAGCCGCGGAACCAGCGGAGCCGAACAAACCAACGGGAGCACCCGCGGGAGGAGGAGGATCGCGGAGAGACAACCGGCATGAGGATCATCACGCCGAGATCCACGTTGCCGAGGCATCACGAAGACCACCTAGAGGTTCTCTCCGTAAACCTAACCCAAAATGGCATAGAAACCCCGCAACAGGTTACCAAAACAAACCAAGGAATTACCAGCCTAGGTTTGACCAACGCAAACAAGTACAAGGTAATTGCCACAAATGTGGGAAGAAAGGTCATTTTGCAAATGATTGAAGGGCATCCCAATACTTGGTAGAACTGTATAGAGAGGTGCAACAGTTACGCAATAAACCACGACAGAACTATAACTTTGAAGCATCAGACCTTCCGGACCTGGATTATGAGGTCGAGAATTACATGACTGTCTATGAGGAGACCACGCCAAACCAGGACGTGGCCCTCCTAGACAGTGGATCAACCCATACAATTCTCACAAAGGCAGAATTCTTCCACTTTCAAAGTGAGAAGTCCTGGCAATATTGTAAAATTTTGACAATGGCCGGAAGCCGAACCCTACGGTTCAGGGAGGGCCGGGCAACAATCGTCTTGTCCGGGGGATTCCCCCTCAATTGCGAGAAAGTAATGTACACCCCAGATGCGCCGAGAAGCCTGATCAGCTATCGGGATCTGAGGGCGAGGAATATCCACGCCTGCACGAAGATGCACGGTGATGAAGAAGTCATCGAACTTAGGCAAGGACCAAAGGTCCTTGCCACCGCTAGCGCGGGCTCCGATGGACTTTACAAGGTTGCCATAAAACCCTTGGCATCTAGCCCCGTCATAGACGAGGAAGAGGTTTGCATGGCCGCGTGGGGGGGGGGGAGGCCCCACGCCGGAGCGCAACCTGGCGCATGGGGCATCTTTTGATGTTAAAGACGCCAAGCCTGATGTTTGGCACCAAAGACTTGGGCATCCAGGAACAACGGTGTTTCGGAGGATGGTCCCATTGACACAAGGTCACAACCTTACGGCCGCCGATGCCGGGAAAACACGGGAATGTGTTGCATGCATACAAGGCAAGTTCATCAGGAAACCATCAAATTGGATCCTACCCACGGAACTACCTCAACCGCTACACAGGATCCACGGGGATATATGCGGACCCATAGACCCACCATCCGGGACATTTCGCTACTACTTCGTACTTGTTGATGCATCAGGGAGCCACCTGGAAGTTTCGTTACTACCAACCCGTAATATGGTTTTTCCAAAAACATTAGCTATCCTCCTCAGATATAAAAATCATTTCCTTGAATTTCCCATCAAACACCTCCGGATGGATAATGCGCAAGAATTCAGGTCTCACGCATTTGAGGATTTCTGTACCGCATCCAGGATTAACCTTACATACTCGGTACCCTATGAGCATGCCCAGAATGGCCTCACAGAGGCAATCGTCAAGAAAATACAACTCATAGCAAGACCCCTACTCCTTCATGCCAACTTACCATCATCGGTTTGGGGCCATGCGGTGCTTCATGCCGCAGCCCTACTCAGGCTAAGACCAACCTTACTGAATGTCCAAACTCCCTACGAGTTACTAACCGGGAGACCTCCTAACGTTTCCCACATCCGAACCTTTGGTTGCCAGGTTTGGGTACCTCTCCCGGAACCTAAACGCCACACGATAGGACCACACCGCCAAGAGGGCATATATGTTGGTTACGACTCACCCTCAATCATCCGGTACCTAGAGCCCACAACCGGGAACTTGCTTAAGGCAAGATTCGCAAACTGTAAATTTTTAGAGTCGGTATTCCCGACCCTAAGACAAACCAAACCATTCCCACCTTTAAACTTCGGTGCACCGGAGACTTTGACCCAAAATCCCGACCCACCCACCTCACTCGCTAATACCGAGACCGTCAAACTCATGAACCTCAAAGCCTTGGCCGAAAACACTCCGGATGGATTCTCAACCGAAGACCGGATCATTCGAAATGCAATTCCAGGAACCGGCCTAACATTACCCGCCAAGAGAATCGCCCCGAAAACCCAAAACAAACGACAACCGAAACAACCCAAGGTCCACTTTACAACCGAGTCAATAGACTCGACTTCCGAAGCCGATCCGACCACCCTGGATCAAGCGAAGAAGAGGCCGGATTGGCCTAAATGGCAGGAGGCCATAGAAGCCGAATACTCATCTCTAAGAAAGCATAATGTTTTTGCTGAAATTTCAACCGACCTAAAGAAACCGCCTATAGGGCACAAGCTTATATTCACCCGCAAGCTTGATTCTCAAGGACGGGTCATTAGACACAAGGTAAGACTAGTTGCTCAAGGTTTTACGCAAAGGCCAGGTGTTGATTTTGACGAAACATACTCACATGTTATGGATTGTGTCTCCTTCAGGTACCTACTCGCTCTAACAGTTCATATAGCCCTGAAAATCTACTTGATGGACGTAGTGACTGCGTACCTCCACGGTACGTTGGACTCGATTTTGCACATAAATCCTCCACCCGGATTCCTGAAATCCGTGCCAAAGCCGAAACCGGGACGGTTCATAGGCTTGAGGATATGCAAGGCTTTGTATGGCCTGAAACAATCAGGCCGAGCCTGGTACCACCATCTTTGTCACTACCTCATCTCTCAAGGTTTTATCCATAACACAGCCTTACCTTGCATTTTTACTTATTGTACAAATGACGGATTTGTAATACTTGCCGTGTATGTTGATGACTTAAACATTATCGGGACCCCCGATATGTGTAAGTTTGCACAAGGCATTTTGACCAAGACCTTCGATATGAAGTTTTTGGGACCCACCACCTACTGTTTGGGACTACAGGTTCATCACACACCCAATGGCATTTTCTTACACCAACAGGCCTATGTGCAGAAAGTGTTGAAAATGTTTCAGATGGACCAGACCAATCCAATGGCCGCACCGATGATTGGGAGGAGCAAGACGAATGACGATCCGTACCAACCTCGTGAGGAGGAGGAGGAGGTGATCAACAAACAACGATACCTCACTGCGGTTGGTTCGTTTACCTACCTCACGACTCACACGAGACCCGATATTGCATTCGCCACAAGCATTTTGGCGAGGCACAACCAAAACCCAACAATGAGACATTGGAACGGAGTCAAACACCTCCTAAGGTATTTGAAAGGTACGTCAGACCTCGGATTATACTACCAAAGGTCTAACCCAACCGAAATTAGAGGTTTTGCAGATTCCGGATTCCGAACAGACCCGAATGCGGGAAAATCGCAGACTGGCTACATCTTCCTCAAATGCGGAGTGCCTATTTCGTGGAAATCCATGAAGCAAACGGTCACCGCAACCTCGACCAACCATGCGGAGCTGTTGGCTTTTTACGAAGCGGCGCGTGAATGTGTCTGGTTGAGGACGTTGGAACGAATCATAAATCAGCAATGCCGAATCCAGGAGGAGGAGATGAAGCCCATGGTGATTTACGAGGATAATGCCGCATGTATTAGACAAATGTCCTCAGGTTTCATTAAGGCCGATAGGACTAAACACATTAGTCCTCATATTTTCAGTTTTACCCAAGATTTGATTGATAAAGGTCAAGTTGATATACAAAAGGTAGAATCAGAAAATAACGTGGCCGACATGTTAACCAAAGCTCTCCCGGCATATAAGCATAAAAAGTTAGTTTATGCGGCCGGGATGAGATCACTCCAAGACCTCACTAATGTAAATTGTTAATACTCTTTTCTTTGTCAAGGTTTTATCCCGAATACGGGTTTTACTTGATAAAGTTTTTAACGAGGTTAACAATAGGTTGAAGAGGAGTGTTATGGAGGTTAAACAACCCATTAGTCAACCTCACCGGCTCGTTAAGTATTAATGAGACCCATGTGGGAATCTAGCTAAATCCGGTTAGGCTTCACCGGCATTTATACTAGTCACATGGGTTAGACTTAACCGTAGTCGCCGGTATAAAGTAAAGGATAACCATCACATTAAGGTCCATGGTATCTTCTATTAAGAGCATATTCCGAGATAATGAACTTATCTCAAGTGAGTAAGCTAGTCTACTATAGGTTGGATTAGACACGTGTCCCTACTAAGGGCCGACTTGGAAATGTATATAAGGGCACATCCAAAGAAGTAAACTTCACTTGAAGAACTTGTATTTCGAACCTCTGATTCCACTTAGAACCAACCTATTCTCATCTCTTTAACAGATCGGATCTACAAAACTTGTCCAAGTTCCCAAGCAAGCTCTTTCTCTGACTTAGAGTACGTTTCCCAAAACACACGCGTGTGCCGTGTGTGAGAAGCACAACGTTAAAGGAAACTTCTCAAATGCAATCTACAAGTTACCAAAAAGAAAATTTTAAAAAAAATCTCGCTCCGGAGCCATGGTGGCAACGTGGCTCCCTTACTCATAGAAATATACTTGGCCAATGTGGATAGAGATGTGGATGGCACGGTAAAGGCATAACAATATTCAGCCACGGGGGTCAGTTCCATTGACTTTTGAATATGTCAATTATATTTTGTGGGGTCCCCATATAAAGTAGTGTTGTTTTGTGTTATTCATGCATTCAACTTGACACTTGAAAATTTGGGTGGAGTTATGCTCCCGACCTACTCACAGGAACCATTGTTCATCACAACACTATTCACAAAAGGCACTATTAATCCAGGCATTAATCATTGAAAATACTATACATATCAGCACTATTCATTGACAATGCCGACACTATTCATTTTATTCATACTATTCATACCGGCACTATTCATTGTTCATATCAACGTCGGTTTCTTCTTATTATCTGAGTCAATTTCTTCCCATAAAGGTAAGATAGTGAGAGCTCGTGTCAAAGGCTAGATATAGAATGGAACGCAACCATGCATTTGAATAAAGTTATGGGGGTGGAGGACATCACTATGTGAGATAAGAGTTTTTACTTTATTTGGGTAAGTGTCGCCAATTTTCTACCTCAAATATAATTTGCCATAAGGTACAAGAAAATAATGAGGAGGGGGGAGGATATATGGAATTGAGCCCAATTGCAATATGGGGTTAAGCAATGGGAGCCAATCGCTTGGAAAAGAGGAGCGTCGGGATAACCACTAACACATGACAATGTTGCCTATGACGGCTCCATCTTTCACTTGGCACTTTCTCACCTTGCGCTAGGGTTTGGCTCTCTCAACTCGCCAATCTTTTGCAACAATGTGGTTGAAATTTTTGTTTGTTGTAGTGCTCCATCGCTGATGTTGCCATAGTGAGGGCCACTTCACACACGAGACTGAGAGCCCGTAACCGTTACGCTTCAAGCACTCTCATTGGTGGAAAAGGCAGAGCCGGTCCAAGTTCGCTTCACACTACGCTTGAGGGACCAACGGAGTATGTGAATGCAAGATGGATGTAAAGTCTACATGCATTCCTACATGGCATCAAATGGATCATGTTTCATGGTCACTTGGATTATTTTAAACAACCACCTCTTGGAGGTAGGCCTAATATAAAACCGGGAGACCATGGCACTCCGAACACTCACAACTGTTGATTTATTTTGATTTTATCATGTACGAGGACCCGCTTGAATAGAAATTCATTGAATAGCGTTTGGTTGAGGGCCCTGTCACATGTGACTTCACACTACACTTGAGTGTCCGTGACCACACTACATGATTTTGGAGGTGACTTGGGACGGCCTTTGGACACTTTCTTTTGGGCTCTCACAATTTCATGGTCACGGCGCTCGGCTCATGTGTGAAGTGACCTTGAGGGACTAGGGAGGCATGTAATCACGGGGGGTTCACTCCATGGTCAAGTTGAACACCACGTGCGGCCAAAAAAAATCTAATTTTGGTAAGTTGCATCACCAAAATGGGTCAAAATTTTATCAATTTTTTTTCATGGGTAGATATAGATGGTATCTATTACATGGTAAAAAATGGTAACCAAGTTTGATGATTTGTTTTTTAAATAAAACATACCGTTTCTAACTAGAATGACGCAGAATTGAACTAAAATAATTACTACAAAAATGAAGATGACTAAAAATTTCAAAAAAATATACAAAAGATATTATCAATGGTTATGTATATGCAGAAAAAATCTCATAATTTTTAAATTTATCTATTCCATGTAATATAGGGGTAGCAAACTTTGGCCGCACGTGGTGTTCAACTTGACATGGAGTGAACCCCCCGTGCATGTAATATGCTCTTGTCCTTGTTGTTCCAATGACCCTTTGTCCGGTGGGCACCGGGCCATTAACATTACGAACAAACACTTTATTCACGCCGGGCTCGCATGAGACCCGGAGTTTTTATCTATGTATTTGCTCTTGTCCATTAATACTTGGAATTTTCACATACATTATGGGCATTGCACTCTAGTGATGGTAATTACCTGCAGAGATCTGATGTGAAGGAGCTGAAAGTTTTGTATAAGTCATTCATAGAAAAACTAAGGCCACAGCAAAACTATATATATATATGTAACATATTGCTCAAAAGCAAAAGGCGAGAGCAATGATAGTGTACATCTCATTCATCCAACATAAAAACCTTGAAATAGTATGCAATCTACACAAAGGTTACCTTTTTAGTTGATTATGACATTCTAACTTTTTGTTAGATTACAACAATTACTTTTTCAAAGATGTAGCAATCAACTTTCCAACTACTTACACAAAAAATACCTTCAATTGCTTGTCATGCACATTCAACCAGATAGATAGAAAGATAGATAGAAACTCCAATCCCTTTTTTTTTTAGCAAGGGGCCGGCGTGAATAAAGTGTCCGTTCGTAATGCCAATGACCCGATGCCCACCAGACAAGGGGACATTGGGACAATACTACTCTCCCCTTTCGAGGATGGACACTATAGTGACACACCATACTAGTTCCTAGCTAGCCACTAGTGCCTTGAAGATACCGGACATGGCATCCCCCCAAAGGGCTTTGAGGTACCCATACAGCAAGGTCCAAGGACCCCCCACCATAGTTGGGTGGACTAAGTAAGGTGGTGAGCACCACGCCGGCATGTGGAATAAAACCCACAACCTCCTCATTGGGGGCCATGAGCCCTAACCACCAAGCCAAGGCCCGTGGTGCCTCACATTCAACCACTACAAAAGTAAATGATCGAACAAATGAGGACTTCCAGGTGAAAGCACTTTTTGGAATGTGCAAGCAACATGCACCAATGTATTTCCTCTAACAAATTCACACTTGAGCCAACCCAAAGATTGCATGTAAACCTTTTCCATACAACCTTTTCCTTTGATGTGGTGAACTGCATTGTGAGGAGTGGAGACATTGATGATCAAAATACAACGTATGTATTTGCAATCAAGGACACATGTGTTACTTGAACCTAAATCTCCACTAACTTCAAAGTGTTTGACTTATTCAAATGGTGCACTTGAAGAATATGTTGATTTCAAACAGGGTCATTATTGACATGCTTAACTAAAAGTGAAAGTATGTAGCTAAAACTACATTAGTTTTCTGTTTGGAGAGGCCCAATATGTGCCACTTAGACACTTAGGGGTGAAGGGACCCAACAACAAATAACTTAAGGTAGAGGGTGCTAAAACCAACACCCCACCCAAAACCAACACCTATAAACGCCTCCCAATCACCAACACTCTACTACCTTGAAGTGTTCCCCATGGTGTAGGAGTGTATGGGCCCACAGAGTGACGATGTTAGGTGCCATTAGTGGCACCACCTCATAGCAACCTCCACTACCTCCATGTACGGTAGGCAACGGGATTCACTCTATATTGGGTTGGTTCAAGGTGGGTTTAGGGTGGCTTGTCAATGCCTATTGTAGTCATTCTATACATTGCAGGGGGGTTATAGCTATTCTATTCACAAAGTCACGGAGGTAGGCCCACAAAGCACAAAGGGGGTTGGTACCCAAGATACAAGGTGATGGTTTTGCAAGCGAACTAGGCAGGATCATGGAGGTGGCCATGTGGCTTTGCGCCCTGTTACTTGTTGGTCTTTGATCTAGCTTGGGTCTAGTACCCAACTATGTCGTGTTTGTTCTAGGCAATGAAGGTGGGGGAACTCATCATATCCAAGGTCGTCATACATGGGGCCTATATATTGGTTTAAGGAAGCTAGTGGTTTTGACTTTGAATATTCATCAAATATCTAATTGAGGCTAAAAATATTTCATCTTTCTTTATACCTATGTTTAGAACAAAGGCTAATATGAATATATATTTATTACATCAACCATGTAGCCATACGCATGTGCAATAGCTTAAAGTGTTGGTTTAAGCACCCTCTACCTTACATGCACCCTACTTTGTGGTTAGGGTGCAACATGTTGACGTGTGGGGTTGCTTGCGAGGCATGTGGCACAAGGCTAACACGCTAAGAGCATCACCACCCATCGAACTGAACTAAACTAAAAAAGGGAAACCCAAAACTCAAGTTCATCGGAGTTCAATTTAAACATCATTCATTTGCCGATTTGGGCAAACCAACCCATACATACATTCCTTGTTGGATGCCTAAACCCTTGCCTCCAAGGAACCAGTGCATGGGTTGTTTCGCCCCAACCTTCACCTGCCCCATCCACGTACTTGCTTTTCAAGGCATGTTTAGGGATCTCATGGGAGACCATGTGAAAAGCAATCCACGACAATGACCGTAATTTTCCATCAAGTTATGAACTTCAATTGGTTACTTTTGACACTCAACCAGTTCATTTGTAACGCGGTCAGTTCTCCCCTTTCATTGAATGGAGCAATTTTTGCAAGATAAATGTATTATTTTACTCACTTACATATATTATTTCTCACTTACTATTTGCAACCTCTTTAAAAAAATAACATCAAAATATCATAAGCGTGATTAGGCTCTTGAACTTTCGTCGAATTGACACTATTTCTCGTACCTCACATGAGGTTTCAATAAGGTAAGTGGGTCTAAATTGAACATTTTATCATTGTCTCCACTTCTCATACTAGGCCATGGTACGTGTATGAGATGACAGACAAATCTAAATCAAGGCCTTAGCCATTTTGTAAGTGATTTTAGTTGGTTAAATGTAATAATTTAATCACTTACCATTTGTACTATTGCTCACTTACTATTTACAACCCTGTCTAAAAATATAGTTGGCCACCCCACCATTGTTCATGGTGCCTCTTGAACCTCACCAACTCTAGATGTCATGTTTTTTTTTACTTAAAACATATGCATCTTATCAAACGCGATAAATGTTTGTATTCCTTCATGGCCTTTCTAGATCTAGAATACTTCTCAATTTCTTTCAACCTTTAGATTCCTAGAGTTTTGGGTTGCTTCATTTATGAATTTCTAGAGTTTCCAAGTCTAGCCAGTTACATGGTCATATCTTTCGGGTTTTCTTTTGTAATTTAAACTAAGTTCTCTAAATTCCGCTATAATGTTCGGTAATTTTCATGAACTCTTGAACTTGTAGGGTTATGGCCAATGGAAGTGTGTTTAGACAACCTCTTCTTTTGGGCTCTCACAATTTTGACCTTTTGATTCCCTAAGTTGCGGGTTGCTTCGTTTCTGAATTTTTTTTTCTCAAGATAATTGTTTTTACTAGGAAGCAAGTCCAAGAGCATTGGAGGGGTACAATGGGCCTTGTCTTATTCATTGTGCACTGGAGCTCACGTCATATTTTTGCACTGAAAACATGGGTTGTTTTGCAGGACAATCATGACCCTGAGGTTTCCCTTAGTGTTTAGTTCATCCAATTTTCAAACAGGTGGGGATGTTTCAACCGAACTAAATTGGTGTACATCCATTTTGCAGTTCAATTCACTCATTGGTGGCAATGTCCTAACATTCCATCCGGTACCTGGATACATGAGTTGCCTTTTCTTTTTCTTTTTCTTTTCTTTTTTCTAAGGCATGTGTGCCAATTGCCATCGGAAGGCCAAGTGGCTCCTCAAAGCCTTTTGTATTATATTATAGTTGTGACGTGCCAATGCCTAATTACATGCTCCATGATGTTTCTAACTCCCCGCCGTGCTTGCTTTTCATGGTAAAAGGGGCCCACCTTGTGATAAGTACATCCCCGGATGGGTCCCATTCAATCTTTTACATGGAGCTCATATATATATATATATATATATATATCGGATATGACAAACCTACACAAGGTTTGTGAGGTTCTTCTAGATAATTTTGTAAGGCGTACATTTGTCAAGATTTGAAAGTTGTGCACAAGACAAATTATTAACAATTTGAAGCAAAAAAATGCGTCAATCAATTTTCTTCAAGGAAATCCTACAATACAAACTAATTGGAACTCCAACTTTCGAACAAGATACGTGTGTGCTCCTTATGAAGCACTGCTCAAACATCGCAATCCTATTATTTTGCCGGAACAACGTCCTTGTTGTCAATGAGGTCAAGTTCATAGATGATAGAATATTAACTTATACATATGTTACATTGCAAAGGCTACATCCCTTGAGGAGATTTTTTTTAAAAATAAAATCAATTTGCAGATTACTTGGCACTTCCTTAGACCAATTTGCCATTTGTTGAAACATACAAATGAATGACAAATATGGATAAAATGCAAGTTGATATATGATATGTGGCATATGATTTGAAAACACGGGGCTTCTTATAATGATAGTTTTAAAAATGGAGTGGATGCTTCTTCCGCTTGATGAATATTTCAATATAACTTGAACCACATACTACACCTCTAATGTGTCATTTTTTGTTGTTGTAATATAACATTTTTTTTGTAATGTGACAAATTTCCCACTAGCTCCCAATGCTTCAGCTAAAACCTCTCAAAACTTGGCATCGTAGCATGATGCCTTGTCATGTATATTCCTATCAAATTTCGTGATGAAATATATACTACACACATTGTGGTGATGTTTTCGCTCAACTAATACCGTAGCTCTCTAGCAGCTTGGGCACCTTTTTGCCTAATAATTAATTAAAGTGCGAAAGTAAGTTAGGCAGCCCATAAACTAATATTCTAAAGTTGGGCAGATTCAAAAAGTAATTTAAAATAAGTTAGACATTCATCCAAGTCATTCCTATAATTCATGGATGGTTGTCCTAATTTCATCTATGGTGGTTACGATTAACCTAAACACTTCCCTTAACCAACATTCTTTACCCTGAAGTTTGTCTTCTACTTGTATGTCAGGGTTTTGCTTTGTGTGAGAGTTATACGGAGTGGTCTTTGTGAGAGACTATGTCACTTGCATTATTGTGATTTTAGGCACTCTTTGAATGTTATTTCTTTTTTTTTGGACACTCAATCATATTAATTTCCCAAAAACTTAGGCACCTTCAAAAATAATTATTTTCTGCCCAAGCTGCTAGAGACCTACGGTATTCAATCCTCAAGACCTAGTTACATCATAACCCATATCTTTGATCTATACATCTTCTTGGCACAAGATGTTGACACATTAGAGATAAAGTAACAAATAAATAACTTAAATGTTCATCTATGAAGACACAAATATCACGGATAACCAAGCCATTAAAGTTGAGTCACTTGATTGTCGTAGTTTCTAGACCCTACCACTTTGACAATCTATATTATTATCACAAATAATAATGCACTCTAAGTTTACACAAGCAATGTATTTCACAAATAACAAATCCTCATTATCTAACACCAAATAGTTACTCCAATCATGCATAATCCAAATCGAATTTTGCCACTTTACAAATCAAATGTAAAGATACAACTATTGTAGGCTAATGGCAGGTTGGACGGAAAATAATTCAAAACAATTAAGCCTAATTGTTTGGAAAATTATTGGCCTAAATAAGAGGAAAAATAATCATCAAAATGCCTAAATGTTCCTCCAATCTTCCCAAGGCAATCTCTCTCAACTTGGCCATTCAAAACTACAATATCACATGCAAAGCTCAATAGTCTCTCATCTTTGTCAATGGGATGGAACATATGATTGATTTTCCTCTTGCTCTCAGCCATGCTTGCAAATCCTCAAACAACCTCTATTGAACACGAGCACGAAACGATAGAAAACATTTTTCACGACCCTAATTAGCACACTAAGATGTATTAGCCTAAACCCTCAAGGCTAACATCACATACTTAGCCGTCATGAGTGAATGGAAAAAAAGTTATAGTTCATGGATTTGTATGTAGGATATATTATGTGCCTAAATGAAAAACATACATATACATATTTGCCTACCTTTTCATAAATGCTCTTACGGATCACCTAAGCCCTCATACGAAAATTGAGAGAATATCTCACACCAAAACTATAAAGTGAAACTTAGTTAGAGAGGCTATGATCTTATGAGTGACATAGTGGTGCAAGTAAGAATATTTGAGGATAAGAAATTCAATGGCAAGAAAGGTTATGACACATAACATTATTCAAATCCATAACAATGTTCTATGGGATTGACAATATTATGCAGAATATTTCCTACATTCAGCCTGAATGATAGAATAATGTCAGTCCCACATAACACTGTTATGGATCTGAATAATGTTATGCACATATGATAAAAAACACATTCAAATGTGTTAGACCAATTTCATGAGAAAGATTGACCTATGAGATGTCATGGACGCAACAACCTTGTACATGTGATAGAGTTGAGAGCAAACACATAAGAGGAAATGTTTTGTGTATCTTAAAACCTGAGTTAAGATAAGGCTTAGCTTCTAGTTATTTGTCCCTAGAGGAATGACGATTATGGATGCCAAATTCTATGGCTCATAAATGTACGTAGGTGTGTAATGCAACAACAATTGTGATGTGAAATGCCAAATGGTTGTTGTGCTTGAATATGTATGCACATTTGTGATGGGATTTGTCCTCTTGTTTCGTCAATGTCGGTCACTTCTACAAACATTTAGTAAAACCTTTGATAGTGCATTATTCAAACTTGAACAATTGGTGTTTTTGGATTTTTGTGCCATGTGATGAAGTTTTTTCAACCTCCCCCTCCCACACATGGCTCAAATTGAGACACGTGTAGTTAACATTTTTATTTTTTATTTTCAAGAATATAAACATTAAAATTAATGTTTGTAATCGTAACATTATCTAGTAAATGATTTGTGTTTGGTTTCTAGATGTTTTGAACCATGTTGGTGGCATTGTTCACATGGGAAAGTTGGATTTGGTTTTGCCAATTACCTTTATTTGTACCTCCCTTGGGGGACTCCCCCTCGTTAGTTGTAGATTTAGGCTATCTCACATACAAAGGTTGCCCATGTACTTTAAAATTGACACCAACTTGGACAACCGGTCAAATAAAGTCTCCCAATGCACAAGAGTCATACTAATAACTCCACAATATACGATTGTTTTGCATTTGATGTTGGAATATATGTACTTGTAGACCATGCCCCACTGACACATAAAAAAATGTGTTGAGGAATGTTACGATGCCCTTTGCCATAATTTTTTCTTAGCCTTTTTTTATTTCACTATATGCAAAACTCTCCCACAAATTCTATACATTTTTCTAAAATATTACATCTATTCACTGATAATATTAACGTAATGAATCTACCCAGAATTGGGCATTGTGCAAGGTTTTATGACGAGTTATTGTCTTTCAAATATCCGATAAAGTCCAAAAATATGCACTAACTCTTAGGGGTTAATGAGGTGCACAACACTTGTGTGACACTGTCAGCCCTAAACCTCCACCCTTGGGCGTCGTAGTCCGGGTGGAAGCCTATGGCTAACATGTACTTGCTGAACTTCACTTAGCCCTTGGGACTTGGCACCCAATGCTCCCCCAACATAAATGTCAAGCACACAATTTTATTCAAATAACACAAGGTCTAAGTATTGAGAAATACTCTATGCCCTTGTGGTCATTGCCATACACACTCACTCATTAAGTCTTCATCACACCACACTTAAACCCTAACCCTATTACATTGAGTTATTCTAAGCTTGGGTTTAAGCCAACACTAAGTTGATCAGTTGGCGAGGCCCTCCCCTTCCTATTTTAATTTGAACTAAGTACTCAACTCCACCCTACTAAGATTCTACTTAACATTGCATGCCTCCATCAATGCTCCATTAGCTGTGTACTAAGTGGCATTTAGTGCCATCAGTGACCTGGCCTAACCACTGCTCGAATTCACATGGCTTAACCTTGAGCCCCAGGAGCAGTACAATTCCTCACCTTGTAGTACATGGCCCTCAATGGTCACCTCAACCAGCTTCCACCCTTTGGTGTTGGCTGCAGCTCCAACCTTTCTGTCTTTGCCTGCCACAGCAGCCTTACGTCCACTTGTCTCAGCCTCCCTCCCCTGTTCTGTTGAGTGGCTCGGCTTGAAGCCACTGCACTGTTGCTTCTCGAGTGTCTCGACGTCACTGGGCTTGAATGTGGTTGTCAAGCCACGCACTGCTGTGCTCCTCCGTGAACTCCCACTCCTATCTCCAAGCTTAGTCCCACATTCCTAAATACAGCGGTTTCGATGGCGGCTTGGGCCGCCTTCGACCCGGAGCTCATCTCCTCAATCCTCGTTGCTTTCTGTGTAAGCTCTCCGATCAATCGGCCCCTGATTCAACCCACCCTCTCACAAGAGAGTTGAACTTCCTTCTCGCACTAGCCGCACTGCCTCGGCAGTCGATTCCCTTCGCTCATCTCTCTCAATCATTTCTTGCATTCGCCTTATGGTCAGCACCACCCTTCCGAGTGGCAGTGTGAATTACAATGTAGAATCTCCCTACTCCCTGGGCATTGCTCGTCCAGCAAGCTCGTCGCCTCAATCCAGTTGCAGCTGCTCTCCCAGTCACATGTATGGGTGGCTTGCTTGATGTCCGAGTGTGCAGATGGTTGCATTGTAGGTGGTAGTGATTTCGCCGCAGTTGCAGGGGCCCTCAAAGCGCCTCCCCAAGCTTCAGAGTTACACTTGCCGCTGTTGTTTAATATCTGGCACTCTCTGTGAGTTCTTCCTGATCTTCTGAATCTACCTCTTGAGCAGATCTCAGGCTCATCATCCTCCGATGCGCTAACCCATCACCGAACTCCCAGCGAGTTGCAGTTACGGTGAACCAGCATAAACATTGGCAACTGAAAAATGCATCATGCCAACACTGCTAAGTCATTAGCCTTCGGAGCAGCAAGTGCTCTACGAAGCCTTTCCCAGTCCATTACCTCAAAAGTCCAAAATTTGGCAGGGCTTCCGCGCCCTGGCCACAGCTCCTCCTCTTTGTTTTCTCCGCTGATAATGAAAACTCTCTGCCTGCGAAGTCGAGACCCCTCCTGCAATTTTCCGAAAATCCAACAGTGATAGAGAGCACCCGCTCTCGGCCTCTCCTGGCCTCGAACTCCACATGGGCCTTCCACCTAGGCCCCTCCCCCTTAAAAGAACAGTAATCTAAGCCTAAACAACCAATAATCTTGGGCACAAGCCACTTGAGGTTAAGCGTCACCTAAAACCTAAATGAATTAATTACTTGTTTTTGGTCTTTTCCCTTTAATTGCACATAGTCTCACAACTTAACTTTAATCAGCTTAAACTTTTGAAACTTCAATACTTCCTAGCTTTTAAACTAATTCAACTAAATGCTAATCCTAGTGTTTGGGTATTTTTAAGGTTAACTTGAGATGTGGGCACATAATTGGGCTCACAGACACCCACACTAAATACCACGACTAATATCCCTAGAATGATGTTTGATTCAACACACCGAGTGTCGGAAGGTCCATTCCACTTAGGATTCACCAGGGTCTTGGCCACTATGCATAAAATGCATGTCTAATTCCCGTAAGAAATTAATAATTTTTGTTGAACTAGATAACATCTCATAGCATTACTCAACTAATGAGTTGTGTTCACATGTCTCGTAGTAGATTTGAGAATAAAACCTCCAGATGTCGGAATCCCAATGCTTCAAACCGAATTTGAAGGTAAGTCAACTGAACACATATCATCAATTGAGGGCCACTTCACACACGAGCCAAGAGTCGTGACCATGAAATTGTGAGAGCCCAAAACAAAGTGGCTGAAGGCCGTCCCAAGACACCTCCAAAATCATGTACTGTGGTCACAAATCCTCAAGTGTAGTGTGACTACACCCTCAACCAAATGCTATTTCAATGAATTTCTATTCATGCATGTCCTCACACATGATAAAATAGAATAAATCAACGGTTGTGAGCATTCGGAGTGCCATGGTCTCCGGGTTTTGTGTTAGGCCTACCTCAAGAGGTGGTTTTTGAAAATAGTCCAAGTGACCATGAAACATGATCCATTTGATGCCATGTAGGAATCCATGTAGTCTTTACATCCATTGTGTATTCACATACTCCGTTGGTCCCCCAAGCGTAGTGTGAAGTGAGCTTCGACCGGCTCCGCCTTTTCCACCAATGAGAGTGCTTGAAGTGTAATGGCCACGGGCTCTCAGTCTCGTGTGTGAAGTGGCCCTGAGTAAGGTAGAAATACCATAACCCGTTAACCACCCACTAGCGGTGCACTAGACCGCCTCATAATGGTGAAGTGCCATGTCTTAAATGGAGCATGGCTCGGCGGCAACTTCAATGTTGTGTAGCCAATGGGAGGTTAATGTACTCATGATTAACCAGTTTAGGTGATGTTATGTATCGAAATGCGGAGTACCTAGTGAACAGGAAGTGGGTTAGACAAACTTTCCACTTTGAAAAATTGTGGAATTTTTTGTACAAGGCAGAAAAATACGAAACAACTTGCATTCTTCATGAATCCTTCTCATCTATCTTGGAAAATTATCTCATGATTGTCAGACCAGATCTTCAATGCGAATCACCTTATTTTAACGGGTTATGGTATTTCTACCTTAATGTGAGGCTCACGGTCTAGTACAGTCAAGACTCTATAAGTGTTACCCCTATAAGCGTTATAATTTCATATATGTTAAGAAAATTTTACTCCCCTACAAAAACACAATTGGTAAGACTAGTGAGTGTTATGTGTTAAGTGTTATAACATGCTCTACTCCTTTCTTTGTTAATTGCGCCTCTATAAGTGTTAATTTTGAGAAAATCAAGGTAATAATATATGAGAGCATACATTTCAAACATGTAATCACATTTATCCCATATTCTTTGCAAACAATTCAAAATTGTTGGAGGCACACGGGTGTTCTTTCAATATCTATTGAGAGGGAGATAGAGGAAGCTAGGCGCTTGGTAGAGGTTGATGAAGTTGCGACTCTACTTCATCAATTGACGTTGTTGTCATCTGATAGTGAGGTGGGTGACGTGATGAATGCTCATGCATACCTCAATTATGAGATGGAGTTTAATTTAAACAACCCCTATGAACCTACCGATCAGGAGTTTTTGGATATGTATTCCTCAGAACATCAAGAAATTGATGTTGATGAGGTTATGGTTGATGTGACAGAAGAAGTTGTAGGATTGAGTGTTGCTGAGCGTTCTCTAGAGACTTTGAAGAAATACTTTGAACAAAGACCAGATGATGCCCTATCACACATCAGGAGCATTCAAGGACTCTAGAAGGAAGTTTCATCTCATCATTTAGAAGCTTCTCATCATACTACTATAGAATCTTTCTTTCGGTTAGTTTAGTTGGAAGAATCTCGTCAAGTTACTACTATATAGATTATTTCTTTCAATTAGTTTAGTTGAATTATGTATTATCATTTGTACTTTCATTTTTATTTTTATAAAACGTCATGTTCTTCATTTTCAAAAAAATTAAGTGTTATTTCTATAGATGTTATTAATCATCGGTATGAATTCTATAAGTGTTACTTGTTATAATTCTATATATGTTATTTTTTTGCTACTCCCGACCTGTAACATTTATAGAGTCTTTGACTGTATTTGATTACTTTGTTCGATATGCGTACCTTTCCAAAGAAGATCGGCAATCTTAAATTAGTGTATACTGGGGCCCGCCAACAAACATAAATTTCTGGAAAGGGTATTCAAATTCACCGAAGAATGCCCGTCTCGCAAAACCTTCCCCTATATAAAGTCCAGATACAGGGCTGCGTGGTAACAAGGGAGAAATTCAAATGGCGTCCATGGAAGGGCCAGGTCGGACGGAGACTCGGAGCCGCGAACGCCCGGGCGCCACAGGTCGCATTTAATTCAAACGCCCAACGGCTCTCCTCTCCTCCCTTTCCTCTGGTTCCGACCCTAGCTCCTTCATTCTTCGCACAACGGCTCCTCTAGGCGCTCTCTGTGTGTCTCTGTCTCTTCATTCTCCAGGCTCTTGCGTCCCTTCCTGTCGGCTGAATGCATACAATGCAAGGCACTCATGATTTGATTGGAGCCTCTACGACGTCGGAGGAGCGTGGTGGCGGTCCGGTCAGCGAATTTTTTTAAGGTGTGTGCTTCTCGGCGGAGTGAGTGCAGTGGTTACATCAACATCGACATTGGTTGTGAGTGTTGTTTGAGTGTCCTGTTATTGTGGTGATATGGCATGGTCAGGAGTGTTAGATTTGCCCTGTTATTTGGCGATAGAACTGTACAGTACTTTGCCGAGTCGTCATTGGATTTGAGGTAGTTTCTGTGGAGAGTAGAGGTAGGCGAACTGTTTATCTTCAAAGGGATCGCCACGCCTTCGAAGTGATTTGGACGCGGAGAGACTTAACTCTTGACCTGTTGACATCGTGTAAGTAGTTGCTACAAATGTGGTTGGTGCGCGTTATTGATTTTTGACGCGAGCCTTTGATGAAGTTGCAAGATGAAGATAGACTTATGGTTCACCAATTTTTTTGGAATTCTTCCATTGTTAATAATCGCATCGACCTTCCAACGGAGGAGTAAGGGGATTGAGTTGCTTTTCGTGGCTTCAAGCTTCCCTGACGATCGTCCGCAGGGGTTACGGCAAAGAGATAGGCAGGATGTCCTGTTCGAGGAACGGGAGATGTCTTGTTTATGCCCTGTTCGAGGAAGGAAATGTAGTGCTCCGTGTCAGGCGATCGCTCGCTTCTTGCGGGAGTTTGGAGAGCGAAGAGTTTGGAAGAGTTGCAACGAGGACGTTCGTTGTAAGTCTTGTTTCAGTCAACGGATAGGAGCTTTGTAAGTCCCTGCATAATTGAGAATGGCATTATAGAACGGGCACGAACCGTAGAGGCGAGGATACATGAGCCAATTCTCTCGAGGCTTATGGACGCTTTCGATCCATGGTGAGAGCAGGAAGGGGTTCCAATAAGGAGATTGGTTGTTGAGTTTTGTTCAAGCGAATGGGCAGAAGTGTCGGACATGGCCTGTGGAATTGCGTGCTGGACGCATACACATGTTCGTGGTAGTTTCAACCGTGACAGGCCGTCGCTAGCCTCCTTGCCGGAGGCTCCAGTGTGTTACAAGAGAGAGAGAGAGAGAGAGAGAGAGCACTGTGCCGAGTGTTTAAGGTAGTTTCTGTGGAGAGCAGAGGTGGATGAACTGTTTGTTTCCAAAAGAATGGCTGCGTTTCGAAGGGAGCTATCCAGAGAGACACTTAGGACCTGCTGATATCGTTACTAGTCACTGCAATGCTGTTGGCGCGCTTTATTGACTTCATGCGCGAGCCTTTGCAAGATGAAGATATAATGCTCGACCAATGCTTGGAATGTTTCCTTTAATAATCGCATTGACTTTCATACGCAGGTTTTCCAACATTGTGAAGGAGAATCCTTAAATATAGTTCCGAATATCAAGGACAGCTCAGTTTTGTGCAAGATCTAGGCTCCTTCGCTCCACAATGACCAACATCAAGATATATAAACTCCTGCCTCTTATATTCCAAAATGGTCGGGGACAACAGATGCACAAATCGCTGACTTCCTGAGCTTGCATTTAACATAGAAGCTGGTATAGCAGGTAGCCATGATGAAAGGAACGTCCCCGCTTCGGCTCCTGCTGCGAAATTCTCCTCAGAAGAATGTCCAGGAGGGCGTTAGCGCGAACACAACTAGCGTGACGCCGCCCCGGAAGGTCCTGACTCCTATTCCAGAGAGTGTCAGCAACCCGTTGACATCTGAAAATCTCAGTAACGATGCTTCTACAGTGAAAGGAAAGGTAGATGCAACAACGCCAAAGAAGAGGTCTGTGGGACATCGCCTGTTTCCGGACACAGAAAACAACGGAGACGGCACCACGATCGGTACACCTGGGAAGAACTCCACTGCTTTAACTCCTGGGAGAGCGAAGAACATTCTAGCGGGGCTTTCAAAGAAATCTCCATCTGCTGCTCGTCCAGTCCAAGAAGCCGGAAATTCGGATGTGCTTAACGAGGGGGTCATCACTCCGTCTCGCAGACGCTTGGCTTACAATAGTGAAGCCAGTCATACAGGGGTCCCTACTAAGAGTTCATGTAAACCAGGAAGCGAACACACCACTCCTAAGAGCCTTCGAAATCCTGGGATAAAGCCTTCCAGTGAAGCAGAGGGAGGGACATCTTCCCGATCTAATTGTAGCCAGCTGATGAATGGCACACCTTCCAGTACCAAAACAGCTCGGTCTTTGAAATACGGGACGGGCGTTGGGAGTCTGTCGTCGGGACTACTAAATAACCGAATAGGTGGAGCTGCTATATTGAGTAGGCAGCTGTCAATGCCGCAACCCACTCAACAGATTGTTGAGCAGCATTTTGATCTCGAGGAGGACCCTCATTTCTGGGAAGAGCACAACGTGCAGGTGTGTTTTCATTTGACTTCTTGCCTAATTCGAACTGTTCAAATCATGGAATTCATCATGATCATCTTTTTGTAATCTTCTCCGCCAATTTTTCTCCTTTTGACGAATGTGCATGTTGGCGCCCATTCGAGATTCAGGTCGTTCGTCACTGTTTCAAAGTGTCACACAACGTACCCTTCGTTGTACCTTCAGAAGATGTTCTAAAGACTCTCATTCTTCTAGCATCCTCGTCTTCTGTATATATCGTGATTATGATCTTAAGAGCACACTAAGCGGTTCATGCTTCTTGATGTGCACTAGTACCTCCACCGAACAACTTCATGATCCCGCGCTTGCCGCCAGATTGCTCACACGCTAGTTAATATCGCAATCGACGTCTTATAGGTTTTTTGCAGAACCTCAAGGACAGAACTGACCTGAATACATCCGTGATATTCGGCACAGGTGCTTATAAGAACTCGACCAATCAACAACGCAGAGCTGGCAACTCAGGGATTTACAAGGTGCTTGAGGCAAGAGAGTCCACACGCTATCACATGGCTAGGACAGCCTGAGACACGCTTTACCTTTGATCATGTAGCTGGTGACATCGTTACGCAGGTACCTCATCAACTGCGATTTCGCAATTCAAAATACTTAGTCTGGACAGCTTTGAAATAGAGTAAATACCACCAGGAGGTACATTATTGTTATAAATGTTTCTGTGCTAACTTGTCGTCGGATTTCAGGAAAAACTGTTCCAAGTTGCTGGGTTGCCCATGGTGGAAAATTGCATGTCGGGCTACAACAGCTGTATGTTTGCCTACGGCCAGGTATGAACTTTTCCTCAGGTATCATCAATGCAATGGTTATCTCAAAAGGTACTATGAAGTGCAGCTAAGGGATGTATCAGCAATTGAAATTATGAAACAATCTTGAGGATGTTATTGGAGGGTTCAGACTGGTGAAAGAAGTGTTGGTTTACAATAGTCCTACTGGAGTCTATCCACGGTATGCAGGAGTTTTCGATCCCTTGACAAGGGCATGACTAAGAGTTGTGTCTGTTATATTCTAGACTGGAAGTGGGAAAACACATACGATGCTTGGAGACATTGACCACCTTGATAAGCGGCCAAGTGAGGATAGGGGGATGACTCCTCGTGTGTTCGAGTACCTATTTGAAAGGATTCGAAAGGTATAGTGAATTCTAATCCAGTTCGGCGATTCCATGGCGTTTGACTTGGCTGGTAGTCCGGCACTACACATAGCTCTGCAGTGAATGATGGACTCAATGAGATGCCTGTGATGTGTGGTGGCAGGAAGTCGAAGCACGTCGGGACGAGAAATTGATGTTCATGTGCAGGTGTTCTTTTCTAGAAATTTATAATGAGCAAATTACCGATTTGCTGGAGCCAACATCAACAAACCTACATGTATGTAATACGTGTGCTATTATACTACCCCTTTTAATGCTCGTTGAATTCTATTCAGGGAACATCATTCCTCTTTTATGGTGTTGGAGTTAAGATTGGAATTTCTTGGATGTCTAGATGCGTGAAGATGCAAGGACTGGGGTCTATGTCGAAAATCTGTCAGAAGTTGAAGTGCATGGTGTACAAGATGTCATCCACCTGCTGATACAGGTAACCTTTTCCTCATCATCCAAATTTCATTTCATCGTGTTCAGGAAATTGTTACAGTTTAGATTGGCGTGCAGTGTCCATCTCATCACTAAAAGTCTGGAATGCGCATAAATTTGGAGACTTTGTTGTGCATGGGTCTTGATTGTAACCTTTCATTGATGGCACTGGCAGGGCGCTGCAAACAGAAGAGTGGCAGCCACCAACATGAATAGAGAGAGCAGTCGCTCTCACAGTGTTTTCACATGTATTGTGGAAAGCAAGGTGACCCCCTATCCTACTTTTACCAGAAGGCAACGTGTGTGCTGTGCTTGTATAAGTATCTTAGATGTTTAGTTGGTTATCATTCTATATGTCTCTACTGTTAATTAATATCTATATCTTTCTATTTGGTGCAGTGGGAACAAGATTCCATGACCAACATCCGATTTGGCCGCCTTAATTTAGTCGACCTTGCAGGTTCTGAAAGGTATGGACTGTTGAAAGTGTTTTGATTATCATGTACATCCTAGGTATTACCAAATACAAAAGATATGAGGAGGATTTGAACAGAAATGATGTTGGTGTGTGTGCTCAGACAAAAGTCCTCGGGTGCTGAAGGTGAGCGCCTCAAGGAAGCTGCCAACATCAACAAGTCGCTCTCTACTCTAGGGTAAGCAGCTGCTACATCTTCCTATACGTGGAAACGATACACAGAGAGCAGTCGTTGAGAACTCGTTCAGCGACTGAAACACTCTGTTTTGTTCAGGTTGGTCATCATGATCCTTGTGGATGTGGCAAATGGAAAGCAGCGGCATGTTCCGTATCGCGATTCAAAGTTGACCTTCCTTTTACAGGTAATTATACATGTCACTATTGGCACTGACTGTCTTGTCTGGCTTCATTCTGTGATAAGCCCGGTACGAATGTTATGATATTGGAAGACTGAAGCTCCTCTGAACTGATTTCAACATTCAGGATTCTCTTGGAGGCAATTCTAAGACAACCATAATTGCAACTGTCAGCCCAGCTACATGGTGCGTCCACAATTCATACTTCGTGAAAGTTTTAGACTTGAATTGTGGGTTTCAAAAAAGTGAAAGACATCAGCTTTGCTCAGCTATCGAGTATATGTCCTTGTTATACTGTGATTCGTGTGTTTCTGTAATTGGTTGCATCATTGAAGGCAAATTCTTTGTTCACTTGGGTTCTGATGGTTGCACTATCTCACTGCTTGCAGCAATGCCATGGAAACTCTCAGCACACTGAAGTTTGCTCAGCGTGCAAAACTGATTAGGAACACTGTAAGTCAACACCATTGCAGTATTGCAACCTGCTTGCCATAAACAATTTTTGGAGGTAGTATCTCACATATCCTTGCATGTGTTCTTATTCTTAATTTTCTCTCCTGCTGGCAGGCTGTTATCAATGAAGATGCTTCAGGGGATATGAAAGCTTTACGGCTGCAGCTACAACAAATGAAGGTCTCTCCTTTGCTCAATTGCTGGATTGTCAATGTTGCTAAAAATTGATCCTTGGTCTGAGTTATTAACCCCCTTATCTCAACAGGAAGAATTGGACCGCATCCGCCGGCAAAGCATTACAAGCATACCATCAGCATTGTTGCCAGTTGATTGTTCATGGGATGCTGCCAGAGGGCTTGGCAGCCCAAAAATCACCAACAAGCAGGTGTGCAGCGATTGTTCTGTACCTTCCAGCCTATAATCAATGCAGATTTGATTCCCTAATGGTGCTCAGGTTATGGAATATTTTTCCACATTATGTACCTAGACTTTCAGCATGACAATCAACAAAGGCATTCTATGTGTACTTATGTAAAATTCGGAGCACAACCTGATTTCTTTGTTTCGAATTGCCTTAATTTATCAGATAAGGGCGATGGAGGCAATAGTGGTTGGAGCCCTTAGGAGAGAACAGGCTGCTGATGATGCGAAAAAGCGACTGACTGCTGAAATTGACCAGCTGGGTCGCTTGGTGAGTGATTTCTTTGTGAGTCACTTTTGAGCACAATTTGGCACGTTTAGCATGTTATTGGACAATCTCAGAAGCTAATCTTTTGCGTCATTTTGTGATCAACAGGTTCAACAACGAGAGGAAGAATCACAGTGTGGCAAGATGGTGCTACGATTTCGAGAAGAAAAGATTCAAAGATTGGAGTCACTGTCACAGGGTGTGTTAGAAGTAGATACATATCTTGCAGAAGAGAAGAAAATGCTTTGTGAGGAACTTCAGCTCTTGAGAGGTCGAATCAATCGTAACCCCGAGCTCACTCGCTTTGCCATGGAGAATATACGGCTTTTAGATCAAATCAAGAGGTGAGCTACTTCCGTACTTCTGTAAATAAAATTCTTGGCTGTTTATGGTTACTTTGAAATTTTCGTCATGCTTTGTCCTCTGCACAACTGTGCTAATTATTGTTGATTTGTTGTGCAGTCTGAAGGAATTTGAGGAAGGAAAGCAAGAAGTCATGTCCCAAGAAATTGCCAATTTGCGAGACAAGGTTTGGCGACCTTTTCGTGAAGAGCCTGTCAGATATGCATAGCACAATGGTGGTGAAGGGTGCTCTGGTTGTTATTTGAGAGGACATGATCACTTTACATATTGTTTGTTAATGCTATCATGTTGTGTTTTGCAGCTGGTAGAAGTCTTGGATGGCAAACTTGCTCAGGACCAGGGGCTCGTTCCACTCACCACACCTCAGGTACTGACCTTTTCATTGTATGGAAAGTAGGATCTCTTTCTCGAAGTATCCTATCATCTAGATCTACCCGAAACGCCCTTAAGCGTAGAATTGTATATATCCTGTTTCGTTATATGTAGTGTATGTAGCTGTGTCTTTGTTACGCATTCATCTATCAACTTATTAACATCTCCTTGCCATCAGAAAATGGCTTTGGTACCAGAGATGGAAGCGAAAGACCGGGAAATTGAGCTTCTACGAATTGAGGTATGTTAGACCTTGTATCGTATGTGATGGTGAGTGTCTGTGAGGCCAATATCGATCATATTATAAGTCTCTTTCTTTGGATTATTTCCACCCATTATTTTCTGACGCAAGACGGAAATTTCTGGTGTCATCTGCAGGCCGATAATTATCGATCGGAACTCGATCATTGCCGAAGCAGCTTAAATGCGGTTCTCGAGACAAATGCCACCTTGGCAAGGTGCGAATTGTGTCGGTTGTCTTTAAGGTCCTTGGTCCCTTCCCAAAATGGTTTAGATGTGAGGAGTGTATATAGATGCTAATGATTTGTTGACCTTCTCCCCGCAGGCAAGTAGACGATTTACAAGCTCTTCTTCAACAGTCTGGAGGAGACATGTCCACTGGGCATAAAGACATCTCCAATGCATTGAGCACGAATATTTCGGAGGTGCGACATGCTGAGCAATTTATTGCAGACATCAAAATGCAGCTCGAGCAGGTTCAGTAACTTATCCTTGTTCGTTGCGACTACAAAATAGGAGAATCAAAAGCTTAGGAATTGAGGGGGGCAATGTTTTTTGTCACACACTGATGTGTTGAAATTCATGACATTTGCAGAGTGAGTTGAAGGTCGAGCTAGAAGCTAGAAAAAATCAACAGCTAGACCTACAGTTGAAGAAAACTCTTCAAGAGGCACATGATTTGCGGAACCAACTTCGGGTATGACTTTCGAATTATATTGTGCATAAGAACCTATATTGGACAATTTCTTGGGACAATATATAGAAGCTTTGTTTACTTTCAATCAATGAAATGAGGACATTCCACTCAAAGGTAAACCTCAAACTTGTTGGCTTTCGTTGGGAAAACAGGAAGCAACAGCGATCGCACAGGAAGTGGAGAAGACCAGAAGGTTGAAGCAAGCCACTGGCGAGCAGAACCAGCAATTTACTGAACTCGCAGCTATGTCAGCTTTGTGGCAAGAGAAGGTAAAGTTCACTATGGCCAGAAAGTTGTAATATACATCTAACGGACCAGCTAGTGGACTTGTATGCTGATATTGTGTCATTTTCAGGAACTGGAATTGCAAGCTCAACTTGAGGAAGCTCGATCTCTTCTTAGTGAAATGTCGAGGGAAGGCAGTACAGTACAGACTGAGCTTCAAACCTCAAAGGAGGCAACAAGCCGGTTGCAGCTGAAGCTCATCTCGCTTGAGGTTTCCAAGAATGATGAAACTGCACTTGGAGAGGAACTAGAGGAGAAATATAGTCGTATGAACGAGGAGCATAAACTGCAGCTCGAGGATGCGTTGTGCAAAGCTGCTGAGGAGAAGGCTTATATTGAGGCTCTTGAGGGTCAGCAAGTCTTATCCATCAATGAGATTGAAAAGTGCCAGGAGGAGATGGAGAAGTTGGTATTCAAGCTGAAAAGGAGAGATGAGAGAGAACGCCTTCTGAAGAAAAAGGTCAACCAACTAGAGTGGGAGCTTAGCAAAGAGAAAGAGCTTCGGGAAATAGAGAGAGAAGTGGAAGACGGGGAAACCCTTGACGAAGAGGAAAGGGAGGCTCTAGAGTTGAAGTTAGAGAATGCTAAAAGGGAGCTCGAGAAGGCTCGAGAGTTGAACAACAAAATACAAGGAGAGCAAGACTTACAAAGTCTTAAGCAGAAAGTGATGGATTACTCACGATCAGAAGCAGAGACTGAGACTGCCCTTGTCATCACTTCCATGCAAGAGGAGCTTGCTGCTCTCGAAGAAGAGTTGAGTACTGCAAATCAAAATGCAGTTGCAGCTCACGAGAAGGTGGTACAATTGACAGAGGAGCTTGAGAACGTAAAAGCGATGCTTGATAGTGCACAGGAAGAGATTTCGTCTGCCAACAAGAAGCACGAGAAGATTATGGAAGAGAAGGATACCGAAATTGAATCCTTGCAGAGAAGCTGGGAAACGGCGACAAATAAGTTGACTGAACACCTTGAGATTGGTGACCAGGCCCTTTTTGAAGCTGTACTAGAGATGGAGGAGCTGATGGAGCTTTCTAGGCCCCAGAGAAGATTGAGTCACACAACCAAGACGCGGGCCTTTGATTTCCTTCATAAACAGCTACAGGATGCTCAAGAAATGGCAAGAGATGCTGAGAACAAGGTCAGGGCACTAAGCCAGACATCTTTGCAGATTGCTTTCCTGCAGGAAGGAGGAAGCAAGGACGCTACAGGCAATTCTAGACCACGATTCTTGGATGACGTGATCAGATTGCAACAGGAGGCACAAACCCAAGAAGTTACCAGGGTCAAGCTTGTAGCAGAGCAAGATTTCGCTGAGAGTCGGATGGCCGAGTGCGAGGCAATGTTGCTGGCTATGCAAGGGAATTTGGCACATGCTGAAATGAAGCTTCATCAAGCTGAGGATAGGAGTTTGGAACTTGCTAAGGCTCAACAAGCATTGGCAGTTGCAAAGGAAGAATGGAATTGTGAGAAAGCAACACTCTTGAACGAATTGAGTGAACGTGAGCAGCAGTGTACGAGTGTTCAGCAAGCGCTTACTAGTCTGCAATTTCAATTGCAGGACGCAGAAAGTCGCGAGGAGGGGCTGACGATGGAACTGGAACAACTTCGTCTCGCCAAAGAGGATTGGGGTGCACAAGAGGAAAAGCTGGAGGAAGAACTCGAAGAATTGCGATTTGGGATGAAACAACCGAAGCTAGAGGTCATTATGGAAACTGACGATGAGGTGGCAGATGATCATATTGCTGTAATAACCGAGAAGGAGAAGGAACTCCAGTTTGCAAGGTCTGCATTAGCAAAATTAAATCTCGAACTGCTTGAAGTAGCAGAGGCTCACGGGTGTCTCCGTCTCGAATCCACAAGGCGGATTGCCGAAAAGGTTGTAATGAAAACCGAGTGTGCCTCACTTGAGATTGAATTAGACGAAGCTACTTCAATTGCTAAGCAGGCTCAGGAGAAAATAGATAGTTTGAAGCTTATTTTGGATGATTTCTCTAAGGCTGAAGCGAGATGGAAATCCGAGAAGTTGGTTCTGGAAAGACAGGTTCAAGATTTAAATGCACAGCTGGTTGACAGAGAGGTAGAATACGTAGGTTTGAAGGGCGAGTACGAGCGCCTTGATGCTGCTCTATCTTCTCTAAGGCTAGAAGAAGTAAAGACAAGTTGCGAGCTCGCTGAATTGCAACAGAATATGAAGGCATCTGAATCCAAATGGAAAATTAATGTGGAGCATATGGAGAAGACCATCGAGGCAAATAATTTGGACATTGCCGAGACAAAGGTCGCACTGGGTAGCGCAGAAGAAAAAGTCAGGCTTCTGACGGAAGCAAATTCTACAGGGAGGCGTGATTGGGAGGCCGAGAGAGTTAGATTGCGGACCAAGAACGAAGGCATGCAGCTGGATATTGCAAGATTAGAGGATAGTGCTTCACTCTCCTCTATCGATGGAAATACTTCCATAGCGTTGGGTAATGGTAGGTACAAAACTCAGGTTGTCGATGACCTCGTGGAAAAGGTCAAATGTAACAGCCAGGAGATCGAGAGGCTTCACGAAATGATCCGTGAAAGAGACGATACCATATTATCGCTGAGGATGGAATTAGAGACCGCAATCTCCAAGCATAGGGTGGCAGGAATTCAAGTCGACAAGATATTGAGGGAAAAGGACAAGGAACTTTACGAAAGCACAAAAGAAATAGAGGCTTACGAATTGGAGGTGAGAAAGCTGATGGCTATTGTGAACGAGACCGAAGATCGACTGGTCAAGTCAGAAGCAGATTGGAGGACGGAGAAATTATCTCTGTTGGCGGGAAGGGATAATGCTTTGCTAGATGCAAATCTGAGAAAGAGTGAGGCTGCAGCTTTATCAAGGAATTTCGAAAACAATCAAGCCACATTGCACGAAGCCGAATTAATGGTGGATGCCTTGGTTCAAGCCAAGGACAGTGCAAAGAGTGATGCGGAAGGTTGGAAACTGGAGAATGAAAGACTCTGCCTGGCACAAACAGCTATTGCTGACCTCCAAAGTTCTGTTTCTTGTAGAGATGCTGACCTCGTTGCACTGCAATTCAAACTTAATGAATGCCATTCTCATACAGCAGACATTGAAAGAAACCATCAAGATACTGTGACACGGTTACAGGCTGAGCTTGATCAAAAGGTGAAAGAGCTGGACATGGTGAAGGAGGAAATCACTGCTTTGAACAAAGCGGCTGCTACAGTCGAACAAGAAAACAGAGTGATGAAGGATCAGATTGCAGAGTTGCGATCAAAGGCTGCAGCATTGGAAGTTGATTTGGAAGCGAAGGTATCTGAAGTGAGAGCTCTTGAGGAAGAGCTTGTTCTTGCTGAAAAGAAAAGAGACTTAATGCTTCAAGAAGCTGTAGAAAATATGAAGGAGGTGGAGACTCAAAGAGAAATGCTACGCTTGGATTTGGCTTCATTAAAAAGGGAACTGGAACTGGCCAAAGAACTTGTGAAAGAGCGAGATTCTATAGCCGCTGACGCTTGCCAGGTACAGTACAGAGTTGAATACCAGTTACCTTGCATAACAGTTTTTTGGTTATTAGCCTCCCACTTACACAGTTCAGGAGTTTCCATTATGCTTGAATGTAAGGTATTCCTAACTCCTTTATAATTATTGGTTTTCTCTTCCAGGTGGCGGAAATGCTGAAATCCCATGCGGATAGAGGGAAGGTAGATGTTATCTCGCTTGGGAGTTCAGTCTCACGAATCCTTAGCGAACTCCAAGAAGCTCAATTTCTCCAGGACGATAAGGAGAAGTATGTAACCTCTCTACTTGGTAGATATATGGACCTCGTTGCCATTAGAATGCCTTATTTGATAAGCGGGTCATAGGAAGTAGGTATTATCATATTTCTCGTACGCATACCATGCACTACTCTCAAACATGGGTTATCTCTCTTTCATGCTACCTCTAAAGTAGTTGTCACTATCTGTGTTTGAATTTTGTTTGTTTCTTATATAATTGTAGATTTGTGGTTTTATATTTTAAACTGACAGTTTTCAGTGATTGACAATACGCAGAAGGCTGCTCAAACTGGAGTCAGACTTATCAGAGGCCTACAAGAAGTTAGATGACTTGCAAGCTCAATGTGCGGACAAGGACGCTGAGGTGTGTATCCATCAGTATTCTCCAACTTGGTCACTATCGATATAATAGTAGTAAGCGAGGTTAATTTACCTACTGTTTTCCCTAGAAGCCCTTCATCCTACTAACTACAGTAACCCACTTGAACCTCATGTAGATCGAAGATTCCAAGGCAAGAATCTCAAATCTGATGCTGGCTGCAGAAGGGCAAGCCTCTGAATATCATCAGAAGGTACTGAATCAGTTTCTCTAACTTCAGGAGATTGCCAATGTGCAATTTCTATCCACTTGATGGGTATGGATTTGATAAGCAGTTCACGGTGAAGATAATTTCAGTGGTAGCAGGTAGCAGATAATTTAGTGGCTTTAAACGTCCTGACCTGGAGCACTCTACTGAACGCCTGTTGTGACTGCTCAGTGTCGAAATTGTGACAATGAATCTGCATCTAAATTTCCTCCATATGTGGTTTTTCTGTGACCAGCTTAAAGCATTGGAATCAATGGTGGACCTAGTGAAAGTTGAAGATCGAAGACTCAGTATAAGCCTCCCCTCTACTCCTAAGACAGGGGAGAAGTCGAAGTCTCCATTTAAAGGTTCTGGGTCTCCTTTTAAGTGCATTGGCAAAGGCATATCACAACAAATTACATCGGAGCTAGACGCCGAGGTCTCTGCGCAAAGGTGTCGCATTGAAGAGCTTGAGGCCATTGCCGCTTCACGGCAGAAGGAGGCAAGTGCCTACAATGCGCATCCTATAATCACATTGGAGACACTATAGCCACATTTGAAAACATATGAAGTCACACATGTCGTTGATGAGAATTTCAATTGGGCTAGATACAGATTCTTCACCTTCCACCAACTTGAATCCTCATAGTCATTATTTGTACCCCAGTCAGATTTAATGGAGAGAATCTCACTTACACGTGTTATTTTATGTTTATCTGTAGGTTTTCATATTAAACACAAGGCTTGCAGAAGCTGAGAGCATGACACACGACGTTATCAGAGAGCTGCTTGGTGTGAAACTGGACATCTCCAACTACGCTGTACGTTTCCTTGCACTCAGAATTCACTCGTCCTCTTCATATCTGACTTTATAAATAAAGGACACTACAAATTTTGCTTCATAGTACGAAACTGAAGCTTTGATACTGTTGCAAATTGTTACCAGGACACCCAACAGCAGGTTCAGAGACTTGCAGAAGATGTTCGGCGTCGAAGTACAACTCCAGAGAAGCAAAGTAGAAATCCAATCCAGGAAGAGGAGATCGAGTCTCTCAGAGATCAACTGAATGAGTTTATTGAGGAGAGAGAAAGGTCTGGAATGTCTTCCGATTATCTTTTGCACTATATACTTGCTGTCGTAGTTCTCCATGTAGGATTCGTAATTTTGGAACTGAAGACTAGGTGCTGAGCTTGTTCATTTGGATGTTTCGGATTGGAATGTGCAGTTGGCTGGAAGATTTAAGCCGAAGGCATGCTGAGGTCGTAGCTTCTCGAATGTCTGCTGATAAAATGCGACAGCAGGTTCAGGTCCTTTCAGCAGAAAATGAGAAGTTGAAGGTATATCTATGGACCTGTAAACTCAAACTCCAAGGAATCCTAGTGACTGTTTTATTTTCTGAATTATCTTTTCACCAAACCATGTCGTAGAGTGCCGTGGAGCTTATTCAAGGAGTTGCATGTGGTGCAGGTCGCCAATGCAGGACATATGACGAGGATAACAGACTTGGAAAAGGATATCAAGAAGCTTTCTGGGCAACAAAACCTCCAGCAGCGGATCCATCATCATGCCAAGATTAAGGTACAGTGTTGATGTCTACAATATCAGTCTACATAAGAATCAACTTATCAGTAGAGGTTTCTGTGGAGCGAAGGATTTTGGTCACTGCTAACGCTAACTGTGCAACAGGAGGAGAACAATACACTTCGCTACCAAAACGAAGATATGTGCGCTAAGTTGAGACGAACAGAAGTGTTGCTTGCCAGAGTAAATGATGAGCTAGCAAAATATCGAGCAGCAGAAGGCAAGACACCTTTCATCAACATCGACGAGGAGCAATGTCTGCGCAGCAAGCTCCAGGAAGCTGAAGATGCAAAAATTCAAATGGCTCAGAAATTGATCACCGTCTGCACCAGCATTATGGAGGTATGTTTCTAAATCCATCAAACCTCAATTTGCAACTTAGAAATGTCTTTAAACCTTTGGAAATTCACCCCCATGTTTTTCTTACAGGCTGCAGGTTTCCCTCCAAATGGTGCTGAAGTTGACCACACTTCAGCTCTCGTCGCCATAGAGAAACTGGAAGACCGTATCCGAACCACGGAACAAGAGCTGGCAGACATAAAATTCAAGGTACCACTGATGAATCAATGAAGTTGTCCATATACACAGGATGCTTGCATCAAAACAGAATCCAATTTGTTATCTTAGATCACTGAAACGAAATTTTGGTAGTCCCTGACTGTTGGATGTTGTATGATTGTAACAGTCCAAGATGGCTGGAGAGAAGAGAAGGTTGAGCGATCTTCGGGCCGTGCACTCACCGATGAAACCCAACAATATATCAGGACCATTAAGTCTTTTTTGCCCCAGCCCATCTCCCAGGTGACACCTGTAATAATTGATGCTCCACAAGCACGTCGCGGAGTGATCCTCCGGAGGAGAAACGGGATGGGAAGTCGGCGCGTGTGTGTGGAAGCAGAATTTGTACAATAATTCTGTACCATATGTTCAGTACTATTTATCGGCCAGGACACTCTCGGACACAATTGTGGTCACACTTTGGCGGAGTGTGACATTTATTCCAGTCAATTGCCTTTGACGTTGATGAAGTCAAGAGAGAGGTTGTCCTGTATTGAAGATCGAGAAGTGGCCAACTCAGCTGTCAAGAATTGTTGACTTCGCCACAATGTTAATGAGTTGAAGGTGATCGACATTCAGTTCTAGTCGACATTCAACCATTTTTAATTCATTACTCCTCTGGGATCATGGGTTAGGGCCCCATCCCACAAGGAGTTTTACATGTAATCTACATTTCCTTTCAATAAACTACTACATATTTCCTTTCGCATGCAATTTGCCTTAACAGCTGTCTCGAGATTTGCTGTGCGCAAAAGGTGCAGCGACAAGTGAGTTTTACCCGCCTTAATGACATGAGCTAAAATCCTCCTCATAACGTGGCCGCGAGGTACGAAATGCGAGCACCGATTCCCTAGCGTCGCAAACCTGAACACCTTTATTAATCGGGGCTTGTGGAGAACAGGTGACCTTGATAACACTATTTGTCAAATTGTTCGGGAAACCAATTCGCCGCAATTTTGAGCATTTTCCGTCCATGGAGGGTATTTTTCCAAGCAATGGTGATTCCACGTGTGGGATTCGAGTTGACAACCATGCTGACAAGAACGATATCGTTGCGAGAAACCCAAATGATCCGGAGGTAGTTTCCCAGTAACAAATGCCGCTGTAGACATCATCGTTTCTAGAATTGTGAGGGTGTATGCTACTCAACATCCTACACAAACTTGTCCATCAGATGACTTGTCATAGAAATAATGCGTACTCGAGGATGCTATCAAGGAGTGTTACTTTTCAGGCATCCGGAAACGACACTACATTATGTTGCTTTTGTAGAATCTAGATTCTTTGAAATGGAAAATTCCCCACTTGAATTTGATTATTTCCTCACGTGGTGGACGTCTGCGTAGGTGTTGCATTGCAATGGAAACAAATTTGCTTCCAAGAAAAGAAAAGAAAGTAGTCCACATGTTTCGGTAAGCTTTTGGCAATTCAACAATTCGCATTGATTCGTACCAAAGTCGAGGATCAGGCATGTCAGATTTAGACAGTGAACACGCCTCCAATAAATGTTGCACCCACTCGCCTTCAGAGCCCTAGAACTAGGGTTGAAGTTGGGGAATAGTGAACTTTGAGATATCCAATTTAGATCTAGAAGATAAACAGATTGATAACTTACGCAGATCTGGATGGAGGCGATTACATAACAATACCCAACATAGAAATTGGCCTTCAAGAATCTAGAGCTGATTGAAAATCTTTCTCCAAGAGTTTGTGGATATTGTTAAGTGCACCGTGCAATATTTATGTTATAAATACTTGTTAGTTGCTACAACAAAGCATCGTCCCTTTCAGCATTGACTTAGAAAGTCAGCAACCATGGTGAGTGACTATTTCATGACGATATATCCTCAATTATCTGTCTGTAATTCGATCCAAGGAGCAGTGAGGCTGCTATGTTCTCGATCCACAAAGTGCGTATCCAATTTCTAATATACACTGTCGATTATCAAATTCGATAACAAGTTACCACCGTTTATCGTTGTATGAACCAGGGCCTCTTGTGCAGATTCTATCAGGTATACAAATCGAATGTATATACCCTAAGCCTGATGTTGCGCAGTCCAACCTCCAACTCTAGCTCTATTGCATCGTACTGGTGTTTATCGGTTTGTCTGTTGGAGAATTCTCAGACATCTCTTTGTTGCAAACAATTCATATGAACAAGGGATCAATTTGAAGATCCCAAAAATGCGTCAAAATTAGGTCGTAAGCTTGTTTTTGGGAATTCTCACGAGTCACCCAATCTCTTTCTTGCCCGCTGTTCAAGGATCTGACTGGTGGCAGCTTCCTTCACCGCATGAAAATCCAAATGGGAATATCGGCCCCTGCACGTGGCACAAGCGCACTATTAGCGCCATTCTCAACATTGATATCCAAAACCAAGGGTACAAACACCTGGTGTGAAATTCTAGGTGTGAAGTTTTAGGTCCAAGTCTTCGGATCCATCTGCATTTTACAGTGTGCCCCAGTTGCAACAAGCAATGATGATATTTTTTAAATGATCAGTTCTCAACTTTTTGAAATATGCTTTGACAATATTCAACTAGGCCTCACCAAAAATGATTCTTGCACCAAGCCGAATAAGAAAATGCAGGGCTCCAAACACCATGGAAGATTCGGGCAATCGCCCTCCCCGTGAACATCATGTTTTCATGGGCTTTAAGAAACACCTGTACAAAACCAAGATGCAATTTCAATGATGTTAATGAGCTGTAATATGAAGTTCGTGTTACTACCAACAGAGCATTGTTAAGCATTTGTAAGGACGGTATCTCTCTATTCTATCTTCAAGAATAAATCTCAGACTCAGGTCCTTGATTACCTACATGAACGTCAAGCATAGTCAAGTGGCAAGATCTTATTAGTCGACACTTCTTTGTCACCTATCTTCGGAAAAAGCCTTCTCCCAACTACCAAGATTCAACTTCAAGACCTTGCCAAAAAGCATCTCAACAAGTTTATGCCCTCTAAGATGCTTGTCTACGTGAATACCCACTACGCCACTTATGAATGTTCTGAGACAAACAGAATACTGCAAACAAGTCCCATCGTCCAGAAGATCAAGCAAGAGCAACTCAGAGGAGCTGGTTTTAAGGTTGTTACCTTAATGTCAGCAAGCAAGAAGGAACTGCATAAACACAGGTGACAAGAATATCAGTGCCATATATCATGAAGATTATTATGCACAACATTTGGTTATTCTTAAAACAGGAACAAGTATGAATGAACCTGGAACCAACGAGGAAGATATGATGGCAGAAAACGGAATGAAGCAACGGGTTTGAATCACTACTACCTAGTGGACCCAACAAGGCTTGGGACGTTTTGTGTGTTTGAGTCGTCACTCGTGCTAAAGTATGTGGTGATGCTATTCTGCAATGAATTTTGTTGGTTTGAGATCTCAGAATCATTGGTTTGGACTTCCCCTGTAAAAGCAGCTGCTGCTGCTGCTACACTATACATAGTATCAAGCTTTGCCACCTGAAACACCCAAGGGTACTCAGCTCTCAGTTCCTTTTTTATCAGAAAATGAACAGGGGTCCTCAGATACAAGAAGAACTCAGGTAACATATCATCTGCATAAAGGAATACCAAGGACAAAAATGTGAACAGAAGTACCAGCAGAGATTTAGTTTGTGAGTATCAACAGAACATGAGCATGCAGTATGTGAACACACCTTGCAACTCTCCACTTTGGTCAAGTGTGAAGTGATCAAAGATGTCAACGTACAGATGTCATCTGGCACTTTGAGTACCGTAAAGCAGAATGCAAGATCTTGAAGTTCATAGGAAACTTCTCCTGCACTCTGAATGCCCACACAAATTTGAAAGTGAGGGCTTCCGATCCAATGTCAATTTAGTGCTCATGATTTAAGATCACCAGTGAATTATGTGGCCATGATTAGTTTGGAGTTCGTATGTCAGGCTTGTGGGCATACAGGTACGTCCTCCAGAGCACAGCTTGAAGAAGTGCAAAATGGGTCACAGGAAACATAGTAGAAAACAGCAGGAGCAAATATGCAACATACTCCAGGAATTTTCCTTTTACCTGCAGTCTTTGAAGCTCTTGTTGGACTTCCAACAGAGAGAAACCAGTGTCACTTGCAATGGCTGGCACCTGGAACACGTACTGCCCATTCTTGGGCTGGCATCTGTCCGTGATACAGGGGGTAGATTAATGGGGGATTGCATTGCAACAATTGCAACAACTGATTCTATTTGGAATTTGTACTAGGACTTGATCACTATGAGCATTTAATACATAAGTGTGATCATTTTGAATGCAACAAATAATCCGATTACAGGTAGGATTGTTGTGGTCACGACAGGTGTCTGGTCTCTGGCTGGAATGATTTCACAACTGGATGCAAATTTATAATCATGAGGAAGCATTCAAGTGCATAGTACCAACCTTTGAATGATTCCGGCCACCAGTCGGCTGTGTTTTGCAAGAAGTGCAGCAGAGGTCTGATACAAGCAAGGATGCAATTCAGCATCTCCATATTAATAAAATGAATAAGAAATGCATTTGAACCCACTACAGGATTCCACCACAGCCTAGAATACACACCAGCTATTCCTAATCCCTTATACTAGGAATAATGCAGAATTGAGGAGCAAACACTAAAGCAGACAGGAACCTCACTTTGTAAAAGGTGAGACTGCAAGTGGCTTTAAGCTTGGAATGCACATTCACATATTGCACCTCTCCCACCTCCAAAATTGATAAAATCGTGGCCATCACCTGCCCACCAGACAAGAATGAACACTTTTCAATTCTGATGAAATAATGACGGCACAAAAAAGCTTAGCCACAGCAGATTACTGCCAGACACCCAATGCTAAGGGCTTGACATGTAGTGTACAACCCATGTCAACAGCTGTGTAGGCTTACCTCCTCCTTTAAGTCCAACTCATTAGCTGTTGGCTCAATATTTATTGAGCTCATAGACTTGGATGCATCAGGGGATCTTTCAAATACTCGGCAGAGGAACTTGTTAACAGCGAAGGCATCTGCACCATCACTGAAACCAATGTAAAGAAATTAGTCAAGTGTTAACATTTGTGGCATGAGCACAAATCACCTTCTAGCTAGTAACAGAGTACATGACTCTCAGCAAGTTGGGATAGAAGAATATACTGAACTTAGGAGTATGGAGATTTAAAATTCGTGAATGGAATGGTAGATGTTGAGATCTTCACATGCAGAAAAAATTAATGTAATTTAACCTGTGTGCAAGGCTGCGAAGCTTCAAATAGTCTTTGTCATCTAAGAAAAGGTGGCAGTATGCAGGCTTGCCATCTCTGCCAGCTCTACCAGTTTCCTGCATAGGAAGAACAGACAGGCCACATATTAGTAAACACCAGTACTAAAAACTTCACTTGGTCCTGCAATAGTGCTCTCAACGGCATGAAGATTTTGAGGGATTGAATCAAGAGGATACCTGAACATAGTGTTCCAAACTACGCGGCATATTGTAGTGGATTACCTGAAATGCAGAAACAAAAAGGTAAGGTTTTCTAAATTCTAGATTACTTTACACTAGCAAGAAAAAAATTTCAACAAATGACCTGCTGCTAAAGGTTGGCGAGATCCTCCCATGCAAACATGACAGAAAACACAGATATTTCGGGAGCATTTCTTTTAAATTGTGAAGGTGAGTTGACTCACAGCTTGAACATCACTCTTGTCCAAGCCCATTCCAAATGCAACTGTGGCAACCACCTGCATATTGCACTCTTTTAGTCAATTAAAAGAGATTGAACAACCATGTACTATACATAGAAGGCATGGACATGTTAGAAGTTGCACAAATAATAGTAGCTACATTTGCAAAAAACAGAGGGGAACTTATTAGACTCCGAATCTGCTTACCACACGTAGTTTATTCCCACAAAAGAGCTGGTAGATGTGGTTTCGGTCACTGGATGTCTTGCCACTGTGATAACTCTGCCACATTCCATTACGTTAAATTCTGTGAGTAATTTGCTGAAACAGATGCTTGAAATCAGGGATTGTAGGAACTGTTTTCATTCTTACTAAGTTTGCCAATGCCTGGAATGAGTTACATCATGCATGACCAACCTTAACTTAGGATATGACAAGAAACAAACCTTAGCAGAAATCTTGTTGTCTTCGAGATACCTACTTATGTCATCAGTTTCTGCCTGCATTTCCAAACATATGTTAAAATTGCCTCAATTGGAAATCAGGAATGGCAAGGTAAAAGATGCCACAGAGGACAAATGAACACAGTGACTTGCACCAGAGCAAGTTCAGGCCTCCACTCACCTGGTATGTGCAATAAATGATGATGCTCTTCAAGGCTGAGAATGGACTAGACTGAAGTAAAGCAAGTAATTCCGTCCGCCTGTATTAGATCAGGACAATAAATGGCTTAATAGAGTACTTAAGCTGCATAATATACTGTAAGAAGGTCATCAACACAAGCAGGCCAAACCTTTTAAAGAACAATGTGTGCATATTCACCAGGGTGCATATGGAGGATACCGGTGAGAAGGACGTGACACAGAGAGATGTAGATTTTGGCGAACATGTGCAGCTTGCACCAGGCCCGTTGAAGGAATACACAAAGCATTCAGGATGGAAAGTTCTGTCTCTTGGGTAGCAGTTGCAGTCAAGCCAAGTATACACGAAACTCTCATTCGCTGCTTCAATATGCAGCCAAGTCTGAAGTATGAGGGTCGGAAGTTGTGTGACCTGGAATTTAAAATCAGAATGCACATCAGGATTTTGAAAGTCTCTTATGAACTAGCAGTCACTAACTTCCAAGGAAAAAAATTAGCACTTACTGGCAATACTAAGTGCTAGTATAGTTACAAAAACCTACCATTCTGACAGGCAATGAGCCTCATCAACCACCGCCATTGAAATTTTTGGGAGAGCATCCATAGCTGTCAAAAAGCTTTCACTGAACAGGCGCTCTGGTGAGATAAACAATACCTGGAACAGAGGATAACAGGACAACAAAAATGGGTTAGGTCTGACTGAAACAAACAGAGGTTTGCTCAAATGCAGTTATCACCAACACCAGATTTTCAGTTGTTGAGTGGCTATATAGTTTCCGCTAACACTGGTCAGAAGCAAATAGCATTCAAGAACAATGATACTTGTGAAACAGTATCCAGATAACCAGAATCCAGATCACATCATTCAAATAGGTAATTGACTGCAAAATCGAAATTATACTCCAATCAAAAGGCCTACTGACTGTCAATTAAAAGGCATCGGGCTAGTGCAATGAGCAGAAACACACTTTGCATATTAACAGCTGCACATGTACTAGAACACAATTCTGCTGCTTTTGAAATTCAAAACCGAATTTCACTAGAAGTAGACCTATTAGTCCAAGAACAAACCTTGACATGACCAGCAAGCACCTGGCTCATAACTGCAGCACTCTCACTTGGAGTCTGCAAAATAAGATATATGCAAAGACATGAGTTAATATGTACCATGGATATGCCTAGAAATAAATTCATCGACAGGTTCCGACTTGCAGTTCAAAACAACTACACAAGGTTCTTAATTATTGAATTTCAATTACGAGCAAAATGCAGATTGTCAGAGACAAGGGACCTGGGTACTGTTGATGAGAGCTCCAGGGAGCATGGGTGGAAGGCGCTGCAGTTGATCTGCCATTAACGCCACGAGTGGACTGATCACCAAGGTGATTCCAGGCAGCAAATACGCTGGCAGCTGCACATGTAGAACATTTGCACATGTAATCATCTCAAGTGCAAAGTATCCTGAAATTGTTCCTTTATTTACAGCACGGCATTCCATTTAATCAATGATATTGTATGCTTGCAAGTATCCTGGAATTGAACTATTTTACATCACTCAAATCCTATACACAAATAACAGGTCAGACACTGCAACAAAACAGCCCAAAACAGAAAAGTACACATACCTGATAGCAGAGGGATTTGCCTGCTCCTGTGGGCAGAACCAGTAAAGTGGATTGTAGAGCCAAAACACGCTGGATTGCAGCAATCTGTCCATTGCGAAAAGAGCTGTGTCCAAATACAGGCTCCAGTATGGATAACAAATTCTCCTCGTTTGGATTATTCAGGGTCCTTGCAGCAGCTTCCTTCAACTTTTCATCCTCCTCTTGGCTTCTCTCCACAGGTACCGAACCAGGTTCAGACCTGGCTTCTGTTTGAAGGGATTTGTCAAGCCAGCCTTCATCAATCCAGAGCGATGGTCCAGACTTTGATGAAACGCCAGCATTATATCTACTCGAGTGTTTCTTTGTTGACTTCAGCTTGCTAGGATGAACAGAATCTATGTCTGCTTCTCCATCGACGATTCCCTCAGCCACCGCCTCATCACCTTCTTGTGATTTCTTATAGTTCTTAAATGTCCTCCGTCGGCCATAGACACTCGCCCTCTTTGTCTTTATGCCATTGACGAACTTTCGCCGACCCCCTTTCCCGTTTATGTTCAGCTTCACAAAATTGTCCCGTTCTCCATCTCTGAGTTTGTTGGGTTTGTTGGCGGTCTGCGTGGAACGAACTGAATGAGTTAAAGATACTTCACGAACACTCGGATAAGTTGCGTCTAGAATATCAAAAAAGCACATTATATGTTCTTTGTTGCACAGAGCTACTCCACTGGTATGTACCAAATGCTACAACCACTGTAACCCACATCTACTAAAAATATAATACTCCAAAGAAACAATATGAGATACTGCACCTGATCAGCAGGGCGCAATTCAATGAGGCTAAGTTGTAAAATTAAGAGTAGCACAATTGAGCTCACCTGCATGTAGCCAGTGTTGGTGGAGATGGGGTTCTTTTTTGCAGAACCTCTTTTCTTGAGTGCCTTGGGATGGGACCACGAACTTTCTTCGCATGAGGCAGGAACCTTGGGCTTAGCCGGTAGTCTCTTCCTCAAAGTCTTCTCACTTCCCATGACTACTGGTACACCCTCCACATCCCCATTGGCACTATCTTCGCATGCGGCAGCAGCCCCTGATTTTGCAGGTGCTCTCTTCCTTAAAACTTTCTTACTTACCACCACTGGTACATCCTCGACATCCCCATTTTCGTTACGATGGGAACCATCTTCGCATGAGGTAAGTGCCTCGGACTCTGCCGCTGCTCGCTTCCTCGAAGTCTTCTTGCTTGCCACCACTGGTGCATAGTCCACATCCCCATCTGGGTGTGGTGATGACCGAGATTCATCCTCCAGCAATGGGGACGGTTTTGACTCTCGAGCGGTTGCCCTTGTGCTCTTCTGCTTTCGAAAAGCTGGAACCCTTTCCTCTGACAGCTCAGCCAGTGAGCTGAGTTGGATTCCAGCGGTCGCAACCTTATTTCTCGAAGACCTCCGGACTGCCATAGGTGCTGAATCTGGGGCCACCTCCGCCCCTGGAGACGAAATCTTGTTCGGATTGTCCGAGAGAGTGCTGTTTGCTGGTGGGCTTTGCACCAAATTCGTCCCGACTGTTGACCTACATTCGTCATAAAGCTCGGCCACATTGGGAACGCTCTGGTTTCGGAACGAGGCTGTCTCCACGGGTGTCACAAGCGGACCACCTTCGGAGCTTAGTTTGAGAAACCTAGAAGGCCTTTCCGCCTTCGTGCTTGCGAACAATCCTGTTGGCGGTGCATCATGAAGCTCAGAGTTACTGAATACACTTGGACTCTGGAGCGAAGCTGTCTCTACGGGTGACTCTACTTCCCGATCGAATTCGGAGCTCAGTTTGAGAAAGCTGGAAGGTCTTCCCAGCCTCGTGCTTGCGAAGAATCCTGCAGGCAAAAACTTCGCATCCTCATCGTTGCCTCTGACCTCGCTTCGCATGCCATGCCTTTGCAGTTTTATCGTGAATCCCAAAGGCTGACTCAGAGGAGAGATTGACCCCTGCACATTCCCAATTCTGCAGACATCCTCCTTACGCAATGCCTCCTTACGTGCTGTCTCTGTCTCCGGCTCAACGCACTCTGTAATTGCAATTTTCTCTGGCACAACCTCGTATCGCGACTTCTTGAATGCTTGACCTCGACTCAGATTACAGTCACTCCAGGACCTGGGGCCCGGAATGGGCTTATGATGCCGAACAGGATGTCCATTCAAATCAACGAGTGGAACCGGTGGGACTGGCTTAGATTGCAGACGTTCGTCGATTCTAGTATCAGTATGTACCCTAACTTTCTTCCTCAGGTGCAAATTCTCTTCCTCAACAACAGGTCCCCCTCCCAGCAGCACTCTCTTACCCGATCGAGTGTTCCTTAGCTGCGTGTGCAAATTTTCCTTCTCAGCGTTTAAATTCTGATCGCCACCCGGTTGCTTTGATCCTGCACGACCAGTGGAATCCGCAACGACTTCCATTGTCACTCTACAAGTGACTGAGTAAGCTCAGCAGCATCTCAACTCTCGAAACACTAAGTGATTAGCTATTGCTTCTGCGACCTGTCAAGTAAGCAAATCCGGCCAAGGGACAGCTTCGGATGCCTCCTGCAAAGGGAACCAAATATCCCGATGCGTCCCAAACGACTGCCTCAACTCAGCGGAGATAGACTTAATGGTACTTGCGTAAGAATTTGTCCCCAAAGTGTAACCTTATGGCAAACCCCTTTATTACAGAAGCATAGTCTTCATTCAACACCGAATTGCTCAGGAAAATAGCACTGCATATATCACCCGCTATACTCAACAGAACTCTCTCTCAAACTTCGTTACGGTAACTTCAAGAAAAGAAAAAAAAAATCCAGATTCACAGCTCTCTCTATATATATATATCTCTCGCCCTCTCCCACCGTTAAACTATACTTCTGACGATCTTTTCTTTGTCAATCCTCAACTCCTCATATTCCAATCACTTCAAAAATTAGGGTCCTGACTCAGCCCTCCAACACTCAACCCTGGACTTCTCAAATTCCTCTTTAGCACAGTTCAGCTGATCTTCGAGCAATCAAACCCCTTGTGAAAATTGAACTATCACTCTCTCACAATTCAATCGTTGTGGCTGGTTTCCAAGGACGGACACGGCAGCGAGAGAGAGTGAGATTGCGGATGGCGGGAAGAAGCTGGGGCCCACTCAACTTCCCGTTGTTCGAATCCCTTTTCGCGGGAAGGGAGCAGAGCGTGGGTGGTGGGCCCTTGATGATGAGAACGAGTCCCGATGGATTATGTCAGATGTTTTTCATCCGCTCGACACTATCTATATGTGCAAGTAGGTTGGGGAGAGAGGGCCTAGTATATAAATGTAGATGGGTCTTAAGTGGCTTGTTCTCTTAATTGGATCCCTATTGTTAGGAAGATAAATGCAACCTCTAGTCAACCTCCCTAGTAGTGGGGGCTAAGCCGTATTAATTAGTCCCACATGGGCATTAGCCACCTTAAGTAAAGTGACGGCCACAAGTAGGCGTTAGTCAAGGGCCTCGGGCTTTGGATAGGAACCCGAGGCCGAGCTAGAATATTCCCACCAAGGTAGCTAGTCCACGGTTTGACCAGGTGCCGACACTTGGACTAGTTCAAGTGTCGAGTCATATTGTATATAAAGGGTAGTTCCCCCTTTGATCAATAGAGATTAAGAAACTGAGTTGCACCGAATCTCTGCTTCATTCTACACCTGGTTTACTCACTCTTAACACGTTATCAGCACTGCTCCTAGCACCTCATTGTTCACTTCCGATTGTTAGTCAATCACTCCTGAGAGTACTTGAGTGATCATTATGAGGGATCATTAGACATATATGCTTCATTAGCCTACACAAGTATATTAGAAAGTCTCTTCCATCCAAGCATATAGTTTTACTACTGGGTTACTATTAGAGAGTATACTCTACCTCGGATCAGACATATCTCTAGTCATTTTGATAGTTGACAAGTCTGAACCCTCTTCCTATCTCTATTTTCTACATTCTGGATCATATTTTAGTACAGAAATGCTGCCAAATTTACTCTAGAGATACATATGTAGAAAGGCAATAAGTTCTATAGTACCGAAGTGCTGCCCAATTTTTGGTAGAAATCAGACATATTTCTAGTCATTTTGATAGTTGACACGTCTGAACCCTCTTCTTATCTCTATTTTCTACATTCTGGATCATATTTTAGTACAGAAATGCTGCCAAATTTACTCTAGAAATACATATGTAGAAAGACAATAAGTTCTATAGTACCGAAGTGCTGCCCAATTTTTGGTAGAAATCATACTTACATTTTCTGATTTTTCTAACCCCTGAAATATTATGTTGTCAAATTTTCTCCAAATACTAACACTTCGAGGTTATATATAGAATTAGTATCTGTTTTTCCCTTCAAAGTTTCTGATCACCTCAGTATATGGTTCTGATTGATAGCAATTGACCATATGTAGACCCCAATCCAAATGAACCTTTATTTTATCAAAGTAAACCTTTATTTTACCAATGGATAATATACACACCAGAATATCAATGTCTACAAAACCTAGCTTTACGGAATCCAAAATGCACGCATTAATGTTTGCACCTCTGAGTTCCGACGGTTCAAACTTCTTAGAATGGGTTAACGATGCTAAAGTATTACTGAGTGCTGAGGACCTTGCCAAGACTTTAACATCACCACCTCCAAGCACAAGCACCACCCCAACGGACGACACGCCACCGATCCCACCAGCAGCCAAATGGCACACACTGATGATACTTCGACGCCACCTCGACCACGCATTACGACTTCAATACTTGCAGATCGAGGACCCCGCCGAGTTATGGGCGGAACTTCACGCCCGGTTTGACCACGAACAGACGTTGTTCCTGCCACAAGCTCGAGCGGACTGGACCAACATCCGAGTACTCGATTTCCCGGACTTCGCCGCATTCAACTCGGAGCTGCACCGGATTACAGCTCAACTTCGGTTGTGCGGCCAAGTCATCATGGACGAGGAGCTAATCGAGAAGACCCTCTCGACATTCCCACCCGCAACGGCCATCCTCTCACAACAATACAGGAATATGAAGTTTGAGAAGCATTCGAAGCTCATGTCTCACCTATTGCTCGCTGAGAAGCATCACCAAATCCTGCTACGAAACGCGGAGTCCCGACCAGCGAGGAAGGTGCATACGACCATCGCCAAGATCAAGGACGTCGAGCCGGAGGAGCTCAACGGAGTGGTGGGAGCAATCGCACCAGCGGCGGGAGCAGGACCGCGGCGAGACGACCCACCGGCGCAACACCACGCGGAAGTCCACGTCGCAGAGGCCTCGAGAAGGCCACCTAGAGGTTCTTTCCGAAAAACTCCACCCAAATGGCATAAGAAACCCGCAACAGGGAGCCCCCACAGACCTAGACACTTCCCACCTAAGCATAAACATGTTAGACCAACCTCAGGAAATTGTCACAAATGTGGGAGGAAAGGGCACTTTGCAAAGGATTGCAGGGCACCACAGTATATCATAGATATGTTCAGAGAGTTGCAAGAACTTCGCAATAAGCCTAGACAGAACTATAACTTTGAGCCTTCAAATATGCCGGACTTTGATTATGATGTGGAAAACTTCATGGCTATCTACGGAGGGACTTCGTCAAACCAGGACGTTGCCCTCCTAGATAGCGCCTCAATACATACAATCCTAACTAAGGCTGAATTCTTCCACTTCCAAAGTGAGAAGTCCTGGTCCAATTGTAAAATTTTGACAATGGCCGGAAGCCGGACCTTAAAGTTCCGGGAGGGCCGGGCAACAATTATCTTGCCCGGGGGATTCCCCCTCAATTGTCCAAAGGCAATGTACGCCCCAGACGCCCCGAGGAGCCTGATCAGCTATCGGGATCTGCGGGCGAGGAATATCCACCTCTGCACAGCGATGCAGGGCGATGAAAAAGTAATCGAGCTTAGGCAAGGATCCAAGATCCTTGCCACCGCTAACGCGGGCCTCGATGGACTTTACAAGGTTGCCATAAAACCCTTGGCATCTAGCCCCACCCTAGGTGAAGAAGAGGTTTGCATGGCCGCGTGGGAGGGAGGTCCCACGTCGGAGCGCAACCTGGCGCAGGGGGTGTCTCTAGACACTAAAGTCGCCAAGCCGGACATATGGCACTCAAGATTGGGGCATCCCGGAACAACAGTGTTCCGGCGGATGATCCCCCTGACCCAAGGTCATAACCTTACAACGGCCGATGCCGGGAAAACGCAGGAATGCGTGGCCTGTATCCAGGGAAAATTAATCCGGAGACCTTCACCTTGGACACTACCCACGGAGATGCCACCGCCACTATACAGGATACATGGGGATATTTGTGGCCCGATAAGCCCACCATCGGGAACCTTTCGATATTATTTCGTCCTCGTGGATGCATCGGAAAGCCACCTCGAAGTCGCGTTACTACCAACCCGGAACTTAGCCTTCCCCAAACTACTAGCCATCCTCCTTAGATACAAAAACCATTTTCCCAACAACCCAATCAAACACCTAAGGATGGATAACGCGCAAGAATTCCGGTCACATGCATTTGAAGACTACTGCACGGCATCCGGGATTAACCTGACGTACTCAGTACCCTACGAACACTCACAGAATGGCCTAGCAGAGGCATTCGTGAAAAAAGATACAACTAGTTGCAAGGCCCTTATTACTCCATTCCCGCCTCCCATCCAACATGTGGGGCCACGCGGTACTACACGCCGCGGCCTTACTAAAACTCATACCTACCCTCCTTAATACCCAAACCCCACACGAACGCCTATCCGGGAGACCCCCGAATGTGGCCCATATCAGAACCTTTGGATGCCAAGTTTGGGTCCCTCTTTCCGACCCAAAACGGTATAAACTAGGCCCCCAAAGACACGAGGGCATCTACGTCGGTTACGACTCGCCCTTTATCATCCGTTACCTTGAACCCGCAACCGGAAATTTGCTCAAAGCTCGATTTGCTAATTGCAAATTCATAGAGCATATATTTCCAACCATACCCTCAATCAAACCATCCCACACCTTAGACTTCGGTGCACCGGAGACCCTCATAATGAATCCCGACCCACCTACGTCATTAACCAATACCAAAACCTCAAAACTCATTAACCTCAAAGCCTTAGCCGAGAACGTTCCGGATGGGTTCTCAACCGGAGAACGGATAATTCGTAGTGCAATCCCTGGAACCGGAAACATACTACCCAGAACCGAGCCCACGTTACCCCAGAAACGACCACCAACGAAAACACCAACCAAACGAGCGTCTAAACAACCCAAGATTCATTTTACCACCGAGTCTTTAGACTCGAGTCCAAAAACCGATCCGACCACATTGGACCAAGCTAAGAAGAGGAAAGATTGGCCACAATGGCAAGCAGCCTTGGAGGCCGAGTATTCATCCCTCCGAAAACACAACGTATTTTCGGATATCTCGGATGACCTTGAAAAACCACCCATTGGCTATAAACTCATCTTTACCCGAAAACTCGACTCACAAGGACGGGTACTACGGTACAAGGTAAGATTAGTCGCCCAAGGCTTTAGTCAAAGACCCGAGGTAGACTTTGATCAAACTTACTCACTAGTTATGGATTGTGTTTCCTTCAGATACCTCCTTGCATTGACAGTCCACCTTGCATTAAAGATCTACCTACTGGATGTGGTCACCGCCTACCTTCACGGCACCTTGGACTCAATCCTCCATATAAATCCTCCACCCGGATTCCTAGAATTCGTGCCTAAGCCCAAACCGGGACGGTTTGTAGGCTTGAGGATTTATAAGGCCTTGTACGGCCTCAAGCAGTCAGGCCGAGCCTGGTACCATCATCTATGTCACTTTATCATATCACAAGGTTTTATCCATAACTCCACCTTACCTTGCATTTTTACTTATTGCACAAAAGATGGTTTTGTGATAATAGCTGTATATGTAGATGATTTGAACATCATCGGGATACCCGAGATGTGCAAATTTGCCCAAGACATTCTAACCCGGAAGTTCGATATGAAATGTCTTGGCCCCACTACATTCTGCTTAGGACTTCAAGTCCATCATATGCCGGATGGCATATTCTTACACCAACAAGCCTACGTGCAGAAAGTGTTAAATGTTTCAGATGGAGGAGGCCAATCCATTGGCTGCGCCAATGATTGGACGGAGCAAGACGAACGAAGACCCGTACCAACCTCGTGAGGAGGAAGAGGAGGTGATAGACAAACAGAAATACCTCACCGCGGTTGGTTCATTTACCTACCTTACGACCCATACCAGGCCCGATATCGCATTCGCCACGAGCATTTTGGCTAGACATAGCCAAAACCCCACAATGCGGCACTGGAATGGAGTCAAGCATCTCCTAAGGTATTTACGAGGTACATCCGACCTCGGACTATATTACCAAAGAACTAACAAACCCGAAATGACAGGTTTTGCAGACTCCGGCTTTAGGACTGACCCGAACGCAGGAAAATCACAAACCGGCTACATATTCCTTAAGTGCGGAGCCCCGATTTCATGGAAATCCACTAAGCAGACCGTGACCGCGACCTCGACGAATCATGCGGAGTTGCTAGCCTTCCATGAAGCTGCTCGTGAATGCGTTTGGTTGCGGACAATGGAACGGATCATAAATCAACAATGTAAGATCCAGGAGGAGACAAAGCCAACGACCATATTCGAAGACAATGCCGCTTGCATTAGACAAATGTCTTCAGGATTTATCAAGGCTGATAGGACTAAGCACATAAGTCCTCACATTTTCAGCTTTACACAAGATCTAATAGATAAGGGGCAAGTAGATATTCAAAAGATAGAGTCGGAACATAATATAGCCGACATGTTGACCAAAGCTCTCCCTGCTTACAAGCATAAAAAGTTGATTCATGCGGCCGGGATGAGATCACTCCAAGAACTGACCGCATCATATTGTTAACACTCTTTTCTTTGTCAAGGTTTTGTCCCGATCTGGGTTTTACTTGATAAAGTTTTTAATGAGGTTAACGATAGGTTGAGGAGGAGTGTTAGGAAGATAAATGCAACCTCTAGTCAACCTCCCTAGTAGTGGGGGCTAAGCCGTATTAATTAGTCCCACATGGGCATTAGCCACCTTAAGTAAAGTGACGGCCACAAGTAGGCGTTAGTCAAGGGCCTCGGGCTTTGGATAGGAACCCGAGGCCGAGCTAGAATATTCCCACCGAGGTAGCTAGTCCACGGTTTGACCAGGTGCCGACACTTGGACTAGTTCAAGTGTCGAGTCATATTGTATATAAAGGGTAGTTCCCCCTTTGATCAATAGAGATTAAGAAACTGAGTTGCACCGAATCTCTGCTTCATTCTACACCTGGTTTACTCACTCTTAACACCTATATTTGATTAGCGTGTGGTTTGATGAGGATCAAAGAGTAAACATCATAAACACATGTGTTTAATAGAGATTGGATTATGTTTTCAAATATCAATAGCTACTCTACACTCAATAGTGGATACAATTGGGAGGACCTATGCATTAAGTTAAGAAATCAACAAACATGCACTTCAACTAACCCATAACTAAATCAAAGGACGTTTGATTTTCAATTTGGTTCTTGCAAATGGTTCATTATAGATTTGTTAAAGCAACACGAGTTTTGTTGTGCAAATCTAATCGGTAGAAGTTGGAGAACATGAAAAAAGAACCAAATAACACCCACATGCCTTAGGTTTTGTTGCCAGTCCATCTCAAATGATCTTGAGTATAATGATTTGGAGTCTTTCAAGCTACACTAATTATCCCAAGTAGTGTGTGTTTCAATTTGAAGTTACGTAGTGCAATAACATCTTAATTAGGAGTTCAATTTTGAACTAACAAAAGTTCAAGAATTTGTTCGGACATTATAAAACACAAAGGATTTTGCTTGGTAAAATATTACATTCTCATTAAATAGTTATGGCATTGCATATCTCCAAACAATAACATGCACTAAATGGGATTGTAGTTTAGTTCTGGTGTCGAATCAACTAAACATAGTATCATCCAGGTTGCATACTATTTCAAGGTATGTATGTTGGATGAATGAGAGATACGTTCATATGCGATAATTCCCTCTCTCCGTGGGTTGCCTTCCCAAAAGGTTCAATCTTTACTGGAACCAATTACCTCAAATAAAAACCAATGTTGGATTGGTATGGGTATAGGTGAAAGCATGGTATCAACACTCAATATGAACAAGTGGTATCAAATAACCTACACGAGTGGTTTAGAAAAATGTGTACCAATCAACATGTTTTGATATGTGGTGGGCATCACAAGGTGATCAAATGTTTATATACCCGAGTTAGTGTTTGAGATTTACCAAACAAATTTACATAGTGAAGGCTTAGAGGTGGCTTAACGTTCCTAACACCACGATATGAATATATGCTTGGCAAACAAATACACACACACACACACACACACATTGTGACAAGGGGATGCAAAAAAAATTTGGGTTGGACCTCAAATTTTTGACCACTGCAATGAATGGATTCATTAGAAATTTGGAATGATTTGCATTCTATGTGAAAAACTAGGGATATAATGGTGTCGGGTCTTATCCTACATGATACATTTTATTGGAGGTCTCAATTGGAATTAGGAATGCCTATTTTTGGAGGGAATAGGCATGTGGGTTCACATTCACCTCACATTCTTTTGAATGTGCAAACCCCTGTTAGTATCTTCCAAAACAATTTTCATTCATTTTTGGATTGGTGGGGGGCATTCTCTTTGAAGCGCTTGATTTAGAGAGGCCGTGTATTCCACACAACTATGACAAAAGTAGGGTGGCATGGTATTGATTGTGATACGTGCATAGACAATGTATGTGTCTCATAAAGTGAATGACATTTGATTACATGCTATCACTGGTTACGTTCCAATGTTTGTATTCTCTAGATTTATTTAGAGTGTTCTTAAGAAAAATCTCAAGCTATGCATCCATGCACAGTATAATACGGTTCCACAAGGATTTCCATTTAACTTAATTTTTGATGTAAAATTGTTGATGAAAGGAGACCATTTTTGCATGGAAGTTGTAGATTAAAAAAATCATACAATCTTTATTTTTTTTTAAAGTAAAAAGAGAAGAAGACGTGAAACCTTGACATGCGTGGATTTCACATGAGGAAGAATTGCATGTGGCTATCAAACATAACTCTAGATAAATCTAGAACTCCCTCCCTCAGCTACGGGGTTCTAGAAGACAGAAGTGATCATGCATGCATGAGAACGACCCATGATTAGAGTACAGATTTGTCGACCAAGCTAGTGTACAACATTCCTTGTACACAATACGGAAATGGTGAGCATAAAGCCCTATTGACATTGACAAACATGTGAAGTTTATTATACAAATATTATGTTATTGGCCCTACCTAAACTCGAATGCAAATTTCAAGAATGCGTGCAAAAGAGGCAGACAAGAGCTTCAAAATACCTCTGGACTCCATAACATTATTCAGATCCATATCAGCGTTCTGTGGGGCTGACAATATTATGCAGAATATTCCTTGATATTTCCCACATTCAGTCTGAATGTGGGAAATATCAAGGAATATTCCGCATAATATTGTCAGCCCCACAGAACGCTGATATGGATCTGAATAATGTTATGTCATGTCTCAATTTTTACCTCTATTCTTAACTAGCACTTGAAGCAGTGTCGGAGGAGATTTTTGGGCATAATCAGTCAAAATCCCATTCATTCCAAGTCCGACTGGTTAACATGTCGATCGCTCTTTGTTGATTTGAGGCATATACCATATACTCATCTTAATTGATTGGTAGTTGTCTTGAAGTCTTGAACTTCAACCTGTTATTTCTCAAACTAAACTGGTTTATCTATAACTAGAGGTCATTTCTTCCTGTTCATTGACTTGAAGATTGGAAGGCACGGACCTAGTCGGTTTGCTAACAACAAATTAAGGTTGTAAATTGCAGTAGGCAATTCCATTATTGAATATTAAACTTGGTTTCTTAAATAGGTTTGACACTTACTATATGTTAGTATATAGATTACAAAAAAGTTAGTTTTGGTAATCCAATAATGAGCACTAAGCATATATGTGTTATGATGAGATTGGACTATATGCTCACAATATAGACATCATTCTAGGTCCAATAGTGAACACATTCGGGAGGGGCTATGTGATCTTTTAAATTTTATATTTAGTTTGAATTATTTTCTACATAAATGCAATTACAGACTACGTAAACGACAAGTCTAGGAGAGTGGATGACGAGCTGCAATAGTAGCAAGACACCCACCTACTCAAGCCGTTGTTCGTCCAAGAGCAAAATGATTATCAATACTCATTACAATGTTTAATCCGTGTAGGTGCGATATCATTCACAACTCCAAGATTATGTCCATGAGCTGGCCTGTCACATCCAATAACACATGAGAGGAGAGTGGATGATGAGCCGCTTCCATGTCCGTGGCTGGTCATCCACTCTCCTCTCGTTGGTGATCTAGTTCATAACTTGACATGAATAAGAGGTTATGGATGAAGTGTTGTTTGCACGGATGGGAAAAACACATGGGAGGTGCTAGAAGTGCTCTCCACTTGGATGGGCGACTTGTTATGGTGAGCATTCCATGGTGGAACGGGCCTCATTGGTGCATGGCAAGAGCGCCATCATACACTTGGACACAAAGAGAACACCAACGTCACCCAATTCTTTAACCTCACCTCCCTTCCTGCTCCTCGCATTTCCTCACCAAGCTCAGATCACCTTGCCTGGACAATCGGAGAGCTTCTAAGAGAGGTCCGCAATCCTGTCCAGAAATGCTTATTCTTGTCGCATGGTTCGGGATTGCTGGCCAGGATTAATTGGTGCTGCGTGCCTGAAGCTCCCTCTGGGAATTTCAGTTCGCTGTTTGTGTGCTGAATTGGAGTCGGAATTAATGTCGAGGGGTTTTTGTGAAGATGCTAAATCCTCAGTTCCTTTTAAGAATTGCATGGATTTAGGATTGCATGGGTTTAGGATGGCATGTGTCTGCATTGGTCTGGCGTCAGCAGCGTTCGAGGTAACTTTGGAAGGTTTGGGGATCTCTTCGTTGTTTGTGTGCTGAATTGGTGTCTGAATAAATGTCTAGGATTTTTGTGAAGATGCTAAAACCTCAATCTTGTCAAGAATTTCATGGTTTAGGATGGGGTGTGTGTGTGTGGATGTGTATTGTATTGGTGTGGCGTCAGCAGCGTTCGAGGTTACATGGGGGGGGGTTTGAGAATCTCTTCGTTGTTTATGTGCTGAATTGATGCTGGAAACAATGTAGCGGTGCACCTTACGATGCTCAAACCTCATTTCTACCTTGAATGGTCTTCGATTTGTGGCACAGATCAAATAGCGTTGGGGGAAGGAGGATAGGACAGGAATTATGGCAGCTCAGGTGGCAAGACTGCGGGCAACTATCTGCAGCAGCACGGAGGTTTTCTCACGCTCCACTGCGCAATCAGGAAACGCTTCTTCGAACAGATTGGTGTTGGCCCCCTGCTTGGGATTCAAAAACTTGCCTGTCACCCCGGCCATTCAAAAGTCTTCCAGCACCTTCACCACCCAGTCTGCGGCTATGGAGAAAGGGCAGTGGTGGAACAAGCTAGGGTTCGGTGGTGTCCGTGCGTCAGCGGCGCAGACCGACACAGGCAGCAGCAGCTCTGCCTCCAGCATTGCGCAGGGGCCTGATGACGATGTGCCTGCTCCAGGCCAGGAGTTTGCTACTTTCGGTGCCGGTTGCTTCTGGGGTGTTGAGCTTGCTTTTCAACGAGTGCCGGGTGTGACCAAGACAGAGGTCGGATACACTCAAGGCCAGACTGATAAGCCCACATACTACGATGTCTGCTCGGGAGAGACTGGTATCTCACTCCTATCCCACTTACCTTGAAATTTGAGGGAGACAGAGACATAAAAGGGTTTATTAAAGGATGTGTACATACCCTAAATTTCTTGGGTCTTCCTTTCAAGCACTCTGCATGAATCGTAAACGTTCAACATTCGAGAGAGCTTCTAAGAACAGAAATTTCAGAAGGCAATGCTATTAGGTCAAAGTTGAGCGCAATCGTGTTCGAATCTCAAGTTGATGCAACAGCAAGGCCAGACTGGCAAGCCGAATGACTACGGTGTCTGCTCGGGAGAGACTGGTATCTCGCTGCTGCCCGATTCCCTTGAAATTTGAGGGAGATAGAGATAGAGAGATAAAAGGGTACATAAAAGGATGCATACCCTAAATTTCGTGGTTCTCGTTTCAAGCACTCTCTAGCATGAACCGTAAACATTCGACATTCGAGAGTGTTAGGACAGAAAATCAGAATGCAATGCTAATAGGTCAAAGCAGAGCACAATCGTGTTCGAATCTCCAATTGATGGAACAGCTTGGGTGGTTTCGACAACTTCGCTTTCACCTGTGCTCCTGACTAAGCAGACGGCTGCGTTACTGAAAAGAGTAGAAAAAGTGCTAGGCTATGACCTCATCACTTGGAATGGAACGCTTGGGGTAGATTTCTGGTACGGAATATAACAGTTGCTTGGATGACAGGCCATTCCGAGGTGGTGAGGGTACAATTTGACCCCAAGGAATGCAGTTACCAGACCTTGTTGGACGTGTTTTGGAAGCGCCATGATCCTACCACCCTCAACCGCCAGGTATCCCAACATTTCAAGAGATAGTGATCTGCTTAAACTATGAGCACACGGTGAACTTCATTTGTTTGACATTATCGTGGTCTGACTGTATGCTTGGGATATAGGGAGGTGATGTAGGTACTCAGTACAGGTCGGGAATATACTTCTACTCTCTGGAGCAAGAGAAAGCCATCCGGGAGTCATTGGAAAGCCATCAAAAGGCACTGAATCGACCAATCGTCACTGAAGTTCTTCCTGCCAAGAAATTCTACCGGGCGGAAGAGTATCATCAACAGTATTTGGCGAAGGGCGGTAGGAATGGAAGTGCTCAATCTCCCGCCAAGGGCTGCAATGACCCCATCCGTTGCTACGGTTAAACTGATTGCTACAGTTAAATTGATTGCAAACATAAGCTCCTATTACAGGCACCCAGTTGTTGAAATCGAGGACAAGACCTGCTCAAGTTTAGAAATTCTATTGATGGACTCAGAAACTCTGTTGAACACCAAACAAACAGTTGGCCTAAAGTGTTTATAATACAACTCAAGAATATTATGTACTGTAATGTGCAAGCAGTTATACTCACAATTCCATGTAACCTTGTTCACGTGTCTGTGTCTTGTGTGTGTGTACCTTTTACTTGCTATATTTAAAGTGAGCATGGCAAGTTTGAGCCTATTGCATTATTTTCCATTTGATAACTAAATCCAAATAACGGTTGTGAGAACATTCATGATTACATCTCTCTAAGCAACGATGTTATCCTTCTTATATACTATAGCAATCTGAACCAACAATTTGGAGGGAAGTGAAAAGTTGTTGGATACGCTCAAATGTATCTTCAGGTACAAGATTCATCCTACTGTGTTAGGATGAAAGGAGGATAAGCGTAGAAGCTGGTCAGTCACTCCGATACCTGAAAACGGGCATATTCGCTTTCTACACTTTTGCCCAGTCCGGCGGGCTAGATTTGAAAAGTTGTCAGGCTGCCAGGTCAATACAACTTTTCCCATGATCATTTCCTCCATGCCATGTTCCTGGATAGCTACCCACTGGGTACTGAGGTGTAAATGCATCAAAAATAATCACGTCATTGAGATAATGTAGTTCCATCACTCTGGATTTCGATGAAGACACCAAATTAGATGATTTAATACTTGAAACAACCATGATTTATTCCAGCAGGGTGTGCTAAATGTCAATGGGCAGTAACCAATAGTGAAGACAAAATTCAGATATTCAAAAAAGAGTGATTTGTATTAGGTAACTGGAGCAGACTGAATCGGACAGACAAAACTGCCCAATCATGAACTTGCCCACATTCAAACATTTGGTTCAAAGGTCTGGCCATATTCCTACAGAAAGCAGGAACTATTGAGTATGTTGAGGCCAGAACTCCAATACTAATGAAATACCAGCATCTTCACTGAAGCACCAAACATGTGATGATACATAAGGCATGAAGAAACTCAACAAAGAATGAAGCAATTGCCATCTCTTTAGAAGTTGCAAACATGTAGATCCCACTACTTTCCAGATATGTTGGAAGATCGATCCCACCCACCTTAAGCAGATACTGCACATTCAAGTCAACAACTGGCTTGTTAATCAATCTGAGAGATCTTATTATTGGCATGAGACCTTGACAAATGGCCAGCTCTTACAATCTACACGAGATGGGAAAAGCAGCGAAAAAATGGCCATAAGTGCATTGAGAAAAAGGTGACACGACTTGAAAACTGTAAAATTGCCTTGATCACAATCTAGTCCCTGAGGGAGGAAAACAACAAAGTCTGGATATATGAACAAGAGTAACAAGCCTGACAAAAAAAAAACAGAGGTATTGGATGGCCAGACTCTTCATATCTGTAGAAGTGCCTTACATAAGAAGTTCAAAGTACCTGTACTTCATGACAAAATGTACCCTGGAACCTACCTGACCTCAACCAAAAGGGTACTCTCATTGAACTAAACTAAGAAAGAGATTGGTGCTCTGCGTTCCCAAATAACAATGGACAACAAATTTACCAACACCCTGTTCATCCCCCAGTTTCTTGTAACAAAGCATAGAAGCAAAGTGATCCAGGGCGAGGCTAAGGGCGCCTTCTGTGTAGAGCTAGAGTTACAAAGGAACTGTAGCCTGATCAGTTACGTACGAGCCCTTTTGTTGCTGCAAGATGGACACTTGTACTGCTTAATGTGTTCCGCTCTTGCTGGTGTGATTTTCACACACTTCCCATGGAACCACTTCTCACAAATATCACATCCTATCCAGAACTCATCAGCAGTGTAATTTCCTCCACAACTTCCACAGAAGGTGTCACCATGCTCCTCCTCCTCCTCATCTTCCAGAGTCTCTTCCTCATCCTTAGGGGGTGGTGGTGTGGGCTTTGAAGGTTTTGCCTGAATTTCAGCTGGTCTCTGCTGTAAAATGACAAGGAAACCCACATGCCCAGATGAGTTTAACAGATACAGATGTAAGCTTTTTTATATTTCCTCAAGTACAAAAGAAGGTGCATGGAAGACATTTAATCCAGAACAGCGAACTGTTGAAAGGTCACTGCAGGTTCTTACCACCTTCCCAGCAGACTTGGCTTTGTTGCCAGCAGAATTGTTGACCACAGGTTTGTCCTTCACAGGTTTTTTCCCTGTCACGACGTCAAACACAGTCGGAAGCTCATTGATCATATTGAAGAGGCGCTTCCTGTAGATTTCAACAATTTGGCGTCAATCATTGTATGCAGACACAGCATATACATTAATACCCCTTCTCAAAATAGTAGTGAATGAACACTTCCTGTATTAGCAAACTCGTAAAACTGCAGAAAAAGCATGTCTGCAAAATAGTTGCAGATCACACAATTGCCCCTCACAATATGATATTTAGAGAGGAAATCACTAGTACTGAGTAATGTCACTAGTAGTGCTTAAGAAATTGAGAGTTCCACTTTTAACGCTGCAAAGTATGAATGAAATCACTTCTCATGGTTGACTATCTGTTAACTACTAAAGGTACATTATCATGAAAATCTACCATTTAATTTCATCTGGCACTTCAATACTCCCAGCAGGACATTGTTGTAGACAAATCAGAGCTTACAGAATAGCCATCTGTGAAATATAAAATTCACTGAACACATACTCAGCTGTCATGCGTGGCACTTCATAAAGTCTTAGTGGTAGGTAAGCAATATGAAGCGGATTGAAGCTTGAGAACAGAAGAAGAAACTGTAAGTAGCGCTAGCAAACACAAATTTCAGGCCTTCCCAAGAGAAACTACCTCTCATTCTTGTCAAACCGAGCTCCATAGTAGAAAGAAACAGCAAGAAGCCAGGCATCGCTGTGTACAGCTACCAACGACAACCAATCCTTGCGCTGCATGCCATCTCTAGCGAAGTTGATACCAAGCGCAGGTTCTGGAAGCTCAGGTGGGACCTCCTCTGCCGGTAGGTTTACCTCCCATGCTTCATCAGGAAACCCATAAAGACACAAATTCTCTTTCTCTGCAATAGCAAGCACCAAGGAGAGCAGACGAGTCAATCTACTTAGTGTGTTGAACGTCTGATTCTATAAAAGTAGAACAAAAGCTCCTATTGAGCCCTCGACAAGATGGAACACGCCTGTATTAAGCACTGTCACATCAGAACGACACAGCCACCTTCTTAGATTCTTAAAACGACTTTAAACATGACTCTAAGTGAATCCTACATACTTGCTGCTGTACTGCTGAGTTTTCATGTACCCTTCCGCTACTACCAGGGGATCCCACATTAACAACCAGGTTAATAAACAGCAAACTTCGTATAAAGCCAGCCATAAAACCACGCTACAATTAGGTTCAAATGTAAGACCTTTTCAAGAAATTATTTATACATATATTTAAATATAGCTAAGACCCTGCCTACCTACAGTAAACAGATTACCAGTCCTGCTTTACAAGCACTCACACATCTTCGAGTGGTAAATCTCACCTGGATCACACTGCCTGTAGAATTCCTCCACCTCTGCAAAATCAACACGAAACAATACATGAATGAAGAGCGTTGACCAAAACCTATAACTTGAAAGACAGTAGAGAAAAGTCAAGGCAGGGCTTCTCGACAGGAAAAAGTAAAGAAGTAGTGCAGCGTCCATCTGTTTTGTACGTGTAGGAAAACGACCAGACATGACATCGCCGACATAATAATCCTCGGCCCGCATTCGGGATATAATCAAAAATTGGCTCGATTTCTAGTTACCAACTCGTGACTCTCATGACACCATTGTTTGCAAATTGGCGACGAAGCACCAGGACTTCGTTCCACATCGCAACCAACGTGCGAACCAACTTCACACAGCTGACCGAACCCTTGCATGGTAAGCCCCGAGAAAAAGAGCCACGCACAGACGTTCGTCTGTTTGTTCCCAAACAGCACGCAAGCTCAACCTACCGGTGGTAAGCGCCTTCAGCATTCCTGATCGCCGTCCTTTGAAGTCCTTGAACACCTCGTCAACGGTGCGCGGATTCGTAGACATCGAGGCTCCCTCCATTTTGGACCCAAGCCAGCAAGCCGCCAACGAGCTTCCCTACCTCTTGACAAAAAAACAACTGGGTAGTCACCAAAAAGATCTCTCACCCCCCCGCACCTCCCACCGCCAACGCCCTAAACTGCACACCACAGGACTCGCAATGCACACATGGCAGAGCAGCACGGCAGTCGCAAGCCGGACACAATCCGATTGCATAAAGGCTCCTCCCCCCACCCGACCCCGCCCCCGTCCCCCCCGGCCCAACCCAACCCAAGCCGCTCTGTCTCTGAATCTTTTCCTTCCTTCCCCCAAACCCTACCACCACCTGTGAACCCTCGGTTTCTCAGCCCCCCAGGCCGCAGCCGTTCGCTACCCCGCGCGGCGGTGGAGCCAGCGCGCCCTCGCCGTGAGCTCGAGCAAATGGCGAGGCCGGCGAGACGCGAGCGGGAGGTTCAAAGAGCGTTTGCGAATGCGAAAGCGAAAGCAAGGGCCTGCTCCTGCTGCTGCTCCTCCTCCTGCGAGAGAACGAGCATGGCATGCCCGTGGCCTAGTTGTTCGCAAACTCAGGCTCCAAGGGAAAAGTGGTGCCCTCCTCCTAAGCCCTTTCGTTGGGCCTTCCGACCATACCATGCCATGTCATGTCCATGCCCATGCCCATGCCCATATATCCCCATCATCGCATGTCATGCCATGCCATTCCATTCCCCTCATCTCCGCCCATTTTACATGGACACTGTAGAAAGTTTTGCCCATATTTGGACCCCAGTCGTCACCAAATACGGAGGTTTCAACCGTAGGAAGCCGGGGACGGGAACATTTTTTGGCGCAAAATTCAAAATTGTACGATGGTGGGTTTTTTTAATAGTGGAGTCGATTATCCTAGATGGACCCTTGCTTTACCCAATATGTGTGGATGACTACGCCGTTTATGGTATTTAGAGTCTGATAGTATCACTTCCTATCATCTCGTGCCATGCCATTCCCATCATCCCATCCCCTCGTACCATCATCCCATGCCATGTCATTCCCCTCACCTCCGCCATTTTTTTATGAACATTGCAGAAAGTTTTGCCCATTTTTAGTCCCCAGTCGTGCCCAAATACGGAAGTTTTAACCATAGGAAACCAGGGTCGGGAATACTTTCGGCACAAAATATAAAATTCTAGGATGATGGAGTCCGTTTACTGAGTTGGTTATCCTACATGGACCCTTGCTTTTCTTTCAATTTGTGTGGATGACCTAAAATAAAAACCGATTATGGTATTTAGGGCCGCTTCACACTATGACCGAAGGTCAAGAGGCCGTCGATTTCCACCAATTAGATTGCAAGAAACAAAGAATTTGGCCTCTCGACCCTTCACACTAGAGGCCAAAGTCCAAAGGTCGTCGCTCTCCAAAATGTCCACATGACAGTACTTTTTGACCAAGGCGATGAACTCTCGAAGGAAGTTTGAGTCCGACATGAATGGAAGCCCAAACTATGGTCGAGAGGCCGTCAATTTTTTTCCATAAACAAAATCAAAAACTAACAAGATCTTGGGCGTTAGATTGGAGGGGTTGTTTTGGGCATGGAATAAAGTGGGATGCTCCTTCTTCCTTTGGATGTTGGGCTTGACCTTTGGAGGCTTCACACTATGGTCGTCCAAGTCGAGAGGCCATGGGAGTTCATGGCCAAAGGTTTGGACTTTAGGCTTGACCTTTGGAGGCTTCACACTATGCCCGCCCAAAGGCTCCAATTCCTATATTTCATTGATTATTTTCAGCCCATTTCTTTGGACTCTCAACAAAGTTTGGCCATTCAATCCCACAGCCTCTCGACTTGGACGGCCATAGTGTGAAGCGGCCCTTATTGCCACTGACTTAATAGTGTCTCTTCCCATCATCCCATGCCATGCTATTCCCCTTCAAACCCTATGACCAAGGAGAATCAATTGGTATTAACAGATGAACAAGTTGAGCTTGAGAAAAAACCACTCCAAGTTCAAAACTTTATGCAAATTTCCGATCATTGTATGTGTGCATAACATTGTTCTATGGGATTGACAGTATTTTACATAATATTTTATCATTTGGATTGAATATGGGAATATTCTATGGAATATTGTCAATCCCACATAACATTATTATGAATCTGAATAATATTATGTGTGTGTGCACATATATATATATATATACACCACTCGAAAGGTATCAACATTTTACTAGCTGGACTAAGAAGGAATCAGATCTCAACCCGATTTTGCCCAAAAACGCCGCAGAGCATGTTGGCCTAGTTGTTTGAAAACTTGGGCTCCAAGGAAAAGTGGTGCCCTCCTAGCCCTTGGGCCTTCCAACCATGCCATCCCATTCCCATCATCCCATCCCATGACACCCCCCCCATGCCATTCCCCTCGCTACCACTCATTGACACTGTAGAAAGTTTTGCCCCATTTTGAACCCCAATCGTCCCCAAATACGGAAGTTTCAACTATAGGAAACCGGGGACAATAATGTTTTTGGGCGCACGATTCAAAATTGTATAATGATGGAGTCTTTTTATGGAGTTGATTTTCCTACATGGACCTCTATTTTTTTGCAATTTGTGTGGATGACTTAAACAATAGACCATTTATAGTATTTAGTGTCACCAACCTAATAATGTCACTTACCCTATTATTAAGGTATGTTTAGGTTACACTAATGCTCAATGGTTTGATCATTAGTGTAACCTCAAGATATTTGATGTCATGTGCTTATTTGTGTTTTGGTATTAGTATGCTTCAATAATATTATGAAGTCTATACCTTGATCACGCAATGATCAACAAGTTCACCATTAAGTGTAAAAACATGACACTTAGCAGTGTATGCTTAACAATATATCTTTTTCTTCTTCCAAAATCTTGGTCAAAAGATTGGAGAGCACTAAATGTTAGGAGTCTGTTACTTCCCAAAATTGTATATTAGCATACTTATATTATACTTACACACATACTTACTTTAACCTACACACACCCTCATAATAGGGTAAGTGACACTATTAAGCCAGTAACAACTAAGTTAGTGCTTGAGCACTCAACTCAAGGCACCATCAAGTGTAGAAGAAGATGGAAAATTGCAACCACAAGTCAGTAGATTGAGAAAGATAAAAAGAAACACCAACAACTTGAAGCTCGATGATGACAAACCATTAAATTTGCAAACACCAGGCCATGCCAACAATGGATGTGCGATATACTTCTTCCCGTTGTATGGATACGTGAATAATTGAGACATGTTTCTTTTTATATTCACAAGGCATCTCGTGTAATCTCCCTATGGCTTTTCTAGACAAATTTCATTATTGTTCCAGCTAATTATGAAGAGGAAGGCACCGAACATCACAAGTGTAGGTGACCATTTAGTTCAACAAACTCTTGTTGTGCTATGCAATCACATTATCAATTAACTTAACTAATGCTTTTTTATTTTTATTTTTTCATAGTATGAATTGTTCACAATCTTATTATCCTTTATTTGGACACATAATTTATATAGTTAATTTCGTAACACATTGACCTACTTCAAAACTTGAAGTTTGGGCACATAACTATGCAATACAATTAAGTTCAACTCCTCCCACGGACCATTAGAGAGAGATTTAGAAGATGAGGCGAATTATATTATCCTTAACCTAATGTTAAGTCGGTTTGGACTCTGGAGCTAAGCCCAATGCAGCCACAAAAACATCAAACTAACTTAAGATAACCAGTCCTTAACCGTGAGTGCAACTGGGCCCCACAAATTTGCCGCAATAACCTGAGTCAATAAAGTGGTTTATATCAACCACTTTTAGTAGAATTGTTAGTCTACATGTTCACGAAGCAGACATTTGAGATTACAAGTGGCTTACATCACTAAATATGATATTTAATGTCACCAATTCTAATCGTCTTGCTCAATACTAATTGTAAACTGCGGTGTACTGTCACCAACACTAAATGTTAACCCAACATTATTTGTCATTCCTTGTACTTTTTTGGGGGGGCGGATTATAGATTTACAGTGTTGCAATTACTGTCACTCACCAAGTGATTCTTCATCCGAATTTCGATCATCCATGACAATGCATTTCATCACGAGTTGCTGACAAGAGAAGATAGGGTTTTGGCCAATAGATTAAACTCATCCATCATCCATGACAATGTTTGCTCACTTATTCATAAGAAGTGTCATCTGACAAAGTTACCACAATGACATAAAATACCATATGACACTAAATATCATACATAGTGTACAAACTTGTCATGCAAGTACATACCAATATTCATATCCATAACAATGTTATGTGGGACCAACAATATTCCATGAAATATTCCCCATATTTAGACCAAAGATGAGAATATTCTATGGAATATTGTCAAGTCCCGCAAAACATTGTTATGGATCTTAATAATGTTATGTAGCATGTACAAACAACTCTTAGTTGTCTACTAGTTCTAGATCAACTACTGTACTTGTTAGGGCTAACTAGAAGATGCGGGAAAATTTGAAACAAACACATGTTTCATGGGACTACTTCGAGGATCTCTTAGGGAACCCATGACATCAACTCGAACATGAGGTGCATGCTCTATTAGCCTTCTTATAGTTTCATGTATGAAACCAACATGCAACATCATCCACTTCTTTTACTTTCTTTGATCTTCTTCATTTCTTTGTGTTCTTATCTTTGGTAGACCATACATGGGATTTTTAAGCAACTAAAAACAACATCAAGACAGGTCCGAGATGGCCCTAAACTATCGGATGATGGTGGAGAGATACCCAAATCTCAAGGAAGAGGTTGGCGGTTCGATTCCCGGCTGTGAAATCTCCTCTCTACTTGACGGAAAACTTGCCAGGTGGTCAACTGCCTCCCATGCTTTGGCGCTGGCATGTCGGTCTTCTGTCTCAAAAAAAAACAAAAACAACAACATCAAGACATATACCGCATTTTTCATACAATTTAGGGGTGGTTCACCTAAGGTAGGAGCAATAAACCACTTAATTTCTTAAGTTGCGATTGAATGAAAAATATGTTTTAGTCCATGGTGGGTTCATCCCTCGGTCAAGGCCCATGTCATTCGTTGTGAATGAGAAGTCCACTCAAATCCTATGCCACCAAAGTAGATTATGTTAGTTTCCCGAAACTTATGTGCAATTTACTTGACATTTTTTTGAGGTGTAGGTCTACCAACATATTGAAAGATCATGACGTCTTAAATCTCGTAACCATGATTTTGTTTTTATTTATTAAATGGACCATGTGATGCACATTGTTGGGTCTGTAATTAAATAGTTTGGGCCCCCTTCTAAAGATTAGAGTTTTGTGTAAGATGCCTATGTCTTCTATCCCCCCCCCCAAGCCTTCTTTCAAAAGTGGGAATTAATCTAGTTATGTTGAGATGGAGATTTATGGAGTTTTATTGGCTTTGTTTGTAGGACAGAGACTATGCATCGACTTCTATGTTTCAAGAGCAAATTTCCTAACCACTTTGCATTCACACTTGGACGTTACTTGTTCATGTTATTTTTGGTCCAGTTTATTTAATGTGGATGGTGAAAGTTTGCATACCTTGGACAACTAACCAACTAATTCAACTATTAGTTAACTAGTTGCCTTTCGTAACTATAGTTATTCACGTTTTGACCTGCCAAAAATTGTAGTTAACTATAGTTGTTCTAAAATCTAGTTAACTACAGTTGTTCCCTAAAATGTATTGAAAAAAATGTGATTGGCTATAGTTGGTAATAGGTATAGTAAATAACCATGGATTAGCATGAGCAAAGTGTACAACTACAATTGTAGTCTTTCGTAAGAAAGGACAGAGCCTCACGATTCTACCATTTTCTTGTTTAACTATAGTTAAGTTAGCCCTATTTACATGGAATCTTCATGTTACACTTCACGATGATCTCTTTTGGGTTTCCACATGACCATACAACACTACATTCTTTTGGTGTGCTAGAGCCCTACTTCCCATGGTCACATCCAACAGAGGGGTATTGATGAGTTCTATGGTCTTTTGTGTCCCTAAACCAACTCTTAGCAACATGTTCCTAAACACTCTAAGCATAAAGCGAAGTGATTTAGTATACGTGCTTTGGTTTGCATATATTATAATTGTAATTATTAACATGTATATTTATAGTGGGTTAATATGTTGTAGAATGGTTATTAATTCTTAAGCACCAAAGCTTATAATCATGTGTTCAAGTTTTATTTTCTACAACTTTGATGTTCAATTTAGTTGGTAAAAAATTATCATATATATATATATATTTTCAATTTATAGGAATAAATCCAAAATATATGTTTTTATGAACTTTCAATTACAAATCAAGTGTAGAAACTCTATAATGTTTCACAACTTGTACTTCATGATAAAGGACATGCAACCACTTCCAAGCTATCTTCTAATAACTTTGTGATGGTAACAATAATCTTGGATTGATTTGCAAGTACTTAGCCTTGAGTTTGTGGCTTGGCTGGATTTATGGTTGTGGATTATGGAGTTGAAGTTGTGGAATAGAGTTGAGGATGCGTTTCCATGCCTTGAGTGTCATTAACCAAACCAATGAAGGTACAACACCTGCAATAGTTTTCCCCTCCGAAATATTGTATCTCTGCTTCAACACATGGGGACTTGCATGACCGTTGGTTTGTTGCAATCATTGCAACACATCCATGTCTTGTAACATTGCCATACCGTTGCCGACCTTGTTTGCATCCCATGATCTTGATCTCCCTCAAGGCTTCGTGTAGTTTATCCTTCAATGTGTCCTTGATCAACTTGCATTGAGGGAAGGCCTTCTTGTAAGTAGCCCAAACCTTCTTTCAGAACGTGGAAGGAATAATTTATTAGAAATTCCTTCACCATTTTGAATAAAGTACAAATTCCTTGTAGTGTGACCTTTAATAGCATGCCATAAATATTATCATCCACGATGGAACCTCAACTACTAGTGTTTTTCACCTTTTGTGCTACTTTTGATGGCCTTACCTCCATGAGAACTTCAACTTTGACAACAGGCATAGTTGGTGCAACAAACATGCCCTTCAACACCCGAACATCCTCATCAATGGAGATTCAAAATCTCATGTAATCCATACCATAGTAGTATTGTATCATGTGTTCAAATGGAATATGGCTTGACCCCCATAACTTTCCTCTTTGGAATGGCCTCATTGCAAACCAATACCACCCCCCCCCCACATGTACTCCATTGACGCATTCATTGATTGTGCAAAGCATACTCTATGAAGCAATATCACCGTACACATGGGAGGTGGGAAATGTTGGTAACGCTTTTGCATCTCACGAACCCCTACTTGAACAACCTTAGATGACTTAAAAACATCGTACAAAACCCCCAAGCCCACTTCCAATAGTCATGTTAATGACGCAAGTAATACATGTGGACATACAATTTATGTACATTTCACTTAAGTCTTGACAAACTTCTTTGCAATCCAAAATTGCATGCAAACTTCTTTAGTATGTAGGATTTCTTCTTGGTCCATTGTTGAACTTCCTACCAAAGTATACAGAGTGACAATAAGTAGTGCGGTCCCCACTAAGAACATGCATCCCTTACTAATGTCACATAAAGAATGGAAGATTTGAAAATCAACGGAGGGTTCCAATTGTTGGTTGGTTTCCTCATCGATGGAATAAATGTTGTGGCAAGATTATCTCAACCACTACATACTTAGACAAACTTGAAATATAGACATTGGTAGCATATGGCATGGTGGTGATCAACTCAATGGGAAGTTGAGTGCCACATGGAGAAGATAAAAAATCCTCCATACATGTGAGCTACAATAAAAACATATCATTAGGGCATCTAATATATGAATAGCCAATGCATTCAACAAGTGAAGCCCTTTAATGCGAGATGAAAAGGATAAAATCTACTAGCAAATCGATTGGAGGATACAAGTGCAACCTACAAAAGTTGAATTTAACAAGCATGTAATTTATTTTGGGCAACTCCAAAACGCCAAAATCATCATATTAGGATAATAAAATATCGAAGCATGCACATGCGTACTTCATGTGCATGCCTTCCTTCTAGAATACAAGTGCAACCCGGAATGCCTCATACAAGTAGAACACTTCAAGGTAGATACAAGTGAAACCCTTTACATCCAAATTCAAGCCATAAACATTCATGACTCATAGAGTGCAACCTTCAAGGCAAAATACAAGTGGAGCCCCCTATGACCATATGCAAATTGCAAAAAATGTGGTTGAACTCAAGCCATAAACCTCCGGGCCTCGTACAATACAATCTTTGAGGCTTAATACAAGTAGAACCCATGGGCATAATAGAATTGTAACAAACAAAGTTGTACAAGCAAATCCAATCCAAAGTGCCCACATGGGCATAATACAAGTGCAACCTTCAAGGCAATATACAATTGGAACCATTGGGCATGATGCAATTGCAAAATGCAAAAATATCATTGAATTCAAGCTAGGGAGCCCATATGGGCATCATCCAAGCACAACCTTTCAAGGCATACTAGAATGTAATATATTTTTTGGCCAAATTCAAGCCAATAACTCCATATGGCCAACGTATAGGGCTTTATGGTTCTAGCTCCCAACCTTAAAACCCTAAACCCTAATCCTCAATGCCTTAATGCTCCCATCCTCATCCACACAACATAGGGTTCCACATCTGCAAATCCTAAAGCCATTTGTCAATTGTGAGGCTCAACCAAGTTCTCCATGCAAAATCTAATAAAATAAAAATAAATTATGGTAGGCGGTCTCAAAACACTCCTAGACATCCTTGTCTTCAACCACAAAATGGAGATATGAAATTTGGTCTATTGTGATGACCATGTCCACCCACTCTTTGTGCACACTAATATTTCAACACCACCTAAAATTTTCCAACTATAATTGCCAAAAACGAGCAAAAAATGTTAAATATGTTGTCTACAATGTCCATTGCTACTAATATTGGACACAATGTGTGGGAGAAGGATGAAAGGGAGTTAGAGGAGATCAACACTCAATTCAAGTAGCTATGTGGCACTTGTGGATCTTAGTTGTAATCCACTTCCAAAGCTCCTAGATTCAATCTAGCCATAGGCATCCACCTCTAGGCGCATCCCACTCTAACATGGGCAAACCCACGTGTGCTGCCATATGCATATAATACATGTTAATGTTCATGTCCGCCACCTTGGCTCCATGTCTATCACCTCCCCCGATTTTCTCCACCATACCCACCTTTTTCTACTCGTAACCCCCCCCCACCTTTCCACCCTTTTCCCCCCTTTTTTGGGGGTCACATGTTTGAGGGGATTCTTTTACATGTGACCCTTTTTCTTCAAGATCTTTAAAAATTTTAGACAAGAATGGTGGGTAACAGTGGGACGATGGCCTCACGACCATGACCACGACCACCATGTCTTCCATTGCATATAGATTTCTTGCGGCACACTGCTACACTATACAAAAGGTATTGTTTCGGCACATTCATTTCCATTGTAAGGATCACTTGCTTCAAGCAAGCATTGATAAACATGATTTGTTATAGCCAAATGTTAATAACATTTTCTTTGAAGTTTTCGTTGTTTGTTTAGGCAACTTCAAATTGCAAATTTTGAAAACTATTACAACAACTTATGAAAAGAATAAAGTCTTTAAAAGAAAGAAATAAGACAAAGTTTGCATAATACATGCCATAATAGACATGATGCATTATGACAAAATATAATGCAGTGGTTGCCCTACCCTTCTCTACCCGCAACATTATGTTTTATAACATAACATTATTCAGATTCATAACAATGTTATGTGAGACTGACAATATTCTACATAATATATTCCACATAATGTTATGAGTGAGCATAAATTAAACAAAGGAAAGACATATAGAATTGTTTATCACGAGTTGAACATTAGCATCCCCCTAAACCCGTGCACCAGGTGTCGTGGCACCGACTTATGTTAAGCCCAGCCTCCAGGTGAAGAAAGGCGCGGGTGACCCAGGGAATCGAAGGGTGACCCGGGGACCAGAATGCCTAACCTCAGGAAGGCCTCCCGCCATGCACGTCGGATGCCCTTCCTTCGATTGCTGCTCGCCAAACCTCAATCTCATCGGTGCCACGGTAAAGCCCGCCATTCGATGCTGCAACTCGCCTTCCGGAGGCACAAAAATTACTCGTCGCCGTCGTCTTCTCTCTTCGTTTTCTCTTATGCCGAACCGCACAAGAACTTCGTAGGAGCACCACCGAAGGTCCGGTGATGGCGTTTCATGTGGCCTGCCCGTTTACCTGGTCTGTTACTCCCGTACCTAAATTTATTTTCCTCCGATTTGTACATTCTTTTGAATTATGTGCTGCGAGTAGAAGGCCGCGAGCGCGGGAATTATTCAATTCGGCTTTTACTTTTGTAGAGAACGAGGAAAGTGACCTCGCTTGGAATTATCCGAGGGTTTGGATGTCGTAATCAAGTGGAAGCCGGGGGCGGAGGTGGTTGTTGATGAGCTAATTGCGAATGCGTACCTGTATAGCCGTCGGGGAAGAAAGAAAAATAGCAGGGGAGAAGGAAGCAGGGGAATTGTTTCTAAAACTGTAGGTTACTCGCGCAAATCCACAGAGCAGGGACAGAACATCATCCTTCTCGTGTACGAGAGATCAATTCGTAGTGCTAAGGAAATTCGGGAGGCCTGAGAATATAACTACGTCGATATGTAATTTTATGGCAGCACGAGCGGAAACCTAGGAAGCTCTGTGTGTGATGAATTAGGTTGATATATTGCGATCTACAGTCAGAAGTGTAATGTACCAATAGAGCAAGTAGTTCTACTTCTTTGTACAACTTATATCGCGCATTGCTAGCTCCAAGATTTTATAGTGATATCTGTCTTCTGTTCTTGCTGACATACTTTTTCGTTTGTAGGTCGTTTATTTATGTAGTGGACGACGATTGCAGGAAGGGATCGAGGTGTAGTTAACCTGTGTAACGAGATGTAGCGATAGAAATTCGTGTCTGAGGTCAATGAACACACTTCACTTTGGGATGCCAATGCAGATATGTCCACATTGTCTAAGGCTCTTGTCATCCATCATGGGAGTGAAAAATCGTTGATATTTTCCAATTTGGTTGCAGTCGCAAGGTATGCTTCTGCACGCTTGGTACACCGGCACCGCTACAGACCAAAAATGGGCGAAGTGCCTTCCTACAGAATGCCAAGGCCTTGCAGAACCTTCTCTCAAAACCACGTCTTATGCTTGGAGGTGCGGAGTACGTTGAGGTTCTAGTTCCGCACTTACAACACCATCCGAAAAAGACACTAGACGAGCAAGTTGGCGAGTTCGCTGACGACAGTGGGGACGATGGTGTATCGAGACGTGCGGGTAGTCGGAGGAAGGCAACTTATTCAGTCATGAATGACTCTCGACAGGTACATACTCTCTGAGTTTCTATGTGTTGTTTTAGTGTCTTACTCTTTAATTGAACTGTTGCCCTTTGCTCATGCTGATCCTCCTTTATTTGCCCTGATTGTATGTCATTTCACTCAGAAATACACGTTCGTAGACTAGGCTTGTGCAGATCTTAGTTATTTCCGTTCTTAGTGGGGCTGGAAGTTTCATCTTCATCAGTACAGAGTTCGAGGGGGTTGTCACCAGGACTCAGTAGTTAAAGGGTGCTTGCTACCTACCTGCACTACACTAGTGGGCACTATCTCTAAGTATGAAATGCTTTTGGAGGCTTAAGATGAGACTTATGCATTATTCTCAAGGAAATCAACACAAAGAAAATGAGTTATTGGCTTCAAACTTTCTTTGCTCACGACAACTATTTTAACATAAAGTCTGGCAGCATGCATCCAGAGACATATCAGCAAATGGTTGGGTGGACTGGAAAGGGACTGGAATACTGGCACAACATGGATTAGATGACGAGTTCAAAGGAGAGGAGCATTTTCAGTCATTGGTTCCACAAGTTGTGTGTGGACTGTGTGGTTGTGGTGAAACCATAGGCAGTGAGAAGGCAGGGCGCATGCTGTCTTGTCAAGCATGCAGGAAACAAATGCACCGCAAGTGTACCAAACGCTGGGGTGAACATAGAGGTGATTGATTCTGCATTTTGTGCCAGGATATGAGGATCTCCTTGAATAGTTGCAAAGTGCTTATGGTTGATATTGTCTCTACGAACCTTTTTCTGTCTTGATTCTATTTGTTTGCAATTTGTCTTTTCTTGATCTCATAAAAAGCTTGGCTGTGTGCTGGCAGATCTTTTTAATTGGGGATCATGGGTTTGTTCTTCCTGTCGCAGTTGTGAGGTATGGTACTTAATGCATAAAGTCATCTTCTATTCCAGATTTTCCACCACTGTCCTCCACTGCTATTTGGGTTTACTTCAGTTTTCATGTAAGTATTGAGGTTCTCTGTAGAGAAGAAAGAGACACATATAAGAGAGCTCGCACCTGCCTTTTAACAATGGTTGGATTAGCCATTGATATACAATGAAATGGAATTTCTTTGCAAATCAAAGTCGTGGTTCATCACATCCTCCATGTCAGAGGATTGTGTCTTATTCTGGTTGGAGTAGTGCTTGATTGATACTGGTCCCTGGGTGACATGTGTTGTTTTACAGTGCAACATACATGAGTAGCTGGGGTTTCTTTTGTTGTCATCTTGTTGGCAATGGCCTGTGCTGAATGGCTGGGTGAATATTCTGCAGGCCTGCAAGCGAACAGGAGACTCAACCAAGTTAATGTTCTGTAAGAGGTGTGATCAAGCATATCATTCCCATTGTTTGCAGCCTCCCCTTAAGGTCAGTTGCATCCCTGCTGGGACTAGCAATGGGATTCCTGAAGATGTTATAGAAAGGACAGGAAAAGATGGCCATAATCTTTTATTTATCTGGTGCACATGGTGGAGAGTTTTCTGGGAATTGCTTCTGCAGATCCTAGTATGAGGGCTACTTCTGAAACATAGAGTTGGTGATTGATTCTGTACCATTGAATTGTGTTGGTGTTTGCAGCATGTTCCAAAAGGGCCTTTTGTTTGCCCAAAACATGTCCGTTGTACTAGCTGCAACACCAGTATCCCAGGAGGTGGTGTCAGCTCCAAGTGAGTATCTTCTCTGGTTTTGACTAAGGAGCTATTGAGCAACTTGCAATCCGCACACTTGTTGACGTTCATTCTACAGAAGATGGTTAACCATATCTATTGCACATCCTGGTCCTGAGGTCCATGTTAGCTTCTAATCATCTCCATCAGTTGACCTTTTATTTCATACTTATTGGGAAATGACACTTAGATTAGACAATGAAATACTTACAGCCGGTGCTCCTTGTTTGAACTATGTGTCATATCTTGAGAATTAGGTATATTGTATGTTCACTGTGGAATTGATAGATCATAAGGTCTAGTCCATACTGTAATGTTGGAGTCTGTTGAAAGCTGTTGCATTAATCATGGAAAGTTTTCTGAAGATACAGCTTGTAGTAACAGTCATGGCTTGGCCTACATACATGGGTCTCATGTCCAATTCTTTTGTGCCTCTTTTGCAATAACAAGAGCTTGTTCTTTGCTGATAAGACTGTTCACCTGTATTGCACTCATGAGTGCATATTTGGTGATGTGTTAAGTTTGTTAATGCACTCATTGGATTTGATAAACTGTGCTGCAATTTTTGCAGATGGTTCCTGTCTTATTCCTTGTGCGATGCTTGTGGTCGGCTCTTTACAAGAGGAAAATATTGTCCAATATGCTTGAAGGCAAGGATTTTTACAGTGTCTTCCTTCTTTAGATGTGGAACCCTTGTTTCCTAGTTCCTTTTATCTGGATGAAATCTGCACAAGAGTAAGGTCTGCAAATTTTTGTTGTTATTATGAGGGTACGTTGAGTATGCTGTTTGTTTGTTTGTTTGTTTGTGTTTGCTATTTATGTAAGTTTAGATACATGTGTTACAGATTTTCCTGTATTCAACAATGATGTATTTATTAATGCATGTTTGGCAGGTGTATCGAGACTCTGAACCAGCACCTATGGTGTGTTGTGATGTATGTGAACACTGGGTTCATTGTGAGTGTGATGGCATCAGGTATTGATGACAGTGGAGTGTCTCCTGTTTTATGTTTTCTACATAGCTAAGAATGCAGGTTATAGTTTTCATTGCGGTGATTATCTGATTGCAAGCGTTAGTTTGCCAGAGGTAAGGCAATAGAATCCCCTTAGTCAATTGAGCACAATCTCTTCTGAAATTTACCTGCCTTTCACCTCAACCGTTAGTTCTTCATGTTTTACTAGCAATTCAGGATGGGTCCTCATTTAAACTTTTTAAGTTTGAAGACAAAGAAATCTTATGACTCTATCTCCTGGTTGGTGTTTACAGTGAGGAAAAGTATCAGGAGTACCAGGTCAATGATGATCTTCGGTATAAATGTGCCTCTTGCCGAGATGAATGTTACAAGGTTCTGTACTTCAACTTCCTCCATTTGCACAAAAAACCTGAATAAACTTGCATATAATGTTTTTTACCTGGTTGACACCAGCAATTTCTAAGACTATTTAATCGATTTCCATTTTTGTTTATTACCTCCTTTACAACTTCTTCTATCTTAGTATAGAGCTCTTTGCACACGCAAAGGATGTATAGGTTTGTCCATGGATAAGACATGGCTTTTGCATGAAGCACTTTCTGTTTAACTCTATGCAAATAATGCAATGGGAAACTATATTGCCTTAGGAACATTTGTTTGTTACATAGTTTTTATACTAACTAGAGTTTTATTCATCTTCTCAGGTGACAGATATAGATGAGGCAGCATTAGAGATCTGGAGAAGAAAGGATGTTGCAGATGTGACACAAATTGCAGCATTTCGAGCTGCTGCAGGGCTGCCATCTCAAGAAGAAATGCTAAAGGCTTACCCATCTTCTGATGAAGATGAGCATGTCTCTGAGGCTAAGGAAGTAGAGGAAGTCTCTAAAAGACCAACAAAGAAGAAGGTAAAGAAGGTGAATATTGGAACGGAGAGTCTTGGCAAGAATCACAAAGTTGCCAAAAATGCAACAACCAAAGATGGCCCAAAGTCCAAGAGTACACCAAGTAAATCTGATGGGCTAGGTGGCAAACCTAAAGTACTTGTACGTCCTGTGACCTCTGAGAAGAATGACACTTCCGCAACAAAATCCAAGAAGGGCTTAAGTGCAAGTAAGAAAATATCTAACTTGGCTTGTATTTGGATTCTAAATACTAAGATCTATTTTGTCAGGTCTTGCTTGCTTCTTAATTGGGCATAGCAATGTATGATTAGAACCTAAATCATCTGTTGATAATCACTCTTTTCAAACAAAGCCTGATCAAGTGTATAACCGTTTGGACCAATGAACCTGAGTGTAGGTCTTTTGCTAGCAGTAGCTTTATATCCTGTATCTGGACAAGCTATGAGGAAAAGAGCTTGACAGAGAATTATCCGAATTTCTGAATTCTTTCAGCAAGGTCCTCATGATTATGTGATGCAGGTTTTTCTACTTGAGCTGTATATTGTCACAAATATTGCTGTGGTGCAAAGATGATTCTACTGGTGCTAATTAGGAGATGTTGATCTGTAGGTGGAGGTAGGGGGGAGGGCCCACATGGCAAGGATTTTATGTACAACTCAGACGCTAAAGAAACAGAAGTAGACATCATGAAATCAGAATCACATCTTGGTGGCGAGCTTACAGCTGAGGTCCCCAAGAAAGACAAAAAGAAAAAGATTGAAGGTTCAAAAGAACAGAGCGCAAACAAAAAGAAGCGAACTTCTAAAAGCTCTGAACCAGATGGGGTTAAGGATGAAACTCCTAAAGAGGAAGGTGGTAAAGTCAAGAAGTTGAAGTTTTCCACCCGGCAAGAGATGGCTCATATGCATTTTCAGATTGAGACTCCTAGTACAAGTGTTGAGAGGAATATTTTTCATGGTGGTAGTTTGCTACATGGAACGCCAGATAGAAGCCGTAAAGAGGGTGTGCCAAATAGGTTGGCTAAGGAGGGGACAAGGGAAGTCATGTCCACCAGATATAATGCCAATCTTGAAGGTACTTGTCACTCTAACTGCCAACTCTGGCCTTCAAATGTAGATTTCTGTAAGGCTTTCATTGCTTGGAGCAAGCCTTGTAAGAAGATGACTAATTGGATAGCCTGTGAAAGACTGTGCAGAGGAGGCTGCTGGATTGGCATCGCATAGTATAGGTGGCGCAATAGAAAACTTTGACACCACCCAACAAAATGAAGTAGTTAGAGGTACAAATTATTACTCATATTGGTATTTTATGGCACTGCTTATGGTTTTCCTTTAAGCAAGTTCTCAGTCCATGTGCGAGGCAATTTCCATCAGAGGATACCTGCGTTGGAGATTCATGCGTTGAGAAATTTCAAGTCCAGTGGAATGCGAAAAAGAGTTTTGAACTTGTTTTGGCTGGATTTCAAGATGTTCAATGCTTTTGACATGTTTCTGAAGACAAAGATAACTTTGCATGAATAACTTCAGTTATTGAGGTCATTTGGGCAGGTTTTAGTATGTAAAGATTTTCAGGCTTTCCCGCTGGTTAGCTCCTTCACTTTGAGTTCGAATTTGCTTCTCTATCCATACCTATGTGTTTTGTTGGAGCCCTTATCCTCTGCAATGGCAAAGTCCTTCTTTGAACGAGTTCAACAATGGCAGAAGTATGCCTCTTATCTCCTTGAGGAAAAGAGGAAGTAAATGTATGAGGCACCTTGGGTGGGGGTTAGGGATATGGTAAGCAAAATAGGAGACAGGAAATTGTAAGGAGTAGTGGAGGCTCCTTATCAAAACCTATGGGAAAACCTGTTGGAGTAATCTTGAAATGGTTGAGCTGCAAGTTGTCTGTACTTTGGTCATACTTTCTGCAAGTAATTCCTGTGTTCCTGAACAGGTACCTCTCCTCTACATTGGGCAGGGCACTCTGAAAGTGTTAGACGGCGACGACTGCCAAGCTCCAAGTACCGTGATATGGACACCAGTGCGTGGCGTCAATCTATACGGGATCTTCCACTAACACAGAATCCTGAACTAGGGCCTGCTCAAATAGGAAGTGAACGATTTCAGCAAGGGGTGGAAGCCACTACAAAGGATAAACGAACACCTGCCTTAGCAACTGCTTCAGGTGCATATTCAATTTAAGAATATTCATGTGTTCTCTGTGTTGTAAGAGCTGCTTGTGATCGCTCTTATTATCGTGAGCAGACCCATCACTTCAGAATTTATTGATTACCTGAATCAGTTGATGGATTTTGTCAAGCTTTTCTTGGACCAAACTGCATGTTGTGATCAATTTGTTACAATCTACTTTGGTTTTTGCTAAGAGGATTCTTCATTACTGGTCTCCTGGGCTTCTCTGCTCATCAACATTGTCTATCATCTCCAGATGCTCGGAAAGAGCGCCGGAAAAGGCCTGAAGGTGTTGAAGATAACATTGATAATGATGATTCCTTAGATGCACCTCGGAAAAGACTAAAAGTGGCGGAATTAGGTGAAACGAAAACAGACGGTCAGAGCTCTCCAGCAATCAGTGCTGCTGGTATCAGAGGACCCTTACGCCTCAAAATCAGGAATCCTGGCATACCAGCTGCCAGTAAGGACAACACGAGGAGTGAAGAGAAGGAACCTGCTATAAATGATCATCAGCCATCAAAGAAGAAAAGGTCATCCACAGTGCAAAAAGGATCTGATTATTCAGGACACAGGCAGCTGGTTGCCGGAGATCCAGCTGGTGATGATAGCTGGATATTACAAAGGCTGGGTGCAGATGCAGTTTCGAAGCGGGTTGAGATTTTCTGGCCCATAGATAAAAGCTGGTATGATTCACCTCTCTTAGATATTTAGCTCATTGGGTCCAGGCTTAAGCATCAATGTTCCAGTGATTTTGGGTGCTCACAGCTTCCTTGGAAGAGGATGTGGGCTCCAACTCATCCATGCCAGATTTACTCATGATAATCAACCTAGCTATGATGAGGTCATCTGGTTGATTGGTTATCATAACATGTGGGCAGGGAGTAGGAATCATGTGATGGTTAAGGTTGTCAGAACACAATTTCTCCTCGTACAGATGTATTGGATCCAGCAGGTGGCTGCGGTACCTTATTACATGTGACTCTCTGCTTGGTATCATTCTGCTAAGCCACTTACAGCCTATCACTGTTCTGGAACATTCTCTTCAAAGTGCCATTGTTGCTATAAGTGGGTTTGCAAGTAATAGACCATTGCCCCATGTTGTGTCTTATTATGGTAGCAGGCTGTAATTTTTTCCTTAAATTCCTTGGACATTGTGATCTACAACTCCTGCAGATCTTTGGATGACTTCCTGCACCAGTTTTCTGCTAAACCGATGTCCTTGGCTGGTCCTGACTGGTTGAGCCTGAGCCGTAGGGTCCTGCCCAACGTCAATTTCCCTTCTTCCCTCTGTCCCTGCTTTAAGGGGCAATCTCTTACTTTTTCTACTTCCGTTGTAACCTTGGCTTCAAGGTTTCACATGGCAGATTATGAGGCAGAATATTTAGTGGTGACCTTAAGAAGTATATTAATGTGGTATACTTTGCATTAACAACGGAAAAATCATCTTGGTTTTAGGTACAAGGGCACTGTGATGGCCATCTTACCAGAAAAGCTGCAATTTGTTGTACATTACGATGATGGTGAGAAGGAGACCCTCAATTTAGGCAAGGAGAGAGTGCGGCTACTTTCAACAAACAAGAAGAGTTGATTGTACAAACATTTTTTTGGTGATACTTGTCTTTGTTGGCAAGTGTACAAGCAGACAAATTGCTCCAAGATGGTGCAATTCTATTCTTTGTACTGACTCTATAAAGAGATTCTTTCACAGCCAATACTAAGCATCTGGTGCGTTATTGCCCTCCAGGAATGTCACTGAGTTTGCGTTTAACATGTCTAAGTAAATATGGTGCTTATCATAAGTAAAGAAAATTTGATACATTGATGCTTTTGCTGCATGTTTCTAGGAGTGGTTGTCACATGTGTTTGCAATGTTTAACCAAACTGTTGCAAAGTTTAAGGGGAGGCCTCCTATTTGAATTGCGGTACAGTAGTGCTCAAACAGAACAAATGTAGAACTTGTTTGAGAGAACATAGTATAGGAATTTTATCTCGTAGTTCTTGATAGTGGAAGAATATGGAAAAGTATGCAAGTCGGTCATATAGTCAATTTCATGGAGAATTTCAACTGACTACAAATGGAAATTGCTAGATTTGAAAGAGTGACATATTTGTATTTAGCAGCTTTTATAGTTTCCAATCAGGTTCTGTGAGCACCTTGATCTGGAAGGTCTTGATAAACAAACACAAAAATAGAGTCACAACTATAAGAAGCAAATGTCCCCTACTTTAATGCTGGTATCACTATATTCGTTAATTTGGGACTTCTTCAGCATTTTGAGACAGTTACAAATATAAGAACATGGATAAAATCACACAAATATTGGAGAATGTTGTAAGATGCAAATACTTTGAAGCGGGTGTTCATATCAAGAACCCAATTAAGAACTCATATCAAGATGGTTTAGGTAGGACGACCCAAACATTAGACCATGTTGTTGTGGTCCATATATTAATTTGAGACAAGAGAAAGTCTCCAATTAACGAATATAGTGATTGGTATACAAACTCCAAACTAAGAGATGCAAAAACCTTGAATGGAAGGTCAAATATGCAGGCTCACGCTTAGAATTTGTAGTTGCAGGTGAAGTTTGAAGGTCAACTGGGAAGTCATTAGTGGATACATGTCTATTTACCGTCCATTGTACAAATGTGACACCAACCCACCTGTAAGTCTAGCGCTGGCTATTCTTGGGAGATTTGACATGTCCATACTTAGATTAGCAAGTTGGAGTGAGTAACAGAGCAAGAAGAGTTACAGACATACAAGTAACTGGTCGTCCAGTATATGGCCAAGTGTAGTGCAGACATCAAATCTTTTATTTCAACCTCTTTGGTTTGTGTGGCCTGTAACAATATAGCCTAATGCACTATCAATTTACACCCAATGCTTGCCACTGCTGCTAGTATAGTAAGGCTTCCATGTTAACAGTTTGAACTGTACATTGGTTGTGGTTGATAGCTTGTCTGTGTAATATATTTTTGTGAATGATGCAAACCTGGCCGAGTCAAGCTAATTACATGTTCATATAAAGTATACAATTGGTGACTAAATGTTTGTCAGCACATGCCTGTCTTACATAATGATCTCATATGACTTGCTCTAAGAGCGGCTAATATCATGTAGCAAGGACTAGTAGAAAATATGAAGCACAGATGGATGTGAGGGAGAAAATTCTCAACGGGACTTGAAGCTGTTGAGGAAGATTGTTATGACAATCTTCTATTAGCGCCTGCTCACATTGACTTTCAATCCATGCGCTAAGCTTAAGATTGCCATCATGCGGTACTTCACAGGGTGACGTTGCACAACTTGGAATCTGAAGAAGCGGCACAAGATTGCAGTGGCCATCTTCATTTGCAAGTAGGCCGAGTCCTTTCCAAGGCATATCCGTGGCCCCGCCTGCAACCACAAACCGTCTACCACTCATGAACTCCATGGAGAGAAAAGAGAGAATCCTGTTAATGACGAAGTCTGACGCCGTTTGCAATAATGTTCAGGCCACGATATGTAATTACAGTCACGCCGAATTTTTTTCTGGAAATTATGGATAAAAAGAACATAGTATCCTGATTCCTGCCCATGACGAAGTTAATTGCACCCTTTTGCATTAGTACTCTTCAGATGAACATCTGTCTATATAGTCACGCGGAGATTTCTGTGGTGGTGAGTAGTTACTGACATTGCAATGGTCATGTTCCAAATTTGCAAGGCTCTTCGCAGACGCACTTACAGACTTTGATATCACATCAAATAGGACCTGAGGAAAGGAAGAAGGCCGTGTGTTGACGAACCTGGAAAGCTGTGAATTTGTAGGGGGATGCAGGGACGAATACGCCATCTTTGAGCCACCGCTCGGGCCGAAATTCTTCTGCATCAGGACCCCAAAGCTCAGTCATTCGGCCCATGGAATAGGGCACGTATGTCACTAGGCCGCCCTTCTTGACGACTGTTCCATCCGGAAGTATGTCGTCGCTCAATATGCCTTTCGGGTCCTGGTGCAAAGTAAACCTCGTTGTAGTCAATGGGCGAATTCCTTGAAGTGTGGCCATGCCTAGTGCTAAGTTAATGCAAACTGCCAACCGATCGTTAGCAAATGGAGTACTCATGAGGTGCCACCAACTCAAAACATGATATTTTACGAGACAAAATTGTCTGTTCATTGCGATAAAATACCGTTTGCGTGTGGGTTTTTTTAACCAATCCTGTCTTTAGTACCTGGGGAACTGCAGGGTAGAGGCGGATAGTCTCTGTGATGGCTGCGTGGAGGTAGTGCAGCTTCGCAATGACATCGTAGGAGAGAAGTAATGCGAATTGCATTATTTCTTCGTTGAAAGACGGCGCCTCAGTTGAGGTCTTGTCTTCGACGATGAGGTGGAGCTCGTCAAAGATTTTGTCAGCCACTTCCGGGTGCAGGCTCAGGAGGTACACAAACCATGACAATGTTGCAGCTGTGGTGTCTCTCCCTACCAAAATGGAAGAACAACAAACTCTTATCTCGAGATGTTCCAGTTATTGCGATCAATGGTTGTGGAGATGGTTTGAAACACGCTCAGAACAAAGAGAGCAGAAATGGTGCATACGAAAACCTAACCTGGATATGAAAACTGTATTCTGGTGTGTGAGGTTTTGAGCAGAATTATCCTTATTCCGACTAAGAGAAAGCTAAACTGTTTTCTTAAAGGATTGACTGATTTCGTCAACATAAGGGAATAGTATAGAGCATTTCTAAAGCGGAAGTCAATTGGTAGAAGGGAAATGCAGACCAGCTATGATGAAGTTGAGGATGATGTCACGTAAGGTTTTGTTGGTAAAATTTTGCGCCTCGGTGTCTTCGCCCATCAAGATAAACCGAGACAGAAGGTCCGCTTTCTGCAAACAAAGGAGACGATGCACATGGCTCATGACCTGATTGTGGCACCGAATGTCACTGGCATCATATTTTTGGCCATTCATCGGTAAGAATATGCAAAACTTAATCTGATCGACCAACTCGGTGACAAATATACAAACTTAATCTGATTGTTACCATTTCTTTGCCCTTGTTCGACGAAACCTCAAGTTCCGCACGCCGCGTCTGGATGACATTGTACGTGAAATCATCGACCACTTTTACACTCCGTGCCAGCTTCGCTTCAAAACCGATATCCAAGTAGCGTTTGAGTGGCCACAAAGGATCAAAGAATCGATACGTCACGGCTTCGTTTGCGGTATCAAACGCTTTCGCAAACGGGACCTCAGGTAACGAAGGTGACAATGTGCCGATCTCAACGCCGAACCCTACCTTGCAAATTGAGTCGAGAGTCAACCGCGCGAACAGATCCTGTTCACATCGGCATTTGGTTTAATCTCCACTCAAGTTCGCAACCATCAACAACTTTCTCAAGATCGAAAAATATCACATGGAAGCTGTAGTCAACGTCACCTGCATGTCTACAGGTTGTTGTGTCGCAGAAGCTCGTTCAAGGAGGTCGGCGAGCTTTAACGAGTAGTCGCGGAACGTCACTGTACTAAAGTCGCGGAGGATCCTAGACGCAAACTCGAAGCTCGCCGTCTTCCGCTGATGGCGCCACGTATCTCCATCCGAGTTGAAAATGCCATCTCCGAGAAGAGTTTCCATCCTCTTATGGAACATCTCACCCTGTCACATGCCAGAGATCATCTTAACCGACTTTAAATGGATTCTGGACCCTGATTTGAACATCTGATCACCAAAAACGATCACGAAGTGCAAGGGACTCAAGGCAGGCACAGTTCTGCATGCACATTCCTCTCATTAGAGTTTTGATGATTAGAATCCGCCATTAGGCCGCTGCGAATCGGTACACTTGAAATGGTCGAGGTAACCTCGAAGCTTAAATTTCGAACTATCCAAGGACATAGACCAGGAGTATAGATTTGGTTTGCACGTTTGCACCTTGGGGAAGTTTGTGAATCTGGTCTTGAGTATATACTCCACATTGGCAGGGTCGACGGTGTAAGTGTAGGTACAATCGGGCATGGAGACTTTGAAGGTTTTGAGTCCTTTCTGGAAATACGAAAGGATCCAGTCATGCATCGTGTTGAAGTTTTGCAGCGACTCTATTGTCGCTGCGATGAAGGGCCACTCTTTCGGTCCCATCCGGTGCCGTTGTTGTCGCCTGTACATCCAGAGCCATATGAAGATCCCTACCAAACCTACAAGCAATGCACCCCCCGCCCCCGGGGTGCTGATTCTTTCCTTCACCGCAATGCACATTGCAGTAGTTCCTATTTCACCCAGAGTTCACCCTGAAACAAAGCAGTTTTCCAAATTAATCTACCAGTTCAAGCAAACACCGTGCTTCGTCAACTGACTCTACTAACCGCTGCTGAGCAGCCTTGTATTGAAATTTCCATTGTGCGAGACTTGAGATCGATTTTCAGTGGATAAAAGGAACTTGGAAATCAGGAATTTCCAAGTTGATCAACTTCCTGTCCGCTGTCCCTATGGCGATCAAATTGACATTCAAAACCTGAATCTATCGATCAGCACAATACGGACATTCCTCATGTGTGTCATCTTCGAGAACACCATCTTTCTTGCAAAACCGATTTTCTCCCACAGAGCGACGTTTGAACTTTTCCTTGTCTCTGATATGAATGTTACAGCACTTGATCCAAGTGATATAACACGAGGTCAAGTGTCGAAACGTTGGATTCTGAGATTCTTACAAGATAGTTAGACGCATTTTCGATGATGTCATACACATAGATTTGTTTTGAGAGGGGAAAAGGGCTGCGATCGATTGCTGCTTGGTATAACATGACAGGAGATTGACGTCATACATATCGATTCTCCTCGTACATCAAGGTATAATCGACTATCGACTGACTCGGGGCCTCGGTTTCTCCGATGTCGAGTCTTCATCGACATCCAAGACGTTTCAATTCCAATCCTGATAGCTTTCACTCAAAGGTTAACGGTCGTGGCAATTTTAACGCTGGAATCGATTGAGGGGCAGTTGGACCATACGATTAATTTTATGCTGGTTATGACACTTGTAGGTGATACGCCACCTCCTCGTGGTACTCATCAGCTGCAGGCTACGAATTCACGCTCTGTTCCGCCACACCCTGCTTGCGATGAATGGAACATTGACATGTACCAGTGGCAGGGACAATCTCGCACCACAGAAATCCGATATGAAGGAAGGCTATGTTGATTTCTGGAAAAGTACACGAATATTGTACGAATACAGGAAAACTTGTGCGGGAAACCCGCCCTGTGAATTGCGTGTCGAGTGAGTGCGTACCTAATGAATCGGGCCGTTCGGTGGATGCTGCGCCAGTAACGTCGCTTAATCACCTGCATCGAAGACGTAACGACTACAATCTTTTAGTCTAATTACTCAAGGAACGATATTGGGAAAGAAGACTCGGCCCAACAGCACGATCAGCATACGAGTACAATGCATCCAATTACGCGGTGATGAATGCCCCGTGACCATATCCCAATTCCTCGCGATACAGTTTCGCGGATGCAAGGAATTAAGAGTATTCAAGGAAAGTGTTGATCGTTGCATAATTTAGTTTCCTCGATCTAGCTAGTAAGCCGCTTCTCGCCGGCCCGTCGACCAAATGTAGCACGTCAATAAGAACATGGTTTAATCGGAGGAACAGAGGAGGATATATGCGGCGGTAATCGATAGCGGAGATGGAGGGAGGGATGCATGAAGACTGTCGATGGATCAAGGGAGCGAGAAAGATCTCTAGCGGTGAGAAGTGGATCATGGGGAACTATCTCACTTGAGAATCTGCACAAGTGGCGTTTATACCGACAATACAAATGGCTCATAAGGAATTTCTTCTTTGCATAGCTACACTAAATGAGAATTCACACCTATGGGTAAGTCCTAATTATGATTGCTAAACTTACCAATCTTAATGATAAAATAACCTACCTTTAAATTAACCTAAATGTCATTTCATTCACATCTATAGGTAACTTTACCAAAGATGTCACCTATCTAGAGTGGGTTATTGCTTCCACTAGAAAAAATCATGTCCAAATGATTTTGCCCTGTGGTGGCAGTTACCTCTCAGTTCACTGCCACTTTGACTGTCACCCACAATTTCATTGCCATTTTGACTGCAAACTAGGTGCCATTGGGTTAATACCGATTTTGTTTTAAATATTGTGTATTGAGGTACCACTGGCATCCATCAGGGGCAACTGTCACTACTTCGGTGACCAATCGGTAGGCATTGGGTGCATGTTTTCGTGTTGTGGGTATGCATTCTAGGTAGAAGGGTTTCCGATTGGTGGGTTTTTGAGTTCCTACACATGCTTTGGGAGCTCTTTACCTTCACAAGCACGTCAATGGCTTGCTTTCTATGAGCTTTGCCTAATTGAGGTTGGGGGGAGTATAATGGACACTTGTGATGGGCACTTCCTACTTCTGTGGTACAAATTACGGTAATGATTATGCAAAATGAGTCCCAAAACTTCTCCTTTAATGTCACCAAATGCAACAACAAGCTTAGAGGTTGAGATGCAGTGACCAGTGCTTGGGAATTGGGAGGGGTGTTGAAGACCTAAATAGGACTCTCCTGGTGAAGAGGGTGTGCTCCGAAGCTCCTTCTTGCTAGTGTCTCGCTAGTTTGGGTGATGAGGCTTCTTGGCGTGAATCTATTCCATGGCCGATTGTAATTTATTGAAATTGGGACTGACATGGGTGTGATTTTTTTGCCCTTTCATTAGTTGTCGACTAAGATTCAAGTACTTGCTACCATTTCCTTCTCCAACCTTCCAAGGTGGATTTCTACATGAGAGCTGCGAGGAAAGGAAGGTTGTGTTTCGCTTGACTTACCAAGAAGGTCCCAGTTGCACTAGTTTGTGTCAATGAGTAGCAAGGGACAGTCCAAGTTTGGAGCCCAATGGAGGGATGTATGATTTTACATCAAAGTTGTTGTAGGGTGTTGTAGAAACAACAATTTGAATGTAGAATGCTGTAGAATTAGGGGTGTTAAATGTTGTAAAGTGTTTTTGTTGCAATAGTTTCCTTGGGTTCCACTTGTAACCCACTAATGATTTGGTGTCAATTGAGTTTTGTGCTTTGGAACACTTTACTGAGGTATGAATTTCAGCCCAATGAGTGGATAACCACACTTGGTAGCTACCAAACAACCTTGACACTGCTTGAAAAAACGGAAATGAAGACCAACAACTCCAAATACATGTTAGCTAGCACACACAATTCCAGAGTCACAAACTCTCACGGCCATTGTAGAAATTCAACAGTGGTGGCGCATCCTACCTAGGGTTACAACCATGTACTTTGACAACATCCAATAAGGGTTTGCAGCAAACCCTTGCCACCCGCACTTCACAACTTAAGAGACCAAACACCACCAATAACCGCACAATTCCGCTAAGAATCGAGGCCTACACACAACGGCACAAGACTCCCTCTTGGTTTTGGACAAACAAAAAGCAAGGACTGACGTAACTTCGGCCACCAAGTGTTGAAGGTATTCCGACCATGGCACAACATAGGATGCCACCCTTTGCCACCCAAGGAGAGACAACGTCCACTGAAGAAAAGGTTAGCAAAGTCCTAAAAAACAGAGGCGCTGGGGTGACATCAATCCACATAGGGCAACCACCAAGACTGGTACAACATGCAACCATGAAAACGCAACCAATAGATCACCCTCCACCCAATAAGTGCACCGAACAACCAAAACTAGCAACCGAAGTGCAACCGAAATGGCAGTGCCTAGCTGGAACGGGTGACATTGCAACCGAATCAACCAAAACCCAGGTCCCACCCAAAATGGGTTTCAATGACCGCCAATCCAACATAAAAAGGCAGTCAAAACAACGGTATTAGTCAAGACGGTAGTGGACATGGCCGCTACCAGCACCATGGCACAAGGTTGATTTGGACAAGTTTTCTTCTAGTGTAGCAAGGTTTTGGGTTTTGATGATCCTTCCGTTAGGGCTTTGGAACATTGTGTTTGTGGAGTTCTCAGTCAACCAGTTTATGATGTGGGTTGCAACCAATTTAACACCTCTCCCTTCTTTCCTTGCCAGATGCATAGCTTGGGATGCATATTGTTTGCATAGCTTGGCACCCTTCTACATAGTATCTGTTGTTGCTTAATGTGAAGCATATATTTTAGCTCCTATGTAGCAATTGCTTAGGGATTTAAGGACATGAATTTTGCTGTAGAGAAGGGCGCAAGCACAATCAAATACACAACTCCATTACCTTACATAGGTTAAAGTGAAAGTGATCAAAACTATATACTAACTTTGAATTTTGTAAAGGAAAAAATCATAAACATTTGAAAAACACATTGATCTACAAAGTCAAGCAATTTATGTTGACAAAATATTTTTCTAGAAAACTCTACATATTTTACAAGATGGTGCAAGTAGTGTGCAAGTAGGTATAATAACAAATAATTGTCTAAAATTTGTTTAAAATATGATAAAATTACATTAAATTGATGTTTTTCTACATATTTTTGTAATGGCACCTTCACGTTTATAATGAAATCAAGAAATATTAAAAAATACCAACTTCAAAATATTTAAGGTGATGAAATCTACGTCCCAAACCAAACTTAGCCATTACCTTTTGAGCTGTACATTTAATGATAAGTTTTGAAGATCTCATCTTAATATTCTATATTTGAGTACCTAATACAACAATAGAAGGCACCATGAAAAAAATCCCAATTTAAACAATATTTTACTAGACAAGCTTATTAGCCCAATCAATGTGTTGCATTTGTAAATTGTACATGTGCCCTTTTTGTTACGTTCAAAATGTTGTTTAAGCATATGATATTCTCATATTTGTTTGTCATGTTTATAATGTTTTTTTGGGTAGCAGGTTCATGTGCTGAATTGTAGAGCAAATCGGGAGGTCTCCCAATCTATTTGGTTTTAGTACAGAGTTATCGAGGAATTAGATCTTCCATCTCTAAGATTCATTTATTCAATATAGGGAGGTTTTATGTAGGTGGGAGATGGGTACTTAGTAGTTGAAGCATTTGGTGTCTAAAAACACTGGCAAGAACATAGGAAGTTTTTCTTTATCAACAGTGGCTACATATTTAGTGAAGGATCACGTTGAGAAATGAGGTGCCGAGGTGATGGACGACACCTTTCAAAACACCATGAAATTTAGATTCGTGTATGTGGTAAAAGGTAAAACGACCACACGTCTTTCCTAGAGGTGACTGACATCAAGAAATATTCTGATGATTTTGTCATCTTACATATCTGTGAATCCTCCACCACCGGTGATTTGAATTATGTCGGGCTATTGCTCCTTGTTGCGAAACTAGACACAAACATTTGTGGGAGATTGACAAAATTTGGTTTCATGTGGTTTGCCAAAGATGAAAAGTTGCCAGACAATATCGGAGAGATATTTCGTTCCATGGTTGTTGATTTGAAAGCCTTCATTCTTGCACCAACACAAAAGAAGGCAAGAAAAACATCCAAGCGGGAATTGGGAGACTTTCCGATCTCAAGTAGTAGTATTCCTGGGGGAACACCCTCAAGGACACCTTAAGGGACACTTGAGAGACAAAGGAAGGGATCAACCAAGGAGTCAAGGATACAAAGCCCCCAAAAAATCCAAAGGAAGCTACCTTGGAAGACTTATTGCGGATGTAGAAAAACTCGAAGACAAATCCTAACAAATTAGAGACTATCAACCAAGCCATCCACAACCATTTGGAGCCACTGTACATTTGGGGGTGCGAACCTCTTGACGACATTGAAGGACACAAAGTGAAGGTGCCATTGCAACATCTACGTTGCGCATTAACTATGTGGGTACATAAGCAAGTTACAGAGGGTCGTCATCAAGAATTGATGGATGAGGTAATAGTGCTACATGGGTCCCGGGCTAGAGTTCCAATCTTTGTGATGCTTGTCGAATTGGATAGATAAACCAAAGAATACAACCTTAGTTCGAAACGCCTGAATCCAAACAAGATATGTTGGAAAGTGATTTTTGGATTATTGGAGGTCAACACACAGTAAAGGTGACGAGGGAAGTGATAAACGACCCAAATTTCATCAGCCATAAAGATATCAAGGCTTACTATATTTTCCACAAAATTATTGTTATGTGGTTATTGGACAAAGAGAAAGTGATGTACATGTCCAAAGTGTTGAACTTGAAAATCCATGACGAAGATGCAAGGCCTACCTTCTTCAAGGATGTCACACAAGGAAATGCAGTTTGGGTCGACCATGAAAAGCCCCAACCTGCGAAATTGGGTGGCATTACATTCAACAAAATGGAATATAAGTTCTCTCACCTTCAATTTCTTTGTGGGAATGTTTCATTTGAAATGTTTGTCCTTCGGGAGGTCTCCCAATGCAAGTGCCTAAATATTCTTGTCCATGCATTTGATTTTGTCTTGGCATCAAGATGTCTTTAAACTAGCAGTGACAACAACCTTCCACGATACAAGCAACATCAAAGAGTGTTTTCCTTTGGTTATCTGCAGTGACATGTCTTTTACAACTTGAGGGTTCGTGTTTCAACAATGGAACGATTCTAGATGATCATGGGGTTTCATATTTGGGAACATTTAGGTGACCTCTCTCTGATGAAGTGTGACATGAGCCGCATTTAGGGTCTTCCAAATGACATGCTATTGAAGATCGGCACTTTAATTCTTGAGAAGAAAGTTCCTTGCAAAGTTGTGTTGCATGGTGTGGAACCTCTTGTATCCCTTGTTAATATGTGTGACCAAAAAAATGAACAAAATCGTTATCAAGCAAGAGCTCATGACACAACATGGTTGGGAACGTCCCCACAAGGGGCAAAGGGCAAGGTTACAAGGCATGGACTTACCAAGACTGGTCGGACGTATCCAACAAGCACAAATTGGACGCCTCCTTCATACCATGATGTGGAAGCTCATGAGGGGAACTGACGTAGTAAAGGCATGGTTGAAAAAGAGGAATGACTTTATGAATTTTTTTCAAGAACCAACTCTTCCAAATTTCTAACCAACAGTTGACTTGTACGTGCAGAGGTTGCAGTCTAGGGTAGTCCTAGATCATAGTTTAAGGAAAAAACATACTGTCATCAAGACGAAGAATTTGAATGACATTATGGGGGCTTTGAAGGACTGTGTTGTTTATGTTGCCTCCACATATAGTATCCACATCAAATTTCTTTACTCCCAATGGTGTGGCTCTTACACTTTCAATCCAACGCAAAATCATGCAGATTTTTTTAAGACAAAGTTGTGCAAAATTCTACACCATTGGGTATGCACTTTTTCTTTTTCTCCTTGCAAACTGTATTAAGATGAATCAAATGGCTTCGTGGGATTAACGTTCGGGTTTATCACATCGTGGTTGTGTTGCCTAATATTGAGTTGGAGATATTTGTGGTACATGTTCGGGATACCCAGGTCCTCGTGTATGAGGATTTTCCCAATAGCTCTTGCAACGGTTGAAAGCGCAAAGCATTTGAAGAAAAATGTTTGGGTGTCAGCAAATTGCTAATTTTTGTTGATTTGAAGGCGCTAAACCAATCTCCTTTTGGGAATTGGTTGACAATGGGTGCTCAACTTAATGTTCTCTGTCTTTGTGGGGAGAGCATTGAAACTCGACATAATTATTCACAACATTCAATGTGGTGCAAATTTGAAATTATTGGGTCTCTACAAATGAGTTCCTATTGCTGACATCATCAAAAAAAAAACTCAGTACACCGATTGCCAAAAAGTAGCAGCAAGAATCAATTTTTTTTAGCAAAGTTCCATGTTGGAGCGAATAGTTGATGCAATGCAAAGGGCTAATGACAAATAAAACATCGTTGCAATGGAGGTAGTTGAAGATGAGATGCCACTTGTGCAACACAAACTAGATGTTGCCATGTAGGAGGTAGAAGACGTGCAACACGGGGGGTGCATTTATTATTAGAACCAGGAACCATGTGCGTGCATGACCCTAAATTAATACCTCTAAAATACAAGATTTCCCCCCTCTTAAAAATAATATACATACAATATGTAGCTAGGAAATTTCCTAGAATACATATACAAGTGAGAAATATATAAATTATACAAACCCTTATTATATGTATATGCTGGAAAGATCATATGGCTAAAATACTCTTAGCAATTTAACATATTTATTTATCATTGATGAAATCATTGAATACAAGTTTATCCATAGGATGTGATTCATACAAATTTGTTTCTACAATATAAATCATTGTAGCCCATGCAATGATGGTTTCTAACTTCTACCATCAAATGATTTGTCAAATTGCAGGTCCATTTTGACCCATTCTTATTTTGACACCAACATAACCTTATTTCCATATTGGAAAGTTGGTTCTCGGGGTCAATTAGTTGTCCATACTCAATCCACATGTTGCCAATTTTGCGGTGCATCCTATATGCTCTTCCCAGATACTAAGTCTTGGTGGTCAATGTTTTAGCTGACTTGCTTCTACAATCCATTTTTTTCACTTCTTCAACTAATGCTTGAGAGGCAAACGATACTGCATAATCACATTTCAATTTCAATGAGTAATCATTATCCTTGACTCTAGATAAGTCGAACTTTAGGTTTGACATCTTACATACCATACTTGATTCTAGTGAACCTATCCTTGGACAATGTGGGATTACCATTCAAACTCACATATTGGAAGAAATGCTCATTTGGACCTCTTGTAGATTACCCACTTTATTATAATTGAATATGGGCCTAAAGGTAAAAATACAACTAGGAGTATATGAATAATAAACCTAGTATATTTACAAAGCTAGAATAGATAATACCCATACCTTATGTATATTTTGTAACCCCTACGTGCATTTAATGTCCTTTTGTGCACCCATGTGGGTCCATACTTTTAACAATGAATGCACTCCTGAGTCTGCAACAAACACTTATGATCTGCAATTATACTACAATGACACATAATGGAAATTAGTTCCTTGAGAATGCATCAACAAACTGAGATGATAGTCTTTCTTAAGATCTCATCCCTAAGCATTAAATGCTTTTCTTTTAGGATATTAATGAGGGACTTGGATTAATCTCATCAATCACATAATCTTGTAAGATAATTCAAAGTTAGATACTCGAGGCAATCTTACATCTTGTAATCAATTCTCTATACTTCTCTTAAACAATTAGTTTCGAGGATTCTCCCTAATTCATTATAGATCTTAATGGGTTCTCTTAGATTACATGATCTCTTTCATTTGACAATCAATTTGCTAGCAAGAATTTCCCTTACTTGATTTAGTAGGCAATTATCTATCTCAAACAACTTTGGTAATTCTAAGTAATTTATTAATTTAAGGCAATCACATCTTTATCCTTGAAATGATTTCATCTTAACACAAACTATTGATTGAAATTTCTCTCCAACAAAGTAATTCTTTCACAGTTGAATTTTTATCAAATAACTCAATCATAGAGTTTTCCAAGGTAACATAAAATACTTGGTTTTGTGACTCACATAACCTGGGAGGCAATAGTCTCACCCTAACAACTTAATAGATTATTCTTACTCAAATGGAATCTCTCTCAAACCAATGACTGAGTAACTTCCAACAAATCACAAGGAATCTGCATGAAAGCATAGTTATGATTAATAATGAATTTCCTCTCCTCGGACTGCCACTTACAAACTTCTACTAACTGTCACACAAATCATAGTCTCAACCATATAGATTAATCAACATCACTCTGCTTTCAAGTTGTGTCATAAACTGATACAAAATTCTTTATGTAGACGATAGCCTAAAGAATCACTCCTTATTACAAAGAACATGACTACTAGTTTTCTCAACTAAGGTAAATTGATATAAATGAGGATCAATCCCTGATCCTTAATACATTGTAAGATAATTGGCCTATTGGCCAAAGTTAAAAGAATATTGTGTCTGGATCTCTCTTAAGAAGGAGAAAAACACACACACCTGCTCTTTTCTTCCATCTCGCTTTGTATGTTTTTTAGGGCTACAACTCACCATGGTCTTTCAAACTCTTTCATTCTCTATCTCAACTATGGCTTGACTTTTGACACATGTTAATTAAATTTCTAGTTTCTTTTAATTTATTTTCACATTGTTTTCTCATTGGAGCAAAAAATTCAAAAATTTGACTCCACAAAGTGATTGATGAGAATAATCATGATGCAAACAAAAAAATGGGGATTTGTGGCAGTTTTAAGAATCAAATTGAAATTTGGAGAGCGGTTGTTTGGAAAATAAAACTTACTATGAAAAATGGAGAATTTCATCACCTACTAGAAAGATGTTGTTGAGGAATTAAATAACTCATTTCCTTGGATGCCTCGTAAACTACAACTCGATTTTTTCCCTTCAACAACATATACCACAACAAATGCAAGCATGTTTGACGCAGTTCAAGAGGATACAACATCAAAGGATGATTCCAAAGTTCTTTTTTGTGGAATTGCACATAACTAACCCAAAGAATCATATGACCCTCACAAAAATGTTCTTTAGGTGATTTTATGTAATAATCTTTGGACACTAATAACTACCATGTGTGGATGGGCCAAGCACTCATAGTTGTGCAACTAGATAGAAATCATTATCAATATGGTCAATTTCAAATTCAGTATCAGAGACTTAGCAAAGGAAAAAAAAAAAAATCAGATCTCAAATGTTACAAAGGAGCTTGGGATGGTAAGTGAGAGTGCAATACGACTTTCATAGATAGAATGTAGGTTTGTGCTTTATTCCAACAAAGCTAGGCAAAACACAAATGACACTTTTGTTGTGCAAATATGAGAAGAAGTACGCTCTACGAAATTTAGAATTGGCAAACTCTTCCAATCAACTAGCATAGATGGCCTTATCAACTAAAATGAGCCAATTGGGCCATTATGAGACAACCCGTACATCTTCATTGATGAGATCTTCCATATTACAATTGATTTTTTGCATGGTTTTATAATTATGTGTGGGTGTATTGGAATGCTTGAGTTGTATATTAAGAATCCTAATGGGTATTCTCTTGTACCAACTAGCCATCATTACATTCCCATCACGTTCCCTACATTAAATTGAGCGGGCCAGTTGGCTCATTTTAGTTGACAAGGCCATATAGGGAAAATATTGGCAACGGTCTCGATGGTTTTCCATATAAAGTTTCGTTTCATGGAGCCATTTGGGATTACCTTTTCTTGTAAGTCTTATGGCTTACTAATACATGATAATCATTTGACAATTATAAACTTCTATTTTAAGGTATAAATATTCTTGTTTATTTTTTAATGAGTGATGTTATGGTCGGTCCTAAAATGCAACAATGCATTTTGCGCAATCATACATCGGGAGTGCTCCCGATATTTTATTGTTCATATGTAGACCTTTTTTCCATGGCATGTTATTGTCCATATTAACTCTTATGTCTTAACCCTTAGAGTCTTATGTTTACAGACTTTTGTCTTGAACTCTCTTGAAGCATATCATATAATTTGATGTCTTAAATTTTTTGACTTCATGTGTTTACCTCTATTGATATATGTCTAAATTTTTGTCTAAACTCTTACATCTTGTGTCTTAAAGGCCACATCAAGGGAAGTAGTTGTTCTTCTTGTAAATGATCTCATAGTTTTATTTATTTGAATTTTCATTGGTTGTGATACTAGGAGATCTCCCGGTGTGGCTCTGAAGGTGATATTAGTGGATTTTCAAATATTGACCTTTGGAGCCACTCCGGGAGATCTCCCCATGATGGTGTGAAATCTGCTCCCCTATACCCTTCAACATGTCTTTTAAGTGTGAACTGGGAGGTCTCCCCATTCTATTCTTTAGTACGTATTCAAAATATTATGTACTAACATGGGGAGATCTCCCGGTCCACATTTTATACGGGCTTTGTCTCCACATTGTATTATATAATTATTGCTAATTCTCTTTGAAAATGAGTTTTAGTGGTGAATTAAAGGCACTTATTTTCTATTTTAAACCCTAAAGTTTATTAATTTATTGCTAATTTAGTCCAATGTTAACTCAAAAGTCTACTTTTAGTTAAATATTTGTTTTGGGCTTTTGCTGCCATTGGTTGGCCACCGCACAATTATCATTCCTTGCAAATGGTCACCACTAATCTCAAAGTGAACTATATCTTCAAAAATCTTAAGACCGAATTTGCTTTAGATAATCACTTGAGGCAATGGCCATTGGGTGGACTAGCTTGCGGCCACCTACCACTAGGCCGTGTCTATTCAATGGCATTCATGATTCATTTAATACGTAATGATATAATTCAATAACATCATTCACCACATTGAGACAAGTGAAGAAGTTTAAACACAATATTCAAATTTTTGAGAGTTTTCCAGTGAATTGGGAGTACATAAAGCAAACTATTAATCCAAGAATGAAGTGAAAACTACTAGAGAGTTGTAGAGTTCAAGAAGAAAAAAAACATTTGGTTTCCCGCCGTAAATTGCGGAGTGATGTGCTGCCGAAAATTGACAATTTAGGTTGACTCAACCTAAATTGACTAACATATTGTCCCCATTTAGGTCGAGTCGACCTAAATTGACAAACGTATTTCCTCATTTAGGTCGACTCAACCTAAATTGACTAACATATTTTCCTCATTTAGGTCGATTCAACCTAAATTGACAAACATATTTCCTCATTTAGGTCGACTCAACCTAAATTGACTAACATATTTTCCTCATTTAGGTCGATTCAACCTAAATTGACAAACATATTTCCTCATTTAGGTCGACTCAACCTAAATTGACAAACATATTTCCTCATTTAGGTCGACTCAACCTAAATTGACAAACATATTTCCTCATTTAGGTCGACTCAACCTAAATTGACAAACATATTTCCTCATTTAGGTCGACTCAACCCAAATGAGTCGATTCCCCAACTCAACATATTCTTATTTTAATGAAAACTACAGTTCTGCAATATAATCTAGTATTTATCAACCTAACATGACTTTTAGGTTGACAAATGGACAATATTATTTTGAGAGGATCCCATTCTCTCAAAATTTTGAATATTGTGTTTTTACTCTAGTGCCAAGAAGTTACAAAGCCATAAGGTGTGACACAATTGAGTTACTCTTTACTTCAATCACTATATTTGTTAATTAGAGGCTTTGGAAAGTCTCAAAATAAATGCAAATGGTTTAATATCTTGTCCAATTTCTTATTGTGATGACATGTATTTGTGCCAAATTGGTTAGTGTTGCCCACGCGAATTGCTTTATGAAGTCACATTGAGTATATTTTTGTGTTTTTCTTGTTCTTTATTCGAAAATCATGTTCTTAAATAGTCTCAAAATCATGAAAAAATCTCCAATTACCGAATATAGTGATTTCGGCCAGAGTTTTGATCGGTAGTTGATTGTTTTGAATACAAAACTTTCCATGTTTGGTAAGTTTTCGGTGCATGCTTTGGAGGCGTGTGGAAGTTTGAACAAAGAAAATTCTATATTGGTTCCTTGGGTGCCAACTCATTTTAGCACCTCTTTGGCATGCTAAAATTTGGTAGACAAACGTACTAGTTCAATGTAGAGAGACCAAACACCTAAACAGAAGATCAAATGTCCTGGTTCAAGCAGCTGAACTCTAAAGGTCAATTGCGAAGCTATCCGTGCAAAGTTATCTGGAGTCTACCATTACTAACATTGAATTATGCCACCGATATTTTAGTAAGTGAAAGTTACAAGTACTTGCTGGTTTGGATGACATGGAGGGCATGCTTTCTTTGGGAGATATAACATGTTCCGGAACCTCAAAAGTTCCAACTTGGGTTAGCAAGTTGACAAGAGTAGCAGAGCAAAAGCTCATCAATCTTGCACTGCCATGGTCGGCGCTAATGTAATAAATAAGGCTTCCGTGTTATCAGTCTGAACTCTACATTGGTTGCATTTGATAACTTGCCTGTGTATATTTGTAAGTGCTGCCAAGCTAGCCGAGGTCATAATCTAATTAACTTTACAATGTATAATTTCTACATTTGATGACTAAATGCTTGCTGGCACATACCTGTCCTACATAGTGATCTCTTATGACCCGCTCGAAGAGCGGCTAATGTCGTGGAGTAATGAGTAATTGAAGCTCCCCTGCATGGGGTGGGAGGGAGAAGATTCTCGAAGAATTGAAGCTGTTGAGGAAGCAGGTTGTTGTGATAATCTTCCATTAGCGCATGCTCACATTGACTTTCAGTCCATGTGCTAAGCTTAAGATTGCCATCATGCGGTACTTCACAGGATGGCCTTGCACAACTTGGAATCTGAAGAAGCGGCACAAGATTGCGGTGGCCATCTTCATTTGCAAGTAGGCCGAGTCCTTCCCAAGGCATATCCGTGGCCCCGCCTGCAACCACAAACGTCTACAACCCATGAACTCCATGGAAAGAAAAGAGAGAATCCTGTTAATGACGAAGTCTGTCGCCGTTTGCAGTAATGTTCAGGCCACGATATGTAACTACAGTCACGCTGAATTTTTTTCTAGTAAAAAAAACATAGTATCCTGATTCCTGTCCATGACGAAGTTAATTGCACCCTTTTGCATTAGTACTCTTCAGATGAACATCTGTCTAGATAGTCACGCGGATATTTCTGTGGTAGTGAGTAATTACTGACATTGCAATGGTCATTTTCCAAATTTGCAAGGCTCTTCGCAGACGCACTTAAAGATTTTGATATCACATCAAATAGGACCTGAGGAAAGGAAGAAGGCCATGTGTTGACGAACCTGGAAAGCTGTGAATTTGTAGGGGGATGCAGGGACGAATACGCCATCTTTGAGCCACCGCTCGGGCCGAAATTCTTCGGCATCAGGACCCCAAAGCTCAGTCATTCGGCCCATGGAATAGGGCACGTATGTCACTAGGCCGCCCTTCTTGACGACTGTTCCATCCGGAAGTATGTCGTCGCTCAATATGCCTTTTGGGTTCTGCTCCCCAAACCACATTGATCATGTTCTAGTCAATCGGCATTCGGACACAGTGTAATTTAAGAGCCGGAAATTCACAAATGCTTAAAATTGTGCATACTGACACCCTCCAGCATCGTATTAGCGGCACATTCCTTCAACAGAATGAGAGCAGACCGTTTAAATTGGGATCTGTAATAGCTATGCCTGGTATTCATTCTGCAATTCCCGCAAGAGACTGCCATTTAGCTCACATCATGTCAGAATTCCATTAGTTTTTGAATTTGAGTACGTTAGTTGGTGTAGCTAGCCCTGTAATGTTAAGAGAAGAAATATAGTACCTGGGGAACTGCAGGGTAGAGGCGGATGGTCTCTGTAATGGCCGCGTGGAGGTAATGCAGCCTCGAGATGACATCGTATGAGAGAAGTGATGCAAACTGTATCATTTCTCCATTGCATGTCGAATTTGCATCACATGAAGTCTTGCTTTCCTCAACGATGAGGTGGAGCTCTTCAAAGACCTTGTCAGCCACTTCTGGGTGAAGGCTCAGCAGGTAAACAAACCATGATAGTGTTGCAGCTGTCGTATCCCTCCCTAACCAAGATGAAAGAACGACAAAATTTCACCTCATCAGCATCGGGAAAGGGTGTGGTCATAATTCCCTGAAAGACAATTGAACTACGTGAAAGATGTTTTTCAATAAGTATTGCGGAGTTGAGCGTAAATTGAAGGGGAATGCATACCGGCGATGATGAAGTTGAGAATGATGTCACGTAAGGTTTTGTTTGTGAAGTTTTGCGCCTCGGTATCTTCACCCATCAAGATGAACCGAGACAAAAGGTCCGCTTTCTGCAAACAAAGTAGAAGACGCACATGACTCATGCCCTGTTTGTGGCACGGAATGTCACTAGCATCATATTTTTGGCCATTGAAACACAAAGGAATGGTAAGAAAGTTAGAAAAGTAAAAAAATACAAATATAAAGCGATCAACGATTTCGTTGACAAACTTGAAGAGAGACGAGTTAATTACCATTTCTTTGCCCTCTGTCGACGAAACCTCAAGCTCCGCACGCCGCGTCTGGATGACATTGTACGTGAAATTATCGACCACTTTTACACTCCGTGCCAGCTTGGCCTCAACACCAATATCCAAGTAGCGCTTGAGTGGCCACAGCGGATCAAAGAATCGATACGTCACAGCTTCGTTTGCGTTATCGAAGGCCTTCGCAAACGGTACCTCGGGCAGCGAAGGCGACAATGTCCCGATCTCCACACCGAACCCTACCTTGCAAATTGAGTCGAGAGTCAACCGCGCGAACAGATCCTGTTGACATCAGCCATGGCGTTAATTCAAGGACAGAAAACATTCTCAAGTTCGCAACATTTATCAAGAGTTTTCACAAGATTAAGCATCCAGAGACGCATCAAGAATATCACAAGGAAGTAGTCAGCAACAGCACCTGCATGTCTACAGGTCGTTTTGCAACAGAAGCTCGTCGAAGGAGGTCGGCGAGCTTCAATGAGTAGTTGCGGAACGTCACCGTACTAAAATCGCGGAGGACCCGTGACGCAAACTCGAAACTCGCCGTCTTCCGTTGATGGCGCCACGTATCTCCATCAGAGTTGAATATGCCATCTCCGAGAAGGGTTTCCATCTTGTTATGGTACATCTCCCCCTGCGCCACACAATCCCGTACTTGTCATCTCAAGTCACCACCTCCAGCTGCAAGTAGTCATCACCTCAATCGATCAATTTCCTAAAATTTCCACGCATGCTTTCTCTACTCTTCCCTACCCGTAATTCCGGTCAGTCATCAACGAATACGAAATGCAAGTGACTGTCCGCGAGCACAGTACCGCGGGTGGCTCTCGTGCAGCGTGTTGATGATTGCCATCTGCTTTGAGCCGTGGAGCCGTTGCAAAGTGCACTCGATATGGTCGGCAATTGGTTGAGCTGATCATTTTACTTCATGGCGCATTAGAGGAAATAGATATGGGGGATATTAGTTTATACCTTGGGGAAGTTTGCGAAATTAGTCTTGAGTATGTACTCCACATTGGCAGGGTCGACGGTGTAAGTGTAGGTGCAATCCGGCACGGGGACTTTGAAGGTTTTGAGGCCCTTCTGGAAATACGAAAGGATCCAGTCATGCATCCTGTTGAAATTTTGCAGCGTCTCGAGTGTTGCTCCGAGGAGCGGCCACTCCTTTGGCTCAATCCGCTGCCGTTGTTGCCTCCTGTACATCCATAGCCGTATGACGATGGTGCTCACCAGAACCACCAGCAATGCACCCCTCGAAGGGCTGCTGACCATTTCCCTCACCGCAGTCCACATCGTAGTAGTCCACCAACACTTCACCCTGAAACAAAAATCGTAATGAATAATTTATAAATCTCAGAGAACAATGCCGTAAATATTCGTCTCAGTAGACTAACAATCTCTGCTGCCTGAGATTCTGCGAGACTTCAGATCCTGAGTGGATAAAGACATTTCGTCTTCGGATTACACAAAGTACATGTAGGTCGGGTCTCCTGTCGACCTTCTGGCGATGATTGACATACAAGAGAAGCTACCGATCAGGAGAGAATGTGCATTTCTGAAAATTGTCGTTGACAAGTGAATCATCGCTTCGCCGCAATATTCATCTTTTCAAACATCAACAAGGGCAGATCCTCCGGCTGTCTAGAAGGACGAGTACACTTTGGAATGTTTCGATCGACTTCTATTCGAGAGGGGCATAAGGAAGTATGGTTATAAGTCTGTCTGAATGAGGGGAGAAACTTTTCAGAGGCAAAGGATCAGCACTGGATCAATTTGATAGACGAGTGCAAGTAAAATTTTTCCGATGGGTGAGGCATAGACATGCAGAATGCTTATAAGAATAGATACTTTTCTGCTGATAGAACCCGTAAGAGATTAAGCGAAACCGTCAAAGTTTCGGTGTTGCTTTGTTCGTAGGAAACTTTGCAACTCCACCAGCTTGCGAATATCAGATCAACTGCCTAATGGCTTCCTCGTATTCTACTTTGATAGGAAACCTACACCTGCATCGTAACAGACTTGACAGTCTCGCTCTAATCTCCGCTATCGACGACCAAATTGAGAAAATATGTTAAGAGGAAGGCGATGATCTCACAGAACGAGTACACTGTTGATTCTTACATAGGTGTCACGCCAGGTTTCCAAACGCTGAGAATCCGTATCTTAGGAGCTGAGATTGAGGATAGATACAGGAGTTGGAGGTGGAAGAGAGTAAGACAACTTGTTTATATATATGAAGGGACACATATAAACAAGTGTTTTACGTAGGTTGGGAATCAATTACATCTCCTCAGAAGCCCGCCGGTGACTTTCATGCCGACAATATAAAATGGTATTTGCTAATAACTCGAGTAGAGAGCAGAGAAATCGTGTTCTGAGCAATAAGTCCGAAGCTATAAATCGGCGCCAGACCAAAAAGACTTCGATTTCTTCTTCCAGATTCTTCACAGCTTCATATGCAATCAGTAATTCTCTCTGGCTCCGGCATAGAGATCACTGAACCTGTTTTACCTCTCTTGCATGCCCAAGGGCGCTGTGAAAGAGTTGACGGTGAGGGTAGAAAGAGCATAACACTAGCTTTTTTTCTTCTTTTTGGTTTAAAGAGCACTGATTTCCATTGCCATCAGAAGCAGACTGCGCATTTCAACTCATACTGAACAACCGGGTTAAGATTGTGGTGAAATCGAAACACAAACCTTCCAAATTTCGGGAGCTCGTCGATGTGAAGAATTTGGGGATAAGCCGCACTAGAAGTGGAGGCGATGAGACTGCTGCAACAAGCAATAAGCGGCCAACAAGCTTCTGGTCATTTTTGGTGCAAAGCATGGTAAATCATGAGATTCCGGGCTCTCCAGGGGCGTCAGGAATCAGAGAGGCGCCCTTTCGGGGTTTGCCAGAAGGGAAATGTGTATTACATGCATGCAGACTGCAACAATAACGGAACGGCCAGATGGACCTATATATTAAAAATCTAGCTGTGTCCTCGGGTGTTCGGTGGAGTGATGGCTGTGACAACATGAGCTATCTGCCAGGGAAGAAATTACTGCCACAATTGTTCCTCGGTCTGCAGCACCTGCAATGTCCATGTACCTCTTTAATAACTACATGCCGCTAGGCAATGGGAAAAGGATCATCAGCTGCTTCCAACCATTATATTCCCATTTTCTTGGTTGTTAAAATTCTACGTTTGTGAGCCTAAGATAACCTTTCCATAGACAACTATTAACAGGTCCACAAAGTGCATTCTAAACAACTGTGAGTTTAGACACATACCCGTGTGTCACACGTCTAGCTTCACACCGGAGAATGTCCTGTTGAATTCCCAAAAACAATAACCACAGGTTAAGACAAACTCTGGGTGTTCTGCCGATTGACCCACAAACCTCACAGGCTTTACATGATGAGCTGCCAGCTGGGAAGGAATTACAATTACTGCCACATGTTTTGCTCAATCCTGCAGCGCCCATCTACCTAGACTTTAAGAATTTATTTTATGTGCCGCTAGGTAATGGCAAAAGGGTGAGCTGCTTCCCGGCCAGTTCCGCATGAGTAGTGCTGCCAAACCCTGCACAATAATTACGTTACGAAAACCACCCCAACACCATGAGTACTTACTACAAATGTTCCCCAATTGCCTCCGCCTGGAGATTCCTAAAGTCTGCAACTCGTTGATTGAAAACTGTCCAAGTTTCAGAAACCCCATGAAAAGATTTGGATTGGTACAAACTCTATTAATCTTCTCAAGGAAATTACAGTGGAAACTGAAGAGGGAATAGGGAGTTTTTCAAAAATAATAAAATTCTTTCGCTCCAACACTGGCAATATATTCATCATATCTCCCAGAGCTGATTGCAGTGTCCGGGGAGATTTTTGGGCATAACCGGTCGAGATCCCAGTACTGTTTCCAAATCCAGCCAGTTACATCAAAATGTTGAGATCTTTCGGTTTCTCATTATTGATTTACTCGAGGCTTAATGGTATAGATTCTTCTAAAACGATCCGTAATTTTCCTTTTAGTCTTGATGAATTTCAGCCGGTTATTTCTCAATCTGAACCGGTCGGTTCTCCCCGTTCATTGGCCGGTTGTGTACACAACACTACAACAGACCGGCCACACACCCTTAAGTTACTAGAAGTTAGACTGAAGCACCCCAACACCATGACGCGTACTTAATTACACCAAATGATATTCCTCAATTGCCTCCACCTGCAGTCATGAAGTCGTTGATTGCACGGGTGATCAAATGTGTCTGTGACACTAACATATATATTTACCCAACCCTAGAACCGAATGATGTCCTGCAAAGTTGAATGATTTTGCTGCTGCATGCAGAGTCCAACTCAGGCGTAGTAGTATAAGTAGTACTCCAGACTAGCCACATGAGCTGCTGCTGTGCAGTCTGCAAAGCTACTGCTGGATGGGCAAGTTGGTGGAAAACTAAGTCATACCATGACATGTCATAAAGAGGAGAGAGAGAGAGAGAGAGAGAGAGAGAGAGAGAGAGAGAGAGAGCTCCCATGCCATGTGGCTCTTTCATATTATAATCAGAGAGCTGGCCTAAGTACACCGATCATTGATATGGTATTAAGTGGTCACCTGACTAATAGCGTGACTTACGCTAGTATTAATATGTATTATGGGGCTTATCTTGGGTTTCACTATTGGCCAACAAGGTTTATCATTAGCCTAGGCCTCATTACATTATATTTTCTATAAATAGGTTCATAAAACGCATAAAATAATTAGAGCGGCGTGCATAAATTAAGAAGAAGAAAAAAACATTCCAAAAACGCCCAGGACACATCTCGACGACAAGTCTGCACAGTCCAACAGGCAGTTCGTGCTCCTGACAGTCGTCCGCGCTGATTAGAGCCTTCTCATTGTCAACATAATAAAACACACCACACACAACGCCTTACGAAACACACTCCAGTTGTCCAATTCTGAGCACTTTTTAGCCATTTCTTGAAGAACGCCTATTTTAGGCGCCCCGGGGGCACAAAGCGCATAAATTTAGCTAATATATTTAATTTATGCAAACACCTAATTTTATGAGGCTACATTAGCCACAATGTAACCATATGACAAGTCAAGCATTATCTTCATGTTTGTTCCTTCTTTGCCTCGTCATTGATGTGGTCACATTACCTTCTTACATTTGTTATAGAAAACTATCATCTTAAGAAACTGAATGTGCTACGTTATATGACCATAGTGTAAATAATTTTTCACTTCAAAAAACTATCTATCATGATGAATAGTGTCATATTGACAATTAATGTGCATCATGACACTTCTAGACCTCTACGTGTAATGCACCTATAGTAGAGGCGGCCATAACCGATCACTTAAGAAATTATGTGCCAGATATGGGGAAGTATAAGGCAATGCAAATTTGTCTCGTGTGGGAAGATAGAAATCAGGAGGACTGCAGAATTTTTGGTAATTTTATTCCTTAAATGCAAATTACTATGAAATTTGCAAGCCAAAAGTTGGCCCGAACATAGTACCAATGTCTAGAGTCTACCATAACCGTTCATTTTAACCATTTATTCCTCCTCACTTTAGCACTCAAAACCAAGACATGTGTCATGGCACTATTAGTTTCAGCTTGATCAAAATTCAATCCTAGCCTGATCAAAAATTTGACACCCTATAGATTGCCGATGGGGTCCCGCTTGGGAATAGGCGCCTCTACTATAGTATAGGCCCTTTGTAAATAGTGTATGTGACACTAAATACCATTATTGTTGTAAGGTCAAGGCATCCATAGTCGACTAGGTCCATTTAACCGCTCACTAGGGTCATGTTAAGCCGACATAGATGAGATCTATGTTTTTAAGGCGAACAAAGTTAAAGTTTATGTGGTGGCGGCTTTTGATTGATTAACCTCATAAGAGTTTTGACAATTATCATAGCCAAGGAGTAGCATTGAGATGAGCGGTTATAGGTTCACCTATAGATCGACTATGCGTAACCCTAAAATTTACGCAATTTCCATATTCATGAAATTTTCTTTAAAGTAATTACATTCTCCTTAGAATTTGTTTCTCTTCACAAGAAAAAAAAGGATTCCCCGTTGTTACTCCTCCTAAACAAATGCAAACTCTCTTATTTATCAAACGAATTTGCACTAGCTACGACATCCCATGGTTATATTCTTGGGGCCCACATGAACGAACGTACACTGCTTAATAATGTTAGAATGATCTTGGAAGCAATGGGTTGAGATTTGAACCTATGTCCGGGGAGAACTGGTGGTTAGTCACAAATGAACCGGTTGAGTTTGAGAAATAACCGGTTGAAGTTGGAGACTTCAGGAGAAATACCGATCATTTTAGAGGAATCTATGGAATATACCTCAAATGGATAAAGCCGAACCGGAAGATATCAACATGTAACCGGTTGGATTTAGAATCACTAGGATCTTGACCGACTATGCCCAAAAACTACCCGGGCACTGATTTGAATCAACACACAGGTAACAACACAATATTCAAAATTTTGAGAGAGTGGGATCCTCTCAAAATAATATTGTCCATTTGGACACCTAAAAGTCATGTTAGGTTGATAAATACTAGATTATACTTCAGACATGTAGTTTTCATTAAAAATGAGAGTATGTTGAGTTGGGGAATCGACTCATTTAGGTTGAGTCGACCTAAATGAGGACAATATGTGACTCATTTAGGTTGAGTCGACCTAAATATTAAGAATACTATATTTGCAACCATAATGTACATGCCAATTCAGGTCGAGTCGACCTGAACTGTCATCCTAAATGGTCAACTTTAGACAGCACATCGCTCCGTAATTTACGGCGGGAAATCAAATGTTATTTTTGTACTTGAACTCTACAACTCTCCAGTGGTTTTCACTTCATTCTTGGATTAATAGTTTTCTTTATATACTCTCAAATCACTGGAAAACTCTCAAAACTTTGAATATTGTGTTTAACTTGTTAGATGCAGAAGTAATAAGCTGATATATTTGCATGGATGGGTTGCAGCTAGTGCAGCAGGAAACTGCAGCCTGAGCTCATGATCGAGTCACCGCTGGCGTGTGAAGTCAGATGCACGCCGCATCATCAATGCTTGCCTACCTTCCTGCTCTTTATAACTCGTTTCCGCTCCTCCTCGGAGTTAAGTTAACACTTTAGGAGAGAGAGGGAGAGAACGAAATTCAAGGTTGTCCTGTTCTTGTGTCAGCTCAGGACTCCCACCTACCCTCCCTCAATATATTTGCTGCCCGTCTCCTTTTTGGTAGGGTGTTTAGCCTAGTAGGCCAAGCGATTTTGCTCGACACGTGTCAATTTGTGATTGGATATGAGACACTTTATCATCCATATATAATTTTTGGGCTTGCCATAGCATGATCATATATGTCCACGTATGGATGCCGTGAGGAGCTTTGGCATTTGATGTAGTAGGCACGGATAGGTACTACACTAAATATGATATTTAGTGTCACCAATTCTAATCGTCTTGCTCAATATTAATTGTAAACCATGGTGTAGTGTCACCAACACTCTGTGTTAACCCAACATTATTTGTCGTTCCTTGTAAATTTTTTTGGGGGGATTATAGACTTACAGTGTTGCAACTACTGTCACTTACCAAGTGATTTTTGCTCCAAATTTCAATCATCCATGACAATATTTCATCACAAGTTGCTGACAAGAGAAGGTAGGGTTTTGGCCGATGGATGAACTCATCCATCATCGATGACAGTATTTGTTTGCTTATTCATAAGCAGTGTCATCCCAAAAAATCATCACAGTGACATAAAATACCATATGACACTAAAATATCATATTTAGTGTAGTGATGGCCTGCACCGGACACCAGCTCAATGACTATATCATTCAATAAAAATATATTGAAGTTATAAGTAACACAATGAATTTTTCATTATGCACTAATGATTGTTGCGGGTATTAGGCTGCCAATCAATATAGCTTAGTACATTGTTTGATTAGTACACTGATTATCCCAATTAGTGCGTGTGGTACTAATCCCCAAAACAAGCACTATTTTGCCAAGTCTCAAAATTAGTGAAAGCTAAAAAATTTACTAAGTGACACTAAATTCATGAATACATGCTCATTTACCATACATTTCAAGGAAATTATTGCGTGCTCTAAGATCCTATAAATAATTAGTGAATAATGCCAAGATGAACAATGCATGCTAGGTCTTTTTGGTGGCACTAATTTCAGAGCGCAAACAAATTCAACATCGCCTTCACTAATTTCCCACACTCACTATTAGCCCTCCCTCACTAATCGAGATAATCAATGTAGTCGTAATCGATGGGAACAAATAATCATGTCTAAGTTCAGTTAGGTGTGTACCTAAACCCATACAACAAAGTTGTGTTTTTCTATCCTTGTCGAGAGAGGTCTTGTCTCTGTGCAAAGTGCACTCAAAAGGAGGTCAAATTTAAGGTAGGTGTGTACCCACTTGGTTGCAAAAGTTTGAAGATTGCACTTCAACTGCACCTCCTACTTTTACAAAGTTTATTTTATCAATAAATGTTTTTTTGACTTGAAGGGCCCGGGAACACAAATTATGGAATTACTAGAAGCACAGACAGTTAAGTCCTTATCCAACCTCAAATCATGTTTGGAGTTCACCCAAATTTCCTTGAACTTGCATGACTCCGTGTGACTCAGTGCCTGCATGGGAGGGGCATGCCTTTTTTCGTAGCCGGAATCATCTTCCGGTCACAAACAAAAAATACCACCGTTCCATGTATACTATACATTACCAATACCTGCCTCACAACAACCAAGGCTCGTTAGGTTGGGCACCTACTTGAGGATGTGACATGGCTCCAAGTTAGATGAAGGGTGAGTTTCCACGTAGGCCACTCACCCACTAGATTCTAGTGGAAATATAAATGGAACCTGGTGAGATCTACATTCCCACTAAAATCTAGTGGGTGAGCGGCCTTCATGAAAACTCACCCTAAATGCATCCATTACCTAGTTCATAAGGCCCTTACCTCACAAAAGGCATAACATTATTCAGATCCATAACAGTGTTCTGTGGGACTGCCAGTATTTTGAGGAATATTCCATCATTCAAGCTGAATGTGGGGAGTATTCCACATAATATAATGTCAGTCCCACAAAACACTATTATGGATCTAAATAATGTTATGGGCACTAATCTTAATTATGTGGCAAAAACAAGTGGGATTACTTATTGGAGGAAACACACCGACATCTACCACATGAGAGAGGTTATAGGTAAGTCAAAAAATTGAAAATAATGACTTACTTCAACTTTTCAGGTTCAGTGTAACCTTGGTAGTGTGATGTCGCTGGAGTGAAGCCCACATCGCATGATTAAAATCGATGCAAAATTTCCCATGCATTTATGTCTGGAAATTCATGATCCCAGAAGATGGATCCGGCAGGGACGTATTTGGACAATTTGTTTGCAGAATCGCTACAACTTTCCAACTGGGATCCAACTTTTAGAATGTTCATACATGACCTTCCACAAAGGGGAAGTAGCTAAGTGTTCTTGAATGAAAGTCATAGTCAAAATGAGTATTCTAAAAAAATTTAAGAGATCGATGCTGACATTCTAAGTACATCCAGATTATATAACAGCTTACATCATTGTTCTAATAAAGATGAGATGTGCCCATAGTAAACAGGCAATCACGGTCGTATATTAAGCAACTTCGCCTCTTGACTCAATAGTCCCGGGACCTGGGCTGACGGCTCGGTTGCAATGCAATAACAGCCCATGGCAATGCATGACCATATTTAAACTGAACATCTTATGCATACTAGGAGCCTCAAACGAAAGCCAAACCTAAATAACTTCATTTGCAAATCACATGATCTAATTTACATATTGCCACAACAAATACTCGGAAACTACCATAGAAAACAAACACAACAAATATTACCCACTAATAGACACACTGAAATACAAAGGATGGAATTTGAACCCCCTAAGAATAATCATCGCGGGAGCAAGAGGTGCTACACACACACACACACACACACACACACACACACACACACACACACACATATATATATATATCTAAACATTTAAAAAAAACAACAACGACAACAACGACAACATACGTATTCTTGAACCCACCACCAAAAATATATTGAAATCCATCCATGATGCACCAAAATGCAATGAAATACCTAATCTACCTAATTCTCAACATAAGAAAACTTGACAATCCACAAACCTCTGTCACGCCACCCAAAGAGCCCACCCTCCCTTAGTACATCACCCTGAACACCTGATCAATGCAAGGAGAACGGGCTCTAATTCACGTCAGTGCCTAAACGCCAACCATTCCTTCTTTTCTTTTTTCTTTTTCTTTAGCAATAGCAAATGTGATTATATTCAACTTGATTGTCTTGGTACCAATTCGGATTTTAAACCTACTCTTCAACCTTAGATGAGAAAATTAAATTACAAGTTTTTTATTTTAAAAAAACATTTAACATCATTATTTTCTAGCATAACATTATTCAGCTCCATAACAGTGTTATGTGAGACTGACAATATTCCATATAATATTCCCATAGTCAAATTGAATGTGGGAATATTATGGAATATTCCGTGGAACACTATTATTGAATCTGAATAATGTTATGAGTTTTTGTTTAAAGATTGAAATTTTACTTGTCAAATATCAATTTGCAGCCTTTGAACCCCTGAGAATACAGTACTGGAGGTGCCAAGGTGACATCATTGTACAGGTTCCCACTTCTTAATGGACACACGCCCTTGTTATTAATAATCACAAATGTGAAGCAATGTCGAGCACATACAATACCAAGGGCGGCCCACATGTCCCTGGTCCATGGATTAAATATGACAGACAAAAATGTAGTTGAGGCTTACATACATCATTATAAGATGTATCTTATACACAGATTTGCAGTCTAGGTTCTCTGTTGGGAATGCTTTTGTCGCTTTTCTATTGCCTGTTGTACTGAAGCAGCATGCATTGAATACCAAGCTTGATTGTCTCACAATTAAGGTATGTGAGTGTTATTTGGTTCATTTTTCCAGGTCTCCAACTTCCACTGATTAGATTTACACAACGAAACTCATGTTGCATTAGTCATCTACGATGAATCATACACAGAAACCGGATTGAAAATCGGACCTCCCCTTATTTAGTTACGGTTAGTCGAAGTGCATGTTTGTCGATTTCTTAACTAGATAGGTCCTCCCAATTGTGTTCATTATTGAGTGTGGAGGAGTTATTGATATTTGAAGACGTAGTCCAATCTCTTCCAAACACGTGTCTCTATGATGTTTGCTCTTTGATCCTCACTGAACCATGTACCAATCAAATACTCCTTTGGTAAGATGACTTCACGGAAGTGCAAAGTCATTTCCATGAAGGTTCCAAGCGAATACGTGAACCTTCCAACCCATGTTACTGGAGTGTTCTACTAATTTCATAAGCCTTCGAAATTAGTTCATGATTCTTCTAAACCGACTTGACATGTGGCAAACCTCAATTTCATGATAGTGGACCTTTACCTCTAGGAACTTCATGAATCTTCCAAACTAGTTTCATAAATCTTCCAAACCAAGCGGTTTTCGTATTAGCTTGTCATGCACATTCAACCTTGCAAAGTAAATGATCAAACAATTGGAGACTTCCAATTGAAAATACTCTTTGCAATGTAGAGGCAAGACGCACTAGTGTATTTCCTTCGACAACTACACTTAAGCCAGCCCAAAGATTGCATGTAAACCTTTTCCATATAACCTTTTCCTTTGATGTGGTGAATTGCATTGTGAGGGCAAAGACATTGATGATCAAAATACAACGTATGTATTTGCAATCCAAGCACACCCATGCTATGTATTTGAACTTAAATCTTCACTAAAATCAAGGTGTTTAACTTATTTAAATGGTGTACTTGAAGAATATGTTGATTTCAAACATGGTCATTGTCGGCATGATTAATTAAAAATGAAAGTATGTAGTTGAAATACACTATTTTCTACTTGGAGAGGCCCAATATGTGCCACTTGGATGCTTAGGGGTTAAGGGACCCAACAACAAATAACTTACATGCAGCCCACTTTGTGGTTAGGGTGCAACATGTTGACATGTAGGGTTGTTTGTGAGGCATGTGGCATAAGGCTAACAGGCTAACACTCACGCCAATACCTAGATATAGGTGTTAACTTTTCCTTCCTATTTTTTCCCCTTGAGGCATGTGTGGCAATTGTCAAGTGTATTCTCCAAGCCTTTGAATTAAATTCTAGGTGTGACGCGGCAATGCCTATTATACGTGCTCCATGATGGTTCTAACTCTCCGCCGTGCTTGCTTGCTAGGGTCAATGGGACCCACATTGTGATCGGGATATCCCTAGATGGGTCCCACTCAATCGTTCCCATGGAGGTCATATGCGAATATATATCGAGTCAATGTTGCACATGACTTTCTGTATCTATTTTGGTTGAAGGTTCACTTCCAATTCGGAAGTTACTGCCATTTTCAAGTATTTGTATGCATGGGAAGGGCGGGTTTTTTCCACAGCCGGAACTATCTTATGGTCATAGACAAAAAGTACCACCCCTCCATGTATAATAGATGTTACATCCATAAACAGTGGTTAATGGATTGTTTCTTGGTCAGCCTAATGAAGCGTGTACATAAGCATGGAGCACTCTTAGGACAGTATTAGATGTAAGGTAGAAATACCATAACCCGTTAACCACCCAATAGCGGTGCACTAGACCGCCTCATAATGGTAAAGTGTCATGTCTTAAATGGAGCGGCAACTTCAATGCAGTGTAGCCAATGGGAGGCAAGATCTAACGTACTCATGATTAACGGGTTTAGGTGATGTTCTGTATCGAAATGCGGAGAGCCTAGTGAACCGGAAGTGGGTTGGGGGTAGAAGCACGCTAGGGTTAGTACACTTTGGGCAAAAATAAAAGTATGTTTTGTACACCAATTTGGAGCAATTCTTTGATATCTCGAAGGAAAAAGCTTTGTTGCACGAAAATGAAGGAAGCCCACGTAGTGTTCTCTATGTTTTGTATGGGCAAAAGTGAAAATGCATTAAAAAGTTTTGATTTCCTATGTTTTAAGCACTTACAAAAATAACCCCATTTTCTTTCATTAACCATTGAATGGACTGCAAATGTAGGAATTGTTTAACAAAATATGATTCATAAATATATATTACACATGTCACAAAGGAGTCATAGAAAAATATAACCTAAAACCCACAAAATGAAGTATTTTTCATTAAAAAATATATTGTGTGACAGGAAACCACTAGTATATAAATATACTCACCACAGTCAAACCATGAGGAGTTTATTGATAGAAACTAGAAAAATTATTGCTCATCTATATCTACAACCAAATTATTCCATTTTATCCCTCAAAGAGATGCTACTTTGAAATCTACACCCAATTGAATGCAACATTCCTCTGAAAATGTGCTTTGTGACAACATTTTTGTACTAGTGTAGCGTGCTTACACCCTTGGACAAACTTTCCACTTTGAAAAATTGTGGAACTTTTTGTACAAGGCAGAAAAATACGAAACGACTTGCATTCTTCATGAATCCTTCTCGTCTATCTTGGAAAATTATCTCATGATTGTCAGACCAGATCTTCAATGCGAATCACCTTATTTTAACGGGTTATGGTATTTCTACCTTAGTGTCTGTGGAGAGTTTTGGACATAATCGTTCATTGATTAGATGGTACCATGGTGTGACGATAGTACCTACTACCACTCTCTTGATAGTACAAAAGAATACGCCCTTGCATCGTTCATTATGTTGGATAACATTATTAAGCGTTGATGGGGTTCATAACATTGCTGAATTGATGAGGTGTGTTCACTTGAGGGTCATGGGCTTGAGTGAGGCTTGCCAACCATCCCAGTGTCTATGGCGGGTTTCCCAACAAGTCACCCAGTGCATCGTGGGCCAACATGTTTTTGCTAGAACCCCCAACAATAGTCATGTCAATCACATTTGAATGACTAGGCTCCTAACGACTAGACACCTAATTAATAACTATGCCTAAACTAATACGCATCAGAATAATGCGTCATAGAAATCATCGGCTCCAAGCTGTGCTTGGGAGATAGTAGTCCCACATGAGTGGAGGGTAGCAAGGTTGGCTCTCGTTGACCTTTTGGCTTCCCGGACTTTAAAATCAATTTCATTTCATTGGAGGAAGTGCAACTGGACCCATCTAGGTGTACACCCTAGCACCTAAAAACAACCTAGTTGTACACTCACCCGGGCTAGGCGATGACCCAGGGCCTACTAGTCATGGCTGAGGATGTATATATTTCTTGTGGCCCCGGTCCCCATCCAGATTCAATTTGTACTCACAAAAATGTCAGCATCCCACTTGATGGTTGGGGCAAAACAACCCGTACACTGGTTCCTTGGAGGCAAGGGTTTAGGCATCCAACAAGGAACGAGTGTATGGGTTGGTTCGCCCAAATCCCCACTTCATTGTGCTTGAATTTGCAATGCCTATATGAGGGTCCCACGGATCAACTATCCGAGTAATATTATGTTCACGTTCTCAAGAGCAAGACACTAAACAACCCTCATCAAGCTCTACCAAGGTGTAATAGCATCGGTCTTCATGCTATTACAAGTGGAAGGGACCCACATGACCTTCCTCCTCCAACCCCTTCTCATACTCTTTGTTGTTGCATATGATTAATCCCATAAGGGCTGCCTCCCTTGTTAAGAGAGCTCTCCTTCTATATAAAACCAACACTCCCTCGGAAGAACATGCTTACCTGAGTTCAAGCACATAATGAATTTACCGCAACAACAAAAAAAATAAAAAATCACCACATATAATTGAACTAAAGCACCAAAACCTTGTCTTGAGGTTTCTTGAATCTTGAATTTAAATGTATGTGCTTGGAGCGTTCTTCAAAAAAGAAGCACCAAAGAATAAAAATTTGAAGTTATAACTTGACCAAAATTTATACATAAATACTTGATTAGGTTTTTTAATGCAATCTCCAGTCGCAGGAGGAAGATAAGAAAAATGTTAAATAATCATCATAGGTGAAGATTTCTAGCAAGGCAACATTTTCAAGTAGCAGAGGCCATGCGGGACCCTTCCACTTGTAATTGCATTGACAACCCCCTGGGGTATAGCTCTATTGGGGGTGTTTAGTGTCTTGCATTCTCATGCTATATACAATATCCGACCTTTGTAATGCAATGCCATTACCATACATATCCATCCGATCAAATTTTGGACTCATCATATCATGACGAGTCTGGTATACCATAATTGTGGTACCAATACAACATTGGTTTGAACTCCTTTAGTTCCACAACGACTATCCTATTAGAGATGATAGTTTTTGTTTCAAAATGATTGGTTTGTGAGAAATGTGGTACATTTACTTGTTGTGCTACATCCATTAGTAAAACTTTGATCTTTTATAAAATTTTGCATGCATTTTCAAACATGGTTTCTCATGGTGCGTTGGAATCCATGATTTGTTAGTTGCCAACCAAGAATATCACCTGAAAGTATGATTACTCCAATCATAGCAACCACATCAAGTGAAAGGTTGTGATGAGTTGTCGGTGACCGCTTTTTTTGTATTCTTTATTGCTAGTATTTAAATAGCTAATTAATTTCACCACCTGTGCTTTGCTATGCATACAAAGTTGCAACAATGAATGCAACGGGCATCATTATTAAGGAGTTGTGTTTTTGTACTACTATGGTGTCCTAGCCTATTACCGATATGTGACCTTAAACCGAGCTCTAGGGAACAAATTAGAAATAATGTTCCCTAGGTGGATGACATGTCCCTAGCTCAACTAACCTCACATTAATGCATTTAATGACGTGGAGGGAGAGAGAGAGAGAGAGAGAGAGAGGGGAGGAGAGAGAGGGGGAAGGAGGAAGAAGGAGGAGGAGGAGGAGGTCTCGGTTCAAGGCACATAAGTCTCGGTTCAAGGCACATAGGTCTCAATTCAAGGCACGTAGGTCTCGGTTCAAGGCACATGAGACCTTGCCACAACATGGTGGATGAGATTAGTTGTTCGTTTAGGATGTCTCTTGACATAGTAAGGTCAAAGTCAGTCTACGGCTTAGTAATGTTGGATTTCTTACAACTTCTTACTTGCTTGTGGATAATTATAGAATGCTCATAAGTTGTATTAGCATTGACGTCAAACTTCTTTAGGTCTATCATAAGATACCCTAGGGAACATATTTAAAAAATCATATGTAATTCAAAATTAATTTTAAAAAATTCCAAATTTTTGAAATAGACAAATATTTCATTTTACCTTGTATGAAAAATTTTAAATCGTTCATTACCATAGAAGAGGTCATTGTGAAAATTCACCAATGTGTAGCTCTCGGTCATAGGCTAGGATACCATAACTCAATCTAGGGGAAAGCATTACCTTCGACACTCGGTGTGGAACATAGGGAGTACACTATTGTGTCTAATTAGTGTGGACCACACTAATTCCCAATAAAACACATTAATTTCAAATTATAATTTAGAGTGGCCCACACTAATTTCAAAGGTGAAAATTTTGTGTGGGCGTTGTCGTTTCCACAATTGGATGAAACTTCATAATTCCATCCCGGGAAGCACCTCGGGAAGCACCTAACACATCCCACGGAGGTTGTTTGCGGAGAACCCTAACACACACGGATGGATGACAGTACGAATTACATCCAAAGTGATGCAAACACTTGAAATTTAGTGTGGGCCACACTAATTTCCAACCCACGTGAATTTCCCACCCACACTAATTAGACACAATAGTGTAGTTAACCCTTAACTTCCTCGAGTGTATTGGGATTTCACTAGATCATCTGAAAAGTAAGCTTTCTAGAGTTCAATCTTTATTGCATCTAAAAAAAAAGTTGTTGCTGATGATTTTAAGATGACATCATGATGGTAGCACTATTTAGTGATTTTCATGATTTGTTAATAATCGATTTAGAATCATTTTAACTTCAAAAAATTGTAATAAATGTATGCAATAAAATCAAAATCCAAACTTTCAAGAGTATATTAAGAATAGATGTGAACTTCGAGGTAAGAAAAAGAGTCCATAGAAATTTGATCATTTTCAACCAAAATAATGTGGAGTTCCTATATGTAGTAATGTATCAAGAAAGGGAAAACCTAGTTCATTCTTGACTTGAAAATCCTCTTGTGAACAACCATCTTTTCATATTGGAATGGGATCATCAACATTTACAAGAAAAATTCACGAGGAACACAATGGTTTCAATTGTGACCTTCCTAGCACCTTCCTTTTGGACTAATTTGCCTTCAAGAGTCATTCATAAGCCCAAAACGGACCTCTCGGGAAGTTAAGGGTTAATAACGGACATCAACAAAACAATCATTACAATGAGATTGGACTTTGTGCTCAGAGTAGAATGACCAAGCTAGGTTCAACAATGACCACAATTGGGAGGGGGTTCATGTGATGATATAAAAAGCTTGAGAATCTTCATTTTGGACTCTTTGAATCGTTGCATCTCTCCTCCAATTTTGGAACTTGATGTGATCTACATGATTGACAATTGCTAACAAGATAAAACAAATCCTGAGTCAATCTGACTGCAATATATGTGTGTGGACATAGAAGTGCCCACTATAAGAATTGCATACCTTACTTGATACCCCCTTGACTCATGCTTGGTTATCCGTTGACCATTCTAGTGCTGAATTCACAATTAAGCATTGCCTCCGCTCAAGCACATTTCAATATATGTAATGGTAAGAGAATCAGTTAAAATTTACATTAGCAAATCTAAATGATGAGTGTCAAAAGTCATTATTGTTTTGGTGTATGGGGGAAATGCCTTTGGAATTCTTTAAAGTAAAACTCATAGATGCCCTATTTAATAACATTCTATTTATAGTTGCATTTAAGACTTGGATATATACCTACATTATAAATCACCTTCCACTTTGGGTTTACTTGCCTTAATACTTTACATGCTCAAGATGGTTGGAATGGGTAAGGAGGCTTGTGGTAACATAGACATGCCTAATTTAGTGCCTCATCTTAAATGAACACCTAAATCTGAGTAGTAAATGGTTAGGTGTGGATCCAAGAATGGACACCAAAAAGACATGTGTTGAAAAAGATTGGACTACGTGTTCAAAAATGATTAACCATTCTAGATGCAATAGTCAACATGATTCGGCGGAACTACGTATGTGATCATTTAATAACTCATAGGATCTTCATTTTGACAATGAATAAGATATTCATAAGAACACCACAAATTATGAAGAATGTGGTTATGACCACGATTTGGATTCACTAATCATCTCGCATTAATTTTGTGTTTTCATATCCTACAAGAAGTGGGTGCAAAGAAAGTATCCGCTTAAAGCTTGCCTACCTTAAGAGGAACATATCTCACCACACACTTGCCAAACCCCATGACATTTGCATACGGCACAACTTCAACCACACCCATCACCTTACCTACCTTTCCAAATAGTTGGTTGATATAGTGGCCCACTTGGATTGCATGAGTCTTTAGTTACGTTAAGTTAGTGGCTACCTATCATTGTCAAAACCTTCAACGTGGAAGTGCCAATTCCATGATTCGTTTCAAATGTTTTGTATGTCTTCTTTACTTACAAGACTTTAGTTATGTTAAGTTAGTGCCGGAAACTCAAAAGATGGACACATATTTCACGGGAGTTGGATGCCTATCATTGCCGAAAGCTTCAACACTTTAGAAAGTGCACATTTGACTACAAATTTATGTTGAAGTGCCAATTCCATGATTCATTTCAAATGCTTTGTATGTCTTCTTTACTTGTGAGACTTTAGTTATGTTAAGTTAGTGCCGGAAACCCAAAAGATGGACACAAATTTCACGGGGGTTGGATACCTATCATTGTCGAAAGCTTCAACGCTTTAGAAAGTGCACATTTGACTACATATTTATGTTGAAGTGCCAATTCCATGATGCACTTCAATTGCCTTGTATGTCTTCTTTTTGCCATTAGGTTTAATGCTTTTGAGCAACAAAGTTGGGGTGGTTGGACCATCCAACATGACAGGAGGTATAACATTCATGACCACCTATTTGTAAGGGTCCACCCGAGCTTCCCGGTTAAGGCTTTTGTTAGAGTAGGTAACCCCTCAAATTAGTTATATTGTGCTTGCATCTCCCAGTCACTAAGAGAATCAGCTGACATATGAGGTGGCTAACCAATATGAGAGCTAATCAATCTCACGCTCGCATCACCTAGTTAGAAATTAACTTTACATAAAAACTGTCAAACCATAAGACTTTAGTTAACTTTTTAGACCTTACTTTTGTGAAGTAATCTCAACTCAGCCATACTCTTAATGCCAACTAACTTCTTACTAATGATTAGTTCAATGTGTTTTTTGAATGCCCGCCTCTCATTGTTTCCATCTCTTTTATTCGGCTACGAGATGGACCATACTATTTCTTACATCCTCCTAAATTAGCATACATTTGAAATCATAAAATAATATTTATTGACAATATAAATTTATAAATTTATTTTAAGAATTCAAATTTACATCAGTAATAATAATAATCATCTAATTTTAGTTCAATACAATGAAACACAAATGGTGTGGACCACAAAAATCATGATATTGTTCATAGTTTGAATAGAGATTTACGTATATTTATACAAACCACTTGTCCAAAAAAAATAAGGGATGCACACTTGTGGGGACAAAAACATCAAAAGCAGCAACAAAACAACCACAACTTTGAATGTTCGTATTCCATGTTTGCCAACCACCATATTTGTGAAGTTTTGCGATCTAGTGTATGTCATATTGGTGGTTGTAATTGTCCAAAATCATGCATAAATCCAAATATACTTAACTCCTTAGTTTTTGTGTCATGCTCAAAGCTTGGGTAAATTGAATAAAACTTTGGCCAATCAGCCTTAACTCCTCTCCTAAATTGCTCAACCTTTGGTTAGTCATAATTAGGGTGTGTGGGGATGAGAACGGTCAGCTAGCATATTAGTTAGTTAATTCTCACTAACTCATATTGTTAGATAATTCTCCTAACTAAGTGGTGCGGACAATTGACAATGTTTTTAGTTAGCTAGCAGTTTTGGTTAGCTAATCTTCAATAACTCATAAGTTCGTTGATTCACTTAACTAAGTGGTGTAGGCGGACCTTAATTTGGAAATAAGGTAACTTGGTATTTAAGGTGGGGTCCCCCACTTTGAGTGTACTTGGAAAGTCTTGGGGGGTTTCTTTTAGTTTTAGGCGCATACAAGTTTCATTATTATGCAATTATTGTCTTGGCCACTTAAATGGACATATCTTATCTAGACACTCTTTGCTCCTCTCACCACTTGTGTGTTCCCCAAACAGAAGCAAACTCAAGAATGGAACTCAATAGTTTTTCAAAGTTTTGTAGCTCCAAAATAGAAGCAAAAGGAGTTTTGATCCCAACTTCTTTTTAGTCATTGACATGGGTTTTAAATATGAAAATTTGGGAGATTCTTTCACAAAAGGGGTGATAGACCCCTCTTTTGGTAGTTTTATGATTGACTTTAATAAACAAGAAATTCATATGAACTCCAAAGATTTTGAGAAAAATCAATACATCCTAGATTTTGATTTAAACAACCATGTGTTTGAGTATATAAGGGAACGTGAGTGCAATGTTAAAAATGTATATTCTAAGCCTACTTACAATATTATATACAAGATTTGATGTTAGTGTCCATCACGTCCTATGATGGCGATGTGATGCAGGATCCAAAAATGTCACTTTATAGGCCGCCCATACATACTTGTGGTGGGCAGCAGTGAATAGGCGAACTCCATTCATTGCCTCCAATAAGTGTGGGCAAGTTTTTAGCCGATGATTGCTCATTTTTTTCTCGATTGAAAAAAATGACTATTATTTTCACCCGCCATCCAAGTAATAAGACAAACGTAGTTACAAGTTCATCCACTCTAGTTGTGTTCCTCAATACCAATCATAAACCAACAGAGTAGTATTATCAACACTCAATGAGAACCTCACATTACATGTAATTTCAAGTACACAAATTTGGGTATTATAGATTTACAATGTTGCAGTCACTATAACTTATTAAGTGGCTTTTTGTCCAACTTTAAATTATCCACGAAAATATCTAATTACATAATACAAAGAATAGAAAAAACATTTCAATGAAACCAAAACGGATAACAAAGAACTAAGGATAGTGACCGAGTTGGCTCAAAATTCTCCTAATATTTAGGGTAAATATAATCTAGCAAAAAATAATAACACACAATTAGTCAATTTTTAAAAAAAAATCATAATTGAAATATTTATATTTTATCATGAAAATGTTTCATAAGTAGAATCATGATGGCCGAATATTAGATAATATGACAAAAATGCTATTGATAACTAATATATTTATATTTAAAAAACTCTTCAATTGTGCCAATTATCCTAGATTACTAAACATTAAATCCACGGGGGGATCACTCTATAGGATTTTTGTGCTCCACGTGCGGCGGAGGGGTATTTGTTTAGGGGTTATTTACCTCCAAGGCATGAATTAAAAGCTTCCTATAATTACTTAATTTTCTAAAATGACCTATTTTTTTGCACCCTACCATTACTTATAATGCCCATGTCATTGCAAATTTTTGTAGTCTACATTCTTTTTAATTAAAAAATTAATTTAAAAGTGCATGCAATGCCAAAGTGGTGGAAAAAAGCATGGCAAGAAAAGGGTATAAAAAATACCTACAAGAATCTACCTACAAGATGTTGAAATTACACAATGAGAGAGAGCTTGGAGCGATCAAAGATGAAAGTTGGATTGAAGGCAACGTCACCAGGATCTTGCAAAAAGATCGCAAAATAAAGAAAATTGAACAGTTGGGCAAATATGGCAGGGACAACATGCAAATCACAAAAGACTCTAGCATTGAATTAAACGTGTGTGCTATGAAGAAGTGGTACTGGAAATAAACATACATGTTGGAGATGACGATGTCGGAGTAGAGAAGTCACCGAAAAATGAGAAGCCACAGGAAAAATGAAAAATAAGAGGCCACCAAAAGAAGGTAAAGAAGCCACCGAGAGATGTCAGGAAGAGAGTTAGGGTTAGGCTTACAATTTCATCCATTTTTTGGTAAATGATGAGTCATTTTTCATCCATCCCTCGTGAGGCATGTGTACAAAATTGATTCTACTAAACATACATCCTAGGATCTTTATTTTCAGCCCCTATATTGTTTTTACAAAAAGGAATGGCCCATATTTTATACCTATCTATCTTACTTGTAATGGGATTGTCTACTTTTAATGGACCTTTCATTATTTGGAATTCTTTTATAAATTTTATGTCAAACGAATTTAATTCTCCCTATATTATGCCACACGTCGTTTTTAAAATGCACTAAGTGAACCCCCCGTGATTAAATCTTAAACCTTGTATGTAAAGTGTTTCAAGAAGAAGATCATCCTGGTCCACTTTTAAGAAGTGCCTTTAACTTTTGAATTTCTAGTTGAAAAGAAATGTTGTGTGTTGCTATTCTCTCATCGTGTCTCTCTCTTCTCTTTAGCAATCATTTCTTGTGTCTCCAACTTTAATTTCATCATTGCAAACTCCCTATCGCCCTGATCTGCTTCAAGTTTAAGCGGTGTTTGAGATCTAGTTTCTTCCATCTTCAAAAAAAATTATGCAATTATGTCCAACCCTTTGAATACATTCTCCTTGGCTTCATAATTTGTTCATTTTCTCTTTTAGGATTCTTTCCTTTCCAATAAATTAGGAGAAATAGTAGCCTTCGTCCTCGGTGTTAGCTTTTGTCGAGGTGTTTGTTCAATATTAATCTTTTGTCTTGGAGATTTTCTTTGTGGAGTTTTGCATGTATCAACTTCACTTGGTTTGTTTAAATCCAAACTAGATGGCCCACTAGACCTCCAACATCAACCACCTCAACATCTTCTTCTGGATCTCCGACATCAATCCCACCTTGGATTCTTTGAGTTTTGGATGTTTGACCCCATATTCTGTAACATTGATCAAACCAAATCCATGTTGATGGTTTTTTTTATATACATAAGTGTGAAGATAAAATTTAAACGCTTAATCTAAAAATAAAAGTAAAAAAAAACTTGTGAATAAATTTAAAATGCATATAAAATACAGCTTTTACGTAGTGCAAAAATTATTATAATCAAATAATCCATAGAAAATATTTTTGGTTTATATAAATCAATTTATATGCAAGTTTATGACGTTTTTTTTCAAAAGTTTTACACTTGAACGATAAGAGCTAACCAAGGATCTTAATATTCGTGATTTCCATAATGACAATGAAGTGTATCCGATATTATATATAATGTGGAGGCAGGTGGAATCTTTGCATGTGGGAGATTCTACTATGTACAAATATACTTTATTGATATGTCGTGCCTTAGCCGATAAAGACAAATTGTTAAGACATTACATTAGCATACCTTCAGGTGCTAGGCTTGCCAATATTATAGCAGGCTTCCGCAATGTCATTGGGCTACCAAATATGTGTGGGGCAATAGATGGAACACATTGCAAATTATATCGCAAACCATCACAATCATTTATCCCATGTGATTATTGGTGTAGATATGATATTTATAGTGTTCTAGTGCAAGGTGTGTGACAATGAAAAGATTTTTTAGGATGCATGTGTGGGAGCTCTAGGAGGTCCTCATGATGCGGCACACTTAAGGCAATCTTCATTCTACAAGAAATTAACGAGGAAAGAAATATTGCAAGAACACGTTGTCACAATTGGATGACAACAAATCTTACCATATGTAGTGGGTGACTTTGCTTATCCTATTTTAATACAAATTCAAAAACCTCTCACTGCAAGAACGATAGGAAATGTTGATCAAAATGCATATGATGAGAATATGAAGAAAGGACAAGTACGCATTAAGAAAACATTCAGAATATTGAAAAATAGATGGTCTATTCTAAAAAACATGAATGTGGAAGCCCAATATGCACCTCTTATAATGGTTGCTTGTTGTGTATCACACAACTTCTGTCGTATTGAAAACGATACTAGAGTTGTGGAAGAAGAAGAATTGGAAGATGCAACATTAAAACGACATCAATTTGAACAAACTTAGACAACCAATATCTGAACAAGCTAAATCTAGAGCAAGCAATAGGAAAAGGACACCTTGTTTGGTTATTGGGAGGAAAATTTGAAACGGATTTCATTTTTGTATAAAACATTGGCTAGAAAATACATACAAGTTTTATTTTACCTTGCATTTATGATCTCTAAAGATGTTAGCTATATTATATGGGAAAACAAATTGATGTTATTAGTGGCAGCTTGTATTTTGTCAATTTAGTTTAAATTTTTTTGAGAATCATCGATTTAATTCTAGATTTTTATAATTCTTTACAATCATCATGCATTTTTTGTTTCAGTATTGCAAAATTATGAAAGCATCAACAAACAACCAAGTGGCAGGATGGATACGCCTAGTCGTTGCCACTGCTGAAAAATAACTAAAAAATTGGGCCCTGCTGGTGGAAGTCGCCTACTGGCCTCACCGCCAGCAGGTGTGGGGGGCTTATTACTGGGGGGTAAATCTTATAGTTACCTAGATGTAAATTGACGTAGGCAACTCACTAGTAGACGGTCTGGTTGACTACTAGTTTGTAGTTGACATAGTGGTCGACTACAAAAGAATAGTTGACTACAAAATAGTAGTCGATATAACACTTGACTAAATTTTTATTTAAATCCAAAAAATCTAGGCTATTATATCTTGTCAGGTACAAGATCTAACAATTCAATTTTTTGGATTTTGTGATTTAATTTTTTTGTAGCAGTTGATTAGTTGGTCGACCACATTAGGTCGACTACTACAGTCGACCAGGAGTAGTCAACCAACTAGTTGACTATTTCAAATTGACTGCTATAGTAAACCAAAAGCAATCAACTAGCTAATCAACTGCTACCAACAATTGACTTCTAGGAAAAAAAAATAACAAATCAAAAGATCCTAAAGAATTTTGGATCGTTACATCTTGTATCTAATAAGATCTAATGGTTTATAATTTTTTTATAATTTTATAAATTTTTCTTAGAAATGGATTAATAATAGCAATTCACTAGAGTTGTTGACAAAAAAATTTCCTTAAAAAAAATCTACAAGACATTGCGAGAGTAAAAAAATTATCATGTCAGGGGGCGTCACGTCATTTGTTTGTTTTGTTTTTTTTGAGACAGAAGGCCGACATGCTAGCGCCAGAGCACAGGAGGCAGTTGACCACCTGGCAAGTATCTGTCAAGTAGAGAGGAAATTTCACAGCCAGGAATCGAACTGCCAACCTCTTCCTTGAGATGTCACATCATTTGTGATGTGGCATGATGACCAAAGGCTGTGTTGGGTCCACTTGCACGTTCCTGATTATATATGTGCATGATACCAACAATTTGTTGCAAGTAGAATGAGAGAGAGAACCCTTGGGTGGGTGGGGACATCCCTTTAAACATGGCTCATTCCATATAAAAACTCTAGCCATACCTTGTTTCTACATAAACATTTTTCAAGGAAATTTTTTGAACAATCAAGTTGTTACAAGTTCACGAAGCGATTCACGCAACTATAGATGCAAGCATAAGGGGAATGGATTTTTTTTGAAAATAAAATTTCATTGGTCATGGTTGAGAACATTTACAATAGAAGTACGTATCAATAACTCAAGTAAGGCCGGGATTCGTGGCACTCAAGTAAAATCATCCATGCGGATGAAAAAAACGCAAGAATCATCTAAATGACTATTTTTAGGCAATTTGATTCCGGAAATAGAGTCAAAGGCCCCGAATTAGTCTAGTGATGTCACATTCGAATGAATCAGCCCTCAACCCCATAGGGGGGCTTTTTTTATTGGAGCCACTTCATCCATGATATCTTGGATGGATGTTCCTTAGTGAGTGCCACGAATCCCCAGCCCTCAAGTAATGGTTGTTGCGGTATAACATGGTAAGTATTCAAGTTAGGTAGACAATGCTCAACATGTGCAAAGTATCACTCTTACATCCCATGCGTGTAAAACATCAATGCATTCAACCCCAAAGAGTGAAACATCTTTGTCTTTATTATACATTAAAAATATCAAGAGTTTAACTTGAAGGTCCAACCTCACTTGTGCCCATCCCAAAAACACCCACAAACATACATTGTGAGGTTAGTGAGGATGCAACAAGTGTTTGCAACTGGAATCCACGTGATATAGTTGTCACAAACATACAAATGGTAAAAAAATGTAAGAAGACTGCAAAATATCTCTCTCAGGGAGATCACTCCCTCTTTAATAAATGCATACACGTGCGCTCATGACCTATTTATCAAGGGGCTATTTACCTTGCAATTTTTTTTTAAGGTATGGTATTTTTCAAAATAAAGGTAAATGCTTGTATTTTAATACACCCTATCAGTAATTATAATCTTTTGGGGGAATCATTTGAAAATACCCTATTTTATTTATACTGCATTTTTTCCTTATACCCCAAGTAACCATTTTTTATTGACTTTACCCCAATTTTTTTTCTCAGAGCCAAGTGTTGTCCATTTTTTCTTACACCATATTTTGTTTCTTACACCCCAATTTTTTTTCCAACACACGTTTATATATCACCACCGACAAACCAAAGCATGGCATTTTGGAAGTCATTCATCCAAGATTTTTCTACAAAAAAATTACCTCTTTTCATCCACTAGCACAGACCCTACCCTACACCCGCTACCCCTAGTAATTGTTTACACGCTATTTTACATGTACTAACTAGATAAAAGAGGCCAGTATATGTCATGGTATTTTACATGTAAACATGTTTCACTATTTTAAAAGCCCCTATATTATATGTACATTTTTTTACAAAATTTACTTACAATGAATATATTGGACCCTATTTTTTATCGCACGTTGTTTCTACAATTTTCGCCAGTGATCTTCCTGAGATATCTATACTATACTTGATTTTCCATGTCACCTTGTACACTATTCTTCTCTCCAACAACAATATAGTACCAAGAAAGATTCAAGTGCAAGAAGGAAGAGCTTGAGAAAAGCACTGCAATAGGGCAAGGGTTGTAGAATACTTCAGTATTAATAGTTTCTTATTTTAATTTTTTCCAAACACAAATCTTTGCCATGTGTCCATCCTATTTACCCTAAGCACAATGACGCTAATCCCATGATGGGTAACTTGTACAAATGTAAGGGTGCTTTGACATATATCATGCTTTGGATAGTTGAAGTTTTTATACAAAAAGGATATAATTTATGTAAGAAAATGAGAAACAAGCATGAGGAATTCAGTGGAATTTGTGGCATGTCTCAAAGCTTTGGCACAACAATTTTTGATTCTATACTCGTTTCATGGAGGAACTTTTTGGAAGAGAAAAATATTTTGCATCAAACTAAGACAATAAATAGTATTGAGAGAAAGCTGACTTTTCAAAACTTTTTTCAAAGCTTGAGCTTCCTCTTTTTATAGGCCAAACCCTTCAAACTCTTCTTTATTGCAATGCAAGGGTGGATGGGTGGGAATTTTCCCACGACTCCTGCAACTTCTTTTTCAACATTTGCATTTGTAACAAAGTACTTGTTTGCATGGTAAAGCATATTTGTTTTCAAATATAACTAAGTATGTGCATGGTGAGGTATCCATAGGTTGTGTATTGGGCTAAGTTGCTTTGCAAGAATGCCATACGTAGGGTTTCTATTTTTCAATGATATCCAACAATAAGGTTTTGAGTATGAATGCCTCATACCTTGGAAGTTCAAGCAAACATACTTTGCTTCACCACAAAACATATGTAACATTACCTAACAACTATGGAGTACTTACTAGGGTACAAGTTCCTAGTAATTTCATCCAATAACATTTTATAAGAACTCTTGAGTACAATACATCATTGTATGTGTTGAAAGTGTGAAGGGCCTACCCCATTTGTGGCCATGCCACCAACCAACAAATATTTGAGGATTAGTGACGTACACGAGGTAAATGACAATATGACCCAGTTGTCATCCATATCACACACCGTTCACAAATTTCTGGTCCGAGATGACCTCAAACTACCAAGTGATAGCAGAGAGGTACCCGTTTCCGAATGGAGAGGTTGGCGGTTCGATTCCTGCTGTGAAATCTTCTCTCTACTTGATGGAATAAAGTAGGTAGGTAGGTAGGTAGGAAGCCAAGAGCCCACCCACCACAAGGTGGGCAGTAAACCCCATCCTTCACCAAGAGGATTCTTGAGCAAGGGTAGGGCCAACGGGCTCAAATTCACGTCAGAATGCTCGACGTTTCTATTTATTTATTTATTTATTTCACAAAATTCAAATGCATTGTGGTATTTCAAACTACTTCACTCATTGCAAGATGAAAAATGAGTGTTCAAACATGTTCCTTTGCCATACTCCAAGTAGAACACCCCTCTTGTGGTTTACCCTAACTTCTTCCATGTTTAGCATTTATCTATTGCCTCAATAAGTATGAACAATGTGAGGTCCTCCTCTCACTTGTGTGAATGGTAAAAAAGGAGGCTCAATTAGGGTTAAGGGTTTATATTGGAGACCTTTATTGTGGTAAGGTCCCATAAACCCTAGATTTTAACCATGGTTTAGTGACGTGAGTTACGTTTGTAACCTTGGTTATTGTACTTATTCATCTATCAGAGTGGTATTTTTTTTCCATGGTAAGTGTATGCCTTTTCATGTACATGTAGATTTCTAATGAGCTTGAAGTCTTTCTTTTTTTTCAAAAAGACTATTGCTAAGTAGATTAATATTAGAGTTCTTTTATAAGATAGCAAGGCATTGAACTAGAGCTAGAGAGAGAGAGAGAGAGAGAGAGAGAGAGAGAGACCTATGTTAGACTTTCGGCTGCACAATTGGTTAGCTTTAAGTAAATTACTATATTCGTTAATTTTGGACTTTTTTGGCATTTTGAGACAGTTACAAATATAAGAACATGGATAAAATCACACAAATATTGGAGAATGATGTAAGATGCAAATACTTTGAAGCGGGTGTTCATATCAAGAACCCAATTAAGAACTCATATCAAGATGGTTTAGGTAGGACGACCCAAACATTAGACCATGTTGTTGTGGTCCATATATTAATTTGAGACAAGAGAAAGTCTCAAATTAACGAATATAGTGATTAATGCTAGATAGTACATGTGAGAGAATATGTTAGTGTAACTGCTTTAGCTTTGTCATAACATTACTTAACTTGATGATGTGGCTCCCTTTCTAAAGGGGATTGAGGCTAGATGTAGGCGTTGTTCCTGGGTTTTTATTTTCCTAACCCCTAAACGTGATGGCCAACTATACCCCACGCCGACTTCCTATGCATGTGCGCTATTGGACATGGACCCTGGCACTGGCATATATTCATATTTTGAATTATATGGCACTATTCCCAAAAACACTAAAACAAACCAGTTGGCAATATTTTCATACCATATGTCGGTTCACCTTACCAAACAAATGATACTTAGGTTGAGTACTATTCATTTGACAAGGATGGCCCAACATAAGGTGAGCATGATGTTCCCAAAATTCATAACACTAGGGGTGCAACACCTAGTGCTGAGTAATATTATGATAGTCACAAGTCTAACAGTCAAGTTAATTACTGCTAGGTTCCATAATATTAGTCAGCACATACCTTGAGTCAGATGGACCACATAATCCTAGCAATATAATCACAACATCTTGTAAATTTTGACACTCCATGCTACAGTGTGAGCCTGATGATGTAGAAAGACCGTTACTTTGTTGAGTAATGTCATGCGCCTTTTGGACATGGTCCGGGCTGCCGGAAATGACACACAAAATGATTTTGAAAGCTCTCAGCAGTCATCATGTGGTACGTTTACCAAGTACTCGATTTGGCCGTTTAATTTTCACAGTTACAAGGTTCCATTTTCACAGTAACGTTGTATTTCGACTATCGTGTTCAAAAATCATCACTGAATGTAAGTTACTCCTAATAAATACCCATGAATCAATAAGTGGTGTTGTGGATTACAACATGAAATGAATTTGATTGCAAATTTGTATGCAAGATGTGACCTTCCAAGTAACACCTAGTAATGCAAGTGGGAGTCGGTGCAATACTGCACGATGTCACTTTTCAGCTCATAAGATTGTAAATAACTGCACAAGTAGACACATTATCAGTGTGTCACTTTCCAATGATTATATAATAATGGAAACCCATGCGGTCGTGTTCAATCATAATGCCATTACAGCGAATTCCATAAATTGACATGACCCAAAAGTCATTGGGAAATAATACAGGAGTTATATATATATATATATATATATACACACACACACACACACACACACACACCAAGACTCAATGCTTTCGCATTGAGAATTTTTATTATACACGTTGACATGTTTATGTAGATTTATGTTTGAATTATCAAATGATTAGTTTGGAGGTGGGTTGCAATCGATGCAGGTGTTACATCCCATCCCAATCAACATTGCACTCATGTATGAATTTATGTATATTGGCATTATGGAGTTAACTAGGCAACTTAGACTTGGTTACTCTATAATAGGTATCATTTCACATTAAAACTTTCCAAGGCTCTGAGAGTTGTTGTCGCTGCGATTTGGTGAGTTCATGTCATAGTATGTCGATGTGCACGTAGTTTAGGCTTGTGTGGCTTATATGTGTAGGATGTAAGGTCCAATGTAAAATTTGAATTATGTTTATGAATTGAGGTCCAGATGTAACACATATACCAATTTAGCAGTCATTTTTATCTAATCAGGTTACATCATTTACTATATAACAATGTTTTAAGTGCAAAACATAATAGCATGTACATCAACTCCCTTACAAAATTTGGCTACCAAATAAAACTAAAATTTATATAGTTTCACATAATTGAATTTTTTTCAATATAAGCATGTCCAATATGTGCATAACATTATTCAGATCCATAACAGTGTTATGTGGGACTAACAATATTTTGCAAAATATTATTTACATTTAGCCTGAATGATGGAATATTCTACAAAATATTGTCAGTCCCACAGAACACTGTTATGGATTTGAATAATGTTATGTGGATAGTTTTCCCTACAATATATAATAAAACACACATACAAGTTGCATTGCAACATCATTTTGCCATATGCATTGTAGACACACCTGCCCATTTCATCATCATTGCATTGTAATTTGACCCAGCCTCAAACCAAAGAGGTTGCACGGTGTCAATGTCCAAGGAGGTTTTTGGGCATCCAAGACCAACCGGTTACATGTTGACATCTTTCAGTTTTTCTTTGTTAAATTGAGGAATATTGTACAAATTTCTTCAAATGGATTGAAGATTTTTCATGAAGTCTTGAATTTGAACTGGTCATTTCTCAAACTCAATTGGTTCATGTGTAACTACACTAAATAGTCCTATTATTGTGGGTGGAAAATTAGCGCGAAAATAATTTACAAGGGCCACACTAATTTTCTAGTCAAGGTGGAATGAACGTGGGTCGAAGGTCCCGGGTCTTCCCCTTAAGTCTTCATAAATACTTTCAACCGACACATTCAATATTACTTGTGGGACAAAAGTGGCACAAAATGAATAACCGCTCACAGTAATTTTTCAGGAAAAGAATTATAGTAACCCCCAATAATTTTCTACTAGAAATTTAGTGAGGATTGAAAATTAATGTCGCCCACAGTATTAGAATCATTTAGTGTAGCAGTCAGTTCTCCTGTTCATTGCACAATGCAGTGTTGGTGCTCAACCCACTGTAGGGTCAGAATACAAAAGCAATTTGACCCATCTAAAATTGATCAAATTTAGTATATGAGAATTTTTTTTTGACTGTTCAATGCAAAGACTATAAGAATTTCCTAGACTAGAACAAATTATAACACTTCATGGCACATTAGAACCTGTATCATATGATGCGGGAGTTGCCTAACCCAACCCAGACACTATTCATTGGAAGGGGCTGCCAATAAGACACCTGCATGTCGAAGCAAGTGATGGAGGTATGTACGGCTGATAACCCTATCCCCCCGCTTCAAAGATTTTACCTGTTTAAAAGCTCCAACTTGGGTTAATCAACATGATGAAGAGAAGCAATAAAAACCTCGTCGATGTTGAACAATCAATCCACACCCAGTGATTGCCATTGGTGTAAATGTAATAAGGCTTCCGTGTTATTAGTAGTCTGAACTATAACAGGCTGCGATTTGTAAACTTACTTGCATATATTTGTGAGTGACGCCAAGCTGGCCATGTCAACCAGGTTCACTATACATATCGAAGGCCTGTTCTCTTGCAGCCAAGATCAAAATACCTCGCTTCCATACAATTCGATTACACTTGGTCATCACATTATCTACTGTAGTCTGCTGGCCCCTAGCTAGTGGCTACCTCTACTCTCTAAAGTGGGCTGCCAGATTGAAGCACAAAATTTTACTTCCCAACGGTGTTCACCTTCAGGCTGGTTCGCATGAGGTCCCAAGACTCACTCATGTCAACAAGTCCCAACATGGAGGTAAAATCCCAACTTTTGAACCTCAAGAAACCATTAAAGTATCCACTAAAGTGAGATCTTGATCATTTATGCAAAAAATTCTTGAGACTTGTGTTGAGAGTTGGGCCTAGCTTTTTGCTCGACGCAACTCTCAACACGAAGTTCCAAGACTCACCGCCAAAAACTCCAGCCATGTAGGCATCCATGTCGTACTTGGGACTTAGGACTTGGGACCTGTGTGAAGTGGTAAGTCCCAACTCCCATGCTCTCAACGGTTTAGATTGCACGGATTGACCTCAAATGACTCAGGACTTACGACTTGGGACCCGTGTGAACTGGCCCTTAGTAGTTACAAAATCGGTTTGGGATTGTATCTCGTCTACATGGTGCTCTCCTAGTGGCTCTGAGGAGGCCGATTATATGAGGATAATCACTATTTGATGGCATGTCAGGTAGGTAGGGAAGGACGTGGCAAGCGATCCTTGGCCGGATACAACCTTGCCACCAATTATGTGCAGTATTGGTTCTCCAAGGCCGGGTATTTGTGTACTGTATAATGGCATCCATCAATAAGCTAGGCCAAGCCTATTGAGGATTTGGGCGAACCAACCCATACACTCGTTCCTTGTTGGATGCCTAAACCTTGGCTGGGGCGAACCAACCCGTACACTGGTTCTTTGGAGGCAAGGATTTAGGCATCCAACAAGGAACGAGTGTATGGGTTGGTTCGCCCAAATCCCTAAACCCTTGCCTCCAAGGAACCAGTGTACAGGTTGTTTAGCCCCAGCCGCCTATTGAGGGCCTCCATTATACACCGTTACCAGACCTCAGAAAAACCAATACCTAATACAAATGATCTCTTATGACTTCCTCCGAAAGAGAGCGATCAATTTCATGTGGCGAGGATTACTGAGCCATATGAAGCTCCCCATGGAACATGCATATCTGGGGGGCGAGAAGATTCTGAAAGAATCGAAGCTGTTGAGGAAGCAGGTTGTTGTGATAATCTTCCATTAGCGCCTGCTCACATTGACTTTCAGTGCATGTGCTAAGCTTAAGATGGCCATCATGCGGTACTTCACAGGATGGCCTTGCACAGCTTGGAATCTGAAGAAGCGGCACAAGAATGCGGTGGCCATCTTCATTTGCAAGTAGGCCGAGTCCTTCCCAAGGCATATCCGTGGCCCCGCCTGCAACCACAAACGTCTGCCCACCCGTGAAGTCCATGGAAAAGAAAGAGAGAATCCTGTCCATGGCGAAGACTGTCGTCGTTGGCAATGATGTTCAGGCCAATATATGCAGTCACAGTCACGCTGAGAGATCTTCTATTTTTTTCGGGAAAAAACAACAGAGTATCCTGATTTATGTCCATGACAACGGTAACTGTGCCGTCTTGCGATGCTCTTCGGGTGAAATCTGTTTATCGAGTCACACTGAGATGTCTGTGGTACTGACACTGCAATAGTCATGTTTCAAAATTGCAAGGTTAATTTCAGACGCCCCTAGAGACTTTGATATCACAATATATAGTACTCGAAGAAATGAAGAAGGTCGTGTGTCGACGAACCTGAAAAGCTGTGAATTTGTAGGGGGATGCAAGGGTGAATACACCCTCTTTGAGCCAACGCTCGGGCCGAAATTCTTCGGCATCAGGACCCCAGAGCTCAGTCATTCCGCCCATTGAGTAGGGCACGTACATCACTAGGCCCGCCCTTCTTGATGACTGTTCCATCTAGAAGTGTGTCGTCACTCAATATGCCTTTAGGGTTCTGCCCCCCAAAATCAGATCCATCAAGTTCCAGTCACTCGGTATTCGGACAGAGTAATTTAAGAGTCGGCATTTCAAAAATGTATAAAAATCGTGTATACTAACACCACCCTCCATATTGTGACAGCAGCACAATTGTCACCAGAATGAGAGCAGATTTGGATGTTTTTTAATGGGTGTGTGTGGTATCCATATGCAAACTGCCAAACAGAACTTTGTGATTGACTACGGTGTGTGATTTTTCGAAAATTGTCTTAATACCTGGGGAACTGCACGGTAGAGGCGGAGGGTCTCTGTAAAGGCTGCGTAGAGGAAATACAGCTTCGAGATGACATCGCATGAGAGAAGTGATGCGAACTGCGTCAGTTCTCCGTTGAAAGTCGCGCATGCGTCAGATGAAGTTTTGTTGTCCTCGACGATGAGGAGGAGCTCTTTAAATATTTTGTCACCCACTTCCGGGTGCAGGCTCAGCAGGTAGACAAACCATGATAGTGTTGCAGCTGTTGTATCCCTCCCTGACCAAAATGAAAGAGCGACAAATGTCATCTCATCAGTACTGTGAATGGCTTCGGTCATAAAATACCTAAAAGACAGTATGTGAAAGGCGGTTCCCAATAAGTGCTGGCGTTGGAGTTGCGGAGATGAATATAATTGGAAGGGGAGTGCACACCCGCGATGATGAAGTTGAGAATCATATCACATAAGGTTTTATTCGTGAGATTTTGCAACTCGGTGTCTTCGCCCATCAAGATGAACCGAGACAGAAGGTCCGGTTTCTGCAAACAAAATAAACTACGCACAGGACTCATGACCTCATTGTGGCACCGAATTTCACAATGACTCAATCACCCATTTTGGCCATATGATCGGTAAGAATATGCAGAAATGTATTTGGTTGACAAATTCGGAGACAAAGAAAAGTGACAAACTTGTTACCATTTCTTTGCCCTCGTCGACGAAACCTCAAGTTCCGCACGCCGCGTCTGGATCACATTGTATGTAAAATCATCGATCATTTTTATACTCCGTGCCCGCTTGGCCTCCAGCCCACTATCCAAGTAGCGTTTGAGTGGCCACAGAGGATTAAAGAATCGATACGTCACAGATTCGTTTGCGTTATCAAAGGCCTTCGCAAACGGTACCTCAGGCAGCGAAGGCGACAATGTCCCCGATCTCAACACCAAACCGTACCTTCCAAATTGAGTCGACAGTCAACCGCACGAACAGCTCCTGTTCAGATCAGCCATGGCGTTATTTCAAGGACATATTCATTTTAAAGTTCGCAACCATCAAGAACATTCAGAACATTCACCGTATGATCTAAAAGCTATCAAGAACTTTCGCAAGAATATGCATCCAGAGACTCGTAAAGAATACCAATTGGAAGTGGTAAACCCGTAGTAAAACGACCGCACCTGCATCTCCACAGGTTGTTCTGCAACAGAAGCTTGTCCAAGGAGGTCGGCGAGTTTCATTGAGAAGGCGCGGAACGTCATCGTACTAAAATCGCGGAGGATCCGAGACGCAAACTCGAAACTCGCCGTCTTCCGTTGGTGGCGTCACGTATCTCCATCCGAGTTGAAGATGCCATCTCCGAGAAGTGTTTCCATTGTGTTATGGAACAGTACCCCCTGCACCACAACAATCACGTGTTTTAAAATGAAGTACTCATCATTTTGAAACACCACCGCCAGCTCCAAGCATGCACCACCTTAATCGGACAATCTCCTAAAATTTCCACGCATTCCGTCACTACTCTTCCCAACCCGTGATTCCTGTCCATCATCGACGAATACAAAATGCAATCGAGTCTCCGTGCGCACATAAGTACCTCAGCCGTTGCGAAGTAAAACTCGATATGGTCGATATGAGGTTGAGCTCATCATTTCACTTTATGGCGCATTTGAGGAAATAGATATGGGGGGATCAATCTATACCTTGGGGAAGTTTGCGAAATTGGTCTTGAGAAATGTACTCCACATTCGCAGGGTCGATAGTGAAAATGTAGGTGCAATTCAGCATGGGGAGATTGATGGGGCCTCTCTGGAAATACGAAAGGATCCAGTCATGCATCATGTTAAGTTTCGCAACGACCCGAGTGTCGCTCCGAGGAGCGGCCACTCCTTCGGCTCCATCCGCTGCCATTGTTGCCGCCTGTATATCCATATCCATATCCATATGACGATGCTGCTCACCAAAACTACCTCCAATGCACCCCTCGCGGGGGTGTCGAACATTTCCTTCACGGCAGTCCTCATCGCGGTTGTCCACCAAGAGTTCTGTGATATAGAACAATAGTGATGAATCAGTTCTATATTCAAGTGAACAGTACCGATATTCATCGACTCACTTTAACTACAATCACTGTTGCCTTTCTTTCTGCGAGACTTAAGATCCTGTTTATTAGATACTCGGGCTTCAGATAACACTAATTACTCGTAGATCAACTCTCTTGTCGGCCTTTCGGCGATGAATAACACATATTAAGGGAAGCTACTAATCATAATAGAATGTGCATTTCTGATATTTGTCCTCGATGAGTGACTCGTCTGTTTTTCGTGTGGTAGATCCTCCAGCTGTCGACAATCACGACTAAACTTCGCTCCTTGCGAGTGCATTAACACAGAATCATTCTACCGACGTGAATATAAATCGGCGCCAGACCAATAAGACTACAGAAATTGTGTACGACAAAATCTGCATTTCGATTCCATGTCCCAAAATCTTCACAGATAATCGCTAATGTAATCGCTAATTCTCGCTGGCTCCTGCACGGAGGCTGAACTGTGGTACCTCTCTTGCATGACCTAGCTAGGGCGTTGTGAAAGAGTTAACGGTGAGGACAGCAACAGCATATTTATACAATATTCTTCTTCATTTTGGTATAAACAACACGGATTTCATTGCATTGAAAAGCAGACTGCTAATTTTAGCCTACACTGATCAAGTGGGGTTAGGAATGTGGTCATGAATCGAGACACAAATCTTCCAAATTTCAGGCGCTCGATTGAAAAGCTGGCTGGCTCCTCGCTCAGTCAGTCTGCAGCATTTGCAATGTCCATGTAAGTACCCCTTCATCAATCTGTGCCGCGAGGGAATGGCAAAAGGATCGGTTGCTTCCCAACATTGCCATTGTTTTGGTTGGGAAAACTATGTTTGTAGGCCTATTACATATAATTTTTCACAAGAGGATTAACCTGTCCACTAATCGCATTCTGATCAACAACTGATGTGAGTTTAGACACATAATTCATGCTCATGGTATTCTGTTGTATTTCTTATTCGGACACCTGTATTCGATTGGTGTGTGGTGAGGTGAAGATCAAAAAACAAACACCATAAAAGACACTTGTTTAGAAAAGATCGGATTACACCTTAAAAGTTTATTAACTACTCCACACTCAACAGTGAACACAAATCGGAGGACTTATGTATTCACTTAATGAATCAATAAACATGCATTACCGATAACCATAACTAAATCAAGGGAGGCCCAATCTTCAATCTGATTTTTATTGACTATATTTGCCATTGCAACACATATTTGAAGATGTGAATCTGATCGGTAGAAGATGGAGAACAAGAAAGAGAAACCAAACAACAACCCAAATACGTTAAGTTAACTTACCCACACTTATGCGTTTTGGCTACGTTAATGTCAACTTATTGAGCACAATAATGTCACAAAATTTGACACTTTCTCTCAATGGAAACTAAAAATGTCACAAAGTTGACAAATGAATGTGACATTAAATCCACGGGATTTGAGTAGTGCCAGGTATGTCAAGAGCTCCTCCACACCAGCTGGGAAGGAAATTATTATATGAACGGCTGCCAAATTTGTTGCTCTGTCTGCACCGTGACTGCCTGCAGCGCCCATGGGCCTTCAATAATTATTCAAGTGCCAGTAACGGATGTGCAAAAGGATGAGCTGGTTCCCTCAGTGCCGCATGAGTAGTGCTGCCAAACCCAGCACTATAATTAACTCACTAGATCCACCCCAAGACCACAAGTACCACTACAGGAATCGTGGTTCCTTAGCCACTGGCGAATCTCTTCTTCCACTCAATGGTTTAATGACAAACAAGACCTAGTATAGAGCTCCAATCCATATTCGTATATTTCAAATTTGTCTAGTGAAAGAGAACCAGTGGTCGGGAACAACAATTTCGTATAGTCAATACTTATTACATCAACAAATCCACAATTTCATCCACCTGCAATGGCAGCTTCTTATAGTTCACAAATCGTTAAATTTTTGAAATTTCTCCATGTTGGGGAGGAGGTTGCCATTCATATGCACCACGGGGGGGTCACTCCATTGTCAAGTTGAACACCACGTGCGGCCGAAAAAAATCTACTTTTGGTAAGTTGCATCACCAAAATGGGTCAAAATTTTTATCAAATTTTTTTCATGGGTAGATATACACGGTATCTATTACATAGTAAAAAATGGTAACCAAATTTGATGATATGTTTTTTTAATAAAACATACCGTTTCTAACTAGAATGACGCAGAATTGAACTAAAATAATTGCTACAAAAATGAAGGTGACTAAAAATTTCAAAAAACTATACAAAAGATACTATCAATGATTATGTATATGTAGAAAATATTTCATAATTTTTAAATTTATCTATTCCATGTAATATAGGGGTAGCAAACTTTGGCCGCACGTGGTGTTCAACTTTACATGGAGTGAACCCCCCGTGATATGCACATGTTACATGGATTACATCTGTCATTTCATGATCCATTGTCTTTGTTTTCTTGTCTTCTGTCTTGTATTTTCCATCAAAGGATGCATATCTTAGAAATAAACATCTTCTGATTATGGGCTGGACCTTGATCTAGTTTGACTTGAATATCATTTTTTGGTAACGCCCCAAGAACTACTTTGAAGGTTCACGGTGTCCATCATTTTTGTGTAGTTGGTCATTTGCATTTGAGATGAAGTCCTTGAATGGGATAAGCAAGCATCATGAGGGGTAAGTGTACATTGAATATTGTGGGTTGTACTATTGAACCAATATTCAAACTAAATTTTTTTGTGATAATGTTTCGGAAGCACACTATTTTCCAATGAGCCATAAATAGTATATCAAGTGATTATCATTGTGAATAGATTTACCATCACTTACTAAAAATCACACACACACACACACATATATATATATATATATATGTATGTATGTATGTATGTATGTATGTATGTATGTATAAATTCAATGAGTACTAGTAGCGTGTACTCATGATTGGGATGTGCATCAATTTATGTGGTCCTTATGTGGTCATTCTTTTTGTAATTAGAAACCTATTTTTGGATGGTATATGACAAGGTTTCCCTCCATTTGAGATCCGAGATTGACTATCTAAATTTAAGATAATATTTTCTTTTTGAAATCATGATTAGTTGGTGAGGCATGTGGTACATTCCATTGGAACTATTCTCCTAAAAATATATATACTTTGGATCATTCTAAAAAAAGACCCAGTGTAAAATTTTGACAAAAGGTCCTCTTATTTGAAGAAGCAAAATCCTAGGTTGCTTTTCCTTTTGAAAATTGAATGGTACTTCTTTCTCATGGAAGGCACGGAGGACAATTCCACCGTGCACTGGACCGAAAAAAAATTTCAATTGATGTGTTACATCCAACTATAGAAGCACATGCTAAAAAATTGTTGACAAATTTTAATTCCATAGTCAATATAATTAGGGGTTGGGGGAGGGACTTCAATATGATCGATTGAGAAGAAAGAGCCCACTTATCCCTTTGATAATGCGAAGGATATTTACAATGTGTTATAAAAGTCATCTTTTAGCCAACCAATCAAAGTATCACATCAAAACAATGAGATTTGATATTTGGACATGCCCGAAGATGGGTGTGATTGATGACATTGCAAAGACATGAAGTCAAGTGTGCACGGCAGGATATTCCACATTATATAAGCTCACAAGTGCAGGTTATTCAATTCGTTTAAACATCAACTCACTCTAGATTGTCATGTATCTACCATAAATTTACAGTGAGCTCATCAACATACTAGGCTGCTAATCTCCTTGTGGAGCTCAGCAGAATGCGATCTAGACTCTCTGCCAATGTATGAGACTTTGGTTTGCCTCAAATTCGCAAGCCCTAATGTGGCCGTCGAGTCTGTAAGGATCGTTTTCATTTCTGTTTTGCCAGGCTTTGCTACGAATTTCCAGACACAACTTTTAAGGCAAACATGCCTTCTAAGGTGACAGGATGCAAGGTCTGATTGTGGGAGATTGCAACACGTCATCGAAGGAGTAGAGAACAAAAATCCATTTGGATCATTTTGGAAGAAAAAACAATTGAACGGTTACACAGCCAACACACTACAGAAATCGTAGTTGTTTACCACTTGGTTCTCTTCCACTGGATGGTTTCGTAATCTATTACAATTATAGAAGATTTGCAAATCATATTCATAATTATCACACCCATGTAGTAAAAGAGAACATGTGGTAAGGAGCCGCAATTTCTGTGTGTTCAATGTAATTCATTTAAAGATCAAAATATTATCAAGTTAGAGTAGATCCTTGACTTGAACAAACAGTCCGACCACATGCAGGTGCCTCAAGGTTCGGCTATTTGTGGCCGATATTGGAAAAAAAGCAGTGGTTCACACCCAAATTTTAGTTTCAAGATATTTAAGAACATTTTGAATATGGATATTTACTGTTTACTGCTAGATATCCAAAAATAAGGAATCTAATGACATCCTTGATTTCTCACCTGAGAGGTGGGAGCCTGGAGTGCCGCATCTTTGTATATGTTGAAACTTAAACGTTGAAATGAATTCATTTCCAACAATCCATCAAGCACCGAACCTTGAAACACCTTAGAGTACTAGGTTAGAAAGTGCTTTTTGATGCAACTAAACGTCAACAACCTTTGAGCTCCGTAAAGATTTCATCCAGTTGATTTTGAAAAGCAAGTGTGGGTTGCCGGAGTAACTGAAGTATACCATTTATGGTATTTAGTTATGTGCACTATTTGTGAAGGGTCTAAACTAGATGCCTAGAGGTCTTATGCCCCCTCCCCACCTAACTTTAGCTAAGGTAGAAATACCATAAACCGTGAAAATAAGGTGATTCACATTGAAGATTTGGTCTTACAATCATGAGATAATTTTCCGGGATAGAAGAGAAGGATTCATGAAGAATGCAAGTTGTTTCATATTTTTATTCCCTGTAAAAAAAAATTCTACAATTTTTCAAAGTGGAAAGTTTGTTAAACCCCCCACTCGTTCACTAGATTCTCCTTAAACCGAACACGGTAATGCTCATTTCCACATAGAACATCACCTAAACCGGTTAACTCATGAGTACATTAAACTGTGATTGATGGTAGTCAAACATGACTAAATTTGGCTAAATTGATTATACACACATTTCAAGTTGCCAGCCTCGCAATGATCAGTTTCAAAAATGGCACTTCACTATTCTAATGGAAGTCTACTGCACGGGTAGAGGGTAGCTCAGTGGTTTGGGTATTCCTACCTTAATTGTAAAAGTTGGTTCTAAAAAGACGGCCTTCACGCCAACAACATTATCTAGTGCCGAGCCTAGTTGGCAAATGATGTGGCATGGTTTAAAGTGGAGGTTTTAAGCCTCAAGCACCGACCCTCCCATCAGTACCTAGACAAGAGGCAAGAATGTAGGACCTTTAAAAGTGTCGCCTCCCGCCCTTGTGATTGGTTGCTTTTAGTCTTAGCAATGAGGGCATGAGGAGCTTCATTAACAAAAACCAATGATAAGATAAATGAGTAGTAAGGCATTTGGGGATGGGACAAAAACTATCCAACATGTCATTGCTTGGTAAATAAAACAATGAACATGTGTGAAAGCGACTTAACTAAAACCTACTCAAAAATCTATGGAGCAAGTTCTTGTACGTGCATTGGATAGCTAGATGTCTCCACTATAACCGAGGGAGCTTTACCCAATATTTAGGAAAGACTTTGGTTATTTGGTAAAGTTGGGTGGGGAGGGGGCATTAGTTTCATGTCTCCTAATTGCCAATATGATACTATTTGTCAACATAGGTAAAAAATTCAAGTGAAAATTTATTTACATTACAACATTCATGCCACCTTCCCACCTAAGTTTACCAAATAACCAAAGTTTGTGCAAAGTCTTTCCTAAAACTGGGTAAAGCTCTCTTGGTTATAGTGGAGGCATCCGGCTATCCCAATGTACCTACAAGAACTTGCTCCGGAGATTATCGAGTAGGTTTTAGTTAAGTAGTTTTCACACATGTTCATTGTTTTATCTACCACGCAATGAATGTTGGATAGTTTTTGTCCCATCCCCAAATGCCTTACTACTCATCTGTCTTACCGTTGGTTTTTGTTAATGGAGCTCCTTGTACCCTCATAGCTAAGACTAAAAGCAACCAATCACAAGGGCCGGAGGCGACACTTTTGAAGGTCCTACATTCTTGCCTCATGTCTAGGTACCGATGATGTGGTTGAGGCTTAAAACCTCCACTTTTAAACCATGCCACATCATTTGCCAACTAGGCTCGGCACTAGATCATGTCAATGGTGTGAAGACCATGTTTTTAGAACCAACTTTTAGGCTTAGCAAAAGTCAAGTGGGAAGGGGGCATTAGAGTAGCACATTGGGATACTTGAGATGATAGTTTTTTTGCGTCCTAGTATGCAAGTGGCATATATTTAAAATAGCACACTAATGGAAAATGTCATGTGCTTACATATTCGTATTCTCGAGCAAACCAATGCCAAGTGTCATTTATGCAAACTTTTAGTCAACTTATAGACCATTGTGTAACATAAGCATACACCTCAAAATAGGGTAAGTGACACTATTATGCATGTAACACTAAATACCATAACTAGTGTACTACCTTCAGGCATCATAATATTGAAAAGGTGGAGTTGACATTGACAATTAGAGCTTGTCACGCACATGAGGAATTGAAACTTGACACATTCATTCAAAAGTACCTATTCAATGAACAAGGAGAATTGACCACTAGTTATAGATGAACCACTTAAGTTTGAGAAATAATTGGTTGAAGTTCAAGACTTTAGGAAAATTACCGATCATTTTAGAGTAATCTATAAATACACCTCAAATTAATGAAGAAAAACTGAAATGTCACAACATGTAACCGGTTGGACTTGGAAACACTAGGATTTTGACCGATTATGCCCGAAAATATCCACGGACACTTGTACCTTAAATCCTTTTAAATTTTTGGACCATGAGCACAAGGATATGAAAGCCATTGCTATCTGGTCCAAGATGACCCTAAACTACTGGATGATGGTGGAGAGATGCCCAAATCTTAAGGAAGAGGTTGGCGGTTCGATTCCCGGCTGTGAAATCTCCTCTCTACTTGACAGAAACTTGCTAGGTGGTTAACTGCCTCCTGTGCTTTGGCGCTGGCCTGTCGCCTTCTGTCTCCTAAAAAAATTAAAACCAAAAAAATGTTGCTATCATTTGGGCTGTGCAAAATCGACATCTTACTACCACATTTCCTGCTCATAAATTGTAGACACTTTCAGAAGGACAATGGCTTCACTGCATGCATGTACGGTAGATGGGTCTTAAATGGTTACTTTGTTCCAGTGAGCCCACTTCTCCTAGGATATAGAACACGCATTTAGTACAAGACGAATAGCAAGTGCAAATTGAGGCTTTTTAGAGCTCATATGAATATCATATTCATTATAAAATGAAGATTTTTGGGCTCATTAAATGGTCATATAGGTTTTCCCAATTAGGTTGACTATTGAATCTAGAATGATTATTTTTCTTTGAACACATAGTCCAATTTCTTTCAGATATGTTTTGATATTTGTTCTTGGAGCCACACCAAACTACATACTACTCACATATAAGTGTTCTAATAAGAAGAGTAACTAAATAAGGGATGTCTACCTTAAGTTAAGTCATCCATCCGAAAGATGAAATCTAGCAACCACTAGGGAGAATTTGGAAACAATTGGTCCATGTCCTAATCAAGTTGTCCAAAGCTACACTATTTTGCCTAATTAGTGTGGGTTACCATTTGAAGTTATACATTGCTATAACATTTTAGTGGGAGTATCGTTTTTTACCCAAATAACATAAGTAGTTAGTATGCACACCGAAGAATATGATGTAAGTTAATTGGTAAAAAATGATAATGTCGGTGAAAAGTTATAGCAACACATAACTCCGAATGGTAACCCACACTAATTAGACAAAGTAGTGTAGCTGATTTTCTTGAGAAAGCTACACAAAGACCGCATGAGATTCCCCTTGATATCCAAGGTAGACATGGTTAATGCAGTCACCCCCTAAATTGGACACCTATATTTAAGTGGTATATGGCTTGCTTGCAGCTATGAACATATTCCCGAATAACATGTGTTTTGATGAGATAGGACAATGTGCTCAAAATATGGACACCATTCTAGGTTCAATATTGAACAAGAGTGTCAACACCTATTTGACTATTTAAGGAGAAAGAAAATCTTCTTTTTGACCTATTATTATTATTATTATTATTATTATTGCATCTCACGTTTGATTTTAAAACTCGGAATGACATTCTTCATGATTTGTAATTGATAATTGGATGAGACAATTCCTAGCCAAATGCAACGACCATAAATACTTGTGGAGTTGGAAACGTACACATTAGCCACATCTACCATAAATAGTCATGCCTTGGAAGGATACTAATTTGTTCACACTCACTCGCTATAGAATACAGGGTGGGGGTTCACTCCATTGTCAAGTTGAACACCACGTGCGAACAAAGTTTGCTACCCCTATATACACTCACAAACAAAACTGAGTACAACTCTGACTCACTTCCATTTGAAAAATCATACCATAAGCATGAGTGGGCAAGATCCAAGTGCATTCAAATGAAAGGTGTAGTACATGATGTACTACATAGTGCCAAAAAGTTTGAAGTGGATTTTAATTAGGGTGTGAAAGATATAAAATGTCAAAATTGGCTCTTCAAATACTCAGTATTGTTTGAAATTGTCTAGAAAGCCTTCAAAACATACAAGACTTTGAACGAAGCCAAAACCCTAGCATGCTGCCTCTATGGTAGTGTCAAACATCATGTTAAACATGCACGTGTCCGTTATCAATGGAAATTGGCATTTGCACGCTTCCAATAAAATTCAAATTGTCAAAAAATAGATAAATTACAATAAAATGGCATTTGATAATCCTTCATGGAATTGATGGCATGGGGTTGTAGTGGACATCATAAAAGACCTCCAAGTACTAATATGGGCCATTATTGTGTCTATTTCAACTTGTATTTGAATTTTTACAATATTAAAAAACTCCTTTATAATCTAAGGTTTTTTTCATGGAATATTATGTTATTTTCTTTTCAAAATTTATTTATGTCCCAATATCAATTGATGTAAGCTTTCTATCCACCACATTTGTTTCACTTGTCTACGCTTATGTATAGGGATTTTGATAAAATAACTACAGTCGTATTTTACTCCTTTTGCAAAGTTTATACTAAAATTCTTTTTAAACTTCATTGCCCAAATCATGCCCGTAGCCATTTGCCTCATAACTTTTGGAATTCATATGAATATGTAATACATTATCGAAGTGAGGATTCTCTTGTTCATTAAGTGATCACATAGGTTCCCTCAATCATGTTGGTGTCATTTTCTCGGGGAGATCACTCCATTGTCAAGTTGAACACCACGTGCGAACAAAGTTTGCTACCCATATATTACATGCCATAGATAATTTTAAATTTTATGATATTTTTTCTACGTATACATAACCATTGATGGTATCTTTTGTATTTTTTTTTTTGAAAATTTTAGTCATCTTCATTTTTGTAGTAATTTTTTTAGTTCAATTCTGCGTCATTCTAGTTAGAAATGGTATGTTTTATTTAAAAAAATCATCAAATTTAGTTACCATTTTTTACTATGTAACAGGTACTGTGTATATCTACTCATGAAAAAAAATTGATAAAAATTTGACCCATTTTGGTGATGCTTTATGTACATTTTTACATTTTTTACATGTAAAATGAACACATGTGGTTGTTCAACTTTACAATGGAGTGATCTCCCCGTGGTCATGTTGACTATCGACCTTAGAATGGTGAGCATGTTTTGAGCACATAGTCCAATCTTTTTAAAACTCATGTCTTTTTGGTGTCTATTCTTAATTTCACACCTAACCACATGCCACTCAAATATAGCTGTCCGAATTATTGCTATGTTTGATTTGGGCACAATTACATTAAGTATCAACTGAACTTACTTAACCCTTGTTGTCAATGCATAACCCCAAATTGAAGGGGTCACTAGACATCCTAGAGGAGAACTAAGTTTTGATGACAAAAAGGGTTAACTTACGAGCATAAGTTTTTGTCCTTGACACCCAGTGTTTGCAATGTTACTTTGCCCATGCTTCCGCCTCTTCATGGCAATTTCACGCCATTGAGACGTTGTGAATGGGCCTTGTGTGGTGGTGGGCAGAGTGCACTCGGCCATTGATTAGCAGGCTCCTAAGTCGGTCAACGAATCTCATGAAAAGCATAAGTATTTACATAGTTAGTAGTTACAATTACATTGTCTTGTAACCATTTGCTAGGTTTCCTACATTTGTATTACACAATTAAGAGGATTGGTACATTTGAGAAGATTCCGACCACTTTAAAATCATTGTCTAAGATGCCTTAATTTAGTCCACAATGTTTCCATTCAAGAAGATGAGATTTATCCAATTTTAAGAAATTTCATTCATCTAAGTCTTCCTTCACTCTAAAATCTAAACAATTTGCATTCCATTGTAAAGTATATCTCCAAGATAGAAAGAGGTAATCTATGAACCTAAAAAACCTGCTAGGTTTCATGCAAAGTTGACACATAGGTCAGAATGGATTCTCTAACTTCACTACAAACATAATTTTGATAAGTCATTTATGGTTATCTTTGAACCTCCATGGGCCATCACTACTGTATTACATGGTCATGTTCATGAGGTTGAATGTATTTGGACCTTATGTCATATCAAGTCACCTATATTTGAGAGGTATAAGAATGGACACTAAAACGACATGTGTTTCAATGAGATTGGATTATAAGCTCAAAATTTTGACATTATTGTAGGTTCAGTATTGAACACAACTGGGAGGCCCTACGAACCATAGTCAAGAGTCAGGATTGCTGCTCGGAAAGAACCGGCGGTTAGTCATAGATGAACCGGTTGAGTTTGAGAAATAACCGGTTGAAGTTGGAGACTTCAGGAGAATCTATAGAATGTACCTCAAATGAATAAAGCAAAACCGGAAGATGTCAATATGTAACCGGTTGGATTTAGAATCACTGGGATCTTGACCGACTATGCCCAAAAACTTCCCGGGCACTCGTCAGGATCCAAGGCCAAACGGGGAGCCAAATGAGCTCTCGGTGACACGTGACAATGACAACTGTGGCACCCATGGCGCTCTGACACGTGGAATGTCCCAGTGGCAGCATGCGCTGGCTCGCCCCCTTCCCTTTCCCCTCCGGGAGCCCGGCTATATGGCGGGCCCTGGCTACTGCGGAAGCTCTTATAGCTGCTCCTCCGCCTCCCCTCGATCCACACCACCTAATCATTCTACGGCCGAGCTCGCTTATTTGCACTCGCAACTCGCCCAGTTCCATTCTGCCAAGAGTTGACTTGGATCTCATCTGAGTCTTAGTATTCTCTTCGAATTTTGTGTCCAATTTACTAAGCTTCCTTGCAGCGATGGCGTTTGGAATCGGCCGGGGCATGACCGCCCCTCTCTTGGTCATCAACTTCATCCTCTACTTCATCTCCGCTTGTTTGGCGGGGTCGCTCTTGAACCGGACGTTGGACCACGGAGGTGTTGGTGAGTAGCGCTAAACTATCTATGTTCATTATGTAGACCTCACTGACTATAGGGGAGGTCTCTCTCAGATTTTCTCAGCTGGTTCTTAGAACTTGAGCTCGTTCCGACAGGGAGTGGTGTCATTGGCGTGTTTTGAGCTGAGTCAGCCTCTTGTTGGGTCAAGAAACAGAGTTTCTTTTAGGTTTTTTTAACTGAGTGCCTCTGGTTAAATTAAGAGATAAAGTTTCTCTGGGCAGATTGATAAACAGAATTTCCTTGGAGGACTACGGTTACCCTTGAACTCTTGCACAAATATTAGCCTGGGTATATGTACACATTTTTTATTTCCGTTCTGACGGACGGGGTTTTTGGTTATTGTTCTGTGTTCAGGCAACAGCGCAACATACACATTCTTGCTGGTGGCTCTGGTTGCGAGCATGGTCGGCCTTGCGTCCACTTTGGCTGGAGCTCACCACGTCCGCATCTGGAGAACTGACAGCCTTGCTGCAGCTGCTGCCGCCTCGTTGATCGCATGGCTCCTTACTCTTCTGGCCATGGGACTTGCATGCAAGGAAATTCACAACAAGTACAACCGCAACAAGAGACTGGTAAGTATATATCCGCAGAGAAGATAATTTCACTCTTACGTGCAGAACCCTTCGTCGCTCATTAGAAGTTTCTCCTCAAAGTAATACAGAAACAAATCCTCTTACCCGGAAGGTCAATTGTGAGGTGTGGCTGCGTCGTGGTCGCATTCTTGTACGAAGAAGGAGTTTATACACTAGAGAGCTCATCATTGGTGTTTTTTCAAAAGCATGTCCAGGTTTTTGAAGCTGATCTTGTTTTCTGATTATGTGTTGCAGAAAACTTTGGAAGCCTTCATGATCATCTTGTCGCTGTTCGAGTTGCTATACTTGTTGGCTACACACGCAGGATCAGTGACAGGTGAAGGCTACGCCAACACCACCGGAAACAGGGCGGTGAAGAACCCCAACTACGGCACTCCAGTGGCCACCGCCGCCTAAATTTTAAAAGCATTGTTAGTAGATGGCCCTTCGAGCGCGTTGCAGCGTCTCGTTTTGGGGTTGACGTTCTTTGCTGATTTCATTGACTGTACAGCTTGCCAATGTACAGATTGTACAATAGTTTACCAACACACTGCAATAAACAGCATTTTTGCATACATATTCAACCTGTCGACATTGTATTTGTTCCGTTAGATTTGTACACTATCCCTCCGGCGATGGCATCTATCTCCTTCGGAACAGTGGTTACCAAACCACAGCTGAAGTTTCTAATGACTTGACGATTTTGTGTGCTCACGAAGAAGAGCGATGCGTGGCAAGAACTGGGCATCGAGAGGAATTTATTGTTTCCGTTTCTGTCTGTTAGAAAATGTCTACATTCTCCCAGTAACGTCATTTTGAGCAGTGGTTACCTATCCAAATTAAGCAGACATGTGTTTCGATTAGACTGGATTATAAGCTCAAATTTTCGTTAAGTTGTTTGCCGAAAGCGGATCTTCTACTTCTCATCTTCACCCCGATTCTGAAACTTGTAGACAGAATTGATAAATTCTATTGGTCGAGAGAATTGTTTTGGACAAAGGACTTCAAACTAGGGCCTGAGTCTAAGGTTTGAAAAAATGATGTATCACTAATGTGGCATCACTTTCCCGCCAAGTTTCATCAGTCCCCAGTCAAGAAAAAATTCCTAGTTCAAGAACCTAATCTTCAAGTTCGGGTCCAATCATGAGCGTGGAAGTAAGTGAAGGGGTGTTTTGAACCCTAAATTAGTGGATCCATACCCTAATGTACAGATTGTTGAACTTTGCTCATCTCCACACCGATTCTGAAACTTGAACTAACAATTTGATTCACAAATTCAAACCAGATGAGACAACTTTCGATCCAACATCCACGATGTATGTGGATCGTGGATCATGTATGATCCTCACATCCAACTTCTGATCATACATGGGAGCCACATAGGGTTCGGTGCATAGACTTGTAACCATTCTGATAATACATGGGAGTCACATAGGGTTCGGTGCATAGACTTGTAACCATTGTGTTTCACAGATTCTACCAAATTGGAATTGAGTTTGCAGACACGAATTAAAGCAAAGATGACCAATTCTCTACATTAGGGTATGGGTCTAACAATTTTGGGTTCAAAACACCCCTTCACTTACTTCCACGCCCAAGATTGAACCCCAGCATAAAGATTGGATTCTTAAACTAGGTGTTTTTTCTAGTGGGAATTGATGAGACTTGGCAGGAAAGTTATGCCACATTAGTGCCAAATCATTTTTACAAACCTTGGACTCGGGCCCCAGTTTAAAGTCCTTGGTCCAAAACAATTCTCTCAATCAATAGGATTGCTCATTTTTGTTCTTTTCATTCTATATGTTGAGCTAAAGAGCCAGGTTGTTGGTATCGTGCGCTCTATCTTCTTTGCAAAAATGGAGAATGGAACTACCGGTGTTATTTCGTCTTGCGGCTGGGAGTTATTGCAATTTATGGATGCTTTTAACTCACAACAACAATTATATGCCAACCACATGGTCTTTTTTTTTTAGTACATGGAATCAGGTAATGCATTACAATAGATGTGCTTATTTCAGTTCCTTATCTTCATCAAACAACGATATTTGAGTGGTATGTAATTGAGTGTGGCTACAAGAACAGATGCCAAAAAGACGTGTTTAACACAAATTGGACTACATGTTCAAAACATGATAATCATTCAACGCTCAATAGTCAACATAATTGGAAGAGCCTCGACTATATGACCATTCAAGGAGCGCAAGAGTCTTCGCTTTTAAATTGAATAAGATATGAATATGAGCTAAAGTAATCATGAGAAAGGTGGCTACAACCAAATTTTAGGGCCACTTCACACACGAGCCAAGGGCCATGGCCATGAAATGGTGAGGGCCCTTGACTATCATCCAAAGGTTGTACCATGGGTGTTGGAAAAGCCATTTTGTGTAGTGACATGCCCTCAAACATAGTGTGAAGTGAGAATGGACCATGTTGAGGGACCATTGCATATTTTATTAGTGGGAAAAGAGGGGCAACCCTAGCTCACTACTGTAGTTAATATGTCCATTCTCTCTCTTTTTTCACTTGTTTTTTTAGTTTTACATTGGTGAGGATGGAATGGATGACCTTGAGAGAAGAGGGAGGATTCTTGTTGAATTGGCTTTCTAATGGTGTTTGCACATGATCGTGCAACATGTGCTTGATATGCAAGCATTGGCACTCAATAGAGAATGGGAAAATTCCCTGATTTTGAGCATTTGCTTTGAGAGTATGAAAATGAGCAATCGGAGCGTGTGCACCCTTTTCCACAACCTGCCATGTAGATTTTCATACAAATTTTTCATCCACAAACTTTTTGGGCCTTTAGGTCTTTACTTTGTGTGAAGTGATCTGCGACGGTCTCTGCCTTTTCGACCAATGGTCATGGGGCCTTCACTGTTGTGTGTGCAGTGGCCCTTAAATTTGCTAACCATCTCGTACTGATCATACATTCCATACCATAGGAGAAGTGCGATAGTCGGGAAAAGTAACCATTCAAGACAAATGTAACTGAGGTTCTGTTGGCTACGACTGACCACATTTCTTGGTGTTCCCAAGTCTTCCCATGTGTAGGCTTCAGCCGTTTTCGCCATTTGAATCTTTCCCGACTGGAATTACAGCTCAACTTCAAAGATTCTCAAGTCTTGAACCCTGAGCAGTAAAACCTACCCTTAGATATTCCTAACATGAGAAGAAATAGTTTAAATTCCTGCAGGTATAACTTAGATTACAACTATCCTGAACAGATACAGACGTGAAAGGGGCTACAAGTGCAGGTGATATCCAGCAACTCCATTTCCTACAGATATTACACGCGTGCTGCCAACGGTTTGAAGGAAGTCTCACATCTAATGCACGATCAGGGCAACTTAAATCATCGACACTAACTACGCATTCTCATAAATTTTACAGTATTCAGAAAGCAACACCTGTCAATGTCAATCTCCACACTAGAGATCAATGAAAACCTGGAAATATGTGAGAAGTTAAGACGATTGTCACTCAAAATTTCGCGAGAAAGGATTTATACCCTACGATGACTGTAGATCGTGGATCATGTATGATCCTCACATCCAACTTCCCATCATACATGGGAGTAGACTTTTTCTAATAGACAAAAACGGAAACAATAAAACTCTCTCGATGCCCAGTTCTTGCCACGCATCGCTCTTCTTCGTGAGCACACAAAATCGTCAAGCCATTAGAAACTTCAGCTGTGGTTTGATAACCACTGTTCCCAAGGGGACAGATGCCACCGCCGGAGGGATAGCGTAGAAATCTAACGGAACAAATACAATGTCGATAGCTTGAACATGTATGCAAAGATGCTGTTTATTGCAGTGTGTTGGTAAACTATTGTACAATCTGTACATTGGCAAGCTGTACAATCAATGAAATCAGCAAAGAACGTCAACCCCAAAACGAGACTCGCTGCAACGCGCTCGAAGGGCCATCTACTAACAATGCTTTTAAAATTTAGGCGGCGGTGGCCACTGGAGTGCCGTAGTTGGGGTTCTTCACCGCCCTGTTTCCGGTGGTGTTGGCGTAGCCTTCACCTGTCACTGATCCTGCGTGTGTAGCCAACAAGTATAGCAACTCGAACAGCGACAAGATGATCATGAAGGCTTCCAAAGTTTTCTGCAACACATAATCAGAAAACAAGATCAGCTTCAAAAACCTGGACATGCTTTTGAAAAAACACCAATGATGAGCTCTCTAGTGTATAAACTCCTTCGTACAAGAATGCGACCACGACGCAGCCACACCTCACAATTGACCTTCCGGGTAAGAGGATTTGTTTCTGTATTACTTTGAGGAGAAACTTCTAATGAGCGACGAAGGGTTCTGCACGTAAGAGTGAAATTATCTTCTCTGCGGATATACACTTACCAGTCTCTTGTTGCGGTTGTACTTGTTGTGAATTTCCTTGCATGCAAGTCCCATGGCCAGAAGAGTAAGTAGCCATGCGATCAACGAGGCGGCAGCAGCTGCAGCAAGGCTGTCAGTTCTCCAGATGCGGACGTGGTGAGCTCCAGCCAAAGTGGACGCAAGGCCGACCATGCTCGCAACCAGAGCCACCAGCAAGAATGTGTATGTTGCGCTGTTGCCTGAACACAGAACAATAACCAAAAACCCCGTCCGTCAGAACGGAAATAAAAAATGTGTACATATACCCAGGCTAATATTTGTGCAAGAGTTCAAGGGTAACCGTAGTCCTCCAAGGAAATTCTGTTTATTGATTTGGCCAGAGAAATTTTATCTCTTGATTTAACCAGAGGCACTCAGTTAAAAAAACCTAAAAGAAACTCTGTTTCTTGACCCAACGACTCAACAAGAAGCTGATTCAGCTCAAAACACGCCAATGACACAGCTCGCTGTCGGAACGAGCTCAAAGTTCTAAGAACCAGCTGAGAAAATTTTAGAGAAACCTCCCCTGTAGTCAGTGAGGTCTACATTATGAACATAGATAGTTTAGCGCTACTCACCAACACCTCCATGGTCCAACGTCCTGTTCAAGAGCGACCCCGCCAAACAAGCGGAGATGAAGTAGAGGATGAAGTTGATGACCAAGAGAGGGGCGGTCATGCCCCGGCCAATTCCGAACGCCATCGCTGCAAGGAAGCCTAGAAAATTGGATACAAAATTCGAAGAGAATGCTAAGACTCAGATGAGATCCAAGTCAACTCTCGGCAGGGCGGAACAGGGCGGGTCGCAAGTGCGAAAAAGCGAGCTCGGCCGTAGAATGATGAGGTGGTGTGGAGCGAGAGGAGGCGGAGGAGCAGCTATAAGAGCTTCCGCAGTAGCCAGGGCCCGCCATAGCCGGGCTCCCGGAGGGGAAAGGGAAGGGGGCGAGCCAGCGCATGCTGCCACTGGGACACTCCACGTGTCGGAGCGCCACGGGTGCGACAGTTGTCATTGCCATGTGTCACCGAGAGCTCCTTCGGCTCCCCGTTTGGCCTTGGATCCTGCAGGACGAGCAGCAGGGTGTCCTCGAGTTGTCAGGGGGGGAAGGGAATTAATGGATGACTCAGGGTTGGCCCAATCCAAATTATCACCACAAATTATTAACATTTGTGGATGGCGCGTCACCATCCGGAGGACGCCCGATTCGATCAGAATGTCAGCCTAAAATTCTTGTGGGTGACTCAGCAGTGCCCAATCCAAACTGCTCGAGAGTTTTATTAGGTCCCACGAGTAGTGTTTGTGACCCAAGTTAAGGTATGCATGGTGTATCCAATGCCATATTGTGGAGGGTGGTCATAACATTTGCTAACGGTCGCTTTACACACGGACCAAGAGACATGACCATGAAATCTAAGGGCCCTTTAAAGTCATTCAAATGCCGTATAATGGGAAGTAGATATCCACTTTTGCAATTGATGGGTTCTCAAGCTTAGTAGAAAGTGAAAGCGGACCATGGTGATAGCCTTGTCACATCGGGGCTGGCTGGGCCAACCAGCCGGTGGCCCCAGCTAAGGAGGCATTTGGCTAGGAGGGCACTAGCCACTACTCCAACGACTGCTTGGATGAGGCAATGGTTGGGAGTTGTTTGCATGACCGCTTGCACAAATGCTCCCATTACATGTAAGAGATTCAAATCAGTTTCAATTACTTTGAATTTGAAATGATAGCTTAGAAGTTGGAACCTGCCCGACCGGAGCTAGTGGGCAGGTGCTCCGGCTGGTTGGCTGCAAAGGGGGTGCCTTGCAGCCAGCCAACCGGAGCATTTTTGGGACTTTGTCCCATGCTTCATGGTTGGCCGCCGCCTACTATAGGGGGTCTCCGAACCGGGCGGACTAGTTGGATGGGATGTTGGTCCCCTCGGTGTGGCAGTCGTGTGGTGAGAGATTGCAACATATTTCATTGACAATCCAAAATAGTAGGTTGTTCAAGACCCACCATGTGGTAATCAAGTATTTCTATGAGCCAATGGCAAATTAATTGCTTGCCACAACTCCTAGTTTTGCATTAGACCCACCCCTTTTCATGAGTCTAATGCAATTTCCGGTGGACTATTCAACATTATCGCTTGTGCCATGTAGAATGTCATCTTGTAAATATTTCATCCATTTGATTTTCTTTAGTCCCTTGGTCCCTCATGGTCTAGTGTAAAGTGAACTTGGACCATCTCAAGCTTCTGAACCAATCACATACTTTGTATATCATGGGTCAGGGGCCCTGAAGTTCTAGTGTAAAGTGGCACTTAGCTCCATCTGCCACTCACCTTAGACATGAGAATAATCCAACCAAGGGCCATGAATAAACATGTTGCAATTCGCAAAAGAAAACCAATAGCCTAAGGGGTGTTTCACACTATGGCCGAAGGTCAAGAGGCCGTCGATTTCCACCAATCAAATTGCAAGAAACCAAGAGTTTTGGCCTCTCGACCCTTCACACTATGGCCAAAGTCCACAGGCCGTTGCAATTTCAAATGATTACTTTTTGAAGAAGGCGACGGACTCTCGAAGGAAGTTTGGGTCGGATAGGAATGGAAACCCAAACCATGGTCGAGAGGCCATCGGTTTTTTTCATTAAAAAATTAATCATTGACAAGATCTTGGCCGTTAGATTGGAGGGGTTATTTTGAGTAAGGAATAAAGTGGGATGCTCCTTTGGGTTTGGACTTTGGGCTTGGCCTTTGGAGGCTTCACACTATGCCCGGCCGAAGGCTCCACTTACTACATTTTATTGGCTATTTTGAGCCCATTTCTTTGGACTTTCAACAAAGTTTGGCCACTCAATCCCACAGCCTCTCGACTTGGATGGCCATAGTGTGAAGCGGCCCTAAGTCTTAGTGCCATGGTAATGTCCCCATGAAAGGGGCCATCTCTTTTATTAGAAAGGGTGAGGGAGCATGAGGCTTAGCATTATTATGTGCGTGAGATTGAACTTGGATATTTTAAGTCATTCTTCTATTGTGTAAGTTAGAAGCACTTTGACAAAAACTTTGAGCATCACAATCCCTTATTAAAAATGCACATCAAATCATAGTTGATTGAAACCCAACTTTGATTTACAATATGTGTATGTCATATCTAATATTGACTCATCAAACTCTTGAACCAATATTGATCTCTTTTCTATCTAATATTGGGTTGACATAACATTATTCAACTAAGTTTGCATGGTGGGTGGGGTGGGAAAAAATCAGATACTATTCGGAACTATACCTTGCTTATTCTCTCTTACCAGTAGTTTCAACATGATAAACTCGAGTGAAGTACTCTCACTAATATTATGAGGATGGAATGGTTGGTAGCACTTGAATGATGTTATGAACATTTAATTACATATCATTTATAAACAATCAATTCAAAATTTGACAAAAGTCTTTCACTATGTATTGGGTACGTATTGCATCTGCTCTATGACAAAATAGTCAATTTGGCTCTTGTTGGAACGCAATACTCTTTTTGGAATTTACATTACTTGGGATGTGTGGGATCCATATTCAATCTGAATGTGGAAATATTTTGTGGAATACTATCAGTCCCACAGAACATTGTTATGGATCTGAATAATGTTATGTGTGTCCTTGGATAGTCTTCTAGGGTTTATGGCAATTAGGTCGTTATACGCCACCTTTTGCAACAATAAATGGGGAGAACTGTCCACTACTTACAGATGAACCAGTTAAGTTTGAGAAATACCTGATTGAGGTTGAAGACTTCAGGAAAATTACCATTCATTTAAGAGGAATCTATGGAATATACCTCGAATCAATAAAGAAACCAAAAATGAGTCTGGCCCATAGATGGAGTTACTGAGGGATTTGTTTTTTTTTGAGACAGAAGGCTGACAAGCCAACGCCAAAGCACAGGAGGCAGTTGACCACCTGGCAAGTTTTCCGTCAGGTAGAGAGGAGATTTCACAGCCGGGATTCGAACCGCCAACCTCTTCCTTGAGATTTGGGTATCCCTCCACCATCATCCGGTAATTTAAGGTCGTCTCGGACCATTACTGAGGGATTTGAGAGACATAAGTTTACGAAGAAACAACATTGATTGGATTGGCATAACTTTTTAGGGTGCTCAACTTTTATTGAACCACCACTTTTACACTAAATATTGTATATAGTGTCATATGGTATTTTAAAGTTATTGTGGTAACTTTTCTAATGACACTTCTTATGAATAAGTTTACAAATATTGCTATCCCTATCTACTTCTAATTCATTCTCTTTTGGCATATTCTGCATCCTAACATCTATGTCATTAAATATTGTTATTAATGATTGAAATTTGGATGGAAAATCGCTTAGTAAGTGACAATAACTGCAACATTGTATTTCTATAACACCTAAATTTTTATTATACAAAGAATGATAAATAATATTAGGGTTACAATTAGTGTTGGTGACACTACACGCGCGGTTTACAATTAGTATTGAGCACGACAAATAGAATTTGGTGACACTACATACAATAATTGGTGTAGCAATTCTCTCCTTGTCTACCTTCTGTATGTCTCCCTCAACCACCTCTTGCTGCAATTCACCAACATGTAAGGTAGAAATACCCAAACTGGTTAACCACCCTCTATTCGTGCACTAGACCGCCGTCATAATAGTGAAGTGCCATTTCTAAAACCGATCATGGCGAGGCGGCAACTTCAATGCGTGTACACTTAGTGTAGCCAATGGGAGTCAAGCTCAGGGGGATCACTCCATTGTCAAGTTGAACACCACGTGCGAACAAAGTTTGTTACCCCTATATTACACGCCATAAATAATTTTAAATTTTATGATATTTTTTCTACATATACAAAACCATTGATGGTATCTTTTTTATATATTTTTGGAATTTTTAGTCATCTTCATTTTTGTAGCAATTTTTTTTAGTTCAATTCTGCGTCATTCTAGTTAGAAACGGTATGTTTTATTAAAAAAACAAATCATCAAATTTAGTCACTATTTTTTACTATGTAACAGGTACCATGTATATCTACTCATGAAAAAAAATTGATAAAATTGTGACCCATTGTGGTGATGTTTTTTTACATTTTTTACATTTTTTACATGTAAAGTGATCGCACGTGGTTGTTCAACTTTACAATGGAGTGATCTCCCCGAGTAGTCAAGTTAATGTACTCATGAGTTAACCGGTTTAGGTGATGTTCCGTATGGAAATGCGGATTATAGTGTTCGGTGTAGGGAGAATCTAGTGAACGAGTAGGGGGTTTGACAACTTTCCACTTTGAAAAATTGTAGAATTTTTTTGTACAGGGCAAAAAATATATGAAACAACTTGCATTCTTCATGAATCCTTCTCGTCTATCTTTGAAAATTATCTCATGATTGTAAGACCATATCTTCAATGCGAATCACCTTATTTTCACGGGTCATGGTATTTCTACCTTAGTCTTTACATTTTGAGTGACAACTGCCTCTCATAACATTATTCAGATCCATAACAATGTTCTATGGGACTGACAATATTTTGCAAAATATTCCCCACATTCAACTTGAATGATGGAATATTCTGCATCATACTGTTAGTCCCACAGAACACTATTATGGATTTGAATAATGGTATGCTTGAAGAACTCATGAATTCTAGCAACCATTTATAGGGAATCAATAACACCGGCATGCCCAATATGAACAATATTTGTATTGTCAAATTGAACAACAACAATATTGCTCTCAGTAGGCAACCTATGTTCCTCCTTGTAGGCACTTTCCTTTTCTTTTCTTTTTTTGGCACAAATTGAAAAAATCAATTGCAAGAAGAAAATAACATACAACCACCCCGGGAGAACCAGCGCAACCCGAGGGGAAATCAAGAGATCCTTGTAGGCACTTTCAATCCCCCAATTATGTGTTGGACCACCCATTTAAGTCATTGCAAACACTCACACACGACTGGCGACACAAGTTCAACTTAAAATCTTCCATCAATGCAAAGAATACAACAAACCAAAATTGCCCAACACATCATATTATCACCGTAAACGTTAAAGAATATGTACTATTGAAATCCACTTTCTCATCCTATGAAAGGGCATTTGTACGAAGCGGGTATATTTCGAAATAGAAAAAGGAAGGGCCCCGATAAGGGCCCACCAACCCTTGGACCATTGGTTGGCTCATTGAGGCCGATCCCGACTCACATACAATAAAAAAAATATCAATGCTCAAAGATGAAGCGACTTAATTCATGCCGACACTTCCACCCCTCAAGTCGACATCGTCTCTCGCACTCTATGTGTGATAGTGCCAAATCAAAAAAAAAATCCAACAAATCTTAAACACACTGTAGGATAACAAAGATGCCCAACCATAGTTTGCCATGGTCGTTATTAGGGCCACTTCGCACACAAGCCAAGAGCCGTGACCATGAAATTGTGAGAGCCCAAAAGAAAGTGTCCAAAGGCTGTCCCAAGCCACCTCCAAAATCATATAGTGTTGTCACGGACCCTCAAGTGTAGTGTGAAGTCATACGTGACCGGGCCCTCAACCAAATGCTACTTCAATGAATTTCTATTCATGCGGGTCCTCACGCATGATAAAAATAGAATAAATCAACGGTTGTGAGCGTTCGGAGTGCCATGGTCTCCTGGTTTTGTGTTAGGTCTAACTCCAAAAGGTGGTTTTGAAAATAGTCCAAGTGACCATGAAACATGATCCATTTGATGCCATGTAGGAATCCCTATAGGCTTTACATCCATCTTGCATTCACATACAGTCCTACCTCTTTAATATGACACGTTTGGGAAACGAGAAAAAGGTCGTATTATCGAGGTGTCACATATTCAATAATATGACAAATTGGACATGGTTGTCACAATAACGAGGTACTTCATAAAAACACACTTGAGATATTTTGCCATATATAAAAATGAGTATTCTTTCAAATGTATTACAAATATGCAAATTCTCCTCACTAAACCTATGTGGACTTGAAGAAGGAATCAATAGTCCGCTGATGTTGCCATTTCAAGTTAGCAACATATATCTTATTGAGCTTCTCTATTATGCCCTGCAATTTCATCAGATCTGCGGGAGTGAAGTCTAATGAATTGTCCATAAAAAATGTAGCTAATAGCTGAGCATGTTGTTGAGCATCCGTCAATTTCACAATAGGTGGAGGTCTCTCATCAACATCTAAAAGGTTTACGGTCTCAGCAGTAAGGTCCAAACTAGCTGGCTCTATTCTCTGTCCTAAGGCCATATCAACCAGCTCTGACATGCAATATTCAGCCTCAATGATGTCTTCACCTTCCATTACCACATACTCTTCAAATGGCATCTCATCTGATCCAAGCTGCAGTTTTGATATAAGCAGGGCCAGGTCTTCGGACTCCTTGATCAGTCTCGATTTTTCTCTTTGGTCCTCATTAGCAAAGTGTGCACTCCAATCAGGTGGCAAAATTCCTGATTTTCTCCAACAGTTTCGAATAATCTGAGGATCCATATTTGTCCAAACTTTATGGCTCCACATAACATTAAGTAGCAAGCCCGAATTGACCTTCTCAAAAGAGCATCAAATCGGCGCGTGCCGGTTTGATGCTCTTTCAAGAGTAAAGGTAACACTAAGTTTGAGTTTTACTTAGGCTATTTTTAATTTATTTGGGTAGTTACTTTCAATGCTTAGAATTAATTATGTCGGTTTCTAGGACAAAAGGAATGCCAAGTGGTGGTAAAGGTTCTTATCTAGGCTAAATTATGATCTAAACAAATCTAAATAGCTATAAAGCAATGGGAAAGTTGGTGAGGTCAAAAAGGTAGTTGCACTTTTTGGAAAAGTCTCCCGACACCTGCATTAGAAACCTCTTTGATACCTTTTTGAAGCTTCTATATTTGATTAATTATCCATTCATTCACCCTTGTTTTGCAAGCTTTCTTCCTTCTTGTTGAGGTAAATGTGCGGGTACTCAAAGGGTACCCTCCTAGCATTGCTACTTAATGTTATGCAGAGAATTGTTTGTTTAACGTTGAGTACAACTTTTCTCAAATCCTGTTGCTGATCTAAATCAAACTGCGATAAAACCCATTCAAGCAACTTGGACTTGTATCGCAATTTGAAAGCAGCAATTATGCCTTGGTCCAACGGTTGCACTACACTTGTGCAATTAGGAGGCAGAAAAAACAATTGTCACATTTGTCATGGGTAATGCCGTAAAACCTGACAATTGTTTCTGTTGCACACCAGACAAGGAATGACATGAAGCATTGTCCATAATCAGCAGGATATTACGATCTTGTCCTTTGAAATGGTTGTTAAGCTTTTGCATCCAAGTCTCAAAAATATATGACCTCATCCATGCAGTAGTATTTGCATGCCAATACACAATGTCGGAAGGACTCCATCGACCAAAGCATCTCGGTCGTTGTGACTTGTGAATTACCAAGAGTTTCAGTTTGTCTGTACCTGTGGAATTTGCTGCAAATGCTAAAGTAAACCGATCCTTTTGTATCTTCCTGTCCTTCACCTTTCCTTGTGCAAGAGTTTTGGCTGGTTGTGCACGAAAATACAAGCCTGTCTCATCCAGATTATAAACATCTTCAGGTTTGTATGTTGCTAACAGTACAGGCATTCGACTCATTGCTTGAGCAACAACTTCTGCATTAGCTTCACCACTCTCTCCATGAAAGTTGACCCTACAAATCAAAGCAAAAGGTTAATTACTCACTCAAAACAACACCTAAAATCTTATGACTTTTGATGCAACAACTTCTGAAACTTACTTTTGAATCTGGTGCCTATTCTTAAACTTCTCAAGCCACCCATTTGAAAACTTGAATGATTCATATCTGCTCACAAATTCTGCAGTGACTCCAGTTTGCTCCAGAAATGCTTCTTTGAATTTCTTGGCCTTGCTAACCAAATGCTCATCTGAAACCGATCCATCTTTACTACGAATCTGCAAATTTATCATAACAATTTAGAGGTTGACCCCAAGCAACATCAAACTCAAAAGCATAGAGTCATAAGAGATAACAACATTAATATCAAACTGAGATTCAGATAAAGATGTGGACCTGTTTGAACCAGGTTAATAGAGCACTCTCAAGCTCTGGATACACTGGTGCCTTCTCTCGCTTCATATCTTTGAGGTTGTCACCAGCCTCCAAGATCCTTGTAGAGTTCTTAAGAATCTGAGAGATAGTGTTTCTCTTAACTTCCTTCCCCTTGTGCCTCTTATTAAAATCAATTGCTATCATTTGTTGAGTCCAATTGGGATTTGATCGGTGAATTTGTACTAGCTCTCTCTTCTCAAATAGAGTTAAATCTGTTCTCTTTCTCTTCCCATCTAGTTCCATCCTGAAAGTGACAACAATATACCACAATGAAATTATGAAAATGTAATTCAGACATCACCCTTTAAACTATTGTAACTCAATTGATATACATTGAAATCGAGCGAGACTACAACCAAAAGAAGCACAGTGAAAACAACTTTCCAACAAGATCCAAAACAGAGTAATCGGATTAGAACTCGCCTCACAAATTGCAAAACCAAATGGTTGTTTTGAAATCAGTATCTGGAACTTGAGCAGTTTTCAAATCCACACATCTCTGCCAATACACATCTGAAATTGAGTAAAACAACCACTAAAAGAAGCGAAATCTTCATAGCTTTCCAAAAATGTAAAGAAGGGTGTAATCGGATAAGAATTGACCTCGCAAATTGCAAAACCAAATCGATCAATTTCTGGAACTAGGCGACCTTCATATGCTCATAACTTTGTCTATACAACTCGGAATTAAGCAAGACTACCACCAAAAGAAGCGAAATTTCAATAGCTTTCCAACAATATGCAAAACACATCAATCAGATAAAAATTGATCTAAAAACCTCGAATCCAGATTGTGGATGTTAGTTTAGGGTTTAGGGTAAGAGCTGCTGCGAAAAAGACACCAGCTGATGAGTGTTGTGAGTGTGAGTAGGGTTTTAGAAAGAGAACCTAGTTCCCATGGTTCTCATGTTTATTTCATCATTTTACATTTAAACTTCCTTAATCCAAACTTCATATGTATAAGATTTATGAATTTAAAATAAACTATATATTTATGTATATATAAGTGTGTGGGACCCACCATATAAATGCATTTATTACCTCTATAATATGACATTTGGGGGGTCTAGGAGTGTCGTATTAACATTGTCATAGTCGTAGTATAGAGGTAGATTTGAACTAGGAAGTTTGGTTTACGAAATTTGTGTCATAATATCGAGGTTGTTGTATTATCGAGTGTCGTATTAAAGAGGTAGGACTGTACTCCGTTGGTCCCTCAAGCGTAGTGTGAAGGGAACTTGGCCAGCTCCACCTTTTCCACCAATGAGAGTGCTTGAAGTGTAATGGTCGTGTGTGAAGTGGCCCTTAATGCAGCCTATTCCTTGAGGCTGCCAAAGCAAGCATCCCATCATGATGGCTAACTGCAAAAGAAACCCTTGTTGGGGCCTTGGTAAGTGTGCAAGTAGAGTAATGGTAATGACAATGTTTCGGTTGAAAGTGTTCAAGTCTCCCTTTCTATGACATGGCATGCATGAGCCATGAAACATGCATTATTACATCAACATGAACCATGATTGTTCATGCATTGTTACATATGACGGAACAATCATGGTTCATGTATAGGGCAATGGATCTTGTATGTGTCATGGTTGTTTTCCCACTCCCCAATATTGAAAACCACGGTCATGGTCTTAGGGTTAGTGATGGCAACTTTGATTTGGGTTTAATTTAGATTTAACAATAATTTAGTGTGAGAGTTACAATACAAAATGTGTACGTTGGGAATCCATTGCAATAGTTTTTGAAAGCGTTCGTGGAAACTTTCTCTGTTGCACTTCACTTCATTATCGGACCACCATTACGTTTTGCACCGTGCGATGTAGAGGATCTTCTCACATGTTGCTGGCAAAGCATCTCATATGAGACCAATCGCACACCAATTCAAGCTTGGAACATTGCAAGGTTGATGTTGTTAGTGTTGTAGACATGGCAGGTGCAACATCTCCATAATTTGCCTTTTGATCGTGTTGATGGAATTAGTGGAATTGCTCATGGATTTGTTTGATATGATTATAGTGACCCTTGCACTTCAATCCGCAATATCACAATAATGTGTGTCATCATTCTAGTAGCAATTTTGTTGTGTTATGATTGTTAATGGGTTTTTGCACTCCTTCCTTGCTCCATTAACTAGTCATGTTCAAGCCTTGCCAAAACACCTCCCAAGCTAGTCCTTCATTTTTAGAACGCTCCTTTGGTGTATACTACCCTCAACTTTCTGTTTAAGGCCCGAAAGTTGCTTTGAACACTACCTACTAGCTCATGTTTTTGGCCCGATCGGCCAACTTTTGGAGGCCGTTGTCACAAACTCATATTGGATCTAGTTTCTCTAACCTTCTACCAACCTATGGTAGAATTTTGGGGTCATCTTGACCACTTTCATACTACCGACTAGCTAATGTTTTATGGTTAGATTGGCCAACTTCCGGAGGTGGTTTTCGCAAACCAAGTCCAGATTTGGCCTCTCTAACCTCCTACCAAACAATGGTAATGTTTTCAGGTCATTCCGACCACTTGCATGGGACGTTGTAACATGAGCGTCATGTCCGTGCACACACCCTACCTACTTTGTAATGCATTCTAGGTAATACATCACCAGTTATCCGATGCACACTTTCACTAACACATTCAACAACTTCGCCTTGTCAACCCTAAGGAATATGTTAGCTTACCAAAAGATCAACAATAATAGAAAACTAACAATGAGTCTAGTCTTTAAACCCCTTTCTCAACACTTTACTGCTTGTTTTTTAAGGACTGCCATATGTCTGTACTACCACATATTTTTAGCATGTTGCATTTCCTAAATCTAAAACTCATAAGTTTACACACTCTCTCTAAGTTATTTTCACACATATGAACTAAGATAGCCAAAAGGCTATAGGACACTCTTATATACCTCAAAACAACTACCTAATAAACAATTGAACTTGGTAGGTTGACACCTTGACAAAAACATTGTAACTAGTTGTTTTAATGCAATTTTGCCCCCTATCCAGTTCGTGACCAACTGGCACATAAGGTCACAGTAACATGGAACTAGTAAAATATTCACAATGCCATTTTCTAATAACTTGCAGCCCACAAGTCATTTATGACCAATGAAATTACTAAGGCCATACATTTACCACTACTAAACATAGTGTTCAATACTAAAATAGTTGAAAACCAACTAGTGAAAGTTCTAATAGCTAGTTGTAATGAGGACAAATTTGACGTCAATTGATAAACTACCATTTTTGGCCAATCTCACAATCTATAGCCAACTAAGTCCGTTTTTTTATAGGTTGGATTACCAAGGACATTTATTGTTTGAAACATAGTGCTAAATTCTACCCCTGGGGGGTGGACTCTTCATACCACGTATGAATTAACGTGAGTGTAAGTAGGGGTATTATTCGAGGCATTGGCGTACATAATGTGCATAAGGGCGAGGTATTATTTTTCTCTAGTGTGCACATCTATAAAGGCTATTAATTTTTTTGAATTGAAGGTAGATGTACAAAAGGGGGCCCTAAGGTTTAGGTTTTTTTTTGACAATAGATGTGTTAGTTTCATCCAATTCACATTTTCATCCATTGTTGTCATATGGTCAAAGTCCTTAATGACTACCATGTATGTTCTTGTTAAGATTTGCATTTGGATTCTAGCACGGGGAGGTCACTGACGAAAATCGTAGAAACAACGTGCGATAAAAAAATAGGGTCTAATATATTCATTGTAGGTAAATTTTGCAAAAAACGTACATATAATATAGGGGGTTTTAAAATAGTGAAACATGTTTACATGTAAAATACCATCACATATAATGGCCTAGAAAGTACATGTAAAATAACGTGGAAACAATTACTAGGGTTAGTGGGTCTAGGGTAGGGTATGTGCTAGTGGATGAAAAGAGGTATTTTTTTTGTTGAAAATGCTTGGATGGATGCTTCGCAGGCTGGCTTGCTTGAACATTATTGAACCAACGGTTCCAATGTGGAGTTAATGGTCTCTACCCACGTGTTGGGAAGGGAAAAAAATGCAGTATAAGTAAAATAGGGTATTTTTAAATGATTCCCCCCCCCCAAAATTATAATTACTGATAGGGTGTATTAAAATACAAGCATTTACCTTTATTTTGAAAAATACCATACCTTATAATCTTTTCTGCAAGGTAAATAGCCCCCCGATAAATAGGTCCTGAGCGCACGTGTATGGATTAATTAAGGAGGGAGTGACCTCCCCGTGGATTCTAGGTTTTTACAAAATAAAGGTTCTTGGAGCGCTCATGGGCTCCCTTGAATTATGCTCTCTGGGATTGTGGCTAAGTTATCGTGCTTTTGTCTTTGTTTGTTTGATGCAATCGATGAGTTGCATGCTATGGATGACAATGACTTCTTCATTGGAAAGTGAAAGTGGATTTTATGTATAATGAAGGCCTAATTAATTCATGATATATATATATATAGTAAATGTAGTAGAGGCAATTATCACATTAAATTGAAAAGCTTAGTATAAATACACGAATTCATTTTCTAGCATGTCGATAGTACGTATACATTTGTTTTTCTCTATAAAAATTCTCATATATAGGGGGTTTCATTTCATAGTGACCCAGGCACGTCATTTAGGTTTCCAACAAAGAGTCTACCCCCCGGATTCTACCTTAAAAATTATCTTATGAAACACTCGCTCAATACTTGAGTTTCAAGATGGCAAACAACATCTCCCCTCCTTGCAATAGAATTGAGCTTTTGCATTACATACAATTGATTGTGAAGCACAAAGCACTACTACCCAAATACCGTTGCATTATTAGAACCATCGTGGAATTCATGGGGCCCCTCAACAAACCATTTGGGTGGACCCCCACCAAAAAAACTTGTTTTCTTAGTCCCTTCTCATGCGAAGGACTAGTTTTAGGCCAGTATTGGAGACAATTCCTATGCAATTCCAAAGCAAATGTCGCCCTTGGATCCTACGACCAACTATTGTTACCATATTTGGAGGTACCTTATGGCCCACTCATGGACTTTTGTTGGCTAGAAACATACTAGACAACAATGGAGAGATACTATTTCATAAGCAGGCTTCATGTGAGCTTGCTCATGAAACAAGGGTTGTATGTCTGTGGTCGTAGGGTGACGTATGACTGTGAAACAAATTTTCATGACATTGTTTGGTATTTTTTCCTATACGGATTTTTTTTCTCCTTCAGGCAAGACGGGCATAATTTGTTTTTATGGTTGTTCATGACAAATATTTCAGTTGCCCGGACAATGTCCCCATAAAAATTTTCTTGTCCAGTATATATGCCTAACCTATGCACATAGATTGGATTGCTAGGTTGAGGTGAGCACATGAGAAGGGTCACCTCAACCTAGTACACCTACCCCTTTGCATAGCTAAATGTTAGCAATAGCATGAGTGTCATGAGGAATCGAACATGGGACATGTTAGGATGTCAAAGATGTTCATTGTGTTGTATGGAAATACAACTATATTTAAAGGGTTCCTTAAACCATAATATACATTTTAATTGAATAGATTGCAATAAATCATCACAATAACTATAAAAATTAATTTTTGCCTACATTTCACATTGATTGAGTATTTCTTACCATAGTAACATAATACATGATCTTATTTTGTTGGAGTTAATATACAGATGGATAAAAAAGACGAAGCTAGAAGTGTTTGTAATTTGGATTTGACCCAAGGCAAATTTCTTAGGTAAAGATGCAAAGTCTTTGCAAAAGCAATTTAATATTGCACATATAAGTTTACCTATCTTCTACAGCTTATGAGTTGTGCGTTGTTTTCCTTACGAAAAGGTGTGTCCCTTCACATACCAATGATGTCTCATGTTCTTCCATATTGCATCATGCAAACACATACTACAACCTATTCATTCTTATTTTCATCCTTCTTTAGGATGTTTAGGGGCTGTGAGCTTGTCCGCTCAAAAGGGAAATGCAAGTTAGCTTTTCCACCATCTACAACATTGAGAATTACTATGAGGCATTTTGGGTTTTTTTTGCAATTGAATTTTCAATTTGTGCCAAAATAAAAAGAAAAATAACTATGAGGCAATGTCTGCAACTAATCTAGCAATGGCACAGTCTTGATTTTGAAGTTGAAAGATGGGTGTATGAACAAATTGTGCAAGACTTGTAGAAGAGGTGATCTGAGGCACTCGCCGCGAGAGAGCTGACTAATCTTGTCTTGATTAGAACTCGTATCCCAATAGGATATACCATAACTTTTGTAATGTTATGTCGAGTAATGTAAAGTAGTGACAACATACATCCCTCTGTCAGTAGGGTCTCGATAATCAAGTAGTCAACTGTTTTTCGTATGTTCTTGCGTTAGTTCAATTTCCACGTTGAAACCTATTAGGAGTATTTCGTGTCATCTTCAGTTGAAACCACAATGATTTAGAGACAACTCTAGATGTGTAGTGTGCAGACTGGATAAGAACCAGATTTCATTGGTCCACGGTTTCTATTAATCATCCACAACAAATATGGGTATCACTACTTGTAATAACCCGATACCTTCATCTGTGTACAATGCAGATTTATTAGATGTAGCAATCCCTCATAGGTGCTCACTCAGATGCTTGCACAGTTTACGTCTCGTGTTACACGGACTAGCTACAATCCAATCCCATGTCTGGGTTATTCTTATCATTCAGAGTTGGATCCTACCAGATTACATCTCCAAGCCAACGCGGCGAATGTTATATGTGTTGTCGTTCTTGTCAGGACAAACCTGACTAATCGTCCAACTTATTAAGCCACTTTTTATTCTGGCTTATTACCATGACATAGACTTCTTGAAAATATAGAGTTTTGTGTTTATCAAACACCGGAAATCAAACAGAATGCAGAGAGGAACAGGTTTGTAAAACAAGAAAGACAAACTCCACTTCAATATTCCAGACTCAATGACTGATGTCTTGGGAATTTGAAAAGACTGGACTAATCTTCGGAAGGCGTACAACACTTGTAGAAGAGGTCCTCACCTGTGCCCATGCTCCCCAAGAATACCACATAGTATGTTAGTAGAGCGTACAACAGGTGTTTTCAGACCTCTTACTTGTTATCGATGTCAACAAGGTTATACCCCATTCTCAAAGGTTGCCAATATGCTACTATTCCCCATTCATTGATTACAAGCAGCTAATCAGATTGCAAATCAACAGAGACTAAGCATCTCGAACACTTTCAGAAGTTTCAAGATCCTGGCCATTTTCTCAAATGTGTCATGTCCGTGAACTGCTCTCATAATCCGACCTTAAATTCATCCGTGCTTGAGCCGGATTTGCCCATCTCGCCTGTTTGTCAAGAGATTGTGGTAATACTGTGCGCTACCATCAACTCAACTTGCCTCCGGTGTCACAATGTCTGTGCACAGACAGCGTAAGGCGACAGGTCCGAGTTAGCACTGGAGTCTCCTGGGAGCTCCACGGCGCCTCACTCCTATTATCTTGTTTCATGTTTTCCCTTTATTTATTTTCTTGATTTCCGGGCAGCCCGTAGTCAAATTGCTGAATTCAAGAACTCCAGATTTAGAGAGAGAGAGAGAGAGAGAGACTTTCGTAAGGTTGTCACATCAGCAGAGACGTGTAAGGTAGAAATACCCAAACCGGTTAACCACCCTCTACCCGTGCACTAGACCGCTGTCAGAATAGTGAAGTGCCATTTCTGAAACCGATCATGGCGAGGCGGCAACTTCAATGCGTGTACACTTAGTGTAGCCAATGGGAGTCAAGTTTAATGTACTCATGAGTCAACCGGTTTAGGTGATGTTCTGTATGGAAATGCTTATTACCATGTTCGGTGTAGGGAGAATCTAGTGAATGAGTAGGGGGGTTGACAACTTTCCACTTTGAAAAATTGTAGAATTTTTTTGTACAAGGCAAAAAAATATGAAACAACTTGCATTCTTCATGAATCCTTCTCGTCTATCTTGGGAAATTATCTCATGATTGTAAGACCATATCTTCAATGCGAATCACCTTATTTTCACGGGTCATGGCATTTCTACCTTAGTAGGTCTAGAGAGAGAATTGTAGCACAACATTGGACATCGGTGCTTTGGAAGGTCCTATGTTAGTTGATATGTTTGTATGTGACATGAGCTGTGTTCAAATCCAATTGTTGCAATCTATCCTTGACTCTCGTTGATTAATAAATCCACTTTTGTGATAAGTTGGAGTTCATGAATTTGTCTTAAAAGTCTATTAACAACTTCTTCATATTCAACAACTTACTTTCTCCCAGCTGGATTTTGAAAGACCAAAAGGTCTATATTTAAAAGTAGAATAGGGTGCATTTTCTTGTTTGTTAGCCTTCCAAATTTTGTACAAATCCATATTTTGGATGTTTGTTTTTTAATCTAGACATTTGATCTTTTGCAATTTTAAATTTAAATGATTAATTTAGGATTTTATAAAGATATAAGAAGTCATTATTAAAATTTTCATTAACTTTTTTGTTTCCCAAAAGTTTAATTTAAATTTCTCACTCACGATTTTGGCCTATCTAGTCATGATTTCCTATAGACTTACTTCATAGACTTAAATTGACAAAAGTCTTCCTTGGCAATGGCGCCAAAATGTAGTTCAAATTTTGGATACGACAAAACCTAGGGAAAAAATCAAATAAGACTTAAAAGGTGATTTTTTGGTCATCTAGATGTCTTGAATAAGTTTTATCATGACAATATTAGGTTTATCCCAGATTATTTAAGACTTTGTTTGACCTTTCATACATTCAAAACAAGAAATTTAAGAGTCTCTTGATCACATTACATGCATTTGTGACAATCTCTTAGACTCGCATTATTTTACCTAGGTAATAGTTTGGCAGTAAGTTCATTTGACTCAGACCTTGTGCAGTGCGCAAGCATAGGTACAACTAATGTTAATAGTCTTGCAATAAGTGTCTCATTTTTGTGTCTTTACCAAAGCCAATGGCACTTTGGTATGGTCAATAGTCTTGATTTGATTAGCCTATTTAAGTAACTTGAATTGCCAGTGCAATCACCCACACAAGGTTTTCATTATTCTTTAATTACTTTATAATTTAATTATACCATGAGGCAATCGTCTTTACCTCTCATCAATTGCGTGTAGCAAGTATCCATTGTGTAAGACAATAGGCCAAACCACTATTGCGATTAGAGGGCCATTATCTTGATTCATTTATACCACCTTTTTAATCATAGATCAAACCTCTTAAATTTTTGCATGAACACAAATTTGTTTTTTTGTTTTTTTTTAAATAACTCGAAACTATCCAAGACTATTGTCTAGTTGTGTTGATCATCATGATTAAAATAACACAAAGTTGTTGTTAGCATACATCTAGGTAAGTATTTAGCACTTACTAGTGTTCATCATCCAAGGATCTAATCTCCTTTCACCATAGATTACTTTTGTCGCAACCCTTGCTAGCTCCCCTTAAGTATCTTGGTCGTTTTTTCAATTCTAGCAAGGGTCACGAGCACTAACCCTTCGTATTTTGCCATGCAACTGGTTAGCTCCCCAATACCGCGGACCCCTTAGCTCATAGGAGGGGGACCAACCCTCCTACACTTACATTCGGGACTCTCCGCTTAATTGGTAACCAATGGTAAGATGTGGACTTCTATTCATGGAAATGTAATCTTTAGTTGATCATTGCGTTGCCGGAGCAACACTACAACAACCCGAATCATACTAGGCAACTATGCCCCCATGTTGGGCCAATGCCAGTGGAGGCCGTGTCGTTTGGCCTTGGGTGCTGGCCACACTGCCTCACCCATATAAGCCTCTAGGACTCTAGGCAGGGCCCCTACCCCACCGTCAAGTAACCTTCTCTCTCTCCCAAGAGTTGGGGCCAAGTAGACATATTCCCTTAGCCGCTGGGGCTGGAAGCCCCCAACAGCTTTAGAACACCATAACTTCCTTGTATGGTCTCTGATGCTAACATGCGACCATTCCATCATCATCTACATTTCACGTAGATGCCGATGGACTCCTCACTTGCCCCATTAGGACAAGTATTGACAAAGTTATGCCAGTTCAAAGCTTCGCAGTCCCGGGAGCCACTCCTAGGCTACTGCTGTAACTAGGGCACTGTCCCGGGACAACACCCCACTCAAATTGCCATATCTCCTAGCTCACACCTTCGATTGAGGTGTTCTTGAACATACTAGAATCCACACACCATAAGCTACGCATAGCTTATGGCCTTACCCTCGTGACTCCTAGTCTCTGTGGGTGGGAGGCATTCCCAATGCCCGGGGCCCTCACCCACACTAGGATCACTTGGGCCCTCTCACCAACGGCACCAAAAGTCCTGGGTGTCACTCCGGGGTCCCCCTTGTGTCCATGGTGTTTCGGGCAATCCTCATGGAGAGGTACGCGACAACTTACTCTTTGCAAACAATAGTCTTGCTTAGCTAACCCTTTCAATTTCTGCCAAAGGTTAGGAAAGAAGAATAACATGGACGGCCAAAATATTAACCAGACAATGGTTGTTTTAAGCCTTTTTTGGGCCATCGAAGCTCTTCCATATTCACAGACAATGTACTTATGATATTGAGACCATTCAATGAAGTTATTATTGCTTACAATCAATTTGTGGCATGAATTTCTTAAACTTTGACACCTTAACTTTTTCTCAAAGTTACTACAGCTTGGATACAAATCACATCCATTCACAGTCACTCAATCTAATGGCATAATGTACAACTATATTCATAGCATTGTACAAAATATCTATGAATTTTGGAAAGTCATCTAGATAATTAATTGCCCTGGAATTGAGAATTCACCCCTCTTCCCCATTATTTACTTTATAAGATTAGCACACACACTCTGATGTTCCTCAAAAGTCAACAATTAATTAGTTAGATACCCCAAACAATAGTTACAACACATAAGTATAGGGCCCCGGGGAGGTCACTCCATTGTCAAGTTGAACACCACGTGCATTAAGACAAAATCTACTTTTTCTAAAGGGTATCACCAAAATGGGTCAAAATTTTATCAAATTTGTTCATGGGTAGATATACACGGTATCTATCACATAGTAAAAAATGGTAACCAAATTTGATGATCTTTTTTTAAACATATTGTTTCTAACTAGAATGATGCTGAATTGAACTAAAACAATTACTACAAAAATGAAGATGACTAAAAATATAAAAAATATAAAAAAGATATTATCAATGGTTATGTATATGTAGAAAAAATATCATCAGTTTTAAAATTATCTATGGCATGTAATATAGGGGTAGCAAACTTTTAACGCACATGGTGTTCAACTTGACAATGGAGTGACCTCCCCGAGTGTAGGGCACAACCTTGCTATCTAGAGTTTATATATATAGAACACACCGAGATATGGTTTTGTGCCACAATCAAATGCTTCACATTTCAATGGGGGTACTTGATATTTAAAGAAAGTGGCTATCACTATGGATAAACAAATTAGTGTTAATAGGGTCATGTTCAATATTTATGCGCTGCCCAAAGTGCTAATTCCATAACATATCCTTATACTTTATTCAAGTGTATTAAAAAAACACTCATTTTGGTCATATTGTTGCTCATTGCTCACATGTAACTACTCACCGGTCACCGGTCACTACTCACATGCTAGCTTCCCTTGTATTCCCTATGAACATATACCATATTGACTTCTACATGAGGTGAAGTGTTTGTTGTATAACATAGTATGGTATTTCCTACTACCATATACCATACTAACTTCTATATGGGATAAAGTGCTTATTGAATGACATAGTATTAATGTATTTCCTAGTAACATGTATTCAATGGTAACTTTTGGATGGGTTAAAATGTTTCTTGAATAATATAGTATGGTAATACCTACTAGTAACATATTCAATGGTAACTTGAGGGTAGCTTCAATATGGGATAAAGTGGTCATTGAATAACATTATATTAGGATGGTAAGGCCTAATTGGATAGGTACTAATGTGACATAAGTATTCATCGGAAATGTATGAATTCATGCCCAAAATTGGTAAACGTACAAGGATTGCTCTGCACATTGTGGACACATGATACATCACTTGACACCTCTTTTTGCACCATCCACAATGGCGTTTAAGAGCATGCCAAAAACAACTACGCCAAGCTGTTGGGCAACAACTTCTTGGGTATGTAGGGGGCAAGCCCAACATATATAGAGCGAGGTCCAACAAATCCTGCCATTGCCATATGAGTTGAGCGACCTTGCATTTTGAAGGACGGAGGCCACCATAATTGCCTCTATCAGTGTGTGAGACCCACCAACAACACCCAAAAAATATCTGGTTTTTTTTAATATTAGGACATGCTCCCATTGGTGTCAACACATGCACGCAGGACCACATAAGACATGCACATAGCTTTAAATGATTTTGTTTTTAGTTCTATTGTATTGCTGGTTATCATGCTTGATTCATTTTGACAAGTTTTCATAACATTACTCAGTGCCTTCATGGTGTCATGTGGACCACGGTTGAGATTCTAGAATATTTGTGAGTTCAAATTAAAACTAATGAAGTATTACGGAATCTTAGCCATGGCCCATGGGACACCATGAAGGCACCGAGTAATGTTATGTTGACTCAATGATTTCACAGAAGAATTTTTAATAATAATCACAAATCTACTGAAACTTTGTGTGCGCCCAATGATGGCTACTCTAGTGTAAGCAGTTGATATTTTCAGCCAGCTTTGGCTTGAAAAGTGCTTTGGAGAATCTTGAACCGACTGCTCTGATGCATGATGTTGTTCATCATCATCACTAAGGTAGAAATACCATGAACTGTGAAAATAAGGTGATTTGCATTGAAGATATGGTCTTAAAAGCATGAGATAATTTTCCAAGATAGAAGAGAAGGATTCATGAAGAATGCAAATTGCTTCATATTTTTATTCCATGTAAAAAAAATTCTACAATTTTTCAAAGTGGAAAGTTTGTCAAACTCCCTACTCATTCACTAGATTCTCCCTAAACCAAACACAGTAATGCTCATTTCCACACAGAACATCACCTAAACCAGTTAACTCGTGAGTACATTAAACTGTGATTGATGGTAGTCAAACATGACTAAATTTGGCTAAACTGATTGTACACGCATATCAAGCTGCCAACCTCGCAATGATCGGTTTCATAAATGGCACTTCACTATTATGACGGAAGTCTATTGCACGGGTAGAGGGTAGTTCACGGTTTATGGTATTTCTACCTTAATAGCTCTTTGACTAGGCTCCAATCATGAAGTTGATTCATAGATGTAGCTGCTACTCTAAATATGATATTTAGTGTCACCAAATCTAATTGTCTTGCTCAATACTAATTGCAAACCGTAGTATAGTGTGGATCTACGAAGTAGATCCATGGTTCAGAATTAAACGCTAGGCGCACCTTAAAAAATATCAAAAATCCAACACTAAATGTTAACCCAACATTATTTGTCCTTGTAAATTCTGGTGGGATTTATAGAGTTACAGAGTTGCAATTACTCTCACTTACTAAGTGATTTTTCATCCAAATTCAATCATCCATGACAATATTTCATCACAAGTTGCTGAACAAGAGAAGGTAGGGTTATGGCCAATGGATGAACTCATCCATCGTCCATGATAGTATTTGTAAACTTATTTAGAAGACGTGTCATCCGAAAAGTTACCATAGTGACATCAAATGCCATATGACACTAAATATCATATTTAGTGTAGTCATTGACACGACACAAGGACAAGATCAACTATATATACCTTCCCTTTTATATTCAATGGGATTTTATTGCAGATATCATCGACAGTAGTTCTGGGGTGACTCGGATTCAATGGTATTGTTGGTTACATCATTACATGCATTGACACTGAATCCCTCCCACATATGAAAAGCCTGAAATTGGGTTAGTACCCAGCACTCCGTACTCAATTAGCACCACATATGTGCAAAAGATATGCACAGTTTATTGAGAGCTTGAGAGGTTCTTGCGGAGGCTTGGATGCTTCGTGTGTAACTGCGACTAAAACTTGCAAGTTGCACAAGTCACAATACATATGAAACTGTCGATATTGGCATGTATTTGTTTGCACCAGAGTAGTGGACTGTTTTCTCTGGTTTCAGTATAACATCATGCGGGGTTACAAGGCAGAAGGGGCTATGGCGATAGCTCAAGTCATCTGCCTGGCCTTGGTGTGCTGGAGCCCTGCAGCTGCGTTTGAGGCCGAGGTATGAATCACAGCTATAACTTGGTGGTCTTGATGAGTGTAGGATTGTTACCATTGATGTAAAATTCAAATGTATCGTCATGAGGATAGTACTTGCAATGTGCGGTTTCCAGGAGAGACCATCTCAACACAAGACAATAGTGCTCGGCCCATAGCCTTCACTTCGTAATCTTGTGTCGAATTGTGTTGGGTTTGTATATGAGCTCCCTCTATGTCCAAGTGGTAAAATGTATCTCATTCTTAGACCACCTCCAACAGGAGACAATTGCACTTGGCCGATAACGTGACTTTTAAACATGTGTCGGGCAAGTTTGTATGCGAGTTCAATCGATGTCCAAAAGGTGAAACGTATCTCCTTCACAGGTCACCTATGATAAGAGGCAATAGCACTTGACCCATAGTCTTACTCGTGAACCCATGTCAGGTCTAAATATGAACTCAGTTTGTGTCCAAGGGAAGAGCGTCTCTCATTCACACCGATCGGCTCTGGGCTCGCGTCATCTCTCTTTCTTGCAATATGTCCTCTTTTGTCGGTCTTGCCAGTTGCATGATATTGTCAACTTGATAGTTTCAAATCAGGTGGATCCACAAGTGCACTTGCTTTTGCAGTGGCCAATTAGTAAAGGTTATTATTACGTATTGTTTGGTATTTTGCATCAGTACCCACTGCCCTGGAGCTTCACTGAATATTCCTGCGGTAATGATCCATTTAACCAGTTCTGAGTGATGGCTTGAATTTATCTCTTCATGGAGATCATCAATGTGAATATGTTCTTCGATGTTGCTGGCTTTTCACTTCATCGGTGACATTGAGGAGCATCAATGGACTGATAGAACCGGAGGCGGGTAAGAAAAGTGAATGATTGTCTCGTAGGTGGTCCAGCTAAGGCAGACTACTCTTTGTTCAAAATGGGATCGGAGTTGCACCTTTTTTCCTGTAGAACCTCAAATTCCTATTGAGGTCAGAACCTTAGGTGATTATTCTGTGTTACACAAGCTACTAAGAGATCAGACGTGTACGTCATGCTGAAATGTTTTGCCTTTGTTCAAACCTGTTCTTTGGTCTTTCTTCATACGAGATTCTTTAAGTGTTCCAGTATATGTTGCTTTGGCATCCTAGCAACCGGAATTTCTGTGTGCCAAGATGATTTCCCTTCAAGGTACTCTGACATACCCATCTTATATTTTCTATTTTTGTGAATTAATCGGTCTCAAGGATTCACGAATTTTGATTTGACTTGTGCACATTGAATCCGATCATCAATTTTTGAGCTCGAGACAGTTAATATGATATTGGTGAGAAGGATAAGGAGGTAGAGGTGGATGGATGGTGGTGGGATGTTATATGATAACAAGAGGATAATGGCCAGATGTATCAAGAAATCGCAAAGAGAGTTGTTGAACTGCCAATCCTAAATTCAAGAACTAATAGCCTTCTTAGACTAAGTTTTGGCCATGATGTAGAGCCAACTTTGTGAGAGGAAGGTCCTAAACCATATACTGTATCATGGTCAACCATAATCAGTATAAGGTGAACATGCTCATATTTACATCTATGATGTTAAGCACTAGCGTTCCTTTTTTTTTGGTTCTTTTTTTCTTCAAGCCATGATCTAACTGCACTACCAACATATGAATTGTAGGCAATTGACTTGTGTCCCTGAAGGAGATATACAAAATTACCATTGCGGTAGATTCACAAAACTTCTAATGATGCATAATGATTTTCTAGTGACAGTTCAATTGCTTAGGATGCATACGCTTGTAGTGTTAGCCTAAAAGTTTTGGCCACGATAGTCTCGGAAACATTATTGAGCAATGGCGTGGTGCGATGAGCTTTGCAGTGGCCCAACCATGGTGGTGGAATAAAGAACCGGCGAGAGGTTGACGATGAGTACAAAATCAGCCCCAAAACTGCCCCCAAGCTCAACAAAAAATGGACTTTGTCGACAGGCAGCGATGTCACAACCACTCCTACCATTGCAGGTGGCGTGATCTACTTTCCGACGTGGAGTGGTGAACTCTTTGCAGTGAATGAAAAAAGTGGGAGCATTATATGGCAAAAGAATTTGACTCAACTCCTAGGAGTTGCAACAATATACATTGCAAGACACACACCTGTTGTGGATGATAAGTACCTACTTGTAGGCAGCTATACACCAGTTGCACGTCTGCTTGCATTGGACCGCAAGAGTGGTGACCTAATTTGGTCGAAACTATTGGATGCAAATCCACTTGCGTGTATCACTATGTCGGGCACAATTTATAAAAGGTAAGGTAGTCTAGTAAGCTAAATCATTAACCCACCTAAACCAGCACTCTCAAATCTTGCAAAAGAAGTACGTCCTATTGGTGTTGAGCATGTCCATCGCCTTAACATTAGGCTCCTGTGATGATTTAGATCGGTTCTACCAATAAAAGTCTGAACATAACCCGTATCACTTAATTAGTGTACAGAACTTAAATAAGACATACTGCGGTAATCTCCTTTCAAATGCTTACAATTTTGTTATAATAATAATAATACTAGCTCCACTCAGCACTTTGAGTGATGGTTTAGGATGGTTTAGGCACTGTCTACTTTAGATATCACACACTAATATATGATGGAATAAGCAGGCTGCAAACACTTTCAAATCTCAAATCCAATCAGCTTATTGATACTGAAATTAATTGTTGCACCACTTTATTTATTTCCCGGCAGTGCATATTATGTTGGCATATCGTCGCGAACTGAAGGCAGCTCGGCTACTCCCACGTTCCAAGGAAGCATGGTGAAAGTCGACATCAAAACCGGGCGTATCAAATGGCGGACCAAAATGATCCCGGACAACGGTGGGAAAGGGCACTTGTATTCGGGAGCCGCATTGTGGGGTAGCAGCCCAGCTGTTGACGTGAAACGGAACTTGGTGTTCATCGCGACTGGGAACCTCTACTCCGTTCCACCAGATGTACAGGCCTGCCAACTTAGAGAAGCGAACAAAACGGTTCTGGATGTTCCCGACCCGTGTATTCAGGCGGGAGACCACTCCGAGTCCATCCTTGCCTTGGACTTGGACACGGGGAAGATCGTTTGGGCTCACCATCTTGGTGGAGTGGATGTCTGGAATGTCGCGTGCCTATCTGGCCTATCGCAACCCAACTGCCCTCCTGCCGCCGGACCCGATTACGATTTTGGCGAGGCGCCCATGCTGCTCACGGTGCACAGAAAGAAATCGAGAAAATCCAGAACGGGCGAAGATGAAGAGTGGCAGGATATTGTGGTGGCGGGACAGAAAAGCGGGTTCGTGTGGGCTCTCGATCGCGATGATGGGCATATCGTATGGGATGCGGTAAGAGCTTGGCTCATACCTAGCAGCAGATATCACATGCAATTCCTTCTCACTTTGCTTGCCAAAATTGAGTTTGTTTTCTTGCCACATCAACTTTTTCATGTGTTCCATCCAATGATGTGTGACTCGCAGTCCATTCCTACAACATGAGTAGTCATTTCCTGCCGAAACTAATAAGCTGTACTGCATTATAACTATGCACAAGCCCTTTCAAACTTTCTCCAACGACAACTAGATTTTCCCTTCTGATTCTGGATGTCAACATATAAATCTTCTATCATGGTGCCACCCTCATGGACCCTGACATCACATTAGGGAGAAATTACCGCTTAGAAGTACCCACATTATTTATTCTTCTGCATCTCACGTCCTCCCTGGACGATTCTTCTATTGTAGCAATGTAAGCATCAAGCCAATAGCTTGACTGGTTGGGACTCATCTCGCAAGTGGTGTGGGTTCCATTCTCCACTGAGCCATGCTAGTGGTACCCACTATGGTCCCCCGAATTATTGTACAAGTCAACATGTCAACTGATCATTTCAAAAGCCTGAGGGTAATGAGGGTTTGGTGTGTCTAGTAGGAGGTAAGAACAAGAGCTGATTCAGTTACCCTTGCCATGGCTATTAGAAAGAGCTTACCTCTCATTTGAGGCAATAGCTTACAGGCGAAGAGACTCTAGAATTCATGTTAGTGACAAGTGTTGGCAATTATAGGCGTTTAAGAATGGAGTGCTCTATAAGGATGCATAACTTTTTCAAATTTCTTCATTCTCCACCAAGCCATGCTAATGGTGCTTGCTACTGTATGGTCCACCCTATAATTGTGGGGGTCATCCAGTCACTCGATCATCTCAAAAGATGAAGGTGCCAAGGGGCGAGCAAGGGGCTCGGTGAACCTAATAGGGGGTAGGAACAACGGATGTTTGACCCATGTTTGAGCTCTCCTAGTCACAGTTGTTAGAAAGAGTTTACTTTTAAATAAAGGCAATAGAGACTCTATATTCCATGTTAGCATTGACAAACATAGTCGTTATTGTTTTTTATGTTATTTTGTCACAAGGATACATTTCTTTCTTGATCTTGGTCTAAGTCAATAGAGCAATGTGTAAAGTTTTGGCATCACATACCATTGATTTGGCTAAAATGTGAGTTTGAGAGCTTATGCATAAAGTCACCCAACCATGCTCAAAGAGTGGTGTTTGACTATTAAAAACCGGATTTCTCGCTTGTCCTACTATAATGTGTAGGCCAACTTCCAAACTAACCTTGCATAGGCTAATATGGAATTTAGGGTGGCATTTTCCATGGACACACCCTATTTTAGATCCAAGAAGTTTTCAGCATGACAAGAGTAAGTCCAAGGACTTTCACCCAACTTTCACAATAGGGTCAGACGAGCACACGAGCTCTTGATAGAGAATTCTCTCAAAGAAGGATCAAACCCACGATTTCATCTCTCTTTGGTCTGAGACTTCACATATTCTACTGTAATTGTGGTGCACAGGTTGCTGGACCTGGTGGTGATGCTGGGGGAGCGTCGTGGGGATCCGCCACGGATGGAAAGCGTGTCTACACAAGCATCATCAACAACGAAAAGATGAACTTCACACTCGTCCCAACCTCTGTCGTCATCACATACGGTGGTTGGGTGGCCATTAATTCCAGTTCGGGCACGGTTCTTTGGTCCACTGCCGCTCCTGATGCATCATACCCAGTAGGTCCTGTGAGCGTCGCCAACGGGGTCGTATTCGGGACAACGCTTGGAGCACCATCAGGCTCGGGGTCGGTGTACGCATTGGATTCGAAATCGGGCGATGTGCTATGGAAATACAAAGCCACCGCATCCCTCGCTGGAGGTTTATCGATTCACGATGGCTGTGTTTTCTTGGGTGAAGGTGTAACAGCCGCCGCTGCGATTGCCTTCCCTAACAGCATAATTGCTGGCCATGTCATCAATGCTTTCTGTGTCGTTGACTAGGTTGGAACTTGCCTTCGATGTTCTTGAGAAAAATCTATAAATTGGAATCAACTGCACAACATCGGTACTGAAATAATGTATCCACTCCTACGCCTTGAAATAAAATCTACATTTCCAACTATCATATGCTAAGAGTTGACGCCCATGGTAGACCACTGGCCTGCGTTGATTGACTTTTGGGAAGATGCACAAGGATTAAGAGGAGGCCTATGTGAACCCATGTTCTTGGTGAGTACACTAATGCGTTTTGACTGCGTTAATGTCACATATATGACACTTTCTTTCAGTGGAAACTAAGAATGTCACAAAGTTGACAAACGAATATAAACCATTCAAAATATGCTCTTTTTGTTTTTATAATTGAGGTTCTAATATTGAAGTTTCTTCAAATATATAAAGCTCCCAACTGAGTGATTATTCTTGTGAAGGTTTCTATGATCCATCTCTAAGTTCGAAACTCTAGAGATTTATAATAAACTTTTTTTTTTTAGTGTAATTTCCTTGACTACTTGCACACCCTTCTAGAGATATGAACATGCACGGGGAGGTCACTCCATTGTCAAGTTGAACACCACGTGCGAACAAAGTTTGCTACCCTATATTACATGCCATAGATAATTTTAAATTTTATGATATTTTTTCTACTTATACACAACCATTGATAGTATCTTTTTATGTTTTTTTGAAAATTTTAGTCATCTTCATTTTTGTAGTAATTTTTTTAGTTCAATTCTGCATCATTCTAGTTAGAAACAATATGTTTTATAAAAAAACAAATCATCAAATTTAGTTACCATTTTTTTACTATGTGATAGGTACCGTGTATATCTACTCATGAAAAAAAATTGATAAAATTATGACCCATTTTGGTGATGCTTTACGTAAAAAGTAGGATTTTTTACATGTAAAGTGTTCGCACGTGGTTGTTCAACTTTACAATGGAGTGACCTCCCCGTGGAAACATGTGAGACAAAGTATATTTCCAAGTGGACTATAAAGTATTCTGCATATTTAATTAATTTCTCTTGAAATGTACCTATTATATTCTCAAAATGAACTTTCAACATCCTAAACTTTTTCAAGACTTCTATAATTTCGACTTTAAAACATTAGCTAATACCTTTTTTTGTTGCACTACATTTTGTAGTGGAACAACATTCGTCACCCCCCCCCCCCCAAACAACAACAACAACAACAACACATCAAGCATCACACATATATCATATATCATATAAATCATATAAATCCAAGATTAATATGACAATTTGTCAACCTTCATCAATGCTATAACCAATCATACAAAGTCCCACCCATCAACTTTCACAACAAGGTAAGAAGATCAAGTACCCTTCAATGAATGAATTCAAAGTTAGTTTACCTCGTCCGAAATGTCATGAAGTATGCTCGCATCACACGTGGGAGGGAGGAACCCTAATCTAAGACTCAAATTACTCCTTTGGTAAGATAAATAGACAAAAGTGCAAACTCAATGTCATGATTTACAACCAATTTAGCAATAGCTTCTACCAAATTCATTGGAAGCATGGACTAAGTTCACTATATAGACAACCAATTTAACTTGAATGTTTAACCAATTTCACAACATGTTGTGAACAATTTCATGATTTGGCGCACATATTGAACACAACATCACAAAATCAATTCATGGACTTTATAACTTTATTCCACCAAGAACGGCACATCATGTATATGATACTCCTAATCACTCCCCACGACTTGCTCTACCAAATTTCTATTAACTTCTCTTATCCAACCTTGGGCCATGTCTACATCGATTTATGTTGCTTGCTTCGATGTACAGTAGGGTGAATGCATGGTTGGGTGGACCACTTTTCGTGTCACAGGCATTTTTCAGGATACCTCTTTGTATTGTAAGTTGAATTAAAAAAAAATCTACCTGATAAATCCTTTTGAAACTTTGGGCATAGCTTGTTAACTTAAGTGTCTTTACAAATAAAATTTTGTCTTTAAATTTTGTTCTATAAATAAAGAATATGGGACTTTTAAAGTAAAAGTATGGACTATGGTCACCAGTAAATATTTTTATGAATGTAGCTTTTTCAATAAGTATATGATTACATTATTATGGTAGTGACTCACTATGTGTTGTAGTATAGATAGAATAGTTTGGAGCTAAAGCATTTTTTAATAATATTGCTATTAAAATGATATTTATGGACTTTTGAAGAGGCTGAATGTGGTCATATTTTTGGAAGTCCATAATAGGTCCATAATAGAGGTTTGCGGAGGTAAGTTTTTTTATGAGTGTTAAAATCTATAAGCTTTAGGTGGGCTTCTATTTAGAAATACTTAATTGTCTTTAGAATTATTTATATATTTAAAGCAAATTTTGATCAGTTTTTCAAAATATTATAACTAAATATAAAATGAAGGCATTACAATTTTTTCTTTTGATTTGAGTTTTATATGCTTCAAAGAATGTGTGTAAAATAAATTTTAAAATAATCAATTGCATATACAAAAAATGGATATGGACTTCAAGAAATGGATATGGTCTGGTATTGGTCCACTCAGCCATGCATCCACCCAGTAATCAAAGACCGGAGGAACCGGGACTGCTTGCTTCTAGCTTTAAGGTATTGTAATGAAAGATCAAAGAAAAATCGACATCAAGGCTAGAGGCTTCCATGCAAACATAAATTACAAAGAGGAACCGATGAACAATGAGAAGGCAAACATTCGAAACGAGGAGGCGAGCAGTTGAGAATACGAAAATCGCATAGTGTGAAAACATTTATGAAACTGGTTTGGAAGATTCATGAAGTTGCTAGAGGTAAAGGTCCACTATCATGACATTGAGGTGTGCCACATGTTGAGTTGGTTTAGAAGACTCATGAACTAATTTAGAAGACTCATGAAATTGGTAGAACACTCTTGTAACATTGGTTGGAAGGTTCATGAACTAGCTTGGAACCTTCACGACATTTAGTTTGGACTTATGTGAAGTCATCTTACCAAAGGAGTATTATGTGTTAGTCAATATAAAATTCTTGCCTGAGTTCAATTACTCAATAATGAAGGACGAAAATATGTACCAAAATGCGGGTCAAATGTAGGTCTAGACTTATAGGCTCATGTGTGTGCACTATTCAAATTAATTTCAATAAAGCAGATTTGCCAGTGTAGTTTACAATTTGTTTGGAATTAATATTTAGAAAGGCATACAACCAATTAGGGGCGCTTCACACTATGGCCGAAGGTCGAGAGGCCGTCGATTTCCACCAGTCAAATTGCAAGAAACCAAGAGTTCAGCCTCTCGACCCTTCACACTATGGCCAAAGTCCAGAGGCCGTCGCAATTTTAAATGATTATTTTTTGAAGAAGGCGACGGACTCTCGAAGGAAGTTTGGGTCAGATGGGAATAGAAACCCAAACTATGGTCAAGAGGCTGTTTGTTTTTTTCATTAAAAAATCAATCATTAACAAGATCTTGGTTGTTAGATTGGAGGGGTTATTTTGAGCAAGGAATAAAGTGGGATGCTCCTTTGGGTTTGGACTTTGGGCTTGGCCTTTGGAGGCTTCACACTATGCCCGGCCAAAGGCTCCACATACTATATTTTATTGGCTATTTTGAGCCCATTTCTTTGGACTCTCAACAAAGTTTGGCCACTCAATCCCACGGCCTCTTGACTTGGACGGCCATAGTGTGAAGCGGCCCTTAGGGCCGCTTTACACAAGGAGTCAAGGCCGTTTTGAAGCCAAATCCTTGTTGCCAATTGGTTGAATTTCTGAAATCAGCCTGAAGGCCTTTACACAAGGAGTCAAGACCGAAAGTAGGAAAATTATTTTAATGTTTAAATGACAAGATCTGACACGGCCCCAACTCCAAAAATTGGGTCCGCCGAGAATGGAAGACCAATTCATTGCCTTGGGGCCGTTGTCAAATTTCATTAAAATATAATTTTTTCATTAAAATATTATTTTGACAAGAGATCAGCACCGGAGGATGGATTAGAAATCTGAACGGCTCTTCTTGGTCCGCTCTTTCTTGATCTTCTTCTCTTCTCGTCATTCTCTATCTCTCTCACTTCGCTCATAGCACATTCTTTGGCTTGTTTGATTGTTGTTCTCAAGTGCGATTGTTGTTGTTGTTGTTTTTTTTTTTTTTGGGCTTTAAGATGGAGGGTTCCTCAGAAGTTCGTGGTTGGAATGAAGAGGAGTGTGAGACGATGCACAAGTATCATAGTGCCGAAGTACACGCATTTCAGTCCTATAATCCTTCTTTTCTTCAGCAACATGTAGGAATGCCTCAATTTTTTCAGCCAAGTGTAGGAAATGTTATTCCACCCCCACCGCCATCAATTTCAGAGATGATGTTGACTCGTTCAAAGAGGAAGGTCGTTCAAGATGACGAAGAGGATGATGTCCACATTGTCACCCCTAGTGTTCCGAAGAAGAAAACAACAGCAAAGAAGGTGACAAAGAAGATTATGAAGAAGGAGAAGGAGGGAGAAACTGAAGAAGAGAAGAAGCATTGGAAAGATGCTGATGTTGAGGTGATGATCGCATTGTGTGGAGAGATGGAGCCCGAGTTTCTCAAGAATGCAAAAAAACAAGGTATGTTGAATTTTTCCGTTGTGCTGAATATTTCCATGTGCTGAATTTTTCAACGTGCATTGCATTTTACAAAATTAAAAAAAAATCAGATTTTAGATTGGGCCAATTGGGTCTTTTAAAGGCCTTCGCCTTCGTCTCTCGCCCCCGAGCCCCCCTTTCCCCCCGTGTGGGAGGGGAAACGGGCATATGGCGGTAGGAGGATTTAATCCTTGCACCTCGTGTGCGCGAGGCCAAAACACTTGGATACAAAGGGCCACCATCCTTCTCTCCTCCCTTTGGATATACAAACTCACAATGATTATGTTTTCGTACACAATGACTATGTTTTCGTACACAAATCATTGTTGAAATTTTCAAACAAAACATAATTTAGAGGTCAATTCAAGCCTAAATGTACTTCATTAACATATTTTTGGGCCCTTAATGTATTGTGCAGGTGTGGATGTTTGGTTGAAGTTGCACGCACGAATGGTAGCTGTAATTCCTGGATTAAACTGAACTGCCGAGGCATGTAAAAAAAATTCAATGTCCTTTATAAATAGTACCGGCTTGATAAGATGGCGAATGGGGTCTTCGGGTCAGATCGTCACGAATGTAAATTTTACGATGCATTTGACCAATGGTGGCATCAAACCGGTACCGTGATGAAGCATGTCACCGCATCTGCCAATGGTTCTACTTGTATCGAAGACAGTACCGAAGAACCAGAGAAAGAACAAATTTCAGAACCAACTCCAACTTCATCACTGAAGAGCGGTAAAAAGAGTTTTCATGAGCAAACTTTGGGTTTTTTTATTCAAATGGTTGAGAACAGCTCTGTTATGGTACAGAATTTTTAGAAAACCAATGCTTTATTGGAGAGGGTAGACCAGCAAATGAATAGACTCATTGACAAACTCTAGACTCTAGACTTTAGGCTCTAGGTTCTACATTTTACATTCTAGTATTCTTCAAAATCAGATGATAGCTCGGGGAAGAGTATTTTTCCTTCTGGCCTCAAATGTGCTTCCCAAAATGTATTTGACATCAATTCATGAGCTTTGGTAGCTTGTATCAGCATATTCTTCACTCTTGCTTCTCGCTCTTTCTTTGTCTCCACAGTTTCTTGAGTGTCTTCGTCATTGATGTCATTAGTTTCATCGAGTGTTTCTATAAGTATAATGTCTTCTTCCATTCCCAATAAATGACGCATTTCTTTGGCAGCCTCCACTGCTGCCATGAAAATGTCTGGTTTCTCAAGCTGTCCAATTCACTCCAAACTCTCTCTTTGCATCAGTCTCTCACTCTCCTTTGTCCAATCCAAATCAAATTTATTTTTGTGAATGATACAAAGATTATGGAGGCATATACAAGCTGTGACTAGATTTGGTACATGTCGTAAAGACATATCGACTCTCTTCAAAATAATTCTCCACCGTCCTTTTAATATACCAAAAGCCTTCTCCACAACCATTCTTGTAGAAGATTGAATGAAATTCCAGTGACACTTTGCTCTAGGCAACCCTTCCTTTTTACCTTTGAAAGGTGAATAGAACCATGGTCTCATTGGATAAGCGGCATCACCGATTAATTTATAAGGTAATAACTCGCCTCTCATTATCCTTTTACTAATGTCTGAATTTTGAAATAATGTCCAATCGTGACAACGGCCAATCCATCAAAAGTCATAGTCCCAAAATTGACATTTGCTATCAACTATATATACCTTGAAGCAAAACTGAATAATAGCCTTTCCTACAATAATATTAGGTGGGATCTATAGGAGGTGCAATGATGGGTATGTGACTTCCATCTACTGCCCAATCACATATGGTATATCCTTTAATGCCTCGAACTCTGCTGCCATTCTCCTCAAGGTAGATGCCGATTGCTTTTCAATCACTAATGGTTTCAAATGTTTGTCAATGGTTGTACAAAATTCTCTAATAATGATAGAAGCAGTATTTTCATGAATATCATACGTTTCAACACACCCACGTAATAAATTTCCACTACAAAGCCTATTGAGTGAAAGTGCAACTCGAGTTCGAACAGGAATGGCCAATCGCATGTGTGAATCTGATCGAATTAATGAAAGAGATAATACACCACACAAATATTCAAAACTCTCTGGAAGTAACCTTGTATGTTGCTTGAATGCATATGTCGAATAGCTCCCCAGTAATTACCTCTCCATAAAATTGGTCCTCCGATCAACCATCCAAACACTCCGTGCCCCCCTTTGAGCTCCACTCCCCCCACCATAACCGCAAACATCATCGTCATAGCACCATAATGTTGGTGCAAAGCTAATTGCTGCAATATTGCAACAACGGCCATAACATGCCGTATGGCCATGAAGAATACAAGAGCCACAAGTACCTTGTGCCTATGCTCATCCATCTTGAAAATAACAAGAAGAGCAAATGACAAAGAAGAAAGAGGGAGATGGGCTGAAATTTTCAAGGCTTTATACAACAGCCTTGACTCTTTGGCCCCAAGGCCTTTACACACAAGAGTCTTGGCCCCGGTTATACTCTTATTAAAATGACCACTTGAGGCCGAACTTGGGGCCATTAGGGCTGAAATTTTGGTTGAAACGGCCCCAACTTTTGATGGCCTCGACTCCTTGTGTAAAGCGGCCCTTAGTATGCTAGTCCCACGATGTGACCTTCTTGTAAAGTAATAACATATTTGAAACTTATAATAGCCTAGTTAGTACATCTGAAAGGTTGGGTGTCAAGAATTATTGGCAGCGGAATTGATTGAACTCTCTAGTGGAGAGTATGCTTGTGCCACGGTTATGCCTTCAAAGAAAGATACCTTTGGCAACTGGACGGAGAAACGAATGTGTGGTGATTATCGCCCAGTTAACCGCAAGACCAAGTCGGATCGATATCCAATGCCGATGCCAGAGGAGTTGTTTGATGCATTGGGATTTTGCTAGAATTTTCAGCACTCTGGATTTGAGGTCTGGTTATCATCAATTACCTTTGTTGTTGGGTGATCGGGTGAAGACCGCATTTTGGGGAATTGATAAAAATGGCAAGGATCAACTTTATCATTGGAAATTTTTGCCATTTGGTCTCAAGAATGCACCAGCTGAATTTCAGCGGGTGATGGACCAATTATTGGTTGGTTTACCGTTTGCTAGATGTTACATTGATGATGTTATCATCTTTAGTAATAGTCCACAGGATCATGTGAGACATTTGCAAGCGGTATTTGAACGGCTACAACGGTGGGGACTTCGTTTACATCATGGAAAATGTAAGTTTTTCCATGATCAACTGCCCTATTTGGGCCACATGATTGTTCATGGCGGTCTTGGTGTGCAACAGGCAAAGGTGGATGCTTTGCACAAAATTCCCGCACCTAGTGATGTACCACGACTTCGGGCATTTCTACGATTGGCAAATTATTATAGAAGATTTGTCAAAAACTTTAGTTTGATTGCCAAACCTCTCACCATTCTCACGGGGAAAGACCAACCATGGATTTGGAGTCGGGAACAACAACAAGCATTTGATACATTGAAGCAGAGGCTCGGTTCAGCGCCAGTGCTTCGACGCCCAGATGTGTCTAGAGCTTTTCAATTGCACACGGATTGGAGTGCAGTGGGATTGGGAGCGGTATTGACACAGAAAGATGAAGAGGGAAAGGAATATGTGGTGGCTTATGCATCTCGAAGCAATAATAGTGTTAAATCTAATTATTCTTCTTATGAAGGCGAGGCCTTGGCGGCCGTTTGGGCCATTGCACATTTCCGACCTTATTTATATGGGCAAAAATTTACTTTGGTGACCGATCATCAGCCTTTAAAATGGCTTATGGAATCAGATAGACTCACCGGAAAACTTGCTAGGTGGGCATTGTTACTTCAAGAATATGACTTTGAAGTTGTCCACCGAGCAGGAATTGCCAACTTGGATGCAGACGGATTGTCTCGCAATCCAAGTCCTTTAGATGAGTATTTAACTGGAGCCATGTGGCATGGAGATTGTGATCGTGAGGCGGTGCTGGGTTGGCATGCTGCCACATATCTCACAATTATGTCAGGATTGGCTGCTGAGATCCTTGTGGAACACCAAGATGAGGAGATCGATAAATCTCTCATTATTAGTGATGTGTGGGAAGACCATGCGGTCTTGCACAAACTTCAACAAGGGACATATCCCCTTGGACTATCCGCTATGGAGCGAGATAGAGTTAGTCATCGAATAACAAGGTTTCGTTGGACAAACGGCTTGTTATTTCGTGTGTGGCCGGACGGAACGAGGTGTATCGGTCCAAGGCCAGATCAAAGAGCTTCTTTAGTACGGCAAGTGCACGAGAAGCTTGGACATTTTAGAGTGCGAAGGACACACTCTATGTTACGCAACCAATATTGGTGGACTGGTATGTATCAACAGGTTGCCACTTATGTTTCCTGGTGTGAAGTATGTGATCGAGTCAGGTCAAGTTTTAATATTTTATCACCTCAACTTCAGCCTTTACCTATTATGGGCTTGGGATATCATTGGTCTTTGGATTTTGCCGGACCGCTTACTGTCACTCCACGTGGGGCAAAGTATGTACTTGTGATGGTGGAGCATTTTAGTAAGTGGATTGAACTCGTAGCTCTTCCCCAAAATTCCTCAGAATCTAGCTATGGCATTTCTTAATCGAGTTTTGGCACGGTTTGGAGCACCTACAGAGGTGTTGACGGATCAAGGGAGAGAATTTCTTGGATCTTTCGAGGCTTTGTGTACTAAGGCTTTGATTGATCATCGAACAACTTCCAGAGATCACCCTGAGGCAGATGGCTTAGCTGAACGAGTTGTTCAGACTGTCAAGCGCGGTTTGCGGAAGTATGGGTTGCTTCATGGCAACCATCGCGAATGAGACTTGATGTTACCATGGATAGCAATGGGTTACCGTTTCAGCATGCAAGCATCTTTGGCATCCTATAGTCCTTACCAACTCTTGTATGGTCGGGAGCCAATTTACCTAGCTCGGTGCGAGAGAAATTGGCTCCTGTGGTAAACTTGGATGATCCAGATGTTTGGGCTCAATGTCTTCATGATCGAGCAGTGTTCTTTCAGAAGGCTATGCCTATGGCCATGGAAAACTTAAATATAGCTCAACATCGTGATACATTACGGTATGCCCGGATTCGCAGTGGAGCTTATCGACCTCAGGTTCGTAAATTTTCCAAGGGGAATTATGTTTACTTGCAACGGGAGGCGCCTACGACATTGGATGTCAAGGCTGGGCGCACAATTTTGCGGGTAAAAGATGTTTTACCAAGTGGTATATTATTGCTTGAAGGCAAGGATGGACGGGAATGTCGTGAGCATTCAAAGAATTGTGCTCCATGTCACCTTCTCATCGACGACTCTGTGCATTCCGAGTTGGTGGTTGTACCACAGGGTCTGTCTTGTTATGTGTGTGGAGAGAAGAAAGGAGCTGCAACAATGTTATTGTGCGACCAATGTCAACGTGGATGGCACATGACATGTTTGACACCTCCCATTTTGACTCTTCCTTCTGGCAATTGGGTTTGTCCTCGTTGGCGGAAATCCTCCCACTCCATGGCCGTTAATGGTCATGATTGAGGACTTTGTGGATGTTTGCCACATGTCTTAATGGTGAAGTTGTTATCTAGTTGGTCGGTAGTTTTATGGGATTGAAAATCATATTGGGAGAGTTATCAAAGAATTCAACATAAATTTTTGAAGGCGATTAAGGATGGGGCTCACATTGTACCCAACCTACAGTTCTTGGGTTACTTCTTCAACCATGAGTTTAATTCCTTCGATTACCACTACACCAACATGGATATGTACAGATGTAGCAACAATTTCATCATGTTCAACACCTCTACCGATGAGTGTGTTTATTCCTAGCTGATTGGAGGGGCTCATTATCTGCTAAGGGGGGCACTTGAAGAGGTGGTTGTTTAGCATATTAGTTTGATATGTTTATTTTGCTAATTGATGTTGATGACGACACTCGATCTATTGTGTTTAACGATCTTAATTTACACGACAGCTGTCACGTGAGGTGACATCGGGGGCTAAGTCACGTCAAATTAGGAGTAAATGGACTCCATTAGGAGTCCATGTGTGTGTTGGATGAGTAATGGACTCCATTAAGAGTCCTAGTTAGTTGTTCATCCACTCCATGGATGAAATCCACATAGACAGGGGGTTATGTGGAGAGGAAGGCATCTTAACTTGCCATTGTTGTCAAGTCAAGTCTTGTAGTGTGTTTTGAGAGAGAGAGCTTGTTGTTGCTATCTTGTGGCTATGGTGTAGTAGATCATGAGTAAAGCCTTTGCATTCTTTCTCCATCACTTGCACTTTTGGATTCTCCCTTCGTGGAGTGAGAGATAGCTTGACTCTTGTGTGTGAATTTCAGAGTTTCTTAAGCTTTGTAAGGAGACTTCTTAGTTTCTTGAGCTTGGAGAGAGAAACTCTCATCTTGAAGAGGTGGTTGTTTAGCATATTAGTTTGATATGTTTATTTTGCTAATTGATGTTGATGACGACACTCGATCTGTTGTGTTTAACGATCTTAGTTTACACGACAACCTAAACACCCACCACTCAAATATAGGTGTTTTATTGAGATACAGTAAGTTACCCAATTTGGCTTGAGTTGGTATACCCTTTGCTCGCCTTCAAAGAACCTTTACTACAAAATAATTCTTACTTTCAATAAGTTTTTATATTTCTTGAATTTATTTTTATTTAGAGGTTTTAAATAGTAAGTGAACAAAAACATATGTAAGTAAGTAAAACAATACATTTATCTTCGCAAAAATTGCTCCATCAATGAAAGGGGAGAACTGACCGCTAGTTACAGATGAACCGGTTGATTTTCAGAAGCAACTGATTGAAGTTCAGGACTTGACGGAAAATTACTGGTCATTGTCGTGGATTGCTTTTCACCTGGTTTCCCATCATATCCCTAAACCTACCTTGAAAAGCAAGTACGTGGGTGGGGCAGGTGAATGTTGTTTAAACTGAACTCTGATGAACTTGAGTTTTGGGTTTCCTTTTTCAGTTCAATTCAATGGGTGGTGATGCTCTTAGCAAGACAATAATACTCCAGTTGAGTGCAACCCATTATGACAATGAGGATAGATTATAAAATCTAATATTCGGTTGGATCCAAACAGTGTCCATAGTCTATAATGGAGGACCCCCCGGGCATATCCAATCGATCCTTTGCTAGAAGTTAACTCTTGATGTTAGCATCATGCTGCTGCGAAGTTATTAACAAAGGACGGAATAAGGACCTCAGTATGTAAGCATATGGTATGCTACTCTGGACATTGCTTTGATCAGTGACTCTCAAAATCTGCATCAAGAGTTGAGAAACTTACAAAAATGTAAAGCGTCTGCAGAGCATGCAGGACCATGTTGTTTGGACATTGCCATAATCATTTCCAAGTACCATGCACTTGAAAGGATAAATCATAAAATCTCTTATCCGTTTTCATCAAATTAGACTTCATTGGCTTAATCTGAAGGTGGCCTTCAGCTAGATCATCACTGAGTGACGTACTAGTGTCACAATCCGAACATGTCCGTCACGATCTGCGTTCCAAATAAAGTCATTGTTGCCCTACTTGGAGAATAGATTGGACGTGCAACCCCTAAATGCCAGTTAAAAATCAACTTTGATGACCTCGGCCATTTTGATTCTGTTGGAGTTTCTTGCGGAATCTCTGGACACGCGCAACACGGCCTCGATGTCCTCGTTTTTCGTTTTGTTGAGCTTGGACCAGTTGAAGATATTGGAGCTGTGCCACTTGAACGTGGTGACAAACACGGCGGCCTGCCTCGACTTGTGGCTGAACGCGATGAGGTAGGAGGTGATGACGACGCCCGTGTTGATCGCGTCGTAGTAGCTGAATTCGGACGACCCGTCCCGTAATGCGGGCGGCACGTTCGTGTAATCGCCTTCCACGACGCGGATGTCGTCCCGAGACAGCTTGAACAGCTCGAGGTCCTCGTTCGACACAATTTCGTCGAAGAAGTACAAGTACTTGCTCATGTCAAACAAATGGCCGTCCCAGTAATTCGAGGGGATTTGCCTCGCCTGCTGCTTGTTCCCGACCCACTCCTTCTCATCCGTGCTGCGGTTATCAAACAATCCCGACTCCCGGATCGCAAGTGCGCCCTGCCCGGCTACCCCGGCCATGCCCATCACCGAGTTAATGGCTCCCTGGTCATCTCCTTCTATGGCTTTCGCGATCGCCCGGCCCGCACTGTAAACCTGGCCTAGCCCAGGAATCCACTTAATGACATCGTACGCGTCTTGCTCAGTGCTCTGGCCGCCCCCCATAACTCAACTCACACACAGATCACTGCACCTTACACACACTGGAAACAAGTCTACAGAGCTAATCGATCTAAATTCTGTGCAGCACGAATGACTCGGGAGCAAGCAGATTGACCAACCTCTGAACTGAGCACCGAATACTTGAGAGCGGAGTGCCACAGACTTCTATTATATCCTGAGTCGTGCAATCATCCATCTAGCTAAATTTGTGAAAATTCTGACAATCTGCTCGTCTTCCGAAGTCTGTAGTCCAAATCCCGAATAGGTACCATGTGGCATGAATCCTTGCTACCTAATAGTTCACAAGTATCACATGTCTGCAACTACGCCACGTTTGAGTGGCATCTCCGATAGTGCTGGGCCGTACGGCCAGGGCACCAAGGTCAAGTATATTATAATAAGGGTTTTGTTTACTGTACTTCTTCGTTTTTTTCTTTTTGTGTGTGTGTGTGTGTGTTTTTTTAAGACAAATGTAATAACAATGTCTGCCATTGCCAAAGACCTATAAGGTAGATGGATCTTAAATGGTTACTTGTCCTGATTAGCCCACTTCTCCTTAGATATGAAATGTGCAATTAGTATGAGATGGTTAGCAAACACAAATGAAAGTTGTAGCCATTTCTCATAATATTCTTAGGTCATATAAATATCTTATTCATTATCAAAGTGAAAATTCTCGTGCTCATTAAGTGGTCATAAAGATCCCCCTCCTAATTATATTGACTATTGGCCCTAAAATAGTCATCATATATTGAGCACATAGTCCAATCTCTTTCAAATGTGTATATTTTTGGTGTCTATTCTTGGAGCCACACATAACCACATACCACTCAAAAAAAGATGTCCAATTAAGATAAGTAATTGAAATAGGCACGTCTACTTTATACAAGGTCACCGGAGCCCAAAAGAGAGAGAGCTCAAAGTGGGGGAACTCTCTAGGGTGCACCTAGTAGAACCACATACCCCTGTGAAGGGTAAGGATTCTAAGCACGATAAACTACTCAGACTAGGCGCCCTAGCATTCCAACACATCTTCCTAGTATTCAACCTATGGTAGAGGATGGTCACAGAGTTTGTTAGCTCCCCAAAGCACGTCTAAATTGACAAGGACTTTGTTGTCAATGTAAGCCTTTCCACCTACATTTCCCCTACTATAATTATTGCCTTCTCCCAAGCAATACGTGCATAGTTGAAAACCCACAATGAAGCCCTTGCCAAATGGTTGATGTACTTTCCTCTCGTCCCACCTAGAGTTGTTATACTTGTCCTTATACCTTTATACCTCATGGAGATTACCTTATACCATGGAAAATACTTTTGCTTTGTTTGTTGATTTGACTCTAGAATTAACATCAAAGACCTTGCATTAGCCTAGTGGGGCCTAGTTGGGATGCACTAAACCACAAACACATAGTAGTTAACTATATTATAGCATGGAGATTACCCCAAGTGGCAACAATAGGGAGCACTTGTCAAAACATTATTCATCTGATGAGTTGTGTTCATGGGCCCAACAGTAGATTCGAGAATAAAAACTCCGGATGTCAGAAACCCTTTGCTTCATATTGAATATGAAGTTAGGGCAGCTGAATATAACTCATCAACTAAGTAATGTTATGGCATGAGTCAACGTTGGGTCAAGACTAAATCTTTGTGTGTATCTAAATTTAGCATGAGGCCAAACGGTGCATTGTAGACATTTTTCTTCTTTGATTTGGGCCTCCATGTCAATCTTTACCAAAGAGGATAACACAATCAATTGTGTTAATTAAAATTATCCTAAACAGGTCGGGAGTAGCCATCTGGTGTTTTGGGGTGCATCTTGTCTTCGGTGTGTTAGTCAACAAGTTACTCTCTAGTTACAACAAATATCTCACCCATGGCTCCCAAGAAGTTCCCAACCTCAATCTACACGAACCCAAAAAAAAAACATTCAAACTCGAAAAACTTAGACAAGGTCCATAATAAGATGGACACTCTTTGACCGTGTGTTTATATAGGTCCTAACACATGAGAAGCAGGCTATACAAAGAATAGAAATGCATTCTTGTGTTTCACCCACTATCTTGACCTTTTCAAGATAACTTCATTATAGCAAAGAAATTACTTCTTCTTTCAACTCCAGATTTTGCATCAACCGCCTGAATTTATGGGCTAGGGTGAATCAACTACTACACTCGTACCCCCGGTTGATGAAGGCCTCACGGATGACTCTCAAACTTTCATCCTACTTTATGGGAAAGGGGGCTCCCTAAAAAGCCTATCTTTATGGCTTGGAAAATATAGGACCTACACGAGTTGGCATCCAAAGCCCATATTAGATTATCTACAAGCAATGCTTGAATCAACAATGAAGTTTTAGGGTTCTTCTTCCGCATCAACTTCAAACTTGCGAGCCTACTTGCATCAACTTTGTGAGAACAATTGTGATTGTGGGTAATCAATCTTTGGAGAGTTCCTCGTGCATGTATGTGGGTGCTCCCAATGTTTAGTCAACATGTTTGCATTTGCTTCAACTTCAAGTCCTATCGTGTTTTGAGTTCTTCACAACATCTAAAACTTGAATTGACAAAATTGATGTCGAGCTAATTCGAATTCCAAATTCCGATGTGAGGGTTTTGCAATGATTTGATGTTTTGAGTTCTTCAATCAACACCTAGACTTCACCTTATTGTTGCTTACAACCAAGTTGTGATAGTCAGTGGGTTGTAAGTGGGTTATTAGAGGTTTAGTCAAACGTGGGAGTACATTTTGGATGTTTGAGCATTCTAAAACTAGCCGAATCTTCAAATTTCGTGGGTGTTGTTGGTATCATTGTTAGTAGACGAGAAACAACAAACCTTAAGCCTACATTATTTGTGACCCTTGTTGTTGCATTTGGTTTAGTGTTACTTTGTTGGGTTTGGTGGGACATCATTCTTATTTCGTTCATATGGACTCCTTCCTTTCTCGAAGTCCGTGAGATTGGTGGGCATTTTGAGAATGTGCGTGAAATTGAGAAGAGTGTTAATTTCTTCATGCGAGTGTCCAATTTAGGTTGGGTTCTCTGAAAGAAAGAAAAATTAGGGTGTGGATGTTTGTGAAGATTTGGCATTTGTTCTTACTTTCAATTAGTTTTGTGAAATGGTTAGTAAATCAAAGCCACATTCTTTTGTTGTGAAGGTGTCTATTGAGAGGTTTGTTGCTTGTTAAATTGTTTTGTCTATTGAGAAGTTGTTGTGGAGGTGAAGTTTAAATGTACGGAAACAGACGACAATGTTTAACAAATGTTTAGGTTGTGGATGCTTTTCGGACCACAAGTCTCAGATGGCAAGTGAAAGGTTGTTGAAATTCTCCACTAGGTTGGCAGGAGTTGATGAAGCCATTCAAACACTCCAAAGAACAACATTAGAATGAAGCACAAGTATACACATAATTTTTCTGTGATTGAAGTAATATACAATGCCCACTTTTTAATTACTTAACATTTCTGTTATACATGCTATACGTGACACTATTTGAGAAAATGTGACATCAATCTTATCATTATATTCTGAGATTTAATGCTATACGTGACACTATCCGGAGAAACTTGACATCAATTTTGCCATTTTATTCTGATTTTTAATATTATACGTGACACTATCCGAAAAAACTTGACATCAATCTTGTTATTTTATTATGATATTTAATGCCATATTTGAAAATCAATGACAAAACCAAACAAAGCAATTGCATGATTTCAAATGTACTTGAATGTTGATTAATCACCCACTAGTCTTGATTAAACTTGAGACTTTATTTAGAATAAAAACTTTGCCATCAATAAGAGCCAAATTCCATATTTTTTGCATATGATAATATTGAGAGTTGAAATGACAATCCACATCATTTACAATTGTCAACAATATGAACAATTGAGGCTAAATTCAATCCACTTTGCATGTAATTTCATATACAACACATAATATAAAAGCTATAGTATTTAGATTGTTAATCCTAAATTATAGACTTAGGCACGACGTCTTTAGGATATATGTAGGAAAATCAATGGATCATTGAAAGGCGAGCCTCCTACATACAAAGCCTTCACTCAAGCTTCCTTTGTTTCAATTGCCACCCGGTTTTTTCCACTTTCAAAACCAACTCACAAACCATGCACAACTTGCACACCAAGATTTAAAAGCTTTTGAGGTATATACAAGTGACTTCTTTTCAAGAGTCAAATTATGAGGATTGTGATGAAATAAAAGTGATCCAAAGATAGTTTTAGTAATTACAATGTTGCATGTGATGCATTTTTAGTCCATGTGATGAAATGAAAGCGGTGGTGTTGTATGTAGAGATATGAAGAAGTCTATCTATATATATATGTATGTGTGTGTGTGTATGTATGTATTTTATGTATGGATTACTTGAATTCTTTAGTTCTTGAGTTGTTCAAACTGTATTAGGTGTTGATGTTTGGAAGCTTTTACATTTGTGACAAAATCTTCATCTTGATGCTCAAAATGTTCAAATTTGGGTAGAGTCTTATTATCATCATGTGCAAGTGGCTAACTTTTAAGAACTTTAAGTTCTAAAAATTGTGGTGAAATTGATACTAGGAATGCAAGAACAAATACCACATCGTCAAAAACATCCACAACCTAACATTTGTTTGACAATATCGTATGTTCTTGTGCATCCAGACTTCACCTTTGCAACAACTTCAAAAACACAATACAACAAGCCAGAAACCACTCAATAGGCACCTTCAAAAAAAACGGTGGCTTTGATTTACTAACCACTTCACAAAACCAATTGAAAGCTAAGAACAAATGCCAATTGATCTCACAGACTTCGAGAAAGGAAGGAGTCCATATGAACGAAATAAGAATGATGTCCCACCAAACCCAACAAAGTAACACTAAACCAAATGCAACAACAAGGGTCACAAATAATGTAGGCTTAGGGTTTGTTGTTTCTCGTCTACTAACAATGATACCAACAACACCCACGAAATTTGAAGATTCAGCTAGTTTTAGAATGCTCAAACATCCACAATGTACTCCCACGTTTGACTAAACCTCTAATAACCCACTTACAACCCACTGACTATCACAACTTGGTTGTAAGCAACAATAAGGTGAAGTCTAGGTGTTGATTGAAGAACTCAAAACATCAAATCATTGCAAAACCCTCACATCGGAATTTGGAATTCGAATTAGCTCGACATCAATTTTGTCAATTCAAGTTTTAGATGTTGTGAAGAACTCAAAACACGATAGGACTTGAAGTTGAAGCAAATGCAAACATGTTGACTAAACATTGGGAGCACCCACATACATGCACGAGGAACTCTCCAAAGATTGATTACCCACAATCACAATTGTTCTCACAAAGTTGATGCAAGTAGGCTCGCAAGTTTGAAGTTGATGCGGAAGAAGAACCCTAAAACTTCATTGTTGATTCAAGCATTGCTTGTAGATAATCTAATATGGGCTTTGGATGCCAACTCGTGTAGGTCCTATATTTTCCAAGCCATAAAGATAGGCTTTTTAGGGAGCCCCCTTTCCCATAAAGTAGGATGAAAGTTTGAGAGTCACCCGTGAGGCCTTCATCAACCGGGGGTACGAGTGTAGTAGTTGGTTCACCCTAGCCGAATTTATGTGGTGAGACCTAGTGGGATGAAATACCCACAAACCTATCATAGTCATGTTTTCACCTCATTTTAGTAGACCTTCTTTACCTTGGTAAGCTTATTGGGGGCCTAGCTCAAAGAGCAAGAATCTACTATAGCCATAATTGGGTGCACCATCCCCCACGGGATCCCCACACTGTTTCCCCTTCCCCCAATAGTGTAGGCCACAATTCTATTCTTGAGATAGTGCGCGGTGCGATGTTGATGGTTTTTAAAAGAACAATAGCGTAGCTGCAAAAGTGATCCCCAAGTGCCTATTTAACATACAAAATGAAGCAAGATAGGCGTGCAATGTAATATTTCCCAACAAAAGCATCTTGAGACCTCATCCACTTCCTCGCTTTCTAGGCTCAATCCGCAAATATTTTGGCCCACTTCCAATGGCAATTAGGTTTGTGACATTCTTTGATTTTGAGAAAAAACACTCAATAGTATGACTATTAGGTCCCAGAATATACATGGTTGAGACTTGCAACTCTTTGATAACTTCAACGATCCCATGTTTTTGCCATAACGTAGACAACACGGATTGGTGTGGCTCCAAAAATAGATACATAAACAACACATGCTCAATAGAGATTGGATTGCAGGCTCAAAATGTTATGATAACCCTTCTAGGTTCAATAGCAATGTCCGGGGATGCATAACCGGTCGAGAACCTAGTGTTTTTTCTCAAACTCAACCGGTTCATCTGTAACTAGCAATCGGTTCTCCACGTTCATTGTGCAGTAGTCAACATAATTGGAGGGGCCTATATGACCATTTAATGAACACAAGAATTTTCACGTTGATGATAGACAACATATTCATATACGCTCCAAACTATGAGGAAAGTGGCTACGGCCTTGATTTGGATTTGCTAATCATGTCTTTCATATCCTAGGAGAAGCGGGCTAGTTGGAAAAAAAATAATCATTTAAGATCCATCTACCTTAATGTTCGAACTCAAGGTAGGACCACATTAATACGCTTAATGCCCCCTTCCCACCTGACTTTAGCTAAGACTAAAAGTTGGTTCTAACAACCCGGCCTTCACACCATCGACGGTATCTAGTGCCGAGCCTAGTTGGCAAATGATGTGGCATGGCTTAAAAGTGGAGGTTTTAAGCCTCAAGCACCAACCCTCCCATCGGTACCTAAACATGAGGCAAGAAATATAGGACCTTTAAAAGTGTCGCCTCCCGCCCTTGTGATTGGTTGCTTTTTAGTATTAGCTATGAGGGCATGAGGAGCTCCATTAACAAAAACTGATGGTAAGATAGGTGAGTAGCAAGGCATTTGGGGATGGGACAAAAACTACCCAACATTCATTGCTTGGTAGATAAAACAATGAACATGTGTGAAAGCTACTTAACTCAAACCTACTTGAAAATCTCCGGAGCAAGTTCTTGTAGGTGTTTAAGGAAGAGGTTGGCGGTTCAATTCATGGCTGTGAAATCTCCTCTCTACTTGACAGAAACTTGCCAGGTGGTCTGCCTCATGTGCTTTGGCGCTGGCCTGTCGGCCTTTTGTCTCAAAAAAATAAAAAAATAAAAAATCTTGTAGGTGCGTCGGGATAGCTGGATGCCTCCGCTATAAGCGAGGGAGCTTTACCCGGTTTTTAGAAAATACTTTTAGTCTTAGCTAAAGTCAGGGCCAGGGCGAACCGACCCATACATTGGTACCTTACCGGATGTCTAGTGATGTCACATTCGAATGAATCGGCCCTCAACCCCATAGGGGATCTTTTTGTATTGGAGCCACTTCATCCAAGATATGTAGGATGGTTGATTTTAAGTGAGTGCCACGAATCCCCAGCCGTTCGCCCTCCCCGGTAAGGTACCAATATATGGGTTGGTTCGCCCCAGCCCTAAAGTCAGGTGGGAAGGGGGCATAATTACCAGAGTTAACTGGCCGAATGCTTCTCGAAATGCTGCTCCTATTCAATGGACAAGTGGGGGGGAGCGTGCAAGAGAAGCCGATAAGATTAGCATATTGAGCTTTCACAAATCTCCACAGCCTTCTTACATATAAAGACAACCACCCCATGTGGGACGTGAGGGGCATCATAGAGCTCAGGAATTTTTTGGGTGCAGCATAAGGGCAACTTCACACACGACACTGAAGGCCCGCAACTATTGCATTCTAAGATCTCGTATTCGTCGAAAAGGCTGAGACCGTCCAAGTTCACTTCACACTAGAAGATGAAGGCCCAAGTGTTCAGAGGAATTGTCATGGATAAAACGCCTATACAGATTCCTACATGGCAGACTATAGATAATGTTTCATGGTTTGTCAAAATTTGCGTTAGGCCCACCTCCAAGAGGTAGGCCTGACGTAAAGTCTGCCAAATTGTCACTATTAGGAAGAGGGTGGCTTATCAGCACTCGGGATGTTGAAAAATACACTAGAAGATAAATTGAAATTGCCTCGTCAAATGAATGTTGAGGCGTTTATTTAAGTTTCCGTTGATTCAGATCAACGGAGTGGATGTTGATTTACATTTCAAAAAGTGTGTGGGCCCTTGCTCCTACAAAAGCGGTTCGACGCTTTCGAAATGGTGTTAAGTACCTTTTCCCCCGGGGAGGGCGAACCGACCCATACATTGGTACCTTACCGGATGTCTAGTGATGTCACATTTGAATGAATCGGCCCTCAACCTCATAGGGGGTCTTTTTGTATTGGAGCCACTTCATCCACGATATGTAAATGGTTGATTTTAAGTGAGTGCCACAAATCCCTAGCCGTTCGCCCTCCCCGGTAAGGTACGAATATAGGGGTTGGTTCGCCCCAGCCCTTTTCCCCCATTCTCCACTTTGTGAAAACAAGTCCAATAAATTAAATAATGACTTTTGAGCATAATTTTAGGAAATATTCCCAAGTAAATAGGCTCAGTAAATCTAATGAGTAACTTTTGAGGAAAATATCATGAGATTTTTGTGGGTGCATAGGGTTGGTGTAAATTCGTAGAAATTGGTAAAAGAAGTTGCCATATGAGTATATATTACAAGTTGGAATCTCCAATTATATCATGCATTCAACACTCCACTATCCTACTTGTTAACCCTTAAAGGACAATGCAAGCCCCACGGGCTTGGTATTATTTTGGGAGAATCTTGTTCAAAACTTCTACTCCATTGCACCAAATGGGGTTTTTAGAATGCCAAATCGAGCACCTTAGCAAGATCTATACTTCTTTAGAATAGAGCCTATGTAAATTAATTGGTTAATCATGCTTAAAATGAATTTTAAAAGATATTTTGGGTGTGGTATCGGGAAAGCATATGTCCTTTAAGGGTTAATAGGATTCGGACTGGGCACCTTTTCACTCCATAATTATGAGACTCTATTCTTCTACACCTTACACACTTGCACGAACTATATATAATATATTATCTATGCTACGGGTAAGTAAGGTAGATGGGTCTTAAATGGTTTTTTTTTCAACTAGCCCACTTCTCCTAGGGTATGAAACACACAATTAGTTCAAGATGGTTAGCAAATCCAATGCAAGGTCGTAGCCACTTTCCTCATAGTTTTTAGAGCTCATATGAATATCTTAATTCATTTTCAAATCGAAGATTCTCGTGCTCAATAATTGGTCATATAGGTCTCCACCAATTATGTTTACTATTGAGCCTAAAATGGTTATCATAATTTGAGCATGCAATCCAATCTCTTTAAACGACATGTTTTTTGGGTATTTGTTCTTGAAGCCACAACCAATCACATACAACTCAAATATAGGTGTCCAATTAAGATAAGTAACCAAATTAGGCATGTCTACCTTAACTTTGGTGTCCACCATAGGTTTTTGATCGCGGTTGGCATGATGAGAACACTAAATAGGGTAGAGACGCCCATAACCAATCGCTTAAGAGATTATGTGCCAAATCTAGAGAAGTATAAGGCGGTGCAAATTTTTCCCATGTAGGAAGATGGAATTTTTTTTCCCTTATTTGAGTATAACGAATTGAAGTGAAGTAGAAAAATGAGATTCATAGACTAAAGGCAAGGATGTTTCTAACAATTTGAGTGTCAAAACTAAAGCTAAGCTATCAAGGAATGGCACCAAGAAACATTAAGTTCCAAATGGCAATGCTTTTGTAATGACAATCATAAATTCTAACTTCAATAACCTAGGTTTCAGAAACTATGCCATTACACACTCAATGGCACAAACAACACGCAAATGCTCCATTATCAACATGAAGATAATTTGTACCACACTGTATATAATATCAGAAAAACTAAATTGGATTTTGTTATATAAGAGCTTATATTAGTGATAATCCAATATGACATATTTTATCCATCATATATTACCCCTACAAAATTTCAAAATTTTAGGTACAAAGAATGAACTACACCATATCTTTGGTCACACCATTCCACTAAAATGTTAGGAATCAACCCCTGGGCATGAAGTACCTCGTTATTATGACAAAGAGGTCCAATTCGTCATATTATTGAATTTGTGACACCTCGATAATACGACGGTTCTCTTGTTTCGCAAACATGTCATATTAAAGAGGTAAAGAATGTAGTGCGCATGCTCATGGTTTGAGGATAAGCAAGAATAAGGTGTTGTGCCACTTGACTATGCTTGGCATTTCATGGATGCAATCAAGGACCTTGAAGTTTGGAACTCCGTTCTTGAAGCTCGGACAATAATATTCAAGTTCATATTCAGAGGTCATGGGTGACACTAAATACACGAAGCCGTTTGTTTCCGATCCATTGGTTTATTCGGATTTTGGAATGGTCATATTGGGAGGATTGTGAAACAAATGTTTTTAAAAGGCACAACAAAGTATGCACGACTTCCTCAATGAAGTTATCCTTATCACGTACAAATATGTTTACCATCAAAACTTTGTCAAAATGAAAGGTTGTCACTTATGTAAGGATTTAAGACTTTTGGTTGAAAACTACGACCTTTCCAAAGTCCTATTCGGTTAGTGATTCTCACATACAGTCTAACCTCGATAATGTCACACCATCCGTTTCACCAAGAAGTGTGATATAAACAAGGTGTGACATATTTGATAATGTCACATTTGGAAGATTTATGCATAATGTGATATTATCAAAGAAATAGGTAGAAAAACAAATAAAAATTACAATGTTCAAAAGAAAATAACAAAGATGAGAATTCAATGCTTTTAAATATAAAATCAAATTCAAAAGCTTGAATAACAAAGATAGCACATCATAATGTGTCATTAAGATCAGGTAAAGACCTCTCACTAGAGACAAAGAAGCTCCTAATGTCACATTGTTTTGTTGACATTGATGTTAAATGTGCAACACCAATTCTAATGAGCTTGTCATGGATTTATTCCATTCCTAACAACTTCATTAGTGTTGAAAATTTGAGAACCTTTACTAGCCATAAAATTCAAAACATCTTTAATAGATTTTTGTGCGTTACTTAACTTCACTACCTTATACTCAACATCATTGCTATCATCAATCAATGGGTCTACTTCTACGGGATCATGTACCTCCTGGCCATCTTGCACTAATTGCACAAGCTCCTCAGTAGAATGCTCCACCTCAAAATCATCTTCGCCTTTCATGTTTAGAGGATTGGTAATCTTCTTTACAAACTAACTATGCTCTCATTCATTGTTCTCTTGATAATTGTTTATTATCTCTTTGATAGGACCCTCCATACATGCTTGCCGCGCTTTGAAGCGTCACCTCTTGGCATTGGAAGGTGATCAAGATGTTTTTGATTCCGTCTTGAAGCCTTTGTGTAAAACCAATTTTTTGGCTATCGCCTAGCCGAAGTAGGCAAATTTCATTTGTTGATGAGATTCATCCGGCTATTAGCCATTGAAAACCATCCAGTGTGGAAAGAAAGGGCTATTGCCGTTACAGAAGCGGTTAGACTCCTAACCGACTGACCCTCACCCTCGACGCCATGAGGAGGAGGCTAGCCATTGTCAAGACATGCTATTTTCAAAGGTAGAATCAGGCATAGTCTCGTAGTTGATAGCAATAGACTTTATAGAGCACCAACACTCAGTGATTGAGGTTGGTTGGCTAGTAGGCAGCCCCGGCAGAAAGCTAGCGGGTTTAGACATAATCTTGGAGTGCCGTGTGATGCGGGCTTCAGTAGATTTTGAACTTTGACATTGACAGTAAAGATTGTGATTTCAAGGCTATTATCTTAATGAATTTGGAGAGCAAGTTTATGTTGTATGTGTGTGTGCATTTATCTTGAGTGGAATGATGTCTTGGATATGTAAGAGCAAGATTGTCAAGTGAAAGTTAGGCAAGTAGTCTGTCAAGGAGCATGAATGAGAGTGAGCAAAGATTATAGTGTTTAAGATGAGATGTGAGTAAGTTTTGGCGATAGGCTGGTCGAGAGAGAATCTGAGTGTAAAACTCAAGAAGTAATGACTGCAGAGACTAGTGCCGCATGAAGTCGGACATAGACAAAGTTCTTGAAGGCAATGGTCAGTAGAATATTAATTAACCAGAAAGGCGAATAAGCTTGTGAAGGCTGGGAGAGCCAGAGGCCAGTGGAAAGGATTGACTCTCTGGCAATAATCTGAGAGATGTAAGAGAGAGGTATAAGTCTTTGAAGGGAAGGCAAGTCTTGGCAATAAGCAAGAGTCTGTGCCACCTTAATATGTGTGAGAGAGGAAGATAGGAAGGCGAGTCGCCGTGAGAAGGGCGATGGTCGGTTCATCGATAAGAAAAAGAGGTCATCTAGCCAAGGGGCTGAAGCATAAGAGATACTGAGGAGAAGGAAAGGAGGCTAGTAGCCTATGTAGAAACATTAAAGTCTGAGTGGCTTGTGAGAAGCAAGGCCATTACCGAGAAAGATGAAGTGGCCATAGCCATGTTCAAAGGCTTAAGCCTGAGTGTTAAGAAAAGACATTACATGGTGGCGATCACCGAGGTAGGGGTATAGCTTGGGTTGATTCATTGTATCTGAGATGGAAGAAGACAAGAAATCAGTGGCAGGTAGGCCATAGGCTGACAGGACGTTACCAAGAAGGAGGAGACATTACCGTCAGAGAGTAAGATTATAACCCGTGCAAGTTATTAGTAAAAACCAACAGAATAAAGCCTTAACACAGGATATCGCCTAGCTTGTTATGCTGTGCTTTATGTATTGACGATGTGGATGTTTTTGAGATGAGTTGCCAGGTTTACCGAAAGGCGAAGATGATGGCTATTAGCTCTGTAGTATTGGCATGATGGTTGTAAGTTGATTAAAGAAAAGTTTAAAATGTTGAATTATTGCCAATGTGATTTGTAATGAGCAAAGACTATGCGGTTACAAAAAGACATTACCCCGGACTTCGTCCAGATTATGAGCCATTGACCACTTGCCAAGCTTTTGAGCTTCACGACGGAAATAGGTCAAAGACATAGAGTGATAGAAAATTCCCCAAAATAGGACGGAGTCACTCACGACGGAATCATCACAAATGAACCATTAAAGAGTGAGATAATTTAATATTGAAGAGAGTAAAGAATGGGAATTACTAC